>JAQMRL010000005.1:7439500-10439500 GCA_035578175.1 Catonia carolina | reverse complement strand
TGAACCTTCGTTCCAAAATTTTAATTTACAAAACCCTTTTGAGGCCAATCTGGACTTATGGTGTACAGCTCTTTGGAGTAACTTAAAGTTGATCCACCTTTCAATCAAAGTTCTCAAGACTTGCTTCTGGCGCTCCTTTTTATGTAAGTAGTAAACCCTCTACGAAGATTTTGAAATTCCGACAGTAAAGAAAGTTACCGCATCCTTCTATACCAAATTCCGCGAACGACTAGATGATGATGCCAACCAACTAACCCATGACCTAGCTACAGATATCAGATGATTTAATGTCCCATAGCCGAGCGAGTGAGAGGGAGATATGTGGCATAACTACGCATGAGCCCAAATATCGTTACCGTTATAATCCAAATCTGAAAACATAGTGTTGTGAATAAATGAAGTCGATTTAGTTGAACAAATTTTGCTTTATTAATTTTGAATTATCTCACAACATAGATTATTAATTTTTAGTTTTTCTTACGTTTTTTCTTTATTACATGTGTAGTTTATCTTTTTAACAAATCCCTCTCACAACTTTTAATATTACTATTATTTTAAATATCATTTTAATTTATACCGTGTAGTCTTTTAAATGTGTATGTTAATTTAAATTTTATAACTGGTGTGTGGACCTTCCATCTTGCTTGACGTTTGGTACCACACTCCTCTAATTCCTTTACAAAATCTTAGTTCTTATTTTCCAGTTTCCTAGCAACGAAACTTTGTTTAAATAAATTAAGTACTTTTATATATTTTAAACCAGCTGAGTTTGTTTATACTCTCGACTAGAGCAAACATAAACAGATTTATCTGTGACTCATTTTCGAATCGTTACAATAGGTACTACAGTCGTTATATTGCTTGTTAGTTTACTGCGTGCATAAACGCTTGCTCACAACAATAAGTAAATTATACAATGTTATTGGAATGGCTCGTATGACTTGTGCGAGTGAGAGCATTATGCATTCTCTCACTCCCACGGCTAGGGAACTTTAGTTCATCTGAATACTGTACAAGGAACTTTTTAACTGTGCAACGTCTAAAGCGAAAATGGAGCAGAGACCTCTTGGTCTGAATAATGAACAACACATGCAGTTCTAAATAGAGACTGCACTCGTTGGTAATTCTTCTCCTGTAAGTGAAATTTCCCACCGCCTGTTAAATTAAATATTATGTACGGAAATCGTAGCTCAATGTACAGTACCAAAATAAAAATTAAAAACAAAAAAATAATTAGTTTAACTTGGAAATTAGCTATATTTTTCTGTTTTAGGAGTTGAGTTATTAAAATATTTATATAGCATGGTCATAATATACAGTAATTTAAATTTAAAATTGTATTGAACAAAATACAGAAATCAGAAAACAAACAAATATTGTAATTTCCTGTCATTCCATCGGAATATTCTAGTTATTTTTCAGTCATGTTCAACTCCACCGCTATTTAAATTAGAAATTTATATTCATATTTTTTTCTTTATTTTTTATACTATCATTTCCAGGTCATTTAAGTTCTACGTTTATTCTTTAAAATATTAAATTGAAGTGGAAAATAATAAAATTCCCCATCAATATGTATAAAATCATTACAATAACTTCTAATGCTAATAAAGGAAAAATGAACTGTATAGAAATTATTCCATTTGGAATGGTTGGTCTTTCTCCGATCTATAAATTACCAACAAAAATAGTTTTTATTTTCTGCTGAATTTAATAAAGAACTTCTTTGTAGTCTTATAGATTCTGAAATAAATAGATGCTGTATAATTAATGGATTTTCAATAGTTTTAACTTGAATTTAAATTTACTTTACTTCTTAGTTTATTTATTTTTACTGTGTATTTAAATAAGTTGTTAATTTATTGCACTTAAAATTTAAGGATACTTAGAAAATTAGATTACTAATACTATTTTAAATTTCTATAAATCAGGACTTTATTTTAATTTTCCCGCTCTCTACATACAGTTATTTTTATAACTGCATCCAGGAGATGTCAAGATAAAACTGATATGCCTAAATTTCAACACAGTTAAATTCATTACTTACCGATAAATTTATTACAACTACTTGCTTGCTTACTTCAATAAGCGTGTTGTTCAACCATTTTTATTAAAAAATATTAACTTGTTTCAGCGGTTACTTAGAACGTTATATATTATTTTTTAATCAAAAATCTTGTGTGAAACACTCACACGAATTCCTCTTGCCAATGAAAATAATGAACAATGTACTAACATTAGAAAAGAAACATAAGAGTTAAACAAAAAAACTTAACTCAAAAATGTAACTTAATTTTAATCATAAGTGAAAGACGCAAAATGAAAATCAACCTTAGTTTGGCTTATTAACACGGAAAATCACTCTTCACGCTAAAGTAGCCTCTGTAGAGAAAAATGCTCTAAATAAAAGTTGTAGGGTTTTAAATTCTTTAACACATTTCATTATAACTTATACATTTTTGCGCTAAAATGCATATTAAGGCCGCAATCTTAAAAAGAAATATACTTTTTTTTCGAGAGCACAGCTTTTCCAAGAATTTTAGCAAACATGACTCCTACTCTATCATGTAGAACATAAAAAATGTAGTAAATGAGGCGATTTAAAAAAAAAATCGTAGTAGCCGTTATTTGACGAAATTGCTAAAAAGTGATAAATGACATGAATAAACAACTACTTCCGGTTGACCGATTTTAATGAAAACGTTCATGTTGGGTACTTTAGGAGTACCTAACTTAAGTTTCAAGTTCATACGATGTTCTGTTCTTGAAATATATTGTTCACGCACGCGCGCGCACACACACACACACACACACACACACCAATCTGTCTCTTCTTGTGCAACACTTGACAGACCTTAAGAATTTAATTTGGGCAGTTTGGATGTTTCTTTCCTCCCTTTTCCTCATTACCCATGCTTCACTGCCGTATCTCAAGGCTGGAACTGCCACCGTTTTATAAAACTTGTCTTTTGCCTCAGTGTCCTATGAATCATCACACATATCTGATTAAATTTATATAGTTTTTCACATCATAGTCATCTTCATGTGAGACATCAGTTCCAAGGTATTTATAGAGGCTCACTTGCTGTAGTATGTGTCCATTAATGACTAGGACCTATTTTGTTATTTCACATCACATCATGGTGTGTAACCTTAAAGTCGCCTCGAGTAAACGAATCTTTACTATTATTACTGATGACTTCTATTCACTATAATTAATTTGTAGATATTGTTTACACGTTTATTAATACACATTCCTTGCATGTTTGCTTCGCAGGTGTTCTGTTCAATACATAATGAATCTTTTGGAATTGGCTTCTATTATTTCTACTAAAGAAAGAGGTATACGGTTCTTTCAAGAGAAAGGAATATTGTATAATCCGTGCATTTGTTTTAATGGGCACGATATGATACTGTACACCACTGGCCAGGATCGTTGGGTGTGTAACAAAGCAATCTGCAGAATTAGTAAATCTCTAAGAAGCGACACATTTCTCGCTTGTTGGATTATCGAAAAATCATTCTCTTCATTTACAGTTGGTGCAGAGTAGGCATCAATTAGTTGGTGCGAAAATGTAATTTTTAATAAATTTGTGTTATTTTCTATATTTGAAATGTTAATGTTAAGTAATTGTTTGATCTTGATTGTGTTGTAATTTGTAAAATAAAGCTTGTAAATAATTTGTGAAACATATAAAGGAATAAAGGAAAAACAACCAAAAGTAAAATAAAAATGAAAACAATCGAAAATAAAAGAAACAGGCGATTGCTAGTCGACGGTACTGAGCACGTGCTGGCGATTGCTGGGCCCAACAGTAATCACACACGACAGTACAACAGTAATCAGCATTCACACGATCTTTTGATGATGTGAAATAACGGAATAGGTCCAAGGACTATTTTGGATCTTACTGGAGTCTTATTAGAAATGTGCGTTTTTAAAATTGTTAGAATATTGTAACCAAACCATGTGACATCTAAGAAAATCTACTACACAAATATTGATGTAGCTCCTTAGTTGTTTTAACTTCCCCCTTATCTCAAATTTGGTTCAGCTTCTTGTAATAACATCCCGTATGGAGCTACATATCCAAAACAATGGTAAACATTGTTCTCAAAGGAATCCAATTTCCTTAACTGCTTTAACATTGCACTTCGAGCCTCACACACATACTTTATGTAGCTAATGATTACCATGTAGTATGTAGGTACTACTTCTTTGATTAAATTTCAAACTAAGTTCTATTTTGATTAATAAAACTTTAGCACAAATATAATATGTTAATCAAATAATCATAGTAATTAAACTGCCCATAACAGACAGGTGGAGAGTCAAATTATTTACTCTCAATCTGTCCTTGCTGGGCTAAAATAAATAGTTCTGTTTCTTTTCACACATGGTCAGCCAATTAAATGACTGAATCATTTAAGAACAGAAGAGGTAGAGGTGTAAAAGACACTTATCAGAGTTATCTCCTCTGAAAGTAGTGAATTTCATTATACAGCCAGACCCTGTGGTGAATGAAGTGAAGGTGTCATTTGCAGAGTGGAAAATATGTGCTTTTCAGAGGGCCCGGCATGCTGATAAGCGTACTTTTCCATTCAGTGAGGAAGGCAATGGTAAACCACCTCAGTCCTCGTTTTACTTAGTAAAACCTCTACAGGTTCAAACCAGCTTTTCGGCTGATGACCTAAACAACAGTAATTAAACGTAAGGAATGCCATTAAAGTTTTCTTTAAGCAAATAGTTAATAATGTTGGTTTCTTCTAAAGAAGGAAACCATACGTTTATAGTTTATACAATAAGTACTAATTAAACTATAGTTCAGCCGCTCTAAGTTTGCTCCTACTGTCAACAAACCAAAACCAGCTACTACAGGGTGCATGCTAGAGTCCGTGACTTTATGGATGTCGTATTCCTATTAAGTTAACTATTTTTAAATTATAAGTACTTAAAGTACTAAAAAAATCAGTCGTGATATGATGTAGGCCTAACAATTTAATTTAGAAAAATACTTTTAAAAGTATTTTGTATTTAAATACTTTTGAAATTATTTAGTTGTTACTTTTTAATCTGCGTGTACACATTTAGATATAATGCGCATGCTCAGTGACGTCATTATTTGTTTACATTAGGAGCAAACTTAGAACGGCTGAACTGTATGTGGTTTATCTTTTAAAAGATATTAGCTAATTACATTATTATTTGGTTAATTGAATTAGTTATTTATTAGTCTTCCTCGATATTATAATTACTACTCTAAATTTATTAAAGTGAGTTCATGACAAGTGATTCATCATTCATGATTGATTTTATTATTAGCCTAAAAAAGTTAAAGTCAATTATTTGGAAAGCAGCGACATGACGCCCAACATCATATCTCTCGGAGAACATTTTTGATATCAACGTTTTTTTGGTTAATCTTTTCCAGATCCTTGTGCTGAATAAAAAAATATCATTAACAAATGAAATTTAATAAGTTACCTTACAATTTTTGTTGAGTACTTGAGATCCTAATAACTTATTTTTACTTTCTCTTGCCTACATGAATATAATATATAGGAAATAAAGTATTGTTTTCATGTCGATTTTTCGAAATCGAGTTTTCACCAGATCTACACGTTTCCAGACCTCCTGAACCCAAAAAAAGTTTTTAGTGATTGGTCTGAGTGTGTGTCAGTGTGGCTGTGTGTGTGTGTGTGTGTGTGTGTGTATGTGTGTGTGTGTGTGTGTGTACAGAATATCTCAAGAACGGAACATCGTACGAACTTGAAACTTGAAACTTAAATTACATACCACTACCGGACCCGACACGAACATGTTCATCAAAATCGGTCAACCGGAAGTAGTAGTTTATTCGTGAAATTTTTCACTTTTTTGCGATTTTTTCAAAAAATGGTCCTACGATTTTTTTAAAATCGCCTCATTTACTTCATTTTTTATGTTCTTTAAGATAGGGTAGGCGCCATGCTTGCTGACATTCTTGATGACGCTGTTAACACGAAAAAAAAATTGTTTTTTTAAGATAGCGGCTTTATTATGCATTTTACCGCAAAAATGTCTATTATAAAAGTTGTAGAGAATTTAAAATACTACAACTTTTATTGCAAACATTTTTTTTATAACGCTTAGTTTAGCGGTAATTAGCGATTTTCTTTTTTTCTCACGGAAACGAGTGAAAATCGATTTTTTTAAAGATTTCGGTCTTAGTAGACTATGCATTTTATGACAAAAGTGTATATAATAAAATTTATAGGAAATTAAAAGATCTACAACTTGCAATTAAAACGATTTTTTGTACAGTGCCTAGTTCAGCGTGAAAGAGCGATTTTCCGTATTTTTAAGCCAAACTGAGGTTAATTTTCATTTTGCATCTTTCATATATGTTAAAATTAGGTTATGTTTATTGAGGTCAGTTGTTTGTTTATTTCTAATGTTTTATTACTAATGCGTCTGGTTTATTGTTATTTATTTGCATTGACAAGAGAAAGTTGTGTGAGTGTTTCACACCAGATTTTTAAAGTTCATTTTGTTAAACATTAAACAGGGCAGGAATCGTGCAAACTTACTTGATAGTCTTATTAGATAGTTTGGTACAGACTGCATAGTCAGATTTGAGATCAATAGGTTATGTTTCGTTAGCTTCTTTCTAATTTTGTTTAAAGTTTAAAGAAAACATCATTTTTGTAGAGTACGTTTAAGTTTGAGTGTAGAGGACCTCATTCGGAATGCAATGAGCCGGATCTGAATTGTTGGGGGTGATATGTAAAACAATAGATGAAAAACTAACCTGTGAACTTAAATTTGGAACCGTTATTGTTTTTCTAGACTTTTAACACGTTGATGTGGCCCAAATATGTGTCACACTTTTCTTTAAATATGGGCCTCGCACATCAAAAATGAGTCACAATATCATTAATCAAATTATATTAATTAATATTATATAAATTATAAATATTATATTATAATTTAAAATTAATTAATAATTAATTAATTTTTTATTAATTAAATATTATATTAATTATATTAATATTAATAATATATTATTATATTAATAATTATATTAATTATATTTATCATTAATTATTATATTACATCAATAATGAGTACATTAATCATTTTTAAGTCATGTATTACTGATGTGGTTTCAAAACTATGGTTTCAGAGAGTGACATTATACACTTAACCTGTCCAAATAGTTGACTTTTTCAAATAATAGGATATTGCTGTACATGTAATTTTTCTTGTTGTTCTGTATTAGAATGCAGCTATTATTTGTAATTCTATTATTTATTTTGCTTATTTTTGTTGATTGCAATATTCTACAACTTTATAACTTAACCCAGTTGATTATTACATTTTTTATTGTGACACAAAAAAGGATCACATACATGGCTCTGAAAAATGTAAAATCATTCCAGCAGGCCATGTGACCCAAAAGTGTGTCACAACTTTATTTTACAAAAAACATTAGTATTTGTTACTAAGTATAATAACTAGAAAACTGAACAAAATGTGAAAAAATAAAACAAAGTACGATAGCCCCTCGGTAAGAGTCACAAAATTAGTGTGACAGTCAACGTGTTATACTGCGGACAATTCAAACTGGCACAACGCTTGCTCTACGTGTGTACACACATAAAGTATAAAGTAGTCCGCATAAAGTATAAAATTATCCATAACCTATTTTTTAAATAACATCTTCAAATTAATGTACGCAAATTGCCTACAACCTTATTTCAATACACAAACATACAATAATTATTTCATTTTAAAATCTGTATTTAATTTGTCCCAGTAAAAATTTAAATTATAAATAAAATTATTTCACGAACTAAACTGCAAAAACTCGCTTAACTATACTCTACAGATCCACGCAACTAACTAAACAAATTTTTCTGAAAATAAATAACGAACAGAAAATTATATATGAAAACAAATCAGTCACATCATTACGTCTGATAGATTATTAATAACAACTGTGAAAACAAAGCGTAGTGACCGTGCGTGAGTCGCATATTACAGTAGCGATTGTATACTTTTGTGACTGTACCGTCGTTGCAAGGCGAGGGGTGAAGAGTGGAGTAGATAAACACCGAAGTTACTTGTGCCAATTCGAATTGTTCAAGGTATAATAAAATAATCGTAAATTAATCAGCATCTGTATGGAGAACTTCTTGTTTTGATCAATGCTGGTGATTCGATATTTCCTTTCTCTTAACCAATTTATAAATGAGTGCGCCAACGTAACCTATATAGTTCAACCGTTCATTTGAAACATTTTTTGACTCAAATGTTTCAACCGATATGTGCGTTTCATATACTAGTAATATATTAATTCACATCAACATTATTATGGTTTTATCGTATGTATTACTTTATTACCTTGTTAGTATATTAATTTATTACTTATTTATTCAGTATTGCTATAATCTGCCAACGTATTGAGTATTCAATTAACAACTTTAATACACTAGTTAACGAAATGTATTATTCAATTTATGTTTCAGCATGGAATAGTTAATAAGATATGTATAATTCTATTTATATTTCAATAATGGAGTGCTTAACTGTAGTAATTTAATAGAATGAGAATCTAGAAGCTGTTATTAGCTTATAGAATGTTTAATCAAGTTTAAATTTCTTGAAATCTAAACTGCATTTTAAATTAGAGAATAATATTGTCAGGAATAATTAAACAAATCCCTTTCAAATGAGTTGTATAATTATTAAGAGATTATAATTGAGGAATTTTTAATGTTATGGAGTAATATTTTTCTTTTTTGAATACCGTTATAAGGTACGAACAGATGTAACAATAGACTAGTATGGTAATTCCTAATTTCCATAATTTCTAAAATTTATGTAAAAACCCAACATGTGTAAGGGAAACCACCACAACGTTTAGAATTAAGTATATTAGAGTAGTATTAGACAATAGAGTGAAATATATAGTTAGTGGTCAAGTGGGAAGGGGTTGTATTCTTTTAGGAGAATTTGTGTTTTCCTCTCTGTGACATTTAGCCTTAGTTTCATCCGCCACCTTTTAATCGTTGGGTAGTTTGTTCTATTGTTTAGGACTTCAGGCTGATGAAATCACACTTAGGAATTTGGAGCTGATCAGCAGGAACTGTAGAGGTTTCGAGAAAGTGTCGATTAGGTCAGCCATTTCGGAATTTAACTACGAAAAGGTGTGAAATTTTTCAAATTACTCAAGAACAGTAGTTACCTGCTTGTTCTATGACTTTTTCTTTTGGATTTTAGTCTGACTTTTTTGCAATTGCAGACGATTAGAAGGATGTTAGATGAACAAGCGTGATGAAAAATTCCAAACCTAAAAGAGAATCGAATCCAGAACCCCCGCATAGAACCAAGTTGCGCTGACCAGCTCTCTTAGGAGGTGAATGTTGGGAGTTTATAGAGGACAAAAAGAAGAAATAACTAGAAGTTGGAGTTATATCATAGTAATTAAATTTGTTAGTAGCTAAGTTTAATCATTAATTGTTAATTATTAATTGTGTAAATAAATAATCAATTGTAATAAGTATAAGGAAATTTCTTTTTCTTTGTTTGTTTAACGTCGCATCAACTACAGTGGTCATTAGCAACGACGTTGGGTTGTAACTGTGAAGGATGAAATGATTTTTTTTTTGTAACGCATGAAAATATGCCGTGCCTGAGTGAAGTTCGAACCCAAGACCGCACGATGAGAGGCGAGCACGTTACCAACAACGCCAATGCAGCCGGCTTAAGGAAATTTGTTTATTATTATACCCAGATCCCGAAGATCCCCAGTAGGCTTAGGTGTTGCAATATTTTTGAATAGGCAGACGATGGAGTGAAGTCTTAAAAGTACCACCAGTATTTTTGTAGGAACTGTACTGACTAGGTTTTGTAGATAGGTACTGTTTGGGACTATATAAATTTTCAAAAATAAATCTTTATACTGCATCCTGCAGTTTGAAATATTTCTATTTCATAAAATGAATTAATATAATAATTTCACTAACCTTCTTTTTAAACTGCGTCACCTTTATTTTATTCCTACTTACACGTGTTTCGATGGATCCACCATCATCAGAGTAAATGAAAAATTTTTAGTGTGTTTTTAATGATTTATTTAAATAAATGAAAAAAATTTTTAGTTTCAATTTTTCATTTACTCTGATGATGGTGGATCCACCGAAACACGTGTAAGTAGGAATAAAATAAAGGTGACGCAGTTTAAAAAGAAGGTTAGTGAAATTATTATATTAATTCATTTTATGAAATAGAAATATATAAATTTTATATCTAATTATTAATCAATTTATCAGTTTATTTACGTACAATTCAAATTCATTATTTATCAGTCTCAACCGATACTATTGATTCTACCTGCCCACTTACTTACCAGTTATAAACTGAACTAGTTCAGTTTAAGTGTAAACTAGTTCACACACATACTAGACCAATCGCTAATAACATGTTTTTGGGGTTCAGGGGTCTGAAAACGTGTAGACCCGGTGAAAACTCGATTTCTCAAAATCGACATGAAAACAATACTTTCCTTCCCATATATTCATATAGGCCAGAGAAAGTAAAAATCTGATGCGGTGTTTTGTAAGCTACATGTTTATAAATAAAAACACAAATTTAAATGAATACTTACAGAATTCTGGATTGTTTTATTCATTATAAAACTATAAGAATAATTTTGTTCAACATTGTATTTGAATACATACAATTGAAAACCTCGAACACCGTTGGTTATTTAAATACGTAAATTTATTAAGCACAAAATTGAATATCTTAATTGAGACCATGTCTTGTTGAATAAAGAAAATTTAACGCAGTCTTGATTTCCCGTTTATAAATTCTGGGTAACATAAAATGTGCGGCTTGAAAAAGTTAAGCAGTTAAGGAATTCGAAGATCTGAAGGAAAATCCCTTAAGGGGTGCAAATGAAGACGACTGTGAAAGTAACGGTGGTTAGAAAAAGAGGGCGGGGAGAGGGAGGATCTACTGAATATTCAACTTTTGGTTAAACATGCTACATCCAGCTGAAATTTCTTGTGTGGGTTCACAATGAAAAGTGACTCTTCTGTTCTGGTTTAACCTAAAAACTTAAAATCCGGCGATTTATCATACTAAGTAATTAATTATATTATTAAATTAAGAAGAAAATCTTAGGATGGTTCGTAAATAATTAAAATTTAATCAACCTAAATTTTTGTGTTACTCAAATGGTTCTCCTTATATTAAAACTGTTTCCTTAAATTAGAAAGACGGGTAATTTTTTTCACCATCATCAAACATCTTAAATGTTTTGTTAAACGCCAAAGAGATTAACTACTTCCGTTTCCGTTTTCTTCATAATAATTTATGAAGAAACGAAGTAGCCTACATTACTAAATAACCAAAGCGTGTCATAAGAATGTAGGTAATGGGATTTTATTGTTTACCACGTTACTCATTATATACAGGGTGATTCAGAATTATACTGCAATCTCTCGGTAGCTCATTCCATAGCTAAAAATAAGAAAAAAAGTTCATATAAACATAGGCCCGAAAATGCATCGTTAGCGAGTTATACAGAATAAAAAATATCACCAAGAATTCAGTACCCTCAGTGAAATGAGACCGTATAGACATTTTTAAGGCTGTAATAAAGAGACAAATCTGATGGTTTTTATGTATTTTTACCTGATAAATTGGTCCAACTTATGTAACTTCATTAATTTTAACAATATCTTAAGTAAAGCACTAGAAAATTGGGGCTGAAAATTGTACAATTTTAACATAAAATTATTTTGTTAAAAGACAAGTTATGGTGTATTTTTTATTAATTAGATTTAATTCTGAAAAGGTTTATGTGAATTACTTAAGAAAAAACCTGAATATTAGGTATTGAAATTAAACTTTATTAAAAAACAAAACAAACGTTATTGTGAAGTATATTTTTAACTGCATGAAAACTAATTTTTTCCATAGGTTAGAAATAACAGCTGATTGTTTATTCAATACTACAGATTAACATCAATTGAAATTTAGTACCTATCTGTTACTATATTAATACAACAATTTTTAAATGTGAAGCTAATTTTTCAAAACTTGATTTACTTGAAGGAGTGTGCAGTCATCACCACACTCCTACAGTTGGCCAAGAAGATCTATTGACCAGAGGCACTTCAAACGTCTGCGCTGAGTACCCGGTATCGCCCTAGTGTACATGTTTTGTATGAGAGGGTTGTCATGTAATTGAAATTTGTCATGCATCGTCTTGTATTGTTGTTTTGTGACATTCGATTTGTAAGTCTTTGTGCAACATTGAGTTTGTGATGTAAAAGGGGCATTGGATTATCGTTCGTAGAATCTTGTTCTGAATCGCTTGTATACGTTTTGTGTGTGAAGGTTTAGCAGATCCCCAAAGTTGAACTCCATATGTCCTGATTGGTTTTAAGACTGTCTTGTAGATTGTTAATTTGTGTGAGATGTTTAATTTATAACGTCTATCGAGTAAGTGTTTCAGTTGATAGAAGCGTGTTTTGAGTTTGTGGCGTGTGCGTGTAACGTGTGCGTTCATGTAAGTTTTCTGTCCAAGTGTAAGCTAAATAGCGTGTTTGAGTAGTGTGAGGCAGCGGAATATTATTAATGTAACCGGTTGGGCAGTTTTGTCGTCTAAGAGTAAAAGTCATTTGTTGCGATTTGTTTTCATTATTTTTAATTTTCCAAAGTTTAAGCCATGGCTCTATCAGGTGTAAATGGTTTTGTGTCTTTTGAGTTGCAATTACAGGATCGGCATCAACCGCAAGTACTGCCATATCATCAGCAAACATAGCCGTAGTTGTATGGATACAATTTGGTATGTCACTGGTGCTTACAGAAAACAGCCTTGGTGCAAGTACGCTTTCTTGCGGTACCCCAGCATTGACTCGTACATTTCAGAAAGTTCATCACCTTGTTTTACTCTAAAGTACCGTTTTAAAAACTGAGATTATTTACAATCAGTTTAAAAACATAAACTGTAAGTAAATAACATTTAAGTGTTCACATGTACGAAGCAATGGTATTGCTTCGAAAAGAAAAGCAAAATTATTTATAATTTTTGAAAACATTAACTAGATAAACCGTCAACAAAAGTAATAGAAAAGGTAACAAAATTAGTAGCGGTGATAGTATAATGCGTAGAGGAAGAAGATGATGTTGATGTTGATATGGAATACAATTATTTACAATTAGGTTAGTCGGTAAATCTAAATGGAAGGTCAAGCAATTTTATTCGCTTCAGTCGTATTACGTCTTCGCTATTATCAAGTAAATTAAGCGCCAAAGAATTTGGGTGATCTGCTAATTGTTCTTGGTATTTAGAACTTAGCCGAGTAATTTTTTCTTTCACGGTGTTGACACGTAAGTCCCTATGCAACGCCTCAATTGTCACATACCATGGAGCATTTGTTATAATCCGTAAAACTTTCGACTGGAATCGTTGGATAATAGCAAGATCCGATTTCGCAGCTGATCCCCAAAGCGGTAACCCATAAGTTCACAGAGGTTTCAATATAACTTTGTACAGTAGGATAATACCTTAATAGTAGAATAATACCTTAATAGAATAGAACATAAATCTATCTATTGTAAAAAGGAAACAATAAACCCTCATTTGGCTTCCATCCGGCAACAAACAGTACCTACCAAAATTCATACTAGAAGCTACTGTCATTTTGTCATAATATTTTTATTACCATTATATACTACATTTCCTTTTCGGACTTCTTCGGTATTTTTATATATATATTTTTATTAAATTAGAAACAAAAATTTTATCAAAGCTTTATCTAAAATTGTAAATACATGTAGGTCATTTACTTACAATACCTTTATCATTTTTAAAGCAGCAGAAGAAGAACGTGATTATGGCACATTTTCATAACAGCGGTTTTAAATTTTAAATGCCTGTAAGTCATAAATAATTTAAAATGATTTAATTTATAAAATATAATCATAGAAATTTTTAATTTATATTAATCATAACATTGACTTAATTATACTAGTTATTTTAGAAGAAAAATTATAATAAAAAATCCCTTTCGTGAGACAACGTGTCTTATGGCTGGTGGCTTTAAAAAGGCTTACTTTTGACTTTTCGTAAAAACCATTAGTGATTTCTGTATGATTTTCTCTTTGAGAGGAATCAAATGACAATATTTTTTTTCCAAATTCCGACTTGGATTCATTGACTTCCGGTATTGGGCAACTTACGGGCGAAACCAGAACTTCAAACCCACTGATTTCTTCATCTACTCTTAAAAAGGAATCGAATGATACTATTTTATGTTTCCAAATTGCGACTTTGATTTATTGACTTCCCACTTTCTATCAAAACCAGAATTTTAAACCCAATTTAAGCGTACTTACTTTTTGTGTAGATCACAAGTTCGAAAAACGTTTGTTGCAATCTTTTGTAGTTTCTGACATCTGAATGAGGCGGGCGGACGGACGGTTATTGGGAAATGACAGATGGCAATTAAAATTGTTATCAATAGTACTACAATACCGATGTACGTTTTGTTCAGAAAAGATTTTGTGTTGTTAAAACAACACCTATTTTTCTTTACTATCAAGTAATCCTGTTAAATGTTTAGTTTTATTATAAAAGACACTGAAATTTATGGCTATTTTTCGTGCACGTTTTTATGTACATCGTTTTGCCTTTAAACCCCTGTTAAAGGGTGGTTGAGGTGTAAAAACTAAAATGGTACACGTACGACAGTAAAACGGACGAGTAAATGTGTTTTGTTTTTCTATTTTAGGTTCTCCGGACATGATTCTCCTTCTTATGGCAGTGGAACCTAATTCAAAATACTGAGGAAATCAATAATATTCTTCTAAAAGGAAGACCTTGAGTACTTCAACCATTACAATCAAATAATAAGATTTTAAATCTAAAACATTTATAATTTAGAAATATTTATTTAATAGATTAGACCTGAGTTTAAATATTTTTTATTATTTACTAATACTTAATTGGTGGCCTTATAACATAGGGAACAGTCGGACGTTAAACCAAAAAAAAAAAAAAAAAAAAAAAAAAAAAATTATAACATAGGATTTCCTTAAAAATAAACAAAATCTAAACATACCAAAACATATAGACAAGACAAAAATCAAACAAATCATCCAGAACTTAAAGTTGTATTGAGATACAGAAAGAAAGAAGAGATAATTATAAAACAATGAGAGAATACTGGACAAGGAAACAAAAGTCCAAACCACAAATGAATAAATTGTACCTGTGCTGGAAGAAAAGAGAAAAATAATAATAATAAAACAAAAATCTGGTCATTTTGTGTTGTGTAGAATTATCAGCCGGAAGGATGGTTTGAACCTTCAGAGGCTTCACTAAATAAAAGAAGGAGTGAGGTAGTGTAATATTTCCTTCCTCACTGAGTGGAAAAGTATGTTTATCAGCATGCCAGGCCCTCTGATCTGAAAAGCAACTACTTTCCACCCTTCAAATGAAACCTTCACTTCATTCACCACAGGATCTGGTCGTACAATGAAATGGAATTCATTACTCTTACAGGATATAACTCTGACTCGTGTTTTTTACACCTCTACCACTGCTGTTCTTAAATTCTTCAGTCATATAATTGGCTAACTATGTGATAAAAAACAGAACTATTTCTGTAGCCCTGGAACTAGCAGATTGAGTGCAAAAAAATTTAACACTCCACCAACGCGCGGCAGTAAACAATAAAAAATGAAAAAACTTAATTTTAATTATGAGTGAATGACGCAAAATGAAAATCAACCTCTGTTTGACTTAAAAATATGGAAAATCACTACCTAATTGACACAAAACTTAGCTCTGTATAAGAAAATATTGTAATAAAAGTTGTAGGTTTTTATTTTATATAATTTTTTTGTATATACTTTTGTTGTGAAGTGCATATTAAGGCTGCAATTTTTTTAAAAAGTCAATTTTTTCACCGGGTGGAACGAAGAAAAACGAAAAGTGTACAGTGTTTGAATTGTGAGAATTGGGGCTACAAGCAGAACTACTAGAATCGTCTAAAGTCACCTCACGTAATCTACAATTGGCCTATACGAGGGAGAAAAAAGCTATGAGTGGGTGAATCCGTATAAGGATTAAGATGGTTCGTTCTGCATTTGTTAAAATGGAAACCTTTTAATAAGTAAATCCTTGAGCCTTGATCTGAGATTGAGGATGGTTCGATGTTTCATCTTCTTAACAGTGTTGCATGGGGCGAACGCTTCGACTTTAAAGAAAATGAATATCAGTAGAACAGTGGCGTTTAAGCTTTGATTGTACAGGTGCATCCCAAAAATAACCTGGACGGATAAAGTACCCAACGAGACTGTCTTGCGGAGAATGGGAACAGAGGAGGGGCTTGTTTACACCATCCAAAAAAGTAAAATAAAATATCTGAGTCATATATTATGCGTGGACGAAAATATGAAGTGCTTCGTTTGATAAATACAAGACAAGATTCAAAGGCAAAAGAGATGTGGGAGGAAGAAGAATTTCTTGGTTGCAGAATCTTCGCAACTGGTTTCGTTGTACCTAAGCGAAGCTGTTCAGAGGTGCGTTGTCCAACGTGCAAATAACTATCATCCTTGACAACCTCCGGTCGGAGAGGGCACGTTAAGAAGAAAAAGAACCAATTAGAGACCCAACGAGACTGTCTTGCGGAGGATGGGAACAGAGAAGGAGCTTGTTTACACCGTCCAAAAAAGGAAAATGGAATATCTGAGTCATATTGTGGGAAGAAGAAGAATTTCTTGGTTGCAGAATCTTCGCAACTGGTTTCGTTGTACCTAAGCGGAGCTGTTCAGGGGTGCGTTGTTCAAGGTGCGAATATCTATCATGATTGAAAACCTCCGGTCGGAGGGAGCACGTTAAGAAGAAGAAGAAGAAAAAGAAAAAGAACCAATTGGAGACAACGAGTCTTGCGGAATATGGGAACAGAGATGGAGCTTGTTTACACCATCTAAAAAAGGAAAATGGAAGTCATATTATACGTGGGCCAAGATATGAAATGCTTCTTTTGACAATACAAGGCAAGATTCAGGGGAAGAGATATATGGGAAGAAAAAAAAAATTCTAGGTTGAATAATATTCGCGACTAGTTCGTTGTACCTCAGCGGAGCTGTTTAGAGCTGCGGTGTCCAAGGTCCGAACAGCTATCATGATTGCCAACCTCCGGCCGGAGAGGGCATGTTTAGAAGAAAAAAAGAGTGAATCAGTAAAGGCTCTCATCTTTTGTCATTATTAAGCTGCATCAAAATCGGTTATAAATTAAGTAAAATTAAAATATTTTGAAGGAAATCATTACGGCTAGACGAAATTTATTTATTTTCGGTAAAACGTGTAACATTTGTTAATATTACATTCTTTTATTCACTCTGAGATTAATACTATTATTAATATTAGAGGAGGAAAAGTTGCGCACATTTCAGGCAGTTGTCTAATTCTTTTTTTTTCCAACGTTATTCAGGTCTTACACTCGGTTACACTTCGTCTATCGTCTTAAAATATAGAAACATGTGGCGCACTCGCTTCTAACTTGTAATTTAACGTGTCTGTCTATCTTAATCAAAATTAAATTAATTATTTCGCCTGCACAGTTCAAAATGAAATTATTAAAAGCAAAATGAATATATAATTTTTCACTTTTTTAATAAATTTTTAACTAAATATTAATTTCATTTTTCTTTGTTGACTTATACTCGTATATTTTCTGATCTCCAATGTAGTTCAGTCAATGCTTCTTTTTTATAATTTTTTTTTCTTTTTGTTTAATGCTACGTTATACTTTATTCATTTTCTTTGAAAAATATAGAACTAATCCAGAAAAGAAAGTGAAAAAAAACAAAAGAAGGCATACATCCATTACTCTTTGACTACTGTGATATTTATAAAAAAAATATTATCGCAAAATTTTGATAACAATTTTTTCTCCTCGTAGATAATTTGGCCAATTTTAAACCATATGAGGAGGTTTAAGACGTTTCTGAAAGTTTTTTAACAGCCCACATTCTCAGCATTCGTTCACTGTACGCTTTTATCCTTTCTTCTGTCCACCCGGTGTTTTTTTTTTGCTTTTTGCTTTTTATAAAGTACTCAAAGTCCGTAATTATTTATCGGTTCATTAAGGGAAGACTGGACTTTGTATCAAGTTAATGTTTTTTTTTTTTTTATTTATTTAACGTCGCATCAACTGCAAGGTCATTAGCGACGACGTTGGGGTGTAACTGTGTGTAATGAGGATGAAATGATTTTTTGTAACGTATGAAAATATGCCATGCCTGAGTGGGATTCGAACCCAGGACCACATGATGAGAGGCGAGCACGTTACCAACTGCGCCAATGCGGCCGGCAAGTTAATGTTAAATTTACTATTTTAGGTACATTTTTCATAGGATTGGTAAAAGATAGATAAATGAAACTTTACACACTTTTAGTTGTCGGGTTTCTCTAGCTACTCATAGTTTTTTCAATTCAATCTGTGAGCCCATAAAATTAAAAACAAATTAACGAATAACATAAAATATTTTTAGAATTTCTTTGTATGTTTTTTGGATATTAGTAAATTGTTGGAGCATCTGAGGAAGTCTTTAAAATTTCGGTATTTATGCATGTACAAAATGAATAAGTGGTAAAAAATTCAGCCAGCTAGGTTTTAATGGGTTCCATCTAGTCTTCTTAATAACCTGTACTAGTTGTCTACTCCGCTAAAATACAGGGTCAAAGATAGTAATTTTTGACCCTGTATTTTAGCGGAGATCTTTCTCTCAAATTTCTCTGCTTCTCTTAGGTCAGCCTTCCTAGGCACTCTAAACCATTCTTCACTCTCGAACATATACAATCACAGAAGAATAATAGGTTAGGAAATTGAAGCATCATTATTGTATGTGCTCGTATTATAAGCTTGTTGAATTATGATTGTATGTTTTAATTTTTGTTCGTTTTTGGTTTAACGTCCGACTGTTCTGCAACTACTGCTAATGCAGAAGGTGGAAGAGAAATGATTTTTGTAACGTATGAAACTATGCCGTGCCTGAATGGGATTCGAACCCAAGACCGCATGATAAGAGGCGAGCACGTTACCAACTACGCCAATGCGGCCGGCTATATATGTTTTAAGAGAGCAGTATTGGGCAGTTTACCTGTTGCTCTCATATGTAATACTTTCTTGAATAAATAAATAAATAAATAAATGTAATGGAAACGACTGTCAGATCATTTTCAAAACCAAGATGGTTGACGTTGATCCCCATTCTTTAATGTTACAATGTCTATTTAAATTAACAAGTTCAATTTAATAATCCCAATAACCTCCATCATATAGTTTAAGAAAACTTGTCAACTGACATTGTTCCTCGTTCCCTAACATCAGTCTAAATTTCAAACTCTTCAGAGAATTCTACTAGAAATTTTATTTTCGACCAAGCTTTATCAATGTTTTTTAATTATTGCCGCTGTTTTAAAAACTAATCCAAAATACTTCTTTAATCTATTGTTATAATATATGAAATCCTAAATAAAAGATTTACGGAATCAATGGCCAAAAATGAATAGTAATTCATTTACAAAATGTTTTCTTTTCAAAAAGTTTAGTTACTCATTTTGCAATCAAGTCGAAAAAATTTAATTTCACTTATTCTTTATTTATCTCCAATTAAATGAATAATACTACATAAAAATATAGCAAATAAATTGCTATGTACGATAAGGTTTTACAACAATAAAACTAAAATTATAAGTTTTCTGTCTAACAGGTAATTTATTTTCACCTTATGAATTAAGTTCTAGCCGGAAAATCTTTCCGTTAACATTCTGTAGAGAGATGTCATTTCCTTTTCAATAAACAAGAAGAAAACGTAAGAAAATTGGTTCGATTAGTAATTGTATTATTAATATTATTCGTACTTTTCTCTTTCTTTCATCCGGTATAGAAGTTTTGTTAATTTCCAGAAACCACTGGATTTTTTTTTTATTTCGCTCCTTTCAAGTCTTTAGGATTATTGATTCATTTTGATTTTTAATTTCTCCGGTTCACCAGTCTCCATACCCTGTAGATGACAGAAGTTTAAAATATTATTTACTGACGCCATTCTTTTAAAAATTATATGATTTTTCACTAATCTTTTTTCCGTATAAAGCCAATTTTAGAATAGGTGAAGTGACTTTAGACGTTTCTGGAATCTCTTTTTGCAGCCCACATTCCCAGGATGTGTTCCTTGTAGACTTCTCCTTTCTACTGTTCAACCGGTGTCTTGTTTTTCCTTCATGGATGCCCTTAAAGTTCGCAATTATTTTTATGAATTTGGTTCAGTTCATTAAGTTCTTCGGGTTATTCCGTTTTTCTAAATTTATCCTCTCTGACTTCTTTGAACCATTTATAGGACACCTTAGGCTTATGGTTTACTCTTACAAATTTGTTTGTCGACCGTTTGTCATCTATTTTATACAGGTGTCCGTAAAATTTTTGTCTTCTTTTTCTAATAGTTTTCCATTAATCGCTTATTTTCCTTGTACAGTTCTTTTCGTTCTTGTAACATCTGTTGTCCGTCTACTCTCTTCAGACCCAATGTTTCAATTTTCAGTAGATATAGTAACAAATGTATGCCCATAACAGGCAAGTGGAGTTAAATTATTTGCGCTCAATCTGTTATTTTCAAGGCTAATAGAATAGTTATGTTTTTTATCGCATGGTCAGCCAATTAAATGACTGAATCGTTTAAGAACAGAAGAGATAGAGGTGTAGAAGACACTAGACAGCGTTGTCTCCTCTGAAACTAATGAATTTTATTAGACAGCCAGTGGTGAATGAAGTGAAAGTATCATTTGCAGGGTGGAAAATATGTGTTTCTCAGAGAGCCTCGCAATGTGATAAGCATGTTTTTCATCTCAGTGAGGAAGGCAGGTAAACCACCTCGCTCCTCGTTTTACTTAGTAAAACCTATAGAGCTTCAAACCAGCCTTTCGGCTTATACCTAAAAACAATAATGGAATTTGAACATTTAATGAACAAACACCGGAAATACGAACTCGGTTAGAAATGACTAGACCGCCTTCATAAAAATGAAGCAAGAACAAGGATTTACATTTGGAATTTTTTATGAATGAAGCCCTGAACTTTTGAGAAACAAGAAATAGGCAAAATTAAATTAAATAACCGAAAGGGGACTACAATAATTTGATAAATTCCAAAACGAGAATTGAATCCAAGAACCTAAGAAAGAAAAACAAGGTTTTTTTCTTAGATTTTCGTATAAGCAAAATTAATAAAAAATTATTTAACTTATGCTATTTTTCAGAAAAATTTAATTTAGATAAATTAAATGCAATAAAAAAAACATTTAATCAAAATACATCCCCTAAATCTTTCCTGACACTTCATTAAGTAAGATTAGATGAAGTAGACCATTTGTTTACATGAGTTCAAGGCCGAAAACCTTCATTCTCTATTCATAAACTACGACGTTATTTTTGTTTACAAAGCAAAATTGATTCAAATTAGAAAAAGTATAATACACAAGTTTATTGTGAGTTTATTATGCAAAAGTTAATAATTTTTAATGCTTTGTTTAAAAATTTGTTTACCGTTACAAAATCATTGCACAAAACGATAAAAAGTACGTTGTAGTGGTGGTGTATTAAAAAAATAAAAAATGGTTAGCGCATTGGCCTACCACGCGGAGGTCCTGGGTTCGTTTTCCGGCCAGGGTCTGGAAATGTTCACGTGTCAAATCCCACTGCTAATGTTACATAATCCACCGTAGTCGCTAATGACCAAGCAGTTGATGCAACTTTCAATAAATACATTTTTTAAAATAAATAAATAAAACAGCCAAATTAAAATACAAATATGTATTAAAAAATAAATAAATATTATATAGTGAATTATAAGACTATTTTGATTTTGCAATCTACAGAAAAGTTATTTTATTTTTTAATTACCTACGTAATTTGTCCCCCCCCCCCAATGTATAGGACCAATTTTAGACCACGTGGGGTGACTTTAGACGTTTCTGTAAGCTTGTTTTGCAGTCAAAACTCACAGCATTCTCTTACTCTAGACTTTTCTCCTTTCTTATGTCCACCCCGAATTCTATATTTTGCTCTTCATGGAAGCCCTTAAAGTCCATATTTATTTGTCTGAGTTTGGTTTCCTTCTTTAAACCTTTAAGGTAATTTCTTCTTCGAATAATCCGAGAAACTTAAGTTCTCTCTGTTTATTCTGGTTTTCTCAATATCCTTCCAGACTTCTTTAAGCCATTTATCTGACATTTTTGGTCTATTTTTTAGTGTTTTAAAAATTTGTTTATCCTAAAATTTGTCAATCTAAAATTTTGTCAGTTACGTATATATATAGGGGTGGCTATTAAATAACGAGACTGACGTTGTAAAAAATTTTAGTTTTATTTCATACATAATCACTTATCGTTACCTTCAATATACACTCCTTCTCTATCCCTACAACGCTCCATGGAAATTTCCATTGTTGGAAACAGTTTTGGAAGTCATCTCCTGTCAGCTCCTACAAGACACGTGCCGCTTTCTCTTTTACAGCTTCCACAGACCCAAATCTTGTCCCTTTTTATGCAGATTTCACCTTAGGGAACAGGTAGAAGTCACATGGTGCAAGATCTGGTGAATAAGGTGGATATTATAACACTGAGATGCTGTATTTGGCTAGGAACCTCTTGACAGATAACGCGGAATAAGCTGGCGAATTGTCTTTGTGAAGAGCCCATGATTTGTCCTTCAGTTTTTTCCTTACTCTTTGAAGTAGTTTAGAAAGTACCTCAAGGTAGTAATATCTATTAATTGTTTGACCTTCGGGCACCCAGTGAAGGTACACAATCCCATGGATGTAAAAAAAACAATCCTCATTGCTTCAAATTTTGAATTGCTCATTCGAGCATTTTTGGCTCTCGGTGAAGTTCGGCTCTTCCAGTGCATGGATCAGCGCTTCGTTTTCAGATCATAAGTAAAATACCACGTTTCATCACATGTTATTATCTTCTACCTGTTCCCTAAGGTGAAATCTGAATTAAAAGGACAAGATATGAGTCTGTGGAAGCAGTCAAAGAGAAAGCGGCACGTGTCCTGAAGGAGCTGACAGAAGATGACTTCCAGCACTGTTTCCAACAATGGAAAATTTGCATGGATCGTGTAGATATAGAG
This sequence comes from Catonia carolina, assembly GCA_035578175.1. Lineage (NCBI taxonomy): Eukaryota > Metazoa > Arthropoda > Insecta > Hemiptera > Achilidae > Catonia > Catonia carolina. The sequence goes on along the minus strand of JAQMRL010000005.1, from coordinate 10,416,299 downwards.
AAGGAGTGTATATTGAAGGTGTAAATAAGTGATTTTAAAATAAACAAAAAATTTTACAACGTCAGTCTCGTTATTTAATAGCTAAACCTCGTATGTTTGAGTTTTAATAAGAAGTCAGACGTCAAACATTTACGCCGGGTGTTAAGGTCCCGTAAAGTGTTTTTAGTTGCAAATTGCCCGTACGTGTTTTTAGTTGTTTGATATGTAAAGTTTAGTTTACAAACTCTTTCCGCAATAAAATTCTTTTCTAGTAAATTTTTTATTATACTAAAATATTTGTGTAAAACTTCAATGTGAAATGATAAAAATTATACGACAAAGTTACATGAATAATCATAAAATATTAACATTGAAATCGTTTAATGTAAAGGGCACATTTAAATTATAAATGATGTTCGCGCTCTCGTACATAATTACATGTCAACGGTGTTTACCTAAAATGACTCTGTTAATAATTTACAACATAATCAATAATTATAGCTGTGCGTGTGACATTATATGAGTTTGTAAGCAAAAGTACACCCGGTACATTTAATACGATAACAAAACTTTGAAATTCACAACGACAATAATGTTTTATTTAACCTAAATGTCATTAGTTTCAAAATGCATTCATTCAATTTTAGTGCATAAACCTATTATTAGTTAAAACATTAACAAAGCTTTGTCAACGATCGTTTGGTACGCAAATAAACATGTAAACAGATCGATTGTAATCGTAAAGTGTAAAATTGTTGAATTCATTACTCGAAAAGTCAATATTATTAATTAATTTTAAATCTAATTTCAAATTTAATGGATTACTTATTGGTTATTTGTTTCGTATAATTTTTACTGCATCAAAGTTTTGCAAAATTTATTAAAAATAATGGGTAAAGTAAACTGGACGATGCCATCTACCTGAGGGACCGGAGGTTTAAGGAAATCTGCATTTTATTCGTGTAGAAAGGGTCGCCTATTGTGTTTTATTACTGGTGAAAGGGTCGCCTGTTGTTATGATGCGATGGACTTGTCTAGTTGTCTAAAGGCACTTTTACAGTTAACCTATTTTAAACCTATGCCATGCAAATGAATATGCAAAGATAATGCACTTTATTGTACATAAATTTTATAAAACATAATTATAATGTATTTTAAATTAACAAATAAAACTTAAAAAGTAAAAATATAAATAGTGCAGTAGTGCAACAAGAGAAGATTTTATTTCTTGAGTTCTTCGTTTTCACTATTCATGCAGCCACTTTAGATAATATGGAAAATTATTAGTTTTTTTCACAATAACCTCCTCATTTACCAAAAACAGTCACAATCTTTGCATATTCATATGCATGGCATAGGTTTAAAACAGGTTAACTGTAAAAGTGCCTTTAGACAACTAGACGAGTCCATCGGATCATAACAACAAGCGACCCTTTCACAAGTAATAAAACACAATAGGCGACCCTTTCTACACGAATAAAACGCAGATTTCCTTAAACCTCCGGTCCCTCAGGTAGATGGCCTCGTCCAGTTTACTTTACCCAAAATAATTTGTAATTATGTCTAAATGAAATACCAGAATGCATTTAACAGTGTAGAACTTGGAGTAAAGACTTAGTTCTTTCCGCCGTGGTGTCAGGTATAAACAGATGATGGTGAAGGTATCATTAACTAAAAGCAATTCAAGGTAAAGATCTGAGAATAATAACTAACCTATATTGCAGTGGTTACTCGTTTTTTTTTGTGGACCACGAGCTCTAAAGAAAATTTTTTGTGCGCAGAAACTTTTCGTGTGTAATGTGAAATTTTTAAATTTAGGCTGTATGCATGCTGAAATCAAACTGGTGATGTCTGCACGACATTTACGCAAGGTTTTCTGACAATAGAAGAGGATTTTTATGCCCATAACAGGAAGGTGGAGTTTTAATTAATTGCACTCGATCTGTTGGTTCCAGGGCTACAAAAATAGACATATATTAATATGTAATATGTATATGTATGTGTATGTGTGTATATGTATGTATATGTATATGTATATTAATATGTAATATGTATTAATATATATAGACATATATTAATATATGTTCTGTTCCTTATCACATAGCCAGCCAATTATTTGACTGAACTATTTAAGAACAGAAGTGTTAGAGGTGTAAAAGACACTAGTCAGAGTTATCTCCTCTGAGAGTAATGAATTTCACTACACTGCCAGACCCTGTGGTGATTGAAGTGAAGGTGTCATTTGCAGGGTGGAAAATGGGTGCTTTTCGGAGGGCCTGGCATGCTGATAAGCGTACTCCTTGAACTCAGTAAGGAAGGCAATAGTAAACCACCTCACTCCTCGGTTTGACTTAGTAAAACCTCTAGAGGTTCAAATCAGCCTTTCAGCTGTTGACCAAAGGGGTTATGGGGTAAAATAAAAGGGTGAAAGGAAGGTACTTTTCTTGAAATTAAGGTTATGCAGAAGGTTAAGATTGATATAAATTATGTTTAGGTATCTGTCAAAAAATTAACATTGAAAAAATTTCAGACCTGACCGGCAATCGAATCCTGGTCGCCAGGTATAGATGCAAGTTCCGCTTATCACTCTACTAATGAGCCGGCTGTTAAGACGTGTAACTAACCAAAATGTACATTACATATAATTTGTATACCTTCCAGAATTTCCCATAACAGGAAGGCGGAGTGTTAGATTACTTGCTATCGACCTGCTAGTTCCAGGGCTGCAAAAAATAGTTCTGTTTCTTATCACATCAGCCAATTATATGACTGAAACATTTAATAACAGTAGACGTAGAAGTTTTAAAGATTTTAGTGAGAGTTACCTTGTCTGAGAGTAATAAATTTCATTATACAGCCAGAGCCTGTGGTGAATGAAGTAAAGATGTCATTTGCAGGGTAGAAAGTAGAATTTTCGAAAGGCCTGACATGCTGATAAGCATTGTCTACTTTTCCACTCAGTAGGAAAGGCAATTGTAAACCACCTCATCCTTGTTTTACTTGGTAAAGCCTCTAGAGGTTCAAACCAGCTTTTTAGCTGATGACTTAAACAACAACCTTCCAGAAAAACTTGAGTTGTAAAACTCAATATGCATGTTCTCTAATTGATAGAAAAATCCATTCTGCCAATGAAACTTTATTCATCACAGGGTGTGGCTGTATAATGAAATTCATTACTCTCAGAGGAGATAACTCTGATTAGTGTCCTTTACCTTTACTTTTTCTGTTTTTAAATGAATCAGTCATTTAATTTGCTGACCATGTAATAAGAAACAGAACTATTTATTTTAGCCCTGCAACAAACAGATTGAGTGTAAATAACTTGATACTCCACCTGTCTGTTATGGGCAGGATGATAAATTAATAAAATTGTTAAAACATACTAAATATTTGTTTTTAATTAGCATTGATATTAAACTGATGTAACTTGCCATTTTTGTTCTAACTTTTTCTTATTTACTCAGTCAATCTACAAGCTGTACTTGCATTGGTGAAAATATGAACAGTTTTTAGTAATAAAACTCCCACGGGTAATTTATAATTTTTCAAAATATGTAAGAATAAAGTAGTGCTACATAAGGAGAAAAAATAAACTCAAAAATATGATGTTAATCACTGTGGAAAATCAATTAATTGTCAGAGTTATATTTAAAACAGTCAATTGAACCATCAGTGGAGAAATGGTTAAACCATTCTGTATATTGTGAACGGTAGTCACGGTTAAGCTCAGTCTGTATCAATATTAATCGACATGTAATCACAATTCTCTGACGTATTAATATTTAATGGAATACAATATCAATTCAGAGATAATACTAGATATATGCGTATTAAATTCTCTGTCCCGTGTCCACTGGGAATTTTCAAGTTCAGTTCTGTATTACGAGCCTTCAAAATTATATTATTCCAAGCAATCTCAAATACATTCAATGAAATAATTGTTCATGAAATCAAATTATTTTAAAACCTACATAGATTTTAGTACATTATGATAATTCAAAAGATTTCTTTGTCCTGTCGATTTTATTTATCCATTAATTTCAGAAGAATATTCTAATTTAAAATTCAGAAATAAAATATTAATTAATTTGTAAAATATATATTTCTATGAAATTTTGTGTACATATTCCATTCCACATGATTAACTTTAGCTCTTTAGCTACCAGCTGACTGACTGGGTTGGGCTAAAACCTTCAATTATTAATATTAGGCTATTATTTTTTTAATTCCTAATGTGTGTACGTTGCAATCTGTTCAATTTCAAAACAATAAGCAACCCCATGACCCAATGGGATGAAGATGATGTGTATGATGTGTAAATGAGGTTTAGTCTTGAACAGACCTAGGCCGACTATGCCTGAGAGAGTATGGTTAATTGAACCCCAACCATCAAACTTCACAGGTAACCACTGTCTAGTATTTAAATCCGAAAAAAAGTAATTCCGAGAATAAAAGAGGTAAAGAGGTAAGAAGAATAAAAGAGGTAGAGGTCCGAGAATAAAAGTAACTACCTTTACTAGGATTTGAACCAGGAACCTTCGTCTCCGACAATCAGCTGTTAAATAGCTGATTCGCGGCGACGTCTTTACCTCTAGACCAACTCGGTGGGTTATTTAATTTTATTAATTTGAAAAAAGTATTTCTAGATGCCGTAGGAACAATGTTGTTATACAATATTATAAAAATAAAAATAAAAATTTAGCAAATATAATGGGTATAAATCTATTTTTTGTATTTATAAAAGAACAAAATCTGTTATTTTACGTCTCACTGTTTCGCAATTTCTGCTGATGCAGACAGTGGAGAATGATGTTATATGAAAAATAGTGATGAAAAAATGCCAGACCTGACGGGGAATCAAACCCGGGAGTCCAGCGTAGAAGCCAGTTGCGCTAACCACTAAGCCAAACAGGCCGGCCGTTAGCGTAGTTTAAAAAAACTGATTTTTCATGTAAAAAAGTGTTTTATGTTATTATTTTTCATACAATAACACTTTAGTGTCTCAGATAAATGAGGTAAAAATAAAATAAAAGTGTCTAAAATCCTCTGCAAAATTGTTTTCTTGAAAATTTCGTTGTGCAGAATTTCCAATGTGCTTGGTACTGACGTGTTTATGTTTTGATTGCGTTGTCAGTTGTACAGTGTTTAAGGTAAGTACATAAGTAATACATTGTAACATTAGGCCAGAATAATGGTCAAGGCGAGACGTGGTATTGTATGGAAAGAATGCATTGTTATGTGACTAGCATTACTACCTGGAAACAGTGCAGTGGTGGTATCGGCTCTGATTGTCTTATTGTCTTATATTCTTTTGTTATAAAGTTTTAACAATTTCTAATATTTTCTAATTTAGTATGTGCACATATTATTTTATGATGTATTTACTAAATTTTAGAGATCTTATTATAATATATTTCTTCTGATTCAAATACAGTGAAAATTCTACTAACGGACACTTCTAAATTGCGGTCATTTACTAATAGCGGACAATTTTAAAAGTTCTGGTATTTTCCCGTAAGACACAATACTAAAATATTTCCTAATAACGGATGCGGACAGTTAATTTGTATGGTTTTGAAAATTCAATTTCTGGAAAACGGACGAAACGTGTCATAAAAAATGTCAGTACAATGTATGTTATACATTTCACTTCCAAAAACTGACGGATTAATCAGACAGCATAACATTTGATTGGTTTTGTAGAGCGCGTGCAAATTCATTTTTACTTTCTCTTGCCTATATGAATATATAGGAAGGTAAGTATTGTTTTCATGTCGATTTTTCGAAATCGAGTTTTCACCGGATCTGTACGTTTTCAGACCCCCTGAACCCAAAAAACATGTTTTTAGCGATTGGTCTGTGTGTGTGTCTGTGTGTGTGTGTGTGTGTGTCTGTGTGTGTGTGTGTCTGTGTGTGAACAGAATATCTCAAGAACGGAACATCGTACGAACTTGAAACTTGAAACTTAAGTTACATACCACTACCGGACGCGACACGAACATTTTCATCAAAATCGGTCAACCGGAAGTAGTAGTTTATTCGTATAATTTTTCAGTTTTTTGCGATTTTCTCAAAAACTGGTCCTACGATTTTTTTTAAAATCGCCTCATTTACTCAATTTTTATTCTCTACAAGATAGGGTAGGCGCCATGTTTGCTGAAATTCTCGGTGAGGCTGTTTTCACGTAAAAACGTTGTTTTTTTAAGATTACGGCTTTAATATAAATTTTAGCGCAAAAACTTATATAATAAAAGTTGTAGAGAATTTAAAAACCTACAACTTCTGTTTCAAACATTTTTTTGTATAACGCTTAGTTTAGCGGTAATTTGCGATTTTCTGTTTTTTTTCTCACGAAAACGTGAGAAAAATCGATTTTTTTAACATTTCGGTCTTAGTATGCATTTTACGACAAAAGTGTATATAATTAAATTTATAGAAAATTAAAAGATCTACAACTTTTGTTTAGAGCATTTTTCTCTACAGAGCCTAGTTTAGCGTGAAAGCGTGATTTTCCGTATTTTTAAGCCAAACTGAGTTCGATTGTCATTGTGTATGATTAAAATAAGGTTATGTTTTTGAGGTTAGTTTTTGTTTATTTCTAATATTTTATTAATAATGTTAGGTTTATTATTAATCATTTGCATTGGCAAGAGAAAGTTGTGTGAGTGTTTCACACCAGATTTTTATTATCCGGTTCGATAATTCGTGAAAAAGCGTTAAAAATAGCCAAATATAGGTTTAAATATAGGTGTAATTTGTGTAATCAACTTATGTACAATCCTGGAATACAAACATAAGGTATGTTGGATTACTTATAAATACTGTACATGCATGAATATTTTTTATATTATATATTAAATAATAGGCTACGTTTCTTTTTTGGTAATTTTAAATACATGTAGGCTACTATATACTGTGAAGTACTTATGTATTAAATAATTTTTTTTCATTGCATAAACGTAGGGTACATAGTGTGTATTTTATATATTCTTGTATACGTTACATTACGCAATACATAGTGTAAATACAAAAAACTGTACAGAACACATATTTCACATTAGCGGACACTTCTTAACTCAATAGCTGACAAATTGTTTGGTCCCGTGAGTGTTCGTTTTTCAGAAGTTTGACTGTACCTGTTTGTTATTACTTTTAGAATTCAGAAGAAAACAATAATAAACTAGAATACTGTATTGCTCTTTAAAGAACCGATTATTTATAGTAAACCTGTTAAAGAAATTGTATTACAAAACGTAAAGATATTCAACACTTCTGGCAATGTTTTCTTTATTATTCCAGGCATACGAAGACTACCTCCATGGAAGGCCAGAATCAACTGGAACCGCACGTGATCTTACGAAAATTCCACTAAATATTTTGTAGAATAAAAAAATAATTTCCAACTGATGTATGATTAAAGTTTTTAGAATTATAACGTGTTTCATACCCGAGTTAATAAATGCTAAAAGTAATTTGAAAATGAAATGGTGAAAACGGGAACGAAACTTGGTTCTTTCACAAGATGAAATGCTTGCATAATTTAGTATGAAACGTTATGGGTAATTATTGAAAGCAAAGTATTGTATGAAGAGAGTTCATTAAGTTCATTACACTTACAGAAAGTTTCACATTGTTCTTTGTTTGTTTGGTTTAGTGAAAATGAAAAGTGGAATAGGAAAATGAAGTACTGTGTATGGTACTTAAGCTTCTACAACTTAATTTGAATCCTATTCCATTAGTATGTTTTGTATAACACTACTTTTCAAGGTGTTTCATTGTATTTTCAAATTTTATCCTGTTGAAATTTTATTACATATAATTTATTTATTGTTATATTTCTGAATTTATAAAGATTTTGTAACTCCTTTACCTTCCCGTGCTTCAAAGTTGTTACTTTAATAATTGTTTTATAAATGATGGTATATTATGTTACAAGTTAATTTCTCCATTAGGTTGGGGTTACTTAATTATATCGTTCTTATTTGTAAGTTAAGAATTTCTTCAATTCATTCAATTAACCGCAGTCTTCTAAACTGGATAATAATTAAAATTACTTGCTATATTTATAATTGTTTCCTTGAGTTCCACCAGGTTACCCTTAACTAATGAAATTACTTAAAGCCTCACAAGGGTTAGGTTATAATTGTGTTAGTTAACATCATCACTGAGTGTAAAGACGGTATTATTAGTTTTAGAAATTGACATTACGTTGATTCAGTACATAATTTACGCTGTTTGGGTTTGCACCATGATGAGCGATTTTTTTGGAAAATGAACGTAACAAAAACAAGTCAGAAACGTACATCTCAATTTTACTAATTAATACGAGGTGTGGCTATTAAATAACGAGACTGACGAAAAAAAATTTATTTTAATTTTATACATAATCACTTATTGCCACCTTCAATAAGCACTCCTTCTCTATCCCTACAACGGTCCATGCGAACTATCCATTGTTGGAAACAGTGCTGGAAGTCATCTTCTGTCAGCTCCTTCATGACACGTGCCGCTTTCTCTTTTACAGCTTCCACCCACAGACTCAAATCTTGTCCCTTTTAATGCAGATTTCACTTTAGGCAACAGTAGAAGATAATAACGCGTGAGGTAACGTGATTTTTTACTTATGATCCGGAAACGAAGCGCAAATCCATGCACTGGAAAAGCTGAACTTCACAGAGAGCCAAAAAAGCTCGAATGAGCAAGTCAAAATTTAATGCAATGATGATTTTTTTTTATATCCAGGGATTGTGTACCATCACTAGGTTCCTGAAGGTTTCCCCGGAATGTGAAAGGACAAATCATGGGTTCTTCACCAAGACAATGCGCCAGCTCATTCCGCGTTACCTGTCAAGAGGTTCCTAGCCATGTACAGCATTTCAGTGTTAGAACATCCACCTTATTCACCAGATCTTGCACCATGTGATTTCTACCTGTTTCCTAAGATGAAATCTGCATTAAAAAGGGACAAGATTTGAGTGTGTGGAAGCTGTAAAGAGAAAGCGGCACGTGTCCTGAAGAAGCTGACAGAAGTTGACTTCCAGCACTGTTTCCAACAATGGAAATTTGCATGGATCGTTGAAGATATAGAGGAGGAGCATATATTGAAGGTGATAATAAGTGATTATAAAATAAATAAAAAAATTTTTACAACATCAGTCTCGTTATTTAATAGCCACACCTCGTAATTAGTTTCTAAATTTCGCTCGATTCATTGTGTTTTCTCGGTATATTCCAGTTTTCCTTATGACTACATTAAAAATATCCGACACCTAAATTCTACTTGTTAGTTTATTAATTGTTTTTCTCAACCGTTTGTCACCGATTCTACACTGGTGTCTGTGCAGCTCCATTAGTCCTCATAACTAATACTGTACTAATATTTTCGGACCATTTATCCTGCGGAAGATATTACTCTCAAATTTCTGTAGTACTCTCAAACTAGCTTTTCCAGTAATTTTGCAGTTTTGAAATTTCAAAACAGCTTTCAAAATTTATTATATGCACTACAACGGAACAATGTTAAATTTGGTGAAGACTTTTCAAATGTTTTTGAGTTTTAAATACTTGTCGTAAAATTTATTCCTTATTTTTGGATGCAAAATTTCATATTAGAAATTTTAAAATGTTTAAGTGTAATATATATTGTTTCCAATTATTCCTAATTATGTTAATCTTGAAGTTATTTAACTTTCTTTTATAAAATCGATTCAATATCTCATTTCTGAAAGTCAAAGTTTAAGATATATCTGATATAACTAAACTCGGTAAGAACGAGGATCGGATCAGCTTTGAGGTCTGTGAAAGGATTAAATCCCGTAAGGCTGCCGTGTGAACGTAGTGTGATAGAGTAGGCTCAACGAACCCTTCTTTGTTGTAAAAGGACATAAATTGGCTCTGGCGAACAGCCAACCCGCCCCAACCCTTACTATCAAGACTCAAGGAATTAAACGACCGCTCAGGAAATTTCGTTACATTTTATTAGAAGATATTTTATTGGGTAACATGTCAGTAATTAAATGATTTTATGTCATTTAAAAAGATTACAAAAGAGTAAAAGTGATTGAATTAATTAATGGCGTTTTTAAAATGAAGCTCCCTCCGAATTCGCTGATTAATCAGTAGGTCTATTATAAAATGCTATTAAGATGACAACAGACCTTCCTAGATTCTGGCTTCCAGCTCACTTTCTGTGCTTTATTGCCTCAATTCCTAATGAACGGATTAATCCTATGGAAAGTAGGTAGATTATATATACCGACTTTTACAAACTAATATCTTATCTTAAAACTTAAACTAGAAGATTTTCTTAAACTATTTCTACCATCCCAACAATTAATTATTAAAAGTGGTCTAATAAAATCTGTGAATACAATACCATAAGCGTCATTTACTAACTAAATTTTTCCAACCGTATAAATTTAAATTTATTTTAATTGATCAAGAATAAATTACGAAGATAAACTTTTAAAGCAGTAATACAGAAGTTTTCATGCAGTACGAGGTCAAACAATTTTTTATATGTACTAAAGTCAAATCAACAACGTCGATAGTTATTGTTGTTTAGATCATCAGCCGAAAGGCTGGTTTGAACCTCTACAGGTTTAACTGAGTAAAACGAGGAGTGAGCTGGTTTACAAGTGCCTTCCTCACTGAATTGAAAAGTACGCTTATCAGCATCCCAGACCCTTTAAAAAGCACATATTTTCCAACCTTCAAATAACACCTTCACTTCATCACTACAGGGTCTGGCTGTATAATGAAATCCAATACTTTCAGAGGAGATAACTCTGTCTAGTGTCTTTTACACCTCTATCTTTTTTGTTCTTAAATGATTCTACTATTTTTTGTAGCCCTAGAACTAACAGATCAAGTGCAAATACTAATTTAATAGTCCATCAGTCTGTTATGAGCATGTTTATAGTTATTAGCGATCACAATTTTGTAACATTGTAGTACATTGATATTTCAGCAATGCCTAAGGTAATAAATTGTTAATTATAAGAAATTGTGTAATCCATAAAGTTTCGTATATTGAACAATAATAATGGATTGCAATGAATGGAATATTTTGAATAGGAGTTCCCGGAAATTGAAACTAGTAGAAATGTTTAATTTTATTAGATTTCTTGTATTATTTTTCAAATTTTAAATAAAAAAATTCTCAAACATCATCAGTAAAAAAGACCCCTTAAGATGAGACTGTATGATGATTTTACTAAAATTTCAATTTTTGGTTTTTTTATATTTTCAATAGTTCATACCTATATCTACCAGAAAACCATTAAATTACGTCAAAAATTATTTTAATAAAAAAATTAAGTTTTTAGCAGGTTTACCCAGAAAAATTATCATGCAACCATGAACTAATATTTTTCAGAATGTTATTCTGAGCGTTTTGGAGCAAAGGTTATATTAGTTTTTTAAAATATCTGCGTTATTTTTTTTAAATACACTCAGGTGTTGGTTCAGGTTTCTAACCAACTGTTGATGGAAAATTTACTTGTTTGTGTACACCTTGTTTTTGATTTGTGCCTTTTTTGCCAGTTCTCGTAAATTTAGATTTTAAAATTTAGGTACATTTTTCTCGGAAACCATTAAACCTAGAAGGCTGAAATTTTTACCAGCTATTCATCTTGTACAAGCACACACACCCTCACTTTTATGACTTCCTCAGATGCTCCAAAAATTAGCAATATACAAAAAAAAATAGAAAATAATTTGAAAAAGTTTTATGTTATTCATTATTTTGTTTCAATTTTCTGCTCCAATAGATCAAATTGAAAAAATGTCAGTAGTTAGAGAAACTCGACAACGGTTTAGTGTATAAAGTTTCATTTCCCTATCTTTTAATAATCCTATGAAAAATGAACCTGAAAAGAGAAAATTTAACACTGGCGGGATACAAGGTACAGTCTCCCCTTGAGTCGCATCAACAGCTTTGTTATTAACGACAACAGTAGGTTATGGAACAGGAACGATGGGTTTTGACCCGTATTAATTCTAAAACTTAACTGGGAATCGTACTTGGGACCGTACACTTTGAAGACTAGCGCAGTTACCACTACACCTCTGAGGCGGCTGGTGATTTATATTATGGGTGAATATTGTTTATGAACATTATAAGTTCGTATAATGGAGTAAATTTTATTTTATTAAACATTATTTTCCTCTGTTTGCACCACTACATATATACTATGATATATAATGAACAGCCAAAAATACGATCATTTGTTCCAGGTTTTATTTTTATTATCGCGACTTTGTAACAATTTGAAATAATTTGATCATAAAATAAAATTGACGTGGTCTTCGACCATTGGTTTAATGTTTTATGTTTTATGAGTTTAGTGTGTGAACTATAATCCTGATGATGTCTCCGAGAGAGACTAAAGATCTAGAATAAATGTAATACTCTGAGGTGAGTGATATATTTAATTTGTTTTGTTTTTTGGCTGTTCATTATAAAATATCATAAATATATGTAATGGAGTAAATATATACCGATTCGTTTTTTATGTTTTTTTTTCAAATTAAAAATGTGCCCAAGTCGTTAATGGACATAAAGGTTCAAATATCTGTTAAAAGTAATAAACTAAAAATTAATAAATGTGTATGAAATACGAGAGACAAACTGACGACATTCAAAAATATAATAGCCGTTAACATAGGGTTCAACTTTATAATAATCTAACTCCGGTGAACGTTGAAAATATATAACTGCTATAATGTAAGTAGAGCCATTATATTTACTAAAAAAGGCGTAAACATTCCATGTAGGTAGTATAACCCTTCTGTATAAAAAGTTATAAATCAATCCATAATAAAAGAATTTCACGTAATGGGCTGTATAATCTCTAATCTGTTGCGAAACTTTTTACCAGTGTTCATAATTTTTCCTGGTTTTTCTGTTTGTTTTTTATTTTTTAACATCCTCACATTTTTGGCAGTTACTTTCCTTATCTGGCTCACGCTAGGCTTAAACACCGTTATTACTCGTACTTCACTCAGTTATTATATCAGTAAGTATTGTAAGCTTGTAGCCTACGTTATCCACCGAATCCAACAATAAACATCGCCGTGAACACTCTAAAAATAACTCTTTAAATAAAAACAAAAATAAAACGAACACAATAAACATTAAAAAATAACAACTTTAGTAAACTAACCTTCCTTCCGAGTACTTAACGTATATTGTATTTATTTTAGAGGGAAATGTAATTGTCAAATAGAAAAGTAGTAAAGATTTTAACAGTAAAGCTTTTTTATTATTCTTTTCAGTGTTTCTCTTGTAAGTTCTTTTTTAAAACATCCAGTTCAAATGGCAGTAATTCTATTTGACACTTTTTACACGTTATTAGATTAGTTATACTCTTACAACTCTATAATTATCTTTTTTCAACTTTATTTTATTAAATCTACAACTGTTCAGCTCTGCACAACCATTAATTAATGGAATAACTAAACATAGGTTCGTTCAAGATCTGGGTGTAATAAATAATAAAAACCTTTTATTAAAATTATAATAATTATGCCTAGTTATGGATACGATTAATAATTAATAATTATTGAACTAAGCCTATTTATAAATATAATTTTTTATAATTTATTTATAATATAATAATTAGATTATTTTACTTAAATTAATTACAAAATTTAAGGTTAAAATAACCTTGACTATAAGGTAATAAATGCCACTTATATTTAAAATTATAATAATTATGCCTAATTATTGACCCGATTCATAATTAGTATGTAAAATTAATAATTATTAAACTAAGTCTTATTATAATTACGATATTAGGTTATTTTAATTAAATTAATTACAAAATTTAAGCTTAATAACCTTGAATATAAGGTAATAAAATGCCACTTAAATCAAAAAAAATATCCTACTATATAAATATTAATAAAAAACGTTGTAGATGAGAAGATTTAAAAAAAAAACATGGTAGGAGCCGTTTTTAAGAAAGTTGCAAAGAAAAAATGAAGTAAAAATCGCACGAATAAACTACTAATACTTCCAGTTAAACGATATTGATGAAAATGTTCGTGTTGTGTCCTTTTATGATAAGTAACTTATGTTCCAATTTCCAATTTCGTACGATATTCCGTTCTTGAGTTATTTTGTTCACATACATACACACACACCACACACACACACACTCACGCGCGCGTTCACACACACACACACACAAACACACAGCTAAAAACATATTTTTTAGGTTCTGGGGCTTTTAAAACGTGTATTTACGGTGAAAACTCGATTCCGAAAAATCGACATGAAATCAATATATCCTACCCTACCCTACCATCCCTACCTTCCCTACCTTCCCTACTTATCCCTACCTTCCCTACCTTCCTTCCCTACTTATTCATACAGGGCAAAAAAATAAAAAATATAAATGACCAAATACTGAACGATTAGGCAGACTAAGAACTTTGTATTATAAGGTACCATTAAGAAAATTTTAAATACAATTTTAAAAAAACACCTCATTAGTTGCTTATTTTTATTAACTACTGTATCATAAATTTTATATCATAACTAGAAAAAAAATAAGTAACTATTACTGCATATATACCTATAACAGGCAGGTGGCATATTAAATTATTTGTACCTAATCTGTTAATTAGTTTCAAGACTACAAAAATAGTTTTGTTTCTTATCTCATGGTCAGCCAATAATATGACTGAGACATTTAAGAACAGAAGAGGTAGAGGTATAAAACACAACAGTCAGGGTTATCTTCACTGAGAGTAATGAATTTCATTATACAGCCAAACCCTGTGGTGATGAAGTGAAGGTGTCATTTGCTGAGTAGCAAGTAGATGCTTTTTGGTGGGCATGCCATGCTGATAGTATACTTTTACACTCAGTGAGAAAGGCATTGATAAACCACCTCACCTCTCGTTTTACTTACTAATGCATCTAGAAGTTCAAACCAGCCTTTCGGCTGATGACCCAAACAATAACTGAAGTAGCCCTACTTGTATTATCTAAAACAGACATTTTAAACAAATTTCGTGTACGTTACTTTAATATAATTTATTAGCGGAAAACATAAAATTATAACAAAAAGAAAATAATTTACAGGATAACTAATCCTATAAATCTTTTCATGTAAATCACAAACAGAGAAGAGGATGACATCGTAAACAATTTGTTTGTTCCTTTTTTCATTTCACACACATTCATTAAAATAATAACGAAACATTAATAATTTAAAATGTGAAATAACATTACAAGGGTACAACAGTTAAAGTGCGTGATTTATATCTTATTTTCCTACCAGTGTTAGCCACTACTCTCTTTCCTATTCATCATAGAAATAAAATAGGTCAGCAAAAATATTTATTTAAATTGTCATGAATGAATACAATAAAAGAAAATTATAAAAATGTTTATTTTCTTCCGTAGCTAAATAAGAGTATTTCATAAATGGACTGCAAATATTGATTTCATTTGTTATAATAAAACTAGATTTAGTTTTTTATTGTAAATAGTCTCAGACTACAGAACATTTTTTCTTGATCTTAAGCTAGTCTACAATTACGATAATCTGCACAAATAAAAATCTCGTGTGAAACACTCACACAACTTTCTCTTGACTATGAAAATAATTAACAATAAACCTAAAATTAGTGATAAAACATTAGAAATAAACAAAAATCTAACCTCAGTAAATATAACCTAATTTTAATCATGAGTGAAAGACGCAAAATTAAAATCAACCTGTTTGGCTTATAAATACGGAAAATCACTCTTTCACGCTAAACTAGGCTCTGTAGAGAAAAATTCTCTAAATAAAAGTTGTAGATTTTTTAATTTCCTATAAACTTAATTATATACACTGTTGTAAAATGCATACTAACGCCGAAATCATAAAAAATCGATTTTCACACGTTTTCGTGAGAAAAAACAGAAAATCGCTAATTACCGCTAAACTAAGCGTTAAGTTACAAAAAAAATGTTTGATATTAAAGTTGTACGATTTAAAAATTTCTACAACTTTTACTACACATTTCTGCAGCTAAAATGCATATTAAAGCCGCAATCTTAAAAAAAATTATTTTACGTGAAAACAACCTCACCAAGAATTTCAGCAAACATGCGTCTCCCCTGTCTTGTAGAGCATAAAAAATTTAGTAATCCAGGCTATTTTAAAGAAAAGTCGTAGAACCCGATTTTGAAAAAGTGGGGTGCAAAAAAGGTAAAAATTACACGAATAAACTACTACTTCCGGTTGACCGATTTTGATGAAAATGTTCGTGTCGGGTCCGGTAGTGGTATGTAACTTAAGTTTCAAGTTTCAAGTTCGTGCGATGTTCCGTTCTTGAGATATTCTGTACACACACACACACACACACACAGCCACACTGACACACACTCAGACCAATCACTAAAAACTTTCTTTGGGTTCAGGAGGTCTGGAAACGTGTAGATCTGGTGAAAACTCGATTTCAAAAAATCGACATGAAAACAATACTTTATTTCCTATATTATATTCATGTAGGCAAGAGAAAGTAAAAATGTTCTTGATTTTCTAATACTTGATAAAACGAAATTCAAACTGTATGTCGGGCACCAGCTTGGGCAATAAAACATGAAATGAAATAATGAGAAAAATCTTAAATGAACAAACAAAAACTAACGTACTTTAATGTAATAAATATTTAATTATGGGGATTTTAATTTTTACAATTTTATACGAGAAGTACGGTGAAAAATTGTAAAAATTATAATTGTCATTACCATGTAGAACTACTTAGTTCTACAAGGTAATAGTAGCCCCAGTCCTTCTTAATGGAAGTGAGTCATGGGTTACCACGAAATGCCAAGAAAGTAGAATCCAAGCAGCGGAATTGAGGTTTTCAAAAAGGGTGTAGGACTGCTCGAGGTAAGTAAGTAATGCAATCAATGGAGGCAACATTTGGAACGGATGCCAGAGGGGAGAATACTTTTAAAAGTTATTTAATATGTTCCAGTTGGAAGAAAGGAGGTGGGAAGACCTTGAAGAAGATGCCAATAGTCGAGATGTACGAGTTGGAATATCTTGTGTTTGTGTTTATGTGTAGGATTGCTTATGAGATCGGAACAGGCTTATGCCTAATCCTTGATTGTAAGAAGAATAAGAAGAAGAAGAAGATAATTGTACTGAGGTAACCTTAGAGCCTGCGTAGTCACTCCATTTTTGACCTTAATCTTTAAGTTAATAATGATATAATGATGCCTTTATTTAACATAAAGAAACATACAATTTAAAAACAAAATAATCATAATTAAAAATCAAAATAATACAAGCAAATCCTTCGACACGTTGTAGCATGACCAAATTGATCACCTGCTAAAGTCGGAAACCTTTTAGTAGGCCTACACCTTACAATAAAAACGTAGGCATACAGGTTTAATTTAAAAAAGAAACTTTAAGTTAATTTTATTACTACCAGCATATTCGTTCCTTAGTCTTGAGTTGTGCTGTAATAAGCAAACACATGCCCATAACAGACAGGTGGAGTGTCAAATTATTTACACTCAATCTGTTTGTTGCAGGGCTAAAATAAATAGTTCTGTTTCTTATCACATGGTCAGCCAATCAAATGACTGAATCATTTAAGAACAGAAGAGGTAGAGGTGTCAAAGACACTAGTCAGAGTTATCTTCTCTGAAAGTAATGAATTTCACTATACAGCCAGACCCTGTGGTGAATGAAGTGAAGGTGTCATTTGCAGAGTGGAAAATATGTGCTTTTCAGAGGGCCCGGCATGCTGTTAAGCGTACTTTTCCACTCAGTGAGGAAGGCAATGGTAAACCACCTCACTCCTCGTTTTACTTAGTAAAACCTCTACAGGTTCAAACCAGCCTTTCGGCTGTTGACCTAAACAACAACAAAGCAAACACAGGTTTGTTTCTCTCATCATGTAAATAAGATCACAAAATATTTCTTAACGGTAGCCATTTCTTTCACTAATTTCCCCCCGAAGATAAAAATGAAACCCGTAACGAATTTGGTTTTACTCTAAGTTTCATTTGTATGCTTGTTAACGCTAATGCCGACGACGAAGGGTGATAAATTAAAAATACAAAGATTAGACCGGGAATCGAAACCAGAACTCTTCGTATAGTCGTAAACCAATTGATACGTTTTAGCTTAATTAAAGTTCCAACAACTTACTGCTTGGTCATTAGCTTGCAACAAAAAACGGTAACTGGAGGTATAAACTTGTAATAATTTAGGGACTTGTAGAAACTACCTGTGATCGAACCCGGCATCTTACGATATAATTATGCCATTTATTTATTGATTTATAGATTCCAAGCTATCTGTGGAACAATCAACAGGACCTTGAGGAACAAAGCCAGAAGGGAAACGAAAATGAAATTCTATAAAGTTATGGCTATCCCCACTCTTTTATATGGTTCTGAAACCTGGGTACATAAAAAGAAGGAATGGAACAGGTTACAGGCTGCCGAAATGCGATTCCTAAGAGCAGTGAAGGGTTGTACTAGGGAAGACAGAATCCATAATACTGAGATCAGAAAAGAGCTCAACATACCCTCCATATGGCAGAAAATCGAGGAAGCCAAACAAAACTGGAAGGATCATGTGGAGCGCATGGAGGATGGAAGAATTCCCAGGGCAGTCATCTCCTATCAGCCAGTAGGAAAGAGAAGTGTGGGCAGGCCTCGTAAGAGATGGAATTGATTAATAAAGGAGTTTACAGTCGGAACAGGCAATGTGCCTAATCCTTGAAGGAAGACGACGACGACGATTTATTGATTTAAACTGCTAGATTATGTGTTGGTTATTACAAACCGAGTAGGTTGAAAACTTTGCCTAGATATCTGGTATTATGTTTTAATATGCAAATTGTGGTATTGTTCAAAGGAGGGTAATGTGGTATAGCCTCGTTAAGTACTAACTACATTTGGTAAGTGCTCTTACTATAAACTATCGTATATTGGGATCGTCATCATTAAATTTTAAGAACAAAACAGTCAGACTTAAAACAGAAAATTGTAATTTCGTGATTTACTTTTATCTAACTGACCAGGTTGGTATAGACGTAAAGTCGTCGCCGCGAGTCAGCTGTTTAAGAGCTAATTTTCAATGACAAAAGTTCCAGGTTCAAATCCTAAAAAATCTGGTGTGAAACACTCACATGACTTTCTCTTGCAAATGCAAATATTGAACGGTATAAAACATTAGTAATTACATTTCATTACATTCCATTAATACATTAGTAATAAAACAATAGTAATAAACAAAAAAACTAACGTCATTAAAAATAACCTAATTTAAATCATGAGTGACAGACGCAAAATAAAAATCAAACTCAGTTTGGGTTAAAAATACGAAAAATCACTCTTCCACGCGAAATAAAAGTTGTAGACCTTTTAATTTCCTGTAAATTTGATTACATATAAAAAATGTTTGAAATAAAATTTGTAGGAATTTACAACTTTTATTACACATTTTTGTGCCAAAACGCATATTAAAGCCGCAATCTTAAAAAAAAACAATTTTTTAACGCAAAAACAACCTCTCAAAGAATTTCAGCAGACATGGCGCCTACCCTATCTTGTAGAGCATAAAAAATGTAGTAAATGAGGCGATTTTTAAAAAAATCGTATGACTCGTTTTTGAGAAAATCGCAAAAAAGTGAAAAATGACACGAATAAACTACTACTTCCGGTTGACCGATTTTGATGAAAATGTTCGTGTCAGGCCCGGTAGTAGTATCTAACTTAAGTTTCAACTTTCAAGTTCATACGATGTTCCGTTCTTGAGATGTTTTGTTCACACACACACACACACACACACACACACACACACCAATCGCTAAAAACGTGTTTTTTTGGGTTCAGGGGGTCTGAAAACGTGTAGATCCGGTGAAAACTCGATTTCGAAAAATCGACATGAAAACAATACTTTTCTTCCTATATATTCATATAGGCAAGAGAAAGTAAAAAGGTACTAACTTCTAGGATTACTATTAAAGGTATTGGAGATACTACTAGGGTATACTGTATGTAATATCAATAGAAGCTTCTGTTATACGTCTTCGCACTACCACACTGGTAAAGTGTTTGCAACAGTTTGTATAGTGTGCTACAAAACGTACTACTACACCCATATTCTTGATTATAATCAATTTAGTAGGCATAATATATATATGACTATATATTGTTACTTTTATTGATATATTATTTTAATGTCAAAATAAATACTTAATATCAGTATAGTCCAATTGCTTTTAGTTGATTAATTAGGTTGTATTACACTTTGCAGTGTTTGCTTTTGTAATTGTCAGTACGAAATGTACGGTTGATTATAATTTTTATAGTAAAAAGGAATTCACCAGTTCAGATTGGGTTTCCGTTCGGTGCACAAGAGATTAAAGCGTACTGCAGTACCGGTTAACGATGAACGTGGTAATAAACCCATGTACCGATAGGTACGTGGTATATTTAAACTAAAATAGGATTATACAATTAACCACAGTTATAAGAAATAAATTCATACAAAAGTATTGTTGTTTAGGTCAACAGCCGAAAGGCTGGTTTGAACCTCTAGAGGTTTTACTAAGTAAAACGAGGAGTGAGGTGGTTTACCATTGCCTTCCTCACTGAGTGGAAAAGTACGCTTATCAGCATGCCGGGCCCTCTGAAAAGCACATAGTTTCCACTCTGTAAATGACACCTTCACTTCATTCACCACAGGGTCTGGCTGCATAGTGAAATACATTACTTTCAGAGGAGATAACTCTGATTAGTGTCTTTTACACCTCTACCTCTTCTGTTCTTAAATGATTCAGTCATTTAATTGGCTGACCATGTGATAAGAAACAGAACTATTTATTTTAGCCCTGCAACGAACAGATTGAGTGTAAATAATTTGAACTCCACCTGTCTGTTATGGGCAGCACAAAAGTATTAAACACTGGTAACAGTTTAGAGGCATACTTTTCTAACAACCAGTTCCTATGCTAACTACTCTGAATAAGAATGAGGAGACAAGTAGAGGGACGTGTATTGCTTGAGGCCCAGCTCCGTGTAGTTGAAAGGAATGCAGTGCGTTGTTATAGTAGTGGGAGAATGAATGAGTCAGTAGTGTTTCCCAGCTGATGCATTTGTAGTGGTAGCGTGTACTAACTAGACTAAAAAAATATTCTTATCATCCGGTGCATTAATTTAACAAATACCTACCGGGTTATTAACTTGGTCGGATTCATAATATTTAACTCACCAATTTATATCAAAATATGTAAATTAATAAATGAAATAAATACAAACAAATATGTTAAATACGGAAAGGTTGAAAACGAATGTTTTGTATCAGAGTAATACAGCAATCGTTCTCCCAGCATGCGTCACTCATTCATTATACCTCACCCGTACCCTTCAACCCGCAACTACACGGAGCTTGGAACTGCACAATACAGTACAAGTTTCTATTGAAATTACATGTAGTATAGTCAATTTTATACGGATTTGAATGTTAGACAGTGGTTACCGGGTGTACTTTGATGGTTGTAGTTTAATTAACCATACTTTCTCAGGAATGGTCGGTCTGAGTATGTAAAAGACAACACGTCATATATATCAACTATATCTCATTGGGTCATGTAGTTTCTTATTGTTCTTAAATTGAACAGATTTCAACGTATACCCAGGGTAAGGTCCTGGGATTGAATCCCAGCTAGGGTCTCAAAAATGATTGTATGTTCAAACCCACCGATCCTTAACCCAAAGTAGTAGCTGATGATCAAGCTGTTGATGCGAAAAAAACAAAAACATCCTATTGTTTTACAGAAGTTTTAAAAGTGTACATATTTTTGTGAAATATTCCACATTATTGTAGTTTTTACTTGTTTATTGAGAAATATTTGCTCCTATTCTTAATAAAATTCATACCATTGATAACCGCTGCAGCCATCAACATTTTTCACGATGATTTAAATTGTTATTAGTTCTTTTCGTCACCTTGTAGTTGATGTCAATTCCATAAAGAAAATAAATAAATAACAATAATACTGCAAATAGAACATTTCAACCAATGTTCGTGACATAAATTTAAACACAAAGGAATATTTTCGCATATTGTTCTATTGTGGTAGCAATTTAGCAGCCTCAGGGTTCCGACGTCAATAAATGTACTAAAACGTTTTTCTGCATGCAATATAAATCTGTTATAACGCAGTAATTTTAAATGCTGCGGATAACTGGTACTTTTCTCGGATAAATATACAAAATGCTAAAAACAATTATGTACTATTTTACTTCTTTCGAAAATAACTGTAGTGATATATTTTGTTTTTTAACTTCATTCTCATTCCATACTTTATTGATGTCGCGAAAACACTTTACAAGACGATGCATGACAAATTTGAATTACATGACAACCCTCTCATACAAAACATACAAAACTAGGACGATACCAAGTGCTCAGCGCAGACGTTTGAAGCGCCTCTGGCCAAGACATCTTCTTGGCCAATTGTAGGACTGTGGTGATGACTGCACGCTCCTTCAAGTAAATCAAGTTTTGGAACTAGCTTCACATTTAGAAATTGTTGTAATAACATAATAACAGATACTAAATTTCAATTGAAAGTTTTTTTTATTTAATTTTTTTTTTTAATCCCTAATGTGTGTACGTTGCAATCTGTTCAATTCAGAACAATAAGCAACCCCATGACTCAATGAGATGAGGATGATATGTATGACGTGTAAATGAGGTGTAGTCTTGTACAGATGCAGGTCGACCATTCCTGAGAGAGTATGGTTAATTGAAACCGAACCATCAAAGTACACCGGTAACCACCGTCTAGCATTAGAATCCGTATAAAAGTAACTACCTTAACTAGAATTTGAACCAGGAACCTTCGTCTCCAAAAATCATCTATTAAACAGCTGATTTTGGCGATGACTTTACCTCTCCACTGGTTTGTATCGACCGATTGGGCACGATAAATTTTTTTTGAGCCGAAAAAATTCACAATTCTTGCCTTAGTCTATATCTTCATTTATGATCCTGTCCAGTTTTGTACCAATCCTAGAGAGACCTTCAGAATTTAATTTCTGCAGTTTAGGTATTTCTTTCTCCCTTCTCCTCATCTCGCATACTTCATTGCCGTATGTTAAGTTTGAAATTACGAACTTCCAGCCTCGCATTCGGCCAGTTCCACCCTGTTGTAATCTGGTTCACCTTCTTTACTTTGAAGTAACCTACGTAGTGACGTGATACTTTAATAAAAACTACTTTCATAATTATATTTATTTGACAATTTTGAAAAATATTCAAATAAAGGCGAATAAATAAACTTTTCACAAATCTCACTTTGCAGACTCCAATACGACGAACGAAATGAATTACACGCATCTAAACGCATGAAATTTGTTGCGGTAGCAGAAAAACCTGGTCTTTATGTCTTCCAACCTCAATATAGCAATTTTTAAACAATATTTAAAATGTAGGACTATTATGGGTCAACGCAGAATAAAATGAGCTAAATTTTGATGTAACGTATGTTGAAATCCGACTCACAGTTTTGGAGATGCAAGGGTTCAAACTCAGGTGTCTATAATTACGAAACCAATAGTAGGTTCGTTCGGATCTGAGTATAATAAATAATAAACAAACTCTCTTTTAAACTTACTTTTATTTATTTACACTATTAATAATAACAGTTAATTATTAAACTTAGCCTAATTAATTTACACAATAATTATTAATTACAATATTAGATTTCAAGTATACTTAACTAACAATAACAGTGATTTTACAAAAGAATAGCCTCTTACCTACAACCAATTATAGTAAGAAGGTCTTTGTTAACGTACTTTTTACCAGTTTACAAATACTTGATAATAGCCTCAATGATTCATAATCGATTCGCAACTTCAACTGAATTCAACTTTAAAAGGGTACCGCCTTTAAATACCTGTGGTGATTGTGTAACGTTTCACCTTAGGTGGTTATTTTGTTACACATAATTTAATTATATTTTATTTGGTAATTAATTACTTACGTTTGTTTGATGAAATCAAACGGACTAATGTAATAACGTTACTTAATATGTTGTGTTACAATTATATTCAGATTTTATGTTAATTACATAAAACAATTAAACTTCATTCTTTGAGCTTTGAATTTAAAGACATCTATTAAAATTTGTTTTCTTCATAAACAAAATTTTAAACAATGATTATTTATAAATAATTAATGAATATTTATTTATCAACAACTATGGATGAAAACATTTAACAAAAATTATTAAAATAATTAAAAATATAATTTAAATTTAACTTTAATTTGGTTAAAATAATCTTTCTTAACAATTTAAGGTACAAAACAGTCGTACCACTCCAGTTGTGTTGTCTTAAAATGTCATAGATTTTCTATCTAATAAGACACAATAGAAGACTCATCCACGCTCTACCAGAAAAAAACAAAATATAGTTGAACGTGTCAATAATAGGCATAACCCACTATCTTTTTTTTAAGAACTTCCATTCAAAAATTTAATTTATCGTAATCTACTATCCTTGTTCAACAAAATCTCCCCTAAAATACACAATTTCTTACAATAAATATCTACTCCATCAATAATTTCTGGAATAACTTTATAATATAGTGGTATTTCAGTTGTTTTAAAATAATAAGATTATATTATAATCTTACAGCATATTTTAAGAAGCTACATGTAATAATTTCTCCAACATCCTAAAACGCACGCATTCAACCAAGGTTTTACCTACTCTGATATACGATGAACAGATACGGCGTTTAAATAGAAGGAAATAACGTTTAAAGGATTGCTATCTATGTATTCATATATATTACGTATTTACTATTTATAAATACACACACAACTTGCTATTAATACGGAGGCCATACATTTTGGATTTTGTATTTAACGCGGCAGCCGGGTGGATGTGACCGTATTACAACCCTTGTTATTTTAATCCGTATTAATGAATAGGAAATTGAAAACCACACCCCGGTGTTACAAATAAAACTTTCTGTTTGTGTATTACGTCAATTCCAGCGTGGGAGGCTATCTAGAATTTAAAAAAAAATAAATTATAAAATCTTGGTGGTGTCAATACTAAAGGCAGATTAATTCAAATTTATATAAATACTACAGTTCTTTCCTATGACTGGCAGGTGAAGTGTTAATATATTTGCACTCGATCTCCTGGTACCAGGGCTAAAAAAAATTGTTCTTTTTAACACACGGTCAGTCAATTATATGACTAAAGCATTTTTTTTTTTTTTTTTTGTTTAACATCCGACTGTTCTGCAATTACTGCTAATGCAGACGGTGAATGATGAAATGATTTTTTCTAACGTATGAAAAAATGCCGTGCCTGAATGGGGTTCGAACCCAAGACCGCATGATGAGAGGCGAGCACGTTACCAACTTCGCCAATGCGGCCGGCGTTAAAGCATTTAAAAACAGAGGAGGTAAAAGTGTAAAAGTCACTAGTCAGAGTTATATCTCCTCTGATAGTAATGCATTTCATTATACAGCCTGACCCTGCGGTGAATGAAGTAAAGGTGTCATTTGCAGGGTGGAAAGTAGATGCTTTTTGGAGGGCCTGGCATGCTAATAAGCATACTTTCTCACTCAATGAGGAAGACTTAGTAAACCGCCTACTCCCTGTTTTACTTAGTAAAGCTTCTGGAGGTTCAGATCAGCCTTTCGGATGATGACCTAAACAAAAACAACAACAACTTACTACGGTTCATAATTATTTTGCTAGCAAATTGTTCCACACGGTGTTAGAAAAAGATATAAATGTTTTTTAATTTAATTTTTTTGTATAATTAGTTCATTTGAGGGCTAATGGTATAATATTTATCTAACAAATTTAATTCACATTCAAAATAACATATATATAGTCTCAAGTTTAGTTTTCATATTAACAAATTATTCCAATATTATTATTCAATAGAAAATAATCCTACCTACAATAAGTGATAGCGTATTGGAAAACCTTCACACTTTATCTAAAATTAGGTTTCTAAAAACATTTTATTCAAAATTAGGATTAATGAAACCCGTTTTTGAGTTCATCCTTAGGTCTCAATTATATTTTGTATTTATTTATGTTTTACAATAAAATAAATTGTTTCTGCTTTTAGATAGATTGTATTTTTATTATAATAATTTAAAAATAATAAATTTCGGGAGAAATATTGTACACGATGAAAATAGATATATCATATAAAATTTATAGATTGTAAACAAAAGTAATAAATTTATGAAGTACTAAAAGACGGAATCCTAGATGAAAGGAAATAAAAAATAAGGTGCCGTATATAAAAAAGTATACGAGTCTGAAGGTCAGGATAGGTCACCAGGCATTCTCAGTGATTTACAATTTTATTCTCACCGAGGTTTATGAAATGAAAATAGAAAAAAAGATCTGACGAACGAATTGTCAGCTCTGCATTTTCTTTTTATCATAATTTTCTCTTTTTGAATCATAGTGTAGTTAGAAATAAATTATGAACCAGCATCCGGGTTTGTCCGTTGCGCGGAGAGAGAGAAGTTTTCTGTTTGGCTGGCCTGTGTCCATGACTGGTGTTTGATCTATGAGGTCGGGTTCATCGTAAACTGGAGAATGGAGAACTTTACACACCACAGACCGGACACCACACTTATACCACCTAACCACCCCCTATTACCATTGAGACTGTGTTGTATTAAACTTTTCATCCCTTTTATTTTATGCCTATTAATTATAAATGTACGTGAGAGTATTAGTAAGTACAAGCTATATATTTTAAACTGTAATTGTGACAGACATTATAAGATCAAGTTAGTTACAAAAAGAATTCAAATGTACAAAAAGTAATAAAAAAAACTTCTTTAGTAATTGAATTTATTGTTTTCTTTCTTTAAAGTCCCAATAACTATCAAATTTTAAATGTTAAACTATCAATTATTAAATGTTTTAGTTATTGTAAGTTTAACTTGTTTTAATTTCTTAAATAATTCCGGGAATCGATTTCTGGACCCATCAGTTATGAAAGTGACTATGAATATTGTTTTTCCTTTTATTGAGTGATGATATTCATCATTGAGTGACGAATTTTGTATTGTGTATTGTGCTCTTCTGATAGTAATGCATTTTATTATGAGGAACGAATTGTCAAAAAAACGTCTACATAGTCAAGGATTATGTAGACATAATTTTCGGCTTATGCGTATACAATATAAGGTGACATACAGATGAATACATGTTAGACCTAACTGAGAATCGAATTAAGGACCCCGGCATAGAAGTCAGTAAATTATATTATTGTAGTACTAGATACTACACTCACGGATCGGCAGTTTATTCTTAATTTTTAAGTTAATTTTATATTCATAGCTATTTTTATTTTTTCTTTCATCGTATCGACCTGTTAAGGACTAAGTTAAATTAATTTTTCTCACAACTGAAGTTTTCTCTTTCTCATTGTTATTTTTTGTTGGTCTCAACCCATTTCAAATTTTCCACTTAAATCTTTCTTCTTTTCGTTGACCATTTCTTATTATTTGGTCGATTTTTTTCCTAGGATCCCTCGAATTCTTTAACCTTCTTTATAGATTCACTTCTGTACTTTAAACTATCTTTTTCAGTTTCTATAAATAATCTATTCAATGTTTTGTTAATTTTTTCATTTATCAAATACCTAATAATTCTTTCATTTAAGTATTTTCTGGTCCATTGTACAGAAATGTTCATAAAATTGATTTTTTAATGTATCTTATAGTTTATCTCATTAGCAGTCTAACAGAATTTTTATAAACATTAAATCAACGTAAAAACATTCTGTTTAATGATTCAACGGGACCAAAATCAAAATCTTTTGTAAATGTAAAATATTTCTTTATTATTCAAAACAGATAAAGCATAAAATAAATGTTACAAGAAAAGTTAAGAGCACAATTGGAAATTAGTATACCAGCAAAACCAATTTCCATTATTGAATATCACTCCAGGAAGATTGTGATCATCATTCCCTACACATTATGCGGCTGACATGTCCTAGTGACGCCGAAATCATTACACGAATTTCCTCCTGAATTCAAACTTTCATGTCGTGTAATATTGATGGGTGAATCTCAAAAATTTTTCAATTTCAGGTATTTTGTTAAAAAAAATCTGGCTTGAAACACTCACACAACTTTCTCTTGCCAATGCAAAAATGAACAATATAATATATACTAACTTGTGTGCGTGCGTGTGTGCGCAGACAGAGGAGATAACTCTAACTAGTATCTTATACACCTCTATCTCTTTTGTTCTTAAATACTTCAATCATATAATTGGTTGACAATGTGATATAAAAACAACTATTTTTTGTGTATCCCTGGAACTAACAGATCAAGCGTAAATAATTTAGCCACCATCTCACCTGATATGGGTACATTTGACTTCATAATACAATAATTATAATGTATAAAATAGATGATATTATGATATTGATGGACGAAAGAACTAGACTTCCCAAACGATCTTACACCAAACAAATAAAATAAAGATGAATTTATTATTTTATGAATTACAAATATTGTGTTAAAATTTTAACACTACTTAATGCCATAGTCCTATAGGTAATGTTACTCAGGAATTTTTAAGCTTTTAACAGAAAAAGAAGTTATGAATTTGGTGGGCTGTTTCCGATATTACCTCGTACAAACAAATAAACTTTTTATCTACTTCGTTATAATGTTAATATAGATTGGGTCGATACCAAAGAAAATGCGTTTAATAAATTTTTAAATCTATTCTTTTTAACTTATCTACGGTGAATAAATATTGAGTCAGAACAACTTTTACGCATTTCACTAAATTAAAAAACCGTTTGTCAACAATGTTACGTTTTATTGAAGTAGATGCTTTCCACTTTATATTTTACTCTAAACAATGAAAAGAAGAAGAAAACGTATCAAATTAATTTTCAATTAACTATGAAGTATTTTCGGTGGAAATTTATTATAAAGGAAACACAAACTTAATAATTTCCATAACGGCATACGTACAATAAATAGGTAACGTAAATAAATTTTTTAGATGATGAATTTCAGCGAAAAATTATGATGTGCATTAAATTATATATCTTAACTACATTTTGAAACACTTAGTTGCCCGAATTAAATACGTTAACGAAATTCTTGGTTTTTTATATTGTAATAATAAAAATATATTTTATTGTTTAAACCACGTAAAGTAACTTTAAATATTTTTGGAAGTTCTTTTATAGCCAATACTGTCAGAATATTCTATCAAAGTAGATTTTTTATTAATTTTGCCTTTCTTCAGTACATTGGGTATTTTTATTTTATTTTTTTTGTGGAAGCCATTGAAGTCGGTAATCTTTAAATTTTAGTCAATTCGGTTTTAGAACTTTAAGGATTCGATTCCTTTGTGCTTGTTAGTATAGGCTCTCTAGAATCCAATCTGTGAGCGCCGTATTCGGTAATTGTGGTTTGGTACCTCTGAGGGTCATCACAACTTGAGGTTTCTATTTAAGAGAGAAGCTAAGATTTAGCCATTGGACGAATGAATATTTTTCATAATCGAATTATTTTTATTTGAAAATAAACGTTTTATTTTAATAAAGTTCCTAGCAGCTAGACGCTGCATGAATTTTGTCGGTACATCGGTGATTATTCAGGATCCCGAAAATACTGTTATTCGAATAAAAATGCTGTTTATTCATTCTTGTTATGAACACATCACTACAGCTGTCGGCATTGTCCAATCTTTTCCCATCCTCTCACCCAAGTGACTTATTCCACCCTCTCCACAGTGTTTCTCTGTTCTTTGACACTCTAAACCCACCCTTACTACTTCTCTTTTTACTTGAGACAGCGCGATTTGAAACCGACGCCATCCTCAGAAATAGACCTAAAAAACGATGAAATGATGGTTTTCAGGTGCTTTCAACAAACTCGTCCCGTCATAATCGAAAATGAGCTAAATGATGATGTAAAGTATGTTGAAATCCGACTCATAGTTTTGGAGATGCAAGGGTTCAAATTTGGGTGTCTATGATTATGAAACCGATAGTAGGTTTAGTTATTTAATATTAACAGTAAGTTTTAAAAATTCTATAGTTTAACTTTTTTTTATTTGATTAAAAACTGAATCGACTTATTAAAGTTGCAAGGATATGGAAACAAAGATAGCAACGAGATGGAGTTTTATAGACAGAGAAAGCAAAAGGTAAAATCAATAGTAAGTATAAAAAAGGTGATTGAGTGAGAATGAAAAGGTCAATGATATCTATTTCATATGAATTTCAATTATAGAAATGCCAAATTGTAGTTTGCACGTTGTGTTTTTGCTAATTGGTCATGGCGTTCAAACAGAAGCGTAGACAACTCAATTAACTGTTTCTGTTTTAATAAGTCCGTACGTGTAAATCTATTTCAAAAGGTTTTACATTTAGAATTGGAATAGATTGAATAAGAAGTATATGAAATTTCTAAATAGACCTTTGAACTATGTTCGTCAATTACCCCATGAATGGAACCAACTAACTATAGTTTCACGTACACTGTAGTCTTTTTTTAATCAGAGGCGGCGAGAAAAACTCATGTTCACTCCCGCACGGTGGGGGAAGTAGTGTGGGACTCAATTGAGGCGTACTCGTCCAGCCCCAAGGAGGCCCCAAGGAGGCCGCAACCGCCTTACCAACCAAAAACCCGCCGCCTGGCCACTTGATCCGACATCAGTAAACAACCCTTCACCTCCCTCAAAACTGTTTATATAATACTACAAGGGAAATGTTGGTTTAAAAAAAAATTACATACTGTCAGCGGGGCGTGGAAGGGAACCGTAGCCTAATTCCCCTCTCGCTTTCACTGACTAACACTCACTCTCTCATTTTCATTCTTCTCTGTACTTTCATACGTACACTGTAGTTTATAAAAGTCGAGAGTACTGTGATAGTACACAATTTTGGGTATTTGGATATTCAATTTATGCTCACGTTTCGTGACCTCCTGAGACTAAAAAGTAGTTTTTAAAACGATATCAGTTTGGGTGTATGCGTTCGCGTGTGTTATCTTTCCTTGCTGAATCTTACTTATTACTGGCATTTTCATTTCGATGCAGGAATACGAAAATTCGGTTTTCTGAAAGATTCCCGGAACGATTTTGATTTAAGGGAAGACTGCTTTGTACCCCACCAATGGTAAATTTGCTATTTTTAAGTACGATTTTCACAGGATTGGTAAACGATAGGGAAAATGAAACTGTACTTACTTATAGATGTCGGGTTTCTCTAGCAATTGACATTTTTGCAATTTAATTTGTTGAACCTTAAAGTTAAAAACAGAATAACGAATAATATAAGATGTTTACAAATTTATTTTCTACGGTATTTTACATAGTAATAATTTTTTCAGAATTTAAGGAAGTCATAAAAATTCCAGAATGTTTGAATATGCGAGAACTGGCAAAAATTTCAGCTTGGGAGGTTTAATGGTTTCCGAGAAAAATGTACCGAAATGTTTAAAATTTAAATTTGCGGGAACAGGCGATAAAACAAAAAGGCACAAATCAAAAACAAAATTTATAACACAAACAAGTGAATTTCCCATCAACAGTTAGTTAGAAAGATGAACCAATGGCTGAAAATATTAAAAACAGTAATGCAGATATTTTTAAAGTACTAAAATTATCTTTGCTCTAAAACGATCCGTATAAAATAATGAAAAATATTCGTTCTTGGTGACACGATAATTTTTCTGGGTAAACCTAAAAATTTATTTATTTTTCATTAAAATACAATTTTTTCACGTAATTTAAAGTTTTTGTGGTTGAACTAGGTCTAAACAAATTGAAAAACATAAAAAACCGAAAATTGAAATTTTCAGTTAAAACCATCATACAGCCTCACCTTAAGGTTCTACGATTTAAGAACCAATGTCCTTACAAAATAATAATAGGACAATGTAAGAGGTCATATTACTGTAAAGGATATAAAACTAAAGAATAGGAAAAATAGGCTGCATCAAATAAATATCTTGGTTGTCAAACGGATACACAGTGAACGAAGATCAGCAACAAGAAGCAGACGTTTTTATCAACTGCATCCACTAAGTAGACCCGTGTTAGCGCTTTTTCCCATTAAGTAATTCAGAATATTTCTTTTTTATAGATACTGAAGTCATGAGATTGCCTTTTGCATAAAGATGAGCTGTGAAGAAGGGAAATGAAAATTTGACAGTGCTGCCAACCTCAACAGTGATACACTACTCGTACATTTCAATACCGTGTATTTTCTACACACATGTTGTAAGCTGTGGTTAATTCCGGGAAAATGTTTTCTTCATATACCTTATAAGAAATAAATGTGACCTGTAATATTACCTAAAGCTTAATTACATTACTAGAAATGTTTGATTTACTGTAATTACCAGCTACCTTCTTCTATTGGAACAAACTTTTCTACGAATGAATCCTTTCTTTACTATCGCTGTCCCGGCGTCTTTACTGTCAGTCTTACTAGTATCTACCAAACCGTTTCCTTTTTTTACCAGGTGTCAAAAAATTTATTAAAGAATAGTTTCTTCACGTCTTTTGTTTCTTTCTTTATTTTTCGAATCCATAATTTTCTCCCCTTTTTTGAGTGATTTCTTTTGAGACTAATGCAGCTGGGCTTCTCTGCTCTTCACCACCTTCTGGATGAACTCCTCAATGGTCTTCTAGTTTTCTTCCTCTGCAAACATAAAATCACCGAGATTTCCTGGAGAAATCGGCGATCCAAGCTGGGCCCCTAGAACCTCCCTCTCTGGTATCCATCTTCTGCATGTACTCCGTTGTTCTCTTCCGCCTCACAATCCAGACAGGTTGCTTCATCTGATCGTCTGAACCGGTGGAGATACGCCCGGAAGCAACCATGCTCCGTCAATGCCTGCGTGAGGTAATAATCAATCTCTAAAATACTACCAATTAAGAAATATATTGCAAAACAAAACTGTGGATTCACATTACCTGCATTTCCTCTAAATTTTTTTAAGTGTAGAAAAATAGATACAAGTTTTGTATAAAGTCAACTTATTACTGAATGACTTTTAATGAGATATAAGCTGTCATTGAACTGTGGAATAACTGTAATTGGGAAATGTATTTTACTCAATTTGTCTAAGCAAGTTATACTGTTGTTGTATCATTATCGAACAAATCGACAGAGCTTAGTTCTACTCGAATACTTAACGTAATTTAACTTAGCGTGACTGTGTCAGATGGTAAGCCTATTAACCTGTTTATTTAACATTCTAATGCATTAGTCATAACGAGTTCCGAAAGTTATGCGCTTGCCTGTACCTCTTATTCTCCTTATTTTAACAATTGCAAAGGAAAATATACTCAACAACTATAACATGGCATCTTTAGTTATTATATTTTACCTTAATTATAAAGTATATAATTTCGTAAGAAAATCATTTTTAACTTTCATTTTAGTTAGTTCGGAGTTCTAAAAGGTTTGGCATTTCAAACTTTTGTATAAATTAACTTATACATTTTTTTAAACTTACTTCGACATTCTGAGATCGTTTTTAGAAGATAGATACTTTGTTGCACGATAAATCTCTTCTATTTACAGTGCTTTGTTGTGCGTCAAGGTCTGAAATATTTTTATATAATAATAATATTTATTTATTCCACTTTATATACACATACAAAATTATAATCATATCTACTAGGAATAGATTACCACTAAATCAAGTAAACGTCGGTTATAAAAAATGAAAAAAATCGTGAAAACTAGTTAACAAATGACTTACAAATCAATGTCGTCATCCAATACAAATTACAATCCAAATTGTAGCGACAGTTTCAGAGCATGTTAACTGTGTTACTTTTAACAGTAAACGTTAACCATTGTTAATAGTCTTCAGAACAGATATTCACCTGTCCATGGCTAACACTAAAATTTGTTTTATTATTATTATTATTATTATTATTATATCATTTACCAAAATGGGTAAGTTCCTATAAGTACTGGATAGCAAGCACTGCAAACCAGCATCCGTAAAATACCAACACTTGCTCACAATACAAGTAAATCAACATCTGTTAGGTTATTGAGTCAATCTTAAACCTTTCTTAAAAATTGTATCATATTTAAGATTTTTAATTTAAATAATTTCAACAGGTTAAAGCACTTCGAACATAGATAAACAAAAGTTTTAGCAAAACAGGATTAAATAACTTTTGGACTTACAAAACGTTGTCAGGCATATCGAAGCGAGTTCCTTAAAGCTCCATAATATATCCCGCTTTTTACTTCACATTTACCTGTGACTTCCCGGGAAGTGAATTCATGTCTTTAGCAGGTACGCAGATAACCGTTTTGTCATGCAGCAGTGAATCTCCAGAAGAAACGTCGTTTTATAGGCCTACCTAAAATCACTTTTACAAATTATCTAGATGGATCAAAATTTGGAGAAAAAAAATTTTGAAAGAAAAATTAAACATTTTTTTTGGATAAATTGGGTTAATCCAGTACTGGCCATGACGATGACTAGAGTCGCTTAGTTTGAAACACCTACTTGTTAACAATACAATTCGCTTTGTTAGATACACGAAGTATGGCTATTAAATAACGAGATCGACTGTGTAAAAATTTTGTTTTTATTTTATACTAATCTCTTATTGTCACCTTCAATATACATTCCTTCTCTATCCATACAACGCTCCATGCGAATTTTCCATTGTTGGAAACAGTACTGGAAGTCATCTTCTGTCAGCTCCTTCAGGACACGTGCCGCTTTTCCTTTAACAGCTTCCACAGACTCAAATCTTGTTCCTTTTAATGCAGATTTCACCTTAGGGAACAGGTAGAAATCACGTGGTGCAAGATCTGGTGAATAAGGTGGCTGTTCTAACACTGAGATGCTGTATTTTGCTAGGAAACTCTTGACAGAAAACGCGAAATGAGCTGGCGCATTGTCTTGGTGGAGAACCCATGAATTGTCCTTTTACATTTCGGGGCGTTTTTCCCTTACTCTTTGACGTAGTTTAGAAAATGCCTCAAGGTAGTAATATTGATTAATTGTTTAACCTTCAGGAACCCAGTGAATGTGCACAATCCCATGAACATAAAAAAAAACAATCATCATTGCTTTCAATTTTGACTTGCTCATTCGACTTTTTTGGAAACGAAGATCCGGAAACGAAGCGCCAATCCATGCACTCATGAATTGGCGCTTCGTTTCCGGATCATAAGTAAAAAACCACGTTTCAACACATGTTATTATCGTTTTCAAAAAACTTGGGTCATTTTCAATCGCGTACAAAATGTCAGTACAAACAATTTTGCGAGCTTAATTTCAAACATTTTTGAGCAGCACGTGTCCTATAGGAGCTGTCAGAAGATGACTTCCAGCCCTGTTTCTAACAATGGAAAATTCGCATGGAGCGTTGTAGGGATAGAGAAGTAGTGTATATTGAAGGTGACAATAAGTGATTATGTATAAAATAAAAATAAAATTATTTACGTCAGTATCATTATTTAATAGCCACTCCTCGTACATTGCTGATAAAGGAGTTGTGGAGGACCTACCACCTTTGGCGTTACACTTAAGCTTTCATAACAGAGGAGGCCACAAATTAAAGACTTTATTAAATTAAATTCCTTTTAAAGAATTTTTTATTAAATTAATTTAATACCTTGTACATGGTAAACATTTTCACTCAAACAATTTATATAAATCCTGAATATTTAATACCGTAAAATATTAAAACGTTGTTGGTTTTTTTGCTTTTGTTTAAAGGCAGTTTTAGTGAAAAAATGAAATATATTTTAAAACACCGAGAGTATTACACATATTTTTCGATTTTGTTTTTAATGTGAACAATTTAATTCTTGGATTTATTTACTTAATAAAGAAATACAAAATATTATCAATTGTAACACATGCTAACAGAATTTATCATTCAATATTTTTGTAAAAATAAAAACTGTGAATATATCCATGTAGAATGTGCATAGATGTGCGTTTTAGAATATACACGTACAAAACATGGGGGAAAGAGAACATGTAAAAAACTGTTGCTAATTTTTATTAAAATGTTGATAAATTACGCAACTGTTTTTGTTGGCTGTGAAAAGGATAAAAATAACATAAGCTACTCGTATAATAATTTAAACAAATTCTAATTTTTTGTAATTAATAATTCAGCAGAATATTTTCAATAAGGCATTTTAATGTTATTGTTTATACCATGTTATTTATTATTCCCAATCAAAATTATTAAGTTAATGTTTGTACTTCCTAAATATAGTTATATGTAAGCTAAACAAATGGTTTTTAGATATTTTTTGTTTATATTTTTGATGTTACGTGTTAAGTTTTGTCCCCAATAGGCAGGTGGAGTGTTAAATTTCTTTGTACTAAATCAGCTAGTTCCAGGGTTGCAAAAATAGTTCTGTTTCTTATCACATAGTCAACCAGTTTTATGACTGAAGTATTTAAGAACAGAAGAGGTACAGATGTAAAATAAAACGTGAGATAAACTTTACAAAACAAAAACACAATACCAGCAGTAAAAATTAAATTAAAAATTCTAATTTCTACGAGGGCCATCCGGAAAGTAGTACCCGTTTGTGAAATAAAGACACAGAAGTAAATATTAACAAATGTAAACATTTTTATTGAAAAGAGCATACCTTAAACTACTTCTCCACATAATCTCCAAGCAAATTTAAGCATTTGTCATAACGTGTGACGAGTTTTTGTATTCCAGCATCATATTCCTCCGCCGCCAGCCGATCGAAATACGTAGTCACACCTTCTTTAAGTTCTTCATCGCTGTCAAATCTTTTTCCCGCCAAAAACTCTTTAAGTTTTGTAAAGAGATGAAAATCTGAAGGGGCCAAGTCCGGGCTATACGGTGGATGGTCGAAAATTTCCCAATTGAATTTCCCAACAGAAGTTGTTGTGTTATCCCCGCTGCATGAGGCCTGGCATTGTCATGGAGGAGAATGACGCCATCAGACAATAGACCTCTCCGTCGATTTTGTATTGCCCGCCGTAATTTCTTTAATGTTTCACAATACGCATTAGCGTTAATAGTGTCTCCACGGGCCATAAAATCAATAAGCAGTATACCACGTCGATCCCAGAAAATGGTTGCCATATGTTTCCTGGTGGACAGAACAGTCTTGAATTTTTTTGGTTTCTTTGGTGAATGAGGATGATGCCACTCCATTGACTGTCGTTTACTCTCAGGTGAAGCATAACAAACCCACGTTTCATCACCAGTAACTATGCGATTCAAGAACGCGTCTGCTTCATCAGAATAACGTTCCAAAAATGTTAATGCAGCAGCCATACGCTTGGTTTTGTGCTCATCTGTAAGCATGCGAGGGACCCACCTTGCGCAAATTTTTGAATAATGCAGATGGTCTTTGACAATTTCATGAAGAATTGTGCGAGAAACATTAGGGAAATGTTCACAGATGTCATCAATTGTAACGCCCCGATCGTGCCTCACGAATTCGTCTACTGACCTCAGCAGTTGATCTGTAATGACAGATGGTCTCCCTGAACGCTCATCGTCGTGTGTGTTCCCCCTCCCCAAGTTAAAATTACGACACCAGCGCCGAACAGATGACTCATCCATCACATCGTCTCCATACACTTCCTTTAATTGGCGATGAATATCACAAGGTCGAACGTTTCTTGCATTGAGAAATTTTATTACAGCCCTCACTTCACAACTGGCGGCGTTCTCAATTTTTTTAAACATTATGAACGGTCACAGAAACAAGACAGGCAATGCTAGCGTCGCGGAACTTACAACAGAGAAGGCAGACAAGCCACTGAAGCGATCTGACCTTGACCGGCGGCTGCTCGCCTCGTCAGCGCCTCATGCGGCGGAAACGGGTACTACTTTCCGGATGGCCCTCGTATAATTTAATTTTCTGAAATATTTTCACTGTGTTGTGTCTTCCTCTAAGGTATTAACGGAATTTATTTATTTAATATATATTCCATTAATTTTTGTTAGCTATCTTTTTACAGTTACTAAATAAAATAAATAATATAAAATAAAACACAGTCTAGACTTCACTTCTACAGTAACATACTAGTTGTACAAAATATTCTAAACAATAATTATTTCCCTTAAGTAATTGGATTAAGTACAAGTTTTAGTAAATTCTGATCGTTAGTTTTATTTATTTTTACTATTTTGTAAGAAAAGTAAAATAACGGATCGTATTATTACGTCTGGGTTTTTCATTATTATTTAACAGTTGATAAAATAAATTGAAAAATAATTCCGGAATATTTCATAAACGGAGTCTTCTTATTCTATTCCTTTATATTAATGGCTTATTTTAAATCTGTTAAGCGTATTTATTTTTAATCCTTAAACGGTTTTAATTCCAAAATGAGGTACTGAATTTAATCCTCAAAAAAGAGAAAGAATTAAAAAGAAATAAGAATCTGTTTTACGTTAGCAAACATCCTGTTTGATTCTACTTTCTAATTTTGAACGGAGTAACAATAATGCGTATTACTTTTTAAAATGCTATTTGCTAAAATAATGCCAAAGAAATCTCGTATTAAAAGATTAAGAATGGTTGCCCTGAAATTCAAGAGTATTTTCTGAAATATATTATGTAACCTACCAACGCGTATACGCCAGAATTTTTTTTATTATTTTCATATTTTCTACAATAGGCTAAGAATGTTATTCTTATAAAATCCGTAAATATTTCCCGATTTCCGTAAAGAAATATTTTCTACTCAAAAGTTTAACATACTTCTTTTTTGAGGTTCTTTATTTGCATTTTGTTTTACGTAAAGTATAGAAAATGTTTGGCCTTTTAAAGTGTTTGACAATACTTCGTAGAATATATTTTTAATATTTATAGGATATTTAAAGAAAATATTTGAAATATTATTTGTTGTTTTCGTTTTATTATTTGTATTTTAATTAATCTCCCAATTTGACTGTGAAGTACAGCGGACTTAATTCGTCTCTTTTTGTCTGTTGGTCACTATTCAAAGTCTCTATTTGTTTATTTTGTTTTTCTTTATTTATTTTAATGAGTTAAATATACATTCTACAAGTATTTTGACTAAGTTAAGCTCTGTTTTACATTAAATATACTTATATGCAAAACTCTTCTTCAAAAAGAGTTATGACCGCACAAAGAAGTTTTTTTCTTTAATAACTTTGTTGTTGTTTAGGTCAACAGCCGAAAAGCTGGATTGAGCCTGTAGAGATTTTACTAAGTAAAACAAGGAGTGAGGTGGTTTACCATTGCCTTTCTCACTGAGTACAAAAGCAGCCTATGCTTATCAGCATGCCAGGTCCTTCAAAAAGCATTTACTTTGCACCCTGCAATGATACCTTCACTTCATTCACCACAGGGTCTGGCTGTATAATGAAATTCATTACTTTCAGAGGATATAACTCTGACTAGTGTCTTTTACATCTCTACCTCTTCTGTTCTAGAATAGTTCAGTCGTATAACTGGCTGACAACAAGATAAGAAACAGAACTATTTTTTGTAGCCCTGGAACTAGCAGATAGAGTGCAAATAATTTAACACTCCACCTGCCTGTAATGGGCATTTAATAACTTTATTTGCATCTATTTAGGCCTACTAAATTACAACGAGCAAATTAGATAAAAATAAAGACAGCATGACAAAACTAAATGAAAAAGTACAGTGATACCCATTGGTAGGCCTATATGTTTCATGAGATAATGTTCATAATGCATGAATGATAAATAACAATATTACAAAAAAGAAGATATAAAAATAAAAATATATTTTTATATAAATCACTTTATAGAAGATTTAAAGCCAAATTGATGTTTCAACCTGTTGCGAATTCCCTGGTAGTGATGCATCTGATAGTTTGGTGATCAGTTCGCAGGGGGCATAGGAGTTTATAAAAAATTACGCAAATAGTGATAAGTACAGGTATGAAACTTTTAGGTAAAATACTCGTAGATCAAGGATTGAGACAAGGGTGCAGTCTATCACCTACTTTATTTAATATATATATATTTACTATGTTTTTAAAAAGTGGAAAAGTGTGGTTAGTCCTGGGATTAGAATAAGTACTAACGATTACCTCAATGCATTCCTATTTGCGGATGACATGTGGATCATACAGGAGAGTGAAGATGAGCTTCAAAGAGCAGTTTATGTTTTAAATAATTTACATAAAAATTATAATTTACGAGTTTTGGTGGCTAAATCAAAGGTTATGGCATTCAGAGGGAAGTATCCCACTCGTTCGAAGATTGTTTTAGACAATGTAGTATTAGATCAAGTGTCTTACTACAACTATCTGGGCTGCGATGTTACCTTTGATAGAGACTTGGATGTTGAAAATAAAATAAATAAATTTCAAGTTATTCGTGGTACCATTAACAGGACACTGGGTAACAGAGCTAGAACAAAGACAGTAGTGAAGTTCTACATGGTAATGGCAGCCCCAGTCCTTTTTTATGGAAGTGAGTCATAAGTTACCCCAAAACGCCAAGAAAGTAGGATCCAAGCAGCTGAAATGAGGTTTCTAAGAAGGGTGAAGGGCTGCTCGAGGCTGTATCTAATACATAACGAGGAAATTAGATCCCAGTTGGGTGTATTTAGCTTGAATGGAAAAGTGGAGGAGTACCGGAATCAATGGAGGCAACATTTGGAACGGATGACAGAGGAGAGAATTCCTCTAAAAGTGACGGAATAAGTTCCAGTTGGAAGAAGGAAGGTGGAAAGACCTCGAAGAAGATGGCAGTAGTCGAGATGTACGGTGTTTGTGTAGACGTACAGGTTGGTTTGTGAGTTCGGAACAGGCTGGTTAAAATCCTTGGTAGTAAGAAGACGAAGAAGAAGAAGACTTTATAGAAGATCTCAGGCCATATTGACGTTTCAACCTGTTGCGGATTCCCTGTTAGTGATGCATCCAATAGTTTAGTGATCAGTTCGTTAGGGACATAGGAGTTTATAAAATAATTGTATAGCAAATTGTCAACAATTGGAGACAAAAAATTGTCTTCAGTTGTTTGGAGATAATATTGTGTAGTAGCCTGTGTAACCTCAAACATAAGCGAAGAGATAGTACTTAAATTGTGAGAAGAAACAAAGAAATCAACAAAGCAATTCTTTTGTGATGAGATTCTATACACCTTCCAATTTACTCAAAGGGATAGTCCTGATAAATATATCTGAATAAACGATTATGTCCATAGTATTCCCGGACAGGTAAGAATAAAATCTTCGTAGTTTTGCCACATGAAGTTTTTGTGAGATATCAGGTACATTGATATCAAAGTATCTGTAATAGCTAGAACGATTGCCAAG
Source organism: Catonia carolina (assembly GCA_035578175.1). NCBI lineage: Eukaryota > Metazoa > Arthropoda > Insecta > Hemiptera > Achilidae > Catonia > Catonia carolina. The sequence continues at coordinate 10,374,969 of JAQMRL010000005.1, read as the reverse complement.
TCAATAAGTGTATTAGAAATCAAAATGATCGTTTCATAAAATTTTCTTAATTTTATAAATTGAAAACAGAAACACAAGTTAGTCATACTAGACTAGACAGTCTAGTCATAAGTCAATGCATGCACTTCACTAGGTCCCTTTTTAAATAAAACCTACGTAAATTAAAAGTCGTCGCCGTGATTCAGCTGTTTAACAGCTGATTTTCAGAGGAGAAGCTGGTTCAAATCCTAATAAATGTAGTTACTTTTATACGGATTCCAATACTAGACAGTGGTTACCATTGTACATTCATTTCTCTCAGAGGAAATAATTGTGACTAATATCTTTTACACCTCTATCTTTCCTGTTCTTAAATGTTTCAGTTATTTAATTGGCTGACCATGTGATAAGAAACAGAATTATTTTTTGTATCCCTGGAATTAGCAGATCGAGTGCAAATAAGTTAACACTCAATGTTATAGGCAAAATATATTATGGTCGGATTTAATGTATTTTATGCATCGGCTCAAACTTGAAAAAGGATAGCCAAAATAATCATTCCGGTGTTCAGTATTGGGATAACCAAGGGAAACTGAAAACTGAAATTTAAAGAAAATACAAGTGAAAAATTTATAGTTACATAGATGTGAAAGTTTTAAGGCATTAGCTAAAATTTTAACATGGAAACTTTGTTACAACAGACAGATTTTTCAGAATAAAAGTAATATTGTTTCATGTTACATGCTTAAATTAATTAGAGAGTAATTAGAGAAGTTACAATGTAGAAATTGCAACTTCAACGAAAAGGACTCTCTGCAAAATGGAATCTAGTCCGTAGATTATTTTATCGCTATCATAACAGAAGCGCTATGACGTAATATACGTTAAGTATTATACTTCCCTCTTATCCATAAATGTTCTCAGTATTTCTTCCTTATTTCCCCTTGAATTAATCTATTTCCCCCAATTTCCTCTTTCCACTGCATCTTCGTGATCGTTTAAATACCTTTGAGACACCTTTTGAAACTTCAAACGTATCGTATTATTCAGGTAAGTTATTATATATCGAAAAGTCAAAAGCATTTGAGTAAGGTAATCTCGGATTATAACGATTACTTATTAATACTTACATTTGTTACGGATAAAGCACTAAGAACTTACTTACAATAAAGTTCTATAAATTGTGTAAAGCTACGATTCATTCAATGAAAATTCGCTCTGATAAGTTGTTTTTCTTGTATTAATCTTAAAACTTATTCCCCCTATTTCTAATACTATACGAATTAAGCCCCGGCGTTTTGGGTGGGAATATTTTTTCAACCTGAATTTTTTTTTTAAAGTTGCATTGACTTCCGATAACAGAAGATTTCCGTATTCATATTCGTTTCGGGTCGTTATCATTTTTGTTTTTTTTTGTAATTTTTTTATCTTTAGTGTAGATAACTTTATTGTTTGTGCTGACGCCATGTGAATTAGGTGCCGCACTTCATGTTCTGATTTAATTAAGGTTTTCTTCTTTGGTGTGCAGCAAATTAAGAATTTTGATCTGTTCTGCCGCCTTTAAAAAAACAGTCTTCATTATTTCATTTTTTCATCATTCATTTGTTGCTTCATTTTTTCAATTTTTCATTTTTTTCATTCAATTTCAATTTTTAAATATTTTCTTTTTTCAAATTTGGTTTATTTTTTTTATTATTTATTCTTTTCTTTTCATTTTTTACTAGCTTCATAACTAACTTCAAACTAAATCTGGACAAAAGTTGAACGTACAGAAAAAATGTTCTACTCAAACTCTTAATACTGAGTACTGTCCATACCTTCATTTTCATCTCATATGTACATTTTCTTCTCGTATATGCACTGGTTGTTTGCTAGTTGTTTGTTAGTAAATTTTGTTGATTTTTGTTATAATAATAACGGACTACAGTGTTTTTTTTTTTAATTTGTCACCCTAAATGTACCCTTGTTGTCTTTAATTTTTATTACAGTACTATACATTGGGCTGCACAATTTCGGTATGCGATGTTTAACGAGCGATGGGGAATTTTAGTTTAAAGAGAAGAAGTAAGCAATTGTAAATTTGTTTAGAACTACAGGTGTTTTTCGTTAATTAGATCAAAAGGTCTCTCCTCCATTTTTGCTTTAGACAAAACACAGTTGGAAAGTTCCTTGTAGCTAGTTCACAGGCTAATTGGTTTGGATTGTCGTTGTGGAGTTTACTATAGAGGTACGCAGTTAGTTCCTTTACTGTAAGAATTTTTAAATCGTTGTGAAAAATTTTATTTCTTACACAAAAAGGAGCACCAGAAGAAAGCCTTAAGAATTGATTGAAAGTTTTGGATTGACTTAAACTTACTCTTTGTCGCTACTCCAAAGAGTTGAACACGAGATTAGTCTCAAAAAAAAGTTTTGTATATTAAAATTTTGGAAGTGTTGTTTTTTTGTAAAGTATTAGTAAAATTAAAGTGAAGTATTAGTTGTTTTTAGTGTGTTTTTGGATTTTTTTAAATTTGGAACGGAGGTTCAATTAACGAGGTTAAATTTTGGAACGGAGGTTTGGATCGACTTTAACTTACTCTTTGTCGCTACTCCAAAGAGCTGTTTTAGTTAATTAAGAGCTATTAAGTTAATTAAGAGCCAGTTAATTAAGAGCTGTTTTAGTTAATTAATTTAGTTAATTAAGCAAAAGAGTATTTTCTAGCGGCGGTTTTGTTTTAAAAGTTTTGTCAGATGTCGCTTCCAAGTAAATCGCCTGTCAAGCCACAAGCCAAGATATCGCAACACTGTACTTAAAATATAAATACGACTCTAAATTGATTTACTTTTATAGCTTCGTAATACAATGCTGCAAATACAACGAATACAATTCCCGGAACAATAAGTGACGGTACCATTATAACTGTAATGCATTATGCATTATGGTAATGCTTTTAAATTAAATAGTTTGTTGAAATACAATAATACTAGAAAATGCACAACCTCACATTGAAATTAGTATATACCACCGTACCGAATGCAAACGATCTTTAAGTTTATCGTTTAATTTCTTATGTATTTTGCTAAAGCTTTGTCCTCGTTTTGAACACTGTATTTTGCGCTAATTAGTTTACGGTGAAATCACCGGTGAAATCTTTCCTCATACTTGACTGCTTCATTCATAAATTCTGTTTTTTTTTATTTTGAAATATTATTTTTATATGTTCTTTAACGCTAATTAAATTATGTATTTAATGTATTTATTTTAAATAATGTATTTGGACTGCCAGGTCAGAGCTATGATGTACAGATCGATTCGGGTACATCGAATATAGAAATACTATAACGTTTTCAATCAAAATGCTTGAGATAATTGATGTAAAATTCCCGGTAACTTAAAGTCAAGGAAATATTCTCAGAAAATGTTCCTGGAAATATTCCCAAAATTCATAAATTCCCGAAGTTTATAATTACGACCAAGTTAACTCACAGATACCTTATTTGTTACATTAAGTAACAAATAATTAAATTTAATCATGATTAGATTAAATAAAACTCAAAAACTGCTTACAAGTTTGAAGATTCCAATATAGTGAAAGAATAAAAAACATTAACATTCATTAGTAATGAAGCATGTACGCTCAGCGATATCGTTCGGCATTGGTGGGATTAACACGTTGTCTTTCACATAAACCCAGAGAAAGAAATCACATGGCGTGAGGTCTGGTGATCTTGGTGGCCTCAGCATAGTGTTCTGGTCTTCTTTAGACGCTCGCCCTATCCAGCGCCGACGTGTTTTATCTCCATCAGATAGATGCTGCATTAATTGAAGATGGTACGGTTTGAATAATAGATGTTTACGGAGAACTCTCCACACCATTGTTTTCGGAATTCCTAATTCTCTACCTGCAGTCACAGTCGATTTTGTCGGGCTGAGAATAAAACTTGCACGCACACGTTCAACATTGGCATCTGAGGTTGATGGATGACCTGTTGATTTCCCCTTGCACAAGCAACCAGTTTCACTTAATTGTTTATACCATGCACAAATTTAATTGTCACCTGGTGAATCCTTATTAAGCTTCACAAACGCACGTTGCACAGTAATTACTGACTTTGACGCGTGAAATTCTAACGTTCAAAACGACTTCTTGCTTCACGTGGCAGCCATTTTTTCTACAGTCTACGCCTAGCGGACAACGGTTAACTAAGTGCCCAGAATACGTGGAAAAACTATTTGAAGTGCTCTATCGTACAGTACTTTGTTTCATTCATATAAGTGAAATGCTTTTTTGTACTGAATTTTTGTAACCCCGAAGTACATTATCAAACGCCCTGTGTAAAATAATTGTTAAATATGTGAGCGTATCTTCATGTTAGAAGTAGGCCTGCAGTTATTTCAATTGAAGTCCATAAAATTTTTCTCTTAATCTTTATTTTTCTTCTTCATCATCCGAAAGGATGCCAATATCCTCATCCTCATTGACGTCTCCTTCATCATGCTCATCGTACCCTTCATCATCATAATCATCTAGGTTTTCTTCTTAGACATTCCCTTCATCTGGATCGTCTGAGTTACCACAACTTTGAATTTGAATTCCAGTAAATTCACTTTTCTTTTTCGTGTTATGAAGTTGACCATTCATCAGTTTCAAGTTGTAGAAAAGATAAACGAATTTAGCTGCTCGCTCAGATGATAGCTGGTTTCCTCCTTTTAAAGTGCATCCATGAAAATGAACTGAATGTACGTTCTGCGGCGTCAGAATTTATTTACTTGATGAAATTTTCCCAGTTTTGTGCCCTCACAGTCTGTCACTTATCAATTAAAATAACGTTAGTTATTTTGACGTTCAATTCTAAACCACCTTACAACCATCTCTCAATGTGTATTATATTGAGAAATAAAAATATAAAATACATGAATACATTCATGAATTAATAAAACATTGATAAATTACAATCAGTAACTGAAGGTACAGAACATGTTACTACGTTTTTTAATAAAATTTTACTATGAATATAAAAATATTTAAATCATTAAATAAAAACTATTGTTATAAAAAATAACATCATTTATATTAAATTGTAAAATACGTCAGGGATCAATAATTTAAATATCATGAAAAATAAATACTACAGAGTAGAAAAGAAATAATAAAACTCTTGATGAATACTCTACAATTAATAATGCATATAACCTCGTATGATGGATTTTAGTTCATGATTAATTAAACAACGTATTGAAATTCTTTGGTAAATTTTATTACACTGTAATAAAACATTCAATATATTATCTAGTTTATTTGAATACTTTATAATTACATGTTCATTATTATCTATGCAATCTACATTTTAAAAATTAATAAATTTTTCTCCAAATGTGTGCGTTAGCATTGTGTGAATTTAATAAAATAATATGTTTTGTACTGTATTATTATATTAATTTTTGTGTTATTATGTTTTTAATAAAGATATTTTATATCAGTTTAAAATTTATGACGTATAATAAAATGTAATATTAATTTTATTAATACATTAATAAATGTACTGTAATATTAATTTTTTGTGTTGTAAATTTTATTATTATTGATGATGTGTTTTTAAAATTAAAAAATATACTTATGCATTTTTATACTGTATTATAATTTATTGTGTTCATATTGTTTATACACATAATGAACTTTTTAATAAAATTCAATATTAATATTCTGATAGCTCTAATATTGAGACACTATTAGAATCTGTTATAAACGATAAAAGTTATTTCGAGTCTTAACTGGGGAAATTTTTTCTACTACTTTTGATAAATTTATAATACAGTTTAAGTATTTCTGAATTATCAGTCTTTTCCAAATACGTTTGAAAATTTTATATTGTTGAAAGGCAACCCCTATATCTTATGGGTATTTATTGATATGTGTTCCGAGTTTCATGTTTGGTTTGCACGTTTTTCGCGCTGGCAAGGAATTAGTGAAGGACAAACCGCGTTCGGGCCGGCTATTCACAAGCAAGGCACCTGAAAACATTGAACAAGTGTGAGGGTTCTTAGCAAAAGATCGGCAATTGACTTTGCGATTAATAAAAGAAGAAGTGGGGATTAACAAAGACACACTAAGAGCCATCATCCATGCAGATTTGGGTAAGTGCAACATTTGCTTACGATTTGTGCCGCACATCCTTACAAATGAGCAAAAAACAAGACGTCTTGACACCAGTGGTAATTTCATCGACATGTGTGATCGGGATTCGAACTTTTGGGTTCAATTGTCACAGAAGACGATTAGCTATTTTTTTACTGCTGGTCTTTTTTTGTTTCCTCGTCTTAGAGGAACCTTGAGCGGATCACGGTTTGCAGTTGTCAAGGAGGTACAAGAACGTGTACCACCAATTCTGAAAAGATTCCAAAACACTTTTCCGAAAGTTTCTAGAAGTTATATGAAGATTGTCAAAAGTGTGTTGTGTCTGGTAACGACTACTTGAAAGATCAATGAAGGCATCTCCAATGTGCATTCTGTTTTTGAGTTTAAATTATACCATTTACCAACATTAATTATTAATTGTTTTCAAACCTTTTAGACATACGTTGCATGTCTATCAATCCATTGAGTATGACACATTTTTTATGAATTTATTTACAAATGAACTATGAGGTATACAAAATGAAATAGCAAATATGAGATCCATACTTTTTGGGTTCCATTGTCACAGAAGACGAGTCTGTAGCTCCTGCTGATTTTTTGTTTCCTCGTATTAAAGAAAACTTGAAGGGATCACGGTTTTCGGATTGCAAGGAGGTACAAGAATATGTAACAGCAATTCTGAAAACGATTTCAAAACAGTTTTCCGATAGTTTCCAGAAAGTATACGAACATTGCCAGAGTGAGTGGTGTCTGGTAGCGACTACTTCGAAGGTCAATGAAAGTACTTCCAATGTGGATTCTGTTTTTGTGTTTTTATTACACCATACACCAAATCTTTCAGACACACCTCGTATTTCAATCCGTTGAGTAGATTATACATTCTATTTTGATGAACTATGGAGGTATATAAATGAATTAGCAACTATAAGGTATAAATTATGAATAAATATAGTGAAAATGAAAATGGATTTCCAATAAACTGAATGATTTTTGAATGGGGTTTGGCAGGTGTTTCCCGGAACAGGACTAGGTTCAAGTAGTCCCTTGGGTATTCATTGTTGCGCCCAAAAGATCTGCTATCCTAAAAGTATTTATTAGAATTTATGAATTTTTAAGATCTAGAGTGGAGATTTGATATGAGTAATGGGGTTTACCCTATTTCTCAGATGAGATATTTTTTTATCTGGGAATGCGTGTGTTATTAGTCTGAAAAAACGTATTTTGTCTGCTTAAATTTATGGCTATATAATGTGATTTTTTCTTTGATATAGTATCACAAAATATTATAAGAATCAAAAGTATATACTTTTTTACTTCTGTGCAATGGTCAAGGTCACGCAACCCCTGCGTTATTGCGTTAGATATGATTACCTACGTTGCTTTCAGTACAAGTTTCAGATATCAAATCACAAAATTTTTATTACCTAAATATTCCTTCTCTCTTTTTGTTTATTATTAACTTCAGTTCCGACAATTTCTTGGTCGTTACTGACTATGAGTAATGGAATATTGATTTAGAGGTGGGAAAGAGTGACAACTTTCCGGACGCGTTGAAATAAAAACTAAAACAACTTGCTACCAATAAACTTTTGTTTTGTATCTGTTATTTTCACCCTTCGTGGATGAATAAGTGTCATGTCAGAGACGCATTTAATTACAGTAAGACCCCGCTTATGCGAACCCCGCTCAACCGTAACCCGGCTTAACTGAAACAATCCACTTTTTTAAATTTTCTTATTAACCTACTGTAACGTATAAATACTGCATATAATGCACAGAACTGAATTTAAAGACCTAGCGTCGTTAAGGTATAAAACAGTGTCCAATGAAATTAATTACGAGGGCTACATTAAAATTGTTATTTTTCTTAACTCACGGTAAGCCAATTATGTGACTGAAACATCTAAGAACAGAAAACGTGGAGGTGTAAAAGACACTATTTACCGTTACTTTCTCTAACAGCAATGAATTTCATTATGCAGCCAGATCCTGGGGTGAATGAAGTGAAGGTGTCATTTGCAGAGTGGAAAGTAGATACTTTTCAGAGAATCTGGCATGCTGGTAAGTATTCTTTTCCACTCAGTGACGAAGGCTTAGGTAAATCACCTCACTCCTCGTTTTAATAAGTAAAGCCTCTAGAGGTTCCAACCAGCCTTTTGGCTGATAACCTAAACAATAACGTGAGTAACTTAGATAAACGTACACATGTAAGTAGTACCGAACAGAAGGACCACGACTGATATGGAACAATTATCTCGTGGCAGCCAGAAACAATGGCGAACAGTGCTGCCAACGCAGCTTCTGCGGGCGCAAATTTCCTAAAATATTTAGATATTTTGGCATAATTTTAATGACAACACAAATTGTAGACAACATTCTTTTTAAATAAATTGAAAACATTTGGATACATCCGCTAATCGACTGTAACGATTCAAAACCGTGTGCGGATATATATGCAAAAAGACCTGTGAAAAAAAATTTTTTTGTGGATATATTCATCAATATAGTCCGTGAAGGGTTCAATTGGAAGTTATTTATCAGGTAAGGTTATCACTAAAATCTAATTTTTATAATGTTTATTTAAAACTTTAACCAAATATAGGTAGAATGCTTTAGGGTGCGTTTAAACCACAGTGAATATCTATTTTGGTGTAATTCGCTTCCACTTGAAATAATTAGTGGATTTCTCAAAGTTACCTTAAATTTTTGAGAACTAATTTTATGTTAACAGAATGTACTTCTACAGTTAATTTAGTTTAAGTTGGTTTAATGTATTTTGAAACGGATAACATTGGCTAACCAAAAACGACTGTTTGTTTAGGTTTTGTAATGTTTTCCCTTTCACCTCAGCGCCGATAATTTTCAGTTAACTACCATTTTAATACGAGTACCGATAAGGTTCTCTTTGGCTTGGCCGATCAAAGCAAAGAGAACCTTATTGGTTTTACGACGAGTTAATGCTATCGTGTAACATATAAGAGAAGAGTATGTTTATTTTCACAAAGTAAAACTTCCTTAAAGTGGTTTTATTATATATTATTTTAACTTCATTCACCTGTGTGTTTGGCTTAGTCTGAAATTGAGAAAGTTCTTGACACAAGTTTGTTGGGAGGCGTCAGCTGATACCTTTCAAAGGAAAATGGAAACGTGAGAGTCTCATCATTCACAGAAAACGTGTTTCGGAATTGTCACTTCACTAATCAAACACCATAATATCCTTGTCCTAGAAAATCTAATCTGTGTCAACCGGAAATTTCTTAAGATATTTTTTTGGATATTTTTAATAACACATGAAACTAAAAGTAAAGATAATTTTTTATTTAGACTGTTGAGTAGAATTGTAGCACATAATAAAATTAAAAATCTCGCATGAAATACTCACATGACTTTCTAAAGTCAAATTATTAACTACCACAAAACAATGTGGACTGAGATAGATGAACAATCTTTGAACACTAATTATAGAGTTTTCAATTTTCAAAAAAAATATTATCTGTACTTTTACGAAAATCATAAAACTTTCAAAATGACATATTAGGCCTACTTGACCTAGTTTCAGGTCAAGTACTACGGTACTCAACCCTTTAGGTACTGATGTCATGTATATATACGAGATTACACTCGCATGCCAGCCAGCTATATAGCCTACTATCGGGTAAACTTGTTCTCAAAACCTTTTATTTAATTTGTTTTGTTTTACTTCTAACTTTTTTACAATTTCTGCTAAAGCAGACGGTGGAGAATGATGATAAATATGAAAATGAGTGATGAAAAAATGCCAGATCTGACCGGAAATAGAACCCGGGACCCCTGCGTAGAAGCCAGTTGAACCTTAATGGAATAATAATAATAAGATCGACATTTGTCGATCTTTAACATGACTAATTGATTCTTCTATCATCTCAAATTTGGATCAATCAAAGTACCAAAACAATCAATTTAAGAACATTTCGTTACTAAACGATCTACCCAAACAAGAACCAATGTGGAAAACATAAGGTTTACGACGGATGCATCTTCTTTGTGTTCAAAATTTATTTCTAAAATTTACATGGACAAAAAAATAAAATAATTTAATAATTATTTAATTTAGAATTGGGTGAAGAACGAGTAAAGAGTTGATAGAGATGTTGATAATGAGGATATTAATTTCGTACTTTTACAGGATCTGACTTAAACTATTGAAAACGAATTTGGTAACTGTCAACAACCTTTGGCAGAAAGACCTACTACGTTATTACATTACTCTCAACAGATTTTAAATTACAATTTTTTTATAAACACAAGGATGAAATACGAAAAATGTGAAAGATAGAAGAAAAATCATGAAATATAGCTTCATTACGGTGTGAGGAAGTGTTGTAAAAACCTAGTCTATGCATACATTCTTTCCTGTAATAATTCAGTACTTAAAGGGTTAATATTGAGCTGAAAAATTTCGGTATATGGTATTTAATTTAAAGGGTGGTGGGTAATTTTACTTTCATGGGAAGAGGTACCCAATGGTACTGTTCAAAAGTATTGGTATTGACTGTTATTTATACTAAGAGATGTCTATTCTATATTTATTCTAACGTCTTCGTACAGTTGGGAATTTCCTTGTAGCTAGGTCATGGGCTAGTTGGAATGGTTACTTAATCGTTCGCTATAGAAGGAGACGCGGTTAGTTCCTCTACTGTTGTAATTTTTTAATCGTCGTAGAGGGTTTATTGCTTACATGAAAAGGGTTATCAGTAGCAAGTATTAAGAATTTTGGCTGAAAGGCCTGGATTGTCTTAAGGTGAGACTGTACTTTGTATCCCGCCAATGTTAAATTTGCAATTTTTAGGTACAATTTTCATAGGATTGGTTAAAAATAAAAAAATGAAACTTTACACACTTATCGATGTTGGGTTTCACTAGCTACTAAATTTTTTTCAATTTAATCTGTGGGACCATAAAATTAAAAATAAAATAACCAATAACATAGAATTTTTACAAATTTCTTTCTACGTGTTTTTGCGTATTACTTATTTTAGGACCATCTGAGGAAGTCATAAAAATGCCAGTGTATGTGTAGGCCTATGTAGAATAATAATAACTGGTAAAAATTTCTACATGGTAGTTTTAATGGTTTCCGATAAAAATGTACCTAAATGTTAAAAATCTAAATTTCCGGGAACAGACAAAAAACAAAAAGGCACAAATAAAAAACAAAATTTACACAAACATGTGAATTTCCCATCAACAGTTGGTTAGAAAGCTGAACCAACAGTTTTGAGAATATTAAAAACAGTATGCAGATATTTTAAAAAACTGGAATCCCTTTACACTAAAACGTGAAGTATAAAATTACGAAAAGTATTCGATCGTGATAACATGATAATTTTGCTGGGTAAACCTGCTAAGTACTTAATTTTTCATTAAAATATTATTTTTACGTAATTTAATGTCTTTCTGGTAGATTTAGGCCTGAATTACTGAAAAACATAAACCACCGAAAATCGAAATTTTCAGTCAAAACCATCGACAATCTCACCTTAACGTTTACAATCTGTCGCTACTCCAAAGGGCTGGACACGATAAGTCCAGATTAAAAAGGGTTTTTTTAAATGAAATTTTGGAACAGAGCTTTAATTTTGATCGATATTTTTTTTCCTAAATGCGTTTGTCTTAAACGTAGTAAACAAAATTAAAAAATTAGTTTATTTTTAAGCATGGATAATACACTTAATTGAAGTAAGTAATAAAGTAATTAAAATGTACATATAAATAATATTTTGGTAGGGTGAGTAAGAAATAGATAACAGTGTTGATAATCAGACTTCTATTATTTATTATCAGATTCAGTGTTACATGAGAGTTTATCTTGATATGTTTTTCTCCATTTTTTGTATTTCCTGAAAGCTGTTTATATAAATAAATAAAACAACTACTAATACAAAATAAAAGAGATTGCTATATGAAATAATAATTACATAAATGTATTTTTATTAATCATATTTTGTCGTATCGTTATTCTTTAACGTCTGCTGCATATTTTCACTGAAACGACAATTAAAAGAATTGAACTAACACGAATTTACTGAATATGTGAAGCATACACCGGGTAGGATTAAATACATTACTTCGCTGTGAAACTTTCTGTTTTACGACCGCATTTTGATTAGGTCTATCTATAGGTGGTATGACAACTGTAAAAGATAAAAAAATCATATTGATCCAACTTTAACAAACTTGGTTATTTTATCCACCCTTTAATCTAAAAATTTATTTTTACCGTCGAACATCAATTTTAATTAACATGTTTTCCGTAGTCTGTTTGATAGAAGTATAAAAATTCCTGTATATTGTAGCTAGATACTAACGAATGAATGTTAAACTATTTATAAAATACTGTACAAGATTAATTTTTATAGCTTATTTTACTTTCTCTTCCCCAGTATGGCCGGCTGCATTGGCGTAGTTGGTAACGTGCTCGTCTCTCATCATGCGGTCTTGGGTTCCCATTCAGGCACGGCATTTTTACATACGTTACAAAAAATCATTTCATCCTTCACCGTCTGCATTAGCAGTAATTGCAAAACAGTCGGACGTTAAACCAAAAAAAATAATAATAAAAAACAAAAATTCCCCAATATTAATATATAAGGAAATGAAGTGTTGTTTGTATGTTGATTTTTCAAAATCGAGTTTCCATTGGAAATAAACGGATTCAGGCCCCTCCTTAACCCAAAAGAATATACATAACAATTGGTGTGAATGGTTCGCGTACACGCGCGTGTGTAAACGAAATATCATAGGAAGGAATATCTTATAAAGTGGAAACTTGGTATAAATATAACCAACTACGGTGGCATGCGGGCCGCACATGCGCAGTAAGTAGCTCCCCCACCACAGCGTCGTAGCCTGATACCGGCTACCTCTAAAGTAGTACTCACTACTCATTGTGTTGTGTTCATGCGGTAATCGTTTTGACATTGGTGTCGCTGTCGAAAGCCACACACCGTCAAAATTAGTTGCACGCGCACAAAATACGGGGGAAATGTCTGCGATTCATTTTAGGGTAATAGGCAATAAGTTTTTTTCTAAATGAGGTACCTACCATAAGTTTTGACAGGCCCAAAAGAAAGGTACGTCATAACCTCATTCTTTTATATTTACTATACGGTTCTTTTTGTTAAAATGTCAAACAACTGATATTGTGCGTGTGTAGTTGATTTCTAAAATTTGACGTATGTTTCGTATAAAATTCACATTTATTAAAATTGATTCAGCTTCTTGGAATATTAACAGGAAGTAGACACCAGACACGATGATCTATCTTTGACTTCCCTTCAAAAAGTGATTTTTTCAAGCTCGTTTATTATTTCTCTTTCTGCCCTACATACATCAAATTACAGATAAAATTTTATATTTTATAACAAAATAATAAAACGCATATTATGTAATCCTGGAAAAGAAGTTAGGGCCTATATTAGCCTACAAGATACGCAAAAAATGCGATGAGATTTAAACGTCTAACTTTGTACGACCGTATCGTATATAAATATCAGAGTATAGTAATAACATTTTTAGTGTAATAAAATAAGATCCATTAGGAAGCGAAAGTAATATTTTCAGAATTTTTTGATGAAAAATGAGCTTGTTAAAGTGTAGTGAACGAAACTGGCCGGCAGAGTGCCCTACCGTACCGCGTATTGTCACTACTGCGCTTGAACACCATGCACTGATTGAAACGAGTTGAGGGGAAAGGCTGACGCAACACATTCTCTCTCTGTCCCGCTACCCTCCCTACATGCCGCCGTAGTTGGCGAACAGTATACCTAAGTTATACATAAACATTTTCATCAAATTCGGTCAACCGGAAGTAGTAAGTTTATTCATGCAATTTTCCTCAAAAATAGCTCTTAATAAATTTTGTTTCAAAAATCGCCACCTTTTTCTAAATTTTTATGCTCTACAAGATAGGGTAAACGTCATGTCTGCTGAAATTCTTGGGGCTGTGCTCTCATGGTAAAAACTGAAACCAAAAGAACATGATTTAGCAATTTGTATGAATGGTTCGCGCAGACGCGCGTGTGTGAACAAAATATCCCAAGTACGGAGTAATTTATGGTACGGAATACTTTATCAAGTTGAAACTTTGTACTTATGTTAAACAAAAACATTTTCATCAAATTCGGTCAACGGGGAGTAGTACTTTATTCATGCGATTTTATCAAATACGGCTCCTATTTTACAAACTTTTTCATAATCGCCACATTTTCTAAATTTTTATGCTGTACAAGATGAGGTCTGCAAAAACCCATGTCTGCTGAAATTCTTGGGCCTATGCTCTCTTGGTAAAAAATGATTATTTTAAGATTATGATCTCAAAATATGCACTTTAGAGCAAAAGTATATAGGCCTAATTAAAATTGTAGAAAATTAAAAACCTACAACTTTTATTTGAAGATTTTTTTACACTTATTAAAATAAAGTTATGGTTTTCATTTTACATTGTCAACTCATGATTAAACTTAGGTTATATTTTTCTCTTTGGTTGTATGCATAAAATACAAATGTAATATTTATGTAAATACATTTTGAATATTTATGTTAACAACATAATAGGATTGTTTTGAATTCTGCGACAGATATCATTCTAACCATATTATTTTTATAGTTACATTAAGAATATAACAAGTAAAAATTATTTAAACTTGAGAAGGCGCTGTACACTCCCGCAACTGGAGCTGCAGGGTCTCTCACTGACACTGCTTTCTCATATCGATTAATGATTAACAACTTCGTAACGTTTTGAATCGGTTGATCTAGGGAAGTCAGCAATCAGCCGATCTTGTGCAATATTGTTAGTCTTTTTCTGTTGAAATCCTTCCATTCATTTGCAAATTTAGCCTACACTGCGAGCTTGATGAAACCAATTTTAACAAAATATTTTTCAGGTCTTCATATTTTTGAATTTATTTTATTCCATTTTGTCCCACCTTTTAGAGTTAACTTCTATCTCTAGTGACTTTTTTTAAAATTATTCTTAACGTAGATTTAGCAATTTTTAGATGAGCAGCAACTTGTTTTTGTTTTTTTTTAGTTTAGAGTGTTAGCTGTATGATTTGACTGACCTGGGATGTTAGTGTCTACTTTGTTTTCCTTTAGGGGCAAGGACATAGGCTATTTTTGTTGAGAGATTTGCAGTGACCCTTTATTTTTTTCTATAACTGGGTTTTGTGATATTTAAGTAACAGCAATTAATTTTTGTAAAGAAATTCAACACCGAAACAAAAAATAACTAAAACAAGAGATTATTAAATTTAAAAATTAAAAATTACAATTTTGTTTATTTTTCTCCAATATTATTTAAAAGTTATATTATTTTGAGGTTATATTTTTGAAAAATACTATGTATTGTTGTTTAGGTCATCATCTGAAAGGCTGGTTTGAACCTCTAGAGGCTTTACTAAGTAAAACGAGGAGTGAGGTGGTTTACATTGCCTTCCTCACTGAATGGAAAAGCATGGTTGTCAGCATTCCAAGCCCTCTGAAAAACATCTACTTTCCTCTCTAACAATGACACATTCACTTCATTCCACAGGGTCTGGCTGCATAATAAAATCCATTACTCTCAGAGGAGATGTAACTGTGACTAGTGTGTTTTACTCCTTTACCTCTTCTGTTCTTAAATACTTTAGTCATATTATACATTTTAATTGGCTGACCACGTGATAAAAAACATAACTATTTTTTTGGACCTGGAACTAGTAGATCTAGAAGAAAATAAGGATTTTTAATATTGCGGTTTTAGTGGGCCAACAAAAATGTTTACATCATACTATAACTTTTATTTCAAACGGTTTTTTGTAGAACGCTTAGTTTAACGAGAATTAGTAATTTTCTGTTTTTTTTATCATCAAAATCGGTAATAAAAATGCGATTTTTTAAGGTTGTGGTTTGCATTTTACGATCCATAATCAAAGTTATAGTAAAAAAAAACCTACCACTTTTATTTTAAGCATTTTCCCTACAGAGCCTAGATTAGCTGTAATTACATATTTTCCGTATTTTTAAGTCGAACAAAGCTTGATTTTCATTTTGCGTTATTCACTCATGATTAAAATTAGGTTATGTTTTTCATTTTGCATTGTTTACTCATGATTAAACATAGTTTATATGTTTTTTTATATGCATTGGCAAGATTTTTTTCTCATATTATCAACTTGAAAGCGAATTATTTTTCCTAACAAATTCTGTATTTTTTAGATAAACATTGAAAAGTTAACTGACTTTAGGCTTATTGTATTAAGCAATTTAAAGTTATTCTCGTTTTTCGATTCAATTAAGATACGCTATAATTGTGGTCGTGTAAGTTGTTAGACCCATTATTAGGTCGTTTTATTTCTAGCAAATGAAAAATGGTGTTTTATCTTTTAATGTTAACATTTCCTAAGTCTTCAACGCCGTTTCCTCTATTTTATAAACTTAAATTTTGTACTTTCTCCGTTCTTAGTATAGTTTATACACCAAAACAATTCTTTTATAATTACTATAAGATATCTATTCAAGTTTACAATTCTCTTTGCTTCGGTTTCTTTTTGTATAACGTCAAATGACCATTGTAATTTCCAGCGGAAATTGTATTCGAGTTTCCTTTGATTTAATCTCGTTTCCTTTAAACATACTTCTTCCTTTGTAGTTTTTACTTGATTTCAACTGATGTGGGTGCAAGGTTTTTCTTTTTATCGATCGTAGTTTTCTCTCATACTACTTCAGTTTTTCTTTTTTACAGAAGTTTTTAGAAATTCTATTTTGCTGTATTCCGAATTCACTCATTCCTTCTTTTCTTCATACAATATTGTTTTCCAATATAGTATATATTGTCACAATATAGTAGGTTCTGTGTTAATAAAAATTGTAGCCTACATACTAAACCATACATACATTAAAACATAATATGTATGTACTTTGTTTTATATTAAGTACTATTTTATATTATAGTACTATGTAGGCCTAACCCGTATTGGATATCAATCCCCTAGATTGCATAAAATCATTAACAGCACTGCAGCACATTATATAGCCTCAATCACATACCTTAATTTACCAGAGGCTATCCGAAATATTGATGTAACTCCTCAAATATACAAAAGAAAAGTAACCAACTGGCTGATTAATTTAGGGAGAGGGCAGTCTGAGGATTTAATTAGTTCTATGTATTCAAACTAATTGCTCTTTCTCGTGTGTCAGCTTAAAAAAGAAAAAAAAGTTATATATTTTTTGTTAACATTGTTATTGAAAGTCTGCTTCATCCTTTGCCATTACATGACATTTTATTTTTATTTTATTTTTTATAATATTATCCTGTTTTTTTGTATATTTACGTTAGAAAATTTTGTTGTATGTTTTTTTTTTTGGAAATTTTTGTTTCTTTCTTTTATGTAAATTTAGTGTAGGTATAAAAAGCTATTATATAATAGAATAAATAAAATATACCAACTCATACCCGCGCACAGGCTAGACCTATGCGGGTATTAGGAAATGACATAGGATAAGATTCATTGTACATTTTAGCAATAATAAATAAATAAATATAATGTATGTACATAACACTGGGTTTACCCATGTGATAAATCGCCACTATATGCGGAGCCATAAGCAGAAGTTTAGGAAATAGAGCTAGCAAAGGAGAAAACTAAAGTTTTATAAAGTTATGGTAACGCCAAATAATACATTTATCGAAATGAGGCATGGACATTTACGAAGTCACATGAACAAAAAATCCAGACAGCAAAGATGACGGTTTTGCGACGGACAAAAGAGTGTACTCCATTGGATGTACTAAAAAATGAAGATGTAAGAATAGATTGAATATCCTCAACTCAAATGAAGAAAGAAAAGAATATCGTGAAAACTGAGTGCAGCTCAAAAGGTATTTTTATTTTAAGTCCGATTGTACGGTCCGAAATGGAATAGAGATATTGGCAGACTTAAGAAGAGATGAATTTAAATATAGTTAGTAAGTTCAGTAAAGGCGTATGTTACCTTGGTTGCGAGAACAGAATGTAGAAAAACCTAATATCAAAAATCTTACATCTAGTTGGACAGGTTTACAAAATTAAGAGAAAATCATAAAAATTATATACGGTAGAATATAAAACTTCAATAATTCTTAAACTTTGTTTCCCGATGAACTTTGTAGGTTCTATAAATTTAAGTCGTGTCGCAGTTATGATGTGGTAAGTCACCCGTTTACTATTTTATGGGCGACTCAAACAAGCTCTGACAGCCGTTAACTTTCAATTTTCGATATTTTCTAACAGCAGAGTTGCGGTAGAAACTTTGTCCAGATTTAGGTTATACTAGTCTATATATTTTGTTGGTCATCACTCATAACTTTTACTGACACTTTTCTGTTACTTAACTTTACTTTTAGTTTATTAACTGATGAAATATTTCGTATCCGGTTACTCTAATCTATAATGTAAAAATACCATACGTCTATAAAGATAAAATTATTCTTTAATACAGAATGTCCAAGTTTTATGAAAACATAAATATTTACAAAGTTGTTTTTAGTAGGAAAACATATTTTGGTGAAAAATCTGGTATTATTTTTATTTTTTGATAAATTGCGAAAATTTACGAGTTTTACATTCAAGGATAGATTTATATTTCCATATCATTTTTTTCAATATGATTCCAATACTTTGGAAACATATCATTCGCCAACAAACTATGTCAAACCGACTTGTCTATTAAAAGTTGTATTCAATTGTTTCTTTTGAATACAATTTTAGTAAACATTACTTACTAAATAATAGGTTCACTATCTACCTTACCTATTAAATTAATTAATTTATAAATCTTTACAAAATATTATTTAAATAAATAATTTCTTAAAATAAGTTTTTAAGAAGTATTTTCCAAGTAGATTTATAACATTAGATATATTTTTTTAATGTAAGTTGATGTTTCCATGGCCCAATCAATCGGTTATGCATTTTGTCGGTAGGGCGTGGCTTCTGGTTTACCTTCCGTTTTCATACTTGAGCTCTTAATTTATTATTTTCCTATGATTCGTCTTAAAAATGATATTTATGGTAAAAAATCTGTCAAGATACGCGTTAAAATTACATTTTCTCAATAGATTTATATAATTTTCTATTCAATATTTTATTAAAAACCTTAAAGGGTTCAATAAATCAAATAGTAAATAATTTCAAATAGATGACTTAGAGGCCAGATTTGGGCAATACAGGCAAATGAGTGGGGCTTGCTATAGTCTGTCTACGCTAAGAGTCCGACGTAGGCAACCAGCAATACTAGTGAGCATGCGCATTAATTAAAAATACACACAGCATGATCAAAAACAAAATTCCATACAACACGAATTATTGACTCTAAGCTTAATATTATAATGATAACACGTTCAATTCATTTGTTAGAAAATGTTTTATAAATCGAACATTAGTTTACCATTAACAACTAAAACTTTTACTAAAAGTTTTTACTATTGTTACTCTTACGTTGTTATTTTTCCTTACATTATTTACTATTACTACATTATTATTTATGATTTGTAGGTTTTTTTTTATAGACTCAGTTTTATTTTTGGTCACAAGTAATATAAGACTAATGCGCTTGAATAAGTATTACAGGAGAGTAAAGAATTCCAGTGATCGTTGTTTATCGTTTCAGATTGTTTATTTCGTATCACTAAAATTAATGTCTGTGTTTAGTTTTACACAAAACTGTTTGCACTTCCCCGTGTTGAACTCATTTTTAGTTTCATCAGTTATATTTTGGTATTGTATCCTGTTCGTTTTTATTTTCTTCGTAGACTAAAAATGAAAAGTTTTGTAACCTGTGTTTTGTTAACATGCGTGATAGTGAATGTGTTGAGTTTTTGAAACATAAAAGCGGTAAACATTAAAAAGTAGACAAAAATAGTTTTGTTACATGTAATGGTTAAAATAATTAATTAAGTAGTCTCTTTATGAAACTACAATAATTACAAGTAATCTGAACGGTATAATTGAAAACGCTTAAAGGATAATGTTAATTTTAGCTGGATGTAGATATTTTAATGATGGAACGTAGTGCAAGATAATTTTGTCAAGCGGAGAGGTAGTTACGCGCTAACTAGTGTAAAACTTTCGTTTACAACCTGTAGGCCCTTGCCTTGCGCGGAGTACTCTTACAGTAGACAGACTATATAATGTCTCTGTTAGAAAAGTCATAGAATCAGAATGAAAATTAAAAACTTTGAGAGTTATAAAAGCTTACTCTTCAAAACATACTGAGACTCCAATCAAGCAACTGTTTGTTCATGAAAAAATGAGTTCAAATTGTGAAGACGACTGTTCTCCGCAGGCGAACGAAATTATCAAGTTTGAAAACCTACATTTAGGATTATGTGAGATTAGGGTTTTTGAAAACGACTTGCTGGGACTTGTGTATAAAGGTATATATATATATATAATGTTATTTTCATAAAGACTTCATGTTAAGAATGTCACAAGTACCTAACTTCAACTGAAAATGGATCTTCAGATATTTTTGTTTGTGGCAAGATAATTGCTACATCAATATAATTGACAGAGGATCCCTCAAAAATATCCCTCCGACTTTATTATCAAGATTTTAGTCCTTGGATATAAGGTTTTTAGTTTAATAATTAGTAACAGATGCGAGGACATATTTTTAAAATGCAATCACAAAAAAAACATTTTATTTAAATTAATGGTTGAATCTTCAGAAAATATCAGTAATCAAGAATGCTGTAAAACGTTTGACCAAAACATGAATAAGTTTGTCAATATACTAAAATTATACTAAAATCGTGTAGAAAAAAAAATTTACAAAAAAATCACAGAAAAAAAAAATACAAAAAAATTAAAAAAAAAATTTTAAGGAACGCTATTATTTAACTTAGGCTAATCAAAAAGAAATGAACTAAAAATAAAAAAAAAAAAATTTTACAAAAAAAAATCACAGACATTACAGTTAAAAATAAAAGCGTGGCGCATTAATATATATAATATTTTACAACGAATATTTTACAATAAATATTATATAATGTTATATATTATATTATATTATATATATTATATTATATTATATATTAATGTTATTAATTATATTAATGCGCCACGCTTTTATTTTTAACTGTAATGTCTGTAATTATTTTTTTGTAAATTTTTTCTTTTTAGTTCATTTCTTTTTGATTAATTGTTAAATAATAACGTTTCTTAAAAAATTTTTTTTGTAATTTTTTTTTTCTGTGATTTTTTTGTAAATTTTTTTTTGTAATTTTTTTCTTTTTTTCTTTTTAGTTAATTTTTTTAAGTAATTGTTAAATAAAAGCGTTTTTTAAATTTAAAAAAAAATTTATTTTTTTAATTTAAAAATTTTTTTTTACAAACACCTCCACAGCGTATTGTCATCGAAGATAAACAAGTGTCCAAAGTTTGATTCATATTGATACGGTAGAAGTATTAAAATTTTAAGTTGCAAGATTTGATGGATCCAAGAGTAAGTTAAATAAAAACGTTTAATAATTACATAAAAGACAAAAGATTTCAGATGGTCCAAAAAAAATCGCTTAAAAAACTAAAAATAAATAAACTCAGCAATTAGCTTTTATAGCCAAGTATAATTAACTAGACGCTTTAATCTTTTTTTTACATTTGATTTCAATAATATAGTTTTATAATTATTATTATTATTTACACAGTATTAAAAGATCACAAACTGTAAAATAAATCAATAAATCTTGTTTCTTTATTTTTAAAATACTGACTTAATTTTTATTACCTTGTAGACACTAATAACAATTTATAAAACTTAAATTTATTTATATAATCTCACGAGGAGCGAGGGTATACAGATAATAGTAATTGAGAAATTAAGAATTTCATTCTCGGCGACCGAGTTGGCGCTTTTTGTGACGTCACGGAACTAGCGTTGCAGCCTGTAGGCCTATATCTAGTGTAGCACTGAATGGGTAGACTACTGAGTTGAAAACTTACCCAGAATGCATCGCTCCTCTCTTGTCTTAGTTCGTCGAGTGCAGTTTAGGCCTAATTCTGATTTCTGTGTACTACTTACTAGCCTGTCTGCGCATGTCTGTGCATGTTGTTCTTGTAAATTAGTGCCGAATTTCTTACGTTTCGTACCGTATTTCGTTAATAATATTGGTTTCAATTTGTTTATTCATGGAATAGTTGTTAATTCGATTCGTGTACGATTTTTTCGGTAATTATTATTTATGTATATTGTTAACTTTTAGTGTAAAAATGTTGTTAAATTTTGGTTTTGGCGCCATTTCTGTGTTAAAGTTATTTTCATTTTATATACTAATAAAGGGGTTTAATGATTGGTTTTGTTATCGTTTTACGGTCATTATGGTGTGGTTGACAATTTTTTATTTAAGTAGTCTAATGCAATCGTGTTTTGATTACTTCAGCAACCTGACTGTAAGGTGTCACCAAAGATTTTGATCGGATGTTCCTATAAACAGGTATTGTCTTTTTTAGTCTGTTTGTAAATTTATTTTTTATACGTTTTATTAATTATAAAGTATATTTTGATGTTTTATTTTAGTAAGTTAGTTACCTATATTAAAAAATTTAAAACGATATTTCAGGTACATTTCAATTTTTCCGTAGTTAAAAACCCAAATTTCTTAGTTTTTAATATTCGTTACTAAACGTTGTGCTACGTAACTTGAAGAAGGAACATTTGAATTTTTTGAATTTTTATTAATGTATTTTTTAATCCCGATTTTGTGTACGATTCAATCTGTTCAATTTAAGAACAATATGCAACCCAATGGCTTAATGAGATGATGATGTGTAGTCGTTTACAGACTCAGACCGATCATTTCTGTTGATTGAATCCAAACCATGAAAGTACACCTGTAATAAATGTCTAGTATTCTAATCCGTTTAAAAATAGACTTACTTTTACTAATATTTGAACCATGGAACGTTCTTTCTCAAATATTAGGTTTAAAATATTAGGATATTAGGTTTTAACCCTTTGAATCCCAACGTCCGTATATACGGACGTCGCAGGTATTTGCTAAAAATCCCAACGTTTGTATATACGGACGTTGCGGGTATCTGCTAAAAATCCCAACGTCCGTATATACGGACGTTTACGATATCTTTATTTAAGAACACTATTAAAACATAAATATTGGTTTTTATGTATGTAGTTGATCAGAAAGAAGTGTTCTTTTGAATGATGTAATCGTCAGCACTTTTAATAGCACATATAATTGGTATGACCTAATGATTAAGTGCGCTTTGGGAACATGTGATATTTGTTTACTCAGCTGCGTACTGCATCTGACATCAGTGTTGTTTTGTTTCTGTTCGGCAAATTACCTCTATTTCGTGCATTGTTTTTAGTTTATTATAGTTTATTTTAGTTTAGTGTATTAGTTAATATTTGCAGCTGTAATGCATATCATTTATATCATGGAAATTCTTACATTTTAGTAATACTGTTTTTATCACAAAAATGAAAAGGACTTTATTATATTTTAAATTTTATATCTATAATTTTTATGAACATATAGCTCTGAAATTTGGTGAACTTGTGTAATTTTAAGTGTAGTTTTAGAAAAAAATAATGAACCGGTCCTACAATTTTTTTTTTTTGAGTATCATACACCATTCCAAAATCAAAATTTTGGAAAACATTTTTTTCGATAAGTCAAATGTTTTGTAATAATTTTTTTCAATGTGTGAATATAACATTTTAGTAATACCTACACTTTAGATTAGTTTTTTAGAAACAAAATAAAAAAAAGTCATCAAGATCTAACAATAAATAACAAAAATACAGAATTTTTAGCAAAACACTGCAATTCTTCCAAATTATGGCTGGGATTTCTTGCATGTACCTAGTGGAAAAAGTTGGGATTTCTGGCTAGTACCTTTAAAAATTTCCTGGGATCCAAAGGGTTAAATAGTTGACTTGCGTCGCTATCTATTTTTTTTTTTTTTTTTTTTTTTTGGTTTAACGTCCAACTGTTCTGCAGTTACTGCTAATGCAGACGGTGAAGGATGAAATGATTTTATGTAACGTATGAAAATATGCCGTGCCTGAATGGGATTCGAACCCAAGACCGCATGGTGATGAGAGGTGAGCGGCTGGCATAGGGGTGACAAGGATGTAGTACATCTATTGTATATAGATGTATAGAAAAATTAAAAGTTTATTGTCTTTTTTTTGTGTAATAGACAACATGTAAACATTAATCAGATGTAAAGACCTACACGTCCATCTTTATATTATTTTGTAGCGCGGCTTCTGCTGTAATAAAGAACAGGTGGTTCTAGTTGCAACTCTACCACACATACTGTGTGTCTGTGACTTGATGGCCCCTCGCAGAGGTGAGCAATATGCGGATTGTAAAACCATTTCAGAAAATATATCTAATTTTTTTTTAGGTCACTGAAAATTTTCGAAAATGACGCATTTTTACAAAACAAAGTATTTCGCATGTTTTTTGTTCTATAAAATTATTTCGAAAAACACGCGCCTAATGAGATAATGTATAATTTAGTAAAAGTTTTGTTTTTGAAGAAAAACCCGTATTTTTTCAAATACATCGTCATTGTTCAACAACTATTCAACGGATTAACGTAAAATTTGGCAGGCTTGTTCTGTAATAGTTATGAAAAACGGTGATGCAATAAAATCTAACAGAAAATCAATACTTTTTAAGTTACAAGGTATTTTCATAAATAAATTTTGTAAAATCGCGAAACACGACATAAAAAAGTCAGCATGCGAGAAACTTTTTTGTCTTTAAAGATAACTGTACACTGTAAGCGAATGAAATAAAGAGAAAATTTTGAATTAATTTTTAGTGAAAGAATTATTTAAATTTGACGAACCGTATAGGAGTTTCAAGGATAGTATTTTGTTTCATGTTTTTACTTTCTCTTGACCTATATAACTTGTATAGAACGAAAGTTGTGTTTTCATTTCGATTTTTCGAAATCAAATTTATTTTTATTTTTTATTTGTTTATTTATTATTCCATATTTAACGCTTTCAGTACCAATGTCCGGAAAACAGGACGTCGATGTTCTGTTTTACGTAGTGACAACATCTGGTTTACCGGACGTCCGTAGGTTATGCATAAAGTGCAAACGTTCGAATAACCAAACATTTAAAAAAAATTTTTTAAACAAAAATTAATGGAATAATATATTTTGAGACCACCTCCGTGGCGTAGTGACTAGCGCGCTAGCTTACAAAGCGAAAAATCCCGGGTTCGATTCCCGGCTAGGGTCTGGAAATTTTAACACGTTAAAACCACCGATAAGATATCAAAACGCACAGAAGTTGCTAATGACCAAGCTGTCGATACGACTTTAAATAAACTAAAAAAACTATTTTGAATATTTTAGAACAATTTATTTTTTTATGAACACAATAAAAATTAATTTTTAACAGGAAATTCTATTTTCTGTTGTTCTGAATATATATGTCCAAAAAAGAAATCCTCTTTTTATGTTGATACAAGTTCTTAAGATTTTACTCTCTATTTTGCTGATGTCTTCCGCTTTTCCTCGATGACTGAGGTTGAAAATATTTTCGCTACTGTTTAGTGTTTGAGATTTTAGTGTAGTTTTGTAATCTTTTAACTTGATTGAATAGAGAGACGTTTCTTTTCGCATTGTTGCTGTCCTCTTAGAGTTTGGTTACACAGTATCGATTACAGTGACAGTGGATCCAATGAACTATCAGTTAGTTCGTTGGAAAGGTCGATCCGCTATAACACCCAATATAAAATATATCGTTTACAGTGAGATCGGTTGAAATCATATATCCGTTTTAGTAACAATTGTATGAATTTTCAGCCATGCTGGTTATTTGTCAACAATATGAGTCTGCGTGTTACTCATTGTTTTGTCTACTATCGGTTTCATAATTATAGACACCCGAGTTTGAACCCTTGCATTTCTAAAAGTATGACTCGGATTTTAACATATTTTACATAAAAGTTTAGCGCATTTTACTCTGCATTGACCTATAATAGTTCTATATTTTTAGTGTTATTTAAAAACTGCCATATCGAGGTTGGAAGACACAAAGACCCGGTTTTTCCGCTATCACAACAAATTTCATGCAAATAGAGGCGTGTAATCCGATAATTATTTGACCGAAGTTTTTAAAATTTTGATACAACATGTAAAACTATATTCTTATAGCGTGCACAAAATTTCATATTCGTACGTTATTTAAATTTTGATTTATTAACAATATTCTGAACCCTTGCTATCTCAGTAACCGCTCGATTGTTCGGCACGGGCAAACTATCGTTGTATTCAGGATAAAAAAATTAGCACAAACAGGTAAATAACATGAAATATTGATCGGCTAATGTTGTGGTAGAATTTTTAAGATTTAGAAAATTAGACTTGGTGATGCGTGGGGTGGGCGCTACTATCAGGTATTCAGTCCGACAGTATGTCACGTACACATGGATAGCAGCGCCCCCCCCCCCCCCGCATGTCCAAGTCTATTTTTCTAAATTTTAAAAATTCTACCACAACATTGGCCGTTCAACATTTCATGTTATTTACATATTTGTGCTAAGTTTTTTATCCTGAAAAATACGTTAGTTTGCCCGTGCCGAACAATCAAGCGGTTACCGAGATAGCAAGGATTCAGAATACTGTTAATAAATCAAAATTTAAATAACGTACGAATTTGAAATGTCGTACACACTGTAAGAACATAATTTTCTATGTTGTGTTAAAATTTCAAACTTTCCGGTCAAATAGTTATCGAGTTACACGCCTCTAAACGCACGAAATTTGTTGCGGTAGCAAAAAACCGGGTCTTTTGTCTTCCAACCTCGATATGGGAATTTTTAAACATTAAAAATATAGGACTATTATAGGTAACGCAGAATAAAATGAGCTAAAAAATTTTTATGTAAAGTATGTTGAAACTTGACTCATAGTTTTAGAGATGCAAGGGTTCAAACTCGGGTGTCTATAATTATGAAACCGATAGTAGTTTCAACTTGTTTTTTCCTAATGGCGTTAACCTCAACGTGCATTTACAGTAGTTCATGCCGGAAGTTTGATTACTAATAGGACTATCCTTTGTTTTTGTGTCATAAATACAGCACTGATCTATAGTTTTATTGTTCTGTTTACTCAAATTTAGTTCATACCTTTTGTGTAAACCCGTCCATTATTCGTAGTTGTGTCCGTTATTTTTGTGTTTAATACAAACTTAAGCATGGCGTCATCGCGTAGACTTTTACAGTGATGGAAACAGCGCACATTATTTGGTGTTTGAAAAAGGGTGAAACAAATAGGGATATTGCAAGGAAGTTCAACGTTCAACACTCCACAATATCCGCCATTTTGAAAAACAGAGAAAAAATTCAAAATTGTTTTGATGAATAAAGAGAAATCGAAGAGGCTTCGATTTTGTCAAAAAAAGACGTGGAAGAAGTTTAAGTGGTTTACTTTGCGTCGAGCTAACAAGATGACCGTAGCTGAAACTTTGCTACAAGAAAGACCATCGGTTAAACTATTTATTGACTATCGTTTACAGTGGCCGGAAAAAGTCGGTGTCCCTTGGAGGTCACTGTATCCGATAACTACTGAACTATATTTTCACGCCTCGTTTTCACTTAAGCTATAGTTTATGTTTTCGCGCAGGTATTTTAAATATGCTAATAAAGTTGTTATTTATCTTTATTATAAGAACAAACATAATTAAGGAACCCACCATTAACAAAAGGGAAATGAGAAAGGGCTATCCTTAGGACAGAAAAATAAGAAAAAGGCTAATGACCACGGCAGTCAATGCCCGAAAAACTACTAATTAATAAAAAAAACATTTTCATTCATATAGAAAAGGGATAACAAATGACATCTGTTGTAACTAGTATTAATTAAACGCTGCAGTCCCTTTTGCTTTATTACATACCAATACATAGCAGTACGATTCATTTGCATGATGTCCTGTAATTTATTATAAAAATAAAAGTTAAATATGAATATCTTTCCATATTTTTTTTTAAATATATTTTATACACCCACTTTTTCAATAATTTATTGGAGTCGGGCGGATGATCGTAACTTTCTTTACTCAAAACAATTTAAAAGTAAATGTAATTAAAAATGTTTCCTTTTTACTTCTTCCATAACTTTTTTTATTGGAGACTTTGCCAACGTAAAACAATTGCCAGATTAAGAAGAAGACGTACCAAATCACGCTTCTTAGAACTTTATACTTTTTTTCAGGAACTCGAAGCCAACAAATTACAAAAGTTCTTTTTACATGTTAAAACTGATGTCGTGTTAGGAATCGGTGACCTCAGACAAAGTTTATATCTCCTTTATTCTTTCTTAGTTTTTTATGCGATGTGATATAAATAAAATATTACAAGCTTAATTTTTTCCGTCCGTTATTTTTTATAATATATGCGTAATTTTCTTCAAATATAAGTTTAATTGCGAAGGAAATTTAGTATTCAGAGAGTATACTTTAATATTTGAAATTCTTACTTAGTTATTTGATTAATTATTTTTGTTATTCTTAACCAGTGACTACAGATTTAAAAAATATTTCTAAAGAAATCGCTGAAACTTTACAAATTCTAACATTACTTTTATTATTTTAAATTACTTTTTAATATAATCTAGCTACTGAGGAGGTCCTTGAATTTAACCAACGAGTTATGATGTAATAATATTTTCGGAAATTTTAGGAACGTTTAAAATTTATTTCTATTATTCTGTGAATACATAAAATGAAATATGGCTTATTTATTTAAATTTCTGGAAATATAATTTCGTTTAGTGTTTACGTTTTGAGAAAGCTTTCTTCTGCATCACATCTTAGTCGCCTTGAAATGTTATTCATCTCTGTATTATAATATTAGGGTTACCATTTAAAAGAAAAACTACAAAAGTACATTTTTCCATTTATTTATTTATTTTTTTTTTTTTGTAAATTATATAATACAGATTTCAATTTTTTTTATGAACGTCGCATCACTGCTAATGGTTATTAGCGACCACAATAGGAATCTAATATGTTCTAATAGGAATACTAATAACAATAAAAACAACAACAATTTCATAAATTAAAACAAAAGAAAGAGAAAATTAGCAGGTCTATCAGATTTTGTCTTCAACAGCAACATAACGTAGAAATTTTAAAACTTTGTCACAACTGTCTTTACACCAAACATTGCCGTGAAATATTGCAGAAATACCAAAAAGAGTACGGTGCTTTGAAGTTCTCGACATTCTGAAACGATATGTGAAACCGTTGCTTTTGCGTCGGAGAAAGGGCACACTGTCGGCGTAGATTTTGTGAGCAGGTGCTGGTGTGATATAAGTGAGTGCCCGATCCGCAATCGGCAGGTGATAACCTGTTCCCTGCGATTATGGAATTCGGGTAGAAGAAATTCTCGTAAAGTTTTTCGTACCACGTGTAGTTTCGCAGGTGGCATCTCGATCCACCTATTGTTCCAGAAATCAAATAATTTTCTGTTGACGTGTGCCTTTAGGTCAAAATGAGAGACCCAATGGAATTGTTCTTGCAAGTGAACAGCACTCTTGGCAAGATCTTCCGCAAGATCGGCTTTTCGTTGCCTGGAATCTCTACATGAGGCAATATTTTTGATTTAGCTAGGGGCACATTTGATTTTTTAAAAATTTAAATAGCTTTGTAATGGTAGAATTTGCCCATAACAGGCTGATGGAGTGTTTTAATTATTTTTAGTGCTCAATCTGCTAGTTCTTGGGCTAAAAAAAAAATTCTGTTTCTTATCACGTGGTCAGTCAGTTATAATGATTGAAGCATTCAAGAACAATAGAGGTAGAGGTGTAAAAGTTACTATGCTTTGTCCAATAGTTGAAATATACCATTGCTTATATGGCCTGAGCACTTTTACGTACTGTGTTAAAAACATTGACTCACGCTACGAAAATAAAAGTTTATCTTATTGTAGACTATATTATATTTATGGTATTGAAACAAATTATGTTTACGATTAAAAATGTTTACGTTATTATCTGAAATATATATTACGTGACAGAATTCTTATTACATTTGTAATTGAATATAACTATAGGGTAATGTAGTCTACAGCATTTTGTTTGTAAAACCATAAAATGTTATGAAAATATAAAATTAAATTAATCATTTTGTTATTCTTTCAAAATCCATATTAATCCATTTCATTGCAAGAGGCCTAAAAATTCTATAATTTTTCTATTCTATTAATGTAACTATTTACATTTATTTTAAAGTACTTCATTTCTTTTTAATTTTAGGTAGCCAATGTAGGAAATACTGCGTATTTTAATCGGATATTGGGGCTGAACATTATACAGTACTTTAAATAATAATCACTTATAATATTAACTTAAGTTTAAATTACAATAAAAACTAAAACTTGTAAGTTATTAATTAAATTTTAGGTATGTTTGTAAGACAGATAGTAGCGGAGAGCGTATTGCTTGCTGTGTACAACCAATATTAAATTGAAATCGCCTATCTTTCCCACAGTCTCAAGTTACTGTTGGATATAGTATAGTCACAGTTATCTCCACTGAGAATAATGAATTTCATTAAATATACAGACTCACCGGGTTGGTCTACAGGTAAAGTCGTCGTCGTGAGTCAGCTGTTTAACAGCTGATTTTTGGAGACGAAGGTTCCTGGTTCAACTTCTAGTAAAGGTAGTTACTTTCATACGGATTTGAATACTAGACAGTTGTTACCAGTGTACTTTGATGGTTGAGGTTTAATTAACCATACTCTCTCAGGAATAGTCGGCCTATGTCTGTACAAGATTACACCTCACTTACACGTCATACACATCATCTTCATTTCATCGGGTCATGGGGTTGCTTATTGTTCTGAATTGAACAGATTGCAACGTTCACACATCAGGAATTTTTAAAAAAATTAAATATACAGTAGATCAGTACTTGTTTTATTCCCAGTGGTGAATAAAGTGAAGGTGTCATTCGCAGAGTGGGAAGTAGATGTTTTTCAGAGGGCCTGGCATGCTGATATGCGTACTTTTCCACTCAGTGAGGAAGGTATGGTAAACCACCTCTCCTCGATTTACTTAGTAAAACCTCTAGAATCTAGGGGTTCAAACCAGCCTTTCGGTGGATGACCAAAACAACACAATCGTAGATGAAGGTTTATTTCTTCCTTTCGCAAGTAATAGGTGGAAGTCAAAGATAAAACTGCATACTTGGCTATTGTCATATCATTAGCTGACTATTTGATAAGAAACAGAACTATTTTTGAAGCCCTTGAACTCGCAGATTGAGGGCAGATAATTTAACGCGCCACCTTCCTATTATGGAGAAATATTGTTGTTAATATCAATAATTATAACATTTGATTAGATCTAAGATTTTTATTGTACCTTGTTTTTTATAAAATAAAATATATTATTTTTTTACCGTAAAATGCTTGCTTAGCTAAAGATTTTTTTTATATAGCTTAAATTAAAATAAAATTTATTTTTATAATATTCTCCACGTAATTAATGTAAAACTTTACCGGTTATCCATTTTTTTTAATTTAATTTTTTTAGAGTCGAATCAACTGCTTGGTTATTAGCGACTACGGTGGTGTATGTAACATTAACTGTGGGATTTCACACGTGAAAATTTCCAGATCCTGGCCGGGAATCGAACCCGGGACCTCCGTGTGGCAGACCAATTCGCTAACCACTACGCTACGGAGGCGGCCTAGTCATCCAATTAGTAACGTCGTTTACTTAAAGATTTAATCGAGCCTTAATAAAATTAATTTTGCCAAATTATTCAAATGTTTGAAGTTGTAATTAACAATAATTATACAGTTATTAATTTCTGAATTTAAACTAAATTTAGAAAATTAAAGTGACAAGTAAATGTTAAGCACTAAAGAAATGACCGGAGCCTGTTCCAATTTGTTAAATGTACCACTAAAGGCAATTCTAAGAAACTGTTAAGGGTTCCTAAACGATCGTTTCATAGACGATAACAAAACCGGCAAAACGAACTATCACTCTCTAATAGTGTTCCGAGTTGGCTGATAAAAATAATGGACCCACTTAGTTTAGTGGGTAAATTAATCTTCACCCTTCCAAAACAAAACAAGATTTTTCACCATATTTCAACTAGAGAAAATTATTATATCTTAAGTTTTTACTAATAATGTTAAATTGTCAGAGAAAAGATTAGTCAATATAATTGAATCTTGATTAAGTCTTCGAGTAAATTTGTGTTGTAATTTATTCATCATTTTAAAATTATTCAAAATAAATTCCGGCGTATCCGAAGTATAGATACTGAAGTCACGAGATTGCCTTTTGCCCATGGATGGGCTGTGAGGAAGGCAAAAGAAAATTTACCATTCCTGCCAACCTCAACAGTGAGACTCGTACATTTCACTTCAGTGCAATTTCTACATACATTTTGTAACCTGTGGCTTATTCCGAGAAAATGTTTTCTTTAAAAACTTTATAAGAAATAAATGTGACCTGTATTATTGCCTATAACTTAATTACATGATTAGAAATGTTTGATTTACTGTAATTACTAGCTACCTTATTCCATTGAAACAAAATTTTCTACGAATGAATCGCCTTCTTTACTATCGCTGTCACCGGCTCTTCATTATCAGTCTCACTAGTATCTACCTAGCCTTTTCCTTTTTTTACCAGGTGTCAACAAAACTGTTGAAGAAAAATTTCTTCACGTCTTTAATTTCCTTCTTTATTTTTCGAATTGTGAAAAGAAAAACATGACAGTAGCTGATAGCCATTTGCTCATGGCTTTTGTTAAAAGGCACGGAAAGACTTTTTTGTTAAGCTTTAACTTCACAACATTTTATTACACTGCATATTAGATTTCATTCAGCACTGTGAATAGTCTGCCCACGTTTTCGAGAAACTAACATTTCTGTTTATGGTAACAAACAGTTATATTCGTTCAGTTAACCTATAAAAAGTTCCGCGATATACTGTGTATGCTCTGGGTATAGTATAAGCAGTGTTTCTTGTATTGAAATTAAAGCAGTCGCGCATGTGCACTGATGCTTTTCCCCTCTTCCTCTCGTTGCAAACAATGGCAAACTAGTGACTTAAGTATAGTTTTTATACTATTGTTTCTGTTGGCGATACGAACGTCTGGCTGTAGATGACAATCGATTTGTTTCATTCTTCCCATCATAAAAGTAATCTGGGCTATAATTATAGTAAGATCAGGCGATCTTGCAGATCATGAACTTCTGGATATGATTCATTCACCAGATATTACTCAAGAAAGCCATTGAAATGTTAGATCTGTGCGCTGTAGCGTCATCTGTTTAGAACCAACCGTTACTGAATTCTACTTCTGTTCATTTTTTTTATGATTCCTAGATAAGCCTTGGGCTTGTGCGTAGGTAATGATATGTGGTGATTTACAGATGAAAAAATGCCAGACCTGACCGGAAATTGAACCCGGGACCCCGGCATAGTAACCAGTTGCGCTGACCACTACACCACGGGCCGGCCAATTGACTAATGAATTTCGCTGAAATCTCTGACGGTTCTGTTACATTTATACAAGACCGCGCTCAATGACAGCACAAGGCAACCAACCTAACGGCGAAAGAATGCACCAATGCAAGCGATTACTACACAGTAACTTTCCGAACACTCGGTAGCTTAACTCAGTGACAAAGGAAATAATACGATTTAACAGAACATACGAACAAAGACTGAACCGACATCCGAATTACTTAGCGATAAACTTACCAGACAAAAGCAACAAAGCTTTTAGAAGACAGATACGACGTATATGACTTAATTATACTTGATTTTATCATAATTAATCCTTTCAACTTTAACTCAGAAATTTTATTTTATTTCATTTGATCTGTAACATTTTATTATTGATAGATATTAATACAACTACGTTTTGCATTTTTTGTGTTAAATTTATTACTTATTGTTTTTTATAAAAAGACTTATTGTGATTTTGCTAATAACTTCCACCATACATCACCGACGTAGCAAAATACTTATATTTATATTAACAATATTTTAATATAAATTTGAGCTTATGCTTTGTGAAGAGTACTTTCTGATTACTTCTATCGATAAGACAAAAATAATGGCTTTTAGGCGTAAGATAGGTAGTGTTTGGAAGAAGGTAGTACTGGAGAAGAGTGTTGGAGCAGGTTTTACATTTTAAGTATTGCTGGAGTCCCAGCTCCGTGTAGTTGGAAGGAATGCAGTGCGTTGTTATATTAGTGGGAGAATGAAAGAGTTAGTAGTGTTTCACAGTTGATGCATTTGTAGTGCTAGCGTGTTCTAACTAGACTAAAAAAATATTCTTATCATCCGGTGCTAATTTAACAAATATCAACGGTTATTAACTTGGTCGGATTCATAATATTTAACTTGCTAATTTATATCAA
This sequence comes from Catonia carolina, assembly GCA_035578175.1. NCBI lineage: Eukaryota > Metazoa > Arthropoda > Insecta > Hemiptera > Achilidae > Catonia > Catonia carolina. The sequence continues at coordinate 10,340,419 of JAQMRL010000005.1, read as the reverse complement.
AATATGTAGATAAATAAATTTAATAAATACAAAAAAATATGTTAAATATTGAAAGTTTGAAAACGAATGTTTTGTATCAGAGTAATACAACAATCGTTCTCCCAGCATGCGTCATTCATTCATTTACCTCACCCGTACCTTCACCGCGCAAATACATGGAGCTTGGAACCGCACAAAACTTGGGTTGTGATATGACATATGAAAGGGAATTTGATGTAATGATGAAGGTTTCTAGGTTTCAACGTGTTTAAGGTTATATAAATAGAACATTTAAGCAAGGCCCGGAAAGAAACACAGTTGAGGATGTATGATGTAATGGTACTGTTTCTTTTGTTGTACGGTAGTGAAACATGAGTCTCAAGGAAATTTGAGGGTAGGAAGTTGAAAGCAGCTGAGATAAGTTTTTGAGAACGGTGAGAGGAGCAACTCTTAGGGATCGCATCAAGAGTGAGACAATCCGTCATGATTTGGGTAGAACGGAAACTGCATGGCAGAGTATTGAACGATATAGGGAGAGGTGGTTACAACATGTAGGCTACGCCGCAAGCCGGAGGATCGATATCCGCTATTGGCCTTAAAATACTGTTCGCAAGGAATACGGTCGTTGGGTAGACCATGAAAAAGATGAATAGAAGGTGGAACAGGCAATGTGTCTTAACCGTAAAGGAAGAATAAGAATATTTTAATAAAACTACTCACATTGATGTTCCGTCCTGGATCATCTTCCACTAATTGTCGAGCAATATCCTTACATGATTTTCGGGATCCAGGAGGCACTTTGCCATCATCTTCCCAGTACCTTGATGCAGCATGAGCATATAAAGCGGCTGGAGTTGCATGAGTAATTCGCGCATTTGTCACAATTCCAGTGGCTTTCCCTGTAAAATATAAATTTTATTAAAACATGAATGTTGGATTCTTAAAATAATTTTTATGTTTTTAATACAATAATTTTTTACTTTATCTTGCCCTGCTTGAATATAGAGGGTAGAAAATTACCTATTGTTTTCATGTCAAATTTTCAAAATTGTATTTTCACTGGAAATACATGTTTTTTAGGTCCCCTGAACCTAAATAAACATAATATTTTTACCGATTGGTCTGTGTGTGAACAAAATATCTCAAGAATGGAATGTCATGAGAAGTTGAAACTTGGAACTTAAGCTAGGTACCACTACTGGAACCGACACAAACATTTTAATAAAAATCGGCCAACCGGAAGTCGTAATTTATCCGTGCGATTTTTCATTTTTTACGATTTTCTCAAAAAGGGGTCTTGCGATTTATTTTGTAAAATCGCCTCATTTGTTAAAATGTTTTTTGCTCTACAAGATAGAATAAGCGCCATGTCTTCTAAAATTCGTGGAGGGCTGTGCTTTCGTGATTTTTTTATTTATTGTGACAAGTCTAAGACTAACTAACTAATTTTGTTCTAACTTAATTGATTTAACTACTACTTAATCTAAGAATTTTCTAACTAGTAGTTCTTAGTTGTTCGATATATTCTAATACACTCTAAATTATTTACTAAACGTTGATGCAACACTTCAAATATATAAATGTAACTTATTATTTTAACCGACAACTTTATAACTTAGTAAACAACTTTATAACTTAACCAACTAACTTTATAACTTTATAACTGGTGTTCAATACACCAGTTCAAATGTTTTCACATGGTGAAAAAGTCTGTCCTTATGACTCCTGGCTTTTCGTGATATGAATGATTGTTTTTACAGGTGCGGCCTTATACGCATTTTATGTCAAAAGTGCATATAATTAAAGTTGTATAGGAAATTAAAAACTTGAAACTCTTATTTCAAACATTCTTTTTCTACAACGCTTCGTTTAGCGTCAATTAGTGATTTTCTTTATTTTGCTCATCAAAATTGGTAAATATTTGGGATTTTTAAGTATTGCACCCATTTTACGACAAAATATATATAATCTAAGTTATAGGAAATAACCTACAACTTTTATTTCTAGAATTTGTTCTTAGTTTTGGGTCAATTAGTGACTTTTCCGTATTTTTAAGTCCTACAGAGGTTAATTTCCATTTAGCGTCATTTATTCGTGATTAAAAACGTAGGTTATGGTTTTCATTTGACATAATTTACTAACGAACAAAATTTTTCACAGCCTGGTGTACATAGTTAATCTATAGGCCTAGTTGCAGTTATTTTTATCGATTGCTTTTAAGGAACAAATGACCCATGTTTAAGTCTTTGCAGTGTCCGGATAACTAGTGATAAGTGGGTGATTGAGTCAGCCAGGAAGTGAAGGCTTTTGCACTTATACTATATTCAGATTGTTGGTTAGGTCATCAGCCAAATGGCTCGTTTGAAGCATTATAAACCTTAACGAACTAGAGACCGCAGATGAAGGCGGAGTATAGTGACCTAGATCACAGCACAGAGCCAATTGACTTTCGTTAATTGTATCCTGCTTTGTCACGTTGTGGTCCCGCTGTGGATGACAGCCTAACAAAAAGTCAGCTGGAGTTCAGTGGAACAGAGTGTGACTTAGCGAAAGGGCACACTCACACACCCAACCTTGGCTGTTATTGGCTAGATCTCATCTACAGTCTAGTTCGTTGAGGTATAGAGGCTTTCTTAAGTTAAACAAGAAACAACATAGTTTACCTTGCCTTCCCCACTCTGAAAAGCATCTACTTTTCACCCTGTAAATGACACCTTCACTTCATTCACCATAGGGTCTGGCTGTATAATAAAATTCAGTACTTTCAGAGGAGATAACTTTAACTAATCTTTTCTACATCTGTATCTCTAACTAATCTTTTCTACATCTGTATCTCGTCTGCTCTTGAATGCTTCAGCAATATAATTGGCTGACCATGTGATAAGAAACAAAACTATTTTTTTTTACCCTGGAACTAGCAGACCGAGTGCAAATGATTTTACAGTCCACCTGCCTGTTCAGATTATAATATTATAATCAATATTACGGCTTATAAAATTATAAATAATATTTTATCAATTTAAGCCTTATCAACTTATGTACAACACTTTATAAAATACACAAAACCTTACAATGAACAATTTATTCCTATAGCCATTTCTAGTGTGTCACTGTACCATGCTGCAATATTGTTTAAAGATTGTAGGCTTAATCTGTCGTTGTATAATTTGTTAAAGGTCACTTCTAAGAAACCTCAAAGATTTCATCTGAGAAAAAATTCAAATACAAAATTTTCTGTATTTTCTCATTAATGGTTTTAAATTAACGAGTCGCAAAAAAGTAAATATAAATAATTAATATTATTTTATTAAACATTATTTTCCTTTGTTTGCACCACTACATAATATATGATAATGAACAGCCAAAACAAAACAAAATTAAATGTAAAACTCACCTCAGAGTATTTTTTATTATTTCAAGATCTTTCGTCTCCCTCGGAGACATCATGAATTTAAGAAAAAAATTATAAATTATTTCATATTGTACTTAATCGAGATAAGAAATAAAACTAGGTACAAAATGATTATACCGTCATTCGGCCGAATAAACCGCGCGCGGAATGGTGATTGATGTAGGATAGCTATTGTTTTGAACAATTGACGTGGTCTGCGACCACTATTGTGTTAATGTTTTATGTTTTGTGTGATAAGTGTCTTTTTTAAATTCCTGATGATGTCTCCGAGGGAGACGAAAGATCTTGAAATAATATAATACTCTGAGGTGAGTTTTGTATTTAATTTTGTTTTGTTTTGGCTGTACATTATCATATAATATATGTAAATAATTAATAATATATTGAAGTAGAATACTTAAATAGGTTACCAATTTAAACTGTTACATTATCTGTATTCTATAATAAAATATGTAGAATAAAACCAATTTTGTTGTATGACTTAATCATTTGTTTGTGTTAGTAATTTAACAGATTTTATAGATCACTTGTTTACATTGCATTTATTATGATTAGTTTTAGTTATGTCTGTAAACACTATTATGTAATTTTCTAACACTAAACTACTTTTCATCTTTATGTTACCGGATTATATAATGTTTACTACCTCGTTTAGTTGCCCCATTTTAATTAAATCGATGTTTAGTAACTTTAACGTGATATTCTTACAGTGCTATGTAAACCTCATAATCATCAAGAGTTTACATGTTGTGTTATAGAAAAATAAATACTTTACATAGAATCATGGAAAAGTCAAAACAACGGAAGTAACTTACAAATTAAAATATTTAAAAAATCTACAACTTTTTTTTAAGCATTTTCTTCTACAGAGCTCAGATTAGCGTCAATTAGTGATTTTTCGTATTTTTAAACCAAACAGAGAATGATTTTCCTTTGGCGTCATTCACTCATGGTTGAAATCTGGTTATATTTTTACTTTCCCTTGTCTCTATGAATATAGGAAGGAAAGTATTGTTTTCATGTCGATTTTCCGAAGTTGACTTTTCACTGGATGTACTCGTTTTCAGACCCCTAAACCCAAAAAACGGTTCCCTTCCACGCCCCGCTGACAGATGTAAGTTTTTTTTTGTTTTAACCCGACATTTCCGTAGTAGTGTTATAAATATTATATATGAACAGTTCCGAGGGAGGTGGAGGGTTGTTTGCTGATGTCGGATCAAGTGGCCAGGCGGCGGGTTTTTGGTTGGTAATGCGGTTGCGGCCTCCTTGGGGCTGGACGAGGACGCCTCAATTGAGTCCAACACTACTTCCCCCATCGTGAGGGAAAGAACATGAATTTTTCTCGCCGTCTCGGATAAAAAAAACATGTTTTTAGCGATTGGTCTGTGTATGTGTGTGTTTGTGTATGTGTGTGCGTGCGTGTGTCTGCGTTCCCACGCGCGCGTAATACATGAATGTATGTGCTCGATTTTGATGATAAAAATTAATTTTGTAAGATTTCAGCCTTAGTATGCATTTTACGACAAAAGTGTATCGTAATCAAATTTATAGGAAATTTAAAAATCTACAACTTATAGTTAGAGCATTTTCCTCTACAGAGCCTAGTTTAGCGTGAAAGAGTGATTTTTTGTATTTTTAAGTCAAACTGGTTGAATTTCATTTTGCATCACTAACTCATGATTAAAATTAAGTATGTTTTTTAAGGTTAGTTTTTTTGTTTATTTGTAATGTTTTATTACTAATGTACGGTTATATTGTTAATTATTTGCGTTGACAAGAGAAAGTTGTGTGAGTGTTTCACACCAGAATTTATATTTTACATTAAGTATTTACTCATGTTTAAACATAGATTATAATTGTTCATTACCTGGATTTGCAAGAGAAAGACGTGTGAGTGTTTCTCACCACATTTTTTACTATTAGCCGTAATTAAAATTGAGGCCATAGCTAGAACAAGGGCCCATAGGACAAAAGTTGGTTTTGAGTAAATGAAGGTTAAAGTTTTCTCATAGTTCCCCAAAAATAACCTCAATGACTGAATATCAATGAACATGGTTATCGCTTTGGTTATGCTTTACTGATGGTAAAAAACTGTTCTGTATAACTGAAGTTTTAATACTTTTAATGAAAAATTATTATTAAGAGGTGCATGTCGTAGGCCCTTGTTCTATAGAACAGAATTTAGTGCAATACTGTAATGTTATTTGTATAAAGGGCTTTATTACACAAGTTCAGTTAAAACAAACACAAAAATTATATTTTATTTTGTTTTGTTAGTAAAATACAAAATTCTTTACATTATCTATGTTTGATAAACAGCAGTTTATCCATTTTTTATTAAAATTGAAACAGGAAAAAAATAAGTGTTTTTAAAAGTATAAGAACGTCTTTGATTCATTATTATTATTATTAATATAAGATAAAAAATGATAAAAATACTGCAATGAAATAAAGTCATCTTTCATTCCTAAGCTCAGTTTTAAAGATGGTATAGATGCGTAGAATTTTGTGATCTGTCGGAGTATCATCAAAAATGATGATACTCCTGATGATATCATCATCAAAAAATGATTTACTTTCATCATCTAATGAACCAGTTCTGTTGAAAAAGGCAAAAATTAAAGATGTGAAGGACCTATTTAAATATATAGATGATGAAAGTAAATCATTTTTTTGAAATGAAATGGGACTAACCTCACAACCAAGCACAAAAAATAGCTAAACTAACAGCACACGTGTTCTATGGAAAAAGGGCCTCTACAACACTTCACAAAAACAGTTCTACAAACTTAACGGATGAATATTATCGTATGAAATTTTGTGTACTAATAGAAAAAGATACGAGGAATCGAAAAACGTGTTCTCCCGAAAAAGGGCATATGGGCACATAGGCCCTTGTTCTAGCTACGGCCTCAATTCTCTATTATTTTGTTTCTATATTTTTCATTTCGGGGGTTTTCACTGGAAAATTCATTCAGATTGCTATGAGTTCTAAAATGCGGTACCCACAATGACGTTTAACCGCCTGTTTATCAACCTTTATGTACATATAGGTCTACCTAACCCTTACTGCATTTATTTACTTTCATTAGTATGGGAAATATACGTGCCATATTTTGGCACCTTTTATTTCCTGTTATATAAAGTGAGAGGAAACCTTTGATTAATATCCGGATATAATATATTAAGTATACTAATATATATATTAATATACTAATATTAATATACTAGTATATATTCTTCTTCTTCTTCTATATGCCTGCTCCGCGTCGGAGATTGGCGATCATCATCATGATTCTAACCTTGGAACCAGCCGCTCTGAAGAGTTGAACTGAGGTGGTCCCAAACCACCCCCGCAGGTTCCCCATCCAAGAAATTCTCCTTCTCCCCGGTCTTCGTTTACCCTCAATTTTGCCTTCCATGATGCACTGCAGTAGGTGGTATTTTTTATTCCGCACTATATGGCCAAAATATTGGAGTTTCCATCTTTTGATATTGAAAAGAAGTTCTGTATTTTTGTTCAAACGGCTTAGAACTTCCCCATTTGTAATTTTATCCTTCCATGAGATGCGGAGCATCCGCCGGTAAGTCCACATCTCAAACGCCTCCAATTTCCTTTCCAAGGACTTAGTCAATATCCATCCCTCATGACCATAAATGAGTACAGGAATTACATAACATCTGAGTATGCGAAGTCTTGTACTGAGGTTGAGTTCTCTATTGCAAAGCAAATTTTTCATTTTTATGAATACAGCTCTTGCCTGTTCAATGCGGGCCCTGATCTCCTGACTAAAGTCCCATCTCTCATTTAAGAGACACCCAAGATACTTATAGAACTTGACTCGCTCAACCACACTACCATCAACCGAAAGGACAGCATTTACTTCATGTCTACTGACAACCAGGAACTTTGTCTTGTGGATATTCATTCTTAAACCATAAGCGTTGCTGACTAAATTCACATGGTCCAACAATGTCTGCAGATCCTCAGCACTTCCAGCCATCAGGACTGTGTCATCTGCATATCGCAGGTTGTTGATTTCCAAACCATTTACCCTGATGCCACGTCCACATCCCTCCAGGGCCTCTGACAAGATGGCCTCCGAATAAAGGTTGAAGAGCATTGGAGACAATACACACCCCTGACGAACTCCCCGCCGAATTAGGATCTCCTCCGACCCGTCATCGCCAATTTTTATGTTTGCACGTTGACTCCAATATAAATTTGCAATTACTCGAATGTCACGTCCATCAAGACCCACCCGCTGCAAGATTTCCAACATTTTAGCATGCTGCACTCGGTCAAACGCCTTCTCATAATCAATGAAGCACATGAATACATCTCTGTCGACATCCTGACACCTCTGAGTGAGAACCCGTATAGCAAACAGTGCATCTCTAGTACCAAGTCCTCCACGAAATCCAAATTGAGTCTCGGTCATAACCTCCTCACATTTTCGAAAAACCCGATCATGTATTATCTTTAAGAAAAGCTTAAGTATGTGACTCATCAAACTAATTGTGCGATACTCTTCACAACGTTTGGCATTTGTCTTCTTTAGCAGTGGAATGAATGTCGATTTAAGCCAGTCCTTGGGAATGATACCAGTCTGATATATCCTGTTGAACAAAGATGTCAGAGTTCCAAGCTCCTCTTCATCCAAGGTCTTCAGAAGTTCTGCATTAACTTCATCTGGTCCTGGAGCCTTTCCAGGCTTCATTTTGTTAATGACATTTTTCACCTCCTTTCTAAGGATACTTGGACCTGTATCTGTTGTGGTAACACCGTGCTCTTCTGTACGATTGTCTTCAAAGAGTCCTTCCAAGTATCTCTCCCAAATTTTCAATTGATCAGAGGTAGAGGAGATCAAGTTACCGTCTTCATCCAGCAAAACACCAGTGTTCCTCTTAGGTCGTCTGTTCGCCAATTCATCAATTTTCCTGTGCAGATTGAAATTGTCATGTTTGCTCTGGAACTCCTCAATCTCCTGACACCTTTCATTCATCCACTTTTCTTTAGCTACTCTTATTTTAGAACGTATCCCTCTCTGCAATGCAATATACCTTCCTCGATCTTGTCCCTTGCTTTCTCTTCTTTGATCCATTAGATCAAGAATTTCCTTTGTCATCCATACTTTATGTCGAGTTTTCTTGTCTGCTTCCAGTTGCTTTTTTGTTGTTAAGAGTGTCTCCTTTATCACTAACCACTGAGAGTCAATCTCTGCATTCTCGTCCATCTTCCTAAATCCCCTAATCAATTCCTGGCGAACACTCTCTCTGAGATTAACCTGTTTCAACTTAGTCACATCTATCCTAGTTTTCACTGAATGCTTTTGTACTGCATGCAATCTGACTCTCAGGTTTCCCACTAGTGGATTGTGGTCTGATGCTATGTCAGCACCTGGATAAGTCCGGACAGAAACAATGCTGTTTCTGAAACGCTTATTTACTAAGACATAATCTATTTGGTTTCGAACTATATTATCAGCCTTATCCTGAGGTGACTTCCATGTGTATAACCTTCTACGTGGTAATTTGAAACACGTATTCATGACAACCAGGCAGTTTTCCTGGCAAAACTCCACCAGTTTGTTGCCTCGCTCATTCCGTTTTCCTAGACCAAATTCACCTACCACTCCCTCCACTCTTCCTTGACCAATCTTAGCATTGAAGTCACCCATTATGATATTGATGTCATAAGCCTTAGTTGATCTCAGGGCCAAAGCAACTTCCTCATAGAATGTCTCTATGCTTGCTTCATCAGCATCTGTTGTTGGCGCATAAACTTGAATTATGTTTATGTCGATTGGTTTAGCATGTATCTGGAGCAGCATCACTCGGTCTGAAAGAGGGATGAAATTTTTGATGGCAATGTTCACTTTCTTTGACACAATTACACCTACTCCATGGCGATGTTGCACCTCTTCGTTTCCAGAGTAGTACACGGTGTGGTGGCCACTGTTACACTTACCATTGCCTGGCCAGCGCATCTCACTGACCCCCAGAATGTCCACTCCCATCCTATCCATCTCTCTCGTGGCATTTACCAGTTTTCCTGCTTCAAACATGCTCCTAACGTTCCATGTTGCAAACTTCACTTCAGTATTTCTCCTCATAAAAACGTTCAAGGCTGTCCCCCCCGGAGACCCGATTGGGGGACTTGACACTCCGGAATATTTAGAATCAAACGTCTCCATGATGACTATACTAGGGATCGATAATGCGGTGGTTTCCCGGGGCCTTCCGCATCCATATGCCGTTGATCCATTCTGGATTCCTCCGCCTTCAGGACCTATTTCCCGGTCCTCGGACAAATGAGTGCCCTTCCACTTATAAGTTCTTCCGCCCGAAGCCGTTGACCTTTAAGTGGATGGATCACTTATACCGGCAATCATCGGTTGGATCGTTATATCTAACTACCCTCACTTGGTTTAGTCTGTAGGCCAATACAGTTTACCAGGGTGTGGCGCTTGGAGCCAGCAAGTGAGAGTTGGGTGCCTTGTGAGGACCAGTTACTCCGAACCTCCACCAGTCTATGACTTGTAGAGTGACCGTCCTTAGTAAAAGGTACTACCTCTCCAACGCAACCCCATACACCCCAGTATATATTAATATACTAATATTTTAAGTAAATGTTGTGGAAAATGTTATGTTTTACTCAGTGCTCATTCTTTACTTTTATTTGTCAGTATTATTATTATTATAGTAGCTGTTCTGCGGTACTACCCTATTTAGTGCAACCCAAAACGCCATTCTTTCCTATTTAGTAACTCTTCATCTCATAAACCCCTTTTCTCCATAGCTATCATCACCACCCTGTTCACTCCTTTCTTGATCGTCATTACTTTTCCCATCTGGATGGTACCCATAGCCAAATCTTTTGTCGCACCCTCTTCTACTATTCTTCGTAGATTACCGTACCCAATGAACTGTTGTCTTCCCTAAGTGTACCCGGAACGAAAGATATTGAAAATGTTCATATTTCTGGGTTTTTGCAAATTATTAAAATTCAGAGTTTTCCAACGCATCCAACGATATAGATATAATTTGTTGGGGGTTTTGGAAAGTTTTTTTTAATTAAAAATATGTTGAATCCTTACGTTATTTTTTAAACGTTACCATTTGCATAACATCTCTATTTTCTTGAATGACAACAGCTAAATACATATATTTTTTATTTTGTGCGATAGTTTTGTTTTAAAACTTTAAGTTAGCATCAGGCCACCTGTAAATGTAATATATATTAAAATTTTCTCAAAAAATGATTAAATGATTTCATTATTGTTTCGCGATCCCCCTATAATATCACTACGACCCCAGGTTGAGAATCACTGGACTAATGAAATTATGATTCAGATTTTCAATTTTTTATAATAATGGTTACTGATGTACCTACAATTGTTTTCATCGATAATTAGGCCTACCAATTACAATAACCACAGTAATCCTTTGCGCTCGTTGAAAGGCTTTTTTTATAATCACAGAAAAGGTTTTTGAATTATCATAATTTATATTGTATTTTTTGAATTTGTTCTAGTACAGTAGCATCCGTTTAAAACGCTCACGGGTAAAACGATTTTCTGTTTAAAAAGCAGTTTTCATGAAGTTCCTCAATAATACAGGTCTACACGTGTATATGTTTCCACTTAAAATGCGTTAAATTCCGCCTAATACGCGCTCAAAATTAATAACTTTTTAAAAAATAAGTAATGGAAATTTCGTTATTAGTTACAGTATATATGTACTATTGTATGTATTAGTGGTGTTATTTGTTTGGGTTTTTTTTTTAAATTAAACATGACGTTCAAAAAAAGTTTTATATTTTCTTTCCAATTTGGACTTACGGGATTCAACTTTGGGGAACGGCGACAAAGTCAAGCGTTGCCATAATTCAACGTTTTCAAACGAAATTTCTCCGGACTATCACAGACTCTCCGTGGTATGTCACCAACAGGATCATTCAACGAGACTTGAACATACCAACCATCACGGATGAAATCTCAAGATATTCTTCGAGGTATCATACAAGACTTAATAGCCACACAAATTATTTAGCGGTGAACCTCCTCGACAACAGTGAAGAAATTCGACGTTTACAAAGACTTCACACGACAGACTTGTTTTAAAACACAACCAACGTAACTATATTCATTGTAAAAAAAAAAAAAAAAAAAAAAAAAAAAACTTTTTTTTTTAAAGTGATTATATATTTTATTTTGTAAAATGGAGAAGAACTAATGAGTTCTTCTTCAACAAGCCAGTTAATAGACTCTACCACTCATCTATTCATTGTTCCTTGCGAACAGATTGTAGATTAAGCAGTGTTTGAAAAAAAAAAATATATTTTCTTTACGTTTATTTATGTAGTACACAAATAACCTATAAATTTATTTATAATATATTAACCTATAAGGTAATTACTGTTGTTAATATTTTCTCACAAAACATTAAAACTTTTCTGCCTTTAATAATCATTTCTTTAAAAAACACTCTCTTAAGATTGCTTCTCGGCTTCGACGATTTTTCGCCTAAAACGCTAATTTTTTTCTGGCCCATAAAAATCGTATTAAGTGGATTATACTGTATATTAATGTTAATTTATTGTGACACTTACGCCTAGGTTTGTTCGGGATCTGGCTGAAATAAATAACAAACAGACTTTCTTTAAACTTATAACAATTAAGTTTTTTTTTTTTTTGTTATCAGTCTCTCGACTGGTTTGATGCAGTTCTCCAACCTGTTCTATCTTGCGCAAGTCGTTTCATATCTACATACCTGTAACACCCTACATCTTTTGTAATTTGCTTTATATATTCTAATCTTTGCCTCCCTCTACAATTTACTCCCTCAATGTTACCCTCCATTATTGATAGCCCAATACCTGGATGTCTTAGGATATGCCCCACTAGCCTATCCCTTCTTTTGGTAAGATGCTTCCATATACTTCTTTTTTCATCCACTCGCCTAAGAACCTCTAAATTACTTATTTTGTCCACCCACCTAATCTTTAACATTTTCCTATAACACCACATTTCAAAAGCTTCTATCCTCTTCCGTTCTACAGCCCCTATCACCCACGTTTCACTTCCGTATAATGCTACACTCCAAACATAATGTTTTAAGAAATTTTTCCTAATCTGTAAATCAATGTTTGTAGTCAGTAAGCTGTTTTTCATTTCAAAGGCTTTTCTAGCTTGAGCAATTCTACTCTTGATATCACTTGTGCTTCTACCATCCTTTGTTATTTAACTCCCTAGATAGCAGAATTCCCCAACTTCCTGTATGTTCTCGTTGCCTACTTTTAAATTTCCCATCTCTTCTAAACCACTCTTGCTGCTGCACAACACTTTCGTTTTGTTCTTATTAATTTTCATGAAGTAATCCTTCCTCAAGATCTCATCCATTCCATTTAAGGCATCCTCTAGTTCATTCTTTGCCTCGGCTAATACTACTATATCATCGGCGAATCTCAACATTTTTAAACAATTAAGTTATAGAGTGTTTATCGTAAGGAGAGCGCTGGGTAAAACGTGCGTCTGCATTAGTATAGTCTTGTATGTACTGCAATAGTGCAGCGTATATAATCAACAATGGAACAGCATGCCTACAAAATACAATGGGTGTTGACAATTTTCAACAACTCTGACTGTACATCTTACTGTTGGTCGGAGTGGTATGGGGGGTCGAAGTCAAGTATGCTCATGCGTAGTCCAGCGCTCACAGCAATTAGCTTGGCCTTTATTTATTTACACAATTAATTGTTATTGTCTATATAAAATATAATTAGATTAGGCCTATTTTAATTTAATTAATTAAAAAACTTAGCTTAAACTACACTGTCCTAAACTAAGTAATTACAATGCCACCTAACTCAAACAAAAAATTACAAAACCTTCGTAAATTTTGGAAAGTAAACAAATTAAGATGTTTTGTAAATTACTTGTATAATGTAATCGGAAAATAAATTAAATTTATTATATATATTTATCAGTATTTCTCAGTGGCAATAATTATTAAATTATACTGAAAAACTACAAGACGTTACAGAACATTTACGAATTATGTAATGGATGACAATTTTCATTCATTTTTATTCGATATTTAATTTTTGAAATGTTGTAAAATCGATGGTTGAAATTAATTTAAAAGGGTTCTTTTGTAATATTGTGTTATTAGTACGATACGGAAGTTTATAAAAATTTCTGGTACTTTGTTACATTCTTTGAAAAAGAAAATCGACGAAACAAATTATGCTTCTAATTACTTAAAAAAATAATTGGTTCACACCGATTGGTTTATTTAAGTTTAGAGCAAGGACTTTAAATTAAATTAACTAAACAGAGAAATTATATGTACTTTAATAATTGTTTGTTTTTGTTTAACGAATCGGTGTGTTACCTTTTACAGTTTTTACTAAAGTGCAGTAATTTATTTCCTTCTCAAGGTATTTGGCCCGAAGCCAAAATATAAAATCGATTCATCTTGCAGTAGTTATTCAGTATTCTTGTGTACTAACTAAGCTAAACTAGTTGGCCGTTACACTCTGTTTACTGGTTTACTGATAAAAACTTTTAAGTTTTTCTATAAATTAAAATTGTCATGAGAAAATTCAAGATACTACAACAAATGCACAATGCATTTTTATTTTAAAATAAAAAACGTACCCTTGTTTAAAGGGTTTTTATGTAAAATAAATAAAACAAAAACCTCCCATTTTATTAAAAGCTCTGAATTTATTTTTTATTTTGAAATTAATTCTAAAAATGTTAAATTACTTTATTAGATTTAATTCAGTTTTGTAAAATCGCAAAATGTATTTTTGTCTGAAGGGAACGGGTAATCGTCATAAACATTACTGGAAAAATCTTTCATGAAACACTCACACATTTTCTCCTGCCAATGTAAATAATGAAAAATATAACCTACGTTTAATCATGAATAAACAATGTAATATGAAAAACATAACCTAATTTTAGTCATGAGTGAATGACCAAAATTAAAATCAATCTCTGTAGAACTTAAAAGTACGGAAAATTAGTAATAATTGCCTCGAACCTAGGCTCTGTAGAGAAAAAGGCTTAAAATAAAAATTGTAGGTTTTTTTAAATTTTCTATAACTTTGGTAATATACACTTTTGTCGTTTAACACCGTGACCGTCATCGCTCGCGACAGCGGTCCCTCGACCGAGCCTTGCGCCCACCGGATCCCAACGAAGCCATCGGCACATTACTGCGGGGGTAGAAAATGACGTCTCCGCCGGGTGACGCACGCCATGTCACCCACCTCCTCGACCACTACGACGACTATACGACCGATTCTTTCTGCCTATATTATTACCGCTTAAACGACCCTTTTAAGGGGCCCAAATATTCAAGGTTTCCTTACGCCGCTTAATGTCGTTATCCGATAACAATAGTATTGTAACATTGTACAGTGACATTTAAGAAATGGTTGTAGAATGTTTTAATAGGAGTTCTTGGAAATCGAAACCAGTAATAACGTTTGTTTTAATTTTGATTCCTTCTACTATGTTCCAGTATAATACCAAAATAGTTCGAAGGATCTCGATTGTTTGGGTAACTAACTACAAGCCGCTGGTACAAAAACAGTTAGCGCCTTCGTAATGTGGCAGTCAGTAATTGAATTGTGAATGGAAAGTGTTAACGAGTTGCTCTAAATAGCGTCGTTACGGAACCGGTTCTGAATTGCATAAATAGTACGTTGCGTACCGGAAGTAAACAATCATGACAACTATTCGAACCTCGGACACCGCAGCTCTGAACAGCTCTGTTGGGGTAAAACAAAACCAGTCGCGAAGATTCTTTAACCAAGAAGTTCGTCTCCTTCTCACATATCTCTTCCCCTAAATCTTGCTTTGTATTATTAAGCGAAATATTTCATAACTTGGTCCACGCATGTGTGACTCAGATATTCCATTTTCTCTTTCTGGATGGTGTAAACAAGTTCCTTTTCTGTTCCCACTATCCACAAGACTATCTCTTTGGGTACTTTATCCGTCCAGGAAATTTTCAGCTTGCGCCCGCACAACCAAAGCTCTAACGCATCCACTCTCCCGATATTCATCCCCTTCCACGACCAATTGGTTGTGGACAGGAAAATTATTTGTCGTATTTGGATGTCATCTATGGTAAAGTTTAGTTTAAGCTTAAGTTTCGTAATTAATTTAATTGAAGTGATTTAATTATACTTGTTAGTTGTCTGATAATTAACCGTAATTATTAATAGAACAGATAAGTATTGATATAAGTTTCAAGAAAGTCTGTATATTATTACTCATACCCAGATCCCGAACGAACCTAATCTTAGGTGTTACATTATTTTTAAAATAATTTTCACCAAATACAACGTATGTATTGTTACGATTCGAAATTTTCTGGACAGGAAAGTTAACCATTTTGTTTTTTAAATTATGAATTTTTTACCGTTATTTAATTAAATTAGCTACATTGTTAAAAAAGAAATATATTTCAGTTTACCACAGAAGAGATTATAAAACTGTTCATTATAAAAATATTTATGCCACATTTCACTGTGTGTTTTTACAAAGAGAAATATGGTACTTTGTTTTTAATTTAAGTAACTGTCCTTTGAAATTTACGTTACATTTACAGAGAGTTTAGAAATGAAGCAAGATTAGTATTTTTACTATGAGAAAATTCATTATGAAAAATTAATTCCTGCAAATTACTAGAAGTTTTTAATTAGTATTTAAATATGAAATTAGCACTTAGGTAATTAGAAATGTCGTGAACAAAACACTAAAGTCTCAGTATTTTGTAGAACTGAGATACAAATCATTATGAAAATTGAAGCTGTAATTTTAAACGCTTGATATAATTTTCTTTTTGTATAAACTTACCTTCACTTTGGGCCCAATCAACTAAAGAATCGACTCTCGCTAATAAACTAGATGAGCAATTTTGGAAACGTCCTCTTGTATCTAAACCGACTGTTTCTAATCGTGCTTTCACTCCACACACCAAAGCTGTTGCACATGCTGAAGATTCTCCTATTTGGCCGTCTAAATTGTAAGTCTGTAAACAAAGAGAAATTTTTAATAGTATTAATAATATTTTTTGTATTAAATAATATTTTAATAGTATTATAAAAAAATTTAAATAGTGTATAATTAAATAGTATATAATAGTATAAAATAGTATTTTTATTCACTTGTACTAAATTGTAAGAGCAGTTTATACACACGTAATACACGAATAATTATGCTAAATAAATTTGTATTAATATTATTTGCAGACTTGAACGTCAAACTCATTTGTAAATTAACATGTTAGATAATGGTTACCACAACTACAGACTGAAACGTTTCGAAATAGACTTGCCGTACAGACAAAATTAAAAACTAATCAGCGACAACTATCACCGATAAAATTTAAATTTCTTTTTATTATTTAATAGCCTACAATAATTTGTAAATTTTTATTTTATAATAAACACATTAATAAGAAAGAATATCATAGGACACATACTCAGAGCCAAAAATTCCAGACGTGTGTACCGGCTGATCAACCATTTTTGGAATAAAATGTCGAGACCTAGGTGGCTGAAGGATGTACAGCGGGATGTGGAGGAACTTGGAATCACTAAACAAGACCTGCTAACAAAATCAGCTAAGTATAACCAACTAGTCAAGACTAATATGGTAACATTCGAACCAAAAACCAGAAGAGTGTACAACAGCGTGTTTACCGAAGAAGACCGGAAACAGAGATCGGAACGTTTTAAGAAAATGTGGACCAAAAAAAGGAAACCACGCTTAGCAGAGCACACTTTTCAAAGAAGCCCAACACTGGAACAGACCTAAACTTGAACTAGAGTGATCCTATGAGGTCTCAAAAGTAGAAAAAAAACTTCCCTAAGGTGAAATCTGCATTAAAAGGGACAAGATTTGAGTCTGCGGAAGCTGTAGAAGAGAAAGCGGCACGTGTCCTGAAGGAGCTGACAGAAGATAACTTCCATCACTGTTTACAACAATGGAAAATTCGCATGGAGCGTTGTAGGGATAGAGAATGAGTGTATATTGAAGGCAACAATAAGTGATTATGTAAAAATTAAAAATTAAATTTTTTACAACTTCAGTCTCGTTAATTAATAGTAACACCTTTACTTTCAGAGGAAATAACTCTGATTAGTGTCTTTTGCTCCTCTACCTCTTCTGGTCTTAAACGATTTAGTCATTTAATTGGCTGACCATGTGATAAGAAACAAAACTAATTATTTTAGCCCTGCAATGAACAAATTGAGTATTAATAATTTGAAACTCGACCTGTCTGTTATGAGCAGAAATAATTATGTAATAATATTTTATGAACGTAAATTATTAAAGGAATATTTAAAAAATGTTCTTTAATAGATCGATTTATATTAGTCATGCACAACTTCAGAAACTAATAATAGTAGTTATAAAAGAACAGATACGGCAATTCTAGTTTTACGAGGGAAAGAAAGACTTTTATGTGGTTTTTTCCATAAGACAGGAGAACGTGTCCTTTAAAAGTTTTCAAATTATCTCACGATTATCGATCTTTGTGGGGTTTGTCTGCATCCATATTTTATTTTGAAGTCTGGTTGGGGCTTTGAAACAACAATACCAGTTCCATAGAAACTTTTCAAACAGATCACTTTACTTCATTGGTACTACATCTTGGCCTATACCATTTCAGCTGCTTGTTTTCAACTGCTTACTGAATTTACTGTCGTGGCATAAATACAAAGCTTAACTAGTAAAACTTTTAGACCTTTGTGTTTCGTATAACTCTGAATTAATTTATGCTTGTTCGCTATTTCACTATTTTAGTAGATCTAAGAGTATTTGTTTTTGTTAATTTACGTCGGTTCTAGGTAGATTTGTTCCATTATACTGACTACAAAGGATTTACGTTTTAAGTAATGTTCTGTTTGAAATATTCCGATCACTCAATTTAGTGTCTCAACCAGATGAAATTGTAAGTTCTGTTTTCAAGTTGTGAGTTAATCTGGTGTTTCTCATCGAATTCTGCTAATGAATATAACAAAAAATCTTTTTCGGCATTATTTACCATAATTTCTAATTTATTTCTTTAATTAATTTAGGTATTGTCTAATTTAAAATAAATTTATACTATTTACAATATATATTGTTAGTAATCCAACCTAATTACTTCCTCTTGCTTATATGATGAATATGTAGGAAGGATAGTATTGTTTTCATGTCAGTTTTCCGTAATCGAGTTTTCATCCAATCTACACGTTTCCAGACCCCTGAACTCAACAGTTTAGCGACTTTTTTTTAGTGATTGGTGTGTGTGCGCGCGCGCGCGTGTGTGTGCGTGTGCGTGCGTGTGTGTGTGTGTGTGTGTGTGTGTGTGTGTGTGTGTGTGAACGCAACATCGTACGAACTTGAAACTTGAAACTTAAGTTGGATACCACTAGAGGACCCGACACGAACATTTTCATAAAAATCGGTGAACCGGAAGTAGTAGTTTAGTCGTGTCATTTTTTCACTCTTGCAATTTTCTCAAAAACGGCTCCTACGATTTTGTTAAAAATCGCCTCATTTAATAAATTTTTTTGCTCTACAAAATAGGTAGGCGCCATGTCTGCTAAAATTCTTGGGAAGGCTATATCCTCGTAATGTTTTTTTTAAGATTGCGGCTTAATATGTATTTTAGCGCAAAAACTATAATAAAAACTGCAGAGAATTTAAAATCCTACAACTTTTTTCAAACATTTTTTTTGTATAACGCTTATAGTCCAGCCTCTGTTAGTTTGCTCCTAATGTAAACAAATAATGACGTCACTGAGCATGCGCATCATATCAAAATGTGTACACGCTGATTAAAAAGTAACAACAAAATACTTTCAAAAGTATTTAAAAACAAAATACTTTTAAAAGTACTTTTATAAATAAAATTGTTAGGCCTACATCATATCATGACTGATGTTTTTAGTAACTTACTTTAAGTACTTGTAATTTAAAAAATAGTTAACTTAATAGAAATACGACATCCGTAAAGTCGTAGACTCTAGCGTGCACCCTGTAATAGGTGGCTTTTGTTTGTTGACAGTAGGAGCAAACTAAGAGCGGCTGAACTGTAGTTTAGCGGTAATAAGCGAGTTTGTTTTTTTTTCACGAAAATATGTGAAAATCGATTTCTTTCAAGATTTCAACCTTAGTATGCATTATACGACAAAAGTGAATATAATAAAATTTATAGGAAATTAAAACATCTATAACTTTTATTTAGAGCATTTTTCTCTACAGAGCCTAGTTTAGCGTGAAAGAGTGATTTTCCGTATTTTTAAGCCAAACTGAGGTTCAGTTTGCATCTTTCACTCATGATTAAAATTAGGTTATGTTTATTGAGGTTTGTTTTTTCGTTTATTTCTAATGTTTTATTACTAATGTTAGGTTATATTGTTAATAACTTGCATTGGCAAGAGAAAGTTGTGTGAGTGTTTTACACCAGATTTATTTTGTTTTAAAGTACAAAAACAAGTTACCTATTCTCTAAATCCGTTAATATGAGTTTCGTATTTTTTAGTATAAGTCACTGTTCACTTTGATTATGTAATCCTAAGTAGGCCTATTGTATGAGTGTTTTTTGCCAATGTAATATCGTTGCAAAAAACAGGTCGTTGTATCCAGACTTTTGAAGTAAGTATTCGTGTGTGGGCCTGAACGCCCGAAATTTTGTGATATTAATATGTCATATGTCTTTTCTCTAAAGTCGATTAGTTTACTTTGATAGTCTTTCAATTCATGATTCAACATTTATTATAAGTTATCTTCTTTTGTATTAATTTTGACACATCAACATGATCATAATATATTCTATTTATGTCACGTTTAGAAGCATATACCCTTCTCGTTTCCCAACCTTTGCGTAGGTCCGTAAAAATTAAACAGTGTATTAACTTTTATATTTGAGATTAAAATCATAATTATTTTTGAATTATCGGTTCTTCACCATCTAAACTTGAAATTCATTCTAAAACACTTTTAGAATTGGTATAAATTACAAATTTTGAGACAAATCCAGAGTTTTATAAATACGGTGTGTAGCAGTCTTTGCATAAGAATATTGAAGATACGTCAATAATTTTTTAAAGAAACTTTTTTAAAGTCAGGAAACATGATTTTGCAGTTGCGACCTTCAGCTGTAAGTGAACCATTTGTGTATACACTTACATGATCTTTGAACCTTGCAGTTATTTTTACTGAACTTGAAAACCCATTTCAAGTGTCTCAATTAAAATTGCGAGTTTCTTGAAAAGTAACCGAGGATATATGAAACTTTTGATAATAAATTTATTTTATTATTCTCATTTGTTTTATTTTTATAACCAATCGGACGTTGAAAACAAAATAACTCTCGTATTATGATTATGAACAGGTTTTTTATGATCATATGTCTAGCGTTTGAAGTTCAATTAAATTTTAAAAACAAATATTGTAGTTTTTACCTAAAAATTAGCTAAATTATGTTTAAACATTTAAATTTTAGTATATTTTTAGTTAAACAATCTTACCTATGGTTAGTTCTACAATCGTTACCCATAAAAATCTGTGTATCAAATGAATGTTTTCTGGAAAAACTAATCTGATTTAGTCACTGAAATATTAAATCCGTTATTCAATATTTATATTCATAATCAAGAATAATTTTGTAAACTAATATAATGTTAAAATTGATTGCAATCTCAGACTCACGGTTTCGCATGTTTTATGCCGTCTTAGGTCGCAATCCCTCGCTACCTCTACGCTTAAAAGTGACCCTTTATTAATTATTACTAACTAGCACGATCAATTTGGCTACATGTTGGACCAATTTTTGGAGCCTTTCACAATAAATCACTGAATATTCTTCAAAGACACCAGTCAAAAGCACTTAAAACAATAACAAACACACCTTTTTACGCAACCAATCGTTTTGATCAAAAATATCAGAAAATATCAACAGTTCAAGGCATTGTAAACACAAAAAACAACTCTTTACACTCAAAGATTAACCATATAAACCCAAATGTCCAATATCTTTCTTCAAATAATGATCTCCCTGTTAACCGACTGAAACGAAGGTGAAATAGGAATCTTCTCCAACCACCATAAAACACATTTCAAATTAACTTGTCATGCCTGTTTATAATCATTTAATAAAAAAATCATCCATCATCATACGTGATGAATCATTATCATTATACGAGGTGTGGCTATTAAATAACGAGACTGACATTGTATAAAATGTTATTTCTATTTTATACATAATCACTTATTGCCACCAATATACTTATTGTATCAATATACACTCCTTTTCTATCCCTACAA
The DNA here is from genome assembly GCA_035578175.1 of Catonia carolina. Classification (NCBI taxonomy): domain Eukaryota; kingdom Metazoa; phylum Arthropoda; class Insecta; order Hemiptera; family Achilidae; genus Catonia; species Catonia carolina. The sequence goes on along the minus strand of JAQMRL010000005.1, from coordinate 10,318,681 downwards.
CGCTCCATGCGAATTTTCCATTGTTGGAAACAGTGCTTGAAGTCATTTTCTGTCAGCTCCTTCAGGACTTGTGCCGCTTTCTCTTTTACAGCTACCACAGACTCAAATCTTGTCCCTTTTAATGCAGATTTTACCTTAGGGTATAGGTCGAAGATAATAACATGTGATGAAACGTGGTTTTTTACTTATGATCCGGAAACGAAGCGCCAATCCATGCACTGGTAGAGCCGAACTTCAGCGAGAGCTAAAAAAAAGCTTGAATGTGCAAGTCAAAATTTAAAGCAATGATGATTGTTTTCTTTGATATTCATGGAATTGTGTACCTTCACTGGGTTCCTGAAGGTCAAACAATTAATCAATATACTACCTTGAGGTACTTTCTAAATTACGTCAAAGAGTAAGGAAAATACGCCCCGAAATGTGGAAGGACAAATCATGGGTTCTCCAACAAGACAATGCGCCAGTTCATTCCACGTTATCTGTCAAGAGGTTCCTAGCCAAGTACAGCATCTCAGTGTTAGAATATCCACCTTATTCACCAGATCTTGCACCATGTGACTTCTACCTGTTCTCTGAGGTGAAATCTGCATTAAAAGGGACAAGATTTGAGGCTGTGGAAACTGTAAAAGAGAAAGCGGCACGTGTCCTGAAGGAGCTGAGAGAAGGTGACTTTCAGGAATGTTTCAAACAATGGAAAATTTACATGGAGCGTTGTAGGGATAGTGAAGGAGTGTACATTGAAGGAGACAATAAGTGATTGTGTATAAAATAAAAATAAAATTTTTACAACGTCAGTCTCGTTATTTAATAGCCACACCTCGTAGTTTGCACTACATTTCTTGTAAAATGGATCATTAGATCGATTCACATTCATGTCATTCCTCAACATTTTTACATCTCATTTACTAGTTGTGCTTTTAAAAAATATTGTACAGTTGTAAATAAATATAAAGTGAAAGCCAAAAAATTTGATTTTTTCCAATCACCTAACACGTACTAATAAATTCCAAATTAATATTTATTTTGGCTTAATTAAAGTGATTTATTAATTGTCTACGTTATAAAGGGAATATTTGCGATATATGTAACATGTTGCCAACTGAAATGATCTTTCCTTACAAAGGAAATAAAAGTAATCATAGTAGTACATGCTTCTAAAAGCAATGTATATAATTTTTATTAACGTTTAATTAATTTTAAATGTTTTAATCAGTGCAGTTTATGAGAAGAAAATCTAAACGACGTCATAATAAACATTTCTTGCGTTAATAATTGTTGAAGTTAAGGATTACAAAGCATACAGGGATATATCATATTTAATGCAAAAGATGTTAGTATAATATTCGGTACGTACAACCCTAAAATATAACATGGTCGTTTAATATTCAATTGTTACAAAGGTTGCTTATGCTTAAAGTTTATATACGTAACGTGTAACTAACTTCCAACGAGTTACAACGTTCAACAAAGTCAGTCTCTCCACACTTTCACACACATTTCAAAACAAGTTCTACATGTGAATGAATCTAAACATAACAATCCGCTATGTATAGGCCTCGTTGTCAAAATTTAATTACAACGTTCTAATTAATATCATAATATTATTGTTTGTATAAGTTATTCATTCGCTTAATTTACTTAGAAAATTTGTACTGAATCTTTAACCTTTGTCGCTTTTATACAAATGTTTCCAAATATATAAATAAGAGAGTTATTTAGTTCAAGGAATCTTCTATTTTGGTAATTTCTTCTCAAAATATACTAAGGGGTTTAACCACGTTTTAAATTTAATGCCTCATTTGATGTCGTATAACAGTTTAGCTGGAACGATTTATATATCAGTTTGTAATGTATATTATATACAAAATAAAATAATAATACTAATATTATTTTATTTTGTTTTGACATTCAAATGAAATGAGCTATTATAGTAATTAATGAAACCCGGAATGCTTTTCTCCGAAATATTAATGTAAGGAACATTTTCTCAAAAACTGTCAGTTATCCTGTTCAATTTTCTTGTGGTTGCTTTTCAAGATATTCTACACCCACTGAGTTAGTAGCATCTTAATATATTTTTAGGAAGATAAGATATTTATTTTAAATAGTATCACTTTTGAAAATCACAACTTTTTTCCTATTGAAGTGAAAAATAAATATTTAAACACATTATTTACTGTAATATTAACTCAGTTCATTGAAATTATGGTATGAAAGGTTGTGAAAAAATTTCATTAAAATCCATTCACAGGTTGCTGAGAAAATGTTCCTTGTGCGTCATAAATTGCTATTTGCGGGAAACAAGAAAAACTAAAGAGAACACATCATACGTTAAATAACATTCAATATTATTTGAAACATAATATCACAAATTTGAAACAATCTGGAACGAGTGGTGGAAGAATTTAAGGACTAACCTACACACAGTATGGACTGACATTCGATACTTACAGACTACACGACTACGAATTGGTCACACTAAACTGACACACAGTCACCTCATGACGAAACAAGACTCGGTTTACTGTATACACTGCAACACGAAATTAACTGTCAAACATATTCTTGTGGAATGTCCTACCTACGAAGGAGGTTTACTCATCTTTAGAAAAATAAATGTTATATTTGAATAAATTTAAGTGTTGTGATGAGCTGATGATGAGGTAAGGCCACGAAACTACTTCTCACTGATAAGTGATCTTACTCATTCTTTCACCGTTTCTGGTAGTTTTTAATAATAGTAATTGTAATAAAATAGAAAATAAAAAAATAGTAAATATTTTTAACAATTATTTTTCTTATTAATTTAAGTCAAGTTGCTAAAGAAACAAAATTGGTGCTATTCCGCAAATTGGTATTATAGTTATTAGAGTCACGAGTTTGCCCTTGTTTCCAACAAGGGGTAAAGGGCGAAAAGCATCAGTGCGCATGCGCAACTGCTTGAATTTCAGTGCGATAAACATAACAACTTATAATATACTCAGAGCATATACAATATATCCCGGAACCTTTTGTAGGTTAACTGTTCGAATATAACTGTTTGTTACCGTAAAAAGAAATGTTAGTTTCTCGAAAACGTGGGTAGACTATTCACAGTGTTGAACAAAATCTAATATCAGTGTAATAAAATGCTATGAAGTTAAAGCTAAACAAAAATGCCTTTCCCTGCCTTATAAAAAAAGCCATGAGCGTGTGACTAACTATAGTGATGTTCCTCTTTCCACAATTCGAAAAATAATGAAGGAAATTAAAGACGTAACGAAGCTATTCTTCAACAGTTTTGTTGACATCTGGTAAAAAAAGGAAACGGTTAGGTAGATACTAGTGAGACTGATAGTGAAGACGCCGGTGACAGCGTTAGTAAAGATTCATTCATAAGTAATTACAGTAAATCAATCATTTCTAGTCATGTAATTATGTTATAGCCAATATTACAGGTCACATTTATTTCTTATAAGATTTTCGAAGAAAAATTTTTCTCGGAATAAACCACAGCTTACAAAATGTATGTAGAAACTGCACGGTAGTGAAATGTACGAGTAGTGTTTCACTGTTGAGGTTGGCAGCACTGTCAAATTTTCACTCCTTTTTTCACAGCCCATCCGAACGCAACAGTTAATCTCGTGATTTCAGAATCTATAGCCTACTTTTCAAAATCCACTGCATCTTGACCAGTGCGGAATTCGATAAGAGTTACTATCATACAAGTGCGGTGAGTTAAGTTAAACAGAAATTCTATAATCCGCTTAGGGAACGACTCGTCTATTTTTTTAAGTAGAACAGTCGATATAATATAAAAGTATCGAACTGAATGTAAACGGAAAGCTAGAAGCGGGGCTTGTTTCATCTGAACGTACAACCACAAACAGTCACTTTGATTTACGACCAGATGTAATTTCAACAATCCTGAGCTCTTACGATGTAGTAGGGTGAAATGACAAGAGTAGTATGCTTTTGAAGACATAAGACATTCATCAACCACTGGAAGTGCACTGAGATTAGTCACTTGGAAACAAAACGCTGGTTAATACACATAAGCTACAAATGTTACATAATAAATGCATTCCTGCATTCTCTAGCACATATCGCTTGTACTTAAACGACAAAAACCGATCATCTACTATAATGGTACATTGATTTTTAAACAAAAACGTCACTCCGTCGACGTAACCTAGATTACGTAGATTCATTTAGCAATAAGTTTGATATTTATTGCAACTATACATCACAAATGCTTAACAACTTTACAACAATATATTAAAAGAAAAATTAGCATATTACTTTGAACGTTTACTTCAAACAGAATTGAAGACATTTCAAAAAAAATATTGACCTTTAATCTTAACCATTTTGTTTCTCGCTGTTCGATGCATTTATACTGAATGTTTTCTTTCATAGTCTTTCATTAAACATATTTGATAAATTATAAGGCATGTTCAAAAAGTAATATTAGTTTTTATAAAATACTAGCATGCCCCGTCGCGGCTTTGCACGCGAAAAATGGTGTAATCACTTTTTTTAAAAATATGTAGCAGAAATTAAAACAAATTTAAGAAACACGGAACTTTACTTTTATAAAATACTCAATAATACAAAATCGTATCTACATAATAAAATACAATAAAATTATCATGTGATGTTGTCACCAGCTGATCCTTAGCAACACGTCGCTATTTGCTAAATCATATGACTTTATTTATGACAAATCTTTATTTGAATCACATCACTAGTTTAAAAACAGCAGATTATCTTACCTCATGAAAGCCTTAATGTAAGACGTAAAAATTATTTTCAACCTTTTAGGACTAATATTTTTAGGGTTTCAATAGCCTAAAACCTGCACCGGCATCATAGTTACAACATAAAAAAACTGCATGAAGATTGGTTTAGTAATTTAGGAGATAACGGGGAGCATACACACACACATACATTGAATTTCATAAATATAGATAGACTAGTCTTACGGTCATTTTTTACCATTTTTTATTAATTTAGTTTGTTATTGAGTAGTTCATTGTAAATTTTTGGTTGTTATAACTATAAAAATTAATTAGTAAAGGATTATTTTTGTTAAGTTATGGATTTAAACAAAATTTCAGTTACTTAGGAATTAACCGACCGGGTTGATCTAGAGGTAAAGTCGTCGCCGTGAGTCAGCTGTTTAACAGCTGATTTTCGGGAGCGAAGGTTTCTGGTTCAAATCATATTGAAGGTAGTTATTTTTTACGGATTAGAATACTAGACAGTGGTTACCGGTGTACTTAGATGGTTGGGGTTCAATTAACCATACTTCTCAGGAATGGTCGGCCTGGGTCTGTACGAGACCTCATTTACACGTCATACACATCATCCTCATCTCATTGAGTTGCTTATCTCTCTGAATTGAACAGATTACAACGTGCACACATTAAGTATAGAAAAAAATTAGAAATAACAGATTCTGAAAGAACCCAAAATAAACATCACAATATTTAACTAATGGTGCAGTTATACCGTGCTTCCCAACAAATCTGACGTATAGGGAAATAATTAACATTGGACACTGTACTTCCAACATTAATCTTCTTACAAGGATGTAATCTTAATTTTGTTAATCCAGTCGTTAGAAAACAGAATAAAAATGAGTCTACAAAAGTTTTTAATAGCTAATAATTTAATTTTCAATAAATAAATACAACAATGTTATACTATTTCGACACAGCGCGGGACTTATATAAGAAAAAATTTAGCGTCCATTGTTGACTGCACATTAGCCGAGCGTACAAAGTGGCCAATGCATTTTCATTTTTGATATTACGGTACGAGAAGCTGGGAGTTCGAATCCGACACACTACTCAAAAAGTGTTATTTTATTTTACTAAATTTTAATAAATTATTATTAAATAATATATATATATATATATATATATATATTATAAATATATTCATGCGAGGATTTACAGTCCCAGCCGTATCTCGCTTCCTAAGCACCACCTCTCTCTGTCTGGCCAGTCCCCATCGAAGAGCCGCCACAAAAACATTGCCTTCTGCACCCATAGAACTATTTCACTTCCGGTCTACCCCTCCTTCTTCTACCAGCTGGCGTCCACTCCCATACCTTTTTTGGCCACCTACCATCCTCCATCTTCTGCAAATGGCCAAACCATTTTTAACTGCTTCCGGGAATGGTATCCATGATATTTCTTTGAACGCCGATTTATCTCCTAATTTCAGAATTCGGAATTCGATCGATCCGTGACACACCAAAGCTCCGCCACCAGAAATCCATCTCCACCGCTTTTAGGCGATCCTTCTGTCTCATTGTCAATACCCACACTTCCGCATCATAGGTACACACACTCTTCAGGATAGCATGATAAATATTCATCTTTATCTCTTTCCATATTTTTATCATTCCAAAGGACAGAATTTAACTGCCTTATAACCCTCACCCTTGCGAAATCTTGCTGTTTACTTCCGCTGCACTTGTTCCCCTCCTATCAAAGATGACTCTCAGGTATTTAAAACTTTTACAGCTTTTCACTACACCCGTACCCAGCTGAATATAATTTCCTGGCTCACCAACAGTAAGGTGTTCAGTCTTGTCTACATTTATACTGAGACTCCATCTTTCATACTCCTCTTGCAACTTCCTCATCATATAGCTGAGCTATTAAATAATTTAACTTAATAATTTATTAATTAAATTAAATTTTGAAAAACCTTTACAAGTTAGGCTAGTTAACTTATATTCTGTTTAAAAGTTAATTAAAACTTACAATATTATAATTTCAAATGTTTTTCATTGTTTAATTAATAATAATCAATTATCGATTAACAAAAACAAAGTTTTAATTTGTAGGGGACTCAAACTTACATCCTCTCGTACGGTAATATCAAAAATGAAAATAAACTGACGTCTTCACGCGCTCGGCTAACGTCCAGAAAACAATGGGTACGAATTTTTTTCTTATGTAAGTACCGTGCTATATCGAAATTGAATAACATTTTTGCTTTTATTTATTAATAATTAAATTATGAGCTATTAAATTGTTTTGTTGACTCATTTTTATTCTGTTTCCTGACAACTGGAGTAATAAAAGTAAGATTATACCCTTATAATAAGATTAATGTTGATAGTACGTTGTTCAATGTTAATTTCCCTATACGTCAAATATGTTGGGAAGCACAGTATATCTATATGTGTATTATATATTTAAATAATTACGGTAACTAATGAAGCGATACATTACAAATTCCACAATCGAAAAAACTTAACAAGAAGTAACAGGAATGTGACTTCACAAATATCTGAACACTAATAACTTTAATTTATACCAACGTACCATACTAAGTTTCTCACATATTCCGGAGAAGTTAATTAGGTTATTAACGGAAGCTAAAACTCTATGAGGGTGAGAAATTAAGTTTCTAAATAAGGATAAATCAGTTTTTATGGGAAAGCTAACCCGTTAGTTTAAAACTATGTGGCATAACGGGATATTACCAAATTATAATTTGCTGTAAATTATTTTAAACAATCAACCAAAATATTGTTGAGATTTTCCTTCACACTCCATTGATTTTTGATAACTATTTCACTGAAGGATTTTATCCACTTTTTCTTTTTGGTAAAATGGGAAACAAATTGTTAAGTTTAGTTGACTACACTTGTAATTTATTTACGGATACAAATGTACTGTAATGTTCATGTATAGTATATTTCGTGCTAAGAAAAATATAGCGACACTTGTTTTCCACTTCGTTTAATATTGGCTATAAAATCTGTGTACCATGAAAAAAATATCACGTTTACAAAACATTTTTATTGATAGTAATAAAAATTCTAACATAATAAATTAATATAATTAATCAAGAAATTTTTAAATTTAAAACTTAGTTTGTGATTTTAACTTCTTTTTGTTATTTACTTCTATTAGTTTACTTTCTATTTTGTTAGTTACTTCTATTTATTTCCGTGATAGCAATGCTTATTGTTTTAGTAAATCTAGGCCTTACAAAAATAAAATAAAATAATTATTTTAATGAATCCTGCCACACTTTCTTAATTAACTTCGTTCTTTTATCGGTTTTTAAATGGGTAAATGAACGAGATTTATTATTATTCCCTGGCGTAATAAAAAATATACCCTAGAGTAATTTTAATCTACTCTAATCTACTCTTCTAGACTACCATGATTGTCAAAGTTTTGAAGAATGATTTTACACGAAATTCCTAAATTTACATTTGCCATAATGGTATACTTCTATAAAAACAGTAGTAATATTCGTGAAGGGGAAATGTAACAGTATGTAAAAATTTAGAAACTTCACTGGAACAATTTTTTTATAGAAATTTGCACTGACAATGATTCACAACATGTCTTGGGAACATGGAATTAAGTTTTGAAGAACGATTTTACATGAAATTCCTAAATTTCCATCTGCCATAATAGTATACTTCTATAAAAACAGTAGTAATATTCGTGAAGGGGAAATGTAACAGTATGTAAAAATTTAGAAACTTTACTGGAACAATTTTTTTATAGAACTTTGCCCTGACAATGATCACAACATGTCTTGGGAACATGGAATTAAGTTTTGAAGAACGATTTTACATGAAATTCCTAAATTTCCATCTGCCATAATAGTAGTATACTTCTATAAAAACAGTAGTAATATTCGTGAAGGGGAAATGTAACAGTATGTAAAAATTTAGAAACTTTACTGGAACAATTTTTTTACAGAACTTTGCCCTGACAATGATCACAACATGTCTTGGGAACATGGAATTAAGTTTTGAAGAACGATTTTACATGAAATTCCTAAATTTCCATCTGCCATAATAGTATACTTCTATAAAAACAGTAGTAATATTCGTGAAGGGGAAATTTAACAGTATGTAAAAATTTAGAAACTTTACTGGAACAATTTTTTTATAGAACTTTGCCCTGACAATGATCACAACATGTCTTGGGAACATGGAATTAAGTTTTGAAGAACGATTTTACATGAAATTCCTAAATTTCCATCTGCCATAATAGTATACTTCTATAAAAACAGTAGTAATATTCGTGAAGGGGAAATGTAACAGTATGTAAAAATTTAGAAACTTTACTGGAACAATTTTTTTATAGAACTTTGCCCGGACAATGATCACAACATGTCTTGGGAACATGGAATGGAATTACTTGATTTTAGCTTAGTGGTTTAGCCATAGTTCAATTTATTTTTTTAAAAAAAAGAAAAAATATCATGAAACTTCAAGTAAGTCTATTGGTTCAAGTTCTTCAACGGGTAAAATTAAATTCTTAAAACTAGTAAAATTATGTTTATTTTAAGATCGTTTACTTTTGAATCCTTTTACGGAGTTTATTCATTTGTTCGTTAAAACAACTAAATGTAGGGTAAAACAGGGATAGACGGGCGTACGGGAGAGATCAGCAACCGCTGAATTTTCCAAACGAACCGCTTTATAGCACTGTCGGTCAGTCAGTAATCGGTCTTTGTTGGTAGTGTTGTGTCCTGCTTGTTTCGTCTCTTTATTTAAACATAAAGTAACTATTTTTCACGTTTTTAACTTTTAGTATACCTTACAATTATATCGTAGGTCAGTCCATTTCTATTTTTAAGTAAGATAAACCGTATTTCATTACGGTAACTTGCTTTTCAGGGCTATTTTGGTCTAGATGCACACCACCACGTTCTTTCTGTTTGCGTTCTCATCCGAGATGTTTGTTTTTTTTAGCCGGCCGCGTTGGCGATGTTGGTAACGTGCTCGCCTCTCATCACGCGGTCTTGGGTTCGAATCCCACTCGGGCGTGGCATTTTTTCATACGTTACAAATATTCATTTCATCCATCACCGTCTGCATTAGCAGCAATTTGCAAAACAGTCGGACGTTAAACCAAAAAAAAACCGAGATGTTTGTTGATGGGCTATGACCAACTCATCCTCTGGGACAGTTGGCCACCCCCTGAAATTTGTTTTTTCTTTATCCCGTAAGATTTGTTGTACGATTGGCCCGCTCTTGAGGGGTTCAGACGCCACCTGACCCTGGAGCTTCAAGGCCAAGGGGGAAAATGGCCTCTCACGGAACGTTCGAGCTTATACTGCGAGGTACAATGCACATTGTACATGCCTGGGCGGTATGGGGGGGTTCCTTGACGAGGTAGCTTCGTTCTACCATCGTCAAGTAGTTTAACTAAGGGAGTTACATCGGCTGAAGTCGACAGGACTGTTGTCAAAATTTATAATGGTGTACAAACACTTACTGGACATAACGTTAAGGCGACTTTAGGTACTAACTAATATTTTATTTATTATAAGTTAGTATTTATTCGTGTAATTTTTTGACTGTGAGGACCCTTCTATTAATTTTTAACGGGGGCCTCGAGCCCCAAGAATCATCCATGACAAGAGGGCGAGCAGAACACATTCCCCAGGTCGGTCGACCTGGCTCCAACTCGCCCTCGAACTTATTTCTGTATTAACTTAATTAGTATTAAAAAAGGTGACTGTCGCCGTCACATTGTTTAATAAGAGTTCTACAGAATGGCCTCCAGGTGTATGTCTTCTGGCGCCCAATCGGAGGGGAGGTGGTGGGAGAAATGCCAGCAAACCATTACCATTATCCCGTAAGATTTGGTTTAATTCAATCCAGACGCGATTCCAGACTAGCTAGATTTACGGGAATGAAGTCGTCACCCATCAAGCTATTAGTTATTACAAGTACTAAGTTGAATTTGTACTAAATGTATTAACAACTTTAATTAAAACATTTAAAACAAATTATTCACTCTTTTAGTACAATTCCTCTTTGGATTTTAGAGTATTTGTGAGCTGGGCATCTATCTCTTTGGTGTATGGCCATCTCACCCTAATACACGGGTGTGATGACTAAGTGCTGCGTAATCACAAAACCATCTATAATTTTTTTGGATAAAATCTTATTTTTTTAATGAACTCATATTTTGTTTTATATATACATGAAGCAGTTTCTGTAAAATTTCCAGAATTTTATGACTATAATAGGGTCTACTTTTGGCTTCTGAAAAACCTATGACCATTTATCCCTGCTTTAACCTAATTAAGTGCAGAGAAGTGTTTGTTTTTATTTTATTTCAACCATATTAAAATCTCTTAATTATGAGCCTAGGCGGTATTTCTAGGTTTTGTTCAAAAATCCTAAAAAATCAGTAATCCGAACTACCTACGGTTCCAATTAGTTCGGATTTTCAACTCTCAACTTTAGTATAAACTTAGTACACTGCATGAGGGTTTTACAAATATCTGACATTTAATTTAATTTTCAAAACGTATGCGATATAGTTTTATGTGATTAAAATATTCAACAACAGAATCCGTGGCTAAATACCGCATATATCGTACTATTTGTACAAACGTGCACTATTGAAAATGTACATTCTGTTGCGGTATATAACATTTAACTTAAATTGTATTTACAGATACAATTACACAGTAGTAACTACGCCCGTAACTTCTCAGCGGAAATGTATATAAGTAATTACATTATTCAGTTTAACTGTGTAACACTGCATGAATACAATTCATAATGTTTGAAACTTTCAGTGCAGTTCTGTTTATTAACAAAATGTTATGAATTCTGTGGTTATTCTATTATGATAACTACTACTATTACCTCCGGAACTGGAGAAACCGAACGCTGATTGTACAGAATTTCTGGCTATACACTACAATAACTACTCACATGTGTATTTTATATTTATTAACTGGGTGTTAGAGAATAATTGTTTGATCATTTTCATAACTCTTTAGATTGTTGTACATGAAGGTAATAAATTTTTGAGGTTTGTTATTTCTTAATAAAAAATTAAAAAAATTGCATGATTCTGTCAAAAGTTATCGGCATTTTCGAAAAATACCTGACTTTCTAAAGTTGTCTAAATTTTAATTGAACCTAACTGATTTTCATTTTTTTATACATGACCTAATTGTGTTTGTTTCTCTTCTTTGGAAATTTTATACTACGTACATGTATTTATATGTAACGTGGTCGCTAATGACCTCATAATCGATGTGACCTTAAATAAATAATATTTACTTGAATCTACTTCAAAATCGTTTTTAACACATCTGTTGTACCCTATACGCTACATGCATATTTAATAATACTAGCTTAAAATGTGTACATAAATGTTGGAATAATAGTTTTTGGTGAAATAATTGAAATACCACCCAGAAAATGTTTGAATAAACAATAATAATTATTAACCGAATGGTTGGATACGGTACATGAAATGACAATTGTTCTGTTTGATATCGTTCGTTGAACGCAGACATTTCGTTTTTGAATGAACAAAATTAAAGTGTTTGGTTTGGTTACACAAAGTAAACTATAAAGAGATGTATTGTTTTATTTTAAATTTATTAAATATTTCTTTAACAATGACATAACGAAAAATTTACATTTATTTAGTTTTTCTGAATAGCAAGAGTTGAATGGGTTATTAAATAAACAAATTGTCAAGTATTATTTAATTTATTGTTTCTATGGTCATTTTAAACCACTTTAGTAAACAACTTTAAAAATTTTATCTTCTCAGTGAGGAAGGCGATGGTAAACCACCTCACTACTCGTTTTACTTAGTAAAACCTCTACAGGTTCAATCCAGCTTTTTGGCTGATGACCTAAACAACAACAACAACAATTTTTTATAGTAAGCCACAACTCTCAGGATTTTTTTATGGTAGCTTTGTTCTTTTTTCCGATCAATTGTTCTTTTCTCAACCAACCGAATGCATCAATCACTGCACCACGAGTTGACCACATCCTGTACTGCATCCAAGAGTCACTTGAGACTGTGGGAAAAGATAAGCGATTCCAAATTAACATTGGTTGTACAGAGCAATACGCACTCCGATACTGTCTGTCCTACAAACATACGTAGTATTTAATTAATAACGTATAAGTTTTACTCGTAATTGTAATTTAAACAAAAGTTAAAATGATAAGTGACTATTATTTAATGAATAATGTTCGGCCTTAATATTCGATTAAATGTCACAGTATTTAAAATTATAAAGAAATTTAATACTTTAAAATAAATGTAAATAGTTACATTGATAGAATAAAAATTTATAGAAAATTTTATAGAATTTATAGGCCTATGACGATGAAATTGATAATTATAGATTTAAAAAAAATAAAAACAATGTTTAGTTTAATTTTAACTTTTCATAACATTTTATGGTTTTACAAACAAAATGCTGTACAGTTGAGCCGTTGTTAGTTTGCTCCTGCTGTTAACAAACAAAAGCCACCTACTACAGGGTGCACGCTAGAGTCTACGACTTTACGGATCTCGTTTTCCTATTAAGTTAACTGTTTTTCAAATTATAAGTACTTAAAGTACTAAAAACATCAGTTATGATATGATGTAGGCCTAACAATTTCATTTAGAAAAATACTTTTAAAAGTATTTAGTATTTAAATACTTTTGAAAGTATTTTATTGTTACTTTTCAATCAACGTGTACACATTTTGATTAAATGCGCATGCTCAGTGACGTCATTATTTGTTTACATTAGGAAAAAACTAAGAGAGGCTGGACTTTACATTATCCTATAAACAGTTAATTTAATTACAAATGGAATAACAATCTGTCACGTAATTATAAATATTTCAGATAAAAACGTAAACATTTTTAATCGCAAAAGTAAATTGTTTGAATATCATAAGTATAATATAGCCTACAATAAATAAAATTTTATTTTTCATAGCGTGAATCATGTTTTTAACACAGTATAGTGTGAACAATTTGAACTGGCACAACTCTTGTTCTACGTGTACACACAGTTCCGCATAAAGTATATCCATAACGTATTTTTTCAACAAGGTCTGCAAATTTTAATGTACGCAAATGCCTACAACCTTATTTCAATGTACAAACATACAAATAACTATTTCATCAAATATGAAAACAAATTAGTCACATCATTATATCTGACAGATTACTAATAAAAACAGTGAAAACAAAACATAGTGACCGTCCGTGAGTCGCACATTGCAGTAGCGATTGTATACTTTTGTGACTGTACCGTCTTTGCATGGAGAGTGGCGGAGAGTGGAGTAGATAAACACCGAAGCTGTTTTTGCCAATTCAAATTGTCCAAGGTATACATAACTTCGCTCTGGCTACACAGGGAGCGGTATCTTCCGACTTTTGATCAGAGTATTGGAGCAAATATTCTGATTTCAAGAGTGAATTTTAACTTTGCAGCTCTTTGGGAAGTATACAAACAGAATTAGACTTATGTATTTCCTTAGGTTCTTATCAGAATATTGTTACGAAATCTCGTTTTTATACTTACCTAAATCTTGATAATTACCTTTTTACTTAATATTGTTTCATTGTTATTGTTATCATTATTACCATACGCCCATAACAGGTAGGTGGTGTGTTAAATTATTTGCACTCTATCTGTTAGTTCCAGTGCTACAAAATATAGTTGTGTTTCTTATCACGTGGTCAGCCAATTATATTACTGATTTATTTAAGAATAGAAGAGGTAGAGGTGTAAAAAACACTAGTCAGAGTTATCTCCTTTGAAAGTAATGAACTTCATTGTACAGCCAGACCCTGTGGTGAATGAAGTGAATGTGTCTTTCTTAGAGTGGAAAGTAGATGTTTTTCAGAGGTCTTGGAATGCTGACAACCATGCATTTTCATTCAGTGAGGAAGGCAATGTAAACCACCTCACTCTTTGTTTTACTTAGTAAAGCCTCTAGAGGTTCAAACCAGCCTTTTTTAGGCTGTTGATCTAAACAACACGTCATTTATATCAATAATCAATTAAGAATAAATAATTAATAAGAATTTTGTTGCACATAAGAGGAAGTTGTTAAATGGGAAATAATTATTGTTGTTGTTGTTGTTAGTTAAGTTAGTTTAAACCTTACAGTTTTGTAATTAATTCAATTAAAGTAGCCTAACTTGATAGTAATTGTTAGTAGGATAAGTTCAATAATGAACAGTAATTGTTTATTGCGTCAGTAAATAAATTAATTGTTATAAGTTTAAAGTAATTCTGTTTATTATTAATTATCATGCTCATGTACCGAACGGACCTACTAGTAGACCTAAGTGTTACAGTATTAAGTATTTTTATTAAACGAGTAAATTTATTTTCCATTTAATAAAAAAATTTGTGATTTAGAGAAAAAAAACCAATAAAGTTTAGCCTACATAATTAATTTTTCCGGCACATTGGTAATAATCTAAATAAATTGTATATTCTTGGATTAACCCTTTATTGGTCTTTGGTAAGGATACTTACCACTGGCAATAAGGTACAGTTATTAAAGAATAAGCTATGCAGTTGAATCCTATTGTCATTTTATGGTTTTATAGATGTTCTCTGGTAAGTAGGCTATCCACATTTTAAAATTAGTGCGCAGCGACCATTTGCTTCATGAGTTACACGAATGTGGTAAGGATTCATACCAGTGTACGCAACCTTGTTGTTTTGTTGTTACTTTTGTACAGTGCTTAGAAAATTCGAGTTTATTTTTCAGGGGAAAGCAAGTATTCATGCTAATATAAGTTGAGATTATTCTACACAATTTTCGGTTATATAGAACTACAAGCGGTTTTAATAAGCATTCTTACCACTAAATATTGTGTAATTTCCATTTCAATAAACGTTCCTTGGTAAGTATACTTACTAGGGCTTAACATAAATAAAAAGAAATATCTTACTGTTCTGGCACTAGAAATACATTATTCAAGTCTCTATAAAACGAAATTTAACATTTTACAAAATGTATAATTTCCCCGTAGTACTGTACTATAAAGGGTTAAATAATAAAAAAATTCTGGTGTGAACCACTCACACGACTTTATCTTGCCAATGCAAATAATAAAAAACCTATTTTTTACAGATTTTTATGAGAAAAACAAAGAAATCTCTAATTACCGCTAAACTAAGCGTTGTAGAAAGTAATGTTTGTAATAAAAGTTGTAGGTTTTTTAATTTTCTACAACTTTGGTAATATGCACGTTTGCCCTAAAATGCATATTAAGGCCGCAATCTTGAAAAACATTATTTTTCTATGAGAGGACAGCCTTCCCAAGAATTTCATGTAGAATATAAAAATGTAGTAAATAAGGTAATTAAAAAAAAATCGTAGCAGCCGTTTTTTGAAGAAATCACAAAAAAGTGAAAAATGACACGAAGAAACTTCCGATTGACCGATTTTGATAAAAATGTTCGTGTCGGGTTTTCTAGTGGTATCTAACTTAATTCTAAGTTTCAACTTTGTACAATTTTAAGATATTTTATTCACACACATGCACGCGTACGCACACTTATACACACAGTCCAATAGCTAATAAATTTTTTTTTGTGTTCAGAGGGTCTGAAAAGTGTATATCCGGTGAAAACTTGATTTCGGAAAATCGACTTGAAAACAATACTTTCCTTTCGATATATTCATAAAGGCAAGAGAAAGTACGCCTAAACATTAAATGAAAAATGTTAGTCACCCTCTTTTATTTTGTACACGCAAGATGTTGAAATAAAAATACTATTTTTTTCCAATTTATCCTTATGTACATGTAAATTATTTTTGAATCTTTAAATGAGCGGAGGTAAAATTTTTGTGATGAGTGACCGAGTGAGGCCTTTTGCATTTATAAGTAACATTGCCAATGATTTTGTTAGAAGCCAATCTAATTTTATTAATGAAGTTGAAAAGCAGTTTGATTGCAGCTTACTATTGTAGTAGGATATAATATAATTTTCCATTGGTGTTCTAATGACCCAATTCCTGTTTTAAATAGCAAAACTTACAGTGTTTTCAATAGAAAATTTTCTATTCAGGAAATGAAATTGAATGTCCATTGGGAAATTAAATTTAAGGTACATGAATGTTTTATCGCAAGTAAAGCATTGACTTTCTAAAAACGCTATCAGTAAAATAGCTTCTTTCGTTTTGAAAGCGTTTTATTGACTGTCTATGGTTAACATTTTGCCTACACTTCGCCTGAAACCAATTTGGGGTAATGTACTCAAGCCCATCTCGAGTACAACATATAAAGTTTGCACAGCAAACTTTAAGACTAACTCGTTCCTGCATACAAACTGTTCGCTCATGTGCAAAATCCAAAACTCTTTTTTCATATACGGAATATTTGAATATTTAGTATCTATCTTACATTAAATATTATGTTTCAATTTTCTAAAGTTTATTTAAATACATTATCGTAACGGATAAAATAATAGCTCTAAATGTTTTACTTCGAAACTGAGATTAATATTAAAGTAACTTTATAATTTAAAGAAATTATGATAATTTCCCATCAGTTTTATCTCAGGTTTTACATTATTATAAGTAACATGAGTTCTATGTTATAATACATTACTTTGCCGGTGTTTCAGGGAAACTGATTATAATTTTAAAACACTGCTACAGATTCTAGATAAATTAAAAAAAAGAAAACAAAAGAATACATTACTTGATTTTCAGTCACTGTTCCCGGAATGCCTATCTCCGTTATGTTATTAATTTAAGGAACATTTTCTCAAAAACTATTACAATTATCCTGTCCATTTTTTGTGGTTACTTTTCAGGCTATCTACACTCACAGAATTACCAACATCTTTATAATATATTATTAGGAAGACAAGAAAATGTTTTCTGAAATTACCACTTTTGAAAGAAATAATTTTGATTGGCCATTGTGGGGATTGAGAATTGTAAAACGTTATTACAAGATTTTTATTGCTTACATAATATTTACCTGTTCCTCAGGTATGTGAGTTCTCAGAGTCTAACAATAATGAATTGTGATAAAGTTGTAGATGTTATTTGAAATAGCTACATAAATAAAAAAATCTGGTGTGAAACACTCAATCGACTTTCTCTTACCAATGCAAATAATTATTAATATAACCTAACATTAGTAATAAAACATTAGAATTAAACAAAAACAAACCTTATTTTAATCATGAATGAAAGACGCAAAATGAAAATCAACCTGTTAGGCTTAAAAATACGGAAAATCACTCTTTCACGCTAAACAAGGTTCTGTAGGGAAAAATTCTTTAAATAAAAGTTGTAGATTTTTTAATTTCCTGTAAATTTAATTATATACACGTTTGTCGTAAAATGCATTTTAATGCTAAAATCTTAAAAATATCGTTTTTTTACACGATTTTGTAAAAAAAAACAGAAAATCGCTAATTACCGCTGAACTACGGAAACTCTTAACATTTATTACGTGTATAAAAATATAGTTTAAAATGAACACAATTAAGCGTTATACAAAAAAAATGTTTGATAAAAAAGTTGTAGAATTTTAAATTCTCTACAACTTTTATTATATCATTTTTTCCGCTACAAGCTCGAATCTTAAAAAAAAACAATTTTTTTACAAGCCCCCCAAGAATTTCAGCAGACATGGCGCCTACCCTATCTTGTAGAGCCACAATTTAGTAAATGAGGCGATTTTAAAACAAATCGTAGAAGCCGTTTTTGAGAAAATTGCAAAAAAGTGAAAAATTACACAAATAAACTACTACTTCCGGTCGACCGATTTTGATGAAAATGTTCGTGGCGGGTTCAATAGTGGTATTTAAATTAAGTTTCAAGTTCGTACAATATTCCGTTCTTGAGATATTCTGTTCACACTCACAGACACCACACAGACCAATCGCTAAAAACATATTTTTTTGGGTTCAGGAGTCTAAAAACGTGTAGATTCGGTGAAAACTGAAAAATCGACATGAAAAAAATAATTTCCTTCCTATATAGGCTATTCATATAGGCAAGAGAAAGTGAAAATGAAATTAAATGAGTAACGAATTATTTGTTTTATACAGGCTATTAGCCAAGCGGTCAAAATTACCAATAACTTCAAAACTCTTGACGTAAAAGGCGATGCTTCAACCGATCTGGATGAATGGTAGTCAAATTTATGGTGCAGCAAAGCCATCAGTAATTTCACAAATACAACGTTTTCAAAGTAAATTCCTACGACTGATTACTACTTGCCCGAGTTACGTATCCAATACACGATGACTTAAGCGTTCCTTACGTCAACGACACATATCTAAAACTCTTCCGTAGGTTTAGAGACAAACTTCAAAATCATAACAATCCCTTAACTTGCAATATGAAAACTGCAGACCTACCAGGAATCACACAAAGATAACTAAAACGCTGATGGAGTAGAGACACGATATATTACCGCAACTCTAACATTTATTACGTATACAAAAATATAATTTAAATGAACAAATTTATCGTTATCTGGAGAGCTATATCTGGGTGGTGTCCTCCTCAAAGCCATTAACGCGATTGGTTTTTTTTATTTATTGTTTATATTTAATTGTTAAACATTATTTCCCACCTCACCTGACACTATCACTTGCACATATGCGGACGACACTGCTATTTTGTCTGAATCGCATAACCCTATTAGAACGTCAGAACTGGTACCAACACATTTAGATGTTATCAAAGAATGGCTCCACATGTGGAAGATTAAACTGAACGTTTCCAAATCACGACAGGTAACTTTCACACTTCGGCCGGTTGGTTGCCCAAATTTACGCATCGATGATACTAGGCTTACAGTTACAGACAAAGTTAGATACCTTGGTTTAATACTTGACAGACGTCTCACGTGGAAACCACACGTTGCACACGTCAGAGCGATCTCAGACTCACGATTTCGTTTGTTGTATGACGTCTGAGGTTGCAAGTCTTCGCTACCTCTACACTTAAAAGTCATCCTCTATAAATCACTTGTACGGCCAATTTGGCTATATGGTGGACCAATTTTTGGAGCCTGTCACAATACAACACTGAGTATTCTTCAAAGACACCAGTCAAAAGCACTTAGCAATAACAACACTTTTTTTATTCCTAATTTGTGTACGTTGCAATCTGTTCAATTTAGAACAATAAGCAACCCCATAACCCAATGAGATGAGGATGACGTGTATGATGTGAAAATGAGGTGTAGTCTTGTACACACTCAGGCCGACCATTCCTGAGAGAGTATGGTTAATTAAACCCCAACCATCAAAGTACAACGGTAACCACTGTCTAGCATTCAAATCCGTATAAAAGTAACTACCTTTACTAGGATTTGAACCAGGAACCTTCGTCTCTGAAAATCAGCTGTTAAACAGCTGGTTTTGGCGACAACTGTACCTCTAGACCAACCCGATGGGTTTAACAACACTTAGCACTTGCACTTAGGGCAATAACAAACGCACCTTTTTACGTAACCAATCATATCCTTCACAAAGACCTGAAAATACCAACGGTTCGAGACATTGTCAACGCAACATACAACTCATTACACACAAAGATGATTGACCACATAAATCAAAAATTCCAATCTCTTTCAAATAACGATCTCCCTGTTAGCAGACGACCGAAACGAAGGTGGAATAGGGATCTTCTCCGGCCACCATAACAATATAAAAAAAACATTTGAATTTAACTTGTCGTGCCTGCTTCATTTCATAAAAAAGAAAATCATCTCATAAAAACAAATTATCCATCATAGTTTATAAATCATTGTCATTAAAATGGCACCACATTCCTGGAAACATTTTACGCCGAAATCGGTCACTGGATTGATTCACATTCACGTCACATTCCCGCCATTCCTTATACATGCCATCTCATTTACTAGTTGTGCTTAAAAATTGTACAGTTGTAAATGTAAATGAAATTGAAGGAAAAAACAAAACAAAATAAATAATGTAAAAAAATTGATAACTAAACATGACTGTTAAAACTATTATGACAAATTAGTCAGCTGTTTGTTAACGTAGCCTGCAATATTGACTGTTACAAAGAATAGCAAGAAAGTTTACACTGACATGACGATTTGTGTTCTAACAGAATATTTCGTGAAATAATTTATTTTGAAATAACAACAAATAAATAAATATGCAAGAGCATACAATGTGCAAATTTATTCTTCAATGTCCTCTTTCAATACCTTTCAACCTCTTATTGTTCGTAAAATCCTTTCTTTTTGTACGCTTGTAAATTGGTGTATATTTATGTGTGTTGTGTATGTTTTCGTATATGTTATAAAACGCCTTTCAACCTCAAAATAGCACGTGCAGATCTACCGTTGTATAGTCATTGATATGACAATTCACACAAACCATCCAACACAAAGTAGGTACGTTTCCATCGTGTCAAGTACAGCGCGCTTTACATACTCTCTTTCAGATTTACTTTCCCATTTAGTCTCTTTTATTATACACTCAATCTATTTATCATTTTTTATTCACTATTTTATGTTACGCAGAATTTCTCCAAATTCAATTGATTTTCCTTTCCTTTGTTTAGGCTATATATTTTATTTTGGCTTAAAACATTATTGTATTCAATTGGAAATAAATGTAGTGTTCTACATTACTTGAAAATTTCAGTGTTGTTAAAAAAATATTCTTCTGATAAACATTTTTGTATTCAATTGGAAATAAACGTAGTGTTCTACATTACTTGAAAATTTCAGTGTTGTTAAAAAAATATTCTTCTGATAAACTTTTTTGTATTCAATTGGAAATAAACGTAGTGTTCTACATTACTTGAAAATTTCAGTGTTGTTAAAAAAATATTCTTCTGGTAAACATTTTTGTATTCAATTGGAAATAAACGTAGTGTTCTACATTACTTGAAAATTTCAGTGTTGTTAAAAAAATATTCTTCTGATAAACGTTTTTGTATTCAATTGGAAATAAACGTAGTGTTCTACATTACTTGAAAATTTCAGTGTTGTTAAAAAAATATTCTTTTAATAAACATTTTTTATTTTATTTTTGTTTGCCTGTATATTTCAAACGCTTTGAACAAAATTGTTAGTTTCTAAAATTAAAGTTTGTTGGAGGGTCGTCTTAAATTTATCACAAAAATCTGAATTCGAAATTTTATAGTGAAAGAGGAAAATCAGTTTAAGGGCTGGTATTGTTTTACTAACTCTACATATTGCTAGGTACTTATAAAAATATAAAAAGTTACCTTCGTCGTAAATAAAAACTATGCAAAATGAAAATTTCCATCGTAAATTTCAAGTCTGAATTCCACGTATTTATTATATTAAATATTGTAATAATGTAGTCTACCTTCTTACAATACAGAAAATAAATATTCAGAATATGCTTAGCTTAAAGTCTCCATGGCAAGTCTCAAAAATTCTGTTTTTTAATAAATACTTAATTTTACAGTTTTGTAAGTAAAGATAATAATTAGTGATTAAAAAATAATAATAGATAAAAAAAGGGTAATATGGACTTCATTTTTGTTTTTCAATATATTTTGTAGTAGGTAGTACTTTTTATAAAATTTTTAACAAGAAAATGTTTAAAAATTAGTTTATAATAATTGTAATTAGTTCCAATACATATGAAATAAAAAAAAGTAGACTTTTCTAATATTTTGTGTCATGGATGTACAAACGCATTCCAACAAGAATGGACCGTTGTAAATTGGATATACATCTGATTTGAACAAAAAGAAGTACAGTATAATAGAGATTTTTAACAGAAATAATTGTACAGTATCACTATTTAAGTTGAAATTTGAATAAATGCTCGATAGAGATTACATTATACGGTCCACTTTACCCTCCATCAGCAGGGGCCACTTTACCTGATGTCCGCCATCTTGAGGTTTGTGGTTATATTACGATCAGTATCGCATTGAATTATTATTATTTTTTTTGTTTGTTTAACGTCCGACTGTTTTGCAATTACTGCTAATGGATGAACGATTAAATGAATTTGTAACGTATGAAAATATCTCGTGCCTGAATGGGATTCGAACCCAAGACCGCATGATGAGAGGCGAGCACGTTATTAACTAGCCGATGCGGCCGGCCGCATTGAATTAATAAGTGACATAATATTAAAGTAAATTAAGGCTATTAAAATGACAAGAGGGCATAAACGAGCGGGAAAATGTTTTAATATACTGAAAAATAAGTTATCATTACAAAATTCTTAAGAAAATCGAAAATTAAATTGTACCTTCATGAATTCTATGTCACAAACAGCTTCTATAACAGACCAACAACTATAGCGGACGCCAAATAAGCTTGCCGGTTTTCTCAAGTGTGTAGAAGTTTTATTTTGGTAATGGTGCGCTCGGTTGCCTCAGCGAATGGTGGGGGTCAGTACTGCACTAGCTGTGATCAGAATCTTGTCGCTCTCGCCACGTTAAATAATGTATACAGTTGAATGTTTTTAACGTCGCTAATAGACGATCATTTACACTGTTTAGCGCCTGTGATTTAGTAGGCAGTTCGGTACTCAGATACGAAATCTACTGACTGAATCCGAACTGTTCGCGCAGCTACACCGGCAAGCTTATTTGGCGTCCGCTCTACATAGAGCAAAAATGAAAATAGTTTCGTCAACACCCTATAGTAGCCGCTCTGTAACACATGAATTAAACAGAGGATCCAGTTTGCCCAGACTTCTTCTAATATATTATCAATTAGAGTTATTAAATTATATTTAAGTTTCACATCAGAGTGTTTTGCAATTACGGCAAATTCTAATGCTGACAATGAGAAGGGTGATAGACTTTTTGAAATATTTTATTTCTAATGAAGAATTGTATGGGTTTCTTTCAAAATTTTGACCAAAATTATGCCACCGCCACCCCCTTCTAATTAATCATTTACTGTGTTGCCGGCCTTCAATACTTTTTCCGGTCCTTGTCGGTGCGGTAGGTCCTTTGGCGGCGTACCCACAAACCTTTTGGCTGTGTACCGACAGAGGGCTTTGTCATCAAGGCCGAGCCAGTAACCGCCCACTACCACAGCGCTCTCGGCAATTATATAAAGAGCGCTACACTGAGCCGAGAGATTCAATTCCGCTCCAGACAGCAGATGAGACGTCCACCACGGCACACGGCTACAGGACTCCAGCGAAAAGTAATCGACGACCCCGTAAAAGAAAAGATGATGCTTTCCCTCGCCGACCCATCACCGTAAGCCGTCGACCGAACCGTCATCGCCCGCTGACGCGAGCGATGCCCACAGCGATTCCTCAACCTAGTCTTACCCCCACCAGACCCGACGAAGACGAAGACCCGGACATCGACGCACTACTGCGAGGGAAGAAGATGATGTCTCCGCTGGACGACGACACGCCGTGTCACCCATCTGCTCGACCGCCACGACGACTTCGACCGACGCTTCCCATCAAGACGACCACCGCTTAAAGGGCCCTTTTCAGCGCCACCAACGTTTAAAGGTTTTAACTTGCCACTTAATGTCGCCATCCGGTGACAATTATAATGGATAAATTAAATATAGGCATTTTCAGAAAGCTTTATATCTTATGACTGAAAATTAGGACTAACCATAATCCCCGGACGGGCAGAATAGAAAATTTGGAAAATAAACTTCAGGATCAGAAACAAACAAGAACAGGAATATGCCTATTTAAGTATATTTTCACCCAGTGGAAGATAGTTGTATCAAAGAAAAAGCGTATAGGTTTGGTAGATTTAAAAGTTTTTAGAAAGTCTTTATTTATTTTTAAGATAAAATACTAAGGGAGTTAAGGGAACTTTGTGACATTTTAACGAGGTGCGGAAATATTATATTTCAATAAGAATACGCATGTAACTTTTATAAAATAAGAAATTTCTTTTTATTCGCTTTTCTTTGACGAAAATTGTTAAATATTTTTGTCACAGACGTTCCTTTGTGAAAAAGTGTTTGTCTTCCCTCGGTCAATGACCTGTACCGTATTTTTCTCTCGATAACAAAGAAAGGTATGTTACATCCTTAAGAAAAATATCCTTTAACATTTTTAAAAGTTTATATTATCCTTAAAGGATCATTGTTTTTATTATTACTCTTTGATATCAAAACTACCTGAGAAAAAGATGTTAAGTAAAATTTTTACAGTTGTTGGCTGTGGTTAACAACACTGTGATTTTTATTGCATAGTTACTTGAATCACCAGTTTTCCTTTGTTTGCACCTAGGGGTAAAGGGAGAAAGCATCAGTGCGCATGCGCGACTGCTTTAATTTCAGTACATCAAACACAACAACTTATAGTACTACCCGGAGCATATACGGTATATCGCGGTACCTTTGTAGGTTAACGGTTTGTAGGCTAACTGTACGAATATAACTATTTGTTACCGTAACCAGAAATGTTGGTTTCTCGAAAACGTGGGCAGACTATTCACAGTACTGAACGAAATTTAATATGCAGTGTAATAAAATGTTGTGAAGTTGAAGCTAAACAAAAATGCCTTTCCCTGCCTCTTAACAAAAGCCATGAACGAGTGGCTAACTACCGTGATGTTTCTCTTTCCACAATTCGAAAATAAAGAAGAAAATGAAAGACATGAAGAAGCTATCCTTCAATAGTTTTTTTGACACCCGGTAAAAAAAAGGAAACTGTTCGGTAGATACTAGTGAGACTGATAGTGAAGACACCGGTAACAGCGATTGAAAAAGAAGGCGATTCATTTGTAGAAAATTGTTTTCAATGGAATAAAGTAGCTGGTAATTATAGTAAATCAAACATTTCTAGTCGTATAATTAAGCTATAAGCAATATTACAGGTTACATTTATTTCTTATAAAGTTTATGCAGAAAACATTTTCTTGGAACAAACCACAGCTTACAAAATGTATGTAGAACTGCATGGCAGTGAAATGTACGAATAGTGTCTTACTGTTGAGATTGGTAGCACTATCAAATTTTCACTTCCCTTCTTCACAGTCCATCCATATGCAAAAGTTTAGGCTGACGTCATCGAAAAGTTTATGCAAAAGTCGTTCAGGCTGACAAGCTCCAGGGCTTTAGAAATGATTTAGTTGTTTAATGTAGTTTATTTACCCGGCATTTTTGGTTATTTAGTATTTTTTTATGTATGGATTTTTTTATTATTGTTGCTTTTTATGTACCTATGTCTCCCCTAAAAAGGCAACAAGGACACAACCAAAAAACAAACTTTTCAGAAATTGCATTCAAAGTTTAAATTGCGGCCGTTTTGTTGTAAATGACTTTCTAATTGAGTACTTTATGTATTGTTATAGTTTTTAATGTTCTGTTTATGACTACATAGTCAAAAATTTGTAAAAATTTTGTTAAAACCCTAAAAACTTAGTTAAACCATTTTACCCTAATGGGACAAAATTCATAAAAATAAGTGAAACTATGGCAGAAAGGTGTACCCACTGTTTACAGCCATTTCATTAAGCGCATCAAACGCAGTCTATATTGGCAAAAAGCTGTAAAGTCCTTTACCCCTTTTTGCCTTAGCATGAATAGAAGAATAGAATAGCATGAGTAGATTACTTTAGGCTGTATGAATATACAGCCTAAGGTTGGACATAATCTGAAACTAACACCGAAACAAAATCTCATTGTGTGTGAGCAGCAAAACGGTGTATTAAGTTCATACACCTTTTTGCCACATGGGATGACTGTTCACGAGCAGCAGTAAACATAATTTAAAATATGGTATACACCTTTTTCTATGTTTTTTTTGGATAGTTAATTTTCAGCATTTCATAGACAAAAGGTATTATTTGCGCATACATCCTTCTGCCGTGTGCCTTTCTCTAAATGCAAATGATAATTAAACATACCAAAAAGAAGCATAAGCCATTTAACCCCTTTTACCATTAACTAAAACTATTTTAACAACACACTTTACTAAAGTAAAAAGTATTAATCGCACATACATCATATTCCCGTTTTATAGCAATGGGATTTTCAGTGTTTTCAGAAAGGAAAAATGGTAAAAAGAATTCATACATCTTTGTGCCAATCCTTAATTACCAATTTATTAACACGTACACCATTTTGCCTCTAAAATTTCTCAAAATAGACGTACATACAGCTTTTCGCCATCATTGTATCTTGAAAACTATAACTCGTACAGACTTGGCAATAGGATTTTTAAAAAAAGCGCAAAAAATTACCTTAGAATCGTAAATAAAAAAACCTATTTTTTCACATACATCCTTTTGCCAAAACACGGGAGATGTTTTATGTATGTTTGTCTTTCGGAATTGTTCATAGTTTGTTGTTTTTTGTTCATTGTTTGAAGTCCGGGCGTAATTCAATCAAAATATTTTATAAAATGAGTGGCTACAGTATTGAAATCACTAAAAAATATACATTTAGTGTTCTAGGTATATCGTGATCCTATGAATAAATATTTATAATGTCAGACTTTCAGTTAATAAGTAATCATCTTGGAAACGAAAAATCGTCCAATTTCACCACCGTTATTTTGTTTTTCTTAAAATCACTAACAACTTTTTAACAGTTTCATTTATCGTAAAAGTTAGTAGAACAAAAAAGCTGCGTATCATGATTTTACATAAGACTAGAGCATTTTACAGTGTTACAAAAATATTTTTTAAAAAAATGAAATGTTATTGAGAAGGTTAGTAGCGGGCCGATTCTGTTCCTCTCCGCAAGGGGCAATCAAATCTTTGCCACACAGTAGCTA
Source organism: Catonia carolina (assembly GCA_035578175.1). Classification (NCBI taxonomy): domain Eukaryota; kingdom Metazoa; phylum Arthropoda; class Insecta; order Hemiptera; family Achilidae; genus Catonia; species Catonia carolina. The sequence goes on along the minus strand of JAQMRL010000005.1, from coordinate 10,291,189 downwards.
CTGGTAGGGTCGCCTAAGCCGAACAGGTTGTAGAGTAGGAACCAGACTAAGAAATACTCCAACCGCTAGCTAAGTTAGGCTTAGCAAGCCAGTAGTGTAGTGGAAAAAAGGAAACTGCTTTCAAAAACAAAATCATGCCTCGTACGAGGAAAGGGAATAAAGTAAATAACAAACGGAACGAACGACAAATATGAAGATTGGGATATTGAATATAATTCATCTAAAATATCAGTTATGATGAGGTTAATTTTTGCCCATAACATACAAGTGGACTGTCAAATTATGTACACTCAATCTGATAGTTACAGGGTTCAATTAAATAGTTCTGTTTCTTATCACATGGTCAACCAATTAAATGACTGAATCATTTAAGAACAGAAGAGATAGAGGTGTAAAAGACACTAATCAGAGTTATCTCGTCTGAAAGTAATGGATTTCATTATCCAGCCAGACCCTGTGGTGAATGAAGTGAAAGTGTCATTTGCAGAGTGGAAAATATATGCTTTTCAGAGGGCCCGGCATGCTGATAAGCGTACTTTTCCACTCAGTGAGGAAGGTATTGGCAAACCACCTCACTCCTCGATTTACTTAGTAAAATCTCTACAGGTTCAAACCAGCCTTTTGGCTGATGACCTAAACAACAACGAGGTTAATTTATAGTCAATGTATTGTTAATAAATTGACTAAAAAGAGTTTTATCGGTAGAATTAGTTCAACATTGATTAATACTGGAAAATACATAACTATAATAATTTTGTGTAATGTATATTAATAGTTTTATATGAAACAATGTACAACATTATTTACTATTAACTGTAAATCATTAATGTTTCTACTTTAAAGGTTTTAACGTTAAATAATGATAGATTATAATATTATGTAATATTCATTAGCCCTTCATATTCAATTTAAAATCCTTCTAAATCGCATTTCCTTTATGCATATGGTGAAACATTTAATTACTATGGATAATATAAATGAGTTAATTCTATTTAATCATACTGAATAATTATATTTAATAACTCTAGTTATAAAAACCACTGGAAAATTGTGTTTATCAAAACTAGTATTGTATGTTGTTTTTCAATTAATTTCGCTTACTAAAATAATTAATATTAGACATATTATGTTTAAGAAGATTAAAATATAAATAGAATTTACAAAATTGCCTGCGTTCGTTAAGGATTATATATCTTCTGATATTTAATAAAACAACGTAACACTTTAAAAGAGTTCAAGGTTATTGTTAAGCGGTTTGTTAAACTTTTAAGAAGTTTAAATTGAAATTTAACAATTTTTGGCTTTCTCGATTGGTTATTTAAGATAACAATAACTCTTTCTACTAGAGTTTGGTTCCAAAGCAATAATTTTTGATTTCTTTATACTCGTATTAAAAGATTTTTCATTAGCGACTATTGCCGGTTTTGGAACGGGTAGATTAGTGTTGAAACGGACCGTGTAATAAAAATAGTAATATTTAATAGTTTTATTTACACTATTCAAGGTGGAGAAAATTGAATACTCAAATATGGTTAGAAGTCATGTTATAAGGTAGGTGTTCTATTCTTTTATTAGGTGACACAGTTACCTGATAAAAATATTAAAAACAGGACTTAGGCTTCAAAATCATGAAATTATTGAAGTATGAAATTTTGTGGACATTAGCCGAAAATTCAAATCTAGAACATAACATTTTTTTTTGGCTATCGCCCTAACAAATAAAAGACGGAGGCGGCTTACATTAATTAATTATTATTATTATAAATGTTACAGTCTGCTCATTTAGTAACAAAATGTCAATAATCTTACAAAACCAAATCCATGATGTGCAACGTGTAACATGTACACGAGGTGTGGCTTATTTAATAAAGAAACTGACGTTGTAAAAAATTTAATTTTAATTTTATACATAATCACTTATTGTCACCTTCAATATACTCCCCTTCTCTATCTTTTCAACGCTCCATCCGAATTTTCTATGGTTGGAAACAGTGCTGGAAGTCATTTTCTGTCAGCTCATTCAGGACACGTGCCGCTTTCTCTTTTACAGTTTTCACAGACTCAAATCTTGTCCCTTTAATGCAGATTTAACCTTAAGGAACAGGTAGAAGTCACGTAGTGCAAGATCTGGTGAATAAAGTGGATGTTATAACACTGAGATGCTGTACTTGGCTAGAAACCTCTTGTCAGATAACGCGGAATTAGCTGGTGCATTGTCTTGGTGGAGAACCCATGATTTGTCCTTCCACATTTCGGGGCGTTTTTTCCTTCCTCTTTGACGCAGTTTAGAAAGTACCTCAAGGTAGTAATATTGATTAATTTTTTGACCTTCAGGAACTCAGTGAAGGTACACAATCCCATGGATATAAAAAAACAATCATCATTGCTTTAAATTTTGACTTGCTCATTCGAGCTTTTTTGGCTCTCGGTGAAGTTCGTCTCTTCCAGTTCATGGATTGGCGCATTGTTTCCGGATCATATGTAAAAAACCACGTTTCATCACATGTTATTAACTTCTACCTGTTTCCTTAGGTTAAATGTGCATTAAAAGGGACAAGATTTGAGTCTGTGGAAGCTGTAAAAGAGAAAGCGGCACTTGTCCTAAAGGAGCTGACAGGAGATGACTTCTAGCACTGTTTCCAACAATGGAAAATTCGCATGGAGCGTTGTAGGGATAGAGAAGGAGTGTACATTGAAGGTGACAATAAGTGATTGTGTATAAAATTAAAATTAAATTTTTTTCGACGTCAGTCTCGTTATTTAATAGCCACACCTTGTAATGTAAGGAGAAACAGAGAATTGGATGTTGATTATTCATAACTGAATATTAGGGATATTATAGCTTGAACGAAATAATAAAAGTTATTTGTAGTAAGTAAGTAAAGCATCTGAAGAGAATGCCAGAAAAGAAAATACCCTTGAACGTGAAGAACTGTAGATCTAATGGACGAAGTGATATTGGAAGGCCATAGGGAAGATGACAGCAGCTAAATTATTGAATATGTGAAAAATCTAAAAATTTAATTAATGAAAAAAATAACTATTCGTTGAAAATAGTAAAATACCTAAAACTGAGTTCGGAATAAGCAAGAGCCTAATCCCAGATAATATGAAGAAAATTATTCGTAATATCTTGTAATGTACACAAACCGTGATATTTATATACATAAAGATACACAAAAATAGTAATCTTTGTCTCAAAACTTTTGCAGCCATGAAATTTTTAGTAAATTATCATCTGAGGTAGTGTAGCACTACAAATGTACAAGGTGATAATAATTTTAATACTGGCTAGCAACCAAGTGTTTATAATCTGACTGCTATTGATAATAATGCAAACATTAATAAAATTCTTATTTTTTGTAAAATGTTAAACTGGCTTATTCTAATTAACATCTTATTTCTAAATTATTAAATTAAATAACTTAATAATCTCAGCTTATAATTAAAAATCAAGTGTTAATTTATTGATGGAAGTTTTATGTTTAAATGAATCAAAAGAGTGTTTAAAAGTTACAAAAAACATTTAAGCTATTAAAATTTTAAAATAAAAAAATATCTACGCAGATCATCAAATAAGTTTAAAAGATATATTTACAACAAAAATTTTAATTTTATTTTAAAGTTTTAAAAATTATCAAACAAAAATTAATTAATATAAGCGAATGCATATTTGATTTGGTGTGCTGTTGACCGGGGCAGATTGAAGAAAAAGGTTGTGTGTATGTGCGGTTTGATTTATGAAATTTTTTTAAATAAATACAATAATATTTTATTATTATTCATTGTACAAAGTAACAGATAGATCTATGAAATAAAATTGAGTGAAAAAACATTATTTAATTAAATTACGGCGTGAAATATATTAAAATACGAACGGAACATTGAACGTTACTCTTTTAAGGCGAGCGACGGATTTCAGTAACTATAAGAGAACATTAACCGGTAAAATATTAAATATTTGTATTCATTAACAGCTGAGATAGAGTTTAAAATATATTTTAATAATAATAAAAATTTGATGTTTCGGATAATTTAGACCAGGTTTTAACACGTTCGATGCTGACGGCGCATATGTTGCGTCCTAAAGGTTTTACCTCCCGTGCTCACGACGCACGTGATGCGTCCCGATATTCTACCTGTTGTTTTATTTTTTGGTGCCGGGTTAGCACTATTAAAACTGTTGTGTATTATACTAGAGCACTTAGAAAGGTCTAGAGAAAAGAGTGGATACCGTAGCCAGTGATTTTGAGTTGTGGATCGGTCCTGTGTTAGACTTTTGTGAACTGACGAAATATTTCGACAATCTTGAATGATGCTAATAAATAATCATCAGTTGTTTCAAAAATATAATCCCAATAAAACCAAATTAGATATTTATGATTATCAGAATATCATTTGCAAGCACTTCTTGCCAGAGACTATCAGTCGCGTGGTACCTGTAAGTGGTAAAATGCATTTAGCAGAGATCGTAACGTTGGGTCCAGCTAGTAAAAACCTAAGACGATAATGCCGATGTAGCTCTGCACAAAAAGAAAGACAAGACACTAATTTTATTATTGCGTAGATTGTCCAGAAAATTTAGGACTATGTTTGACTCCATGTTTTAGATTATTTCACAAATACTAAATTACTTTTACATTACTTTGTGATAAATAATTTAGCATTTCCAGTTAATTGTTTTTCTATACAGTAGATCTATACACTGTTGATAGTTCGTTTATCTACTCATTTCATGTTTTTCAAAAATGTATATTAGTATTTTTTTTTTTTTTAGTATATTGTGTTTTGTATCTTTATTAGTAGTGTATGTAACGTATTATTTTTGTATTGTGTACTAGTATTATATGTATTTTAGTGTGTTATAATTAGGTTCAATAAAAATAGGGATTTTGATAAAATATTAGCGTGTTGTTATTCTCTACACGAATACTGAACTAAGAGAAAATAGAGGGCAACGCAACGTATGCGTCTTCAGCCAAGTGGCATATTTTGCACTCCGACATTACCGAGTGCTCAAAACGCAACAGTTGCGTCGTATAGAAAAACCACTTTTCCGAGCCGTAAACATGATTTCAAAAAAATAAATATATACCTAACCTATTTTTTATTAGTGACTAACGTAATTGTTAAAAAAAAAATAATCAGCACGGGAGGTCATTTAACGAAAAATTGTCAGCCGCGAATGTGTTAAATCAACAAAATATTTAAAGGTAATTGTTTACTTATAGGACACCAAACCAATTTGAACCATTTTGTTTAAAATTAATACTTTTTTGTATGCTGAATCCGAATATGAACTTAGTTTTGCGCGCAAACCACTGTGGAATTAGTTATAAGCCCTTTTATATGATCTACCGACATAACCTCACTTTCCCGCAACGTTCTCTTTATCTCGTGATATTTCTATGTATGTATACATTTTTGGTATACAGAATACAGATATATTGATAGTAATGTTGATATTGATCAACAAACATGAATAAAAATAACGTAAATATATAAACAACGTAAATACTGTGAAAAATGTAAAATGACACACTAGTGTAATGACGTCATTCACTAGAATGGTTTCATTATTATGACGTCATTAAAAGCGGCCTCAAAAATTATTATTAACCGAGTAGGTTAGCGGTTGGTACGGGCTTTTTCATTCGCACATAACAAACGATAACCTATTCAACATTAGCTCATTTAGAGTAAGTTATCGGTTGTTACGGGCGTTTATATTTGCTCATAACAACCGATAACCTATTCAACATTAGCTCATTTAGAGTAGGTTATCGGTTGTTACGGGCGTTTATATTTGCCCATAACAAACGATAACCTATTCAACATTAGCTCATTATAAACATTATAAATGACATTATAACATTATAAACATTATAAATGAGCTAATGTTGAATAGGTTATCGGTTGTTACGGGCGTTTATATTTGCCCATAACAACCGATAACCTACTCTAAATGTGCTAATGTTGAATAGGTTATCGTTTGTTATGTGCAAATATAAACGCCCGTAACAACCGATAACCTACTCTAAATGAGCTAATGTTGAATAGGTTATCGGTTGTTATGTGCAACTGTAAACGCCCGTAACAACCGATAACCTACTCTAAATGAGCTAATGTTGAATAGGCTATCGGTTGTTATGTGCAACTGTAAACGCCCATAACAACCGATAACCTACTCTAAACGTGCTAATGTTGAATAGGTTATCGTTTGTTATGTGCAAATATAAACGCCCGTAACAACCGATAACCTACTCTAAATGTGCTAATGTTGAATAGGTTATCGTTTGTTATGGGCAAATATAAACGCCCGTAACAACCGATAACCTATTCAACATTAGCTCACTTATAGTAGGTTATCGGTTGTTATGGACGTTTATAGTTGCACATAACAACCAATAACCTACTCTAAATGAACTAATGTTGAATAGGTTATCGTTTGTTATGTGCAAATATAAACGCCCGTAACAACCGATAACCTATTCAACATTAGCTCACTTATAGTAGGTTATCGTTTGTTATGTGCAAATATAAACGCCCGTAACAACCGATAACCTTCTTTAAATGAGCTAATGTTGAACAGGTTATCGGTTGTTATGAGCAAATATAAACGCCCGTAACAACCGATAACCTACTCTAAATGAGCTACTTTTGAATAGGTTATCGGTTGTTACGGGCGTTTATAATTGCAAAAACAACCGATAACCTATTCAACATTAGCTCATTTAGAGTAGGTTATCGGTTGTTACGGGCGTTTATATTTGCTCATAACAACCGATAACCTATTCAACATTAGCTCATTTAGAGTAGGTTATCGGTTGTTACGGGCGTTATTATTTGCACATAACAACCGATAACCTACTATAAGTGAGCTAATGTTGAATAGGTTATCGGTTGTTACGGGCGTTTATATTTGCACATAACAAACGATAACCTATTCAACATTAGTTCATTTAGAGTAGGTTATTGGTTGTTATGTGCAACTATAAACGTCAATAACAACCGATAACCTACTCGTTTAATAAGGTTAATGTTAATTTTTCGAGCCGCTTGTAATGACGTCATAAAAATCAAACCGATATACGCCATGACGTCATTACAATAGTATGTCATTTTACGTTTTTCGTAGTATTTACGTTTTATATATATTTACGTTATTTTTATTCATGTTTATTGATCAGTATGTGTTAACATTACTAAAAATATTAAAATACTATACTGTATTAAAATGTATACATACATTGAATTATCACGGCATAAATTGACAATGTTTTGGGAAAGTGAGGTTATGTCGTTATATGACATAAAAGGGCTTATAATTAATTCCACAGTGGTTTGCGCGCAAAACTAAGTTCATATTCGGATTCAGCATACAAAAAAGTATTAATTTTAAACAAAATGGTTCAAATTGGTTTGGTGTCCTATAAGTAAACAATTACCTATTTAAAAAATTACAAAAATCCTCAGTATTAGGAGAAGCCTTATACTCAGGATTATTGTTAACGAAGAAAGGAATATAATCAAAATTGATTTCAAATATTTTGAAAAGTTTTAAATGTATTGGTACAAAAGTACCTACAATTCTTGTTTCTATGGTAAATAGAAAACTCAATAGAAGTAGGTTTCCAAGGTTACTCAATTTTTTTTCTTTTTTTCTTTTTTTTTTGATATTGCAGATCAGCTGGTGTCGACATAGTAAATAACATTCATAAATTTATTTTCTGATTTTCTGTGAGAAACCATCAAAAATTAATTTCACAAGAAACAAAAGACTTTATTCTTATTGGGAAAGATTTTTTTTTTTTTTTTTTTTTTTTTGGTTTAACGTCCGACTGTTTTGCAAATTTCTGCTAATGCAGACGGTGAAGGATGAAATGAATTTTTTGTAACGTATGAAAAAATGCCATGCCCAAGTGGGATTCGAACCCAAGACCGCGTGATGAGAGGCGAGCACGTTACCAACATCGCCAACGCGGCGATTGGGAAAGAGAAATTTATTTTAAAATAAGGTGAAGATAGAATATCAGACACGGAAATTGTGCATATATGTTGTGAAAATTGTGGTTATGTTTGTGTTTCTGTTTACATTGATTTTTTTAAGTACTTTTCATAAACTATTGTTATATGTATAATAATCCTCCCTGTTTCCATTGACTATGGAGCAGGGAGTTATGGACAATCTCTTCAATCACGAAGAGAACATGAAGGTGATCAACGCTCACCTGGATGTCGCACCTGAGACAACTGGTACGCAGAAAATGGCATGGACTAAGGTCATGTCTAGTAAAAAACGTCCATTGGATACGGACAAGAGTTCCGCTGACTCGGAATTGCCTCCTTCTAAGTTTCGAGTCCCAACAACAAATAAATACGGACCTTTAGAATCGTTACAAGAAGACTCTCGCAAGCCTCCACCAATTTATTTAAAAAACGTAGAACTGCGCGACTACAAAAACTTAATATCTCAGTTGAAGAGTACAGTAACTGGTGACTTTGAATTTCAAGCGACCAACAACGACGGGGTGACGATTTACCCAAAAACATCCGAAACGTACCATACTCTTGTACACCGATTAAGAGAATTGGGACGCAATTTTCATTCATATCAGTCAGCTACCCCACGAAAAAGCATACAGAGTCGTGATACGCATTTGCATCCTATTATCGATCCGTGTGACATCAAGGAATCGCTGGAACAGCTCTCTTTTAAGGTAAAAAATGTTGTCAATGTTTTACAGGCTGGCACAAGAGTGCCCTTGCCATTATTTTTCGTTGACCTTGAGCCTAACAAAGATGACGAAAAAATATTCTATGTTAAATCCTTGTTAAGCACACGCATTAAGGTTGAAGAGCCAAAAAAGAAAAGTGACGTAGTTCAGTGCAAAAGATGTCTACGATTTGGACACACCCGCTCGTACTGTAATCATCCGTTCAGATGTGCACGCTGCAGCAACTCTCATCCAACAGCTGATTGTCCAAGAGGTGCCAACGAACCCCGAGTCTGCGTTCTTTGCAAAGGCAATCATTCGTCCACGTACAAAGGATGTCAAGCATATAAACAACTGAGAGACAAAAGAAATGTTAATTTTGCTAAATATTCTGTTAATAAATCTCATGTAATGTTGGAGCCTCCAGTCACTGTTGCAGTCCCCGTGAGTACCGCGGTAAAGTCAAATCATACACAGTCCACTCATACTAACACCGTCCCCCTTTCTCGTGGCCCGAGATTGAATTCACGGTCATACGCTCAGATGGCTGCTCCTTCCCTACGGCAGCAGCCATCTCATACTCGGTCATCTCAGTTATTCCAGCCCTCTCAGCAGTCTCAGTCTTCCATGATATTCTCAACTCTTTCATCAACAGATCCCTTAACGACTCAGAATCCTTATGATCATTTTACAGCCACTCTTAACACTTTTTTTACACGCTTTCAGGACCTTTTGACACCTCTCATTACTACGCTTCATATGGTCGTTAACAAGTTGCTAAGTCATATCAATGGCTGAAACCAGCAGGTCCCTCGTCGTTGCTCTCTGGAACCCAGCAGGACTTGTACGTCATGTTCACGAACTCAAACAATTTTTACATGACAATCGGGTAGACATTGCACTTATTACAGAGACACACTTTAAGGACACAACACACTGCCATATCACTGGTTACACACTATATCGAAGTACACATCCAGATGGAACTAGCCATGCAGGGTCAGCGATTTTTGTTCGTAATAGTATTAGTCATAATTCGTTCCCTCCGTACAGAAAATCGTACATTCAGGCTACCACGGTAGAAGTATCTTTAATCACTCATTCCCTTACCCTTTCTTCTGTGTACTGCCCGCCTAATCATAATATCTCGCGCGAACAATTTACACATTTCTTCAATTATCTAGGAAATAATTTCATTGCAGGTGGTGACTTTAATTCAAAACATGAACAGTTTGGATGCCGAGTTACAAACCCGCGGGGAAAAACTTTATATGATGTTTTAACTCACGAAAAATATTTTTATTATGCCCCTGCAGAACCCACTTACTATCCCCACAATAATCGTTGCCTCCCAGATATTCTAGATTTTTTTGTATCGTCCGAATTCTTCCCCTAATACGAACTTGAAACTCTTCCTGATCTATCATCTGATCATACACCCGTAATAATTACGTTAAACTCTGAACCAACCAAATTAAGGTACAGGCATTCCCTAACATCTGGTAAAATAGACTGGAATAAGTACCAACGTATATTGTCAGAAACAACAAACCAGGGAATTTCTCTCAAAACCCCTAATGAAATCAAGCGTGGAGTGGAAATCTTCACAAAGAATCTACAAAGCGCAGCTTGGGACAGTTGCGAAGGAGAAAACATGGAAATTAAACAGATACCTAACGTTCCTTTTTACATCCGTCGAATGATAGTTAATTTAAAAACCGATTTTCTTTTGTTTTATTTTGATTGTCATTTGTTTTTATATGTGTTAATAAGTTAGAAGTAAATGAACAAAATAAAAAAGTTAAAAAATTTTTAACTTTTTTATTAAAATTTCACAACTAGTGAAAATGATAAAACTAACTATGAATTAAAGTACTTCAAGGAGAATACCGCCCAGCGACAAGACTCCAGCATTTTAAGGATGTTTGTTTATATTTATTTCTTTAATTTTGAAAACTGTGTACTTACGTAGCCAATATAGTTTACCTTACAATGTCTCTGCTCCATCGTCTGCGTTGACACCTTGGGGATGACCTGGAAGATGTTCATTGTCCAGATCACGTATAAGGGGGTTTCGGTGGTTGAACAGTTACCCTTAAATCTGAGATAAAGTCTGTAGAAAGAATCGTTGACATAATGTAAGTCCGTGTGAAAAGTCGCGTTCGATACGTAGGAAGAAGCTTTTGTTATGCGTCGGAGAGTCTTGGACTCAAATCGTTGAATTCGAGCTACAACGAATGGTTTTGCCGATCCATAAATCTGGCTTTCGTACGTCCACATAGGTTTGAGGAGAGTTTTATACAGAAGAACTTTTGAGGAGAGTGTCAGTTTAGAATGTTTCGAAACTAGTCGGTGCAGTTGTTTCAGTCGATCGTCTAGAGCCCTTCTCTTTACATTTACATGTTTATTCCACGTGAGACGACGATCAATGTATAACCCAAGGTATCGGGTATGGTCACTCTGTGGAAAAGGTTTTTGTAAAGAAATACTGGTGGACACGAATAAACAATGTTACAGTGGGTATTTTCATTAAAAGCTAGATAAAATAATAAAAGTTTCTAACATCAATTTAAAATGTTTTCATTCATTAATTTCGTATCAAGAATATTACATTATTCTTCTTCTCATAGTGCCGCCTCCATTTTTTTTATTGTTTCAGTTGCAATGATAAATCTGCTAAGCATTTCTTTGATTAAATAAAAAACAAGTTAAACAATTGATTGGTTCGTTAAGTAGTATTTACAGTATAACCATGTTACGGTAAAATAAGAAAACTATCTTGTAGTTTTCTCTTTATTTTTGTTGGTAATATCATTTAGCTCAGAGGAAAAGTGTATTTTGTTTCATATTTTCTACATTACTCTTTTTTCGGTAAGGTATACTCGTATCCCTCATAATAATACTTTATACTGTATAATGGTAACGAGTTGAAATAAGGCTTATTACTCAGAATTGAACGCGATGAGAATTTCAAACACCACATACGAGAATTGTATTTGCAACGCTTTATTGTTCTATGGTAGCCTACCTTTTGTTCTATTATTTAGTCTCAAAATGTAATTTCTTACTTCCATACAAGAGTAGGCTACACTATGCTAAAATCAATAAAAGTAGAACAAAAATTTCACATTCATCATGTTAAGTTTTTTTTTAACTTCTATGAATACTATTTGAAATCAGTTAAAAATACACTGGAGCGTTGATTATCCGAACGACAGTCATCCGAAACACTATCGTAGAAAAAATACATATTTACTCTCGTAGAGGCCTTATTTTTTTGCAGCTTAACTTTGGTGATGTTGAAGCATTGTCACTAAAAACAATAGGAGATGTTGCTGTTACAAAAAGTTTAGTCTTAATTTAAAAGGATATTAAAGATATTTTAAAAATTACTGTGTATATACGTACAATCGCGTTAAGGGGAGCGCGGATCCCTATCTTACTAATGTTAACACTTGCCCCCTTTTCTCAGTAACCATCAGAGACATAAACTTAATTTTTGCTTCATATAAAAATTCGCACTCTTTTACAACGTTTACGTTTAGAATTTTGACTTATGACTACAGATTTAATTTTTAGAATTTTTTTAAAAAATTACCATTTTTGGACAAAACATTTGACACAAAAAATTTTTTTCTTTTTTTTTCAAAATTTTAAAAAACTGAACACGTAAAAGTTACATCTGTATATGGTTAACAATTTACGAAAATTTCAGCACTGTAGCTTTAATAGAAGCTGAGAAAACGGGTCATTTCATTGATTCCAACGTTTTTCAAACAATTTTTATTTAGATCAACGTGTATTCTAGGTTAAATTTAATTTTGTTTTATTAGATTTTAAATTTATTTAAATAATAAATGTAGTTAAACAGCTGAATTCGATTAAAAAAAACAATAATCGTAATTAACATAAAAATATGCCTGACATGGTATGGTCTGTTATTGACATTATTAATAACAAGCAAATCAATATTAATTTAGTGACTGACAGAAATTTTCACGATTATTTTTTAAACACAAAGAGCAATTTTATTTTAGTTGATTTTTACAAAACAATTTTGTTTTTTGACTGATTCAGATGAATAAGCAATGATTATATCTGATTATAGTAGGTACGTAGTTTTACTGCATTTCATCAACTGATATGTTTAAATTGAATTTATACCCACGGTTATTAATTCAATAATATTTTTTTTTAGTTTACTTAAGTCATATTAACAGCTCGATTATTAGCGATTACGGTGGTTTTTATGGTGGGGACTAAACGGTAGGGATTATGAAACAGTAGGTTTTAACTTTTGAAAATTTCCAGACCCTAGCAGGGAATCAAACCGGGAAACTCCGCGTAGTAGTATAGTGTGCTACTACCGCGCTACAGAGGCGGTCATTTAACAAATGAATTGGCTATTTCAGAAAGCCCGTAAATCAGAATTTTATATTTATTTTTTAATAGTATATTTTAGTAGGCCTACTTACTGAATATAAACACAGCTTTCCTACAAACATCGCATACGATTGGCTTTCCTTAATAATATAACACTTAGAAAAGGCTTATCCTTAAGGATATTAAGTGCTTCCTTCTAGTTAAAAAAATGAAAGTGGATGATCTTTCGAAGCTTGAGCTCTACTTTCTAGTGAAAGAGACTATACTAATTCCTTTGCAAAAATCTTCTTAAGGCAGATAACTAGTCTTTGTGACGACGACGACGAAGAAAGTGAATAGTCCTGGAAACCAATTTTTGTTTCTGAAAGTTAAAAATTTCAATTCGTATTATTGCATAAAGCTTTTTAAGTCACTAATGTAAACTAGTGAAATAATAAATATTAACTATTATACAACAAAATTTTCTTCTGGTCAACAATGTAATTTACAGAAAACAACGTAAGTTAAAATTTCACTCGAGTTTATTTCATAACACCTTTAGTCAAAATTTTCAATACAAATGGCTTATTTTTGAAAAGACAAATGTGTACATTTTACAAGGGGACAGTCCTCAGAACAAAATTATATTATAAACAATGTTAGGTGTAAAGACAGTTGTTACAAAATTTTGAAATTTCTACGCTATATCGCTGTTGAAGACAAAATCTGAAGCCTACCAATCTTTACTTTTAATGTTTTAATTTATGAAATTATTGTTTTTACTGTTATTAGTACTTATAACTCCTATTGTGGTCGCTAATAACCATTAGAAGTTGATGCGACCTTTATAAATAAAAAAAAAAAAAAAAAAAAAAAAAAAAAAAATTATATTTTTTAATATTGTTTATTAAAGTACAGTAAATTACCAGTTTTTAATTTTTCCATAGGTTAATTTTTTTGACTTTGGACTTTCTGAAATGACCGATTCAAATTTAAAATTATATAAAAAGTTTTTAAAAATTAAGTATAAGAATGAAATATTTTTCTTGTTCTAGAAAAAATGATTTCGTATATCCATAGTTATGTTTATACCCATTAGTTTCGTTTTATTTGATAATGGTATCTCTTTGATGACAACAGAGGTAAATAAATGTAATTTCTGAAAATCTTTAGAGTGAATTTGCTTTAGTCCTACTCTAGTTTTTCACTCTTTACTTTGGCACGGTTTGTCTGTAGTGTAGTAAGTAAAGGTGATGCGATACTTTAAAAGTTTGAAGGTTGTTTTCTTTTTTAATTAGCTCCTTTAATGGTTATTTTTTATTGGGTGATAGTGCCTTGACTTGTGCGTAGGTAATGATGTTAGATATGAGTATAAAAAATTCCAGAACGGAAATTAAACCGGAGATCTCTGGCATACAAACCAATATACTGACCCCCTACACCAACAGTACGGAAGTTCTTATCGGTTTTCCTTCTTCTTGTAACCTCTATTTTCCCTCTTCTATCTCCGGACCTATTATCTTGCAAAGGAGTCGTTTAAATATGAATGGTTTTTAATAAGTAAAGAAACAAATTCATGTAGGAAACAATCTATTCATTCAATGACAATCAAACTTATACTACTTTTCAACATCTCCAGCTATATTTAAATAGCCTACTTGCATAACCGTTATGTGAACATTCTAATTCCCTTAATGTAGAAATCTTTACCCGGTTGTTTGAATCATTCGTGTACCGATTTTTTGACTGACTCAAACGTCCGTTTATATAATTAAAACTTATTAATTAAATATTTCGGATGTTTGTAGGATAGATAGTAGCGGAGAGCATATTGCTCTATACAACCAATGTTAAATTGGAATCGCCTATCTTTCTTTCCCACAACCTCAAGTGACTGTTGAATATAGTATAGTGGAGCTGACATATTTACGTAAACAAAATATGTTTTTACATTACTAATAAAATTATGATCGAACAGCTGATATTTCCAAGATTACCAACCAACCCTCAAAAAGATTAATTGGTAATTGAATTAATAGTTTTTTATCAAGCTGAAAGCAACTGTAAACTACAGCTTTTTCTGTCTGACTAGAATTATGTTGTGGAAACTCTTTCATGTATGATTCTAGTTAGGCTTACTTAGTATACGCAGGTCTTCAAGAACTTCAAAATATTAAAAATTATGATGGCGTCCTCTCTGGTAAAACATTCCGTAGATAAACTAGTCCTCCATTCGGATCTCCGGGCGAGAACTATCAGAGGGGCTTCATCAAAAAGAAAGCAAATTACAAACGATGTAAGGCGTTACAGGTATGTAGATATGAAACGACTTGCGCAAAATAGAACAGCTTGGAGAACTGCATCAAACCAGTCGAGAGACTGATAACAAAAAAAGAAGTTTTTTATCGATATTAGTTTATCTCGTTAGTTATATATTAAATATTATATTGAACGTCCTTCGTATTTCTGAACTATGCTTGTCTTGAAAGTGATTGATGTCCTCCGTAGTGCAAATACCATCATTCCTCATACGCCAATATTCGTTCGTTCTTCCTGGTCTTACTCCGTATTATCTCTTGAAGATACTTAAAGCTATCAACTTTATATTTTCTTTATTTCTCCTTCAATTTTAAGAAATAATAATTATGATGTTCGTTCTGTATTTTTTTTTTCAAAATAAATATCTGTATATTAATATGACGATTAATTATCACAAAGTAGCAGACAAAATCAAACACTTATAACACGCCTACGAATTGGGCATTCTAGCCTCACACACAAATACTTTCTTCAAAAGACTGATGAACCGACCTGTTATTTTTGCAACGATACTACATTGACGATAATACACTTACTCATAAAATGCCCAGGATTACGTAATCTACGAGAAAAGTATATCATAACACAAAATACGAAAATCATGCTGACTGACGTCAAGAGTATTCAGATCGTGGTTTTGTACCTTACAGACTTACAGTTACACAATATGTTTTAATCCAAATTTTGTTTAGACAAGACATTTTTAGTTCAAATTTTGTTCACTCAAGACATTTTAATTCAAATTTTGTTAATTTAAGATTGGTATGTAATTGTGGTCGCTAATGACTTTATTGTTGATGCGACCTTAAACAAATAAACAAATTAAACAAATAAATAAATACATATTTGTAGTTCCGCTTATTCTGATAACTCATTAAATAATAAAAATTCATGTTACTTAAAAAAATAACTGAAATTAATATTAATACGGATTATAGATTATCAAGAAAGATACGTGGTTGGTTTGCCTTCCATATTTTACATTTCAGTCTTATTACACTAGGAGCAAATAATTCTTATTTCACGCACAGTACTGTCATAGTAATCTACAGTAACTTTTTAAGTGCATTGTTTGTTCTACTTACAGTTTGTTCACTCCTAGTTCTAAACTTTCAAAATGAAATATTGAGGAAAATTTGTGTTGCCAACATATGTTACTACTTTTGGTTTAGTTCTATACACCCTGCTTATGATCTATGAGCACTTTTAGAAACATCAGTTTATAGAAATTAATTATTTCAAGCAAAGTACTAGCTGAAAATTAAAATTGTTTTTTTTAATTTACACCCTTCGGGTCAGACTAGTCAGTTAATGACCCTTTGAATTGTTAAATAACCCTTCGATGTATTTTACATGACCTTTTGAACCTCGATAATGAAAAAGAGTTTTCAAACATATCAGATGGTGTATCGATATATTTACTTATGATTACTAGACAGTGGTTACCGGTATACATGGGTTGTTTAGGTTCTATTAACTATACTCTCTCAGAAATGGTTGGCCTGAGTCTGTACAAAACTACACCTCATTTATACGACAAACATATCATCCTAATCTCATTGGGTCATGGATTGCTTATTGTTCTTAAATTGAACAGATTGCACAGTACACACATTACGGTTAAAAAAAATACTGTGACACTTATCTCTAAAGTCCGTTTCGGGATCTGAGTATATTAAATAATTAACACACTAACGTTTAAAATTACAAGTATTTATTACAACTAAACAACTAAAATTATATAAGTGACTAAAATCTACAATTAAATTAGACTACTTAATAAATAAAAACTAATTATAATTAACTAATATAATAAATATCTTAACTAATTTACTTAATACTACTTACAGAAATGATACAGAGTAAATAAACATTAAATAATAGAGAGTCATTCAGAGTAACGCTGGCCTACTCCAAACGCAACCGTTAATCACTACGCGATTCGCTCACTCAAACACAGACAAATCAATACTAACACCAGACCGTAAACAAACCGGCGCTTATATAGGTGGGCTAATGGAGAGTTCGAGAAAAGACAGAGATTTTCAATATAACAATAAAATACAAAATCCTTCTGATGGCTTCTGGATAAATCTTAACAACTGTAAACAAATGAGGATTAAATAGAAGGTGATACAAAAAGACCAATTTTCTAAATAGGTACCCAGCTCTCAATACCTGTACAACAACAGCTACCTTTACACTTCTTCTTCTCTTCTTCTTCTGACATCCACGGCATAGGCATGTCTGCCTGTTCCGGTCTATAAGATTGCCTCCTTCTGTTAATTTTTAATTTTGTCGATTTATTTTTAATTTTTAATTTCTAGTTTTGCTCCCATCTTTTCCTAGGCCTTCCAATATCTCTTCTTCCTGTTGGTTTATATTTCAGAGTCTGAAAGGGGATTCTATCAGATGGCATTCTTTCCAGATGTTCACTCCATTTGATTCGATACTTCTCCATCATCCCGTTCAATGACTCTACCTTTAGTTCATTTCGAATATCTTCATTTCGCAAGAGATCCAATCTTGTACAGCCTTTAACACTCCTTAGAAAGCGCATTTCTACCGCCTGAATTCTGCTTGCTTCCTTTTTACCGAGAACCCATGCTTCACTTCCATACAACAATATTGGGATGGCCATGGTCTGGTAGAATTTCAGTTTCGTTTCTCTCCTTGCTTTGTTCTTCAAGCTCCTATGGATTGTTCCACAAAGATATTGGAATTTATTTATTTTATTCGAAACATCTATGTCTTTCTCATAGGTGAGTGTACAGCCCAAGTATGTAAAAGCAGAAACTTGCTCCAAAACTGAATCTCTAACCACTATCTTCGTTCGAACCGACCATTTCCCTTTGAAAGCCATCACTTTAGTTTTTGCAGCTGAGATACGAAGGTCATACTCTACACATACTTTAGTCAGTTGGTATATGGAGTATTGCAGGTCGTCTTCTGTTTCCTGAATCAGGATTTGGTCATCTGCAAATAGAAATGTATTTATAAAACACTCACGTCCAATCATTATTCCTGCATTTACCTTCTCCGTCCATTTTCCTAAAACTTCATCTACATATTATAAATTATATAGTGTTGGAGAGAGGCTACATCCTTGTCTTAATCCTTTGTTTATCAATATTTCATCAGAGAGTGTTCTTGATGTTTTAATAGCTATTGATGATGATGATAAATATAAGCTCTTGATAACTTCAATCAATTAATTGTCTTGGTATGCCATAATTCCTTAGAACCTGCCATATTTTCTTTCTACAGATAGAGTCAAATGCTTTCTCGATGTCTACGAAGGCGAGGTGGGTTTCCAAATTAAATTCACGCCTTTTTTCTATCATTTGTTTAACTGTAAATACATTATCCATGCAGGGCCTTCCAATCCGAAAACCACATTGCACATCCGAGATCAAGTTTTCTACTATAATTCGTAATCTGCGGTTTATTATTCTACTGTAGAGTCTGTATCCAGTATTCAAAATGCTTATTCCCCTATAATTATTGCACTTTGTTTTGTCGCCTTTTTTGAAAATAGACATTACAACTGCAACATTCCAACTCTTGGGAATCACTCGCCTCGTCCAACACATATTGAAAAAGTGTATTAATCTGAGGTTTAAAAATATTCCTCCACACTTAAATAATTCAGCATTGATACCCTCAAGTCCCGTTGCCTTTCTAT
Organism: Catonia carolina; assembly: GCA_035578175.1. NCBI lineage: Eukaryota > Metazoa > Arthropoda > Insecta > Hemiptera > Achilidae > Catonia > Catonia carolina. The sequence goes on along the minus strand of JAQMRL010000005.1, from coordinate 10,272,106 downwards.
TTTTTAATTCTTTCAACGCTATATTCAATTCATCCAGTGTCAACAAATCTATCCCATCTATCTCATCCTGTTGCAATTCTTCGACAAATTTGTCTTGTTCTTGTTGCGGGTCCCACCATAACTTTCTATAATGATCCACCCAATCTTTCTCTTCAATAGGATTTATTTGCAGAGTATCCTTGTTTTCTGAATTTAGGTGTCTCATTATTTTGTAAGCCATGGTCTGTCGTCCATGAATGTCATCTTCAATTCGACTAACAAATGTCTCCCAGGAATCTCTACAAGCTCTACGCACCACTGCCTTTGCGAAATTTCTCTTTTGTTTAAAATCTCTTTCATTTTCATCTGACGGATTCTGTAAGTATTTCAAGTATGATTCATGTTTTGTGGCTACAACCTCTTCAATTTTTTTGTTCCATATTTTCATCCCTTTCTGTTTCCTGAATTCGTTACGAGTGCCTAAAGCTTCATTTGCTGCTGAAAACCTTACATCTTTTATATTATTCCATTCTTCATCGACATTTTCACTGGTGGGTGAATTTCCAAGATACTGATTCAGTCTATTCTGGTATAAAATTTTGATACCCTCATCTTGGAGTAAATGTATTTTAAAAACTCGATCTTGCTTAGCCTTTTGAGTACATTTCATCCTCCTCCAAGGAGCAATTATCTGTATCTTTGATATCAACAAAAAGTGATCAGATCCTACATCACTGCCTCTGAACACTGTAGTATCCCTTACCCATGGACCAAGTCGATTATTCACCAAAACCAAATCAATGATTGAACGGCTTCCTCTGGCACTCCAGGTGTATTTATGGATGTCTCTTTTCTTGAAAAATGAGTTAGTTATCTTGAAACCATTATAAGTGGCAAAATCAAGCAATTCTTTACCATTGTTATTCAAGATGTTTTCCCCATGTATTCCCAAGACTTGAGGTATTGGATGATTTCCAGTGCGTGCGTTGAAATCCCCAGCAACAATCAAATGGTCTTTTTTATAATCATTGACGGTTTTCTATAAAATTTCATAAAATCTTTCAGTTTCTTCTTTTTTACCTTCCTCTGGTGCATACACGCCAACAACTGTCAAATTCCCTCGATGTATTTTGAACTGTGCTACTATTATTCTCTCATTTATCATTTTATAGTTTTTCAATTTATTCATCCATTTCTCATCCACCATCAGAGCTATTCCTTTACTTGCCCTCTCATTCCTTTTAACCCCACTGTATATGAGTGAATATTTCTCCAACCCCATCGTTCCTTGAAGTTTCTTTTTTGTTTCCGGAATTACAGCTACATTTACTTTCTTTTTTTCCAATTCCGTACCTAATAAAGCTTCTTTTCCATGAAGTCCTCTAACATTCCACACTGCTAAATTCAAATTATCAATTATTCCAAATCGTTTTTCTTTTAAGCATTTCCTTTTTAAATTTCCTGAGTTTCCTTTCCGATTTCCGAGGCTATCTGTAAGACTGTGAGTTTGCTTTACACTTTAAAACACCATTTATTAGTAGACTTAATAAAATGTAAGGTGTAGTAAAATGAGTAATCTAAAATTATATATTACAAAATATTCTTTATACAAGTATTTAACTCCTGTATTGGTAAAAGTAAATTTAAAAAATAATGTAAAGGGTAGTAAAGCGAGTAATCTAAAATTAGATATTTTTTATGCAAGTATAAAAGAACTGCAGAGTGTGCACAAAAGACTGATTTATAAGACTATAGATCTCGTAGAAAATTATTTGATAGCCATAGTTGGATACGCTCTCATTTTACGGGCTTTAAAGTGTGAGCGCACAGTGTAGACTGTTGGAAGTTCTGTATATTTACAACATTCTACATTCACGGGTTGATATTCCGAATATTCCGGGTTATAATCTCGAAGATATTTGACAGCGTGCCTTGTACAACTTTAAAAAATTTCAGGTTGTATGGTGGAGACACAAGAAGTAGAATAGCTCTAATTAATAGATGTATGGCTACAACAAATGATATAAATGAAGAGGTAGGTTTGTTTTACAGAGATACCAAAATTAAAGAAAAATTATACAATATACTGTGAAAGAAGGCTGTGAATATTTCGTTATGTTTATATTATGTTATGTATTTTATGTTCTTTGTGTCAATGTGGTATGTGTTGGGCTCGGCGGCTGACTGTTTTTTGGTAAAAGAAAAATAATTACAATGATAAGATAATATAATGATGCAGTATACCAATGCAATATATTATTAGTGTTCTACTGTACCACCTCGCATCCTTGCGACCAGCCATAGTAGTGCGTGGCGTTGGAGGGGGTAGGGTAGTTTTGGAGCCCCCCCCAAAAAAAAAAACAAATGAAAGGGATAGTAAAGTAAGTAATATAAAATTAGATATTCTTTATACAAGTACTTAACTCCTGTATTAATAAGCTCAGTAGTATAATTATATTTTTTATAATATAGTATATAGTAGTACAGTAAAATCTCTCTATTGCGGAACTCTCTATAGCGGAAATCTCTCTTTAGCGGCATTATTTGCCGACCCCGACCCTTTCGTATACTACGATAATGTATTTAACTCTCGTTATAGCGGCACAAAAATCTCTCTATAGCGGCAAAACAATATCTTCAGGATATGGATTTAGACGTCTATGTAGGGGCAGACAATGACTTAGCCACTTCAGCAGATGTTGGCAATGATGCAATAATCGAAAATGTCTTAGCCCAAAACAACGAGCAAGAAAGTGAATGACGATGAAATGGAAACAGAAATGTTGTACCTTCAAGTAAACAAGCACTAGACGCTATTCTTGTTGTTTCAACGTACTGTCATTGCCAATATGTAAATGAAAAATTACAAGTTTTAAACATTGAAAATGATATTGAAGACATGTTTTATAAATTGAAAACGAAACAAAATTTACAACTTATTTTACGAAATGAAATGTACTTCACAGTCATTGTTTCCTTAATAACAAAAAAATATATACTGTACTGTGTATTTTTTTGCGTTTGTGTAGCCTATGTTTTAGGAGATTTTAATTGTATGTATCCTATGTTTATTACTGTTCAGTAAAAACCGAGTTTCAGTGCTAATTAATTTTAGGCTATCTATTACGGTATGTAGGCCCTACTGTATGAATGATTATTGAAAAAAGTTCAATACGAAAAGTGAAATTCTATTGTTAAACATTAGTAACACAACATCTAATAAAACCAGTTTGTATCCAAATTTCTTGTTAAGTTAATAACCTACACTTTATGTAGGTAATTAATTTAAATATCTCACTGTATTGAAGTAATCTACTGTATTAAACATTCGTCATAAAGTTATCTATTCAGTAGTTTTTCAAAAACTTATTCCATGCACCATTTACATACGTATATAAGTTATTTTGTACAGAAAAATTAGTACTCCAACTTCCCTCCCACCGTTAATTACTCGCTCTCTCTATAACGGAACTCTCTTTATAGCGGCGGTATCTCATGGTCCCTTCAATTCCGCTATAGAGAGATTTTACTGTATATTATATAAACAACAACATGTATTATAGCATATTGTTGCAGTAATATATAAGACGATTATTGTCTTATAATTTACTGCAACAATAGGCCTACACTATAATAAATGTTGTTGTTTAGGTCATCAGCCGCAAAGCTGGTTTGAACCTGTAGAGGTTTTCATAAGTAAAACGAGTAGTGAGGTGGTTTATCATTGACTTCCTCACTGATTGGAAAAGTACGCTTATCAGCACGCCGGGCCCTCTAAATAGCACATATTTTTCACTCTGGTAATGACACCTTCACTTCATTCACTTTCAGAGGAGATAACTCTGATTAGTGTCTTTTACACCTCTATTTCTTCTGTTCTTAAATAATTCAGTCATTTAATTGGCTGACGAAGTGATAAGAAACAGAACTATTTATTTTAGCCCTGCAACTAACAGATTGAGTGTAAATAATTTGACACTCCACCTGTTTATTGTGGGCAAAATATTTGATATAAGTTAGAATCCCGAATTCGCACTCGCACACTCCCATACCCAGACCAATTAATAGAAACAATTATTTTTTTGCGTTCAGGGTGTGAGAAAATGTATTCCCGGTAAAAACTTTATTTAGAAATAATATCGTCATGAAAACAATACGTTATTCCCTATATTACATATGGGGCGAGAAAAACAAAACCAAAATTCAACGAAACTGAAATCTATTCTTACGCAGAATGATAAGCAGCTGAGTTTACTTTCTCCATGAAATTTTTTTTGTTTTTTTTTAACTTATTAATTTACAATCAGCCTTTACAATGTGGCTTTAAGCAAATCATTATAACAGAATTAAACTGACGTGAGTGAAGTAGACAGCCTTTGCTCTCACTTTAACTAAATAAAATTATAATACAAAGTTAATAACAAACAAAGAAAAGTTGCAACGTTACAAAATTAACAATAACAATGTAAAAGAAATTAACAATAGAGAAATAAAGGAAAATTAAATTTTGAAATTTCACTTTATATTAAAAAATAGTGATGAAGATGAATGGTGAATTTAATTTTATGTATGGATTAAAAACGTTGGTTCTCCATGACATGGCCGAAGAAAACCTCCTAAAGAAGGCACTACAGTAATTCATTTCAGGTGTTGTATTGTTGTTTTAAAATAAGTCAGTAGGGTTTCTTTGTTTTAGTCGGCAAGTGACGTTTGAATTATCTAAAAGCGTGATGGCGAGATGATTTTTTTTAAAATGTATTTATTTAAAGTCGCATCAACTGCTTGGTTATTAGCGACTACGGTGTATCATGTAACTGTGGGATTTGACACGTGAAAATTTCCAGACCCTGGTTGGGAATCGGACCCGGTACCTTCCCGTGGCAGGCCAATGCGCTAATCACTACGCTACTGAGGCCGCACCGAGATTATTTATTTGTGATTCAAGTCTTCTTTTGTATTTTTTACTGAATGTGTGGATTTCTTGTTTATTTGTAGGAATGTTTAAATATATATGTATGTAATAAAATATATTATAAATGAGCTGTATTAACTAACTATATAAGCTATAACGTTATAAAAAGAAAAATATACGGAGTAGGATTTGAAGGTGTGTTTGAAGTAACCTTAACATCAACAACCCTTTGTTAAAGTTTGTCAGGGCTTTGTACTTTGATAAAAAAATCTGGTATATTATTTAAACAGTTAATCTGCTTTTTTCTCATTCAACTCTTTAGATAAAGCTGTATTAATATTTCAAAAACCGACTTAATAATATGTAGGCTAGTTTAGAAAGAAAATTTTGTTTCCAAAGTAAAAGAGACAGTTTAAAATACGCACTACGCAGTTTTGCATAATTCATAATATTTTTCTTTTTAAGCCCCCATCACGTTGTTACTTCTCATATTTCACAGGGGTAGAGAGAGAGATAAAAAGAGGGTAGAAAATTTGTAAAATATGATGAAAAAAGGACGACAAACTAAGGATAAAGATATCGTGGTTATATCAAAACATGTTGAAAGAAGGCTGGGAAAGTAATGTCACAAAGGATATTTTTCTTCGGTACACAACCAGAAGAGTTTTTAGCGTATGTAATTTAATCTATACTGCATTCCCTGACCCATCTTCAAAGTTGTATAATGTTTTTACATAGATAAAACATGCCTATTTGAAAAAGAATTTACAATGTGCTTTCCAAAATTCTATTTTCTTTGGAAACATTTAAAAGAAAAACTGTCTTTCATGTTTTTACTGAATTTTATCTTATCCTTTACATTTCATTCCATGAATTATGAAAATTGTGTAGGCGACATTTTTAATAATTAATGATACAAAAAACCACATATTCAAGACTACTTCAATTTTTTACCTTATAACTGAGTTTGATTCTGTATCTAGAACCTTTTATTTTATTTTATCAACTGTGACGAATGACTCGACGTGGAATGAATCAATTTTAATTCGGTTTTACTTTTAGAAAATCACAAATTACTACAAAATTAACTGTTAGTCCATTCAAAAGTCGAAACTTTCTTAAACCTTTATAGGGGTTTGGTAAGTATACTTAACACTATCGGCAATAATGTCGATTTTTTTAAGAATAAGCTCTGCAGTTGAACCCTAATGGCATTTTATGGGTTTATAAATGTTCTCTGGGAAGTAGCTATCCACATTTTGAAATTGATGCGCATCGACCATTTGCTTCATGATTTACACGAATGTAATAAGGATTTACACCAGCGTACGCAACCGTGTTGTTTTGTTGTTACTTCAATACAATACTTAGAAAATTCGAGTTGTTTTCGAAAAAAACAAGCATTCATACTAATTAATATACGACGTTTAGCTATTAAATAACGAGGCGACGTTGTAAAAAATTTTATTTTTATTTTATACATAATCACTTATTTTCACCTATAATATACACTCCTTCTCTATCCCTACAACGCTCCTTGTGAATTTTCCATTGTTGGAAACAGTGCTGGAAATCATCTTCTGTCAGCTCCTTCAGGACACGTGCCGCTTTCTCTTTTACAGCTTCCACAGACTCAAATCTTGTCCCTTTTTTAATGTACATTTCACTTTAGGGAACAGGTAGAAGTCACATCGTGCAAGATCTGGTGAATAAGGTGGATGTTCTAACACTGAGATGCTGTACTTGGCTAGGAACATCTTGACAGATAACGCGGAATGAGCTGGCGCATTGTCTTGGTGGAGAACCCATAATTTGTCCTTCCACATTTCGGGACGTTTTTTCCTTACACTTTGACGTAGTTTAGAAAGTATCTCAAGGTAGTAATATTGATTAATTGTTTGACCTTCAGAAACAGATATCAAAAAAAACAATCATCGTTGCTTTAAATTTTGACTTGCTCATTAGAGCTTTTTAGGCTGTCGGTGAAGTTCGGCTCTTCCAGTGCATGGATTGGCGCTTCGTTTCGGATTATAAGTAAAAAACCACGTTTCACCACATGTTTTTATCTTCTACCTGTTCCCTTAGGTGAAATCTGCATTAATAGGGACAAGATTTGAGTCTGTGGAAGCTGTAAAATAGAAAGCGGCGCGTGTCCTGAAGGAGCTGACAGAAGATGACTTCGAGCACTGTTTCCAACAATGGAAAATTCGCATGGAGCGTTGTAGGGAAAGAGAAGGAGTGTAAATTGAAGGTGACAATAAGTGATTATGTATAAAATAAAAATAAAATTTTTAACAACGTCAGTCTCGTTATTTAATAGCCACACCTCGTATATTAAGGCCATTACAAGGGCCATTTATAATATTATAAAGCTGTTTTACACAACGCTTGTTCATTTATTGCAAAATAAAGAATAAGACGTATAGGTAACAGAAATGATAGATTACTTATTTTGTGAGAGATTTAAATCTCGATACCATCCAAAAAATAAGTGGAAAGTTTCTTCACCTACTTCACCTGAATACCCGCCTTTGGTTTAATGATTTGAAGTTATTAAAAATGGCTTACAACAGCCCAAGTCTTCACTAAAATATCCAGTAATTTAATATTTGCCACAACACTAAATTGTAAACAATCAGAAAGTAAGTACCAAAGTAAACAATGAAAGAAAATAATCAAGGTTATCTAATAAACTATTATAACAAGAATAAGAAAACCTGTACCTACTTTAACACTTTAACTTTGTCCTGTTATAAAACAAGAGGAGTTGAAAACGACTTTTAAAACAATACTTGAGAAGCATTCAAGTTTAGAATGGTAGTAAATTCAACTTTTGTTTAGTTTAAAATTAAATGTTACGTAAATTGATGTTTTCTTTACGCCCTTCTCGAATGTTATATAAAATAAGAAATGTTTTGTACCTAAAAACTTAGTGTAAGCCGAGTTGTTTAATATCCTAAAAGTTTATTTTAACGTTTTAAAATTCAAAGGTATTATGATATTTTGTTTACGTGACTAATTTCTTTAAAGAAATTTCTAATAACTTTACTAAAATATTTTTTGAAGTAATTTATTTTTATTAACATAATAATAATTATATGGTTTCATTTTTAACATTCTTTGTACGGGGTATACGATGCATAATTTTATTAGTTTAAAGGAGAAATATTTGTAAATGTTTTTCGTAAGAATGTATGAAGGATTATCCCGAAGTAAGCCAATTGATATTTTGCGTGTTTTGTGTTCTTTCTTGGCCCTTTGGACTGTGATCAACAGAGAAATCGGATTAATAAAAACAAAGTCTATAAATTAAAAATAAATTATACTTGATATAAAACAAAAAAATACAGAAAAGTTTGGAAATTTAATTATAATATTTATGAAGTCACCCATGCCACAGACTGATATAGTTAGTTAGTCGAGAATCAATATTGACAAACGAATCACATAGAAATCTAACATTTCATTAAAATGAAAAACATTTACACACAGAAATGATTATACTGTAGGCCTAAATATGATTCCTTAAAGAGAAATATTATATTGGAACTTATCAATATGCATATTACAAAGTACAGTAACTATTGACATTTTATGCGGTTTCAGAATAGTTATCTATAAATTATCATGAAAATTACTATTCCTGAATGGAAAATTAAAGTTTATTAAATACCATCAATAAATATGTTTAGAATCGTATAATTGTTCAGAATAGAATGGTATCTGTGTAAAATATGGAATCAACTGATATTAGTTATTGGCAGTCGTATAATTTTATGAAGCATATTATTAACTATTGGTAATTGCAGCAAGAATCGTTTGATTAAGTTGTAACATAACTAGAAATACTATTATAGTATTAATAATTACTAGTATATAATTAAAAAGTAAAGTTTTAATTATTCAATAATTATTGTTCTATTGTAATTATAGAGTATTCATAATTTAAGATATATTTTATATGTAGGTACATTAGTTTAAAATATCATATCAATTAAACTACGTCTCTAAATTTAATTATAATATTTATAAAACCTTCTAATTTTAATAAAGCTCAAAATTTATCAGTAGAAAAGCTTAAAAATTACTTTCCAACCATTAGCCTCTCGTTGAAAGTCATTGCAAGTATAATTAATCATATCTTGGCTTTACTTTTAAATTTACGGTATGAAATAATGTTTTTTAAATACAAATTTTTAAAGAGACTAAAAAAAAATTTTACAATGTAATGGTTGTACATAGAGGGCAGTCCTCTAAGGAATGAGTCGTAGGTTATTAAAAAACTACCCGAAAGTACAAGCAGCAGGGATCAACTGATGATTGAGGGTATAAGAACGTAACTGGATGTTCGCAACCTGAATGGGAAGATTGTAGAATATCGAAATCAACGAACAGAGAATATTAGACTCAGATAATTTAAATAGACAGTTAACATATTGTGACAATATCGAAGAAGGGTATGGTTTGCGAAATTTCTAGTACTTCATTTTTTTGTCATTAGTCTCTCGACTGGTTTGATGCAGTTCTCCAATCTGTTCTATCTTGCTCAAGTCGTTTCATATCTACATACCTGTAACACCCTACATCTTTTGTAATTTGCTTTATATATTCTAATCTTTGCCTCCTTCTACAATTTACTCCCTCAATATTACCCTCCATTATTAATAGCCCAATACCTGGATGTCTTAGGATATGCCCCACTAGCCTTATCCCTTCTTTTGATAAGATGCTTCCATATACTTCTTTTTTCATCCACTTGCCTAAGAACCTCTAAATTACTTATTTTGTCCACCCACCTAATCTTTAACATTTTCCTATAACACCACATTTCAAAAGCTTCTATCCTCTTCTTTTCTACAGCCCCTATCACCCACGTTTCATTTCCGTATAATGCTACACTCCAAACATAATGTTTAAAGAAATTTTTCTCTACTTCATTTATAAAATGATAAAGAGTACATAATAGAGGGAAAAGTAACAATAGGGCTAGGTATAAAAGTATACCTACTCATAGAGGGATTTGGTCTTTGTTGTACAACTATTTATGAAAGGGTCGGTTGATTACCTGTAACACCTTTTATCTATTGTTGACTTGTTTACAATAAATTTTTCTAGTACTCATTTATAAAGGGTTTTTGTACTTTATTATTTGTATCGAATTTCTCAGTTTTGCTAGAATTATCTTTTTGAAATACTTATATAAAGAGCACCCGAGTGCGGTCAGAAAGTTAGTATCCGTTTGATCTTTGACGAGTGTTTATTGAGTGGCTAACGGTGCGTAGTACAGGTTACCTATCCGAGCATTGTAGTGGTTACCTATTGTTATATTATCCTGTGTATGTGTATTATATTCAGTTTTTGTGTAATTCAGTTCCATTGTGTATGTGTATTCTATACAATTGATTGTACGTAGTACTAAGTAAATTATTTAAGTTATCTATTGTAATACTCCATTATAATTAGTTTATTATTTATTTTGTAAATTGTTTTAGTTGTAATAAGTATTGGTAATTGTAAACTTTAGTGTATTAATTATTTAATTACCTAGATCCCGAAACGGACCTTAGCGATAAGTGTCACAATATTTTTGACTGCCCGCCCACCACGGAGCCTTAAATGCACGGCGCCTCACAGAGACGCCAGCGCTACCAGGTTGCTATAGCCCCCAGAAACCAGCGCCCAATGACTTCCAACCCCTAGAAACGCTAACCCTACAACTATGAGACTCGCCCGTATCAGGCATACCGTTAGAAAGGCTGGCTAGTTTACGATCTCCTATCTATATGAAATAAAGCCCAAAGAATTGTGTAGGGTAATAGGCATATAGAATCCATCCAGCGCCACAGATGTTCCCTCAAACATCAGAATCCTGTCTTCAAAAGACACGGGTCACAGTGCATGGTATCACACGCCAGAGAGACTTCGACCTGAAATGGTTGTCATCTACCACAAATTTAGTTCAGAATGGCCACAAAAATTGCTCCCTTAGCCATATAAAAATAAAAGTACAGTGCTGGTATCCGCCCAGGACATGGAGCAGGTATTGCACTCACGAACGTGTGTACATCACGGCTCTGTCTTCTTTAAACCTCTCTCCCAACACCACTTATGCCTATTGCTTAGTAATGTGTTACACATTTGTTTTGTAAACTGTTTTCTTCCTTTTCGCTTGTTTTATTATCTCCTCGAGGTACTTGAAGCTTCAGCTTTTTCAATGTTTTAGTATTGTATGTTCAAGTAACGTAGAGCTGTTTCGATTTTCGTTTGTACTTAGATTTTTTAAGGAAATTTATACCACTCGTTTTAAAATAAAATATAAATAAAACAAATTATTGTAATATATTTTAATATCTACAATTACTAATGTTTGGTTCACTCGTCATGGAAAAGTTTTGTAAAAAGATTTAAGTTAAAAACATATAAATTTAAATCCCATATCATAAATAAAAATAATGAACTACATTAATTACAATATGAACTGAAACAGCAACGTTTTATCTAATACTCAAACAAACGCTAGGTTTATGTGATAAATTGTATAGGTGTGATCATGAAAAACCATCTCATCATCATAAAGTTAGCAAAAATCATGAAAAAAATTCAACAAGATAGGTGAGTATATGCCTAGAGATTTGTGGGTTCTTCCTACAAGTAATTTTTTACGTCAAGGAAAAGGGGAAATCTGTTGGGAATTACGTGTTATGAAATGTTTATTACAGCACTGAATTCCAGGATGAGAACAGTATTTTTAAAGCTCACACTTTACTAGAGTACAGGGGATAAAATATAAAATAAAAATAACATAGTCATTCGCACTATGTTTTACAGATTTTCTAGAATCTACACCATGTAACACGGAACTTGAATTTCAATGAAATACTTAAATCTAATTTTATTTTAACTCTACGGTATTTAAATTCAGTGCTTTTGTAAATGTACTTTTCAATATAGAAACTATCAATGAAACTTCATTATAATCCAACTCTTATTTCAGTTTCTTTCGGGAACTAGTTAATAACAAATTATAAAACTTATAACAACTTAACAAACTTATAAATTACAATAAACATTTACTGTTAAATTACTAGCAAATTACAATTAAATTACTTAATAATAGAATAAATTTACTACAAAATATTTAAGACAATATTTAATTAAAAACTTTAGTTTTTAGTTTTACGTAGTTAACCTTAACTAAAAAGAAAGACGTTCATACACAATCCAGTTAGTAATCGATTCTTACTAACGTCTAACCAAAATTTTATACAATATTTCCCGTACGCAGACCTATTTTATAATGTGCACGTTTTCATTGTAAAAACTTGTTTTCATAAGTTAACAATTATTTACAACTGGTTTCACATCAACAGTTTATGTAAAAATCTGGTGTGAAACACTCACACGAATTTCTCTTGCCAATGCAAATAATGAACAATATACCAAACATTAGTAATAAAACATTAGAATTAAACAAAAAACTAATCTCAAAAAACGTTACCTAATTTTAATCATGAGTTTGTCTTAATAACACGGAAAATCACTCTTTCACGCTAAACTAGGTTCTGTAGAGAAAATGCTCATAAATAAAATTTGTAGATTCTTTAATTTTCTTATAAATTTGATTTTGATATTTTGCCGTAAAATGCACACTAAGGCTGAATCTTTTTTGAAAAAAGTTTTTTACAGCTTTTTATGAAAAAAAATTGAAAATTACTAATTACCGCAAAACTAAGCGTTATACAAAAAAGATTTTGAAACAAAAGTCTTAGGTTTTTAACTTTTCTACAACTTTGATTATATACATTTGTGCGCTGAAATGCACATTAGGGCTGCAATCCTAAAAAAAAAACATTTTTTTTCTTTGAGAGCACAGCCTTCCCAAAAGTTTTAGCATACATGGTGCCTACCTTATCTTGTGTAACATAAAAAATGTAGTAAATGATGCGATTTTTAAAAAAATCGTAGGAGCATTTTTTTTTTTAAAATCGCAAAAAAGTGAAAAATGACACGAATAAACTACTACTTCCGGTTGATCGATTTTGATTAAAATATTTGTGTAGGTTCCTCTAGTGGTATCTAACTAAAGTTTGAGATTTCAATTTTGTACGATGTTTCGTTCTTAAGATGTTCTGTTCACACACAGGACAATCGGTAAAAACATGGTTTTTTTCAGGGGGTCTGAAAAGTGTATATCCGGTGAAAACTCGATTTCGAAAAATCGACATGAAAACAAAAGTTTCCTTTCTGTATATTCATATAGGCAAGAGAAAGTAAAAAATACAGGTGCTTTTACATTAACGGAGGGCTACTCTGATTTTAGTTGGAAATTCACTGAAATGCACTCTCACTCATTAAACGCTGATATACTTACACTATCAGTTGATTTCTGGAGGATTGAAGTCTTTAATAGCACCCAAAATCGGGGTAAAGAGGTCTCCAGCTGTAAACCGCCACTGGAACTCGCCATGTGTCCTAATTGTATGTAGCCGTCCCGCGATGTCTTTTGTTTCACTATTTAGCACTGCCCCACAACCCCTAGTTTTAAATAAAATATTGTTTTAAATAGGAATTTTCGGAAATAGAAACTAGTAGAAACGTTCACTTTTATTTTTATTTCTTTTGCCATGATCCAGTAAAACGAAGGAAAGGGTCTCGATTGTTTGGAGAAACAATCAGACTACAGATATAAAACCATTAGCTACTTTCTTTTCTTTCTTTTTTTTTTTGTTTGTTAAAAATCGGATCAACAGCTTGGTCATTAGAGACTTCGGTGGATTAAGAAAATGTAACATGGGTTTTGGTACGTAATAATTTCCAAGAGCCTAGCTGAGAATCGAACCCTAGACCTCCGCTTAGAAGGCTAGTGCGCTAACCACTATGCCATGGGGGTGGTCAGTTTCTTTTTAGAGTTAGTGATTGACTGTGAATGAAATTATTGTTGTTGGACGTTTCGAAATAGTTTTGTTACAAGACCGGTTTTGAATTTCATTAATAGTGCGTGTGCCTACAGAAAGTGGTTTTGTGGACAGATAAATCAGTACTTTGATTGTTAAGTGACATTATCTTATTTTATAATCGAGTTTAGTTTAAGCTAAGTTTTGTAATGAGTTAAGTTGAAGTAATCTGAGTGTAATTTGTTAGTAGTCTACGTTTAATTATTATTGACTATGTCAAGTCAATAATTTTATTTTTATAAATCTAAAGAAAGTCAGTTTATTATTTATTATTCTCAGATCCTGAACGAACTTAGATTGTTTCAATGTTACAATTTAAATTGTTACATTTTATAAGTAAATTGTTACAATTTATAAGTAATAAATTATGATCTTTAGTTATGAAATGGAGAAAAACAGTTTGCAGTCATTTGAAGAACCGGAAGAAAAAATTATGACTTTGAAAGGCTGACAAGAAAAAATGTAATGGAAAAGATAAGTTGGAAACATAAAATCTGGAAAGCGGAAGTAAAGAAAACATTAAATGCGAAAAGAACAATGTTAAAATATTTTAATAAAAGTTGAAAGAAAAAACTTGATCATTTACTCGGAAAAATAAAGAAAATTTGTAAGTTAAAAGTGGTCTGAGGAAATAAGTGGAATGGAAAGTGTTGAGGAATGCAGATAGAATCAAAAGAGAAAGATACTTTATAAAACAAGAGTCGCAAAGCGTAAGATATGAATGATAAATGAGCGGGTATATAATAACTGTATAAATTGAAGAATTCTTCCAGAAAACAAAGTATTCGGATGATTATGGACCTAATGATAAAGATTTTCATGTTATAATAAAACAGCAAGAATCTATTTAAATGTGAATATTATAAATTAACTGAGAAGTAAATTACTCATCGTTCCAAGAAACAGAAACCTTTTATTTTCTTCAATATGCAATATTATTATCTATGCAATTTTATTTATCTCATTTTATTTATACTTGTGAAAATTTCTATTAATGAGAAATCTTCCTCTATAAAATTACTAATGGTAGGCAAAATATATAGACTAAGGTGTATTTACTGAAAACATATTATTGTAACACTTATCTCTAAAGTCCGTTTCCGGGATCTGGGTAAATTAAATAATTAACACACTAAAGTTTAAAATTACAAGTATTTATTACAAACTAAAAATTACAATTGATATGAGTCTTAATTATTGTACAAATGAATTACAGTTACTACAATAGAGTAACTTAGAAGAAAAAACAAATTACTTACAATAAATTAATAACATTAAATAAATTAGACCGGATTACAAAATTAGTTTTCACTTACTTAAACAAGTTCTACTTAAGGGAAGACTGTACTTTGTATCCCGCCAATGTTAAATTTGCTAGTTTTAGGTACATTTTTCACAAAATTGGTAAACGATAAAGAAATTAAACTTTACTTACTTGTAGTTGTCAGGTTGCTCGAGCTACTGATATTTTCGCAACTTAACCCGTTAAACTATAAATTTAATAACAGTATAAGGAATAACCTAAAAATGTTAACAATTTTTTACGGTATTTTACGTATTTTATAATTTTTGTAGCTTTTGAGGAAGTCATAAAAGTGCCGAAATATTTAAATGTACTTGATAAATAACTGGTAAAAATTTCAGCCTGGTATGTTTAATGGTTTCCGAGAAAAATTTACCTAAATGTTAAAA
Organism: Catonia carolina; assembly: GCA_035578175.1. Classification (NCBI taxonomy): domain Eukaryota; kingdom Metazoa; phylum Arthropoda; class Insecta; order Hemiptera; family Achilidae; genus Catonia; species Catonia carolina. The sequence goes on along the minus strand of JAQMRL010000005.1, from coordinate 10,256,569 downwards.
TCTAAATTTACGGGATTGGGCAAAAACACAAAAAGGCACAAATCAAAAACGAAATGCACACTAACAAGTAGCTAAATTTCCTATCAACATTTGATTAGTAAGCTGAACCAACAGCTGCGAGTATTAAAAACAGTAATGCAGATATTTTAAAAACTAAAATATTCCCTTTGCTCTAAAACGATCGGTATAAAACTATAAAAAAATATCCGTTCTTCATGACACGATAATTTTTATGGGTAAACCTCCTAAAAACTTAATTTTTTTTCATTAAAATACATTTTTTTCACGCAATTTAATGTTTTTGTGGTTGATCTCAGTCTGAACTATTGAAAAACATAAAGAACCGAAATTCGAAATTTTCAGTTGAAACCATCATACAGTCTCGCCTTAACAACGATCATACGTGTCTACAATACACGCTGAATTTCTTCGCAGGCGTATTCGTACACAGTATAACTCACTTATTCACTGATAGAACAAAACTAAAAACTAAAATATTCGCAATTCGGAAAAACAGGGAAAAAATTCAGAATAGTTTTGATAAAGAGAACTATCTAAAGAGAAGAGACTTCGACTTCCTCAAAAAAAAACGTAGAAGAAACTCTTTTTAAGTGGTTTACTTCGCAACGGGCAAACAATGTGACCGTAATAAGCCCGTTCCCAACCTTTGTGCAGCTGAGAGGCATGCATTACGTCACTACTACTGTGAGAGATTGCGTTAGTAGTAGTAACGTTTTTCTTGTACGAGTAACGTTTTAGTAACTTGTACTATGTAGTAGTCACGGGTACTATCCAAACGACATATATTCGGTGTCGCCGTCTACAGCGAATAACAACGTATGTCACCGCACTAAGCAGCCAACTGCCTTGGGTAGAGCAATGAGATGATTTGTACACTTTTATGACGTAGCAGCAGTCTGGTACTTTGTCTGTCCACTTTATCCCGCAGCTGCACAAAGCGTAGATTCATACAAATAAACTTTGGACAGTTCTAATTGGCACAAGCAGCTTCGGTGTTTATCTACTCCACTCTTCGCCTCACGCTATGCAACGACGGTACAGTCACAAAAGTATACAATCGCTACTGTAATGTGCGACTCACACATGGTCACTGCGGTTTGTTTTCACTGTTATTATTAATAATCTATCAAAACACAATGATGTGACTAATTTGTTTTCATATATGATTTCTGTTCATTATAATATTTTAGTTACCAATTTTTATAATAATCATTACCAATTTGTTTAGTTAGTTACGTGCGTCTGTAGAGTATAGTTCAGTGAGTTTTTGCAGTTTAGTTCTTGTAATTTATAATTTAATTTTTTACTGGGAGAAATTAAGTAGGTACATATTTTAAAATGAAATGATTATTTTGTATGTTAGTACATTGAAATAAGGTTGTAGACATTTTTTTGCGTACATTAAAGTTTGTAGACCTTGTTGAAAGAATAGGTTACGGATATACTTTATGTGGAACTGTGTGTACACGTAGAGCAAGAACTGTGCCAGTTCAAATTGTCCACAGTTTAAACTGGATCTTTGCTACAAGAAAAGGCCGTCACTTACAGTTACTATTGCTTACAATGACCGGAAAAAGCCGGTCCTTTGGAGGTCACTGTATCTGATAAATACTGTAGGCTACTTTTAATTGTTCCTGTACATAGCCTAAGAATTTTGATATTTTTCTCTGATATATTAAATAATAATATTTATTGCCATAACTTAATCATTTTAAGAAATTAATTACAAAGTTTCTTTAAAAAAAAAACAATTTCTTAAAACATTGTTTGGAGTGTAGCATTATACGGAAGTAAAACGTGGGTGATAAGGGCTGTAGAAAAGAAAAAGATAGAAGCTTTTGAAATGTGGTGTTATAGGAAAATGTTAAAGATTAGGTGGGTGGACAAGAGAAGTAATTTAGAGGTTCTTAGGCGAGTGGATGAAAAAAGAAGTATATGGAAGCATCTTACCAAAAGAAGGGATATGCTAGTGGGGCATATCCTAAGACAGCCAGGTATTGGGCTATTAATAATGGAGGGTAATATTGAGGGAGTAAATTGTAGAGGGAGGCAAAGATTAGAATATATAAAGCAAATTACAAAAGATGTAGGGTGTTACAGGTATGTAGATATGAAACGACTTGTGCAAGAAAGAACAGGTTGGAGAACTACATCAAACCAGTCGAGTGACTAATGACAAAAAAATTACAAAGTAGCCAATTAAAAAACAGAAAAAGTTTACTAAAAATAACTATGGCGTTGCTAACAAAAGCCGAGGTTTGAGCGCCAGCAACGAGTCGAGACAATACACACATGAAAGTGTAGATGAAAGTGTGAGCTAGGGCGTCAAAAACCATAAGTCGTAAAATGAGACAAATTACAGAGTAATTAAAAAAAACTATATTTAATTATATTAATTTATTATTAAGAATAGCTTTCTATTTATCTGTAATTTGTTATAACCAGAATTTATTTAAGGAGTACTCTCAAAAACTATTAAAAATCTTTTGATGCTTTTACTATTAACTTAATGTCAATTATTTCCTTAGTTTAGGCTTCATCCCCATATAGGTATATACATAAGTCATTAAGAAAAACTCTGGTGTGAAACACTCACACAACTTTCTCTTGCCAATGCAAATAATTAATAATAATCCTAACATTATTAATAAAATATTAGAAATAAACAAAAACTAACCTCAAAAACATAACCTTATTTTAATCATGAGTGAATGACGCAAAATGAAAATCGAACTCAATTTGGCTTAAAAAAAAACGGAAAATCACACTTTCACGCTAAACTAGGCTCTGTAGAGAAAAATGCTTTAAATAAAAGTTGTAGGTCTTTTAATTTCCTATAAATTTTATCATATACACTTGTGTCATAAAATGAATACTAAGGCCGAAATCTTTAAAAAAACAATTTTTCACACGTTTTTGTGAGAAAAAAACAGAAAATCGCTAATTACCGCTAAACTAAGCGTTATACAAAAAAATATTTGAAATAAAAGTTGTAGAATTTTACATTCTCTACAACTTTTATTATATAACGTTTTGCGCTAAAATGCATATTAAAGCCGCAATCTTAAAAAGAAAATGTTTTTACGTAAAAACAGCCTTACGAAGAATTTCAGCAAACATGGCGCCTACCCTATCTTGTAGAGCATAAAAAATGTAGTAAACCAGGTGATTTTAGAAAAAATCGTAGGACCAGTTTTTGAGAAAATCGCAAAAAAGTGAAAAATTATACGAATAAACTACTATTTCCGGTTGACCGATTTTGATGAAAATGTTCGTGTCGGGTCCGGTAGTAGTATGTAACTTAAGTTTCAAGTTCGTACGATGTTCCGTTCTTGAGATATTCTGTTCACACACACACACGCACACGCACACACACACACCCACACACACACACACACACACACACACACACACACACACAGAGAGAGAGAGAGAGAGAGAGAGACAGACACACACACAGACCAATCGCTAAAAACATGTTTTTTGGATTCAGGGGGTCTGAAAACGAATAGATCCGGTGAAAACTCGATTTCGAAAAATCGACATAAAAACAATACTTTCCTTCCTACATATTCATATAGGCAAGAGAAAGTAAAAATAATACCGCTGAACACAATTATTTTTTTCTTTTAGAAAACAAAAAGTTTTATGTTCAGTTGTAAGGAAGGCAACCTTACAATTTTGTACAAAACAAACTTGTAACAGCTGACCGGATTGGATCAGAACCAAAACAAATAAGTACCACAAGAAGGCTATTATTCGGTTTACCACGATTGTTGTGGTATGCATACAAATTTAGTAAGAGTGAACTATTAATGTCAATTAAGCTTATAATAGCGCAAGGGAACCAAATATTTGCCAAAATATGGTAAACCACAACCAAAACAACTTGATTTTGTTTTAGTTTTTAAAAGTTTTATAAAAAATTTGATCATCAGCTACTACTGTGGGATATGGAACGGTGGATTTATACTTGTATTAAGTTCCAACTAGCCGGAAAACAAACCCAGAACATTCCGCTTTGTAGCAATCGTGCTAAGCAGCACCACGAGGGCGTTTAGTGTTGAATGTTCTGCTTCACTAAACCGTATATGCAATTTTAATTAACAATAATTATACAACTTTGATTCTTGTAATATTGTTGGGTTGTCGTAATGTTTAAGAAGGTTCAATCACCACTGATTTAACATTAATAATAATAATAATAATAATAACTTCTTTTTACATAATTGTTATTTTAAATACAATATTTATTTAAATTTAGTAATCTAATAAATAAAATTCTCGTGTCACGTGTTAGTTGCCATACTCCTCCAAAACGGCTTAACCGATTTTGATGAAATTTTATATGTACACTTGGTAGGTCTGAGAATAGGTTTTTTATACCCCTAAGTGATAAGGGTTGTCCACCCCAAAAAAAAAATTAATTTTTTAGACAAAATTTTTATTTTTTTATAATGCGGCATTAAAAAAAAACATACACTTCTAAATTTTCACCCTTCTACCACCAACCGCTATTTTATTTCTACTCCGGTACCCCGGCGTAGAAATCACTACGCTAACGGGCCTTAGATAAAATAAAATAAATTTCATATTTTCCAAAAAAAAATGTTTTCTGTTCTTGGGCGTAGCAACGCGCGCCGGGTACCGCTAGTATTATTATAACATCTTTAGCTAGTTTTTTTTTAATAAAAAATTTTAAAATATTATTTATAAAATACATTAGATCATGTAAGGTCAGGTGACCTTTATGTATCATTTTATGATCCATCATGTATGATCCGATGATCTTCTACAGGTGATAGATTCAAATTTCCTGTCTTAACTAAAAAAAAGTTGATCTAACATAAATTTGTATAAGTATTCTTTTCCACGAAATAGACTTTTCAGCCAGTAATGAAAAATTCAAATAAGTAAACGTGTAGAATAGCAGTATATGCTCCAGAATATCATTGATCTAAAATCAAGCTTTATAAGTCAATTGTTAAAGACATTTTTTTTCTCTTTAATTCTTGATTTACAACTGTAAAATTTTACTGCAAGCAAATGTGACGATTAAGATAATAATGTAAATGACATGATAGGCATGAGAGGGGTAGGGCCCCCATTCGTGCCTCCCCAAGAATGAAACTTGTGTATCAAATTAGCAGGTCTCTACTCCAACGTCTTTTAAGGCGTCTAGGAAAATTATCAGGTAAATGGAAGGTGGAAAGTGAACGCCCCAGTGGGTTCTCGAGTTCGTGTGACTTGTCGTGAAAGCGTTTGTATAGGTATTCGATGGAATTTTGTACATGTGGTGTTTTCAAATCTGTATGTAAGGTTTTGTTGCTAACGTAAAGAGGTGCTTTTGCTATAAGGCGTAATGTTTTTGACTGGAATGCTTGAATTCGTTGCAAGTTAGAGGGTTTGGTTGAACCGGGTGTGGTTAAAGAATTTAAAGAAATAATTTTAAATCATCAAAATAAATAATTTCTAATTAAATTAAAAATTATTCTAAGCCAAAATTATATACTATGTATCAAGCTAAGTTGTAAGAAGAAAATATAAAAATTTTAAATAAATATTCCAGAAGCCAAAGATCCAAATTTTATTAAAGATGAAGCAATAAAGCAAAAAAGAGCATAATTTTAAATAAATAATTTGAACCAATGAACAAATAATTAAAATAAAATAAAAGAACATAAAAATTTATTTTAATTATGGAACCAACTGCAACAATTTGATAATTTTAAAGTAAGCAGATGAAAATATAAAGGAATTTGTTAAATACTATAAAACCGATTGCAACAATGCATCGATACTCCAGTTGATTCCCAATCGATGGATGGATAAGATGCCAACTAGAAGGCTGCAAGAATTAACTTATAAATTGAGCTCATTAAACATTATTAATAAAATTCAAATATTTTCAGATCAATATATTTTGCAATATTTTATATAAGTAAAGTCATTAATGTAATTAGAATTATATTTACAGTGTCATCAATAGTTATAAAACTAATTCAAGAAAATCAATTTTTGTGTAGTTAATTTTAAAATAATCGTTTCATTAAATTATTTATCAACTTTTCAATTTTTTTTGTATTTTCATTTCAAAAGTTACAAGAGCTACTCACTCGAGTATTATGACTTAAAGAAAAGAAGTCAAATTTAAGTTTGGTGACTAAATAATTAATTTTATTCAAAATAAATTATATTACAAACACTTAAACGAAATTAAATATTACACAGATGCAAATCAATTTGTAAATCAACCTGAATCCTATCTAGAGACACAATTCCTAAAACAAACACACAAGTCGTGTTAAAATACAGTTAAACTCGGTTTTTATCTAAACACGTAATTGTTAACAGATTTAACAGATTAGTACGTATTTACTTAGTGTATGTGTTCTGTTAATTATGTGGTAACCTACTCTACAATAATATATTGTTCAAAGTGACGCATTGTTTCAAGAGGACGTTGTTATATTGTAAACAATGACATCTAAACACTTTACTAGGCTTATCTTGTAATTAACCTACAGCTTTGCTAATTTCTGAAGACTAACTAATGAGATAGGCTATAGAAAGGATTTTGTATACAGATGTACTAGCGATCGTGCCTGCGCTGTAAACGGAGTAAGTGCGTTCGAATAGGGTTTTTTTATCATTACTTAATGAATAAAATTACTGTTAATATTAGAGTATACAGCTGTTTTTTTATTTAAGAAAATTGGTAATTATAAAAATTATTAATAATTTTGTAAAAAAGTTGCTGCCTTATGAAGCCTTAGACTTCGTCAATAGATTAAAAAACCTATAGGCCTACGAGGTTTGGCTATTTAATAACGAGACTGACGTTGTAAAAAATTGTATTTTTTAGTTTGTACATAATCACTTATTTTCACCTTCAATATACGCTCCTTCTCTTTCCTTACAACGCTCCATGCGAATTTTCCATTGTTGGAAAGAGTGCTGGAAGTAATCTTCTGTCAGCTTCTTCAGAACACGTGCCGCTTTCTCTTTTACAACTTTCTCAGACTCAAATCTTGTCCCTTTTAATGCAGATTTCACCTTAGGGAACAGATAGAAGTACCATCGTGCAAGATCTGGGGAATAATGTGGATGTTATAACACTGAGATGCTGTACTTGGCTAGGAACCTCTTGACAGATAACGTGGAATAAGTTGGCGCATTGTCTTGGTGGAAAACCCATAATTTGTCCTTCTACATTTCGGGGCGTTTTTTCTTTACTCGTTGACGTAGTTCGGAAAGTACCTCAAGGTAGTAATATTAATTAATTATTTGACCTTTAGGAACCCAGTGAAGGCGCACAATCCCATGGATATATAAAAAATAGAATCATCATTGCTTTAAATTTTGACTTGCTCATTCGAGCTTTTTTGGCTCTCGGTGAAGTTCAGCTCTTCCGGTGCATGGATTGGCGCTTCGTTTCCGAATTATAAGTAAAGAAATCACGTTTCATTACATTTTATTATCTTCTACCTGTTCCCTAAGGTGAAATCTGGATTAAAAGGGACAAGATTTGAGTCTGTGGAAGCTGTAAAAGAGATAGCGGTACGTGTCCTGAAGGAACTGACAGAAGATGACTTTCAGCACTCTTTCCAACAATGGAAAATTCGCATGGAGTGTTGAAGGATAGAGAAGGAGTGTATATTGAAGGTGAAAATAAGTGATTATTTATAAAATTAAAATTAAATTTTTTACGTCAGTCTTGTTATTTAATAGCCACACCTTTATACATAAGTCAATCAGAATCAATAAAGAATTGTTACATAATTTGATGAAGAGAACAGGAAGATACTTCGACTTTCTCAAAAAAAACCGTAGAAGAAGCTCTTTTTAAATGGTTTATTTCGCAACAGCTTTAATGGATCGGGATGGTTTGGTTAAGTGCATCACTTAGGTGCAAGTGGTCGTAATTACAATCCTTTATTTTTCTTTGATATCACGTAGTCATGTCAAGTTTAATAACTTTTCGTAAAGGTACGTATGCATAATATGTAATTAATCGTTTTGGGATTGTCATCCGATTTTTACTTTTTCTTGCCCTGTATTAATATAAAGAAAAGAAAGTATTGTTTTCAGGTCGATTTTTCGAAATCGAGTTTTCTCCGGAAATACACATTAACACCGGAATAACAAACAGACTCCCAGAGCCCAAAAAAACATGATTTTAGCGATTGGCTGTGTGTGTGTGTCTTTGTGTGTTTCCGCGCGTTTGAACATCTCAATAACGGAATAGCGTTCAGATCGGTCAACCGGAAGTAGTTTTTTTTAGCTTTTACGACCTCGTATGATCACTTTAGTCCAGTTTGTTGGCCAGCTCATTTTGTAATCGGTTATTCTTTTGCCGAAACGTGTAAAGTGTTTTTATTCTTTGTTCTTTCGGTTTCTTCCACATCTTTTTGTGGCGTTCAGAGCTTTGGCGTCTGTCTTCGTATGAATACACCCTGTTGAACTCCTTTCTAGTTTTAAGCTCAAATATTATCATATTACTTTTAATTAGCTGGTCGTGTTTTCCAGATTTTGTAATCAGATCCTCCCTTGAAATTCTCAACTCTTTCATCTCCTGTTGAACTTCCTTTGTTAATTTCGGTTTTGTTGGTATTTCCCAGTAAAAGCTGATTCATTGGTAGTGGTTTATAAGTGCAATTTTTCACATTTTTGAAATTTTCTTAGAAAGGCTTTTACGATTTTTTTAATCTACTTAATTACTACATTTTTATGATCTACAGAAAGGGTAAGCGCCATGTCTACTGAAATTCTTTGAGCTCTGCTCTTGTGATTACTTTTTTTTAAAATTGCCATCTTAATTTATGCATTTCAGGGCAAGTGTAATAATTTAAGTTGTAGATAATTGTTTTCTGAAGAGCTTAGTTTAGCGTTGTTGAGGATTTATCTGTATTTTACTCATATTATTCGGTAAGAAGTTAAATTTTTAAAGATTGCAGTCTTAGTATGCATTTTATGATGAAAGTGTAGTAGTGTGCCTATATACAATCAAAATTATGGGAAATAAAAAAAAAATTTTTTGTAGAGCTTAGTTTAGCGTCAATTAAGGATTTTCAAAGATATTCAAAAATTGTAATGTAGTAAATCGTATAGTATAGAAGATATTTATTACATCCTGATAAAACCTGAAAGAAATCGATGTTTTCCAAATTCAACATCATTAGATAAATTGCTCTGTAATACTGTACTTTGTTATGTAGAAATAATGCTTTAACGACAGAATATTACACTGTGATTTACAAATGTTCAACAATGTCAAATAATGTTCAAAATAAAAGGACAATAAGAACCAAGACTGAATAGAAGCTGAATAAATAAGAAAAAGCTAATACAGTAAACAATGCTCTGTATACAAATAATAGAAAACAAAAACTATGTAATAAAATGGATAGAAAGAAAATAAACTACTTTAAAACTATCCGAAGGATAAATTACGAAGAAAACTTTTAAAAGTACTCTTGTACAATTTTTTACAAGCACGCTAATATTTATAAAAATAATTTTTTTGTTTTATTCATGCAGTTTATTTACTGCATCATTATGTTTATTTGTTTTGTTCTTTGAACTTAATTTTATCTATATTAAACTAAATTTTATAAAAATTTCATACATCTTTTAAAAATGCTTCATGAAATTGAAAGTAAAAGTTAACGAAACCAAATCAACAAATATTACATTAACATTTCAAAAAACTTACTGACTATGGGCCAAATGTTGAAATTTCAACAGTTTGCTAACTTCAAATGTTGAAATTTCAATTATTCAAGCGTAAAACCTATAAACAGCAAACCTCAACCTGAAATGTAAAATACATTAAAAACCTGAAACTTCGAATTTTAAAACTTAGAACATCAATCCCAAATTTTCAGAACTCAAGCTTTTAAAAGTTTTAACGTCTCAACGTTAAAATCGTTAAAAACGTTAAATCCCAGGCTAAAACGTTTATAGGTTAAAACCTCTTAGCATTCAAATTTCAAAATTAAAAACGATTAAAATTCTAAATATCGTTACAGAGAAATTTGAGCAAGCACTTACTTCTATGTTTCTGATCCACTTATAAGTTCAGATCCACCTAACCCGTTTGGAGGCCGAATTTAACCCTATCACAAAGTGCGTGCGCTGCGCGCCCACACTTTTATGGCTCTGATCCGCCATGAAATCTGATCCACCTAACCTCCTTGGCGGCTGAACTTCACCCTACGACAAAGTGCGGGCGCGCAGCGCCCGCTCTTTTATGGTTCTGATCCGTTTATGTATTCTGATTCACCTACCCCTGTGATGCGAGACACGGAAGCGGAGCGAAGCGCCACTGGAGTAGCGAATTTAAAAAATTACAACTATTATTTCAGCATTTTTTCTGAAGAGCTTAGTATTTTTTCGTATTTTAAGTTATACAGATATTAACTTGTATTTTGCGTAATTCACTCTTGTTAAAAATCAGGTTATGTTTTTAATTTTTCAGTGTTTACTCATGATTAAATGTAGGTTATATTACATTGACAAGAAAAAGTCGTACGTTTGAAATTAACAATTTTTGTGTTTCACACCAGATTTTTATTTATTTTAAATAAATTAATAGCAAAATTTTAAGTCCTTCCAAAACCGAAGTAGACAAATCAATTTCTCAACACTATTTGACAAAACGTTAATAATATAAAATAAACTACAATATCAAAAAATTCTTAAATTAGACTAATAAATATTGTTTATCGATTGTTTATTTAAACTTGATGATAAGAAAACTCTTTCCAATGGTAACATCAGGAGCATGGACTCGAAATATCAAAGAAGACACGATCGAACTCTGATTAACTTTCGATGATTTAGAGCAGCCGCATTGGCGCAGTTGGTAACGTGCTCGCCTCTCATCATGCGGTCTTGGGTTCAAATCCCATTAAGGCACGGCATATTTTCATACGTTACAAAAAATCATTTCATCCTTCACCGTCTGCATTAGCAGTAACTGCAGAACAGTCGGACGTTAAACCAAATAAAAAAAATCAAAAAACAATCGATGATTTAGAAAACAAAACAAAAAAATTAAAAATCTTCAGAAATAAGGAAAGTATATTTGAAACAAAATCAGACGAAAGAACAAACCCAAGCAGTAAGAAACCGGTCGTTTCAGGGGAAGTTCGGCAAGCAAGATCAGCTCGAATCAAGGGATACTGGCAGAACATCAAGCTAAAGAATATGAAAACGAAGAAGCTTTCTAAATTTGACTAAAATAATCCATTGTGGACATAAAAGACAAAAAAGAATTGTTTATCAAAAATTACAAAGAAAATTTTGGAAATTATATTAAGCAAACAGAAAATTGCAGTACATATTTTTGAACTTTCGACTCCCTTAATTAGGCCTAATGTACAGAAAGAGAAGTGTAGAGTGAAACCGGGAAAACGGAAAACTGGGAGAAACAATAATCGTGATTTTTTTAACGTACCCCACTAGCTTTATCTACAACAAAATAAGGTATTTTTGTATCTAATATTAAAAATCTATAAATTAATAAATTTTAAAAGGCATTAAAATAAAGTGTTTGCTTTTATAGTCACTTTAAGTTTTCCTGTTAAAAGTCCTTTATAAAAGGAAAAAATAACGAAACCTCTAAGAAGAAAGTACTTTACGCTAGAATGGAGGAATAACAAAGTACATTGGTTGAACGTCTTTTAATACCATCTAATGGCACGACTGATATATAGCCAAAGAAAAAGGAAGGGATACCTTAACTTTTGTGTCACATCATATATCTATCCGTGTGGCAAGTAAACTGCCAGAAGACAAAGAAATAAGATCACTACAAGTAAAAAGAATCAGAAGAAGAACAATAGAACGAGAGCGGCAATGGGAACGGGGCGGGAATTGAGGACGGGGATTAATCTTGTGTAGAGACGTTCTTGGATTTCTACTCGATTGAGTCAGTCCTACGTCGAGAAGAGAGAAGAAAACGTAAAGATACGTGATTCGAATTCCTAAAGAGCATCTTACAGCACTCTTGTTGTGTGTTCCTCGGAAGAACTTCTCCTCTGGGTGTGGGATGACTCTGCCCAATGGATCGGGCCGAGATGAGAAAAGAGGTAATTGCGTAACTGCATTGCACCTTTGTTTTATTTTTATCCTCTTTTCTTCCCGTTGTAAAGTAGCAAAGGAATCGCTTGCACGAAACTGCCACTAGTCATTCTTATATCCAGTACAACTAAAATTCAACTACTTCACTTTTACCCGTTCTCTTGTGTTTTATCACATCGCGTGCCACCGCTTCTAAAATAAATCCCTTTCTAAGTAATTAAACAATAATTATTTATGCGAATTTAAACTATCTTTAACTAGATTTTTCTTGAATTTAAAAATACTTTAACGAATAGTGTAGTAGTAAAATGCTACTACTACTATTATTTTTATTATTATTATTAATTTTTTTTTATAACCCAAATGTGTGTACGTTACAATCTCTTTAATTCAGAACAATACGCAACTTCAGATACGGTATGTTCGGAGTGTGGCAATAAAACGTGGGCGATAAGGCTATAGAAAGGAAAAGAATAGCTTTTGAAATGTGGTGTTGTAGGAAAATGTTAATTATTAGGTGGGTGGACAAAATAAGTACTAATTTAGAGGTTCTTAGGCGAGTAGATGAAAAAAAAAGTATATTGAAGCATCTTACCAGAAGAAGGGATAGGCTAGTGGGGGATATCTTAGGACATCCAGATATTGGCATATCAATAATGGAGGGTAATATTGAGGGAGTGAATTGTAGAGGGAGTCAAAGGTTAGAATATATAAAAAAAAATTACAAAAGATGTAGGGTGTTACAGGTACGTAAATTTATGAAACGACTTGAGCAAGATAGAACAGCTTGGAGAACTGCCTCAAAAGAGTTGAGAGGCTGATGACTAAAAAAAGGAACCCCGTAACCCAATGAGATGAGAATGAGGTATATGACGAGTAAATGAACAGTAGTCTTGTACAGACTCAGGCCGACCGCTCCTGTGGAATTATGGTTAATTGAATCCCAACGTTCAATGTACACCGGTAACCACTGTCTAGTATTCAAATCTGAATAAAAGTAACTACCTTTACAAGGACTCGTGGTGATGATATAACGACTAGACCAACCCGGTGGGTTTTATAATTATGATGTTTATTTATTTTATGGTTGAATCAACAATAAAGTAATTAGCGACTGCAACTACAAAATTACAGGTTTGTTTTTGGAGAGACTTTCTATAACAGTACGCACTTAATTAAAATTGTGTATGAAATTTGGGAGCATTGAAAAAAAATATGGATATGTTTTTTTAAGTTCATTATTTTATGTATCTTGACCCACCGGGTTAGTTTAGAATTGTCGCCGCGATTAAGCTTTTTAACAGCTGATTTTCGGGACGATGGTTCCTGGATCAAATCCTGGTAATAAAGATACCTGGTTACTTTTATACGGATTTGAATACTAGCCAGTGTATTTTAATGGTTGGGGTACAATTAACCTCCCAGGAATTAATACTCTCCTAGTAATGGTCGGCCTGAGTTTGTACAAGATGACCCTTGATTTACACGTCATACACCTGCATTTTTACCTGATCTTACTATTTGATTTTGTTCGCGTTCTACAAGCATGTGTGCATTTGTTATCAGCCCACCCTCGTATACGTACAAATCTTTACTACAGTTTATGTATCTGTAAAGAGTAAGGGTCTTTTCTGTTTCTTTTGTGTTTCAGCTCACACTAGGCTAACTATTTGATTATGAAGTGATAAAAAAGAAATATTGTTGGAACGTTACTCAATAATAGTGTAAACAATCAATAAATCAAGTTAATAGGTGTAGTAAAATAAAACCAAATTTAAATATCTAAAGAAGAAAACAAAAGAAACACGAAAACTATGGAAAAAGAATTGCCTACTAAGCTTGTTATAGGAAATTTAAATTATTCACAAGTTACTAAGTTTAAAAGGAATAGAACAAAGCTGAGAATTATGCATGAGAGGCTTTGTGTACACTACACAGTCTAAAGAAGACCCTCCGGTCTATGTAAAACACTCTTTAACTTTTTTTAGTATCAATTATTAATGAAAGCTACTCCTCAATTTCGTTGCTTTTAATTTTCATGTTTTTTCTGCTTTCTCGCGTTCTGTCTATAACTTAAATTGGGAAGGTACATTGATAGGACAAAATTGTTTATTCCTGGATTTTGACTTATATTGATGAAAACTTGTCTATAAAATCTTCGTGATGAGAAAATTAATGTACCCAACTATAGGTCCAGGTCCTTATGTCCTTAGGTAGGTACAGATATGCCCACAGAACAACCGGGATGTTTAACGTCATAGCGTTAGTGTACTGCCATGAACAAAAACATTTATCGCAACTCGATGTACCTTTCCGTACACCGCTCTTCGTCCTCCTCCACGCTCTCTCTCTCTCTCTCTCTATCTCTCTCTCTCTATCACATAAAAACCGTTATCACATAACAACTCTCTATCACATAACAACCAGGATGTGGAACGTCATAGCGTTAGTGTACTGCCATGAACAAAAACATTTATCGCAACTCGATGTACCTTTCCGTACACCGCTCTTCGTCCTCCTCCACTCTCTCCCACTCTCTCTCTCTCTCTCTCTCTCTATCACATAGCAACTCTATCACATAACAACCGGGATGTGCAACATCATAGCGTTAGTGTACTGCCATGAACAAAAACATTTATCGCAACTCGATGTACCTTTCCGTACACCGCTCTTCGTCCTCCTCCACGTTCACTCTCTCTCTCTCTCTCTCTCTCTCTCTCTATCTCTCTCTTTCTCTCTATCTATCTCTATCTCTATCTATTTCCAAGAACTGAAAAGAGCAATTCCCACATCAGAGAACACACGCACGTGTGCAAATATGTTGCACGCGTGCTTTTCTTTTGTTATTGTTATACTTTTTGGCGGAATGTGTTAGTAGCGGGGCAGAGACAATTTTTTCAGGAACGCACGAAACTGCAGTCATAACATACCTTTACTCCTTTCTTTCCTCTAAATTGCAACGGTTATTCAACCCGGTTGTTACACGGGCGTAGCTATACACGGTATTAGTGCGTTAGTAGTTAAAACTACGTAATATTAGTAACTTTAATACTAATAAAATTATTAAGAGAGCTATGAAAATATTACGTTACAATACACATATTTTTACTTTCTATTGCCCTTTGGTATAGTTTTTTCTGCTCGTTGGCGTCGTTGTTAGCGCATCTGACTTCTACGACGGGGTCCCGGGTTCGATTTCTAGTCAGGTCATTATTTCATCACTCATTTTCATTTATCATTCTTCTCACCGTCTGCATTAGCAGCAATTGTAAAACAGCCAGACGTAAAAAAAAAAATTCTCTTGCCATATCCATATATGTAGGTCCTACATATAGGCAAAGAAAGTATTGTTTTCATGTCTATTTTTCGAAATAGAGTTTTTACCGAATATATTACACGTTTGTATGTGTATCTGTGTGCGCGCGTGTGTGAATAAAATCAAGAACGGAATATTGTACGAAGTTAAAAGAATAATGAAAATGTGGGCTGTTAAAGGGGCTTCCAGAAATGTCTAAAATCACTGAACGTGGTCTAAAATGCCCTGCACGAAAGAAAACTTATATACTGGGCTATTTAAAACTTATAAATAAAACTTAGTTACTGGGCTATTATTAGTCTCAGAAAGTGATTAAAAATAAGAAAAAATTAAACAAAGGAAGAATTAAGAAGATTCTTGGCCCTGTTTAGGGTTTGAAAAAAGATGATATACATTTTGAATTAAGCGGATTATTTGATAGCTAATATTTTAACAGAATAAGTCCGAATAGTTTGATTTACTTAAGTTATTTTAGTTGTTTGACGTAGTTTTCAAAGTCGGAAAGTTTAATTTACGTAAAGCGTAAATTATTTATTTAAAGTAAGCCTATACTTGTTGGACATTCGGCGGAATTTTTACAATCGGCGTATGTATTTAAAATGTTTCATTTCTGACGGATTTTTTACAAGAACTTAAATGTGATTTTGTTTTAAACTATCTAACCCTATTATTCTTGGTAGTTGGGTAGTTGTTAGGTTGGCATTTTAACTGATGAAACATAACAAAATATAATTGAATACAGTTGACCGCACTAGTTTTTCGGACGCGATAAGTTTCTTAGAATTTAGATGAAAGCTAATGACAATATTAGTCGATGCTCGATAAACTGATTAACCCTAGAGTCGGCAATCGTCGATTTTGAGACTGTGTTACCGCTTCTTAAATCGGTCGCGTCGCAAAATAGGATTTGCTTAATAGCGTTGCAATGTTGTCGTTTTAATTTTAATTTCATCTACAGACAGCGTTGCTGTTTTGTACAATAGTAACGTATAAAGTAAATTTTTAGTTATAATACAATAATTTTAGCTGTATATTCTGCCTATGTTTCTCTCTTGAAACCACGGTATCCTAGAGCTGAATTTGATTAATTCTTGGTTTACATGATGCTTTTTGTACTATATATTTTCTTCAGTTTTGAACGTAGAATCCTTTTTTGGTTTTATTTTGAAATAAACATTAAAAGTAACGATTCGTATTTAATGAATTTTGAAAGTAGATCATAAGAAAGTTTTAAATAAGAGTGTCATCTTAACTTTTAGAAAAATAAGTGTCTAAAAATGATTTTCAAATAGCTTCAGTATCCCTAACTGACAGATTAAAATTTCAATAATGTATTTATTCTATTTTCCTAAATTTTCTTGTTATTTTGATACGTCACGTGATAAGGTTTGTGATTTATAGCAAATTTTTAATGATTTCTTTACGGTTCAGTGACCCATATGCTGGAAATTCTCTGCCGTTCTAGAAAAGTGTTATTGCCGGCTATAGGGTTAAAGAAAAAAAACAGTGGAAAAATTTATATCAGAAATTGTAAAGTGTTTATCAAATACAAATCGTGTTACATGATAGTAGTAGAAACAATTTATAGCCTGTATAATGAATGTTTATATACAATAATTGGTATTTTAGTTCATAATTGAAATATGCGGTTTCATATTACCGGATTATGACAATTTTATATAAACGCATATTGCAATGCTGTTATTACCTTCAAAATATATCTAAAACAAAAATCTATCAAATTTGAAATTCAGTTTTGTCCCATCTATTATTAATAGATACGTTATTACCATTTTGTTTACTACCATTTTACAATGTAAACATATTATTTAAATGAATGCAACGGAAAACCACATTAATTTGCTTCCAAATTTGTAACCGAAATGAAAATTTAATGTCATTTTACCGATTTTGAAACTGTGTCTATGTACAAATAAATTAATGGGTAGAATCTAAACTAGGTTACTCGTTTTGCATGTATTAATAATGTACAGTACAAGATCGCTAACCAATAATCCGAACAATAGTCACTTGAGTCACGAGTTTTCCCTCGTTTGCAACGAGGGGTAAAGGGGGAAAAACATCAGTGCTCATGCGCGACTGCTTTAATTTCAGTACGACAAACATAACTCGTATACTATACCCAGAGCATATACAGTTCAGCCGTTCTTAATTTGCTCCTACTGTCAACAAACCAAAGCCAGCTACTACAGGGTGCACGCTAGAGTTCGCGACTTTATGGATGTCGTATCCTATTAAGTTAACTATGTTTTGTCATAATTACTTAAAGTTCTTCAAACATCAGTCATAGTATGATTTAGGCCTAATAGTTTAATTTATAAAAATACTTTTAAAAGTACTTTTATTAAGTATTAAATCAGTAAGTGTTTCCAGTCCTTAGTTTATTTGAACATTTTTCTTATTATTAATTTCTCTTGCCTATTTATGAATATACAGGAAGGAAAGTATTGTTTTCATGTCAATTTTTTGAAATCGAGTAGGCCTATTCACCAGATATGAGGTACTTCTAGAGAATCCGACACGAACATTTTCATCAAAATTGGTCAACCGAATGTAGTAGTTTTTTCGTGTCATTTTTCACTTTTCTGCAATTTTATGAAAAACGGCTCCTATGATTTTTTTTTTAAATCGCCCCATTTATTACATCTTTTATGCTTTACAAGATAGAGGAAGTGCTATGTCTTCTGAAATTCTTGGGGAGGCTGTACTCTCGTAGAGAAAAATGGTTTTTAAAAGATTGCGGCCTTAATATGTATTTTAGGCCAAAAGTGTATAATTAAAGTTGTAGAAAATTTAAAAACCTATAACTTTTATTTAAAACATTTTTTTGTGTAATGCTTAGTTTAGCGGCAATAAGTGATTTTTTTTATGAAAATCTGTAAAAAATGACTTTTTTAAAGATTTCGGCTTCAATATTTTACGACAAAAATGTATATAATAAAATTTATAGGAAACTAAGAGATCTACACCTTTTATTATAAGCAATTTTTTCTACAGAGCGAAGTTTAGCGTCAAAGAATAATTTTCCTTATTATTAAGCAAAACTTAGGTCGGTTTTCATTTTGCATCATGATTAAAATAAGGTTATGTTTTTTGATGTAATTTTTTTGTTTATTTCTAATGTATTATTACTAATGTTAGGTTAAATAGTTCATTATTTGCATTGGCAAGAGAAAGTTTTCTGAGTGTTTCACACCAGATTTTACCTATACAATCACTTTGTAAAGTTTTCATTTTAGGGACCTCCTGTATAAGAAAAGATCAAAGATAAATCTTTCCTTGTTTCAACCTGAAATTATTAGTAAAATATTTATATGATGAGAATGATAAAACTTACTTTATCTGCATTAACTTTATGAATTTTATAAGCAGAAAACTGTATAAATAAATATATTAATAAATATTACAAAATAGTATCGTTAGTTTATGTACATAAATAATTCATTACAATATAAAATAGACAACGTTATTTATATATAAATTTGTAGTTTAATACTTAAATAAAAAGATATTACTAAAAATAAACATCCGTTTTGTATCACACCAATTTATTAAATACACATACATGTAAGCTTAAATACATATAAAAATACATTATATATAACAATATAATATAGTTAAGTACAAAGTAAGAACTTAGATACACAATTGTGCACTTAGAATATATTTTTTTATTTATTTACTTTACTTTATTTTAGTTATTCTGCTGTGTAAGCTACACTAAATTTTTACAATTCTATGATTTGACCTCGATTATTTGTTCATACGAGGGTTTCATTTTAAAACACTAACCCAAATGCACTCGTGTTCATCTTTCTTCAACACTACTTTACCGACACTTTAATGTTATTAGGTACTTAATTCATAACTATACTAATAATTTTTATTTTTATTAAAGCGGATTAATTTTGTTGAAGGAGTTTATATATGTTTTAATATTATATTAAATAATTTTTCTGTCTTTTAAGGTATTTTTTTTCTTTTCTGACCAGCACAGGTCTGATTTATTCTTTTCACATTACTCAATCGTATTTTCCAAAATTTTTTCTATCCTTTCAACCTCTTTTATCCTATCCGATATTCTCTTCCTTTTTTCTACTAAAAATACATTTTTTATCTGTCTTTAGTTTTTTGTGTAGTTTTATTTCTTTTATAAGTTGGATTTGTTTCTTTAGGTCTAATGTGCTGTTTAGAGATTTCGTTTTTTTTAAGGGGAGATTGTACTTTGTATCACGCCAATGTTAAATTAGCTATTTTTAGGTACATTTTTCATAGGATTGGTAAAAGATAGATAAATTAAACTTTACACACTTTTAGTTGTTGAGTTTTCCTAGCCACTCACAGTTTTTCAATATAATTTGTGAGCCCATAAAATTAAAAACAAATTAACGAATAACATAAAATATTTATAAATTTCTTTATACGTTTTTTGGAAAGTAATAACTGTTGGAGCATCTGAGGAAGTCATTAAAATGTCGGTATTTGTGCATGTATAAGATGAATAACTGGTAAAAAATTCAGCCAGTTAGGTTTAATGAGTTCCAAGAAAAATGTACCTAAATTTATAAATCTAAATTTACGGGAACAGCCAAAAAACAAAAAAGGAACAAATCAAAAAGAAAATCTACGCAAACAAGTAATTTCCCATCAACCGTTGGTTAGAAAGCTGCACCAACAGCTGAGAATATTAAAAACAGTAACGCAGATATTTAAAAAAACCTAAATTTCTCTTTGCTCTAAAACGATTGGTATAAAATTACGAAAAATATTGGTTCTCTGTGAAATGATAATTTTTCTGGATATGCCTGCTAAAAACTTAATTTTTTCATTAATATAAATTTTTTTGACGTAATTTAATGTTTTTCTTGTAGATATAAGTCTGAACTATTGAAAAACATTAAAAACCGAAAATTGAAATTTTCAGTGAAACCATCATACAGTCTCACCTTAATTCCTCAGGACAAAGTGTTACTACTTCTTATCCCAGGGATTTTCTATTAATTTTCTTCCAATTTATTTTCCAGTGTTCTGATTAGATTTAATAATAATGATAACCTTTTTTTCTTAAATGTGCTGATTATGTGTTCTATGTTTTAAATTTTTCTTTAGATACAGTTTTATTAACCCTTACCCAACAAAGTTTTATTTGAGCATGTTTTTAATAATGTTCTTTCCAATTTCATAAGTTAGTCATTCCTGCTATGTGTATAGCTTTCTTTATATTGCTTTAATTATTGCTCGTGGTTTTCTAAAACACATTAATAATTGAATTTTAACATTTCTGGAGCTCTTTAGGAATCTGTTTATTTTTCCCTATAATTCTATTAAGCTTAACATTATTTGCTTGTATGTACTTGGTCCGATCAAAATGTTTTCTTGGTTTATTCTAATTTCTTTTATAGTTTTTTGTGAATTTTTAAGCCACTTATCTGAAAACGTAACTGTACTTATCATCTTTAACATACAGCTTATTTTATCAAACATTTTGACCATTCTGTTTACGGAGCCCAGTCAATGAAACATTTAGTTGAATTTTGGCAGGAAAAAAGTATATCAAGAGTACAGTATCCTGAAAATTCCCCATTCGTATCCCGCTTGCTTCCCCCTCTGCCTCCAAACTTTGAATTTATAGTGTTTTGCTTACAAGGCTGTATATCCTAAACAAATCCATCTATCTGCCCAAACGTTTTTCATATCTTTCTTAAATAATGCTTTCTCTATAAAGTAACTTTTATTATAATTTTTGATATATCTGATGTAGTATTTTGTAATATTAAAAAAAATAATTGTGAAAAAGTCGATTTTTTTGATAACTGAATCTGTTAAAATTAAATAACTTTTATACTCAAATTGCTTAAAAAATGATACACCTACATAAAACTCTTAACTCTTTTTAAAAGCTTTAAATGACATAATTATATAAGAACCCATACCTTTTGCGTATCTGACGCCAAAGATGCGGTTTTATCATGGGGTCAAGAAAAGCGAAACGAGCGAATCGCATGGCGCGAACGCTATGGAACATTCACGAGTACGGTTCTTGTTACACCATTTACTATTTAGCAGTTATTTACAATTTTTACGGTGTTACTTATTACAGGTCTTCCATTATATTTATGCTATAAAATATTTCTCCTAATTGATGAAAATTAAAATATTTATGCAAATTAGAGTGATCAGAAGACTACTGTCGGTTGCATACGAAAAAAACATATATAAATACAAAATAAAATAAAAATTGAAGCAGACTATTTTTATATAAATGGAATATTTTTTTTCTTTAATATTCATGTAGCCGTTTTGGTAATCGCTGACTCGTAGAATTTTATATATATATATATATATATATATATATATATATATATATATATATATACATACATATATAGAAATAAAATAAAAAAATTGTGAAAATAAAGTTCGAGAATTTGAGAAGTATTGAATGTAGTCTTACCTTTGCTAGAGCTAACGCAGGAAATTCATCCCAAGCGAGATAGGTTTCTTCTCCGGTTTGTCCCAGTCTTTGTCCCTTGAGAATTCTCGCTGCTGTTAGTGTGGAGATGCCAAGACCGTCTCCAACAAGAAACACAACATTACGGGCAGAGGGTCTTGATCCTCTCATGGCATCAGCGTCTGCTAATCTCTTTCTAATTGCAGACCTTGCTTCTTCATACCAAAATTCACGATCTGAAAAGAAAATTGAGAAAAATACTTAAAAAATAAATAAAAAAACATTATTGTAAACATGTTTGGGACTATATAAAATTTATGTTTAGTTTTATTTAATTCATCAATTTATTTTTGTGTACTATTGTAAGATATCATTTATCGGTCTCAACCAATGAGGATTCATTTCTACCTGCACATACAAAACAGTTTTAAACTGAACTGGAGACAAACGCCCGCTAACTAGATACGCGAATAGACGCTACTTGTTGTTCAAGCTTTTCCATCCGGTTTAACCGCGATCGCTAACGCTATACTTTAAAAAAGCAATAAGAATAATATTCCGCTATACAGCTTACTATTAATTCACGCGCCGCAGTGATTTAACCCGCTGAAAATACTCCGAAAACTTACTGCTCAAATACAGTCCACTTCAAGATCTTCGGCAGCCACCTCTCATTGAAAAGCCACTGGTACCAGCTGGTAAGTCTCAGGACTTCTAAGATGAGTGGAATTCAACTTTTTATTTATCGACAGTAAGCTGCTATACGCTCCGCCACTGACCCTACCAAAACATTTTTTTTTAAACTTGATGAATTGAATACATTTTTTTCATTTTATTTACAACTGTGCAGTTTTGCACAACCAACAAATGTGCTCGTAATATACATTTTTTAAAATGATGTTTTACTCGTTAAAGGAGGACGCCAATCATTAGTAGGAATCTCGCAGTTAATTACTACAGTCAGCCTTTTCACAATTTCATCTTTAAGAGTATTCAGTTAATAAACCCAAGTCTCTGCTCCACCTCCTGCTGAGCCGATGATATGGATTGCCTGGCAAATGTGGAGAACTTAGTTCACGAATCAATGGGTTGGAGTTGTTAAGTAATTTTAATCTAAAGCGTTGATACATTTCGTGTATGGTGTCATTAATAAATGGGATTGTTAGGTCCGAGTGAAGTGTGTGATTTGACACAAAAAATGGAGCGTTAACTAGCGTACGAAGCAATTTTGACTGAAATTGTTGAATTTTAGCTATGACTGATGGTTTTAATGAACCATAGATTTGACAACAGTACATCCACATTGGCTTAAGTAACGTTTTATATAAAAGAAACTTTTGAATATAAGAAATTGGTCAAAAAATAAGTTTGAATAATAGTTTGCAAAAGTTAATTGTTATTTTCTATTCCTTGTTATTGATATCTAGTAAAAGTAACGTGTGGAGTAAAACCGGGAAAATGAATAAGCCAATTTGTTAAATACACCACTACGAGAAGCAAATATGTGCGCACAATTGCTATTAATTTATATGAACCTTGCAATAGAAATTTCTAAAATAAGCTAATACGGTTAAATTATTACTTAAGTCAATTTTCCATCTGAATAACTAAATTAGTAATTAATATATGACATCATATAAACGCTTTTACTTGTATTCTGTCAAGACACTGCGGTTATTAATCACATTCATCGGCTTGTTGAATGTTGCACGAAAAGGAAAACTTACATCTTTAGTGATTAATATTCTGAATATTCCTTGATAGACTAATGTTCAGTGTGGTTATTTCGTATGCATCAAAGTAATTTACCGCTGAAAGATGTTGAATTACTGCAAACCTTTTACTTTAGTGGTATTAAGATGTAATTTATACTCCATAAGATACAGTTTTAATTGATAATTTATTATAGACTTAATTAATTCAATGACTTACAATTAACCGGTTTAATTCATAGTTCCGAAGTTTTTCTAAATACTGTTAAAAGTTATTTCATACGAACTTCAGTAAACTTAACATCCGGATATAAATCGAACAATAATGCTATCTGTTATCGTATATTTGTCTTCTTTGGACTCCATACAGAAGGTGCAGAAGTTGATCTTACGAATAATCAATAAAAGACAACCAAGGTATCGATCGAAACAGCTTTTTCAAGAACTCAACGTACTTGATATCCGCCAAATATTTGTAAGAGAAGATCTTATTTTGCGTATAAAAATACAAACTATTTTACTACAAGAGCATACCATTATAATACCAGGAACAAGAATTTCTTACTTTTACACAAGGCCTCAAAGACTTTATATCAAAAGCATTTCTGCTATTTAGCGCCCAAACTACTCAATCTTCTCCCCCTACAAATTAAAAATATGCCGGACATCATAAGGTATAAAAAAGCAGTAACCATATGGCTATTGGAAATAGGGAGAGACGCTATAGAAAAATGTTTACTCCAGGAAACATATAGTTTTGTGAGCTCGTCTACCAATTAAAATTTTAGTTTTCTATTTTTAAATAATTTTTTTTATCTTGCATATTATATTGTTGGTTTTGTTTTTCATTTGTACATGTAATTATATAACAGCATTTATTATTTTTTTAATAAAAATGTCTTAGTAGTTGAATTAGTATTTAAGTAACTAACATGTAGTTGTAATTACTAACACAATAATAGATTACCGTAGTACAGTAGTTGCAGTAGTATAATGGACAAAGACGCACTGAATTGATCTACCTTTGAACATGGGAAACCATAGTTGGGTGGATTAATTTCTCTACCGCGAATTGAAATAAATAGTTTTTAGATTGTCAAAGTATAATTAAGGAAATTAACATTTATTTTGTATTGATATTTTTTTTAAGCAATGGGAAATAATTAAATAAATAAATAAAAAATAAATACGAACGTGACATGGGACTAGCAAGGGTCGAGAAGGCAAAAGTCAGGATATTTAAAAAAGGTACCAAGGAAACATTCTTTTTCTTCTTCACTTCAAAGATTAAGCAGCTCGGACTGTACCGGAAACTATCTCCTTTACTGGCGTCGAACACTTCCGGTTGCAAAAGGATTTTAATCTGTAGTGCGGATGAGTCGTGGTGTTGTACTTAACATTATAGCCCATGGCGATGACATTGCTATAGTTGAGGAATCTAATGAAAGTTTCCAAAGAGGGATGTTTACGCTAAAGAGCATATGCGCAGATTACCAAGGAGAATAAGAAATAATTAAGAATTCAAGTAATTATACATTAGATTGGGTATAATTGAGGTGACATTAAAAAAAGTTACGATAAGCTAAGCATGTGGCAAGAACGGATAAAAATTCAAACATCAAGAGAGCCTTGCTTAGCTTATGACGGTACAAGAAGAGGAAGACCCAGGAAGAGATGAAGTGATGGTGTCGAGGAAACTTGCAGGAGGCTACTCAGGACCGTGAGTGGTAAAGAGGTGTAGTTGCGTTGATCAAAGACAACTAGTTTCTTCCACCACTATATAAGAAGAAACTTTAGCAATGCGAATCGGTTATAGTAAATAGAAAATAATGTATTCATAAAGTGAAAAATATAGGGTGATTCAAAAAGAGCGCCGGTTTTGATATATCAAATTAAGAGATGTATTTTATTGAAAAACTGAAAATAAATACATCAACAAGTTCATCTTACCTTCCGATTTCATGTATGAAAAATGATGTCATGCATGTGTCCTCCTCTACTGCGCTGGCACGCATCAACTCTGTCCATGAAATTGGATATTACTGCACGACAAGTTTCGACTTCCATTTGCCCGATAACACGTCGAATTTCCTCCTTCAAGTCATTGATGTTTCGGGGTTTACTGGCATACACCAATGACTTCAGATGACCCCAAAGATGAAAGTCACAAGGCGTCAAGTCACACGACCTTGGTGGCCATTGATGGTCGGAATTACGAGAAATGATGCGATCCTGGAACCGTTCACGAAGCAACAACATTGTTTCTCGTGCAGCGTGACAGGTGGCACCATCCTGCTGAAACCACAACTCGTCAATGTCCATTCCATCCAAATGACGCCACAAAAACTCCCTAATCATCGTACGGTATCGGTAACAGCCACACTGTCACGAACCAACGCAACGTTCTGCTCAGTTCGGCCAGAACGACGACGTCCAAAACTTTTAAGGTCGACTGTTGAACCCGTCTCAAAAAACTTTTTCATGAGCCTACGAACTGTTGATTCATTCGGTGCTTCATTACGTCCTAGAGTACCGCGAAGTCGCCTGACAGTAGCCGCATAACTCTCTTCACTCTGGTAAAATGTTTTGACGATTAACACTCGTTGTGCAATAGTAAACTTCTCCATGGTTAGACACAGACTGCGAGAGTACTACACTGCGAACAAGAGAAACAACAACTGAATCGTCAATCGGAATGTTCTCCGAAATAGAAATGAGGTCTAACAATGTCGCCAACCGATAAACAAAAATTTACCAGCCGTTTAAAAACCGGCGCTCTTTTTGAATCACCCGTTAGTTCTCTTATTTAATTGGTTTCAGAAATGCTATAGAAGCTAGAGAGAGACTTTTTGCTTTCAGTGTGTTGTTAGTACAGAGAAGTATAAAAAATATAAAACAACTCTTGTATCTCAATTTCCTTTACTACAACTGAAACTACAACGACAGGATGCGACAAGAATGTCTTATACATCTACTCAGAAAAAATGACCAAGAAACAAAAGTTATGAACAATCTCTATTATCAGCAGTCAACCAATATAAAACTGGAAAGTAAAGTTTCATATTGTGATCAAAGTAGGAGTAAGAAAGAGTTGTCTTTTTTCTGAGCATTTTAACCATACTCAGAAAAAAATCATTCAAGAAACATTAGTAACCGACGAACCGGCACGTATCAAGGCCAACGGTAGACCAGTCAAATTATATTGTAACACCAAAGTCTAGGGTCTCTCGGGATCTTGGTATAGTAAATAATTAAAAAAATTCCTTTTACTTATAACAATTAATTATTAAACTGAGATTACTAACAAATTACAGTTTTAAAGTCAAATAAAATAACGTAAAGCTTAAACTTACTTAATTAACAATATCAATCATTTTACATTTAACAATAACCTCTTACCTACAACCAAATATAATGTGTACACCACGCAAAGCTTTTTATAACGTATAATGTATAGGCCTACAATTTATTCACACTAATAACACTTCGTATAACAACTTAATCGGACTGAATTCAACTAAATCACCGACAAAAGGAGCTTTAATTTTATACCCTTTGAAAATTTTTGGAAAGAAATAGAAAGATGAAGAAGTAATCAAATAATAAAAATAGAAAGGCTTTCTTCTGAATTCTGGAAGCAATAATTTAAAAACGGATGGTACAAAAATATGAAATATAGGAATTCTGGATTGTGAGACATTTTGTAAATAGTAATACAAAAAGGTATACTCAAATACAAAATTAGAAGGAACTAGAAATTGTATAAAACTTATTCATAACTGAATACAAGAAATGACGATAAGAAACAACACTCCTTAATGCACCCTTTCCGGGAAGTAACGCTAGTTATACAACAATACACTCTTTTCTTACAATGCCACGTCTCACCTAATTATCTCACCTTAACCTAATATTACAACATACATAAATTTCGAAGTCATAAACAACAGCAGAAATAAGTCATAACTTATTGAATAATTAATACAGAAGACAAATAACTAAACATCAAAGAAAACACATGAAACATTCAGAAACAACATAAATATTTATAAATTTTATTAAAAAATTATAGTAAAGACTCCAAGCAATTATAGTAAAGACACCAATGATTATACAGTGATAGTAAAACAACGATTTGGGTGAACGAAGGACGGCCAAAAAAAAACACAAGGAAAACATGAAAGCATCCAAGTTCTTACGCTCTCTTAAACAAAGAATAAACGCATACAATAATAGTAATAATAATACGTAGTTTTTATTGTTATCTTTTTCACAATATGAATTATTATTAAATCAAGATAAGTGTACACCATGAGAAAGAGTTTGGCTAAATACAGTATAAAAATGTTGTTTAATATCGGATGAAGTTAAATTAATTTTTCGGTTTTATTTAACCATAAGCTATGCATCTGCCCATAACAGACAGGTGGAGTGTCAAATTATTTACACTCAATCTGTTAGTTGCAGGGCTAAAATAAATAGTTCTGTATCTTATCACATGGTCAGCCAATTAAATGACTGAATCATTTAAGAACAGAAGAGGTAGAGGTGTAAAAGACACTAATCAGAGTTATCTCCTCTGAAAGTAATGAATTTCATTATACAGCCAGACCCTGTGGTGAATGAAGTGAAGGTGTCATTTGCAGAGTGGAAAATATGTGCTTTTCAGAGGGCCCGGCATGCTGATAAGTGTACTTTTCCACTCAGTGAGGAAGGCAATGGTAAACCACCTCACTCCTCGTTTTACTTAGTAAAACCTCTACAGGTTCAAACCAGCCTTTTGGCTGATGACCTAAACAACAAGCTATGCATAAGAGTAAGCTATGCAATTGAACCTTATTGGCATTTTATGGTGTTATAGATGTTCTCTGGTAAGTTTTTTTTTTTTTTTACGTCCGACTGTTTTGCAAATTGCTGCAAATGCAGACGGTGAAGGATGATATGAATTTTTTGTAAGGTATGAAAAAATGCCATGTCCGAGTGGGATTCGAACCCAAGACCGCGTGATGAGAGGCGAGCACGTTACCAACATCGCCAACGCGGCCGGCAACTCTCTCTGGTAAGTAGGTTATCCACATTTTGAAATTAGTACGCAGCGACCACTTGCTTCGTGAGTTGCACGAATGTGGTAAGGATTCATACCAGCGTACGTATGCAACCGTGTTGTTTTGATGTTACTTTTGTACAGTGCTTAGAAAATTTTAGTAATTTACGGAAAAGCAAGCATTCATGCTAATATAAAGTTAAGATTAGTTATTCTACTCATTATTTTGTTATATAGTACCACAAGTGGTTTTAATAACTATTCTTACCACTAAACATTATGTGGTGATTCCCATTTCAATAAACGTTCCTTGGTAAGTATACTTACTAGGGCTTAACATCCAAACAAAGAAATATCTTATTGTTCTGGCACTGGAAACACATTATTCAAGACTCTGTACAGCAAAATTTAACATTTCACGACATATATATTTTCCCCCGTAGTACTGCCCTATAAAGAGTTTAATGGTTGTCCGAATTATTTGGATTTTTCCACCTTCTACATGTGGTATTGATTGGTTCAGATAATTTTAATTACACTGTAATTAAAACAAATTGTTTACCAAAAAAAAGCGTTAGTTAATTACATTTCTTATGTTACAGGTATGGTGGATTTATCTTCGTCTTTCATTACTTTACTGCTAACTTGATACCATCTTCTGGTGAGTAACACTGTCTTATTTTTGTTTGGTTATTACTCTGTAAGCCCATAACAGGCAGGTGGAGTGTTAAATTATTTGCACTCGATCTGCTAGTTCCAGGGCTACAAAAAAATAGTTTTGATTCTTATCACATGGTTAGCCAGTTATATAACTGAAGCATTTAACAACAGAAGAGGTAGAGGTGTAAAATACACTATACACAGTTATCTGTGAGTATACTTTATTTCATTACACAGCCAGACCCCTTTTTTATTCGAGGCGGCGAGAAAAACTCATGTTCATTCCCTCACGATGGGTGAAGTAGTATTGGACTCAATTGAGGCGTCCTCGTCCAGCCCCAAGAAGGCCGCAACCGCCTTCCAACCAAAAACCCGCCGTCTGGCCACTTGATCCGACATCGGCAAACAACCCTCCACCTCCCTCGGAACTGTTTATATAATACTACAAGGGAAAATTCAGGTTAAAAAATGTACACACTGTCAGCGGGGTGTGGATGGGAACCCTAGACTAATTCCCCTCTCGCTGTCACTGACCAACACTCACTCTTTCACTTCCATTCATCTCTTTCATCACCAGCTCAGGAAATTAGTGTGCCTACTTTCGGACTCTGTGGTGAATGAAGTGAAAGTGTCATTTGTACGGCGGAAAGTATATGCTTTTAAGTGGTCCTGGCATGCTGATAAGCATACTTTTCTACTCAGTGAGGAATACATTGCTAAACCACCACACTTTTCGTTATACTAAGTAAAACCTTTAGGTGTTCAAACCAGCCTTTTAGCTGATGACCTAACAACAGCAGCAAATATTAAATGTAGCGGTATGAGTATGACTTAACTACAAAAAAATACGCAATAATAAAAATGAATTTAAAATTTGTGAACTTTTCAGTAACTTGTCTGAACATCTATTTTTATAAAAAGTTATCTATTTAAACGTTCAGTATAAAATTCTTAAAAACTTCATTACAAAATTCTGAATATTATCTTCACATATAATGTGGACCGTACATTGCTATGTGTACGAGGTGTGGCTATTAAATAACGAGACTGACGTTGTAAAAAAAATGTATTTTTATTTTATACATAATTACTTATTGTCACCTTCAATATACACTCCTTCTCTATCGTTACAACGCTCCATGCGAATTTTCCATTGTTAAAAACAGTGCTGGAAGTCATCTTCTGCCAGCTCCTTCAGAACACGTGCCGCTCAAAAATGTTTGAAATGAAGCTCGCAAAAAATGTTTGTACTGACACTTTGTATGCGATTAAAAATGACCCAAATCTTTTTGGAAACGATAATAACATGTGATGAAAAGTGGTTTTTTACTTATAATCCGGAAACGAAGCGCCAATCCATGCACTGGAAGAGCCGAACTTCACCGAGAGCCAAAAAAAAACTCGAATGAGCAAGTCAAAATTTAAAGCAATGATGATTGATGATTGTTTTTTTTTATATCCATGGGATTGTGTACCTTCACTTGGTTACTGAAGGTCAAAAAATTAATCAATGTTACTACCTTGAAGTACTTTCTAAAGTATGTCAAAGAGTAAGGAAAAAACGCCCCGAAATGTGGAAGGACAAATCATGGGTTCTCCACCAAGACAATACGCCAGCTCATTCCGCGTTAACTGTCAAGAAGTTCCTAGCCAAGTACAGCATCTTAGTGTTAAACATCCACCTTATTCACCAGATCTTGCACCATGAGATTTCTACCTGTTCCCTAAGGTGAAATTTGCATTAAAAGGGACAAGATTTGAGCCTGTGGAAGCTGTAAAAGAGAAAGCGGCACAGGTCCTGAAGGAGCTGACATTATAAAAAAAAATTGTACAAGTTATTAAAACATAATTATTTAAACGCTACGGTAAATAACGTACTCGTGAATTCTCTCTTTCAGTTTTTATATCAGGGTAAAAACTTGTGCAATCCTTTGTCTCTATTAGGTACATTTTATATAATATATTCAGATGATTTTTATCTATTAATTTAATTTTTACAACAGAATTTACATACAACAGTATTTTGTGATATTCTGTTTCAAGAAATTTTTGTCGTCAGTGCTTTTATAACTAAAATTGCATATTATTTTTGAAAATTCTAATAAAAAATTGATTTCTGATACAACACGTTACCAAGATTTAAGATGGGCCGATAATGTATTTTTAAATTAATTTTTAACGTTGTGTAAAATATATTTTCTTTGTTTACTGTGTTACTAACGCTCTATAAAGAAAAAATATATTTTCCTGTTAAAGTCTAGTCGGTCATGACCAGAATCCTAAAGGATTTTTTCTTCATCCTCTATTTCCTGTACAATGTATCCGCTACACAGATATTTTTCTGTTACGTATATTAGAAAAGAATTTTCACCGTAATGGTGAAAGGTTATCAGCAACTGAATCAGGTTCGTTAAAATTTTCAATTCATCAAAATTCAAGTTGCCGACATTACCCATCCATCACGTCGGTCTTGTTACTCTTTTACGCAATATTTTTTCTTTGACCTTTTACCACCATCGCGGTAAATAGGAGCAGTTTCCCTGTATTTCTCACTACCTTGATTTGTCCTCCCATTTCTTATTTTATTTATTACATTCTCTTGCCGTGAGTGAAAAGACAGGAAAGGGAAGTATTATTTTTTTATCGATTATTCGAAATCGAATTTTCAATGAAAACCATAGTTTTGAAGCTCTCTGAACACGAGAAAAACACGTTTTAGCGATTTTTCTGTGTGTGCGCGCCCGTGTAAACAAAATATCTTAAGAGTGGGATATCGTACAAAGTTAAAAAAATTTTCAAATGCGGTCTATTAAAGTGGGAGTTCCATCCGGATCTGTATTTTTACATATTCTGTACAGCATCTTCACAGGCGATATGCCTAACATTGACCAAACAGTGGCTCCTACTTTTTTCGTATAAAGCCAATTTTAGACTACGTGAGGTCACTTAAGACGTTTCTGAATGCTCCTTTTGTAACCCATATTCTCAGCATTCGTTCACTGTGAGCTTTACTTCTTTCTTCTGTCCACTTGGTGTTTTGTTTTTGCTCTTTATGTAAGTCCTTTAAGTTCACAGTGTCTAAATTTGCTTCGGTTCATTAAGTTTTCTCAGTTTATTACGGTTTTCTCAATACTCTCAGTGCTTCCTACTTATGCGAGCAATAAAAGATAAAAGTCATTTTTGGAAGCTTCACATAACTTGCAGTATTTATTTATTTATTTCCCATTGCATACAAAAAACTATTTATTTTAATGCGTTGTGGAGAAATTAATCCACCCAACTATGGTTTCCCATGTTCAAGGGTAGATCAATTCAGTGCTTCTTTGTCCATTATACTACTGCAACTACTGTACTACGGTAATCTATTAGTGTGTTAGTAATTACGACTACATGTTAGTTACTTAAATACTAATTCAAATACTTGGAAATTTTTATTACAAAAATAATATGCTGTTATATAATTACATGTACAAATGAAAAACAAAACAAACGATATAATATGCAAGACAAAAGAATTTATTTCAAAATAGAAAACTAAAATTGAAACCGTTTTCCCTCATTTGCTTAAAGTTATTGTATTTATTAACTGATTGCAAAAGAATTACTATACTGTTAAAAAAAATTGAAACCAGTAGCCGAGCTCACAAATCTTTACGTTTCCTGGAGTCACCATTTTTTCTATACCGTCTCTCCCTACTTTCGATAGCCAAATGGTTACTATTTTTTTATACCTTATGATGTCCGGCATATTTTTAATTTGTAGGGGGAGCAGATTGAGCAGTTTGGACGCTAAATAGCAGAAATGCCTGAGGTATAAAGTTTTTGAAGCCTTGTGTGAAAGTAAGAGATCCTTGTTCCTGGTATTATAATGGTGTGCTCTTGTAGTAAAATCGTTTGTATTTTTATACGCGAAAATAAGAGCTTCTCTTGCAAATATTTGGTGGATGTCAGGTATGTTGAATTCTTGAAAAAGCTGTTCCGATAAATAGCTTTGTTGTCCTTCATTGATTATTCGTAGATTGTTTAACATAACTCTAAATTGGTAAAAAAATGTAAAATCAAGGTCAAAACTGTAAAATCTAATCACTTTACCTTCATTTTACTGCCCCCAAAAACTCCCTTGTTTTCATAAACGATACATCTGTTGTACAGACTGACTCATTTAAGCATTTAAGAATCATTCTTTACCAAAGACTAACTTAAAAACCTCACATTTCACAAAAATTACAACACACACAGAAATTAATGCTTATGCAGCCTAATTAGTTGAAAATCTTTCCAAAATTTACGGATTCCTATACCGATTAATCTTGACTGCTATCGTAATGGAATGTACAGATACAAATCTATTAGATCAAAAAACAAGTATAGGATATAAAACATATCTATAGGAACCGGTACGAAAAACAAGAAATGCGTACATAAATGATTAATAGATTAAGATCTTTATCTTATAAATAATTTCATGTCCGTTTAATATCTCGCTTCCTTTAATTACCTAATCTAGTTATTGCTTTACCTGTCAAATTAAACAAGCTTTGTTATGTACATTTTGTATTAAGATATTTTACTCTGATTAACAAAGGATTGAAGTTATATTACAAGAAGAAAGTTGTCAATTATTAAGTACATTGAATTTCTATTGCAACTGTAAGATGTTTAAATACTCTTTAATTAATTACTTGCAATGATTGTAATAATAGACTACATTATTATTTTGTAATTGAAATATATTATTTTCCGGAGAATCGATCATAGGTTTACCGCCGTATTCATACAGGGGCTTATGAATTTATTGGTTCTTATCACATTTACTTTTCTTGTATTTTTTTTCAAGAGTTATGTTTCGATCTACTCTGGTACAATTCTTTTGATACATCTGTAAATATTTGGCATGATTTTTTAAGTATTTTGAAAAAACAATGAGATTAAATTATCTGAAGATTTCCTGTAAAAATTAAATAAATAATGTTTTTATAAAGTGGTAGCGACTAGGACTTTAAGTAGATCCCCAAGGCTATGAAAGCTATGAGTCGGTCTAGTTTAAGAAAAAAAAGTTTAAATTATGTTAAGAAGTCCTATAGAAATCTCTTTGATATCTCAAATGCCATTAATTGACTTACACTAAACCGCTTTATCACAGAATATCTGTCGGAACGCATCCTATTCAAACGTTACAACATCCTCTTCTATATCCTTTGATCCCGTCGGTCATGGCCAAAACTGGGGTAGTTTCTCCATTTCGTTTCTGAATAGCAGTAATTATGAAAATTTGCACTAGTAATATACAGTCGATTCTGGATAAGTGGTCCACTGGTTTATTGGGGCAGCCGGTTTTTTGGGACAGTTCTTTAATGAACAAAAACAAACCGGGATTTTATATTGATAAGTACTCCGTTTATTCAGTCCATAATGCCGCTTATTGGGGCCAATCCGATGTTTTATTAAAATAATTACAGCAATGAACAACATATGGTTCTAAGCGGCAATATAAGATAATGGGATGGATCGAGGTAGTAATCATTTTTACAGATTAACAACAGTAATCACACATCAGTCATAACAGAGATGTTATTTACAGTACAATTCGTAGGCTACATAATCGTTATTGCAAAAAATTTCAGTGAGTCATATTATCCACTAGTTATGCCCAACCTTACAAGCTGTATAGCCAGCCTCCTTGCAACTTATGGTTAGTTGTCACTTGTCATACGTACATAGAACGTTCGTACTTCCATGCTTTTCATCAGTTTTTGTGATTTCATGAGTGTACTCTAACACACTGTTTTTCGAGTCTGGTTGTTTTGTTACTTGCAGGCATACTTTTTTTATTTTTTTTAATTCCATTCATTTCACGCATTTGTTGACATTTGTATGCGAAGGTTTACAGTACAGTACCTACTATAAACATCTTTGTGAGTTAAATGCCACGTAACGATATGATTGTGTGAACGAATAAAGCTTCTCAACAAAATAAAAACGTATCCATCTAACTTAAACCAACGTAAACTATCGGAACTAACCCGTATACCGAAAATTACGATAGCTTGTATCGTGTGCTCCAAGAAAAGAAAATACGTCAAGAGTGGGCATTAAAAGGATCATGGAGCATCTCGGAAAAGAAAACGTGAAGGAAGGCTCCACTTGTTGAGAAGCGTTGAATGAATGGTTCACCATTGTAACTTCGCAAGGTGTTAGTGTAAATGGTCCAATGCTTAAACCAAAAACCAAGGCAAAATGTTTTGCTAAAACGTTAATCATTGTGCTGATACCCTTTTAATTTTGTTTCGTGTGTATATGGATAGAACTTGCTTGTAAAATTTATGTATTTGATAATT
This sequence comes from Catonia carolina, assembly GCA_035578175.1. Classification (NCBI taxonomy): domain Eukaryota; kingdom Metazoa; phylum Arthropoda; class Insecta; order Hemiptera; family Achilidae; genus Catonia; species Catonia carolina. The sequence goes on along the minus strand of JAQMRL010000005.1, from coordinate 10,220,919 downwards.
TTAATAAAATATAATATCGTATGCGCCACATTTTACGAATTCATTTATTAGGGTCAGGCGTTTAATTGGGCGAAAATCCTCCGGTCCCGATATGCCCCAACTATCCGGAATTGACTGTATTATATATTATTATAGAAATGAAACCTCTAAGTATATTTTTGTTATTTCCTTCCCAAGGAAGTAAAATATTTATACAGTAAACAGATACACTACACTCATCTCCCATTCTTTCTCGTTTTTCTTTCCCTGTAACACTATAACTTTCCCCGTTTCACCTGTCCCTCTCCCCCTCACGACCTCTTAATCAGTCTCTCACACTCACTCCCTCCCATCGATTTCCTTCTTCCCCCTCAGTATTCACCTTCTCTCTAACCATTCCTCTCGCCCCTGTTGCTCTCTATCACTATCCCTCCCTTTCACACTTTACATACAGTCGAACTTCTATAACTCGAATTGATTTTCAGTTCCCTTCAAACCTTTCCTGCATTTACCATGTAAAATCCATCTATAATTCGAATTCCACCTTTTCTCTAAATCGAGCTATTTATTTCGTTTCTTTTGACAAAAATATGTACATACTTATTAAAATAACGTTTTTGTCTTTGAAAAATATAAGTACAGTGCTGTTTCTTTTATTGTAAGAGGAAATATTCGACCATGAAAGGGAACAGACCTTCAAAGTCATCTAGTTGCCTTTGTACAGACCCAACAGGCGTAAACAATGAATTTCTTTGAATCGACGAATCTTTCGTCGACCACAGAAAAATAGAACCATAGTCTGTCGGTACAATGTACCGTATTCACCATGTAATGCGTAATTTTGGAATACTATGAACAATATGTACAGTACTTAACAATGTAGCCAACAGCTAAGCTAAATGCAACATACAGTACTGTTATTACGAAATTACGCATGTGCAGTATACCTATTTATTTAACATATTGTTGGCTACGGTGTTATTAGCCTATGTGGAATGTTCTGTTTTTGTTAATTTTTAATAACTGCTTTGCAGTTATTTTTCCATTCCTCGAAATTTCTGTAACTAGAATCCCCCCCCAAACCTTTGAGAATTCGAGTTATAGAAGTTTGACTGCAACTTCATCCCTTTCTTCCCTCGCTCCCTAACTCACAATTTCCCTTTTCTCTTCCTTTCTATGTATGCCTACCCTCTTTACCGACTTTCTATCCGCCCATTCTCCTTCTTTAAGATAATAATAATAATAATAATAATGACTTTGGCATGAAGATCTCACCCCAAAAGTCCAAGATAATGGCATTCAGAGGGAAGTGGCCAGTTAGATCGAAAATTGTGCTTGACAACCACACATTGGATCAAGTAAGAAGTTTCAGTTACTTGGAATGCCACATTTCATTTGATGTAAATGATGATGTTGGTGAAAAAATAGCGAGATTCAGTTCTGTTTGTGGTAGTATAAGGAGAGCCTTGGGTAGGAGAACAAGACGTGATACCCAACTGAAATTTTATAGAGCAATGGCAGTACCGCTAATAGCATACGGTAGCGAGACATGAGTATCTATGAAGAGAACTGAGTCTCGGATACGAGCTGCTGAAATGAGGTTTTTACGAGCGGTTAAAGGTTGCACTCGACTAGACAAGATAAGGAATGAATACATAAGAGCTGAATTACAAGTGGAACCTCTACTGAGTATTTTGAAAAAAAGTTGTGATAACTGGTCTTGTCATCTACTCCGAATGTCACCCAATAGACTTCCATTGCAGGCATGGGAGTACAAACCTATAGGAAAACGAGATGTGGGAAGGCCGAGGAAAAAATGGATGCCGGAACAGGCCAATAGAGCCTAATCCTTGTAAGGTGATGATGATGATGATGATGATAATAATAATCAAGCCGGTGGAAAAAACATCAAAAAGTCGGAACTAGATAGACTGAGGACAGGAAAAAGGCATTCTCGGAGAGAATGAAAGCATACTGGGTGGAGAAAAAACGGAAGGTACCGAGTAGAGTAATCCATAATTAAATACTTAGCGACTTCCACTTTGGGAGCTTGACACAAATAATAATAATAATAATAATAATGTTTATTTTTGCTCAATAATAAAATACAATGAATATGAATATACTATATATTATCATGTTTCCTATAACTAAACATATTTATTACAACTAACATAATCGTTTAAAATATGAGTGTTGTGTGGGTTATTTTTGTTTGTTTCCATGGCTGTCTGTATGTTTGTTGTTAGTTGTTTGTTGGTTACTTCATTCGTTCGTTAATTCTGTATCTCTATTTGTCTCCCTGCCTGTCTGTCTGTTTGTTGGTTTGCTTGTTTGATTATTATTAATAAACGGTATCAAAATCGGTTTTTCTAAAGTTGCAAACTAAACATTTCACAAAAGATTATAATACTGTGACAATATCGAAGAAAACATGGTTTGCGTAATTTTTAGAATTTCATTCATAAAAATAGTAAAGAGAGGATAATAGAGTGAAAGAGTAACAATGGGGTGGCTATAAAGGTATGCCTATTCATGAAAGTTGTTTGAAAGGACACTGCGCTATTATCTATGAAAGGGTTGGCCTGTAACAACTTCTATTTACAAAAGATCTATTGTTGACTTGTTTACAATAGATTTTTCTAGCACTCATTTATAAAGGGTTATTTTTTGTACTCTATTATTTGCATGGAGTTTCTCTGCTTTGCTAGATTTATGTTTTTGAATGAGCATATAAAGAGACCCCCGAGCGCGGTCAGAGTTAGTATTCGTTTGATCTTTGACGAGCGACTGTCGGGCGTTATACAGGTTAACGGTTCCGAGCATTGTATTGGTCAACGATTGCTGTACTGTCTTTGTTTGTGTGTGTATTTTGAAAAGTTATTGTGTATCTGTATTAAATTCAGTTTTTGTGTATTCAGTTTCATTTTGTATGTGTAGTCTATAAAATTGGTTGTAAGTAGTGCTAAGTAAATTATTAAGTTATTTATTGTTTATTATTTATTATTATTATTACTAGTCGTAAAACTCCCAAAGTGGAAGACGCTAAGTAAAGATGGTTCAGTTTTGGGGTTTCTTGTTGTTCTTTTTATTTGCCCACTAGTTTTTCATTTCTTGCGAGAATTTAGCTTTTCTTTCTTCACTCCATTTTACTCCAGTTCTCGGAGCTTTTGTCTCTGGTTTAACTTCCCATTTCTCAACCTTCCTCCTAAAATTGTTTCTTGTGTCCAAGTCTTCTTTCACAATATTAGCCATTTCCAAGTCTTTTTTAACATTTCGGATCCATTCTCCTCCATTAACGAGGGATGCTACGTATTTTACTATTTTTTTTGTTAGTCTGTGATCGGGAAGCCTCATTATATGGCCATAGAATTTAAGGCGTCTTTTCCTCATGTCTGTCTCTACATTAGAATATTCTTCAACTTTAGACGTTTTCTGTAATCTATATCCATTTTCGGTCCATCTCGGTCCTAGAATCTTCCTGATTATCCTTCTTTCTTCTTTCTTTAGATTTTCCATATCTGTTTTCCTGTTTAGTGATAAAGTTTCGCTGGCATATAGCATTCCTGGTTTAATTGCTGTATTGTAGTGTCTAATTTTGGTATTTAGCGATAAACATTTTTTATTATAAAGGTTTTGCACCTTTTGTTTATTATTTATTAGAAGTAAATTTATAAGTTATTTATTGTATTACTTTATTATAATTAGTTTAATATTTCTTTTGTTAATCGTTTAGTGTAATAAATATTTGTAATTGTAAACTTTAGTGTATTAATTATTTAATAACCTAGATCCCGAAACGGACCTTAGCGATAAGTGTCACAATACAAATAAGAAAAGTTAAATTGTTTAATTAAAATTTTACCACAACTTTTGCATATGCCATTAGTTTTTGTCACACTGTTAATTTAGTCATTATTTGTTAATTTAAATCGAACGCGTAACATTCTAATTGATGTGGATACAACTTTAAAACTGGTCATAGAGTGAGTACTTTTAGTAATACGTGAAGATTGCTGAGAAAGTTATTGTGGGTTGCAGATCAACCTATTTATTTATTTATTTAGTAATAAAAGAGAGTTACTAATATTGTTTTTATATGATCTTATTTTCGATTCTGTTAAACAATATGATGCTGAAATCAGACAGATAAACAACAGCAATACTCTTTTTAAAACGTGTATTGTTTCTGCGCCCGTTTATTAATGTAAAATGTAGCAATGTATTTTTCTGGTCGATACATTTCGTTGTAATATGTATGAACGGAACAAAACTGTCATTTATCAGGGTAGTCAACGTTATATTTTTTGACCGTTTCAGCTCCTACCTTTTGACTTATGCCTATTGAAAAACATCTCCCTTTGTGTGATAAATGTTATAAATTGTAAACATTTTAAATTTATGTATGTACATATTACTGTATATACATGTACAATTTCTATTTTACTCGATTGTTATCCTCTGGACAATTTTTAAAAGTTTAAAGTCACATCAAAGTCTTGATCATTAGTAAATATTTTGGTATTAAAAATGGTGAGTTTGAAAGTTTAACAATTTTTCCAGATCGTAATACGTAATCGAACACGAGATCTCCTATTTGCAGCGTATAACGTTAACAACTGGGCCACACATGCAGCTTCTGGACAATTTATTTTTTTATTTTTAATATTTTAATTTTCGTTGTCCTTCTTTTTAATTTACTTTAAAATAATTTTACATTGGATTGGAAATTTATTCTCTATTACGGAATGCTACATATTCATTAAATGGAATCCGGTCATTTAAATCAAATCTTTTGTGAATTGGGCAAGTATTTTAAAAGACACCTCTTGCAATACCAAATAATCAAATCTAGGATAAGTTCAAGGATACTAAACATAAAGTTAAAGACAAACTAAAAGCTTTTTGCAAGCATGTCAGTTAAAAGAGTTTTGTTAAACCAATGAGAACTGATAAAAAATTCGACTATAATTTAAATGAAACAGTAATTGTGTTTTTTAAACAGATGTAACGAGTAAAGAACTAAATATCTGTTGTTCATTTAATAATATTGCTTGACAAAACATCAAGTAAACGTACTACACAGATTGCAATTTTAATTAAAATAGAAACAGGATTATCCTCAATTTACACTTTGAATTTAATGAAACGACGCAAAACTGACACAAAAGTGGGTTGATAGTAAAACAGAGACCACTGTTAAATACGACACTCCAAAATAAACTTAAATAGAAGTCAGAAACTGAAAGGCAAGTTCACGTTGTTGTTTTTAAAATAAACAATTAACAATTATGAATAAATAACTTTTAGTGTAGAATTTAGTAGATAGGTACATTTTGAAGGTTTAAAATAAATATTTGTGCATTGTGATATAACTAGAGGAATTTGAGATGTGGTTGTATGGGCGAACGTTGAGCGTCAAATGGACCGCACGGATGATAAATGTAGAGGTTATTAAAAGAATTAACAAAGAAGTGGAAATTATTTGCAGCATAAAGTGTGGGTGGTATATTGGCATTGGGAAGAGAAAGTCGTGTGAGTGTTTCATACCAGATTTTTTAATTATCCGTAAATAAAATTTTGGAACAGATATCCCACTTTTAATATCTAGGTTGCAACATTACATACCAACAGAATAAAGATGCTTACAACAAGATACATCGATTTCAGCAAAATGCAGAACTATCCATCGCACTTTAAAAATATCTCCAGCAAAAATAAAAGGGTGAGATTTTATAAAATATTAGCAGTGCCGACCCTACTCTATGGTTGTGAAACTTGGGTGCTATCAAAGTGAGTGGAGAATAGATTGCAAGCATCTGAAATGAAATTTCTTCGACATTCGTATGGGTGTGGTAGAAACATTGTAACATTAATACCGAGATAAGGAAAGAACTCAACATCTTCTCTATAAACGACAAGGTATTTCAGAACAGTGGTTAGAGCATGTAAACAGAATGCGGGAGGATAGGGTACCTAAGCAGACACTGGGCTATAAGCCGGAGGGCAGGAGAGAACGAGGACGCCCGAGAAAGAGATGGGCAGATTTGAGAGGTTCGGAACAGGCAGAGATGCCTAATCCTTGAAAGGCAGAAGAAAAAGAATAATGAAGAGTTACAAGATGTATATTTTCGAGGTAGCTTACCCAATAGAAAATTAAAACCATTAAAGGAATTAATCCAGTGCGATTTTTTACTTTCTCTTGCCTATATGAATATATAGGAAGGAAAGTATTGTTTTCATGTCGATTTTTCGAAATCGAGTTTTCACTGACTGATAGGCGATTGGTTTTGTGTGTGTATGTGTGTGTGTGCGCGCGCGCGCGCGATTGCGTCTGTGGACAAAATATCACTAGAACGGTACATCGTACGGACGTGAAACTTCAACTCGATTCCTCTTAACCCCTTATCGGTTTCTTTTTTTTTAGAAAATGATACTAAGTTGCTCTATTTTTTTTATTGCATAGAAAGTTGTGTATATCCTAGTTATGACTTATTAAGTAACAAACACTGGTATTTTGCATGCAGTTTAGATGTTATTACAATAATAAGAAATGGATACCTAACCTGTCATAACTGCTTTTGGTGACTGAAGTTTTGCGTCATTTTGAAGTCATGTGTCATTTTCCCTATATTAGAAATTATAATAATTACACTACACTGTTTTACACTAAACTAAACTAAACACTAAACTCTTAACAATACATATAATACTCAACAAAACTACACTAACTCTTTACAATAGTAAACATGTGGGCTGGCTAACACTAACCTAAAACTGTCCGAGAACCGGTAGCAGAATAGCAACGTTATTTCGAAGATAGACTTGTACAAAAATATTTACTAGCGCTATATGTGTTAGAATATAGAACTAAAATAGCTATACAAAGAGATACGCAATAGTTACGACGGAATAGTCCGACAACTGACGTTTTAAAACTGGACAAAATCTATCGTCGGAATATTCCGTCAGTGGCCCTTTTTATGCACTTCTCGTACGCCGGAATATTCCGGCAAAAACCAGTAAGGGGAAAGAGTAGATACAGAAATCACTAATGGTTTTTGCCAAATCAAAGGGACGCCCTAAGCCTTTTCAAAAATTGCCACCAGCCAAGAGACGCGTCGTCATTTCACGAAAGGAATTTTTATGTATCAAAAATTTTTGAAGTTGTAATGTACACAAAAAATATAGTATACTGATTTGTGTATAAATTTACTTTTCTTTTTATTTTTTTTTTAGCTTTTATTTGTTATCAGGAACTGTACATTGTTGACAACTACCCAATTTGATCGCTGATTTTTGCTGTATTTTTTTATGTGGATTAAACATGAGTTTGAACAGGGACCTCCAGTAGAGTTTGTTCATGGATGGCTGTCAACTGGTCACCATACAAAGTCGCTTGCCCAACCGGTGTTACTCAACAAATAATAGCGACTTTCTACCAGCTGACTGACTGGGCTGGCCCAAAGGCTGTGTATAAATTGATGTTTTTTTATTGTTATTAGATTTGTATCAATGGATATTGCATAAGTATCTGTTAAGATAAAGAGTAATATTTCGAAATTAGGAGGTAGAAAATTCGAGTAAACAGGGAAAGTCAAGCAAATAATATGGTGAAATAGTTTTTAAAAAATAAAAAAATGAGAGAGAATGTGAAATAAAGGGAAAAAAACAATTGTTAACTTGTTCTAGAAAAATACAAACACCTCAAGAAAAAGAGAGAGTATTAAGAGGGAAACCCAATTCAATTTTCTGATTGGCTGTTTAAAAATAAGACGAATATTTGAAAAATAAAAAACCTACAGTAAAAGGAAGCAGAGAGAGAATTAGGGAATCTTTGAAAGAAGTTAGATGCATGCGAACTTTCAAATTTATTAAATATTATTGTGCAATTGTCAGTAAGGTGTGATCGTTCAAGTGAGATTTCATTATTCGAATCTATGGGCTATTATTAATGTAATTTTTAATACTTTGATCAAAATAAAAAACTCAGTGTTACATTAAGTCAGGAGGGACAACGTATGGGCCTAAACTAAGACTAATCGAGAACTCAACCTACCTGGTGTTTGAAGATCAATATATACAATTTTATATTATAAATATATTCCAGTATATAATACTTTTGTATCATATTATATTGTGACGTGGATCCATGAGTAGGGTTAAAATCTACGTACCTAATTGTATTTTGTTGGATTTATAATTCACTTTACCATTATTTTTTTTTAAATGAAACTCTTTTTTTTTAAATTAAATATCTTAGTATTGTATGATTGTGCCTGTTATTTCAACCAGTTTTTCACTAGGCAGTTCAGAATCCTATCCCTTTCGATCATTATTAATAAAAGAAAATTTTAATTAATATATATATTTATATCTTATTATATTTCGATTTTTTATTAATTTTACAAGCAATAAATAAAACAAATACTACAAAGTTAAATATAATAAACAATAAATAAAATTTGTCTTGTATTTTTTTTCTATATTTATACTCATAATAACGACTACTTAAAATGTAAAAAAACCATTGTATTCGTGACTTGTAAACTGTTTGTTACAAATTTTTACTTTTTATTTTAGTTACTTTTTTTGCAAACGTACAACTTCAAGATTTGTAAAACACGACTTTCGTTTTGTTAACTAATGTTTGACATGAATGAATCTTTCTTTGCAAAATTTAACATAGTTGTACTTTTGTTTAACTATGTAAATAAATAAATTTTATTTGATTTACTTTCTAATTTCAATAAAAGTTTTATTTGTTTAGTTATTCAATAATGCATTTGAAATATGATCTAAGATATAAAATACTATACTGAATTCAGTTACTGATATCCATAGATAGATAAAGTACGGTATATATTTTCTTCCATTTGAATTTGTGACTAGAATAATGACATGCAATATAAAATATTTACTTATTTTGAATAAAAGAAATAAAATGTTCTTTAACGTAGAAATGTATCTCTATTTTACTTCAATTTGCATCTCATTGTTGCATTTTTATTTTGTAAACATTATAAAAAATTCTGCTAGAGTTTATTTAAAATAATAAATTTATAAAGAATTTCAGTGATAAATTTTATTTGTTAGTTTATTTACAGTAGCATCAGCAACTTGGTTATTAGCGACTACCTTTATGTTAGCTAACATTAACGATGGGTTTTATTACTTGTAATAATTTTCAGACCTATCCGGGTGTCGAACCCGGGACCTCCGCGTTGTAAGCTAGCGTGCTACCACTACGCTACGGAAGAATATGAACAAAATATCTGAAGAACGAAAAATCTTACTAAGTTTAAACTCGGAATTCAAGTTAGGTACCACTAAGGAATCCGACATGAACATTTTCATCTTATTCAATCAACCGGAAGTAGTAGTTTATTCGTACAATTTTTCACTTTTTGCGATTTTCTCAGAAATGGCTCCTATAATTTTTTTAAAAATCGCTTTATTTACTACATTTTTATGCTCTACAAGGTAACGTAAGCGCGATTTCATCTGAAATTCTTAGGAAGCCTGTGCTCTTGTGGTCAAAAATTGGTTTTCAAGATTCGGGGCTAAATATGCATTCTATTGTATTTTAAGGTGAGGCTATCAATGGTTTTGACTGAATTTCGATTTGCGGTGTTTTATGTTTTTCAGTACTTCAGGCCTAGATCTACCAGAAAGACATTAAATTACGTAAAAAAATTATTTTAATGGAAAAATTAAGTATTTAGCCGGTTTACCCAGCAAAATTAGCATGTTACCAAGAATGAATACTTTTCGCAATTTTATAGCTACTTCACATTTTAGTGTAAAGGGAATTTCAGTTTTTTAAAATACCTGTATATTGTTTTTAATATTCTCAAAACAGTTGGTTCAGCTTTCTAACCAACTGTTGATGGTAAATTTGCATGTTTATGTACATTTTGCTTTTGATGTGTGGCTTTTTGTTTTTTGTCTGTTCCCGGAAATTTAGATTTTTAACATTTAGGTAAATTTTTCTCGGAAACAATTAAACCTACCATGTAGAAATTTTTACCAGTTATTATTCTTGTACAGGCACATACACTGGCAGTTTTATGACGTCCTCAGATGGTCCTAAAATTAGTAATATGCAAAATCACTTAGAAAGAAATTTGTAAAAATTCTATGTTATTCGTTATTTTATTTTTTATTTTATGGTCCTACAGAATAAATTGAAAAAAAATCCAGTAGCTAGAGAAACCCAACATCGATAACAGTGTAAAGTTTCACTTTTTCATCTTTACCCAAATCTATGAAAAATGTACCTAAAAATTGCAAATTTAACATTGGCCGGGATACAAAGTACAGTCTCACCTTAAACCGAACAAAGGTAGATTTTCAAATAAATAAATAAATAAATATTAAATACCTAACACATGCTTCATCCATTCATGTTTAAAATTAGGTTATTTATTCATTTTACGTTGTTTACACATGATTAAACATAGGTTTTATTTTTCACTGTTTACATTGGCAAGAGAAATTCGTGTGAGTGTTTCACACGAGACTTTTTTAACAGGAAAGTTACTACTCTCAGAATAAACACAGCATGAGGGAAACGCAAACAGGGACATAAAGGCTACTGACCCACATACTAAAATGAAACGTGATAACAATACTCAAAAAAAATCAATCATTATTACAAAACGCAATGTTTTAATAACCATCAAAATTTCATTTCAACTGAAAGGAAAAAACAAAAAAATCATTTGTATTGAAAATTTAGGTATTTATTTTGTTAGCCTAGTCTTTTCAAATATTAACTAACGGCTCTAGAATAAGTATTAAATCATTTTATAACGTCAGAATTTTGTTTCGTCATTTCAATTTATATTACAAATTTCGTAGTTGGTGCGTTTCAGTTTAGATAAAGTTCATTCCGTTTTATTTAATCTATTAAATCAGAGATTAGGGTGTTGTAACTAACTTTCTAATTTACTGAGGAATTGACTTTTGTAATTTCTATAAAATCCTTAATTTCATCTCCTTTCATGAAATCCTTTTTTGTTTTAATTGTACCGCCCTGTCAATTGATAACGTAATCAGTACACAAAAATCTGATGTAAAATACTTGCACGACTTTATTTTTCCAATGGTAAATAATAAACAATATTATTTATGTTTAATCATGAGTAAACAATACAGTATGAAGAACATAGTAAAAATATAAAACAAAGTAAATAATCTAATATTAAAGTCAGTTTATCGGATATGAAATACTACACAATGACTTAAACCTGCCCTTCATAAAAGAAGAAATTAACCAACATAGAAAAACATTTACAAAAACTAGAAGACCATCAGAATCTATTAGCGAATAACCTCCTCGACAACAGCAAAGATACTCACAGACTGAAACGTTTTAAACCATTGGACTTACCTCTACGATTTTGTTAGTCATTTGTCATTTTTTTTATCTTTTCACTTCAACTCCTAATCATCGTCATCTCATAATCGGCGTCGTTTTCATCTCTATCATCGTCATCGTCATCTCCAACTTTAACAACTTTGTGTTTCGGGATGGTGATTCACGGTTCATCAAGTTTGATTTTGTATTTTTGTTTGATCTCGTATATATATTTTTTTCTTCACAGTTTGGTCTTTTTCAAACACACTACTGAGTGTAGTTTGTGTTTTAATTCTAAGGACGTTACTCAGATTTTCTCATATTTGCCTAAATTTATTGTATTTATTAACAGTTAATATTTTTCTTTTGAATCAGTTACTGATTGCAAAAGAAATACTACACTGTTAAAAAAAAAATTATCGGTTAATACATCTATGTATAACACACGATCGATATATCAACTGGCCGGCTTGTTGGCATAGTGGTTACAGCAAGTGGCTTCTACGCCGGGGTCCCGGGTTCAATTACCGGTCAGGTCTGGCATATTTTCATCACTCATTTTTCATATATCATCGTTCTCCACCGCCTGCATTAGCAGAAATTGCAAAACAGTCAGACGTAAACCCAAAAAAAAGATTTATCGACTTTGGTGTACTGCAACATTTTACCGACGTGTTTGTTTGTTTGGTTATGTTTACTCTACGTACGTTCCGTTTGGCGTGAAGTAAAGTTGTTATAAAATATGGTGATTTATGAAGTTTATTTGTCCGGTTTGTCTTACAGAAGTGATTTTTATAACCTTAGTTTTTAGTTGTTTACTTAATTTATAACAGTTTTCATTGTGTTCTGAACTTATTAATAAAATTATGCGTCATGAATGAGTAGTTTTGTAAGTTACTTTTGCTTTGTACGTTTTTCTTACTTACGTTAGACTTAACATAATTTTTTTCCAAAATCACCTGCATAAAACCATTAAATATACTGTAGGCTACATTTTGCTTAGAATTTTTAGACCTTTAACGTGAACTAATTTTAAATAAAATTAAACTAACTAATATCCATTTTTTTATGTAAAACTGAAATTTTGTTAATGGTTTTTTAAATTCTCAAATTTTGACTAGAACTGTGGCACCCTGATTGAGTTAATGAAAGTGTCATTACAGTTGGGTAATTCCTCTATTTATTCTTAAGAAAACAAAAGAAATTATCGAAATTCCTCAAACGGTTTGAGTTTTATGATTATTTTTCTGAAACACTACAATTCTTACAATTTCTGCTTGGCACGTTTCGCGTAGAAAATGCAAATAGGCCTTGGCAATAAAAGGGTTAAACATAAAAATTTATTGTATTTATATAATTTATTAAATACTATATATTCAATTTTGTTCTTTGCAGGCTACAATAAATAGTTCTGTTTTTTATCACACGGTCAGCCAATTAAATGACTGAATCATTTAAGAACAGAAGAGGTAGTGGTGAAAGACACTAAACAGTTATCTCCTCTGAAAGTAATAAATTTCATTATACAGCCAGACCCTGCGGTGAATGAAGTGAAGGTGTCATTTGCACAGTGGAAAATATGTGGTTTTCAGAGGGCCCGGTGTGCTGGTAAGCCTACTTTTCCACTCAGTGAGGAACGTTTCCACTCACCGTTTTTCTTAGTAAAACCTCTACAGGTTCAAACCAGCCTTTCGACTGATGACCTAAACAATAACATATTCAATTTAAAGTCGATAATTTATTGATAAGTAATAAAAATTTCAGTTTTATTCACCACCCCCGTTTTAAGGTAGAATATAGTACTTTAGGGTTTACAACCATCCTTCTTAGAACAAAAACTCCTTTGTTTTAGCCCTGGAAGATGTAACTGGCAAAAAATTTAAATATAAACAATATTACCCTACACTTGAACACTCACAGAGTCGCGAGTGTTACTTTTGTGCTCACGAGATGCATCTGCCAGAAAATTAAATATTCATCTCTATCGAACAAAGCAATGTTGTGAACAATGTAAAAATCGTGTTAGCAATGAGCATTGTTTCAAAAAAAAATTAGTTTGTCTTGAGTGTTCTGCTGTAAACAACGACACTAAATAACTGTCCAATTATTTTTAAATAATCTTTATTCATGAACATTTTAATAATACATACGTATAAAGTTTTTATATTTTGATTTATAAATATACCGTTTTTTACTAAAATAAATAATGATTTATTGAATTACCAACCTACCAAACCCAAGTAATTAGGGAAAGATTCAAGGGTTCAAGGAACCCCTGTGGCCATCCATGTTACGCGCGGGTGTTGGCCGTTCTAGGGTTAAGTTTCAAGTTTCAACTTCATAAAATACTACGTTCTTGATATATTTTGTTCACATACAGGCAGACACAAAGATCAATCGCTAAAAAAACATTTTTATTCGGTTCAGAGGGCTTGAAAATGTGTTTGCGGTGAAAACGCGATTTCAAAAAAATTGTCATGAAAACAACACCTTTCCTTCCTTACCTACTTTTATAAGTTAAGAGAATTTATATTTTTACCAGAAATGTTACATCCTACGTGTAGCCTTAATTAAGCTAATTAAGCAAATTAGGAGGTTATTTACGTAGTGCTCACGTGTAAAGGTAAAGTTATTTAATTAATAAGACAAAATAATTGATATGGTTTTAACTTAGGTAATAAAATAAAATATATAAGCTAAGTAAAATCTGCTGAAAAGTGTTTTTTTTAACAGTTAAAATTTATTCACAAACAGTTTAACAAAAATTTTGAGTTAAAATATTAGAAAGTATAGTCACTTGAGTTACGAGTTTGCCTTTGTTTGCAACGAGGAGAAAATGGGGAAAAGTTTCAGTTCGCATGCGCGACTGCTTAAATTTCAGTGCGACAAACATAACTCGTATATTATACCCAGAGCATACACAGTAAATCGTGGAACCTTTTGTAGGTTAACTGTACGAATATAACTGTTTGTTAACGTAAACACAAATATCAGTTTCTCGAAAACGTGGTTGAACTATTTACATTGCTGAACGCACTGTAACAAAATGTTGTAAAGCTGAAGCTAAACAAAAATGCCTAACCGCGACTCTTGAGAAAAGCCATGAGCGAGCGGCTAACTACTGTGACGTTTATCTTTGCACAATTCGAAAAATAAAGAAGGAAACTAAGGACGTGAAGAAACTATTCTTCAACAGTTTTGTTGACACCTGGTATAAAAAGGAAACGGTTAGGTAGATACTTGAGAGACTAATAATGAAAACGCCGATGACATCAATAGTAAAGAAGGCGATTCATTCGTAATTAAAGTAAATCAAACATTTCTAGTCATATAATTAAGTTATAGGCAATATTACAGGTCACATTTATTTCTTATAAAGTTTATAAAGAAAACATTTTCTCGGAATAAACCACAGCTTACAAAATGTATCTAGAAACTGCATGGTAGTGAAATGTACGAGTAGTGTCTCACTGTTGAGGTTGGTAGTACTGCAAATGTTTCACTTCCCTTCCTTACAGCCCATACATACGCAAAAGGCAATCTCGTGACTTCAGTATCTATACCTTGAAGAAAACGGCACTCAGCATCGTTGCTTCCATGTAATTTCAAGGTTATGGTAAATGATAAAGGTATCACAAGGTTTTTATAAAGTGAATTTAGGTTACAGTTATACAGTTATAAGAACAGTTATCTCCTCTGAGAGTTGTGAACTTTATTATACAGCCAGACTCTGTGGTGAAGTTGTATTATCCCCACCAGTGGTGACATAATATGTACTATCCCCACAATCGGGATTAAATATGAATGTTGCTTTAAAGGATGCCTTTGAAAATACTTAGCAATTTTAATTTATTATTTTCTGTTTTATCCAAAGGTGCTTAGTTCTTGATTGGATCTTTTTTAATAATGGAGTAATTGGAAAATAATAATAATGTATTTATACACATAATATGTTATATTAATTAAATATGACTTTAATGAAACAACAAAAAATAATATTACAATGAATTTAAATTTATGCACGGTTCCGTGTTAAAAAAATTATTATAAAAACGTAAATCATACTTACTGTTTTCCATAATGATACATAGGTTTCTCCAACTTAAAAAATACACTTGTTACTGATTACACACTATAAGTATAGGCATGTCATCTGGCACGTCGAGGCTTCGAATGAATCAGCTTACATACGAGGTGTGGCTATTAAATAACGAGACTGACGTTGTAATAAATTTTATTTTTATTTTATACATGGTTTATAGTTGTTTCGGATCAGCTGATGTTTGGAGACGAAAGTTCGTGGTTCAATTTTAAGGTTTAATTTTTTGTTTGTTTGCTAGTATTAATCATAATGTTTTGCAGTTGTAGCAGCTCTTCGTAGCGAGCAGATAGTGTACAGTGTTTTATAATTTGTTGGTAAGATTTAATTAATTATTTGATTGCAAGTGACTATATTTTGTTCTACTTTAATTTTTGGTTAAGTTTGCACGGCCTGCATGATTAACGCAGCCGACGCGTCGTTAAACACAAATGTTTTGCAAACATCGCGACTAATGGCGTTACCTGTTCATTCAAATTCATTTCCCTCCAGAGAAGAACAAGAAGAAAGTATCGATAGGCTAACAGCTGATATTTCTCATCCAACGTTAGATTGGAATAATGTTGTTTCCAAAAGGAAGCGCCAAACAGAAAACGCAAACGCAATTAGTAACGTTAGTTCCGCTAAACGATTTACAAGAGATCCGAGACTTACAATTGGTAGTCTCTACACTGCCAATAAATTTAGCGTATTAACGGATATGGAAACAACTGCGACAGACAACACTAATAATGAATCTCCAATAAAAACAAGACCGCCTCCTATACACTTACATACTGATGTGCAATTTTCAAAACTCATTGATTTCCTTCAAGGCATAACTGAAAAAGATTCCTTTCATTGTGGGAGTACAAAAGCAGGAGTCACCGTATATCCACACACACCGGATGCTTATAGGAAAATAGTAAAATGTTTAAGAGAAAACCATGCGGAATTCCACACGTACCAACTTGCCGAAGACAAGGCGTACCGCGTAGTAATACGTGGATTGCATTGGTCAATCGGAGAAGAGACCATTCAGAACGAAATTTCTAATTTAGGTTATCAAGTTAGAAGTGTTACAAACGTCATTTCTCGGGACAAAGTGAAGCTCCCGTTATTCTACGTAGATCTTGAACCCAATAAAGATAATAATAAGATATTTGATATTAGATATTTGTGTTATTCAAGGATATGGGTAGAAGAACCAAGACAGAGGAGGCAGCCCGTGCAGTGCGTGCGCTGCCAGAGATACGGCCATACGAAAAGTTATTGTAATTTACTGCCTCGATGTGTAAAGTGTGGCGCAGGTCATGAATCTAACTCATGTACAAAATTAAAAGAGGAGCCGGCCGTATGTTGCCTATGTTCGGGACCACATCCCTCTTCCTACAAGGGGTGTTCAGTCTTTCGGGATCTGCAAAATCGCCGTTCACCAGCCACTGCAGCACGCCCTCAAGGGAGCTCGCAACAATCTCCATCTGTTACAGAAAAATCATTCCCCTCCCTTCCGAAAAGCGCAGTAGCAGGTAGAGAAACTTTTTCACAACAAAACCAAACTCGTAATCACCAATTCATCAACCCTCATAAACAGTCAACCATCACCTACTCACAAATCGCCGCCGATAATTTTGGAGAGCAAGAACGCCAGTCACAATTCAGTATTCAATCGCAGCTAACAACTTTCATGACCGACCTAAAAGCCCTCTTCACACCATTGATCACCCTCATGAGTCAATTAATACAATCACTCACTTTCGCATTTAATGGCAAATAACATGTCTAATTCTATATCGGTGCTATTGTGGAATGCGAATGGGATCATCCAACGTTTGGCGGAATTTGAATATTTAATAAATGAAAAACGTATCGATATTATTTTACTAAGCGAAACACATTTAACAAAAGACTCAAAATTTTACATAAAAGGTTATAAAGTTTATAGAGCTGATCGCCCTGATGGAAGAGCTTTTGGTGGTACAGCGGTGCTAGTTAGGAACAATATCAAACATCATATATGCACAGTAATCGAACCGTCGGAAAGTATTCAATCAGTGGGTGTGACACTGGAGATAGATCAAGAGGAGGTCTCATTCATCTCGGTTTACTGTCCCCCGAGACACCGGATTACAGTAGACAAGTTTACAGAGTTGTTTTCAAGTTTCGGTCCTCGGTTTTTAGCAGGAGGCGATTTCAACGCGAAACATGCTCAATGGGGATCGCGTCTGATAAATCCACGTGGCAGAATGATGATTCAAGCTATTTTAAACCTCGGACTGGAATTTCATTCAACTGGATCACCAACGTATTGGCCGTCAGCTCTGACTAAACATCCCGATCTTCTGGACTTTTTCGTATCCAAGGGCCTCTCGAGATTCTACGCAAAAACGGAATCACTTGACGATCTTTCATCCGACCATTCGCCAGTTCTCTGCACCCTGTCGGGCACAGTTTTGGAAGCACCGGTGAGACAGTGTTTGATAGATGGAACAGTTAACTGGGACTTGTTCAGCAGTAACGTAGAGAACAATATACGGTTGGACTTGCCTCTTCGCACGGCAAGAGAGGTGGAAGAAGCAGTGGAACATTTGACAGTAACAATACAATATGCAGCTTGGAACTCTACACAACCCCGTAGACCAACTCCAAAAAAGGAACACTGTTATCCGAACTATATAAAAGAACTTGTCAGGGAAAAAAGGAGAGCAAGACGCATTTGGCAGCGTACCAGACTTCCTTCGGACAAGAGAAACTTGAATTACATGACTAACGAATTGAAGACAGCTATATGGAACATCAAGACGGAAAGGTTCAATGAAAATGTCGCCAACCTCACAGAAAGAGATGGAAGCCTCTGGACTGCAACGCAGCGTCTTTTGCGTTACCAAATGCAGTCGCACCCACTTAAACACCCCGATGGATCATGGGCTAAATCAGACAAAGAGAAGGCCGACATGTTTTCCGATCATCTAGCGCGCGTATTTCAGCCCAATGACAATTCTTTACCTGGTTTCACCTCAGATGTAGAAAATTTCTTGTCTTCACCATTGAATTTGTCATTGCCTCCGGAAAACTTCACAAGAAGGGAAGTGCAGGCGGCTGTCCAACAACTACCATCAAGAAAGAGTCCGGGGTACGATTTAATAACGGCGGAGATTCTTCAGAACTTACCATTATGTGGATATACCCTTATAACTCAAATATTCAATTCCATCCTCAGAACGACGCACTTCCCGATTCAGTGGAAACTGTCTCACGTCGTCCTATTTCTGAAGCCAAATAAACCACCAAGTACTCCATCTTCGTATCGGCCAATAAGCTTACTCCCAACTTTATCCAAATTATTCGAAAAATTATTACTAGCCCGCTTATTGCCGATTTGCAACGAAAATAACATAATACCACACCATCAGTTTGGTTTCAGAAGCAGGCACTCAACGATTCATCAGCTACATCGATTGACGGACCAGCTAGCTGTTGCGCTGGAGGAGAAGAAATTTACCACCGCTGTCTTCCTAGATGTTCAAGCAGCCTTTGACAAAGTTTGGCATCCAGGTCTGTTATATAAATTGAAAAGATTCCTCCCGGATACGTATTATCACGTACTGAAAAGCTTCCTAGAAGATCGTTTCTTTGTAGTGAGGCAGGGATCATCAGTTTCTGACTACCAAAATATAGGTGCAGGAGTTCCACAAGGTTCTATACTCTCACCACTACTGTATACAATTTACACTGCGGACTTACCATCTGATCCAAGAATAACGGTAGCAACATACGCTGACGATACTGCTATCTTGACTTCATCCCACGATTTAACGCAGGCCAGTACCAACTTACAACACTTTCTCAACACAATTGAAATTTGGCTGAAAAAGTGGAGATTAAAAATAAACACTAATAAGTCAGTACATATAAGATTCTCATTATGTAAAGGAGAAAGTCCTACGGTATTCCTCAACAACGAACCCATTCCACAAAAGAACACAGTAAAATACCTAGGCATCACGATGGACAGACGACTAACCTGGCAAACACACATCCACAATACACGACTGACTTTGGATAAAAAAGTAAAACAATTATACCACCTCATAGGACGCCATTCCCGATTACCGTTACGTTCAAAATTACTCATTTATAAATCATTCATTCGGCCAATTTGGACTTATGGAATTGAAATCTACGGAACAGCAAAGCCAAGTAATATCAGAAAACTACAGGCATTTCAATCAAAATTATTACGACTCATCACAAATGCTCCATTCTACATTAACAACAGAATACTACATGACGACCTCAAAATAACACACATAAAAGATATGGCATACAACTGCTACAGAAGATTCTTCGGAAAACTTCAAAACCATCAAAATCCATACATCAAAAACTTATCATCTCGTACTCTTCCTGGAAATCCTCGCCGACGACTTCGCCGTTCATGGAATAGAGACCTGCTCTTATAAGACAATGACTCGTGGCACCTACAAAGATTAGCCACTGGGTCTAATCTTTGTTATTGTAAATTTTTCCTATGTTAAAACCAGCTCATTTGCTTATTGTAAAATTTTACAGTTGCAAATAAATAATTAAAGAGAAAAAAAAAATTTTATACATAATCACTTATTATCACCTTCAACATACACTTCTTCTCTATCCCTACAACGCTCCATGCGAATTTTCCTTTGTGAGAAACAGTGCTGGAAGTCATCTTCTGTCAGCTTCTTCAGGACACGTGCCGCTTTCTCTTTTACAGCTTCCACAGACTCAAGTCTTGTCCCTTTTTAATGCAGATTTCACCTTAAGGAACAGGTAGAAGATAATAACATGTGATGAAACGTGGTTTTTTATTTATGATCCGAAAACGAAGCGCCAATACAAGCACTGGAAGAGCCGAACTTCACCGAGAGCCAAAAAAGCTCGAATGAGCAAGTCAAAATTTAAAGCAATGATGATTGTTTTTTTTTTTATATCCATGGGATTGTGTACCTTCACTGGGTTCCTGAATATCAAACAATTAATCAATATTATTACCTTGAGGTATTTTCTAAACTACGTCAAAGAGTAAGGAAAAACGCCCCGAAATGTGGAAGGACAAATCATGGGTTTTCCACCAAGACAGTGCCCCAGCTCATTCCGCGTTATCTGTCAAGAGGTTCCTAACCAAGTACAGCATCTCAGTGTTAGTACATCCACCTTATTTACCAGATCTTGCACCATGTGACTTCTTTCTGTTCTCTAAGGTGAAATCTGCATTAAAAAGGACAAGATTTGAGTATGTAAAAGAGAAAGCGGCACGTGTCCTGAAGGAGCTGACAGAAGATGACTTCCAGCACTGTTTCTAACAATGGAAAATTCGCATGAAGCGTTGCAGCAATAGACAAAAGGTGTAGTTGAAGGTGACAATAATTGATTTTGTATAAAATAAAAATAAAATATTTTACGTCAGTCTCGTTATTTAATAGCCACACCTCAAATACTACATCCACCCGTCCCTCGTATACTGTTATAGACTGTTTACAAAACTAATGTATATATTTTTCTACATTTCAGAATAAAATACGTATATTATAAATACAGTACAAAACGAATGCGGAGTGATGTATTGTATTATAATTTATCATCAGTTATTATTGTTATTCAGTTAAAAGCTTTTTAGGCACAGTTCAAAAGCTCGAATATTGGCAAAGTTTATTTACAAATAACTAACGAATGAAACGCACAGTGTTGATTAATATTGTCATTCAGTGTTCAATTAACTATCGTTCAGTGCGATCATTACAGTTAAATTGTGTTGAGGTTTGTTTTTGATGTGAGCGTACTGAATTTATAGAATACCATGTGTAGTGTTTATTTTATTGTCTACTGTTTTACAGTACTAACTGTACTAGTTGCACTAGAAAAATAAATATTTTTCTGATGCACTAACATACTAGTAGAAACGTTATTAGCTACGCCGGAAAATTATTTTTAGAAAAGAAACAGTAAGAATATCAATGATATTCATAACGGTGCGTAACAAAGACCTAGAAATACTGGCGAATATTAATAATTAATTAAAAAATTAAAGTAGCGCTGTTTCAAAATTGTTACCGAAATTTTGTTAAGGTTAGCAAGAGATTTATAAATTATAATTGAGTCTATATGAATATTATTGTATAAATGTACGCTTTATATGAAACTGTATCGTGCATTTTGTTTTAGAGTCGGTAATTTTTGAACATTTTGTATTATTACAGACTAAACTCTCTACGCACCAAGTGAGACGCCCAATATTATACTACCGCAGTCTTCATAAAGTGTTCACTTTTCACTGTCCACTCACTCCCTTTTATACTTTTCCATAATCTCAGTTCATCTCATTTTACGTCACACAGTAATTAGCTAATCAAAAATTAGAATTATTTTCCATCTCACTTCTACTCTCGTTTCAACGAAACTTACAGAAATCTCTCGAAGCTGTTATATATCTTCCTCTTTGTTTAACACTTTCTTTCCCACTCTCTCAAATGTTACATTATTTACAACCACTTATCATTTATTTAATCAGGAAATTACCAGATCTACCATGATCTCGACCTTGTTATTTATCCCAATCTAATACAAATCAGCACACCAGGCCAACTATTCCACACTCATAAAAATAATAACATTACTTCAATTTTAACAATACAATATTTTATATATGTGACAAAGTTAAGGTGTCATTTGCAGGGTGAAAAGTAGATGCTTTTCAGAGGGTCCGACATGCTGATAAGCATATTTTCCCACTCGGTGAAAAAGGTAATAATTATAAACCACTTCACTTCTCGTTTTACTTAATAAAGCCTCTAGAGCAGTGATGCTCAACCTTTTTTGCTCCACGACCCCCAAATAGTAAAAAAAATAAAATTAATGTATCGCGACCCCCCTCCCCTTCGATAATAATAGCAAGCCTTACTATTATTAGTTGAATTTTGACTGTAATTATAAATGTAAAATGTTTTTTTAATATTATATAATCAAACTGCACTAATTTTATATCTTTAAAGAAAATACAGACAATTAAAAAAAATGGAATACAACTATTGATATTATTTTATATTGCTGCGTTTATACTTTTATAGTAGTTACGTGCATCAACATGCATAAATGACGTGCACATGTTATCACTCGAGAACAATTTACTTTTGTATCTTTCTAACGAAGATCAACGAATGAAGAAAATTTTAAATGAAAACAAATGCAACCATAACATTTATAATTAATTAATGATTAATTTCTTTTCTTTACAAGTAAGTGTACTTATTGGATGTAAAATTTTTATAAGCAATTTTATAATAAATGATTTTTTCTCATAAATTTATTAAATGATTTCATTATTGTTTCGCGAACCTCCTGTAATATCACCACGACCCTCAGGTTGAGAATCACTACTATAGAGGTTCAGTCCAGTCTTTCGTCTGATGACATAAATAAGAACAAAAACAACAAATAATGTTAGAATAAAAAAAATGACGTAATAAATTTGCAACCGCCCACGTAATTTTCAAAACACATTATTAGCTTTTCAGTATTATATATTATATAAACTACAGAATAGCACTTCCAAAAAAGAGCTTACTGAAATGAAAACCCCAAATAAAATAACATTTCAGTTAATTCTTGTGAAACCGCAACGTATAAAATATCTCAACTTATTTTGAACCAAAGGTAAATGATTGGTTGAAGATTATTTGAATTTCGATTTAAAAATGAAAACAGAAATGAAACCGGTAAAATGTTATTTTAAAATTTCCTCTCGTTTTACTTGAAATACGGTAACAAATCCATCATAATGTTCTCAGTGATATTTATTTAAATTTCCACTCACTTTTCAAAATCATATTTTCAAAGGTCCTTCAGATTAAAAGCAAATGAAGTCAATACCATAAAATCAAAAACATGAACGACTTTATTTTGGTAAGTACTTCGAAAACAGTTACGCCTAAATCGTGTAATATATTATGTCTACTCGATTTTGTTAAAATGAAATATCAAAATAATATAAAATTTAAATAATATTTAAACTTCTTGAACAGCTTTAATTTATACCATTTAAAGAACCAATTTCTATTCGTTAATATTATAATACGTCATTATAATACACTTGGCATTTAGAGATTTTTGGAATTCTGTTGTCTAAGTACTCAGAAATGAATTTCGAACGGCTGTATAAAATACTCAGAATGGATCCAGGACTAATAGAGGACGCACAAACTATATTATATTAAAACGTTACAATAAAAATAATCTAGTGTGAAAAACTCACTCGGCTTTTACGTGCCAATGTATATATAATGAAATATATTACCTATGTTTAATCATGAGTAAACAATGTAAAACGAAAAATATTTACTACCCTAGGCTAATTTTAATTATGAGCTTTATTTGTATTCCTAATGTGTGTACACTGCTCATAACAGACAGGTAGAGTGTCAATTTATTTACATTCAATCTGTTCGTTGCAGGGCTAAAATAAATAGTTCTGTTTCTTATCACATAGTCAGCTAATTAAATGACTGAATTATTTAAAAACAGAAGAGGTAGTGGTGTAAAAGACACTAATCAGTGTTATCTCCTCAGAAAGTAATGAATTTCATTATACAGCCAGACTCTATGGTGAATGAAGTGATGGTATCATTTGTAGAGTGGAAAATATGTGCCCGGCATGCCGATAGCGTGTTTTTCCATTCAGTGAGGAAGGCAATTGTACACCGCCTTAGTCCTCGTTTTACTTAGTAAAACCTCTACTAGTTCAAACTAGCCTTTCGGCTAATAACCTAAACAACAATATGTGTACGTTGCAGTCTGTTGAATTTAGAACAATAAGCAACCCCATGACCCAATGAGTTGAAGATGGTGTGTTTGTTTGGTGTAGTCGTGTACAGATCGAGACCGACTATTTATTAGAGAGTGTAGTTAATTGAACCGCAACTATCAACGTACACCGGTAACCTCAGTCTAGTATATTATTCAAATCTGTATAAAAGTGTAATCTAACTTTACTTGGATTTGAACCACGGAACCTTCGTTCTCGTACATCAGCTGGTAAGTAGCTGACTCTTTAATAATGAGCTATTTATATTTTATCCTTAACGTGTGTACGTTGCAATCTGTTCAATTCAGTACGATAAACAACTCCATGACCCAATGAGATGAGGATGATGTATATGATGTGTAAATAAGGTGTAGTCTCGTGCAGATCCAGGTCGACCATTCCTGAGTAAGTATGGCTAATCGAAAACCAACCATCAAAATACCTTTATTAGGATTTAAACTAGGAACCTTCGTCTCCAAAAATCAGCTGTTTAACAGTTGACTTACCTCTAGACCAACTCGGTGGGAATTATGACTGAATGACAAAAAATTAAAATCATCCTCTGCAGACTTAAAATACGTAAAATCACTAATAGACACTATAGTAAACTGTAGAAAAAATTATGAAGTAAATGTTTTAGATTTTTTAATTTTCTATAACTTTGATTATTATACACTTAGCTTATATCGTAAAATGCATAATGTCGCAATTTTTAAAAAGTAGTCCCATTTTTTACCGGTTTTGATAAAAATATATACAAAAGATCATTATTCGTTTTTTAAGTTATTTATTTTTTTAAAGAGGTTTTTAAGTAGGCTATAGGAATTTTTTAGTACAAGATTTTAATTATTACTTTCATTTTTATCCGTTTTTTCTTTTTATTTATGTTATAAAGGTGATTTATTGTTAATTTTGGCATTGTTTTATATTGGTATTAAATGTTGGGTAGGCTACGGAGGGTTACCTGTTAACCAGACTGATGACCAAAATTTGGTCTTGTCTTGGCGCGGAAATTTTTTGTAACTGGAAAATTATTAAGTTGTATGTACTAGAATTTTTATATTTTATTGCATAATTAAATACGTAAATTGTTAAAAGAAAATATTACTGTACAGTCCATCGATAAAGCATGGCAAGTCTCTGAATGGTGGTAACTTTTTTGAATACAAAGTCAGTTTTCGGAAGTAAAATTTCCCTTTTAATTATTGTTACAAAATATAATATAAAAATCTTTGTTTTGTAATTTTGAAAATTATAGGAGTTAATTATTTTACTGGCATATTTTATTGTTCTATTCAGTAACCGATTCATTTAATACACAAAACGTGATTAATTAGTAATTCATTAAAATGTAGTAATTAATTTTTAATTTAAAAAATATATAACAAAATATAATTAATAATTTGGTTTCTATTTTCAGTGTGATATAATTTCGGAGACGAAGGTCTGATTTAAATCCTAGTTAATAAAAGTTAATTACTTTTGTACGGATTTGAATGCTAGACAGTGGTTACTGGTGTACTTTGATGGTTTTGGTTCAATTAACCATACTGTCTCAGGAATGGTCGGCCTGAGTCTGTACAAGACTACACCTCATTTACACGTCATAAATATCATTCTGATCTCATTGGGTCATGGGAGTTGCTTATTGTACTGAATTGAACAGATTGCAAAGTACACACGTTAGGAATTTAAAAAAAGTATTAATTTATCTTTTAAGGTGAGACTGTACTTTGTATCCCACCAATGTTAAATTTGCTACATTTAGGTACATTTTTCATAGGATTGGTAAAAGATAGGGAAATTAAATTTACACACCATAGGTGGCGGGTTTCTTCTCGAGCTACTGACATTTTTTTCAATTTAATACCTATTTGGGCCATTACATTTTTTTTAAATATTACGAATAACATAAAATTTTTACAAATTATTTTCTACGTTTTTTGCGTATTTCTAATTTTTGGAGCACCTGAGGAAGTCATAAAAATGTCGGTATGTGTGGATATAAAAGATAATTAACTGGTAAACAATTTCAGCCTGGTAGGTTTTTTGGTTTCTGAGAAAAATGTACCTAGTGTTAAAAATTTAAATTTACGGGAAAACGCAAGAAACAAGAAGGCACAAATCAAAAACAAAATGTACACAAACAAGTAAATTTCACATTAACAGTTGTTTAGAAAGCTGAACCAACAGCTGAGAATACAGAAAACCTTGATGCAGATATTTTAAAAACTAAAATTCTCTTTGCACTAAAACGAGCAGTATAAAATTGTGAAAAATATGTTCTCGGTAACATAATTTTCC
The DNA here is from genome assembly GCA_035578175.1 of Catonia carolina. Classification (NCBI taxonomy): domain Eukaryota; kingdom Metazoa; phylum Arthropoda; class Insecta; order Hemiptera; family Achilidae; genus Catonia; species Catonia carolina. The sequence continues at coordinate 10,194,360 of JAQMRL010000005.1, read as the reverse complement.
TGTGTAAACTTGATAAAACCTTCATTTTTTCATAAAAAAATTTTTGACGTAATTTAAAGTGTTTTTCTGATAGATCTAGGCCTAAACTATTGAAAAGCATAAAAAACCAAAAATCGAAATTTTGAGTTAAAACCATCGTGCCATCTCCCTTTAAAACGCTTTCATTCACTAACAGGGAAAGTTAACAAAAAATCTTCTAAGTGGTAGCACTGATGCATGAGCACATTACAAAATTCCCTCTGTTCTTTATTCCATTTAAGTAATACTATCATGCTATTTGAATGGCTATTTTAATTTATTAATTATTTTGAATTGTGAAAATAAATACGCTTTCATTATTATTATGACTGTCCATTGATTGAAATGAGCCCTGTCAGATGGCTACCAAGCTGTTCTAGAGTCGTTTCAGAAAGTTTTACTGAAATATTTACTTCATTAAACCTCCAGTTCAAGATTTTATTTTGTAATAATAAACTCATTTGATTGTTAATACTATAGGAATCTTACTTCAAGTGTTAACTACGCGAAACGATATTCATATTAAGAAGGCAGCTGTAGACCTCTGTTAATTGGCATTTAAGTGCCATAAATAAATCCTTTAAAATGTCGACCTAACAAAATTTCACCGTGTCAAATAGCGAATGATATTTTCCTGAAATTTCAAAGGTAATAGGCTTTTAAAGGATTCCTTCTCATATTTGATAATTAGTTTGAACTTACAAAGGAAATAGACATTCAAAGCATTCCATAACATTTCATCATTCGGCTGATTTTCGTTGAAATCAAATGAAATGTATATATATGTCCTTCCAAGAACTAACCTTGAATACTCCGTAACAACCCAATTTAATATCAATTTGCTTGTCACAGATAATAGGCGTATATTAATTAACATATATAGATAATAGGCGTATATTAATTAACGTATATTGTAAAATTTGGAAGATTTTACTAATTATAAAAGGTACAAGGTGTGGGTATTAAATAACGAGACTGACGTTGTAAAAAATGTTATTTTTATTTTTTACATCTGCCCATAACAGACAGGTGGAGAGTCAAATTATTTACTCTCAATCTGTTCATTGCTGGGCTAAAATAAATAGTTCTGTTTCTTATCACATGGTCTGCCAATTAAATGACTGAATCATTTAAGAACGGAAGAGGTAGAGGTGTAAAAGACACTAATCAGAGTTATCTCCTCTGAAAGTAATAAATTTCATTATACAGCCAGACCCTGTGGTGAATGAAGTGAAGGTGTCATTTGCAGAGTGGAAAATATGTGCTTTTCAGAGGGCCCGGTATGCTGATAAGCGTTACTTTTCTATTCATTGAGGAAGGCAATAGTAAACCACCTCACTCCTCATTTTACTTAGTAAAACCTCTACAGGTTCAAACCAGCCTTTCGGCTGTTGACCTAAACAACATTTTTTACATAATCACTTATTGTCACCTTCAATATACACTACTTCTCTATCCCTTCAACGGTCCATACGAATGTTCAATTGTTGGAAACAGTGCTGGAAGTCATCTTCTGTCAGCTCCTTCAGGACACGTGTCGCTTTCTCTTTTACAGCTTCCAGACTCAAATCTTGTCACTTTTTAATGCAGATTTCACCTTAGTAATTCAGTAACAAGTACAGCCCCCTCTAGCCTTAATTATAGCTAGCATCCTCTCAGCATTACTAAATAATAATAATAGCGCCTTTATTTACAAGTAAGAAAAATTACATGTCTTTGTAATCCTTTTACAGCAAACTAACATAAAAAAACAAAAGTAATAAAAAACAGAATTTTTTTTACAATGAAATGTATTATTAACTAAACAAAAATATTGCTCTCGGCACGATACGGCATAACCATCCGGGTCGTCTGCCAGCTTTATTACCTAAAACAAGAAAACTGATTTATAATGAAAATAAAATGCTTATCTATTAATGATTAGAACTACATTGGCATTATCTCTAATTGTACAAATAATTATGCTTCAGCAGAAACTACAATGCAGCAAGTATCATTGGTTTTTCTTAATTCAAAATGAATAGCCGCACGCGCACACACACACAAACACGCTTGAAGTATAATATTATCCCCAATATATACATAAAATAAATTAATTAATATAATTATTTTATATTAGTAAAACAATAAAATGTTACGGGCCTTTTAATAATTAAATTCTTCTATTAATTCTTTCCTGTATTTTAACGCCTCTCTTAAAAACCCTACCAACTTATTCCAGTCCCTGCCGTTAATCCATTCTGTCATCTGTTCTATACCTAATACGTAGTTATCTAGCCATGTTTTCCTGATAGATCCTAACACTGGACAGACTCCTAAAAAGTGTTTTGTGTCCTCAATTTCTCTTAAATTACACAGAGAACATAACCTTTGGTACTCTTCTCTTCCATGTCTAAAATTTATCTCAGCATTATTTGAATCAAGTTTTGGATTTCTTCCTGGTCAATTTTCTTCCATTCTTCTTTTGCCACATGGCACAGTTGTTGAAGATTCACTGAATTACGTTGACAAACTCTTAATTAGCATACCGAAAACGTGTTCAAAAGGAATTAACTGTGGGGTGTTGGCTGGCCAGATCATACACTTAATACCTACTTCATCTAGATACTGCGAAACCATTTAAAATCTTTTAAAGGATGCGTTTGTTTTGTCCACGACCTATGTTATAAGAAACATTTCCATTATTTTCATAAGTCAATTCGAAACTAACTTCTGTTTTTAACAATTCAGAAATAGAAATTGTTCACCGTGTTTATGGGAGCTTTTATACCTCCTTTATGCATATTATTGTTATTATTGTTTATGGAAGCTTTATTTTTTTGTGGATTCATTGTTAGAAAAAGGTGCTTTGTTTGACGGATTTGCTTCGACATTATGGCGATGAATTTTGTGAAATAGTGAGGACAAGATTTTGGAACCACTTTGTTTAATGGAAAGGAATAAATTTACAGTGATGTAAAGAAACGTTGTTGTAGTTAGGAAAAACCATTCAAGCATATGTAAAATTGGGTCACAGCTTTATTTTAAAAATCGATTGAAGACTTGTTTGAGAACAGTAAGTCCTATTTGTAATTATTTTTGTTTGTTCTTTCGTTGATTTTGGATTCATTTCTTCTTCCTGTATAGTAACATCTAAGCCTAGTTTGAGATTTGGGTATAATATTTAATAAACAGACTTCCTAAAAGTTATTATTTTTTGTTAGAATAAATTGTTAAACTTAGCCTAATAACAAAATAAATATAATTAGATTACTTCGCTTACATTAATTGACAAATTAAGCTTAAATTTACTTAACTAACAATAACAGTTATTATTTATGTTAAAGCTATTATTATAGACAGCTATTTATTATTACCTCAAGAAGTCTTTGAAGCCTTCAAAAACCTTGTTTAGAGATAACACCAAGAGGAAACAATGTTTCAAGAATTGGTTCGAACAAATGCAAAAATGTATACAACCAAGTTGAAATTTTTAAAAATAAAAAAAGTATTTTATCTCATTTTTTAGGAAGCTCTCGTATTAAATAATAAATAATTGTAAATACATACATAGAAACGTAAAATTAGTATTGTATTACATAATAATTACACAATTACATAATAATAGATTATGTACTTGTATTTTGTAATATCAAAAGGAATAATTATTGAAGTACAGTCAACTCCCGATTATCCGCGGGCGGATTATCCGCGCACGTCGGATGAAATTTTTTTCATTCGTTTTCTTAACGTTAACGTTAAGTAAATTTCTTGTAATGTGATAACATTAAAGATAAAATTTGTACAGTACAGGAAGTACTAGCTTTGTAAAATAAAGCACATACTTAAATTTGTAAATACGCATTTTTTAAAGTAAAGCACACGCTTAAATTTGTAAATACGCGCTTTGTTAAGTAAAGCACATGCTTAAATTTGTAAAGCACACGCTTTGCTTTGTGACAAACTTATGTTGAGAAAACTTCTGTCCCAAATCAAGAAAAAGTGTTTTAACTCAAAAAAACAAAAGCAGATGACTTGACGTTTTTAAAACGTTGTGACTTCTATTACAACATAGCTTCTGCACATCATTTGTTAAGTAAACAATATTTTTATGTTTTTTTTTCTAAATACATTGTATGTACTAATTAAAAAAAAATTACAACAAACAAACATTTTTAGGGACAATAAATAATTAACAATATTTAAAATTTTAATGATGTATTTTGTAATTTAAGTTAGTGTTTTCATTGTTGTACATATTTATGTACTTTAAATAACAAAAAATTAATAAAGATTTTATACGTATACTACTGTATATGCCTACACTATTTTTCGTCATTTTGCGGATTATCCGCGGAATCGGATTATCCGCGGCACTCGTGCCGCCCAATTCCGCGGATAATCGGGAGTTGACTGTATATTTTTTGTTGATTAAAGTTAATAACATTAAACTTTTTTAAAAATACAATTTATTATTGTTTATTTGAGTAAATAATAATAATACACTTTTATTCTGTGGTATTAAAAGTTTGTTTCCGTAAAATTGTCAAATAAGTTTACCAACCCTAGTACGAAAACATATTGTTCATAAGATTTCGTTAATAATATTATATTCCTTATTGTTCTCAGAATATACATTTGACCTTACTCATGAATTACATTCACAGATATTTCACAAATGAACCTAACTGTAAACACCTGTCTCATAGTTGTTTCACGTATCTCTCTGTGAACATCATTCCAAATAACTCCCGAACTCAACGTTCCATGAGATCGTGCTTTAAGTGAAACATTTGTGTCTCCACGGTTTGTGAATCTCGTATAATAATTTTCTACTCTACTCAGCCCGACTTTTGTCATCGTACATTTTCTATTAAACTACAGAGGCGGAGTTTGATGGGGAGGGGTAAAGAGCCTTTGCGTTTCTGTTCAGAAAGTGTTATGATATAAGAACTTCTCTAATGGAACAAGAACAGCCTAGAGAAAATTAAGATTTACACAGCAGGTCATCTGGCATAATTCCAAGACAGTTGCCATCCTTTAATATTGTCGTTTGCTATCATAAATTATTTGAAATTCATTTATAAATTGTTAGCCAATAAGATGGGCGGATACATACGCTTTTAATAAAATCACAATTCGTTACACAAGGATCAGTAAATAAAGATTTTTACTTTATCTTACTCTAATGTGAAATATACGGAAGGAAAGTATTTTTTCCATTGGCGATTTTTCACCGGAAATACACGTTTATAGATCCCTTAAATTAAAAAAAATGGTTTTCCAAATGGTATTCAATCCTGATATTATTTTTTCCTCCCTCACTCTCTACCAATCCCTCCCTTCCCCTCTCATTAACGCTCTCTTCATCTTTCTATTTCTGTGTCTGAACAACATATTTCAAGAACATAATATCGTTCGAAGTTGAAACTTTATCTTCAAAATCGTATCAATTACAACATTTTCAATGTTCTTCAACATAGGTTAAGCGAAATGTTTGCTGAAGTTCGTAGGGGGGTGGTGTCATTTTCATAGTACATTTTTTTTAAGAATAGTACAGTTTCTTCTCTTAGTACAGTTTTTAAGAATGGGATATTATCATGCATTGTATTGCAAAAGCTTTTACAATTAAAGTTGATGAAAATTAAATAAAACCTAGCGTCAATTAGTGGTTTTTCATATTTTTTTCATTAAAGTTGGTAAAACATGAGATTTTCAAAAGATTACGGTCTTTCAAGCTGGAGGATGCATTATAAAGATTTATCTATATATTATACAGAGTGTTCCTCGAGTAACCTGACATACTTCTGAGGTGTATTTCTCATCAAAATGATGAAAAAAGTTCATATAAACGTAGGTTCGTAATCTCTTCGTTAGCGAGTTACAGCTGGCGAAAATTGTCGTCCGCGTTTCACTTCCCCAGCAAAAAAGAAGCCCAACAGAAATGTTTAAACGTTATTTAAGTTGTGACACTAAACATGTATGTAAAATAAACTGAAAAATTAAATAAAATAGGTCCAAGATCTGTAGCTAGAGTCGTTTTTGAGATGCTTGGCAAAATACAGAAAATATGTTCTCGAAAAACTGTTTTCTTTATGGTTTAAAGCAGCCTACATTAAGCTTGTTAAATGGGTAACAAACATGTAAACTTTTTAAACAAAACTTGTTGAGAATTTAATTCTGAAGAAAATATTTATTCATATTCATGCGAGGATTTACAGCCCCAGCCGTATCTCGCTTCTTAAGCACCACTTTTCTTTGTCTCGCCAGTCTTCATCGGAGAGCCGCCACTAAGGCATTGCCTCCTGCACCCCATCCAACCATGACACTTCCACCTACCCCTCTTTCTTCTACCGGCTGGCGTCCACTCCCATAACCCTCTTTGGTCACCTACCATCCTCCATCCTCTGTATTACATTCTGAATAGCCTTCATTACATTCTGCTGTACATTCTGAAGAGAATGATGTAAAATAGGCTAATAAGAAACAACACAAACTATGTATAAATGGGAAAGCCTTCACTTACTCACTGACTTACACATTCATCACTGATTCTCCAACTTGCACATACCTAGCAAGCTGAAATTTGGAAGGAATATTTGTTCCCTTTAGAGTAAAGAAATAAGTTAAACACAAACGATTTCTACATTCTACCGTTAAGGGGTAAAAAAGAGAGTTCAATCCTTAAACCAATATTTCCGTTTACTAAGTTTCAGACAAGCCGGCCGCATTGGCGTAGTTGTTAACGTGCTCACCTCTCATCATGCGGTCTTAAGTTCGAATCCTATTCAGGTATGGCGTATTTACATACGTTACAATAAATCATTTCATCCTTCACCGCCTGCATTAGCAGTAATTGCAGAAGAGTCGGACGTTAAACCAAAAAAAAAGTTCCAGACAAGGCAGATGGCTGAAACTCTGCAAAGATGTTACTTATAGTTTAACTACAAAATTTACCCCTTAACCATTTTCAAAATTTATCCTTAAGAAAATGATAATGGTGTTCAACCCTTAAACCAAATTTTTTTATTTAGTTTAGTTTTTGTTTAAGTTCCGTAGAGTTAGATGGCTGAAACTCGGTGAAGATGTTACGTTTAGTGACACTTAAAAATTACATTAAAAACATTTCAAATATTTACCCGTAAGGGGTTAAAAAAGGTATTTAACCCTTAAATCAATATTTTTTGTTTGTTAAGTCCCGGACGAGGTAAATAACTGAAAATTGGTCCAGCTTTACCAACAGGTGTTACCTATTGTTAATGTAATAATTTCTAAAATATAACCCTAAGGGATTGAAAAGAGTATTCAACCCTTAAACCGTTTAAATTTTTATAAATTTATAACTAATGGATCAATTACTATATTTAATTTTTTTTCAAATCCGGTAATCTTATTTTTGATTTGAAGTTAAAAAATTATTGAAATAAAACAAAATTATACCCGGGTGAAGACAGCTTCTTTATTTATAAAACAGTTACTTATAAGGCTTAGTATTATTGTTATTATTGGTATTACTAATTCTAATAAATAAAATATTTACTAATTATTAAATTTAAATGCTAATTAACCTGGGAGTGACCTACATATCATTGTCAAAAGAAAAATTTTAATTAGGTAAGGTTAATTTTGTATTTATATTCATTATATTTATCTAATTATACATAGGTAACATTTAGTTAATGTCAGAAGAAGAATTAATCAATTATTTAATTAGGACATAATACAAGACATGAGTTACGTGAGATCGTGGTTAATTATTTATATTATAAATACATTAAAATATATTATTGAAATTGTATTTAGCAAAATAATTTTAATTGGAATTAGTATCAATATCATTTTAATGAAGTTTTGTATTTTAAGTTATAACCGCATGAAAATTATGTAAATATAAATTTAATTAGTTTGAAAAGGATTAACAGTAATTTATATCTGCATACCATATTTGTCGTAAATCTGCGTTTCAAAATTACATTTTCACGTAAATAAGACAATTACTAAATAAAAATAATAATTTAAAAAAGATCCCTGTTAGCTGAGAATGAATACATATAAGTGTTTGTAGAGCAATGGCTGTACCACTCATAAAATATATGGGAGTGAAACATCCGGGTGTCATTACAGAGGAATGAATCTCGTATCCAGGCTGCTAAAATGAGATTTTTACGGGGAGTCAAAGATTGTACCCGGTTAGATAGAATACTTAATGAAGCTATAGGCCTACGTGCCGAGTTAAATGTTTAGTCACTGTGTGAATTACTAACAATATATAAGAGAAATTGGTCCAACCATTTACTTCGCATGCCAGCACACAGCCTTTCTCTGCGAGCACAGAAATATAAACCTAGAGGGAAGCGAGGCTTTGGGTAGACCTAAAAAGAGATGAATACCGGAACAGGCCTTTGAGCCTAATCCTTAACAGATGTTGATGATAATGATGATGGTAATAAGACAATTACCAAATAATAATAATAATAATAATAATAATTTAAAAAAGATCCTGTGAGCTAAGAATAAATACGCGAGGACGGATATGAGAATAAATTAGTATTTGAAAAGGAAATTAGATGTCCCATCTGTTCTACGAAATAAATATACAGCAGGAAACTTATTTTAATGGTACAGTGATATTCAAAAACGAGTTAAGGGAATTTAGGGAAAGTCAAGGGAGTTGGTGGATTGTATGAAGTAATGTGTAACGAACAGGGATAATAGATTACTATGAATGAAGGGTTTTTATAAATAGGAATTCTCAGAAATCGAAAGTAGTAGAAACGTTTATTCTTATTTGCATTCCTTTTACTGTATTTCAATAAAACGGCGAAATTGTTTGAAGGTTCTCGATTAACTATATCAGCCGCAGGTATAAAAACAGTTAGTTCCTTTGTAATGAGTTAGTTGTTAATTTAATTGTGAATGGAGAGTATTGTCAGGCTGTTTCGAAATAGGGTCGTTACGAGACCGGTTCTGATTTACGTTAAAAGTGCGTGTGCGTGCGGGTAGTTTGAAGGAAATGTGTGCAATTGTTTTGATTGTTAAGTAACAGTTAAGTCACAGGAACTGGCGTTCTGCTGTCTAATAGTCCAACGCCAACCATTGAGGTAGTTAACATTTTGTTACTGAATATTAAGACAATTTCCATTTCCGATTTCAAATCATTCCTACGCAACACAATGAACCTAAATGGTGGAATGATAATGTAGGTTACGAGGAAGGAAACGAATGGTTATTGCAGTCGGTCGGAAAGTAAAGAAAATAAATCTATAGACACCTTCACAGGTCAGATAACAGATGAAATAGGAAGATCGGACGCAAAATAATAGATCGAATAATAGAGAATTAATTAAGAATAAGAAAATTATACAAGAAAAACGTATGGTTTATGAACATATTCCGAAAACTGAAAACAAAATAAATTTCTGCTAACACCTACTTAAAAAGGATAAAAATATAATTTAACAAAATTTATAGACTATACTTTTGGACTTTAAACAAAAGGTGTTAAAATAAGTGATGTATGAAAGTCAGAAAGCATGTTAATAATATTGAGATAAACGAAGACGACATATTAGATCGATAAGTACAGATAACAGAGACGATGAACGGAGGAAATAAAACAGGCCTAAAATAAAAGAATGCTGAAAATGTGGGCTGCAAAAAGAGCTCTGAGAAATGTTTAAAGTTACTTAATGTGGTCTGAAAAGGCACGCAACGACACACAGTAGACTTTTTCAAAAGAAATAACTTTACAAATTTAATGGTTTTATTTTTTACTCTCCAAGTAGCTTGAATTTTTAATTATTATTTTTAGTAATTCTTGTTAATTAAAAGTAAATTATAAAATAACCGAACATTTATCATTTTTAACTTTAATTTCAATATAAGCTTAATTATGGTTTGTTTTGTTTAGTATGATAAACGATTTAATAGTCGGAGATTATCACGATAGAGGTATTTACAAAAGCGTGTAGGCCTACTAATAAAAAAAACATTCACAACTTTTAGATAACATTCATTTTACTAATTCTTTAATAGTATAAATTTTATTTACAATTTTTTAAGTTTGAAATACTTTTTGTTGCAAATATTTCGTTATGACGAAAGTAAATAAATATTTGAAATTGTTTACATATCATATTTCAATTAATTGTATTTGTTTTTACTTTAATATAGCAAGATAAACAAATAATATCTAAAATAGTCTTTTATATTTTTGTACTGAAATATTGATATTAAAGTACTATTTAATGTAAATAAGAGCTGGTAATATTTGTCTTTGTTTCTGATGAGAATGATGTTTAGTACAGAAGTGAATCGATTGGATTCAATGCCAGTTCAAATACGTATTATAATTTCTGACTAATTAAACGGAGAACAAAACCGCCAGATTTGAGGTACATTTTCTTTGATTTATAACTAATATTTTAAAGTAGTAGATAATGCTCGTTGTTTGTTTGTTTACTTGTACAAGATAATCTACGAACCTACCCAACCGATTAATTTTTTATTATTTAATTTCTCTTGCCTACATGAAAATATAGGAAAGCAAAGTATTGTTTCCATGTAGATTTTTCGAAATCGAGTTTTCACCGGATATACACGTTTTGAGACTCCCTGAACCCGAAAAAATGTCTTTAGTGATTGGTTTGTGTGTGTGTGTGTGTGTGTGTGTGTGTGAGTGTGTGTGCGCGCGCGCGCGCGCGTGCGTGCGTGCGTGTGTGTGTGAGTGAGTGTGTGAGCAAAATACCTCAAGAACGGAATATGTACAAAGTTGAAACTTGACACTTAACTTACATACCACTATCGGACATGATACGAACATGGTCAACAAAATCGGTCACGTGGAATTAGTAGTTCATTCGTGCAATTTTTCACTTTTTTGCAATTTTCTCAATAACGGCTCCCACGATTATTTTTTAAAATCGCTTCATTAATTGAAATGATTAAGCTCTACAAGATAGAGTAAGTGCCAAGTCTGCAAAAATTCTTGGGGAGTCTGTTCTCTCGCAGAAAAAATGTTTTTTTTAGATTTTAACCTAAATATGCTTTTAAAGCCATAGTGCATGTACTCGTAAACAAAGTTGTAGAAAGCCGGCCGCATTGGCGTAGTTGGTCACGTGCTCGCCTCTCATCATGCGGTCTTGTGTTCGAATCCCACACAGGCACGGCATATTTTCATACGTTACAAAAAATGATTTCATCCTTCACAGTTACAACCCAACGCGTCGCTAATGACCACAGTAGTTGATGCAACGTTAAATAAACAAAAGTTGTAAGAAATTTAAAAACCTACTACTTTCATTTCAAACACTTGTTTATAATGCTAAGTTTAGCACCAATTAGTAATTTTTTATCTTTCTCTCATGAAAATCCGTATAAAATGTTTTTTTAAGATTACGGCCTAAGTAGTAGATACACACTTTACGACAAAAGTGTATAAATAAAGTCATAGAAAATTACAATATTTATTTCAAGCATTTTATTTTTTAGACTCTAGTTTAGCGTCAATTAGTGATTTTCCGTATTTTTAAGCCAAACAAGTTGATTTTCCTTTTGCGTCATTCACTCATGACTAAAATTAGGTTATGATTTTCATTTTACATTGTTTACTCATGATTAAACATAGGTTATATTGTTCATTATCTACATTGGCTAGAGGAAGTTGTGTGAGAGTTTCACACCAGATATCTACTGTTATTAAAACTTTTTTTTGAATGTTTAGATTTTCCTGAGTAACGAGTAACAAAGGCTATATGACATTCCGTATGTTTAATATTCTTCTATGTAAGGACATCAAACTGTTTCTTCTCATTCCAAGCAAATGTCTGATCAGTTTCTTCTCTGTATTTTGCGCTTTATTTATTGTGCGTATTTGATTCCTACTCTAATGTTTTTATGTAATCTGTACATTATTATCGTAATAATAAAATTAATTTATTTATAATTCACAAAAATCAGGAACTTAAGGTATGACAAGATGTTTTAAAAAGGATGACGCAAATGTCTGATCAGTTTCTTCTGTGTATTTGTGCTTAGTGGATTGTGCTTATTTGATTCCTACTCTAATGTTTTTATGTAATCTGTACATTATTATCGTAATAATAAAATTTATTTATTTATAATTCACAAAAATCAGGAACCTAAGGTATGACAAGATGTTTTAAAAAGGATGACGCAAATGTCTGATCAGTTTCTTCTGTGTATTTGTGCTTAGTGGATTGTGCTTATTTGATTCCTACTCTAATGTTTTTATGTAATCTGTACATTATTATCGTAATAATAAAATTTATTTATTTACAATTCACAAAAATCAGGAACCTAAGGTGTGACAAGATGTTTTAAAAAGGATGACGCAAATGTCTGATCAGTTTCTTCTCTGTATTTGTGCTTAGTGGATTGTGCTTATTTGATTCCTACTCTAATGTTTTTATGTAATCTGTACATTATTATCGTAATAATAAAATTAATTTATTTATAATTCACAAAAATCAGGAACCTAAGGTATGACAAGATGTTTTTAAAAGGATGACGCAAATGTCTGATCAGTTTCTTCTCTGTATTTGTGCTTAGTGGATTGTGCTTATTTGATTCCTACTCTAATGTTTTTATGTAATCTGTACATTATTATCGTAATAATAAAATTTATTTATTTACAATTCACAAAAAACAGGAACCTAGGGTATGACAAGATGTTTTAAAAAGGATGACGCAAATGTCTGATCAGTTTCTTCTCTGTATTTGTGCTTAGTGCATTGTACTTATTTGATTCCTACTCTAATGTTTTTATGTAATCTGTACATTATTATCATGATAATAAACTTAATTTAGTTTTAGTTCACAAAAAAAAGGAACCTAAGGTACGACAAGATGTTTTAAAAAGGATGACGCCCAGGACTATCATTATCAGCTAGAATTATAAAACCGGAAAATTGTAGAACCCCACAAAATATTTAATTGCATTAAATTTTCAAACATCTACGTTTAATTAATTGACAAAATATTCTTGTTCCAATTATTATTGTGAAAATTACTTATCTCGTTTACTTAAGTTACTTTAAGAGTAGTTTAATTTTAACTGCAGTTTTCTTGGAACGGTTCCATATTAAATTTAAACTGCAACCTTTTCCTAACTTACTTGCCGCTGATAATGAGTTTTCACATTAATATAGTTTCTTGTGCTCTATATGGGAATACTACAGAGTGGGAAAATAGTAGGATGCAGAAAAATTCACCTTTAAAAACCCCTGAATCCAAAAAACGTGCCTTTACATGAATTTTCATCTCGATCTCTGTATTTTTGTTGGTGGTTCTTAAGATTATGTGAGGAAACGCTTTAAAATTGAGTAAACATAAATTTCCTTACCTATATATCTCATATAGGTGGGCTTACCATAATTCTGGACTCCAATCCCCGATATATTTTTTCAGAGATTGTTTTTTAGTAAATAACATACAAAATATTTTTTGTGTATTTATTAATAATTGTTTTTTCCGCTGAAATACATTGGTTTACTATTGATTTTATGGTAATTACTTTCTAAATTATTATTTTTATAATAATAATGTTAACTAAAAGTAATGATGTTCATAGCCTAAACGTGTTACAGTACTGGATCTCTCACGGCGATTCTGATAGTGTGATTTTAAAATTGAAAATAATAATATAATGTTAAATATTCTGTACATGGTGGCGTGTTTGAGTGTGAATGTTGTAAATAAATGAATGAACATTTTTAATTATCACCAGTAAAGTTTGGTGTACATTTATTTCGGAATCATGTGCTTGTTATTTATTACTTCTTATTCTGTTTTTTCGTTTTAAAGGAGGTTTTGGTTATTTTTTAAAAATTTTATTTTGATTCATTAAAAAAAACAATATTTATCTAATTTTGATTGTAAATCATAATTAAGAACAGTATGATATGTTTTTATGTTATAATTTGTTAATTACACCAGTGTGTTGTAATTTTTTCATGAGTTAAATATAATCGATAAGTTACATTTATTGTTATGTAACATGCATTAAAAAAAGTTATACGAAAAAAAACTATAAGTAGGCACATAAGATCCAAATATTTACCTACATGAAACTTTTTTTTGTTTAACGTCCGACTGTTCTGCAATTACTGCTAATGCAGGCAGTGAAGGGTGAAATGATTTTTGTAACGTATGAAAATATGCCGTGCCTGAATGGGATTCGAACCCAAGACCGCATGATGAGAGGCGAGCACATGAAACTGGGTCCTGCGATTACATGATCTATACCATCGGATTCTTTTCCTTATCCTGTAGTTGGACGGGTGTGATATTTCTTAGATAATAGTACTTTTCCAAGAAACACTTTATCAGTTTTTCTTTTTTTTGTTTACTCATGATTAAACATAGGTCATATTGTTCATTATCTACATTGGAAAGAGAAATTTATGTGAGTGTTTCAACTAGATTTTTTATTATTTTATTTTTAATAAAATAAAAAATACGAGGGCCATCCGGAAAGTAGTACCCGTTTCCGCCGCATGAGGCGCTGACGAGGCGAGCAGCCGCCGGTCAAGGTCAGATCGCTTCAGTGGCTTGTCTGCCTTCTCTGTTGTAAGTTCCGCGACGCTAGCATTGCCTGTCTTGTTTCTGTGACTGTTCATAATGTTTAAAAAAATTGAGAACGCCGCCAGTTGTGAAGTGAGGGCTGTAATAAAATTTCTCAATGCAAGAAACGTTCGACCTTGTGATATTCATCGCCAATTAAAGGAAGTGTATGGAGACGATGTGATGGATGAGTCATCTGTTCGGCGCTGGTGTCGTAATTTTAACTTGGGGAGGGGGAACACACACGACGATGAGCGTTCAGGGAGACCATCTGTCATTACAGATCAACTGCTGAGGTCAGTAGACGAATTCGTGAGGCACGATCGGCGCGTTACAATTGATGACATCTGTGAACATTTCCCTAATGTTTCTCGCACAATTCTTCATGAAATTGTCAAAGACCATCTGCATTATTCAAAAATTTGCGCAAGGTGGGTCCCTCGCATGCTTACAGATGAGCACAAAACCAAGCGTATGGCTGCTGCATTAACATTTTTGGAACGTTATTCTGATGAAGCAGACGCGTTCTTGAATCGCATAGTTACTGGTGATGAAACGTGGGTTTGTTATGCTTCACCTGAGAGTAAACGACAGTCAATGGAGTGGCATCATCCTCATTCACCAAAGAAACCAAAAAAATTCAAGACTGTTCTGTCCACCAGGAAACTTATGGCAACCATTTTCTGGGATCGACGTGGTATACTGCTTATTGATTTTATGGCCCGTGGAGACACTATTAACGCTAATGCGTATTGTGAAACATTAAAGAAATTACGGCGGGCAATACAAAATCGACGGAGAGGTCTATTGTCTGATGGCGTCATTCTCCTCCATGACAATGCCAGGCCTCATGCAGCGGGGATAACACAACAACTTCTGCAGCAATTCAATTGGGAAATTTTCGACCATCCACCGTATAGCCCGGACTTGGCCCCTTCAGATTTTCATCTCTTTACAAAACTTAAAGAGTTTTTGGCGGGAAAAAGATTTGACAGCGATGAAGAACTTAAAGAAGGTGTGACTACGTATTTCGATCGGCTGGCGGCGGAGGAATATGATGCTGGAATACAAAAACTCGTCACACGTTATGACAAATGCTTAAATTTGCTTGGAGATTATGTGGAGAAGTAGTTTAAGGTATGCTCTTTTCAATAAAAATGTTTACATTTGTTAATATTTACTTCTGTGTCTTTATTTCACAAACGGGTACTACTTTCCGGATGGCCCTCGTAAAAATCATTAAAAGGTTAATAGCAGAATCTTGCTACATGATATTAAAATTATAGAAAATTAGAAACCTACGATTTTTTCCAAGAATTTTTTTCTAAAGAGCTTAGCTTAGTTTAACGTTAATGATTTTCCGCATTTTAGTCATGAAAATAAAAACCTAACGGATTGATTTTTTTATTGTTTACATTGGCAAGATAAAGGCTTGTGAATATTTCATACCACATTTTTCGTTTTTGACAGATATCTTTGCACAGTTGTAAAATTAAATAAGTTGAAAAATTTGTGTAATTCTATACAGTTTGATAACAGATATGAAGTAAGAGAAATTCGATGCTCTTTGAAAATTATGAAGTAAGTGGGCTTCCATACTATTTTTAAGACCGTTTGTCAAATCGATACGTCTTGTAATGGCTTATTTAAATGATATAACGTTATTACCTTTAACAGCTATGTAACAATCCAAGTGTGTGATACGTTCTCCACATTTGAGTGAATATGACAAGCCCTTTCTATCGTTCAATCGACTCACGTTCACGTAACTCACGACTGGTACATACAATCTGATACGTTATGTGAGTTTAGCTAATTGAGAATATTCTGTTTACGTCCGCAAGGGATTTAATAGACAACTATCGGGTAATTACTCTCAATCCGACTGTATTAATTGCTTCAGAGACACTAATTACTATCAAACAACACTACACTCACATCACTTGAGATTTCTAATGACAGTTAACTAAAATTCAACTCTTTGGTTTTTAATCATTTTAATTAATTCACTGACAATTAAATTTATCTCGGTTTCGTCTGGAAATTTAAAGTAATTAACCTATTAATTAATTCGTTATTTAATTTTGATTTACTTCATAGAATATTTCAGTAACCCTTTTAATCCCAAATATTTTAAGTTGGGTGTTTACCAAAAATCAAAAAGTTATGTGTACCAAAAGATGTATGCTGTCTTTCAAAGCACTATATCTTTTTAGCTATTATCAGATAATAAATTTTTTTTTTAGTTTTTTTAAAGTCACATCAATAAGTCATTAGCGACAACTGTGGGTTTCGTTACTGTAACGGTGGGTTTTAACGTATTAAAATTTCAAGACCCTATCCGGGAATCGATCCCGGGACTTTATGCTTTGTAGGCGAGGGCGGATTCTCTACGCTAGGGAGGCGGCGAAATTCGTTTTTGTTGTTTACAATTAGTATTGTGTTTTATTCAGCATGGCCTACTTCATTTATGTCATTATTTTTTTAATTACATCGAAACTAAATCAGTCGAAATTAAAAAAAAAAATTGAAGCAAATTTGAAATAGGCTAAATAAAAGTAATTAAGTAATTAAGACCGTACATTTAATATTTTTAGGATGTTTTTTAAATTTTTCGCAAATTTTCGGCTCAATCAGTGCGACATAAGTGCAGATGATGCGGAACATTATTGTGAGCTTTTGTATTCCTTTTGACTTCTGACAAATTGGGAGATGGGAGGCTAGGCACGATCCATAGACGTCCGATACATTGAACACTTTTTTTTGACACTTTTAATTGAAATTTAGTATCTGTAATTAAATTAATATAACAATTTCTAAATGTGTAAACAATTTCCAAAACTTGATTTACCTGAAGGAGCGTGCAGTCATCACCACAGTCCTACAGTTGGCCAAGAAGATCTCTTGGCCAGAGGCGCTTCAAACGTCTGCGCTGAGTACCCGGTATCGCCCTAGTGTGCATGTTTTGTATGAGAGGGTTGTCATGTAGTTCAAATTTGTCATGCATTGTCTTGTATAGTTGTTTCGCGACATCAATTACGTATGGCATTCACAAGTCTTTGTGCAACATTGAGTTTGTGATGTAAAAGGGGCATTGCGTTATCTTCCGTAGAATCTTCATTGAACACTGGGATTAAAAATTTAAGGAAGCAAGCGTTTAAGTTGTCCATGAGAAGTTTTAAAACATGTTGGTTAAAACTTATCCGAAAGAAAGGACCAAAAGGATCTGCTTTTAACACATTCTCTTTGCACTACTTACACTATTTCGAAACAAGTTATCCTCTGAAGCTTTCTAAGAACATTTTTGTTGTCAAGAAGTTAAATTGTTTCAGTATTGGTGTGACCATGTATACTAGCTTCATGTTTAATAGTAAACCTTCTTATATCAGTCGATACAAAATGGATGTTGAAATATTTGTGCAGATCTCTATTTCTTATAGAATTTTTGAACCGTTACCGTTATTGAAAAAAATGCGATATTAATTTATTCTATAAGTTTTTATAAGTCTAATTCAGTCGGTAATTTGTTTTTAGGGTATTAAATAAGATATACAAGTAATTTTATTTTGTTTAGTTGATCAGCCGAAAAATTGATTTGAACCTCTAGAGGTTTTATCAAGTAAAAACGAGGAGTGAGATGGTTTAACTTGCCTTCTTAACTGAGCTGAAAAGTATGCTTATTAGCATGCTAGGCTCTGTGAAAAGCATGTACTTTTCACCCTGCAAATGACACATTTACTTCATTCACCAAAGGTGAATGAAATTAATTACTTTCAGAGGAGATAACTCTGATTAGGTATTTTATACCTTTACCTCTTCTGTTTTTAAATGATTTAGTCATTTAATTGACAGACCATGTAGATGTAGTAGGAAACAAAACTATTTTTGTAGCCCTGAAACTAACAGTTGTTGTAGTTTAGGTCAACAGCCGAAAGGGTGGTTTGAACCTCTAGAGGTTTTACTAAGTTAAACGAGCAGTGAGGTGGTTTACCATGCCTTCCTCACTGAGTGGAAAAGTACGCTTATCAGCATGCCGGGCCTTCTAAAAAGCTCATATTTTCCACTCTGCAAATGACACCTTCACTTCATTCACCACAGGGTCTGGCTGTACAATAAAATTCATTACTTTCAGAGGAGATAACTCTGATTAGTGTCTTTTACACCTCTACCTCTTCTGTTCTTAAATGATTCAGTCATTTAATTGGCTGACCATAAGATAAGAAACAGAACTATTTATTTTAGCCCTGCAACGAACAAATTGAGTGTAAATAATTTGACACTCCACCTATCTGTTATAGGCAGAGAAACTAACAGAGTGAGTGCAAATAATTCAACACTCCACCTATCTGTTATTGGCAAAAAAGTAACTTAATATGGTTTTAAGACCGTAAAAGTAACGACTTAAAATTAAGACGTAAAATGGTTTTAAGACTGCGGAGGGAGGAGACATAATTATGGAGATCAGCGGGATCGCCCTCTCCCACAGTGAATCTATCCTGTTACGATCTCAGTAGATAAGGTAGGCACACTAATTTCCTGAGATGGTGATGAAAGAGATGAATGAAAGTGAAAGAGTGAGTGTTAGTCGGTGACAGCGAGAAAAGAATTAGGCTACGGTTCCCTTTCCACGCCCCTCTGACAGTATGTAATTTTTTTTTAACCCGACATTTCCCTTGTAGTATTATATAAATAGTTCCGAGGAAGGTGGAGGGTTGTTTGTTGATGTCGGATCAAGTGGCCAGGCGGCGGGTTTTGGTTGGTAAGACGGTTGCAGCCTCCTTTGGGCTGGACGAGGATGCCTTAATTGAGTCCAACACTACTTCCCACATCGCGAGGCAGAGAATATGAGATTTTCTCGCCACCTCGGATAAAAAAAGACCGTAAAAACTTCCAACCCAAGTCTAAATGAATACTGCGACCTTAAACTTCGGAATCTGACACTCTACTGCCGCTCCACTAAAACTGTTGATAATATTTTGTTAATAATCATCTCATGGATAATGGAAAAATACAAAAATACAGAAAAAATCTTAATTTTATTTATATCCAGCAGAAACCATTGTAATACATCTTTATACGAGTAGAATGTCACTGTCAAAATAATGAATACCTATTCATAAATTAAACGGCGTGAGATCATCAATTGCCAGACAGCTATTGTACTCATGTGTGATGAACCGACAGCGTAAACCCATTCTTTATGAATTCACAAGTCAAAATGACAGGAAATATTTTTTATCAAAAAACTGGATTGTTTAATTTGATTGTCATCATCCATTTCAATTGAATTTATGTATTTATTTTGTTTTAAATTCAAAAGTTATCTCTATTCCCGTTTTTAATTAGATCCTTTAAATACTTTTGTTTACAAACTCTTTGAATAAATGTATTTAAGGGGGTAACCCTCACAAAAATTGTAAAAAAATTTTTCAAAAAGTTTTTTTGTAATTTCTGATAGCTTAAAATGTTCTGAATTTAATGACAATTTTATATTTAAAACGTTGCAGTAACCAAGAAAATAGGAAATGGAGTTCTGTCACTGGACTGTGTCTCTACTCACGTTAAGTTACCATGTTAATTTTTTCCAAATTTTGTGTTATCACATTCACTGATTGTTTCCAACAGATTGTGAATTTCTTAAATAAAGAAAAAAATCTAATAAAAAAATTTTTAGACAATAAGTTTGGTATGCTTTTCAATTATTTTTTATTAAGTTACATATTTTTTTGAATATTTACTAATTTATTTTCATCTATTTTACTTAATATTAGTTCAATAAATTTTTATATATTAATTGATTTTATAAATAAAATTGATTTATTGTAAAGTGTTTTTGATATATATGCAGTTCTTTTGCTTTTGTTAGCTTTTGTCAATAAATATTTCAATCTTCTTTTGTGCAAAACGTTTGTAAATTTTAAAATATATTTTTCTGTTTAAACCTTTGTCAACAAAAATAAAAAATTGAGACTGTATAAACATAGATAACGTTACCCTTTGTAGTCTACTATAGTAATATTTCAGTTACTGTTAACAATTTATTTTTTGTTACAGCTCAAGCGATTGTACCATTACTGAACTGTATAATTATGTTTACAGACAATTAGTATAACACTATAAAAAAATTATTTCTCCATTACTGAATGTCCGCTTACATAATTCAAGAAAACATTACAATTATTTTTAAAATGATGTAATGTTTTTTTTTATTTTTATGTTTATAAATAAGTTTTGGTTTATTAAATGTTATTCAAAGCAATTCAATTTACTGGAAAATATTTTACAATGAAAATGAAATAGTGAGTTCATTTTCAGGTTTTAACAAATTTATGGTAAATGATAAAAGTAACAAAACAAATTAAATTATATTAAATTTAAGCTCGTTTAATGAAATAATTTTAATAATATTTCATCTAAGGAATACTGAAAAAGAACTGGTTCTACCATCACAGAGAGCCTGGTCTGAGAAGAAACCAATCAATTCTAAAAAAAATAAGTGACATAAAAAATATGCTAAATTATGTTCCGGATGCTAAAATAGAATTTTGGGATGAAATAAACACTTAGCCTGTTACAAATGATAGTGAAGATGAACAGTAAAACAATATGACTTGTGTAATAATAGTTTGTAAATTAACAAAAGAGAAATAAATAATTTTAAAACGTGTTCTATTTTACAGTAGGCCTACCATCTTTTACTGCAGAAAGGAAACAAATCCAGAAATTAAAAAGGGCTGTATTTTGAAAAAATAAATTATTTAAAAACAGTTTTTGTACTTTAATAATTAGATACATGTAAGAGAGAGTCCTGAATATTTTAAAGAATTTTACTATTGGTAAATTAGCTAATAATCAGTTTGTCCGCTCTCCTGGATAAAAAGAAAAAGTGAATTTTTTCCCCTTTCTGCAGTTAGCGATTTAACTATCTAATCAGATTTTTTAAATATGTCATAAAATGAAATAAGAAACACAAATGAAAATTAGATAACAGGGTTTGATTAAATTATACAATTAAAAGTGAAAACGGTGAGTAATTATTTATTTATAAAGAAACCCCAAAAAAATAAATAATAATAATTAATTATTAATTAGGAGGTCAAAGTCAAATGATACTGCAACGTATTTGATTAAATCACAGGTTGGATACACTGGTTAAACTAACAAAATATCGGCCGTTGTGTACATAAAGTCTTCATCAGAACAAACGTTAACTTTCCCTGTGGTATTAAGTGTTTAGCCTTGATATGTGTCGATCTGTATAAACGCTATTTATGTCTTACCGTTTTGTGTAATGTGTTCGTAATAAACTATTGTAACGTTCTCGGTTCGTGGTTAATCAAGAAATGGTTGATTGTAAGAAATTGTTTATTGTATGGGGTAAAGTGTGTTGAACAAGGATAATGAATTGTGATGAATGAATTATTTCTAACGGGAATTTTCAGAAATTTAATCTAGTGTAAATGTTTGTTTTTATTTTGATACTTTCAATAACGTACCAATGGAATGTAAAAAAATGTTCAAAGGGTCGAGATTAAATATCAGACCGCAGGTATAACAACAGTTAGCACATTTGTACTCCAGTCAATACGTAGTTGACTGTGAATGAAAAGTGGTATCGGACCGTTTCGAAATCGTGTCGTAATTGGACCCGTTTTGAACTAAGTTAATAGTGTATGTTTGTAAGGGCAGTAGCAAGTGGTTGTGAACAGGTAAATCAATTGTTTTATTGTTCATTGTTAACTGTCTTAATTATAATCAAGTTTAGTTTAAGACCAGCAAAAAGGAAGCGCACAACATCAGACGATGAAAGATGGGCTGTGCACACCATGGAACTCACCAATTCTATAAAAAGAAAAAACTGTCCTCGTAACTGAAAAGTAATGATTTTCTGTTAAATTTTATTGCATCGTCGTTTTCCATAATTTTTTTATAATCAGTCTCTCGACTGGTTTAATGCAGTTCTCCAAGATGTTCTACCTTGCGCAAGTTGTTTCATATCGACATATCATACATGGGTTTTAACACCCTACATCATTTGTGATTTGCTTTATAAACTCTGACCTTTGCCTCCCCCTACAATTCACTCCCTTAATGTTACCCTCCATTATTGATAAACCAATACTTGGATGCCTTAAGGTATGCCCCAATAACCTATCCCTTCTTCTGGTAAGTTGTTACCATATACTTATTTTTTCATCCACTCGCCAAAGAACCTCTAAATTACTTATCTTGTCCACCGACCTAATCTTAAACATTTTCCTATAACACCACATTTCAAAAGCTACTATCATCTTCCTTTCTGCAGCCCCTATCGCCCATGTTTCACTCCCGTATAATGCTACACTCCAAACATATTGTTTTAAGAAATTTTTCCTATCTGTAAATCAATCTGTATATTCAATCTGTATCTGTATCTGTATAAATCTGTAAATCAATGTTTGTAGTCAGTAAGCTGTTTTTCATTTCAAAGGCTTTTCTAGCTTGAGCAATTCTACTTTTGATATCACTTGTGCTTCTACCATCCTGTGTTATTTTGCTCCCTAGATAGCAGAATTCCATAATTATTACAGAACAAACCTACCGAATATTATGTTAATCCGTGAAATAGTTGTTAAACAATGACGATGTATTTTAAAAAATACGGTTTTATTTTCAAAAACAAAACTTTTATTATATTATACATTATCTCATTAAGCGTGTGTTTTTCGAAATAATTTTATTAAACAAAAAAATTGCAAAATACTTTGTTTTATAAAAATACGTCATTTCCGACTAGTTTAAGTTAGGATGGTTAAAAAAAATTATATTTATGTTTTCTGAAATGGTTTTACAATCCGCATATTGCTCCTCTGTGCCGGAGGCCATCAAGTCTAACAGACAGTAGTTTATTAGTTTATTTAGCGGGTATTTAGTTTATTAGCGGGTATTGTAAGAGAGTATGTAATAATTGTACTCTTACGAAGTTTGTTTTTATTATCAGAAACTTCAAAAAAGTAAAGTAAACCAGAAGAAATGTGAAAATAAATGAAAACGAAGGAAGAGTTTTTTTGAAACTAGAATAAACAGTAAAAGAAATAAATAGAAAAAACATTTCCTATCTTCTTAGAACACCATCCTTGAGTTTCTTTCTAAAATACCGGCCACGTATTACACAAAGAAAATAAAACTTAAGAAACTGTACAGTATCCGAGCAATTCCTTTTCTACTTTATCCTATAATATTTTGACCAGACAACCTCTCCTTAACTTTTACTTTCTTAAGTAAAAGCTACGGCGTATTTGCTGTCTACCAAATTATTTCGAATGGAGTAGACTGTACAAGCTAATTCAGTTATTATTTCTCTAAATTAAGACAACTTTTTCGTTAAAAACACAAAAAAATGTTTTAGTTTAAAATAAATCTTCAAAGTAATAATTGAAAGGTTTATAAACATAGAGATACAATTTTTGATTGAATATTTTATGTTAAGGAATATTTTATTTAGGGTAGCACTAGGTTCTGTAGGGGAAAAAATGTTCAAAATAAAAGTTGTAGGCGTAAAATTTTCTATAGCTTTAATTATTATTATACAATAATTTTGTCGTAAAATGCATACTACGGCCGCAATCTTAAAAAAACCCATATTTTCACCAATTTTGATGAAAAATAAAACAGGAAATCACTGATTCCCGCTAAACTAAGCGTTGTTCAAAGAAATGTTTCAAATAAAAGTTGTAGGTTTTTAAATGTTTTACTACTTTAACCGTTTGCCCTTGTAGGCAAATTAGGGCAGCAATCTTAAAAAAATTCATTCTACGAAAGCATAACTTACTCAAGAAATTCAGCACACATGTTTACCCCTACTTTTAAGAGCATAAAAATTTAGTAAATCGGGCGATTTTTAAAACAATCGTAGTAGCCGTTATTAAGAAAATCGCAAAACGTTAAAAATAACATGAATTAACTACTTCTTCTTATTGACCGATTTTGATGAAAATGTTCGTGTCGGGACCCGTAGTGGTACCTAATTTAAGTTTGAAGTTTCTACGTCTACGATATTCCGTTCGTGAGCTATTTAGTTCACACACACGCGCGCGCGCACACACACACACACACACACCCACACACACACACCCACACACACACACACACACACACACACACACACACATACACACCCACACTAAAAATATGTTTTTGGGTTGAGAAGCTCTGAAACGTATAATCTGGTGAAAACTCGATTTCGTAAAATCGACATGAAAACAATATTTCCTAAGGAAGGAAATAGTAAAGGAAGAAGTACTACAAGGGAATGAAGTAAACTTTTACTTTATCTAGGGAAAGAGAAAGTAAAAACCATAAAATCGCTTTAATATGAAACTTGCTCACAATTATTTAGTCATTTTTGGGACCGATCAACTTTATTCAATCTGTTATACTCAAGTGTAATGAACAGTACCGCGTGTATAAGGTTTTGGACTATTATTCGTGAATGTAAACTCGATCAAAATCTCTGAATAGAAGCCCTGATAGTGGTTTACTGAGCCGTAAATTTAACTACTGCAAACTCCAGATAGGTCAAATTGAGATGGCCAGCTTTATTTGATTGCACTCTTCCTATCTGTAAAATTGCTATCTGTTCATCCGTAATTCAAAATGAAAGATAGTGTGAAACTTTTGTTTTCTCCGTTATTGTGCGTGCCCAATACAAATACACCGGTTGAAACTATTGATCAGAGATTCTATCCAAATTTTGTAAACCGATCGTATCGTGCAGTTCAAACAACTTGACACAAATTTACCTAGACAAGGGTTTGTTACGGTATTGTCATCTTTCATATTTTTACTTTCTCTTTCCCTATAAGAATATATAGGGAAGAAAAATATTGTTCCCATGTCGATTTTTCGAAATCAAGAATTTACCTGATATACGCGTTTTCAGCGCCCCTGAACTAAAAAAAAACGTGTTTTCAGCTATTGGTGCGAGTGTGTGTGTGTGTGTGTGTGTGTGTGTGTGTGTGTGTGTGTGTGTGTGTGTGTGTGTGTGTGTATGTGTGTGTGTGTGTGCGTGTGTGTGAGTGTGTGAGTGTGTGTGCGTGTGTGTGTGTGTGTGTGTGTGTGTGTGTGAAATAAATCAAGAAAGGAATATCGTACGAAATTGAAACTTAAAAGTTAAGTTAGATGTCAAAAGAGGAGGGATACGAACACTTTCATCAAAATCAGTCAACCGGAAGTAGTAGTTATTAGTATGACTTTTAACGTTTTGCGTTTTCACAAAAATGGGGTCTACGATGTTTTTTAAAAAACTTCATCTTCTACTTTTTTAATATTCTACCAGATAAAATACGTGCAAAATCTGCTGAAATTCTTAGTGAGCTGTGCTCTTGTAGAAGAAAATGTTTCTTAAGATTGCGGCTTTAATATGCATTTCAGGGAAAAAGTGTATAACCAAATTTATAGAACTTTTAAAAACCTACAACTTTTATTGCATACATTTCTTTGTACAACGCTTATTTTAGCGGCAATGAGTGATTTGTATATTTGAAAGCCAAACTGAGGTTTTTTTTTCATTACTCACTCGAGGTTCATTTACATCATTCGTTCATGATTAAAATTAGGTTACGTTTTTCATTTGAGGTCGAATTAATCGGCTTCATCATTTGCGACTATGGTGGCTTAAGAAACTATGACGATGGGTTTTTCTACGTAATATTTTCCAGACTCTAGCCGGGAATCGAACCTCCGCTTAATACGCTAGCGCGCTAACTACTAGGCCTTTGAGGCGGCCATTTTTCATTTTACATTGTTTACTAATGATAAAACATACTGTGACAATATCGAAGAAGGGCATGGTTCGCGAAATTTCTAGTATTTCATTCATGAAATGGTAAAGAGTAGATAATAGAGTGAAAAAGTAACAATAGGATACCTATTTATAAAAGGTCTTATTTGTACAATTATTTATGAAAAGGCCGGTTCATTACCTGTAACACTCTCTATTTACAATAGATCTTTTGTTGACTTGTTTACAATAGATTTTTCTAGCACTCATTTATAAAGGGTTTTTTTGTACTTTATTATTTGTATCGAATTTTGGTGTCTTTCGGGAAGATTCTTTGAACCGCTTGTATAAATAGAACGCCGGACGCGGTCAATGAGTTACTATTCGTTTGATCTTTGACGAGTGTTTACTACGTGTGCTATCGAAGGTAACTCCATTAGAATAGATCAACGGGGGGTTTCCGAGGCATTGTTTTACTGTCTTTGTGTGTGTGCATTGTGTAAAGTTATTGTGTATCTGCATTAAATTCAGTTTTTTGTGTATTCAGTTTCATTTTGTAAGTGCATTCTATATAATCGTTGTAAGTAGCATTAAGTAAATTATTAAGTTATTTATTGTATTACTTCATTATAATTAGTTTGTTATTTATTTTATAACTCTTTTAGTTGTAATAAATATTTGTAATTGTAAACTCTAGTGTATTAATTATTTAATAACCTAGATCCCGAAACGGACCTTAGCGATAAGTGTGACAATACCTTTTATTGTTCATCATATACATTGGCAAGAGAAAGTCGTGTAAGTGTTTACACCAGATTTTTATGTTTTCTTTCCCTACGTGAAATACAGAGAAAGATAGAAGTAATAAAGAGAAGGATAGTACAAAGAAGGAAGTATACAAATCGGTTTTAGTAATTTTGAGGTGTGTTTGTGTGCGAACAAAATACCTCGAAACGGATTACCCTACAAAGTTGAAACTTAGAACTTTGGTTAGGTAGGACTACTAGGGGAACCGACACCATCAAAATAGATCAATCGGAAGTAGTAGTTTAGTTGTATGATTTTTACTTTTTTACTATATTCTCAAAAAACTTCTAGTTTCTTTCAAATCGCTTCATTGACTACATTTTTTTATGTTTTATAAGGAAGGGTAAGTGCAATGACTGCTGAAATACTTCGGGGGGCTGAGCTCTCTTGGTAATTTATTTAAGATTGCTGCCTCAAAACGCATTTTAGGGTAAAAGAGTTTATAATTAAAGTTCCAGAACATAAAAAATCTGGTGTGAAACGCTTAGCCGATTATCTCTCGCGAATGTAAGTAAAATGTAACCTAATTTTAATTATGAGTCAATGACGCTAAATAAAAATCGACCTCTGTAAAACTTACAGAACAATGACTAATTGACGCTAAACTAGGCTCTGTAGAAAAATTCATAAAATAATTTTTTAATTTCCTATATTTTTTATATCTATAAATTTTTGTTATAACATGCATACTAAGGCCGAAGTCTTAAAAATCCGTCTTTTTAACGATTTGAATGGGCAAAATAATACCCTAATTGACGCTAATTGATGGGCAATCCTTAATTGACGCTAAACTAACCGTTGTAGAAATAAATATTTTTAAAAAAAGTTGTAGGGCTTTTCATTTTCAACAGTAGTACAACCTAGTGCAACTTATTATTGTGAAACACTTTTCTCACTAAGACCCAACAAATCTAAAAGAAAAAAATCCAATTAAAGTCGAAAGGAGGATCCTAAGAACGCGCATAGGAAGAAAACGCCAAACAGAGGGAATTTGGACACTTTGAGGGAATTTGCCAAATAAAGGAGTCTATAAACAAACGGATAACATGTTAGACACGATGAGAAAAAAGAGGGTATCTTTTTTCGGACATGTACTCAGAACACCAGAAACCAAGATCCAAAGACAGTTAATGGAAAAGTCACTAAAGGAAAAAAAACACGTCAAGGTGGATCTCAAAGATTAAAGAAGACATAGACAAACTTGGGCTTACCCTACTCGACCTAAGAAACAAAACTGAAAAACTCAAACTTCTTTACACCCCTACCCCAGATTTGAAGAACCCCAAAAATCCACTAGAGTCTGTTCAGAGACCACAAGACTAGCAAGATCCCAGAATATGAAAAACTACTGGGAAAAAAGGAGACTGCAGCAACAATACAGAAACTAAGACTCTACATTTATTTGATTCAAGTGATCTACTAAGGTCTCAAAAGCAAAAAAAAAATACGCTTTTTCACTAAAATGCATATTTAAGCCACAATCTTAAAAAAATTTATTTATGACTGCGAAAGTACATCCCTACAAATTTCATCAGACTTACTTTATCTTGTAAAGTACAAAAATGTAGTAAATATAGCGATATAAAATGAAAAATCCGCACGAATAAACTACTACTTCCAGTTGACAGATTTTTATAAAAATGCTCTGGTTTGAAGCAGAAAAATTATTCACTAATTTCAAACAAAAATTTTGATTTTAGACCTCTCCTTTACAAATTTTTTACTGAAACCGTTGTACTCTCAAACTACCTGACCACCACTGGAATATTGTAAAGTTTAACCACAAACAGATCACATAGTTTAAAAAAAAAATAAAACAAATGACGGTAAACAATCCAATTAAATTAATGATTTAATTTTCAGGATTTGAAGTTAACAAATTCAGTACATGTTTGTTAGTTAAACAAATTAAATTGTTTTGCTACGTCATTAGCATTTACAATTCTATTGATACGACTACTCTATTGTTTTCTATATCCAATTTTAGCTAATTATTTACTGAGGTATTTAATTAAATTTAACATTCTTTATGCAAACATTTAATTATTTCATATTATTTAATTAAAATTATGTTGAGGTAAAATTTATTATAAGTTGCACATGTACATTGCAATTATGTTTCAACATAAAATTATGTACTACAAAATAATACATAAGTTGCACTTACACTTTTCACTAAAAATGAAACACATTTCAAATATGAAATCGAATGTTATGTTGTTATTAAATGAGTAATATTTGAATTGGTAGATAAAACAATCAAAATCATTATGAAGTATTTTATTGTTTTGTTTCGGGTGATTTGCTATTATAAACAATTGTTTCATGTGGAATATTTTAAACGTACAAAAATATTTTCAATGTAAATTCAGTCAGTTGTATTAAGTATGAAAATTGTAAATAATATTTTAATACCTTAGTTTCCAGTTTTGAAAATGATTTGTTAATTCCCAAATACACAGGCGCTCAGGCATAAACATACCTACATGTTTGTTTTGTTAATTCGATGTTTCATGAGCAAAAGTATTATTAAATTATTATTATTATTATTATTATTATTATTATTATTATTATTATTATTATTATTATATTGTAACATTATTCTATAAATGTTTGTTGGAATAGATTGTTTATTTTTACTTTTTCTTGCCTATATAAATATATATATGGGAAGGAAAGTATTGTTTTCATGTCGATTTTTCGAAATCGAGTTTTCACCGGATCTACATGTTTTTAGCGATTGGTCTGTGTGTGTGTAAACAGAATATCTAAAGAACGGAACATCGTACGAACTTGAAACTTAAAACTTAAATTACATACTACTACTGGACCCGACACGAACATTTTTATCAAAATCGGTCTACCGGAAGTAGTAGTTTATTCGTGTAATTTTTCACTTTGTTGCGATTTTCTCATAAACTGGTCCTACGATTTTTTTTAAATCGCCTGGTTTACTAATTTTTTTATGTTCTACACGATAGGGTAGGCGCCATGTTCGCTGAAATTCTTGGTGAGGCTGATTTCACGGAAAAAATGGTTTTTTAAGATTGCGGCTTTAATTTGCATTGTAGCGCAAACATTTTTATAATAAAAGTTATAGAGAATTTAAAATCCTACAACATTTATTTCAAACGTTTTTTTGTATACCTAATGCTTAGTTTAGCGGTAATTAGTGATTTTCTGTTTTTTTCACACGAAAACATTTGAAAAATCGTTTTTTTAAGATTTCGGCCTTAGTATGCATTTTACGACAAAAGTGTATATAATCAAATTTATAGGAAATTAAAAGACCTACAGCTTTTATTTAAATTATTTTCTCTACAGAGCCTAGTTTAGCATGAAAGAGTGATTTTCCGTATTTTAAAGCCAAACAGAAGTTGATTTTTATTTTGCGTCTTTTACTCATTGTTAGGTTATGTTTTTTTGGGGTTAGTTTTTTTGTTTATTTCTAATGTTTTATTACTAATGTTAGGTTATATATTTAATTATTTGCTTTGGCAAGAGGAAGTTGTGTGAGTGTTTTACACCAGATTTTTTAGTTATAATTTTCCAGTTCGCTTTCTCATTTCCGTTGTAAGTTTTTGTCTCGCCAAGATATTTTAATTCTTCGACAATATCGACTAAGTTACAATTTACATTTG
The DNA here is from genome assembly GCA_035578175.1 of Catonia carolina. Classification (NCBI taxonomy): domain Eukaryota; kingdom Metazoa; phylum Arthropoda; class Insecta; order Hemiptera; family Achilidae; genus Catonia; species Catonia carolina. Next base: position 10,163,571 of record JAQMRL010000005.1, on the reverse strand, counting down.
TAAGACCAATGCAAAGCGCTTTGGTGATCATAATTTTAGTTTTTTCATAAGAAATTTTGAGACCAATTTTAAGTCATCCAATCAATTTAAGATATCCTCTAGTCCTTTGTCTCGACTAATACTACTATATCTTTGGCGAATCTCAGCATTTTTATTGTTTCTCTTTGAATAAAATCAAAGTCGATTATAAAGAATGCATAATTTTTATAAGTACTAGACTACTTGAAGTTTAATGGAAAATACAGTGCTGTCTGCCATCCTATATTTTTATAATATAACGAAATTCCTAAGAGATAAACTTTTAACATAAATGAGTTTATAGATCAGAAACGAAGGAAATTATTGAACTAAAAAAGTAATAAATCTAAAACAGCATGAATATTTCATAAATATGAAGAGACCAATATAATAACTATAGATATTTTTCTCTATAATACTTCTAAGAGTTTGAAAAGTAAATATCTTATTCAGTTCAAAAGTAAATAGGAAAGCTTCTTAGGATGAAATAATAAATGTAAGTACAGTAACGATGCTTTATTCCTTAACTTTCAAAGCTTGTATGAAATTAGGTATGACAATAGAATAAATCTAGTGAATCATGTATACATTTTAAGTTTTCAAAAGTACAATAACTTTAAGTTGTTATTGCAAATTTTAAAAAAGTAAATAAAAAAAATAAACTAGAAGAAGAAGTTTACTACTAATTTATTTACTGTGGCATTAAGTTAGTAAATATTGGCGACTTTATTAATTCTGTAAATTCAAATGTAGGGTTAACGATTGGTAAATTTTAAGTTGACCTAATTTTTGTGCTCTTTAGAGGATTATCATGACCATTTTGTTAGTGTAGAAATTTTCAAGAAAGGTTAAGAAAATAACTATTGTAATTTACTTTAAAAAGAATATCTAAAGTGACGTTTATAAAAGCTAATTTAATTTTTTTATTTAACGTCGCATCAACTGCGAGGTCATCAGCGACGACGTTGGGGTGTAACTGTGCGTAATGAGGATGAAATGATTTTTTTTGTAACGTATGAAAATATGCCGTGCCCGAGTGGGATTCAAATCCAGGACCGCATGATGAGAGGCGAGCACGTTACCAACTACGCCAATGCGGTCGGCAATTTAATTTTAATTTTTTTTTATTTAGAGTTGCATTGACCACTTGGTTATTAGCGACCACTGTGGGTTTTGGTACTGCAACGGTGGGTTTTGACATTTTCAATGTCCAAACCCTAGCCGGGAATCGAACCCGGGACCTTTCGTTATGCAAGCTAGCGTACTAGTCACTACGCCACGGAGGCGATCTTATTTAATTTTATAACTGTACAAAATTACAGTAGAACCCTGGTTATCCGAGCCCCGATTAACCGAGTTCCAGTTAATTGGTGAATCTATTGTCTTATTGGATGGAACTATTATTGAATGTGAGTCTATTGAACTATCTAATGGTGAGTCAAGCTGCTTGACTCACAGTTAAAGGGCTCACGGGAAGAACAGGCTGAGTTACAATTTTGTAAAATCGGGTTTTGCTTCCATCTGTTAGATAATTCTGTGAACTATGTTATCACCTAATCGTTTAACAATTTTAAAATGTAGGCTGTAGGGGAACAATAGTCTTAGTCCATGTGTGTTACAGATAAACATGCTAAGTCAGAGTTAGAATATTTTATTCTAAGATTAAACAAGACTTAAAAACAAAAAAGAAACCTGTAAACAAGACCAAAAACACTTCAGTAAATCCAAAAAAGATTTCTAAAAGAGGTTAAAAAAAATACTTAGCCTACCGTTATTAGTATTGAGCACTTAATTTTTTTCATTCAATTTTTAATATGTAGATGTTATCTTAAGAAAATTTTGTAATGTTAAAATTAACAAAGTTGTATTGTGTACGTAGATATCGGTTACATATTTTTCAAAACAAATCTGCTTTTTGTAAAGTTCATTAATATCATGACTACATTTATTTTGACCTGATATACAGGAGAAAAACAGGCTGATTCAAAAAAGTTTTATCATTTTTATAATGTCTATGTGAGTTTATTTGGTTAAATATCAACCAAAATATTATCTCAATATCTGTAGGTGTATGCCAAGTTATTAATACAAAGAAAGATTTTAAAAACTGAGTTTTGGAGTATTTGGAAACTGAAAAAATTGTTGAAAGTGACTGAGCTTTTCAATTTATTATTGTCAACTGTGGGAATATTTTCTGATTGACTTGTAATATTCATGATACCAAATTACAAATTATAAAACTGAGTAATTAAACATTTTACGCAGAAATACCTTGTCATCTTAACTGAAATTATGTATTAATAAAGATTAAATACTTTAATATTATATAGATTTATTATAATGGTAGCCTACCTAAAGGTTTGTGAACAAGATTTTATTGAAACGATAGCTATGCCTATAAAAGTAAACATGCTTAAAGACTTTTCAGTATCTCCAGATTTACAGAATATCCTTTTAGCACTCCGTTTCTCAAATATTTACATTATATTTTTACTTTAACTAGAAAACTTATGCAACCAAAAGTTTGATATTAAGAACAACACTGTTTTAAAAGCTTATCACATTGACAGAATTAGAATTATTAGTCCAGGGGTGGTAAACTTAATCAATCTCGTAAACTGCCGATATTTTCACTTTCTCTTGCCTATATAAATATGAATAGGAAGAAAAGTATTGAATCATGTCGATCTTTCGAAATCGAGTTTTCACCGGTTATACACGTTTTCAGACCCTCTGAACCCAAAAATCATGTTTTTAGTGATTGGTATGTGTGTGTGTGTGTGTGTGTGTACGCGCGCGCGCGTGCATGCGTAAACAAAATAACTCAAGAACGGAACATGGTACGTACAAAGTTGAATAGGTTTTAATATTTTAGGGAAAAAGTGTATATATTCAAAGTTGCAGAACATTTAAAATGTACAACTTTGATTCCAAACATTTCTTTGTGTAATGGTTAGTTAAGCGGTAATTAGTGATTTTCGGTTTTTTTATGAAAATCTGAAAAAAATGGATTTTTTTAAGATTTCGGCCTTAGTTTGCTTTCAACAACAAAAGTTTATAATGAAATTTATGGGAAATTAAAATATCTACAACTATTATTTTAAGAATTTTTCTCTACAGAGCCTAGTTTAGCGTCTAAGAGTGATTTTACGTATTTTTTAGCCAAACTAAGGTTGGTTTTCATTTTGTATCATTCACTCATGGTTAAAATAAAGTTATGTTTTTTGAGGTTAGTTTTTTGCTTATTTTTAAAGTTTTATTATTAATGTTAGCTTATATTGTTAATTATTTGCATTGGCAAGATAAAGTTGTGTGAGTGTTTCAAACCAGACTTTTTTTAAATTGTATTAAAAATACTAATTTTATACATTTGAAAACAATCTGTTATTGTACTTTAAATTTCGTTAAGGCACGGCAGGAAACAACTTTTTTAGAAATATTTTCGTTTCAGTGAGTCATAGAAGACTGCCTCTCCCCACGCCCACTCACAACATAGAATGGTGGTACAATCATGTATTATTTTAATTTTTTTAAGAAACTTGGAAGACGTGGCTTGCTGTGTTTCTACTATTATTTTTGCCTCTACCGCTCTTGTACATCAAGATTGTTTCTCAGTCATAACAGGAAAATCCGTGTAAAAATAACTACCATTGCTAGGATTTGAACCAGGAACCTTCGTCTTAGAAAATCAGCTGCCACAACGACGTCTCTTGTTAACTATAAAATGTTTCATCGGTTAAATATTTATAGCTTGTTTCATCTGTTACATCTGGGTACTTTGTAAAGAAATTTAAAAGATTGATAAATTATGCCAATATTACTCTCTTTCGTGCCCCATGTTGGACGCCAAAAACGTAAAGAAATTAAATTTAAATAAAAAGAATAATGAATAAAACACAAACAAATTGAAATTGATGATAAATTGATATTTAATGAAAACGATTGAAAATTAGCAAATTTACTGCCAAAATTGAATTTTACAAAATGTTACTGATCTTGAATTTTAATTTATTGATGACACTCTATTCTACAATTCTAAATATTTGTTAAATTATATTTATAACTGAAAATGTTAAATTGAATTTATAGTTTAATTTTATTGAGCTCAAAATATTTAAATAATTAACTATAGTTGCGATACTTATATTTTCTTGAATTCTCTGCTGTACTATGTGCCTTGTTTTATTGACCGGGATCGAATAGGGAACTTGACTATTGGTGCAATTGAATTTATAGTATCTATACGATTCTCTTATAATTTTATCTGCTTGTCTTAAAAATCATTAAGTTGTTTAATTAAGTTTTATAATTCAATTGTATCTCGATGTTCTGCTAATTTCCTTTTTATTATTTGTTAATCTATTCATATTATTTATTCAAAATTATATCTTCTTTTGTTTTATGATTCGACTTCCAATAAATTTGAATCTTTGGCTTCTTGAATAATTATTTATGTTTCTGATATTTTCTTCCTGAAGTTTAGTTTAATATAATTAATTTTTGATTTAAAATATTTGGATAATAATTGGAAATTATTTATTCTAATGATTATTTAATTATTTATTTTAAATTCTTCAAAACCCACCGGGTTGGTCTAGAGGTAAAGTCGTCGCCAAAATCAGCTGTTTAACAGCTGATTTTCGGAGACGAAGGTTCCTGGTTCAAATCCTAGTAAAAGTAGTTACTTTTATACGGATTTTAATGCTAGACAGTGGTTACCGATGTACTTTGATGGTTGGGGTTCAATTAACCATAATCTCTCGGGAATGGTCGGCCTGAGTCTGTACAAGACTACACCTCATTTACACGTCACACATATCATCCTCATTTCATTGGGTCATTGGGTTGCTTATTGTTCTGAATTGAACATATTGCAACGTACACATATTAGGAATTAAAAAAAAAAAAATTCTTCAACAATTGATTTCAAAGATTGACCTTCGATCAACGATATTGTGAATCATAGACTGCTATTCTACAACTTTCAAGCAGGAATTCCACATCACGTGCTTTAAGTTTTCTTCATACAATCTCATTACTTTCTGTTATGCCCTGATATTTATAGGCCTACTGCTCTGTCGAAGCGGTCTTCCGAATATTACAAAAATATTATTTCTTTCGAATCCAAGAATTCTTTCTACTAAATTGATTGTAAAAGTAGCAAAAGTTATTTAGTTTTATCTGAACTTCAATCGTATGGTCATTTGTTCTGAAATAACATTAAATTTTTTCTTGTTATAAATAGTATACATTATTTGAAATGTCTTTTTATATCTGTCATCAATAACTATGATACATTTTTCTTTTAAAAATTTATCTGTACAATAAATATTACGACCTTTTAAATTTATCTGTTATCTCTTCGAAATTCTATTCTTAGACTATTTCGTTTAATAAAGTATATAAGGGAATTTTATTTTGTGATTTTTTTCTATGCGGTTAAAGATTTCAGGGATGGGTAGGTGCGTATATTTCGACATTTTTTTTAACAATAATGTTTTTATATTCCAAACGATTCTGTACTTTATGATGTTTCACATTGATATTCTGCGATATGACATGGAAAGATTATCACATTTTACGTGCACATCTCGTTAAAGCTCATCCCATACTTTGCTTCCCTTATACAAGTTCCACATCGTTGGGCACATCTGCTGTTCTACCTTGAACGTTATTTCAGTTTCTATTTTTTTTCTTCTCTTTTGTCAAAATATATTTTTTACATGAAATGTACTTTGGATTATTATTTATTCTGGAAAATAACACAACTTAGTTGTCGTTTTTTTATTTTGTCAAATTATTAAAAAAATGTTATAACACCGGTTTCGATGACTTTTTGGAAGTCTGCTATTGATTGATATCACTGAAAGAATTCTGTAAAATTATGTATTTTTATGAACAAATAAAAAATTAGTGAAAATTCCATACGTATGATACGAAAACCAGGCACCTACTCCTTTTAAAAAATAGCGAGAAAGGCGATCTGTAATCATCATTCCATTCATTTGACTTCTAAATTATGTAGGCTAAACTACTTCCTAAAAATATTACTATCAAAGCAAAATTTTGTTTTTTTATTTTTTTACTTTATTAGGAAAATTTACAACTTTAGGTACATAAAAACAACGAATAAATGAGATGATTATAAAATGAGATAAAAAGAGCTTCTAGGCTTAGAGGAGATCACCACTCAACAACAGTGGTACCAGCTGTAAATTTTTTGTAAACGGTTTACATACTTGTGTGTGTTATTAGATATTTATTTATTTTATTTTTTTTGTACTATGCCCGACTGCAATTACTGCTAATGCAGACGGTGCAGGATGAAATGATTTTATGTAACGTATGAAAATATGCAGTACCTGAAAGGGATTCGAACCCAAGACCGCATGATGAGAGCCAAAAAAAATATAGGTTGTGTACAAGTTCGTTACTATTACGAAATAATTTCTTACGGAATCTTGTGTAAATTTTACGTAAAAATTGAATTTAATTAGAAAAATTTGGTGTGAAACACTCACACAACTTTCTCTTGCCAATGCAAATAATTAATAATAAACCTAACATTATTAATAAAATATCAGAAATAAACAAAAACTAACCTCAAAAACATAACCTTATTTTAAGCATGAGTGGAAGACGCAAAATGAAAATCGAACTCAATTTGGCTTAAAAAAAACGGAAAATTACACTTTCACGCTAAACTAGGCTCTGTAGAGAAAAATTCTCTAAACAAAAGTTGTAGATCTCTTAATTTTCTATAAATTTTATTATATACACTTTTGTCGTAAAATGCATACTAAAGCCGAAATGTTAAAAGAATCGATTTTTCTCACGTTTTCGTGAGAAAAAAACAGAAAATTGCAAATTACCGCTAAACTAAGCGTTATACAAAAAAATGTTTGAAATAAAAGTTGTAGAATTTTAAATTCTCTACAACTTTTATTATATAAATTTTTGCTCTAAATTGCATATTAAAGCCGTAATCTTAAAAAAACTTTGTTTTTACGTGAAAACAGCCTCACCCAGAATTTCAGCAAACATGACGCCTACTCTATCTTGTAGAGAATAAAAAATTGAGTAAATGAGGCGATTTTTAAAAAAATCGTAGGACCAGTTTTTGAGAAAATCGCAAAAAAGTGAAAAATTATACGAATAAACTACTACTTCCGTTTGACCGATTTTGATGAAAATGTTCGTGTCGCGTCCGGTAGTGGTATGTAACTTAAGTTTCAAGTTTCAAGTTCGTACGATGTTCCGTTCTTGAGATATTTTGTTCACACACACACAAACTCACACACACACACACACACACACACACACACACACACACACACACACACACACAGACAGACACACACACAGACCAATCGCTAAAAACATGTTTTTTGGGTTCAGGGGGTCTGAAAACGTATAGATCCGGTGAAAACTCGATTTCGAAAAATCGACATGAAAACAATACTTTCCTTCCTATATATTCATATAGGCAAGAGAAAGTAAAAATCTGTTGTTACACACTTACATATACTTAGTTACACACTTACTTTCTGTTGCCGATGTAAATGATGAACAATATAACCTATTGTTTAATCATGAGTAAATGTCGCAGAATGAATATCAACCACTGTAGAACTTAAAAATACAGAAAAATACTAATTGTCACTGAATTAAGCTCTGTAGAAAAAAAATTCTTGAAATAAAAGTTGTATGTTTTTTTTTCTATGTTTATTTAACGTCACATCAACTATATAGTGGTCTTTAACGACGACGTTGGGTTGTAACTGTAAAGGATGAAATAATTTTTTGTAATGTATGAAAATGTGCCGTGCCTGGATGAGATTCGAACTCAAGGTTGCATGATAAGAGGCGAGCACGTTACCAACTACGCCAATGCGGCCGGCATTGGTTGTTTTTTATTTCATATAACTTTTATTGCATATGCACTCTTGTCGTAGAATGTATTCTAAAGCCACTGTAAAAAAAAATTCAATTTTCCTACTGATTTTTATGTGCAAATACAGAAAACCACTAGTTTACACTAAACTAAGCATTGTAAAAGAATTTTTTGGAATAAAAGTTGTAAGTTTTTAAATTTCTTACATCATTAGTAATATATGCACTTTTACCTTAAATGCATACTAAGGCCGCAATCCTAAAAAATAACTTTTTACCACAAGACGACAAGAATTTTAACAGATATAACTTACCCTATTACCACCTATTACCGCTTATCTTATTTTGAAATGCATAGAAACAAATGAGGCGATTTTAAACAGAATCGTAGGAACCATTTATTATTTTTTTGTTTTGTTTTTGTTAAGTGGGAAAATTCCCAATTCTTGTCTTACATCTTCATTTATGATCCTGTCTAGTCTTAAACAATTATGACAGACCTTAAGAATCTCATTTTCCCAGTTTGGATGTTTCTTTCCTCCCTTCTCATCACCTTTTGCTGCCACATGTCAAGGCTGAAACTGCTACCGTCTTATAAAACTTTAAGCTTGTGTCAGGTCTTGACTTTTGCCTAAGTGTCCCCCAAATCTGGGTAAATTTCGTTAGTTTATTTTCCACGTCACAGTCATCGTCAAATGAGATATCAGTGCCAAGGTATTTATAGTGGCTAACTTGCTCTATTATGTGAACATTAATTACTGTTTTGGATCTTATTGGAGTTTTTCCACAGAATATTCTTTTATTTCATGTATAGTCTAATTTATCAATATATGTGAAACTTCAGGAATATCGCATACCTCTGAAATCCCGCTATTTATTTTGGAATACTCAGTACTTATGAGATAACGTTTACACAAATCCTGGCTTATGGTTGTTTAACCACAATTGGATATCTCAAATTCCACCTCCATGAGAGAAAATGGAGGATTCAGATTATGTATATGAATGTAAATTTATAAATTAATTAAATAATAATAATTTAATTTCCTTATATGTTTACTCATGCATGGTCATGGTCGATGTATATTACACTGAATTTAATTTACATACACATTTATCTTTACTGCTTAGTTTATGTACAAAGTGGGGAAATTAACCTATTCAACTATGGTTTCTCATATCCTAGAAGATAGTCAAATTTAGTGTCTCTTCTTGAATCACCAAATTTCGCAGAATCATAAATCGGATTGTGACCTCATAAATTTACAGGTGTATTAATTTCTTTCGTGTTTTATAAATCAAATCTAAAGGATCATGTTTGTAACTCCTGTTTTAAATTTTATGGTACTCCACTATGTTTTATAATTTTGGAGCAGATAGTCGTAAATGTTTGGGGCAATGCAGATAATGTGCTTGGAACAGCATTTTTGTACTTTATGCAAACAAACCAAATTCTCATCTCTTGTACGGTATTTTATAAATTCATTATCAAAAGTTACTTGCGTTTTATAGATATTATCTAATTCAAACAGTTTAAAGCAGCTGTACAGACTTCTTTCACGCAAATCCAAGTTACCAACTACATCCAAATTAACCATTTACAACTCCTACCTTCTACCAATATCGAGCTTGCCAGTCAGCTTTACGGCTGTGCAAAATCATCGGTATTAGCAAAAATTTAGCGTTTCCAATCAAAGCTTTTATGAATGATAGTTAACGCCCCCTATTATGTAACCAATTAAACGCTACACTCAGACCTAAACGTACCCTTCATAAATGACATTTTCTTAAAACTCTATACAAAATTTAGGAAGAAACTCGTGAACCACCATAACCCATTGATCTCAAAACTGGCTACGCAGACTCTCCCAAACAATCCAATAAGACGTCTACAACGTCGATCGAGCCGGGACCTCATCAATTAACGTAGTACTGTAATTGACTATCCATTACAGTGTTCTAAATGCTATACTTATTTTTTCACGTCAAAGTTCTGTCACTGGACTGTGTCTCCACTCACCTTTATTTACCATGTTAATTTTTTCCAAATTTTGTATTATCACATTCACTGATTGTTTCCAACAGAATGTGAATTTCCTAAATAGAGAAAAAAAATTGTCTAATTAGTTTTTAGGTGTAATAATTAATTATAATTTGAAAATCAAGTAATTTCGCCTAATTATATTTTTGTAATAAAAATTTTAAGTAAGATTTAGTAAAGATTATAATAAATGCAAATAGTACATATAATGTTATTTTTTTATTTCGAACTTTCTATGTAAATATTTTGAGACGTATCTATTTCATTGTTGAGTATTGACCAGTTTTTTTCTTACGAATTCAAAAAATACTGAAAAAAATATTCCTTTACCATTGTTTTTAGTGTTTAATAATTAATAAGGTTTCTATCACACCGAAATGATCCGAAAAGGTCAGAAATCAGATTAGGAATGTTTCTACCAAATATACATTTTTTATTCCAACTTTACCCTAGCGCAGGTAATGTATTAAACAAAGTTGACAACATGGAACAGAATCTGTTCCTTATTTCTATTCCAGTCTTCAATGGAATAGTAGAATGTGCTTTGTCCTCATAGGGATTTGCACGTGATTTGTTTTAAGTCAGGATAAAAAAGAATAACAACCTTAAGACCAAAGTTAACTTTCGCATAGTCTTTTCTTATATTTCAACAACAAATAAGATAATGGATTGCATTGTGAATCGTATTATTTATTTACTTATTTTCGTATTCCGTTTGTATTAAATCTTTAAATCTTATTAGCAAAGTCGTAAGCTGTACTGTAATAGCTTTCTCTAGTAGATATGATCGTATTTCTTAATTTTAAAATTGTATAAATCCAAGTTCTGTTGTACTACATTTATTTAATACGAAATACGAACAGTTCAGATTAAATTTTAAATATAAATTTAATGAATGTATTTTTAATGAAATACGATGTGTGGAGTAACGAGACTGACGTTGTAAAAAAATTTATTTTTATTTTTTATTTCTCAATAATCACTTGTTGTCACTTTCAATATACACTCCTTCGCTATCCCTACAACGCTCCATACGAATTTTCCTATGCTGGAAACAATGCTGGAAGTCATCTTCTATCAGCTCCTTCAGGACACGTGCCGCTCAAAAATGTTTGAAATGAAGCTGGCAAAAATGTATGTACTAACACTTTGTACGTGATTGAAAATTATCCAAATTTTTTAGAAACGATAATAACATGTGATGAAACGTGGTTTTTTACTTATGATCCGAAAACGAAGCGCCAATTTATGCACTGGAAGAGCCGAACTTCACCGAGAGCCAAAAAGCTTGAATGAGCTAGTCAAAATTTAAAGCAATGATGATCGTTTTTTATATCCATGGGATTGTGTACCTTCACTGGGTTCCTGAAGGTCAAAAAATTAATCTATATTACTACCTTGAGGAACTTTCTAAACTACGTCAAAGAGTAAGGAAAAAACACCCCGGAATGTGGAAGGACAAATAATGGGTTCTCCACCAAGACAATGCGCCAGCTCATTCCACGTTATTTGTCAAGAGGTTCTTAGCCGTACAGAATCTCAGTTTTAGAGCATCCACCTAATTCACCAAATCTTGCACCATGTGATTTCTACTTGTTCCCTAAGGTAAAATCTGCATTAAAAGAGATAAGATTTGAGTCTGTGGAAGCTGTAAAGAGAAAGCGGCATGTGTTCTGAAGAAGCTGACAGAAGATGACTTTTAGCACTGTTTCCAACAATGTAAAATTCGCATGGAGCGTTGTAGGGTTAGAGAAGGAGTGTATATTGAAGGTGATAATAAGTGATTATGTTTAAAATTAAAATAATTTTTTTTTACAAAGTCAGTATCGTTATTTAAATGTCACACCTCGTATATCATTCATCTTGTTTTCCGTTCATTTTTCCTATTTCTATACAGCCCGGGTGAAATTTGAATAGTAGAACTTCAGGTAACACGAAATCGTAAAACAAAAAAATTAAATAAACTATAAGTATATTCTCTAAAAATTTAGTTTTTTTTAAATATTTTCTATATTAATGTAATTATATTGACGTAACTTTCGCGGTGTCCATCGCTTCTTTAGGTAGTAACAAATAGTTTCTAGAAAGTTTATGTGAAGATTTCATCTTCCTTTGTCGAAGGTTTGAATTAAACTATGAAAGTTCTCGTAAAATCGAAGTAAAAGAACTATTGAAAAGGTAACTTTTAACAGTGTTTTTATAAAATACATAAATATGTAATGCATAATGGAAAGTAGATGCTTTTCAAAGGGCCTGTCGTGATGATAACCATACTTTTCTACTCGGTGAGGAAGGTAATAGCAAACCACCTCATTCCTTATTTTACTTAGTAAAAACTTTAGAGGTACAAACCAGCCTTTCAACTTGTAGCACACACTGCAATGCTACTACATAGATAATACATACAAAAAAAAATTACGGAACACAGCTTATACCAAAGATTATTTATTTTGTTAATACATTTTAAACGGTTCCATTACCCGGTACAACACGGACAAAAGATTTCTTACATTATTGGTCCAAAGTCAATTTTACTTTAGTTATTTAAAAATACAATGTTTTAAAAATCTGAATAAAAGAATATAACATAGTAATACTCTTTTGAATTAGCCTAGAATTGAAAATTAAATTAATATTTAGGGTTTTGAGATTATAAATATTGTTATTTACAGAAGCTTCTAAATCAGTTAAAGATATTTCGTTGATTTTAAATATTTTTTTTATAAATAGTTGTTTATTTAAATTCAATCAAAGTTGTTGTTGTTTAGGTCATCAGCCGAAAAGCTGGTTTGAACCTGTAGAGGTTTTACTAAGTAAAATGAGAAGTGAGGTGGTTTACCATGCCTTCCTCACTGAATAGAAAAGTACGCTTATCAGCATGCCGAGCCCTCTGAAAAGCACGTATTTTCCACTCTGCAAATGACACCTTCACTTCATTCACCACAGGGTCTGGCTGTACAATGAAATCCATTACTTTCAGAAAAGATAACTCTGATTAGTGTCTTTTACACCTCTACCTCTTCTGTTCTTAAATGATTCAGTCATTTAATTGGCTGACCATGTGATAAGACACAGAACTATTTATTTTAGCCCAGCAACGAACAGATTGAGAGTAAATAATTTGACTCTCCACCTATCTGTTATGGGCAGCAATCAAAGTTAAGAAAATATTTAACAACTTAATAAAATTAAATTAGTATAATTTTTTTTTAGAAAAATTGAACATTTTGAAAACTAAAATATTTAATAAATTTATTTTAAATACATTGGTTTAATTAACGGTATGTTCCTAAACACATACACACGATTTAAAAAGAAATTACACAATAATCCAAACCAGTTCATTGTTGACCAAGACACATCAGATTTACCAACTGCTCCTATACGAAGACTGAAACGACTCTGGAGTAGGGATATCATAAGACGTCAACATTAAAGAAAAACAAAATAAAATAAGTAAATAATTAACAAAATAATAACTTAATATTAAGGTTGGAGTACTGTCAATGGGCAGCGTTCCCCTCAATGTCTTAAAATTTGCCAATATTTGTATCCTTTTTTACTTTCTCTTGCCTACATGAATATATAGGAAGGAAAGTATTGTTTTCATGTCGATTTTAAGAAATCGAGTTTTCACCGGATCTACTCGTTTTCAGACCCCCTGAACCCAAAAAACATGTTTTTAGCGATTGGTCTGTGTGTGTGTGTGTGCGTGTGTGCGTGTGCGTGCGTGCGTGCGTGTGTGTGTGTGTGAACAAAATATCTTAAGAATGGAACATCGTACGAACTTGAAATTTGAAACTTAAGTTACATACCACTACCAAACCCGACACGAACATTTTCATCAAAATCGGTCAACCGGAAGTAGTAGTTTATTCGTATAATTTTTCACTTTTTTGCGATTTTCTCAAAAACTTGTCCAACAACTTTTTTTTAAACCGCCTGGTTTACTCATTTTTTTATGCTCTACAAGATAGGGTAGGCGCCATGTTTGCTGGAATTCTCGGTGAGGCTGTTTTCACGTAAAGAAATAGTTTTTTTTAAGATTACGGCTTCTTTATAAATTTTATCGCAAAAACTTATATAATAAAAGTTGTAGAGAATTTAAAAACCTACAACTCTTATTTCAAATATTTTTTGTATAACGCTTAGTTTAGCAGTAATTAGCGATTTTCTGTTTTTTTCTCACGAAAACGTTTGAAAAATCTATTGTTTTAAGATTTCGGCCTTAGTATAGCCTACATTTTACGACAAAATTGTATCCAATTAATTTTATAGGAAATAAAAAGATCTACAACTTTTATTTAAAGCATTTTTCTCTACAGAACCTAGTTTAGTGTGAAAGAGTGATTTTCCGTATTTTTAAGCTAAACTGAGTTCGATTTTCATTTTGCGTCATTAAGTCATGATTAAAATAAGATCATACTTTTAGAGGTTAGTTTTTTGTTTATTTCTAATGTTTTGTTATATGTTTAATTATTTGCATTGGCAAGAGAAAGTTGTGTGAGTGTTTCACACCAGATTTTTAATAATATTTTACTATAGTAGAGAGCTACAACTTTTTTAAGGGCAAGAAACCGAAAGGGTTATCGCCCGATAATAACAACAATAATAATAAGTAAGATTGTATAATATTGGCATATTATATATTCCACCATGCACAGGAATGTATTAAAGGGGTTATTCAAAGTAGAGAGGTTCATTAAAGGATTTTCAAGAGGAAAGCTTTAACTATGTTAGGAGTATAAGCTTTACGTTCGGATATATTGTGAGAGAAAAGCTGATTGGCAACACCGAGAGAATGGAAACGGCTTTTAATTAAAGAGCCTGAAGGAGGACGTTCAAAATACAATCGATGTTTTTTCCAACATTTTCCGTATAGGAATTTTATATTTAGGGTTATATTGTAGACCATCATATGGGTATATACTTTTTAATAAAGAAATAAACGAAATTAGAAAAATTTCTGATATTAATGTTAATTTTTAGGGATGTATAATTAACTTCTTTATGAAGACAGACAATAAGATACTTCATGTAATTAAAAATCATTTGAGGTAAAAATTATTAATTTCTTATATTACAGAAAGTAACGGGTAACCGAGCTTTGCAGAATATATGATCGATTTCCGAAAAGAATGGTAATACAGTACAATGGGTTGATAAGCCCATTGAAAGAGTTCTCACGTAGTCTTTACATTTAAAATATCGTGTATTTGTTTATTATATCATTTGTTATTGTTTATTACATCTGTAGCCAGCCTATTGTTCTAATTATATTTCTTAATTTAGCGAGTTAATTTATGCAAGCCCACCGGGTTGGTCTAGAGGTAAAGTCGTCGCCAAAATTAGCTGTTTTAACAGCTAATTTTCGGAGACGAAGATTCCTGGTTCAAATCCTAGTAAAGGTAGTTACTTTTATACGGATTTGAATACTAGGCAGTGGTTACTGTTGTACTTTGATGGTTGGGGTTCAATTAACCATACTCTCTCAGGAGTGGTCGACCTGGGTCTGTACAAGACTACACCTCATTTACACGTCAAACACATCATCCTCATCTCATTGGGTCATGGGGTTGCTTATTGTTCTGAATTGAACAGATTGCAACGTACAAGTATTAGTAATAAAAAAAAAATTATGCAAATATGAGACTTAGTACAATCGATTTGTAGACCCTGAAAACCCCTTTAAACGAATTTTCAGGAAAATCGTTAGAGCTGTTTTCGAGAACAGTTGGCCATACAAAAATGCATACGCATAGTTGTCCTATAATATATTATAGGATTTCATGAAGAATAGTAAAAAAAAATCTGGTGTGCAACACTCACACAACCTTCTCTTGTCAATGCAAATAATGACCAATATAACCTAACATTAGAAATAAACAAAAAACTAACCTCAATAAACATAATCTTATTTTAATCATGAGTGAAAGACGCAAAATGAAAATCAACCTCAGTTTGGCTTAAAAATACGGAAAATCACTCTTTCTCGCTAAACTAAGCTCTGTAGAGAAAATGCTTTAAATAAAAGCTGTAGATCTTTTAATTTCCTATAAATTTGATTATATACACTTTTGTCGTAAACACTTTTTTTCACTTTACTTTTATTTTATTTTTTATTTTGTTTTTTTTTACACTTTTTGTCGTTTTGCCCTAAGGCCGAAATCTTTAAAAAATCGATTTTTCACACGTTTTCGTAAGAAATATAAAACAGAAAATCGCTAATTACCGCTAAACTAAGCGTTATACGAAAAAATGTTTGAAATAAAAGTTGTAGGATTTCGCTACATTTTTTTATTATATAAATGTTTTACTAAAATGCCTATTAAAGCCGTAATCTTAAAAGAACAATTTTTTACGTGAAAACAGCCTCACCAAGAATTTCAGCAACGTTGGCGCCTACCTTATCTTGTAGAGCACAGAAAATGTAGTAAACCAGGCGATTTTTAAAAAAATCGTAGGACAAGTTTTTGAGAAAATCGCAAAAAATTGAAAAATTTGCACGAATAAACTACCACTTCCGGGTACCGGTTTTGATGAAAATGTTCGTGTCGGGTCCGGTAGCGGTATGTAACTTAAGTTTTAGTTTCAACTTCGTACGATGTTCCGTTCTTGAGATATTCTGTTCACACACAGACACACACAGACCAATCGCTAAAAACAGGTTTTTGGGTTCAGGGGGTCTGAAAACGTATAGATCCGGTGAGAACTCGATTTTGAAAAACCGACATGAAAACAATACTTTCCTTCCTATAGGCTATTCATATATTCCTATATTCATATAGGCAAGAGAAAGTAAAAACACTAAGTTTAGTTTTACGATCATTAAAATCTGTCAAAAGAATTCCTGAATTTATAGAGTTAAAAGAATATAATGGGGATTAAAATGATTTAGGAAAAAATTAATCTAGATTGATTTAAATTATTATTCACACTAGCTGGTCTATATATATTTTTTTCCTATCCAAATTTCGTAGAGTCAGTGTGTATGGGCGTAATGGACCGTACTCCAAATAATACTTCCAAGAAAATTTTTTCTTCTTTCTAGAGTAACTCTTTTTGATATCAGCAGTATTTACGTCTTAAAGAAAGTTTCCTTAACTTGTGATTTTTGGTTTTTATGTCTTTTGTGCACCTGCTTATCAGATGTTATCAAACTTCTCAGATAAAATAGACTAATCGGTAATAAATCAGATTATTCTAAAGAATAAGATTTTTGAGCTAAGGGTACCTGAACGCGTATATTTCCTGTGAAAACTCAATTTCGAAAAACCAACATAAAAAACTTAAGTTTCCTTACCTATATTTCATATTGAACAAGATAAAGCAGTAAAAAGTCTGGTATGAAACACTCACATGACTTCCTCTTGCACTTGTAGATAATAAAACATATACGCGTAGGTACCCTACGTTTAATCGTTAGTTAACAATGTAAAATTAAAAACATAACCTAATTTTAATCATGAATGAAATAAACCCGAAATAAAAATTAACCTCTGTTTGACTTAAAAATACGGAAAATCACTAACTGACGCTAAAATCGCCTCTGTAGAAAAAAATCCCTGGAAAAAGCTGTAGATTTTTATTTCCTATAACTTTAATTGTATATACTTTTTTTACATCAAATGCATACTATGACCGCAGTAGTAAAAAATTCCCATTTTTTCCGATTTTGATGGAAAAAACAGAAAATCACTAATTGCTGCTAAACTAAGCGTTGTACAAAAAATTTTGGAAATAAAATTTGAAGGTTTTTAAATGTTCTACAACTTTATATATACACTTTTGCCCTTTAATGCATACTAAGGCCGCAATCTTAAAAAAAAAACAATTTTTTTTTGTAAAGAGCACAGCTACCCCAAAAATTTTAGCAAACATGGAACTTATACTATCGTTTAAAGCATAAAAAGTGTAGTAAATGAGGTGATTAAAGAAATCGTTACGGTTTTTGAGAAAATCGTAAAAAGTGAAAAATTACACCAATAAACTACTACTTCCGGTTGACCTATTTTAATGAAAATTTTTATGTCTGATGCTCTAATGGTATCTAACTTAAGTTATGAGTTTCAAGTTCGTACGATATTCCGTTCTTGAGATATTTTCTTCACACACACATACACAAATGTGCACTGATCAATCGCTAAAAATATGTTATTGAATTCAAGAGTCCTGAAGAACTATAGTTTATCCGGTAAAAACTCGATTTCTAAAATTTTACATAAAACAATACATTCTTTCCCTATATAATCATACAAAAGAAGATAAAGTAAAAATGATATCATATTTTTGAAGAGAATATATGTTTAAGAGAAACTTAAATGAGAAACTAATCTAAACGAATACATTTTATCAAGGAATAACCACTATATACATGTAAACGCTGCCCATAACAGACAGGTGGAGTGTCAAATTATTTACACTCAATTTGTTCGTTGCAGGGCTAAAATAAATAGTTCTCTTTCTTATCACATGGTCAGCCAATTAAATGACTGAATCATTTAAGAACAGAAGAAGTACAGGTGTAAAAGACACTAGTCAGAGTTATCTCCTCTGAAAGTAATGAATTTAATTGTACAGCCAGACCCTGTGGTGAATAAAGTGAAGGTGTCATTTACAGAGTGGAAAATAGGTGCTTTTTAGAGGGCCCGGCATGCTGATAAGCGTACTTTTCCACTCAGTGAGGAAGACCATGGTAAACCACCTCACTCCTCGTTTTACTTAGTAAAACCTCTAGAGGTTCAAACCAGCCTTTTGGCTGTTGACCTAAACAACAACACATGTAAACGGATATCATAGTTGAAAAATTTTATGAAATTTCCTTTAGCATCATGGTATACTTTTTTTTATAATATTTGAGTTATCCTTGACGTAAAACCCGTTACATAGGTAGCTGAAAAGAGATGTATGAATGTAGTAAAGTAAGGGACATTAATTTGACCCGCTATTAAACGACATCACATAAAAACTAATCTTGCTCAGAATTACACACTCATAAATCATCTGCTCGTTCTACTTCAAGAATGAGAAAAAAACGAATAACTTGACAGTTATCACGTAGAATATTTTACACCAATTTTTTTATGTTTCTACTACTCTATATTAAACTGAAAACCTCATTACGATATTTACAAATGAATAAATATCCAAGAGATTAACAACATACTAACATGAGATTCATCAACCAATGAGATTACATAAATCTTGAGTGTGTAAGATAAAAATTTAAGAAATTTACACAAATATTGTAACTCTCACTTAAGAGAGAATTTGTTACGTATAAAATTTCTGAAAAAGTATTAGAAATAATTATAGTAAATTGATTAGTTTTTGATATATAATAAAAGATCAATTAGCTTTGCCAAGATATCCTTTGTAATGATTCAAAATGACTGACAGCTGGTTATGTTTATATATTGGTCTTTCAAAGTATAAATATAAATAGAGCCAGCTAGTTGATATCAAATATTCAAAATTATATTGTTTTACATTATTAAATTTAATTTAATCCAAACAAAATCTTGTTGCTAAGCAACTAAGAAAAAGAAAGGGAAGAATAATTATAAAAATATAGAGTCGCTGTTGGGACATAAAGGGGGTGTACAACAGAAATAGTACACTAGTTCATCAGAAAGTTTTTTTGTCGAGTCTTTACCAACAATTAATATAAGTTATCTCATCTACAGTAAACAACGACCATATTAAAATGTTTATAAATATTATTGAGTTTCAGAAGGGTATAAATAAAATATCATTGAAAACATTACTTTAATTCTTTAATTTAAAGAACATTGCTTTTATAACACATTACAAACAACACAAATAGTACAAATTGTCATTTAATTGTGGGGATAATAGTACAAATTGCTATTCCCTTGTGGGCATAATAGTACACCTTTTAATCTTAATTTTTAACCTTGTCTTGCCTATTTGAATATAGTACCTATAGGAAGGAAAGTTTTGTTTTCATGTCGATTTTTCACCGGATATAAATTATGTAAATAATTGCATGCTGATTAAATCAAATAAATAGGTATTTGTTAAGTAATGTACTTAGTGTTATCTCTGTGTTAAAAGATCCTTTTATCCACTGATACAGATTTCCGTTGGACAAACGTACCTTTGAAACTTAAATAGCAGCATACTGTGTAATAAAAATATATCATTCAAAAATATTTCATTAAACATTAATAATATAATCTTATTTTAATTGATAAGACATTACTACATAATTCTATCAAAAATTTTCTAACAGCTTTCTTTAAGAATCCACCCAGAATTAATCGGTGCAGTGCATAACCAATGTAAATTTTCTATCTAAAAATCTACAGATATGGTGAAGGTTTCATCAAAAGAATCAATTTAAAATGAAATAACAACTTCACAATGCGAAGTTATTTTATAACAAAACAATAAAAAAAGTAATTTCAAACAATAGTATCGTTAAAACTGGCTTTATAAAAAAGTTTTACAAAAATTTAGAAAGGGAGAGAAAGTTTGTAGAGGTGAGGCAACAGGAGGGAAAGGCGATTTCTGTTTGGCTCATTGTCAACTTAGTATAAACAAACTTACCCCTCACAATTTGTTGTTTTAAAAAACTAATGGTTTTAATTCCGCATTAATTATAAATAAAATAATTAACAATAGAAGAGTATGGTGATCAATAAGTCAACTCGTATTATTGGTGTTCATGGGAAAGAGAGGATATGGAAGACAAAAATTTTTGAAAGAATAATACTGAAATAAAAAAAAAAAATTATCTCTAACGTGTGTATGTCATAATCTATTCGATCAAGAACAATAAATAACCCCATGATCCAATGAAATGATATGTAAAACGTGTGAATTAGGGTAGGTTCAGAACCAGGCCGCCCATTCCTGAAAAATTATGATAAATTGAACCCAGCCACTAATGTACACCGGTAACCACTGACGAGTATTCAGATCTATATAAACATTACAAGGAATTTGAACCAAGAACCTTTGTTTCCGAAAATCAAAAAATTATAAAAATAAGAAAATAAATTAGAACAGAGAAGCAAGAGGGGACAAACCGATCTCATTGTGGTCTAAATGACTTTGCTAGTTCAAAGGGTATGCATGCAAAGCGGTTTTACTTAGTTTGAGTGGAATACTTTCAGAAATAATCAATTGATAGAACAAAAATTTGAACTCGTAAAACTCTTGAAGACCAGCGTGGTCCGTTCGGGTAGGTTAGTCTGCAGCTGCTGATTTTGTCAGTAACGGGTTAGCTACATTGTGGTGTTGATGCCCGCGAGACACCTGGAACTTCGTCACTCAGCAAGTCACTCAGCAAATGACACCTTGCAAGTCTACAACTTGCAAATGACACCTTTATCTTCATTCACCACAGGGTATGGCTGTATAATGACATTCATTACTTTTAGAGAAGATAACTCTGACTACTTTCGGTTTCATAATCATAGACACCCGAGTTTGAACCATTGCATCTCCAAAACTATGAGTCGGATGTCAACATATTTTACATCAAAATTTAACTCATTTGATTCTGCGTTGACTCATGATAAACGTATATTTTTAATGTTGTTTAAAAGTTGCCATATCGAGATTGGAAGACAAAAAGACCCTGTTTTCTGCTACCGCAACAAATTTTATGCGTTTAGAGGCGGGTAACTCGATATATATTGGTCTGAAAAAATTAAATTTTAACACAAGATGGACAATTATATTCTTACAACGTGTACGAAATTTCAAATTCGTACGTTGTTTTAATTTTGATTTATTAACAATATTCTGAACCCTTGCTATCTCGGTAACCGCTCGATCGTTCGGCGCGGGCAAACTATCGTTTTATTCAGCGTAAAAAACTAAGTACAAATATGTTAATAACATGAAATATTGATTGGCCAATGTTGTGGTAGAATTTTTAAAATTTTTAAAAATAGACTGGATAATGCGGGGGTGGGCGCTACTACCCATTTTGCCTGAATCTGACTGTCTACCTGAATTGACAATGCAGTCTGTCAATTCAGGTATACAGTCCGACAGGATTTCACGTACACAACCTGGTAACATGGATAGTATCGTACCTTCCATTATAAATTTAAAAGAAAGTTTTGTTTTATAAACAACTAATTCCAAAAACAATATTGGCAAACCCGTTGCAGTGTTGATGTATAATCTGTCAATATAGTTTATTAACCGACTTGTCTCGCACTTTTTCATCAATAATTTTAATTAATCACTCTTAACCGCGAAAACGTTGCTTTTTAATTTACATCCGACCTTTCTGCAAATGAATGACAATCCAGTCGGTCATGATCGTGACAATTTGTGATGAAAAGATTTTAGCCTTGGCCGGGAATCGAACCTGCACTTTGTAGCGTGAACTTGACCCGTATTCCAATTAGTGGACAAGGTCACATAGTCAGGTTATACACTACATTTTTTTAAATTAAAAATAACAACTCCAGTAATACTAGGTGTATATTATTATTATTATTATTTTTAAACAGTATAAATAAATTTATACTATATAAATACTGGCATAATATAAATAGGTATTTGTTAATTAATATTCAATATCAGTTAATCTTTAATAGTTTTAAAAAAATGTATAATAACTACGAACAACAACGAGATTAAAATGAAGTACTACGTGATTCAAAAGTGCAACTAAACTATAATTAATAAAAAGTGAATTAAAAATCGAAATGAAGATAAACAATTAAAATAAATACATGAATAACTGAAATAAAATATATAATATCTTTTAAAACAGTGATTTGAATTTTACGAACATTTTTAAAATATGTAATCAAAATTTAAAATTTAATATGCCAACTTGAACCATGAATTCGTTGAGCTTTAGGCCAGAGACAAGCTTGGTGTGAACATCATATATGAAAGTGCTCCAGTTAAATATTAAAATTAATAAGTAAAAAACCGATGGAAGTATAACAAAATATGTATCGGTAAGAAGATAATAACGTAAGCAACATTTACCATATAATTAACAAACATTAATATTCAATATATCGATCAAATTCATATTTAAAATTCAAGATCACAAGGCTATTGATAGACGCCATTCTAATGAACAAAGCTTCGCTTCAGTAATTCATAATTTTATTAAATTCAACCGGTAAATAAAAATAACGTTTCAAGTACATAATTAACTGATATTTTCTTAAATTTATTCAATTAATTAATTTATTCAAAATTATCTAAATTATATTCCAAATTTAATTTAAAAGACCAGTATTACGATAAAATTATTAAAAATTCCGATTGTCATTTGTTTAAATTAAAATTTTTCATTGTTGTATAATTTAAGAATTATTAATAAAGAACAATAAACAATTATAGTATTTAAAAACCCTGAGATCATTTAAAATTAGAGTCATCATTTTGTAAAATCATCAATTATCTATTTATTTGTTAAATTACAAGTATTAAAATTTAAATCCTGTGTTATATTCATTTTATATTTATTTGCGTGTCGTTACAACTTCATGAAATGTATAGTTCAAAAGGTCAAATATATACATCAAAAAACGTCCTAACTTCATTGACACCCAGTATGACTTTATATTCATTTTATATAATGTTACCATGGTAATCTATGTGCAGTTTAAATTAAATTTAAATTTAATAAAATTTGTATCGTAGTTTGATATGAATTTAACTTTGATTAAATTCACTAACTATAAAACTAATATATCAGACAAATAACAATTTGAATAATTTTCACTAAAACTTTATATTATTATACAAATTGTGTTGTCACTGTTTGCATTTTATTCTCAACGGTAGATTTTGTGCAAAGTAACATTCGTACCTCTATTTAAATAACTCCTACGGACATTCGGGGAAATGAAAATACATTATTTAATTTAAATAATCCTTTTATACGAGAAATATTATTATGTTTATTTTACTTTCAAATTTCACTAATTAATTACTTTAAATATTTGTACTGAATAATAAAAAAAGTTCACTTATCCTTTTAAATTTTTAAACAGAAAAAATAATTTATTTGTTTTTCAAATAGGTAAAATTTACATGAAAAGACAGCTTAATTATTCGTGAGAGATGGATAGTCAAACCAAAAAAAGCCAGAAGAGCATTTACATTTATTAAATCGTTCTTTTGCTCCATGGACCTGAGTCTAGAACAAATAACATTATCATCCAGTGCAGTATTCTCCAAATTACAGTATGATGCTTAAATCCAGTAGAATACCACTGAAAAAATTCATGTTTTTGACAAGCATTTGCACTGAAATTTTCTAGAAAATTCCTGGGCGAAAAATATCCCAGAAAATTTATCATCTTACTAATGAATAAGTTTTTTGGCGATTAGACTTTCAGTCTGAACTGTTAGTAACTATTAGATAAGCAAGCTGAATAATAAACACCTTGAATATAACACGAGACAAGAAAACAGTTGAAAAATCTTCAGATATTGAGGTTTATGTTACTGTTTGACCTAAAAGAAAAAAATACTGGGTCGCTAAATTTCGGTTACTTTTTAATACAAAAACCTTTGATTTGATTTTAGATAGCTGTCAGTAGTGAGTATGTCCAATTTAAGTCCTACATGAATTAATTCGTTTCAAAAGTCTAAATTTTCGAGGTTTAAATAACCTACAGTGTATGTAGTTAAGAGGAATATTCAAAGTAAGTATAGGTATCAGACGAACTAATGTCCCATAGCCAAGCGAGTGAGAGGGAGATATGTGGCATAATTACGCATGCGCCCAAAGGTCTTTACCGTTATAATCCAAATCTGAAAACATACTACAGTCGTTATCTTGCTTGTTAGTTTACTGCATGCATAAACGCTTGCTCAGACAATGTTATTGGAACGGCGCGTATGGCTTGTGCGAGTGAGAGCGTTATGCATTCTCTCATTCCCACGGCTAGGGGACATTAGTTCGTCTGAATACTGTACTTAGTCATTTTCTACAAAACAAAGTACGTATATATTTACAGGCGATTCGACTTAGTATTTAGTGATGGACGATGGATTTATCGTAAAACCATACTACAAGTTTACTTACCTAGTAAACGGTGGTCCGCGAACGGTGGAAGTGTAGAGGAAACTGCAGTTTTGATCACGAAAGGAAGAGATCCCTTAAAGTTATTCTTAATCTACAGCCGCCCATAGCAGGCAGATGGGAGTGATAAATTATTTGCACTCGTTCTCCTAGTTCCAGAGCTACAAAATACGGTTCTGTTTCTTATCACAAAATGGTCAGCCAATTAAATTACTGAACCATTTAACAACAGAAGATGAGGTAGAGGTTTAGAAGACACTAGTCAGAGTTATCTCCTCTGAAAGTGATGAATTTCATTATACAGCCAGACCCTGTGGTGAATGAAGTGAATGTGTCATTTGCAGGTAGCAATCAGATAAGCATATTTTTTCTATACATGGTGTAATATTCTACAATAGACTACCGTTATAAAAATTAAAACAAAAAAATTGCTAGCAATATTGTTAAAGATAATAAAGTAAAAAACACCGAAACCTATGTTGGTTCTGAATCTGTGTAAAATAAATAATAAACTAACCTACTTTAAACTTAAAATAATTATTTATTTTCACAATTAATAGATTAAACTTAGCCTAGTTACCAACTACATCCAAATTAACCATTTACAACTCCTTCAACCAATATCGAGCTATGCCAGTCAGCTTTACTGCTGTGCAAAACCAGTGGTACTAGTAAAGATTCAGCATTTCCAATCAAAGCTTTTACGGAGGATAGTTAACGCCCCCTATTATGTAAGCAATTAAACGCAACACTCAGACCTAAACGTACCCTACATAAATGACGTTTTATTAAAACTCTATACAAAATTTAGGAAGAAACTCGTGAACCACCATAACCCATTGATCTCAAAACTGGCTACGCAGACTCTCCCAAACAATCCAATAAGACGTCTAAAACTTCGATGGATATGGCTGGTTTGAACCTCTAGAGGCTTTACTAAGTAAAACGATGGGTTTGGTGTACAATGACCTTACTCACATAATGGAAAAGTAACCTATCCTTATCTGCATGGCTTTTTGTAAAGCATCTACTTTCCACCGTACAAAATGACACCTCCATCTTCATTCACCACAGGGCCCGGCTGTATAATGAAATTCATTGCGGTCAGAGAAAATAACTCTGACCAGTGTTTTTTAATATCTCTTCCGATATTGAATCTTTCAATCATACCATTGGCTGACCATAAGATAAGAAACAGAACTATTTTTTTAACCTTGGAACCCAGCAGATCGAGGGTAAATAATTTAACACTTCACCTGCCTGTTATAGGCAATAACAGTAGTACATGATATAAATTAGGTCGTTAAAATTTTATGATCTGAATTATAAAATATTTTACGATCATAAGAAATTCGATTACGAAATTCAGGACTCGTATTTCACAGTCCGAAATTATAAAAATGATGTCACATAATCGTGGAAATAAAATTTGTCGACAATATTACAATAGTTTCATATTTAATTCAGTTTTCCAAGATTATTAAAATAAATATTTCGAAACTAACTAAAAACGGGATTGTGTCGTAATTGCATTGATACTGAAAAGAACAGAGTCTAAGTTGATTGAAAATTGTATTTAACTTATTTTACTTTTTATGATTTCTTCATACTTTTCCGTTTTAACAATATGAAATTGTTAAAGTTGAGAAAAGTTTCAAAGAAATTAATATAGTTTAAAAAAAGTTTATGAACTCTATCTCGGTTTATTTTTAGTTCAGTATAGTTTGAAAGTTGTTGATTTCTTATTGTAGTTACAATTACTAGTTCACTTGTTTTACATTATTGCCGAGTTTTGTTGCAACAGGATATTAATTTATCTATAGTATTTCTATGTTATACTTTAATTTTGCTGCGGGGTCTTTAATATAAACTTCAAATAACAAGCGATAGCTTCGATGTTACTGGATATCTTTCCATATTTACGCTGATATTTTAACTCCTGTTCAATCCAGTTATAGTCTACATGATATAACAAAATTAAAACTGTTAAAAACTAACGATGTTACTTAAATTACTAAACATAAAATTTATTTTTTATACACAAGAATAATAGTCAAATATTTTTGGCTATACAGGGTGATTCACGAAGATATGCAGAAACTTTGAGAGCCCATTGTATATGTAAAAATTATGAAAAAAGTTCATATAAACATGAGTCTGGAAATGCTTCGTTTCCGAGTTACAGCTAGCGAAAGATTTCGCCCGGATTTCGGCTCACCAGGTGAAATGAGGTCCTTCTGAAATTCTGGTAAGATAGATTAAGGGGAGAATTCAATCGTTTCTTATGGTTTTACCTGATAAACTGAATAAAACAGGTCCCAGAACTGTAAGTTAACTAGTTTATGAGAAAACCAGTGTCAAATACAAAAAATGGAGTGAAGAAAACACAATTTTTCATCTTTATTTTTCCGGTTAATTTTTCTTTGTACTAATATGAACAAAATTTCATTTAATCAAACATCTATTCGCTTTCTGTGACTTTATTTACACCAGTTTGTTCAGAATAAAATTTTCAACATGTTTTATTCAAAAAACTTAACTGTTTCTTGGTGAAATAACAAAGTTATTTTTGCCCAAAGATGAAAAAATGTGTTTTTCACTCCATTTTTTGCATTTGACACTAGTTTCCTTAAAAACTATTTAACTTACAGTTCTGGAACCTGTTTTATTTAATTTATCAGATAAAAAACCATAAGAAATGGTTGAATTCGCCCCTTTATCTACCTTACCAGAATTTCAGGAAGACCTCATTTCTCCTGGTGAGCTTAAACCCGGGCGAAACTTTCGCTAGCCGTAACTCGGAAACGAAGCATTTCCGGACCCATGTTTATATGAACTTTTTTCATTATTTTTACATGTACAATGAGCTCCTAAAGTGTCTGCATATCTTCGTGAATCACCCTGTAGAAATTAACTTAGAAACCTATGTTAATTGAATGTAAAACATGATTTAAAAATCGCTTAACCCAGTGTCATAACAGTAAGATATTTCTTTTTTTATGTTAAGCCCTGGTAAGTATACTTACCAAGGAACGTTTATTGAAATGGGAATCACATAATGTTTAGTGGTAAGAATACTTATTAAAACAACGTGTTTTCCTATAAGTATAACAAAAAATGTGTAGAATAACTTATTTCACTTTATATTAGCATGAATGCTTGCTTTCCCGTAAAAAACTCGAATTTTCTAAGCACTGTACAAAAGTAACATCAAAACAACACGGTTGCGTACACTGGTATAAATCCTTACCACATTCGTGTACCTCATGAAGCAAATGATCGCTGCGCACTAATTTCAAAATGTGGTAGTCTATTTACCAAAGAACATCTATAAAACCATAAAATGACAATAGGGTTCAACTGCATAGTTTATTCTTTAAAAAAATCGACCTTATTGCCAGTGGTAAGTATACTTACCAAAGACCTATAACGGGTTAAATTATCAAAATTTACTTATTTCGTTGTAATTTTTGAATATAAAAAACCCTCCTACAACCTAAATAAAGTAAGCTGAACCCGTTTAGGTGTTGGTGAATTTTGTATATCAGTATAAATATTTTGAATGAATTATGTAAAAAATATAATTTCTATGCTTCCGTAAAATATTAAAATGTAATGGCATTTGCTGATAAATATCACACAAAGTCTAATATTGTGGTAAATTATGCGGTTGAACGTAACACGCGTAAGTAGTAACGAACAGAAGAACCACTACTCGTATATGGAATACCGACCACATGCTGGCAGGAAACCGTGACGGGCAGTGCTGTCAACCCAACTTCTGTAAATTTTCTGGAATATTTAGATATTTTTCATAATTTTAATGATTATTGAGACAGATTTTGGTCAAAATATTTTTTTTATTTAATTCGTAAATTTTCAGATATATTCGCTACACCATCATAACCAATCAAAACCGAAGGCAGATATATCCGAAAAATGACCTGCGGGATAGTTTTTGACAAATTATACAGAATGATTCAGAACTATACGACAATCTCTCGGTAGCTCATTCCATAGCAAAAAATTAAAAATAAACAGTTCAATAGAAACATAGGCCCGAAAACGCTTCGTTAGCGAGGTATACAGGATACAAAGATTTTACCGAGAATTCAGTACTCTCGGGAAAATGAAACCATATACAGTTCAGTCGTTCTTAGTTTGCTCTTACTGTCAACAAACAAAAGCCAGCTACTACAGGGTGCACGATAGAGTCTGCGACTTTACGGATATCGTATTCCTATTAAGTTAACTATTTTTAAATTATAAGTACTTGAAGTACTAAAACCATCAGTCATGATATGATGTAGGCCTAACAATTTCATTAAGAAAAAATACTTTTAAAAGTATTTTGTATTTAAATACTTTTGAAAGTATTTTGTTGTTACTTTATAATCAGCGTGTACACATTTTGATATAATGCGCATGCTCAGTGATGTCATTATTTGTTTACATTAGGAGCAAACTAAGAGAGGCTGGACTATAGACATTTATAAGGTTGTAATCTGCCCATAACAGACAGGTGGAGTGTCAAATTATTTACACTCAATCTGTTCGTTGCAGGGCTAAAATAAATAGTTATGTTTCTTATCACATGGTCAGCCAATTAAATGACTGGACCATTTAAGAACAGAAGAGGTAGAGGTGTAAAAGACACTAATCAGAGTTATCACCTCTGAAAGTAATGAATTTCATTATACAGCCAGACCCTGTGGTGAATGAAGTGAAGGTGTCATTTGCAGAGTGGAAAATATATGCTTTTCAGAGGGCCCGGCATGCTGATAAGCATACTTTTCCACTCGGTGAGGAAGACAATGGTAAATCACTTCACTCCTCGTTTTACTTAGTAAAACCTCTAGAGGTTCAAACCAGCCTTTTGGCTGATGACCTAAACAACAACAAGGTTGTAATAAACAGACAAATCTGATGGCGTTTTAATGTATTTTTATTTGATAAATTGAATAAAATTGGTCCGTCAATATATCTTCATCAATTTTAAAGATATCTTACGTAAAACACTAGAATTGGGGCTAAAATATAACACATTTTTATCTTTAACGTGAAATTATTTTGGTAAATAGTAAACTATGGTGTATTTTTTATTAATTACATTTGTAGAAAATTTAATTCTAAAAAGATTTATGTAAATTACTTTAAAAAAATTGAATACTAAGTATTGAAATTTAACCTTATTTAAAAACAAAACAAACGTTTTTTTATTTTTATTTATTTTAATAAAAAAATACTGATTTTGTCCATAGGTTGAAAATAACAGCTGTTTGTTCATTCAATACTGTAGATATACATAAATTTAATGAATTTCAGTTAAAAATCAACGTAAAAATTAGTTATTTTTTACAAAGTAAAAATTAGTTATTTTGTTCAATACAAAATTTCGGCATGAAATGGCCACCACGGTCTCCCTACCTCACGCCATCAGACTTTTTCTATAGGATTGGATGAAGACAATTGTTTATTTAAAACGAATTAACACACAAGAGAGTTAAGAAATTGCATAATAGAAGTGACAGAAACTATTAAGAATACTTCTAACGTTATGAGACGAACTAGAAAAAAATGAATTCGTCAAACGAAAAGCGCTAAAATTTTGAATAATTTATTATTAAAGTAACAGTAACGTAAGGAGCGAAACCGGGAAATCCAATAAACCATTCTCTGCAATCCTGTGAGATTAAACATTAAACATAAGTTCAATGTGATATCTTTTACTGTATGTAACCTA
This sequence comes from Catonia carolina, assembly GCA_035578175.1. NCBI lineage: Eukaryota > Metazoa > Arthropoda > Insecta > Hemiptera > Achilidae > Catonia > Catonia carolina. Next base: position 10,132,833 of record JAQMRL010000005.1, on the reverse strand, counting down.
AAGTATAACAGTCAGTAATTTATAAACTAACAATGTTTTCTTAAATTTTATTTCTCGTTGTTTGCTTGCCAATTTAATCAACGATCCGAAAACAATGAGATACTAAACTTGTCCGTAACATTGAATCAAGTTAAGGATACATATTTAATTGACCCGTTCTACTTTATCTTAGCAAATATTTTATGAAATATGGTTTTTATTTTGACCTCAATTCTTCAATTCTGCGGTATAACGAGTAATAGACACATTTATGAGTTTATTTAATGCCAATTAATAAAAATTGGCAAAGAGATTATTAAAAATATACATAAATATCAATTTCATTCAATGAACGCTCTGTATTTAGGTTTTACAACTAGCAGCACGGTTTTTAATGGAATTAATTCTTCTTCTTCTTCTTCTTCTTTAGTTTTCGTTCCAATTGGAGCACTTGAATTACTCCATGTTCATGTCCTTGAAGAACGAGTTACGGAGTTAGCTTCCAGCTGTCTTTTTCGCTCCCATATCAGTTTCATATTTTTTGATCTGGCGGCCCTCAGTTTCTCTGTTATGATAATGTTCAGTTGTTTTCTTTCCTTGAAGTAGATTCGGCAAAGCTTACTATCCCTTAACACTTTTTTTCTTCTCGGTTTGTGTCATTTCCTAGGTTATAATTAAATCGGTCATGTCGGACTTTATATCCTGGAATCATTTATTTTAGGTCTTGTTTTTGAGTTGGTAACTTAGGAGCCCCTAAGTGAGTCTTGTATCAGGTAGTCTGCAGAGGTGATTGATAAAAGCAACTCTCCTTTTTCTCATTGTGTCGATTATCGACTCGTTTTCTTTGTAGACTACGTCGTTAGGGATTATCCACCAATTACCATGTACGTGATGTTTAAAATTAATGGCTATTCTTAATATACTTGACTATTTTTTGGGGTTTTTCAGTGGTTGATTGGGTGTTCATTTTGAAAAGGGTTTCACCGGCATAAGGTTGCTTCTGGTTTTATTCATTATGTTGTAATATCGTATTTTAGATTCGATTGAAGAGGGACTCAACTTTTATAAGTGAACCACGTGACTGCTTTCGCCTGTTTAATGGAATTAATTATATTAAGATTTAATATAAAACTTCATTTTAAACAATGTAGGTAAAACTACTTTCTTAAAAATGATATGATCTTTGTAACTTTTGGAAGGTTTACATAAGATTTGTAACACCTCGTGAAAACGATACTAATTGAGGTGAACATAAATAAAAAAACACAACAATAAGTAAAAAAAAACAGGAAGCGTAGAATTGTGGTTGCTAAGGGAAAACATAAATTAACCAAAGTAATAGTTGCACCAAAAGAAATTTTAATATTAAATTAAATCAACAAGAAAAGAGCAAAAAAAAAATAAAAATAAAAAAAATGCATGGAAAAAAAGTTATGGATGGCTCAAAATTTTACCAAAAATTTATATCCAAATAATATCAAAAATTTATAATAGTTAATTTAAATAGACACAATACAAAGATTTCTTTTATGTGAAAATCATCAATTTCATCAATAAAAATATTTTTTAAGTTTATAGATTTGTTACAAGATATGGAGTCGTTCCATGTTAACAAAATTACAAAAAAATACTAATCACAAAAGGTGGGTGCACCCTGCGAAAACTAACAAAATTGTGTTGTCGACAACCCCAAAAAAAAAATATTAATACATCTTATAGAACGGCATACAATATCAAATAACCAGATTATCATATCACATAATTATTATTTTCCTTTTATTTTTATTAAAAAATTTAATAAATTTTATTAAATAAATTTAATAATTTAATAATTAATAATTTTATTAATATTTTAATAAATTTTTATTAAAAATATTTAATAAAAATTCAACACTTTATATTTTTTACAAAACTAGTTAATTTAAAAAAAAGGTAAGTCTCCAAAAATAGTAGAAGTAGTTGATTAGGCGATACCCCTTCTTATATCGGTGAGGTAGATTTACCCAGTCATATCCAAAAACTACTCGATGAAGATATCCAATAATGATATAAAAATATTAAAAGTGTACATTACCAGATCCAGTTTTTTTGAATAATAATAAGCCATCAATACAAACGCATGCTCTTTTACATTTCTTTAATTATAATTTGAAATTATAAGTTGAAATCAAATGTTGAAAACAGAAGTTGAAATCATTATTAGAAACCATTAATAGAAACCAAAGTTAGAAACCAAAGGTAGGAACCCAAAGGTAGAAACCGTAAGTAGAACCCTGAAAATTTACAAAACCAAACAAAATTAAAATCTTGCACTCACAAGAGAACAAAATTTTAAAGCCCCCCCATTAAGAAAAAAAACTTGACAAACAAAATTAAAGAAAAATTTAAATTTTGAAAAACACTAGCTGAATTATTTAAAAAAATAAGAGAAACAAGTAAAAAGATAAAGCATACAGAGGTGTGCATAATAATTACAACACATGTACCAAACAGGCACAGAATTGTCTGAAGAAATTTCCATAATCATATTCAGAAAACAGAGAATAGTAAATAATATAAGTAGTTGAAAACAAGTCATTTCAAAAATAAAAATAAAAATTGTACAACATAATTTCCAAAGTTAGATGTTAGAAAATAACATCGTATTCATAAGAATATTTGTATATTTGTGAGACTTTCCAGGCTATCTGCTTAATTCTAAAGAAAAAAATAAACCAAAGAACTTACCTACGGATAGGGTAAAAAGAGTACTCATAATAAATAATTTGATTTAACAAAAATCAAGAAAATATCACCAACAAATATTAGTACAGTACCTTTCAGTAACCTATACAAGCAAAACGTTCCGAACAACATTTTACAACAGAATGAATAATCAGAATCAAGCAGGTAGCGAAACTCCCCAAAAGAGCGCACTACACCAGGTGACGTCACAACGCCGCGACAAATTCAAATTACGAAACGAACTTCCAAGTAACGAGACGACGTTACAGTTTTCATGTAGAAATGGTACATGACATTTTTTTAAATTGTTTCGTATAATCAGTTTCAAAAGGCGTTAGGCAGGGTAATGAACTGTCACCTGTTACTAATAATGTAGGTAAAAATCGATATATGTTAACATTTTTCCAGAAATCATAAAGTTTTACCTACTCAACTGATAAAACTCCTTACAATCTTGTTATATTGGGCTTCTTGTACTACTCAAAAAGCTAATTTTCAGTTGTAACCCTTTAATGCATGATGTTTTGCTTTTCAATAAAAAAAATTAAATTACGTGGTAAAACACATTTATATTAAAGGAAAAATAATTTAAAATTTTTTTTTCATTGCTTTTCTGGAAAATTGAGTTTTTCTTTGTGTGACCCATGAGCAACACCATGGATAAAGGGTGTACGTGAGTGGTAGGCCTATATTGGACAATTAATAAATAAAGGCAATAATTGATTATTGTAGTACAACTTTATTAACTAATTGAAAAGAAATGCTTTACTCCACGATTCCTGAGAAACAACATAAATAAAACAAACTATATTGTAATTACTAAAAGAAGATTATAGTTATCTGTTTATTATTGATGAACATAACGTTATGGTAACGCTGTAAATTTTTTTATTTAAGTAAAATGTTAATTTACAAACTGTTAGCAACAGTTAAAAACTATCCAATATTCTGTGGTTCTCGTCACACCCGTTCCTAAGTAAGTCGCATCTAATAGAACAAAGAGTAAACAGAAAATAGTCAAACAGATGAATGTAGTCCCATATTCCATGATATAGCTAGTTATTTTTTAATTTCTAATATGTGTACGTTGCAATCTGTTCAATTTTAGAACAATAAGCAACCCCATGACCCAATGAGATGAGGATGATGTGTGTGACGTGTAAATGAGGTGTAGTCTTGTACAGACCCAGGTCGACTACTCCTGAGAGAGTATGGTTGATTGAGCCCCAACTATCAAAGTACACCGGCAACCACGGTCTAGTATTCAAATCCGTATAAAAGTAACTACCTTTACTAGGATTTGAACCAGGAACCTTCGTCTCCGAAAATCAGCTGTTAAACAGCTGATTTTGGCGACGACTTTGCCTCTAGACCAATCCGGTGGGTAGCTAGTTATTAACACATAGAACTTCAAAATAAGGTTACCAGATTGAACTACAATCACTAATACAGTTGATGTTGCTTCTGAGCTACACCATGCATTATTTGGTTAAACGTTTTTTCAATTGTTTTGTTTGTTAATCAATTTTTTTTAATATTAGAAAAATCTTTTTAAATAAAATAGAATATTAAAAGAAGGTAGCTACACTTTTAGTTTCATTAACCGCGACATATGCTGACGAAATGGCAATTCTTGTAAGAAAAAAACGCGGATGAAGCTTTCAGTTTGACGCAGCAACATGTTTTACCAATACAGAAGTGCTTCGCACTATGGCGTAGAACCCAAATAACTCAATGCAAGTTATGTTCACATTATGACGTCAAACTTGTCCACTTGTGTGGTGCTGAACAACGTTCACATCCGCCAGACGAGAGACGTTCTCCTGTCATATATTAGGCTCCTGGTTCAAATCCTAGTAAAGGTAGTTACTTTTATACGGATTTGAATACTAGACAGTGGTTACCGGTGTACTTTGATGGTTGGGGTTTAATTAACCATACTCTCTCAGGAATGGTCGGCCTGGGTCTGTACAAGACTACACTTCATTTACACGTCATACATATCATCCTCATCTCATTGGGTCATGGGGTTGCTTATTGTTCTAAATTGAACAGATTGCAACGTACACATATTAGGAATAAAAAATAAAAAAAAATACATATATTAGGCCTTCTGACCAGTTCCGACTTCTTTGCCCATCTTTCCCGCAGTCAATCTAAATCCCTTCGTCCAGCAGGTATGTAGCTTAATGGCTGTTGTCCCCATATATTTTCATTTATGCGTAATAAATGTCCCTCCTGATTTTCTCTATATTTGTCAACTGTTTCTAACAGAGGGTAATGCGCCGGCCGCATTGGCGCAGTTGGTAACGTGCTCGCCTCTCATCATGCGGTCTTGGGTTCGAATCCCATTCAGGCACGGCATCTTTTCATAAGTTACAAAAATCATTTCATTCTTCACCGTCTGCATTAGCAGTAATTGCAGAACAGTCGGACGTTAAACAAAATGAAAAAAAAGAGGGTAGACATTTAAATGGGCTCAGATTTCCTCACTCTTAATATGATCCATCAATTTACACCCCTGAACTCGCCAGGTGAAAACGGTGCTTATGGCTCGACTGGTAACTAACTTGGAAGAATCATCTGCGTACAAAACGTTTAGAACTTAATCGATTTCAAAGTTCCAACAGTAAAGGATCTAACCGCGCCCTTCTACAGTAAATTTTGCGAACGACTAGATGACTATCCAAACCAACTAGCCCGTAACCTAGCTACAAGGAACTTCCCAACTGTACGACGTCAAAATCGAAAATGGAGCAGACATTTTGATCTAAATAATGGACAACACCCATAGTACAGAACGGAGAATGCACCTCAGGGTACCTCTTCTCTTGAAAGAAAATTTCCCATAGCTCGTTAAATTAAATATCATGTAGGCCTACAAAAATTGCGCAGTTCATTGCAATTGCCGAAATAAAAATTAGACAAAAAAGTTTACATTGTGCTTTGTAAACACCCCTATCGCTGCCGATAACACACACACGGCCACAAAAAACAAGCGACAGGTCGGACGGGGTGTAGACAAAATAAAATAAAAAAATTTAGGAAGCGTTAAACAAACACGGGGATCGTTGCATGAGTGAAAAAATAAACTCATTCACAGTAGGTTGCAAAATTTTAATTAATAACAGAATAAGACTATCATATTATAAAGTATTAAACAGTAAATATTTCAATAACAAATTTTTAAATCGGTAAAGACCGAACATTAGCAACAAATCCAAATAATTACAATATGGGTAATTCAAAATTAATAACTTTATAAGTTGTAAAATAATGCTTTTATACAAACTAATAATAGCATTTGTTTGTTGGCCAACATATGCATATATTGATTCGGTTTTCTAATAACTTAGCAACTATTATGTATAATTTTCAGAATTACTACATAACTATTAAATAAATAATTTAGGATCATTATTACCTTCGTATTAACGTTAAATAAAGCAGCAAAATTTAAGATTATTTTGATTTACATAAGAATTTAAAAGAAAAACAAAACTAGCACTAAGCTAGTTATTTTAAATTTTAATATATAAAAAATTTTTTATGTGTTACACTAGGTTGTGCAAACAAAAATATTTTAATTTTTAACATTTAAATAAGTTAATTAGTGATTATGAAACGACATGAAAATATATATATATATAAGGTAATGTCTCGACAAAGATTTTCTTGTCCATTACTTGCAATTTATATTAAGGTTTCGACTACAGAATCTTTCATGCAAGATAATTAAACATTTCACCGATTAACTGTTGACCGGAACTGAGAATTTCACAAAAATATAAAAAAGATGATGGTCACATACCTCATGTTAATGACACTTATGTTGTAAAAAAACACTCACGAATCCCACAGGTAATCTTATTCTCAAAATGGTAGAAATAACAGTATTGGAAAAGCTCCAGACATTTGAAAATCCCATCAAGACACAGAATATTGGCGAATGAAGAAAATCATATTCGAGAATCGAATATCCAAATGATGATCAGTAAACTGAAGGCAGTAGACATTGAAATTCTGGATTGCAGTTTTATTTTGGTTAGAACTTGTTACCTCGAACCCGGTACTCCAAACCATGCACTTGAACCGTGCACTCGAACCGTACACTCGAACTGTGTACTCGAACCCTGTAGCAAAGATCGGGCCAGTGTCAATAATTTATATAAAATAAACGATCTTAACATCAGCACAAGTCATAAGTTATACAATAAGATTTAGTAGTTTTTATGAATTAGGTTAAGTAACTTAAAGAAGTAAGAATTTCTACGAGCCGTAATACAATAAAATTAAAGGTACAAGACAAAATACAATTGAGCAATTACTATTGCAAAATGATCTTAATTAGAAAACATAATAACTTTTACAAATGAAATAATCGAAATTAAAATTTAGTTTTGTTGGATGTGACACGTATTCAGCAAACTGAAGCAAACCCACACAGAGTAGCTTACTTTTACAAAAATAAGACATTAAACAGCTCGTAGCAAAACTCACAACTTTTGGAATACAAAGAAAAATAAATAATCTTACCATTTCAAAGAATGGGCAGACGTTTTACTTTAGCCAAAAGTAAAAAACAGAAAATTAATCACGTAAAAATTACAACATTACGGAATCACAATACTCGGTGAAGCGACGACAAAGAGTGTAGCCAGGCAACTCATGTAGGCAGCTTGTCGAGAGGGGCAGAAGCAGTTCGTACGAGAAACGAAGAGCGCGCCACCGGACGGCAGACAGTTCTACATCACAAGCAAAACAGTTAAGGAAACCAACACAATAAATTACGCCGACAAAACCCTAAAACACGTAACAATCTGTAAACAGATGTTACAGACTCCCCCCGCCAAGGACAAACAAAACCAAGAAAAGGTTTTGTTTGCCCCAGCCGAGAGGAGAAACAACAACAACGGGGAGTTTAAAGTCGTCCCCTAGCGCGACTGACATCAACCCCCCAACAGAACCCCACAGGAGTAGTTAAGGTCATCTCCTTCGCGTGACCGACATCGACCCCCCAAAAACCCCACAGGAGTAGTTAAGGTCATCTCCTTCGCGTGACCGACAAAATCGAAAGAAGGAGGACCGTAAAGGTCTCCGTAACCCTCCATCGTCCGCCCAGCTAAGGGAAGAGACCGAAGGCTCAAGAGACCCCCACAATTCCTTGGTGACTGCACTGACACATCCGCCCAACTAAGGGAAGATGCGGCAAATACAGCACCACCAAACACCTTACCATCACCAAAACCCAAAAACATAACCAACCTAAGTCCAAGACACAAATAAACTAACCTAAGACAGAGGACTCACTATGTCCGACGGGCAAGAAACCCAAAGATGGCTTGAGAAAGCCAATTGATCAGAAGATCAAGGTGAGGGATGCGAGGACGTCTCCCCGAAGTATCCCAAAAATGCGTGAGGCACCAACCCCAAACGCACCAAACACAGGGCACAAAGACCCTAGCTAAGACAAATCAGGTAAAACAAGGTAATTCCCGACAAGGGAGACCCAACAAAACGAGGGCAACAAAACAAAGTAGGAAAAAAAAGGGTTTTTCCAAAAGGAAATAAAAGACAAGTCAAAAGAAAAGGTAAACATACCTATCCAAGACATAAACAGGGGTAAATCCAAACAAACAACAAAACAAATATTTAACAAGAGCGGACAAAATCCACAGTGGATACGTCCAAATCGTCGCAATCGGAAACTTCTTCATCAGATACGGGAATGTCCTTATGTCGCACAGGCCCATAAGCAACCTTGAGTTGGGACAGATGAGCTTTCCGAACACACTCGGAACAGCCAGGACGAGCCAATTCCACTGTGACGGGAGTAAGGAATTTAGAAATAGTAAACGGCCCAAACCAGCGCGTCATGAGCTTGGCCGATTGTTTGTTAATAGCGGAGCTTAAATTATGCTTCATGCACCATACCAGGTCTCCAACTTTAAAATTGTTCTCAGTTCTTCCTTTGTTATAGCTCTGTGCGAAACGCTTTCGCGCCTTTATTAAATTATCCTTGGCACTTTTCCATACTTCGGTGGCAGAGCTAGCATCGTGCGGCAATAAATCATTTATTTTCCAAATATTGGATAGGGGACAGGAGGGAAGGATTTTAAAAATAATATTGAACGGAGAATTCTTAATGGAATCGTGAAAAGAAGAATTGAAGGCGAGCTGTAACCATGTGAGGGATTGGTCCCAATTAGATTGAGAATCAGAATGAAAGGCAATAAGAGCCGCCTTAAGATTTCGGTTGAATCTCTCGGCATTAGAAGGTTGGGGATGATAAGGGGATAGAGTAGAAAACTTAATACCCAGCGAGAACAGAAAGTTTCTGAAAAGATGGGAAGTAAAACAGGTAGCGTTATCGGAGATAACAATATCAGGAAAGCCAAAACTTTGAAAAACGTGATCCTTAAGGGATTTAATAGTGTTAGCAGAAGTAGCGTCGCGTACAGGACAAAGCCAGGTAAATTTCGAAAAGGTATCGACAATGACCAAAATATAACGATACCCACAACGGGTACGGGGTAAAGGACCTACATAATCGATGTGAAGAACATGGAAGGGGCGAGTGGGGACGGTGGAGGCTAAGAGACCTATTTTGGTGTTGCGAGAAGGCTTACTAGTGGCGCAGATGTTACAGGACTTGATACGATTTTCGATGTCTTTGGACATAGAGGGCCAATAGAAATACTGTGAAATTTTACGACGAGTTTTCATGAAACCGAAATGACCTCCTAACACAGAGTCGTGAAAATAAGCAAACACCATATCAACTAATACAGAAGGGAGAACAATACGCGAAGGGAAGGTACCTAAAGGTTTAATACATAGGACACCTTTAGAAAGGTAAAATTTTGATGAAACAACACCGTCCTTTAGAGAAGAAATAATAGACAACAGCTCGGGATCTTGGTTTTGATAGGAGCTAATATCACCGAAGGCCAAAGGGAAATTATTGAGGATAGGGAAACATTCTATATCGTCTTCAGCTCCAACAGCTTCGTTCTCCTCGAACATTCGAGACAAGGTATCGGCGATCACATTTTGCGTTCCTTTTATATGTGTTACAGTAAATTTCAAGGACATAATTTTTGCGATCCAGCGCCCTAACTTTCCAAGAGATCTGGGTCGAGCTAACAACCAGGATAACGCTTGGTTGTCCGTTTCCAGAGCAAATTCGCGGTGTTCCAAATAGGGGCGAAATTTCTCCATGCCATACACCACCGCGAGGCATTCCAGTTCGTAAGCGGAAGCTTTTCTTTCTTGCTGCGTTAAACTTCTGGATGCATACGCCACGGGTTGACGTGAGCCGTCGATTTCCTGTAGAAGAACAGCGCCTAAAGCGCAAGAGCTGGCGTCGGTTTGCAAAATGAAACCATTTTCAAAGTCGGGTATCCTTAGCACAGGCGGGTTGCTAATAGCGCTTTTCAAGGTATCAAACGCCTTTTGTGCATCTTCACTCCAACAAAACTTGCTCCTTTTTCCACGAAGAGCATTCAGAGGAACGGCAATTTCAGCAAACTTTGGGATAAACTTCCTAAAGAAGTTCACCATGCCCACAAATCTCGACACGGCCTTGGCGTTCTTAGGTGTAGGAAAATTTAAAATAGCAGATGTACGGTCGGGGTTAACCTTAACACCACCTGCTGAAATAAGGTGCCCAAGAAAACCAACTTCGCTAACAGCGAACTTCACCTTATCCGGATTAACAGTTAGACCTGCTTTAGACAAACGTTGAAGGATGTCACGCACGTGTTCAACATGAGCATCGAAATCGTTAGAAAAAATCAAAACATCATCCAAGAAATTAAACACATACTGAAATTTGACGTCATGGAAAATTTTGTCTAAAAGTCGAGACAATACTTGACCGCCGGTGGCTAAGCCAAAAGGAATACGTGTGAACTGATATAACATCCAAGGAGTGCAAAAGCTAGTCACATGCTTGGATTCTTGAGAAAGAGGGATTTGGTGGTAAGCGGAATTAAGGTCAAGTATCGTGAAAAATTTGGCCTTACCGAACCAATCGAAACAGGAGTGGAGATTGGGAAGGGGAACTGCTTCAACATCAACATGCTGATTGAGTTTCCTATAGTCGATCACCATGCGCGGTTTCCTGTCGTCACGAGTAACGACAAAAGCGGGACTAGCGTAAGATGAATTGCTCGGCTCGATTATACCCTGTTCGAGCAATTTGTCGACCAAATTGCGCAAAAGCAACATCTTAGGTGGGGCTAAAACATAAGGATGGGATTTCACGGGAACTTTACTATCTAATTTGACGTCATATTCAACAAGGTGGGTCAGACCTAAACGAGTCGTAAGTACCTCGGAAAATTCATTAAACAACTCCACAGCGCGTTTACGTTGTTCAATGTTAAGATGAGAAATAAGTTTCCCCCAGTCCATACTATCAGAATCAAGAGATTCTACTTGGTGATCTATAGAATTAGCAGAAATCGGACTACCGAATAAGGGTATTTTATATTTGGGACGGAATTTGAAATGAAGAAGACAAGAAGATAAATCAAGTACAAGACCAGTATGAATGAAGAAATCTGATCCTAGAATAAAAGAACAGGCCAGATTACTTGCTACAAGGATGGGAAAATTCCAAGTAAAACAATCAACTTTTATTTTACATAAGACTTCATACATAATGTCCAATTTGGAGCTGGTAGCTGATGAACACACAACGTTTGACACTTTTACAGATTTGAAGTTGCGAGAATTATTTAAAGAATTAAAGGTATTCAAACTCATAAACGATCTTACAGATCCGGAATCAAGAAGAGCAGGAATGTCACATGAATTAAATTTGAGATTCACTCTGGGGCGACTCCTAACAGGACAAACATTTATAATATTACTACGATTAGGCTGCAGTATGCCATCAACAGCTTTAGGCCAACGGACCAATCTTGAATAATTATTACCAAAGTGCGAATCGGAAACAAAATTCCGCCTAACATCGTTAGAATAATTGCGACTAACACGAGCGGTATAAATTCGCTTGCACCTGAAACGAGAACAATCCCATATGTAATGTCCCATAACATTACACAAGAAACATTGAGGAGGAAATTTATTATTAAAGTTAGACTTAAATTCAGAACAGTGAGGTAGGCTAACCGTATCTACCCCACTACAAACTAGTTTTTTTGGAATATTATTACTATTATTCGAAGACGAAGAAACATTTCTCCCTAATGCAGCCTTTCTAAAACAATTTGCAACGATGTGCCCTGGTTTATGGCAAAAGTGACAGACGGATACATTACTATCACGTGTTAATAATTTGCCACTCTCGTTCACTTTCAGACGCCTGTGATCGGTGAACAATGTGTTCATGACTTGAACGCATAATAAATTTAATTCGGTGAAATCACGCGGCCGATTGCTCATGACCAGACAAGACCTCGTTTCTGGCGACAAACCATCCACAATATTGCTGACAATTTCAGCTTCACTCAAACCTAACTGCAAAATAGCGGCAGATTCTTTGATTTCGGAGATATATCTATGCAGATCCTCTCCAACCATCTGACTCCTAAAAAACAAGTTTTGCTTTAACTCGACGAACTGCCGGGTAGGTATAAAAGTAAGGATAGCTTCACGTTGAAATTCACTAAAGTTTTGTGAAGAAGTGTGTTTAATTAGTACGTCACGTAATGGACTTACGGCGTAAGGCAATAGTAGGGAAACGATGCTTTTCCGGATATCAGGAAATGAATCGTGTAAGTTGATTGCTATACGAAACAATTTTAATAAATCGTCCACACTAAAACCATTACAGACCGGTAGTTTGCTTAAAAATTTTTCAGCCGGGTGGGGCAATTTACCATATAAGGAGTATGTAGGTCGTACTCCTTCCAGCACAGTGACGCTGTTAGTGTTATTAACAATATTAGAAGAAGGACTGCTATCAGTATTATTTATGGCATTATTAGGATTTTTATTAACGTCCGTATTGGTAGTATTACCGGGAGGATCGTTATCAATACACATACTGCTTACGGCTTTAATAGAGCTTTCAAGGTTTGAAATATGTTCGCCAAATTCTTTTATTTTATCGGAGTTCAACAAATCTTCGCCGCATAAGGATAATAACATGTTAAAACGTTTGGTAACGGAAGATAACCGGCCTTTCAGGCCATTATAATATCTAACAGTAATCTGAGCTTCAATATTCTCCAATTCATAGACAAAAGTATGCAAGCGCAAGGTTAATAGTTGAATTTCTTTTTCTAGAGGAAAAATTTTAAGATATTCAGGGGCGGGTTTTATATTTTGGGCAATGACCCTCCGTAACTTAACCCTCAGTTCGGATACGGACCCGGATACATTTACTCCCCTACAACGTAATTCATACAAGAGGTCGTCCTTGGTCAGATAATCAATGTAAATATTGTCATCAGCTGACTCCATGGCTGCCTGACGCGACATTCAAGTTTATAAAATAAACTGACAAGTGAAGAAAACGTAATATAAGATATGGTATTCCAAAAGCTGTAAATTTTGAAAATATTACAATGTTTATTTCAGTTATTATTTCACTATGCAACGATTTACATAATTACAGTAATATGTCAGGTTAATGAAACAAAATACTAATAAATAAAATAGACCGACCTGATTATAAAACCACTTGTTCTGGTACCAATTTGTAAACACCCCTATCGCTGCCGATAACACACACACGGCCACAAAAAACAAGCGACAGGTCGGACGGGGTGTAGACAAAATAAAATAAAAAAATTTAGGAAGCGGTAAACAAACACGGGGATCGTTGCATGAGTGAAAAAATAAACTCATTCACAGTAGGTTGCAAAATTTTAATTAATAACAGAATAAGACTATCATATTATAAAGTATTAAACAGTAAATATTTCAATAACAAATTTTTAAATCGGTAAAGACCGAACATTAGCAACAAATCCAAATAATTACAATATGGGTAATTCAAAATTAATAACTTTATAAGTTGTAAAATAATGCTTTTATACAAACTAATAATAGCATTTGTTTGTTGGCCAACATATGCATATATTGATTCGGTTTTCTAATAACTTAGCAACTATTATGTATAATTTTCAGAATTACTACATAACTATTAAATAAATAATTTAGGATCATTATTACCTTCGTATTAACGTTAAATAAAGCAGCAAAATTTAAGATTATTTTGATTTACATAAGAATTTAAAAGAAAAACAAAACTAGCACTAAGCTAGTTATTTTAAATTTTAATATATAAAAAATTTTTTATGTGTTACACTAGGTTGTGCAAACAAAAATATTTTAATTTTTAACATTTAAATAAGTTAATTAGTGATTATGAAACGACATGAAAATATATATATATAAGGTAATGTCTCGACAAAGATTTTCTTGTCCATTACTTGCAATTTATATTAAGGTTTCGACTACAGAATCTTTCATGCAAGATAATTAAACATTTCACCGATTAACTGTTGACCGGAACTGAGAATTTCACAAAAATATAAAAAAGATGATGGTCACATACCTCATGTTAATGACACTTATGTTGTAAAAAAACACTCACGAATCCCACAGGTAATCTTATTCTCAAAATGGTAGAAATAACAGTATTGGAAAAGCTCCAGACATTTGAAAATCCCATCAAGACACAGAATATTGGCGAATGAAGAAAATCATATTCGAGAATCGAATATCCAAATGATGATCAGTAAACTGAAGGCAGTAGACATTGAAATTCTGGATTGCAGTTTTATTTTGGTTAGAACTTGTTACCTCGAACCCGGTACTCCAAACCATGCACTTGAACCGTGCACTCGAACCGTACACTCGAACTGTGTACTCGAACCCTGTAGCAAAGATCGGGCCAGTGTCAATAATTTATATAAAATAAACGATCTTAACATCAGCACAAGTCATAAGTTATACAATAAGATTTAGTAGTTTTTATGAATTAGGTTAAGTAACTTAAAGAAGTAAGAATTTCTACGAGCCGTAATACAATAAAATTAAAGGTACAAGACAAAATACAATTGAGCAATTACTATTGCAAAATGATCTTAATTAGAAAACATAATAACTTTTACAAATGAAATAATCGAAATTAAAATTTAGTTTTGTTGGATGTGACACGTATTCAGCAAACTGAAGCAAACCCACACAGAGTAGCTTACTTTTACAAAAATAAGACATTAAACAGCTCGTAGCAAAACTCACAACTTTTGGAATACAAAGAAAAATAAATAATCTTACCATTTCAAAGAATGGGCAGACGTTTTACTTTAGCCAAAAGTAAAAAACAGAAAATTAATCACGTAAAAATTACAACATTACGGAATCACAATACTCGGTGAAGCGACGACAAAGAGTGTAGCCAGGCAACTCATGTAGGCAGCTTGTCGAGAGGGGCAGAAGCAGTTCGTACGAGAAACGAAGAGCGCGCCACCGGACGGCAGACAGTTCTACATCACAAGCAAAACAGTTAAGGAAACCAACACAATAAATTACGCCGACAAAACCCTAAAACACGTAACAATCTGTAAACAGATGTTACAGACTCCCCCCGCCAAGGACAAACAAAACCAAGAAAAGGTTTTGTTTGCCCCAGCCGAGAGGAGAAACAACAACAACGGGGAGTTTAAAGTCGTCCCCTAGCGCGACTGACATCAACCCCCCAACAGAACCCCACAGGAGTAGTTAAGGTCATCTCCTTCGCGTGACCGACATCGACCCCCCAAAAACCCCACAGGAGTAGTTAAGGTCATCTCCTTCGCGTGACCGACAAAATCGAAAGAAGGAGGACCGTAAAGGTCTCCGTAACCCTCCATCGTCCGCCCAGCTAAGGGAAGAGACCGAAGGCTCAAGAGACCCCCACAATTCCTTGGTGACTGCACTGACACATCCGCCCAACTAAGGGAAGATGCGGCAAATACAGCACCACCAAACACCTTACCATCACCAAAACCCAAAAACATAACCAACCTAAGTCCAAGACACAAATAAACTAACCTAAGACAGAGGACTCACTATGTCCGACGGGCAAGAAACCCAAAGATGGCTTGAGAAAGCCAATTGATCAGAAGATCAAGGTGAGGGATGCGAGGACGTCTCCCCGAAGTATCCCAAAAATGCGTGAGGCACCAACCCCAAACGCACCAAACACAGGGCACAAAGACCCTAGCTAAGACAAATCAGGTAAAACAAGGTAATTCCCGACAAGGGAGACCCAACAAAACGAGGGCAACAAAACAAAGTAGGAAAAAAAAGGGTTTTTCCAAAAGGAAATAAAAGACAAGTCAAAAGAAAAGGTAAACATACCTATCCAAGACATAAACAGGGGTAAATCCAAACAAACAACAAAACAAATATTTAACAAGAGCGGACAAAATCCACAGTGGATACGTCCAAATCGTCGCAATCGGAAACTTCTTCATCAGATACGGGAATGTCCTTATGTCGCACAGGCCCATAAGCAACCTTGAGTTGGGACAGATGAGCTTTCCGAACACACTCGGAACAGCCAGGACGAGCCAATTCCACTGTGACGGGAGTAAGGAATTTAGAAATAGTAAACGGCCCAAACCAGCGCGTCATGAGCTTGGCCGATTGTTTGTTAATAGCGGAGCTTAAATTATGCTTCATGCACCATACCAGGTCTCCAACTTTAAAATTGTTCTCAGTTCTTCCTTTGTTATAGCTCTGTGCGAAACGCTTTCGCGCCTTTATTAAATTATCCTTGGCACTTTTCCATACTTCGGTGGCAGAGCTAGCATCGTGCGGCAATAAATCATTTATTTTCCAAATATTGGATAGGGGACAGGAGGGAAGGATTTTAAAAATAATATTGAACGGAGAATTCTTAATGGAATCGTGAAAAGAAGAATTGAAGGCGAGCTGTAACCATGTGAGGGATTGGTCCCAATTAGATTGAGAATCAGAATGAAAGGCAATAAGAGCCGCCTTAAGATTTCGGTTGAATCTCTCGGCATTAGAAGGTTGGGGATGATAAGGGGATAGAGTAGAAAACTTAATACCCAGCGAGAACAGAAAGTTTCTGAAAAGATGGGAAGTAAAACAGGTAGCGTTATCGGAGATAACAATATCAGGAAAGCCAAAACTTTGAAAAACGTGATCCTTAAGGGATTTAATAGTGTTAGCAGAAGTAGCGTCGCGTACAGGACAAAGCCAGGTAAATTTCGAAAAGGTATCGACAATGACCAAAATATAACGATACCCACAACGGGTACGGGGTAAAGGACCTACATAATCGATGTGAAGAACATGGAAGGGGCGAGTGGGGACGGTGGAGGCTAAGAGACCTATTTTGGTGTTGCGAGAAGGCTTACTAGTGGCGCAGATGTTACAGGACTTGATACGATTTTCGATGTCTTTGGACATAGAGGGCCAATAGAAATACTGTGAAATTTTACGACGAGTTTTCATGAAACCGAAATGACCTCCTAACACAGAGTCGTGAAAATAAGCAAACACCATATCAACTAATACAGAAGGGAGAACAATACGCGAAGGGAAGGTACCTAAAGGTTTAATACATAGGACACCTTTAGAAAGGTAAAATTTTGATGAAACAACACCGTCCTTTAGAGAAGAAATAATAGACAACAGCTCGGGATCTTGGTTTTGATAGGAGCTAATATCACCGAAGGCCAAAGGGAAATTATTGAGGATAGGGAAACATTCTATATCGTCTTCAGCTCCAACAGCTTCGTTCTCCTCGAACATTCGAGACAAGGTATCGGCGATCACATTTTGCGTTCCTTTTATATGTGTTACAGTAAATTTCAAGGACATAATTTTTGCGATCCAGCGCCCTAACTTTCCAAGAGATCTGGGTCGAGCTAACAACCAGGATAACGCTTGGTTGTCCGTTTCCAGAGCAAATTCGCGGTGTTCCAAATAGGGGCGAAATTTCTCCATGCCATACACCACCGCGAGGCATTCCAGTTCGTAAGCGGAAGCTTTTCTTTCTTGCTGCGTTAAACTTCTGGATGCATACGCCACGGGTTGACGTGAGCCGTCGATTTCCTGTAGAAGAACAGCGCCTAAAGCGCAAGAGCTGGCGTCGGTTTGCAAAATGAAACCATTTTCAAAGTCGGGTATCCTTAGCACAGGCGGGTTGCTAATAGCGCTTTTCAAGGTATCAAACGCCTTTTGTGCATCTTCACTCCAACAAAACTTGCTCCTTTTTCCACGAAGAGCATTCAGAGGAACGGCAATTTCAGCAAACTTTGGGATAAACTTCCTAAAGAAGTTCACCATGCCCACAAATCTCGACACGGCCTTGGCGTTCTTAGGTGTAGGAAAATTTAAAATAGCAGATGTACGGTCGGGGTTAACCTTAACACCACCTGCTGAAATAAGGTGCCCAAGAAAACCAACTTCGCTAACAGCGAACTTCACCTTATCCGGATTAACAGTTAGACCTGCTTTAGACAAACGTTGAAGGATGTCACGCACGTGTTCAACATGAGCATCGAAATCGTTAGAAAAAATCAAAACATCATCCAAGAAATTAAACACATACTGAAATTTGACGTCATGGAAAATTTTGTCTAAAAGTCGAGACAATACTTGACCGCCGGTGGCTAAGCCAAAAGGAATACGTGTGAACTGATATAACATCCAAGGAGTGCAAAAGCTAGTCACATGCTTGGATTCTTGAGAAAGAGGGATTTGGTGGTAAGCGGAATTAAGGTCAAGTATCGTGAAAAATTTGGCCTTACCGAACCAATCGAAACAGGAGTGGAGATTGGGAAGGGGAACTGCTTCAACATCAACATGCTGATTGAGTTTCCTATAGTCGATCACCATGCGCGGTTTCCTGTCGTCACGAGTAACGACAAAAGCGGGACTAGCGTAAGATGAATTGCTCGGCTCGATTATACCCTGTTCGAGCAATTTGTCGACCAAATTGCGCAAAAGCAACATCTTAGGTGGGGCTAAAACATAAGGATGGGATTTCACGGGAACTTTACTATCTAATTTGACGTCATATTCAACAAGGTGGGTCAGACCTAAACGAGTCGTAAGTACCTCGGAAAATTCATTAAACAACTCCACAGCGCGTTTACGTTGTTCAATGTTAAGATGAGAAATAAGTTTCCCCCAGTCCATACTATCAGAATCAAGAGATTCTACTTGGTGATCTATAGAATTAGCAGAAATCGGACTACCGAATAAGGGTATTTTATATTTGGGACGGAATTTGAAATGAAGAAGACAAGAAGATAAATCAAGTACAAGACCAGTATGAATGAAGAAATCTGATCCTAGAATAAAAGAACAGGCCAGATTACTTGCTACAAGGATGGGAAAATTCCAAGTAAAACAATCAACTTTTATTTTACATAAGACTTCATACATAATGTCCAATTTGGAGCTGGTAGCTGATGAACACACAACGTTTGACACTTTTACAGATTTGAAGTTGCGAGAATTATTTAAAGAATTAAAGGTATTCAAACTCATAAACGATCTTACAGATCCGGAATCAAGAAGAGCAGGAATGTCACATGAATTAAATTTGAGATTCACTCTGGGGCGACTCCTAACAGGACAAACATTTATAATATTACTACGATTAGGCTGCAGTATGCCATCAACAGCTTTAGGCCAACGGACCAATCTTGAATAATTATTACCAAAGTGCGAATCGGAAACAAAATTCCGCCTAACATCGTTAGAATAATTGCGACTAACACGAGCGGTATAAATTCGCTTGCACCTGAAACGAGAACAATCCCATATGTAATGTCCCATAACATTACACAAGAAACATTGAGGAGGAAATTTATTATTAAAGTTAGACTTAAATTCAGAACAGTGAGGTAGGCTAACCGTATCTACCCCACTACAAACTAGTTTTTTTGGAATATTATTACTATTATTCGAAGACGAAGAAATATTTCTCCCTAATGCAGCCTTTCTAAAACAATTTGCAACGATGTGCCCTGGTTTATGGCAAAAGTGACAGACGGATACATTACTATCACGTGTTAATAATTTGCCACTCTCGTTCACTTTCAGACGCCTGTGATCGGTGAACAATGTGTTCATGACTTGAACGCATAATAAATTTAATTCGGTGAAATCACGCGGCCGATTGCTCATGACCAGACAAGACCTCGTTTCTGGCGACAAACCATCCACAATATTGCTGACAATTTCAGCTTCACTCAAACCTAACTGCAAAATAGCGGCAGATTCTTTGATTTCGGAGATATATCTATGCAGATCCTCTCCAACCATCTGACTCCTAAAAAACAAGTTTTGCTTTAACTCGACGAACTGCCGGGTAGGTATAAAAGTAAGGATAGCTTCACGTTGAAATTCACTAAAGTTTTGTGAAGAAGTGTGTTTAATTAGTACGTCACGTAATGGACTTACGGCGTAAGGCAATAGTAGGGAAACGATGCTTTTCCGGATATCAGGAAATGAATCGTGTAAGTTGATTGCTATACGAAACAATTTTAATAAATCGTCCACACTAAAACCATTACAGACCGGTAGTTTGCTTAAAAATTTTTCAGCCGGGTGGGGCAATTTACCATATAAGGAGTATGTAGGTCGTACTCCTTCCAGCACAGTGACGCTGTTAGTGTTATTAACAATATTAGAAGAAGGACTGCTATCAGTATTATTTATGGCATTATTAGGATTTTTATTAACGTCCGTATTGGTAGTATTACCGGGAGGATCGTTATCAATACACATACTGCTTACGGCTTTAATAGAGCTTTCAAGGTTTGAAATATGTTCGCCAAATTCTTTTATTTTATCGGAGTTCAACAAATCTTCGCCGCATAAGGATAATAACATGTTAAAACGTTTGGTAACGGAAGATAACCGGCCTTTCAGGCCATTATAATATCTAACAGTAATCTGAGCTTCAATATTCTCCAATTCATAGACAAAAGTACGCAAGCGCAAGGTTAATAGTTGAATTTCTTTTTCTAGAGGAAAAATTTTAAGATATTCAGGGGCGGGTTTTATATTTTGGGCAATGACCCTCCGTAACTTAACCCTCAGTTCGGATACGGACCCGGATACATTTACTCCCCTACAACGTAATTCATACAAGAGGTCGTCCTTGGTCAGATAATCAATGTAAATATTGTCATCAGCTGACTCCATGGCTGCCTGACGCGACATTCAAGTTTATAAAATAAACTGACAAGTGAAGAAAACGTAATATAAGATATGGTATTCCAAAAGCTGTAAATTTTGAAAATATTACAATGTTTATTTCAGTTATTATTTCACTATGCAACGATTTACATAATTACAGTAATATGTCAGGTTAATGAAACAAAATACTAATAAATAAAATAGACCGACCTGATTATAAAACCACTTGTTCTGGTACCAATTTGTAAACACCCCTATCGCTGCCGATAACACACACACGGCCACAAAAAACAAGCGACAGGTCGGACGGGGTGTAGACAAAATAAAATAAAAAAATTTAGGAAGCGGTAAACAAACACGGGGATCGTTGCATGAGTGAAAAAATAAACTCATTCACAGTAGGTTGCAAAATTTTAATTAATAACAGAATAAGACTATCATATTATAAAGTATTAAACAGTAAATATTTCAATAACAAATTTTTAAATCGGTAAAGACCGAACATTAGCAACAAATCCAAATAATTACAATATGGGTAATTCAAAATTAATAACTTTATAAGTTGTAAAATAATGCTTTTATACAAACTAATAATAGCATTTGTTTGTTGGCCAACATATGCATATATTGATTCGGTTTTCTAATAACTTAGCAACTATTATGTATAATTTTCAGAATTACTACATAACTATTAAATAAATAATTTAGGATCATTATTACCTTCGTATTAACGTTAAATAAAGCAGCAAAATTTAAGATTATTTTGATTTACATAAGAATTTAAAAGAAAAACAAAACTAGCACTAAGCTAGTTATTTTAAATTTTAATATATAAAAAATTTTTTATGTGTTACACTAGGTTGTGCAAACAAAAATATTTTAATTTTTAACATTTAAATAAGTTAATTAGTGATTATGAAACGACATGAAAATATATATATATAAGGTAATGTCTCGACAAAGATTTTCTTGTCCATTACTTGCAATTTATATTAAGGTTTCGACTACAGAATCTTTCATGCAAGATAATTAAACATTTCACCGATTAACTGTTGACCGGAACTGAGAATTTCACAAAAATATAAAAAAGATGATGGTCACATACCTCATGTTAATGACACTTATGTTGTAAAAAAACACTCACGAATCCCACAGGTAATCTTATTCTCAAAATGGTAGAAATAACAGTATTGGAAAAGCTCCAGACATTTGAAAATCCCATCAAGACACAGAATATTGGCGAATGAAGAAAATCATATTCGAGAATCGAATATCCAAATGATGATCAGTAAACTGAAGGCAGTAGACATTGAAATTCTGGATTGCAGTTTTATTTTGGTTAGAACTTGTTACCTCGAACCCGGTACTCCAAACCATGCACTTGAACCGTGCACTCGAACCGTACACTCGAACTGTGTACTCGAACCCTGTAGCAAAGATCGGGCCAGTGTCAATAATTTATATAAAATAAACGATCTTAACATCAGCACAAGTCATAAGTTATACAATAAGATTTAGTAGTTTTTATGAATTAGGTTAAGTAACTTAAAGAAGTAAGAATTTCTACGAGCCGTAATACAATAAAATTAAAGGTACAAGACAAAATACAATTGAGCAATTACTATTGCAAAATGATCTTAATTAGAAAACATAATAACTTTTACAAATGAAATAATCGAAATTAAAATTTAGTTTTGTTGGATGTGACACGTATTCAGCAAACTGAAGCAAACCCACACAGAGTAGCTTACTTTTACAAAAATAAGACATTAAACAGCTCGTAGCAAAACTCACAACTTTTGGAATACAAAGAAAAATAAATAATCTTACCATTTCAAAGAATGGGCAGACGTTTTACTTTAGCCAAAAGTAAAAAACAGAAAATTAATCACGTAAAAATTACAACATTACGGAATCACAATACTCGGTGAAGCGACGACAAAGAGTGTAGCCAGGCAACTCATGTAGGCAGCTTGTCGAGAGGGGCAGAAGCAGTTCGTACGAGAAACGAAGAGCGCGCCACCGGACGGCAGACAGTTCTACATCACAAGCAAAACAGTTAAGGAAACCAACACAATAAATTACGCCGACAAAACCCTAAAACACGTAACAATCTGTAAACAGATGTTACAGACTCCCCCCGCCAAGGACAAACAAAACCAAGAAAAGGTTTTGTTTGCCCCAGCCGAGAGGAGAAACAACAACAACGGGGAGTTTAAAGTCGTCCCCTAGCGCGACTGACATCAACCCCCCAACAGAACCCCACAGGAGTAGTTAAGGTCATCTCCTTCGCGTGACCGACATCGACCCCCCAAAAACCCCACAGGAGTAGTTAAGGTCATCTCCTTCGCGTGACCGACAAAATCGAAAGAAGGAGGACCGTAAAGGTCTCCGTAACCCTCCATCGTCCGCCCAGCTAAGGGAAGAGACCGAAGGCTCAAGAGACCCCCACAATTCCTTGGTGACTGCACTGACACATCCGCCCAACTAAGGGAAGATGCGGCAAATACAGCACCACCAAACACCTTACCATCACCAAAACCCAAAAACATAACCAACCTAAGTCCAAGACACAAATAAACTAACCTAAGACAGAGGACTCACTATGTCCGACGGGCAAGAAACCCAAAGATGGCTTGAGAAAGCCAATTGATCAGAAGATCAAGGTGAGGGATGCGAGGACGTCTCCCCGAAGTATCCCAAAAATGCGTGAGGCACCAACCCCAAACGCACCAAACACAGGGCACAAAGACCCTAGCTAAGACAAATCAGGTAAAACAAGGTAATTCCCGACAAGGGAGACCCAACAAAACGAGGGCAACAAAACAAAGTAGGAAAAAAAAGGGTTTTTCCAAAAGGAAATAAAAGACAAGTCAAAAGAAAAGGTAAACATACCTATCCAAGACATAAACAGGGGTAAATCCAAACAAACAACAAAACAAATATTTAACAAGAGCGGACAAAATCCACAGTGGATACGTCCAAATCGTCGCAATCGGAAACTTCTTCATCAGATACGGGAATGTCCTTATGTCGCACAGGCCCATAAGCAACCTTGAGTTGGGACAGATGAGCTTTCCGAACACACTCGGAACAGCCAGGACGAGCCAATTCCACTGTGACGGGAGTAAGGAATTTAGAAATAGTAAACGGCCCAAACCAGCGCGTCATGAGCTTGGCCGATTGTTTGTTAATAGCGGAGCTTAAATTATGCTTCATGCACCATACCAGGTCTCCAACTTTAAAATTGTTCTCAGTTCTTCCTTTGTTATAGCTCTGTGCGAAACGCTTTCGCGCCTTTATTAAATTATCCTTGGCACTTTTCCATACTTCGGTGGCAGAGCTAGCATCGTGCGGCAATAAATCATTTATTTTCCAAATATTGGATAGGGGACAGGAGGGAAGGATTTTAAAAATAATATTGAACGGAGAATTCTTAATGGAATCGTGAAAAGAAGAATTGAAGGCGAGCTGTAACCATGTGAGGGATTGGTCCCAATTAGATTGAGAATCAGAATGAAAGGCAATAAGAGCCGCCTTAAGATTTCGGTTGAATCTCTCGGCATTAGAAGGTTGGGGATGATAAGGGGATAGAGTAGAAAACTTAATACCCAGCGAGAACAGAAAGTTTCTGAAAAGATGGGAAGTAAAACAGGTAGCGTTATCGGAGATAACAATATCAGGAAAGCCAAAACTTTGAAAAACGTGATCCTTAAGGGATTTAATAGTGTTAGCAGAAGTAGCGTCGCGTACAGGACAAAGCCAGGTAAATTTCGAAAAGGTATCGACAATGACCAAAATATAACGATACCCACAACGGGTACGGGGTAAAGGACCTACATAATCGATGTGAAGAACATGGAAGGGGCGAGTGGGGACGGTGGAGGCTAAGAGACCTATTTTGGTGTTGCGAGAAGGCTTACTAGTGGCGCAGATGTTACAGGACTTGATACGATTTTCGATGTCTTTGGACATAGAGGGCCAATAGAAATACTGTGAAATTTTACGACGAGTTTTCATGAAACCGAAATGACCTCCTAACACAGAGTCGTGAAAATAAGCAAACACCATATCAACTAATACAGAAGGGAGAACAATACGCGAAGGGAAGGTACCTAAAGGTTTAATACATAGGACACCTTTAGAAAGGTAAAATTTTGATGAAACAACACCGTCCTTTAGAGAAGAAATAATAGACAACAGCTCGGGATCTTGGTTTTGATAGGAGCTAATATCACCGAAGGCCAAAGGGAAATTATTGAGGATAGGGAAACATTCTATATCGTCTTCAGCTCCAACAGCTTCGTTCTCCTCGAACATTCGAGACAAGGTATCGGCGATCACATTTTGCGTTCCTTTTATATGTGTTACAGTAAATTTCAAGGACATAATTTTTGCGATCCAGCGCCCTAACTTTCCAAGAGATCTGGGTCGAGCTAACAACCAGGATAACGCTTGGTTGTCCGTTTCCAGAGCAAATTCGCGGTGTTCCAAATAGGGGCGAAATTTCTCCATGCCATACACCACCGCGAGGCATTCCAGTTCGTAAGCGGAAGCTTTTCTTTCTTGCTGCGTTAAACTTCTGGATGCATACGCCACGGGTTGACGTGAGCCGTCGATTTCCTGTAGAAGAACAGCGCCTAAAGCGCAAGAGCTGGCGTCGGTTTGCAAAATGAAACCATTTTCAAAGTCGGGTATCCTTAGCACAGGCGGGTTGCTAATAGCGCTTTTCAAGGTATCAAACGCCTTTTGTGCATCTTCACTCCAACAAAACTTGCTCCTTTTTCCACGAAGAGCATTCAGAGGAACGGCAATTTCAGCAAACTTTGGGATAAACTTCCTAAAGAAGTTCACCATGCCCACAAATCTCGACACGGCCTTGGCGTTCTTAGGTGTAGGAAAATTTAAAATAGCAGATGTACGGTCGGGGTTAACCTTAACACCACCTGCTGAAATAAGGTGCCCAAGAAAACCAACTTCGCTAACAGCGAACTTCACCTTATCCGGATTAACAGTTAGACCTGCTTTAGACAAACGTTGAAGGATGTCACGCACGTGTTCAACATGAGCATCGAAATCGTTAGAAAAAATCAAAACATCATCCAAGAAATTAAACACATACTGAAATTTGACGTCATGGAAAATTTTGTCTAAAAGTCGAGACAATACTTGACCGCCGGTGGCTAAGCCAAAAGGAATACGTGTGAACTGATATAACATCCAAGGAGTGCAAAAGCTAGTCACATGCTTGGATTCTTGAGAAAGAGGGATTTGGTGGTAAGCGGAATTAAGGTCAAGTATCGTGAAAAATTTGGCCTTACCGAACCAATCGAAACAGGAGTGGAGATTGGGAAGGGGAACTGCTTCAACATCAACATGCTGATTGAGTTTCCTATAGTCGATCACCATGCGCGGTTTCCTGTCGTCACGAGTAACGACAAAAGCGGGACTAGCGTAAGATGAATTGCTCGGCTCGATTATACCCTGTTCGAGCAATTTGTCGACCAAATTGCGCAAAAGCAACATCTTAGGTGGGGCTAAAACATAAGGATGGGATTTCACGGGAACTTTACTATCTAATTTGACGTCATATTCAACAAGGTGGGTCAGACCTAAACGAGTCGTAAGTACCTCGGAAAATTCATTAAACAACTCCACAGCGCGTTTACGTTGTTCAATGTTAAGATGAGAAATAAGTTTCCCCCAGTCCATACTATCAGAATCAAGAGATTCTACTTGGTGATCTATAGAATTAGCAGAAATCGGACTACCGAATAAGGGTATTTTATATTTGGGACGGAATTTGAAATGAAGAAGACAAGAAGATAAATCAAGTACAAGACCAGTATGAATGAAGAAATCTGATCCTAGAATAAAAGAACAGGCCAGATTACTTGCTACAAGGATGGGAAAATTCCAAGTAAAACAATCAACTTTTATTTTACATAAGACTTCATACATAATGTCCAATTTGGAGCTGGTAGCTGATGAACACACAACGTTTGACACTTTTACAGATTTGAAGTTGCGAGAATTATTTAAAGAATTAAAGGTATTCAAACTCATAAACGATCTTACAGATCCGGAATCAAGAAGAGCAGGAATGTCACATGAATTAAATTTGAGATTCACTCTGGGGCGACTCCTAACAGGACAAACATTTATAATATTACTACGATTAGGCTGCAGTATGCCATCAACAGCTTTAGGCCAACGGACCAATCTTGAATAATTATTACCAAAGTGCGAATCGGAAACAAAATTCCGCCTAACATCGTTAGAATAATTGCGACTAACACGAGCGGTATAAATTCGCTTGCACCTGAAACGAGAACAATCCCATATGTAATGTCCCATAACATTACACAAGAAACATTGAGGAGGAAATTTATTATTAAAGTTAGACTTAAATTCAGAACAGTGAGGTAGGCTAACCGTATCTACCCCACTACAAACTAGTTTTTTTGGAATATTATTACTATTATTCGAAGACGAAGAAACATTTCTCCCTAATGCAGCCTTTCTAAAACAATTTGCAACGATGTGCCCTGGTTTATGGCAAAAGTGACAGACGGATACATTACTATCACGTGTTAATAATTTGCCACTCTCGTTCACTTTCAGACGCCTGTGATCGGTGAACAATGTGTTCATGACTTGAACGCATAATAAATTTAATTCGGTGAAATCACGCGGCCGATTGCTCATGACCAGACAAGACCTCGTTTCTGGCGACAAACCATCCACAATATTGCTGACAATTTCAGCTTCACTCAAACCTAACTGCAAAATAGCGGCAGATTCTTTGATTTCGGAGATATATCTATGCAGATCCTCTCCAACCATCTGACTCCTAAAAAACAAGTTTTGCTTTAACTCGACGAACTGCCGGGTAGGTATAAAAGTAAGGATAGCTTCACGTTGAAATTCACTAAAGTTTTGTGAAGAAGTGTGTTTAATTAGTACGTCACGTAATGGACTTACGGCGTAAGGCAATAGTAGGGAAACGATGCTTTTCCGGATATCAGGAAATGAATCGTGTAAGTTGATTGCTATACGAAACAATTTTAATAAATCGTCCACACTAAAACCATTACAGACCGGTAGTTTGCTTAAAAATTTTTCAGCCGGGTGGGGCAATTTACCATATAAGGAGTATGTAGGTCGTACTCCTTCCAGCACAGTGACGCTGTTAGTGTTATTAACAATATTAGAAGAAGGACTGCTATCAGTATTATTTATGGCATTATTAGGATTTTTATTAACGTCCGTATTGGTAGTATTACCGGGAGGATCGTTATCAATACACATACTGCTTACGGCTTTAATAGAGCTTTCAAGGTTTGAAATATGTTCGCCAAATTCTTTTATTTTATCGGAGTTCAACAAATCTTCGCCGCATAAGGATAATAACATGTTAAAACGTTTGGTAACGGAAGATAACCGGCCTTTCAGGCCATTATAATATCTAACAGTAATCTGAGCTTCAATATTCTCCAATTCATAGACAAAAGTATGCAAGCGCAAGGTTAATAGTTGAATTTCTTTTTCTAGAGGAAAAATTTTAAGATATTCAGGGGCGGGTTTTATATTTTGGGCAATGACCCTCCGTAACTTAACCCTCAGTTCGGATACGGACCCGGATACATTTACTCCCCTACAACGTAATTCATACAAGAGGTCGTCCTTGGTCAGATAATCAATGTAAATATTGTCATCAGCTGACTCCATGGCTGCCTGACGCGACATTCAAGTTTATAAAATAAACTGACAAGTGAAGAAAACGTAATATAAGATATGGTATTCCAAAAGCTGTAAATTTTGAAAATATTACAATGTTTATTTCAGTTATTATTTCACTATGCAACGATTTACATAATTACAGTAATATGTCAGGTTAATGAAACAAAATACTAATAAATAAAATAGACCGACCTGATTATAAAACCACTTGTTCTGGTACCAATTTGTAAACACCCCTATCGCTGCCGATAACACACACACGGCCACAAAAAACAAGCGACAGGTCGGACGGGGTGTAGACAAAATAAAATAAAAAAATTTAGGAAGCGGTAAACAAACACGGGGATCGTTGCATGAGTGAAAAAATAAACTCATTCACAGTAGGTTGCAAAATTTTAATTAATAACAGAATAAGACTATCATATTATAAAGTATTAAACAGTAAATATTTCAATAACAAATTTTTAAATCGGTAAAGACCGAACATTAGCAACAAATCCAAATAATTACAATATGGGTAATTCAAAATTAATAACTTTATAAGTTGTAAAATAATGCTTTTATACAAACTAATAATAGCATTTGTTTGTTGGCCAACATATGCATATATTGATTCGGTTTTCTAATAACTTAGCAACTATTATGTATAATTTTCAGAATTACTACATAACTATTAAATAAATAATTTAGGATCATTATTACCTTCGTATTAACGTTAAATAAAGCAGCAAAATTTAAGATTATTTTGATTTACATAAGAATTTAAAAGAAAAACAAAACTAGCACTAAGCTAGTTATTTTAAATTTTAATATATAAAAAATTTTTTATGTGTTACACTAGGTTGTGCAAACAAAAATATTTTAATTTTTAACATTTAAATAAGTTAATTAGTGATTATGAAACGACATGAAAATATATATATATAAGGTAATGTCTCGACAAAGATTTTCTTGTCCATTACTTGCAATTTATATTAAGGTTTCGACTACAGAATCTTTCATGCAAGATAATTAAACATTTCACCGATTAACTGTTGACCGGAACTGAGAATTTCACAAAAATATAAAAAAGATGATGGTCACATACCTCATGTTAATGACACTTATGTTGTAAAAAAACACTCACGAATCCCACAGGTAATCTTATTCTCAAAATGGTAGAAATAACAGTATTGGAAAAGCTCCAGACATTTGAAAATCCCATCAAGACACAGAATATTGGCGAATGAAGAAAATCATATTCGAGAATCGAATATCCAAATGATGATCAGTAAACTGAAGGCAGTAGACATTGAAATTCTGGATTGCAGTTTTATTTTGGTTAGAACTTGTTACCTCGAACCCGGTACTCCAAACCATGCACTTGAACCGTGCACTCGAACCGTACACTCGAACTGTGTACTCGAACCCTGTAGCAAAGATCGGGCCAGTGTCAATAATTTATATAAAATAAACGATCTTAACATCAGCACAAGTCATAAGTTATACAATAAGATTTAGTAGTTTTTATGAATTAGGTTAAGTAACTTAAAGAAGTAAGAATTTCTACGAGCCGTAATACAATAAAATTAAAGGTACAAGACAAAATACAATTGAGCAATTACTATTGCAAAATGATCTTAATTAGAAAACATAATAACTTTTACAAATGAAATAATCGAAATTAAAATTTAGTTTTGTTGGATGTGACACGTATTCAGCAAACTGAAGCAAACCCACACAGAGTAGCTTACTTTTACAAAAATAAGACATTAAACAGCTCGTAGCAAAACTCACAACTTTTGGAATACAAAGAAAAATAAATAATCTTACCATTTCAAAGAATGGGCAGACGTTTTACTTTAGCCAAAAGTAAAAAACAGAAAATTAATCACGTAAAAATTACAACATTACGGAATCACAATACTCGGTGAAGCGACGACAAAGAGTGTAGCCAGGCAACTCATGTAGGCAGCTTGTCGAGAGGGGCAGAAGCAGTTCGTACGAGAAACGAAGAGCGCGCCACCGGACGGCAGACAGTTCTACATCACAAGCAAAACAGTTAAGGAAACCAACACAATAAATTACGCCGACAAAACCCTAAAACACGTAACAATCTGTAAACAGATGTTACAGCTTTAAAATTATATTTCCTGTAATTAGATATGAACTTCATGTAAAATGACCAAAAACCCCATGTTTACTACAATTAATGGTTTTTTAAGTGTTTAACATGCAAATTTAAAAATTTATTAATTTACTTACCGTGAACTACTAAGGTATCTCCGACAATTAAAAGCCCGACAAGAAAAAAGTAGAAACATTGTTGTAAACAAGTCAATTTTGACATTTCTATGTTAAAAAATTAGTACTTAATATTTTATGTATTATCAAATCACGAAATCAATGAATTTTGTTCTGTTATGAATGTAATCTACACGTTTACACAATAAAATAATATATTTCTTTAACATTCTTCAACCGTGTATAAATGTAAATTATGTAAATTTATTGCACTTTAAGTAAATCCTCTGTAATGCATGCGTGCGCATATTTGTTTTTTTTTTTGAATAACTTAACACTTTAAATTTTAACTATTTCGTTCACCACTTGTAATCACTCCTTCTTCCATGTAGGCCTATTTATCCTTTTGTTCAGATCACCTGTAAAAAGTAATAAAAAAGATTAATATATAAAAATATAATTAAATTGTCTTTAAAATTATTGTTTCTATCGCTAACTGTTAAAACTTTTAGAAAAACATTGGAGTTGAGAATAGTTTTATAATTTTTTATTGATTTATTTAACGTCGCATCAACTACAAATGGCATTAGCGACGACGTTGGGGTGTAATTATATACAATGGAGGATGAAATGATTTTTTACTTTCTCTTGCCTATTTGAATATACAGGAAGGAAAGTATTGTTTTCTTGTCCATTTTTCGAAATCGAGTTTTCACCGGATTTGCACGTTTTCAGGCCCCCTGAACCCAAAAAACATGTTTTTAGCGATTGGTCTGTGTGTGTGTGTGTGTGTATGCGTGTGTGTATGTGTGTGTGTGTGTGTGTGTGTGTGTGTGTGTGTGTGTGTGTGTGTGTGTGTGTGCGTGCGTGCGTGCGTGCGTGCGTGCGTGCGTGTGTGTGTGTGTGTGTGTGTGTGTGTGTTAACAGAATATCTCAAGAACGGAACATCGTACGAAGTTGAAACTTAAAACTTTAGTTACGTACCACTACCTGACCCGATACGTACATTTTCATCAATATCGGTCAACCGGAAGTAGTAGTTTATTCGTGTAATTTTTCACATTTTTGCAATTTTCTCAAAAACTGGTCCTACGATTTTTTTTTTAATCGCCTTATTTACTTAATTTTTGATGATCTACAAGATAAGGTAGGCACCATGTTTGCTGGAATTCTTGGTGAGGCTGTTTTCACTTAACAACGTTGTTTTTTTAAGATTACGGTTTTAATATGCATTTTACCGCAAAACTTTATATCATAAAAGTTGTAGAGAATTTAAAATTCTACAACTTTTATTTCAAACATTTTTTTGTATAACGCTTAGTTTAGCGGTAATTAGCAATTTTCTGTTTTTTTCTTGCGAAAACGTGTGAAAAATCGATTTTTTTAAAGATTTCGGCCTTAGTATGCATTTTGCGACAAAAGTGTACTATATAATAAAATTTATAGGAAATTAAAAGATCTACAACTTTTATAAAAAGCATTTTTTGTACAGAGCCTAGTTTAGCGTGAAGGAACGATTTTCCGTATTTTTAAGCCAAACAGGTTGATTTTCATTCTGCGTCTTTCATATATGATTAAAATTAGGTTATGTTTATTGAGGTTAGTTTTTTTTTTATTTTTAATGTTATATTACTAATGTTAGGTTTATTTTTAATTATTAGCATTGGTAAGACAAAGTTTTGTGAGTGTTTCACACCAGATTTTTTGTAACGTATGAAAATATACCTGTGTGGGATTCGAACCCACGACCGTTTGATGAGACGCGAGCACCAACTACGCCAATGCCCCGGCGTGGAAAATAATATTATATTTAGTACAGTAGTTATCGCATGCAGTGACATCGGATACAATGACCTATCAGTTAGTGTAACTTCTATTCAGTAGAAAGGTTGGTCCTTTCCGATATAATTATATAGAGAGGTATTGGACGACCTCGAAAGAGATAGGCATCCAAAACTCTTTAAGTAGCAAATTTTCTATCTTTGATGTTTAACCAGGTCAGGTAGCCTTATCCGTATCGTTTATGATAAAGATAACATTAAAAATCTGGTGTAAAACACTCACACAACTTTCTCTTGCCAATGCAAATGATTAACAATATAACCTAATTTTAGCAATAAAACATTAGAAATAAACAAAACACTAACCTCAATAAACATAACCTTATTTTAATCATGAGTGAAAGAAGCAAAATGAAAATCGACCTGTTTGGCTTAAAAATACGGAAAATCACTCTTTCACGCTAAACTAGGCTCTGTAGAGAAAAATGCTCTAAATAAAAGTTGTAGATCTTTTAATTTTCTATAAATTCAAATAAATAAACTTTTGTCGTTAAATGCACACTTAGGCCGAAATCTTAAAAAAATCGATTTTTCACACGTTTTCGTTTTCGTGAGAAAAAAAAGGAAAATCGTTAATTACCGCTAAACTAAGCGTTATACAAAAAAATGTATGAAATAAAGGTTGTAGGTTTTTAAATTCTCTACAACTTTTATTATATACATTTTTGCTCTAAAATTAATATTAAAGCTGTAATCTTAAAAAAACACTTTTTTACGTAAAAACACCCTCACCAAGAATTTCAGCAAACATGGCGCCTACCCTATCTTTTAGAGAATAAAAAATTGAGCAAATGAGGCGATTTTAAAAAAAATCGTAGGACCAGTTTTTGAGAAAATCGCAAAAAAGTGAAAAATTATACGAATAAACTACTACTTCCGGTTGACCGATTTTGATGAAAATGTTCGTGTCGGGTTCGGTAGTGGTATATAACTTAAGTTTCAAGTTCGTAAGATGTTCCGTTCTTGGGATATTTTGTACACACACACACACACACACACACACACACACAGACCAATCGCTAAAAACATGTTTTTTGGGTTCAGGGGGTCCGAAAACATATAGATCCGATGAAAACTCGATTTCGAAAAATCGACATGAAAGCAATACTTTCCTTCCTATGTATTTATATAGGCAAGAGAAAGTAAAAATTAATTTGCTTCAACGTCAATCGTAAAATGTATTTTTGATTAACGTGACCCGTTTTTTACTTTCTCTTGCCTATATGAATATATAGGAAGGAAAGCATTGTTTTCATGTCGATTTTTCGAAACCGAGTTTTCTCCGGATCTATACGTTTTCAGACCCCCTGAACCCCAAAAACGTGTTTTTAGCGATTGGTCTGTGTGTGTTTATACAAAATATCTCAAGAACGGAACATCGTACGGACTTGAAACTTGAAACTTAAGTTACATACCACTACCGGACCCGACACGAATATTTTCATCAAAATCGGTCAACCGGAAGTAGTAGTTTATTCGTGTAATTTTTCACTTTTTTGCGATTTTCTCAAAAACTGGTCCTACAATTTTTTTTAAAATCGCCTGGTGTATTCAATTTTTTATTCTCAAAAGATAGGGTAGGCGTCATGTTTGCTCAAATTCTGGGTGGGGCTGTTTTCACGTAAAAACATAATTTTTTTTAAGATTACGGGTTTAACATGCAATATAGCGCAACAATTTATATAATAAAAATTGTAGAGAATTTAAAATCCTACAACTTTTAATTCAAACATTTTTTGTATAACGCTTAGTTTAGCGGTAATTTGCGATTTTCCGTTTTTTCTCACGAAAAAGTGTGAAAAATTGATTTTTTTAAGATTTCGGCCTTAGTATGCATTTTACGACAAAAGTGTATATAATTAAATTTATAGAAAATTAAAAGATCTACAACTTTTATTGAGAGCATTTTTCTCCACGGAGCCTAGTTTAGTAAAAAAGAGTGATTTTCCGTATTTTTAAACGAAACTAAGGTAGATTTTCATTTTGCGTCTTTCACTCATGATTAAAATTAGGTTATGTTATTAAAGTTAGGTTTTTGTTTATTTTTAATGTTTTATGAATAATGTTAGTTTTATTGTTAATTATTTGCATAGGCAAGAGAAAGTAGTGAGAGTGTTTCACACCAGATTTTTACTATCGGAATTTTAAAAGCGTTATGAATTATTTATAGCCAGAATAAATGAATTACAGATTAAAAAGCATCAGAAACAAGTCATGAGAATTTATACT
The DNA here is from genome assembly GCA_035578175.1 of Catonia carolina. Classification (NCBI taxonomy): domain Eukaryota; kingdom Metazoa; phylum Arthropoda; class Insecta; order Hemiptera; family Achilidae; genus Catonia; species Catonia carolina. Next base: position 10,097,938 of record JAQMRL010000005.1, on the reverse strand, counting down.
CAATTATGTTGCGTAGCTTCACAAAGAGCTACAAATTTAAAAATCTGGTGTGAAACACTCACAAACTTTCTCTTGCCAGTGCAAATAATTAACAATAAACCTAAAATTAGTAATAAAACATTACAAATAAACAAAAAACTAACCTCATAAACATAACCTAATTTTAATCATGAGTGAAAGACGCAAAATGAAAATCAACCTCAGTTTGGCTTAGAAATACGGAAAATCACTCTTTCTCTCTAAACTAGGCTCTGTAGAGAAAAATGCTCTAAATAAAAGTTGTAGATCTTTTAATTTTCTATAAATTTAATTATATACACTTTTGTCGTAAAATGCATACTAAGGCCGAAGTCTTAAAAAAATCAATTTTTCACCTTTTTCGTGAGAAAAAACAGAAAATCGCAAATTACCGCTAAACTAAGCGTTACACAAAAAATTGTTTGAAATAAAAGTTGTAGGATTTTAAATTCTCTACAATTTTTATTATATAAAGTTTTGCGCTCAAATGCATATTAAAGCCGTAATCTAAAAAAAAAACGTTTTTACGAGGGTACCTCCTCACCAAGAATTTTAGCACACAAGACGCTTTTCCTATCTTGTAGAGAATAAAAAATTGAGTAAACCAGGCGATTTTTAAAAAAATTGTAAGCCCAGTTTTTGAGAAAATCGCAAAAAAGTGAAAAATTATACGAATAAACTACTACTTCCGGTTTACCGATTTTGATGAAAATGTTCGTGTCGGGTCCGGTAGTGGTATGTAACTTAAGTTTCAAGTTTCAAGTTCGTACGATGTTCCGTTCTTGAGATATTTTGTATACACACACACACATACACACACAGACACACAGACCAATCGCTAAAAACATGTTTTTTGGGGTCAGGGGGTCTGAAAACGTGTAGATCCGGTGAAAACTCGATTTCGAAAAATCGACATGAAAACAATACTTTCCTTCCTATATATTCATATGGGCAAGAGAAAGTAAAAATTAGCATCCGTATTCTTAAACTTGTACTTAGAAAAATAATGAAATAAACCGGGAAAACTTGGAAAAGTGATAAACTATTTTACTTAATGCACCTCAGAGCATAAATCTTCGCTCTGCGTGGACGCAAATAATAATTTTATATTACTTAGTATTTACAAAATTGAATTATCTTTATTACTTTTTATTAAAATTATATATTTACAAAATTTTATTTATATGTGAAAATAAGATTTAGTTTTTCCGATGTGTATCCAAGCCCCTTTTAAAAACTACTTCTAGTTGTAAATGCGTGTCTCTTTGTGTACTATACGTTGAGTGCATCTAAAAAGCAAGACTTTTGTTGGTTTTTTTACGTTTCTGTAAGAATTAATATCCAAGTTACATGTCAAGGGAATTGTCGTCTTCCCTTTGGGATATTTCAACGTCTTGATTATGTCTCTCTTTCCTTCAGTTCACCCTATTTTCTATAATGTAGAATGCTTTTAACCTATATAAAGAGACTGTTAGTAACAAACGACGTGTTCATTGCATCAAAGACAGTCTATCCGGAATACAGAAATCATTCAGTCTTTAAATCTTCTAATATATTTAATCATACTCACTTTAATCATCATAATTATTTTTTTTATTTATTTATTTATTTATTTATTTATTTTATTCAGTTAAATATACGTTGTAATTTATTACTTCTAATTGTTGTTGAATTTAGGTCATCAGCCGAAAGACTGGTTTGAACCTCCAAAAGTTTTCCTAAGTAAAACGAGGAGAGAGGTGGTTTACAATTGCCTTCCTCATTGAGTTGAACCAGGTCATCAGAAAAATAAAAATAGTTCTGTTTTTTGTCACATAGTCAGCCAATTATATGATTGAACTATTTAAGAACAGAAGAGGTAGTGGTGTAAAATACACTGGTCACAATTATCTCCTCTGAGAGTAATAAATTTCACTATAAAGTTAGACCCTGTGGTGCATAAAGTGGAAGGCGTCACTTGCAGGTTGGAAAGATGATGATTTTCAGAGAGCCTAGCATGCTGATAAGCATACTTTTCCACTTATTGAGAATAGCAATAATGAACCACCTCCCTTCTCGATTTACTTAGTAAAACCTCTACAGGTTCAAATCAGTCTTTCCGCTGTTGACCTTAATTTTTTATAAAAATAAACCTTAGTAACTCGAAAAGAAAAACACTACTATGTACTGAACTTTTGTAAACTATAGAAAATAATTTAGCCAAAAATTACATTTCACCAAAGTTCCAAGACTCAATAAGAACGCTTGCATTTAATGGTTAGGGGAGGTAGGCTGCCTCTAAAAAAATGAAAATATCCTGAAAAGAAAAAACAGCAGGTAGTAAAAACATCGTAAATGTTGAGAAAACAAAATTGCCTTCAAAATTGTAACAAATTATTTATTGGTGACAACATAAATAAAATAAACTCAAAACAAGACACTATGAGGTTATAAAACCGCGCTACGACTAATTAAGTAAAACGTTAACTTACGGAATTGCTCCATTCGTTACGTGATGACGTATCCAAAGCCCGTTGAAATTACCCGCCGACTAGAGTGGCCGTAATTCCTGTGAAGGGACAACTATTTCTACAGTACGTAATTCCCATTTTGTTCCCTTCGTTTTGTTATTTTTGTCTAGCTTATGTATGTGCCCATTCTTGGAATTTTAAGTCCTATCTTTAAGGCATCTGTTTGTTTACAAAGAGCTCTTACAATTCTTTTAGGCTTGTGGTAATCGTGAATAACAGTAGATTTCAAAAAGAAATTATGCTACTAGGAACGATGGAAAAATAAGGACACGAAAACGAAATAGCTCATTTTTTAGAAGTAATTTCTTTATCTTGAGAGGTGGTTTGTAACCGTACTTCAATCCACATTAAATACACAATATTGTGTCACCACATCTATTGAAACAAACTAAAAAAATCATATCCTTCCGATTTGCGAGTAAGAACTCGAGAAATCTTTCCAAATTTTAAAATGACTGTTCTTTGCTTAGTTTTTACTTATCTTTTCTGTAATATTTTTGCTGTTTATGTGCTTATTTATTAAGGAGTCCGTAACTGCCTACATAACTACTGATGTGTAATGACGAGATGAACCCGGGACTCAGTGTGGGCAATGCGCTGCTGCTAGCGTAGTAGTCTATGTACATTTCTAAAAACATGTAACTGTGTAGTATATATTGTTTATTTTTGTTCATCTTCTTTACAACACTTAATAACATTTAAAATAACATTCCGTTCCACACTTCGAATTGTTTTACCCTGCTTTAGAACGGTCGACATGATAAACTTATAACACACGGATAGATAACTAATTTATATCAACATTACAGAATAATGAATAAAATGTGAACAATTAAAATGAAAAGAAACGGAATGAGTTTTAACGAATTAAAATACTTTTGTTTGTATAAATGTAGCCTAAAAACTTAAAAACAAAATAGCCAAATTAAAACAATACTTCCTGACCACTCATCGCGTAATAAAATAAGGACTGTGAATTCCAATGAACTACGAGTGTCAGGATGTTTTTAGGATTGTAATAGAGAAACTGGGCATGTGCAGTACATTTTTCTCCTCTTACACTTCGTCTCAAACAAAGTTTATTTCGTGACTAACCATCAGTACATATTAAGTTTTTGCAACTTTTTTCAAAAACTATAAAAAATAGAACCTTAATTTCTTTTTAACTTAAACTTCAGACCTTTATTTAGTTCCACACGGGAGCTTATTTTTGAAGAACGTATTAAAAATTGTTTATTAATTTTTATAAAAAGCACAAATAATTTCGAGAAAAAAATAATAAAACTAAAACTTAAAATATTTTCTACGGACAATTCTTAAATAATCCTGCGGACGGACTGGCCCATAATAAGTAGAATGTGTCCTAAAAATTTCGTAGTGATATCTTTAACCGTTCCTGAGAAAACTTGCATCAACTTTCAAAAATCATAATTTCCGCAAATTAACTTGTAACAAGTCAATCGAAGTAAGTCTTGTATTAATGCAAGTTTTCTCAGAACTTTTTTGTAGCCCTGGAAGCAGCAGATCGAGTGCAGTTAATTCAACGCTCCACCTGCCTGTTATGGACAGAAAATTAATTAGTGTTAAAGTTTTTCAGCTGTTATAATATATGCTATGAGCAGATAAAAACTTTTACATTTTAATATGCATTTTAAATAAATAATTTCGTTAACAGCTGTAGTACACATTAAATTTTCGTTCGCATTCCTTTAGTATATAACATAAGATTTAAGTTGTTAAGTTGTTTACACGAAACTTTTCAATTTAAATTCCTCGGTTAAAATAACTGTCGCACTTGCCCTATTTGTAACGTAAGTTACCTAATTTCTTAAGATTTCTACAGTACACTGTAAACCCGTTACATCTACAATCCCTTACATAATAGATTCCATTTGAAACTAACGTACAAACTGGAGACGTAAACGTATTTTATATGGAAATCACTTCCTATGAAGTTTACAAAGTTGATAAACATTTGACGATATAAAAACTCAAATTATATTGTTATTTTTATATCATGTTTAAAATTCTGTAAAGAGCTTACTTTATATGTATATATTGTGATTATCTCCGTTTTGTAGCAACATGCATACATACATTCATTTAAATTCAGTTATTATTTTTTACATTTATTATGCAAATTTACGATAAAACTTTGTGTTCAAAATAAAAATAAATGTAAATTCTAAAAATTATTCGTACGTGTTAAATACTAACGTGTCCTTACTAAATTATATTGAAATAGTTTCTACAGTTATATTCAAATTGTTATAAAACATGTAGGAACGTTCGCAATAACGGAAACTGAATATTTTGACTATGTAGTTTACATTTAAAGTTTCCTATAGTTATATACCAGAAGATTATCTGTTGTCTTATGGTGAACTTGATTCAGAGGGGTTAAATGAAATAAGACCCACCGGGTTGGTCTAGAGGTAAAGTCGTCGCCAAAATCAGCTGTTTAACAGCTGATTTTCGGAGACGAAGGTTCCTAGTTCAAATCCTAGTTAAGGTAGTTACTTTTATACGGATTTGAATGCTAGACAGTGGTTATCGGTGTACTTTGATGGTTGGGGTTCAATTAACCATACTCTCTCAAAAATGGTCGGCCTGAGTCTGTACAAGACTACACCTCATTTACACGTCATACATATCATCCTCATCTCATTGGGTCATGGGGTTGCTTATTGTTCTAAATTGAACAGATTGCAACGTACACATATTAGAATTTTTAAAAAAATGAAATAAACTTGTGTATTGTGTATCTCTGTATTCCCGGTTTCACGAATCACTTTATTATTTTTTTTAAGTAATACAGTAACACTGTACAGTGAAATTCTAAAAATAGTTGAATGAATAGATTATAGGAAATTGTATACTGTGTGAGGTGGAGTGTATTGAATAAATATAATTGATTGTGACAATTAATGAAAATGTTTTAAATTTAAATTCTCGGAAATTAAAACTAGCAAAAACGCTTGTTTTTATTTTGATTTCTTCTACTAAATTTCAGGAAAATGAAGAAAGGGTCTCAATTGTTTGGTGAAACTATCAGATGGCAAGTTTAAAAACAGGTAAAAACAGCAGCAGCATGTGGCTTACGTTTCAAGTTTCAGACAACCTTGAAGGAAAACGTTTAAGGTTCTCCTTCGTTCCGATAGTTTTCCTGAAGTTTGTGTCTAATCCTGTCAGGTCGTTTTTAACTGTCTTATCATTAAATTCATGTCTTGCCATCCAAAAATAATTTTTGAATTGTTCGTTGTCGAGTTCTTCAAAGAGAGTATGAAACTTACCATGTTGCAATCTACCATGTAGATATAAACTTTCCCATTCTTTTCTACGGTTTATCAGAAAGCTTGCAGTATAGTATGTTGATTTGGTATCGGAATCGGCTAAATCAGAACTTAACAAACAGGTTAAGTTTATTTTTAATCTGTAATAGTTATGGAAAACGTGATGCAATGAAATTTAACATAAAATAATTACTTTTTAAGTTACGAGGTATTTTTTTAAATAATTTTGTAAAATCACGAAATACGGCAAAAAAAATCAGTATGCGAGAAACTTTTCGATCTTTTAAGATAGTTGTACATATGTAGGAAACGAAATAAAGAGAAAATTTTATATTATTTTTTTAGTGAAAGAGTTATTTAAACGCTCTGCCGAAGGCCATCAAGTTACAGACAGACAGAAAGTAAGAGTAAGGTTGTTTACCATGCCTCCCTCATTGAGTGGAAAAGTAGCCTATGCTTATCAGCATGCAAGGCCCTCTGAAAAGCATCTACTTTCCACCCTGCACTTCATTCACCACAAGGACTGGCTGTGTAATGAAATTCATTACTATGAGAGGAGATATATCTGACTAGTGTCTTTTACATCTCTACCTCTTCTATTCTTAAATGCTTTAGTCACATAATTGGCTGAACATATGATAAGAAACAAAACTTTTTTTGTAGCCCTGGAACTAGCAGATCGAGTGCAAATAACGTTAACACTCCACCTGCCTGTTATGTGCATCTATTAAGATCTATCTCAAACATTTGAATTTCAATATTATGTCATTTATATTATTTTACGATTACTTATTTTATTATATTATTTTGGCTTATCGTATTATTTATATTGTTTATTATTTTACGTTACAATAAAGTTTATTTATTTATTTACTGTATTCGATTCCCGGAGTAACTTTCAAAACTTTTTCATCATTAACATGAATTGGTTAATTGGTAAATACTCACCTTTGTCAAACGAATCAAAAATAATTTTTATAAATTCCTTTTAAAACCCATGTGGACATATGGGCTTCAATTGTGGGGTACATCCAGCACTTCAAACATAAACATATTCGAACGTTTTCGTCAAAATTCTTGCGGCGGGCTCTGCAAATCCCGTGGTACATCAAAAACACTTATATCTATGCCGATCTTAATATTGACTCAGTAAAACAAACTATATCAAAATTCAGCCGTAAATATGAAGAAAGACTCAATCATCATCCAAACTTCTTGACTCTGAATCTACTGAATAACATTGATACCGGGTTTTCAAGACTGAGAAGACATAGGTAGTGTTTTTGATTTAGGTTATAGGTTTAAGGAACATTGTTACATTTTTTATTTTTTTTTTATTTTACGGCCACAAAGGACCACTTAAGTTCAATCTTTCAACGTCTAGCTCTTTCAGATGTTCCACCAAAACGCCCCCGCAGTTGTCGCTCCCGTACTTCTCCTCTTCTTCGCCAATAATTCTTCAATGTTTCGGATCTTCTCAGTCTCTCAGCGTCCGAAATCACCATGGCTTTCCTGACCCTCATTTGTTCCCTAAATTTAACCGATCGCTGTTTGTATGTCCTGTAGCTCCCTGACTTAGTTTTGAGGTCAGCTATTGTGATGTTTAGTTCCTCCTTATCCTTTTTGACTTCCTTTATCCAGTTACATTTATTATAATTTTTTTCTAATTAATTTATTACTATTTACAATTCATTAACATTATAATGAAATTGTAATCATGTTACCTAACATTTATCAAAATTGCTGATTGTTCTATTTCATGTGAACAGATTGTAATGTTCCAGACTTGTAAACAAAAATAAATAAACATCAATGAATTTCTGTTCGAAAATTGACATAACTTTTTATAACACCCAAGCTAATTTAATCAGAAATAAATAAATAAATAAAGGAATTGGAAACAAAAAATATAAATTGCTTTTCTGTAAATTCGTAGTACATTTCCGAGTACTACAATTAGTTTCTTTCAAGTCGGCTTTACAAAGAATTTTCTTTTTCTAAGACTCAGTAACACGTTTTATTTATTTTATTTTTTGGTTTTTTGATAAGATCCTTAATAATACAATTTACAAATAAAATATCGGTTTACCTTTAAAAGAAGACTAATATTAACTTTAAAATTAATGATGTAATTAAGCTGTTGTCCTAAAGCTCTTTTGTCCTTTGATGATAAAACTGATGATGGAAGTATTGAAACCCTATTACAACTTCAAAAACTTTAACTTGTCATTTAATCGGCTTCTATCCCGGTCCAGTTAAAATTACAACCCCCTACTTCTACTCAATTTATAACGACTTCAGTGATTGATTAGTGTTTACCTTATCTGAAATAAACTTTAACCACTTAAAGGCACAATCTATAACTTTCTTCTTTGTTGTTACAGTAGCGTTTAAAAAAATAAAAATTATCATGTATATTTGGGTCATTGTTCATTCTGATTTTTTTAATTAAAATGTATTATTTATTCATAGAGTATGCAAAGTGTAAAATAAATTTAAAAAATCTGGTGTGAAACACTCACACAACTCTCTTACCAATGCAAATAATGAACAATATAAACTAATATTAAAAATAAATAATTAGAAATAAACAAAACACTAACCTCAAAAAACATAACCTAATTTTAATCATGAGTGAAAGACGCAAAATGAAAATCAACCTCAGTTTAGCTTAAAAATACGCAAATACCACTCTTACACGCTAATTATAGGCTCTGTAGAGAAAAATACTCAAAATAAAAGTTGTAGATCGTTTAATTTCCTATAAATTTTATTATATACACTTTTGTAGTAAAATGCATACTAAGGTTGAAATCATTAAAAATCGATTTTTCACACGTTTTCGTGAGAAAAACCGAAAATCGCTAATTACCGCTAAATTAAGCGTTATACAAAAAATATTTGGAATGAAAATTGTAGGATTTTAAATTGTCTACATTTATTATTAGATAAATTTTTGGCTAAAATCCATATTGTAGCCATAATCTTAAAAAAACAATTTTTTTACGTGAAAATAGCTTTACCAAGAATTTCAGCAAACATGGCGCCTACCCTTTCATGTAGAGCATAAAAAATTTAGCAAACCAGGCGATTTGAAAAAAAAATCGTAGGAACAGTTTTTGAGAAACTCGCAAAAAAGTTAAATATTACACGAATAAACTACTACTTCCGGTTGACCGATTTTGATTAAAATGTTCGTGTCAGGTCCGGTAGTGGTATATATCTTACGTTTCAAGTTCGTACGATGTTCCGTTCTTGAGATATTCTGTTAACACACACGCACGCGCGCGCGCGCACACACACACACACACACGCACGCACACAGACCATACGCTAAAAACATGTTTTTTGGGGTTCAGGGGGTCTAAAAATGTGTAGATCCGGTGAAAACTCGATTTCGAAAAATCGACATGAAAACAATACTTTCCTTCCTATATATTCATGTAGGCAAGAGAAAGAAAAAATTATCATGTATATTTGGGTCATTGTTCAATTTTGATTTTTTAATTAAAATGTATGTATTACTTATTTATTCAAAGACTATGGAAAGTGTAAAATAAATTTTTTATAAATTACAAATTTATTTATTACAAATTAATTACTTACATTAATTAATACAGTTAGTAAATTACAGCAAAAGAATTTGCCTAATTACATACTAAATTGATCACAAAATATTTCAAAATTTTAAGACTTAATTTTAACTAAAACGAAAATATGGACATTTACAATCAAATAATATCTCTGTTATTTATTTCCACCAGAAGAAAAAAATCTTTGGAAATATTAAGAACAAATTCACAGGCTTCAAAATAATAAATCTTCATGACCCTTAATCCTGCCGTTTTATGTATCATTAAAAAACAAATAATTGAAAAAGTAAACCGATTGTGACAATAGACAAATTCAAAAATACACCTGTAATGCTAAAACAGGAGTAAGAGAGGCTGTAAATAATAGGGTACCGAGAATTAATGTTAAATATATTAAATGTTAAATGTAAAACCTCTTGCTTTGTTGCACGAGGTTCGACTGTGTACCCTTAGATAGAATTTTAACTTGATTTAAAACTTTAAACGTAAATGTATTAAAGTGTTGGTTGTGTGAAAGAATAAGTGGTTTTCCTAGACCCCGCGTTAATTTAACAGTAAGTATTTTCCTGCAGACTGGAACTTCTGAAACTGACTGAATCCTAACACTTTTCAACTTAAATTGTTTTTGATATTTATCTTGTTCTAAACGGGGACGCTCCACCACCGGCCTGAAAATATCAAAGAAAATTTAAGGTGAGATTGTATGACGGTTTTGACTGAAAATTTTGATTCTCAGTTTTTTTATGTTTTTCAATAGTTCAGGCCTCGAACTTACAGAAAAACTTTATATTTTTTATGATGTCAAAAAATTATTTTAATGAAAAAATTAAATTTTAGCCGGTTTACACAGAAAAATTATCGAGTCACCAACAATGAATATTTTTCATAATTTAAACTGATCGTTTTAGAGCAAAGGGAATTTTAGTTTTTAAAAATATCTGCATTAGGCTACTGTTTTTAACATTTTAAGTTGTTGGTTCAGCTTTTTAACACACTGCTGATGGAAAATTTACTTGTTTGTGTATATTTTGTTTTTGATTTGGGTCTTTTTCTTTTATGCCTGTTCCCTTAAATTTAGATTTTTAACATTTAGGTACATTTTTCTCGGAAGCCATTAAACCTACCAGGCTGAAATTCTTACCAGTTATTCGTCTTGTACGTACACATATACCGACATTTTTATGACTTCCCCAAATACTCAAAAAACTATTAATATGGATAAAACATAGAAAATAATTTGTAAAAATTGTGTTATTCGATATTTTGTTTTTAATTTTATAGTCAAACAAATTAAATTAAAAAAATGTCAGCAGCTAGAAAAACTCGATAACTATAAGTGTGTAAAATTTCATTTCCCTATCTTTTACCAATTCCATGAAAAATGTACTTAAAAATAGAAAATTTAACGTTGGCGGGATACAAGGTACAGTTTCCCCTTCAGTTGGTAAGTGTTAGGATTTTCAGGAAGCAGACAGTTTCAGGAGTTGCAGTCTGCAGGAAAAGACTTACATACTAGTATTTACATGGGATGGAAGTACATTAATGAACTGCCCTTCAAGATAGATAAATGACTTAAAAAAAGAATATTATTTGGTTTTCTGTTATTATTTATTCCAGCGTTCCTAGTAGTACAATTGGTTTTATTGAGATCAGTTATTACTTTACGGTTACAACAAGCTCAATAGAACTGTAACAGCACCTTGTAAACAAATAAATGTCTAAACGGAAGGACTCCAAATTCCTGGAATAAGCTAATACGATCGCTCTTTTTGTATCCGTAAATAAATGGGTCAACGGAAAAACGTTGCAAGTAACAAAAAAAAAAATTTACAAAAAGTGAAAGATACCATCTGATTCTTAATTGTATAGCATTTTTTCACTGAACGAAGTTTTTTTTCAAGAATTTCTGAGATTTTAGTACAATTCTACCCGTTAGAATTCACTTTTATGATAAAATAGAGGATTTATAGGACATATTCCACTGAAACCTCAGTTTTGTAAATTTTTTCACTTGCAACGTTTTTCTGTTGAGCCATTCAAATAGCGTTTAGAAAAAAATTTTGAAGATTAATCACAGATTTAATGTGAGTAATGTACATACTAACTCAACATGCAATTCCACATGACAACCGAGAATGCACAAGAGCAAAATAAATTTGTTTTAACAAAGATCTGGGGCACGTATACTGTAATTGATAAAACTTATTTAAAAGAATTTTTTGAGATTTAAAATGTGCTTTCCACAGAAGATCATCCTTAACTAGAAGTCCAATATATAATTAACTTATGTGATATTTGCAACCCCCCTGATTTAGGAGTAAAACTGCATGCATCGCAGGCGCAATTCATAATTATTATTATCAAGTTAAATTAGATTAAATCATTCCTGTAATATTTGCTTTGTATATTTTTTATGGAGACTATAGTTTTAAAATTGTATGTACAATATTTTTATTGAACAGGAAATAAGTTCCTGAAATATGTATCCTACAAAGAGAGAAATTTATTGAAAAACAGAATTTTTAGTGCTGTACTTTATTCCAATCTTTTATATTCAATTAAAAGGTACGTATCCGTTGTAATGTTTAAAAAAACACTACTGATGCTGATCTGACAGCATAAAAATTGTTTGTGTTTGAATAATTTGATAAATCGATCGCTGATTGGACTATCTTTGTACCAATTATCTTGCAGACTAGATTATTGAAGCGTAAAACGAGTTGTGATGCGGTCTTCCAATTAATTTACCCTTCTACTAGACCAATTAAATTTCATAAAATAAACAATAGATATTACATACGAATTGAAATGTACATCAAATTTGATATGGATGGATTTAAGTGTTAACTCTATACCGCGGAACGTTCTGATAAAAAAGCATCTAGCTCTACTTTTACGAATATTTGTTTAGTTAAGTAACAAACGATAATGAAATGTGGGAGATAACACATGTTTTTTTGCTGATGAATAATGTGCAGTTCATCCTTAATAATAGAAGAACTGGCTGTAGATAAATTTAGAAAAATAAGAGACTGTCCATAAAACTAAAACATCTGGTGTGAAACACTCACACAACTTTCTCTTGCCAACGCAAATAATTAACAATATTACCTAACATTAGTAATAAAACATTAGAAATAAACAAAAAACTAACCTCAAAAAACATAACCTTATTTTAATCATGAGTGAGGCAAAATGAAAATCAACCTCAGTTTGGCTTAAAAATACGGAAAATCGCTCTTTCACGCTAAACTAGGCACTGTACAAAAAACCGCATTGAATAAAAGTTGTAAATAATTTAATTTCCTATAGATTTTACTCGTACACTTTTGTCGTAAAATGCATACTAAGGCCGAAATCTTAAAGAAATAGATTTTTTACACGTTTTCGTGAGAAAAAAACAGAAAATTGCTAATTACCGCTAAACTAAACGTAATACAAAAAAATGTTTGAAATAAAAGTTGTAGGATTTTAAAATCTCTACAACTTTAATTATATAAATTTTTGCGTTAAAATGCATATTAAAGCTGTAATCTTAAAAAAAACAATTTCGTTACGTAAAAACACCCTCACCGAGAATTTCAGCCAACATGGCGCCTACCCTATCTTGTAGAGCATAAAAAAGTTAGTAAACCAGGCGATTTTTAAAAAAAATCGTGGGACCAGTTTTTGAAAAAATCTCAAAAAAGTGAAATATTACACGAATAAACTACTACTTCCGGTTGACCGATTTTGATGAAAATGTTTGTGTCGGGTCCGGTAGTGGTATGTAACTTCCGTTTCAAGTTTCAAGTTCGTACGATGTTCCGTTCTTGAGATATTCTGTTCACACACACACACAGACCAATCGCTAAAAACATGTTTTTTGGGTTCAGGGGGTCTGAAAACGTGTAGATCCGGAGAAAACACGATTTCGAAAAATCGACATGAAAACAATACTTTCCTTCCTATATAAAGTAAAAACTACTAAATTTTATAAAATACTGTTAAATTGGACAGTGATATTCTAGAAAAATCCGGTGTGTGAAGCAATTTAACGACTTTCTCTTGCCAATGAAAAATGTAACCTAACATTAGTAGGCCTAATAAAACATTAGAAATAGGCCCTAAACAAAAAATAATAACTGAATTTTAATCATGAGTGAATGTTGTAAAATTAAAACCTATATTACTTTGGCATAATAATACGGAAAATCAATCTTAGACACTATATTAGGCCCTGTAGAGAAAATGCTTATATAAAAGTTTTATAATATCTTTTAATCTCCTATAAATTTGATTATATACACTTTTGTCGGTAAATGCATATTAAGGCCGAAATCTTAAATAATTCATTTTTTACAGATTTTCGTGAAAAAATACAGAAAATCACTAATTACCGCTAAACTAAGCGTTAGACAAAGAAATAGTTTCAGTGAAGGTTGTAGGTTATTAAATTTTCTACAACTTTCATTGTATACACTTTTCTCTAAAATTCTACAATACATATTAAGGTCGCAATCTTAAAAAACCATTTTTTCTACGAGAGAACAGCCTCCCCTAGAATTTCAGCAGATATAGCGCTTACTATATCTTGTACAACATAAAAATTGTAGTAAATGAGGCGATTTTTAAAAAACCTCGTCTTGAACATACCAACCATCACGGATGAAATCTCAAGATTTTCTTCGAGGTATCATACAAGACTTAATAGCCACACAAATTATTTAGCTGTGAACCTCCTCGACAACAGTGAAGAAATTCGACGTTTACAAAGACTTCACACGACAGACTTGTTTTAAAACACAACCAACGTAACTATTTTCATTGTAAGAAAAAATTTTTTTTTTAAAGTGCTTATATATTTTATTTTGTAAAATGGAGAAGAACTAATGAGTTCTTCTTCAACAAGCCAGTTAATAGACTCTACCACTCATCTATTCATTGTTCCTTGCGAACAGATTGTAGATTAAGCAGTTTGAAAAAAAAAAAAAAAAAAAAAAAAACCTCGTAGAAGCCTTTTTGACAAAATCGTAAAAAAATGAAAAAATGACACTTATAAACTACTACTTCCGGTTGACTGATTTTGATTGAAATGTTCGTGTCGGTCCTCTATAGAACTTAAATTAAGTTTCAAGTTTCAACTTTGTACAATGTTCCATTCTTGAGATAATTTATTTACGCGCGCGCGCATACACACACACCCACACAGATCAATTGCTAAAAACATGTTTTTTTTGGGTTCAGTGGGTTTGAAAACGTGTATATCCGGTGATACCTCAATTTCGAAAAATTGACACGAAAAACAATAGTTTCCTTTCTACATATACGCAAGAGAAAGTAAAAATGGCTAAGGGAATAATTATTGTTCATTGGAAGAAATTGTGTATTCCATAGTGGTTTTTTTATTGAACAAGGATAATGGATTGCAATAAACGGAATGTTTTAAATTAGAATTCTCGGAAATCGAAACTAATATAAATGGTTTTTTATTATTATTTTTTTCTACTTGTTTTGGTAAAGCGGTGAAATAGCTAGAAGAATTTTGGTTGTTTTGTAACATTTATTTTTCAATGTTACAAATTTTAATATTTTAAATTAATTTCCTTACATTGTTCTAATTTTATTAATTTTCGTTATCTGCTATTAATTGTTTAATTAGTTATCTCTTAATTGATTTGGTATTTTAGGCTTTGCTTACCGTTCGCTGTCATCTGATTTTTCTGCCGTAACTTGTTTTTCTTTCATGTTTCCCTTGTTGGAGGGGGCCGGTGACGTCAGGCCCGAGTTTTCCTTTTTGGTAAATTTTGCGTGCCTCGCCCTTCTTGCTGCAATAGGTCATGACGACGGACGCGTTTTGTCTTTGTGCCGTTCATGTGTTTTTTTAGTCTTTTCGGGGTGCTGTTATGCTGCCGCTTTTATGACCTTTTTGCTTTCCCGTGTTACGGTAAGTCTGTCTCCTTTTTTGTAGTTAAAATCCCATTGAAGCCGAAAATGCTTAATTTAAAAAATTTTGTGAATTTTGTAAACCCTTTGGGTATTTTAAATTTTCTTAAATCTTTTATAAATTTCTTTTCACGATCTTCTGCGTCTCTGGGCTTTTAGCTACCTTTTTTGGTGTTTTTGGGGTTGCCCCTTTACCTTACTAAGTCGTGGTTTTTCTGCTCTTTGCAGGGACCCGGTGTTGGGCTGATTTTACCCAGTGTGGGGCTGGTTTTACCTAATTTGGGACTCAATAAAAACTAATTTTGGATGAAGCTTATTCATGTCCTAACCAAGGCAAAATTGCTCAAGAATTATTAATATTTGTTTGGGGCAAGTGGCACCCGACGCCGAAATGCATTTCGCCATCCGAAAATTTGCTGACGGCATTACATTTCGTCTTTCCTACAATTAGTCTTGAAGCCTCCGCAACATAAATTTTTTTAATATAAATTTTCATTTATTACTTCGTTTTATATGATAAAATGTTTGTCGGACGTTACCGCTTAAGTATGCTGGCAAACATGTTGCAGTGCGGAGTTAACCAGTTTTTTATTTGTAATTTTTAAAAAAAAAAAAATAAATAAAATCTTTTCTACTTAAATTTTTTTAATATATCTCTATAAAAAAAAATCAAATCACTTTAATTTTGATCTGTATTTAATAAATTTTTTTTAAAATGGCTTTATATAAAAAGGGGTATACTAAAAATCTAATTCTTATAGATAAAATAATTAATTTCATTTGTATCTAATTTATCTTTCTTTAAAACGAATCAATTTACGATTCCTTATTAAAATATGTATTGTTCTACTTAATCAACTATTATGTAAAAAGGCCTATTCTTATTGTAAATTTTAATTATTAACATTTTTCGGTAATTATATTATTATTTATAATCTACCTTTTTATAAATTTTTTTAATCTGGATCCAGTAAATTGTATGCACTATTACATATATATATATATATATATATATATATATATATATATATATATATATATATACATCCCGCTAACAATTCCGCGTCTTTTCAAAAAGCGTGCATTTCGCACATCGCTTATTTGAAGAGTATATTCAACTTTGATGAGAGTATATAGGGTATTTGTTACACTTACACCCTGAGTTTTGGTATTGGTTTGTCCTGATATTGAAAATTGAGCATTTTTGAATTTTATTCACTGTGCTATCAATTCAGACTCCTTTCGAATTACCGACAATTTCGCGTTCGTACAAATTACCGACAATTTCGCGTCCGGCATCGTTCCCGCTATTATGACTTATAGCCTGCAACAGTGTAAACGATGTTGCCATGTCGTACCGGCACGTGTACTGTAGCATTTGCCACTTCTACGTGTTGTAATGATTGTAGTTAGATATTCACATCTCACCCTAGTACTTCTCCACACAAGACCATCGTATGAAAACAATTCGTTCTCGGACGGAATCCAATCCAGTCATCAAAATAATTTATTATTTGTTGTTTATTATTTTGACATGTACTTTAAATAGGTACTTATTTTAAATCAATGTAAAACCAGAATAATTAAAGAAAGTATATTTTTTATTTGTTAGAGTTAATTATTTAAAATATCCTAATTGTTACAAATACAGTCAAACCTCCTCATTCGAAATCCTCCCTAAATCGAATATAATTGTATGCTATCCCCTTCAAAAATCGTCCTTAATATGAATTAAATTACCTCCCTATTCGAAAATTTTCGAGAGTTTCGTGGTCATATATATTGTAACAATACATTTTTTTATACATTATTAATAAAATAATTACAAAATTTCCAATTTACACATTGTACACGATTTTTAATGAAGCATGCGTTAAATCACGACAATAAGGACACAGTAAGCGTAGTACAAAACTACAAAAAGCTTTATAAAAAACTGAAAATGCAGTTAACTTTTGAGTTAGAAGAAACCAAGCAGAAACACAAACAATTACACTTCTTACAAAACATTATTGTCACAAAACCTTACGACCAAATAAGGGCATAACAAGCGTAGTTCAAAGCTTCAATACGCATCAGGAAATATTGAAAATTCAGTTAATATTTAAGTCAGAGGAAACCAGACGAAAGCAAAAAAAAAAAAATTAGTTAGGCTAAATTAGTAATGCAGTCTTTCCTTCTTTGGTGTATGATTTTCGTACAAACAGGGTAAAAAATACCGTAGCTGTATTCATTCAGATTAAGCAATATTTTACTCGTTAAAATTTCTACAATTTTCGGTACCCAATTTATTTTTCATTTTCTGTAGGCTGACCTAACTTTTTGTTTGTAGGTATAGTTGTACTGTTTACGCGTATCCCGATTTTATTTTACTCTGTTTTTTATGTCGTTTTTTCAATAATTTTTCATATCGTTCTTATAAGTAGAATAATCTTTTGCTTTTGAGTACTAATAGAGCTTGTAATACCAAAACATGCCCTTAATTCTTAATCACAGTATTAAGTAAACCCTGTGGTGAATGAAGTAAAGGTATCATTTACAGAGGGGAAAACATGTGTTTGCAAAGGGCCCTGCATGCTGATACGCGTACTTTTCCGTTCAGTGAGGAAGGCCACCTCACTTCTCGTTTTACTTAGTAAAACCTCTACAAGTTCAAACCAGCCTTTCGGCTGATGACCTAAACAACACAAGTAAAATAATATTTGTAAAAAACTTTCCTCAATCAAATTGGTGGTCTATTAATAATTTTGACTTTTGTAATTTAATATTTTATGGAATTACATGAATTTTATTAAAACGCAATTTTTAAGTACATTTTTTGTTTCAATGTTTTACCTCTGTAAATCGAAATCAGCCGGTTCCATCAGATTCGAATCAGGGAGGTTCGACTGTAATTACTATAATATGATCAATTAGTAGACAATGCAATTAAAATATTTACTTAGTTGACAAAATTATGTAATTGTAAAGCGACATAATTTGTTCAATATTCAAATGGAGTACCATTCACCCATTGTCTTTTCGGTGTTCAAATGATTTCATCATCATCATCTGATGATTAGGCTTAGGCTTAGGATTAGGCTCAATGGCCTGTTCCAGTATTCATCTCTTTTTAGGTCTTCCCAAGCCTCGCTTCTCTCTAGGTTTATATTTCCATGTTTTAGTGACTGAATCAAAATGATTTTATAAATTATACAAAAGTACGATGGCCAGTAAAATTTCTACAACTTTTGAAATGCAGTCCGGCTTAGTCATAGTTTGTATTTTTATTCTTGTTCCTCAAGTAATGGTAATCTTTGATCTTCAACAAATTATACATTACACTAATAATTCTCGTATCCAGCTGTTTTGTACACGTTGAAGTTTATCCTTTAACAGGCCATTTCCAAGATTATTTTTCGGCTAAACAACTTTCAGTCAGTCTTCCAAACCCTGATATTTTTCTCTGCGTTTTCTTTTAAATTATTTAGTGTTGTAAAAGCCATGGTGGCCACTTTTTGTTGATATTCTTTTGGTTTCTAGTACTTTATTTACATCGTCAACCAACCACCCAATCTAGGAATCAATATTACAAATAATGAAATAAATAAACCTTATTGTTACGTAAAATAATGTACATAATTTTTGACAAGTCAAAATGCTTGGGATAAGGAACTGGAAGGTTATACTATTGCACAGAAGACAAAAAGGAGACAGACAAGGCATTCATTTGGAGAGGCCAAGAAAAACTATGTGAAACCTTGACCAAGACAGCCAAACAATATGCTAGGACCAACTGATTAGAAACGAATTCTTAATAGTAAACAGTGTCCATATTCATAAGTTAACTTGATAGTTGATCATTAAAAATTTTAATCATTATATTTAACAAAAAACCAGATAAAAAGTAATTATCTGACGGAATAATTTGAACATTATTTGATTTTTTAAACATACATTTGAATAAGTTTAAGTGTGACTAAATTAAAAACAAATCCATCAGAATTTGTAAACATGATAAATACTCAAAGGTATTGGTACGCTAAGTACCTTATTTTTAAGCGTTTTAGGGCGTAGCAGTAGGATTTGATTATATAGCAGATACGTTCCTTAATACACCTGTCCCAGGATAGTTTGCTACCTAATATTAATTCTAAAAATTATGTAACTTACCTGTTACAAAAGATTTTGATATATTGTCATTAATGGAGATATCCTTACTTTGGTTACTTATTTCCTTACGACCAGTGAAGCATTTGGCCACAGTTTTATCTGAGTTGAGAACTAGATTATTTATTGCATCCAGTCTATAACCTTACTTCAAGCTTCGTTAGTTTTAACCCTTGTTCATAGTTTTCATCTTCGAAAGATATTATCGTATCATCAGCAAATAATATATCATTGAAGGAGCCAAGAAATTCAGCGAGATCGTTAACAAAAATTAAAAATAGCAAGGGTCTTAAAATTCTAACTCGTTGAACTCCCCTTTTAACTTGTATAAAATTTTATGTATATTTTGTTTTAACTTTGCAATGATTGGATGGCAATTCGACCCTCTGATGTCCCTCTAATACCATACACCTCAATTTTTTAATGGGCAAATCATACGGGACACGGTCAAAAGCTTTACAAAAATCAAAAAATAAATAACAGGGGTTTGTTTTTGCTAATGATTAATTTCAGTAAGCTTCTTCAGTATCGGGAAATTACAGACTCTGTTGACCTACACTTTCAGGACTCGTGTTGGACATTTGCGAGTGTACTGAATTTACTTTAAAAAAATCGACTCTACTCTACTCTCTTATCAATTTATTATCTTTTGTAAAAATATTTTCGCCGTTTGGAAACATTTTCTCGATGTGGGTATCCTTTGAATTATCGATTTAAATTTACTCGCCCAAGTGACGAATAAAATGCATGTTTTGATTTTCAGAGGCAACTGCCTTTAATAAAATAATAGTACTGTAAGGGGTTGCACATAACAGGCAGGTGGAGTGTTAAATTATTTGCACTCGATTTGCTTGTTTCAGGACTAAAAAAAATTTAGTTTTGTTTTTATCACATGGTAAGCCAAACATATGACTGAAGTATTTAAGAACAGAAGAGGTACAAGTGTAAAAGATACTTGTCAGAGTTATATCTCCTCTGAGCGCAATGAATTTCATTATGCAGCCAGACCCTGTGGTGAATAACGTGAGGTGTGTCATTTGCAGGGTGGAAAATAGGTGCTTTTTAGACGGCCTGGCATATTGATAAGCTTTTCAACTCGGCGAGGAAGGCAATTGTAAACCACCCCACTCCTTGTTTTACTTAGCTAAACCTGTAGAAGTTCAAACCAGGACTGCAAAGTTGGCCCCATACAAAAATTTCAAAAATTAACTTGTAAAATTGATCGGTCTACGTTTCTACCGGATTATTCCGGAAAATTTTTTGTTTGTTCCGTCCAAATAAGTGAAAAAACGCCGGGAGGGGCTAACTTCACACTGGCCTTCCCCCGCTCAACTTTTTAAATTTTTTTTGGACTTCAGGGACAGACCTTCGTTTGTTTCGGATGGTCTCGCAAAATATTTTTTTAGTTCCTTTCAAGTAAGCGAGAAATCGAGAAGAACTGGGTGGTGCTACTGTCACTAATCCCCCTCGACTCAATATTTTAAAGTTTTTTACATAGATTGACAGCCCTTCGTTTGTTCCGGATCATTTCGCGAAAATTTCGTTTGTCCCGTTCAAATATGCTAGAAAATCAAAGAAAAATTTGGAGTGGCAAGTATAAGCCCATGCATTCAATACTTTTTGGTTTTTACTTTAAATGATAGCTCTCATTTGTTCTGGATTGTTCTGTAAATTGTTTTGTTTGGTCTGCCGAAATCAGCGAAAAAATCGTGAAAAACTTAGGAATGGTGGCGATACTCTAAGAAATTCAATTTAAACTTTATCGTTATCCCTATCGAGAGTCGTTCTGCTGTTTCGGAACGTTCCATAAATATTACGATTGTTAAGCTCATACTCGCGAGAAAATCGAGGTGAACTGGATGGTACAAACTTCACTTTAGGTCACCCACTCATTAATATTTAAACTTTTTTGTCTAAATCCATGGTCCTTGTTTTTTCCGGCTATTTAAAAAAAATGTCGTTTGTTCAGATGTTGTAAGAGAAAAAGGAAAAAACTGAATGGGTGTACTTTATTCTACCCTTAACATTTTTTTTCTGAAATCTGTAATCTCTGTCCAGAATTTTATAATGAAAGAAAATCGGTCCAGAATAAATATGAAAATATGCCTACTTGGTTCAGGTCTGTCTAGTAAAGTTTGCTATTTCCCGAATTTCTTAGTTTAATTTTTTATCGCATTGTTTTTAAGCAAAAAACAAGGCTAATAATAATCTACTCCTAGTCCATTTTTCATTTTTTATATTTTAGAAAAAGTTTTTTCTCTTTAATGTTTTATTTACTTACTGTAAAACTGCTAAACCTAGTAATTGGGGCGACATATTACATGATACGAAATAGCATTATGGAAGTGTACTTGAACCATTTTGCAGTGAGAGTGGGCAAACAGCAAAATGCGCATTCTTTTTACACATCGTAAGCGTAATCAGGAAATATTTGATTGACAATTGTCAGGTGGTGTAATGTTAAAAAAAGCGTGAAATAAAATGTTAAAAATTCTTAAACAAATTTTTGTTTGTTTTATCCCTGATGCGTGTAGGTTGCAATTTGTTCGATTGAGAACAATAAGCAACCCCATGACCCAATGATATGTATGACGTTTAAATGAGCTGTAGTCTCGTACATACCCAGGCCGACCATTCCTGAGAGAGTATGGTTAATTGACCCCCAACCATCAAAGTACATTGGTAACCACTGTCTAGTATTCAAATTCGTATAAAAGAACCAATTATACTATATACTAGGATTTAAACTAGGAACCTCCATCTCCGAAAATCAGCTGTCAGAAAAGCTGTCGAAAAGTCAGCTAAACAGCTGACTTGCGGCGACGACTTTTCTTCTAGACTAGACCAACCCGTTGGTTACTAAACGAACGACGTAAACAAATTACTAAAGGATTTGTTCATGGATTCGTTGACAGTAGGTTTATGCCTGATTTGAAAAAAGAAACCAAAGCGGCGTGCGATGGACTCATGTATGGAAGGCGACAGCACGGCGGAGAACAACTCTTCAAAATTGCGTATAATATACGTTGTGTATACAATGCGTTTAGAAAGATATCCTGCCAGCCATAACAATAATTTAATCCTGACACTACTATGCGCAGCACCGGTTTCCTTCCAGGATAGTTTGTCAACCCAAAAAATCGTCTATCGGAAAAGAGAGTTTTTTAATTCTATCAAAAAATATATAATTATTTTTAATTTAATTGTATTACTTATATCAAATAATTTGCCGAATAATATTTATTTGAATGTTTAGTAAATTAGATTGTGAGTTTTGAAAGAATTGTAATTCGATGATTAATAAAAATTTGTTTTTATTATTCTTTTAAACTTTTTTTCTTAACACAACACAATATTTATTTATAACTTGTTTTGTCTATTTTCTTAACCGGTGGACGCGAAATTGATAGCAGATGTGAAACTGACGTCCTTGTAAGAATATACATAATATACGTATATTTTTACATAGGGGCGTAGCGAGAGCACTCTGGTGAGAAACTCTCCAAGGTACGGTGTATAAAATAGTTTCAAAACACCGCCATTTCGCATCCGGTACCAAAATTTATTTATTTTTTTGTGTCTCTCTGAGTAACAATAAA
Source organism: Catonia carolina (assembly GCA_035578175.1). NCBI lineage: Eukaryota > Metazoa > Arthropoda > Insecta > Hemiptera > Achilidae > Catonia > Catonia carolina. The sequence continues at coordinate 10,074,851 of JAQMRL010000005.1, read as the reverse complement.
ATTCTCAAAAAATAAATATAGTTGCCCGAAACTATGTACTTTAGTTTAAAAAAATTACGTCCGAAAACCATGTCACAATAAATTTTTATTAAGTTTTTATTAAGGATTACAATTTGGCGTCCGTATACGGACGCCAAATTGCACTCGGACTCCAGATTGTTAGGAAATTGTCAATGTATGGACGCGAAAATGATAGTAGTACATATATATATATATATATATATAACTATATTTTTTAGTATTTTTGTTTTTTTTTAGATTTAGATGGTTATTATCATTAAAATCTTTTGTGCGCTAATCTGGCCTTTTGCAAAATTAAGAATTAGTTGGTTATCCCAATTTTGTTAATTAATTATTTAAATTTTATTAAAATATTCTTGATAATTTATTTTTTTCTTGTTTATTTAAAATCACACCACTGCAGTCCCTCCAGTTGGAGTTTTTTGTTTCCCCCATTGCCAATTTTGTTTTGTGGTCATTTTAAATTCACCCGAACAAAAGGGGTTACAGTTTGGAAAACTATTAAGAACGCAGGTATAAAAACATCACCTTTGTTAGTCAGGAATTGAATCGTTAACGGAAAAGCGGTATTATGTGAGTGATGTAATTTTTTTTTTTTTTTTTTTTTTTTGTAATGTTAGGATAATGGTGACACAAATCGTTAGGCCGTTTGTATCAATTTTCATTAACATACAACACAATTATCATTTTCGTATGGTGTTACAATGAACCGAAACTTTTTAATATTCATTTCGACAAATTAAGATACTTTTTCCTTATGTTCTAAATAAATTTCTGCTTGATTATAAAGTTTGAAGTTTTAAGAAACTAACTTAAACACTTATTAATAATTCATAATGATTATACTGCAAGAATTTGTTACAAAATTTCCCCGAAGAACTACAAGAACAAAATGGTTACCAACATAATTTAAACAAACTTACTGTAAACTTGTAACTTATGAAACCGTCATAACTCTCTCTCTATCATTAAACTTGTCTAAAACACATCTTCATATCACTTCACTAAAATACCACGTTCATACTTTCTTGTAAATATCACAGAATTGTCAGTTTTAATACAGTGTTTACTTACAAGAATAATTAAGTTTCATCGTTTTGGGTGAAGTATTCTTGTGATGGTAATGTATGTTGCTACTTAACGTTTCAAAAATTTATGAATTATTTTTTGGTAAGTAGGTTATTTTTTCACGTTGGTATCTTCCTTACAAGTATTAGGAGTGATACGGTTGATAAAATAGAAGAAAACTTCCATACCCGGACTTGGACTATATTATAAAATGTAAGACTCCAAAAGCCAGAAAATAACAGTAATGATACAAAAAAATCTGGTGTGAAACAATCACACAACTTTCTCTTGCCAATGCAAATAATTAACAATAAATCTAACATTAGTAATAAAACATTACAAAAAAATAAAAAACTAACCTCAATAAACATAACCTAATTTTAATCATGAGTGAAAGACGCAAAATGAAAATCAACCTCAGTTTGGCTTAAAAATACGGAAAATCACTCTTTCACGCTAAACTAGGCTCTGTAGAGAAAAATTCTTTAAATAAAAGTCGTAAATCTTCTAATTTCCTATACTTTATCGTAAATATTATATGTAAATGTCATACTAAGGCCGAAATCTTAAAAAAATCGATTTTCACTCGTTTTCGTGAGAAAAAAAACAGAAAATCGCTAATTACCGCTAAATTAAACGTTATACAAAAAAATGTTGGAAATAAAAGTTGTAGGATTTTAAATTTTCTACAACTTTTATTATTTTTGCGCTAAAACGCATATTAAAGCCGTAATCTTAAAAAAACAATTTTTTTACGTGAAGACCGCCAGACCAAGAATTTCAGCAAACATGGCGCCTATTCTATCTTGTAGAACATAAAAAAATTAGTAAACCAGGCGATTTTTTAAAAAAAAGTAGGACCAGTTTTTGAGAAATTGCAAAAAGTGAAAAATTACACGAATAAACTACTACGTCCGGTTGCCCGAGTTTGATGAAAATGTTCGTGTCGGGTCCGGTAGTAGTATGTAACTTAAGTTTCAAGTTCGTAAGATGTTCTGTTCTTGAGATATTCTGTTCACACAAACACACCCACACGCACGCACGCACACACACAGACCAATCGCTAAAAACATGTTTTTTGGGTTCAGGAGGTCTGAAAACGTGTAGATCCGGTGAAAACTCAATTTCGAAAAATCGACTTGAAAACAATACTTTCCTTGCTATATAGGCCTATTCATATAGACATGAGAAAGTAAATATATATATATATTATATCCTATTATATTTTTCAACATTACTGCGTTTTGAAACTGACAATGTTCTTCTTTTAGTTTTTCTGTTACTTGCATGAAATCCCGTTTGTATCATTCCGTTGATATTGCCTGTTCATTTTTAATTTATCGTAAATGTTCCTGTTCGTTAATTTCGTCTAGTTACTCCCTGTTACAATAATTACATGATTGAAAACAGTTCCTTTCGTTTGGTCCATTTATGTTTCTAAATTTTATATTGCCTAATAATGTTTGTAGCTGTTGTACGTGATTTTGGAATTTGTTTTTTCATACTTCGTGGTAACCAAGTTTTCGTCTTGTTTTGGTTCAAAACATTTTTCTTCTTCTTCTTCTTCAGGTTTCTATCCGTTTCGGATGTTAGCCATCATTTATTAACAATCTGAACCTTATTTACTGCTGCTCGAAACAGCTGTGTTGTCGTTTTCGAGTACCACATTCTCAGATTTTTCAAGCAGGAAATCCGTCTTCGCCCCACGCTACGTTGTCTAAATATTCTTCCTTGCAATATAGATTGCAGCAACCCATGCCTTTTCTCGTTTCCACAAATATTTGAGCTTTCTAATCTGTATCGTGTTCGTGACGTCTTTTGATTTCTGCATGCGTCTCTCCTCATCATAGACGCGATCCACCAGGAGATACTCACCATCCTTCTGTAGAGCCACATCTCAAACGCTTCAAGCCTTTTACTCACAATTAGTTGCTGCACAATTTTATTGATTTGCACTTTTGTAAATTTGTAACTAACTTAATTTCTATTAATCTAAAATCTGTAACAAGTGGTACCTTTTTACTTTCTCTTGCCTATATGAATATATAGGAAGGAAAGTATTGTTTTCATGTCGATTTTTCGAAATCGAGTTTTCACCGGATCTATACGTTTTCAGACCCCCTGAACCCAAAAAAACATGTTTTTAGCTATTGGTGTGTGTGTGTGTGTGTCTGTCTGTCTGTGTACAAAATATCTCAAGAACGGAACATCGTACGAACTTTAAACTTGAAACTTTAGTTACATACTACTACCGGACCCGACACGAATATTTTCATCAAAATCGGTCAACCGGAAGTAGTAGTTTAATCGTATAATTTTTCACTTTTTTGCGATTTTCTCAAAAACTGGTCCTACTATTTTTTTTTAAATCGCCTCATTTACTCCATTTTTTATTCTCTACAAGATAGGGTAGGTGCCATGTTTGCTGAAATTTTTGGTGAGGGTGTTCTTACGTAAAAGAAGTGTTCTTTTTTAAGATTACGGCTTAAATATGTATTATAGCGCAAAAATTTATGAAATAAAAAACGTAGAGAATTTAAAATTCTACAACTTTTATTTCAAACATTTTTTCGTATAACGCTTAGTTTAGCGGTAATTAGCGATTTTCTGTTTTTTCTCACAAAAACGTGTGAAACATCGATTTTTTTTAAGATTTCGGCCTTAGTATTCATTTTATGAAAAAGTGTTTATAATTAAATTTATAGATCTACAACTTTTATTTAAAGCATTTTTCTCTACAGAGCCTATTTTAGCGTGAAAGAGTGATTTTCTGTATTCTTAAGCCAAACTAAGGTTGATTTTCATTTTGTGTCTTCCAGTCATTATTAAAATAAGGTTATATTTTTAGAGGTTAGTTTTTTGTTTATTTCTAATGTTTTATTACTAATGTTAGGATTATTATTAATTATTAGCATTGGCAAGAGAAAGTTGTGTGAGTGTTTCACACCGATTTTTTTCTTTGCTTTCACGGCCTCATTTGTCCATTTGAATTAAATTTAGTAATCCTTGTTGATTTGTGTTTAGAGTTCTTGCGTTTTACCCAATAATTCTTCATATTTTGGGATTTAATCTGTCTGGTTTTATCTGTACTAATCATTGACAACTGAGCTCGAGTTTTTTCGACTAATCTTGTGTATTTTTTTTAAGAAACTTAAGCTGTTCAGATTTTTTTAAAAGATCTTGTTCTACAATATTAAGTTCTTGTATATCTTGCTTGATTTCGGCCAACCACCTTGGAGGATTTTCCACGAGTTAATTATAGAAATGAGTTGTTTAGTTACTCGATTATCTGGTATTCTAAGTAAATGCCCGAAGAAAGAAATTCGTTTGTTCCACATGATGTCAGTAATTGGCTCGATTTCATGGTAGAGTTCAGAATCTGTCATTAAGATCCAGATATCGTTGAGTTTCCGTTTTTGTTTATGCAAGTCCCAAGGATTCTTCTTTCTATCTTAAAAATTTATGTCATTTTGTGATACCATTACATTATAAAAATACCACTCTTAAAAAAAATTTTTTTTTACCACGAGAACACAGCTGCCCCAAGAATTTCAGCAGACATGGACGCTTACCCTATCTTGTAGAGCATGAAGCGAGTCAACTTTTTTTTTAAAACGAGACACCCATTTTTGGAAAATCGCACGAATAAACTAATACTACTACCACCACTACCACCACCACCACCACCACCACCACCACCACCACTTCCAATTAACCGATTTTGATGAAAATATTAATGTCGGATTTCCTAGTGGACTTCAAAGTTTCATCGTTGTACGATGTTATGTAATGAGGTATTTTGTTCACACATAAACACACTCACAGACCTATCATTAAAAACATTTTATTTTCAGGGGGCCTGAAAACGAGTGTTTCTAGTGTAAGTTCTATTTAGAAAAATTGACATGAAAACAATACTTTCCTTCCCTATATATTTTTCATACAGGGCAAGAGAAAGAAAAAATTACTACAAAGAGTTTTTACGTTAGTGTAGTGAGCTCTAATAAAGCTCAACGTTACTTAATGACTAAGTGTTATAATAAACAGTGAAAATATTCTTAGAATCTTTAAAGTTCTATACATTATAAGTTTTATAAAAAAAACACCAAGTAATAAAATGAACTTTTTTATATTCATAAAGTTCCAAAGAACAAACAGATGTTACAACATTTTGTAACGCTTGCCAAAAAGTAAACTTATGTATTAAAATATAATATCATGGTTTCTTTTTGCTAATTTTTTCCTTATAATTTCCTAAACCAAAATTGTACAACAGAATTGTATAAGTAATTTTCGTTTTTTTATATTAATTTTTAAGTAAAATCTGTGGTGGAAAATTGAAGAAAATGATGGATTTTCTGTCAGAAAATATTACAAAATATTCTTTCTAAGAGGACTTATACTTTTAAAAAATATCTTCTTTGTTATTTGTAGAAAGCACTTAATATTTTGAAATAACCGTAGATACAAGAATGTAATATAGGCATAAAATACATTCGAGAAGTAAAACCTTTCTAACGATTTTCTTTAAGTAATAGAAAATTTCATTTAAAAAGTTTTAATACCCACGCGTTTTCTTGGTTATAAATAAAATGGACCAAAAATCGCTTTAAATATTTTATGAATTTACTTAATTAATTTTTTTTACTTTTTAAAAATTTTGATCGGATTATATGTTCCTACTTTGGGATTCGAACATAAATGTAGGCTACACAACTAATTAAAGTTCTCACGTTAACACAGGGTCCGTTGTAAAGGAAATACACCGAAATCGCAGTGAACGAAACACTTAATTAAATCATAATGAAAATATGCGAAGTATTCCAGAACTGCAACAATTTTTTTAGATTTTTAGATCTTCAGAAATTTTTTGTTTTGCTCTTTAATGAATGTGTAAAAAATTCGGAAAAGGTTTGAAATTTTTTAAATTTATCTTTTATGAATAAAGCATATGATAAATATGACTGAAGCGTTTAAGAACAAAAGAGGTATAGATGTTAAAGACACTAATCAGAGTTATCTCCTTTGGAAGTAATAAATTTCATTTTACAGCCAGACCATGTGGTGAATGAAGTGAAGGTGTCATTTGCAGAGTGGATGGTAGATGCGTTTCAGAAGGCAGGGAATGCTGATAAGCATACATTTCCACTTAGTGAGAAAGGCATAAGTAAGCTACTTCACTCCTCGTTTTACTTAGTAAAGCCTCTAGTGGTTCTTACCAACCTTTCAGTTGATGCTCTAAACTACAACGAATAAAGAATTTCTTTTTATCTCTTTCACATTAAAACATCTGATTCGATTAGAAGCCACAAAAATAAATTGTATACACGCCAAGGTGCAATAAGAAGCAACTGAACTGTCCACAACTTTACAGCTATCAACTCATGTTGATTGACCTTGATAGTGGTGCCTATTTCTTTCTCTTTAGGTGTTCAGATGTAGGCTGTACTTTTTTGTCGAGAGAAATTCAGCGACCCTTTTTTCTTGCAATAGTAGGGTTTTAATAGTGAAAATGAAAATAAACTACAGAATCACAATATTTTTATTTAGAATTCATTAAAAAAAAAAAAAAACAGAGCTCTGCGCTTATCAAAAAGGAATATCTGCATAGTTTTTATAAATACATTAAGGACTCCGTAATTTAAAATTCTCAAGTTTGCTTTTGGTGCTCATTTTTATGTAACAATAAACCCTCTCGTACGATTTAAAATTCTGACAGTAAAGAAACTAATCGAGCCCTTCTGTAGTAAATTTTTCAAACGATTAGGTAAACACCCTAATCAAGTAGCTCGTGACCTATCTACAAGGAACTTCCCTTCTGATCGACGACGTATAAAGCGAAAATGGAGCAGAGACTTCTTCGTCTGAATAATGGACAACACCTAGAGTAAACACCTCTTCCCCTGAAGTAAATTTCCACACAGGCCATTAAATTAAATATCATATAGGCCTACGGAATTTTGTAGCTCATTTTATAATACCGTAATAAAAATTAAAGGCGATTATAAAGAAAAAAGACTTCATAAAAATCGCTTATTAAACGGAAAATCGAATTAACTGTGTTTGTATTAAATAGATTTTGATGTAACAGCCAACAATATTCATGACTTTACAGTAGTATGAGATAATAAAAAACTGGCGTGAAACACTAACACGACTTTATCTTGCCAATTTAAATAATGAAAAATATAACCTAAATTTAATCATGAGTGAATGACGCAAGAAGAAAATCAACCTCTGCAGAACTTAAATGTAAACGGAAAATCAGTGATTGCCTCTAGAATAAGCTCTGCAGAGAAAAATGCTGAAAGTAAGATGTAAGTTTGTTAATTTCCTGTCGGCTCTAACTTTGATTATATTTATACTCTTTTGTCGTGAAAAGCATACTAGGGCCGTAATTTTAAAATATCCATTTTTCTACCGAAATTGATTAAAAAAAAAAACAGAAAATCACTAATCCCCGCTAAACTAAGCGTTGTACAAAAAAATGATTGAAATAAACGTTGTACGTTTCAAAATGTTCTACAACTTTAATTTTATGCACTTTTGCCCTAAAATGCATACTGAAGTCGCTATCTTAAAAGAAACATTTGTTTCTACGAGGGTACAGTCTCCCCCAAGTAGCTCCTAGGGCGCTTACCTTACCTTGTAGAGCATAAAAAATGTAGTAAATGAGAAGATTCTAAAATTAATCGTAAGAGCCCCATTATGAAAAAAATCGCAAAAAAGTGAAAAATCACACGAATAAACTACTACTTTCAGTTGACCGATTTTGATGAAAATTTTCGTATCAGGTCCGGTAGAGGTACTTTAAGTTCCACGTTTCAACTTCGTACGATATTCCGTTCTTGAGATATTTTGTTCACACGCAAAGACAAATCGCTAAAAACATGTTGTTTTTGGATTCAGGGGGGTTGAAAATGTGTAAATTCGGTAAAAACTCGATTTAAAAAAATTTACATGAAAGCAATAGGTACTTTCCTTCCCTACAGAATCATACACGACAAAAGAGAGTAAAAATGACACTAATCGAGTAAATTTAAATTACATTAATGTAAATATATCTCGAAAACCATTATTTGAATTGATTGCTAAAGATCAAATGAAAGATTAATTAAAGCATTGAATATAGAGATCTTATAACGTAGGCCTTGGTTCAATACAGAACACTTAAAGGATTAGATTTTGACTAACAGGATATTTTCGGAGAACTTAGTTAACTAATCTCTAACCATTACTTACTTTTACTTTATCCTTAATTCCTTAAGTGCTTTGATGGACCATTAGAGTCCTAAAAGGTTTTAATTATTTCACTAAGAATTCGTTGCTGTATGTGAAAACACTTTTTCATGTGTGAAAACAGTACCTTAAACAGTGTGGTTTTATGAATAAGTGACAAGCGGTTATTTCTTCTCATTTTTTGTTTTTTGTAAACAGAATTTTCTATAATCTGTTTTTTAAAGAACAATAGAGTTTTTAAAAAGTTAATTATCTTAAAACGGTATCTCCCAGTGGAAATACCTTTGAAAAATAAACATTAATAAATCTCTTCTTTTACTTCTTACAATCAAGGATTAGGCTTCTGCCTGTTTCGACTGACAACAGCGATAAACAACTAGAATTATTGCCATCTTTTGCGTGGCCTCTCAATATCTCTTCTTCCCACTAGTCTGTAATTCAAATCTCTGAGGTGATCCTTCCCTCAGGGCACGTGCCCCCTCCATATATTTCGATATTCTGCAATCTTCCCGTTCAGGTTGTAAACATCCTGTTCCGTTCTTCACATTTCTTCACATTTCAAAAGCGTCTATCCTCTTTCTTTCTACAGCCCCTATCACCCACATTTCACTCCCGTATAATCCTACACTCCAAACATAAAGTTTAAAGAAAATTTTCCTAATCTGGAAGTCAATATTTGTAGTCAGAAAGCTGGTTTTAATTTCAAAGGCTTTTCTAGCTTGAGCAATTCTACTTTTGATATACTTGTGTTTCGACCATCCTTTGTTATTTTAATCCCTAGATAGCAGAATTCCTTAACTTCCTGTTTGGTTTCTTTGCCTACTTTTAAATTTCCCATCTCTTCTGAACCACTCTTGCTGCTGCACAACACTCTCATTTTGTTCTTATTAGTTTTCATGAAGTAATCCTTTCTCATGATCTCCTCCATTCCATTTAAGATATCCTCTAGTTCTTTCTTTGTCTCGGCTAATACTACTAGATCATCGGCGAATCTTAGAATTTTTATTGTTTCTCCTTGAATTTTTAATCTTGCATCAAATTTTTCCTTCACTTCATTGATAGCCTCTTCTATGTACAAGTTAAAAAGTAGTGGTGACAATGAAAGTCCTTGTCGTGCACCTTTTCTTACAGCAGCCTCTTTTTCGTACCCCTTAATTCTCAAAACAGCCGTTTGATTCTTATACAGACCGTAGATAACTTTCCTTTCTTTGTATTATATATCATTATATAAATATTTATATAATTAATAAATATTTATTCATTAATTTTTTAATAAATATTTGATATAAATGAAACGGAACGTTTTGTTATTTATGAATTAGAGATTCTGAAAGAACTCAAGATAAATGTCACAGTATTTTCCTTCTGTACAAACCAAACAATAGTAAGAGATAATGTTTTTGTAAAGAGAACTAAAAATGTAATGTGTGTGCTTTTTAAGAATAAAAAATGGTAACTTAAAATATTGACTCAATTTTAATATGTTTTCTTATATAAAGCTTTTAGAAATTATTCTAATATTTCTTATAAAAATGATGGATAGCATATTTGACAGTTTTCAGTATACAAGAAAATTTGCAATTTATTTTGAAATTTAAGTTATATTTTAAACAAAATTTTATTATCAGTTTTCAAAAATAATATTCCGTTAAAAATACAAAGGCAAATTAATTCATTTTGTAAAGAGCTTTGGTATACAGTAACAAGTGAACCGTGGTTTTCCATGTTTGTTTTTGACAACGGTCATAAATTTTAAAATATACTGTGTTATAACAGTTAAATTTTTTGCTAACGAAATATTCTGCATATTTAGAAGTTCATTGAACATTACATTAGACATATTAATTTTTAACTACATTTGGGATTATTTAATAAATGTGATCTATAATGTGATCTAAATGTGATTTATAAATGTTTTGTACCTAGGCACAACTGTTAATGAAAACAATGACAGCTCTCAGGAAATTCGCATCAGAATAGAACAGGCCAGAAAAACATTTATAAAGATGAAGAAACTGTTCTGCTGCCGAGATTTAAGCCTTGAATTAAAAACACGTCTCCTAAGATGCTATGTCCTATCCGTACTGTACTATGGGATGGAGGCTTGGACAATGAAGAGGATTGATGAAAGGAGACTGGATGCATTTGAAATGTGGCTGTACCGGCGAATTCTGAGGATTTCATGGGTGGAAAAGATGACGAATGTGGAGGTGTTGAGACGTATGCATAAAGAAAGAGAAGTACTATTAACAGTGAAGAAAATAAAATTATTGTATATGGGACATGTCATGAGGGGAGAAAAATATAAAATTTTACAAGTGATTGTCCAGGGGAAAATCCAAGGAAAGAGATCCTTGGGAAGAAGGCGAAAATCCTGGCTGAAAAACCTAAGAGATTGGTATGGTTGCAGCAACAACGAATTGTTTAGGGCTGTGACATCAAAGATAAAAATCGCTCTGATGATTGCCAACCTTCGAAGCGGAGATGGCACCTGAAGAAGAAGAAGAATAAATGTGACTGCGGGTTAGTTAAATAATGAAGTTAATGAATAAGCCAGCTTCCTATAAAAAAAACACAATAGGAGTATGAAGCTTTCCTTCAAGAAAAATGAAAAATTGATTTTTTTCATATTCTATATATTGTTTTTAGGTCAACAGTCTAAAGGCTGGTTTGAACCTCTATATGCTTTACTGAGTAAAACGAAGAGTGAGGGGGTATACTAGTGCCTTCCTCACTGAGTTCAAAATTTTCTTATCAGCATGCCAGGTCCTATGAAAGCATGGCAAGAGAAAGTCGTGTGAGTGTTTCACACCAGATTTACAGGTTGACTGCTATGAAACATATTTTTATGTCTCAGTTCGGATTACCAGATACGCTTTGAGACACATATCAGTGTCTCATTTTTGGCGTTTTTGACTTATTCTGGTAGTGAAATTATGCTGACATCAGAAAAATGCCCTTAATTTTTTTTTTTTGCTCGGATGTTATTTCATTTTGTGTTCAGTATTTATATTTGCACTTTTTAAAAATAAAGAAAAATTTTGGCTGCCTCCAGGCGTGGTCCAGGTTACCGTGCTTGCCTACTAACGGAAGGTCCCAGGTTCGATTCTCGAATGTGGTCTGGAAATTACCCGTCAAAACCCCCTTGTTTTATAGGCCTATTCAAAGTAGTCGCTAATAACCAAAATGTTGATACGACTTAAAATAAAGAAATCCGTATTTTTATATGGAAGAACACAATTTGTTGTTCAAAGTGATGCATAACAACAACAAACATTATTTTTCTTATTTTTATAAAAGACAGATTCTTGTCTAAATTTTTTTGTATAAAAAATAAAAGAATTAAATTATATTTTTCTTACCAGTAATTTATTGTTATATACTATTCTGCATAAAATGAAAAAAAGTTGTAGCATTTTTAGCAAGACTAATACTCATCACTCGAATTGCAGTTAACCTGTTAATAAGAAGTAACCCACCAGGTTAATCTAAAGAAAAACTCGTCACCGCGAATCATCTGTTTAACAGGTGATATTTAAAGGCGAAGGTTTCTGGTTCGAGTCCTAGTAATGTTATATACTCTTATACGTATTTGAATACTAGACAGTGGTTACCGGTGAACTTTGATAGTTAGGGTTCAATTAACCATACTCTCTCAGGAAAAGTCAACCTGAATCTGTACTAGACTACACTTCATTGGCAAGTCATACAATCATCCTCATCTCATTGGGTCATGGGGTTGCTCATTGTCCTTAAGGGGAAACTGTATGATACTTTTGACTGAAAATTTCAATTTTCGGTTTTTTGTATTTTTCAATATTTTAGACCTAGATCTACCAGTAAAACATTAAATTACCTACGTTAAAAGAATATTTTAATTAAAAAAAAGTGTTTATTACGTTTACCCAGAAAAATGATGTCACCAAAAACAAATATTTTGTATAATTTTAACTGCTATTTATAACTGTATTATAACTGCTCGTTTCAGTGCAAAGGAAATTTTAGTTCTTTTAAATATCTGCAGCATTATTTTTAACAATCTCAGCGTTTCTAACCAACTTTTAATGAGAAATTTATTTGTTTGTGTATGCCTTTTCCCGTAAATTTTGATTTTAACGCATTCAATGCTGAGCAATTATGACGTATCTCTCCCTTTGAGCTGATTACTCGTGCAGTGTGTTCTCCGCTTGCTTTTTGTAGGGCCTACAACTTATGTTATTAACGTTTTCATAGATTTATTTTATTTTCGACCTATTCATGGATTTATGTTTGTTAATAACATAAAATAACGATATAATGATATAATAATAGTATGCTAATAACATAACAAAAGTAAACAATTCAATGTTTTTTAGGTTTATTTTCGTCTGTTATAATGAATGTATTTCTTGTTTGAATTTTTCCATTTACGCATAATTTCTTAAACTTTTTTAAACTACAAATAATTACTTTTAAAATAAATTTAAAAGTGCAAGCTATTTTGAATCGATACCTGCAAAGATACTAAATTCACGGCTTCAATTGTACCCTGAAAAACTATTAAAAATACTAAACGAGTTTACTGTACGAGGATAGAAGATCGTATGACGAAAATTTAAAAACGAACTTTTTTTTTCCGGGGTTCCTACGGCCGGCGCCGCTTCCCGCACTTCAATCTCCATTCTCTTCTATCCTCCCAATCACCCTCATCCATCCCTCTTTCCCTCATGGCTTCCTGTATTCCCTTTTTCCACGTTTTCCTTGGTCTACCTTTCTTCCTTCTGTTGGTTGGGACATAAGACAACATTCTTTTTGGCCACCTCTCATCACCCATTCTCTGCACATGACCATACCATATCAGTTGTCGTCTCTCTATCCTATCCACAATGGTATCTTCTACATGAGCTCTTTTCCTGATGTCGTCATTCCGGATATGGTCCAACCTGGACACTCTACATGAACGGCGCAGAAAGTCCATTTCAATTGCTTTAAGCTGGCTGTCTATTTTTGATGTTATTTACCAGCACTCTGCCCCATAAGTTGTTATTGGCTCCACAATAGTGTGGTACAAAAACGAACTGCACGGTTGAAAATAAAACCCCTTTCTGAGGGCTATATAATAGCGACAAACTGATATCCGACAGGCAGTGTCCCTCCGGAATTAATTAAAATGATAACAAAACAGAACCCACTAGGTGAGACGGCAGCCTGGCTGTAACACCTACCCACGACCCGCTAGGCGAGTTTTTAGCACTGAATGTGTTAATTAGATACATTTTTCTCGAAAACTATTAAACTTACCGGGCTAAAATGTTTACTTGTTAATCATCTTGTACATGCACATATGAATTCCTCAGATGCTCCAAAAAGTTAGTAATAGGTATGCAAAAAGGTAGAAAAAAATTGTATGTTATTCTATATACATTTTTTTAATTTGTAGTCCAACAGATTAAATCTTCAAATGTCAGGTGCTAGATATACCCAACAACTATTGTGTGTAAAGTTTCATTTTCCTATCTTTTACCAATTTTATGAAAAATGTATCTAAAAGTAGCAAATGTATCATCGGCGGGATACAAAAGTACAGTCCCCCTTAAATTCAACAGACTGCAACGTACAGACAGTAGAACTTAAAGCCAGAGTGGTTCGATATCTTGGCTTATGGCTTGACAGGTGCCTAACTTGGAAGCATCATCTCCGTACAAAACGTTTATAACTTAATCGCCGCCAGAAGCTACTCTTCTGCTTAATTAACCCTCGATCAAAATTGAATCTCCGTTCCAAAATTTTAACATACAAAACCCTTTTGAGACCAATCTGGACTTATGGTGTCCAACTCTTTGGAGTAGCGGCAGAGAGTAATTTAAAGTCGATCCAGGCCTTTTAATTCTTAAGACTTGCATCTGGCATTCCTTTTTATGTAAGCAATAAAACTCTCCACGATAATTTCAAAATTCCAACAGTAAAGAAGCTAACCGCGTCCTTGTATAGTAAATTTCACGAACGACTAGACGTCCATCCAAACCAATTAGCCCGTGATCTAGCTACAAGGAACTTCCACCTGTGTGAAGTCTCAAAGGAAAATGGAGTAAAGACCTCTTGGTCTAAATAACGGATAATACCCGTAGTTATAAACGGAGAATGTACCACTGGGTACCTCTTCTCCCTAAAGCGAAACTCCCCGCCACCATTCGGAATTTCCGGAAATTTCCGTCTTAATTTTGCGTCTTTCACTCATGATTAAAATTAGGTTGTTTTTTGTTTATTTCTAATGTTTTATTACTAATGTTAGATTATATTGTTCATTATTTGCATTGGCAGGAGAAAGTTGTGCGAGTGTTTCACACCAGATTTTTAAAATTAACGTATCATTATAAGACTGAAATATTCACACTGATGACAAAACAACATATTTTAATACTCGCTTTACAAGAAACGCGTTTTACTGCCGCAAACACTTTTGATTCTGGGAACTTCAGGATGTTTACAGGACAACATGAATCAAGAATAGGAGCTGACCTACAGCAACCAGCGAGAACAGAATAAAGATTCTTTATTCTGTTCTCGCTGACAGCAACTCGGAATAATATTCTGCGTAAACAAACGGATCAAAGACTCAATAACAAAATCACACTCACCTTCTGAAAGGATCTGTACTTTAACACGGAAATGCGGAAATAAGAGATAGCTACACCTAATATGTAATGCATGCGCCCCTATCAAAGTGGGCAATCGGTTAAATCCAGAAAAGGCGGAGGTATTATGGGAACCGCTAGAGATAAAGCACCAGATAAGAGCGTCCAAATTTCAGATGGTGAATTCAACGCACTAATCAGAAAAAACAGTTCCGGAAGATTGTCAGCGACTATCCAGCACACAAGAGAACAAATCGGAATAATAAAATATTAATTGAATTGTGTGAAACATTTCATCTCAAACAGATGTCCACTAATTTCATGAAACTCCCTGAGAAACAGAAAATAATTATGACGAACTCTGGGAGGAAAATTTTGGTGAATTCCAAAGAGATCACGTTGCAATCTCGGAGGAAAACACGAAGAAAATCATGAACGAAAATCATGATGAAGAAAATCGTGTGGAAAGATGAAGAACCCGAAGATAAATATTAAAAAAAAATCAAGGTGAAGAAACAAAACTGCATCACCTCCAAATGTAAGAGGACTTCTAAAAATAGCAGTAGAACTGCATAAAAACGAAGCTGCCGAAGAAGATTGAATCTGTGCAGAAGTGTTGGGGAAGTAACCATCCAAGCACATGGAAAAATCTGGGTAACTGAGAAGATTCCCTGTGAATAGAAAACGGCACTGATACATCCACTGCATAAAAAAGGAGGTAGAACGGATGTAAACAATTACCGCGAAATTTCTATTTTATTCGTGACGTAAAAAGCACTTTCCAAAAAACCGTTTGGCTAGAGTAGACAAACAGTAGATCAGAAACTGGTTGAACATCAAGCCGGATTCAGGAAAGGAAGATCCTATGGAGAGTAGATATTAAACGTAATTTTAGTACTTGAAAGTTATATTTCAAGAGATATAGTGGTAGTGTTTGTTGATTTTAAAAAAGCTTATGATTCAATCGACCTAGAAACACTACTGATGTTTTAGAAGAATTTGGAGTGGATATGAAGATAACGGCAATCATTAAAGAAACATTAATACAGACACGATAAAAAGTAAAAAATATAAAAAATAAAATTTCTAGGAGAAATCTAAGAGTTTGAAATCAAAACAGGCGTTAGGCCGGGTTATGGACTTTTACCGAGGTTTTTACCCGTGTGCTAGAGAAAGTTATACAAGAATGGGAAATGGAACTTGCCAATAAAGGATTCTTAAAACACAGTAAACAATGGAAGACCAAAGAACGGTATAAACTGTGTTGCTTTTACAGACAACCTAGCAATCGTTTCTAGGAACATGAAAACACCAATAGAATTTATCAACGTGTTATAAGAAGAAGCTGATAAAGCAGGAATACAGATTTCCTTCGAAAAACTGAATACTCAACGAACATAAAAAAAGCCCCGCGTCACTATATAATATTAGTCCATATCAAACCAACTTTTTTTCTGTAATCCTGGGTTCTCTTGGGTAGAGTACAACAAAGGAGATATGGCCTACACCAGTTTCGTTTCTCAGAACCTGGCTTTTTAACATATTACACACATCCTAATTACTATAAATCCATCCCACGAGGCAAAATTGGGACCCGTTGGTCTTTGGGCTAAAATTAACGGCACATTATCAGGATTGGTCGTCCCGCGTCTGTGCAATACTACACCTCACTTACACGCGGCATACACATCATCCTCATTTCATTGGGCCATACGATGACTTACTGTTTACAAGTTGAACAGATTGCAACATACACATTCAGCATGTAGAAAATAAATTACTATAAAAAATAATGAGTACCTATCCTTACTTTTTTCCCAAAAACCAGTAGGCCTACGTGTAACCTGTGGAAATCGTGTTTTGTAAAGAACATTAATGTATCTTAAGAATCGACTGTTTGTTTTCGAAGTGTGAATATTTCAGTCTTATAATGATACATTAATTTTAAAAATCTGGTGTGAAACACTCGCACAACTTTCTCCTGCCAATGCAAATAATGAACAATATAATCTAACATTAGTAATAAAACATTAGAAATAAACAAAAAACAACCTAATTTTAATCATGAGTGAAAGACGCAAAATTAAGACGTTATTTTCGACGGTATTTTCTTTAAAAATTCAGAAAATCACTCTTTTACGCTAAATTAAGCTCTATAGAGAAAAATTCTTTCAGTAAAAGGTGTAGATCTTTAAATTTCCTATAAATTTTGTTCTATACACTTTTGTCGTAAAATGCATACTAATGCCGAAATTGTAAAAAATCGATTTTTTTACACTTTTTCGTGAGAAAAAAAACAGAAATTCGCTTAACTAAGCGTTATACAAAAAAATGTTCGAAATAAAAGTTCTAGGTTTTTGAATTGTCTACTTTTGAATTGTCTCTAATTAAGACGGAAATACGGAAATTTTGAAGCTCAATGTTTTGCTCGAGTTCCAGCTTTGTGTAGTTGCGGGTTAAGGGTACGGATGAGGTGTATTGAATGAGTGACGCATGCTGGGAGAACAATTAATTGTTGTATTACTCTGATACAAAACATTCGTTTTCAAACTTTCCGTATTTAACATATTTGTTTGTATTTATTACAATTATTTATTTAAATGTTTTGATATAAAATGGTAAGTTAAATATTATGAATCCGATCAAGTTAATAACCCGATAGGTATTTGTTAAATTAATGCGCCAGATGATAAGAATATGTTTTAGTCTAGTTAGTACACGCTACCACTACAAATGCACCAGCTGTAAAACACTACTAATTCATTCATACACTCATTCATTCTCCCACTACTATAACAACGCACTGCATTCCACAACAACTACACGGAGCTGGGACTCAAGCAGTACAGTACCGTAATAAGAATTAAAGACAAAAAAATGGTGGTTACCGGTGTACTTTTATGGTTGGGGTTCAATTAACCATACTTTCTCAAGAGTGGTCGACCTGAGTCTGTACAACACTACACCTCATATGCACGTCATACACATCATCCTCATCTCATTGGGTCATGGGGTTGCTTGTTGTTGTTTCGGTCAACAGCCGAAAGGCTGGTTTGAACCTTTAGAGGTTTTACTAAGTAAAACGAGGAGTGAGGTGGTTTACCATTGCCTTCCTCACTGAGTGAAAAACTACGCTTATCAGCATGCCGGGCCCTCTGAAAAGCACATATTTTCCACTCTGCAAATGACACCTTCACTTCATTCACCACAGGGTCTGGCTGTAAAATGAAATTAATTACTTTCAGAGGAGATAACTCTGATTAGTGTCTTTTACACCTCTGCTTCTTCTGTTCTTAAATGATTCAGTCATTTAATTGGCTGACCATGTGATAAGAAGCAGTACTATTTATTTTAGCCCTTCAAACCAACAGATTGAGTGTAAATAATTTGACACTCCGCCTGTCTGTTATGGGCAGGGGGTTGCTTATTGTTCTGAATTGAACAGTTTGCAACGTACACACATTAGGGATTACAAAAAAAAGAAGAAAATAACAAGCATTGTTGACAATAGTACTGTATATAGCATCATTATAAACGCCTGGATATCTGCAACAGGAAGAGCAAACTAGCAACGCTTGTTAGGATTATGATCAGAATGAAGCACGTCTATATTATTCTGTACCAGGACCAGTAAACCGATTTATAATTCCTGGTGTGTATTATTGTGCTACAGCAGGATTTGTGTGACATTTTGTACTACATTTCAACTGTGACACGAGTTGCACTGCATACAGTATCCTGGATATTTGATTCGTCAACTTAAACATAACCGTATTTACCCAGTACGTGGGATTAATTACCTGTAAAATATTTAAATCACGATAGTCGTTCATGAAGAGTACAATGCAGATGTTATTTATTTACTATCTTTCATTATTTTTTAATAAAACTCTGTTAATTTCAAGTGAATATTTCCTAAAAACGGGAGTACTTTACTCACAAAACTAAAATGGTAATTTTTTTATTTAAACTGTTGGACTATTCTTAAAATTAATCCTTATTATAACAAACAACTTTTATTTCAAGCGTTTGTTTTTCTATAACGCTTAGTTTAGCGTCAATGAAAGTGAATTTCCTCATCAAAATCGGTAAAAATGGGATTTTTTAAGATTGCAGCTTTAGTATGGATTTTACGACAATAGTGTACATATCAAAGTTATAAGAAAAAAAATAAATCTACAATTTTTATTTATATTTGTTTTGATACAGAGCGTAGTTTAGCGTCAACTATTGATTTTCCGTATTTTTAAGTGCTACGTTTTATTTTTTATACATGTGTACATTTTTACAGTTGAGTTTACTCTGAACAAGTAAGATACGTACGCAAAAATTAACTATGTTAATAAACATATACGTTAAAAAATGTTGTTTTAAACATATTCATTGTTTCCATGTTGCAGAATAGCAGTCTATGTTTTATTACATCGTTGATAGATCATTCAATTTAAGTAACCAATTGTTGTTAATTCAAGAAATAATTTTAAAAGTAATCAAAAGTAAATAATTTCAATTTTAAAAATAAATATAATCAACAATAATAAAATATATATTAAGAAGATGTATGAGAAGAAAATTAAATATTAAAATAAATTAATTCCAAAAGCCAAATAGTTTAAATTCAATCAAGGAAAACAAAAGAAAGTAGTATAATTTTATGAATCCGAAAACCGTTTGCTGATACCTCTTGTTGTTTATGTCATCTGGATGTAACGGACGGACATAGGAAATTTTACATTAAAATTTTAAAATAAGAAATAAGTAAAGAAGATTAATAAAACAACAAGAATTAATTTTGGAACTAATTAAAATTACTTTAATATTTTAAAAATATCTATAAAACCAATTGTAACAATGATCAAGTGCCCTATTCGATCCCGGTCAATGGAAGGAAACACATGAAGCAAAAAATCTTAACTATTTTATTAACTTAATAATTTTGAGCTCATAAGTAGATTTAAAATAAAAATTCAATTTAATATTAGAACAAACATTTCATGTCATTAATTAATTTAGTATATATTTAGAGTTGTAGCAGTATCATCAATAAATTCCACTCAAGTTAATAATTTTGTAACATTTTAATTTTTGTCAATCAATTTTTCAATTTGCACTAGTTCACTCAATTTAAATATTTCAAGTTAAACTTTCCTTTTCTTTATTTCTTTAAAAATCATTACAAAGTACAACGAAATCATTTTAATATTATTATAAAAATGTAAAATAAACAGTTGGGTGTTGTTTCCCGAAAAGTTCAATCGCCTTACTTCCGTCATTATCATGATCACAAAAAGAATGTAACAAAAAGAAATCGCCTAAAGGTATATCGTTCCAGTAACGTTCTTTCAGTTTCATTTCCAATAGCCCTACAAAACTCCCAAAAAAGTCTTTTCCTTTAATACATTCTTTTTCGTTTTACTTTTTTTGTCGCTCAAACAAATATAATACTTGTTACGTTCAGTCGGTATTCTTTTTCCCTGTTTATTATTACTTGAAAAAGATTCTTTTAGGTATCTTATCCACGTGGCTAAAGGAAGGTGAAAAATACAACTAGAATTTTAGTTGACGTTCAGGGTGACAATTTTTGTTTGTAAAATTTATTTAAATATTTTTGGTATAAGTATAGGCATGTTATCTGGCGCGTCGAGGCTTCGAATGAATAAGCTTACGTACATTATACCACATCCACCCGTCCCTCGTATATTGTTATAGACAGTTCACAAAACTAATGAATATATTTTTCTACATTGCAGAGTAAAATTCGTTTATTATAAATACAATACAAATCAAATGGGGAGTGACGTAATGTATTATAATTAATTTATCAACCGTTATTATTGTTTTTCAGTTAAAGGCATATTAGTAGGTTTGGTAGTAGGCAAGTACAGTTTATTACAATTGTGCTATTGGCGGAGAGCGGCACGTGGCCAATAATCGCACATGCGCTGAGCTAATTAGTACAGCGATCAATACAGAATCAATATTAAGGATTTAATCGAGCGGGAAAATCTTATTCTAGAATATTCGACGGCGCGGGGTATTTGAACTTATTGTAATACTGAACCACAATTAATACTGTTTCTGACAGTAAATGATTATCAACTTCATACGCCTAACTAAGGAATGAAACGCACAGTGTTTATTAATATTTTCATTCAGTGTTCAATCAACTGTCGTTCAGTGCGATCATTTGAAAGAGATTAGACATTTGGATTTATGTGGTCAATTGTCTTTGTGTGTAATGAGTTGTATATTCCGTTGACAATGTCTCGAACCGTTGGTATTTTAAGATATTTGTGAAGGGTATGATTGGTTACATAAAAAGGTGCGTTTTTTATTGTCCTAAGTGCGTTTGACTGGTGTCTTTGAAGAATATTCAGTGTTGTATTGTGACAGGCTCCAAACATTGGTCCACCATATAGCCAGATTGGCCGTACTAGTGATTTATAGAGGATGACTTTTAAGTGTAGAGGACTTGCGACCTAAGACGCCGTACAACATACGAAACAATTTATAGTTTATTTATAGTTTTTATTTATAAATACGAAACAATTTATAGTTTTTATTTATTTATAGTTTTGTTTTCAAACTAATTGTAAATAATCTCAGATGTTAAAATTTACTATTTGTTATACATTGTTGACAATTCAACATAACCTACGACATAATGAATATAGAGTGTCTCGCTACGAATGTTTCTAGAAACGAAATATTAATATATAACTTATAATAAATTAAACTAATGAACAATATACTTTAGAGAAATTGTGTTGTTAACAATTCCGTTGTGGATATTTCCCTAGAATGTTTTTATTTAATACACAAATTATTTATGTGAACCTGAATTATATATTGTTAATGAAGCTTTAAAATACAATAGTATGTTTTATAGTATTTTACATAACATTTTAACTGGTATTTTATTGTTTTCTCATCTTGTTTCAGTTTAATATTTATTATTTCATTGTAATACAAATAGTTTTGTTAAAGTTTAATTTTTGTTTCTTGTTTTTAAATAATAATTAACCGACAGATATTTTAGGAAGGAATACAGCGCCTGTAACTAGTACTTTGTTTTATTCAAGCTATATTTTATTAAATAGAATTGTACTTCTCTCATTAGTTGTTCGTACTTTGTGTGTAGATAATATACAGTAATTTGTATCCAGGAATAAAAAGAGTGTTACTATTTTATTTTACTATTCCTTTTGCATTTAATTCTAGTATTATTACGTACTGTAATTTACATAAACTGACAGTTACTTGTGTCTTCTGAATCCTAACATTTATTGTAAAACATTGTCTAATCCCGAAAGAAACTACTGTATTTTTACTTCTCTGTTATGTTTCAACATCACTAAGCAAAGTAATAATTTATATATGTACTACCTATATATTTTTGGTTTAAATTTCTTTTATAAAAATTACATATATTTTGGAGAAACAAATTCGAATAAATGTTATATATTATATTTTTTCCTTTTATAGAGCCAATTTTAGACCACGTGAGGTGACGACGTTTTAAGAAGTTGTTTTTGAGCCAACATTCTCACCTTTTGCACACTGAAGGCTTTTCTCCTTTCTTTTGTTCACCCGGTGTTCAGTTTTTGTTTTTCATGAAAGCCCTTAAAGTCCGTAATTAGTTGGCTGAATTTGATTCGGTTCATTAAGTTTTCTCAGTATCCTTTTTGATTTCTTCAAACCATTTATCTGACACTTTAGGTCTATTGTTAAGTGTCTTCATACATTCTATACAGGTGTCCGTAAACAAATGTTTTTTTGTACTTTCTTCTGCTGTATGAGTCATAACTATGAATAAACCGGAAATAAAATATATTGTTTTCATATCGAATTTCTTGATATCGAGTGTTTACCGAAAATACAAATTTTCAGCCCTCATGAAGAAAAAACATATCTTTACCGATTGGTCTGTGTGTGTGTGTGTGCCTATGTGTGTGGGTACAAAATAAATCGAGAACAGAATATTGTACGAATTTTAAACTTAGAACTTAGGTATCGTATCACTACAGAACAGGTTACAGAACAGATGCAGATACAGAACAGGTCCAATCGAAGTAGTACCTGTAGTTTATTCGTGTAATTTTCACTTTTCTGCAATCGTCTCAAAAACGGCTTATACGACTTTTTTAAAAATCGCCTCACTTACTACATTTTTTATGCTTTACAAGATAGGGTAGGCACCATGTCTGCTGAAATTCTTGGAAAGCCTGTTTCAAAAGATGTAGTCTTCTTCTTCGTCTTCTTTTAGCTACTACTTCTTATTTCTCCTCCTCGTTTTCGTTGGAATTCTTCGTACTGGAAGACCAGGGAAGAAATGAATGTTATCAAAACAGAGCTGTATATTCAAGCCAATCAAATGATTTGTTTTCCATTTCTGAGATTAATTATTTTTACAAATGGGTTTAAAAATGCAACGTAAAACTGAAAATTAATTTAAAGAATATAAATACAGAAGGATAAAGTGCAAGAATAAGAAGACAAATCATTATACTTGCCTTCTTCTTTAAAATATTTACCCAGAATCGATTATTTTACCAAAATTTTTGAAATAACGAAAAAATATTTTAGTTGATAATTTAAAATATATTACGATTGTAGTATTTTTATTTACATTTTAGATTACCACTATTATGGTAGAAAATAAAACCACGATAATGCTTATGATAACGAGACCACAAATAGGGTTACCACAGCACCACAAATGATGCCTACAAATACTACTGTAATTTTGTGGGTTAGCTTTACAGTTTATTTATTAAGTAATTCCGTATGAAATAACCCAACTTCTCCCGTTTAAGATATGAAAGTAGATTTTATTTCTTTTAACAATAAAAACAAAGTGATTTTTTTTTAAAAAGTGAATTTCTTTTGTAATTGTAAACTTTAAGCAAAGATGATACGAATACGAAACGATTACGAATTTTAACGTTTTTAGAATAAAAATCTGGTGTGAAACACTCACACAACTTTCTCTAGCCAATGTAAATAATAACCAATATAACCTATCATTAGTAATAAAACATTAGAAATAACCAAAAAAAATAACCTCAAAACACAACCTTATTTTAATCATGAGTGAAAGACGCAAAATGAAAATCAACCAGTTTGGCTTAAAAATACGGAAAATCACTCTTTCACGCTAAACTAGGCTCTGTAGAGAAAAATGCTGTAAATAAAAGTTGTAGATGTTTTAATTTCCTATAAATTTTATTGTATAGCTACACTTATGTCGTAAAGTGCATAATAACGCCGAAATCTTAAAAAAATTGATTTTTCACACGTTTTCGTGATAAAAACAGAAAATCGCTAATTACCGCTAAACTGAGCGTTATACAAAAAGATGTTTGAAATAAAAGTTGTAGAACGTTAAATTCTCTACAGCTTTCATTTATAAATTTTTGCGCTGAAATGCATATTATAGTCGTAATATTAAAAAAAACAATTTCTTTACGTGAAAAAAGCCTCACCGAGAATTTCAGCAAACATGGCGCCTAAACCTATCTTGTAAAGCATAAAAATTTTAGTAAATGAGGCGATTTTAAAAAAAATACGTAGGACCAGTTTTTGAGAAAATCGAAAAAAGTGAAAAATTACACAAATAAACTACTACTTCCGGTTGACCGATTTTGTTGAAAATGTTCGTGTCGGGTCCGGTAGTGTTGTGTAACTTAAGTTTCAAGTTTCAAGTTCGTACGATGTTCCGTTCTTGAGATATTCTGTTCACACACACACACAAACACACACACACACACACACAGACACACAAACAAATCGCTAAAATCATGTATTTTTGGGTTCAGGGGGGTCTGAAAACGTGTAGATCCGGTGAAAATTCGATTTCGAAAAATCGACATGAAAACAATATTTCCCTTCCTATATATTCATATAGGCAAGAGAAAGTAAAAATATAAAACACGCTCTGTAATGTGTATAAAACAAATACTAAAGTGTGAGTAAAAATAAACTAAACTTGACTGAACTGTGTATTAATATCTAGTACATGAAGAAGTTGAAACTAAAACTGACGATGACCATGATGGAGATAATGATGCTAATTATGAGATAACGATGATTAGTAGAAAAAGTATAAAAAAAAGATAAAATTAAATTAAAATCGTAAAGGTAATTCCAATGTTTTAAAACGATTCAGTCTGTGAATATCTTTGCTGTTGTCGAAGAGGCTATAAACCAGAGGGAAAGAGAGAACGAGAACGCCCGAAATAGATTAGATACATTTGAGAGGTTTGGAACAGGCAGAGATGCCTAATCTATTGTAATCTAATATCTATCTAATGTTTTATTACTAATGTTAGGTTATATTCTTCATTATTTTCATTAGCTAGAGACAGTCGTGTGAGTGTTTCAAACCAGATTTTATAAAGTAAAAGAATCTCACTCAACGTTTTGAAATGCAATCCGGAGAGGAGGAGAAATGTTGGGAGGTCACGCAAAAGATGGCAATAATTCAATATTGTTTTGTTGCTGTTTAAGTCAATAGGCGAAAGCCTAATCCTTGCTCGTGATAAAATAAAATACTAGTACTAATCCAAATTAAAAAATTAATTATCTACGGAATTAATATTGATATAGATAGAGGGGCTTGTACATGTCAAATTCAATCTAGAATATTAAAATATTGTACTAAATTCATATTTTACTTTAACATCGTACTCTGCAACTAAAAAACAGTCAGTGAGTCAATATTAATTGAGTTATAGTTTTTATATAAATGTACATAAATTTTTATTTATTTGCTATAAGCTCTCGTTCATTTTCAACATACTGTCATTAAATTCAATTTATTCGTTCATTCCTTAAACAAAAAACGCATTTATTAATATTTTATACTTTATCTATTAAAATTAAATTTAGTGGATTTAGTTCGTTTTGTTATAAAACTGTATTTAATTATGCTTTCATTTTATACTAGACGTTTTTCACAGAAATATTATTTTCAGTTATTTATGTAAATGAGAATTGAAATATATTGTGACACTTAATACCGTTTCGGGATCTGGGTAGAATAAATAAGTAACAAACTATCGTTTAAAATTACAAGTATTTATTACAAACTATAAATTAGAAATAGCCCTAATAATTTTACTTAAATCTTCTATTAAATTACAATTACTAAAATCAAGACATTTATAATACATAACAAACTATTTATAATAAATTAATGACAATAAATGAATAAAAATTAAAATTAAATAATTTCTGCCCTTTAATTCTGCCCTTTATAGGGCAGTACTGCCCATAACGGGCAGGTGGAGTGTTAAATTAATTGCACTTGATCTGTTGGTTTCAGGCTTCAAAAAATAGTTCTATTTCTTATCACATGGTCAGCTAATTATATGACTGAACTATTTAGGAACAGAAGAGGTAGAGGTGTAAAAGACCCTAGTGAGAGTTATCTCCTCTGAGAATAATAATTTTCACTGTACAGCCAGACCCTGCAGTGAATGAAGTTAAGGTGTCATTTGCAGGGTGAAAAGTGGGTGCTTTTCGGAGGGCCTGGCATGCTAATAAGCATACTCTTTTAACTCAGTGAGGAAGGCACTGGTAAACCACCTCATTCCTCGTTTTTACTTAGTAAAACCTCTAGAGGTTAAAACCAACCTTTCGGCTGTTGACCTAAACAACAGGGCAGTACTACGGGAACAAATAAATATGTTGTAAAATATTAAATTTTGCTTTATTGGGACTTGTATAATGTATTTATAGAGCCAGAAAAGTAAAATATTTCTTTGTTTTGATGTTAAACCCTAGTAAGTATACTTACCAAGGAACATTTATTTAAATGGAAATCACATAATGTTTAGTGGTAAGAATGCTTTTTAAAACAACTTGTAGTACTATATAACAAAAAAATGGGGAGAATAACTTATCTTTACTTTATATTACCATGAATGCTTACTTTCCCGTAAAATACTCGAATTTTCTAAGCACAGTACAAAAGTTACAACAAAACAACACGGTAGCATACGCTGGTATGAATCCTTACCACATTCGTGCAACTCAGGAAGTAAATGGTCGCTGCCCGCTAATTTCAATTTGTGCATAGCCTACTTACCAGAAAACATCTATAACACCATAAAATGATAATAAGGTTCAACTGCATAGTTTATTCTTAAAAATAAATCGACCTTATAGCCAAAGGTAAGTACATTTACCAAAGACCTATAAAGAGTTAACCAGTAACTAAATTATCTCACGTTTAATTAAACTAAATCCTACTTACAACCAATTATCCACGTCTTTGGTAAGTATACTTACCACTGGCAATAATGTCGATTTTATTTAAGAATAAGCTATGCAGTTGAACCTTATTGGCATTTATGGTTTTAGATGTCCTCTGGTGAGTAGGCTATCCACATTTTGAAATTAGCATTTTCTTCGTAGGTTGATGAATTTGGTAAGTATTCATACCAGCGTATGCTACCGTGTTGTTAAGTTGTTACTTTTGTACTTTGCTTAGAAAATTCGAGTTTTTTTACGAGAAAGTAAAAATTCATGCTGATATAAAGTTAAGCTTAGCGCTGGTTGCACCAGCGCTAAGCGAAAGCTAAGGTAGGCGAAGAAATTCGAGACAAAGATCCTCTGCAAAATGTTGGGTATCATTTTAATCATGATTTTTTCATGATCATGATTTTTTAATCATGATTGACAGTTTTGACGTAAAATGCATACTAAGATCGAAATCCTTTTAAAAAACCCCGTAATTTTTTAATTAGCAAACGACAGAAAGTTATTAATTGACGCTAAATTAAGCGTTGTAGAAAAACCGTTTGAAATAAAAATTGTAAATTTTCTAATTTCCTACAGTTTGAACTCTGTACGTTTTTACCCTAAAATGCATATTAAGGCCGTAATCTTAAAAAACTAAAACGAGAGCACAGCCCACCGAAAATCAGCAGAAATGGCGCTTATGCTTTGTTGTAGAACATATAAATTGTAGTAAATGAGGTATTTTTAATTTTAGTAGCTTAGAAACACGGTATTTTTATTCAGAGGACCTGAAAACATGTATTTTCGATGAAAATTCGTCATGAAATTAATTCTTTCTTTCCCTATATATTTAAATAGGGCAAGAGAAAGTAAGAATTATGATGTATGGTAACGCAGTAAACCAGTTAATTTAACGCACCCCTCTGAAAGTAGCAATACACCCGCGTGTAGCGCTGTTGCAATTACTAACGTAATATTACTTCATATTAAAAACCCTGTAATAGCCAAAAATTACTCTTACTTAAATAAAATTGAAATTCTGAAAAAGGAAATATTTCATTTTGTCGACTATGCTTTATGAAACGATTTCCGGTTGACCGACTTTGATGAAAATGTTTGTGTTGGGTTCCCTAGTAGTATCTAACTAAAGTTCCAAGTTTCAACTTCGTACGCCATTCCGTTATTGAGATATTTTGTTCACACACGCGCGCGCGCGCGCACACACAATCACACACACACTGACCAATGGCTAAAATCATGTTTTTTTTGTTTAGGAGCTCTGAAAACATATATTTTTGGTCAAAATTCAATTTTTAAAAATTAACATGAAAATGATACTTTTCTTCTCTATAAATATTTTAATAGGGCATGAGAAAGCAAGATGATGAATGGACACGCGGTAATCTAGTTAATTTTACGCACCCCTCTGTAATTAGCAATACGCCCGCTTGTAGCGCTGTCGCAATTACTAGTGTAATATATTTTATATTAAAAACCTGTAATAGCCAAAAATTACTATTCACTTAAATAAAACTCCCATCCCTGAAATTTTGAAAAAGGTAATATTTCATTTTGACTACTACACTTTGTGTAACGATCCAAGTTTTATTCAAATCGGATCAGTATTCCAAAACAGAAAGTAAACTTTTAGTTGAAATCACAATTTCGTGACAAGATTTTGATATTGAAAACTTTAACGCAGATGGGCTCTTAAATTTTTTTTTACAACAAATCGTTTAAAACTGTTTCATGTACTTAGTAATATAATGTTACGTTATTTTAAATTAAAAAACTTAGTTTAATATTTTAAGGAAAGTTTAATTTTGTACCGGATGGTACTTATATATTGATTCGGCTGAAACACCTTGTCTTGATTTTGCAAATTAATTTTAATACTTTTTTAAATTTAATATTTTTAGATTTTAAAGAATACATTAAAGTAACAACTAATGGGTTAAGGAACAAGCTGCCAGTGCCATTCGTAACACTTAAAAAAGGTATTGGAAAATCTCTCGGAAATGACAACCTTAACACAGTCGATATTTGAAAGGTGATTCCTTTTTAAATAAAAATAAATGTAAATTTATATAAACTATGGAAAAATAATGAAGAAGTTTGACTGACATTTATAAGTATGAATTTTTTAAACATATTTTTTGTCTGTTTAAAAAAACCTATAAACAGCTTTTCAAAATAAATGTTTACATTTAATCATAAAATTGAGTTTCGACTATGTACGAAGCTGTCTTACTTCGAGATCACAGCACAAAAGACCATCAAAAAATTATATTATACTCATTTTTATTCTAATTTAATGAAGTAGGCACAAATTCAGAGATATGAAAACTTTTACAACCGGTGCGGTTGTGGTAGGTGCTACAAAAAACATTTTTTGCTTCAATTTAATTTTTATTTACAACTGTACAATTTTTAAAGCACAACTAGTAAATGAGATGGAATGAATGATAAATGGCGAGAATGTGACGTGAATGCGAATCGATCCAGTAACCGATTTCGGCGTGAAATGTTTCAATGAATGAGGTGCCAATTTTTAATGATAATGATTTATAAACTATGATGGATGATTTTTTTTATGAGATGATTTTTTTATGAAATGAAACTGGCATGACAAGTTAAATTGAAATGTTTTTCTTGTTATTTTTATGGTGGTCGTTAAGATCCCTATTACACCTTCGTTTCAGTTGTCTGTTAACAGGGAGATCGTTAGTTGAAAGAGATTGAACATTTGGATTTATGTGGTCAATTGTCTTTTTGTGTGATGAGTTGTATGTTGCATTGACAATGTCTCGAACCGTTGGTATTTTCAGGTCTTTGTAAAGGGTATGATTGGTTACGTAAAAAGGTGCGTTTGTTATTGCTAAGTGATTTTGACTGGTGTCTTTGAAGAATATTCTGCGTTGTATTGTGACAGGCTCCAAAAAATTGGTCTACCATATAGCCGAATTGGCCGTACTAGTGATTTATAGAGGATAGCTTTTAAGTGTAGGCTAGAGGTAGCGAGGACTTGCGACCTAAGACGCCATACAACATACGAAATCGTGAGTCTGAGAATGCTCTGACGTGTGCAACGTGTGGTTTACACGTGAGACGTCTGTCAAATATTAAACCAAGGTACCTAACTTTGTCTGTAACTGTAAGCCTAGTATCATCGGTGCGTAAATTTGGACAACCAACAGGCCGAAGTGTAAAAGTTACCTATTGTGATTTGGAAACGTTCAGTTTAATCTTTCACATGTGGAGCCATTCTTTGATAGCATCTAAATGTGTTTGTACCAGTTCTGACGTTCTAACAGGGTCGTGCGATTCAGAACTAAAAACTATAAGTGCTTTGCTGATGTTGATTTCGCAATCTCAACGAAAACAAGACTTAACACACGCACACTATCATAAATACTGCTTGTTCAATTAATTAACTGTCATTGTTTCTAAATGAAAACCAAAATATTTCATCTTTATTGTATTTTTACTTTCTCTTGCCATGAATGAATATACAAAAAAGGAAAAGTATTGAAAGTATTGTGAAGCATGGGTGACCACGATGAGGAATATACAAAGGATTCAAGCAGTGGAGATGAGATTCCTGCGAAGAGTTAAGGAATGCTCGAGATTGGATAGAGTGCGGAATATGGACATAAGGAAGGAGCTCCAAGTCTACTGCCTCAATGAGGAGATTGAGGGATATCGAGGGCGATGGAGAGGACACCTGGACAGAATGCCAGACCACAGAATACCTCTCCAAGTACACCGTTATGCACCGGTTGGACGGTGAGATGTGGCACGACCTCGGAAAACATGGATTTAAGCTGAGAGTTTTTCAAGTTTATGAGTTCGGAACAGGTGACGGCCTAAGCCTTGAAGGAAGAAGAAGGAAAGTATTGTTTTCATGTCAATATTTATAAATCGATTTTTAGGCCACAGAAATACACGTTTTCAGATCCCTGATCCAAAGAGAAAACATGTTTCTAGCGATGGTTCTGTGTCCATGTGTGTTTTTGCTAAATCTCTCAAGATCGGAATATTATACAAAGTTAAAACTTTGAAATTAAGTTAAGTACCACTAGTGGACGCGACATGAACAGTTTCATCAAAATCGGTAAACCGGAAGTAGTAGTTTATTTCTGCAATTTTTCATTTTTTTGCGATTTCCTCAAAACGGTTGTTATAAAATCCCCTTCATTACTACATTTTTTATGCTCTACAATATAGGGTAAGCACCAAGTCTGCTGAAATTCTTAGGGATGTGCTCTCGTGGTAAAGAAATGTTAATTTGTTTAATTAACATGAAATGTTAATAATAATTCTATAAGATTACGGCCTTAATATGAATTCTAGAGCAAAATGTAAATATTTAAAGTTGTAGAATATTAAAAAAACCTACAACTTTAATTTAAAACAATTTTTTGTATAACGCTTAGTTACAGTACAGTGGTTACCGGTATACTTTGATGGCTGAAGTTCAATTAACCATACTCTCTCAGGAATAGTCAGTGTGACTGTTCTAGACATTAAAGCTACTGATAAACAATTCTTTAGAAGTAAATTATTTTAAAACCTTTTCAACAAGTGTTGTTCTGCAGTATATATTATGATAAGTGAGTATCAGTAACTTTAGGCTTAACATTGTACAGTGCAAAAGACAAACCTGAAATTCCCACGTACAGTTTTAGTAAAATTTAAGTATTTAATGTAATTACAAATTATTTTTTTAAAGAATACTACATTTGATTGTAAATAAAAATTAAATTGTTAAAATAGATTTAATCTATATTGTATTTGACGATATCTATTCCATTTTTGGTCGCTAACAATAGATCTTTTTTATTTATTTATAACTAATTTCACTATTATTTTTATAAATAACTTTAAAATAAAATCGATTCTTGTGAATTCGTATACCGATATGTCACGCTTAACTGTTTATGTAGTATATGTAAAAACAAACGTGCCGGCCGCATTGGCGTAGTTGGTAACGTGCTCGCCTCTCATCATGCGGTCCTGGGTTCGAATCCCACTCAGGCACGGCTTATTTTCATACGTTTAAAAAATCATTTCATCCTCATCACGCACAGTTACACCCCAACGTCGTCGCTAATGACCACAGCAGTTGATGCGACGTTTAAAAAAAAACAAACGTTAACTAAGATGTAAGATAAAGAAATACTAAGTAATTTTTTAGGGAAAGAAAATCTCATTTTGTGGAACATATTCGTGTAAATATCTCAGCATTACCACTAAAATAAAATTTATGTAGGTCTAACTAAGATTCATTACGAGTTTAATTCTTACCTCTTCTTAAGTTATACAACTAAAAGTAAAAGAACACCTGATCCTGTAAACAATAGGTTCGTGTTGAGTTATACTTTAGTTGTTTCTAACAACTTAAGAAATAAAGTGGCGTGTTAAAGTTATAAATTATATTCATCCTGGAATTTGTTACTTGGACACTTTAAACCGTGTACGTTTGTTATGTGGCCAGTTGGTACAGCTTCAACTAAATATTAAATCAAACTTTCAACAGTTTCTTTGTCAAGACCAAAATTCAGTGTGATGATTGATGAACTGATATTATTACTGTTCTCTTTTTGAACTGAAATTTACGATTGTGCTGTGACCATCGCATCCTAAAATACATATTAAGGACGAAATATGTTTTAACATATTATTTATTTTTGTTTGTACAGTAAATTACAATTAAAAACGTGTTAAAGGTGATATTGTTACAAATGATAACATGAACGATATGGAGAAGCGGACCACCCATTCATGGAGCTTTTTGGTTTGTTTTACTAATGGAATTTTGAATCAATGTATATAGTTATAAAGGTCATCTGAATTTTTTTTTATATTTCATTAAAGTGATGACAAATCTCTGTTCCAAGTTTTCTTCAGGCTTTTGGGAGGGTTATCCTATAAAGTAACTGAGCTAATCGTCTTAATTAGGTCGTTTTTATATCTAGCTAATTTTGATGAACTGAAATTACAACTGATCTCTTTTTGAACTGAAATTTATGACTGTGCTGTAACCACCGCATCCTAAAGTACATATTAAGGCCGTAATATTTTTAAAAATCAATCAATCAATGTATATAGTTATATTACAGTAATCTGAATTTTTTTAACTATATTTTATTAAAAGTAACGATAAATCTCTGTTCCAAGTTCTCTTTAGGCTTCTGGGATGGTTATCCGGTAAAGTAACTGAATTAATCGTCTTAATTAGTTCGTTTTTATATCTTGCTAATTTTCTGTGAAAACGTTGATAGTGTTGTTTTTGTTGCTTTAGTCGTCGTCGTTGTTGTTTAGGTCATCAGCCGAAGGGCTAGTTTGAACCTTTAGAGGCTTTACTAGATAAAACGAAAAGTGCACAATTGCCTTCCTCCCTGAGTTGAAAAGTATCCTTATCAGTATGTCAGGCTCTCTTGAAAAGCACATATTTTCCATTCTGCAAATGACACCTTCACTTCATTCACAGCAGTGTCTGGCTGTATAATGAAATTCATTACTTTCAGATGAGATAACTCTGATTAGTGTCGTTTACATCTCTACCTCTTCTCTTTTTAAATAATTCAGTCATTTAATTGGCTGTTCATGTAATAAGAAAAAATTTATTTTTTGTAGCCCTGATCGAGTTCAAATAATTTAACACTCCACCAGCCTGTTGTGGGTAGAGTATTGTTTTACTGTGTCAAATACGTAAGGAACGTGCAGGCCATTGTGAATACTGTCGTTTCGTACGTACCAAGGGAAGTTCGTAATAACCCAAAGTACTTTAATTTTGAGGACTAATCGAACTATATTACAAGGATTATCGAACCTATAATGTGGGAACCACATGGGTTATACAATTTTAAGATAAATCAACCTCAGTTTGGCTTAATAATACTGAAAATCACTCTTTGACTTAAAATTTTCTTAAAATTTCTCATAAAATTTTCTACAACTTTAATTTTTAAAAGGCCACACTGTGCCCTAGAATTTACATTAACGCCGTAATCTTAAAAAAAATATTTTTTTCTATGAAAGCACAGCCTCTCCAAGAATTTCAGCAAAATGGCGCTTACCCCTATACTGTAGAGCACAAAAAGTGTAGTAAATGAAGTGATTTTTAAAAGTCGTAGGATCCGTTTTTGAGAAAATTGCAAAAAAGTGAAAAATGACACAAATAAACTGATACTTCCGGTTGACCGATGTTAATGAAAATTTTTGGGTCAAGTCGTCTAGTGGTACCTAACTTAAATTCCAAGTTTCAACTTCGTATGATGTTCCCTTCTTGAGATATTTTGTTCACACACACAAACACACACACACACACACACACACACACCACACACACATTGAGAGAGAGAGAGAGAGAGCAATCGCTAAAAAAAAATTTTTGGTTCACGGGATCTAAAAACGTGTATATCCGGTGAAAGCTCAATTTCGAAAAATCGTCATGAAAACATTATTAATATTCCATATTTACGCATATAAATTGCGTCTATGCATAATTATTTATGGTACAATCTTGAAAAACCCATTTTAACCACGAGAGCACAACCTTCCCAAGAATTTCAGAAGAAATCGGGCTTACGTTACCTTCTAGAGAGTAAAAATGTAGTAAATTGTAGGAAATTTTCAAATAACATCGTAGGAGCTATTTTTTTAAAAATTGCAAAAACGTGAAAAATTACCTGACAAAACTACTACTTCCGGTTGACTGATTTTGATGAAAATTTTCGTTTTGGATCCCTTAATGGTACCTAACTTAAGTTCCAAATTTAAACTTAGTACGATATTCCGTTAATGAGATATTTTTTTCACACACAGACACACAGATCAAACTCAAAAATCATATTTTTGGGTCCAGGGTGTCTGAAAACGTTTATTCCTGTGAAAATACGACATGGATAAATTTGTTATTATGAAAACAATACTTTCCTTCCCTATCCGTTCTATAGGGCAAGAAAAACTAAAAAAATTTACAATATTTGAAAAACCTAATTTTCTTTCTGATGTAGAGTAAATGTAGATTGTTAACTGTAGAATAATAAATGTCTATCTAATTATCTAAATTAGCCGTAGTCCCAATAATTGATTCGTTTAACAATAATTGTAGTCTGCAATATTCAAAACAGGTGCTGTTACACGGTTATCTTATTACCGATATTGTTAGTTATTAGGTTTGCTTTCGGAATACCCTTAAGTGAAACGTTACTCGTTTTGTAAGTAACAAACACGTTAACTGCTTCCTAATTTATTTGGAGTTTATGTTAAATAAACAACTTACTCTCACTACACTCAAGTGATTCGAGATGCTGCTTTTACTACTAACTAATTCAATTCAACATAAAGAGAAACATTCCGCTAATAATGCGTTACTCGGTATTCAATTACCTAACTTCTCCTTACGTACTTTGAACATTAAGGTCTTCGTTAAATACCATGTGTTAATTTGTTCTTAGTGGAACTAACGTTAGAGGCACGTTTTACTTTACTTAATTTTAATATACAGGGTGATTCACGAAGATATGCAGAAATTTTGGTAGCTCATTGTACATGTAAAAATAATGAAAAAAGTTTATATAAACATGGGTCCGGAAATGCTTCGTTACCAAGTTACGGCTAGCGAAAGATTTCGCCCGGATTTCAGCTCATCAGGTGAAATGAGGTCTTCCTGAAATTCTGGTAAGGTAGATTAAGGAGCGAATTCAATCGTTTCTTATTGTTTTTGATCTGATAAATTGAATAAAACAGGTCCCAGAACTGTAAGTTAAATAGTTTTTGAGAAAACTAGTGTCAAACCTAATGAAAAATTTGACAAACCTAATGAAATTTGACTAGTGTCAAATGCAAAAAATGGAGTGAAAAAAACACATTTTTTCATCTTTGTTTTTCCGGTTAATTTTCTTTGTACTGTTATGAATAAAAATTCATTTAATCAAACATCTATTCGCTTTCTGTGTACTTTATTTATACCGGTTTGTTTAGAATAAAATTTTCTACATGTTTTATTCAAAAATTTTAACTGTTTCTTGGTGAAATAACAAAGTTATTCTTGCCCAAAGATGAAAAAATGTGTTTTCACTCCATTTTTTGCATTTGATACTGCTTTTCTTAAAAACTATTTAACTTACAGTTCTGGAACCTGTTTTATTCAAATTATCAGATCAAAAACCATAAGAAATGATTGAAATTGCCCCTTAATCTACCTTACCAGAATTTCAGGAAGACCTCATTTCACCTGGTGAGCTGAAATCCGGGTGAAACTTTTGCTAGCCGTTACTCGGAAACAAAGCATTTCCGGACACATATTTATATAAACTTTTTTCATTATTTTTACATGTACAATGAGCTCCTGAAGTTTCTGCATATCTTCGTGAATCACCCTGTATAATGGTTCTTTCAAAATTAAGTAACGATTAATTTAGAGCTGTTAGTGATATGCTTTCATGTTTCTTTCTTGATTTTAATAGTTTGTTCTACTTTTAAATTACTTAATTTTTCTTACAGTATAACCATTATTTATTTGTTTATAATTTTTTTTCAGTTGTTAAAAATAATGCACTCTATTTAGAACTGAACTGCTAATGACAGTTCTATTGGTCTTAGTAATAACTATTTGATTACTTATACTAGAAAATTAACGTTTCATTAAATTGAATGATTGAAACTATATATTTTATTAGTATAACTGCCAAGTGCAGAGTGACATTACTGACAAATTTATTTCAACTTTGGTTAAAAAATAAAAATTCAATTAAGCTTTCAGATCAACCAGGTTTTTATCGACCTATCAGTATCCATCCAATCTGCTCAAAATTTTCGAAAAGTTAGAGTACAAAGTCTCACCCCACTCATTGTTCTAATAACTTCTTACCCAATCAACAATTTGGTTTTCCGGCTAAATATTCCACTGTTCATCAGTTACATTCCGTTTCTGATTTTTCGTAGAAGAACTTGAGTTAAAAAAAATTCCTTTCATGAGACGACACGTCTAATGGCTAGGGGCAGTTTGTACACTTTTAAGGAATGGATGTCAACGGGTTGACAAAACAAATTTTTAAGACACTAAACAATAGACCTAAGTGGTGTAGGATTAATAGTTTAAAGAAGTCAAAAAGGATATTGAGAAAACCGAAAAAACTTAATGAAGCGAACTGAATTCAGGCAAATAATTACGGACTTTAACGGATTCCATGAAGAGCAAACCTGAATTCCGGGTGGACAGGAACAAGGAGAAAAGTCTACAGTGATTGAATACTGAGAATGTGGGCTGTAAAATGTGCTTCCAGGAACGTCTAAATTCACCTCATGTGGTCTAAAATTGGTCCTATACGAGGAAAAAATAAGTAAAGGAAAATGAACGATTAATGGGAACTATTAGAAAAATAAGACAGACATTTTACGGACACCTTAAAAGAATGGATGACAACCGGTTAACTAAACAAATTTTTAAGACTAAACAATAAACCTAAGGTGTTGGATAAATAGTTAAAAAAAATCAGAAAGGATACTCAAAAAACTGGAATAAACTGAACCGAATAGATTACTAATCATGGACTTTAAGGGCTTCCATAACGAGCAAAAACTGAACACCTGGTGGACAGAAGAAAAGAGAAAAACCTACACTGAGCAAATACTGAGAATGTGGGTTGCAAAAAGAGCTTCCAGAAACGTCACGTGGTCTAAAATTTACTACATCATGGACTTCAAGGGCTTCCATAAAGAGCAAAAACTGAACACCGGGTGGACAGAAGAAAGAGAAAAACCTACAGTAAGCAAATACTAAGAGTGGGGGCTGCAAAAAGAGCTTCCAGAAACGTCACGTGGTCTAAAATTTTAATATAAACATATGGTAAGAAAAATTTAATTATATTAAAGTCTTACTAAAAAAAAGTAGATTAAAAGCATTTACTTCGTTTTATTCATTCAGCCCAACAAAAAATTGATTTTACAAACGTGAAAAACTTTTTAAAAAAGTTAACGTAGTATTTTTTTCAAAGTAAATAATTTTGATAAAATTTTATAAAAATATAATTATTTAGATAACTAAAATAACTGAGTACGTAGTTTAGAGGTAAATAGAAAACATATTTTCAGGTTTCTAAACAAGCAAAGCCAAAACATGTGTTTTTACAAATGTATTAATTTAATCTAAGGCCAAAGGGAAACTTTTTGCTTCTACAGAAACATTGTTTATTTTATACTTGGAAAATTGTTTATTTATTTTATATTATTTCACAACGGAACTACTTTAAATAAACCGTTGAGTATCCTTATTTTAGTAACATTATAAATTCTAGAAAGAGAATTCATTTCTTTGACCGCTCACTTGGTTTTCCTAAAAGTATAGAATTGTATTTCAAATTTATATGTACCTTTCGGATATTTATGTTTTCCACAAGAGTTATCAAAATAATTTTCCAAGTATTATGAGATATTTCTTTAAGAAAATTAATACTGTATCTATATAAATTCAATTTCCGTTGAAAATCTGAAATGTCTTCGATGAAAAGTTATTTGTTTTAGCTCTACTTTCTCTCTTTCAAGTAGAATATAGAGTGTTCCTAAAATTCACGAACTTCAAATTGTTGGGTCCTTATACAGAACTATTAAAATCTTAAGCAAAAACATTGTAGTCCATTAGAGTGGTTGTGGTGGATCAAGATTGAATGAATATCAAGGCCGTAATCTTAAAAAACCGTTTTTTTCTACGAGAGAACAGCCTCCCCAAGAATTTCAGCAGACATGGCGCCTACCCTATCATGTAGAAAATAAAAAATTTAGTATATGAAGCAATTTTTAAAAAGATCCTAGGAGCCTTTTTTGAGAAAATCGTAAAATAGTGAAAATTTACACGAATAAACTACTCGTACTTCCGTTTGATCGATTTTGATGAAAATGTTTGTTTCGGATCCTCTAGTAATACCTAACTTAAGTTTTAAGTTTCAACTTCGAACGATGTTACGTTTTGAGATATTCTGTACACATACACACACAGACACACAGACCAATCGCTAAAAACATTTTTTATTGGGTTCAGGGGATCTGAAAACGTGTATATCCGGTGAAAACTAGATTTCGAAAAAATCGACATGAAAGCAATACTTTCTTTTCTATATATTCACATACGGAAGAGAAAGTAAAAAAATTAATAAATTTTTCCATCAAGTTTCGGATAATCTTCTTCTTCTTCTTCTTCTTCACTTCAAGGATTAGGCACGTCTGCCCGTTCCGGAAACCATCTTCTTCTCGGACGTCCCACACTTCTTTTTCCCTTGGGTCTGTAGTACCTAGCCAAGCGAGGAAACCGCTGATCCCCCATGCGCTCCAAATGAACGCACCAATTACTCCTGTAGGCTCTCATCTTATCTTCCAAGCTGTATATACCTAACTCCTGTCGTATATCCTCACTTCTCAACCTATCCTCTAATGTGCATCCCTTTGTAGCCCTGAGAAATCTCATCTCCGCAGCTCTCAAACTACTCTGTTGTCGCCTAGTAAGCGCCCAGGTCTCACACCCATACAACACCACTGGAACTGCCATTGTCTTATAGAACTTCAGTCTTGTTTCCTTCCTTGTCTTATTCTTTAAAGTTCTGTGGATTGTCCCGCAAATATGCTTAAATTTGTTTACTTTATTCTCCACATCAAAACTACCTATGGGAGAAACCTCGTACCCCAAATAATTAAAGGAAGAAACTTGTTCCAGAATGCTCCCATTCAGCTCTATCTTTGATCTCACTAGGTCTTTCCCAATGAAGGCCATAACTTTAGATTTTCGACCAGAAATCTTCAAATTATAATCTTTGCACACAGAGTGCAACCGATAAATACCTCTTTGTAGCATGTCCTCTGACTCCTGAATCATGACAACATCATCTGCATAAGCTATTACATTGATTCTCACACTTTCATTGAGCTGTATCCCCAAGTCAAATTCTTGTTTCCATTTGTTGATGGCGTCGTCCAGATAAATATTAAAAAGCGTTGGAGATATACAGCATCCCTGTCTTACTCCTTTATTTGCTTCAATGTCTTCTGTCAGTTGTCGTCCAGCTGAGATATTAACCTTGGTGGCCAGGTATAAACTCTTAATGGCCCTTATAAGCTGTAATGGATACCCTCTTTCCAACAACACGCTCCATAATTTCCCCCTGACCAGACTATCAAATGCCTTCTCGAAATCTAAGAAGGCGACATGTGTTTCTAGATTATACTCCCTTCTTTTCTCTAATATCTGTTCCAGTGTAAAAATGGCATCCGTTGTTGATCTGCCCTTTCTAAACCCCATCTGCTCCTCGCCCATCAGATGATCTGCTATAAGTTTCAACCTGTTGTTAATTATGCGGGAGTATATTTTATATGCGCTATCCAGTAGGCTGATTCCTCTGTAATTTTCGCAGTTCTCTCTATTTCCTTTCTTATAGATTGGAATTATTTTTGCCTTCTGCCAGTCAGATGGTATTGTGCCTTCCTTCCAACATCTATTAAAAAGATGTAGTAATCTCAAATGTAACATCATACCTCCATACTTCCAGCACTCAACATTGATACCATCCATTCCTGGGGCCTTTCTGTTCTTTAAAGCTTGCACTGCTTCTATAATTTCTTCCACAGTTAAGTCATCTAGACCTCTAGTGTCATAATCCAAACTCATCTCCGGTTGCGAATCCTCTTCATGCCATAGCTTTTTATAGTGTTTACTCCAGGTTTCTCTCCCAATGACATTCAATTTTGCATTATCTCTTTGGTCCTTGCAAAGGTCTTTCAGAACTTTATAGGAAAACACCTGCCTGCCATGTACATCATCCTCTATCCCGGCTATAAACCTGTCCCATGAGTCCCTCTGGCTTTTCCTCACTAGACTTTTAGCAATATTCCTTTTCACTCTGTACTTTTCTTTATTTTCCGCAGTGGGGTTATTAACAAAAGTTCTGTAAGCATTATTTTTATCTCTTACTCCTCTCTCTATTTCGTCTGTCCATATTTTAATTCCTTTCTTCCTCCTGTACTTTTTCTTTTTACCAAGAACTTCAATAGAGATTTCATCAACCGCATCTCTCAAATTAGCCCATTCTGCATCTATTTCAGGCCTCGTCGCTCTACCCATTAGTTCTTCATTCATCCTCCACTGAAACAATTGTCTGACACTCTCCTCCTGCAACAGATGAACTTTATAAACATCCTCCCCCTCTTCTCTAACCTTATGGGGCTTCCTCTATCTGGTGTACATGTCTATCTTGGTAATTAATAGGTAATGGTCTGATCCTATATCAGCCGCCCGATGTACTCTCACACCCACCAGTCTTCCTGCCAGATTCTTACTTGTCAAACAGTAATCTATCAACGACCTACAACCTCTTGCCGCCCATGTGTACTTGTGAATGTCTTTCTTTCTAAAGAAAGTGTTCTGTATTTTTAATTCATTAAAGCAAGCAAAATCTCTCAGCAACTGTCCATTGCCGTTAATCGTCCGTTCTCCAAAAGTACCCACACAGTTTGGGATAGGGATGTTGCCAACTCTTGCATTCAGGTCTCCTGAAATAATAATTTGGTCAGTCTGGGCATATCTGTCCACCAGTCTCTGAAGGACTCTATAGAAAACTTCTGACTCTTCTTTTTTACCTTCTTCCGGAGCATACACAGCTATTAGGGTAATGTTTCCTCTTATGTGTCCCAGCCTAATTGCAATAATCCTGTCCGATATGTATTCATAGTTCTTAATTCTGTTCTCCAGTCTTTTGGAAATGAATATTGCTGTTCCTTTGCTAGCTCTTTCCCTCCGTTTGACACCACTATAAAACATCAGATAGTCGCCGACATACTTATTTCCTTGTAATTTCTTTTTAGTTTCCGATATGAAAGCCACATTAACCTTTTTTTCCTTTAAAACATGTGCCAGCTCCTGTTCCTTATTCGTTATTGCCCTCACATTCCATGTTCCTATTATTAATTGTTCCGCTATCCATTTACTCTTTTGATTTTTCGTATCCAATAATTTATCCTTATTTCCTGTCCGGCTTTCCTTATGGTTTCTGTCAGTTTTTTTAAATGTCCCCTGGCCGCGTTACGGGCGCTGCGCAAGGCAAGTCCAGTAGTGGGGCTGCCACTTTAGAGCCTCTGGACCGGCCCTGGGTTTACATTCAGAGACCCACCTCCTAGGTTCTTCCGCCCTCTCCGCCGTTGGAAATTTCTTCCTCATCCGCCGTAGAGACCGTTGACCGGTTTTCACCTGTAACCCCAGGCAGGGACCTTTACTGAGTACTACCATCCGGGTCAGATGGACTCAGGTTTTTTATAACGAGGTTGGTACTCCTCCGGCTCCTCCTTTCCCACCACTTGCAAGATGGGACCCCGGGCTGGCCACAGGCAGTGTTATATAACACCGTTGGCGGAGTTTCGGATAATTTGATGTTAATCAAATTTATATTTTGTAACTTTTTTTAGTAATTTGTAGACTTTATTACATCAATTTTCCCAGTTGAATTTTCTAAATGTTTTATTTATAACTATTTTATGTTCATTGCCCATTAAATGAAGTTATTGTACTACCTTTTACAAAATTACGTCAAGCCAAATTTGATTAAATCTACTTGTTGTGCTGTTGTAAGCTTGTATGTGTGCTAGATATAAGATAAAGATAGTATAAGATAAGATAGATTATAACTTAAAATTAGTAATAAAACGTAATAAATTAACAAAAAAACTAACCTCAAAAAACATAACCTTTTGTAATCATTAGTTAATAATGCAAAACTAAAAGCAACCTTAGTTTGGCTTAATAAATACGGTAAACCACTCTTTCATACTAAACTAGTCTCTGAAGAGAAAAAATACTTAAATAAAAGTCGTAGATCTTTGTATTTCCTATAAATTTTATTATACAAAATTGTAGTTTTGTAAATGTTCTACAACTTTAAGTATATACACCTTTGCCCTAAAATGCATATTAACGTCTTATTCTTAAAAAACCGTTTTTTTTTCTACGAGAGAATAGCCTCCTCAAGAATTTTAGCAGACATGGCGCCTAGTCTATCATGTAGAGCATAAAAAATGTAGTAAATGAGGCAATTTTTAAAAAATCGTAGGATCCGTTTTTGAGAAAATCGTAAAATAGTGAAAATTTACACGAATAAACTACTACTTCTGGTTGATCGATTTTGATGAAAATAATTGTGTCAAGTCTCTAGTAGTACCTAACTTAAATTTCAAGTTTCAACTTCGTACGATGTTACGTTCTTGAAATGTTTTGTACACAGACACACAGATACGCAGACCAATCGTTAAAAACATGTTTTTTTTGGGTTCAGGGGGTCTGAAAACATGTATATCCGGTCTAAACTAGATTTCGAAAAATATAGGGAAGAGAAAGTAAAAAAATTAATACATTTTTCCATCAAGTTTTAGATATTTTGATGTTAATAAAATATTTATATTTTGTAACTTATTTTTTAATAGTAGACGTTATTTAACCCTTTATAGGGTAGTACTGCAGGGGGAAATCTATGTGGTGTGAAGTGTTAAATTATGCTAAACAGGGACTTGAATAATGTATTTCTAGTGCTAGAACAGTAAGATATTTATTTGTTTTGATGTTAAGCCATGGTAAGTATACTTACCAAGGAACGTTTTTGAA
This sequence comes from Catonia carolina, assembly GCA_035578175.1. NCBI lineage: Eukaryota > Metazoa > Arthropoda > Insecta > Hemiptera > Achilidae > Catonia > Catonia carolina. The sequence continues at coordinate 10,031,021 of JAQMRL010000005.1, read as the reverse complement.
ATTCGAATCACACAATGTTTAGTGGTAAGAATGCTTATTAAAACAACTTGTAGTCCTATATAAAAGAAAAATGTGTAGGATAATTTATCTTAACTTTATATTAGCATGAATGCTTGCTTTCCCGTAAAAAAACTAGAATTTTTTAAGCACTGGTCAAAAGAAACAACAAAACAAAGCGGTAGCGTACGGTGGTATGAATCCTTACCACATTCATGCAACTCACAAAGAAAATGCTCGCTGCGCGGTAATTTCAAAATATGGATAGCCTACTTACCGGAGAACATCTATAACACCATAAAATGCCTATAAGGTTTAACTGCATAGCTTATTCTTTAAAAAAATCGACCTTACTCCCAGTGGTAAGTTTACTTATCACAGACCTATAATGGGTTAAATCAATTTTCTCAGTTTAAATTTCTACATGTTTTATTTATAACTATTTTCTGTTTATTGCCCATTTAATGAAGTTAATGTACTACCTTTTCCAAAATTACGTCAAGCCAAATTTTATTGAATCTATATGTTGTGCTGTTGTAAGCTATTTATGTGTGCTAGATATAAGATCCTACTTCACAAACGATCAAAATTACCCATGGCACAAAAATTACGCAAATATTGTTCTCTTTTGAAACCTATATGGACCTACAAGTCCCAAATTTACGGTTCATCCAAACCCTCTAACGTGCAACGAATTCAAACATTCCAGTCAAAAACATTACGCCTTATAGCAAAAGCACCTCTTTACGTTAGCAACAAAACCTTACATATAGATTTGAAAACACCACTTGTACAAAATTCCATCGAATACCTATACAAACGCTTTCACGACAAGTCACTCGAACACGAGAACCCACTGGTGCGTTCACTTTCCACCTTCCTTTTACCTGATAATCCCCCTAGACGCCTTAACAGACGCTGGAGTAGAGACCTGCTAATTTGATACACAAATTTCATTCTTGGGGAGGCACCAATGGGGGCCCTACCCCTCTCATACCTATCATGTAATGTACATTATTATCATAATCATCACATTTGCTTGTTGTAAAATTTTACAGTTGTAAATAAAGAATTAAAGAGAAAAATAGATACAAGATAAAAACATAAACATAGATAAAGACAAAAACATAGTAGTATTCCTACAGTCTAATTCTATAGTATTGGTCAATGCGACTAAGTCATGTGTTTCTATTGTTAAATTCTGGTGTAATTTTCAACAAATATACACCTACAATGTTTGTTAAAGTTGTAAAAGGAAGTTGCTTGCTGTTATCAAATCACCAGTAGACACGATTCGTTTTGGGTGCTGAACCTTAACGTACATTGTGTCTCGGTAGTAAACCTCCAATTCGTAGACCGTTTATACATCCGATTCGACGAGAAATTATAAGCTATATTACAGTATAGTGACGTTAAAACACAAGACGACTTATTAACCCACTTTACTGTTAATGACTGACAGGAAAACTCAAATATTTATGTATTCATTATTTTCAAAATTATTACTTGCTCTTGCCCTACATGAATACATTGGAAAGGAAAGCATTGTTTTCGTGTCGATATTTCGGATACATTATCCGAAATTATTGATTATTATTTGAGTGATTATTAATGTATATTAAAGTACCGATCATCCGAAATAATTAGGGCATGACAATTCGGATGACCGATTTTTTCGGATAATCAATCACACTCAGGAAAGGCAATACTAAAAAGATAAATATACTTTGTAGTGAAAAATATCAATTTTAATAGTAGAAAAACAATGAAAATTGTGAATTTATACTGAATTGAAATAAATAAAAAGACATTAAAATTAAATATTATAGATTGTTATAAGAAACAAAAATAATTTGCATATTGCAGTTCATTACATTTAGTTTTTTCTTTTACTTTATTTAAAGTCGCATAGTGGAAAATAAAAAAATAGTGGAAAAACAATGAAAATTGTGAATTTATACAGAATTGAAATAAATAAAAATAAAAATACATTTAAATAAAATATTATAAATTGTTATAAGAAACAAATATAATTTGCCTATTGCAGTTTTTTACATTCAGTTTTTTTTTACTTTACTTAATGTCGCATCAACAGCTTGGTTATCAGCGACTACGGTGGATTATGCAAGTTGACCAGCGTGTTTTGACTTGTGAAAATTTTCAGACCTAATCGGGAATCTAACTTTTTTACTTTCTCTTGCCAATATGAATATATAGAAAGGAAAGCATTGTTTTCATGTTGATTTTTCGAAATCGAGTTTTCACCGGATCTACAGGTTTTCAGACCCTGAACCCAAAAAAACATGTTTTTAGCGATTGATCTGTGTGTGTGTGTGTACACAGAATATCTCAAGAACGGAACATCGTACGAACTTCAAACTTGAAACTTAAGTTACATAGCCTACTACTACCGGACCCGACACGAACATTTTCATCAAAATCGGTGAACCGGAAGTAGCAGTTTATTCGTATAATTTTTCATTTTTTTGCGATTTTCTCAAAAACTGGTCCTACGATTTTTTTTAAATCGCCTGGTTTACTAAATTTTTTATGCTCTACAAGATAAGGTAGGCGCCATGTTTGCTGAAATTCTTGGTGAGACCGTTTTCACGTAAAAAAAATTGTTTTTTTTAAGATTGCGGCTTTAATATGTATTTTAGCGCAATTTTAGGCCTATATAATAAAAGTTGTAGACAATTTAAAATTTTACAACCTTTACTTCAAAAATGTTTTTGTATAACGCTTAGTTTAGCGGTAATTAGCGATTTTCTGTTTTGTTTTCTCACGAAAACGTGTGAAAATCGAATTTTTTAAGATTTCGGCCTTAGTATGCATTTTACAACAAAAACGTATAGGCCTATAATCAAATTTATATGAAATTAAAAGATCTAGGCCTACAACGTTTTTATTGAGCATTTTTCTGTACAGAGTTTAGTTCACCGTGAAAGAGTGATTTTCCGTATTACGTATTAAGCCAAACCGAGGTCGATTTTCATTTTGTGTCTTTCACTCATGATTAAAATAAAGTTTTTGTTGAGGTTAGTTTTTTGTTTATTTCTAATGTTCTATTACTAATGTTAGTTTACGTTGTTAATTATATGCGTTGGCAAGAGAAAGTCGTGTGAGTGTTTCACACCAGATTTTTTAGTTTATTTAAAGTCGTATGAACAGCTCGGGCATTAGCGACTGCGGTGGGATATGTAACGGTGGGTTTTAACTTGTGAAAATTTCCAAAACCAGGTCGGGAATCGAACCCGGGACCTCCCCGTGGTAGGATATCGAGCTAGCATTTGCTACGGAGGTGGAATGTTTAATTTTATATCTGTACAATCATCGCATTCAAACCCTATAACAGAGAATTCAAATGCTATGTACAAATCCCAAAAAAATTTGAAGTCGAGATTTGTTTATCTTTAATTGAAAAAGGTGCGGACGTAGGTTATAAACCACAATGTCAGCACATAGTAACGAATCAAATTTCCTCGTGTTAAATTCCTTATAGTTTCTCAACATTTTTCAGAGCAAATTGAATGTCAATAATCATTTTAAAATTAATAAACAATATGATAGTTAATTTCCTTCCAAACTCTTACAAATTAGTAAGAAAATTGTCTTTCGATTTTTATGTTAAGATATTCTAATCCACTGAGTTTTGTAAGAAACATTAGTTGAATTGTTTACCGCTAGATGGCAGACGTTGAATGACTAAACAGTTCGTAAAAATAATACAAGAGTTCATAATATCAAATTATTGTCTGTAGTCTAGTATAGATACTGAAGTGACAAGATTGCCTTTTGCGTATGTGTGGGCTGTGAGGAAGTGAAATATATATTTGCAGTGCTGCCAACCTCAGCAGTGAGACACTACTTGTACATTTCACTACCTTGAAGTTTCTACATACATTATGTAAGCTGTAGTTTATTCCGAGAAAATGTTTTCTTCATAAACCTTATAAAAAATAAATATGACCTTTAATATTGCCTACAGCTTAATTAAATAACTAGAAATGTTTGATTTACTGTATTACGAATGAATCGCCTTCTTTATTATTGCTGTCACCGGCGTTTTCGTTATCAGTCTCTCTAGTTTATACCTAACCGTTTTCTTTTTTTTACCAGGTGTCAACAAAACTGTTAAAGAATAGTTTCTTCACGTCCTTAATTTCCTTCTTTATTTTTCAAATTGTCGAAAGAGAAACATCATAGTAGTTAGCCGCTCGCTCTCGGCTTTTGTTAAGAGGCACGGATTGGCATTTTTGTTTAGCTTCAACTTCATAGCATATTATTACATTTCGTATTAGATTTCGTTCAATACTGTGAATAGTTCGACCACGTTTTCGAGAAACCGATATATCTGTAACTAACAGTTAATCTACTAAAGGTTCCGCGATATACTGTATATGCTCTGGGTATAGTATAAGTTGTTAAGTTTGTCGTACTGAAATTAAAGCAGCCGGGCATGCGCACTGATGATTTTCCCCCTTTACCCCTCGTTGCAAACTAGGGCAAACTTGTGACTCAAGTGACTGCAACATAAATTTGTCGCCGTGTGACAGCTGTTTAACAGCTGATTTTCGGAGACAAAAGTTCCGTCGTTTAAATCCTAAAAAAGGTAAAGGATGGATTAGATTACTAGATATTGGTTACCGATTTACTTTGATGGTTAGAATTTAATTAACTATTCTCTCTCAGGAACGGTCCGCTTGAGTCTGCACAAGACTGCACCTCATTTACACGTCAGACATGTCATATTTATCTCATTGGGTCAAGGGATTACTTGTTGTTCTAAATTGAACAGATTGATTATGTTCAATAAATTACGTACATGTATTAATGATGATTATTTATAAATTATGCTAATTTTATTTAATTTTAGTTGCTAATTTAGTTATTACACTTACACACTATAGAAATTTAAAAAATCTGGTGTGAAACACCCACAATTTTCTCTTGCCAATGCAAATAATGAACAATATAACCTAAAATTAATAATATAACATTAGAAATAAATAAAAAAACTAATCTAAAAAAACATGACCTAATTTTAATCATGAGTGAATGATTCAAAATGAAAAGCAACCTTAGTTAGGCTTAATAATACAGAAAATCAGTCTTTGACACTAAACTAGGCTCTACAGAAAGAAATGTTTCAAATAAAAATTGTAGATCATTTAATTTCCTATAAATATGATTAATACACTTTTGTCGTAAAATGCATGCTGAGGCCGAAATTTTAAAAAAATTAGTTTTTTTACAGATTTTCATGAAAAAAAGAAAATCACCAATTACCGCTGAACTAAGCGTTATACTAGGAAATGTTTGAAACGAAAGTTGCAGGTTTTTAAATTTTCTACAGCTTTAATTTTATACATTGTTACCCTAAAATGTACATTAAGGCTGAAATCTTAAGAAAAACCATTTTTTATTCTACAAGAGCACAGCCTCTCCAAGAATTTCAGCAGACATGACCCCCACCCTATCATATAGTGCATAAAATTGTAGTAAATGAGCCAATTTTTTAAATAATCGTACGAATCGTTTTTGAAAAAATTGCAAAAAAGTGAAAAATTGCAGGAATAAACAACTTCTTCCGGTTGAGCGATTTTTATTAAAACGTTCGTGTTGAGTCCTCTAGTAGTACCTCCACTTAAGTTTCAAGTTTGAACTTCATACAATGTTTCGTTCTTGAGATATTCTGTTCACACACATACAAAGACACACAGAACAATCGCTAAAACATTTTTTTGAGTTCAGGGGTCTGAAAACGTGTAGATTCGGTGAAAACTTGATTTCGAAAAATCGACATGAAAACAATACTTTCCTTCCTACTTTTTTTTTCTATATTCATGTAGGCAAGAGAAAGTAAAACATCTGGTGTGAAACAGCCACACGACTTTCTCCCGCCAATGAAAATAATTAACAATAAACCTAATATTAGTAATAAATCATTAAAAATAAACAGAAAACTAACCTTAATAAACATAACCTAATTTTAATCATGAGTGAACAATCCAAAATGAAAATCAACCTCTGTTTGGCTTAAAAATACGGAAAATAACTCTTTCACGCTAAACTAGGCTCTGTAGAAAAAAGTCACTAAATAAAAGTTGTAGATCTTTTAATTTTCTGTAAATTTTATTATATACACTTTTGTCGTAAAATGCATACTAAGGCCGAAATCTTAAAAAAATCGATTTTTTACACGTTTTCGTGAGAAAAAACAGAAAATTGCTAATTACCGCTAAACTAAGCGTTATACAAAAAAATATTTGAAATAAAGTTTTAGGTTTTTAAATTCTCGACAACTTTAATTACATACATTTTTGCGCTAAAATGCATATTAAAGCCGCAATCTTAAAAAAACAATTTTTTTACGTGAAAACAGCCTCATCAAGAATTTCAGCAAACATGGCGCCTACCCTATCTTGTACAGCATAAAAAATTTAGTAAACCAGGCGATTTTTTAAAAAATCGTGGGACTGGCTTTGAAAAAATCGCAAAAAAGTGAAAAATTACACGAATAAACTTCCGGTTGACCGATTTTGATGAAAATGTTCGTGTCAGGTCCGGTAGTGCTGTCCAACTTAAGTTTCAAGTTCGTATAATATCCCGTTCATGAGATATCTGTTCACACACACACACACACACACACACACACACACACACACATGTTTTTTGGGTTCAGGGGGTCTGAAAACGTGTAGCCTTTATCTTAAAAAAATTAATTTTTTTACAGATTTTCATGAAAAAATTAAAATCACCAATTACCCGGTGAAAACTCGATTTCAAAAAATCGATATGAAAACAATATTTTTCTTCCTATATAGGTATTCATATAGGCAAGAGAAAGTAAAAATACATGTTTAATAAAAATTTACAGTATAGATCAATTGTTGGGCTTTGTAAAAAAATAATTAATTTAAATTCATGATCTCGTAAATAATATAAAATAGAATTACGCTTTTTGTATTTTTTATTTGATAAAAGAATCGTCGTGGCTTTTGCGTTGATCCAAGCGATGAACAGGAAACAGTAGAAAACTAAGCTTGCACGATGTGATGTTGATTTATTTTACATTTTACGCGAACACATCGGACGTTTCAATATGGCCAGTTGCGTTTAAACCATTTAAGCTCAGATCTGTATGCGTGAATGAAATATATCCGCTGAATCCATACCGTCACCCTTCCTTAAAATGCATCAACAAAAAAAACAAATGGAAAAATAAAACGAGGAATAAATTGTTTACTAATTGATTAAAGTATTGCTCAAAACAGATATACCAATACGGAAAAAAAACAATAGCAAATAAATAGGATTATACGGTGCGAAATAAAATTCGACCGCTTGACTTAAGCGAACCTAAACCCATGATAAAATGTTTCACATCATTGATCTCATTTGTTTAATTTTGGTAGACCATTAGAACCCCTATCTTTAACAGTTTCCCTGTAATGTTCTAATACATATTATCCAAAATACAATCAATCATTTATTTGCTGAAAAATTACTTTTTAAAAGTTAATTCTCCATTGCGCTTCCGGAAATTTCCTGAAATCTTTTCACATTGTTGGTTAGGTCATCAGCCAAAAGGCTGGTTTGAACCTCTAGAGGCTTTACTAAGTAAAACGAGGAGTGAGGTGGTTTACCGTTGTCTTCCTCACTAAAGAAAAGCATCTACTTTCCACGCTACAAATGACAACTTCACTTTATTCATCACATGATCTGGCTGTATAATGAAATTCATTATTCTCAGAGGAGATATCTCTGACTATATTATTTTTTACGGTTGATGAGCTCTGCGGTTCCACGCATTTAGACCAATCAGAATGTTTGGCAGCGTTGTAACGAATGTATAAGCTTGAAAAACATTATGTGTGCGTGCGTATAAGAGCCGCAGTAGTTCACTCGTATCTTGCATCTCGTACTGAACACGTCGATTATAGAGCGCGTTAACATACAATATACTTTATAACACAATCATCTGGTTGTATGTTCAAAGGTATAATTGTTATTGAAAGACCAAACAAAATGGCTGAGAAAATATATAACAGAGCTACGAGAGCCATTATTAGAAACGTTGCTGGTAAGTCAAGTCACGGCTAGCTATAAAGTGGGAAATGCGTAAGTTCAGAGCTTATAAACTTTTAAAAATAGTATAGGGTATAGTGTATTTTACATCTCTACCTCTTCTGCTCTTAAACGCTTCCGTCTTATAAATTGGCTGACCATGTGTTAAGAAACAGAATTATTTTTGTAGCTCTGAAGCTAGCAGATCGATCGCGACTAATTTTACACTCCACTTGCCTGTTATGGGAAAAATCTTTTCTCATATTCTTATTTTAAATTTTTTTCTTTCAGCTTGTCACCGGATGGCGACATTAAGTGGCGAGTTGGAACTTTATTTGTTTGGTGGCCCTGAAAAGGAAAAGGGCCGTTTAAGCGGTGGTCGAGGGCTGGGCGACACGGCGTTTCGTCGTCCAGCGGAGACATCATTTCTTCCCTCACAGTAGTGCGTCGATGGCTGCTTCGGTCCGGTGGGCGTAAGGCTCGGTCGAGGGACCGCTGTGGGCATCGTTTGAGTCAGCGGGCGATGACAGTCCGGTCGGCGAGTGGAAGCATCATCTTCTCTCTTGCGGGGTCGTTGATTAGTCTTTGCTGGAGTTCAGTAGCCGTGTGCCGAGGTGGATGTCTTGTCGATGCTGTAGACTGGTGGAATTGAATCTCTCGGCTCAGTGTAGCGCTCTTTATATAGTTGCCGAGAGCGCTGTGGTAGAGGCGGTTACTCACTCGGCCTTGGCAACAAAGCCTTCTGTCGGTACGCAGCTGAAAGGTTTGTCGGTACGCCACCAAAGAGCCTACCGCGCCGACAACGGCCGGAAGACGTATTGAAGGCCGGCAACACAGTAAGTGATTAATTAGAATGGATGGCGGTGACAAGCTTATGATTATTTTAAATTTTCTTGGCCCTAAGTTTCAAGTTTGAACTTCATACAATGTTTCGTTTTTGAGATATTCTGTTCACACACACACACACACACACACACGCACACACACACATCAATCGCTAAAATCATGTTTTTTCTAATTCAGGGGGTCTGAAAATGTGTATATCCGGCGAAAACTCCATATCGAAAAATTGACATGAAAAAAATACTTTCCTTCCTAAATATTTGTAAAGGAAAGAGAAAGTAAAAAATAAATAAAAATATAGATCTCTTAAAAAGTAAGTGCGGTGTGCCACTAGGCTAATGTAAATTAGGAATAATAATCTTTTCACCAGTAAAGAATCAAGTTAAAGTAATCTTTTGAATATGCATTGTTGTTAACGAATTCAAATATAATTCCTTTATTTTATAAACGTGATGAAATAAACCTCATGACAAAATGAAATTCGCTGGAACGTTCTCAACGTTACTGAAAGATAATTTAATTTACGGAAAAAGAATAAGAATTTTCCGACAACATCTTTCTTTTATTTAATTTACTTTCGTTTTTTAACAACGTTTATACGTACAGTCAACCGCACAGTAAACTGTAATATTGCCTAAATATTTGATTTAAAATTTTATTTTTCCGGTTTTTTTATTTTCATAGATTAATAATGGTTGATCTAACGTAGCGTAACTTTTCATATTCTGAATTTTTTAAAAAATGTAAAATTGAATTTGTAGAATTTTTTATTACAGTTCCCAATGTCAAGAAAGGGCTTTTAAGCCGGAAAAATCATATGTGAAATTCTAAAATTATAATTTACTAAAGTTTTCTTTGATAGGAGGGGGGGGGAGATCAATATTTTCTTCAGTAAAGCTAAATCCTACGCTTAGTCATTAAATTATCGTTAACTATAGTGAAGAAACTTCTGGATAGATTAACTATATCCAGCAAATTATATGGTCTGGATACTAACGTTGGCAAAACTAAGCTCATGGTTGTGAGTAAAGAGAACATCACAGGGGCGAGAATTTTGGTCAATCATCTTCCAATAGAAAGAGTATGTAGCATTATAAATATACAAGGTGATAATAACCATGTGTTTATAACCTGACTGCTATTGATAATTTTTTTTATTCCTAATTTGTGTGTGTTGCAATCTGTTCAATTGAGAAAGATAAGCAACCCCATGACCCAATGAGATGAGGATGATGTGTATGACGTGTAAATGAGGTGTAGTCTTGTACAGACCCAGCCGACCATTTCTGAGAGAATATGGTTAATTAAACCCCAACCATCAAAGTACACCGGTAACCACTGTCTAGTATTCAGATCCGTATAATCAGCTGTTAAACAGCTGATTTTGGCGACAACTTTACCTCTAGACCAACCCAGTGGGTTTATTGATAATAATGTAAACATTTTTTTTTTATTCCTAATTTGTATATGTTGCAATCTGTTCAATTGAGAAAGATAAGCAACCCCATGACCCAATGAGATGAGGATGATGTGTATGACGTGTAAATGAAGTGTAGTCTTGTACAGACCCAGGTCGATCATTCCTGAGAGAGTATGGTTAATTAAACCCCAACCATCAAAGTACACCGGTAACCACTGTCTAATATTCAAATCCGTATAAAAGTAACTACCTTTACTAGAATTTGAACCAGGAACCTTCGTCTCCGAAAATCAGCTGTTAAACAGCTGATTTTGGCGACGTTGTAAACATTTATAATTAAATTCTTACATTTTTTAAATAATTAAACTGGCTAATTGGAATTAAAATCTTATTTCTAAATTATTAAATTAAATAACTTAATAATCTCAGCTAATAGTTAAAAATCAGTTGTTAATTTAGTGATGGAAGTTTTTATGTTTAAATGAATTAAAAGAGTGTTTAAAAGTTACAAAAAACATTTATTAAAATTTTAAAATAAAGAAATATCTACGCAGATAATCACATAGGTTTATAAGACATATTTACAACACAAATTTATATTTTATTTGGAAGTTTTAAAAATTACCAAACATAAAGTAAATTAATATAAGTGAATGCATATTTGATTTGGTGTGCTGTTGACCGGGGCAGTTTGAAGATAATGGTTGTGTTTGAATGCGGTTTAATTTATGGAATGTGTTAACTAAATATAAAGTATGATTGTTTTATAATTCATAGTATAAAGTCACAGATAGACCTATGAAATAAAATCTGGTGTGAAACACTCACACAACTTTCTCTTGCCAATGCAAATGATTAATAATATACCTAACATTATTAATAAAATATTAGAAATAAACAAAAACTAACCTCAAAAACATAACCTTATTTTAATCACGAGTGAATGACGCAAAATGACAATCGAACTCAGTTTGGCTTAAAAATACGGAAAATCACGCTTTCACGCTAAACTAGGCTCTGTAGAGAAAAATTCTCTAAACAAAAGTTGTAGATCTTTTAATTTTCTATAACTTTTATTATATATACTTTTGTCGTAAAATGCATACTAAGACCGAAATGTTAAAAAAATCGATTTTTCTCACGTTTTCGTGAGAAAAAAACAGAAAATCGCAAATTACCGCTAAACTAAGCGTTATACAAAAAAATGTTTGAAACAGAAGTTGTAGGTTTTTAAATTCTCTACAACTTTTATTATATAAGTTTTTGCGCTGAAATTTATATTAAAGCCGTAATCTTAAAGAAACAACGTTTTTACGTGAAAACAGCCTCACCGAGAATTTCAGCAAACATGGCGCCTACCCTATCTTGTAGAGAATAAAAAATTGAGTAAAATAGGCGATTTTAAAAAAAATCGTAGGACCAATTTTTGAGAAAATCGCAAAAAACTGTAAAATTATACGAGTAAACTACTACTTCCGGTTGACCGATTTTGATGAAAATGTTCGTGTCGCGTCCGGTAGTGGTATGTAACTTAAGTTTCAAGTTTCAAGTTCGTACGATGTTCCGTTCTTGAGATATTCTGTTCACACACACACACACAGACACACAGACACACAGACACACACACAGACCAATCGCTAAAAACATGTTTTTTGGGTTCAGGGGGTCTGAAAACGTATAGATCCGGTGAAAACTCGATTTCGAAAAATCGACATGAAAACAATACTTTCCTTCCTATATATTCATATAGGCAAGAGAAAGTAAAAATTAAGTGAAAGAACATTATTTTATAAAATTACGACGAGAAATATATTAAAATACGAACGCAACATTGAACGAAACCCTTAAGGCGAGCGACCGACTTAAGAAACGATAAGTATATAGAACATTAACCGGTAAACAATTAAATATTAATTCAATAACAGCTGAGATAGACTTTTTAATAATAATAATAACTAAATAATATCTAAGTATTCTAAATTTCACTTTTTTTTAAAAACCAGTCAGATTCAATAAAATTGTATTTAAAACCGACTTTCTTTTGTTCTATTTGATTGTCATTTGTTTTATGTGTTAAATAAGTTAGAAATAAAAACTAAAATGTTACAAGTACGACAATGTTCATATCTCTGCATTTCATCATAATAGATTTATTTTTTAATATTCATAAATACCCTGGAATTAATTTTTAAAGAATTCCAAGATTTTTTTGGTGCAGATGATGATCACCAACATTCAAAATCGGATTGGCACCTAAAGAGGAGATAGAAAAAAAATAGGTGGGATACACAGAATAACCGATAGTGTTTTGTATATGCTATTTTAGTGTGTGTGACAATTCCAGCACAAGGTAAAAAGTTCCATTGTTTTCTGTTGTTGTTTAGGTCAACAGCCGAAAGGCTGATTTGAATCTCCTAGCGGTTTACCAAGTAAAAACGAGAAGGGAGGTGGTTTACTATTGTCTTCCTCACTGAGTTGAAAGAGTATGCTTATCAGCATGCCAGGCCCTCCGAAAAGCACCCACTTCTTACCCTGCAAATGACACCTTCTTTTCATTCACCACAGCATCGGCCTTTATAGTGAAATTCATTACTCTCAGAGAAGATAACTTTGAGTAGTGTTTTTTAAACCTCTGCCTCTTCTGTTCTTATAGTAGTTGTCATTAAATTGGCTGACTATGTGATAAAAAACAGAACTTTTTGTAGCCCTACAATCAGCAGATCGAGTGCAATTAATTTAACACTCCACCTGCCCGTTATGAACAATTGTGTTCTATCATTCCATCATGTTCTTTACTCTTCGAGACATGTGTATGGTTGTTTATTACATAAAGCTTTTCTTATTGATAACACAATAACTTTTTTGTCAAAATTCAAGATGAAAAATTCTGACTAAAATACAAGTATCTAATTATGAAGTTATGGAAATTTTGTTCAGGATAAATGTAGAATTTAGATAAATTATAACTAATTAGGAATACTGCAATTCTTTTAAACCTTTACAAAATGTATCATTATGATGATAAATTGACTATATTTAACTTTAGAGAATGACAGTAACTGTCATTCTCTAAAGTTAAATATAGTCAATCATTTCATTGGAATAACTGTTATTCCAATGAAATGATTTCTAAAGGTTTCGTGTTTCATTAAAATCTCTTTTAAAAAAGTTATTAAGTAAAAGAAAAATCGTATTTGATTAAATTACAACAGACATATTTATAACTGAATTAAAACATAAAACCTTGATCCAGTTTCCGATCAGGGCTCCAATAATTTTCAATTGAGATAATGTAAGTTAATTATAAATTGAAATGGGGAGTATGCGATCTCTGTATGCACTGTTATTGCAGAATTTGAATTAATAGTACAGTATTGTTGGAACTATTAGCTATGCCCGTATTGCTACGGGTACCCATGTTTAATTAACTATTACTATAGTAACAAGTTTATTTCGTTTATTTATCGTACAGTATTTTTATTTTCTGTGAAATCACCCAATTAAATTTTAATATTTTACGTTTATTGTAGCCTATTTTTTCTTTACTTTCTATCTGTAGTTTAGAGTGTCAAGTAGGCCTACTATTTATATTGTAATGGGAAAAATATTTTATTAAAAGCTTTCGTTTATTGATTATCAACAAAACGAAACTTCTCCAAACGCGTGACCTATGAAGCCAAAGATTTACTTTAAAAATGATATTTTATGGTTAGAAAATCTGTCAAAATACGCGTTAAAATTACATTTTCTTAATATATTTATATAATTTTCTATCCGATATTTTATAAAAAACTTTAAAGGGTTCGATGAATCAAACATTTGGCGTAGGGGCGTGCTGACAGGCCATGAAACAAGATTGCCTCCCGGTCACTTGTCCGGAATTTTACATTTTATTTCTTCAGATTTTAAAAATTATTATAATTTGCTTATAATGTGTCTTTTAATACCCGTTTTAATTATATTTTTGATATAGACTTACAAAATTAAATATTAGGTTTACAATTTAAAAATAAATGCTTTTAGTCTCGATCATTCAATGCTGTCCCGTGTTGGTAGGAGGTGGCAACAATATTGCCTTCCAAGCAAGGTGGCCTCTCGGTAACTTTTCCGGGAACGTGTTACTTAATACCATCAATCTTTACAAATATTATTTAATTAAATAATTTCGCAAAATACGTTTTTAAATTATTGATATTTCGAAATCGAGTTTGCACCTGATCTACACGTTTTCAGACCCCCGAACCCAAAAAACATGTTTGTAGCGATTGGTCTGCGTGTGTGTGAACAGAATATCTCGAGAACGAAACATCGAACGAACTTGAAACTTAAAACTTAAGTTAGATACCACTGCCGAAACCGACACGAATATTTTCAACAAGAACGGTCAACCGGAGTAGTGGTTTATTCGTGTCATTTTTCACTTTTTGCCGATTTTCTCAAAAACTGATCCTACGATTTTTTTTTTAAATTGCCTCATTTACTAAATATTTTATGCTCTACAAGATAGGGTAGGCACCATGTTTGCTGAAATTCTTGGTGAGGCTGTTTTCACGTAAAAAAATTGTTTTTTTAAGATAACGGCTTTAATATAATTTTAGCGTAAAAATGTATATCATTAAAGTTGTAGATAATTTAAAAACCTACAACTTTCATTTCAAACATTTTATTGTATAACGCTTAGTTTAGCGGTAATTAGCGATTTTCTGTTTTTTCTCACGAAAACGTGTGAAAAATCGATTTTTTTAAGATTTCGGCCTTAGTATGCATTTTACGACAAAAGTTTATATAATTAAATTTATAGTAAATTAAAAGATCTACAACTTTTATTTAGGGCATTTTCTCTACTGAGCCTAATTTAGTGCGAAACAGTGATTTTCCGTATTTTTAAGCCAAACTAAGAGGTTGATTTTCATTTTGCGTCTTTCACTCATGATTAAAATTTGGTTATGTTTATTAAGGTTAGGTTTATTGTTTATTTCTAATGTTTTATTACTAATGTTAGGTTGAATTGTTAATTTTTTGCATTGGCAAGAGAAAGTAGTGTGTGTTTCACACCAGATTTTTTTTTTTTTGTAGTTTTCTATAAAAATACCTCAATAAAATTGATCCATTCTATGTTGAGTCATTCGATATTGTTGACCGCATAAAATTATAAACGCTGTATGTAAAGCATCATGATAAACTTATAAATTAGTTGTTAAAAGATACTACTTGAAGAAATATGAGAAAGTTAGTGCAATTTGCTGCCCGATCCATTTATCAATTTTAATAATGAACTTAGCCCACTAATTTTAAATAAAATATCTGCGTCAAAATCAGTTTAAGTAATACATTATTTAACATTTATATATATTTTTTTTTCATTTGAACTTTTTCTGTAAATATATTTTCTAAAAATAAATTCATTGCGAAAGGGACATTTCAGTTTAGGTACAGTAATTATTTTTTTACTGTTTTTGTTTTTACGTAGGGGAAATAGTTATCAGTTTTACGCTCTGCCGCATTTTCCCTCTAGTTGCCAATTGTAATGCGTGTTTGGTTTTAAATTTATGTCCTGTTGTGATTTTTTCAACGCAGTTGATTTAGGGTTTTAATAGATTATAACCGACTGAACCAAATCGATATCATCTGTTCTGGTATTAATTTTTGTTTGTTTAGCTTAAAATATTTTCATATATTTTAATAAATTTTTAAATTTATTTTGTATAATTTGTATTTACAACAGTTTTTTATTAATTTCATCGTCAAATGTTGTTTGAATGAAATACTTATTTTTAATTTAAATTAAAAATTCTTTTAATTTTTTTTTTTTATTCCTAATATGTGTACGTTGCAATCTGTTAAATTGAGAACAATAAGCAACCCCATGACCCAATGAGATGAGGATGATGTGTATGACGTGTAAATGAGGTGTAGTCTTGTACTGACCCAGGTCGACCACTCCTGAGAGAGTATGGTTAATTGAACCCCAACCATCAAATTACACCGGCAGCCACAGTCTAGTATTCAAATCCGTATAAAAGTAACTACCTTTACTAGGATTTGAACCAGGAACCTTCGTCTCCGAAAATCAGCTGATTTTGGCGACGACTTTACCTCTAGACCAACCCGGTGGGTTTAAATAATATTTTTAAAATAAATTGACCCACCGGGTTGGTCTAGAGGTAAAGTCGTCGCCAAAATCAGCTGTTTAACAGCTGATTTTCGGAGAGGAAGGTTCCTGGTTCAAATCCTAGTAAAGGTAGTTACTTTTATACGGATTTGAATACTAGGCAGTGGTTGCCGGTGTACTTTGATGGTTGGGGTTCAATTAACCATACTCTCTCAGGAATGGTCGGCCTGGGCCTGTACAAGACTACACCTCATTTACACGTCATACACATCATCCTCATCTCATTGGGTCATGGGGTTGCTTATTGTTCTGAATTGAACAGATTGCAACGTACACAAATTAGGAATAAAAAAAAAAAAATAACATTTTAATATTTTTAAAGCGAGTTTTCACTTTGGGGATCAGCTGCGATATCGAATCTTGCTATCATCCAACAATTCCAGTCGAAAGTTTTACGGATAATAACAAATACTCCATGGTATGTGATAAATGATGCATTGCATAAGGACTTATGTGTCAACACCGTGAAAGAAGAAATTACGCAGCTAAGTTCTAAATATCAGCCGGCCACATTGGCGTAGTTGGTAACGTGCTCGCCTCTCATCTTGCGGGCTTCGGTTCGAATCCCATTCAGGCACGGCATATTTTCATACGTTACAAAAAGTCATTTCATCCTTCACAGTCTCGCATTAGCAGTATTTGCAGTCGGACGTTAAACCAAAAAAAAAGTTCTAAATATCAAGAAAAATTAGCAGTCACTTGAATTCTTTAGCGCTTAATTTACTTGATAATACCGAAGACGTGACACGGCTAAAACGAATAAAATTGCTCGACCTTCCTTTTAGATTTACCGACTAACCTACATTGTAAATAATTGAAGTCCATAAAAATCAACATCAACTTCTTCCTCTACGCATTCTACTATCACCGTTATTAATTTTGTTATCTTTTCTTTTACTGCTTTTCATCTTTTATCTAGTTAATGTTTTCAAAAATTATATTAATTTTTTTTTCCTTTCCGAAGCAATACCATTGGGTATTGTCTCATGTGAACCCGTTCATGCTTTTACTTACAGTTTTAGTTTTTAAACTGATTGTAAATAATCTCAGATGTTGGAAAAAAATTCTTTTAATTTTAGAAACGACTGAAAATTGAAAAAAATTTATTTTAATTTTAAGTATTTTAAATCTGCATTATTTATTGGTTAACCTGATACACAGTAATCATAAGTAGTATTAAATATAACGCCTGAAATTTACATGTAACGATGTATTGCATGGCTCAATTTTTATATATATATTATGCCTTTACAGGAAAATCGACAATATATTTGACATTCTTCAGCGGAATGACTAAAAGATGAGTTTTCTTTATCAAATGTCACGATCGTAGAATACCCCCAATAGGTAAACTTCGTGAATTGAATTTATGTATTGTCTTGGCGCTTTAAAATAAGTCCGTAGAATGTTTTCGTTTCAGCCGGTGAGTATCGTTTGAATTGTCTAAGGTGACGACGAGGTGATTCGTGTGTGATTCGAGTCTTCTTTGGTATTTTGTACGATATACGTTGCTTTATTGTTGTACTGTAGAAATTTGTAGATCTGTGTAATATGTTGTTCGTTATGTACGAAGGTGATTCTGTGATTATCGTGAGTAATTTCTATTAAAATCTTTGCAGGATTTCAATATTCGAATGGCTTATTTAGCCCCATAATTAGATTCCATACGTTCAAATTTGTTTAAGAATTGATTTGTAAAGTAAAAATTTGATGTAAAAATTGAGTATCGAACGGTTATAAAGAATCTAACAAAGCAGCTTCAATTTTGTGTTTCGTTATTTACTTTTGTTCTGTTTAGGTGTTTTCCTTTTCAGTCATTATGTACATTAAGGTATCTAGCGGAGACTGCTTTATGACGAATGTAGGCTATGAGTGTTGTGTATCTAAACTGAATGGTATTTTTACTTTCTCTGACCTATATGAATGTATAGGAAGGAAAGTATTGTTTTCATGTGGATTTTTCGAAATCGAGTTTTCACCGGATCTACACGTTTTCAGACCCCCTGAACCCAAAAAAACATGTTTTTAGCGATTGGTCTGTGTGTGTGTGTGTGTGTGCGCGCGCGCGCGCGTAGAGTAGGACACAAAATATGAAAATGGAGCAGACATCTCCTAATCACTTTTTTGTGTTCACACGTAAATTCAAACTTGGATCCCCAGTGGAGTTTTTTCATGTAGGTATAGCTGTTTTTTGGTCAGCAAACAAAATTTCTTGCTCAACTGTGATACCAATAAGTAATCAGCCATGTTCTACCAACTGAAAATTTTAAAATTAATGCATAATATTATAAAAACATAAACAGTTGAAAGACATTATTCCAATAAAATATGAATGACCCACCGGGTTGGTCTAGAGGTAAAGTCGTCACCAAAATCAGCTGTTTAACAGCTGATTTTCGGAGACGAAGGTTCCTGGTTCAAATCCTAGTAAAGATAGTTGTTACTTTTATACGGATTTGAATGCTAGACAGTGGCTACCGGTGTACTTTGATGGTTGGGGTTCAATTAACCATACTCTCTCAGGAATGGTCGGCCTGAGAGTGTACAAGACTACACCTCATTTACACGTCATACACATCACCCTCATGTCATTGGGTCATGGGGTTGCTTATTGTTCTGAATTGAACAGATTGCAACGTACACACATTATGAATTAAAAAATAAATAAATAAAATATGAATGGATCAGATAACATAAAGGTTATTTCAAAATAAACGCCCAATGGGAATTGATTCAAAGACTTCCGCATTTGTGATCTAAGAGTAGATTACAGAATGATATGTTTTGATTTGCAGTATGATGTCAAGTGAATACACAAACAGATTAGATTATATCCCACTTTATATTCCGTGATGTTACCACAAATCACGTTATAGTATTTCAATATTTCCTTAGATATGAAATGCAAAATCTATCGGAAACAAATATTAAAAAGTATTGGAATTGGACTGCGTATCAAAGTTTTAACTCGTGTTATATTTCTTACGAAAGATTTTTTATAAGATATAAACCGATATTACTTTAGATATTCCACGTTGTACATTAAAATTTTTTTTTTGATTAGTTTTTTCATAAATAATTTATTTTTAAACACTACGATATCTTACCAAAAAAAAAATCTAGTGTGACACAATCACACAACTTTCTCTTGCCAATGTAGATAAAAACCAATATAACCTATGTTTAATCATGAGTAAATAATGCAAAATGAAGAATATAACCTAATTTTAATCATGTGAATGACGCAAAATGAAAATCAACCTATGTTCGAGATAAAAATACAGAAAATCACTAATTGACGCTAAACTAGATTCTGTAGAAGAAAATGCTTGAAATAAAAGTTGTAGATTTTTTAATTTTCTGTAACTTTCGTTATACACTTTTATCGTAAAATACATACGCCTACTAAGGCTGCAATATTAACAAGTCTCATTTTTACTAAATTTCATGAAAAAGCAGAAAATCACTAATTGTTGCTAAACTAACCGTTGTACAAAAAAATGTTTTAAAGAAAAGATGTAAGTATTTAAATGTTTTACAACTTTTATTATTATACATTTTTGCCTTACAATGCATATTAAGGCTGTTATCTTTAAAAAAAAGTTTTTTTTCTACGAGAGCACAGCCTTCCAAAGAATTTCAGCAAACATAGCGCTTACCTTATCTTGAAGAGCATAAAAAATGTAGTAATAAGACGATTTAAGAAAAACCGTAGGAATCGTTTTTGAGAAAATTGCAAAAGAGTGAAAACTTCCACGAATTAACTACTATTTCCGGTTGACCGATTTTAATTAAAATGTTCGTGTCGCGTCCTCTCGTAATACTTAACTTAAGTTTCAAGTTTGAACTTCGTACGATGTTCCGTTTTTGAGATACTTTATTCACAAACACACAGACCAATCGCTAAAAGCATGTTATTTGGGTTCAGGGGGTCTGGAAACGTGTATATCTGGTGAAAACTCTATTTCGAAAAATTTGACATGGAAACAATACTTTCCTTCTTATATATTCATATAGGCAAAAGAAAGTAAAAATATTTGAACTGATTATCTATCATCCAAAGGAAGTCCATCGGTGGGTGATCCTCCATTCAAAACACATACACGGATTATTAATAATTAATTCATGATATATATTTATTGTTCCGTGAAGAACAGATTGTAGGTTTCCTGTTGCAAATAATAAAAACATTATTAATATTTTTTATCCCTTAAGTGTATACGTTGCAATCTGTTTAATTCAAAACAGTAAGCAACCCCATGACCCAATGAGATGAGGATGATGTGTATGATGTGTAAATGAGGTGTAGTCTTGTACAGATTTAGAGGTATGGTTAATTGAAACCCAACCATTAAAATACACCGGTAACCACTGTATAGTATTCAAATTTGTATAAAAGTAATACCTTTACTAGGATTTGAACCAGGAACCTTCGTCTCCGAAAATCAGCTGTTAAACAGTGACTCGCGGCGACGACTTTTACCTCTAGACCAACTTGGTGGGTCTTTTTTTTAGTTCATTAATTTTAAAGTCGCATCAACAGCTTGGTCATTAGCGACCACAGTGGGTTGTGATTTGTTATAATTTCCAGACCCTAGCCGGGAATCGAACCCGGGACCTCCGCGTTGTTGGCCAGCGCGCTACTACTACGCTACGGAGGCGGCCTCCCGGTGGGTCTTATTATTATTATTATTTTTATTTAGACTACTTAATTTTCATTCGATTCAAGAAGTTTTCATAGAAATTTATCTGGTTTCTTAGGAAACCACGGAAACCTAATTTCATTAAGTTACATTTCTGTTATTGCAAAAGGAGGTTTGAAATATTTGTTACCTCTTTCTTTGGTAATATTTGCAATATTAATATAATATTATATTGTATAATTATAATAATTAATATAATTTTAATATTTGGAATGTAAGAATGTTAAAAATGTAGCCTTACGTGACTCTATGATAAAGAGTAAATAAATCCTTGTATTTTAATTCCTCTTAGTAAAAACATTTTGCGAAAAATTGTAAAAATTAACTACCTAATTAAAATTCTTGAAAATCGTGAAATTTCTTAAAATGAAGAATAAATTGTTTACAGACAACCGTGTGCTGAGTTACTTTGTGTTTACTTAAGCCCCATTTTAGATAGCTACAGGGAAACTGTACCTAAATATAGCAAAATTAAGCATTCAAACAAACAAACGTCCCTTCTACTATCTTAAACAGAATAACTTTAAAAAAATTCAAGAGTAAATTAAAAAGTATTTAAAAAAAGTAACGACATACATTATTCTTGTTACAAAATAAAAGTTTTTTTAACAGGTGTTGAAAATTAATTTAATAGTCAATTTTATTAAGATCATTGTTTATTTATTACTTCAAAATTATAATAAAGTTGGGTTGCTTTCATATTTCAGACGAATTAAATAAACCAGGGACTTCGGCTTAACAGTCTAGGCTATTATTAAGCCGGAGTTGAATTCAAAATAAAAGATATTTTTAGAGAAATTTCCTAATTTTTCTTTTGAAAAGATATAAACTTTGAGATGAAATATAATTTTTTTATTATATTAAAGAATATTGTACTCAAAGAACAAATTTTTAAATTACTTATTTTTAAAATAATTCCAAAATTATTAATAATAGTTATTCACTATTTTTCCACTTACTTATAGCACTTGGTACGTGTACTGTGTGAATTTCAGCCGCGTACGATTTTTTTTACAAAAATCGATTTTTTAAAATTCATTCAATTCAATTAAATATTGTACTAAAGAATATTATACTTACCGATGATGATCAACCGGTTATGTATAAACAAAATAAATATTAATGGGAATCCTATCGACATTGTAGAGAGTTTTAAATATCTTGGAGAAACAATCACATATAATCTTAATAAAAAGGCTGCATGGAATGAGAGAATTTCTAAACTTTCCAAAGGACAGCAAATTACTAAAAACACTTACAACAAAAAATGTCTTTCCATTCACACAAAATTTAAACACTAAAAATCAGTTCTAAGATCACAAGCAATGTACGGCAGTGAAAACCTCTTCAGTATTGATGAAAACGGAATAAAAGAAACAATCAGAAAAATAGAAAGAAGGATTCTTAGAACCTCCATAAACAAAAAACACATAGTTGACAACCACCACAGACTTTTACCAAGAGAACAAATTTTTAAAGAAATAGAACCAATCACTGCTGCAATGCGCAAAAAGAGATTTTTTTTCTTTTCTATCCTCAGAACTCCAGAAAACCGATTATTAAGAAAAATTCATGTGTGCAAAAACAGAAGGAGCTACAATTCCTTGGCTTGAAGAAATCAAAAAAGACAGAACAGAACTAAATCTAACAATTGCTGATGTCAAAGATCGCACACCGGTTTACAAAGAAACAATTAAAGACAAAAACAAAATTTTATCAGTAAGAACAATTAAACGAAAAGAACAGGTTTGTTCAGACGAATTGAGAAAAGCAAGATCCGACAGAATGAAAAAGTATTGGCAAGAAAGAAATGAAAAGGAAAGAAACTGCCGAAGAAAAAGAACTAACCAAAGAGACTAAAGTGATCCTTTGTGATCATAAAATGAAAAAAAGAAGAATATTGTACTATTATTTGTGTTTTAAGCCGTAGAGAAACATCGTTTTAATGACGGAATTTGATTATGACAAAACATATTTATGGAGATTGAGTTGTAGAAGACGACCAAGGCGGTTGATTCTCTAATTAATTAATTGTACTTAACATATTACTAGACTTTGAGCAGCGGTAATTTTCGGTTTTCGACAACCACATTAAAATTAGATATTTCTTTACAAAATTAAGGTCTTTTAGTAAAAATACCATTACATTTAAAAAAATTGCACAAAAACTACAAGTAAATAAAACAAAAGCGCAATGATTTTTGTGTTTTTTAACCTATACTCAAGAAATTCACAATCTGTTTGATACAATGAGTGATATTTTAACACAAAAAACGAAAAAATTAACATGATAAAAACCTTGAGTGGAGACACAGTCCAGTGACAGAACTCCGACGTGAATAAATAAGTACAGCATTTAGCTTACTGTAATGGTTAGTCAATTTCAGTACTAATTTAGTTGATAAAATCTCGGCTCCATCGACTTTTAGTCGTCTTATTGGATTATTTGGGAGAGTCTGCGTAGTCACATTTGAGATCAATGGGTTATGGTGGTTCGAGAGTTTCTTCCCAAATTTTGTATAGAGTTTTAAAAAACGTCATTTATGTAAGGTGTTTAGGTTTGAGTGTAGCGTTTTATTGGTTACATAATAGGGGGCGTTAAATATTATTCGTAAAAGCTTTGATTGAAAACGCTGACTTTTTGTTTCAAACGATTCAAACAATTGTACAGACTTCTTTCACGCAAATCCAAGTTACCAACTTCATCTAAATTAACCATTTTACAACTCGTACTTTCGACCAATCTGAATCTATGCCACTCACCTCTACGGCTGTGCAAAACCATCGGTATTAGCAAAAATTCAGCAATTTTTGTGTTAAAATTTTTTGTCCGATCCTTAGTTTAGCAGAAATTTATATTTTTCTTTCAATACTGCAACAAATCGGAACATCTATTGGAAGAATTAAGGGGAAAATTTTTTAATTGCTTATTGAATATTGCAACACAAGACGACAAGAAAGTTGTTGTTATTTAGGTCATCAGCTATAAGACTGGTTTGAATCTGTAGAGGTTTAACTAAGTAAAACGAGGAGTTAGGTAGTTTACCATTGCCTTCTTCACTGAGTGGAAAAGTACGCTTATCAGCATGCCGGACCCTCTGAAAAGCATATAATTTCGACTCTGCAAATGACACCTTCACTTCATTCACCACAGGATCTGGCTGTATAATGAAATTCATTACTTTCAGAGGAGACAACTCTGACTAGTGTCTTTTACACCTCTACCTCTTATGTTTATAAATGATTCAGTCATTTAATTGGCTGACCATGTGATAAGAAACAGAACTATTTATTTTAGCCCTGCAACGAACAGATTGAGTGTAAATAATTTGACACTCCACCTGTCTGTTATCGGCAAATTTAGCCTTGTATGAAATAAAATATTCACTGATGTGAATTGAAGAGTTCAAGATCGGCTAATACTTAATACGATACTATATTCTTGCTGGAATCGAACCAGGAACCTTTGAATTAAATTCCGGTTATGCTAACACCTTAGTTTCTGTATTAAGTCAATATAGAAGGAATTTTTAAATTTATTTTACGTCAACTCTAATCAACAGATTCGTCATTAACGACTCGTTTTTTTTAACAGATTGTAAAATGTTAACATTAATCTTCAGACCTTAGCCAGGAGTCGAATGGGAACCCTCTTTAGAAATTTTATTGAAATATAACATGAAATGATGAAAATTTCTTATCAGAAAACTAACAAAATTTGTTTTTTAATAATTGTGTTAGTATTAAGCGTATACATTGATTTTGAACTTATTAATTTGTTTAGGCTTTATGCCTGTTTAATTATTTCAATATTTTTTTCTTTATTAATTTACAACTGCATACATTTGTACAACTACTAAATCAGATGACTGTAGTATCCGATAGTACGCGAAGAAAAGAAGACATAAATAACTTAAAGAGGAATAGTACCCGGTGGTAATACTCCCACGGATAAATTTTTATAAAATATCTCTATTCCATCTTCTGCCGATTCTTTGGTGAGGGTTGCCGAGTAACTGTACATTTCAAGGTTTCGTATGAGTTGGTATTCGTTCTCAGGAATTTTGTTTGAAGTCATGTAAAAATGATGGATGACTTTAACCTATGAAATGCGTAAATCGTTATGTTACATTACGTTAGATAAGTATGTGCGTCATAACGCGTAAGCATTTGGATAAGGAATATTTCAGTTTACAATGATAATGTTAACAACGCCAAATACTTTGCAACCGTTTTGTTAAAACACGTATAATTTTATGTTAAAATCAAAGAAAATTTTTATATTTTTTTAATTTATTTAAAGTAGCATTCTGCCCTTAACAGATAGGTGGAGTGTCAAATTATTTACACTTAATCTCTTCATTGCAGGGCTAAAATAAATAGTTCTGTTTCTTGTCACATGGTCAGCTAATTAAATGATTGAATCATTTAAGAACAGAAGAGCCAGAGGTGCAAAAGACACTAATCAGAGTTGTCTCCTCTGAAAGTAATGAATTTCATTATACAGCCAGACCCTGTGGCGAATGAAGTGAAGTTGTCATTTGCAGAGTTAAAAAAATGTGCTTTTCTGAGGGCCCGGCATGCTGATAAGTGTACTTTTTCACTCAATTAAGAAAACAATGGTAAACCGCCTCACCCCTCGTTTTACTTAGTAAAACCTCTACAGGTTTAAACCAGCCTTTTGGCTGATCACCTAAACAACAAAGTAGCATTGACATCTTGATCATTAGCCACTACTGTGGATTTTGGTACTGTAACAGTGGGTTTCAACATGTTAAAATTCCCAAACCCTAGCCGGGCATCGAACCCGGGACCTTTTAGTTTGAAGGCTAACGCGCTAGTTACGGAAACCACGGAAACGGTCAAATTAATTTTATTTTAAATAAATATACCAAACGATTTTTTTAGTTTATTTTAGTTATATGTCACATCAACAACTAGGCCAAAAGCTCTGACTTTTGCGTTAAGGAATATGTGATAATTTTTGAGAACCTAGCAGTGAATTGAACCCATGTTGTACTGTAGCATCTAAATACTACAAAAAACTCTGGTAATAAGATGGTAATAAGATGAAAGGTTGGGACTACTGCGCCAAGAAATAAACAAAGTGCAAATAAACAAAGTGTAAAAAATAATAAATAAAGGCGGCCAAGAAATGTTTATCTCATCTATGTAAGAACTCTGCAGTCAGAAAGAGTAAACTCAATAAATCGAACCAAATTCAAACATCTACGTGTATTTACGGACTTTAAGGGCTCCCATGAAGAGCAAAAACAGAACACCGGGTAGACAAAAGAAATGAAAAAAGCCTACAGCGAGCGAATGTTGAGAATGTGGGCTGGAAAAGAGCTTCCAAAAACGTCTAATTCACATTACGTGGTCTCTATACGAAAAGAAAAAGAATTCTCTAATGAACAGTTAATAAGATAACTGGAAATTTTCTATAACTTATATATAAATTAAATCAATACATTAAAAAATAAATTAAAAAACACACACATTACATGAACGAAATTAATAATAATATTTTCCTTTTAAATTAATAATTTTACATTTAAATTTAAATTAATTAGATTTTAATCAAAGAAGAAAACATTTCCAATAATGAATTTTTAATTTAATTACTTTTGCGGTAATTAATAAGATGAACAACTTTTTTAAAACTCTTAATTTCTTAAAGGTTTACAAAAATATTTTTTATTAAATTTAATTTAAGTCAGTTGAATTTTACACATTATATTTATTATTTGTACAGGCTAGTCATAAAACGATTCGTAGTTGGGATTGTGACCAATATCGCAGATATTATTATAATGGGGATTTAATCCAAATGGAAAATTATGTTCAGGTACTAAACGATTTACGTTGTAGCGATGAAATAAATATTTTTCACAAAAACGTTACTGTTTTAAGGAGTATGATTGTCACAGCATAATTATTTTATGATTTAGCGTGTTTCGTTTGTTGTTGTTTTGGTCATCAGCCGAAAGGTTGGTTTGAACCTCTCAGATGCTTTACCAAATAAAACAAGGAATGAGGTGGTTTACGTTACCTTTCTCACTTATTGGAAAAATATGCTTATCAGCATACCAGGCCCTCTGAAAAGCATCTACTTTCCACTTAAAAAATTACTTCATTCTGTATAATGACGAAATTCATTACTCTCAGAGGAGATACCTCTGGCTAGTCCCTTTTATACCTCTACCTCTTCTGCTCTTAAATGGTTCAGTCATAAAATTGGCTGACCATGTGATAAGAAACAGAATTATTTTTGTAGCCCTGGAACTATCAGATAGAGTGTAAATAGTTTAACACTACACCTACCTGGTATGGGCAAGTGTTTAGTTTATGGATATTTCAATTTGTTAAAAATATATTTTTGTTAACTTTTTCGTTCATTTAAAGGTACATCAATAGCTTGGTTATTAGCAACTACGTTGGGTTATTTAACTTTAATTTTGAGTTTTGATTTGTAATAATTTCCAGACCCTAGCCGGAAATCAAACCCGGAACCTCCGCATTGTAGACTAGCGCGCTACCACTACGCCACGGAAGCGGTCATTATTTATTTTTGTTTTAGATATAAAAGGTTTAAAATTTTGGATTTTTCATAAATGTTCGGGTCTGCGCGGATAGTAATCAAATTGTATTATTATAATAAGTGTAGTTATACGAATTTATCTGTTTCACGGACGAGTCATTGAGTTAGTTTTTGTATTTTTTCTTTCCCGTAGATGAAACACATTATATAAAGATTTTTACGAACTTTTTGTTTTTTGTTAACAAATCTGTCACGTTAATACAATCTGTTCTTCAAGATATTAGAAGAATTAATAATTTTGCTAACAACAGAAATTCATATTACGTAATAGAATCATAAGTACAATGAATCTGATTCAAGTAATAAAAATTGTGAAAAATTTAGAATCTAAATTTTAAATAACAATCATCTTAGATGAAATCAATAAAGAACGATATCTAAAATCTATTCAGTAAATATAATGCATTAAGTCTTTGATAATTGACTCGGTCATTTCAGAAAGCCCATATGTAAAAAACTAACTTGAAAAAATTAAAAACTGGTAATTTACTACGTTTCAATAAAAAAAGAATATTAAAAAATAAAATTTGTTTAGAGGACTGTCCCGTTAAATATAAAATGTATACTTTTGTCTTTTTAAATATAACCCACTCGTTTTAAAAAAAGTTAAAAATTCTAACTTCAGGTATTTCTGAAATGAATTGGAGTATAATGTTAACTTATACGTTTTTTTCTGTAAAATCCGTTATTAGACTAGAAAAAATTGAGTTGAATACAGAAGAAAAATGAATACTAAAATTAATAGTTTACATTAGTGACTTAAAATAGTTTTCGCAATAATAAAAATTTAAAGGAACCTTTTCGGAGACGAAGGTTCCTGGTTCAAATCCTAGTAAAGGTAGTTACTTTTATACTGA
Organism: Catonia carolina; assembly: GCA_035578175.1. Taxonomy (NCBI): domain Eukaryota; kingdom Metazoa; phylum Arthropoda; class Insecta; order Hemiptera; family Achilidae; genus Catonia; species Catonia carolina. The sequence goes on along the minus strand of JAQMRL010000005.1, from coordinate 10,002,358 downwards.
TTTGAATACTAGACAATGGTTACCGGTGCACTTAGATGGTTGGGGGTTCAATTAACCATACTCTCTCAGAAGTGGTCGACCTGGGTCTATACAAGACTACACCTCATTTACACGCCACACACATCATCCTCATCTCATTAGGTAATGGGGTTGCTTATTGTTCTGAATTGAACAGATTGCAACATACACATATTAGGAATTTAAAAAAAATTTAATTCATAACTTTAAGAACGGAAAATGTTAGTTTCCGGACTATTTACGTTCTTTGTTGTCTCAAATAGAAGTTATCTCCCTTAAAAAGATTTTTGCACAGAAACTTTGTGTAGCCTCTTCCACTAGAAATCAGAGCTTAAGCTTAAAAAAATCATCCATTTTCATTTTTTAATTAGAAGCACTTTATATCCCTTAGGATACGCCTTTTCTTAGTGTTATATTATTACTTAAGGAAAGCCAGACTTAGGTAATTTTGGAGGAATTGTGTGTTTACATTCAATTAGTCCTAAATAATGCACTACAGAAAAAATGTAAAATTTAGACTTATGGACCTTCTGAAATGACTGATTCAATCGGAGTGTTAATTATTTAGTAAAATAAGTGCCAGATAATTAAGATGACTGTTTAGCTTCTGTTTTTAATTTCGCTGAATAATGAAAATGTGTTCTTTAACAGTTTTGATAATATGTGAGCAATGACAGGCCCATCTGAATTTGTTATTGATGTACCAAGGAATGTATAAAACTTCTTTTTAATTTATCTTAGATTATTCGCTTCTTGTATAGAGTAGAAATTTCTTCGTGGTGGAACGGGGTGACTGTAACGAGATAAAAGGAGGCCATTTAAAAATTATCGTTGTATTGGTTAACTATCTTATAATGAATTTATTCAACGGATGAAGTGAAAATGCGTAAAAAAATAGCTAAAAAGAAATTAATGGTTTTATTTTACTAATTTTACGATTCATTAATATCACTTAATTAATGATAAAAACCATGACTGTCTAAAATTTACGGTGGTTCTTAACGGTTTTATTAAGAAAAAGCTATTTTCAATCAATAATATAAAGGAATTATATATATTGAACATTAAATACTTCGTTTAATATAATTTTTAATCTACTATTTCATAAGTATAATAAAATCTAGTTATGTTTTTGATTAATGACTTGAGAAACCAGACGTAAAAGTGTTTAAGAAATCAATACTATTGCACTGGAAGAAAATGATATATTATACATTCATTTATAACTTATTTTTATAGTTTTGTTAAAAAAAATTTGATATTGATAAACAACACCGAAATACTATAAATAGGTTTTAACATTTTTAAAGGGTAATAATAGGAAGATTGAATTGGATTTTAATTTGAGCGATTACGTCAAGCTCTGTTCGGGGTAGGAAATCTAATATCTGGGGATAGTTATGCGTTTGCAAAGACCTAATTGGAAAATCATGATGAAAATACTAATTTTTAATTGATAAATTTTTATTCAAATCAAATTTAATGATAAATTTATATTAATTTACAAATATTTTTTATATTTAATTATAAATTTTTTACGATTACGATTTTTATACAATCAAATCTCTATTAAGAAATCAACAAAATTTAAGCTGAAAATTAACTTTCTGAGAAGTGTTCGTTAAAAATGAGTTAAGTCTGTAATTTTTTTTTGTAATACCACGGTGTATTGCAAAATCATAACTAAGTTCATAATTGTGGTAAAAAAAATTTTAGTTAATTTTTTTTAATTTATTGAAATTTAGTATAGATTTTTAAAAATAAATACATATTTATTTATACAGAAACTAATGTGTATAACTGCGTAGAAGACATAATTATTAAGCAATATTACATAAATTAAAAAGTACCAATTTGAAAATACTATATATTTTCAATTTCTTTTGAAGTCTCTTCAGCGGTTATTATCAACTGCGGTGTGTTTTGGTACTGGAAAGATGGGGTTTGACTTGTAATTTCCAGGAATTGAACCCGGAATCTTTTTTTTGTAGGATAGCGCACTAATCACTACGCCAGAAAGGTGGTAAAATTTTCATATTTTAGATTTAAAATATTTTTATTAATTTTTTATTATATATTATTGAAATTTTTTCAGAATTTTACTAAAGTAATCCTCGCTTTCCCGTAATTCAGCAAATTCTGTACTCATTACGTCATTTTCTATTAGGAGAATAGAATTCCATTATAAACTCATCCATTTCTCCATAATTAACATAATTATTACTTTAGCACTCAATTTTCTCTCTAAATAAAAGTTCTGTTCAAAAACTTTTGGTCAGTCAATACTTTTTAAACTTTAAATATTCCATAACCGCAACAAAACCAAAATATCTGTGGCATAGCGGGCGTTCGTCGGGACATGGGATCGCATAAGAAAGTTTTACTAATTACATGAGAATTCAGAAAAATAAAACCGGTTATTCAAAAAATTGGCCGTAAATGGAAGTGGTCGTTAAAAACGCTTTACTGTACTAAATATCAGTAAATAAAGGATGCGATATAAGCTGAAATCTATACCAGTTGAGTTTTATGTAAAAAAAACTTTCAAGGTGGGATTCGAACTAAGGAATTACTTCTTGTTTTATTCTTAAGAATTTATAAAAAAAATTCTAAAAGTTTACTTACATTTAGTTTTCTTTCAGTTGTATTAAAATTCACACATTGTCTTTTTTAAACAACTATTTGAAGAATAAAAATTGTAAGATTAATTATTAAAAATCAATACACCAAGGAATAGATGGACATCGTTATTAAGAAAATCAAATTTAAGAATTCCTCGTTTGGTTTGTTCAAGAATTCTTGTAATTCTTTTTTTCTGTTTTTCTTTCGTATAAAATAAAATCCTATAACTTGGCTTTTACTTTATTTAGGGAAAGTTAAAAAGTTTTTAACTGTTACATTTTCTTTTATATTTCATTAATTATTTCAATATTTATATTTCACTTGTAATAGAACACTTATCCAATTTCATCGAATGACTTAAATTTCACTTTTTCACATTTTTAAATAATTAAGTTTACGAACACCCCGGTTAAATAATATGCGAAGCGGTACCCCGGACGAACAACCTAACGGTCATAGTATACCGCGAAGACTGAGGGAAATCAGTGATGTAACTTACATGTAAAATACAAAAACAAAATTCCCTCTTTTATAAATTTATTCCCTTCATTCAAATAGTACATGTAAAAGTTTCACCCACGTTAAAATTTAACAATTTCCTTGTATGTTGGTAACAATAAAATTTTGTAGGAGTAAAGATTTATCTATATATATATACAACGCGAAAACCGTCCTTACTGACTGAGTGACTGACTCACTCACTCTTCCCTAACTGTAGGAAACTAACTTCCCAATCATATAATTATCTGAGATGTAGCATATTTGTTCTTTAGGGGTTGCATAGAAAAACTAAATTTTTGCATTTCGGTTACTTACGTTGAATGAGATAAAAATGTGGTGACTGCCGTAAATTAAAACATGTTAAAATAGACTTATATTTTCCCGAAGAGTTGCATTTCTAAAAATCGGCATGTCTACTCTAATACCTAGGAGACGTTAAGCATTCAAATTTTGACCACTTACTTGTAAGAGATAGAAAGGGGGTAACTACCCTAAAGTAATAAATATTAATTCTCTCTTCCTTCCTCTCCTTCCTCTCTTATCCCCTAACCCCCTCTCACTCACTACCTATCCCTCCTTCTCCTTCCTCTCTTTCCTCCTCTCTCACCCATCTTTTTCTCTCTAGCTCTCTTTCCCTTTCTCCTCCGTTTCTCCCTTATGCCACCCCTTCTCTTCATCTACCTTCTCAGATCTTACCTTCCCCACTCCTTTTCCTCCCAACCCTTCTCCTAACGCTTTTAATTTACTTCCTCCTCTCTTAATTTATCTCACTCGCACTCTCCCTAACTGTTCTCTCTATTTCTATTTTGTTTTTAAAAAGAAGAAAAAAGATTTAATTTTGTTTTTCATGCAGTATTGGTTCAAAAACTGTAGCACACTACGTTAAATGTATTTTATGTTATTCTTGTTGTATTTATTATCACATTTTTTACATGTTTGTTATTTAATTTTATTTATTTATTTTTTATTGTTCAACTCTTGAAATATCAACTGGATTTTTTTCTTAAAAGAAATTTAGTTGTTAATTTCTATTTCATTTGTTTATCAAAAATGTTTACTTTTTGGCGGTTATACTGTGTAGTTTCAGTTTAAAATAAATAAATTTCAAAAAGGTGAGGAAAATTTAAATTATGAAAACGAAGTTATTTCCGTTAGTTTGTCATATAATTTCAGGTAAACTATTTGAATTTATTTTTTTTAAATAGAAAAAAATAAAGAGCCTGATAAATAATAACATAACGAGTTAAGGCATACAATGATGCAGACTAACTTTAAACCGAGCCTGGTAAATTGTAGGTTACATACTCGTAGTATTCAAGCGAATTCGCTAGACAATTTATTAACGTAAGCTCACCATCAAGGGATTCGTCTAAAAAGTGGGTCCACTTAACTCAGTTCAGTTCTTTCTCGTCAGTTTTCAGTTTTTCTTTAGTTACTCTTTCATGGCTTTTTGCAGCTCAAGTATTTTTTCTTGTTTTCTTCTTTCACTCTTATCTACTAAGTTGGTTTCTGAATTCTTCTCTTTTCTGTAAGTGGGTTCTCTTCTAGTAATACTATTTTGTATGTCTCTATATTTATACGCTACTTCAAATATTCAGTTCTTCTTAGTTGTAACGTTATAAGTTAAAGATAGCATTAACAATAAACAAGGATGATAAATCATAGTTTATTATCAGTTCTAACATTTGTATAAAAATTCACAACGTTTATACTGTTGTTTAGGTCAACAACCGAAAGGCTGGTTTGAACCTCTAGAGATTTTACTAAGTAAAATACAAGAAGTGAGGTGGATTGCCTTCCTCACTGAGTTGAAAGAGTATGCTTATCAGCATGCCAGGCCCTCCGAAAAACACCCACTTTCCACCCTGCAAATGACACCTTCACTTCATTCACCACAGGATCTGGATGTATAGTGAAATTCATTTCTCTTAGAGGAGATAACTCTGACTATTGTCTTTTACACCTCTCTCTTTTTCACCTCTACCTCTTCTGTTCTTAAATAGCTCAGTCAACTTAATTGGCTGACTAAATGATAAGTAACAGAACTATTTGTTTTAGCCCTGGCAATCAACAGATCGAGTGCAATTAATACCCCACCTCCCCGTTATGGGCAAACGTTTATACTATAAATGTTAAAAACTAATCAGTCTACAGCAATATAGAATATTCGTGGTATGTAACAAGAAGAAGGAGAAGAATACGAAGATGATGAAGAAGAACAAGAAGGAAAGAAGGAGGAGGAGGAAGAGAAAGAAAAGGAGGCGGAGGTGAAGGAGGAAGAGGCGGAGGAGGAAATGATGATTATCATCATCATGGTGAAGGAGGCAATCAAACTGCCAAATAGAGAGCACTGAAAATCCTCACGTATTTTACGAACTACCATTACAAGCATGCAAAATTGTTGATCTATCGGTGACGTGTAATAGAGCCTTTATTTTTTTAAATAAATCTGTGGATAGTGTAGTTTATCGTGACTTAATCCATCAGTTTATTGTTGAATTCGAATGTTGGTACCAGTAGGATAATGTAACTTATCATACTGCCGATGACACGCTAGACTTGTTACGGGATTTTTTCAACCATCTTTTGATATCGAAAGGGTCGTTGCCTTAAACGTTCTCAGATTTTACACCAGCAGATTTTATCTTGTGGAGGCATTTAAAAAGTGTCGTTTTTAAAAAAAATCCTTATATACTTGACGCATTGAAGGCTAACATTAAACGTAAGATGTCTAACAGTGATGATCAAATATTATGAAAAGTGGCAACAAATGTTACGAAACGTGTACTAACCTACATTCGGGTCAAAAGAAATTAATTTTCAACATGTATTTTAAATTTAGTAATCATAAGTTTCATTGTAATTTAATATTGTTGCATAAAATTGTAAATATTTCATTAATGTAATATTTTTTACTACATTCATGTCATCTGAAAACGAGCATTTTCAACATATAAAATTATTATTGGCAAGTTTCATTGTAATATGAATGTTATTCCATAATATTATTATATCGCTCATAACAGGCAAGTGGAGTGTTAAATTATTTGCACTCGATCTGCTAGTTCCAGAGCTACAAAAAATAGTTATGTTTCTTATCACATGGTCAGCCAATTACCTGTATATGACTAAACCATTTAAGAACACAAGAGGTAGAGGTGTAAAAGACACTAGTCACAGTTATCTCCTCTGAGAGTAATGAATTTCATTATACAGCCAGATCCTGTGGTGAATGAAGTGATGATATCATTTTTAGGGTTGAAAGTAGATGATTTTCGGAGGGCTTGGCATGCTGATAAGCATACTTTTCCACTCAGTGAGTAAAGCAATAGTAAACCACCTCACTCCTCGTTTTACTTAATAAAGCCTCTAGAGGTTCAAACCAGCCTTTCGGCTGATGACCTAAATAACAATATTTGATAGGCTAAATATTTCATTAATTTTTTATATTGGTACATTCATGTCAGCTAAAAACATGTTGCATCCTTTCTGAAACACCCGTTAAATCTATTTATGAAACAAATGTAAGATAATGTCATGAACATAATATGATTGAAATTTTAAAGCATGTAACAGGTTGAATGTAAGGTTTCATCAAAATCTATTGAGGGAATATTAATCTAGTATTAATTTTATCTTTAATAACGTTACAGAGCATTGGAAATGTAATATTAATTTCATTCGTGAAACATATTACATTTCACATCATTAAAACTGTCTTTTTAATATCATAGTTGTAAAGTAGTTTTATCTAATGAAAAATGTAATTTCCACTCGATTTTTCATTACATACATGATATATTTTACATTTCAGTAGTATCTACAGTCTTAAAATTATGTTATAAATACATTATTTTAAAATCTAATGATATTGGCTTGTCGTTTATTGAAATTATAATATATACTATAACATTATAACAGTGATATTTTATAAATACTATACCCTAACGAACTAAAGACTGCAGATGAGATGTAGCCAATAACAGCCAAGGTCGGATGTGAGGTTGTCCCTTCGCTAAGTCTCACTCTGTTTCACTTAACTCCAACTGACTTTTTGTTAGGCTGTCATCCACAGCGGGACCTCAACGGGACAATGCTGGATACGATTAAAGAAAGTCAATTGGTTCTTTGCTGTGATCTACGTCACTATGCTCCGTCTTCATCTACAGTCTCTAGTTCATTAAGCTATAACGGAATAAATTGTTTATTGTAAGAGATTAAGTATATTGTAACAAAGATAATAGATTGCTATTAATGAAATGTTTTGAATTATAATTCTTGGACATTGAAACTAATTGAAACATTTGTTTTTATTTTTATTATTTTTACAACGTTCCAAACAATTTTTTTTTTTTTTTTTTTGTAAATAAGCCACTTTATTTGTTTTAAATGGGAAATATTCACTATATTTTCCTGAAGTAAAATACTGACCTATGTTCTTTCTGTATGAAATGCATTCTTTAATCCAATAATATTGTAACATTGTACAGTGTAATTCTAGAAATGGGTAAAGGAATAAATTGTTCGTTATAAAAATTTTTGTATTCTATAAAGTATTGTGTAATGAACAAGGATAATAGATTGCGATGGATAAAATGTTTTAAGTAGGAATTCTCGGAAATCGAAACTAGTAGAAATGTTTGTTTTTATTTTTGTTATAATAAACGCCACCTCAGAAATTCACTTGCTCCCCTCTTGTCATTTGGTGCTACTATACAGAATGAAAACATCGATCCACTCCCTAACGTGATGATTGTATTGCAATGTACGTTGTACTATAAAGCACAATGTTTGTATAAAAGCATGCCTAATGCGCTCCCCACACCTCACTTTGCCATAGTTTTCTCACTCTGACTGAATTGTATTCATACAGGACGGTTATTGTACTTCTACCACATTGTAGTAAAGCGGAGAAAGTGTTAGAAGAGTCTTTATTGTTTGAGAAATGATTAGACCGCATGTATAAAAACAGTTAGCACTTTTGTAGTTAGTTAGTACTTGGACTATGAATTAAATTAGTGCTGTTACAGGACTGGTTTTTAATTACGTTAATAGTGCGTGTGTGAAGCAAGTGGTCGTGGACGGGTAGAGCACTATTTTGATTGTTACAGTATCGTATTTACATCAAGTTTAGTTTAAGCTTTAAATTTTGTAATTCGCCGCTGGAATGTCTTGGTACGTGGATCAGAACCATGGAAAGCGGGCGCGCATTGCACGCACTTTGCCACAAAGTGAAGTTCGGCCGCCAAAGAAGTTGGGTGGATCACAATATTTTGAAGTTCAAGTTTTGAAAGTTTAAAAATGATGTTTGAAGTTTCAAAATTTGAAATTTGAAGGTTTTGAAGTTTTAGGTTAATGATTGAAGTACGAGGTCTGAAATTTAAATATTTCAACCTTGAATGTTTGAAGGTATGAAAATTTGAGTTTTTTTTTTTGTTTTCTCAGCGACCTGGAACTATTTTAGCCTAATTGAAGTAATACAATTTGGTAAATAAGTTATAAATTGTAAGGAAGGTTGTTTATTATGTAATATATCCAGATCCTGAGCAAACTTAGATTTAAATATTACAATTTGATCTTTAATTCGTGTTTTATGTTGTATTCTAGCAATTTCTAGCCTCGAAAGAGTGCATTGAATAAATAATTTACTGTTTTTCCCAGTTTCACTTCACAATTTACTTTTTCTAGTCGTTCTTTAAAATACCGATTTTCAAAATTACAATTCTTTAGGAAGGTATGAAAACAACAGTTATTATTGTATGGTTAGTACGCAGTCATGAAAAGTTGGTAAAAAAATCTGGTGTGAAACACTCACACAACTTTCTCTTGCCAATGCAAATAATTAATAATAAACCTAACATTATTATTAAAATATTAGAAATAAACAAAAACTAACCTCAAAAAAGTAACCTTATTTTAATCATGAGTGAATGACGCAAAATGAAAATCAAACTCAATTTGGCTTAAAAAAAACGGAAAATCACACTTTTACGCTAAACTAGGCTCTGTAGAGAAAAATTCTCAAAATAAAAGTTGTAGATCTCTTAATTTTCTATAAATTTTACTATATACACTTTTGTCGTAAAGTGCATACTAAGGCCGAAATCTTAAAAAAATCGATTTTTCACACGTTTTCGTTAGAAAAAACAGAAAATCGCTAATTACCGCTAAACTAAGCATTATACAAAAAAATGCTTGAATTAAAAGTTCTAGGTTTTCAATTTCTCTACAACCTTTATTATATACATTTTTGCTCTAAAATTAATATTAAAGCCGTAATCTTAAAAAAACACTTTTTTTACGTAAAAACACCCTCACCAAGAATTTCAGCAAACATGGCGCCTACCCTATCTTTTAGAGAATAAAAAATTGAGTGAGGCGATTTTTAAAAAAATCGTAGGACCAGTTTTTGAGAAAATCGCAAAAAAGTGAAAAATTATACGAATAAACTACTACTTCCGGTTGACCGATTCTGATGAAAATGCTCGTGTCGGGTCCGGTAGTTGTATGTAACTTAAGTTTCAAGTTCGTATGATGTTCCGTTCTTGAGATATTTTGTATACACACACAGACTCACTCACACACACACACAATCGCTAAAAACATGTTTTTTGGGTTCAGGGGGTCTGAAAACGTATAGATCCGGTGAAAACTCGATTTCGAAAAATCGACATGAAAACAATACTTTCCTTCCTATATATTCATATAGGCAAGAGAAAGTTAAAAATGTTAACGTAAAAATTAAGAGTAATAATAGGTTTCCAAGAAATAGTTATAAACGGTTTTTATAGTAAAGGCAGGCCTGGCTTTTGTTGTACGACTATTGTGAAAGTCGTGTCGGGTAACTGTTTAGATAATTGGCCTTTTTGTAACACCTTCTATTCAATCCTAATTTGTTTAGAATTGTGTAGATTTATCCAGAAGCCGTCAAAAAAAACTCATAACATCATACTATACGTATCATATATATTGTAATAGTTCATGTTCATTCCACATTTTGAATTAACGCCGAAATTTACCATTAGACCAGGCTGCTACATTTCATGTCATACACAAGTCACTATTATATACCACACATCTCATTCGATAGTTGTACGCTTTTTTGTTAAGTTCTTTAGTTGTAAATGAATTTCAGGTCATTTCAGAAAACACATAAATCAAAAAACTAATTTTTGGAAAAATTAAAAAACAGGTAATTTACTACGTTTCAATAACAAACAATATTAAAAAATATAGTTCGTGCAGAGGCCTGTTCATTTCAATATTAAATATAAACTTGTATCTTTTTAAAGATAAGCTACTTGGTAAAAAAAATATTGAAAATTTAGAGTTTAAGTGTTCTTGAAATAAATTGGAGTAAAATGCAAACTTACGTTGTTTCTTGTAAACGTACGTTGTTAGACCAGAAGAAAATATTGTGATTTACAATAGTATTAATTTATTTATTTCACTAGTTTACATTGGTGACTTAAAATTGCTTTTTGCAACAATAAAAATTAAAATTCTTAACTTTAAGAAAGTGAAATGTTGGTTTTCAGGACTATTCCACATTTTTCATCGTCACAAACAATAGTGATCTCCCTTAAAAACAAGAACTTGTACACAAGAACTTTGTACAGCTTCACAAGAACTTCACAGAACTTTTTCACAAGAACTTTGTACAGCTTCTTCCACTAGAAAGTAAAGCTTAAGCCTCAAAAGATCATCCACTTTCATTTTTTAATTTGAAGGAAGCACTTTATTATCCTTAAGGATAACCCTTTTATTAGTGTTATATTACTTAAGGAAAGCCACACTTATGTGATTTTTGTAGGGATGCTGTATTTACATTCAGTTAGTTCTAAAATGCACTAATGAAAAATATGTAAAATTTTGACTTTCTGGGTTTTTCTAGGGCTTTCTGAAATGACTGATTCAAATATTTAAATAAAATTTAAGTAAAAATTTCAATATCGAATTTTTTTAAAGTTTCGAGATATATAACCACGCTGCGCATTAGAATCGATTGTACATTACATTCGTTGTTTTAAAGTAATCTTTTTAGTGGAAAAATTTTAATGTGTTTTATAAAATTAGTAGGTACGTCTCCTCCAAAAATTAGAGTGCAATACGTTATCATTTCGTTGATTAAACTTACCGGAAGTTAAAGCAATAAACTGTAAGAACATAAAATAGTAAAACAATATGGAACATTGTATACAGTAATTAATTAAGACATAAACACTGAATAATTAATTTAGCAGATTCGTAACTCTTCTTAAAATTTCAGTTTGTTCTATTCAACTTTAAGTTTAAAACTTGAGAAGTTAAATAATTAAACAAGAATTATAAAAATGTACATGTTGAAACACTACTAATTGCTGTAAATAAAATAAAATCCTGCATAAACTTTTAATTATTTAAATTTTTTACATTTAAATATAGTATTTCTTATGTAACTGTTAAATTTAGTTGATACAATTTACTTTCGTTTCTGCTTGAAATGAAGGAAACATTTAATGAATGAAGTTTTGTTAGTCATTATGTCGTCGGTTACACTAACAATATCCATCTAGGAACTCTTGCTTTGTTTGTAACATCTTGCCCAGAACATTCTATTACATGAAATTATTTTCTCTAGTACTTATTCCTTTCCTTTAAGTAAGATATATTATGTAGAGTAAAATAAAGTTTGTAACGTAACAGCGTTAACTAAAATACATCTAGATTTATTACTCTTTCTTATATTGTTACTACTAGTAGTAGTATTAACATTTTAACCTATTTTTTTATACCTTAGATTAATTATGAGTTAATGTTTCAGTTTCAACATGTTAATGTCTCACATTACATTTTTTTTAACTTTTATTTTGAATCTTTAACTTTATTATAGTGAACAACCAAAAGATGATAAAATATTGATATTAAATGACAATTAACAAGAATAGGCATGATACTAAAGGTTCGCACATGTTCAGGCGAAGTGAACTGTTCAGCGTGTAAGAAAATTGATATTTGCATTCAAGAAACTTAGAGAGGAGTACTGAATGGTGGGGATACATTAAAAATTGTTTACTTAGCTATTGTGCAGTCGGTACTAATGTACGGTATAATTGGGTGGGGTGGTACCAATTTGTCTTCTTTGGACTCCGTACAGAAGGTGCAGAAGTTGATCTTACGAATAATCAATAAAAGACAACCAAGGTATGCATCGGAACAGCTTTTTTAAGAATTCAACGTATTTGACATCCGCCAAATATTTGCAAGAGAAGCTCTTATTCGCGTATAAAAATATAAACGATTTTACTACAAGAGCACACCATTATAATACCAGGAACAAGGAGCTCTTACTTTTACACAAGGCCTCAAAAACTTTATACCAAAGGCATTTCTGCTATTTAGCACCCAAACTGCTCAATCTGCTCCCCCTACAAATTTAAAATCTGCCGGACATCATAAGGTATAAAAAAGCAGTAACCATTTGGCTATTGGAAGTAGGGAGAGACGCAATAGGGAAAACGGTTACTTCAGAAAACATATAGTTTTATGAGCTCGTCTACCGGTTTAAATTTTAGTTTTCTATTTTAAATAAATTCTTTCGTCTTGCATATTATATTGTTTGTTTGTTTTTTTTTCATTTCCACATGTAGTTATATAACAGCATATTATTTTTTAATAAAAATGTCTTAGTAGTGTAATTAGTATTTAAGTAACTAACATGTAGTTGTAATTACTAACACACTAATAGATTACCGTAGTACATTAGTTGCAGTAGTATAATGGACAAAGAAGCACTGAATTGATCTACCTTTGAACATGGGAAACCATAGTTGGGTGGATTAATTTCCCCACCGCGAATTAAAATAAATAATTTTTAGATTATCAAAGTATAATTAAGGAAATTTACATTTATTTTGTATTGATATTTATTTTTTGTAAGCATTGGGAAATAAATAAATAAATATAAAATACAACATTCAGCAATATTAAATTTGGAATCGCAATGAACGTAAAATTATACTGTTGTTGTCAAGGTCAACAGCCGGAAGGCTGGTTTGAACCTCTAGAGGTTTTACTAAGTAAGAACGAGGAGTGAGGTGGTTTACTATTGTCTTCCTCACTGAGTTAAAAGAGTACGCTTATCTGCATGCCAAGCCCTCCGAAAAGCACACACTTGCCACCCTGCAAATGACACCTTCACTTCATTCACCACAGGGTCAGGCTGTATAGTAAAATTCATTTCTCTCAGAGGAGATAACTCTGACTAGTGTATTATACACCTCTACCTATCTGTTCTTAAATAGTTCAGTCGTAATTAACTTGCTATATGATAAGATACAGAACTATTTTTGTAGCCCTGGAACCAACAGATCGAGTGCAATTAATTTAACACTCCACCTGCCCGTTATGGGAATAAAACTACAGGGTGATTATAAATGAAATAAGACAGTTTCGATAGGTTATAGAAAATTTATTTTTGAAAAGTTAAGGTAATTACATGACTATATAGGACAATTTATTAAGTTTTTATTGAAAATATTTACAGATGTTCAATGTGTGCACCATTTGTAACACGACAGATATCAACACGGTAGTCGAATTCTTCCCACACACGTTTAAGCATATGACGGACGGTCAACTGTGGCAAGAGCATTTGCGATACTTTGTTTTAGATCATCGATATCTACAGGAAGCGGTGGTACAAAAAAGTTGTCTTTTACATAACCCCATAAGAAAAAGTCGCAGGGAGTTAAGTCTGGACTACGAGGTGGCCACGGCGTAAACACAACGTTTTCCTCACTTGCACAGCCGATCCATCGTCTAGGAAGTCGTTCATCAAGATAATTTCTGATAAGATGTCCAGATAAATTACTCCGGTTACTGACCCTTCGTGAAAGAAGAACGGCCCGTAAACCTTTTCACGAGATAATGCGCAAAAGACGTTTACTTTAGGGGAATCGCGTGTATGCTGTAAAGTTATTTTTGGGTTTTCTGTGCCCCATATTCTAACAGTATGTCTATTAACTTTTCCGCTAATGTGAAAATTACATTCATCACTGAAAATTAGGCGATTAAAGAATGCGTCGTTATTTTCAACGCAATGTTGCATCTCCAGACAAAAATTTTTACGTACGACTTTATCACTGGTAATTAAACTTTGTACTAACTGCAATTTATAAGGTGTCATTTTCCACACTGTCGGTTGAGGAATTTGCAATTCTAAACTTGCTGATCAAGTTGATTTTTCTGGACTTGGTACATAAATATCACGAAAACTATCAATTTGTTCTTCTGTAACAGAAGGTCTTTCAGTACTCTTTCTTTTACACAGACATCCACTGTTTTCAAAATGTTTATACCAGTCATAGATTGATTGCCTTGTTGGTGGTGGTTTACCGTATCTTGTTCTGAAATGACGTTGTACAACCGCAACCGAGTTTGTTTTGGCTAATTCAAGAACACAATAAGCTTTCTCCACTTGAGTAGCGGCCATCTTGCTAGACTGCTCTTTGTAACAGCAGCCAAAAAAAATGCTAGCAACAGTTGTACCAACATAAACTTTAAAAAATGCCCTACAAATCTATATCATTTACTATATTCAAATACACCAGTTTGATGTTTAGAAGCTGTCGAAAGTGTCTATTTCATTTACAATCACCCTGTATACTAAAGTATGAAAAGGAAAACAATAAAAAGTTAATATTGTCAAAGAAAAGTTATTACCGATAGTAATAAAGCATATTTAAGAGAAAAAAAATTACATCTAACATTTCACATTTTTTTTCGACATATACATGTAGAAGGAATTATAGAAGATCTCTGTCTGTTCCATCTTCTTTTTGATCTTCTAATGAAGCCTGGTGAATTTGCCATATCACTGATAAGCGGATTATTATGGATCTGTAGTTTTGAATAGAATTTAATATAATTATTTTTGATTATTTCAGAAATGAATGGCGTTTTTAAATCGGTGTGTAGTCTGTAACTTGAGACATAGTACGGTGAACCGGTAATTATACGGATAAATTTCGACTGGAACGCTTACGTAAGTAAAACATTTTTTACATATTTCATTCTTATTACTTTTCTTGACCTATATGAATGTAGGTCCTGTAAGAAAGAAAGTATTGTTTTCTTGTCGATCTTTCGAAATAAAGTTTTCACTGTGAATACATGTTTGAAAACCTTCTGAACCAAAAAAATTTGTTTTTAGCTATGTCTCTAAGTTTGAACAAAATATCCAAAAAAATAGAACATTGTAAGAAGTTGAAATTTGGAACTTAAATTAGGTACCACTAGGGGACCCGACACTAACATTTTCATCAAAATCGGTCAAACGGAAGTAGTAGTTTATTCGTGTCATTTTCACATTTTTGCTATTTTCTCTAAAACGGCTTCAACGATTTTTTGTAAAATCGCCTCATTTACATTTTTTATGCTCTACAAGGTAAAGTAGGCGCCATATCTGCTGAAATTCTTGGGGAGGCTGTTTTTTCGTAGAAAAAAACTATTGTTTTACGATTGCGACCTAAATATGCATTTAGGGCAAAAGAGTACATGATAAATGTTGTAGATAATTTAAAATCTTACAACGTTTATTTCAGACATTTCTTTGTATAACGCTTAGTTTAGCGGTAATTAGTGGTTTTTTGTTTTGTTTTTTTAGAAATTCTGTAAAAAATAGATTTTTTAATATTTCGGCCATTTTACGACAATAGTGTTTATAATCTAATTTATAGAAAATGAAATTATTTACAACGTTTATTTTAAGAATTTTTTTCTACAGAGCCTAGTTTAGCGTGAAAGAGTGATTTTCCGTATTATTAAGCCAAACTAAGGTTGATTTTCATTTTGTATCATTCATTCATGATTAAATAATGTTATGTTTTTTGAGGTAAGTTGCGTTGTTTATTTCTAATGTATTATTACTAATGTTAGGTTATATTGGTCATTATTTGCATTGGCAAGAGAAAGTCGTGTGAGCATTCACACCAGTTATTTACTTTATTGTTATCGTAAATATCACTACAGTTGTCAGTGATCAATGGATTTTTGGCTTTATATAGTTTTACTCTGCCATATTATTTAATCAAATAATACAGATTACTTGTAGTGAAGCAGTAAGGAGAAAACAAAAAGTCTGGTGTGAAACACTCACACAACGTTCTCTTGCCAATGCAAATAATTTACAATATAATTTAACATTAGTAATAAAATATTAGAAATAAACAAAAAACTAACCTCAATAAACATAACCTTATTTTAATCATGAGTGAAACACTCAAAATGAAAATCAACCTCAGTCTGGCTTAAAAATACGGAAAATCACTATTTCACGCTAAACTAGGCTCTGTAGAGAAAAATACGTTAAATAAAAGTTGTAGATCTTTAAATTTCCTATAAATTTGGTTATATACACTTTTATCGTAAAATGCATACTAAGGCCAAAATCTTAAAAAAATCGATTTTTCACACGTTTTCGTGAGAAAAAATCAGAAAATCGCTAATTACTGCTAAACTAATCGTCATACAAAAAAATGTTTGAAACAGAAGTTGTAGGTTTTTAAATTCTCTACAACTTTTATTATATAAGTTTTTGCGCTAAAATTTATATTAAAGCCGTAATCTTAAAAAAACAACGTTTTTACGTGAAAACAGCCTCACCGAGAATTTCAGCAAACATGGCGCCTACCCTTTCTTGTAGAGAATAAAAAATTGAGTAAAATAGGCGATTTTAAAAAAAATCGTAGGACCAGTTTTTGAGAAAATCGCAAAAAACTGAAAAATTATACGAATAAACTACTACTTCCGGTTGACCGATTTTGATGAAAATGTTCGTGTCGCGTCCGGTAGTGGTATGTAACTTAAGTTTCAAGTTTCAAGTTCGTACGATGTTCCGTTCTTGAGATATTCTGTTCACACACACACACACACACACACACACACACACACACAGAGAGAGAGAGAGAGAGAGAGAGAGAGAGAGACAGACACACACACAGACAAATCGCTAAAAACATGTTTTTTGGGTTCAGGGGGTCTGAAAACGTATAGATCCGGTGAAAACTCGATTTCGAAAAATCGACATGAAAACAATACTTTCCTTCCTATATATTCATATAGGCAAGAGAAAGTAAAAATTAATTCGCTAAATCTAGCCACTCAGGTTACTTAAAGGGGTAATCAACTCAGGATGATTTTTTTTTAATTTTGATTGATTTTTGATTTTATTTGAATTTTAAATTTTTTAAATCACACCATGTGTTTAATTTGTTTGTACGTTGACAAAAAGTTATAAAAATATCGGTTTAAAATAAAGCTCACTAGCAAGGCGAGTGAAAAATTATTCCTTAAACTTTAAATTAAGTTTTTCGGAAATGTGTTTTTGAATGATTGTACATTCTTGGAAATTAAATATTTTGGTTTGTACTGGAGGTATTTGGATGTTTTTTTTTCAAATGTTCAAAATTTCTTGCTCTATTATCTGTTGAATAATTATTACAAAAAACTTAGTAGGGATTTAGTTAAAAAATAATTTGTGAACACATAAAATAAATGTTTTTGAAAATATGGTTTTTCTTCAATCTTGTAAGAAAAAATACATACGATAGCATAAAACAGATAATAAACAGCAATTTTCTGTATTTTTAGCACAAGAATCATGTTGATATCTTTCTTGGTTCCTGAGATATTTGATTCCCCGTAAAAGCCCGCTTTTCCACCCCCACCCTTATATTAGGGGCTGTAATTATTTTTTTGGCCTGGTTCAAGTGGTAGATGATTACTAGTGAATTACTCTTTCATTTAAAACATAATGATGAATTATAGCCTGTAGTTTTGATTTTCATTTTCTGGGTTGACTACCCCCGTAATATTTTGTACGGTTAAATTTTTTATAGATTATGATTTTTTTTTAAATTAGTTACGTACAAAAGTACAAAATTCCTACCAATTATAAACAAAACAGTATAACAATAGCGGGAGAACATTATTTATCCAGATCTATGGCACGGTAATTATTTTATGGTCAGTAAAATTTCAGAGTAGCTGGTTAATTATTCTGCAGTTTTCATTCACCAGTCACACGGCACACGGACTACAATGTGAGCCATGGAAATGGAAATAAATTTGAAAACTTAATACGGCTCAATTAAAATTCAAAAACGAATACATAAATAAACAAAACAAAAACTTCTCTCATACTCTTCTTTTTTTTCTCTACCAACACTCGACTCTCAATAACTCTTCCCTGTTTCCACTTAACCAGTTTTCCCATTTTCTTCTCACCCTCGTTTTATTTTTAGTAGACCTAATCGTCTAGAGTCAACAGCAACTAACACACAAAAAAAAGAATAAATTAATCTACCACTTTTAAAATAGAATCAATTCAATTTGAATTAATAAAAGTATCGCTGGAATGAATTGAATAATCATAGTACATCCAAAATTCCTTAATTAATGGAAATGTAATATTTCAATAATGCCAATTATTTGAATAAATTATTTTATATTCAAAATACTGTGTTTAAATGGACATATCCTGTAATTAACTTCATGTTATTATTTTCAAGCTCTTAAATTTTCATGTTAATAACACAGTGAGATAACTTCCAAAATTTAAACTAATATTATAAAGACAAAGCGTGTATTTTGTGCAGGCTAATTTCCAAAACTACTGAACGAATTTTCATAAAATTTTAACAGCATACTCATCTTTACATTCACAGCAACATTTTCTTTTTAAATTTAAAAAAATGGTGACTCTAAGGGCCCTAATGAAGGTTTTCATAAATGTGTGTGTGTGTGTGTGTGTGTGTGTGTGTGTGTGTGTGTGTGTGTGTGTGTGTGTGTGTGTGTGTGTGTGTGTGTGTGTGTGTGTGTGTGTGTGTGTGTGTGTGTGTGTGTACATGCGAGTAGGTATTGCTGTTGGAGTAGATAAAGTGGTTTGATGAAGACGAGAGACGTACGCGGAGGGAATTATCAAAACGTCGTGTGTGTGTGTGTGTGTGTGTGTGTGTATGTTGGAGTACCTGTATATTATACAGTCGATCTAGCAGCTAGACAATTTTCGTTACATATTTATTTAAACAAAATTGACACATGTTTCGCGTGCGAAACCGCGCGGGCCATGCTAGTACCTTATAAACTTTAGTTACATATTTATGAACTTTAATGAAGTATGACTATAAGTATTAAGTAGGATACAATAGAAAACTTGCAAGTTTTAAAAACATGATACCAAAACGTAACAGGAATTTAATGAGGCACATTGATTTCATTATGAATATTTTTGATGGAAAAAATTCGGTAAAAGAGGAAGGGATAACCATGAAACCAGAATTGAAAAATTAATGAATTACATTAGGTTAAATTTTTTAAGTACTAAGATTTTAAAATAATGGTTACTAAAAGGAACTCCCATATGCCCATAACAGGCAAGTGGAATGTTAAATTATTTGCACTCAATCTGCTAGTTCCAGGGCTGTAAAAAATATTTCTGATTTGTATCACATGGTCAGCCAATTATATGACTGAAGCATTTAACAACAGAAGAGGTAGAGGTGTAAAAGTCACTACCCAGAGTTATCTCCTCTGAGAGTAATGAATTTCATTATACTGTCAGACCCTGTGGCAAATGAAGTGCAGGTGTCATTTGCAGGGTGGAAAAATAAAAATGTTCGTCTCGGGTTCTCTCATGGTATTTATTTTTTAAGTTCCCAGATTAAACTTTGTACAATTTTCTATTTTTGAGTTATTCTGTTCACAAACATTCCGCAGGTCAAGCGGTAAGAGCAAGGTTTTGGGCTCAGGCTACCTTACATGTGTTCTGATGATAACTCGATTCCGAAAGATCAACCTGAAAACATAGCTTTCCTTACCAATATTACATATAGGGCTAGAGAAAGTAAAAACCTTTCATGGTTTTAACTTCTTTTTGCATGTATAAAAACTTTTTTTTACTTTCTCTTCCCTATTAAGCATTTCGCTTGAAATGCGCCCGGTAAGAGTTTTCGCAGCCGGCGCAAGCGAACTGCTTATTTAGCGCTATTAAGCATTTCGCTTGAAATGCGCCCGGTAAGAGTTTTCGCAGCCGGCGCAAGCGAACTGCTTATTTAGCGCTAACAACTTTGATCGAATTTCACATTTATCTTTATTCTTTTAATTATTGATCAAAACATGTTTCCAATGCTTTAGTATAACATTGTTTCACTTTAAACAACATTTAGTCTTCATTTCAGTATTAAAAACAAACTGCAAACATTTATTTTCAATAATTTTAATGCCGCGGGACCCGATTTAGTATGTTTTTTTATAACGGATCTCGGAAAATGTCCTCCTCCTCCGATTGACGTTAGGTGGCAGCACCGTACATGTTACGGTTCGGCTGCCCTGTCTTATATGCTATAATTTTGCTGTAAGTTGACATGCTCGGCTAGCTCAGTCGGTAGAGCATTAGACTCCTAATCTCAGGGTCGTGGGTTCGAGCCCCACGTTGGGCGGTTAATTTTTTTCTTCATAAAATCAATTTTATACAAACAATTTATTTACAAAAAATGTAAAACTATAATAAATTATTATTATTCTTATTATTATTTTTATTATAAATAATAAATTATTTTTTAACGTCATACTTATCATCTCGCGTATTGTTATGATAGAACATAATTATCCTCACAAAATTACAATAAAATTGTAAACTGACCGGTAGTTCTACATTGGACCCACATTACCGAATTCCCCACTAAAAGGGTCAGTAATCTCTTCTTTGTTCCTTGGCATGTTTGACAGGGCTTCTATAGAAGGCGGTCACTCTTTGATTTTTTCCCCACAGTGTTCTCTCTCACTTCTGTACCTACCTGCTACTTGCCTCATCAACCCTCAACACATTTTCTATTTATTCTTCCCCACAGTGTTCCCTCTCGCTCTTTTTGTTTATAATAATAACCAAACTATGTTTGTCAACTGCTGTTCATACATTAACTAATAATTTGATATTATTAAAAACTGTAATATTTATTTTTGTTTATAATAATAACCAAACTATGTTTGTGAACTGCTGTTCATACATTAACTAATAATTTGATATTATTAAAAACTGTAATATTTATTTTTGTTTATAATAATAACCAAACTATGTTTGTGAACTGCTGTTCATACATTAACTAATAATTTGATATTATTAAAATGTGTAATATGTATTTGTGTTGTTGAAGCCAATATATGATTATTCTTGCAACTCGAAAATTTAAAAAATCTGTTAACAGCTTAAAAATACGTCTCTCTCTCTCTCTCTCTCTCTCTCTCTCTCTCTCTCTCTCTCTCTCTCACTGAAGCCAATATATGATTATTCTTGAAACTCTAAAATTTAAAAAAAACTGTTAACAGCTTACAAATACTGTGGGATCTATGGGTATTTATACACCTACTTGTGTTTTCTTTTACTGTAAAAAAGTATGAGTTCTTCAGCCAGTTAAACGAAGAATGCATTCAAAAAAAAAACATTCAAAATTTTAGTTAAAGTTTTAGCTAAATAAATACAGTTATTTTGGAAAATCGATTTAATTGCATATCGTTACTGCAAATAAGGTCTTACCGTTTTAGTTAACAATTCGGTGCATTTAACTTAATTATTTTATAGTCAATTAATTAAGGTGTTCATTTGCTGAAATTTATATGATGGTGGTAACTGATAATGCGTGTTACCTATATTCCAGTTAATGATATAAAGTAGCTGGAACTATTTAGGAAAAAGAAAAATGTTGGCTAAGTCTTTATTGAACATATAAAGTACATATCAAGATAACTGTATCCTGAAAATTACGTATATTTGAACCCCGCGTGCTTTCTTCTTATCTGCCCCCATCAATATTTTCGTATATTTTCAGCGGTTTGCTTAAAATACCTTATCTCGTAAACTAAATCATATATCAGCACGAACTGTTTCTTCATGGTTTTATTAAATTATTTTCTACAAATATCTCTGATAGAATTTTCAATACTTACCAAAATATTGTTGCAGAGTGAATTTTTAATATAACATTATTTGCTGTTCCAGATAAAGCTTTACCATGATATAGTATAACCCTAACCAATTTTGTATAATACAAAACCTTATTTTTTGTTATTACTCATAGTTAAAGAAAGGAACTAAGAAAATATTTTCCCGCCTTATATTGGATATTTTGCCGTGGGTTATCAGACGAAAAAGTACAAATTTACTTGAACAGGTTAAATTTATTTACAATGTTTAATAGAACAATTTAAATATGAAATGGTACATAAATTTTAAAATTAAATTTTTAATTGATCTTACCGTAACATTTTTGAACAAATTACTTTTAAAAAATAATGCTATAAATGATAGAATTATAACTGAAAAATTACTGCATTACTTTGTTTGTAAGCGGTTATGACATAAATGCTTTGGTAAATACATTATGAAGAAATAAACTGTAGCCTATTGTCACGTAAAATAATATACATTTGTACTAGTAAAAAAGTTTGTAATAAGGAATTGGAAGGTTGTACTACTGCACAGAAGGCTAAAAGGAGACTGACCAGGCATTCGCTTGGAGTGGCCAAGGAAAACTGTGCGAAAACCTTGACCAGGACAGCCAAACATTCTACAAAAACTAAGTTACTAAAATTAACTGTTATTAGTGAACAGTGTCCATATTCATAATGCAACTTAATAGTTGTCCTAAAAATTTCGCATTTTAATTAACACATAAAAAATAATTAGATGAGAGAATGATTTGATACACATTTCTAAAACACATAATTATTTGAATAAAATATATAACAGAAACTAAACATTACAAGACAAAATAAGTAACAGAAACTAAACATTACGCATGAAATAACAAAGAACTACACAAAACAAGGAAAACCTATTAATAGAAATTGAACATGACAAAAGAGTGAATATTCTTTAAAAAATGAAATTTCATTCAGACGTAGGCCTATATAAAAAAATTCTATGGCGTTAAAAATGCCCAAAAACTTACTTGGAACATGTACACTCGGACGACACAGTTGAACCCTGTTTTTCATAGATCGATTTCAGCGGATATTAAAAAAAAAACATTAAAATTAAAAACTTGTTTTTCCAGCAGAAACTGTTGATTATAGACCTGTGTAATGAAAGATCTTCCAAAAGATTGTACTATTCTAAAAAGATTTTTGAGCCTGCTCGGATGCGAATAGATAACTTCATTTTTCAAGAATTATTGTTCATTCTTCTCCAGAAATAATGCACTCTCATAAATGTAAATGAATAGGAACGTTTCTACATTTAGTTATGCATTAAGCAGTATTATCATTATTATTATTTATATTATTATAGTTTTATGAGCATACGGGTAGTCTATTATAATATCCTACGAGTTGGGTACTCTCAGAAGTCAAAACTTTTCCAAATTTGTAGAATTTTATTTACTGTGTCTGTATTTTGTAATGTTTTTTATTGTCTAGTATAATATGTTGATATGTAGCCGACTCCTAACGCTTTCTAGGATTTTACGTAATGCGGTTTTTAAGCCTTTTTCACATTGCTACAATAAATTAAGTATAACAACACCAAAACAATATTGATTGGTTATTAATACGTATCATTACAAAATAGCAAAGCGTTTATTAAAAAATATCAAGACGGTTCTTTTCTTATGAAATTAGTATCGGAAGATGAGCTAAATGAAATTACATACAACTTAATGTGAAAAAAAGAAAAAGTTAACGTAGGCATGTATTATAAATTTCTTAAAGTATTGTGTGTGTGTGTGTGTGTGTGAGTGTGTGTGACAGTCTGTCTCTCTACATGAAAATGTGCTATAATCCCTCTTCTAAACCGAGTTGTTTATGTGATAATTACAGTCTATAGTCGTTTGCACGTTTAGTTGACACAATGGATCTTATGAGAATCGTCTCTGCTATTAACGCAACAAACAACATCAATTAATGCATCTGAATGCGTATATAAATACATTTTTTAAATCTCTTTATAGAAAACGTATTTTGTCAGGTAGAACTACAGTTCAAGTTTTGCTTACATAAAAAATTATGTATTATGTAGAATGTTTAATAAATTGTAAAAAATAAAAAACTGTAAAAACATTTTCTCCTATTAGTCGGGAGGCATGGGGGGTTAAAATGAATATCTTATCTATCTTACTGCAGACCTACTGCCTTCTCCATATTACCTCGCCATACTTTCTAAACACTGCGTGATAAATGTAAACAATTGAGGCAATCGGTTATTACAAATCTAAAAAATCTTTCCCAGTAGAGATATCGAAAAAAATATTTCACATTTGGAATCCACATATGGAGTTGGTATAAACAAATAGTGCTAATTTAATTAATAGTCATATAGACTACTCTACATTGTAAAGGTTTGTTATCGATGGGGAAGCGGGGGAGAGGAATGTTATTTGTTATGATGGCATTGTTTGATTTACAAAGCCGATGTTTATGTACGTGCTAGTAGCTGTCAGACCCCCATAAGAAATACCTGTCCATACTGTTCTGTTGTGTCAACTTAACGTGCAGTCTGACTTAATTGCAGATCACTAATTATCTTATTTAATTCTTCCTATTTTCCTCTGTCAAATAAGTTTATGTAGTCAGGTGGGCCGCTCACATTGTCCGATTTTTCTTTTTTGATTATGTTCCGATGAATCCTTTCGGTTTTCCTTCTTGATAATTTAAATATCTACGTGATCTTCGCGAACAGCTGAAAACATAAATGTTAATTGGGTAAAAAGCGATTTTTTAATTTAAAAGTTTAAGTATATTTAATTACGAACTTGTACAATTTCTTTGTAGTTCGTTTACAAATGAGATTAACTCTTAAACTCTTGAATCTCATTCAGGTACGGCATATTTTCGTACGTTACAAAAAATCATTTCATCCTTCACCGTCTGCATAGCAGTAATTGGAGAACAGTCGGACGTTAAACCAAAAAAAACTCTTTAACCTCACTTTTATAAGAGATATTAAAAAGATACCAAAGAATGATAGAAACGTTTAGTTATTTGGGTTAAAAATAATATTTAATTAACTTACTCTATAATGTATAATTTAATTATAATTATATAATTTATATTTTATATATTTATATTTAATTATAATAATTTATAATAATAATTTAAAACTTACTCAAAGCTTACGAAACTTTTGAAATATATTTATATTTTATAATTTATTTATAGCATCGACAGTTTAGTCATTACCTACTACTGTGCGTTTCGGTACTGTAACGGTGGGTTTAAACGTGTTAAAATTTCCATAACTTAGCCGGAAATTGAATCCAGGACTTCCCACTTTGTAGGCTAGCACGCTAGCCACTATGCCAAGGGGACGGTTATAATTGTATTAATTTAATATTAAGGTGTAGCTACGTAAAGGGCCTACGCTTTTATAAATTTTAGATTCTAGTGCCCGCCACGAAAGTCCGTTGTGTTTGAAGAGTTCTATTTCGAAAACGGCGAAATTTTAACGCTAAAGCAAAAAAAAGTAACCAGTTGTTAGCCGGTTTTCTGTTAGTGAGCTTTTTGAATGTTTGTTACTTTATAATGTGAACATTTCAAAAGTATAATCCGAAGTTCCATTTTAATATTCCGGCCATTTAAAAAAGTGCTTATTTGGCTCCACGTATTATTGGGAAATGATTTTGCGTCTGAACCATACACTTTTACAACAGTATTGTTCCATGTGTAAATTTTTGCATTTCAAATACAAATAAAACACATTATAATAAATGGTTAAATTTTTGTATTTCAAATACAAATAAAATAAATTATAATAAATTGGTGGAGCGTCAATTGGTCTTAGCAGCGGACATCTCTCGTGACGTGCACTGTGAATAACTTTACGAATGCATTAACTTCTCTGCACTGACGTAACTCATCAGGTTCATCTTTTTATTTCGCGCTTTGTTGTAACAATAACTGAACTGAAAAATAATGACCACTTACTGCCCGAAATAGCTGTTTTTTTCGTTCTTCTTCTCATGGATTAAGCGATCTGCCTGTTCCGGAAACCACCTTCTCATCGGACGACTAAGACCCTATTGACCATTTGGCTTATAATTCAACGCGATCAAAACGGCTTCTCTTCATGCGTTCCAGATGACTACTCCAGTTGATTCTGTGCGCATTGATCTTCTTCTGCAGGCTGAATATTTACCTGTATATAAGGAAAAATGTAAATCATAAATACGAAAAACTATTTATAACAATGAACACTGGGCATATATTCCAAAAGTTCAAAATACCTACACCACCGTGCCTTTACGTGTACAAAATAATACGATTTGTAAAATTAATTCCCCACATTTTGAATTAATACCACTCACAATATGATGTAACAACAAGCTCTATTTTACAACATTTTACTAAACTTTTTTTTTTTTTTTTTTTTTTCAAACACTGCTTAATCTACAATCTGTTCGCAAGGAACAATGAATAGATGAGTGGTAGAGTCTATTAACTGGCTTGTTGAAGAAGAACTCATTAGTTCTTCTCCATTTTACAAAATAAAATATATAATCACTTTAAAAAAAAAGAAGTTTTTTCTTTACAATGAATATAGTTACGTTGGTTGTGTTTTAAAACAAGTCTGTCATGTGAAGTCTTTGTAAACGTCGAATTTCTTCACTGTTGTCGAGGAGGTTCACCGCTAAATAATTTGTGTGGCTATTAAGTCTTGTATGATACCTCGAAGAAAATCTTGAGATTTCATCCGTGATGGTTGGTATGTTCAAGTCTCGTTGAATGATCCTATTGGTGACATACCACGGAGAGTCTGTGACTGTCCGGAGAAATTTCGTTTGAAAACGTTGAATTATGGCAACGTTTGACTTTGTCGCCGTTCCCCAAAGTTGTATCCCGTAAGTCCAAATTGGTTTCAGAATAGTCTTGTAAATTGTTAGTTTGTTCGTTAACGATAATTTAGAATTTTTGTGTAACATCCAATAAAGTTTATAAAATTTGTAATTTAGTTGTTTCCTCTTATTCCAGATGTGTGTTTTCCAAGTTAGTCGACGATCTAGATGCATTCCAAGGTATCTTGCTGTATCTGATTGTGGTAGTGTTTTATTGTTTAGTTTAACAGGTGGACAAGTGTCTTTTTTTAGTGTGAATGTCACTTGAACACTTTTCTCTTCGTTAGACCTTATCCGCCACTTTTTTTGCCAGCTCTCTATGTTGTGTAGATGTTCTTGCAGATATTTTGAAGTAGTATGTGGTTTGCTATGTACAGCTTGGATTGCAACATCGTCAGCAAAAGCTGCTAATGTGGTATTTTCTGAAACAGGCATGTCAGAAGTATATATACAATACAGGAAAGGTGACAACACACTACCTTGAGGAACTCCCGCATGGATAGGAAATAATTGTGATGAGTCTGCTTGTAATTTAACCTTGAAATATCTGTCTTCTAAAAAGGATTTAAATAAATTGAAAATTTGATGAGGTAGGTGCTTTTTGAGCTTGAAAAGCAGACCAAGGTGCCAAACCTTGTCATAAGCTTGACAGACATCAATAAAGACTACTGAGCAAAATTCTTTTTCTTCGAAAGCCTTTTGTATTTTAGCAGCTGTTCTGTGGATTTGCTCGATCGTACTATGCCCCGCTCGAAAACCGAACTGGTAATCTGGTATTACAACACTTTGTTCGAGTACAGGTATCAATCTTTTTAAAATAAGTTTTTCAAACACTTTAGACAACACTGGCAACAAACTTATTGGCCTGTATGACTTTATTTCGTTAGGTGGTTTACCTGGTTTAGGGATGAGCACAATTTCTGCTATTTTCCACTGTTTAGGATAGTATTCAATACGAAGCATAGCATTAAAAATGATTGTTATTAGTCTCAGAGTTTTTTGTGGCAATTCTTTTAGAATTTCTCCTGTGATTGAGTCGTGCCCCGGCGACTTTCTTGAACAAATATTTTTTTGTACAATTTCCTTGACTTCATTTATGGAGAATAATTTAAGAGGCATTGCCATTTGAAATGGAGATTCTAAAAATTCGTTAATTTCCTCTTCATCAATTGAATCTGAGGGAAAAGGAGTGAAAACACCTTCAAGATGACTAGCAAAAGCTTCTGCTTTTTCTTTGTTGCTCTTTACCCAGTTGCCGTTCGGTAGTCGAAACGGTGGAATGGTGTGATTGGGTCTTTTAATCCGTCGCAAAGGTTTCCAAAGGGAAAAATTTGTATTATAATTAGGACCTAATTGCTTTAAATAATCTTGTAATGATTCATTACTATATTCCTGCAACAAACGCTTCAGATTCCTGGCTGCATTATTGTAATTCCTTTTATCTACTGGGTTTCTTGTAGTTTGCCATACTCGCCTTAGTCTCCTTTTTTCGTTAATAGAAATTTTAATGTTCAAAGGTTGATAGACGTCCGTATTGTCGTAATTAGTTGTCTTGTCCGGAGTTGACAATTTGGCTGCTTCCTGGATTGTTTCGGTTAGGTAATGAACAGCCTTGTCTATATCATTTTCATTTTTTAAAGGAATATCACAGGTAATTTTGTAGTCTAATCTTTGCCTAAAATAGTCCCAGTTTGTATATGAATTTGTCAAATGTTTAGGCAACTGTGATTTATTAAAAATGGATGCAATTGATAATATTACAGGTGAGTGGTCTGACGACAAGTCAAAGCAAGACTCTATTTTTACGTGTGCGTCAGGAACTCCCTTTTTAATAAAGAAATCTATGACGTCAGGAAGTCGTCTAGTATCAGTAGGCCAATATGTAGGTTCATTTGAAGAAATATAAGATAATTGTGTTTGATCGATGACTTGCATTAACAGACGACCTCTCGGGGAAGTTATTCGAGACCCCCAACGCTGATGTTTTGCGTTAAAATCGGCACCTATTATAAAACGCCTTCCCAGTGATTTGAAAAATTGTGTGAAGTCCTCTTTCCTTAGCGTGTACCTTGGAGGAAAGTATGCTGCTGATACGTCTAATGGTCCAAAATTATCTGTTATTGACACACTTGTGGCTTGAATGCGTTCAGTTTTTACTAAACTAAAGAAAATATTTTCCAAACGCAGAACCAATTCGTTTGAATGTAAAATGCAGTATTCAGCCTGCAGAATAATTTACGTTCTGCCGACTGATCTGAGGGCGAAAACTAATACAAAAATGTGTTTTAGTGAAAAAATACAAGTATTATTTCAAAGAATGTTTTTGTTCTGTAAAATAAATTGGGGTATTTAAAAAAACCGGCAACACTATTACAACCAGTTACTGTAAACTTAAGTAAACTGTATTTTACTTCTGATCAAAACTTAAGCAGGCCTAAAGGTTTTTAATTTCTGATCAACATGATATTTTTTTATAAAGTCCAATCTAGTGTTAGAGATAAGATATCCAAGTGTTTGAATTCTTGGTCAAATGAAACACTTCTATTTCATTTTTAGTTTTACAATTCACTTTTATTTATACCGGGTGAGGCAGATAAGGTGTCCCAAATTGATTGCTGGAAAACGGAATGACATAGAATGATACGGAAAATATATTCTTATAAAGTGACCATTAACTATTTAATAAAAGTATTTTTGTCCACTTCGAATATACAGAGTGTGCCGAAACTAAAACCGTGTTCGAATCACGTAATTTTTAAATGTAAACATATATGTTTTCTGACACAGTTTGAAAGATATATAAGTTAACATTTAATCTGGTAAAAGAAAATTCCAAATATCTTCATCCTTTTTAAAATGGCGGCCAAAACTCCAAAAAAGTATTCACATTTTGTTTGGCCTTTGCGGAAGCACATTGTAAACTTAATTGTTAATTTTTAAGTTATTTTATGCAGAATTGAATAACCTACCAAACAACGTGCCGCATGACTTTATTCGGGAAAATTTGGTCAATTGTCCCAAAACTGGTTTTTGAAAAATCAAAATGGCCGTAACTCAAACATTTTAAATGGAAAGATAAGTGTGTGGCATATCGTTTTATAGGTATTTTTAAAAGGAACAAATTTTATACCTATTTAACATTTGTTTCTAGCTATTACCGTTATTTAGGAATAATGAAAAATGTAACATTTTGGTTCATTTTTCCGGGAAAGATAGTTAAATAAATTTAAATCAAATAATGTATAGACAAATTTTTAGTAATTTCAAAGAAAACTCTTTTTTTATGAAACAGAAAAGCAATTCCGACATCGAAGAATGGTATATTAAAGTAACTGTTCCTTTAATAAATACTGCATAATTTAAAACCAATAACTTAGTTACGACCAAGGAGAAAATGTACCGATAATTTTTCGTATAATAAAGAAACAAGTAAAATAATCTTTTTCTATTTTCAAACATGTGTTTAATAAGCTAATTACAATATTTTATTATTTTGTTATATTTCTCAATAATCCAATCCACATCTGTGATCGTGTATATTAAACGTGAGTTGCAAGGAATCCAATAGATTTCTTAAATTTATTAGTTTGTTTTCATTTGTACTGCTGCTTTTTATTTTTGTTACGTTGCTTCTAATTTATTTCATCAAAATGACATTCAAATGAATCAGTTTTTTCGAAACTTGAACTTGTCTCGTAGTCCTTACTCTTTGCCCAAGGCATTGAAAATTTGTGTAGCTCAGGTGAAGCTCTGTGGGTATCTGTTAAGATATAATCGTTCAGCAGCCCTACTATTACCCAAACAATCGCTAAATACCTTCAACATGTTGAAGGCCTCTTTTAAGTAACTGCAGAACAGTCGGACGTTGAACCAAAAAAAAAACATTCGTTTGAATAGGTAGGCTAATTTTGATGTAATAAATTAGTAGTAGTAGTAGTAGAGAGAGAGAGAGAGTGAAAGAGTAGAGTATGATTTTGTGACAGTGAGAAGAGAATTTTGTAAAAATCTACCATGTTCTAATTAGTTCTGGGTTTATAATACTAACAGATTTCTCTCGAAATGGTTAGCGTATAAAAATACATATCTACACAAGCTGGTACATGTAGGTCACTTAATTTACTCTGTTGAAGTTAGAAATAAAGGCGTTGGCTGAAACCCCCGGTAAAAACGCCAAATTTAGGGTACTCCCCCCGGGGGCTCAGGGAAGGCGCCCGAATATTGCGAACTTTTTAACGAAGTTTCGTAGCGCAAAGGCCACGGTGACCTTTTTTGTTCCCTTCCCGAAGTACGTTAAGACCATATATATAAAGTTGGAAGAAGTATTTGAAAAACAAAACACCTTCTGCCTAAAAATTTTAGAACAAATAATTAACGTGAAATAACAAAAAAAAAAAAAATGAAATAAAATAAAAATTTAAATTTCAGTGTATCATTTTAAGTATTAAGCTGGGTTGCGAAAGACAGCCCAAATCTTAACTTTCATAATATTTATTTTAAAAAAATTCTTAAAATCAGGAAAACAGTTTTACATCAAACTCACCAAATAACTTAGAATAGAAACAAGCCTTATAAAATAAATACCAAAATCCCAACCGGAATTACATAAAAATCCTAAATTTAAATTTTAAATAAAGATAATTGAAAATCATAGTGAATAAAATATCACCTACCTGGAAGCTTTCAGAAGGATGTTCACACGTCTGCAGCTAAAAGGCAATAGCGTGAAATTAGAAAAAAATTAACGATTGAGAAAAATTCTACGTTGACGAAGAAACCACGGTGAATTGAACCTAAAAAGAATCGTCTGCGAAAATCGAAAGCACATAGTACATAACACGCGTTAGACAATTGTCTTGATAGAGATGGAAATTTATTAATTAAAATATTGACGCATTTTATAAAACCAAAGCAGGCCTAAATCTAACTTTAACAAGAAAAAATATTAACGGAAAAAAACATGAAATGTAACACCAGAAATCGCTTTAAAAAATATCAAGACAGAACTACTAACTATGATTTTAAAATCAAATTGATTAATAAAATTTATAAAATGAAATAAAAAGTACGGGATGTCTAAACAATTTATTGACAATTAATAAAAATAACTTGAACCTAAAATATTTAACAGACAAAGTTGTCTGTTATAGCCTACTAAGATGTTTCAAGGAATCTTGAAATTTCTTACACCCTTATCCAAAAGATATGGAATGTTAACATTTTTAGAATACATGAAGTCTTTTGACGGCATGTTGTTTGGCGTTAAAGTTTCTTAAAAATTTGGTAACCCGAAAATTTTCAGGTCGCACCCTCTTCGCTCGGGTTGGGGTTGTATTTTTTACCTCCTGAACGGTGCTTCGTAACGAAAAAGTGTATAGAAACTTTTTTGTGCCTCTCCTAAAGTACTTCAAGGCCATGTAGCTAAAGTTGCCCTTGATCTACCGTTTCGCTAAGAAAACTAAAAATAATAGCATTTCGGATTTTAGGGCGTGCCATTTTCATGTTTTTCTTTCGTTACACTTTCAAAACGGTTTTTTTGGAAATTTTTTATTGAAAAAAAGTTACACGTACCCATAGCATCACGGAGTATTTATTCAATTTTAGATCGTGGTGCTATGGGGGTTGCTACGCTCAACAAACATTTTATTATTGGAATACAAATAATATTTCACGGCATTTTATTTAGTGAACATAATTACATAAAAATTTGGTAACCCAAAACTTTTTAGGACGCATGAAAAAACGACAAACTCAGAGTGTCATACTACATTCAAAGTTGAAATTTTAAAACTTAAAACATTAACCTAAAACTTCAAAACCTTCAAATTTCAAATTTTAAACTTTAAACTTTCATATCTTCAAACTTCAAAATATTGTGATCCACCCAATCCCTTTGGCGGCCGAACTTCACCTTGTGGCTAAGTGCGGGCGCGCAGCGCCCGCACTTAGCAATTGTTTTGAAGTTTTTAGTTTGTTGTGAAGCAATTGTTTTGTGAACAATTGTTTTATTACATTAGGTAGGCCTACTTAACTTTATATAAAAATAAGTATAAGTGATGTGTTTTATTGTTTTTAGTTGTTGATGTTTAGATCATCAGCTGAAAGGCTGGTTTGAACCTCTAGATGCTTTACTAAGTAAAAAGAGGAGAAAGGTGTTTACCATTGGCTTCTTCATTGAATTGCAAAGGTATGCTTATCAGCATACCAGGCCCTCTCGAAAGCATCTACGTTCCACCCTGCAAATGACACCTTCACTTCATTTACCACAGGGTCTGGCTGTATAATGAAATTCATGAATCTCAGAGGAGATAACTCTGATTAGTGTCTTTTACACCTCAACCTCTTCTGTTCTTAAATGGTTCAGTCATTTAATTGGCTGACCATGTGATAAGAAACAGAACTATTTATTTTAGCCCTGCAACGAACAGATTGAGTGTAAATAATTTAACCTCCACCTGTCTGTTAAGGGCATTAATATCATTACGGTATTGAATCATAGCTAAGAACACTTTATCAAGTCACGTTTTCAACAACAAACATCCGGTGTGAAACAGTTACACTACTTTCTCTTCCAATGGCAAGAGAGTAATAGCCTTTTTTTTTTTTTTTTTTAACGTTAATTTTATTTAGAAACTATACAGTACAGTATAACCATCCAAAAGCTTAACTAAATTTTGAAAAAAACAAATGACTTGATAAATAAACAGAAATATTTTTTTAAAGAATACATCCCAGTGGATAATTCAAAAGTATAGTGGATTTCAAAAAAATAAATTAATAAAAATATAGAACAATTAGATCAATAGATCTCTACTCCATTTTCTTCGTAGGCGTCGGTGTGGTAAGTTTCGTCTTGACATTTGCTGTATTAGGGGATTGATGTGATCTGTTAATTTTCTGTTAAATTTGGAATATTTTATTTTAGCAGTTTCTGTTACAAAAGGGATTTTCAAATCGGAATGCAATGTTAAATTTGTTACGTAATATGGGGCGTTCGTTATCATCCGAAGTATTTCTGACTGATGAGTTTGAATTTTTTGAATGTGAGTTTTCTTTGCGGTCCCAAAAATTTCAATACCGTAATTCCATATCGGTCGTAAATAGGCTTTGTATGTTAATAATTTAAATTTTAATGATAGAGTTGATTTTCTGTTGATGAATTTTGAAAGTAATCTTGTACGGTTATTCAGTTGCAAACGTTTTGTTTTGATATGATATCCCCAAGTCAGTCTACGGTCTAAGTGGAGGCCCAGATATCGAACTTTATTTTCTTGCGGTATCTCATTGTTATCCAGGTAAACAGTTGGACAAGTTCTTCTTCTTAAAGTAAAAGTCACTTGCACAGATTTCAGCGGGTTAACTTTCATTCTCCAGTTTTTGAGCCATGTAGAAACCTCATACAAGTGATTTTGGATGTTCATCGAAGTTTCTTCTGGAGATTCACTGCTGCATAACAGAACGGTATCATCTGCGTACGCTGCTACTGTCGTGAAGTCATTTTCCGGGAAGTCAGACGTAAATATGGAGTACAAAGCAGGAGATAATATGGACCCTTGAGGAACTCCCGCTTCGATATGCCAGATATTAGAATATTCCAAACCTTGGCGCACAACAAAATATCTATCCTCTAAAAATGATCTCAGAATTCCATAATATGTATCAGAAAAAATAGATTTTAATTTATACAAAAGCCCGGGATGCCAAACCTTATCGAACGCCGAACTAATATCCAGAAATACAGCCGATGTGTATAATTTTTGTTCTAACCCTACAGAAATTAAATCAACCACTCTGTGCAGCTGATGAGTTGTTGAATGCTGCCTTCTGAATCCAAACTGATAATTTGGGGTTGTAGCTTCAATTATCGGTGAAAGTCGATCTAACAAAATTCGTTCAAAAAGTTTAGACACGACTGAAAGAAGGCTAATGGGCCGGTAAGAGCTTACACAGTGAGATGGTTTTTCCGGCTTCTGAAATAAAACAATAGTTGACAATTTCCATTGTAAAGGATAATGCGCAGTTCTGAGAATAGCATTAAATATGTTTCGTAAAAAAATTAACCCTCTTTCTGGTAACTCCTTTAATATCTCTGCAGTTATCAAATCCAGACCTGGTGACTTGTGCAATGGAAGACGTTTAATAATACTCTTGACCTCGTTTAAACTCACAGGTTTAGGCGGCAACGATAGCGTAGTTGGGCACGTTACGAATTCCTGTACATCCCTGTCAAACTCAATGTCTCCTGTTTGCACATGAGGTTTAAATACGTTGCTGAGATGTTCTCCAAATAAATCAGCTTTTTCTTGGTCAGACTTGGCCCAGGTTTGGTTCTCACGCCGAAGAGGAGTCGAAACTGGAACTTGCTTTAGAAGTCGCTTTGTTGCTCTCCATAACGAGCCATCTTCTGTGTCCAGGGAATTCAAGCGGCTTTCAAAGCGGTCGAGTTTAACTGCCCAGATTTCCTTTTTAAGTCTGTTGGATAGCCGATTGACAGTAGATTTATCGTCCGGAAGTCTTGTACGATGCCATCGACGACGTGCTGCCCGTTTTTGAGTAATTAATTCCCGTATGGATCTGGGATAATGAGGTCCATTGCGTTCATTTTTTGAAACAGTTATTGCAGAATCCCATGCAGCAGATTGAATGATAGAGGTAAAATCGTCTATGGCGCATTCTAAATCGTGAGCAGTTTTTAAAGGGACGTGAACATTTAAATTGTTATTTACAAGATTTTGAAATTTGACCCAATCCATCTTACCGGTTGGCGTTAGCGATGGTAGTTGCTGTTTATAAAGAGGAGTAGCACTTATAGTTAACAGAACCGGAGAATGGTCGGATCTAAAATCGTCTAAATTTTCAACCGCATGGTGAAGTCGACTTATACCTCGTGTTATAAATATATCTAGTATATCAGGTAGCTTTGTGACGGCAGAAGGCCAATATGTCGGCATCCTGGGCGTTATTACTTCAAATCGATTGTAGTCAATTACATTTAGCAGTTGCCTGCCTCGTGGTGTATTGACTCTACATCCCCACTGAGTGTTCTTCGCATTATAATCACCACCTGCAATAAATGCTGGTCCCAACTCATCGAAAAAATTTTGAAACTCCTCCTCAGTTACTCGAAATCGTGGCGGACAATAAACTGATGCTACATTAAATTTTAACTGGTTTAGGTATAAAGAAAGTACAGTTGCCTGAAGAAAATTTGTTGGAGGTTCAGTGAAAAGGAAGTCATGTTTTTAAGTCGCCTTGATGATAATTGCCGTGCCCCCTTGGCTCCGGTCGGCCGGGTGATCAGTCCGGTAAACGATGTAACCGGGAACGTAAAAACGAGAACGTGAAGTCAAGTGAGACTCCGAAATGAGGGCGACGTCTATTCTTTTCTCATGCAGTACATATTCTAGCTCATTGAAATGTTGTGAAATACCATTAGCATTCCACAACAAGACGACAAGGGAATTAGATGTCATATTATTTGGCATTATTTTTAGACATTAAGGCTTGTATAAGTTGAGTCATCAACGAAATCATTGGAAACAATAGAGTTTTCATTTCCGACAAAAAAGTATTAATTTGACTTGACGGCCCCAACGCAGCATTATATTCCGCAATTTGGGCAGATGAAAATATGGAAGGTGAATGTACCTGTAGTAATGGAGTTTGTCCTGCTTGAATTTTATTTCCAGTGGATTTTGAAGGCAACGGTGGAAAAGATGAAGAATTAATGTCAGGTACTGCGTTCCTTTGATTTTTTGAATTTTCACTTGTTTTATGAAGGGGTGCCCGACGTTTCTGGATTTCCTTGTATATAGCACACCCTTTGTAGTTAGCCGGGTGAGACTGGGAACAGAGCGCACACGTGGCTGGCGTATCGCGTGGTTTGGTACAACTGGAAGACTCATGATCCCCTGCACAACGCACGCATTTAGGAGCGTGATTACAATAACGTCTTGTATGTGAATATTGCTGGCACCTTAGACATTGAACTATATGGCGTTTCGGACGCGGCGGCTCAACTTTTATTTTAGAAAAAAATAAAGACGTTACATCAAATATTTGTTGATTATTTTCTGCCTTCTCTAGGTCTACAAACAACAGCGGCAAATACTGTTTTGTGCGATGGGACATAACATTCGATACACTGCGTACTGTATGACCTTTCTCCTTCAGTTCTGAAATTATCAGGCTATGATCCATCGACTGGTGCAACCCACGTATGACTACACTGAATGGTTTATCTTCAGAAAGCTGATAGCAGTGAAAGTCAGCATTATTTTCTCTCAAATATTTGACACACTTTCTGTAATCATCACCATTGGAAAGGTAAATAGTGATACCTTGAGTTGTCGAAGAACATTTGAAACTGTCTCCGACTAACTGTTTTAAAATGTTGCATAACGGAACGTAATTTACGTTTGACTTTAAGAAAATCGGCGGGGGCCGTTGAATGTTCAACTTAGTTTTATCGCTTTCTGAGTTGTCGTTCGAAATATCAGAAAGTAAGGAATATTTATTACTGACAGGAGTTTTGTTTTCATATAAAATTGAATTTTTCGACCGTGGATCATTCGGATGTATTTTTTTAATAGCATTTTCATCAATAGAAACGTCAGTAATTTTACGTTTGTTTATTACTTGCCTCCATTCCGTGTTATTGGAGCCGTAATTATCTGAATTACTATTTTTGGTTACGTTATCCAAACTCAAACTAGTTTGGATAGTTTGGACAGTCTCCATAGTAGGACACGGGCCGTAACCAACGTTGTTACTCGGTTGCATAGCAACCTAACCTTAAACGAACAAATTTATGGTGTTCGTTGTAATTTTCTTGGAACAGTTTTCAATATAAAGTAAATTAATTCTGACAACACTTACAATGAAACTGAAGACCAGACGATATTATTTTTACGAAAATGTTCAATAATTCAGTACATTTAACATAAAAAATGACCAGCACAAAAACACAACAAACATCA
Source organism: Catonia carolina (assembly GCA_035578175.1). Classification (NCBI taxonomy): domain Eukaryota; kingdom Metazoa; phylum Arthropoda; class Insecta; order Hemiptera; family Achilidae; genus Catonia; species Catonia carolina. The sequence continues at coordinate 9,964,377 of JAQMRL010000005.1, read as the reverse complement.
GCTGTAGTCACATCAGCTGTAGTAAACAACGTAAAATGATAAATGGTCGCCTCCGTGACCCAGTAGATAGCGCGCTAACCTACTAAGCGGAGGTCCCGGGTTCGATTCCCTGATAGGGTCTGGAAATTATAAGTAAGTGCCAGAACCCATCATTACAGTCCCTTAACACACCGTAGTCGCTAATGATCAAGCTGTTGATGCGACTAAATAAACAAAAATACTAACCAAAAACAAACATTACTTAATTCTAATCATGAGTGAATGATGTAAAATGAAAACCAATCTGTTTGGCTTAATAATACGTAAAATCTTTTTTGAAGCTTAACTAGGCTCTGTAGAGAAACATTCTTAAAATAAAGTTTTTGATTTTTATTAATTTTCTACAAATGTGATTATAATACACTTTAATCGTAAAATGCATACTAAGGCCGCAATCTTAAAGAAAACCATGATCATCTTTTAGAATTTCAGCAGACATGGCGCTTACTTGATCTGTAGAGCATAAAACTTACAGTAAATGAAGTGATTTAAAAAAAATCGTAGAGCCGTTTTTGAGAAAATCGCAAGAAAGTAGAAAATTATACGAATAAACTACTACTTCCGGTTGACTGATTCAGAAGAAAATGTTCGCGTCGGGTCCTCTAGTGGTACATAACCTAACTCAAGTTTTAACTTTGTACTATACTTCGTTTTCACACATGCCTGCGCGTGCACACACAGACCAATCGCTAAACACATGTTTGGGTTCAAGGGGTCTGAAAATGTGTATATCCGGTGAAAACTCGATTTCGAAAAGTCAACATGAACACAATACTTTCCTTCCGATAAATTCATATAGGGCAAGAGAAAACAAAAAACGTAATCGAAATTGGTTCATTTGTTCGAGAGCTACGGTGCCAGACAGACACACAGATACACCACGCGACGATCGGGTTTTAAGATTTCAGTATTTTTATAGGCCTACACGTTTTTTAATAAAATCGTAGCTAAGAACACTCACAATCAAGTCACCTTTAAAAAAAATAAATAAATAAATCAAAATCGGTTCATCCTTTCGGGAGCTACGGTGTCACAGAAAGATACATAAATGTTACAATTAAAGAGCTGAAAATAAAGATTTCTTACATAGCTTTTTAATTTTTTTTGTGAATGGGCCTTTTCAATGTTTTGTGTAAGTTTTATTTTTTTAATATATAGGCCAATGCGATTTTTATATTTTGATTGAATCATAGCTAAGAACACTCTCGATCAAGTTACCTTTAAAAAAAATCAAAATCTGTAATACTGGATATAGGAACGAAAGAACCACTTTTGTTTGTACAATAGACTTTAAAATTATAATAATTTGATTTGATATAACTACAGTAGTTTTAAAATTATATATTAATGTTATAACTGACATAAACGTTGACTGAAATACATGGAGTAAAACAGCTATAAGACAATCATACATAGGTTCTAATATTAAAAGTTTGTTGGTTTCATTTTCAGAAATCTATTGAATAACAAACATATTTTACCTGATGCAAGGTTCGTTCCTTTGTAATTTAGTCCCACAATATTATTTCTAGGTTTGCTATTTATTACTCTTTACCCTTTCTTCAGGAAGGAGACAGAGAGTACTTTTATTACACCCCTGTCGTAAATTACTCAAGTATCGGTAACTTATCAAAGGGTTAATTTACGACCACCTACCTACTAAGTACCTTGTTATTGCCATTATCACCCATTGTGCTTAATGAGTGGGGCTAAAGTCTGGTGGCGAAATTGTATACGACCCAACTGACCGGTAAGAGTTTTGCAGAAACGGTCGCATCAATAGTCAATTTATTTTTAGAAATTATATAATATAATATATTCAACAAAACGTTATGATATCCTCTCAAAATTACAATAAAATTGTAAACTGACCGGTAAGAGTTTTGCAGAAACTGCGTTGTACTAACAATTCAAAGGTGTAACAAAAGGTTAAGGATATCTGGAGTAGGTAAGAGTTTGAAAATATGGCACAAACATCACAAAAACGTATAAATTAAAAATCTATATATATTTATATATAGATTTTTAATTTATACGTTTTTGTGATGTTTGTGCCATATTTTCAAACTCTTACCTACTCCAGATATCCTTAACCTTTTGTTACACCTTTGAATTGTTAGTACAACGCAGTTTCTGCAAAACTCTTACCGGTCAGTTTACAATTTTATTGTAATTTTGAGAGGATATGAATATATAGGAAGGAAAGTATTGTTTTCATAACGATTTTTGGAAATCGAGTTTTCACCGGATCTACACGTTTTCAGATCCCCTGAACCCAAAAACATGTTTTTAGCGATTGGTCTGTGTGTGTATGTGTGAACAGAATATCTCAAGAACGAAACATCCCACGAAGTTAAAACTTGAAACTTAACTTAGATACCACTAGAGGACCCAACACGAACATTTTCATTTTTATTAAAATCGGTCAACCGGAAGTAGTAGTTTATTAGTGTCATTTTTCACTTTTTGGCGAATTCTCAAAAAAAAGCTCCTACGATTTTTTTTTTTATATCGCCTCATTTAGCCTACTACATTTTTATCTTCCTTATGGTAGATTAGGCACCATATCTACTGAAATTCTTGGGGAGACTGTTTTCTTGTAGAAAAAATTGTTTTTTTAAGATTGCGGCCTTAATATGCATTTTACGTCAAAACTATATAATATAATCAAATTCATAGAAAATTTAAAGCTCTACAACTTTTAATTTAAGCATTTTCCTCTACAGAGCCTAGTTTAGTGTGAGAGTGACTTTCCGCATTATTAACCCAAACTAAGGTTGGCTTTCATTTTTATTCACTTATGATTAGAATAAGGTTATGTTTTTGAGGTTAGTGTTTTTCTTTAATATTTTATTACTGTTAGGTTATATTGTCCATTATTTGCATTGGTAAGAGAAAGTCGTGTGAGTGTTTTACACCAGATTTTTAATACATGCGGTCTTATAGTTTTCCAAACGTTTCTACTAGTTTCAATTTCCGAGAATACCTATTCAAAACATTCCATTCATCTTAATCCATTATCCTTGTTCAATACACAACGCTTCAAACAATGCACAATTTATTTAATCAACAACCTATTTCTTCAACCATTACTAGAGTGTCACTGTACAATGTTACAATATAATGGTGTCACACACAAGATTTATTAATTTATCAAAAAAAAGAGTTAAAATTGGGTGGAAAATTATTTTTTCTCAAAAGTATACATGATTGTAATAGTTTGTAACTCTAAATAGTTAGAGATCAAGAAGATAAAAAACATTCAACGCGAATATTTTATTTAAAAAAAAAACACCATAGACTATAAGATTTTTACCGCTAAGTAATGATTATAATAAAAACAACAACAGCCGTCATTATGGCAACCTATTTTGGTAAAAAGTGTTTAATAATAATGATTAATTGTCCCGAGAGAGATGCTATGCAAAACTCACATAAAACAATTTCGTTTAACACGCACATTGTGGTTTATTCGTTGGTTGCAAACAGCTTTAAGTGACCAAATTTGCACCTGCGTCCTACAATTTCAATTTATACATTTGTACCCTACAAGTAATTGAAATTTCAATGTTACGTTCTTGGTGTGTAAACAGAATTGTTATTTTTCCTTCTTTTACTAACTGAATAAACATTTCGTAATATTTACATAAGGTTTTGTCTCCCCTTTAGTTTCTTTATACGTTGCAACAACAATATAGTAATTGACTATCAAAAGCTCTGAAAATTCCTTTCAGCACTTTCGTGTTGAAAATGTCAATAGAAATTCTAGTTTCAATTGAAATTATCTGTGTTATTTTCAAGTTACTATGTATTTTTGAAGTAAATCTTTAGATTGACGTTTGGTTTCCTGTTCAACTTTTTTTTACTTTAATGTTTTGACTTAAACGAGTAATGGGGTCCGCTATGTCCTCTCATAAGATAATTCGACAGAATATTGAGGAGTAATTAATTAAACGAACGTAATTATACGAGGTGTGGCTATTAAATAACGAGACTGACGTAAAAATGTTATTTTAATTTTATACATAATCACTTATTGTCACCTTCAATATACACTCATTCTCTATCCGTACAACGCTCCATGCGAATTTTCCATTGTTGGAAACAGTGTTGAAAGTCAGCTCCTTCAGGACACGTGCCGCTATCTCTTTTACAGCTTCCACAGACTCAAATCTTGTCCCTCTTAATGCAGATTTTACCTCAGGAAACAGGTAGAAGATAATAACATGTGATGAAACGTGGTTTTTTTACTTATGATCCGGAAACGAAGCGCCAACCCATGCACTCGAAGAGCCGAAATTCACTGCGAGCCAAGAAAGCTCCAATGAGCAAGTCAAAATTTAAAGTAATTGTTGTTTAGGTCATCAGCCGAAAGGCTGGTTTGAACCTGTAGAGGTTTTACTAAGTAAAACGAGGAGTGAGGTGGTTTACCATTGCCTTCCTCAATGAATGGAAAAGTACACTTATCAGCATGCCGGGCCCTCTGAAAAGCACATATTTTCCACTCTGCAAATGACACCTTCACTTCATTCACCACAGGGTCTGGCTGTAAAATGAAATTCATTACTTTCAGAGGAGATAACTCTGATTAGTGTCTTTTGCACCTCTACCTCTTCTGTTCTTAAATGATTCAGTCATTTAATTGGCTGACCATATGATAAGAAACAGAACTATTTATTTTAGCCCTGAAAGCAATTATGATTGTTTTTTTTTATATCCATGGGATTGTGTACCTTCAATGGGTTCCTAAAGGTCAAACAATTAATCAATATTACTACCTTGAGTTACTTTCTAAACTACGTCAAAGAGTAAGGAAAAACGCCCCAAATGTGGAAGGACAAATCATGGGTTCTCCACCAATACAATGCGCCAGCTCATTCCGCGTTATCTGTCAAGAGGTTCCTAGCCAAGTACAGCATCTCAGTGTTAGAACATCCACCTTATTCCCCAGATCTTGCACCATGTGACTTCTACCTGTTCCCTAAGGTAAAATTTGCATTAAAAGGGACAAGATTTGAGTTTGTGGAAGCTGTAAAAGAGAAAGTAGCACGTGTCCTGAAGGAGCTGACAGAAGATGACTTCCAGCACTGTTTCCATCTATGGAAAAGTCGCATGGAGCGTTGTAGGGATAGAGGAGTGTATATTGAAGGTGACAATAAGTAATTATGTATAAAATTAAAATTAAAATTTTTACAACGTCAGTCTTGTTATTTAATAGCCGCACCTCGTACAATTGTACGAGGTGCGATAGAGGTATTGATAGATAATTAAATTTATAGAAAATTAAAAGATCTAAAACTTTTATTTCGAGCATTTTTCTCTACAGAGCCTAGTTTAGCGTTCAAGAGTGATGTTCCATATTATTGAGCCAAATTAAGGTTGGTTTTCATTTTGGATCATTCACTCATAGTTTAAATCCTAATTAGGATTTAAACTAAATGATTCAGTCATTTCAGAAAGCCCGTAAATCAAAATCTTATATTTTTTCTTTAGTGCATTTTAGAACTGAATGTAAACACACCATGCCTTCACAAATCACATAAGTCTGGGTTTCCTTAAGTAATATATAACACTAAGAAAAGGCTTATCCTTAAGGATATAAAGTGTTTCCTTCTTATTAAAAAATGAAAGTGGATGTTCTTTTGAGGCTTAAGCTCTACTTTCTAGTGAAAGAGGCCATACAAAGATTCTAAAATTAACGGTAATTATGGATTTTCTGGTTTTTTTTTCAATAAAATCTGTAAAAAAAAGATTTTTAAAGACTTCGGCCATTTTACGACAAAATAGTATAGATAATCAAATTTATAGAAAATTAAAAGATCTATAACTTTTATTTCGAGCATTTTTCTCTACAGAGCCTAGTTTAGCGTTCAAGAGTGATGTTCCATATTATTGAGCCAAATTAAGGTTGGTTTTCATTTTGGATCATTCACTCATCATTAAAATAGATTATGTTCTTTGAGGTTAATTTTTTTTATTTCTAATGTTTTATTACTAAAATCAGGTTATATTGTTAATTATTTGCATTAGCAAGAGAAATTTGTGTGAGTGTTTCACACCAGATTTTTCGTATTATTATTCTTCTCCTTCTCCTTCTCATTTTTCTTCTTCTTTTTATTTATTTCATGGATTCGGCAACTCCGCCTATTCCGGGAACCTTCTTGGACGTCCAACATTCCTCTTAGCGGTGGATTTGTACTTGAAAGCTAAACAGGATAAGCCTGTAATCCGTTCCAAATGGCTGCAACCGAACTTCTCATGAATTTCCATTCTCTCATCTTGGCTAACAATGCCCATTTCATCATGTACATCTGCATTCCTTAGCCTATCCTCCCAGGTACAGCCGTTCAACGCTCTCAGAAACCTTATTTCCTCCCTTGATATCTCTTTCGTTCCTTCTTCATAAGTGCCCACACCTCACTTCCACATAATTTTGGCCAACCACAGTTATCGACATTGTTTTATACAACTTTAAACGTGTGTCTTTCCTAGTCTTGTGTTTCAAAGTTCATAAAATTATATATATCATCCCACAAATATTGTTAAACCTACTTGATTTATTTGTCACGTCCTGCATGTTTGCGAAAGATTAACCACATCCCACATATTTAAAATTGGATACCGGCTCCAAAATGTTCTTACTCATTTTTGGCCTCACCGGGAATTTTTCTTGAAACGCCATTACTTTAGTCTTTTGAGCAGTTATTGTCAAATTGTAATCTGCGTAAATGAAGTTTAGCTCAAAAACTTCTCTTTGTACATTTTACTCAGATTCTACAATTATATGGCATACCGAATATGAGACACAATTAATACATAATAATCTTGGATACTTAGTCTGAAGAAAGAGCAAGATCTATAAACCTACAACCCTGAAAATAATTAAATTAGTACTTTAGTGAGGGAATTAACTACAATATGACGCCGGTATTGCCTAAATGGTTTATTCCGTGAAGACAAGGAGAGGAAGGAGAAGGACAAATAGAGGGGGAGAAGGATGCGAATAAATAGAAATAGGAGGAAGAGAAGTACAGTAGAACTCCAATTATCCGAGCTCCAACTATCTGAATCGCCAATTATCCGATATCGTTCAGAAAAAATAAATAAAAGAGCCTGAAACATTTTTTTAGGCAACAATTTGATTTTGTTCAACATTTGTGAAGTGATTATACAAAAGATAACTCTTGAGAAATCTTTTGATATAAGTTGAAAATGAGGAAGGCATTGGGGCTCATCAATGGAGACTTGGCTATACGAAAACGGTTTAACAAAATTCTATGAATCACGTATTTCATAACAATTTCTTTGTTTAATATTATTTCTACTGCAGATAACACGAACTTACGCAGCATTTTTTATATTTATTATTATACTTAGATATTATTATTAGAGATAATGGGTAATTAGGGGTATTTCTAGGTATTCCGCATTAAAAGGGTAGACATCCTTGATACTAAAGCCCATTAAATTTGTTTTTAAGTAGTTAGTACCAACATTAAACTGTTTTTCGCCTCTCATTAAAAATGAAATTTTTGGTCAAAAGCCCTTTCTAAAATTACTGATTCGTACACATACTAGTTTTTTAAAGAAATTTTTTTTTTTTATTATTATTCAATTATCCGGATATTTAATTATACTAATCGGGTCCGATTCCGATTAATCCGGAAAATTGAAGTTCTACTGTAGATAGATAAAAAGGAGTAGGAAGAGCAGGGGTCGGAGGGGAGGATTTATAAATTAAATACTGTTGTTGTTCCAAACTAAACATTTTATAGATCGATCATAACTGCGCTTGAATAATTTATTATTTTAAAATTGATTAACAAGCTATAAAATTTAATTTGTTAAAATAAACTAAACTATTCTATGCAAACTTCCAATTTTCTGGGAATGAGAAATGAAAAAAGATTTTTGGCCAAAAGCCCTTTCTAAAATGGCGAATTCGTACACATACTATTTAGTTTTTTTAAAGAAATTATCTGTTTTCATTATTATCCAATTATCCTTATATTTAATTATACGAATCGGTTCCCGTCCCGATTAATCCGGAAAATTGAAGTTCTACTGTAGATAAAAAGGAGGAGGAGAAAAAGGAGTAGGAGGAGCAGGGATAGGAGAAGAGGATTTATAAATTAAATACAGTTGTTGTTCCAAACTAAACATTTTATAGATAGATCATAACTGCGCTTGAATAATTTATTATTTTAAAATTGATTAACAAGCTATAAAATTTAATTTGTTAAAATAAACTAAACTATTCTATGTAAACTTCCAATTTTCTGGGAATATAGTCTACGTAGTTAAAACTCCTTTAGGCACTTTGTACTATTTTGACTTCAAAATAACCATGCTCCATTTAATCGTGTAGTGTTTCCCTTTAGGTTAATTTTGTAACTACGAAACCATGTACTGTCGATAGTTGCTTTACCAAACACTTAGCTCAGTATACAGAGCTTGTCCTTCAAAGCGTATTACTTGTAAAACGTAGAAAAACAAGGAAACATGCAAAAGAGAATAAGGTTTGTTTTATGGAGTTGCAAACTTATAAGTTTTCCTTTTTTAAGTAATTTATTTTTATTAAAGTTTTCTTTGACTTCTACGTCATCAGAGATTACGTTACATTAGTGAATCGGTATACGTCAAATAACTATCTTCTCGATATTTAAAAATCTGTTGTCAAACACTCACACAATTTTCTCTTGCCTATGCAAATTATGACCAATATAACTAAACAATAGTAATAAAACATTATAAATAAACAAAAAACATAACCTTATTTTAATCTTGAGTGAAAGACGTAAAATGAAAATTGATCTCAGTTTGGCTTAAAAATAAGGAAATCACTCTTTCACGCTTAACTAGGCTCTGTAGAGAAAAATGCTTTAAATAAAAGTTGTAGATCTTTTAATTTCCTATAAATTTTATTATATACACTTTTGTCGTAAAATGGCCGAAATCTTAAAAAGTCGATTTTTCACACGTTTTCGTGAGAAAAAAAACATAAAATTGCTAATTTTAAAACATGTTTTTAGCGAATAGCTTCTGCGTGTAAACAGAATATCTCAAGAACGGAACATCGTACAAAATTAAAACTTAAAACGTGTAAATGAGGTATAGTTTGGTTCCGACTCGGAGAGTATGGTTAATTGAACCCCAGCCATCAAAATGGTAACCACAAAATGTAACCACTGTCTAGCATCCAAATCCATATAAAAGTACCTTTACTAGGATTTGAAGCAGGAACCTTCGTCTCCGAAAATCAGCTGTTAAACAGCTGTTTTACCGCGACGACTTTACCACTAGACCAAACCGGTGGATTAATTTCATCAACTTAAAATATTGTATTTTATTGTCATAAAATGAACTGTAAAATAATCAGGTCATCTCGAACTCCGTGTATTGAATTTCATTAAATAAAAATAAAAAAGAAAGACTTTCTAATTCTTTATGTTTTAAAAAATCAATCTCCCGGGAAAAAGCGTTTAAGTCATAAATGAAATATATTTTTTTACAAGTTTGCTTATTATGTTATATAAATAACGGGTGTTTCAAAAAGGACGCACTTCGAAGTTAAGGGTTAATATTTTCTGCATAGGGAATATTTTTTTCCCCCAAATAACAGTTGGCACTACCGTACTCATTGTTGACCCATTGTGTATTACTGACATGTACTAGTGCTATCCCAGTATTCATTTGTGTCTGTAGTGTCTGTATAAGTTCAAACATGGTTTTTTGAAAGGATGAATGTGTTTTTATTATTGAAAGTTATTGCGCATATAAATCTTACGAACGAGTGAAAGACGAGTTCCAGTTAAAATTTCCCAATTCTGAAGTACCTAATAACACCACAATATCGCGTCTGATTAATAAATTTCGTGAGACTGGCAGTGTACAGGATCGGAAAAGCACAGGTCGACCATCAGTGTTAACAGAACAAGTTTTGGACGATGTGAAACAACGTTTGACTACCTCACCCGGCAAATCACTTACAAAGTTATCTTCACAAGCTGGATTATCACTATCTTCCGCTTTAACGGCTACAAAAAAATTAAATCTGCATCCTTACCACATCGGTGTCGTTCATGAACTGAAAGAAGTTGACCATGGGAAACGTATACAGTATTGTCGTTGGATACGTTCTCTTGTTAATGACAACGGTGTTGAAATATTGGATCGTGTTTATTTCAGTGACGAAGCATGGTTCTACTTGGATGGTTACATCAACAGCCAAAACTGCCGAATATGGAGCGTTCATATTCCTCACACATTTCGTGAACGTCCACTACACGCACGTAAAATTGGTGTTCAGTGTGCGATCTACCGGCGTCGTATTGTTGGGCCTTTATTTTTTGACACATCTGTAGATAGTGTGGTGTACCTCAACTTAATTGAACAATTTATAGCGTTCTTAGTATTACACGATCGAGATTGTTGGTTTCAGCAGGATAACGCAACGTGCCATACTTCTACTGAAAGGCTGAATATGTTACGAGAATTTTTTGGCCATCGTATGATATCAAAAGGATTGTGGCCACCAAGATCCCCAGATCTTACTCCTGCGGATTTTTTTCTTTGAGGGAATTTAAAGAGTAAGGTTTTTAAAAACAATCCTCATACAATTAAAGAATTGAAGGCTAATATTGAAAACGAGATTACAAACATTAATGAGCAAACACTACGAAAAGTGGCTGCAAATGTTATGAAACGTGTCCGAACTTGCACTACAAGCAGTGGAAGTCATTTTGAACATTTATTGTGAAGTTTTAAAGGTAATCTGAATGTTAAAGGTATTAATTTCAAACCGTATAATTTGTAGTTACTTAATGTAATAAATTAGCGTTCTCAAACTTCGAAGTGCGTCCTTTTTGAATCACCCGTTATATATAGGGTGATTCAAAAAGAGCGCCGGTTTTGATATATCAAATTAAGAGATTTATTTTATTGAAAAACTGAAAATAAATACATCAACAAGTTCATCTTACCTTCCGATTTCATGTATGAAAAATGATGTCATGCATGTGTCCTCCTCTACTGCGCTGGCACGCATCAACTCTGTCCATGAAATTGGATATTACTGCACGACAAGTTTCGACTTCCATTTGCCCGATAACCCGTCGAATTTCCTCCTTCAAGTCATTGATGTTTCGGGGTTTATTGGCATACACCAATGACTTCAGATGATCCCAAAGATGAAAGTCACAAGGCGTCAAATCACACGACCTTGGTGGCCATTGATGGTCGGAATTACGAGAAATGATGCGATCCTGGAACCGTTCACGGAGCAACAACATTGTTTCTCGTGCAGCGTGACAGGTGGCACCATCCTGCTGAAACCACAACTCGTCAATGTCCATTCCATCCAAATGACGCCACAAAAACTCCCTAATCATCGTACGGTATCGGTCTCCATGTACTGTCACGGCTTGTCCTTCTTGATTTTCAAAAAAGTAAAGGCCGATGACACCACCCGACCAAAAGCCGCACCAAACTGTCACTCGCTGTGCATACATTTCCCTTTCATTAACCACGCGAGGGTTTTCTAAACCCCACATACGGCAGTTCTGTTTATTAACAAAACCGTTTAAGTGGAAGTGCGCCTCATCACTGAAAATGATTTTGTTTGCGAAGGTGTCATCATCCTGCCGTTTTCTCAATACCCAGTCAACAAACTGTCGTCTCTTTTGGTGGTCTGCCACTTTCAAATGTTGCGTCAACTGAATTTTATACGGGTGATATTGGAGATCGTACCGAAGAATTCTCCGTACAGAAGAACATCGTAAACCCAACTCGGCGACGTTCTCGTCGCCGTTCTCGGCGACGTATTGATTTTGCTGGGCTAACAGCCACACTGTCACGAACCAACGCAACGTTCTGCTCAGTTCGGCCAGAACGACGACGTCCAGAACTTTTAAGGTCGACTGTTGAACCCGTCTCAAAAAACTTTTTCATGAGCCTGCGAACTGTTGATTCATTCGGTGCTTCATTACGTCCTAGAGTACCGCGAAGTCGCCTGACAGTAGCCCCATAACTCTCTCCACTCTGGTAAAATGTTTTGACGATTAACACTCGTTGTGCAATAGTAAACTTCTCCATGGTTAGACACAGACTGCGAGAGTACTACACTGCGAACAAGAGAAACTACAACTGAATCGTCAATCGGAATGTTCTCCGAAATAGAAATGAGGTCTAACAATGTTGCCAACCGATAAACAAAAATTTACCAGCCGTTTAAAAACCGGCGCTCTTTTTGAATCACCCGTTAGTATACTTAACTTTAATATTCACCATAAATGTAAAAACAATCAAGAAATTACGTAAAAGAATGATCAGAACAATAAAATTTAAAGTTACAAAGATAAAGAGGTAAAAAATTATTTCTCTAAAAACTGCTTTTACAGACTTAAAACGTTTTTCTCTAGAGCTACAGAACACATGGCATGTTAAAATATTCCAATTAGTAAAGTATACAAAAATTATTTCTTAGAAATTTATTTTTTATTGTAAAAAATTGATTGATCTCTTGAAATACCTTCACAAACAGTCAAATTTTAATCACTTATTAAAAAATATGAAAAGATGAAAAAATGTCTATCAAACGAATGGTATTTTGTAAATTTATTCTAGCAATCAAAGCTAGATGTAATGTAAAATAAATTGAAACAAAATCTTTGAGTAAAGAATTTTTAATTAATGTGCGTGTTGAATTGCTTTAAAAATGTTCCTCATAATCAGTGATTTTTTTTACTTGTTTATTTATTTTATACTATTAATTACTGATATCATTTTTATGTTTGCCGTCTCGGTGGTTGAGTGGTTAGAATTCTTTACCATTAAACAGTATACGAGGTGTGGCTATTAAATAACGAGACTGGCGTTGTAAAAAATGTTATTTTTATTTTATGCATAATCACTTATTGTCAGCTTCAATATACACTCCTTCTCTATCCCTACAACGCTCCATGCAAATTTTCCATTGTTGGAAACAGTGCTGGAAGTCATCTTCTGTCACGCTTTCAGTACACGTGCCGCTTTCTCTTTTACAGCTTCCACAGACTCAAATCTTGTCCCTTTAATGCAGATTTCACTTTAGGGAACAGGTAGAAGTCACATGGTGCAAGATCTTGTGAATAAGGTGGATGTTCTAACACTGAGACGCCGTGCTTGGCTAGGAACCTCTTGACAGATAACGCGGAATTAGCTGGCGCATTGTCTTGGTGGTGAACCCATGATTTGTCCTTCCGCATTTCGGGGCGTTTTTTCCTTACTCTTGGACTTAATTTAGAAAGTACTTGAAGGTAGTAATATTGATTAATTGTTTAACCTTCAGGAACCCAGTGAAGGTACACAATCCCATGGATATCAAAAAACATTAATCATTGCTTTAAATTTTGACTTGCTCATTCGAGCTTTTTTGTCTCGGTGAAGTTCAGCTATTCCAATGCATGGATTGGCGCTTCGTTTCGGAATCATAAGTAAAAAATCACGTTTCATCACATGTTATTATCGTTTCCAATAAATTTGGGTCATTTTCAATCGCGTACAAATTGTCAGTACAAAAATTTTTGCGAGCTTCATTTCAAACATTTTTGAGCGGCAAGTGTCCTGAAGGAGCTGACAGAAGATGACTTCCAGTACTGTTTCCAACAATGGAAAATTCGCATGGAGCGTTGTAGGGATAGAGAAGGAGTGTATATTGAAGGTGACAATAAGTGATCATGTATAAAATAAAAATAAAAATTTTTACGTCAGTCTCTTTATTTAATAGCCACACCTCGTATCAGTGTATTATAATTCAATTAATTTCATCTGTTGTGTTAAATCACTCTACAATATTATATTATATGAACTTATTAAATTATCGAGAATATCCTTGATATTCTGAGATAATATCATCATCGTCATAATTGGAATAATCGTACTTTGATACCGGAAAATGTATCAACTTCAATTGATACTATCACTCTATTCCAACCCTGCTCCTTTTCTCATCACTACAAAGGCCATCATAATCTATTGACCGATCGTCGATTTTCTAAATCAAAAGCCTCTTTGATTGTATTGAAAGGCTTCGAATCACGGCAATGGAATCTCTCAAATTCATTCCTTTGTCAAAGACTTTGTTGCTTTGACATTTTAAGGGTTATGGAAGCAATGTAGAACGATGATTCTTGTTAGATAAGCAACACTTACGGTCAAATCATTTAATGGTATATAGCTTCATAGGCTATTTTATCTAGTAGTTCGACAGGTTTACCAGCATTTTTGCTTTTTAGATTTATATCTGTGGTACAGGATAAAAAGGATTGCACTGGTGTAAAATTATCTGGATATTCAATAATCTTCATATATCATAATTTCTAGAGTCAAAGATTGGTTTTTGGATGAATTTCCTGATTTTAAATTTTTATTTCGTGCTAGATGTGTGTTATTCTTACTGTAGAAAAAACTAACTGATGGATTAGGCTGAAATTTGAAAATGAATGATCCTTGGTTTGAGGCGTTCAAAAAATGGTGCTATAGAAGGATGTTGAAAGTTTCTTGCTTTGAAAAATTTTGTAATTCCAAAATACTTCAACGTTTAGATAACAGCATTAAAATTACACTTTTCGTTCAAAAGAGCTAAATGAAATATTTTGAATAAGTGATTAGTGTCAAAATATAGATTATTACAGAAAATCATAGAAGAAATAGTGAAACAGGTAAATTTGGTTCACGTCAAACAAAATCGTTTAGCCAAAACCCTGCGAACTGGTTTGATAGTTACGTTGTAGATACGAATTCGATTTTTAGATTGGCTAAAATAAGCAACCCCATGATCCAATGAGATGAGGAAGTAAAGATAAAGTATAAATGAGGTGTATTGTTGCGCAGACTCAGCCCGATCGTTCTTAAAAGTTATGGTTAGTTTATTTAAAACTACTTTTCTAAACAATAAATGTTCAAAAAATATTATTTAGTAAAATAACCTATGAATAACGAACGAATTTTATTTCAAAGGAAATTCACAGATAATTATTATGTCTTCTTTTCGTGCCGATCCGGTTCAGTTTTTGGCGATCATCATGGCTATTTTGACCTTATTAGTCGAAATCCAGAACAATTCCGTGAAGCTCTTACCGAACCAGGTCCTCAAATTGGTGAGCCAGGAAATTCTTCTCCTACTAAGATTCCTCTTCCCCTGCAGTAGACCATATATTTTTACTTTCTCTTGCCTATATAAATAAATAGGAAGGAAAGTACTGTTTTTAAGTTGATTTTTCAAATCGAGATTTCACCGGACCTACACATTTTCAGACACCCTGAACCCAAAAAAACATGTTTTTAGCGATTTGTGTGTGTGTGTGTGTTTGTGAGTATGTTTGTAACTTAAGTTAGGTACTACTAGAGAATTCGACACGAACATTTTCAGCAAAATCGGTCAACCGGAAGTAATTGTTTGTCTCATTTTTCACTTTTTGCGATTCTCTCAAAAACGGCTGGTACGTTTTTTTTTTTAAAATCGCCTCATTTACTACATTTTTATGCTCTATAAGATAGGGTAGGCGCCATGTCTGCTGAAATTCTTGGGGAGGCGTTGCTTTTGTAAAAAAAATTTTTTTGTAAGTTACGGCCTTCATATGCTTTTCAGCGCAAAATGTATATAATAAAAGTTGTAGAAGATTTAAAAACCTACCAGTTTTATTCCAAACATTTCTTTGTCTAACGCTTAGTTTAGCGGTAATTAATAATTTTCTGTTTTTTTTCATGAAAATCTGTAAGAAAATGGTTTTTTTAGGATTTCAACCGTAGTATGGATTTTAATATAAAAGTTTATAATCAAATTTATAGAAAATTACAAGTTCTACAACATTTAAATAAAGCATTTTTCTCTACAGCCTACTTTAGCGTGAAAGGGTGATTTTCCGTGTTATTAAGCCAAACTAAGGTTGATTTTCACTTTGCGTCTTTCACTCATTATTTAAATTAGGTTACGGTTTTTGGTGTTAGTTTTTTTGTTAAATTCTAATGTTTTATTACTAATGTTATATATTGTTCATTATTTGCATTGGCAAGAAAAAGTCCTGTAAGTGTTTCACATCAGATTTTTTGATTTCTTAATATGACTGAGCTACTGCAGTTTACTGTGCATAACAATTTTGACCAATTCCAGACCCTTGGTCATTCTCCAAAAATCTTCGAAATTAGTGACTTTCTGTGTCCTCAAAATTCTCAATATTCTCCTACACAACCACAGTTCAAAAGCCTCAAGCCTCAATTGTTAAGTAGGTAGCTGAAAATCTTTAAAATACGATTTCAAAGTTTTTCAGTAAAATGGAATTACTGAAAACCTAATTGAATCAATATTTAAAAAATTTTTGAAGCGAATGGTAGAGAACAAAGAAAATATGGAGTAGAGGAATTAAGGAACTTTTAAGGCGTAAAGAAAATAAAACGGAAAACGGAAATAACGATGATATAAGAAAGCAATGGAAGTGAATTTAGTTTTCTGGCAAACGACCAAAAATACATAAAAGTTAGTTTTTAAACCTTGTTGAAATCAAGCAGGAAATCATCTTGTTTTTAGGAAAGAGGTGTAGTGTATGCATATAAATAACAATAAGAAAATCCGAAAATATTTTTAACACAGTGCTCTTATTGCAAATGATAGAAACTATGGATTAATTCAAATGGGGAACCACACGAAATTTTTGGCGAATATTTTTACAATATTACGACAAAAATTATAAATCAGTATTGACTGATTTTATTCCATTGTGAATTTATCATTAAAGTAAATTTTAAAAAAATTGTAATATTACAGAATTTTCATACATGAATTCAATTAAGATTTACGTTTCGTGACCCCAAAAATCAAGAATTTCCATTTTGGAAGGAAGTCCAGTTATACAGGGTGTAAATTAATTACGGCATTGAGCTTGATATCTTACATTATAGCAATCGTAGAGAGTCGATTGACCTATTGAAATTAACTATTAATGAAAGCTGTCTACAGGGTGTTCAAAAAAAAGGCGAAATTATCGATTTTCGAAATTTCAAAACTCGGCTAGCGTTAAACTTAAAAGGATCGTGCGCTCTATACCTTGTAATGTTGACACAGGAACATGTATCTCTAAAACCGTAAGAGGTAACCTCATGATTTTTCTTTTTAATGAAAATGCATACGTTTTCATAGGAAGAAAAGTATTGTTTTCATGTCGATTTTCCGAAATCGAGTTTTCACCGGATCTACACGTTTTCAGACCCCCTGGATCCAAAAAACATGTGCTTAGGGATTGGTCTGTGTGTGTGTGTGTGTGTTTGTGAACAGAATATCTCAAGAACGGAACATCGTACAAAACTTGAAACTTAAGTTACGACACCACTACCGGACCCGACACGAACATTTTCATCAAAATCGGTCAACCGGAAGTAGTAGTTTATTCGTGTAATTTTTCACTTTTTGCGATTTTCTCAAAAACGGGTCTTACGATTTTTTTTAAAATCGCCTGGTTTACTAAATTTTTTATGCTTTACAAGATACGGTAGACGCCATGTTTGCTGGAATTCTTAGTGAGGCTGTTTTCACGTAAAAAAAATTGTTGTTTTAAGATTGCGACTTTAATATACATTTTAGCACTAAAAAATTATATAATAAAAGTTGTAGAGAATTTACAAACCTACAACTTTTATTTCAAACATTATTTTTGTACTACGCTTAGTTTAGCGGTAATTAGCGATTTTCTGTTTTTCTTTTCACGAAAACTTGTTAAAAATCGATTTTTTTAGGATTTCGGCCTTAGTATGCATTTTACGACAAAAGTGTATATAATCAAATTTATAGGAAATTAAAAGATCTACAGCTTTTATTTGAAGCATTTTCTCTACAGAGCCTAGTTTAGCGTGAAAGAGTGGTTTTCCGCATTTTTAAGCCAAACTGAGGTTGATTTTCATTTTCAGTTATTCACTCATAATTACAATTAGGTTATGTTTATTGAGGTTAGTTTTTTTGTTTATTTCTAGTAGTTTATTACTAATGTTAGGTTATATTGTTAGTTATTCGTATTGGCAAGAGAAAGTTGTGTGAGTGTTTCACACCATATTTTTTGTTTTCTGTTTGTTTTTTGACGCAGATTTACTCCTTGATTAGTTTTTAGAGTCCGAATTTCCAAATCACTCGGTATATAAATTGTGTGTGTATGGTTATTTAATGAATTTATCATATTTTTTGTGTATATTCTCAGAATAATTCTAACTTTCTTTAACAAAGTTAAGAATATTAGTAGGGGAGAGGAACCAAATATGGAATACCGTTTACATTTTTTGATTTTTCTGGGCTTCTATGACTTTTTTGAAATTACTTGCATTGTATATCTCTAGTAAAAATAGTTAATTTCATAACTAGAAAATACAAAATCTTAAATTTACAAATATAATTTTTAAAAAAAAAATTTCTTTAGCGACATGATTTTTACAATTCACAAAATAGGATCTAAATATGGAATACATTGGGTTTTAATTTGGAATACTTGAAATATATACATAATTTGCCTACATCATTTTTAAAGCACCAAAGTATTAGTCCAATCAGTTTATTCACAGTAATCGCAGAAAAAATACAACCTTTCACCACTAGTGCATTGTTCATGATATCAATTATTACACCTCGAGCATTGAATCCACTTTTCACATTTTTTATCTTCATTGTAATTTTATCTACATTGTAATTTATCTTCATTGTGACAAAACACGCTGTTTTGGTCTGTTTGAATCCGGTAGTTGTTTCTGTCGGTATAACCAATGGTGGAAGAAGATCAGGATATCCAATGTCCTGTCTGGAAAAACACTAGTATTCCATAATCTTCCTTTTCTTCATCAGCTTTTCCCTTCCTCAGGGGTCGCTGTTCCTTATTCTTCTCCTCCACTCTCTCCGATCCACCACATCCTCCTCGCTCAGGCCCCTCTCCCTCAGGTCGTCCGCCACGGCGTCTCTCCATCTTCTCCGGGGTCTCCCCCTCCCTCTCACCCCATCCACCACCAATCTATCCACAACCCTCCCCACATACTCCTCCTCCCTACGCATCAAATGTCCATACCACTACAGTCTTCGTTCCTGAACCTTCTTGGACACTTCTATCACTCCCACAGACTCCCTTATTACTTCATTCCGTATCCTATCTTTCCTAGTCTTTCCCTGCATCCACCTCAACATCCTCATTTCCGCAACCTCCAACTTGTTTCCCTGTCTCCTCTTCATAGGCCAAGTTTCACTACCATATAACAATGCCGGTCTAATCACTGTCTTATATATCTTTCCCTTCATTTTTGTCCCAATCCTTGTGTCACACAATACACCTGTCGTTCGCCTCCAGTTATTCCATCCAGCTTGTATTCTATGGTTAATTTCCTCCTCCAGTCCTCCACTCTCGGTTAGGCATGAACCAAGAAACTAGTATTCCATAATAGGACTCCCTAATTGTGTAACCGGGTGGCGACATCAAGCGACGTGGGGAAACCTTAAATATTTGAGGCCCTGAAAAGAGCAGGAAGAGTCGATCGTAGTCGTCGTGGAGGTCGAGAAGGTGGGCAACACGGTCGTCGTCCAGCGGAGACGTCATCTTCTCTCTTGCGGGGTCGTTGATGGGTGTTCGTCGGAGTCCGGTAGCCGTGTGCCGAGTGGATATCCGGTCAAAGCTGCAGAGTGGAATGGAATGACCATCCGGCTTATATGCTTTCTGTATGCGGATTGTAAAACCATTTCGGAAACAAATCCAATTTTTTTTTTAAGTAACTGAAACTTGTCGGAAATGGCTTACTTTTTTTAAAAAAAATTATTTTTCATGATTTTTGTTCTATAAAATTATTTCGGAAAACAGACGCTTAATGAAATAATCTATAATATAGTAAAAGTTTTGTTTTAGAAGAAAAACCGTATTTTTTCAAATACATTGTCATTTTTCAACAACTATTCACGGATTAACATAGTATGTGACAGGTTTGTTCTATAATAATTATGGAAAAAAATGATGTAATAAAATGTAACTGAAAATAAATTTTTTTTTAGTTAAAAGGAATTTTCGTAAATAAATTTTGTAAAATCGCGAAACGCGACATAAAAAAGTTGCATGCGAGAAACTTGTCGGTCTTTAAAAATAACTGTACACATGGAGAACATGAAATAAAGAGAAATGTTTCAATTAATTTTTAGAGAAAGAATTATTTAAATTGGTTCGTCCAATTTAAATAATTCTTTCTCTAAAAATTAATTGAAAGAGGTAGTTACTAGCCTTCTGCAGTGCCGACACAGGCCTACCGCCCCTGTCGGAACTATTGTCGCTTCCCTCATTTGGTATGTCATAAGATTTGATGGCCGGGAGCACAGTACTTAAACAAAGGTGATAATTTTTAACGGTGATAATTTTTTTAAGTAATAATTTTGATTAAATTAAATATTTTCAAAATATTGTAAATTCTATATTTATGTACTAAATGTAAATTTTCTTAAGTATTTTAATTAAATTTTTAGAAGAGGTTAGGAATTTAATTTAATAGACTATTAAATACGGATATAATGATATCAATAAAGTAGCTGCCCATCCCGGATGTTTCACACCAGCTTTTTCCTCATGTATGATTGACATACATAAACAAAGATCTTTTGGTTCTTTTCAATACCTTTTTTTGACTGTTTGTGATTTTATTGAACAAGATCTTAACTTTTTTTCATGAATTCGATATTATTTTACTGTAACGCAGAATTGTGGAATCGTGTACCGTTGTTAAAATAATTAATGGTTACTTTCAAGTTTCTATTTAATCTTGAATATGAAATGTTATTCATTTTTACTTTGTAACATGAAAGAAGGATGCGTTTTAGTAGATCATTAACATATCAAAGTATGATACAGAATGTAATTTCGGTTGGTTTTAGGTACACACTAAGCGAGGTTGAACGCATTTTTTAGTAGGTTTTACCAAATGTAGACCTAAAAATAAATGTGTTTTATTAAGTATATTGAAATAAGTTGATATTTAAATTTTTAGAAACATCTGACAAGTCAGAATATAAATACATATTAATAATAATAATTATTATTATTATTAGTCGTAAAGCTCCCGAAGTGGAAGACGCTAAGTAAATCTGGTTTGTTTTTGGGATTTCTTGTCCTTTTTATCCGCCCACCAGTTTTTCATTCTTTGTGAGAATTCAGCTTTTCTCTGTTCACTCCACTTTATTCCGGTTCTTGGAGCTTTTGTCTCTGGTTTAACCTCCCATTTTTTAAATTGTCTCTTATGAGAATTTCTTCTTTCGTGATTTTGACCAATTCCAAATCCTTTTTATTATTATTATTATTATTATTTCATCATTGTTGTCTTTCCACGCTGGAGGTGTGGTATCATTGCCAATCCCTGCGCATATTTACTTATGAGTTATGGACATATGAGTTAGTGTTTTTCTTTTGACGTCCCATGTTTTTACGTCCCGATAGGTAAGTGCAGCGTTTCAAGGATTTATATCTGTTGCTGCACTTGTTCTACTCATTTAGGTCGTCCCCGCTTCCCTGTTAGTCACCTTCATGGAGGTTGGAATGGCTATAAGGGATGAGTGGAGGCCATCAAAAAAAAATTTATTATTATTATTATTATTATTATTATTATTATTATTGCATCAAATAAAAATGCAATGTTATATACACATATATACAACAGAAATTCAAGAATAAATAAATAAATACAATATTTCTGTTTGTATCATCCAATTATTTAATACTAAAATCTGACGTCTCCTGAATTTCTTTATTATTTACAAAGGATGACTGGCGCAAAATAACTTTGTTAAATTAAATCTTTAATGCATAAAATTGTATAAAAATTATTATAAGAAATTTAATTTTGAATAAAATTTAATACCTAATGAATAAAGTTGATATAAATAAAGTACAAACATTAATATGTTTTATATAATATTAGAAACAAGGACCAAACTTTGGACAGATAGAAAAAACAGAGTTCAAAAGTATGGAAATTTCAAAGATTATTTGGTGAAAAACTAAAAAAGAATTCATTCAAAATACTAATTATAATAGAAATAAAAAAATAAAAAAGATCATGATGGTACATTAGAGGTAATTTAATGAAAAAGAAATTCAAGCAGAAAATATTAGTAATCTTTTAAATACAAAAAATGAAGTAATATCGGTCACAATTACATGAGGTAATCCATTGTACGTTAACTAGAGAGGGTATTAATATCAAAAACTAAACAAGATGGACTATTCTAGCTGAGAGGACAACCATATTCCTCAATACAGCATAAAGCGGATCTCTGTGGTATTAATTTCACCACAGCATCCTGGTAGACACCCGGAAATCTCTGTTGGTTTTCCAAATTCATGCACATAATTACATTTTAATGAATTTATACGTCTATGCATTTTGAAATTTAATAATTTTCAAGGGAAAGCTTGTACCTTTGTTCTACTTTTCATTTTAACCTGCATACAATTGGTAACTTATGTTGTACATTTATATCACAGATTTTATTATAAACTATTGCAAAAAATTCGTTAGGCTCATAAAATCTCGTTAAGGGTTGCACCAATTTTCGTTTTTGGATATTTTGCAGAATTCTGAAAGTGTCATGGTTACAACCATGTTATTTTTTTAAAGTCTGCTAGATGGAACTTCCCCCATAACAGACAGGTCAAATTATTTACACTTAATCTGTTTGTTGCAGGGCTAAAATAAATAGTTATGTTTTTTATCACATAGTCAGCCAATTAAATGACTGTATCATTTAAGAACACAAGAGGTAGAGGCGTAAAAGACACTAATCAGAGTTATCTCCTCTGAAAGTAATGAATTTCAGTATACAGCCAGACCCTGTGGTGAATGAAGTGAAGATGTCATTTGCAGAGTGGAAAATATATGCTTTTCAGAGGGCCCAGCATGCTGATAAGCATACTTTTCCACTCAGTGAGGAAGGCAATGGTAAACCACCTCATTCCTCGTTTTACTTAGTAAAACTTCTACAAGTTCAAACCAGCCTTTCGGCTGATGACCTAAACAATACAGATAGAACTGTTTAAGGACAAACGGAATCTCCATTTAAAATGCAGTGGACCAGATGTGGCGTTTTAAAATATAATAATGATTTAAGCTTTCAATGATGAGAAAGCCATACGTGAGTGATTCAAACAGCCAATACTTTTACGCTGCGGTAATCAGAAAGCTCACAGAAGCTCACAGAATGTTTAAATATTGCTAGAGACAATATTGAAAAGTTTTTTAAGTTTCTATGACATTGAATGAACCGGTTTTTCTGTACATTAATTTGTCTCAATTGTTATTGAACGTCCTCTTCAAAATTATGGTGGAATTTGTTTTTACATAATAATTTTTTTTGTCAGTCTCTCGACTGACAATGTTGCAGTTTCCAAGCTGTTCTATCTTGCGCAAGTCGTTTCATATCTACTACATATTTGCAACAGCCTACATCTTTTATGATTTGCTTTAAATATTCTTATTCCTCCCTTTAGAGTTCATTCCTTCAATATTACTCTCCATTATTGATAGAGCAATCCCTGGCTGTCTTAAAATATGCTCCACAAATATATCCCTTCTCCTGGCAAGATGTTTCCATATATTTCCTCTTTCATCTACTCGTTTAAGAACCTAATTACTTATATCTTCCACCTACCTAATCTTTAACATTTTTCTATAAAATCACATTTCAAAAACTTCTATACTCTTTTTTTCTACATCCATGAAACGTGGGTGATTGGGGCACTTTAAACACAGTGTTTTAAAAATTTTTTCCTAATTCGTAAATATCTAATCATCATCATCTGTCATAGATTAGGCTCAATGGACTTTTCCGGCATCTATCTCTTTTTACGTTCTCTTGCCTATATGAATATATAGGAAGGAAAGTATTGTTTTCATCTCGATTTTTCAAAATCGAGTTTTCACCGGATCTACAAGTTTTCAGACCCCCTCAACCCAAAAAACATGTTTTTAGCGATTGGTGTGTGTGTGTGCAGAATATCTCAAGAACGGAACATCGTACGAACTTCAAACTTGAAACTTAAGTTACATACTACTACCGGACCCGCACGAACATTTTCATCTAAATCGGTCAACCGGAAATAGTAGTTTATTCGTGTCATTTTTCACTTTTTACAATTTTCTCAAAAACTGGTCCTACGATTTTTTTAAAAATCGCCTGATTTACTAAATTTTGTAACCCCTTTTCTCGCCTGTAGAGGTAACTTCACCCACACAGACCAGTTTGGCCAAAAGGGAACAAAGAAAGGTAGTTGTTGTTGCATAAATGAAGTCAAAGACAAAATACACAGTTAACAGCATAAAATTTAATTCAAATCGGTTAAATTAGTTCTCTTCTCAAAATATATCATTTACCACAGTATCAAGAAACAACTTTAAATTAAATTCACAGATTTAGTTTAATATAACCAACCAATATAATCTAGTTAACAATATAGGAAGGTTGCGTTCCATAAATAGTTTTTTTTATTTTTATTTTATTTTACCAAAATTCATTAAATTTTTATTTATAATAATAATAATAATAATAATAGCACTACCTAAGCCAACGTTAGCTGTAGTTAAATAATTCTGATTTCAAATACTAAATGGGTACCCTTTTATAGCAAAATTTTAAATATTCTTGACACCTTAAGTAACTACATGCATAATGTAATAACCATTATAATTTCCAGTAGCTAACCGAAAAAAAAATGAAGTTAATACAATTAGGATTTCAAAAAAAATAATCATATTGAATAATTTGTTAAATATTAAAGGCAAGAAGACCAAAATTAACATTACAGATAAATATAAAAGATTTTAAATTTCAAAAAATTCAAGTTTTAAATTATGTGGTTTTTACCAAATATATAAATACATTAATTCAAAAAAATATCAAACAGTCCAAAAGTTCTGACGAAATTAGTATCGGAAAACTAAAAATTTATTTTTCAAAAATATTTTAACTAAGTAGCTGTTTGAAATTACGCCGCAATTTAAAGCTGAGTATGACTGGTTAAATTGTGTTGTCTGTCCAGAACCAACATGACGTAGATACACTTGGAAACGCAGTTGATTTTGTTAAATAAAAATATAAAGGTTAACATACCGGAATTTTTCCATAACATGAACGACGAGATCCTTATGAGAAACAGATTCCAAACCTTAAACTTCGGCGCAGAATTACATCATTGGGCAGGAATCACTAAGTTTCAGATGATCGGTGTAGCAAGTTCAGCTTTTGAATTCCTCAAACAGCATCCAAAATATTCCCCAAATTCCATATTTGGGTTGGCGTACAAGTAGGTTAAATTAAGATCGACAGATTTCCCTCATTCCAACTTTAGAATTGTATTTGGATTTGAAATAGAACTCGGAGTTGACTTGAACCCTTTAACCAAAATTCAAGTAAGATTAGAAATCTTACGCATAACCAAATTTTAACAATAGGGCAATGAATCCATAATCAAAGCCAAAACAAGATAAAGAAATTTAAGTTAAATAAATTTAGAAAAATAATTCACAAAATAAGTTACATTAGTGATGAAATTTTTTTACAAAGTAACGCAAGCAAATCAGACAATTTTTATAAGGTAAAACGATAAAAAAATAATATTAACGAATTAACCAAGTAAATAATAATAAATGAATTTTAAACGAATACATAAGAAAACTGAATGTAAACCATTTTACACTTGACAAAACAAGCAATTAAAAATTAAATTAAATGGAGACGTATTAACCAAGGCATGGTGCCACGCCCATTTTACATTTTCTTTTACACAAAAATTTACTGCTGTATAGAGTTTCCAGTTGTTTGCTTTGCTTGCTAAAACGAAAACCAAAATTACTTACCATAATTGGGTAAACGTAAGGTCTCAAGTTTTAACCAAAAACTGAGAAAATTAATAATTTTACTAAAGCATTATATAACGTACAACGCACCAAACAACTATAGAACAGACTAGACTAGTCACGATACTCGGCAGTAGCAGTAGCCTAACAGCTGACTGCCTACGCCAGTTCGAAAAAGAACCGCTAGTAACCGCCACCTCTCGAGGTAAGAGAAACATTACCGGCGAAGCAGATAAGGAAAACAACAACTCGAAAAACGCAGACAAAACCTAATAAAACAGTAACAATCTGCGAATCAGATGTTACAATTTTTAATGCTCTACAAGATAGGGTAGGCGCCATATTTGCTGAAATTCTTGGTGAGGGTGTTTTCACGTAAAAACGTTTTTTCAAGATTACGGCTTTAATATGCAATTTAGCGCAGAAGTTTATATAATAAAAGTTGTAGAGAACTTAAAATTATACAACTTTTATTTCAAACATTTTTTGGTATAACGCTTAGTTTATCGGTAATTAGCGATTTTCTGTTTTTCTCTCACGAAAACGTGTGAAAAATTGATTTTTTTAAAGATTTCGGCCTTAGTATGCATTTCACGACAAAAGTATAGTGTTTTAGGTTCAGGGGGTCTGAAAACGTGTAGATC
The DNA here is from genome assembly GCA_035578175.1 of Catonia carolina. Classification (NCBI taxonomy): domain Eukaryota; kingdom Metazoa; phylum Arthropoda; class Insecta; order Hemiptera; family Achilidae; genus Catonia; species Catonia carolina. The sequence goes on along the minus strand of JAQMRL010000005.1, from coordinate 9,937,813 downwards.
CGGTGAAAACTCGATTTCAAAATATCAACGTGAAAACAAAACTTTCCTCCCTATTTAATTATTCATACAGGCGAGAGAAAGTAAAATGGCATATTTGAGCCTGTCTTTTGTAAATCTAATATTTTCCTATTATAATCCTAATTCTAATTTAATCTAAATCTAATTAGTGTTTTAAGAAAATTTTCCTAATCTGTGAATCAATGTTTGTAGTCAATAGGCTAATTTTCAATTCAAATGACCTTTTAGCTTGAGCTGTCCGACAAATCAATACCAACTGATATTATAAATCTATCAATCAATACCAGCCGAAATGTTGGAATGATCTAGTCTCATTCCAGATTCAAGAGCAAGTATACTAAGTTAAAACTCGTATATTAGCCCCATCATTGATAATTTTTTAACAGGCGACTCCCACGGCAATTTTTGGAATTTTGCTTAAAAAACCTATACCTATTTTATGGTTCCTTTGCTTTTTTTAATTAATTTTCTATCAAGTCTAGAGTATTATAAGGCTTGAATTTTTGGCTCTGTTTTTTAGATGAGAGACTGATCAGGTACTCAAGAGTAAAAAATCAAATTTACTATGAAAGACTGATGTGTGTCTCAATGAAATTTTACTTGTATTTCTATAAAATAATAAATGTATTTAAATGATTTACTTTAGGCTATTTTTAAATATAAATACATAAATATCGATGATCATGTCTCTATCAAGCAGTTGTTCGGCGAGTGGTAAACTTGAGTACCAGTTGTCTACAGAGAGGCAACGACCAGAGTCAAAATTTACAATGCAAAAAAATATTGTAATATGAAAACCACAAAAAAATAAAAGATAAAATTATTTTTCATTGTATAATGTTATTAAAACATGATTAATAATGCAATAATAAACTATAATAATAGCCTATATTATGAAATAGTAATAATAAACTGTCAAGTTTCACCGACTAATTTTTGACTCGATCAGATCAAGTAAATCACGAACCATGACTGGGGAAATGTTTTTTGAACTCATTTTTAACAGTTCAGTATATGATTCAATGCAAAGGAGCATCCAATCCGACTCAAGATTCTATTAAAAACACTTATGTGAGAGACGGATTAGTCTCTCAAATGTACATTTTACAGATCTGGTGAGAGACGTATAAGTGCCTCGTGGGAGTCAACCTGTTAATCACAATTAATTACACTAAAAATTTTCTTCTAAATTTTGATTTAATTAGATAAATTACAGATATATTATTTTATAAAGTCTCTAAAACAAAAATGTTAAGGCTGTTACTGTATTTTTCTTGTCTAAACAGTCTTTTTATATTCACTTAACTAATTTTTCGTTGAAAAACGTGGAAAATACTTTAATAAAATGTATCGCATTTCATTTTTGTCTACAAGAAAATTTAATTAAGTAAATTTAGCTTTTATTATACTTAAATATTATAACAAGTGTTATTAAGGCAAGAAAATTGTTAATATTATAATAGTGTATTCACTGCTTAACGTTGTTCAAAGTTTAACTTTGTCGGCGTATATTTTATTAAACAAAACATTTATGTTATTAAACATTCCTTCTTACTTTGTTATTTTTTGTTTCGTTTTCGCTTGAACATTTTAAAAATAATAATGTTTACTCCATTATTGTAAAGAAATTTGCTTAAAAATTCCCTGGAGTATTATTAATCTAATCTTAAAATTGTCTAAAATTTAATAAATATTTATTTTCTGGTATATTATTTTTTGTTGTACCTACTTTATTAAGTAAATAATTTAAGATAAAATATGCGTTGTGTACTTTTTTCATATAATTTTTTTTTAAAACATAATCTGTTATATAACAATAAATGCAGCTTATCAATTAGAATTAACACATGAACAAATTACAACCCACTGGTGTAATTAACAAATTATAACATTAAAACATATCATACTGCTCTTAACACATTCAGTGCTAGAGACTCGCCTAGCGGGTTCTGTTTTGTTATTATTTTAAGTAATTCCGGAGGGCCACCGCCTGTCGTATATCAGTTGCTATTATATAGCCCTCTGAAAAGGTTTTTCTTTGTAACCGTACAGTTCGGTTTTGAATTTTCGTCATACGATCTTCTACCCCGTACAATATAATGGTTCAGTATTTTTAACGGGTTTTCAGGGTATATTTGAAGCCGTGAATTTAGTATATTTGCAGGTATCTACTCAAAATAGCTTACACTTTTAGATTTACTTTAAAAGAATATTATTTGCAGTTTAAAATTACGTAAGAAATCACGCGTAAATCGTAAACGTAAATGGAAAAATTCAAACAGAAGTACATTTATTATGACAGGCGAAAATAACCCTAAAAAATCTGGTGTGAAACACTCACACAACTTTCTCTTGCCAATGCAAATAATTAATAATAAACCTAATATTATTACTGTAATAAAATATTAGAAATAAACAAAAACTAACCTCAAAAACATAACCTTATTTTAATCATGAGTGAATGACGCTAAATGAAAATCGAACTCAGTTTGGCTTAAAAATACGGAAAATCACGCTTTCACGCTAAACTAGGCTCTGTAGAGAAACATGCTCTAAACAAAAGATGTAGATCTTTTAATTTTCTATAACTTTTATTATATACACTTTTGTCGTAAAATGGTCATACTAAGGCCAAAATCTTAAAAAAATCGATTTTTCACACGTTTTTGTGAGAAAAAATCAGAAAATCGCTAATTACTGCTAAACTAAGCGTCATACAAAAAAATGTTTGAAACAGAAGTTGTAGGTTTTTAAATTCTCTACAACTTTTATTATATAAGTTTTTGCGCTAAAATTTATATTAAAGCCGTAATCTTAAAAAAAAACGTTTTTACGTGAAAACAGCCTCACCGAGAATTTCAGCAAACATGGCGCCTACCCTATCTTGTAGAGAATAAAAAATTGAGTAAAATAGGCGATTTTAAAAAAAATCGTAGGACCATTTTTTGAGAAAATCGCAAAAAACTGAAAAATTATACGAATAAACTACTACTTCCGGTTGACCGATTTTGATGAAAATGTTCGTGTCGCGTCCGGTAGTGGTATGTAACTTAAGTTTCAAGTTTCAAGTTCGTACGATGTTCCGTTCTTGAGATATTCTGTTCACACACAGACACACACACACACAGACACACACACACACACACACACACACACAGACCAATCGCTAAAAACATGTTTTTTGGGTTCAGGGGGTCTGAAAACGTATAGATCCGGTGAAAACTCGATTTCGAAAAATCGACATGAAAACAATACTTTCCTTCCTATATATTCATATAGGCAAGAGAAAGTAAAACCATTGAACTGTTTATGTTTTTTTGAACTTTTATGTTATTAGCAAACATAAATCCATGTACAGGTCGCAAATAAAATAAATCTATAAAAGCGTTAGTAACATAAATTGTAGGCCTTGCATAAAGCAAGCGAAGAACAAGCTACACGATTACTCAGCCCGATGGGAGCGATACCTCATAATTGCTCAGAATTGAATGTCTTAGATATTTATGTATTTACAATCAAAATTAGATAGTTTAAAAAAATAAATAAAAATAAAATAACCAACACCTATTTCAAAACGAAAAAAACAGAATGAGAAGTAATAAATAATAAGCATATGATTCCAAAATAGCTATATGTACACCGAATATTACTGGAGATAATTAAAAATTTTCATTCAGTTATTTACACATTCACACTCAAACACGCCAGTCATCTACAGAAATAAAAAATCTGTAATTACTGGCGTATTTACAGAAATACACAAGTCATCATCCTGTTGTGTATTTAACAGGATTATTTTCTGTCCATTATTTTTTACTAATTGGTAAGTTTTACATGGTCAACAATATCCAACGACTCAATACGGAGTGTACAAATTTTAATTCTGTTATTTATAAATTTGATATTTTTATAAAATCATTAGTTGCCGCTAACCGCAGAGTTGTTCTTTTTTTATTTTTTAAATAGTTAATAACATCTGTACAAACCGGAATAGTTATCATCGACGAAACTTTTCACATTATTCAATTAGTTTTTTACTTTCTCTTGCCTATATGAATGAATATATAGGAAGGAAAGTATTGTTTTCATGTCGATTTTTCGAAATCGAGTTTTCACCGGATCTATATGTTTTCAGACCCCCTGAACCCAAAAAAACATGTTTTTAGCGATTGGTGTGTGTGTGCGTGCGCGCGCGCGCGCGCGTGTGTGTGTGTGTGTGTGTGAACAGAATATCTCAAGAACGGAACGTCGTACGAACTTGAAACTTGAAACTTAAGTTACATACCCTTACCGGACCCGACACGAACATTTTCATCAAAATCGGTCAACCGGAAGTAGTAGTTTATTCGTGTAATTTTTCACTTTTTTGCGATTTTCTCAAAAACTGTTCCTACGATTTTTTTTAAATCGCCTGGTTTACTCAATTTTTTATTCTCCACAAGACAAGGTAGGCGTCATGTTTGCTGAAATTCTGGGTGAGGCTGTTTTTACGTAAAACCATAGTTTTTTTAAGATTACGGCTTTAATATGCAATTTAGAGCAAAAGTTTATATAATAAACGTTGTAGAGAATTTAAAATTCTACAACTTTTGTTTCAAACATTTTTTTGTATAACGCTTAGTTTAGCAGTAATTAGCAATTTTCTGATTTTTTTCTCACGAAAACGTGTGAAAAATCTATTTTTTTTAAGATTTCGGTCTTAGAATGCATTTTACGACAAAAGTGTATATAATAAATTTTATAGGAAATAAAAAGATCTACAACTTTTATTTAAATTATTTTTCACTACAGAGCCTAGTTTAGCATGAAAGAGTGATTTTCCGTATTTTTAAGCCAAACTGAGTTCGATTTTCATTTTGCGTCTTTCACTCATGATTAAAATAAGGTTATGTTTTTCAGGTTAGTTTTTTGTTTATTTCTAATGTTTTATTAATAATGTTAGGTTTATTGTAAATTTTTGCTTTGGCAAGAGAAAGTTGTGTGAGTGTTCCACACCAGATTTTTATTGTTTCTATTCGTGAAGTGGAGGTTCTGTAGTTCTGAACTGTTTCAAAAAGGACTCAAATCGTTTTTAGAAAAAATTATGTACGTAGTTCAAAAATATTAAACTAATGAAATATTTATTATAATTTTATGCTACAATATTTAAATTACCGTTAATCAATTTATAATGAAGGTTGAAAATGATACCCTCAAACCCGAATTCACGTTTCGTAATGTTTGCTCATCAATGTTACAAATTTCACGTTCAATGTTTGTTGCACATTCAAATGAAAAGGTAACAGCTGGATTTAACATTTAGGAAGATATATTGGCTCGTTGGTTGGCGTTCCCAGCTTTCGAATGACAACAAACTACTTTCGTACAAATCCATGCTGAAGCCGGTTTTGACCTACAGGATTCAGTTATGGGTCACAGCATCGACTTCAAACATCGAGATTCTGCAATGGTTTCATTCAAAAGCTCTGCGGATCATACTAAATGCACCGTGGTATACATTATTACCAACGCCGATATACATCGCAATATGGATGTGCAGACGGTACGAGAAGAAGTAAGAAGTTTCAGTTGTAAATACATCAAACGTCTAAACAACCACGTAAATCACTTAGCACTGAATCTCTTAGACAACAGTAATGATATTCAAAAACTAAAACGTGCTACAGTACTGGATCTCCCAGGGCGATTCTGATAGTGTGATTTTAAAATTATAAATAATATAATGTTAATATTCTGTAGATGATGGCGTGTTTCAGTGTGAATGTTGTAAATAACTGAATGAACATTTTTAATTATCTCCAGTAAAATTCGGTGTACATATATTTCGGAATCATGTGCTTATTATTTTTATTACTTCTCTTTTTGCTTTTTTCGTTTTAAGAGAGGTTTTGGTTTCTTTTTTTAAACACTATTTATCTAATTTTGATTGTAAATAATAATTAAGACCAGTATAATATGTTTTAATGTTATAATTTGTTAATTACACCAGTAGGTTGTGATTTTTTCATGAGTTAAATCTAATTGATAAGTTGCATTTATTGTTATATAACAGATTATGCATTAAAAACAAGTTATATGAAAAAAAAGTTTGTTGCTTTCTTTAGTTTAATAAATACAGTTAATATACGAGGTATAACTATTAAATAACGAGATTGACGTTGTATAAAATTTTATTTTTATTTTATACGTAATCACTTATTGTCACCTTCAATATACACTCCTTCTCTATCACTACAAAGCTCCATGCGAATTTTCCATTGTTGAAAACAGTGCTGGAAGTCATCTTCTGTCAGCTCCTTAAGGACACTTGCCGCTCAAAAATGTTTGAAATGAAGCTCGCAAAAATGTTTATACTGACACTTTGTACGTGATTGAAAATGACCCAAATTTTTTGGAAACGATAATAGCATGTGATTAAACGGGTTTTTTTACTTGTGATCCGGAAACGAAGCGCCAATCCATGCACTGGAACAGCCGAACTTCACAAAGAGCCAAAAAAGCTCGAATGAGCAAGTCAAAATTTAAAGCAATGCTGATTGTTTTTTTTTTTATATCCATGGGATTGTGTATCTTCACTGGATTCCTGAAGGTCAAACAATTAATCAATATTACTACCTTGAGGTTCTTTCTAAACTACGTCAAAGAGTAAGGAAAAACGCCCCGAAATGCGGAAGGACAAATCATGAGTTCTCCATCAAGACAATGCGGTAGCTCAATCCGCGTTATCTGTCAAGAGGTTCCTAGCCAAGTACAGCATCTCAGTGTTAGAACATCCACCTTATTCACCAGATCTTCCACCATATGACTTCTACCTGTTCATTAAGGTGACATCTGCATTAAGAGGGACAAGATTTGAGTCTGTGGAAACTGTAAAAGAGAAAGCGTTACGTGTCCTGAAGGAGCTGACAGAAGATGACTTCCAGCACTGTTTCCAACAATGGAAAATTCGCATGGAGCGTTGTAGGGATAGAGAAGGAGTATTTATTGAAGGTGACAATATGTGATTATGTATTAAATAAAAATAAATTTTTTTATAACGCCAGTCTCGTTATTCAATAGCCACACCTCGTAGTTTAATTTTGTTTCATTAATTGTCAATACTTCAATATTATTACGTATCATCGTTGGGGCAGGGAATGGATTTCCCAGGGTTTCGTCACGTAAGATTGATTTAGGAGTTGTACGAAGTGTTCCTTATATGTTTTAAATATTATTCTAAAATTTGAATTCAAACTATGTATAAACTTTCCTGAATGAACTTTTAATTATTTTAAATTCTGAATTTGGCTTTACACAAACTTTCTATTTTAAATTAAAGGTTTTTAGAATGTTTTATATTTAAAAACTGTTAACAACAAATTGGCAAATCTTCAATTCGTTACTTTGTAAAAAAAATCAGAAATCTCTATTCAGTAGTAAACGATAACGGGCGTTACTTTTGTATGTACGAAATCCATACTTGATTTATTGACTATGGAAATAATCTTTCGACACAAGATTCGTTTTTTTTTTTTACTTTTTGTTCCCCTAACTTACATATCTATTCCATTCTTTTAACCGAAAAAGAAACCATGTATAAATCATTCTACTTATTTTATTCAACATATTTTACCGTCGATTTTTGTTTTTTATATACTTTTACACTAACGTTCCAAAATTTTCGGTTACCCTTATTTAAATGCATTCATCATTTCCGAGATCTCGTTCTCTTATTCTTATCAAAATTCAGAAATATTTATTGTAATTTATTCTGTTCTGTTTCGGTGTTGCTTAAAATTTTAAATTGTTTTTCTATTCTTATAAAATGTTTAATTTTTTTGTTACTAAAGCTGATTTAAAAACACCTTTCATTTGCGACATTATCAAAAATAGTTCTAAATTTTATTCGAAACTACAAGGTCACAAAAATCCACTTATCTGGGATATGAAAAAATCCACCAGGCTTCATTAGAAGATTAAAAATCTGGTGTAAAACTTTCATACAACTTTCTCTTGCCAATGCAAATAATGAACACTATAACCTAACATTAGTAATTAAACATTAAAAATAAACAAAAAACTAACCTCTACAAACATAATCTAATTTTAATCATGAGTGAATGATGCAAAATTAAAAGCAACCTTATTTTGGCTTAATAACACGGAAAATTACTCTTTGACGCTAAACTAGGTTCTGTAGAGAAAGATGCTTCAAATAAAAGTTGTAGATCTTTTAATTTCCTATAAATTTGAGTTTACACTTCTGCGCTAAAATGCATATTAAGGCCGCAATCTTAAAAAAAAAATACATTTTTTCTAGGAGAGTAGAGCCTCCCCAAAAATTTCAGCAGATATGGTATCTAGCCTATCTTGCAGAACATAGAAAATGTAGTAAATGAGGCGATTTTAAAAAAATCGTGGGAGCCGTTTTTGAAAAATCACAAAAAAGTGAAAAATAACACGAGTAAACTACTACTTCCGGTTGACCGATTTTGATGTAAATGTTCATGCCGGGTCCGTTAATAGTACATAACTAAAGGTTCAAGTTTCAACTTTGTACAATGTTTCGTTCTTGAGATATATTGTTCACACGCGCACAAGCACATACACAAACACACAGAGAGAGAGAGAGAGAGAGAGAGAGAGAGAGAGAGAGAGAGAGACTAATCGCTAAAACAATGTTTTTTTGGGTTCAGGGGATCTGTAAATAAGTATATCCTGTAGAAAAAGAATTAAATTTGTAAAAATTAGAAATTTTACAACTTTTGTTTCATACATATTTTTCCACAACTGTTATTTTGGCTTTCATTAGTGACTTTCTATATTTTGTGCATTAAAGTTGGTAATGAAATGGGATATTTTGAGATTGCGGTCTTAGTATTTGTTTTACGAAAAAAGTCTATAAAAGTTAATTATTAAAGTTATAGACAGTTAAAAAATCTACAACTTTATTTCAAGCTTGTTTTTCTACAGAGCCGAGTTTAGCGTAAATTAGTGATTACCTGTAAGCTCTATAGAGGTTGATATTCATTTTGCGTAATTCAGTCGTGATTAAAATTTAAGTTAATTATGTTTCTCATTTTTCATAGTTAAAAATTAATTAAATGCATGTTATATTGTTCATTAATTACATTGGCAAGAGAAAGCCATGTGAGTGTTTCACAGAAGATTTTATTTTTGGTGTGACGAACCGTGCTTCAAACTTGTTGTTGTTTAGGTCATCAGCCAAAAGGCTGGTTTGAACCTGTAGAGGTTTTACTAAGTAAAACGAGGAGTGAGGTGGTTTACCATTGCCTTCCTCACTGAGTGGAAAAGTACGCTTATCAGCATGCCGGGCCCTCTGAAAAGCACATATTTTCCACTCTGCAAATGACAATTTCACTTCCTTCACCACAGGGTCTGGCTGTATAATGAAATTCATTACTTTCAGAGGAGATAACTCTGATTAGTGTCTTTTACACCTCTACCTCTTCTGTTCTTAAATGATTCAGTCATTTAATTGGCTGACCATGTGATAAGAAACAGAACTATTTATTTTAGCCCTGCAACGAACAGATTGAGTGTAAATAATTTGACACTCCACCTGTCTGTTATGGGCAGGCTTCAAACTTAATGAACAAATTAGCAAACACTGTGCGTGTACAGGTCGGGTAGAATTCCTCATAAAGTAATCCAAGCAGAGCTGAATATTTTGTGTTATCGGTAAAAATCCTGTCTGCACTCTTGAACATCATATAGGCGTACTTCATATGCTATAAATTACAGTACAGCTTGCTTAAATAGTATTTTGGTACAGAAATACAATTTAAGATTATTTTTTTTTTTTTTTGTTTAACCCTTTATAGGTCTTTGGTCTGCCCATGACGGACAGGTGGAGTGTCAAATTATTTACACTCAATCTGTTCATTGCAGGGCTAAAATAAATAGTTCTGTTTCTTATCACATGGTCAGCCAATTAAATGACTGAATCGTTTAAGAACAGAAGAGGTAGAGGTGCAAAAGACACTAATCAGAGTTATCTCCTCTGAAAGTAATGAATTTCATTATACAGCCAGACCCTGTGGTGAATGAAGTGAAGGTGTCGTTTGCAGAGTGGAAAATATGTGCTTTTCAGAGAACCCGGCATGCTGATAAGCGTACTTTTCCACTCAGTGAGGAAGGCAACGGTAAACCACCTCACTCCTCGGTTTACTTAGTAAAACCTCTACAGGTTCAAACCAGCCTTTTGGCTGAAGACCTAAACAACAACATCTTTGGTAAGTCTTTGGTAAGTATACTTACCACTGGCAATAAGGTCGATTTTATTTAAGAATAAACTATGCAGTTTAACCTTATCGATATTTTATGGAGTTATGGGTGTTTTCTGGTAAGTAGGCTACTCATATTTTGAAATTAGTGTGCAGCGACCATTTTCTTCATGAGTTGCACGAATGTGGTAAGGATCATACCAGCGTACGCAACCATGTTGTTTTGTTGTTACTTTTGTACAGTGTTCAGAAAATTCGAGTTTTTTACGGGAAAGCAAGCATTCATGCTAATTATAAAGTTGAGATAAGTTATTCTATAGGCTACATTTTTCTGTTATATAGGACTACAAGTTGTTTTAATAAGCATTCTTACCACTAAACATTATGTGATTCCCGTTTCAATAAACTTTCCTTGGTAAGTATACTTACTAGGGCTTAACATCAAAACAAATTAATATCTTACTGTTCTGGCCCTAGAAATACATTATTCAAGTCCCTGTACAACAAAATTTAAAGTTTCACAACATATATATTTTATTCCGTAGTACTGCCCTATAAAGGGTTAACGTCTGACTGTTCTGTAATAACTGCTAATGCAGACGGTGAATGATGAAATTATTTTTTGTAACGTATGAAAATATGCCGTGCCTGAATAGGATTAGATCCTGAAACCGCATGATGAGAGGCGAGCACGTTACCAACTACGCCAATGCGGCCGGCATTGGCCGCATTTGTTACAATTTAGAGTATTCATTCATTATTTCTTGTTTTAATAAAGTTATTTGTAGAAAAATTAGATTTAAAATACTGAGTTTTTTTGATAACTCGGGTTTCGGTTAACCAGGATTCGGATAACCGGGAGTTTACTGTAATTACATTATAAAATTATAGGAACTAAGTTTATATTTAGTTGTTTAACTGAAATGAATCTATAACAATTAGAGTTCAAATAGCCAGAAACAAAATTGCTGATCATTTGAACTTAAATGTTGTTTCCAATAGAATGAAATTCATTAGAAAACAATTGGAATTATTGGTTAAATGAATTTTTAGGTTATTGTTTTAGTAAAAGACGAAAATTTAAGGAAAAGGGAAGCAATATTTGATGGGTATTGACCTCAAGTTCCAACAATAGGTTACCTGACATTACCAGAAATGTGTTCTGTTGTACGTGAACCGCTCACGCTGATACGTTTCTACATTATTCTGTCTCTTTTTATTCCTATTTTCCTCTTGCGCGTTCATATATACACACACATACACATACAAATACCAAAAAACATTGTGGTAGTGTACACCAGTAAAAAATAAAATGGATAAATAGCTCTATAAGCACAACCGACTCATAGTCCATTTTGTTGAGCCATGTATGCGTGCGTGTATTTTTATTTATACGAACATGAGTACTCGTGCGTATTGATATAGCAACGAACTCATCTCCCAGCGTAAACTTTCCTTCTCTCAGTATATTTTGTTGGAGAACAAAAGCGGTCCGGTAAAGCCCTGTACTTTGTTTTTAGTATTACTCTAATGTATTAAAGGCCATGCCAAATAGTATTGCATTATACAAAAACGATCAGGTTTCGAGAGGTCAAGTAATAGTACTAATAATGATACCTATTTACCTTCCTATTACTTAAAAATGGTTTATAGTTTATTCTTATACCTTTAGTAGAACGTTACTACCATTATTATTCATACAACTTCCAAGTTTTTCCAGTCTTTTAGGACCTTACAATCCGACATAAAACTTTTTATTATCGTTTCCAAATTGCTTGTAACCAAATTCAAATGTAACCAATTTCAAATGTTCCCATTCTTAATTGAAATACAATAAATTATTATTTTTAACTATACTGCCCGTTCCCAAGCTTTGTGCAGCTGAGAGGTATGCATTACGTCACTACTACTGTGAGAAATTGCGTTAGTAGTAGTAACGTTTTACTTGTACTATGTTTGTAGTAGTCAGGGGTACTATCCAAACTACATATATTCGGTATCGCCGTCTACAGCGAATAGTCAAAACAACACCCACGTAAGTCACCGCACTAAGCAGCCTCCTGCGTAGCGAAGAGCAATGAGATGATTAGTACAGTTTTATGACGTAGCAGTAGTCTGGTACTTCGTCTGTCCTCTTCATCCCACAGCTACACAAAGCTTAGATTCATACAGTAGGTACTATTTATTTATTTTATTTTTTTTTATTCCTAATGTGTGATTGCTAAAGTCCCAGCTCCGTGTAGTTGGAAGAAACGCAGTGCGTTGTTATAGTAGTGGGAGAATGAATGAATTAGTAGTGTTTCACAGCTGATCCATTTTTAGTGGTAGCGTGCACTAACTAGAATAAAAAAATATTCATATCATACGGCGCATAATTTAACAAATAGGCTACCTACCGGGTTTTTAACTTGGTCGGATTTATAATATTTAACTTGCTAATTTATATCAAAATATGTAAATAAATAAATGTAATAAGTAGACTACAAACAAATATGTTAAATACGGAAAGTTTTAAAACGATGTTTTGTATCAGAGTAATACAACAATTGTTCTCCCAGCATGCGTCACTCATTCATTATATCTCACCCGTACCCTTCACCTCGCAACAACACGGAGCTTGGAACCGCACAATACGCTGCAATCTGCTCAATTTAGAAAAATAAGCAACCCTCATGACCCAATGAGATGAAGATGTTATGTATGAGGTGTAGTCCTGTACAGACTCAGCCCGACAATTCCTGAGATGTATGGTTAATTAAACCCCAACCATCAAAGTACACCGGTAACCACTGTCTAGTGTTCAAATCCGTACAGATATAACTACCTTTACTAGGACTTGAACCAGTAAGTAAAAAAATGTTTTGGGTAGATATTAATTTTATATCAGATTAATGAATGTATCATTTATACAATTATAATATCAATATTATAATTAAAATGTTTATTATACAATAATAAATATATCAAATTTATACCAATAATAAAAATTCAAAATATCTACAGTTGTAAAAGAAAACAAACATTTCAAGAAAAAATATATAAAATAAAACGTTTCACTTTCCATATGCTTTGTTCTATGAGTGTGAAGTTAGACTGCAGGGCACACACATATGCGTGTGAATCTACCAGTAGTAAGCAAAAGGAAACGGTATAGGGGAATAGGAGGATAGGGGATAGGGTTAACCGGACGATATAGCAGACGCCGCTTGCTGCTTCCTTAAACATTCTCCATTTTATCTTTTGCTTCCTGTTAAGCCCACAAAATAGTTAGAGGTTCACTGCGCAAATGTTTCTATCTATTTCACTTGTACATTCTCTAGCACACGATATTCCTATTTATTTTGCTATTTATTAACTAACCATAGTTTCACAAATAAAACTTATCGCTATTATGTCTTCGATCCATTAAAAGTTACAGCAGAAATTTATTTTCGTGATAAATTCAGTCCGATTGAAAAGATTAATAACTTCGAAAAATATATTAAAACCAGTATTTATATAATTTACAAAAATTTAAAATAAGATCTAGAAACTACTTGATTTATGGATTATCGAGGATTTTTATAAATTACTAATTTGTATTTTTTAGTAATTTTCTAACAATTATTTTTTTTTACTTTTTCTTGCCTATATGAATGTGTAGGAAAGAAAGTATTGTTTTCATGTCAATTTTTCGAAATAGAGTTTTCACCGGATGTACACGTTTTCAGATCCCCTGAATCCAAAAAAACAAGTTTTTAGCGATTGGTGTGTGTGTGTGTGTGTGTGTGTGTGTGCGCGCGCGTGTGTGTGTGTGTGTGTGTGTGTGTGTGAGTGAGTGTGTGTGTGTGCGTGTGTGTGTGTGTGTGTGTGTGTGTGTGTGTGTTTGTGTGTGTGTGTGTGTGTGTGTATGTGTGTGTGTGTGTGTGTGTGTGTGTGTGTGTGTGTGTGTGTGTGTGTGTGTGTGTGTGTGTGTGTGTGTGTGTGTGTGTGTGTGTGTGTGTGTGTGTGAATAGAATATCTCAAGAACGGAACATCGTACGAACTTAAAACTTGAAACTTAAGTTAGGTACCACAGAGGACCCGACACGAACATTTTCATCAAAATCGGTCAACCGGAAGTAGGAGTTTAATCGTGTAATTTTTCACTTTTTTTGATTTTCTCAAAAACGGCTCCTACGATTTTTTAAAAACCGCCTCATTTATTAAGTTTTTTATTCCCTACAAGATTAGATAGGCTCCATTCCTGCTGAAATTCTTGGGAAGGTTGTTTTCTCGTGAACAAATTGTGTTTTTAAGATTGCGACTTTAATATGCATTTTAGCGCAAAAATGTATACATAATTATTAAAGTTGTAGAGAATTTTAAATCCTACAACTTTTATTTCAAACATTGTTTTTGTATAACGCTTAGTTTAGCGGTAATTACCAATTTTGTTTTTTTCTCACGAAAACGTGTAAAAAAATAGATTTTTTTTAAGATTTTAGTCTTAGTATACATTTTACGATAAAAGTATATAATCAAATTTATAGGAAATTAAAAGATCTACAACTTTTATTTAAAGCATTTTTCTCTACAGAGCCTAGTTTAGCGTGAAAGAGTGATTTTTCATATTTTTTTAAGATAATTGTCATAATTTGTTCAAGAGAAAGAGTGCTTTCTGCAAGTGATCCTCATTCTCCTGTAGTACTATCAGGTCATTGATAAACAATAAGCAGTTCACCACCATATCCTCTCTCAAGAGGGCACCAATTTGTCCTCTTTTGCACTTACTTAAACTTAATCATATTATTTACAACCACATTTATACGATACTCAATAAACGTTTGACGATATAGGCTACAGTAGACGTTAGGCCTTCTCCGAACGTGTAGATAGTAAGTCACGAGATTGTCTTTTGCGTATGGATGGTTTGTGAGAAAGGAAAGTGAAAATTTGACACTGCTGCCAACCTCAACAGTTAGGCACTACATTTCACAAACGTTCAGTTTCTACAAACATTTTGTAAGCAGTGGTTTATTGCCGAGAAAATCTTTTCTTTATAAATCTAATAAGAAAAAATGTGACCTAAAATATAGCCTATAGCTAAATTACATGACTAGAAATGTTTGATTTACTGTAATTACCTGCTACCTTATTCTATTGTAACAAAATCTTCTAGGAACGAATTACCTTCTTTGCTATCACCGTCGTCTTTACTGTCAGTCTTACTAATATCTACCGAACCGTCTCCTTTTTTTACCAGTTGTCAACAAATCTATTGAAGAAGAATAACTTCTTCACGTATTATATTTCCTTCTATATTTTTCAAATTGTGGAAACATCACAGTATTTAGCCATTCGCTCAT
The DNA here is from genome assembly GCA_035578175.1 of Catonia carolina. NCBI lineage: Eukaryota > Metazoa > Arthropoda > Insecta > Hemiptera > Achilidae > Catonia > Catonia carolina. Next base: position 9,922,242 of record JAQMRL010000005.1, on the reverse strand, counting down.
CGCATTTTTTAAGAGGCACGGAAATACAGTTTTGTTCAGCTTCAATTTCACAACATTTTATTACACTTCATATTAGATATCGTTCAGCACTGTGAATAGTTTGACCACGTTTTCGAGAAACTAACATTTCTGTTTACGGTAAGTCGTATTTTTACAGTTAACCTACAAAAGGTTCCACGATACTGTGTGTGCTCTGGGTTAAGCATAAGTCGTGTTTGTTGTACTGAAATTAAAGCAGTCGCGCATGCGTACTGATGGTTTTCCCCTTTACACCTCAATGTAACTAAAGGCAATCTCGTGACGCAAGTAACTATAGTAACTATAACTATTAAGTGCACACAACTCATATGACTGTGTGAACGAATAAAGCTTCTTGATAAAATAAAAACGTATCCACCTAACTTAAGCCAACGTTAACTATTGGAACTAACCGGTGTACCGAAAAGTCCGATAGCTTGTATCGTGCTCCAAGAAGATAAAATTCACCAAGAGTGGGTGTATAAAGAATGATTATTGTAATACTTTTTTGAGACAAAACGCTAATCGCCGGAGAACCACCACAATGCTCGTAAGAAGACTTGAAGAGAACGAGAGGAGAACGACGCCGCTTCCAATAATGAACAATATAAAATAAAATTGGTTGCTATAGCAACGAACATATGGTCGTGGTCCAACGACGACGAACACCGAAGAAATGAAGGAGGCGGGAACGGGGTAAAACTAACAGAGAGAAAACCGAATACTGAACATACCGCCCACCTAAAACTGAAAAAACCAGTTTTACTGAAACAACAAAGGAAAATGGTAGGGTGACTTGAAAACAACAGGATGCTGAAAAAGGTGGAGAAAAGGACAATGAGTGAGCGGTAACAAAGAAAAGAACAAGAGAACATCCAGAAAAGGATGACTGGAGAAAAAAAGAACAATAAAAATATTGAGAAAACTAGGGAAGAACAACAAAATGCGATGCCAACAAAAAGAAGAAACTATAACAAGAAACCAGCAAGAAAAACCATGAGAGCGGATATCGAAAAAGCCTTTGAACAAGGTCCCAAGAAAAAAATAATAAATACGTAATAGATTGATGAAATAGTTAAATTTGAATGTCAAGATTTCAATAAAATAGCTGAAAATTCCATATATCCATCCGGTCCGGAGGACCATGTATAAAGAATGATTATTGTAATACTTTTTTGAGACAAAACGCTAATCGCCGGAGAACCACCACAATGCTCGTAAGAAGACTTGAAGAGAACGAGAGGAGAACGATGCCGATTCCAATAATGAACAATATAAAATAAAATTGGTTGCTATAGCAACGAACATATGGTCGTGGTCCAACGACGAAGAACACCGAAGAAATGAAGGAGGCGGGAACGCGGTAAAACTAACAGAGAAAAAAACCGAATACTGACCAGTGGGCATTAAAAGATCATAGAACATCTTAGAAAAGAATACGTAAAGGAAGCGCTGACTTGTTGAGAAGCGCTGGATTTATGGTTCGCCATTGTAATTTCGCAAGGTGTCAGTGTCAATAGTCCAATGCTTAAAACCAACGCAAAACCTTTTGTTAAAAAGTTTAATCATTGTTCTGATACCCTTTTATTTTTGTCGTGTGTATATAGATAGAAATTGCATGTAGAATGTATGCGTGTGATAACTTTAATGAAATACAGTATCGTATACGTTACCGTTTACGAATTCGTTTATTAGGGCCAGCCGTTTAATTGGGCCAAAATGCTCCGGTCCCGTTGTGTCCCAATTATTCAGAATTGACTTTTATTATTTACATTAACACTTCTACAAACTCGGTCCTGCTAGAGGATTCTGGAGCCAATACTTTCCTTTTAGATATTGTCACAACAAGTTTAAGTACTTTCCTAAAATTTCAGCAGGGTGTTATAATTTTCGAGGAATGGGTCATGAGTGTTGTAATTTTAACATAGTTAATGTTAACGGGTACCACTCAAATTATTAATATACTTCTTCTTCTTCTTTCTCTCTCCCCATGTGCCTTACAGCGTCGGGGTAGTCTCGGACAACTTCCTCCATTGTACTCTATCCGCCGCCAATCGTCTCATTTGCCCTAGGGCCATGCCTCTTTCCTCTCCCAATCTTCGTATGTTCTCATCATATGAGTATCGTGGACGTCCTCTTTTTCTACTCCCGCCAACGATCACGTTTGCATACTGCTTGGCTTTCCTTTCGTCATCCATTCTTTGTATGTGACCCCACCATCCCAATTGTTTTCTATCTATTACTTCCTTCACATCCTTCATTCCTATTTCCTCCCTGATTCTTTCACTTCTTACTCTATCTCTCAATGTCTTCCCAGCTGTCCTTCTATGGCACTTCATTGCAACTGCCCTGATTCTGCTCATTTGTTGTTGCTTCAAGGGCCAGCTTTCTGCACCATACAGGACTATTGGTTCAATAATACTTTTATAGACCCTGTTTTTTACTGTGGCACCCACTTCTTTTTTTCCAAAAATACAATTTCTGGTTGCATAGAAGGCCCGACTAGCTTTAGAGATTCTATTTCTTAGTTCATCATCTATTTTCCCATCGTTCCTTACTACTGTACCCAGATACTCATATGACCTCACCTGTTCCATTACCTGTCCTTCCACATCTATCCTAATTCTTCCACCTTCCAAGCCATTAACCACCATCACTTTACTCTTATTGATATTCAGTGTCATGCCTTTCCTTTTAATCTCTTCATTCCATTCAATTACTGCAGTTTGAAGCTTTCTTTCAGAGTCAGCAATAAGAACTATGTCATCTGCAAATAACAAAGCTTGAGCAAATATGGGCCTCAAGTTCCAACGTCCCACCATCATTCTGTCAGTTCTTCTTTTGCAGATTTTAATTAATATACTAAATTATTAATTTGTATTTTTTAGTAATTTTTTAATTAAGATGTATATTTATAAGTTAAATACGTGGAATATCGCACAGTGTTTCACCGAAAATAAATAAAACCATATTCTTGTTAACTTAAGAATTTCTGTTTCACGTTTTCAACTAAATGTTTTTACTTTTATAGACTGTAGGTACCATAGATGTGTTGTTTTTTCTTTTTGTTCACTAAGAAAAGATGAAAGTCGAGAGGTAGAAACGTCGGTACTGAGTACAGAAAGCTGCTTGCATCGGTTAATGTTTAACTTTGTATGTTTGCTCTTCTGTATTGTATTTAGTTTCACATCACTTGCAGCTACCCTAAGCTATCCAAGGGTACCTACCACTCCAGAATCTCTTCTCTCCTTCACAGCATTTCCTCTTTACTCTTATATCCGCATTTAATGTAAGTTAATATTGTGCACTGTTGCAATACAATGTGCAAACAAATTTATACTTGCTGCTACTGGTGGCTACGACGCCCTTTTAATATTACCAAGATTGTTTTTAGTACTTACACAAAAAAGTTACAAAATTTATATGAAGTAATAATGTTTAAATATTTTGTTTGAATAGGCCTATTTATACAAACAATTCCGTAACGTACCGGTATACGTTATTTTTTATTTAAATTTTATTTGAGTAATTTTTTACAGATATTTCGGTTGTTGTTAACATTTACTTTCCCTTGCCCTACATGAATATTTAGAGAAGGAAATTATTGTGACACTTATCTCTAAAGTCCTTTTCGGGATCTGGGTAAAATCAATAATTAACAAACTATCGTTTAAAATTACAAACAAATATTTATTAAACACTATAAATTACAATGAATGATGTTACTTAAACCTACAAATAAATTACAAATTATTACAATTAAATTACATATAAGGTGTGGCTAATAAACAAACGAGACTGACGTTGTAAACAATTTTATTTTTATTTTATACTTAATCACTTATTGTTACCTTCAAGATACACTCCTTCTCTATCACAACAACGCTCCATGCGAATTTTCCATTGTTGGAAACAGTGCTGGAAGTCATCCTCTGTCTGCTTCTTCAGTACACGTGCCGCTTTCTCTTTTACAGCTTCCACCGACTCAAATCTTGTCCCTTTTAATGCAGATTTCACCTTAGCGAATAGGTAGAAGCCACATGGTGCAAGATCTGGTGAATAAGGTGGATGTTCTAACACTGAGATGCTGTACTTGGCTAGGAACCTCTTGACAGATAAAGCGGAATGAGCTGGCGCATTGTCTTGGTAGAGAACCCATGATTTGTCCTTCCACATTCGGGGCGTTTTTTCTTTACTCTTTGACGTAGTTTAGAAAGTACCTCAAGGTAGTAATATTGATTAATTGTTTGACCTTCAGGAATCCAGTAAAGGTACACAATCCCATGGATTTAAAAAAAAAACAATCATAATTTTATTGCTTTAAATTTTGACTTGCTCATTTAAGCTTTTTCGGCTCTCGGTGAAGTTCGGCTCTTCCAGTGCATGGATTGACGCTTCGTTTCCGGATCATAAGAAAAAACCACGTTTCATCACATGTTATTATCGTTTCCAAAAAATTTGGGTCATTTTCAATCGCGTACAAAGTGTCAGTACAAACATTTTTGCGAGCTTCATTTCAAACATTTTTGAGCGACACGTGTCCTGAAGGAGCTGACAGAAGATGGCTTCCAGGATTGTTTCCAACAATGGAAAATTCGCATGGAGCGTTGTAGGGATAGAGAAGGAGTGTAAAGGTCTTGCGACGAGCAGTTAAACGCTTCTCTCAGGTTTCTTAACCAGGATATTCTTCTGCGTCCCACCGAGCGTTTACCAACGATTTTTCCTTGAAATACCTCGTATAATCAATAACAAACTAATTACAGTAAATTAATAGGTCTAACATTAAATAAACTTAACGAATTACAAGGGTATCTCGCACTTAATTAAACTTAATACTTCTTTTAAACGGTACAAAATAAACGTTAGCCAATACACAGTAACCTTCTCCAAACCTAATTGTTACAGACTGCGCACTTCACTCACTGGATGTCAAACAGATCAAGACCAAACTAAACTTTTAAGACGACCCGCTCTTTATACAGATATCCTAGCTTCTAGAAAATACTACATTAGCAAAGGTATACAAATACAGAATCTTTTTGTCGGTTTATGGATAAAACTTTACAAACGGTAAACAAATAAGGATTGAATAAAAGGGGTTACAAAAGGGTCAATTATTTAAATAGGTACACCGACCCTTTAGGTATGTCGCCGTCTCACAATAGCCCATTCAACACCTAACCATTTACACAAAATATTTCTAACGATTTCTTGGAAACCCTATTTTATTAACTCTTATTTACATTTTAAAATCTCAGTCCTCCTAGAGAATTCTGTAACAACACTTTTCCTTTAGATATTGTCACAGTATTGTTCATGTCGATTTTTCGAACGTTTTTATTTTTATAGACTGTAAGTACCGTAGACGTTTTTGTAATATTGAAACCTTAATATGATATGACATTTGAGGAAAAAATTGTATAGAATCAAAAATATTAGAAAATTAGAAAACCTACAATTTTTTTATTATAATCGGTTTTTTTCTACAACGCGTAGTTTTGCGTCAAATAAGGATTTTCTTTATTCATCAAAATGGGTAAAAAAATTGGATTAGATTGCGGCCTTAGTATGGTTACGACGAAAGTGGACTTACATAATCAAAGTTGTAAATGAGTAATAAAACAATTTACAACTTTTATTTTTGGTTTCTTTCAGAGTTTAGTTTAGTGTCAATTAGTGACTTTCCGTATTTTTAAGTCGAACAGAGGTTGATTTTCATTTGCGTCATTCACTTGTCACCGTCGCTTTCTTTGATTAAGTACTGTTCTCCCGGCTGACAAAGCTTCCGACATACTGACAGAGGGAAGTCGACAATACTTCCGACAAGGCCGGTAGACCTTTGTCGGCACTATTGGAGTCTAGTAGCCGCCTCTCTAGTTACTGTATAAGAGCGCTCCACTGAGCCTGATTGTCATTCCATTTCACTCTACAACTTCGACCAGGCATGCATCATCGACACGCGGCTACCGGACTCAGACGAAAATCCATCGACGATCCCGCAAGAAAGAAGATGATGCTTCCGTTCACCGATTCGACGTCATCAACCGCCGTCAACCAGGACTGTCGTCGTCCGCTGCCGCGAGTGATGCCCACAGCAGTCCTTCAACCAAGCGTTTGCCCACCGAGTCCCGACTAAACAGTCATCGACGAACTACTTTGAGGGAAGAAGATGACTTCCCACTGGACGACTAGACGCCGTGTCCTCAACCAGTACGACTGACTCTTCCCGCCTAGATCACCACCGCTTAAACCGACCTTATTTCAGGGCCCTGGACATTTAAGGTTTCCCTACACCACTTAATGTCATCATTCGACGACATACACACGATTAAAATTCAACTTACAGTAGAGCGTCAGTTATCCGAACTAATTGGAATCAGAACGGTTCTGATATTAAATAGTTCGGATAATAAAATACGCTAAATACTGTAATTTGATACTGGTAGCGTCGATGCGAGCGTGGTGCGGTGCGTTTGTCCCCGTGCGGAGACAAAAAACGAAAACAAACGAAGGATCCCGCGGGACCCTCCTTCAGAGCAGTGGACTGTATGCGATGCGCTTGATGTTGCCCTATTTATTTGGTTGACATACCCGGAATGCGATGTGAAGAAAAATACAAAATTAAGCAGCCTCTTACCTCCTTTTCCAGGGTGAATCGAACTCGTGATGAGTGGGGGGTAAAAGGGGATAGACAGGAATAAGGGATAGGTATACCCACTATACTGCTGTCTTCTTCCAAAGAGCGATTTCTTCATATGAATTTCCGGTTGTAAGCCGTTTTCCGGGTGCGCGTATAGGCGTGCGGTTCATAAAGCGTGGTGGCGCACTACAATAAAAGTTGCGGACCGACTGTCTCCGGCGCGTACTGGCGAGCGAGTGTGTCGTCAACTGCTACGACATAAACGACAGTGGCGCCCTCAACCTTTCAACTACAAATTCAAATTGTGGCGCAACCATTTCCCCCCGCCCTGAAAAGATCATTTTCAGCCAACATAAAACATAAAATAAATGCGGAACATGAAAAACAAAAACAAATTTCTTAGCGATGTGCAACTTGCACAAAGTTATTTACACTATATACAATTTTTTTTTTATTTTACAAGAAGTATTATTGCTGTGGCAAAGGACAAAGCTTTGTCACAGGACGTTTAAAAGAACCGCTACTAGAACGAACTAGAGCGACTCTAGCGATATTGTCAGATCCAGGGTAAAGTTCTTCGATTATGCCAATTGGCCAGCGAAATGGTGGTAAATTGTCTTTATTTATAAGAACGACAGTACCCACATGGACGGGTTTCGAAGGCGTATTCCATTTTTCCCTGGTCTGAAGAGTATGCAAGTATTCCAATCGCCAGCGTTTCCAAAAATCTTGCACAAGTTTGTCAATTAATTGATAGCGAGTTAGCCTATTTACAGGAATAGAAGTTGTATCTATGGCAGGAATATTCGTAAGCGGTTGTTGCAGCAAAAAATGAGCAGGCGTAAGCGGTGCAAGATCGTTTGGATCCGAGCTAAGAGCGCAGAGAGGACGTGAATTGAGAAGAGCCTCTATTTGCGTGAGTACTGTTGACATCTCTTCAAATGTTAAAATTTGATTGCCAATTACTTTAAATAAATGTGATTTAACAGATCTTATGTTGGATTCCCAAAGGCCACCAAAATGTGGCGCAGACGGAGGATTAAATTTCCATTCTATTTTTCTGCTAGTCAGTTCGTTGATTAATTTTGACTTGTATACTTCGGAGTCCAAAAGGTCATATATTTCGTTCAATTGGGACTTTGCACCAATAAAATTTGTCCCGCAATCCGAGTACAATGTATGTATGGGACCTCTTCTTGCAAGAAACCTCTTTAATGCACACATGAAGGCGTTCGTAGACAAGTCAGAAACCAGTTCAAGATGTATTGCTTTAACGGATAAACAAATGAAAATACAAATATATGATTTTTGAGAACGCACTCCTCTATTTTTTGACATCGTAGTATAAATGGGTCCAGCAAAATCAGTTCCAGTATGTAAGAATGGTTTAGATTCTGTAATGCGTGGCGTAGGCAGGTTTCCCATAAGTGGAAATGTATTCTTAGGTCGATATTTAAAACAAAAATTGCAATTTTGTAGGCGATGGCGGACTACTCCTCTACCTCCAACAATCCAATATTTCTGGCGTAGCAAGGAAAGAACCAAATTGGGACCTGTATGAAAATTGACCTTATGAAATTTATCTATTAATAAATCAACACAATGGTCATTCTTAGGTAATAAAATCGGATGCTTATGGTGATACTCCAAATTTGAATTGCGTAGGCGTCCTCCAACTTTAATAAGAGCGTCTTCATCTAGAAAAGGATTTAATTTTCGAATTTTAGGTGAAGTAAATTTTCCATTTTTCAAAGCAATGATATCTTTATTAAAATATTTCCGTTGCAGGTAGTGAATCAAGGAGCGTTCTGCATGTTCAATTTCAGCTACAGTGATCCGATTCCCATTACAGTGACTTCTGCGTATGAATCTCCAGACGTACGCCGTGGCACGTAGAAGTTTGTCGTACGAAGAAAAGTAGTTTATCAGCTTCTGAAATGGATGTTCCTCTACCGTTGCAACAGCGATGACGGTGCGTCGTTCTTCTGGGCATTCTTCTCCAGCGTTGTTCCACTCGGCGGTAGGCCAAATCAGCGGGTCTTGGTGAAGCCAAGAAGGTCCAGCGAACCATAGCGGATGACTTATCAATCCCTTGGGTAATAATCCGCGTGACAAACAATCGGCTGGGTTTTCAGAACTTCTGATATGTCTCCAGTTAGATGCAGGAATTTTGTCTTGAATTACGGCGACTCTGTTGGCGACGAAGGTCTTCCAGCGTGCCGAAGGCGATGAAATCCACTGAAGGACGACGGTGGAGTCAGTGAAGGCGAATATCCTTTGAAATTTAAATCTAGTGGAGTACGTTCGACCAACAAAGTGAACGAGCCGTGCGAGAAGAACAGCAGCGCATAACTCCAAGCGAGGTATGGACATAGCTTTCTGCGGAGCGACACGAGACTTAGCGCAAAGTAAAGAGACAATAACATTGTTATTATTAAGAATAGAGCGTACATACAAGACAGCTCCATAAGCCTTCTCTGACGCGTCCGAGAAACAAATTAAATCCGCGTTACAGTTGTGTTCTACGAATATATGTCGTGGTATTCTTATATTAGCAAGTAATGGAAGTTCTTCTTGAAACTCCTTCCAAATTTTAACAGCTGGAAACGAAGTTGGAGCAGGATCATCCCAATCTAATTTCGAGTTCCAAAAATCTTTAATTAAAATCTTGGCAGTGATCGTAAGCGGTGCTAAGATCCCTAGTGGATCGAATATTCTTGCCAAAGAAGAAAGAACGGCACGTTTGGTGCAAATTGTATTTGGCGAATTAACTTTAAAGGTGAATTCATCAGAAGACGAGATCCACTGTAGGCCCAAGATTTTTATAGAGTCATTCTCTTTAAAATCAATAGCACAAGGAAAGCGTTTTTCTGCGGGAATTTTTTCTAAAATTTTAACCGAATTAGTAGCCCATTTAACTAGCTCAAAACCACCGGCTTCAAACATACTTTCCAATTGCGAATATAAAAGCATGCAATCTTTTTCTGATTCTACGCTAGTTGCTAAGTCATCAATGTAAAAGTCTCTATCAGCTACTACGGCCGCGAATGGGTAATTATCTTTTTCTTCTTGCGCTAGCTGTTTTATTACTCTTAACGCTAAAAAAGGCGCAGGTTTGACTCCAAATGTCACGGTATTAAGCGTCCAAGAACTAATTTCCTGGTCAGCGGAAAAACGCCATAGAATTTTTTGAAATTTTTTATGTTTGGGATGAATGAGTATCTGACGATACATTTGTCGAATATCAGCGGTTAACACAAATGGAAATAGTCGAAACCCTAGAAGGATAGCCGATAAATCAGTATGCAACTTAGCTCCCGTATATAAAATATCATTTAGTGATGTATTGTTGTCAGTTTTTGCGCTAGCATCGAAAACAACCCTCAACCGGGTACTAGTACTGTCTGGCTTCAAAACACAATGATGAGGTAAAAAACAACCATCAATAGTATCATCACATTTAGACATGTGCTCGCGATCAATATAATCTTGCATAAATTTGTGATAGTCGATCTTTAATTGGGAATTTAATTCTAATCTCCTTTCCAAATTTAAAAACCTCTTTTCACATAAGAAACGAGAATTTCCTAATACAGGGCGATTGTTCTTAAAAGGCAAAGAAACTATAAAGCGACCAGAGTCGTTACGAGAAAAAGTATCTACAAAAATTTGCTCACAAATTTTTTCATCTTCATTAAAATGTTCGACCTTCGGAATTTCTTCTAAATCCCAAAACTTAGATACCAATTTTTCTAGTGGAACTTCAGTGGTGGTACAAAAGACTTGACTGTCAGGAGGTGTAACAGTATCTTCAATTTTTCCCATGACAATGTACCCCAAATTAGACTGAAGAGCTATGGGGGTATTAGGAGGGCCGATGATTTTTCCTGGTCCTATGAGATACGGAAATAATTCAGCTCCTATAAGCATGTCAATTTTTCCAGGTTTATGAAAATCTTCATCAGCGAGTGTTACACCTTGCAAGTGTGAAAGTAAACCTAACGGAATAGATACGGTAGGTAAGTTATCCGTAATTTTATCCACAACAAGAAAATTCAGAGAGTAGCGATCTTGTGAATTAGAACGAGAAGAAAAGCTTGCTTCAGTGCAAAATTTTACAGATTGTGCAAACGCACCGATTCCCCGAACAGAAGTTTGAATTTTATTTTTCACTAGCATCAGTCTTTTACAGCAATCAACAGTAAGAAAATTAGATTGGCTGGCAGAATCTAAAAGAACTCGGACCACATGAGGATTCCCTAAAGTATCATAGACATTTACTTTAGCAGTTGATAAAATAATAGAGCTTGAAATACGTTGGCCTATGTTAGCACAAGCCAATGTTTGCGGACTGTCTGATGATTTATTCAACGATACTGAAGAGTTACTTGATCCCTGAGCGCCAATTACATTAGACGACAATAATTGTAATGGTGAAGTTGATACCCGTGGGTTTGAAGACTCGACACTAGATTTTAAAAAATGAAGCGTAGTATGATGTTTTTTATCACAGACGGAACACCTATTTCTTGACTTACATGCGGTCGTATTATGCATTTGAGATAAACAATTAATGCATAAGGATTTATTTTTTGCAAAGTTATACCTTTCAGGGGGGCTTAACTTCTTAAATTCAGAACATGAATAAACAGCGTGGTCTTGAGATTTATTGCAAACAGGACAAGTCGCCTTTGAATTTGATTTAAAATATTTTGAATTAGGTGATTTATTCACAACAAATGAATGCGTAATCTTAGATTTAGGGTGAGCAATTCGTGATAATGCATTTGAATGTTTTTTAATAAAATTCACAAGTTGAATAAAAGTTGGTATGGTCTTGTCAACAAGAGTCATTTCAAAATCATGTACAGTTTGAGAATCAAGTTTATTTAGCGCTAAATGCACAAATATAAAATCATCAAGATTATTAATATTAAGCCGTTTTATAGCTTCAATAGGTGCAACAAAATTTTGTAAAAATGTGTCTAAATTATTAGCTGACTCAGACGTTATAATTTTAAATTCAAAAATTTGCTTTAAATAAGCTGTAGCGAGACTTCTTGGGTCCTGATATTTTTCTAACAGCGTTGACCAAATAATTTCATAGTTTTCAGCCAACGGAGGTATTCCAGAAACTAAAGCTAAAGACTTTTTTGTAAGCTTACTAGTTAAATAACGAATCTTGTCAGCTTCTGTTAACTGTGCGTTATCATGAATTAAAGATTTAAAACTTTGATAAAAAATCGGCCATTCGTTAAATTCGCCCGAAAATGACGGTAATTCTAGCGTAGGTAGTCTAACCTTCGGTTTCACAAGGTCAGTTGAAACAGCTGGTTTGTTATCTAGTTTTTGTTTATTTATGTTATTATAAGAAACTACAACAGCACAATACATTTCGTCAAATGCATTTATGGGTTGAAAATTAGGGCTAGCATCAGCATTAATTTCTAAATTCAGTTCATTTATTTTATGAATAACTTGTTCAAATTCGATTTTAGTCGATTCTAGCGACTGAAATAATATTAAAAAATTATTTCTTATTTTACTGTCGTTAAGATTCTCTATCATATCATATAAGCGTTGAATTCTTTGAAACAAAGTTTCCTTTTTTGCCTCAAAAACTTTCAAGTCCTTTTTAGCTGACATTATGAATATTTAAGCAGAAAAAGCGATAAAAAATTATTATAAATCTTGTATGGGTTGTGACCACTTGAAATAAAGGTAATTTTATTCTAAATATGAATTTTATATTCACAAAAAACTCAGTAATAGCACAGGCCAAAAATGTAAAAAATAAATTAAATGAATTAGCGTTGATACAAAAGTTCATTAATATTTATAGTATGAAAATATTTGACAGTAATAATTTAATTTAATTTGTAACGAAATTAAAATAATTTCAATTTGCATCGGTAATAAATGATAACGAATTTTAATATTCCACAGTAGATAGATAAGATAATGAAGTAGTTCAGTGCGGCGTACGTTCACCAATTTATAGATTAAACGTAAATTGTTTTTCAAAACTTTCTTGAATAAACCAGCAAGAAATTTTGCTTGCGTAAAAGTAGAAAAATAATGAATTACTTCTTTTTTCGTAACCAAATAAAAAATAGCACAATTTCGATTGTTCGAAAGATCCGGCCCGGAGGACCAAACAATGGTAGCGTCGATGCGAGCGTGGTGCGGTGCGTTTGTCCCGGTGCGGAGACAAAAAACGAAAACAAACGAAGGATCCCGCGGGACCCTCCTTCAGAGCAGTGGACTGTATGCGATGCGCTTGATGTTGCCCTATTTATTTGGTTGACATACCCGGAATGCGATGTGAAGAAAAATACAAAATTAAGCAGCCTCTTACCTCCTTTTCCAGGGTGAATCGAACTCGTGATGAGTGGGGGGTAAAAGGGGATAGACAGGAATAAGGGATAGGTATACCCACTATACTGCTGTCTTCTTCCAAAGAGCGATTTCTTCATATGAATTTCCGGTTGTAAGCCGTTTTCCGGGTGCGCGTATAGGCGTGCGGTTCATAAAGCGTGGTGGCGCACTACAATAAAAGTTGCGGACCGACTGTCTCCGGCGCGTACTGGCGAGCGAGTGTGTCGTCAACTGCTACGACATAAACGACAGTGGCGCCCTCAACCTTTCAACTACAAATTCAAATTGTGGCGCAACCAGATACACTGTACCGTATCAATGTAATTTAACCTAAATGTTTAATACGTTAATAAAGGCTAACTTAAACCATAGTTTTTTTATAAATGCACTAATTTATTGCATCTAACGCAAATGTAGAGAGAGTACTAAAGATTTATTAAACCAAACGACAAAATACAGAATTTTTCCCGAATTTTTTGAATTTGAAAACCGAAAAAGTTAGCGAAACAAACTACGGTTCGATTCCCGGTCAGGGTCTGGAAATTTTTGCAAGTTAAAATCCACCATTACATCTCCCACAATAATCGATAATGACTAAGCTGTTGATCTGATTTTAAATAAATTTTTTAAACAATACGGTGAAATCCGTTAGAATTTGTTAACGTGCGTTAACAAATATTTCCTAACGGATTAAAAGCAGCACTAAATTCAGGCTGTTTTTCGCACCAAAGTATTGCAGTTTTTAAGGCAGAGAAGGCCTCTGCTTGAGTAAATATCTATTTTTTCTATCGACAGAGGTTCGGATAATCGACGCTCCTGTGTGTTTTCTTACATCACATTGTTTCCTCTTGATTAAACATAGGTTATATTGTACATTATTTACATTGGCAAGATAAATTCATGTGAGTGTTTCACACAAGATTTTTTTTTTTAATTTTAGCTCAATTGTTCAAGTAATTTTGTTACGGACGCATAATATTAACAAACAGAAGCCATTTTCTAAAAGTCAATTTGTTGGCTTCGTAAAATTATGAAGAAACATATCAAAGATTTTTCATTGTCGCAATACTTTCCACTCTGTACTAAAGTTATAACGTGTTAAATTTAGAATACTCGAACGTTTTAGTAACAATAAAGTGTTTTTTATAGTTGAATTGTGTTTTCTTTGTAACATCTAGATTATATTATTTCATTAAGTAACACAAATATTTCATTCTAAAGTGACATGTATAAAAAGAATATAAAAGTTATACTTAGAACATGTGGAACGTGAATTGTGATTCAAATCAACGCTGTATAGTTCAGTATATACGATACATTTTAGAACGCGTTTGTATTGTCCTCCATTCAAAAATGCAAACTCTACTTTAGCCGACAATATTTCTATGGAAAGATTAATGAGAAACAACGAAAAAGAGATAGAGAAGTGGGTTGGAGTGATTTTTTGAGGGCAGCAGAGGAGAAAAGTAGAAAAAGGTTTTGTACCAATCTTTTTCAACTTGGTTGCCGCCTCTACGCTTATATTTTCAATTTACTTTAATCTCTGCATTTATCATCGACCTACGACATATAAACGTGCATTCGACTACACTCTACACTTGCACACACTAACACACACGTCTAAATTTATACAATTATAGGGAAAAAATAGAGATACAGTGCTATACGTAGTAAACGGGAGAGATTGTAAGCCAATTTTCTATGGAAAATGTGTGGAAAACACTTTATTGTGAGGTTTGCTATCTGTTATTTAAATGTATCTCACTTAGAATAAGTGGAGACGTGCCCAGAATTTCAAATTTCTCTTATCTTATCAACATTAATAAATTGATGAACGTATGCACTTGTACAAAACAGTCGCAACTAAAACTAGAATAGTTTAATTTTAAAAAAGATAATTAATTACTTTAAAAAACTGTTTTCTACTCTGGTATGTATGTTGCAAGTACTTACGTATGTCAAATACATACTCAAGAATCGCTGAAACAATTTAAATAAGTGTCAAACTAATCATTTCTTGAAACTTTTGGAATGGTTTAGACATCAGTTAATATTCATAAGAAAAAAAAAGTGAATTTATTTTGAGATAAATTTATTCAGCCATTTTTAGTGTTTCGAAGTGACAATACACAAGTTATATATTTTTACTTTCTCTTGCCAATACGAATATATGCGAAGATTATTGTTTTCACGTCAATTTTTCGAAATCGAGTTTTGTTATACCTCCCACAAAGAGAGAGGGTAACAAAATATTAACGATAAAAAGGAAGCAGGGAAGTCTGATTGTTGTAAATCATTGACTAAACACATGATTCAAAAACACTTAAATAACAGTAAATTTAATCATTCGTAAATAGAGAAATTTCTGAAATGCAGATAGATCCTCAAAAACTTATGACTATAAACAACAAGATTAAAATAATTTAAATTTTTTATATACAAGGTCTAGCATACACGAAATACGAGGTGTGGCTATTAAATAACGAGACTGACGTAAAAAAATTATTTTTATTGTATACATAATCACTTACTGTCACCTTCAATATACACTCCTTCTCTATCCCTACAACGCTCCTTGCGAATTTTCCATTGCTGGAAACAGTGCTAGAAGTCATCTTCTGTCAGCTCCTTCACGACACGTGCTATTTACAGCTTCCACAGACTCAAATCTTGTCCCTTTTAATGTAGATTTCACCTCAGGAAACAGGTAGAAGTCACATCGTGCAAGATGTGGTGAATAAGGTGGATGTTCTAATACTGAGATGCTGTACTTGGCTGGGAACCTCTTGACAAATAACGCGGAATTAGCTGGCGCATTGTCTTGGTGGAAAACCCATGATTTGTCCTTCCACATTTCGGGGCGTTTTTTCCTTACTCTTTGACGTAGTTTAGAAAGTACCTCAAGGCAGTAATATTGATTAATTGTTTGACCTTCAGGAACCCAGTGAAGGTACACAATCCTATAGATATAAAAAAAACTATCATAATCGCTTTAAATTTTGACTTGCTCATTTAAGCTTTTTTGCCCTTTCGGTGAAGTTCGGCTCGTCCAGTGCATGTAGGCCTATTGGCGCTTCGTTTCCAGATCATAAGTAAAAACCACATTTAATTACATGTTTTTATCTTCTACCTGTTCCCTAAGGTGAGATCTCCATTAAAAGGAACAAGATTTGAGTCTGAGGAAGCTGTAAAAGAGAAAGCGGCAAGTGTACTGAAGGAGCTGACACAACATGACTTCCAGCACTGTTTCCAACAATGGAAAATTCGCATGGAGCGTTGTAGGGGTAGAGAAGGAGTGTATTGAAGGTGACAATAAATGATTATGTATAAAATTAAAATTAAATATTTTACATCAGTCTTGTTATTTAATAGCCACACCTCGTACACAAACATAATGAGTGTGTTTTCTAAATCTTAATGGAAACGAGGTTTTACAGTTTAAAATTAATTAAATTTCATCAAAATTTTAGATTAAAGTTTACTTTCAAAAAGGTTAAAGGAAGTTAAATTAAATTAAATTAAAATAAATCAAATTAAATTGGGTTTAAATAATCCAGATCTGGTAAACACTTTTCAGATTTTATAAAAACTAATTATAATTGAGATCAGGCAAACAATTTCATATTTTGAAACAATTTAAAATCGATTAGCACCTTATAAGCAACCAAAAATTTTATTGTTGGCCAACCCCCTCCCCCCACAACAACAAAAAAAGCTTTAAGAACCCCATTAGAAACTATCTGCAAAAGTTTTAATTCGCCTTGGCATAGACTTAACCATAATTAGTCCACAAAAAAAATTGGTGTGAAACACTCACACAACTATTATTTGCCAATGCAAATAATTAACAATATAACCTAAAATTAGTTATAATACATTAGAAAAAAACTAACCCCAATAAACATAACCTAATTTTAATCATGAGTGAAAGACGCAAACTGAAAAACAACTTCAGTTTGGCTTAAAAATACGGGAAATCACTCTGTCACGCTAATCTAGGCTCTGTAGAAAAAAATGCTATAAATAAAAATTGTAGATCTTTTAATTTTCTATAAATTGTATTATATAGGTACATTTTTGTCGTAAAATGCATACTAAGACTGAAATCTTTAAAAATCGATTTTCACACGTTTTCGTGAGAAAAACAGAAAACCGCTAAACTAAGCATTATACAAAAAATGTTAAAAATAAAAGTTATAGGATTTTAAATTGTCTACAACTTTTATTATATAAATTTTTGCGCTAAAATGCATATTAAAGCCGCAATCTTAAAAAACAAAATTTACGTGAAAACAGCCTCACCAAGAATTTAAGCAAACATGGCGCCTACCCTATCTTGTAGAACATAAAAAATTTAGTAAACCAGGCGATTTTTAAAAAAACTGCAGGACCCGTTTTTGAGAAAATCGCAAAAAAGTGAAAAATTTCACGAATAAACTACTTCTTCCAGTTGACCGATTTTGATGAAAATGTTCGTGTCGGGTTCGGTACTGGTATGTAACTTTAGTTTCAAGCTTCAAGTTCGTACGATGTTCCGTTCTTGAGATATTCTGTTCACACACACACAGACCAATCGCTAAAAACATGTTTTTTGGATTCAGGGGGTCTGAAAACGTGTAGATCCGGTGAAAACTCGATTTCGAAAAATCGACATGAAAACAATACTTTCCTTCCTATGTATTCATACAGGCAAGAAAAAGTAAAAATTTTAATTAAATTAGAACGTTCAGATTGTACGTTATTCCTATATTGGCAGTTTCACAAGATTCTGTCCCTGGGATACTCATTGCCTTAGTAGTTAAAATTATTCCAGACTTAAACCACTAAGAGGTACATTTTGTTTTTCTTATATAAGTCTCAGTTGAGAAAATTTTTCCAGGATACTAAATCATCTACCAATTAGCCGGTTTCTCGAACCCAGACGGGAAAAGTAACGTAGAATACATTTGTTTTATCCAAAAAACATAAATTGCAAATTATTAATTAAATAACTCACTCAGGCAACATATTTACGTACGGCAGTTACCGATTTACTTCAATACTCCATGACAGTGCAAGACAGAGTGTGTCAGATCAGCTGATCAGGAAGCAAAGCTACTAAGAAAAACAGCAGAGCGCGACACCATACAGGCGCCCAGAACAACATGAGTGAAACCCGCAAAATACGAAAATTTACACTAACAACCAAGAAATATAACCATGATGTTACAGTTTTTGCCGGATATACACGTTTTCAGACCCCTGAACCCAAAAACATGTTTTTAGAAATTGGTGTGTGTGTGTGTGTGTGTGTGTGTGTGTGTGTGTGTGTGTGTGTGTGTGTGTGTGTGTGTGTGTGTGTGTGCGTGCGTGCGTGCGTGCGTGTGTGTAAACAAAATATATGTTAAACCGAGTAACCCAATGAAAGGTTGGGTAACTAACCCTAGCGGGAAATTGGGTCGGTGAACAGATACTATGTGTTGGGGGCTAAACTCTCACAACTTATTTCAACAAAAATATTTCAGGATGATTGAAGATGAACTTAATTTAAGTAAATCAACGGTACACGCAATATCCTAACTGAACACGTGATTCAAGCCGAAGGATGGATCCTTCACATTGACAACGCACCTGCATATTCAGCGTTGATTATTCCCAAGTTTCTGGCATAAAAATTCTGTAACTCTCCTTGATCGTCCTCCTTATTCACCAGACCTCGCCCCCAGCGACTTTTTTCGTTTCCCAAAACGCAAAAGTGGTGATGGGAGATAGCACTGGGCAGATGTGGAACCAATAAAACAAGAAACGACGAGGAAAGTAATAAGCTTAATTGCTCAGGACCTGCAGGGTTGCTTTGAGCAATGGAAAAGAAGATAGATGAAGTTCATAGCAACGAATGGAGAGGATTTTGAAGGGTACAAATCTGATGTAGCCGAAATTTTGTATAATAAAGTTTTTATGACCTCAGTTTGCGTATTTATTGGAAAGACCTCGTAGTGGTGTACATAAAATTAATCATGAAGTGAGGATTGTTCACCACCCAAAGGATGTTAAATATCGACTGGGATTGGCCAACGACCTCGAAGGTGGAAAAAGGACACGTATTCTGAACGGTGGAACGGGCGGAAAGGCTAAGAGTTGGTATTAAAATCTGGTGGACGTCCAGACGCTCTAAAAAAGCAGCCTTACCGTTGGATTTGCTCTTCCCAGTGCTCATGAAGCGGCTGGAGGAAATTTTATAAAATTACTGGCTCACTTCAAAATGCCTCGGGTGGGACGGATTAAATGGTAATACAATTTGTGATAGTAAA
The DNA here is from genome assembly GCA_035578175.1 of Catonia carolina. Taxonomy (NCBI): domain Eukaryota; kingdom Metazoa; phylum Arthropoda; class Insecta; order Hemiptera; family Achilidae; genus Catonia; species Catonia carolina. The sequence continues at coordinate 9,902,916 of JAQMRL010000005.1, read as the reverse complement.
ATTTCAATATTTGCATGCATCTATTGATATTTCCTTGGTTAGTTGTACATAATATTCTAGTTTGCAATTGTACTAGATAGGATAGAAATTTGCTAGATATACTGTTTGCCTCGTAAACTCACTGTTCTCTTCTGTGAACCCTACCTACCCTTCTCTTCTTACCCCCTCTCTTCCTGCTATTCTATCTACCTCATAACCTCTTCCTTCAACCTTATTTCTTCCCCGCCCATCCCCTAACACAACTTTCCTTCCCCCTTCACCCTAATTCATTAGCATTCTCTCTCTCCCTTTCCCAAACTATCACTCTCTTACAGCTCATTGTAGTTTAAGATCAATTTTAGTCTTGCATGAAATTAACTGGACTGAAATTTACTTGGCTGCTGTTCTACACGGTAAGTTACTATTGTCACTCTTGTTCAGTTGTCTCCTAGCCTTCTAATGGCACACTTAACTAAATGGATGAACAATGGAAATGTACCGTAATAGCATAAGTCCATCTCTCTAATACATTATTAAAACGGAGCACAATAGATAACAGACTTAACAGTAAGGATCTTGCTCATAATCAGTCATGAATTCTTTCATAAATTATAATTCTTGTACAAAAGTTCATTTATGACTTTCTAAAATTTTTCTTTATTCCTCTTTTCTAACTTTTGTTATCAATCCTGCGATTGGTTGACAAAAACTTATCTCATTACTTTCTCATCACCTTTATTCTTTAGTTCCTGGTAACTATCACATTCCACATCATTACTGACTGTTACGGTTATATGTCTCGGTACTTTTTTTGTAGGCACGTAAAATTACGTAATGAGGATGCATTTTTGAAACAGCTTCTGAGTTATTTTTCTAGGTCAACTTTAATTGCTAAAAAACTGATTAAACACAACAAAACTGACTTATTTCACACCTTTTTAAATACTCACCTTATCTGATATTAGACTGCTGCCTTTTTTATATGATAAAATAGATTATTCCTTAAACATTTAGAAGGAATCAATCATGATATGCTTCTTGCAACCTAATATTCAATCCTGTTGTAAAAATATTAAATTTTTACTTTCTCTTGCTTATATGAATATATAGGAAGGAAAGTATTGTTTTCATGTCGATTTTAAGAAATCGAGTTTTCACCGGATCTATACGTTTTTAGACCCCCTGAACCCAAAAAACATGTTTTTAGCGATTGGTCTGTGTGTGTGTGTTTAAACAGAATATCTCAAGAACGGAACATCGTACGAACTTGAAACTTGAAACTTAAGTTACATACCACTACCGAATCCGACACGAAAATTTTCATCAAAATCGGTCGACCGGAAGTAGTAGTTTATTCGTATAATTTTTCACTTTTTTGCGATTTTCTCAAAAACTGGTTCTACAATTTTTTTAAAAGTCGCCTCATTTACTCAATTTTTTATTCTCTACAAGACAGGGTAGGCGCCATGTTTGCTGAAATTCTTGGTGAGGGTGTTTTTACGTAAAAAAAAGTATTTTTTTAAGATTACGGCTTTAATATATATTATAGCGCAAAAATGTATGTAATAAAAAATGTAGAGAATTTAAAATCCTACAAATTTTATTTCAAACATTTTTTTGTATAATGCTTAGTTTAGCGGTAATTAGTCATTTTCTGTTTTTTCTCACGAAAACGTGTGAAAAATTGATTTTTTTAAGATTTCGGCCTTAGTATTCATTTTATGAAAAAAATGTTTATAATAAAATTTATAGAAAATTAAAAGATCTACAACTTTTATTTAGAGCATTTTTCTCTACAGAGAGAAGTTTAGTGTGAAAGAGTGATTTTCCGTATTTTTAAGCCAAACTGAGGTCGATTTTCATTTTGCGTCTTTCATATATGATTAAAATTAGGTTATGTTTATTGAGGTTAGTTTTTTGTTTATTTCTAATGTTTTATTACTATTGTTAGGTTTATTGTTAATTATTTGCATTGGCAAGAGAAAGTTGTGTGAGTGTTTCGCACCAGATTTTTATTGACCTTTTGAGCGTTATACCACTAATATTTTATCTTTTTTATGTACGAGATAAAATTATGTACTCGTAAAATTGAAACTAAACTTTTTAAAAATGTATTAAAATTTTCAGATGATGTATTACCAGTCATTAATTTGAAACTTTTCATACGAATTACTGAAGATATAGTACAATTTCTTCTGAAAATGTTAATTAATTTTTAAAAAGTTTAGTTTCAATTTTATGTACTTTGATGATGGTAGATTCTCCGAAACATGCCGACAAGAAATAGGATTAATTATATAAAAAAAGGTAAAACAACAAGTGATATACGAGTAGTAGCTGTTACAGGTCAGTGAAAAATACCAATTTTAAGAATAGGGAAGAATAAGCAATAATCAAATTCTTACTTAAACTACAATTTTCTAGAAATACAACAATTGAATTAAAGAACCAACTATTATAAAAGACATTAATGGCACCCGTCAAAACATTATTTCGACACAATACTGAAGAGGATAGTGGGCGGAAGTGGCGAGAGGAATTGTATTTCCAACGTCCATTCAGAATATGATAATCGAAAAAGTTTAATAAAAGTTGCGTCAATATCTCATTATCGAATAATATGGTTTACGGAACGGTGGGATTAAACTTTTTTAAATTTTCAAACATTATCGGTAGTCGAACACAGGACCTTCCGTTTCGTAGTCTACCCAGCTAACCACTGCACCACGGAGTTGGTCAAATACATTATATTTTTATGTCATTATTAAAATACGTTGTGTTGTTGTTGGTTAGTTCATCAACCGAAAAGCTGGTTAAACCTCTAGAGGTTTGACTAAGTAAAACAAGGAGTGAGGTGATTTACAATTGCTTTCTTCACTAAGTTTAAAAGTATGCTTATCAGCATGCCAGGCCCTCTGAAAAGCCCATGCTATTTTCCACCCTGCAAATGACACCTTCACTTCAGTCACAACAGGGCCTGGGTGTATAATGAAATTCATTTACTTTCAGAGGAGATAACTCTTGACTAGTGTCTTTTACACCTGTACCTCTTCTGTTCTTAAATTATTCAGTTATTTAATTTCCTGATCTTGTGATAAGAAACAGAACTATTTTTTGTAACCCTTGAACTAAAATACATTATTATTTCCATTTTTATCATCTTTGCTTAAAGTTTATACTTAATTTTTTTTAAAAACTGATTGCAAAAGAATTACAATATGTTAAAAGAAAAGTTTACACCGGATCGTTTCAAATATCAGTTACTTTATAGTTTTTGCCACTATTATTGTTTTGTGAGGTACGAATGAAAAATTCATAAACACCGCAAAATTTCAATTTATTTATGTTCTTTTTTTGAGCTGATTTTATTGTGAAAGCAATCTCCTATTTTAACATACCTTGCTTAAAAGAAGATAATGAAAAGAAGTAAAACACCTTATGATTAACAAATATTAAGAAAATTTTTATATCTTTTTCCTTTTAGTGTAATGAAAACCTCTTCCTTGTTTATTTTACACTTCTTTTTTCTGGCCATAATTTTCTTTTTCTCCTCATCTCTCCCACGCCTTTACTAAATTTATTCTTCTCAATCAATCATCATCAACTGTTTCTTATTTCTTATTTTTTGTCTCCCCCGTTTTTTTCTATTTAATTAACTTTCTTCACTCACTGTTAACTTAAATCGTTTATTCGAGCTTTTCAGTGATTCAATTAAGTGATATTATTCAGTAAATTTTTATGAATTTTCTTACTTAAATTCGATGCACTTGCTGAATTAGTTTCTGTATTAAAAATTATGTTTTAAAATAGGGATTTTAAATAAATAATTAAAAGATCCTTGTAAGTCTTTCACCAGTTCAACTTTTAATAGTGCGTTTACTTTAGAACTTTACGAAAACTTTTTGGAAAAGTTGCAATTTTTCGTAATGAGTTGTACATTAATTTTACTCGTTAAGTAATTCAACCAGCGGCGGTTATTCAGGTGACGTAGATGAAGAGACTCTTCACCTATGCACTGGATAGTATCGAAATTTTTTTCTCTTGCAAAATAAATAAGTATAATTTCTGTGATAATTATGTTTTTTTTACAATTAATGAAGAAGTGTCATACAGAAAAGTACATAACATTATTGTGTCTGCTTTGAGCGCTTTCTAATATTATAAATAAACCTTTTAATGGGCTTAATATACTCAATCTGCCAAATCTGCCCATAACAAACAGGTGGAGTGTCAAATTATTTACACTCAATCTGTTCGTTGCTGGGCTAAAATAAATAGTTCTGTTTCTTATCACATGGTCAGCCAATTAAATGACTGAATCATTTAAGAACAGAAGAGGTAGAGGTGCAAAAGACACTAATCAGAGTTATCGCCTCTGAAAGTAATGGATTTCATTATACAGCCAGACCCTGTGGTGAATGAAGTGAAGGTGTCATTTGCAGACTGGAAAATACGTTCTTTTCAGAGGGCCCGGCATGCTGATTAGCGTACTTTTCTATTCAGTGAGGAAGGCAATTGTAAACCACCTCACTCCTCGTTTTACTTAGTAAAACCTCTACAGGTTCAAACCAGCTTTTTGGCTGATGACCTAAACAACAATATACTCAAAAAATGCCCAAGCCAGGAGGTACACGGCTGGCCGCTGCTTCTCTTCCAGCTCGAACGGGTTGCCATGACTGTTGTGACGGATATATAATCATAAAGTTTAAGTATGGAATTAAGAATTTATTAATCCTTTCAATCCTATATATTTTAACTATACACAAACAAATATGTGTACATTGTTTCATACACTTTACTGACATTAAGGTGAAATAAAATCACTTTTAGATCTTCAGCCTTTTTGATGGCATGACAAAAAAGTGTGACATATATGTCACATTGGGCTAGATGATACCAAAGTTCCCAACAATATGAATAAGTAAAAATCATCTGCATGCTTCCTAAACAATTTTCTCTTGCTTAGATTTGTAGCAAAGCATTATTTAAAACTTAAAAAATGTTACAATTCAAAAATATTGGTAAAATGGACAAAATCACTATTTACAGTCTAAAAAATATACTTGTATGTACATTCAACGTACTCGAAGAAATGCTACTTTATTTTAGTAAATGAACAAGAATATTTAAAACTAAAATTAACTTTAAAAAGAAACTAATGGTCGCGTCCGTCTTGTAGTGGTCAGCATCTTACACTGCAAAGCGGAGATCTCAGGTTCGATTCCTGGCTAGGGTACAGAAAATTATTACACTTCACATCCAGTGCTCTTTAATCAAAGGTAGTCACTCCAATGTGACTTCTATGTCACATTGGGTAAGAAAGGGTTAACCAGTTTAAATATTTCGGAGAAATAATTAGAAAAAACCCAGCAATATCCATTTATGAAGTATAAAACAGACCTTCATATCAAGGAATATCTACAAGAAAAACATTTCCAAAAAATAGTAAATTGCCACATTACAATACTGTTTTCATACCACCGTTTTTCTGTGGAACGGAAACGATGAAAATTTTGTTTCAAGAACTTCTAAAAGCAGATAAAAAAATCATTAGAAATGAATATGGATTAAATTTGTTTAAAACAATAGGAAGAAGATTAAAATCAAAAAAGAAATTGTGTGAAGACATTGAAACGTTAGAAGAATAATTGTAAAGGGAGTAGCAAGTTTCTTTGGTCATTTAATTAGTAATGAAATGACGCGTCTCATGGCTATATTTTCTAAAGAAATTGTAGGACATCAAACCCAATCAACTTTTATAATAAAGGGAAAGGCTTATCTTTGATCTATGGAAAAAACCATTAGTGATTTCTGTATATAATCTTTAATGGAAATCGAATAACAGTATTTTTGTTTTCAAATTCCGATTTTGATTTCTTTTTTCCAGTTCGGGCCATTTCAGGTCAAAACCAGAACTTCAAACCCAACCAGGACAGATTTACGTTTTGAGTAGAACCCGAAAGTTGTTTGTTGCTATCTCTTGTAGTTTCTAATATCTGGATGTGACGGACGGACAGACATAAAAATTGCCACTAACAATAGATTAAATTAAGAAATATTCAAAATTTTCAACGATAAGAACAGATTGAACTTTAATTATAGACAACTGCTTAAAATGGAAAACTAGGATTTACAGAAAATGACTACAGCGATTAAACGGGATTCAGAATTAAATATATTGTGACACTTATCTGTAAGGTCCGTTTCGAGATCTGGGTAAATTAAGTAATTAACACACTTAAGTTTAAAATAATTACAAGTATTTATTAGGCCTAAAACTAAAAAAATTACATAATAAAGTGACTAAAATCTACGAGTGAACAACTAAATCACTTATAATGAATAACAAACTAAAATATAATAACTAATAACAATAAACAATTTAACCAATTTACTAAATACGACTTACAAAAAATATAATAATAACTTTTTCAACAACTCACGTCGCTTTTATAGGTGGATCAATGGAGATTTCGAGAAAGATAGAGAGTTTCAATGTACTAATAAAATATAAAATCCTTCTGACGGCTTCTGGATAAATCTTAAAAAACTGTAAACAAACTAGGATTGAATAAACGGTGTTACAAAAAGGCCAATTATCTAAATTGGTACCCGACTCCTTCACAATTGTCGTTCAATAAAAGGCGGCTTACCTGTGCTAATTTACCATTTATAGTTTTTTCTTAGAAACCTATTGATCACTCTCTTATTATTTACGTTAAGGGGGTAGTCAACCCAGAAAATTAAAATCAAAACTTCTGGCTATAATGTATCATTATTTATTTTAAATGAAAGAGTAATTTACTAGTAATGATCTACCATTTGAACCAAGCCAACAAATTTATTACAGCCCCTAATATAAGGGTGAGGTTGGAAAAGCGGGCTTTTACGGGGAATCAAAAATCTCAGGAACCAAGAAAGATATCAACATGATTCTTATGCTACAAAATACGGAAAATTGCTCTCTATTATGTGTTGTATGCGCTTGTATGTATTTTTTCTTACAAGAAATTTATTGAAGAAAAACCATATATGAAAAACATTAATTTTATGTATTCACAAATTATTTTTTAACTAAATCCCTATTAAGGTTTTTGTAATAATCATTCCATAGATAATAGAGCAAGAAATTATGAAAATTTAAAAAAAAAACATCATCCAAATATCTCCAATACTAACCAAAATATTTAATTCCCAAAAATGTACAATCATGTAAAAACCACATTCCCGGAAAACTTAAAGTTAAAGGAATAATTTCACTCGCCTTGCTAGTGAGCTTTATTTTAAACAGATGTTTTTATAACTTTTTGTCCACGTACAAACTAAACAAATGCTGTGATTCAGAAAATTTTAAACTTCAAATAAATGCAAAAAATCGAAATTTAAAAAAATCATCTTCTTGAGTTGACTTCCCCCTTAACATTTTTAAACTCTCGGTCCCCCTTGGAAATTCTCGAATACTCTTTCCTTTTCGATATTATCACAATATATTATTTGGTTTGAAAATGTGTACTATTGGGTAAACATTAAAAGATGTCACGCTTATTATGTAAGTACGTAAACATTAAGTGGTTTGTAAATGTGCAATTAAGGTTATAATTGTGTAACCTAAGCCTAGGTTCGTTGTGGATCTGGGTTTAATAAAATAATAAACAAACAACTAATTATTTCCACATTTAATAATTAATATTTAACACATTCAATGAGCAATTATAAGGTATCTCTCCCTTTGGGTTGATTGCTCGTGCAGCGAGTTCTCCGCTTGCTTTATGTACCCCCTACAACTTTATGTTACTAATGTTTTTATAGATTTATTTTATTTGCGACCTGTACATGGATTTATGTTTGCTAATAACATAAAAGTAAACAATTCAATGTTTTTTTAGGTTTATTTTCGCCTGTTATAATAAATGTATTTCTTGTTTGAATTTTTCCATTTACTGTTACGATTTACGCGTAATTTCTTATGTAATTTTAAACTAAAAATAATATATTATTTTATCGTATATATTTTTATAGGCGAATCGATACTTGTAAAGTTACTAAAATCACGGCTTCAACTGTAACCTGAAAACCTGTTAAAAAAACTGAACGAGTATACTATACGAGGGTAGAATATCGTGCAACGAAAATTCAAAAACAAACTGCACGGTTACAAAGAAAAATTCTTTCTGAGGGCTGTATAATAACAAAAAAGTGATATCCGACAGGCGGTGTCCCTCCAGAATTATTAAAATGATAACAGAACCCGCTAGGTGATAGGGCAGCCAGGCGGTAACACCTACCCATGACCCGCTAGGCAAGTCTCTAGCACTGAATGTGTTGACAACATTCAGAGAGAGATATGTGTAAAAGACACTAGTCAGAGTTATCTCTCTGAAAGTAATGAATTTCACTACAGCCAGACCCCGTGGTGAATGAAGTGAAGGCGTCATTTTCAGAGTGAAAAGTACTGATATGTAATGACGACATGAACCCGGGACTCAATATGGGCAGTGCGCTGCTGCTAGCGTAGTACGTAAATTTCTAAAAAACATGCAACCGTGTAGTATATATAGTTTATTTTTTGCTTCTTCTTTACAACACTTAATAACATTTAAAATAACATTCCTTTCCGCACTTCGAATTGTTTTCCAACAAAGAATTTGCTCCAACAAATTTTTAAATAAAAAATTTAAGTTAAACGAATAAATTCAAAAAACAACAAGCTTTAATTTACTGTGGCGTTAAAAATTTTCCGTTCGGTTTTTTTTTTGAAATAGAGCTTTTCAAACACACCGGACTTCTTTCGTGGCAGGCACTAAAGCTAACTTATAAGTTATTGACATGCCCTGTACTCCCTTTGAGAGTGTCCTTGATGCAATTATCTACAAAAACAAAAATATTGTACAAAGTTACAGACCATTCTTTTAGTTTTCACAAACTGCTTTAACGCAGTAACATAATTTAATAAAACTCGTTTATGTTTGACGTTCGAGTAGGTGTTACGTGCTGAGAATGGTAGACGTTGCACAATGCACTTTGTTATACGCTGTAGAAAAGAGAGTGAAAAACTTACCCTTCAGTATTAACTTCATTTTTAATTATTATGAAATCTCTTTGTATGGTATTTTTCTCTGTGATATTTTAAAAAGTAAAGCACTGAATAAAGAAAATATGATCCTATTACTAGGTGTTTATTTTGTTGTAGATTTTCACGCACGCGATTTTACATTCGCACTATTATTTTCCTTTCACTTTTCTTTTTTTTAAATGTATAAAAGGGTTGATCATATACCCATGAAACTTCCATACCTATTTTCAAGTTACGCGTGAGTACAGTCACGCCTGTCATTCCATACTACAATACAACTCTTTGTGTAAATGACGGCATTGACCAAGAGAACCCCTGAATTTAATATCTATGATTTTTTTTATTCGGTTAACCTCAACTTCAACTTCGAACAAAAGATCAACCTACGTTTTGTTTTTCCTACTTTTTTCCTGTTAACAATATTTCGTTGTTTTACGTTCTCGTTTTTTTCACGGGTTAACGTATTTTTACTTTCTCTTCCTCTACATAAAATATAGAAAAGATAAGTATTGTTTTCACGTCGAGATTTCACCGGAAATTCATGTTTTCAGGTTGTGTGTGTGCATGCGTGCGCGTGTGTGTGTGTGTGTGCGCGCGCACGAACAAAATAGCTCAAGACCAGAATATCGTGAAAACTGGAAACTTGGAGCTTAAGTTAACACCACAAGAGAACCAAACAAAAATTGAATTTTTGTTTTAGCCGTATTGCCATAGTTGGTAACGTGCTCGCCTCTCATCATGCGGTCGTAGGTTCCCACTCAGGCACGGCATATTTTCATACGTTAAAAATAATAATTTCATCCTCCGTTGTACAGAGTTACACCCCAACGTCGTTGCTAATGACTGTTGCAGTTGATGCGACGATAAATAAATTAATACTGTATAAAAAAAATTTAATTTTTAGGATCTCTGGAAAGCATCTACTTTCTGACCTGCAAATGACACCTTCACTTCATTCAACACAGGGTCTGGCTGATTAATGAATGTCTGACTAGAGCCCTTTACACCTCTACCTCTTCTGTTCTTAAATATTTCAGTCATATATAGGGTGATTCAAAAAGAGCGCCGGTTTTGATATATCAAATTAAGAGATTTATTTTATTGAAAAACTGAAAATAATACATCAACAAGTTCATCTTACCTTCCGATTTCATGTATGAAAAATGATGTCATGCATGTGTCCTCCTCTACTGCGCTGGCACGCATCAACTCTATCCATGAAATTGGATATTACTGCACGACAAGTTTCGACTTCCATTTGCCCGATAACCCGTCGAATTTCCTCCTTCAAGTCATTGATGTTTCGGGGTTTATTGACATACACCAATGACTTCAGATGACCCCAAAGATGAAAGTCACAAGGCGTCAAGTCACACGACCTTGGTGGCCATTGATGGTCGGAATTACGAGAAATGATGCGATCCTGGAACCGTTCACGGAGCAACAACATTGTTTCTCGTGCAGCAACTGAATTTTATACGGGTGATATTGGAGATCGTACCGAAGAATTCTCTGTACAGAAGAACATCGTAAACCCAATTGTTGAGAACGGCGACGTATTGATTTTGCTGGGCTAACAGCCACACTGTCACGAACCAACGCAACGTTCTGCTCAGTTCGGCCAGAACGACGACGTCCAGAACTTTTAAGGTCGACTGTTGAACCCGTCTCAAAAAACTTTTTCATGAGCCTGCGAACTGTTGATTCATTCGGTGCTTCATTACGTCCTAGAGTACCGCGAAGTCGCCTGACAGTAGCCGCATAACTCTCTCCACTCTGGTAAAATGTTTTGACGATTAACACTCGTTGTGCAATAGTAAACTTCTCCATGGTTAGACACAGACTGCGAGAGTACTACATTGCGAACAAGAGAAACTACAACTGAATCGTCAATCGGAATGTTCTCCAAAATAGAAATGAGGTCTAACAATGTTGCCAACCGATAAACAAAAATTTACCAGCCGTTTAAAAACCGGCGCTCTTTTTGAACCACCCGTTATTTGGCTGACCATATGATAAGAAACAGAATTATTGTTCGTAGCCCTGGAACTAACAGATCGAGTGCAAATAAATTAACACTCTACCTGCCTGTTATGGGCAAGTTACCTGTTAAACAAAAACTACATTTTTACAAGTACCCAATTCGTCCGATGTGGACTTATGGAGCTTTGATCTATTGTTGAACAAAAAAATAAAACTTAAACAGGATACAAATTTTATGTTTAATCACATGTAGTCCCTACTATATAGTAAACTATCATACATCGAGATCTCAACTTATAGTTTATTTCACGTTCAGAATGCAGTATGGAAAGTCCATAAGCAATATATGGTTTTCTTTTTTTGCATCCAGGAGACTCCAAAAGGAAATATAGGACATGTCAAGATATGATAAATAAAAAGTCAATCACAATGATAAATTCATCACTTACCACCAAAAATTTGTTTCTGCTACTGTTTACTTCAGTAGGCTTGTCATGAACCCTTTTGTATCAAATATTACACAATATTTGTTTAATTAGAAGTTAAATTTTTTTCAACCAAAAACTATTTAAAAAGGAATTCGTGCACACTGTAAAATGTTTCATCAACCAAGTATTGTTTTAGCTTTTTTTAAATGTCTTAAATTGTTACAACTTTTTAAACCTTGTGGCAATTTATTGATGTATTTTCTACCTGTTGGTGTTTGGTCAAACAATTTAGTGTTGTGATTAGCAACATAATAATCGATTCTGTTTCTTGTGAAGTGGTTGTGAACATCTTAATTCTGTAAAAAGGTATTTTTCTTTACGTACATTATCACTTCAAAAATGTACAAAGAAGGAACTGAGAGCAAATTGCAGCTCTTTAAATAGTGATCTGCATGAGGTAAGGTGGTTGACTCCCATCATACGTACACCTGACAGCTTTTTTCTGTATTTTAAAAACTGTTTCCATGTTACACTGTGATGAATTACCCCATACTAATATGGCATACCTGATATGAGATAAAATTAAACCATGATAAGCTGATATTAGCAATTATTTTCATTCAATCTGGCAATTTGTTTTAATGCAAATACCCCAGATGATATTTTACCACAAATTTGATCGGTATAATAATCCCACAATGAAATTCACGATCTAGTGACACTCCTAGAAACTTCACTGTTTGCACATGATTTAGGATATTATTTTGTATAAAGACATCCACTTCTCTGTTTTCCCTTACATTGTGTTTGTTTTTGAACTGTAGGTACTGACACTTTTTCCCATTAACATATAGAAGTTTGAGCGCTATTATACTAAGTAAAAATATCGACTCCGCGCCACAACACTTTCTCATTTACAAACTCTGTTGAATAACGTAATACGAAAGTATACTTAATATTTTTATTATTTTAAAGATCATGTTTCGAAAATTATTATAGTAATGGAATTGTTTATCAATTATATTGTCTTTTTTTAATTATTTCAAAGTAAAGAATAGTTTATGTTTAAATCTTGTTTTAATAACAGTCGTTATCATCTCGGAAAGGTCTAAAAATGGTAAAAAAACTCCCTTGACCCGATAGTGAGGGTGACAAAGAGAGAGACATCATACTCCTTTCTCTTATACGTACCTACGGTTTTTATCTAAAAATCAGAATATAATAAATAATAACATTTACAGTGTATTCATATGGAAGCGAAATTATTTTTTTAGAATTGTTTGATTAATAATGAGCTTGTTAGAGCGTGGTAAGCGAAACTCTAAATATTTTTGCCCGTGATCTTCAGATGGTGTCGAGGAAGTAGAGTTAATTGGGTGTGCGTGATGTTTTCCGTACGCCGGATAACAAAACGGGTTCTCATAACAGCTGTACTGCATTCTGAACGTGAAATAGAGTATAGACACAGTAAACACGACTATTAATAAATTATATAGGTTCCCGTTTCCATTAAAAATTAATATATAACACGAATCCAGAGATACAAACATTGTCACACTTACACTTACCACAAATCCACAAAGGAGAGTGAAAAGATGCTGGAATAGGGATGTTATGTAAAACAGCAACGAGAGTTTTTGACTGGTTGATTTCCTGTATCAAAACGTAAGAAGGATACTAAATACTGTTTTTATCCGGGGCGGCGAGAAAAACTCATGTTCACTCCCTCACGATGGGGGAAGTAGTGTTGGACTCAATTGAGGCGTCCTCGTCCAGCCCCAAGGAGGCCGCAACCGCCTACCAACAAAAAATATCAGCAAAGAATTCTCCACCTCCCTCGGAACTTTTTATATAATGCTACAAGGGTAATGTCGGGTTAAAAAATTTACATACTGTCAGCGAGGCGTGGAAGGGAACCGTAGCTTAATCCCCTCTCACTGTCACTGACCAACACTCACTCTCTCACTTTCATTCATGTCTTTCATCACCAGCTCAGGAAATTAGTGTGCCTACCTTACCTACTGATATCGGGACAGGATTGATTTGCTGTGGAAGAGAGCGATCCCGTTGACCTCCAGATATTGTCTCCTCCTTCCGCAGTCTCCCGACCACTCTCTCCGCAAACTGAGCGACCAACTTCCAGCTCTCCTCATCCCGCAGGATCGCTGCCCCTACTCTCTCTGGGATCCACTGTGCAACGCCTATCTTCTCAGATGTCTCCATTCTGTCGAGGCCAAAATAGGGACATCTTTCAAAAATATGCGCAATGGACTCCTCCTTTTTACTGTGGCACAGTCGACATTTCGGTACTTCATGAAGTTTGAACCTCGTCAAATATGCTTCAAGGTTGTTTATACCTGTAAATAGCAAAACTTACTTTTTACTTTCTCTTGCCTACATGAATACATAGGAAGGAAAGTATTGTTTTCATGTCGCTGTCACTGACCAACAATCACTCTCTCACTTTCATTCATCTCTTTCATCTCCAGCTCAGGAAATTAGTGTCCCTACTTTCTGAGATCGGGATAGGATTGATTTACTGTGGGAGAGGGCGATCTCGCTGATCTCCAGATGTCTCCTCCCTCCGTAGTCTCCCGATCACCCTCTTCGCATACCGAGCGACCAACTTCCAGTTCTCTTGATCCCGCACAACATCGCTGCCCCTACTCTCTCTGGGATCCACTATGCAACACCTATCTTCTCAGATGTCTCCATACTCTCGAGGCCAAAATAGGGACATATTTCAAAATTATTAGCAATGGACCCCTCCTCTTCATTGTTATATTAAATATTTACACCACAAATGCTGCTCGTTGTGTGTATAGTACAATATATGAATATACAGCAGTAGTTTTTACTAAATAAAGACAAAAAACCATTTTATTTACTTATTTGCTACAAAATACATTTTCATATTTGCATACAATTTTAACATTTATTTAATTTATGTATTGATAAATAAATTTTCTCCCCTCCTAAAAATTAGTTGAATTTTACATGTAACGAATTAAAGTATAATTAAATATATAATTTATTAAGCCAGGAGCTAGGAGCGTATCAGTAGTGCCACAACAGAGGGCAGTAATTAGCGGCTAGCGACATCGCTGCCAACATACCCGACTGAATTATGATGCAGAAAAACAACCTCTATTTAATTTATGTCGTGATATCCGTTACCCGCTTGTCCTGATACATTATTATACAAATTAGTTGGTCCGTTTCCCTTTCTCCCTGAAATTACCCGGCGTTCTACGGTACATGCTCGGCTTTTCCCTTTTCCACAGTCGTACAATGTTTTAGATTTACGGCTCAATTATGTAAAAATAAACTTGGATTTATTACGCGTTTATATTAAATGTTGATATGTTTGAACTTGGTTCCAATTGGAAATCTAATCCTCTAAAACTCTTTTATTTTAGGTTTTATTTCATTTCAAGTTATGATCGTCGTATTATGTTTTCTGTAATCTATTCTACAAGACTTACTGACTTATTATTCAAATCTTTTTTGACACTTGTTCAACTTGAAATTATAAATATCATCGAATTTACAAAGTAAGGTAAGGTACACATCTATTACTTACAAAATTAGAATTTAATTCTTCTATATATACTCGTATCACAGCAAACCAAAATAATGTAACATTGTACAGGATATTGTAGAAAAGGAAATAAATTCTATTCCATACAATAAATTTCACTAAACTTTTTAAGCTGCCTTAATTTCAACTATCTGTTACTTACACGTGTTTCGGTGGATCCACCATAATCAGAGTACAAAATCTCATTTGAAACTAAAAACTTTTATTTAATATCTGTAGAAGATATTACATCTTCAGACATCTATTTTTATATGAATGTAATATCTTTTACAGATTTTAAATAAAAAATTTTAGTTTCAAATGAGATTCTGTAATCTGATTATGGTGGATCCACCGAAACACGTGTAAGTAACAGATAGTTGAAATTAATGCATCTTAGGTTAGTGGAATTCATTTTCATTGTATAAATTTATTATATGAAATAGAATTTATTGGAGGATGCATTATAAGGATTTATTTTTGAATGAAAAGGAAATAAATTGTTAATTGTAAGAAATTGTGTATTCTATTAAGTTTTGGGTATTGAACAAGGAAAATTGATTGCGATAAATGAGTAATTTTTTTAAGGAGTTCTCGAAAATCGAAAGTACCTAATAATAATAATAATTTATTTCCATTCAAACATAAGTACACTACATTTCGTGACTTATTACAACAGAAATTACACAATTCAAAACCATACACAACAATTTGTAACAAATACATAAAATTAATACACTACACTTTGCATAGAATGGAAATTAGGTACCTCCAAAGGTTAATCGAAAAGTAGTAAAAACGTTTGTTTTATTTTGATACGAACTTATGACAATTATTTATTGACACGATAAATGATAAATGAATAATTAATCGTAGCAATAAATAATTGTCATAAGTTTTAAGGAATTTTTGTTTATTATTTATTATAACCATATCCCGAAAGCACCTAGGCTTAAGTGTTACAATATCATTTTATCTTTCGTTTCAATGAATCCACTATCATTAGAATAGGCCAAACCATTGAAAGGAAAAACCATTGAAATTTGATTCAAATTATTGGCAAAGGAAGAAACAATCTTCGTAAACGATTTCAAGAAGCTATTATTATTACCTGACGTACCGGTACGCACCGCGAAAGTGCTTATAAGAAACTAAGTATTAGAAGCAGTACAAGGCAAATATAAAACGATATTAATATTTTCTGTAACACCCCTCCACAACGTCAAGGGGGTGCAAGAATAAGGAAGCATAAACCCCAAAAAAAACAGACACCAAATGTGCCTGCATATATATAAGAAAAGGCGAAGGGTGGTTGCAACACTCAATTGATGAAATTAATATAATTGTTATTCATACATAAGTTTAATATTTAAACAAAATGGAGGTTAACAATACAAAGTCACGAAAAACAGCAAAGAAGTTAAAAAAAAATTTAGTACTTAGTCACCCATTATAGAATAGTTATTTCAAAAAAATTTATCTAGACTAAATATAAAATGAAGTTGTCAAAAAAAAAATCTGGTGTGAAACACTTAAACAACTTTCTCTTGCCAATGCAAATAATTTAAACAATATAACCTAACATTAGTAATAAAACATTAGAAATAAACAAAAAACTGACCTCAATAAACATAACCTTATTATAATCATGTAATGAAAGACGCAAAATGAAAATCAACCTCAGTTAGGCTTCAAAATACGGAAAATCACTCTTTCACACTAAACTTCTCTCTGTAGAGAAAAATGTTTAAAATAAAAGTTGTAGATCTTTTAATTTCCTATAAATTTGACTGATACACTTTTGTCGTTAAATGCATACTAAGCCCGAAATCTTAAAAAAATCGATTTTTCACACGTTTTCGTGAGAAAAAAACATAAAAATCGCTAATTACCGCTAAACTAAGCGTTATACAAAAAAATGTTTGAAATAAAAGTTGTAGGACTTTAAATTCTCTACATTTTTTATTATATAAATTTTTGGCTATAATACATATTAAAGCCGTAATCTTAAAAAAACACTTTTTTTACGTAAAAACAGCCTCACCAAGAATTTCAGCAAACATATCCTATCTTGTAGATAATAAAAAATTGAGTAAACCAGGCGATTTTTAAAAAAAATGTAGGACCAGTTTTTGAGAAAATCGCAAAAAGTGAAAAATTACACGAATAAACTACTTCTTCCGGTTGACCGATTTTGATGAAAATGTTCGTGTCGGGTCCGGTAGTGGTATGTAATTTAAGTTTCAAGTTTGTACGATGTTCCGTTCTTGAGATATTTTGTACACACACACACACCGACCAATCGCTAAAAACATGCTTTTTGGGTTCAGGGGGTCTGTAAACGAGTAGATCCGGTGAAAACTCGATTTCGAAAAATCGACATGAAAACAATACTTTCCTTCATATATATTCATATATAGGCAAGAGAAAGTAAAAAGGAAATTAAAGACGCGAAGACGATATTCTTCAACAGTTTTGTTGACACTGGGTAAAAAAGGAAACGGTTAGGTAGATACTAGTGAGACTGATAGTGAAGACACCGGTGACAGCGATAGTAAAGAAGGTAATTCATTCGTAGAAAATTTTGTTCCAAAGGAATAAGGTAGCTGGTAATTATAGTAAATCAAACATTTATAGTCAGGTAATTAAGTAATTATGCAAAAGGAGAAAGAATTGATACTAACGATTAAGAAGCGCAAATTGCAGTATTTGGGACATGTTGTGAGGGGAGATAAATACCAGTTGTTGCAACTTGTTATCCAGGGAAAAATAATTGGCACAAGATCCATAGGCAGAAGAAGGAATTCATGGTTGAAGAACTTAAGAGAATGGTTCAATTGCAACAACTGCCAGCTGTTTAGATCTGCAGTATCAAGAATACGCATAGCTTTGATGATAGCCAAACTTCGGAACGAAGACGGCACCTAAAGAAGAGAGAATTAAGCAATAGGCAAGGTCATATTTATTTCTTATAAGGTTTATGAAAAGAAAATTTTCTCGGAATAAACCACAGCTTACAAAATGTATGTAGAAACTGCACGGTAGTGAAATGTACGAGTAGTATCTCACTGTTAAGGTTGGCAGCACTGTAAATTTTCACTTCTTTTCCTCACAGCTTATCCATAAGCAAACGGCAATCTCGTGACTTCAGTATCTATACACATAATATTTCTAACTATTTCTCGGAAAACCCTATTTCTATTACTCCCACTCTCTTACTCATAATATTTACGTTAATATTTTTAAACTCTCGATCATTCTCGAACACTATTTCCTCTTCGATATTGTCACAATATCTACTTTTATTTATTTACTCGCCACTTCAGCAGTGCTTCGCGCTGCTTCCGTGTCTCGGCCTCAGAGGGGTAGGTGGATCAGAATTCATATGTGGATCAGAACCATTTGCCACAAGGTGAATGAATGAATGAGCGTTACGTACCTGTAACGTTTTGTTAATAAAAATTTGCCTAAAAAACCGTTTTGAAGGTGTAAAGATAGGAATACCTGAAAACGGCAAACCCCAAAAAACCGAAATTTGGTTTTTGTAGTTTACTCAGTGGACCGGTGGGTTAAGGGAAACTTTGGTTATATAATGTTGAATTACGTTTTTGTGGGGCACAAAACAGGTTCATGCATTTTGTCCCTATTATTCACCGTTAAGGAGATAAAGAAATACAACCCCTACCGCAGGCTAGAGGGTTCTAATTGAAAATTTTCGGGTAATCAAATTTTTGTGTAATTTTTAGCGCTAAACAACATGCCGTCAAAAGACTTTTTGTATTCTAAAAATGAAACATTTCATAGTTTTGGATAAGAGTAGCGACCCCGTAAGACCCCGATTTAAAATTTGGAACATTACCCGTGATCCTACAGGTACGTGTAACTGTTTATATATATACATTTGATGAAATAACCCATTTTGAAGGTGTAAAGAAAGAACAATATGAAAACGGTAAACCCCAAAAAGCCGAAATTTTGTTTTTTGAGTTTTCTCACCAAACCGGCAAGTTAAGGGCAACAATAGCTATATGGTTTTAAAGTACTTTGCAAAGGGGTACAAAAAATATTCTATA
Source organism: Catonia carolina (assembly GCA_035578175.1). NCBI lineage: Eukaryota > Metazoa > Arthropoda > Insecta > Hemiptera > Achilidae > Catonia > Catonia carolina. The sequence continues at coordinate 9,883,800 of JAQMRL010000005.1, read as the reverse complement.
CAATTTTTCTTTTATTTAATTCAACCCTTGATAACCCGAATTTTTACGAACTTTAACAGTTCGAATTATATAGGTTATTTGTAGTTGACTGTCGACTGGTAGAACATACCTAAAATGGATTACTTGCAAGTAGTGAATACGACAGCTAAAGAAAAATTAATTTACCGTTTTTTAAAGCTACTTAATTACAAATTCTTTCTGAAATCTGGAAATTAAAAAAATCTGTAGTATATATACGACGACACATATACAACGGTGCAGAAAATTAAATCGAGTTTTCGCATTAGTTCTAGAAATGATGACAACAGTATGTTGCATTAATATAGTATTCTAACTTTAGATGAAAGACAGAAAAACACGTTTTCCAGAAATGAAGAAAGGCTTATTGGAGGAAAGGGAGGACGTCGGCGTAGGGAAAAAGAAATATTTCCCTTATTTTCTTCCAGTTTTTTCCTACAAGTCATGCAGTTATCATAGCCGGGCACGTTCCATTCTTTCGCTCCGTTCTGTTCGGAGGGAAATAATTTAAAACGGTTTCCCCCTCATTTTTCACTTAACAGTATAACTTCTCTATTCAATGTAATATTTTATTTTTTCTCCTATTTTAACTTCAGCTGGTTTTTATATTACTACTATTTATGTATGGAAATCTTAAAATTCAATCCTTTAGTACTCATCAAAAAACAAACAGTTTTGAAATTGAAGTTCTACCCATTTGTATGCAATAGAATATTATAATCTATCTCATAATAAAGTCCAAATTTTAAAATTTAAATCGAATAAAATTGAATTCATAAATTTATTACTGAGAAAAATAAATGTAAATTTTTAGAAAATAATAAAGTATTTAAAATTCTATAAACAATAGATAAGAAATATTCATTTCATTCTTAGCTACAATAATTTTGAATACGTTTTTAGTATTTTTTTTTTAATTTTATTTTAAGTAAAATCAATAAGTAGGTTTTTAGTAACGTCAAGAAAATTATTTTACAACATTCACAATAAAAATAATATTTTTAAAAATTCCTTTCATGAGACGACGCGGCGTCTCATGGCTGGTGAAAATTTTTAAAAGTCTAACCTTTGACTAATGGCAAAAACCATTAGTGATTTCTGTATCTACTCTTTAAGAGGAATCGAATGACAATTTTTTTGTTTCCGAATTCCTTGACTTCCTTGACTTTGATTCCTTGACTTCCGGTTTTAGGCCGATTCCGGTCGAAACCATAACTTCAAATTCAATCCAGGTCCACTTTTTTTGAAGGGGAGATTACGTATTTGAAAACCGTTTATTCCTATCTCATGTAGTTTCTGACTTTGATTTCTTAACTTCCGGTTTTGGGCCACATTCGGTCAAAACCGGAACTTCAAACCCTATTTGGGCCCACTAACTTTTTGTGTAGGTTTTTTTTGTCATCAGTCTCTCGACTGGTTTGATGCAGTTCTCCAACCTGTTCTATCTTGCGCAAGTCGTTTCATATCTACATACCTGTAACACCCTACATCTTTTGTAATTTGCTTTATATATTCTAATCTTTGCCTCCCTCTACAATTTACTCCCTCAATATTACCCTCCATTATTGATAGCCCGATACCTGGATGTCTTAGGATATGCCCCGCTAGCCTATCCCTTCTTTTGGTAAGATGCTTCCATATACTTCTTTTTTCATCCACTCGCCTAAGAACCTCTAAATTACTTATTTTGTCCACCCACCTAATCTTTAACATTTTCCTATAACACCACATTTCAAAAGCTTCTATCCTCTTCCTTTCTACAGCCCCTATCACCCACGTTTCACTTCCGTATAATGCTACACTCCAAACATAATGTTTTAAGAAATTTTTCCTAATCTGTAAATCAATGTTTGTAGTCAGTAAACTGTTTTTCATTTCAAAGGCTTTTCTAGCTTGAGCAATTCTACTCTTGATATTACTTGTGCTTCTACCATCCTTTGTTATTTTACTCCCTAGATAGCAGAATTCCCTAACTTCCTGTATGTTTTCTTTGCCTACTTTTAAATTTCCCATCTCTTCTAAACCACTCTTGCTGCTGCACAACATGTAGGTGTGTACATGTGTAGGTTGCATATCCGAAAACCGTTTCTTGCTATGTAGTGTAGTTTCTAATATCTGGGTGTGACGGACGGACATAGGAAAATCATAAATGACAATTTTCAAAATTGCCACCAATAACATTAATATTAACATTGTAACTGTCATTTAAATATGTTTTGAAAAAAATTTCAACTAAATGCATTCTGTAAAGATGAATTGAGCTATGATTTTAACGTGACGTCGAATACAGTTTTATGAGGTTGTCGTGTGAGTAAGCGTCGATGTAGCTAGTCGTATTGCGAGCCTTGTTACGAGAACATAATTCCACTACATCGTTTGGTAAATTTTATTCATTGTTTTGCAAATACATTTTCTCTGGCGTACTATTTTATTGGTTTTCCAATTAAAGTTCCATTTTGAAGTAGATTTTTGTTCAATATATTTTTGAATAAGGTTATGAAGTGTGTGATCAATTTTTTTCACACACACACACAGACCTATCGCTAAAAACATATTTTTTGGGTTCAGGGGGTCTGAAAACGTGTATATTTGGTGAAAACTCGATTTCGAAAAATCGACATGAAAACAATACATTCCTTCCTATGTATTCATGTAGGCAAGAGAAAGTAAAAAGTAAGTTTTGCTATTTACAGGTATAAACAACCTTGGGGCATATTTGACGAGGTTCAAACTTCATGAAGTACCGAAATGTCGACTGTGCCACAGTGAAGAGGAGGAGTCCATCGCGCATATTTGTGAAATATGTCCCTATTTTGGTCTCAACAGAATGGAGACATCTGAGAAGATAGGCGTTGCATAGTGGATTTCAGAGAGAGTAGGGGCAGCGATGCTGCGGGATGAGGAGAGCTGGAAGTTGGTCGCTCAGTTTGCGGAGAGGGTGGTCGGGAGACTGCGGAGGGAGGAGACATCTGGAGGTCAACGGGATCGCCCTCTTCCACAGTAAATCAATCCTGTCCCGATCTCAGAAGGTAAGGTATGCACACAAATTTCCTGAGCTGGTGATGAAAGAGATGAATGAAAGTGAGAGAGTGAGTGTTGGTCAGTGACAGCGAGAGGGGATTAGGCTACGGTTCCCTTCCACGCCCCGCTGTCGGTATGTAAATTTTTTACCCCGACATTACCCTTGTAGTATTATATCGTATAAACAGTTCCAAGGGAGGTGGTGGGTTGTTTGCTGATGTCGTATCAAGTGGCCAGGCGGTGGGTTTTTGGTTGGTAAGCAGTCTCCTTGGGGCTGGACGAGGACTCCTCAATTGAGTCCAACAATACTTCCACCATCGTGAGGAAGTGGATTGAACATGAGTTTTTCTCGCCGCCTCGGATAAAAAAAAAAGGTATAAACAACCAGATCCCAAAAGAACCTGGAATAAACGTTAAAATATTAAGGAAAACACGAAAGTACTTACAAGATAAAAATAAATAAACTCTTACAACATAAACTTTTCAATAAATTAAAACAGTATAATTTTATATAAATAATGTTTTATTTATTTACATCCGTTAAGATTCACTTAAAAACTGTTCGACTACTGTTCGCTGTGGTAAATATATTTTTTTTTAAATTTATTTATCTTTTTTTTTGTAATTCCTAATTTGTGTACGTTGCAATCTGTTCAATTCAGAACAATAAGCAACCCCATGACCCAATAAGATGAGGATAATGTGTATGACGTGTAAATGAAGTGTAGTCTTGTACAGACTCAGGTCGACCATTCCTGAGAGAGTATGGTTAATTGAACCCCAACCATCAAAGTACACCGGTAACCACTGTCTAGCATTGAAATCCGTATAAAAGTAACTACCTTTACTAGGATTTGAACCAGGAACCTTCGTCTCCGAAAATCAGCTGTTAAACAGCTGATTTTGGCGACGACTTTACCTCTAGACCAACCCGGTGGGTTTTATTTATTTAAAGTTGCATCAACTGCTCGGTCATTAGCGACTACGATGGATTATGTTATATTAACTGTGAAAATTGACATGTGAAAATTTCCAGACCCTGGCCAGGAATCGAACCCGGGATCTCCGCGTGGCAGGCCAATGCGCTAACCACTACGCTACAGAAGTGGCCAAATCCTGTTTTAAATCATCCAGGACTGGCTTTGAACTTATTCAATGATACGCAGTTATAAGTGGCTACCAAACTGTTATATATAATTTTGATAGTTATCCAAATATGATAGGTCAGCCGATAGTCGACGTAGTAGATCCATCTTGTTTAATATGTTACTGCCTAATCAGCAGTTTGTGTACCTGCTCTGTTATCGTTAACAATGTCTAAGATGCCGAAGGATATGTTTAGCTTGAGAAACATTGTTTTCCATCTAAACTGCCTTGAGTAGAATTTCAGGTCACACTATCGGTACAGTGTATCTACTCTTCTAGAATATTATAACAGGGAAATTCTGAAGGTACGTGATATTTTTTGTACATTGTTATCAAAGTTTTAATGAGAAAGACAACTACCTCAAATTTTACATCCGAGTCTAGATACCGGGTGTCCCACGAAGAAGTTGCTATTTTTGAATTGATATACCAGACGTATCGCACACTCTACAGACTGGAAACTTTACAGTTATAATTAAAAGATACCTAAAAAAACCCTCGAGTTTCATTTGCTTATGATAATCAAAACAAAATGGCGGAAAGTAATTTTATTTTAATAACTATTTCAAATTGGTGATTTGTGACAATGTTACTCAAGTAATAAAATGAAAATGATAAATTATTAATGAAAACAATTTGTTTCATTAACCTTTATTCGAAGTGTTGTCCATCAATAGCTATGCACTGATAGAACGAAACAAAAATGAGTCATAAACGTTTTTGAAAAATTGCCGATGTATAAACATTATCATTTTTGATATTATTTTCTTATTCCGCCATTTTGTGTTTTGATTAATCATAAGCAATGAAACTCAGACCCCTGAACCCAAAAAACATGTTTTTAGCTTTTCGTCTGTGTGTGTGCGCGCGTGCGAAAAATTGATTTTTTTTAAGATTTCAGCCTTAGTATGCATTTTACGACATAAGTGTAGCTATAATAATAAAATTTATAGGAAATTAAAAGATCTACAACTTTTATTTACAGCATTTTTCTCTACAGAGCCTAGTTTAGCGTGAAAGAGTGATTTTCCGTATTTTTAAGCCAAACTGGTTGATTTTCATTTTGCGTCTTTCACTCATGATTAAAATAAGGTTGTGTTTTGAGGTTAGTTTTTTGTTTATTTCTAATGTTTTATTACTAATGTTAGGTTATATTGTTCATTTTTTGCATTAGCAAGAAAAAGTCGTGTAATTGTTCACACCAGATTTTGTTTTTGTTTGTTAAGTTCTGAACGAGGCAGATAATTGAAACTCAGTGGAGGTGTCCAAATAGGGTGATTCACGAAGATATGCAGAAACTTTAGGAGCTCATTTTACATGTAAAAATAATGAAAAAAGTTTATATAAACATGTGTTCGGAAATGCTTTGTTTCCGAGTTACGACTAGCGAAAGTTTCGCCCGGATTTCAGCTCACCAGGTGAAATGAGGTCTTCCTGAAATTCTGGTAAGGTAGATTAAGGGGCGAATTCAATCATTTTTTATGATTTTTGATCTGATAAATTGAATAAAACAGGTCCCAGAACTGTAAGTTAAATAGTTTTTAAGAAAAGCAGTGTCAAATGCAAAAAATGGAGTGAAAAACACATTTTTTCATCTTTGGGCAAGAATAACTTTGTTATTTCACCAAGAAACAGTTAAAATTTTTGGAAAAAAACATGTAGAAAATTTTATTCTGAACAAACCGGTGTAAATAAAGTACACAGAAAGCGAATAGATGTTTGATTAAATGAATTTTTATTCATAACACTACAAAGTAAAATTAACCGGAAAAACAAAGATGAAAAAATGTTTTTTTTTCACTCCATTTTTTACATTTGACATTGGTTTTCTCAAAAAACTATTTAACTTACAGTTCTGGGACCTGTTTTATTCAATTTATCAGGTCAAAAATCATAAGAAACGATTGAATTCACCCCTTAATCTACCTTACCAGAATTTCAGGAAGACCTCATTTCTCTCATTTCAGCTCATTGATGAGCTGAAATCCGAGCGAAATCTTTCGCTAGCCGTAACTCGGTAACGAAGCATTTCCAGACCCATGTTTATATAAACTTTTTTCATTATTTTTACATGTACAATGAGCTACCAAAATTTCTGCATATCTTCGTGAATCACTCTGTATATGCCACATTTTTCCAAATCAGTAAATCTAATTTTAGATTTATTTATAACCCTAATTTAAAAGTTATTGAAAAAAATACAAAATTATAGTACCCGGATGAACCTACTACTATATTAAGTTGCTAAATAATTTTAAAATGTATTATACCGTATCTAGAGATTGTTATCTTTCTTTTCTTAGTGAACTAAGCGTGGGTATGACAACAAGAGAAAATTATAATATTGGAGTAAAAAAAACGTACTGAGACCGGTCCGGTCGTAAATTAATTCAAAAGTAAATTGAAATCTGAAAAATTCAAACAACTTAAATAGAGTTGGCTGCCTTCTTCACTTGAAAGCACTACCTAGATACCTGCTAACATTGTAAAAAAGAAATGCATAAGAAATACCGTTTTATATTATTTTCAAGTTTAGAAAGATAACGTTAACTGTAGTATGTTAGCATAAAAACATCTTTCCTTGATTTTAATGAAATTTAAAAGTAGTAAATTATTTAAAACATTAAGTAATTTACTGTTTAGTACGAAGTAATAAATATTTTCTATCTTATAATCAGAATAAAATGGCGTATGAAAACAAATGAAATAAAAAGCACACACGTAACATTTGTATTAAGAAAAGACATACGCCCACCATTTTACATAAACAACGCACGGATACTGAAGCAGACTGCTCTAGATTCATTGGTATACATTTTGAACACCGACTGAATTGAAAAACACACAAACGGAAACACCTGAACACAAAATTAAAACTGTTTTATTAGATTCTTGGTAAAAAGTGGGCAAAAGCTATTCAAATTTATGGGTACATTTGGAATTGAATCATTCTTTTAACGAGTTGGAATCTAGAGAGTGGGCAAAAGCTATTCAAATTTATGGGTACATATGGAATTGCATCATTCTTTGAACTAGTTGGAATCTAGAGAGTGGGCAAAACCTAATTAAAATTATGGGTACGTTTGGAATTGAGTCATTCTTTGAACTAGTAGGAATCTAGAGAGGGGGCAAAAGCTATTGAAGTTTATGGGTACATTTGGAATTGAGTCATTCTTTGAACTAGTTGGAATCTAGAGAGGGGGCAAAAGCTAATCAAATGTATGGGTACATTTGCAATTGAGTCATTCTTTGGACTAGTAGGAATCTAGAGAGTGGGCAAAAGCTATTCAAATTTATGGGTACATTTGGAATTGAGTCATTCTTTGAACTAGTTGGAATCTAGAGAGTGGGCAAAAGCTATTGAAATTTATGGGTACATTTGGAATTGAGTCATTCTTTGAACTAGTTGGAATCTAGAGAGTGGGCAAAAGCTAATCAAATGTATGGGTACATTTGGAATTGAGTCATTCTTTGAACTAGTTGGAATCTAGAGAGTGGGCAAAAGCTATTGAAATTTATGGGTACATTTGGAATTGAGTCATTCTTTGAACTAGTTGGAATCTAGAGAGTGGCCAAAAGCTAATCAAATGTATGGGTACATTTGGAATTGAGTCATTCTTTGAACTAGTAGGAATCTAAAGAGTGAACAAAATCAAAATTTAGAAATCAATTCTTAAACCAGTATAGACGTAATATGGAATCAATTATGAGGCTCAGCAAGTCATTCCAACATTGAATCCTACAGAAGATTCCAATCGAAATTACACAAAATAATCACAGAATCGCCTTGGTACATAACGAACAACATTTTACACAGATATCTACTGGTACATTTTCTAACAGTACAACAAGAAATTAACACATACAGAACGAACAAAATACCAAAGAAGACTCGAATCACGCATACATCACCTCGCCATCTCACTGTTTAGACAATTCAAACGACACTTGCCGGCTGAAACGAAGACATCCTACAGACCTATTTTAAAGTGATAAGACAACACATAATTTAAATCCACGAAGGTCTCCCACTGGGGGGTTTTCTTCGATCATGACAAACAGGAAAACTCATCTCATTATTCTGCTTAATAATAAATCGTAGATTTTGCTTTAATACAAAAAATAATAATCAATTTTGGGTCTTTTCTGTTATACTCGCTCAACACAAGTTTTCAAATTTTTTGAATATTTCGTATGCAACCTTACAGCAGTTTTAATGATAAAAACGGGGAAAATATTTTTTAAAATCCTACACCAATATTCTTCAAGTTAAGTTTAAATAAAGGTAGGTTAAATGGTACATTGTTTTTGCTCAATATTGCTACTGTATCTAATAAATATAAACTCATTGAGTATATGACATCATTAAATTAATTAATTTAACATATTTTACATAAAATATTATTTATTAAAATTAAATTATTTTAAATTTTATTTATTTATTTAAAGATTTCTATAAATAGGTTAAGATTAACTTGAAGAAAAATCCTTTAACGTTAACTTCAAAAATATTGATAAATGATTTATTTAAATATTTCTCCCGTTTTTATCGTTAAAAATACTATTAGAATATCTGCATACGAAGTATTAAAAAATATCTGAAAAATTATGCGTTGGGGGGGGGGGGGGAATAACAGAAAAGATCCCAACTTTTTATTTATTATTATTTATTTATTTTATTTAATTAAATATGCATTACCATTTATTACTAAACTAAACTAAACTGTACAAGTATACAATATTTTTAATTAAACATACTTAAATGCAAAAACTCTTCTTTACAAAGAGTTCAGTCCGCGCTTACGAGTTTACAGGAAAAAATTTAATCACTTAAGTACTTATAAACTGCTATAAAAATGATTAACGGTGAAAACTCGATTTCGAAAAATCGACATGAAAACAATACTTTCCTTCCTAAAATATATTCATATAGGCAAGAGAAAGTAAAAATTTGTACTGTTTTTAGTGGGAACGTAAAAAACAAAGGAAGTTCGAATACATTTCAATGTAGTACCTTCGTGAGTAGTTGGAGCGCGCCGGCTGCCGAACACTAAATCAATTCTCTCACTTTTTTGCTCTTAACTCTTTCATTCTGTAACATTACTTAATATATTATTTATCTTCATCCTATTAATGTTAAATGATTTTTGTTGATTCCTTACGTATTTAGGGAAAATTTAATTGAAACATTATTTTTAAAAAATCTCTTACTGGTGGCAATTGTTAAAAAGGCTTAGGACCTACCTTTAATTTATGGAAAACACCATTAGTGATTTCTGTATCTATTCTTTAAGAGGGATTGAATGACACTATTTTTGTTCCCGAATTCCGACTTTGATTTCTTGGCTTCCCGTTTTGGGCCACTTCCAGTCAAAAGCGGAACTTCAAACCTAATCCAGGTTCGCTAACTTTTTTGTAGATTGCAAATTGTAAACCCATTTGTTGCTATCTCTTGTAGTTTCTGACTTTGATTTCTTGACTTCCGGTTTTGGACCACTTCCAGTCAAAAGTGAAGCTTCAAACCCAATCCAGTTCTCTAACTTTTTTGTAGATTGCTCATGGGAAACCCATTTGTTGCTATCTCTTGTAGTTTCTGACTTTGATTTCTTGACTTCCGGTTTTGGACCACTTCCAGTCAAAAGTGAAGCTTCAAACCCAATCCAGTTCTCTAACTTTTTTGTAGATTGCTCATGGGAAACCCATTTGTTGCTATCTCTTGTAGTTTCTGACTTTGATTTCTTGACTTCCGGTTTTCGACCACTTCCAGTCAAAAGCAAAACTTCAAACCCAATACAGGTTCGCTAACTTTTTTGTGATTGCACATGGGAAACCCATTTGTTGCTATCTCTTGTAGTTTCTGACTTTGATTTCTTGACTTCCGGTTTTGGACCACTTCCAGTCAAAAGCAAAACTTCAAACCCAATACAGGTTCGCTAACTTTTTTGTGATTGCACATGGGAAACCCATTTGTTGCTATCTCTTGTAGTTTCTGACTTTGATTTCTTGACTTCCGGTTTTGGACCACTTCCAGTCAAAAGCAAAACTTCAAACCCAATACAGGTTCGCTAACTTTTTTGTAGATTGCTCATGGGAAACCCATTTGTTGCTATCTCTTGTAGTTTCTGACTTTGATTTCTTGACTTCCGGTTTTGGACCACTTCCAGTCAAAAGCAAAACTTCAAACCCAATACAGGTTCGCTAACTTTTTTGTGATTGCACATGGGAAACCCATTTGTTGCTATCTCTTGTAGTTTCTGACTTTGATTTCTTGACTTCCGGTTTTGGACCACTTCCAGTCAAAAGTGAAGCTTCAAACCCAATCCAGTTCTCTAACTTTTTTGTAGATTGCTCATGGGAAACCCATTTGTTGCTATCTCTTGTAGTTTCTGACTTTGATTTTTTGACTTCCGGTTTTGGACCACTTCCAGTCAAAAGCAAAACTTCAAATCCAATACAGGTTCGCTAACTTTTTTGTAGATTGCTCATGGGAAACCCATTTGTTGCTATCTCTTGTAGTTTCTGACTTTGATTTCTTGACTTCCGGTTTTGGACCACTTCCAGTCAAAAGCAAAACTTCAAACCCAATACAGGTTCGCTAACTTTTTTGTGATTGCACATGGGAAACCCATTTGTTGCTATCTCTTGTAGTTTCTGACTTTGATTTCTTGACTTCCGGTTTTGGACCACTTCCAGTCAAAAGCAAAACTTCAAACCCAATACAGGTTCGCTAACTTTTTTGTGATTGCACATGGGAAACCCATTTGTTGCTATCTCTTGTAGTTTCTGACTTTGATTTCTTGACTTCCGGTTTTGGACCACTTCCAGTCAAAAGCAAAACTTCAAACCCAATACAGGTTCGCTAACTTTTTTGTGATTGCACATGGGAAACCCATTTGTTGCTATCTCTTGTAGTTTCTGACTTTGATTTCTTGACTTCCGGTTTTGGACCACTTCCAGTCAAAAGCAAAACTTCAAACCCAATACAGGTTCGCTAACTTTTTTGTAGATTGCTCATGGGAAACCCATTTGTTGCTATCTCTTGTAGTTTCTGACTTTGATTTCTTGACTTCCGGTTTTGGACCACTTCCAGTCAAAAGCAAAACTTCAAACCCAATACAGGTTCGCTAACTTTTTTGTGATTGCACATGGGAAACCCATTTGTTGCTATCTCTTGTAGTTTCTGACTTTGATTTCTTGACTTCCGGTTTTGGACCACTTCCAGTCAAAAGTGAAGCTTCAAACCCAATCCAGTTCTCTAACTTTTTTGTGATTGCACATGGGAAACCCATTTGTTGCTATCTCTTGTAGTTTCTGACTTTGATTTCTTGACTTCCGGTTTTGGACCACTTCCAGTCAAAAGTGAAGCTTCAAACCCATTCCAGTTCTCTAACTTTTTTGTAGATTGCTCATGGGAAACCCATTTGTTGCTATCTCTTGTAGTTTCTGACTTTGATTTCTTGACTTCCGGTTTTGGACCACTTCCAGTCAAAAGCAAAACTTCAAACCCAATACAGGTTCGCTAACTTTTTTGTGATTGCACATGGGAAACCCATTTGTTGCTATCTCTTGTAGTTTCTGACTTTGATTTCTTGACTTCCGGTTTTGGACCACTTCCAGTCAAAAGTGAAGCTTCAAACCCAATCCAGTTCTCTAACTTTTTTGTAGATTGCTCATGGGAAACCCATTTGTTGCTATCTGTTGTAGTTTCTGACTTTGATTTTTTGACTTCCGGTTTTGGACCACTTCCAGTCAAAAGCAAAACTTCAAACCCAATACAGGTTCGCTAACTTTTTTGTAGATTGCTCATGGGAAACCCATTTGTTGCTATCTCTTGTAGTTTCTGACTTTGATTTCTTGACTTCCGGTTTTGGACCACTTCCAGTCAAAAGCAAAACTTCAAACCCAATACAGGTTCGCTAACTTTTTTGTGATTGCACATGGGAAACCCATTTGTTGCTATCTCTTGTAGTTTCTGACTTTGATTTCTTGACTTCCGGTTTTGGACCACTTCCAGTCAAAAGCAAAACTTCAAACCCAATACAGGTTCGCTAACTTTTTTGTGATTGCACATGGGAAACCCATTTGTTGCTATCTCTTGTAGTTTCTGACTTTGATTTCTTGACTTCCGGTTTTGGACCACTTCCAGTCAAAAGCAAAACTTCAAACCCAATACAGGTTCGCTAACTTTTTTGTGATTGCACATGGGAAACCCATTTGTTGCTATCTCTTGTAGTTTCTGACTTTGATTTCTTGACTTTCGGTTTTGGACCACTTCCAGTCAAAAGCAAAACTTCAAACCCAATACAGGTTCGCTAACTTTTTTGTAGATTGCTCATGGGAAACCCATTTGTTGCTATCTCTTGTAGTTTCTGACTTTGATTTCTTGACTTCCGGTTTTGGACCACTTCCAGTCAAAAGCAAAACTTCAAACCCAATACAGGTTCGCTAACTTTTTTGTGATTGCACATGGGAAACCCATTTGTTGCTATCTCTTGTAGTTTCTGACTTTGATTTCTTGACTTCCGGTTTTGGACCACTTCCAGTCAAAAGTGAAGCTTCAAACCCAATCCAGTTCTCTAACTTTTTTGTGATTGCACATGGGAAACCCATTTGTTGCTATCTCTTGTAGTTTCTGACTTTGATTTCTTGACTTCCGGTTTTGGACCACTTCCAGTCAAAAGTGAAGCTTCAAACCCATTCCAGTTCTCTAACTTTTTTGTAGATTGCTCATGGGAAACCCATTTGTTGCTATCTCTTGTAGTTTCTGACTTTGATTTCTTGACTTCCGGTTTTGGACCACTTCCAGTCAAAAGCAAAACTTCAAACCCAATACAGGTTCGCTAACTTTTTTGTGATTGCACATGGGAAACCCATTTGTTGCTATCTCTTGTAGTTTCTGACTTTGATTTCTTGACTTCCGGTTTTGGACCACTTCCAGTCAAAAGTGAAGCTTCAAACCCAATCCAGTTCTCTAACTTTTTTGTAGATTGCTCATGGGAAACCCATTGGTTGCTATCTCTTGTAGTTTCTGACTTTGATTTCTTGACTTCTGGTTTTGGACCACTTCCAGTCAAAAGTGAAGCTTCAAACCCAATCCAGTTCGCTAACTTTTTTGTAGATTGCACATGGGAAACCCATTTGTTGCTATCTCTTGTAGTTTCTGACTTTGATTTCTTGACTTCCGGTTTTGGACCACTTCCAGTCAAAAGTGAAGCTTCAAACCCAATCCAGTTCTCTAACTTTTTTGTGATTGCACATGGGAAACCCATTTGTTGCTATCTCTTGTAGTTTCTGACTTTGATTTCTTGACTTCCGGTTTTGGACCACTTCCAGTCAAAAGTGAAGCTTCAAACCCAATCCAGTTCTCTAACTTTTTTGTAGATTGCTCATGGGAAACCCATTTGTTGCTATCTCTTGTAGTTTCTGACTTTGATTTCTTGACTTCCGGTTTTGGACCACTTCCAGTCAAAAGCAAAACTTCAAACCCAATCCAGTTCTCTAACTTTTTTGTGATTGCACATGGGAAACCCATTTGTTGCTATCTCTTGTAGTTTCTGACTTTGATTTCTTGACTTCCGGTTTTGGACCACTTCCAGTCAAAAGTGAAGCTTCAAACCCAATCCAGTTCTCTAACTTTTTTGTAGATTGCTCATGGGAAACCCATTTGTTGCTATCTCTTGTAGTTTCTGACTTTGATTTCTTGACTTCCGGTTTTGGACCACTTCCAGTCAAAAGCAAAACTTCAAACCCAATACAGGTTCGCTAACTTTTTTGTGATTGCACATGGGAAACCCATTTGTTGCTATCTCTTGTAGTTTCTGACTTTGATTTCTTGACTTCCGGTTTTGGACCACTTCCAGTCAAAAGTGAAGCTTCAAACCCAATCCAGTTCTCTAACTTTTTTGTAGATTGCTCATGGGAAACCCATTGGTTGCTATCTCTTGTAGTTTCTGACTTTGATTTCTTGACTTCTGGTTTTGGACCACTTCCAGTCAAAAGTGAAGCTTCAAACCCAATCCAGTTCGCTAACTTTTTTGTAGATTGCACATGGGAAACCCATTTGTTGCTATCTCTTGTAGTTTCTGACTTTGATTTCTTGACTTCCGGTTTTGGACCACTTCCAGTCAAAAGTGAAGCTTCAAACCCAATCCAGTTCTCTAACTTTTTTGTAGATTGCTCATGGGAAACCCATTGGTTGCTATCTCTTGTAGTTTCTGACTTTGATTTCTTGACTTCTGGTTTTGGACCACTTCCAGTCAAAAGTGAAGCTTCAAACCCAATCCAGTTCGCTAACTTTTTTGTAGATTGCACATGGGAAACCCATTTGTTGCTATCTCTTGTAGTTTCTGACTTTGATTTCTTGACTTCCGGTTTTGGACCACTTCCAGTCAAAAGTGAAGCTTCAAACCCAATCCAGTTCGCTAACTTTTTTGTGATTGCACATGGGAAACCCATTTGTTGCTATCTCTTGTAGTTTCTGACTTTGATTTCTTGACTTCCGGTTTTGGACCACTTCCAGTCAAAAGTGAAGCTTCAAACCCAATCCAGTTCTCTAACTTTTTTGTAGATTGCTCATGGGAAACCCATTGGTTGCTATCTCTTGTAGTTTCTGACTTTGATTTCTTGACTTCTGGTTTTGGACCACTTCCAGTCAAAAGTGAAGCTTCAAACCCAATCCAGTTCGCTAACTTTTTTGTAGATTGCACATGGGAAACCCATTTGTTGCTATCTCTTGTAGTTTCTGACTTTGATTTCTTGACTTCCGGTTTTGGGCCACTTCCAGTCAAAAGTGGAACTTCAAACCCAATCCAGGCCCACTAACTTTTTGTGTAGAATTTGAATCCGAAAACTGTTTGTTGCTATCTCTTTTAGTTTCTGACATCTGGCTGTGACTGACAGACGGATGGACAAAGGAAAATGATAGATGATATTTTTTTTAAATTGCCACCTATCATTCCTAATAGAGTATGGTTAATTGAACCGCAACTGTCGAAGTACACCCAGGAACCACTATCTAATATTCAAATCCATATAAAAGTAACCCTTGACTAGGATTTTAACCATGAATTCTTTATCTCCATACATACAGCTGTCAAATAGCTGACTCCATGTATTTTTCTTAAATAAATATGTTACAGAAAATCTGTAGACTGCTAGATTGACTGTATACTCCAACATACATACGGGCACACAACACACCAAGAACACACACACACACACAACACATCATTTTGATAATTTCCCCGCGTACGTCTCCTGACATCATCAAACCCCTTCATCTACTTTAACAGCAATACCTATTCACATGCACACACACACTCATATAATATATTTATAAAAATCTTCATTAGGGCCTTAGGGTTAACATTTTTGAAAATTTTAAAATAAAATTTTGTTGTGAATATAAATATGAATATGCTGTCAAAATTTCATGAAAATCCGTTGACTAGTTTTGGAAATTAGCCTGCACAAAAAAACTCGCTTTGTCTTTATGATATTAGTAAAGATGAACACACCAGGTGATTCATAACCACAAGTGGTAAAGTTGTCGCTATGAATCATCTGTTTAACAGCTATTTTTTGGAGATGAAGGTTCCTGGTTCAAATAAAGGTAAAGGTTCTATAAAGGTTACTTTTATACCGTTTTGAATACTAAAACACTGGTTACCAGTGTTCTTTTATGGTTATCGTTCAATAAACCATACTCTCTCAGGAATGGTCGGCCAGAGTCTGTACAAGACTACACCTCATTTACATGTCATACACAACATCCTCATCCCATTGGGTCATGGGGTTGCTTAAAATTCTTAAATTGAAGATTGCAACGTACACACATTAGGGATAAAAAAAAATTTAGATGTTACTCTTTACTAATGTAATTGTTTTTCTACAGTTTCACGTAGAAGGTAATGTAGATAATGCTGTGTTTTTCTTTTTAGGTAGTTTCACTTTTTATTTGTGCTCCACTGAGAATGAATTTAAATTAATATTACTGCGCAATTAATTGTTGAAGGTTAAGAAAGGATTAATTTAATCACTAATGTGTGTACGTTCCTGTTCAATTTAAAATACAGTAATAATTAACCCCATAACCCAATGAGATAAGGGTGATCTGTGTGACATGTAAATGAGGTGTATTCTTGAACAAACTCTTATCAACTATTCCTGAGAGACTATGGTTAATTGCACCCCAAACATCGAAGTACACCAGTAATCACAATCTAGTATTCAAATCCATTACAAAGTAATTTTACATTAAGTAGAATTTCAATCATGGTATCTTCGTCTCCAAAAATTAGTATTAAACAGCTATAAATGTTACACCACATATGAGGTCATATGGATCATGCCGAAACTCATGTAGTCCACTTTCGGAAAAAATAAGGCTGTTTGCTCCATCTATTGGCAGCATATAGAAAAAAATTACTTTTAATAACAGTATAACTTTCCGAAACTAAATTAAACCCATTTAAATGCTATGGCAACATTACATGTCTTTTCTCAAAACTTGCTTTGTCCATGCTAACATTATTCCATAACTCATCTTGTCCAGAGCCAAACAAATGCCCTAAATCGGTCACAAGTTGTTCTATAGTAGACATTACTTAACCTAAAATTCCTCTTACTTCAATGCTAAGTATGCTAGCTAATTTTTATGTAAAATTTTTAAAACTCAATATAATTTAGGATTTGGGTCACCAGTCTCACCAATGCATGTTCTCGTTGCTTTGAATTAAATAAAAAATTAAACGTGCACCTCTAACTCTAAATCCAAAATTAATGATAGAAAAATGCATTCACAAAGTTTGTGCTAAAGCTTTCTATAATTTGTTGAGACAAGATAAGCCATACATGTTTACAATGTCATATGACTGTCAAACCCAAAAATTCCAGACAAAATAGCTTATTATAATAGGCACAGGCCTATTATATATATAAAAGTAGGATTTCCTACTTTTTCCACATTTTTAAGAATGCCAAATGATAGAATATTGAAATAACTGATCCTCAGGAACTTAAACAGGAAGATTACAAAAAGATACATCAAAGAGATTAAGAGGGATCTCAATGAAATTGGACTGGCAATTGTTGAAGACGCGTTCGACAAGAAACGTTTGACAAGAAAAAAATAAACAGTACTCTCAAAACACACATATTTTATTGGGGAAAAGCAGTAAGACACAAGGTGGAGGTTACAGATGAGATACGGAAACAAAGATCAGACCGTCTCAAAAAGTACTGGCAAAACCGAAACGCTAGACCAATACGTTATCCAAAGAACACTAGAAATTGATTGGCTTAGTGGTCCAATGTGGCCTCAAAATCAAAATTAATAGGCATAGGTAGTTGTTCACTTATAATTTTACTGTTATCACTGGCTCATCACATAAAAAAATAAACCTAGAAAATGTGTTAAGTTTAACATGGATGGAACACAAGTTTCAAGAGCTAAAATGAAATTTCTACATTTCAGGAGCTTTTAATGTTATTTTCAATATTAAATTAATGTCCAAGAGTGACTGACCGAATAGAATAGTACTGCAGCTTACCCTAAGAAAAATGTCAAGTCAGATTGATATTAGATTTTTTGTTTATTACTGAAAGTTAACTTATGTGGACAAAATAAGTTTTGGCAAAACCTACCACAATAAAAGTTAAAACAGCTGTAAATGTTATATGTACAATTTATTGATAGGTAATAAAAATTTGATTTAAAAATGTCTGATATTTTGTTGAAGTCCACTCCAATAGTTCTCAGAAGAAGTTTTGCTAAGAAAAGAGCTGACCAATAATACAGCATAAAAAGTAACTTCTATAACATGATTTGACAAGATCGATCTAAATGAGCTTCTTTCATGTGGAAATGCGCAAGAAATTTTTATACCATGAAGATTGAATCGTTTGTACTTTACTTGATCCACAAACTGCTATCTGAAAAGAATAATGAATAAATCTCTTTCCCTCTTTAACATCGAACCACCCTTTCTCCACCTTTCCTCCTATTTTTTCTCTCTCCTCTACAAAAAACCTGTATCTGCACAACCACACAGTACTTTGTACTTACTTTAATTTTCTCGGTAGGTACTTAAAAAGAAACTGACGAAGAAGTATTTGAGACTGGTGAACCACTGAAAATATTTGCAACGTGCTTGTTCCTGATTAAATAAAAACTTTTACTTTTTGCCCAGTCTAAAAATCATAAGATGTAAGGAACATAATAAAACTTTAAATAAAGTAATATAAACTAAGATACATAGATAAAAATTGTCTTTTAAATTTATTGATATTTGTTGAAGTTCTCAGCTTGCTCAGTTATCAACATCCAGGAACGAATTACTTGATCTTGTAATTATAAATAGTTTCAAATTATCGAAGTTCAGTCTTCAATAATGAAAATGCTCCTTCATAGTCCTTTATTTTAAGATTTTATACTTTTTGGCTTAATAAAAGTAATTTAAAGACTAACTTGATGTTCTTTAGATATAGGTATCAGACGAACTAATGTCCAATAGCCGAGCGAGTGAGAGGGAGATATGTGGCATAACTATGCATGCGCTCAAAGGTCTTTACCGTTATAATTCAAATCTGAAAACATACTACAGTCGTTATCTTGCTTGTTAGTTTACTGCATGCATAAACGCTTGCTCACAACAATGAGTAAAATTAAAGACAATGTTATTGGAACGGCGAGTATAGCTTGTGCGAGTGAGAGCGTTATCCACTCTCTCACTCCCACTGCTAGGGAACATTAGTTCATCTGAATACTGTATGTATTCTCACGACTAGTATCAGCACCTCTCTGGCTGATCTCTTACCCAAGAATGAAGCACTGATGCAAGTACACACTGTCTTTTATAGGTTTATGTATAGGTAACAAGCTATAATTGACGATTGCGCCTATCATGCGGAGGACAGTACAGCCTACTATCTATCCTACTTACATTGGCCAACCCAAAAGCATAAGATGTCATGGTTAGAGCTGTCACTATGATGTATTTAGAAAAGCACATACAGTAGCGCTTCCAACCCCCGCATAGTCCAGTCTTACGCTTGCTGACGATCATCAACTTATATTGCGTTACCTATAATTTGTTCGTTTTTACTTTCTCTTGTCTATATAAATATACAAGAAGGAAAGTATTGTTTTCATGTCGATTTTAAGACATTGAGTTTTCACCGGATATATATGTTTTCAGACCCCCTGAACCCAAAAAAACATGTTTTTAGCGATTAATCTGTGTGTGAACAGAATATCTCAAGAACTTCTGTTCTTGACCACCATTCATCGTACGAAGTTAAAACTTGAAACTTAAGTTAGGTACCGCTAGAGGACCCAACATGAACATTTTCATCAAAATCAGTCAACCGGAAGTAGTAGTTTATTTTTGTCATTTTTCACTTTTTTGCGATTTTCTCAGAAACAGCTCCTACGATTTTTTTTCAAAACGCCTCAATTACTATATTTTTTGTACTCTACTAGATAGGGTAGGCGCCATGTCAGCTGAAATTTCTGGTGAAGGCTACTCTCTCAAGAAAAACCGTTTTTCTTAAGATTGCACCCTTAATATGCATTTTTGGGCAAAAGTGTTAATTAACAAAGTTGTAGACAATTTAAAAATCTACAACTTTTATCTCAAACATTTCTTTGCATAACGCGTACTTTAGCAATAATTAGTGATTTTCTGTTGTTTTTTTTTAATGAAAATCTGTAAAAAAATCGATTTTTTTAAGATTTCAGCCATAGTATGCATTTTACAACAAAAATTTGCATAATAATCAAATTTATAGTAAATTAAAAAATCTACAACTTTTATTTCAAGAATTTTTCTCTACAGAGTCTAGTTTAGCATCAAGAAGTGATTTTCCATATTAAGCCAAACCAAGGTTGGTTTTCATTTGCATCATTCATTCATGATTAAAATAAGGTTTTTTTTATTCCTAATTTGTGTACGTTGCAATCTGTTCAATTTAGAACAATAAGCAACCCCATGACCCAATGAGATGAGGATGATGTGTAAATGAGGTGTAGTCTTGTACACACCCAGGCCGACCATTCCTGAGAGAGTATGGTTAATTAAACCCCAACCAACAAAGTACACCGGTAACCACTGTCTAGTATTCAAATCCGTATAAAAGTAACTACCTTTACTAGGATTTGAACCAGGAACCTTCGTCTCCGGAAATCAGCTGTTAAACAGCTGATTTTGGTGACGACTTTACCTCTAGACCAACCTGGTGGGTTTTATGTTTTTTGATGTTAGTTTTTTTGTTTTATTACTAATGTTATGTTATATTGTTCATATTTGCATTGACAAGAGAAATTCGTGTGAGTGTTTCACACCAGATTTTTTTTAATGTAGTAAGCTATGTTTTGTCGTTCACACTGGATAATTAAATTAAATGTACTTTTAAATGTTGTTTACTTTTAATTAGTATTTGTAAGTTTTACAAAATGTTTATTTAATTAAATATTTTTCATCTGTAAAACTCCAAAAGAGTAATTTTTTAATAATATTAATTATTTTCATGTTGCTTCAAGAAACATTGTCGAATGATAAATATTATCTAATTATGAAGTAAATTGTTTTTAACAGTATTTTAACACTTTCTAATTTTTATTGTTGATGTTTATGAATATAAACTTACTTTAGCATAGAAAAATACAAATTACATTGCTACAGCATATTAATACACTACATACTTTAATATACTGTAATTTTACAACAAAATTGTAAGTTTAATTGAAAAAATGTGTAATTACTTTAATAGTAATAAATTAAAAATGTAATTTCAAATGTAATGTAATGATAACATTAGTTTTCTATATGTAACAAAAATACAAAAAAATTATTCGCTATGACTTGATGCTTGCCATGGATGATGTCACGTGCACTTTTAGGAAATGTCTGTTTGATTATACAGTCCTCTAATAAAATAAAAAAACAAAAAAAACTTCTACAGTTCAGCCGTTGTTAGTTTGCTCCTACTGTCAATAAACAAAAGCCACCTACTACAGGGTGCACGCTAGAGTCTACAACTTTATGGATGTCGTATTCCTATTAAGTTAACTATTTTTTAAATTATAAGTACTTAAAGTACTTAAAACATCAGTCATGATATATGATGAAGGCCTAACAATTTCATTTAAAACAATACTTTTAAGAGTATTTTGTATTTAAATACTTTTGAAAGTATTTTGTTGTTACGTTTTAATCAGCATGTACACATTTTGATACAATGCGCATGCTCAGTGACGTCATTATTTGTTTACAGTAGGAGCAAACTAAGAGAGGCTGGACTATATAATACTGTGTACATTTACGTTTCTTCCTGTAATTAATTTGTCTATATTCCTTAAAATTTGGGGATTTATAAATGTTTAATTATAAACATGAAATTAAGAAGGTTTTTAAAACTTATTTTAATACCATTAAATTTAATAATACTTTATGTTTTCATTCAGTTGGAAATGCAGTATTTTTTTTTTTTTTTTTTTTGCGCCCTGGAGACTCCAGGAGGAGTATAGGACATGTCGTCAGATATAACACCTGAAATACATATAAGAATCACACAATGTATCACTACTATCAAGAAAGAAATTCTTGTAC
Organism: Catonia carolina; assembly: GCA_035578175.1. Lineage (NCBI taxonomy): Eukaryota > Metazoa > Arthropoda > Insecta > Hemiptera > Achilidae > Catonia > Catonia carolina. The sequence continues at coordinate 9,862,006 of JAQMRL010000005.1, read as the reverse complement.
GCTATAAAAAGTTTCACTGATCAAGTAATTTTTCAGATTTTTTTTTAAAGGACTTCAAATCCTCACAACACTTTAAAGATAGAGGTAATTTATTCATGAATTTTCTCCCTGCATAAGTAGGTTTTTGTTCAAACAATTTTGTGGAGTGATTAGCCACATAATAATTATTCCTGTTTCTCGTGTTATGATTGTGAACATTGAAATTCTGCATAAAATTATTTTGCCTAACATACATAATCACCTCAAATATGTAGAGGGAGGGAACTGTAAGCAATTTAAGCTCCTTAAATAGTGGCCTGCATGAGGTATAAATTGAAGGGCTTTCGGGAAAAACAGGCTCAGTCACATTTAAGAATTTTTTCAGGAAACGATTTTGAAAGTTTCCAAGTACAACACAACTCAATTTTTAATATTTTTCTTTGTGGCCACCACCGTAGCGTAGTGGTTAGCACATTAGCCTGCCACGCAGAGGTCCTGGGTTAGAGTCCCGGCCAGGATCTGGAAATTTTCACATGTCAAATACCATTGTTAATGTTACATAATCCACCATAGTCACTAATGACCAAGCAGCTGATGCGACTTTAAATAAATAAATATAATTTTAAAAAATATTTTTCTTTGTATTCATCATTTAGGATATAACTACAGATATTGAGATCTTACTTTGGTTGATTTTTAACAAAGTGAACTCACACTGACATTACAAAAATGATAAAACTCTTCATACTATTAAAAGAAACCACAGTAAAATAGGCTCAGTCCTTTCACTCAGTCTGTTTTTCTTCTGTATTCAGGTCAAAATAAATGTTATCATGATATAAATTGACTTCATAAAAGTTTTTTATTTTACGAACTGACATCTGTCTACTCAATACAACTTTGTTAATTATAATATTACAAATTTTTTAAGATATCATCTAGATATTAAAAATTTAATTTAAAAAAAAAATCTGGTGTGAAACACTCACACAACTTTCTCTTGCCAATGCAAATAATTAACAATAAACCTAACATTAGTAATAAAACATTAGAAATAAACAAACTAACCTCAATAAACATAACCTAATTTTAATCATGAGTGAAAGACGCAAAATGGAAATCGACATCAGTTTGGCTTAAAAATACGGAAAACCACTCTTTCACGCTAAACTAGGCACTGTACAAAAAAATTCTGTAAATAAAAGTTTTAGATCTTTTACATTCCTATAAATTTGATTACATACACTTTTGTCGTAAAATGCATACTAAGGCCGAAATCTTAAAAAAATAATTTTCCACACATTTTCGTGAGAAAATAATATAAAATCGCTAATTACCGCTAAACTAAGCGTTATAAAAAAAAATGTTTGAAATAAAAGTTGTAGAATTTTAAATTCTCTACAACTTTAATTATATAAATTTTTGCGCTAAAATGCATATTAAAGTCGTAATCTTAAGAAAATAATTGTTTTACGTGAAAACAGCCTCACCCAGAATTTCAGCAAACATAGCACCTACCCTATCTTGTAGAGCATAAAAAATTTCGTAAACCAAGCGATTTAAAAAAAAAATCGTAGGACCAGTTTTTGAGAAAATCGCAAAAAAGTGAAAAATTACACGAATAAACTACTCTTTCCGGTTGACCGATTTTGATGAAAATGTTCATGTTGGGTCGTCTGGTGATACTTAACTTAAATTTCAAGTTTCAAGTTCGTACGATGTTCCGTTCTTGAGATATTTTGTTCTCACACACACACACACACACACACACACACACACACACAGACCAATCGCTAAAAACACATTTGTTGGGTTCAGGGGGTCTGAAAATGTGTAGATCCCGTGAAAACTCAATTTCGAAAAATCGACATGAAAACAATACTTTCCTTCCTATATATTCATATAGGCAAAAGAAAGTAAAAATTGAAATGCTCAATACTAATAAAGAAAAATGGGTTTTTTTTTGTTTCTGGCCTTTTTTTGAAATCTTTTCTGGTTTTACTGAAGTGTTTTTGGTTTTCTTTACAGGTTGCTTGTTTGTTTGTAAGTCATGTTAAATCTTAGAATAGAATATTTTAGCTGTGACTTAGCCTATTTATCCGTAACACAGGTGGACTAACTGTTGTTTCCCCCCAGCCTACATTTTACTTTCTCTTGCCTATATGAATATATAGGAAGGAAAGTATTGTTTTCATGTCGATTTTTCAAAATCGAGTTTTCACTGGATCTATACCTTTTCAGACCCCCTGAACCCAAAAAACATGTTATTAGCGATTGGTCTGTGTGTGTGTGTGTGTGTGTGTGTGTGTGTGTATACAAAATATCTCAAGAACGGAACATCATACAAACTTGTAACTTGAAACTTAAGATACATACCACTACTGGACCCAACACGAACATTTTCATCAAAATCAGTCAACCAGAAGTAGTAGTTTATTCGTGTAATTTTTTACTTTTTTGCGATTTTCTCAAAAACTGGTCCTACGATTTTTTTTAAAATCGCCTGGTTTACTCAATTTTTTATTCTCTACAAGATAGGGGTCGGCGCCATGTTTACTGAAATTCTTTGTCAGGCTGTTTTTACGTAAAAAAAGTGTTTTTTAAAGATTATGCCTTTCATATGTATTATAGCACAAAAATTTATATAATAAAAAATGTAGAGAATTTAAAATCCTACAACTTTTATTTCAACATTTTTTTGTATAACGCTTAATTTAGCGGTAATTAGCGATTTTCGGTTTTTTTCTCACGAAAACGTGTGAAAAATTGATTTTTTAAGATTTCTTCCTTAGTATGCATTTTATGACAAAAGTGTATATAATCGAATTTATAGAAAATTAAAAGATCTACAACTTTTATTTAAGCATTTTTCTCTACAGAGCCTAGTTTAGCTTGAAAAAGTGATTTTTCATATTTTTAAGCCAAACAGGTCGATTTTCATTTTCTGTCTTTCACTCACGATTAAAATAAGGTTATGTTTATTGAGGTTAGTGTTTTGTTTATTTCTAACGTTTTATTGCTAAAATTAGGTTATATTGTTAATCATTTGCATTGGCTAGAGAAAGTTGTGTGAGTGTTTCACACCAGATTTTTTAAATTGTTATTACATTAGACATAACCTAATTTTACCAAAAATGATTAGATGATAAAATAGTTCATAGAATTATACAACCCGAATTAAAAAATCTGGTGTGAAACACTCACACAACGTTCTCTTGCCAATGCAAATAATGACCAATATAACCTAACATTAGTAATAAAACATAAAAAATGTACAAAAAAACATAACCTTATTTAAATCATGAGTTAAAGACGCAAAATGAAAATCAACATCAGTTTGGCTTCAAAATACGGAAAATCACTATTTCACGCTAAACTAGGCTCTGTAGAGAAAAATGCTCTAAACAAAAGTTGTAGATCTTTTAATTTTCTATAAATTTGATTATATATACTTTTGTCATTAAATGCATTCTAAGGCCGAAATCTTAAAAAAAATCGATTTTTCACACGTTTTTGTGAGAAAAACCAGAAAATTGCTAATTACTGCTAAACTAAGCATTATACAAAAAATGTTTGCAATTAAAGTTGTAGAATTTTAAATTCTCTACAACTTTTGTTAAATAAATTTTTGCGCTAAAAAGCATATTAAAGCCGTAATCTTAAAAAAGTATTTTTTTACGTGAAAACAGCCTCACCAAGAATTGCAGCAAACATGACGTCTGCCCTATCTTGTAGAGAATAAAAAATTGTGTAAACCAGGCGATTTTTAAAAAAATCTTAGGACCAGTTTTCGAGAAAATTGCAAAAAATTGAAAAATTCTACGAATAAACTACTCTTTCCAATTGACAGATTTTGATGAAGATGTTAATGTTGGGTCGTCTAGTGATACCTAACTTAAATTTCAAGTTTTAAGTTCGTACGATGTTCCGTTCTTGAGATATTTTGTTCTCACACACACACACACACACACACACACACAGACCAATCGCTAAAAACACATTTGTTGGGTTCAGGGGTCTGAAAACTTGTATATCCAGTGAAAATTCAATTTCAAAAAATCGACATGAGAATAATACTTTTCCTTCTTACACATTCATGTAGGCACGGGAAAGTAAAATTCCAATAGCATGTTTAATCATTAGAAATGAATGTATAAAAATCTGGTGTAAAACACTCACACAACTTTCTCTTGCCAATGCAAATAATTAACAATATACCAAACATTAGTAATAAAACATTAGAAATAAACAAAAAAAATAACCTCAACAAATATAACCTAATTTTAATCATGAGTGAAAGACGCAAAATGAAAATCTACCTCAGTGTGGCTTAAAAATACGGATAATCACTCTTTCACGCTAAACTAGGCTCTGTAGAGAAAAATGTTTTAATTAAAGTTGTACATCTTTTAATTTTCTATAAATTTGATTATATAAACTTTTGTCGTAAAATGCATACTAAGGCCGAAATGTTAAAAAACATCGATTTTTCACAGGTTTTCGTGAGAAAAAACAGAAAATCGCTAATTACCGCTAAGGAAGCGTTATACAAAAAAATGTTTAAAATAAAAGTTGTAGAATTTTTATTTCTCTACAACTTTTATTATATACATTTTTTCGCTAAAATGCATATTAAAGCCGCAATCTTAAAAAAACAAATTTTTTACGTGAAAACAGCCTGACCAAGAATTTCAGCAAACATGGCGCCTACCCTATCTTGTAGAGCAGGGGTTCTCAACCTGGGGGGCGTAGAAGATTTTCAAGGGAGGCGTCATCGTATTAGAATAGAAAAAAAGCTATGATTAACCCAGGTTAGTTCCTGCCTTTATATTTCAAACACCATTATTTTATTGTACAACACTCAATGTTAGAGTTTGATGATTTGGTAAACAATTATATTTTAAGTTTTTTGGTTCTGTGGTTTGACTGTATGTTAAACATTTTGTAAAAAGTTACCAAATATTTAATTGTATTACCTGCAAGTCTAACCTTTATCCCATCCCTAAACTCGCTATAGTTACAAATTGAAATTCTACTAAGTACTTGTGTTCACCATATAAGCGGGTAATAGTACAAGTGAGGCGTGACGAAAAGTCAGTATACTAAGGGAGGCACAGAGCCTGAAAGGTTGAGAACCCCTGTTGTAGAGCATAAAAAATTAAGTAAATAAGACGAAAAAATTGTAGGACCAGTTTTTGAGAAAATCGCAAAAAGTGAAAAACTACACGAATAAACTACTACTTCTGGTTGACCGATTTTGATGAAAATGTTCGTGTCGGGTCCGGTAGTGGTATGTAACTTAAGTTCCAAGTTTAAACTTCGTACAATGTTCCGTTCTTGAGATATTTTGTTCACACACACACACACAGACCAATCGCTAAAACACATTTGTTGGGTTCAGGGGGTCTGAAAACGTGTATATCCAGTGAAAATTCAATTTCAAAAAATTGACATGAAAACAATACTTTTCCTTCTTACACATTCATATAGGCACGAGAAAGTAAAATTCCAATAGTATGTTTAATCATTAGAAATGAATGTAAAATAAAAAACATAACCTAATTTTAATCATAATTTAATCGTCCAAATTAACAAACAATAGAACACTAGAATCTTATCACATACTATTAACATTTATACATAATTTCAACCTTCAATCATGTCCACAAAAATATTCTTCTGCCATAGAATCACCACCTTTATGAAATATACAAAATTTGAAATAATACTTTCACAACAGACATCCACCAAGTAGTCCATTGTATCAGGGCAATTGTACATGCAGATGTTGAGTAAAATGTTTAGATTGTATACGAGGTGTGGCTATTAAATAACGAGACTGATGCTGCTGCGGATCAAGGAGGCATGTGCCAACCGCCATTAATAAACAGCTGTTTAGTTTCTTTCTCTACACTATGCAGCTAGTCTCGCTCCTGTAAACAATACCGTTTAGTCAGAGCCTACATTTGTATTATTGTTGTTTTTTTGTTTTGCTGGATAAAATGGTTAGTGTAATAGTAGAGCAACGAATTATTGTGAATTTCACTTTAAACTTGGAAAAACTGCTACTGAAACTTATAATTTACTGAAAGAAGTGTATGGCAGTGAATTTTTATCGCGGGCACGTGTTTTTGAATGGTTTAAGCGTTTTAAACATGGCAGAGAAGACGTTGAAGATGATTCGCAGCCAGGTCGCCCGTCAACGTCAAAAACGGATGAAAAAGTCGATAATTTGATTCAGTCTGACCATCAATTAAGTACTTGCGCAATTGGTGAAACTGTTGGTATTGATAAAAAATATGTACATCAACTTTTACATGACAGTTTTGACATGCAAAAAGTCTGTTTTAAAATGGTGTCTAAAATTCTAACGTTTGAACAACAAGAAGCTTGCAAAAATGTTTGTACTGACACTTTGCATGCGATTGAAATTGACCCAAATTTTTTGGAAACTATAATAACATGTGATGAAATATGGTTTTTTACTTATGATCCAGAAACAAAGCGCCAATCCATCCACTGGAAGAGCCGAACTTCACCGAGAGCCAAAAAAGCTCGGACGAGCAAGTCAAAATTTAAAGCAATGATGATTGTTTTTTTTTATATCCATGGGATTGTGTACCTTCACTGGGTTCCTGAAGGTCAATCAATTAATCAATATTACTACCTTGAGGTACTTTCTAAACTACATCAAAGAGTAAGGAAAATCGCCCCGAAATGTGGAAGGACAAATCATGGGTTCTCCACCAAGACAATGTGCCAACTCATTCTGTGTTATCTGTCAAGAGGTTCCTAGCCAAGTACAGCATCTCTGTGTTAGAACATCTACCTTATTCTCCAGATCTTGCACCATGTGACTTCTACCTGTCCCCTAAGGTGAAATCTGCATTAAAAGGGACAAGATTTGAGTCTGTGGAAGCTGTAAAAATAAAAGCGGCAGGTGTCCTGAAGACGCTGACAGAAGATGACTTCAAGCACTGTTTCCAACAATTGAAAATTCGCATGGAGCGTTGTAGGGATAGAGAAGTGTATATTGAAGGTGGCAATAACTAATTACATATAAAATTAAAAGTTTTACGTCAGTCTCGTTATTTAATAGCCACACCTCGGTAAATTATATTTACATTCTTAGGGCATACTTTCAGATATGTACTCGCAAATGCACAGTTAAATTTGAAGATGAAGAGAATATTTTCTTACAGAATACACATTTATATGGTCTCTCCCTACTATGTACTCGCAAATGTTTATTTAAAGAGGAACGCTCTGCAAACATCTTACCGCATAATTTGCATTTGTAGGGTCTCTCCCCTGTGTGTATTCGCACATGTTTCGTTAAGTCACAAGATCTTGAAAACACTTTATTGCAGAAGTTACATTTACACAGTCTCTCCCCTGTATGAAATCGCACATGTGTAATGAGTGAGGAAGAATTTACAAACTTCTTCTTGCAGAATTTACACTTGTAAGGCCCCTCCCCAGTGTGTAGTCGTACATGATCGGTTAAGTTATCAGATCGTGTAAACACCTTATTGCAAAATTTGCACGTGTACGGTTTTTCCCCTGTATGTAAACGCACGTGTCTGCTTAAATGATTAGTCTGTCTAAACATCTTATTACAAAACTTACATTTAAAAGGTTTCTCCCTTGTATGTACAAGCATATGTCGAATTAATCTGCAATTATATCTGAAAGTTTTTGTACAAAAATTACAACTGAAACATTTAGACTTGTCAGATGAATCTGACTGGTTACTCATATTAACCATTGATTTTGAATAAGTTTTAATGTTATTAGAATTAATCAATCCACTAGTACCCGCATTGACATGAGACTTCAATTGAGTTTTAGATTTTGTCTCAATCTGTTTATGTTCGGTATCCATAAATTTCGAAATTATTTTCTTGCACTTCTGTACATGAGTTTCTATTTTCTCCTTCTGTAGGTATATCCTACAACATCCATCACAAACAAAGGTACCTTCAAGAGTACAATCATGTTTTTCATATGATAACCTATTATAAAAAATGTTAACACAAATTAAACACGAAGAATACAGTTCTTTCATTCTCTTCATCCACAAATTATGTGCTGTATTACGTAATTTCTTTTTACAAATCTGACAGTGGACATTGCTTATGTTTTTACTCTTGAAGTAAATGGTCGTCCTTTGGCACAACTCACAGATAATAGAGGAGTTCGTACTGCTTGTTGAAGCGTTTGCTGCTTCAACAACATTTTCATCAGTCACCTGCAAAAAGAAACAAACACACATTATTTCAGCTGAATTTATTGTCACAGGGTAAACGCATCGTAAATGTTGGTCACAGGTTGCTGGATGGCGCTGGTCGCAGTTACTGATTCACGCTGGAGAGTGCACACAGTGGGAGCATGTAACTGCATGCTTAACCCTTTCACTGCCACGTTATAAAACCGTGGGTTAAACCAGTGAGCCAGGTTTTTTAAATATTTTTTTGGATGCATCTTAAGTTTTTAAACATTTTAATTTTTACTGGTTTTATCAATTAAAATTATTTCTTTGTAGCCGATTTATTAAAATTTATATTACTTATTCCACTATTTGTATCACTAAAATCATGAAAAACATGAATAAATTTATAGGAAGCCTACTGGTAGCTTTCCGAAGTAGGCCTAACCTTTTTACGTCATTTAAGTGGAGATTTAATTACACCAGATCGTTCTTCCATGTCACTATCACTATCACTAATGGCTAAATCATAATGGGAGAGGAATAAAAAAAAATTAATTTCATTATCGACAAAAATTAATTTCATTATTTCGTGTTTACAAACAAAACAGGCCACGCAGAAATGAACATATCTCTTTACTTCGTACTTGATTTCATCGACAAAGAAGAAAAAAGTCAACAGTAAATGCATAAATACAGTTGGTAACACTTACTGGAGGCAATTCAAACACTTTCAATGTCAATTGAATTAAATCATTTTTGACAATACGATTTAAAACTTCGAAACGAGTTAACTCGTGTTTGGCGTGTAAGCATGGTAAGCCCACTGCATGTATACTCATGTTTGGAAGTGAAAGGGTTAAACCTTCATTCAGTTGTCGGTATTTCAAGATGAGTTCCAGTAGCAGCAGTGATGATGAATTATTTTCCATGGAAAACGTTAATAAGAAAGTGTTATATTTAAGACGATACCATTAGTAACATTAAAAAGAAAAAAAAATTTTAGGGCGAGTATCACCATCAAAGTTTTGTTTTTCTATTAGAAATAAATAACAGAGAAAGTATATATATTTTTTACCTTTTCTTGATAAGTTGTATAGGAATAAAAATAAATTTTTTTTAATCATTTATGACAAGTTATCTATCTATAAGTTAATTAATTGTTGTTTCTTTAAATATTAAGTAAAGATGTTTACTTTTTTAGTTATAGTATTTAGGAAGTTTCATATGATTGTATTGTTTGCATTTTAAATTATTTATAATTATTATTATTTGTTGTTGTTGTTGTTGTTTAGGTCATCAGCCGAAAGGCTGGTTAGAACCTCTAGAGGTTTTACTAAGTAAAACGAGGAGTGAGGTGGTTTACCATTGCCTTCCTCACTGAGTGAAAAATTACGCTTATCAGCATGCCAGGCCCTCTGAAAGGCACATATTTTCCATTCTGCAAATGACACCTTCACTTCATTCACCACAGGGTCTGGCTGTATAATGAAATTCATTACTTTCAGAGGAGACAACTCTGATTAGTGTCTTTTGCACCTCTACCTCTTCTGTACTTAAATGATTCAGTCATTTAATTGGCTGACCATGTGATAAGAAACAGAACTATTTATTTTAGCCCTGCAACGGACAGATTGAGTGTAAATAAATTGACACTCCACCTGTCTGTTAAGGGCAGTATTATTATTTATAAACAAGGAATAAATAAAATAAAATAAAAAATTTTCCACAATTAAAACAAGATAGACAGATTTTTTTTTAAAAAATGTGATAAAAAATTTTCCACAATTAAAACAAGATAGACAGATTTTTTTAAATATGTGAGAACATTGAATACCTTGAGAATGACTCTTGAACGTTTAATATTTATATACCGTATTTAAGATTAATTTATTAATACAGTCAATTCCGATAATTGGATCGCTGGTTAATTGTGCAGCCGGTCTTTTGGGAAAATTCTTTAAAGAACAAAAACAAAACAGGATTTCACATTGGTACTCCGTTTATTCGGTCCAAAATGTTACTTATTGGGGTCAATTCGATGTACATAAATATGTTTTATTAAAACCATTACAGGCCAGCGTCATTTTCATCACTACCAGTTTAGAAATGTCAGAGCACGGTCAAGTGATTTGTTTTGTGCATTTGTATGAGCATTTTTGGAACCCAACTAATAATAACTCAAGCAATCTGACGCAAAACAGTTTTCAAAACTTGTGGAAATTCTTCTGAAAGCATTGTTATTGTGAATCGTCCATTCTCTTTAATTTTTTCACCGCAATCTTGACCAAATCATTATTGACAACAGAAGGCCACCCACATTGTAGTTTGTCGTTGACATCTGTAGTTCATTAAATCGTTGTCCGTAGTTCATTAAATCGCCTAATCCAATTTCACACCACTCCATACCCTATTGCACTTTCATTATAAATCTCTGTAATCTGCAGATGAGTTTAGGCTGTCTTAACGTTCCTTGCATTCAAAAACTGGTTAACAGAACAAATCGAAGGGTAAGCAGTGAACACTGGTTGCAGGTTGCTGGTGATAGGTCGCTTACAAGCGGGAAACTGCTAGCAGAAATATCCTATTATATTTTAATCAGACGTCTCACAGTAAACGCTGATGGTAGACCCTGCACGCTGGTCACTTGCACATATCAACTAACGGGTTTGTTTTGTATAAACCTGCATGCTACTCTGCTGCCAGATTGCAGTGAACTTGGCGTTCCATAATATGCATATACCGGGAGTCCCATGAAGAGGTTGCTATTTTTGAATTAATATGCTGGACGTATCACACACTCTACAGACTGGAAACTTTACAGTTATAATAAATAGATATGTAAAAAAAACCCTTAAGTTTCATTTGCTTATGATTAATCAAAACAAAATGGCGGCAAGTAATTTTATTTGCATAACCATTTCAAATTGGTGATTTGTTACAATGTTACTTAAGTAATAATATGAAAGTGATAAATTATTAATGAACACAATTTGTTTCATTAACCTTTATTCAAACTGATGTCCATCAATAGCTATGCACTGATAACAACGGAACAAAAATGAATCATAAGCGTTTTTGAAAAATTGCCGAGATATCAACAGTATCATTTTTGTTATTAATTTCTTATTCCACCATTTTGTTTTGATTAATCATAAGCAAATAATACTCAAGGGTACTTTTTTACTTCTTCTTGCCTAAATGAATAAATAGAAAGGAACGTATTGTTTTCATGTCGACTTTTCAAAATCAGGTTTTCACCGGATCTACACGTTTTCAGACCCCTTGAACTCAAAAAATATGTTTTTAGCGATTGGTCTGTGTGTGTGTGTGTGTGTGTGTGCGTGTGGGTGTGTGGACGTGTGTGTGGGTGGGTGGGTGGGTGTGCGTGCGCGTGCGTGAACAGAATATCTCAAGAACGCAACATCGTACCAACTTGAAACTTGAGTTAGATACTACTACCGGACCCGACATGAACATTTTCATCAAAATCGGTCAACCGGAAGTAGTAGTTTATTCGTGTTAATTTTTTACTTTTTTGCGATTTTCTCAAAACAGGCTTCTACGATTTTTTTTTACATAGCCTCTTTACTAAATTTTTTACGCTTTACAAGATAGGGTAGGCACCATGTCTGCTGAAATTCTTGAGGAGGTTGTTTTCCCGTAAAAAAATTGTTTTTAGATTGCTGCTTTATTATGCATTTTAGCGCAAAAATGTATATAGTAAAAGTTGTAGACAATTTAAACAAATGAATCAATTTAATTACCACAATTGTGTTATTTTTTTGTGCAGCTTTTTGCATACAGCATCCTACAACTTTTATTTCAAACATTTTTTTTGTATAATGCTTAGTTTAGCAGTAATTAGCGATTTTCTGTTTTTTCTCACAAAAACGTGCAAAAAATTGATTTTTTTAAGATTTTAGCCTTAGTATGCATTTTATGACAAAAGTGTATATAATCAAATTTGTAGGAAATTAAAAGATCAACATTTTTTATTTAGAGCATTTTTCTCTACAGAGTTTAGTTTAGCGTGAAAGAGTGATTTTTCCTATTTTGAAGCCAATCTGAGGTTGATTTTATTTTTGTGTTTTTCACTCATGATTAAAATAAGGTTAGGTTCATTTGAGGTTAGTTCTTTGTTTATTTATAATGTTTTATTACTTAGGTAATATTGTTCATTATTTGCATTGGCAAGAAAAAGTGGTGTGAGTGTTTCACACCAGAGTTTTTTACATATCTATTTATTATAACTGTAATGTTTCCAGTCTGTAGAGTGTGCGATACGTCTTGCATATTAATTCAAAAAATAGTAACCTCTTCGTGGGACACCCGGTAAAATAACAACTTGTTTATTAAAATGGCAACTTACGATGTTGTGGAAACAGAATTGTTAATATCTAAATATTAATAAATATATTTTAAATATCTAAATATTAAACGTTTCCAGAGTCATTCTCTTGTATTTAAAATAAACCTGTCTCTATTGTTTTTTAATTGCGGAGAAAGATGATGATACTACCTGTACAATTTTCTGTTCTTATTAATATCACTTACGGTATCATCGTTAAACGATAACAATTTAGTCTAAACATTTTCTATAAGAAATAATTTATCATCACTGCTGCTAATAAAAATCATCTTAAACCCTTTCAATCCCAATTTTTTTAACTATATACAAAAAATATCTGTTCATTGTTAAATACAACAATATGAATTATGTAAAATTATGTTCAGGCTTCATAAACAAAATATATTCTCTTACTTAGATTTGTAGCAAAAAAACTAAATATGATTTTAATTTTAAAGTCATCATTTAAGACAAAATATTTTACAATTAAAAATATTAATAAAATTGATAAAATCACTTTTTACAAACAGCCTAAAAATTATACTTGTATAAATATAACCAACTACGGTGGCATGCGGGCCACACATGCGCAGTAAGTAGCTCCCCCACCACAGCGTCATAGCCTGATACAGGCAGCCTCTAAAGTAGTACTCACTACTCATTGTGTTCTGTTCATGCGGTAGTAGTTTTGACATTTGTGTCGCTGTCGAACGCCGCACGCCGTTGAAATTAGTTACACGCGTACAAAATACAGGAAAAAATGTCTGCGATTCATTTTGGGGTAATAAGCAATAAGTTTTTTCTAAATGATGTACCTATCATAAGTTTTGACAGGCCCGAAAGAGAAGTACGTCATACCCTCATTCTGTTATATTTACTATACAGTTCTTTTTGTTAAAATAACATTTATAGTGTAATAAAATAAGATTCATTAGGAAGCGAAAGTAATTTTTTCAGAATTTTTTGATGAAAAATGAGCTTGTTAAAGTGTAGTGAACGAAACTGGCCAGCAGAGTGCCCTACCGTACCACGTATTGTCACTATTGTGCTTGAACACCGTGCACTGATTGAAATGAGTTGAGGGGAAAGGCGGATGCAACACATTCTCTCTCTAGTTGAGGGGAAAGGCGGATGCAACACATTCTCTCTCTGTCTCGCTACAGTCCCTACATGCCGCCATAATTGGCGAACAGTATACGTACGTACGACATATTCGAAGAAATGCTACTTTATTTTAGTAAATGAACATGAATATTTAAAACTAAAATTAATTTTTAAAAGAAACTAATTAATGGTCGCCTCCGTAACGCAATGGTCAGCATGCTACACTGCAAAGCGGAAGTCTCAAGTTCGATTCCTGGCTAGGGTATAGAAAATTATTAAACTTCTCACCCAGCGTTCCTAATCCAAAGTATTCGCTAATAACTAAAATTTTGATGTCTGTTATTTCACTCCGGTGTGACTTCTTCGTCACACTGGGTTAGAAAGGGTTAAAATACCGACAACTGAATGAAGCTTTAAGCGCGTATTACATGCTCCCACTCCAGGCAGTGGCCAGCATGAGTCAGTATCTGCGACCAGTGCCATCCAGCAACCTGAAAACAGCGACCCGCGACCAGGGTTCACTGTACCCTTACCCTAACCATCGACAGATCCATCAATTTTTCTAAACATTATTAAAGACTATGGTAAACATAAAACACAATACTAATCAACCATAATGGCATCAGCACGGATCAAATGAACTAAGGAAAGAGAGTGCATTTGCGGAGTGCTGACAGTAACACTGCGTGGCATTAGAACAAAACGGAACTTACTTTCCGGATACACCACATAGATATAAGCTAAAATAAAAGGTGGAGAGGTATTTCAGCAGAACAATTTTGGAGCACATAATTAAAATGTGTTTATTACGTTTGTAAATACTCATGTATTATGTCAGAATCCTTTTTCACATCTGGAAATAAAAGGTAGAACTCTCCGCATTCTTGCCATTTTTGATACTACACTCGGTTCACCGTAAGAAAGATATCTCAAGTAAACAAATACTGATGTCACTGAGCATGCGCATTATTTAAAAATGTGTACACGCTGATTAAAAAGTAAGAACAAAATACTTTCAAAATTATTTAAGTATAAAATAACTTTAAAAGTATTTTTATAAATGAAACTGTTAGGCCTACATCATATATCATGACTAATGTTTTAAGTATTGATCAATAAATGTTTACAAACATAAGGCCTATACTTAATTTTCATTCTTTTTCATAAATAAATGTGGTTACAAATTATACGTATTACCTCTGATCTGTATGACGAAACAAGAGAACTTTAAAAGTAACCATTTTTATTTTAATGATTAGTCATCTAATATTAGTTTTGTCACTTGTTATTTCACAATTAAATTTGATGATGACTTATCCAAACCTGTAAATCTCTCCACATTTTTAACAGAGAACATGTCGTTGTTATATTATACTACCAGTTCGCTTTTGACATTGTATTATCTCGCATCGTTCTTACATGCATTATAATTTATTTTCAATTACGAATTTAGTTTTGTAGTATTTTTTGGTTTTTCATTTCTATTTATCGTTTAATTCTGTATATGGTTAAAAGCACGTATCAGTTATCATTGTGATGTTTTCGTTAAAAGTGTTGCACTTTTTCTGAGTAACCACTTTATCAGCTGATTCAGTAACTGCTGTTTGTTTACTCGAGATATCTTTCTTACAATGAACCGAGCATACTTTTTTTTTCTGATACTTTTTAGTATACTGAATAAAGAATTAATATTATATACATGGTTTTGTGGGTATAAAAAACAAAACGTTTCGTAAGGATGATGATTCAAGTTTACGTCATATGGTACTGCAGTATATCCTACAGAACCGTGCAGCAGATATAAACAGACGATGGGTTGAAAGTCAGTAAAAAGGATGCGTAATTATGTTTCACTCTACCAACGCCTTCAGGCATAACAACCGGCGACAGATTGGATGTTATATAATAGGCCTACTGTATGAATTCTTTCTCCTGTTACTGTTGTATTTAGCATTTAGTATAATGTTCCAATTAGAATTGAAATATATATTTATAACTAACAAAATACGATAACAGAAAACACTTACCAATGTTTATAGTGCTTTCGTGTATCTTGTACACATCTTCAGTAAATTAAAATTTTTTTTCACATCAAAATTTAAAGAATTTTAATTTACTGACGATGTGTCTTCAGTAAATTAAAATTTTTTTCACATCAAAATTTAAAGAATTTTAATTTACTGAAGATGTGTACAAGATACACGAAAGCGCTATAAACATAGGTAAGTGTTTTCTGTTCAACTACGCCGGCCGCATTGGTGTAGTTGGTAATGTGCTCGCCTCTCATCATGCGGTCTTGGGTTCGAATCCCATTCAGGCAAGGCATATTTTCATACGTTACAAAAATCATTTCATCCTTCACCGTCTGCATTAGCAGTAATTGCAGAAGAGTCTGACTTTACACAAAAAAAAAATCTGGTGTGACACACACAACTTTCTCTTGCCAATGCAAATAATTAACAATAAACCTAACATTAGTAATAAAACATTACAAATAAACAAAAAACATAACGTTACTTTAATCATGAGTGAAAGACATTAATTGAAAATCAACCTCAGTTTGGCTTAAAAATATGGGAAATCACTCTCTCACGCTAAACTAGGCTCTGTAGAGAAAAATGCTTTAAATAAAAGTTGTAGATCTTTAAATTTTCTATAAATTTGGTTATATACACTTATGTCGTAAAATGAGTACTAAGGCCGAAATGTTAAAAAAATCAATTTTTCACACGTTTTCGTGAGAAAAAAACAGAAAATTGCTAATTACCGCTAAACTAAGCGTTATACAAAAAAATGTTAGAAATAAAAGTTGTAGGACTTCAAATTCTCTACAAATTTTATTAGTGAAAGTGAAAAATTACACGAATAAACTACTACTGCCGGTTAACCGATTTTGATGAAAATGTTCGTGTCGGGTCCGGTAGTGGTATGTAACTTAAGTTTCAAGTTTTAAGCTCGTTCGATGTTCCGTTCTTGAGATATTTTGTAAACACACACACAGACCAATCGCTAAAAACTTGTTTTTTGGGTTTAGGGGGTCTGAAAACATGTAGATCCGATGAAAACTCGATTTTGAAAAATCAACATGAAAACAATACTTTCCTTCCTATATATTCTTATAGGCAAGAGAAAGTTAAAAGAAAAAAAAGTGTTTTCTGTTACCGAATTCTGGTTATTTTAATTTTAAATAATATGGCTGTTTATAATCCTACATAGGATGTTTGATAAAATAAGTTCCAATTAGAATATACCAAGTTTCATCTGACAAGCAAAGAACACAATTTTTGTAACTCGAATAGATCACACTAAGTTCAATCACAATTTTAATACTTTTATGTTTTGACAAGCTGGAGGGTTCCATGGGATAGAGTAGAGTACCCAAAAACAATTTGTAAATCAATTCATGCCATAACTTTTTCAATGAAACATTTGTTACCTTAAGAGGATCTTCCTCATTTTTAACGAATATCATTTCACATTCCATTCTGGATATCGTTGATAAATAAAATTCAATGATGGATAAACTGCAGGAGGGTCAGTTGATAGAAAAGCTTGGCATATGAATATATGAATTCAAACTGGAAAATAAAAAATATCAAAATTATTACTTAGCTACAGACAAACAATAAAAACTACAGTTTTTAGCAAAGAAATTACACAATTACTAAATTGTTATTTAGCGAAGAAATTACATAAAAATTTGGTAACCCGAAAATTTTTAGGTCGCAACCCCAGGTTGCCCGAGAAACCGAAAAAACTCAAAGTATCATACATTCAAACCTCAACATTCAAAGTTAAAATTTTGAAACTTTAAACATTAACCTAAAACTTCTAAATTTTCAAATTTTAAATTTTGAAACTTCAAACTTGATCTTTAAACTTTCATATCTCCATATATCAAAATATTGTGATCCACGCAACCCCTTTGGCGGCCGAACTTCACTTTCTGGCAAATGGTTGTGATCCACTTATGAATTCTGATCCACCGACCCCTCTGAGGCCGAGACACGTAAGCGGCGCGAAGCGCCGCTGGAGTGGCAAATTTGAGTCTGTAACAGTAATTTTAACAACAATAAGGTCACTGCCCAGTATGTACTGGACTGTGTATTTTCATAACTAGGGCAGACTACATCAACTATACAAACAGTACCCGGTTTAAAATTTTGCTGCTCCTGCCCATACATTCACATTGGCTATGTAAATTTCTCTGCAATGTTCATTAAAATTAAAACCAATTAACGATTGCTTTTGTTACAGTACCTGATAACATAGCGGGAAGAATATTAAGGGGGTAGTCAACTCAAGAAGATGATTTTTTTTAAATTTTGATTGGTTTTTGCATTTATTTGAAGTTTAAAATTTTCTGAAGCACAACATTTGTTTACTTTGTTTGTACGTTGACAAAAAGTTATAAAAACTGTTTAAAATAAAGCTCACTAGCAAGGCGAGTGAAATTATTCCTTACACTTAAAGTTTTCCAGAAATGTAGTTTTTGCATGATTGTACATTCTTGGGAATTAAATATTTTGGTTTGTATTTGAGATATTTAGATGATCTTTTTTTCAAATGTTCATAATTTTTCTTACTCTATTATCTGTAGAATGATTTTACAAAAACCTTAATAGGAATTTAGTTAAAAAATAATTGGTGAATAGTACATAAAATAAATGTTTTTGAAAACTGGTTTTTCTTCAATTAATTTCTTTTAAGAAAATATACATACAAGAGCATACAACAAATAATAGACAGCAATTTTCCATATTTTTTAGCATAAGAATCATGTTGATATCTTTCTTGGTTCCTGCGATATTTGATTCCCCATAAAAGCCCGCTTTCCCAACCTCACCCTTATATTAGGGGCTGTAATTAATTTTTTGGCTTGGTTCAAATGGTAGATCATTACTATTAAATTACTCTTTCATTTAAAATAAATAATGACAAATTATAGCCAGAAGTTTTGATTTTCATTTTCTGGGTTGACTACCCCCTTAAGGTCTTGGGTCTTTTCCGTTTTCTGTATGCTACTATCAAATCCGAACTCCGTGAAGGGTTACACAATTCTCCCACTCCTGCATCTAGCGCACCAATCTGACTAGTAATCCTGCCTAATGTTAACTCCACTCCCATTTCACAGTTAGTTACTAACACATTTTACTATGAATTTTGTAGAGTTACTTAATAATATTCGGATGGAGGAAGATGCTTCAGAGTTCCTTCAGGAAATGGGGTTATTGCATAATCCTAGAATATGTGGCACCTAAAAACGTCTGTGTGAAACACTCACATGACTTTCTCGTAAATAATTAAAAAATATAATATAATAGAGTGTTGTAAAAGCAGAATAAAACAATCAAAATATGAAATAAAACAACAAAATGTGTAACATAGTACTAAATACTGGGACTGGGAAGGACGTGTGTACACATGTGTGAATGTGTCTGTCACAGTAGAGTTTCAGTAAGGGGGTGGGAGAAATGAACACTAGTGCAACCCTTCAGGGAATTCGGATTTGATAGTGGCATACAGAAAATGGAAAAGACCCAAGGTCTCTGCCCACTGGATTAAGTTAAATGTTCAGTCACTGTTGTAAACATTAAGAATATATAAGAGAAACTGGTCCAACCATTTACTTTGCATGCCAGCACACAGACTTCCACTGAAAGCATGGAAATATAAACCGAGGGAAGCAAGGCTTGAGAAGACCTAAAAAGATATGATGCCAGAACAGGCCACTGAGCCTAATCCTTGACAGATGATGATGAATGCAGATTTCCTATCTAATAACCACTAAAATTTCTTGAATTTGTGATAAAGTTCTTTCCTTTTCTTTTTTGCATGTTCTTTCCAGCAAAGTTTTACATAGAGGGTCATGCCAAGATATTTTGCTGTTGATAAAGAAACCTAACAAACTTTCTGACTTTTATAAAAAACATAAAATAATATTTTGATATAGATTGTATAACGGCCAGTCAACTATGGCGTAACAGAAGAGGCAGCACTTGCAGCCTAGACTTGGGGGAAATAGGTTACGATTCTGTCTTCGTTTTTTATTCTTTCTTCAAGTTAAGTGGTTAAGGCGGCCATTTAACAGCTGATTTTCGGAGACGACGGTTCCGTGGTTCAAATCCTAGTATATATCCTTAAATACGGTAGTTACTTTTATATGGATTTAAAATACAAATCCGTATTGTAGTACATGACTACAACTTATTTGCACGTCACAGATATCATCCTCATTTCATGAGTCATTGGGTTGCTTATTGTACTAAATAAGCCATACTCATGAGGGATTAAAAAAATTCTTCACCTTCAAAATAATCAATTGCTGCAGCGGGAGTAAATTTTTTTACAGCAACATCAATGTCAAATATATTCAGTGCAGCACAAATAAAAAATGAAACTAACTAAAACAAAAACGACAGCAGAATTTACATTACCTTCAACAGCAAACTGTCGGAAAACCCTTCCGTTAGTGTAATATCTAAACGACCACAAAATAATTACTCTCGCAATACACATTTAGAATATTATTTAAGTCACAAGCTTCCTTAATTCGTTGTCTAAAAGAACAGCAATGTTTAGTTGATTACTTTGAGTTCTTTTTTTAGTTGTTTAGTATCTATCTACAAACAAGAACGTACGAATGTACGAATCTCGGATATCATTCATGAAAAAGAATAACAACAATACATAAAAAGTACACAAACAGCTGTACACCATTCGCAAATGGCGTCTTCAGTGTTTCTGAAAATTCAACCAAACCAAAGTATTTCCAACAAACAATGATAATTTTTCAAACAAACTATAATAGTGGTTTTATCATTAATACTAAATCAGTTAAGAAATGAAACTCCTATGATTTCATCTAACAAAAACCATTAAACTTGTATTTTGTAGAACATAGGTTAAGAAGGATGCATTACAAAAACTGTTGCTATGGCTCAGTTTGTTATGGCTGACCATTAGTTCAGCTTGGCGCGAAAATATATTGCATTTTCCAAACAATTCATTCCAGACGCCATATAACTCACAAAAGCCGATCGATTTAGAGAATTTTTGTCATGCTAGCGTCAGTAGGTTGTCCGGTGCAGGAAATTTGGGAGAAGTAAGAGAGAGATTGATGTGAGGATTACATCAAAAACTACTTTGAGGACAAAGAAAACGCTTTCAAGCTTGCACTTATCCACATAGATTGATGTTTACGTCGACACGAGTCATTGCTTTTGGAGTCCGGGGACTGCCTGTAGTTTATGACGATTCGACAGAGTTGGGCCATGAGAAGCTGATGTACAGTACAACCTCATACCACAATTTTGAAAAGGCTTTTGTCGACGAATGGGAACATCGGCTTTCGCCGTATCAACTAAAAGTTCTTGACTACATGAATAAGCAGCAAATGCAATACCAGAAATGTGTTTTTAGACGACCTTGGGCAGATCAAGAAAGACACTTCTACTCAGAGTAATTTCATCATTTTAAAAGTATTAAATGACTGATACGTTTTAACTCCTTTACCGTAAATGTTATATTTTAAACATCCAGCCAAATGGTTTTGTTAGGTTATATAAAATCGCATCAACTGCATTGGATATTAGCGACTGCGATGTTTTACGGTACAGAATCTGTATATTTTAACATTATAATAAATTTCTTTTGTTTAGTTGTGAATGGAATCCTGGACTATCGGTTATGCTTGAGCATAGCAATCTAGCAGTCTTACATTTGAATCAGAAATATCAGAAAGCCCATAAGACAAAATTTTACATTTATTTTTTTAGTGCATTTTAGGACAAACTGAATACAAACACACCATCCCTACAAAAATCACATAAGTTTGGCTTTCCTTAAGTAATATAGTATAACACAAAGAAAAGCTTATCCTTAAGGATATAAAGTGCTTCCTTCTAATTAAAAAAATGAAAGTGGATGATTTTTTGATGCTTAAGGTCTATTTTCTATTGGATAAGGCTACTCAAAGTTTCTATGCATAAGTCTTTTTAAGGGAGATTACTACTACTGCTCGTGACAACAACGAAAACGTGAATAGCCCTGAAAACCAACATTTTTCTTTCTGAAAGTTACAAATTTCAATTTTTATTACTGCAACAAGCAATTTTAAGTCACTAATGTAAACTAGTGAAATAGATGAATGAATACTTGTACAACACATTTTCTTCACGTCTACCAACATACCTATTTTAGGGAAAACAACATAGGTTAGTATTTTATTCCAATTTATTTCAGAAACATCTTTAGTCAAAATTTTCAACATTTTTTTAAAGAAGTGGCTTTCTTTAAAAATACAAAAGTATACATTTTATATTTAAAGGGACAGGCCGCTGAACAAATTATGTATTTTAATATTGGTTTTTTATTGAAACGTAGTAAATTACCAGTTTTTTAATTTTCTAAAGGTTAGAATTTTTGATTTATGGGCTTTCTGAAATGACCAATTCAATTGGCCCATGAATGCGATCCACTGAAATTGGTCGTTTCATTATGCAGTGTATTTGTTAAAACTAGTCATGAATTTGGAACAGGGAGATCTATATCACTGTATATAGTGCTACATATCTCGCTTTTATCTTTGTTTTTTTTTTTTGTTTTTTTGCTCTTTTTCACTATATTATATAGAGGGGTCTAGTATCAAAATCAGCCACATCCATTTCATAAAAATTTTCAGGAAAGCAAAAAGACTGTTAAATTTAAACTGCAGTATTTACCGTCTTAGTTAATAGTTCAAATTACCAGACGTATTAAATTCTACATTAATGTGTCTAAACATAATAAAAAATATGTCTTCATTCGGGGACTTGGCTGGTTTGAAACAAAAGTTTACTGTTTTTTTTGTGAAAAATCACGGTTTTATTTATTAAGGTAAGCCATGAATTTCATCATTTCAACTAGTTTAATAAAGTAATTATTCCTAACTATAAATTATTCAAAAAATACACTTTTTATTAAGTATGATGTTGTGCTAAAATTAAATTGTTCAAAATCGATATGTTTCATGCAAATTATGAATAATCACTCTGTCACATGTCACATTAACAAAATTAAACAATACTGTAATAAAATTGTCTTAACATAACTGCATTAACTATAAAACTATAATTTATACACATTATATTACTTACTATATTTATACATTGTTTTTGATCGAATATAATTTAGTTCCCCACAGAAGAGCACTAGCTCGCCCACTTGCTATTTCTGTAATTATGGATGTGGCTTCTTTTGAAAATAACTTGACAATTTCATTGGCTGTGGGTGGTTTTGATGCAGATTCTCCTACTTACTATGTCCTTAACATTGAAAACTTGTAAAAAAGGACAGAAACAATTTTTATTTATTTTGGATGTGGCTGGCAATATAATAGTGCTAGAAAGCACTATTATATTGCTTAATTATTTTTTTGTGCTGTGTTGTATTAAATATTAAATTTATAGGTTTTTTTCTAAACTT
Source organism: Catonia carolina (assembly GCA_035578175.1). Taxonomy (NCBI): domain Eukaryota; kingdom Metazoa; phylum Arthropoda; class Insecta; order Hemiptera; family Achilidae; genus Catonia; species Catonia carolina. Next base: position 9,838,898 of record JAQMRL010000005.1, on the reverse strand, counting down.
TATTCAGTATTTAGCAGTAATGTACTAAACTATATTCTTTGTAGATACAATAATTATGTAATAATACTTTTATAACTCAAGTCTAACATGTGTCCATTTACTAAAATCCATTCAAAATTTCCATGTTCTGGATAACTCAACAACCCAAACTTGCCACCCGCAGGATTCACAAAGTGTTGAGTTGGTGAGGTTCTACTGTACTGTAATGTATTTAAATTATGCAGTATTTATTTGCTTTTCTATTTTAATTTCAGGTTTCATCCGTTTGGTAGAAACAAACTGATAAGTCATTGCCTCTTGATTGAAGTATGGCTTGACATTACAACAAAACATAGAGAGAGTAGTTCAGAAGAAATTTTCCAGTATTTTTTAAAATGCTGTACAGTAAAATAATTAGGTTAGTTTTCATTTTAGTATTAATATTTTTGTATTTCAGTTAAAATGCTTTTTAGATAGTTATTATTAGTATTTAAAAGAGATGTTCTTAAAATTAATTCATAATTCCTCGTTATCCCCATATTAGTTAATTCCAGTATATCTGAAAAAATTAATTTTCTAAAATGGGTCAGCCCCAGAAAATTGGGCATCTGTTGCATTAATATCAGTTATGAGACTGTATATTAAGCTCCTTTTACACGGTCAGTTTAGTTCTCATATCAGTTCCGTTTCCGTCGAGTTAACAAAAGTACACAGTTAAATAATATACAGTTCTCATTTGAGTAATGGATGACAATCTGCTTATTGCAATTGGGCTTTCATTAGCATTAAACCAACTACGTCGGCTGCATTGGCGTAGGACTTAGATTATCCATCAGTCACGGGACCGAAGCCCTGACGGATAACCGAAAAAATGGTTAATAGAGAAAGAGCGAAAAACATAGAAAAAATACATTGTAATGTGTCAAAATGTTAATTTAATGTTGACTACTGTACTACCAGACAGTACACTATAAAGGCATACAAGCTGCAAACATTACAATACAAAATACACTAGGTACAGTGCAGCAAAACTATTGTTTAAAAAAATCTGTTAATTTCTTTTGTTTCAACACATTTCGGGCTTTTTTGGCTGCTATATCTCTTACTCTTCGAAGCAGCAACAGTTGAGTGGAATCTGCTTCAGTCTGCTGTTCAAACCAATCAATACATTTAGAAAACATTGATTCTGCTTCAGCATGGGTGATTGTTTTAGTAGTAGCATCTTCTACCTCATGGTCGCTTTCGTGATTTTCTGCAGGATCATTAGGCTCCAAAACTCGCTGAATGAGTTCATCATCAGAGAAAATTTCAAAACCTGCATCCTGTTGGTCCATGGCCATCCATTCGCCAAAATCGTTTATTTCAATATTTTCTCCCCCAGGTAGAGCCTCAAAAAGGTGTAAAATTGCCTCATTGTCAATTTTGTGAGTCTCTGTATTATTGGTCTCTTCGTTTTCCTGTGGCCACAGTTCTATTGAATCACGCAATATTAGTGCTGCTGGCTGAATTTACAGGACCTTCACAGGCGCAAAGTCGGCTAAAAAGGCCTGACGGTTAAGCGAGAAAGACGGTAAATCGGTAGACGGATAATCGAAGTCCTACTGTAGTTGGTAAAATGCTCGCCTCTCATCATGTGGTCTTGGGTTCGAATCCCACTCAGGCATGGCATATTTTCATACGTTACAAAAAATCATTTCATCCTTCACCATCTGCATCAGCAGTGAATCCTGAATCCTGGTTGAGAGGGCTAAGAAGCCCTATGATGGCGACATCGTGTTAAGGAACACCTGGTCGCTCGGGGAACAATATAACAGAATAATTGCAACCTCAAGAAATTTAGGGGGAATTTTATAGTTTAAATAGGAAATAGGATTCTGGTTCGTGGGACATTGGAACTGGGACTTGAAAGGAGGTAATTTATTTTTAGAAGTTATTTGTGGAAAATTTAAATTAAGGGACAAGTGGGTTTAAGAGCGGCTCTTTTATTTTATTTTATTTTTCAGTGGCCTTTTTTCAGTTTTGTGGGAGGCCTATTATTTTGGTGAGGGGAAGGCATGCATTTTACTGAACGTGGACTAAAGGTATAATTTAAGGTAGGGGTTAGTTTATGATTTCAGGGGAGACGGAAAGGGTAGAGTTTGGCATAATCACCGGCCTTTTTATCTTCTGAGTGTTTATTAATTTAAAATGGCGGCTCTTTTCACCGTAGTGGAGCGATCAGCAGTAATTGCAAAACAGTCGGACGTTAAACCAAAAAATGGAGAAAGAGATAAAATTGAAGTGAAAAATGGTTACAAAAAAGTCAATCTCTTTCTCATTTTTGCTTGCACCATGTTTTTCTTAGATGATGGATCATATTCTTTGTATCTAATTAACAACTTGTTAAACACATCTTCTCATTTAAATGTATTATGGTAACTTGAGTCCTTTTATTCCACAGACATGGAAAACTGTGATATAATTTAATGAAATCAGTCAAAAATTCATTGTTTGACGACATTAGGTATGGAGAAGGTTATAACAAAAATGAGAAATGAACTGATGCTTCTGTACATTTGGCTGTTTGAACTGATAATAAGCAACTGACAAGTGGCTCTATCGGAAAACCATTGAGCCAGCTTTCAATTACAATTGAAACATTCAGTTTTGATGTTTCCACATCAGTTTTAATTGACATTTCATCTGAAATGGAAACTGATAAATGAGAAGTGAACTGATCGTGTAAAAGGAGCCTTAAAATATTGAAGTGCTCCAAAATTTTATTAAGAACCAAACATGAGATCTTCAACTTCACTTATAAGTTTTTTTTTTTTTTTTTTTTTTTATTTAACGTTGCATCAACTGCAATGGTCATTAGCGACGACGTTGGGGTGGAACTTTATGCAATGTAGGATGAAATGATTTTTTGTAACGTATGAAAATATGCCATGCCTGAGTGGGATTCGAACCCAGGACCGTATGATGAGAGGCGAGCAGTAGTAGTATTTTACTACTGTAACACAAAGGTCAAAAAGTTTCTTTGATGAGATGTTTTTTTTATTATTGTTTAGTCCTATTAAGAACGCACTAGTTATGTAAGTAAAGTAAGTTTCTCTTTAAGTTTTTCTTGAGCTGTCGCCTCTTGGTGTGGTATTCTTTCATTCTTTTACTCACCACTTGTTTTTCTTCTTCTGTCCAGATTCTAATTTTGGAGTTAGCAGACTGGAAATTCTCAAAAGTTTTGATTTTGTACCTAAATATGTCTCCGTTCATAATGTTGTCGCCCTGAGATTTCCAGTGTTATTAAGTCCTCTTCTATGTCTTTTAGCCATATGTCTCTAGTTTTAAGTCCTTCTTGGCTCTTGATCAGTTTGTAAGTCTCGTTGTTTGTGTCCTTAAATCTCATTAAGTGTCCGTAATATTGTAGTTGTCGCTTTCTTAATTTTGTAGTTAAAGATTCTTCCAGGAAATTTATTACTGTTTTGTTTGATCATTTTTTGTGTAATTTAGTTTCCGGGTCGTAAACCGTTCCTAATATTGTTTGGGCGAATTTTCTGTGTATTTTGTCAAGTTTCGCAATTTCTCCTTTTCTTTGGGATGTCAAGGTTTCCGCAGCGTATAACACTTGGGGGAGGACTACTGTATTTATATGAGATGTTTTTACTTTCTCTTGCCTATATGAATATATAGGAAGGAAAGTATTGTTTTCATGTCGATTTTTCGAAATCGAGTTTTCACCGGATCTATACGTTTTCAGACCCCCTGAACCCAAAAAACATGTTTTTAGCGATTGGTCTGTGTGTGTGTGTGTATGTGTGTGTGTGTGTGTGTGTGTGTGTGTGTGTGTGTGAACAGAATATCTCAAGAACGGAACATCGTACGGACTTGAAACTTGAAACTTAAGTTACATACCACTACCGGACCCGACACGAACATTTTCATCAAAATCGGTCAACCGGAAGTAGTAGTTTATTCGTGTAATTTTTCACTTTTTTGCGATTTTCTCAAAAACTGGTCCTACGATTTTTTTTAAAATCGCCTCATTTACTAAACTTTTTTTTCTCTACAAGATAGGGTAGGCGCTATGTTTGCTGAAATTCTGGGTAAGGCTGTTTTCACGTAAAAACATTTTCTTTTTAAGATTGCGGCTTTAATATGCATTTTAGCGCAAAATGTTATATAATAAAAGTTGTAGAGAATTTAAAAACCTACAACTTTTATTTCAATCATTTTTTTGTAAAACGCTTAGTTTAGCGGTAATTAGCGATTTTCTATTTTTTTCTCACGAAAACGTGTGAAAAATCGATTTTTTTAAGATTTCGGCCTTAGTATGCATTTTACGACAAAAGTGTATATAATTAAATATATAAAAAATTAAAAGATCTACAACTTTTATTAAGAGCATTTTTCTCTACAGAGCCTAGTTTAGAGAGAAAGAGTGATTTTCCGTATTTCTAAGCCAAACTGAGGTCGATTTTCATTTTGCGTGTTTCACTCATGATTGAAATATGGTTATATTTTTGAGGTTAGTTGTTTGTTTATTTCTAATGTTTTATTACTAATGTTAGGTTTATTGTTAATTATTTATATTGGCAAGAGAAAGTTGTGTGAGTGTTTCACACCAGATTTTTTATATTAATAACAATTACACACAATTAAGGTAAAAGAACAGCCGCCTCCGTGGCATAGTGGTTAGCGCATTGGCCTGGTATGCGGAAGTCCCGGGTTCAATTCCTGGCCAGGGTCTGGAAGTTTCACGTGTCAATTCCCACAGTACCATTAACTAAGTACTATTTGGTACTATTTATGTACCATTAACTAATGGTACATAATTCACCGTAGTCGCTAATGACCAACCAGTTGATGCGACTTTACATAATTAAATTAAAAAAAGGTAAAATAACAAAGATATTTGAAAATTTAACATAATAATTAAAATGTTAATAAGTTATATTAGGAATCAAACCTGAGACCTTCAAAGTTACACCCAAGTATTTTATTATCGTAACTAGAAGGTCAAATAATTTCTCAAAGAGGTGTTTGTTATACTAATAACAATTACACACAATATTAAGGTAAAGGAACAAAGATATTTGAAAGTGACATCTGACCCTTTCATTGTCAAAATGGTCTAATAAATCTCTGTTAGTTTACTGAATTTGAAATTAATTAGCATGATTGTCTTTATCATTGTCTAATACAGACCACTCAACTATTCTGGGTAGAAGTTGTTAGTGACAAAAGTTCTAATAGGTTTCCCATTCCAGTTTCCAATGAATTTCTGTGACCTCTGTTTTGATATCAACAAGGAAACAGGGTTATTATTACATCTCTCAAGAGAGTTTAAATGATCTAATATTAATAATTTCATCACAAAATATTTATTTATTTATTGTAACTGTCTTTAGACTGACAAACAATTTTATTCATTCTTAAACTACCTAAGGATTACATTAATGTTACTATTATATATATAGATATTTTTTTGTTTTACATCTGACTATTTTGCAATTGCTGCTAATGCAGATGATGAGAAGGATGATACATGAAGATGAGTGATGAAAAATTGCCAGACCTGACCGGGAATCAAACTCGGGACCCCGGCAAATTACATTAACTTAAGGTGAGACTGTATGCAGTGACGGATTTATAAATTTTTTGCCCCTAGGCACTATTCTGACTGCCGCCCTTTTGAAACATGCCACATCTGTGCCAAAGTTATTACTCAATTTAAAAAAAAGTAAATCTAACGAGTTCATAAACGGGTGTTGATAAAATCACCAAAAGATACTTAATTAGATTTTAATCACATTTTAAAAGGTTTATACTATAACAAACTAAAAATACAGGTGTTCATAAAAACACCGAGAGACAGAAAAAGCTGCTTCAATTCATCAACAGCATTGTTTCTGTTGCCCAACAATCTATCTCTTATTATTTTAGCGGCACCTGTCAGGTCGTGCCGCCCCTGAGGCGTGCCGCCCCTAGGCACTGGCCTAGTGTGCCTAGTGGGAAATCCGTCACTGACTGTATGATGGTTTAAACTGAAAATTTTTATTTTCGGTTTTTTATGTTTTTCAATTGTTTGACCTAGTTCAACCACAAAAACTTTAAATTATTTGAAAAAAATTGTATTTTAATGAAAAAAAATTAAGTTTCTAGGCGGTTTACCCAGAAAAATTATTGTGTCACCAAGAACGAATATTTTTCATAATTTTATACGAATCGTTTAAGAGCAAAGGGAATTTATTTTAGTACTTAAAAATATCTGCATTACTGTTTATTATCTCAGCCATTGGTTCATCTTTCTAACCAACTGTTGATGGGAAATTCACTTGTTTGTGTTATACATTTTGTTTTTTCGCCTGTTCCCGCAAATTTAAATTTTTAACATTTAGGTACATTTTTCTCAGAAACCATTAAACCTATTAGGCTGAAATTTTTACCAGTTATTTATCTCGCATATGCACATATTCTGGCATTTTTATGATTTCCTCAAATTCTGCAAAAATTATTAATATGTAAAATAACATAGAAAAAATTTTTTATATTATTCGTTATTCTGTTTTTAACTTTATGGTTCAACAGATTAAATTGCAAAAATGTCAATAGCTAGAGAAACCCGACATGTATAAATAAGTAAAGTTTCATTTCCCTATTGTTTACCAATCCTATGAAAAATGTACCTAAAAATAGAAAATTTAACATGGGTAAGGTACAAAGTACAGTCTTCCCTTAAGTAAAATAAAACCCAATGACTTTTCTTATTTTCTAACAATATTTTCTAAATAGGCTACAAATTTCTTATTTTCTAATATAGCATAGTCTACTCTTATTTTCTAAAATAAAATATTCTTACTTTACAAAGCAAAATATAAGATTTTACAAGATAAATTATTACAATTGATAATTTACAAATGTTTACAAAATATAGGCCTACTTATATAAGATCTCCTAATCAAACCAATTCGAAGGTTTTCTTGCAATTCAGTCTTCTCTTATGGTTTGAGTTGTTGAAAAGTTGCAGCACCTCAACATTCACATGGCATAGAAGTTGGTCTTCATGACTTCTTGTGAATATTTTCTTTTCCTCATCCACTGTTTCGATGTTCAGATTCCGATCGGGGTTATTTTGAATGTACCATGGAGCATTAACAATATTCTTAGCACTTCATTTAAAAATCTCTGTATTATTTTCATATTGCTGAATTTCAGCCCCAGAGCTGAATACATACCATAAGGCCAAACTGATTTCAACATCTTAAAATATTTGATTATAATTTTCAGTTCTCTAAAATACATATCTTTAATTTTTCTTTATTAATTTGGCCATTTTAAGGAGCTGCAGGGGTTACTTTGGCCAGTAAGGGGTAACATTGACCCGTTATTCAGAAAAACTTCTTTATTTTTTTATACTCCAAAAAGTAATTGAGGGGTGTTGTTGTTTAGGTCATCAGTCGAAAGGCTGGTTTGAACTTTTAGAAGTTTTACTATGTAAAACGAGTAGTGAGTTGATTTACCATTGCCTTCCTCACCGAGTTGAAAAGTATGCTTATCAGCATGCTAGACCATCTAGAAAACATCAAATTTCTACTCTGCAAATGATACCTTCACTTCATTCACCACAGGGTCTGGCTGTACAATGAAATTTATTACTCTTGTATGACGTGTAAATGAGGTGTGAGTCTGGTACAGACTCAGGTCAACCATTCCCGAGTAAGTATGGTTAATTGAACCTGAACCATCAAAGTACACCGGTAACCACTGTCTATGATTTCACCATTAGACTGACTCGGTGGGTCACCAGTAGTTTTAGAAGTGTAACAATTTGTTGTAATTTATTAGTTTGTTAACAAACAATGTTTCAAACCATCCTGAAAGAACCTGGAATAAACATTATAATCTTTTGTCAGTATTTTTTTTAACTTTCCATGCCAGGCCCTTTGCACCTTGGTTCAAAACACTAAGCAATAAAGGTTTTTGTCTATATTTATGTAGCTAGGAATCAAACCTAGAATCTTCTATTTTACAGTGTAACTTGCTGCTATTGCAATAAAAGTGGTCTTGAAAATTACTTGTTTATGTAAAGGAAAGTAATAATATAGAATTTATTCTGCTGTCTTGTATATCATAAAACTATTATTAAAATTTATTTGATTTTTAAAAAATATTAAAATTTACATAAATTAGCCCACATTTTAATTATTTTAATTTTCGAATGATGGACAAGTAGCCTTCAAGCCCCACTGACTTTTTTTAAATTTATTTCAATGCATGTTTTAATAAACCTGGACCTTGTTTAACATTCAATGTATTGTCTGCATACTCTTGTTAATGTTATATAACTTACATTCATGGTAGCAAAAGCTGTTCAGTGCAAACTAAGTAATGTTTACTAGAAAATTGAATAACAGAAGACGTTCCTTCAGATCTGATGTCACAGTACGTATTTATTTTGTTTTAATTTTCATTCATTGTATTAAAAACTTTTACTTTTTTATTTTTTCTATCTTTACTCGAAAGGTGTATTTTCTTTTGGATGAAAATAACCGGAATATATTGGGTTTATTTTTAAAAATAAGACATATGGGTATAATGTTGTTCCTTTTGGATTAAAGATTTCTTTGGTTCTTTCATGAGAGGTCTTCATAAATATTTTGCTAATTAGTATGACCAATTTTTAATTCAGTTGTGGATAATTTTTTTTATTTTTCAGATGATTTGAGATACACATTTGTCATTTAGAGAATGTATTCTGTAGATTTAAACATGCTAACATGATGATAAATTTTAAAAATGTAATTTTTTCGCAGATAAGATAAAATTTTTAGGTTTTTATTACCAAACCAAAAATACATCATTTGTTTTTATTTATTATGAGAGGTATACGCTGATTTAATCGTTAGTCTGTCAGTTCATGTTGTTCGCATTGGAAAATATACTAGTGTTATTTTTGTGATAGTTGTTATTTATAATAATAGTAATAATATTTATTTATTCCACTTTACACAAATACAAAATTGTAATCTTATCTACTAGGAATAGATAACCATCAAATCAAGTAACCGGTGGTTATACATTAAAAAAATACAGAAAAACAAGTTTACAAATAAATTACAAATTAATGTCATCATCCAATACAAATTACAATCAAAATTGTAGCGGCAGCTACAGTGCATGTTAACTTTATTGTTTTTAACACTAAACCACTGTTAGTAGTTTTCAGATTAGACATTCACCTGTATTATGGCTAAAACTAAAATTAGGTTTATTATTATTATAATCTTTACCAAGATTGGTAAGTTCCTATATGTACTGGATAGCAAGCACTGCAAACCAGCATCGGTAAAATACCAACGCTAACCCACAATTCTTACAAGTGAATCAACATCAGTTATGTAATTGAGCCCATCTTTAACCTTTCTTGAAAATATTAACATGTTTAAGCTATTTTTAATTTCAATAGGCAACACGTTAAAGCAATGTGTACCTAAATAAACAAAAGTTTTACCAAAAAAGGATTTATTAACTTTCGGTTTTACAAAAAGTTGTTGGCTTGAACCTCTAGCTGTGTGATATAAGTTTTCAGTACCTCTGCTGCCACTTTTTGTTATAAAACAATTTTAAAACTTTAAAAATAAATAAGTTTCTAATAGACAAAATTCGTAAATTTTTAAAATCATTAACAGTACTGTCTCTGACATTTAAATAGTAATATTTTAATTAAGTTTTTTGAGTTACAAACAATTTATTTATTAGTTTATTATGAGTAACCCCTCCACCACTTAAAATTCAATAGCAAATTGTTTGAATAGCAAAATACTTCTTTAATTTTAGGTAGTCATTTTGTTTTACTTTTTAAAAAGTAAATAAAAAAATATATAGACCTATATTATTTACCCGAATCAGAAAATCTTATTTTTGATTTTTTTATAACCCTAATTTAAATTATTGAAAGAAAACAAAATTATACGCGGGTAAAGGCGGAATTGGCAGCTGCATAAACTATCACCCTTGATTACGTATTATTTTAGTTCTAAGTAAAGATCACCTCTAAAAATCAACACGTTGTCATAGCAACGATATAAACAATATAAAAATTAGGTCACAGTATTTCGTAGAAATCCAATAGTTTCTGATTGGTGGAATAGGTAACTACCATCAAATCTATTATTACTTGTGAATCCTTTATATATCCTTATTCAGTCATTCAAAAGGGGTTTTAAAGAAAACCGTAAATCATTTTAAAATGATTCAGGTATGTTAGTTGTCTATAAACTTTTATCTTAATATACTATTTAAATAATAATAGTGTATTGTGACTTTTATTCATTAAAAAAATTGTTCTTTTAGATGTATTTATTTTATCAGCAATTTTATGTATTGCATTCATATCTCTTGTTTACTTTTGAATTTTATAAACAATGGCATTAAAGATAATTTACTAAATTTATTACTCATTTTAATATGTTTGGTAATTTACATTATTTGTAATCTGTTCGATTATATATTTATTTACTTTATTTAAAACCTAATTGCTTGTCCTGGCTTCACCAGGGTGTAATTTTGTTTTATTTCTATAATTTTTAAATAAGAGTTGTATATAAATCAAAATTAGTATGTATATATATATTTTTTTTTGACACTTCCATCGAGTTTTAGCCATCTAACTCATCTGGAACTTAGTAAATAAAAAATATTGGTTAAAGGGTTGGATACCCTTTTCAACCTTTTAAGTGTACATTTTTTAAATTGTTAAGGGGTAATATTTTTTGTTACTTTAAGATAACATCACAGTGCAGCCATTTAACTCGCCTGGAACTTAATAAACAATAAATATTGGTTTAAGGGTTGAACACCATTTTCATCCCCTAATCAGTACAGTTTGGTTATGGTTGAAAGGTAATTCTATACTTGAACTTTAATTATGTCTTTTCCAAGTTTCAGCCATCTAGCTTGACCAAAACTTAGTTAACAGAAAATCATCATCATCTGTTGAGGATTAGGCTCAATGGCCTGTTCCGGCATCTCTATTTAGGTCTTCCCAAGCCTCGCTCCCTCTAGGTTTATATTTCCATGCTCGCAGAGGAAGTCTGTAAGCTAACATGCGGAGTAAATGGTTGGACCAGTTTCTCTTATATGTTCTTAACATTTCCAACTGTGATTGGACATTTAACTTGGCGCGGATAGCTTCATTACGTACTCTATCTAACTGGGTACAACCTTTGACCCCCACAAAAATCTCATTTTTGCAGCCTGGATACGAGATTCCTTCCTCTGTAATGACACCCATGTTTCTCTCCAAACAAAATTCATATGTTATATATATATGAGTGGTACAGCCATTGCTCTATAAAATTTCATTTGGGTTTCCTGTCTTGTTTTCTTTCCTATCATCCTGCGAATAGAACCACAGACAGCGCTGAATTTTGTCAGTTGTTCACTCACGTCGTCATCTTTGTCATAGGAAATCTTGCATCCTAAATATTTAAAATCTTGAAGTTGTTCTATAGTTCGGTTGCCAAGTATAATTGTTGAGCGAACCGGCCATCTTCCCTTGAATGCCATAATCAAAGTAAACAGAAAATATCCGTTTAATAGTTGAATATACCCTTTCAACCCCTTGACTGTGGAATGTCAAAATCATTTATGTTTAACTTTTCTATTTATCTTAAAAGGAATATGCCTTCCAAATTTCAGCTTTCTTGCTACTATGTAAGTAGGAGAATTAGTGATGAAAGGGTAAGTCAGTGAGGGCTTTCGCATTTACATACAAGGATTTTTTATTCAACTGTCGATTGCAGATTACAAAAATAAAACTAATGAGAATAATAAAATACATTTATTGTCAAAAGTTAAGTACATCTTCGGTTACTTTTCAACATAATCACTCTTTGAACTGAGTAATTTATTTATCAAACCAGTGTACAAGCTTTCTGATACCCTTTTAATAAAACTTTACTGCCTGTGACTTGAATTGATTCTTCATAGTGTCTTGGAGCTCGTCATCTGTTCAGAAGCTCCGGAACTGTCACAAAGTTTCAAAGTAAACTTCTGCATTTATCGTGGTTACAGAGGGCCATTCAAAACAAAAGTAGAGGAATACTAACTTCTGGAGTTGTGCTCAGCCATGATAAAGCTCGTCCTCACACTGCTGCAGTAACGAAATGACTTCTTGACAAGTTCCAATGGGACGTTTTCGATCTTTTTTTTTTATCCTGGAGACTCCAAAGGGAGTATAGGACATGTCAACATAAAACTGATAAACTGAAAGTTTATCACCAATGATAAATTCACCACTTACCATCAAAAATTGTTTTTGCTACTGCTTACTTCAGTAGGCTTGTCATGAACCCTATTGAATCAAATATCACACACAATGAAAAATAAAAAAATCAAACACAATGATAAATTCATCACTTACCAATAATTTCCTTTTGCCACTGCTTAACTCAGCAGGCTTGTCATGAACCCCTTCGTATCAAATGTGTGCATGAATTCATGCACACTGTAAAATGTTTCATCAATCAAATATTGTTTTAACTTTTTTTTAAAATGACTTAAATTTTCACAACTTTTTAAACCTTTAGGCAATTTATTGATGTATTTTCTACCTGCATAAGTTGGTTTTTGTTCAAACAATTTAGTGTTGTAATTAGCAACATAATAATCGATTCTGTTTCTTGTGTAGTGGTTGTGAACATCTAAATTCTGTAAAAAGGTATTTTTCTTTACGTACATTATCACTTCAAAAATGTACAAAGAAGGAACTGTGAGCAATTGCAGCTCTTTAAATAGTGATCTGCATGATGTAAGGTGGTTGACTCCCATCATACACCTAATAGCTTTTTTCTGTATTTTAAAAACTCTTTACATGTTACCCTGTGATGAATTACCCCATACTAATATGGCATACCTGATATGACATAAAATTAAACCACTAATCATTTGGCGTAAAGCCCCAACTTAGCACCGAGCGACTCCCATCTGATATCTGAACTGAAGAAGTGGCTAGGCTAGGAGGGCAGAGATCCGAACAGATGATGAGCCCCAAGACACCGTGAAGACTTATTTCAAATCATTGGCAGCAACGTTTTATGAAGACTGTATTGGAAAGATTGTACACCGCTATGACAAATGACTAAATTCAAATAGTAATTTCATTGAAAAGTAACCAAGGATGTATGGAACTTTTGATAATAAATTTATTTTATTTTTCTCATTAGTTTTATTTTTATAACAAATTGGTGGTTAAAAATAAAATTCCCTCATATATTATATAAATCTTTATAATGCATCCTGCAGCTTGAAATCAATTCTATTGTATAAATATTATAAATTTCACATTTTACAGAGTAAATAAAATATAATTTTTGAAACTTTAAATCCTACAGAAGATGTAGCATCTTCAGTCATCTTAAAATGGTTCAATTTTTCTAATCTACTTTTTCTATATCTTACACTATCAACTATTATTTATATGTTATCTAATGTATAACTTTAGTATTTTTTACTTTCTCTTGCCTATATGAATATATAGGAAGAAAAGTATTGTTTTCATGTCGATTTTTCAAAATCGAGTTTACACCGGATCTACCTGTTTTCAGACCCCCTGAAACCATAAAACATGTTTTTACGATTGGTCTGTGTGTGTGTGAACAGAATATCTCAAGAACGAAACATCGTATGAACTTGAAACTTGAAACTTAAGTTAGGTACCACTAGAGGACGTGACACAAACATGTTCATTAAAATCGAGACGGTGAAGGATGAAATGATTTTTTTGTAACGTGTGAAAATATGCCGTGCCTGAATGGGATTTGAACCCAAGACCGCATGATGAGAGGCAAGCACGTTACCAACTACGCCAATGCAGCCGACTATAACTTTAGTAGTTATTCTTATAACTTAAAGAAATTTTAACTCAGTAATTTTAAAGGTTAATCAATACAGAATAATATGAAACTTAATTTATAAATTTACTAGTCAATCCACTGAATTTTTCTAGTTTCATTTTTTCATTATTCTCAATAATGCAATAGTCATTATCATAATCATCTATAGCTGTATAGCACTCAAAACATAAAGACATTTTTAGATCTTGTTGGCATAATGAATTATAATGCAGTTTTTTATCTATTTAATTTACTTATAACACTTGAAACTGAATGATTCCACACTTTTTTATTTAAACTACTTAATAAAAATATTTGACAAATATAAATTATAGATTACTCATATTAGAAAAAGATTAAATGCTTTATGGTCAATTTTTGAAGCATGTGTTTCAAAGATGAGATGTGATGTTAGATGAAAATGAGATTTTTTTTAAATTTGATTTTTGTTTTGCATTTACTGCTAATGCAGACGACAATAAGGGTATTGATGAAAATGAGATTTTTTTTAGATTTTGATTTTTTCTCTCAGGAATATTCAACCTGAATCTTTACAAGGCTATGTCATACATATGCTCATCTCATTGGGTCATAGGGTTTGCTTATTGTTCTTAAATGAACACATTAACATCCACATTTTAAGGATTAAAAAAATAGTTTAATGTAGGTACAGTGTGCATAGTAGAAGAAATTTGCATATTTTTCTTATATTTGTAGGCTACATACGATTATTCATATGGAATAAAACTTTAGAGTATGCTGGTTTTGTTAATGTTTGAAAATGTGTAGTCAGGTTTATTTTATTTTGTTTAACGTCTGACTGTTCTGCAGTTACTGCTAATGCAGACGGTGTAGGATGAAATGATTTTTTGTAACGTATGAAAATATGCCGTGCCTGAATGGGATTCGAACCCAAGACCGCATGATGAGAGGCGAGCACGTTACCAACTATGCCAATGCGGGCGGCGATCAGGTTTAACTTTGTGCTAATTTAATAATGTTGAAAATTATTTCATTTAGTTTAAGCACCAAAGTTATCTCAGACAGATTATAAATTTAATGTATTGATATTTATCTGATTGGGCTACAAAACGGTATCTAAAATTTTATCAGGAACAAAAAAGTTGGTTTTGAACTGTTCGGGGCCTCAAATTATTCTGAAAACATATCGATTATTTCAGTAAAAATGACACTAGTGTAAACGAATAAAATCGATATTCATGTAAACAAAAGATGCAGGTTATGTTGTGTAGGTTGTAGATCGGTAATGGAATGTTATACTTTGATAAAACTGACTAACCACGTGTAATCATTATGTATAAATTATTAAATATACCTATACCGGCACCGGTACGTTTACGTTAAACAAGTTTGAAATTTGAAATTCCAGTTTGACTTGAATGTGATTGGCTGGATAACATTCAATTACTCCCACTTCTACTAAACAACATGGCATGGCGTTGTTTTTTTTCGTAAGAACGGCTAGCGTTATGTTTTCACGATCAATAAAAACGGTAGTACGTGAAAGAAGACTTAAACTAATAGGTTATGTAGTTTTATATTAATTCAAATTCTGGTATGAGTGTTTAAAATTCAATTATTCGTGTAATTGCTAGTCATAATAACAAATTGGTTGTATTTACTTCGTGTGTTCAGTTCCTTAGTGTTTCGCAAGTACAACTTGTGTTACTTTAAAATATTTAGATATATCTTCTATTAGATTTAGGTAAGTGCATATCCTTTTTATCATAGCTATATTTTTATTTATTTGTCATTGAGGTGCTGATGCATTCAATTATTTCTCAGAACAGGTTAGCCTTAATAAATGATTCATAACATAGGTCATGTTTACGTCACTATTTGAAGGCTGGAGTGAGAACGTCACTGTTATGATTAGTCTAGTCTGCTTTTATCATTTCAAGCAGTTACATCGCGCTCTCCGTGCTGTGTAATATTCTTGTAACGTTTTGTGATAAGTTTGAAGTGTCAGTTGAAAATTTGTTTTAGGTGAGTTAAAATTATGTTGATCTTGAACTACAAGTTGGTTTTCATTTTAAATAATTATCATAAATTATGTAAATCGTTTTTTTCTTGTGTTCCTATATTAATGTATAAATTATTTATATTTTCGTAGATAAGTTTTAAGTCCATATGTAGGATTTAGTAGGTAGTCCGTAACTGTCTTGTCAGGTAATGATTTGATTTCTAACCTACCATTAACAACATTTTTGAGTGTAGGCTGGTTTAATTGTATTTTTATTTAATTTTTTCAAGTTCAAACAGGATTGGTATACTAAACATTTTTGATTCAATAAAACTGTAGAGATAATGTTTATTTTATGGGCAGAGCTTCACTAATTTTAAATTTGCTAAATAAAATACAGTGAATATTTTATAATATAATAAACTAGTAATGTACTAGGTTATACAAAACAATTAGAATATATCTTATACATCCCTTCATGAACTGAATTATTAATTTCTTTAAATCAAAATAGATCTAAATATACATTCTGTCATAAACCAAATTATGGATTTATTTTCCAATTTTTTTTTGCAATAATTTATCGTTCTCAAATGCTGTTTTTCAGCTCATTTTGTACTCTGTGTTTTGATTTTTGTATTTTTTTTATTTTTAATTCATTTATTTAACATTACATCAACTACAAGGGTCATTAGCGATGGCGTTGGGGTATAACTATTGTACAATGGAGGATGAAATGATTTTTTGTAACGTATGAAAATATGCCGTGCCTGAGTGGGATTTGAACCCAGGATTGCATGATGAGAGGCAAGCACGTTACCAACTGCACCAATGCGACTGGCTTTTTGTTTGAATTTTTGTATTGCTTTTTTATTTATATGAAGTTTGTTAGCACATGTGTTGTATTGATTGTGTTTGAAAATTTAAAAAATTTTTATGATAATTTCTCGTGATGAACTATTTATATTGAGTCTTGTTTGACATAAGCTACATACTATGGTGTTTGTTAAAATGTCGGCCTACATTACTGACTGTGGGTTTATCTAATTGAAATTGTAGGTGTACGGTATTATTGTATATTACAATTGTACTGAATACAAATGAAAAATTTTTCTGATGTAGGCATGGTATTGTTCTTAGTTTTCCGATGTTCTTTCAATTGTCATTTGTGTAGGTAGAGATCATGTTCATTATTTGCCTAAGACTACAATTGAATCGGTGAGTGGAAAAAGGGTAATATTCCAAAAAATGTGAAATTTAACGAAGATAGCAGTTTTGAAGTTTACTTTGGTGCATCTATTGGTTGATAAAAGGGAAATATTCCTTGTATCTAAAAGCAGCTAAGCTACATTAAAAATTTAGTAGGGTGGAAAAAGGATAATATTCCAGGAATATTACCCTTCTTCCATTCAATAGCGAACAGCAGTTGGACCACTGGTTTCTGTGTTATTATTATCAAAATGTAACTGTAAATTATTTTGAAATAAAAATAAAGTTTTGTAGCATATTGGCACATTATATTGTTTTTTCAACTTAATTTTTCCTATTCACTTGTACCAAATCTAGAAAAAGATGAATAGTCAACATATTAATAATCAAAAATCAATCCCATGATTATTGTAAAACAAATTCTAAAGTCACCATTAAAAAGCTTTAATATAGTACTACAAATGACCAATTGAACATTTTACCATTAAACCAAAAACAAAGTCATAAAACAGTTTTATTTAATTTCTCGAATATAAGGATTTTAGAATATTACCCTTTTTCCACTCACCGATTCAATTTTGTTTTGTTCATTAGGAAATTTGCGATTAACTAAACTCAATTTATTTGTGTTAATAAAAAATATGTGTACCCTAATTACACTTTTTAATGAAATTTAATGTTTCATGCCTTTTATCCTATCAAAGCAGTAACTGACGTGAATAAGTCAATTTTGATCTATTAAGAATTTTATAACAGTTAAAATTTAATTACAGAATGACAGTGAAATAATGGAAACTGTTGTCAACCTTTTGAAACTACAATGTGTGGCTCCGTAGTGCGTTATTTAATGTACTAAAATGAATCAATGGTCCTGAGTTTGATTCCAGACCCTAGGTAGATAATTTTATCGTGATATAAAAATTATGGTTAAAAGAAAATTATCTTGTTTTGTTTTAAAAAATTTGTCGAAGTTCTCCAGTTTCTATAAATCATAAGGAATCTATGCAGAAGAATTTATTGTGTGCATTAATCTCTCTTTTCCTTGTTTTACAAATTCTTTAATGATTTCCTAATATTTCTAAGTATGTGATTTATTTCAATATTCCTGGCTCTTTGATATAGTGGCCAGCGCATCTGGCTTTTATGCAAGGGTTTCCGAGTTTGATTCCCGATCAGGTTTGTTATTTTTTCATGAATACTTTTCATCTCTGACTCTTCACTGTTTCTCCAAACCTTAATATCCATGACAATCAAATGTAAAACAAAAAGAAATCCCAAATTAAGTTGGGGTTGTCATTATCAAAATTTTATGATCGAAATTGTCGGATTCATCCCCAACGGTTTTCTATCGTTGACAGATCTAAAAGTTACTGTAAAAAAAATGTGCAAAGAGACATACAAAATATATCCTTATAATGCATCCTGCGGCTTGAAGTTAATTCTATTTTATTTCACTAACCTTTTATTACGCCCAAAACGGGCAGATGGAGTGTTATTTTAATTGCACTCTATCTGTTTGGTCCAGGGCTAAAAAAAATAGTTCTGTTTCTTATCACATAGCCAGCCACTTATATGACTGAGCTATTTAAGAACAGAAGAGGTAGAGGTGTAAAAGACATTAGTCAGAGTTATCTCCTCTGAGAGTAATGAATTTCACTATGCAGCCAGACCCTGTGGTGAATGAAGTGAAGGTGTCATATTTTGCAGGGTGGAAAGTGAGTGCTTTTCGGAGGGCCTGGCATGCTGATAAGCATACTCTTTCAACTCAGTGAGGAAGACAATGGTAAACCACCTTACTCCTCGTTTTTACTTAGTTAAACCTCTAGAGGTTCAAACCAGCCTTTCGGCTGTTGACCTAAACAACAAAAACCTTTTATTAAGCTGACTTTATTTTTTATTTATTACTTACATGACATGTTTTGGTGGATCCACCATCATCAGAGTATGTATAGCGTTTGAAAGTAAATTTTTTTATAGAAGATGTAATATCTTGTATAGATTTAAAAATTTTTTAGTTTCAAACGATATAATATACTCTGATGATGGTGGATCCACCAAAATACATGTAAGTGATAACTTAAAAATGAAGGCAGCCCAAAAAAAGGTCAATGAAATTTATTACATAAAATAGACATATAAATGACTGACAAAATTACACATTGTAAAATATTTTAATGATTCATTTATTTCGATTCTGGTTATTTATTTTTTTTATAGTACGCTAATGTGTATCTGCCGATACATATTAGCATAAATAAATAACTAAGAAAAAAATTAAAGCTTATTACGAGAAAAACTGGTTGTAATTTTCTATTTAGATTGATTTCAGGAGGCATCTTTAAAGATTTATTCTTAATTTGGAGAGCTGTGTACATAGTTTTGTCTAGAATGCCATGTTTTATCTCGTTTAATAATCTTGCATCACCCCAATCATTTTTTTTTAGAGCCTATTGTGATTCTTTTTGTATCAGTCTGTTGATAAACCTCTTCTAACCCCTGCTGCTTTTCACGTATCGTACCAATTTGTATTTTGTTTCACTTGAGTAGTATTTGATCTCAAGCTTTAGTGGTATTAAATTACAACAGTGACTGCTTATAAAATGGTTTAAAAAAAATTAGTTAACTAAAATTATATGCAAAAGTGGTGTCGTACAATTTTCCTTTCAAAGTAATTTTTACGAATTGAAAATGAGGAAAAGTTGAATTTGTGTCGTACAGCTCTTCATCTAAATATCGCACATAAATAATTTAGAACAAAATTAAATAAGGTCCAATTCAGAAATGTTAGATTTTGATAAGTATTTAAATAACTAATTGTATATTTACTTGTTGATTAGTTCATCTGTCGAAAGTACTGTGCGGTTCCAAGCTCCGTGTAGTTGCGGAGTGAAGTGTACGGGTGAGGTATATTGAATGAGTGACGCATGCTGGGAGAACGATTGTTGTATTACTCTGATACAAAACATTCGTTTTCAAACTTTCCGTATTTAACATATTTGTTTGTATTTATTACATTTATTTCTTGATATATTTTGATATAAATTGATAAGTTAAATATTATGAATCCGACCAAGTTAATAATCTGGTAGGTATTTGTTTAAATTAATGCGCTGGATGATAAGAATATGTTTTTAGTTTAGTTAGTACACGCTACCACTACAAATGCAGCAGCAGTGAAACACTACTAACACTCATTCATTCTCTCACTACTATAACAACGCACTGCATTCCTTACAGCTACACGGAGCTGGGACTCAAGCAATAGTTTGAACCTCTAGAAATTTTTCTAAGTAAAATGAGTGAGGTGGTTTACAATTGCTTTCCGTCGTTGTCGTCGTCTTCATGGATTAGGCTGTGCGTTAGCCTGTTCCGGCGTCCATCTCTTCCTCGGTCTACCAATACATCTTTTACCTGTCGGATTATGGATCAATGCATTTAATGGAAGGCGATCTTGGGACATTCTTAACACATGCTCTGACCACTTTTCTGTGTATGTCCTTATAGTGTTCAACAATGGTTGGGCACCGCATTCATTCCTTATTACTTCATTACGAATGCGATCCTCTCTTGTGCAGCCCTTAACTTGCCTTAGAAATCGCATTTCCGCTGACTGGATTCTTGATTCCTGTTTTCTCGTCAGCACCCATGCCTCACTTCCATAAGCCAAAGTTGGGATCGCCATTACTTTATAAAACTTTAGCAATGTGTTTTTCCTGGCTCTATTCTTGAGAGATCGACTTATTGCACCACATACCATGTTGAACCTAGTTACTTTTTGATCCACATCATGGTCATAATCATACGTAACATTGCATCCCAAGTATTTAAAATTAGCTACTTGCTCCAAACGCTTGCTTCCAATCACTATTTTAGACCTTGTAGGCCATTTTCCATGGAAAGCCATAATTTTTGATTTGCCTGCAGAAATTTTCATATTAAAATGTTTGCCAATTATGAAGAGCTTATGCACTGCCATTTGCAGCTTGTCCTCGGATTCCTGTATAATCACAGTGTCGTCAGCAAATAATAAATAGTTCATAAAAGTATTGCGGGTAAGAGCGATACCCTTGTCTACTTCATGCTGCCACATAGACATAAGCTCGTTGACATATATATTAAATAAAGCAGGTGAAATTGGACAACCTTGTTTGACTCCTTTATTTGTAGCTATTTCATCTGTCAATTTTCCGGCCCCCACTGCTATTTTTATTGTTGTGTTCCCATATAAAGTTTTTATAC
Source organism: Catonia carolina (assembly GCA_035578175.1). Lineage (NCBI taxonomy): Eukaryota > Metazoa > Arthropoda > Insecta > Hemiptera > Achilidae > Catonia > Catonia carolina. The sequence goes on along the minus strand of JAQMRL010000005.1, from coordinate 9,817,613 downwards.
TGTCTATCAAATGCAAGGGACATCCATTTCTCAACATTATGCTCCAAAGTAGCTCTCTATCGACATTATCAAATGCCTTCTCCCAGTCTACAAAGGCCATGTGTGTTTCACTATTATACTCTCTGCGTTTTTCTATTATCATTTTTAAAGTGAACACCGCATCAATACAGGATCTCCCTCTTCTGAAACCCATCTGGTTCTCCTGTAAAAGAGACTCTGTTATTGCCTGTAATCTTCTAGAGAGGATGAAAGCATATAATTTGTATGTTGTATCCAGAAGACTTATTCCTCTGTAGTTTCCTGGGTTTGATCGATCTCCTTTTTTGAAAATAGAGACCACTTTTGACACCATCCATTCTTGTGGCACTGTATGATTTTTCCAACAAATGTTAAATAAATGCAAGAGCCGTAAGTGCAGCACTAATCCTCCATATTTTAGAAGCTCCATATTCACACCGTTGAGTCCTTCTTCAATTGCTTTCCTCACTGAATTAAAAAGTTTGCTTATCAGCATGCCAGACCCTCTGAAAAGAACATATTTTCCACCCTGCAAATTACACACACTCACAATGAATTACATGAATAAATGAATTACATTCTTTATTCACCACAGGGTCTGGCTATGTAATGAATTTAATTACTTTCTGAAGAAATAACTCTTGGCTATTTTATTTTATTTATTAGTGTCTTTTACACCTCTCTAACCTCTTTGTTCTTAAATACTTCAGTCATTTAATTGGCTGACCATTTGATAAGAAACAGAACTATTTTTTGTCACCCTGGAACTAACAGATTGAGTGCAATTATTTAACACGTCACTTGTCTGCTATGGGCATTTATTTACTTAATTAAATAATCACCATCAAATGTTCATACCCATCAGGTTGGCCTAGAGGTAAAGTCGTTGCTGCGAGTCGCTGTTTAACAGCTGATTTTCTGAGACGAGGTTCCTGGTTCAATTCCTAGTAAAGGTTGTTACTTTTATATGGATTTGAACCCTAGACAGTGGTTACCGATGTACTTTGATAGTTGGGATTCAATTAACCATACTCTCTCAAGAATGGTTGGCTTGGGTCTGCACAAGAATACACCTCATTTACATTTCATACATATCAACCTCATCTCATTGTGTCATGGGATTGCTTATTGTTCTTAAATTGAACAGATTTCAACGTACACACATTAGGAATTAAAAAAAAAGTTCATAGTAGAGTATTATATTTGTGATTTTGAGTGAAAAAACACAAATTATTGAAAATGAAATAGATTTTCCATGATTTATGTGTGTTATATGATACCATGTTATCAACAAATTAGTCTAGAATGTTAAAATGATAAGAGAGGTTTTTTCTGTCATTAGTATTATGATAACACATTATGTGACATTTTTAGTGGTTTTTTAATTTTTAAAAATATTTTCATGTTTATTTTTATATTCTGTGGTTAATTACTGTGTTTTAATTAGTACATCTTTATTGTGATAATATGCTTGTTAAAAATGTTTTATTTGTTCCCTGTACACATAAAGAGCTTGAGAACAATATATATTGTTTTCAAAATTCTTTCAAAAGTAGTATAATAACATTTCTATTACGAGTTTACACATGTATAATTATATGTTAATTTTTGTATATGAATCTTTGCACAATTTTTACCTGACACTAAATACATTATAACTTTAAACCTAAATATAACTTTCACCTGCATAAATATAACTTCATTATGTAGATATGCTCTGAAATTATATTATTTCATTATTATTCTTTTATATTTTGCCCTCAACAGGCAGGTGGAGTGTTGAATTTTTTATACTCGATCTGCTAGTTCCAGGGCTACCAAAAATAGTTCTGTTTCTCATCATATGGTTTGTCATTTATATGACTAGTATTTAAGAAAAGAAAAGATAGAGGTACATTGTAAAAGACTTTAGTCAGAGTTATCTCCTCTAAAAGTAATGGATATCATTATACAGCCAGACCCTGTGGAGAATTTAAGATCTCTCTTTCTCGTGAATTTAAGATCAAGTTCTTTTCTTTCGAGTTGTTTTATTTATTAATTTTATATAGTTACATATACATTACGAATTAATACTGAACTAAAGTAAGTCTGTACAAGTATTTGAGGTGTGGCTATTAAATAATGAGACTGGCGTAAAAAATTCTATTTTTATTTCATACATAATCACTTATTGTCATTTTCAATATACGCTCCCTCTCTATCCCTACAATGCTCCATGCGAATTTTCCATTGTTGGAAACAGTGCTGGAAATCATCTTCTGTCAGCTTCTTCAGGACACATGCCGCTTTATCTTTTACAGCTTCCACAGACTCAAATCTTGTACCATTTAATGCAGGTTTCACTTTAGGGAACAGGTAGAAGTCACATGGTGCAAGATCTGTTAAATAAGGTGGATGTTCTAACACTGAGATGCCGTACTTGGCTAGGAACCTCTTGACATATAACGCGGAATGATGAGGAATAATGAGCTGGCGCATTGTCTTTGTGGAAAACCCATGATTTGTCCTTCCACATTTCGGGGTGTTTTTTCCTTACTCTTTGACTTAATTTAGAAAGTACTTCAAGGTAGTAATATTGATTAATTTTTTAACCTTCAGGAACCCATTGAAGGTACACAATCCCATGGATATAAAAAAAAAACAATCATCATTGCTTTAAATTTTGACTTGCTCATTCGAGCTTTTTTGGCTCTCGGTGAATTTCGGCTCTTCCGGTGCATGGATTGGCGCTTCGTTTCTGAATCATAAGTAAAAAACCACGTTTCATCACATGTTTTAATTGTTTCCAAAAAATTTGGGTCATTTTCAATCGAGTACAAAGTGTCAGTACAAACATTTTTGAGTGGCGTGTGTCCTGAAGAAGCTGACAGAAGATGACTTCCAGCACTGTTTCCAACTATGGAAAATTTTCATTGAGCGTTGTAGGGATAGAGGAGTGACAATAAGTGACTGTATAAAATAAAAATACAATTTTTTACAACGTCAGTCTCTTTATTTAATAGCCACACCTCGTACAATATTTCAAACTAAATATGCTTGTATGCAAAAACTCTTTTTCACAAAGTTCTGTCTGCGCATTGGAGTATACAGAACAAAAAAAATTTATCACTTAAATATTTATAACTACTATAAAAATTATTAAGTTAAATCACTACAGTTAAATTGGTTACAAGGATTACGTTAAACATAATTTTAAGAAAAACAAAATAAATGATAAATTCAATTACATTAACATAAAATATCAATAATAATAATAAATTTTAATTACAATAAAAATTAAAAAAATACTTTTAAGATTATGTTTGTACATTTGTATTATAGAGAAAAATATAAAAAAATCTTATTTTATAACTATAACTACTTTATAATTAATGTTAACTAACACAATATAGCTATTTTTACTTTATGGGAAATTAATTCAATAAATGAGCATAAAGAAACTGGTAAACTATCACAAAGAGAAAATTAAAAACTAACAAGAACAGTTATTTTAAAACTTGGAAAAGTTTCTCAAGTTCTTACTTGTAGATCGATAGGATATGATATTTAAGTTTATGTTTTAATAGATGTGGTGACATAATAATACTGTGTGTATGGGGTAGAAGTACCTTAACGAACCCCGCCCCTCAAGATAGAGAAATGACTTCTGAAAAAATTGTAAATTTTTTTAACTGTTAGTTGCAGGGCTAAAATAAATAATTCTGTTTCTTGTTACATGGTAAGCCAGTTAAATGACTGAATCATTTAAGAACAGAAGAGGTGTAATAAATCAGTTATCTCCTCTGATAGTAATGAATTTCATTATACAGCCAGACCCTGTGGTGAATGAAGTAAAGGTGTCATTTGCAGGGTGGAAAATATATGCGTTTCAGAGGGCCTGGCATGCTGATAAGCATACTTTTCTACTCAGTGAGGAAGGCGATGGTAAACCACCTCACTCCTTGTTTTACTTAGTAAAGCCTCTAGAGGTTCAAACCAGCCTTTCGGCTGATGCCTAAACAACAATCTTAATTTTTCCAGCATTCCTAGTACCATAATTGGTTTAATTGAAATCAAAATTATCGCTTAACGGTTACCAAAATTCTTACATGTTCTTTCTTGCGTTGTTTTACATGGAGGATCATACCTAGATATTTAGCTGGGTTCTAATACGGTACTTCTTTCTCGTTAATAGGTACGATTCAATTAGCATAAATATCTATGTCAGTAATGGCACTGTTGGTATGTTTTTATAACAGAAGATAATGTATGTGATGAATTTTATGGTTATGTATTATTGTTTAACGGTGTAAGTTGATCTTCTATGCTGTTTGTTCTTGGCAACTTTATTTATACGAGCAATTGTTTTGCATTTTAATTTGTATGTACTCTTTGTTTAAAAAGTAGATCTGTATTGGATAGTCTGTTATGTTGTACTTCTTGGACATTTATTGTTTAGTCTTCATACTACTTTGTTACATATTAATTAGTGCATGTCGGAATAGATATTTTATTTATAATATTTAACAATAGTGTTAATTAAAGTGACCGGTTAGTATTTGTCTTCAGAAGTAGTGGCTGTTCAGTTGAAGTAGATGAAGAACCTCTTCAGCTATATTTCTGGAAAGTATCGAGATTTATTTATTTCACAAAATAAGTATAATTTCTATTATAATTATTTTTTGTTTTACAATAAATAAAGAAGTGTCACTTGTTGTTGGAAACCTAATTATCACTTATTATTTACGTTAACATTTTTAAAATCTCGGTTCTCCTCGAAAATTCTCGAACACACATTCCCTTTAGATATTGTCACATTGAAAAAATATCTTATCAATATTTTTCAAGTTAACGTTAAACTAACTTTATTTATTGAAAGTTATTTAATAATATTTAATGATGACATGTACTCAATGAGTTTTATATTTCATTATTACATTCCGTAACAATATCACCCTACGTATATTTAACTTTAAATTAAGGGGAGCAGACTGATATTTTAATAAGAAATATTGATTTTTCAATTTTACAATATAGCCTATTAATAGATCGTTTCCCCTATTTAAATTGATATACACGACATTCGTTGCTTTTTCTGCTGAGAAAAATTGTGTTTTTACGTTGATGGGGTACGTAGCGTTTATTTCGATATTTTTTCACGTTTTCCATTCTTGTAAATTGATATTAATATAATCATGTTATTGCTGTAACATTACGGAGATCGCGTTCACTTAAAAACAATAATTTCTATAACGTATAGGAATCGGTAAAATAAATAGTTCTGTTTCTTGTCACATGGTCAGCCAATTAAATGACTGAATCATTTAAGAACAGAAGAGGTAGAGGTGTAAAAGACACTAATCAGAGTTATCTTCTTTGAAAGTAATGAATTTCATTATACAGCCAGACCCTGTGGTGAATGAAGTGAAGGTGTCATTTGCAGAGTGGAAAATATGTGCTTTTCAGAGGGCCCGGCATGCTGATAAGTGAACTTTTCCATTCAGTGAGGAAGGCAATGGTAAACCACCTCACTCCTCGTTTTACTTAGTAAAACCTCTACAGGTTCAAACCAGCCTTTCGGCTGATGACCTAAACAACAACAACATAGGAATCGGATAAATATTGGTGTGTTTTTGTTTGGAAGTTAATTCTAATTGACAAAAGGTGTTTCTGTTACGGTATTATACTTTTACTACATCCGCATTTTCCGCATATTGTATTTTTTGATTTTAGGTACGCTTATTTCAGGAACCATCCCACATAGGAGTGTGAAATTTCGCAAACTACATTTTAGTACCAAGGTGTGTATTTACTCCAGAGGTATTTAAAAAAATTTTTAGTTTTTTCTGGGTGTCTTTTTCATTAAAAAAGTGGGCTACATTTGAACATTTTTTGAGAATAAAAATTATTTTTAGATTGGATAAAGATAAATGAAAAAGCTCTTGTACGAATTTGTAAAAAGGTAGTGTAGATAGGTGTGCCTTTTTACTTTCTCTTGCCTATATGAATATATAGGAAGGAAAGTATTGTTTTCATGTCGATTTTTCGAAATCGAGTTTTCACCGGATCTATACGTTTTCAGACCCCCTGAACCCAAAAAACATGTTTTTAGCTATTGGTTTGTGTGTGTGTGTGTGTGTGTGCGTGCGTGCGTGCGCGTGCGTGCGTGTGTGTGTGTGTGTGTGTGTGTGTGTGTGTGTGTGTGTGTGTGTGTGTGTGTGTGTGTGTGTGAACAGAATATCTCAAGAACGGAACATCGTACGAACTTGAAACTTGAAACTTAAGTTACATATCACTACCGGACCCGACACGAACATTTTCATCAAAATCGGTCAACCGGAAGTGGTAGTTTATTCGTGTAATTTTTCACTTTTTTGCGATTTTCTCAAAAACTGGTCCTACGATTTTTTTTAAAATCGCCTGGTTTACTCAATTTTTTATTCTCTACAAGATAGGGTAGGCGTCATGTTTGCTGAAATTCTGGGTGAGGCTGTTTTCACGTAAAAACGTTGTTTTTTTAAGATTACAGCTTTAATATGCATTTTAGCGCAAAACTTTATATAGCTAATAAAAGTTGTAGAGAAATAAAAATTCTACAACTTTTATTTCAAACAATTTTTTGTATAACGCTTAGTTTAGCGGTAATTTGCGATTTTCTGTTTTTTTTTCTCACGAAAATGTGTGAAAAATTGATTTTTTTAAGATTTCGGCCGTAGTATGCATTTTACGACAAAAGTGTATATAATTTAATTTATAGAAAATTAAAAGATCTACAACTTTTATTTAAAGCATTTTTCTCTACAGAGCCTAGTTTAGAGAGAAAGAGCGATTTTCCGTATTTCTAAGCCAAACTCAGGTTGATTTTCATTTTGCATCATTCACTCATGATTAAAATAAGGTTATGTTTTTGAGGTTAGTTTTTTGTTTATTTTTAATATTTTATTAATAATGTTAGGTTTATTGTTAATTATTTGCATTGGCAAGAGAAAGTTGTGTGAGTGTTTCGCACCAGATTTTTTCATTAAAAAAGTGGGCTACATTTGAACATTTTTTGAGAATAAAAATTTTTTTTAGATTGGATGAAGATAAATGATAAAGCTGTGGTACAAAGTAAAAGTTTTAGAGAATTTAAAATTCCACAACTTTTGTTTCACACTTAATGCAAATTAGCAAATAAATAAAGCAAATTAGCGATTTTCTGTTTTTTTCTCACGAAATTGTGTAAGAATATCAATTTTTTAAAGATTTCAGCCTTATTATGCATTTTACGACAAAAAGTATAATCAAATTTATAGGAAATTAAAAGATCTACAACTTTTGTTTAGAGCATTTTTTTCTACAGAGCCTAGTTTAGCGTGAAAGAGTGATTTTCCGTATTTTTAAGCTAAACTGAGGTTGATTTTCATTTTGCATCATTCACTTCGTTGCAATTGGTGGCAAAGTTGCGAATCTGCAAAATGGTAATTTTTCAGTACGGCAAAAAAAACACCTTCCTGACTCACATTTCGCATTTTTACCACTTCCTAAATTCCAATTTTTCATTTAGTGGCAAAAACACGAATTCATATTGCTTAGTAATGGAAAGAGATGTAGTTTCGCAACTTTGTCACAACGTGTATTGATCAGAAGATGAAATTCGCCTAAAATGGAGATTCGCAACTTTGCCACTAACACAACGACTTATGATGAAAATAAGGTTATATATGTTTTAGAGGTTAATTTTTTTGTTTATTTCTAATGTTAGGTTGTATTATTAATTATTTACATTGGCAAGAGAAAGTTGTGTGAGTGTTTCACACCAGATTTTTACTTTCTCTTGCCTATATGAATTTTATAGGAAGGAAAGTATTGTTTTCATGTCGATTTTTCGAAATCGAGTTTTCACCGGATCTACACGTTTCCAGACCCCCTGAACCCAAAAAACATTTTTTAGCGATTGGTCTGTCTGTGTGGAGGTGTGGAGGTGTGTGTGTGTGTGTGTGCGCGCGCGCGCGCGTGTGAGAGTGTGTGTGTGTGTGTTTGTGTGTGTGTGTGTGTACAAAATATCTCAAGAACGGAACATCGTACGAACTTGAAACTTTAAACTTAAGTTACATATCACTACCGGACCGGACACGAACATTTTCATCAAAATCGGTCAACCGGTAGTTTATTCGTATAATTTTTCACTTTTTTGCGATTTTCTCAAAAACTGGTCCTACTATTTTTTTAAAAATCGCCTGGTTCACTACATTTTTTATGCTTTACAAGATAGGGTAGACGCCATGTTTGCTGAAATTCTTGGTGAGGCTGTTTTCACGTAAAATATTAGTTTTTTTAAGGTTGTGGCTTTAATATGAATTTTAGCGAAAAAATGTATATAATAAAAGTTGTCGAGAATTTAAAATCCTACGACTTTTATTTCTAACATTTTTTTGTTTAACGCTTAGTTTAGCGGTAATTAGCGATTTTCTGTTTTTTTTCACGAAAACGTGTGAAAAATCGATTTTTTTAAGATTTCGGCCTTAGTATGCATTTTACGACAAAAGTTTATATAACCAAATTTATAGAAAATTAAAAGATGTACAACTTTTATTTAAAGCATTTTTCTCTACAGAGCCTAGTTTAGCGTGAAAGAGTGATTATCCGTATTTTTAAGCCACACTGAGGTAGATTTTAATTTTGCTTCTTTCACTCATGATTAATATAAGGTTATGTTTATTGAGGTTAGTGTTGTGTTTATTTTTAATGTTTTATTATTAATGTTAGGTTATATTGGTCATTATTTACATTGGCAAGAGAAAGTTATGTGAGTGTTTCACACCAGATTTTTACTATTCGATTTGTTAAACGAGATTTAAACCGATTACTTTGTAATATAAACTATTGTTTTCTAAATTTGCCTTGTAGTTAAAATGTTGTATTGTACTCAATTATTTAGAGCTATTTTGATTGTCTGTATTGGTTTTCCTTGTTCTTGTTACATCCTGTGCGATAAATGTTTGATAATAAGTATTTTCGATGTACTATGTCGATGTATCGATATAAAGTTGTGTACACAAACGTAATCTAAGTGTATAAAAAAACAAATGGTTTTAAAAGACTATAGTCCATGTAATTTCAATAGAGGCTTGCACTGTACACGTTCCCTCTACTTGCCTCCTCCGTTTATTCCGAGTAGTCGGCATATGTACTGGTTGTTAGAAAAGTATGCCTCTAAACTGTTACCAGTGTTTAATACTTTCGTATGAATTGAATTCTTTTAAAGTAATTATACACACTGTAAATAATGTTTTTGGATTGGCTTCGTAAATCACGTTTTTCACTCAATCGTTAACCGGTACTGCGTAGCTACACGTTAATCTCTTGTGCACTGAACGGAAACTCAAATGGAACTGGTGAATTTATTTGTACTATAATATAATCATATACATTTATAAAAGGCTATGTATATTTTTATGTCTTAAAAATAGAAACAGCCTTACATTTTGTGTTGACACTTGTGCACTTGTGCAAACACTGCAGAATATAATACAATCTGTATTTAATTAACTAAAAGAATTTGACATTCTGATTTATAAAGTATTTATTTTGACATTAAAGTAATATATCAATAAAAGTAAAAATTAAAAATAGATGGTGATTTGTGCCTATTACTCATTTGTTTATAATCAAGAGTATGGAAGTAGTAGTACGTTTTGCAGCACACTATACAAACTGCTGCAACCACTTTACATGCGTGGGAGTGAAAATATTTATTACGGAAGCTTCTATTGAAATTACATGGACTATAGTAACGGTTTAAAGAACGAAACGTTTTCAGTTACTGTATACCGTTCTTATAATCTAAAGCGCATTAGTTGAATTTACAGTTTTTCATCCAAGATTAAGTAAGATTTTGATTTCAGGGTATTGCCATATAGCTACACATAAGTACTTCCTGTTGAGATTCTTTTGTGGTATTTTTATGTATACTGTAGACAATTCGAACTGGCACAACTCTTGCTCTACGTGTTCACACATTGATTATTATTATGTGGCTAATCTATTCATACAGGCAAGATAAAGTAAAAGGTAAATAAATGTCCAAAGCGAATTCGCTTTGCTTTTTTACTTTTTTGATTTTCCGTATTATTAAGCCCAAGGTCCGATTACTTTGCAAGGGTTTTACTTTACAAGGTACAGAGTGATTCAATATGATGGAAACAATTTCAATAAGCTGTATTTCCTGAACTACATGTTATATTTTAATTCTGTAAATTACATTTGAAAGAGAAAGTTTTAAATTTTAACTTACATACATGAAAGTTTATAGATGTTCAATGTGTCCTCCTCCGGCTGCACGTACAACATCTAGACGGTAACTGAACTCATCCCAAACTCTCTGACGCATGTCTTGGGTCACTGAGTTGACTGCAGCTGTGATACGATTCCTTAGTTCATTCAAATTGGTGGGAAGAGGTGGTATGTAAACTGCACTTTTCACGAACCCCCACAAGAAAAAGTCACAGGGTGTGAGATCTGGAGACCTCGGTGGCCAAAACTGAAGTACAGAGTCGTCATTCGCCATGCGACCTATCCATCGTTGACGTATGGATTCATTTAGGAAACGCCGAACATTGCGATACCAATGGGGTGGAGCTCCGTCCTGCTGGAAAATGTAATCTCCTGAATCTTCATTCATTTGAGGAAATCCACCCCATTGGCATCGCAATGTTCGGCGTTTCCTAAATGAATCCATACGTCAACGATGGATAGGTCACATGGCGAATGACGACTCTGCACTTCAGTTTTGGCCACCGAGGTCTCCAGATCTCACACCCTGTGACTTTTTCTTGTGGGGGTTCGTGAAAAGTGCAGTTTACATACCACCTCTTCCCACCAATTTGAATGAACTAAGGAATCGTATCACAGCTGCAGTCAACTCAGTGACCCAAGACATGCATCAGAGAGTTTGGGATGAGTTCAGTTACCGTCTAGATGTTGTACGTGCAGCCGGAGGAGGACACACTGAACATCTATAAACTTTCATGTATGTAAGTTAAAATTTAAAACTTTCTCTTTCAAATGTAATTTACAGAATTAAAATATAACATGTAGTTCAGGAAATACAGCTTATTGAAATTGTTTCCATCATATTGAATCACTCTGTATTATTAGGTCCTTATTATTAAGGTTGGTTTTCTTCATTCACTCATTAATATTGGGTAATGTTTTTCGAGGGTTTTTTTTGTTAATTTCTAATGTTAGGTTATATATACAGGGTGATTCATGAAGTTCTCCCCACACTTCTACAGCACATTGTACTAGTAAAAATAATGAAAAAATGTTATATAAACATAGGTCCGAAAACGCTTCGTTAGCGAGTTACAGCTAGCGAAAGTTTCGCCTGGATTTCAGTTCACCAGGTGAAATGAGGTCTTCCTGGAATTGTGGTAAGGTAGATTAAGGGGCAAATTCAATCATTTCTTATGGTTTTTGATCTGATAAATTGAATAAAACAGGTCCCAGATCTGTAAGTTAAATAGTTTTTAAGAAAACCAGTGTCAAATGCAAAAAATGGAGTGAAAAACTTATTTTTTCATCTTTGGGCAAGGATAACTGTGTTATTTCACCAAGAAACAGTTAAAATTTTTCAATAAAACATGTAGAAAATTTTATTCTGAACAAACCGGTGTAAATTAAGTACACAGAAAGCGAATAGATGTTTGATTAAATGAGTTTTTATTCATAAGAGTACAAAGTAAAATTAACCGGAAAAACTAAAATGAAAAAATGTGTTTTTTTTCACTCCATTTTTTTGCATTTGACACTGGTTTTCTCAAAAACTATTTAACTTACAGTTCTGGGACCTGTTTTATTCAATTTATCAGATCAAAAACCATAAGAAATGATTGAATTTGCCCCTTAATCTACCTTACCACAATTCCAGGAAGACCTCATTTCACCTGGTGAACTGAAATCCAGGCGAAACTTTCGCTAGCTGTAACTCGCTAACGAAGCGTTTTCGGACCTATGTTTATATAACATTTTTTCATTATTTTTACTAGTACAATGTGCTGTAGAAGTGGGGGGAGAACTTCATGAATCACCCTGTATTTATAAAATGTTTCATTATTTGCATTGGCAAGATGGACCCAATTGATATAATAAAAAAAAAGTCTTGCGAGTGTTTCAGACCTGGTTTTTCATCTTGATTCTTGATTTTTTTTTATTGATCTTGCTATTATTGTATTTCCAAATATTCCTCCGTATATAATGTTGACAATTTTAGTTATTTTTTTTGTGCGATTAAATGACACTTGTTTGCTGTAATATTTAAAGCACGCATATCGACTACTTCAGCAACTGGAATACAATATTTAAAAATAAATTTTTATTACATTGTCTGTATTCTGTATTTAAACCGTTTGAGTTTTATAGTTTTTCTTAAACTTGTTAGCCAATAAATTAAACTCTTAAAGCAGTTGTATGTTATTTTTAATGCGAAGCTTAAAGACATGTGTTTATTCTAAGCTAATGTATATAACTTAGTCTATGATAATACTACTATATATTTGTAGTTTTATTTTAACTGCTGGATTAGGTTTTGGATTTTATTTTATTTATTACTTTCTCTTGCCTATATGAATATATAGGAAGGAAAGTATTGTTTTCATGTCGATTTTTCGAAATTGAGTTTTCACCGGAACTATACGTTTTCAGCCCCCCTGAACCCAAAAAAACATGTTTTTAGCGATTGCTCTCTCTCTCTCTCTCTCTCTCTCTCTCTCTTTCTCTCTCTCTCTCTGTGTGTGCGCGCGTGTATGTGTGCAAAACATCTCAAGAACGGAACATCGTACGAACTTGAAACTTAAGTTACATACCACTACCAGACCCGACACGAACATTTTCATCAAAATCGGTCAACCGGAAGTAGTAGTTTATTCGTATAATTTTTCACTTTTTTGCGATTTTCTCAAAAACGGGTCCTACGATTTTTTTAAAAATCGCCTCATTTACTCAATTTTTTATTCTCTACAAGGTAGGGTAGGCGCCATGTTTGCTGAAATTCTTGGTGAGGGTGTTTTCACGTAAAAAAAATGTTTTTTTTTTTTAATTACGGCTTTAATATGTATTATAGCGCAAAATTTTATATAATAAAATGTAGAGAATTTAAAATTCTACAACTTTTATTTAAACATTTTTTTTCTATTACGCTTTGTTTAGTGGTAATTAGCGATTTTCTGTTTTTTCTCACGAAAACGTTTGAAAAATCGATTTTTTAAGATTTTGGCCTTAGTATTCATTTTATGACAAAAGTGTATATATAATCAAACTTATAGAAAATTAAAAGATCTACAACTTTTATTTAGATCATTTTTCTCTACAGAGCCTAGTGTAGCGTGAAAGAGTGATTTTCCGTATTTTTAAGGCAAACTGAGCTAGATTTTCATTTTGCGTCTTTCATATAGTCTATGATTAAAATTAGGTTATGTTTATTGAAGTTAGTTTTTTGTTTATTTCTAAAATTTTATTACTAATGTTAGGTTATATTGTTAATTATGTGCATTGGCAAGAGAAAGCTGTGTGAGTGTTTCACACCAGATTTTTTGTTTGTTTTCAGATTAAATTTGTAAGCGCAGTTTCACCCATCATGGTGGATACTACCAAAGGTATGTTACATTTATTTTGTTTTTTCTTTTGTGTTGTTAGTTGGTCTGTTAATTTTAGTATTAAATAATTAGTTTTATAATAAGGGGTTTTCAGGAGGACTCTACCATACGTCACAGGCGTATTCCTCTAATCAAAATAATGAAAAACTTCTCATAAACATCGGTTCGAAAACGCTTCATTAGCGAGTTACAGCTAGCGGAAGATTTCGCTCCGATTTCAGATCCGCTGGTGAAATTCGGTCATACTGATTTTTTTTTGGGATTTACTTTTTGTGACAAATTTGGTGAATATATTGATATTTGGTCTGATATAATAAAACAGGTCTCGGAACTGTATCGTCAGTAGTTTTGTATTTTATGTCAGATCAGATAACTTTAAAACTACTGGATATACCGTTCTGGGACCTGTTTAAAAAAAAATTCAGACCTAATCTGTACAAATAATTTAAAGACAAGGCGTGTTTTTCTGTGCGGGCTAATTTACGAAACTACTGAACCGATTTTCACGAACTGTTGGCAGCATATTCGTATTTATATTCTCCGTAAAATTTTATTTTTTAATTTTCAAAAATGAATACCCTAGAAGGGCCCTAATGAAAATTTTTATAAATATGTATTCGTGTGTGTACATTTGAGTACGTATTGCTGTTAAAGTAGATGAAGGGGTTAGATGTGGTTGAGAGACGTACGCGGGGAAAATTATTAAAATTTCCTGCGCGCGTGCGTGCGTGCGTGCGTCTACTATTACTGAAGACTGTATAGTACAGACGTATAAAGACTAGCGAGAGACGTACGCGGCGAAATTTATCACAATTTTACACATATTTATTTTAAAATATTGATTACACATTTTCGCGCGCAAAGCCGGGCGGGGCATGCATGCTAGTATCATATAAATGCATACTATTCCTAACAACAGTTCAAAATCTTATGAGTGAATTTTTACATTATTAATGTAAAACATAAGTTTTAGGAAGAATCCAAACTTTATTTGTTCGTTTTTTTTTCAAAACATGAAAACGTTGAACCGTTTTCCCTGGTGGCATGGAATTATTTAGCTATTATACTGACATTCGAACTATTTTCAAATATTAATTTATTAATTTTTCTTGCTCTATATAAATATACAGTTCAGCCGTTGTTAGTTTGCTCCTACTGTCAACAAACAAAAGCCACTTACTACAGGGTGCACGCTAGAGTCTCCGACTTTACGGATGTCGTATTCCTATTGAGTTAACTATTTTTTCTGTTCTATTTTATAGTATATGTATTTATATTAGTTGTAAGTTTGTATTTATATGTCTGTTTTTATTATGAGGCCCCTTTACAGCCTTTTCCGACGTCATATGTCTGTGATATTATTTGTTTTTTAATGTAATTTTTTAGTTGTGATATTAGTTTTTAAGATTTTAATTAAGTAAGTGTCAATGTCATTTTTGTTATTTGTTGTTACTGTGATATTAAGTTTAAGTTTATGTGTGTATGTTTTTTTTGTTTTTAGCGTTTTTTAGCCTATTTTGTCTGTGATACTAGATTATAAGATTTTAACTATTATATATATTAAAAAAGGCGTTCTGCACTCGGGTTTTTTACACCCTTGTGTGAACAACAGGCGATGATAACCTCACTAAGGTTTTTCGCCTCAAAAAAAAAAAAAAAAAAAAAAAAAAAATTTACATTATAGGTACTTAAAGTTCTAAAAGCATCAGTCATGATATGATGTAGGCCTAACAATTTCATTTAGAAAAATACTTTTAAAAGTATTTTGTATTTAAATGCTTTTGAAAGTATTTTGTTGTTACTTTTTAATCAGCGTGTACACATTTTGATATAATGCGCATGCTCAGTGACGTCATTATTTGTTAACATAAGAGAAAACTAAGAGAGGCTGGACTATAGCTAAAAAAGTTATGTTTTCACACCGATTTTTCGAAATCGGCATGAAATGTTTTTACCGATTTGTATGCCTTAGTGTGTTAACAAAATATCTCGAGAGCGGAGAATTGTACGGAATTGAAACTTTAAACGTAAGTTAGGTACCATGAGGAGACCTGCCCAAACATTATCATCGAACTCTTGTTAACCAGAAGTTGCAGTTAATTCGTAGAATTTCTAACTTTTTGCGATTTTGTTAAAAAACGGCTCCTACGATTTTGTTTTAAAGTCACCACATTTACTGTATTTTGTATGCTTTACAAAATGCTGTAAGCGGCGTGTCAGCTGAAATCCGTGCTGTGTTTAAGTAAAAAGTGATTTTTTTTACTTTCTCTTGCCTATATTAATGAGCCTATATAAGGAAGGAAATATTGTTTTCATGCCGATTTTTCGAATTCGAGTTTTCACCGGATCTACACGTTTTCAGACCCCCTGAACCCAAAACATGTTTTTAGCGATTGGTGTGTGTGTGTGTGTGTGTGCGCGCGCGTGCGTGTGTGTGAACAGAATATCTCAAGAAACTTAAGTTACATACCACTGCCGGACCCAAAACGAACATTTTCATCAAAATCGGTGAACCGGAAGTAGTAGTTTATTCGTGTAATTTTTCACTTTTTTGCAATTTTCTCAAAAACTTGTCCTACGATTTTTTAAAAATCGCCTCATGTACTAAATTTGTTTGCTCTACAAGATAGGCACCATGTCTGATGAAATTCTTGGAGAGGCTGTTTTCACGTAAAAAAATTGTTTTTTAAGATTGCTGCTTTAATATGCATTTAAGCGCAAAAATGTATAGACCTATTATAAAAGTTGTAGGCAACTTAAAATCCTACAACTTTTATTTTAAACATTTTTTTGTATAACGCTTAGTTTAGCGGTAATTAGCGATTTTCTGCTTTTTTTTCTCACAAAAACGTGTGAAAAATCGTTTTTTTTAAATTTCGGACTTCGTATGCATTTTACGACAAAAAAGCATATAATCAAATTTATAGGAAATTAAAAGATCTACAACTTTTATTTAGAGCATTTTTCTCTACAGAGCCTAGTTTAGCGTGAAAGAGTGATTTTCCGTATTGAGTCAAACTGAAATTGGTTTTCATTTTGCGTCTTTCACTCATGATTAAAATTAGGTTATGATTATTGGGGTTAGTTTTTTTGTTTATTTCTAATGTTTTATTACTAATTTTAAGTTATATTGTTAATTATTTGTATTGGTAAGAGAAAGTTGTGTGAGTGTTTCACACCAGAGTTTTAAGATTGCAGTTATAATATGCATTTTAAGACAAAAGTGTGTATACTTCAAGTTGTAGATTTGAAGTCGCATCAACTGCTTGATCATTAGCAACTACTTTAATTTGTGTACATCTCAGTGGGTTTTACTAATTGCAAAATAATTTTCCAGACCTTAGCTTGGAATCAAATGTAAGACGTTCCGCTTTGTAGTTCAGCACACTTAACAACTTTACCACAGAGTATGTTATACTCGTAGTTAGTTTAAAGTTATCAAGTCAGATTTATAAATCTTTAGGAAATTTTTGTTTATCAAACGTTTTATTTATGTATATTAGTTTTATTTCGATTTAAAATACTATCTCTAAATAGAACGAACAGTCATACATTACATGATTTCCTTCCTTTTCACAATAACAAAATACTGTACAACCGAACGAACTTCTTTCATTCGTCGTGTTTATACAGCTGCGTCAAACAATATTATTCATTGTCAGCAGAAGTTATATTATGTTATTTCACACACTCTTTACAACCGACTGTATTTCTAAACTGTAGTTTTCAAATAAATCATGTTCGCTTCGAGTTATCTGTTACATATCCATAACGATGTACGAATTCATGACTTCTGTTATATCTTTGTATGTTTATTTAATTTTCATTCCCTTTGTTTTTTAGTTCTATTACGCATTTATTAAAAAAATTTTACATTCCCAGTTCACATTCGATTTGTTAGAGTCTTCAACTCTCTGTAACCAAGATTTTTTGAAGGCAACTTTTTCGTCTATTTTCTAGATATAAAATTAACGCTCATTCCGACAGGATGTCATGTATACAACCTGACAACATGGAAAGTTGCGCCCACCCCCTCACAGCCCAGTCTTTTTTTTAAATTCTACCACAGCATTGGCCAATCAATATTTTTGTTATTAATACATTTGTACTAAATTGCCCCAATTTTAGGTGGATAAATCCTGAATTGGCTGTGAGAAAGTATCTCAGCATGAAAGTAGCGCCCTGGAAGGTGAGATGTATTTCACAGCTCAGATTGAGTTCTAACCGGCGCATTTATTTATACGTTGATTATAAGAGCCATGTAATTGATCCCTTTAAGGAATGTCCCTGTTGCAATTTGAAAGCTTTAGAAACGCTAGACCACATATTGATTGAATGCCTCATTTACAATCAATTTAGAAGAGGGTTTTTTAAGGAACTTGTAGAGAGCGAATCGGACAAAAATTCGAAGCTGGCTTTCCTGTTGAGTAAATTTTCATTGAAAAAAATTAACGAGGTGTGTTATTTCGTGGTGTCAATGTTGAATATGAGGGCTTTTGCGGCGGAAACGATAGACTGATTGGTATACCGTTGCGCCAGGGCTGATATGATTTAATTTTGTTTTTATGAACTTAATGTTGAAATTAATTTTTATGAATACTTATGTGTTAAATTGTGGAATTTTAATGTATTGAAATTTAAATTTTAATGTCTTGTAGCAACTCTATTTGTATGGGTATATACCCGAATACAATTTATTATTGTATAAATAAATAAATACATTTGTACTAATTTTTTTACGCTGAATAAAACGATAGTTTGCTCGTGCCGAACGATTGAACGGTTACCGAGGTAGTCAAGGGTTTAGAATATTTTTAATAAATAAAAATTTCACTGACGTCCGGATTTTAAATTTCATACACTCTGAAAGAATATAATTTATTATGTTGTATTAAAATTTCAAACTTGTCGGTCAAATTATTCGTGTCTTTTCCGTTTTCTGTATGCCACTATCAAATCCGAATTCCCTGAAGGGTTGCACATATGTTTATTTCTCCCACTTACTGCCTTACTGAATGCTCATACTTAGACAGACCCACGCACACGTACACACGTCCTTCCCAGTCCCAGTATGCAGTAGTACTATGTTACACGTTCTGTTTTATTTCTTATTTAGATTGTGTTATTTTTGAGTTTTTTATTATTTTATATATTATTTTATTTACAGGTCACTTAGAACTTATTCTAATTATTTACATTATATTTTACATTTAATTATTATTACATTACTATTACGTTATATTTTTCTTATTTTTTCATTGGCAAGAGAAAGTCGTGTGAGTGTTTCACGACACATACTTTTATAGTTGTCACATCTTCTGGGATTATGCAATAACCTCCTTTCCTGAAGGAACTCTGCAGCATCATCCTCCGTCCGAATATTATTAAGTAACTCTACAAAATTCATAGCAGACTGACTGTGTAGTAACTAACTGTGAAATCGGAGTGGTTGACATTACGCAGAAATATCGCTAGTCATTGGCGCGCTAGACACAGGAGTGGGAGAATTGTATAATCTTCAGGGAATTCGGATTTGATAGTGGCATACATAAAACGGAAAAGACCCAATAATTCGAGTTATACACCTCTAAACCCATGAAATTCTTTGCGGTAGCAAAAAAAACCGGGTCTTTTTGTTTTCCAACCTCGATATGACAGTTTTAAAGTAACATTAAAAATATAGGTTTATTATAGTTCAACGCAGAATAAAATGAGCTAAATTTTGATGTAAGGTATGTTTAAATCCGACTCATCGTTTTGGAGATGCAAGGGTTCAAACTCAGGTCTTTATAATTACGAAACCGATATTAGTTGGTTGTTCATGATAATCTGAAAGTTTTGAAATTCCAAAACAATATGGTGTTTTTAACTACTTTTTTCTTTACTAATTTCTTTTTTAAAATCTGTGTTACTCTTGAATAATATTCGTGTTGACATTGTTAATGATGTGTGAAATCGTAAACGGTGTGTCGTAAATTGCACAAGATTGCGGTTCATTCTTTATCATAATTTGTCAATGTGTCGGTAGAGTGTGTCCTATACGCACATAACCGTGAAAGACTTGTTGTCGGAGCTCCATCTGTGGTTCTGAGTTTTCAAATATGTTATGGGCATTTTATGAATTGCTAAAAACAAAATTATGATCTGTTCGTCCACTGAATACAAATAATAAATGATTTGATTATTGATTTGTGTATGTAGTTTAATTCATTTTGTATTCTGTTTGTGAATTGTTACGTCAGAAACTTAACGGAAATGTACCTTTAAACTTTAATATTAATGAAGGATTTGTGAATCAAACTCTTCTTTTCATTCATCGTTTTCAATGGATCTGCGTGCATGATAATGTAAAGACGTGATTCATGATTCTCCTTTTAAGAAAGATTGGTATCTCTTGGTACGTCTTTGAGATTTACAGATTTGTTTGCCCATAACAGGCAGGTGAAGTATTGAATTACATTTTCACTTGATCTGCTAGTTTCATGGCTTCAAAAAATAGATCCGTTTCTTATTACATTGTCAGGGAATTATGTAACTGAAGCGTTTAAGAACAGAAGAGGTAGAGGTGTAAAAGACACTAATCAGTTATCTACTTTGAGAGTAATGAATTTCATCATTATACAGCCAGGCTCTGTGGGGAATGAAGTAAAGGTGTCATTTGCAGGGTGAAACGAAGACGCTTCTCAAATGCATGCTGATAAGCATACGTTTCCATTCAGTGAGGAAGGCAATTGTAAATCACATCACTACTCGTTTTACTTAATAAAGCCTCTAGAGGTTCAATCCAGCCTCTATGATCCAGAGGATCACCAGCAGGTTGATGATCTAAGCGATAAAAGATTTGTAACCTGGTGATATCGAATTTATTGAACTGAAATTACTTTGTGTGTGCTATTGACAATTGTGGATCGTTATCAATAGTGCAGTAGCGATATCAGGTTTGTTTGGGAAGTGGTAACATCAAGTCTACTGTCAGCACCTTTTGTTTCCTACGGTTGTTGTCGACTCTACTCTCTCAACTTCTGCCTCCATGTAATACGGTTTTTCCTCTGAAGTCCTCTGCTCCAATAGCCCCGTCCATCTGTTAATGTCCGCTGAGGTCGGTCTCTCGTGTACTGCTCTCTGGATTCCAATCCATTACCCGTGTTATCCATATGCCCTTCTCTTATGCACATACCGTATCAACCTTTTTTCCTCACTGAAACTTTATATCTCGCTCTGCAACCCCCGTTCTTCGTATTTTCTCACTGGTAACTCCATTGTGGTCAGCTCACAGCTCCGTCTCCAGAACTCCATTCGGTCGCAATGATTTTACCTCTATTTTTTTTATTTATCTATTTTTGTGTTTTTGTTGTGGTTTTCCCTTAGTATTGTCTGTAAGTTAGTTGCTTGATTGATGTGATTTTTCTAAATTTGTTATATATTTCCTCCTTGCTTTTTCTTTTCCTCGTAATTCGCTGTACTGGCATATCACTTCCTTTCTAGAAAAATATATATTCGTTTTTTATTGTAAGCTATTTGAACACTTCCTTGAAAAGTATGTCTTTCAAAATTACGAACCATTTTCTACTGCTTCCTCTAATGAGTTGTTTTTTTTATTCTTTCTACGTCGCCTCACGATAGCTGTATTTTAAACAATTTAATCAAAGCATAATTACAGCTAAAATGAGTTTTAAATGTTGTTGGTGTTTAGGTAATCAGCCTAAAGTTTGGTTTGAACCTCTAGAGGCTTTACCAAGTAAAACAAGGAGTGAGTTGGTTTACCATTGCCTTTTTCGCTGATTAGAAAAGTATGGTTATCAGCCTGCTGAGCTCTCTGAAAAGCATCTACTTTCCGCCCTGCTGCAAATGACACCTTAACTTCATTCACCACAGGGACGTCTGTAGTATAATGAAATTCATTACTCTCAGAGGAGATAACTGTGACTAGTGTCTTTTACACCTCTACCTCTTCTGTTCTTAACCGATTCAGTTATATAATTGATTGATCATGTGATAAGAAACAGAACTATTTTTTGTAGCCTTGTAACTAACAGATCAAGTGCAAATAATTTAACACTCTACCTGCCTGTTTTGGGTAAAGTTATATACAGGTAGAACATTTATCTAATAAAGTTAATTTTTTCCATTTTTCTTTTTATTTTGGACCGAATTATGTAATTTAAAATTAATGACGTGTAAAATCAGGTTTGAAAATAGCTCGTATTTTGATCACTAACTATTAATTTGTTGTAGAATACAAGGTTATGTATTTTTCTTGTGGCACTTGTATTTATTCTATTGTTATGTTTAATGTTTATGTAAATCCTTGAAAATTATTAATATTTTAGCCGTTGTGCAATAAGTGCCTAAACTAAGTACTAACAGATCTGGACGGTAATTGCAACCAGTACGTAAAATGAAAGTTGAAGCCTGTGTTTGGAACCGCGTATCTCACCAAGTAAGAAACATAAAAATTTCTCGTACGGCTCGTTTTAAAGCGTGGTTTTTTGTTATTTTATTCGTATAAATTTCGAAACACGGAAGTGTTTTTGGCATTTTCTAGCGATTTGAAAACAAAATATGTGCCCATTTTTTAGCGCATTTTTCACTTAGTCCATGTTTCAGAACATGGAGCACGTTCAATTTGAAGAGGAAAATTACAGCGTTATAAACGAGTTTTCCTGCATGTGTTCTAATTAATTTCAGCTGAAATTCAGCCTTTTAGTACGAAGGGTAAAGGAATTAGAACGTTTTTAAAAACATTTTTTATTTTCGTTCCCGATGGACGTAACGAGTTAAAACCAACGGAGTCAAAGATGATTCTTGTGCTATTGTAGCAAATAACATAATTTCCAGATTAATTTGTAGTGCAACTAAAGAATGGCACAAACGTATTGGACCGATGTTATTTTATTAAATAATGTGCTAGATTCTAATGGTAACGCAATTTCAGTTGAGGATCGTCAGCGACAGTAAACTCGCCTGTGCGGGGGTGGAAGTGCCACTATATGGGCTTTTCTAAATACATCGTAGCGACAGCTCTAACCATGACATCATGTTGTAACTACATTGATTTATGTTTACAATTATGTCGTTTTATAAACATCCCTTGTATTATTTATTGATTCTTAATAATTATCCTAAATAATAAACATTCATTCTAAATAAGCCATAATACTAGGCCTAAGCTAAATTTAGTATCATTTTTGGTCATCAGCAGTAAACTGAATTACTGCACTCTGACATTTGAAGAGATTGACTAGTTAGTCCGTGAGTTCCGTCGATGCGAGTTTATTATCGTGAGTAATACGAGTTTTACGGTAATTTCAAAATGTTATTTGTATTTTTAGGGTTTTCATATTTCATTATTTTCAGTAAAGTTATGTTAAATTGCAATTGAATTTTAAACAGTTCACTTTCTTCAAATTACATTACATTACTCCTTACTTATTTAGTGTGATGGGTCATGAACTGAATTTTATTTCTTAAGTGTTTGTGGTGGTTACATTTTGAGTTACACGCTTGATACATGTCTTATATTTTCGGGTTGGTCGATGTAAGTAGGATAGATAGTATACTGTCCTCCGAATGATATGTGCAATCGTCAACTTACAGCGCGTTACCATTACAGATCTCCTGGGAAAAACCTTCGGCAAAATTCTTATAACCACAGTTACTTTCTAAGCCAATTCGTGTTCTGATTTAACATTACCTGTATAAAATATTTTATTAGTTTTGTTTTTATGACATCTCTCCACAGATTTGCCTAACCTCTAATTATTTCCTACCACCTCCAGTAACAAATTTTATTAACAGTATTTGGGATTCAATTACCTTAATTAAAAAATTTCCAATTATCATTTAGTAATTAGTTGATTAATTTGTAACCATATTTGTATAGTTTCCAGTTTTATCTTTCTTTGTTTTCCTGTTATTGACTTTAAACTTTCAACTTTTACTAATTAATTTGTACTTGGTAACCCTCTCCTCACTTCTTTTCGAATTTATAAAAATACGTTTCGTACAGCAGTGTGCATTGCAATATTTAGATACTTCCTGTTTTGGTATTACTGTATAAACTTTTGTAATGTTCACTAGGTTAGTACGAAATTTCCCGGTATACTTCTGTAGTAGGCCTATACAACACCGCGTTTGTATATTGGTCCGATGATTAAACCAATTTTGATACAACTTTAAGAGGATTATATAAAATTCTCCTTACCGTCAAATAGAACTTTTTAAAAGAAAAAATCTGGTGTGAAACACTCACACAACTTTCTCTTGCCAATGCAAATAATTAATAATAAACCTAACATTATTAATAAAACATTAGAAATAAACAAAAAACTAACCTCAAAAACATAACCTTATTTTAATCATGAGTGGAAGACGCAAAATGAAAATCGAACTCAATTTGGCTTAAAAAAAACGGAAAATCACACTTTCACGCTAAACTAGGCTCTGTAGAGAAAAATTCTCTAAACAAAAGTTGTAGATCTTTTAATTTTCTATAACTTTTATATATACACTTTTGTCGTAAAATGCATACTAAGACCGAAATGTTAAAAAAATCGATTTTTCTCACGTTTTCGTGAGAAAAAAAACAGAAAATCGCAAATTACCGCTAAACTAAGCGTTATACAAAAAAATGTTTGAAACAGAAGTTGTAGGTTTTTAAATTCTCTACAACTTTTATTATATAAGTTTTTGCGCTAAAATTTATATTAAAGCCGTAATCTTAAAAAAACAACGTTTTTACGTGAAAACAGCCTCACCGAGAATTTCAGCAGACATGGCGCCTACCCTATCTTGTAGAGAATCAAAAATTGAGTAAAATAGGCGATTTTAAAAAAAATCGTAGGACCAGTTTTTGAGAAAATCGCAAAAAACTGAAAAATTATACGAATAAACTAAGTTACTACTACTTCCGGTTGACCGATTTTGATGAAAATGTTCGTGTCGCGTCCGGTAGTGGTATGTAACTTAAGTTTCAAGTTTCAAGTTCGTACGATGTTCCGTTCTTGAGATATTCTGTTCACACACAGACACACACACAGACACACACACACACACACACAGACACACACACAGACCAATCGCTAAAAACATGTTTTTTGGGTTCAGGGGGTCTGAAAACGTATAGATCCGGTGAAAACTCGATTTCGAAAAATTGACATGAAAACAATACTTTCCTTCCTATATATTCATATAGGCAAGAGAAAGTAAAAATTCGTGTACTTTTGTATTCTTTATTTTGGTTTACTGTATTTTTGTTACGTTGAAGGTTGTTATTTTGAAAAAAATATATAAGGTATAGTATCAGTTTATTTTCCAGTGCAGGGTATAGTAAATTTCTTTAAACTAAGTATCGGATTAGAAAACTTCCATTTTACTTCCCAATCTTGCCTTTCAGCGTCGGACCTTCTTTGAATTCTGCGAATTTCTACCTGCTCATTGACTACACAATACTTTCTCCGTTTTCATTGGTCTTAATTTCCTGTTAGTTCTATAGATATTTCTATAATTTCATGTGGGTTATCGGCCATGCGACAAAGCTATCTGGAAGAGATGGTTCCTTTAGCCATCTAGACTAACTGAATTTGAAATTTTCTCCTACTTTTTTTTACGTCAAAAACATATATTACTCTTATATCCTGAGATGTTCAAGGAGATATTGAACTATCAGGGAATACTGATCACTGTTAAATTTAAGACCGAATTATCAGTCCCTCCAGCTGAAATCTGTTCATGGACTCCGTGTTTTGTTCAAGTTGGTTACCCAAATTTTCCAGTTTTTTTTTTGGAATTGGAGTGCGAGAGGCTAAGAGAAATCTCTTGAATGATTTTGATACATTTTATGAAGCAAAATAGCAGAAATCAGATCATCTGACCCATTTGTGAACAAAATAACCTGGCCGGCCCTTTGTGTAGTGATCAGTGCAACGTGGTTCTACGCCAGCGATCCCGCATTTAATTCCTGGTCTGGTCAGTATTTTTTTTCATTACTTATTTTCATCTATTACCTTTCATCGTATTCAATGTACAGAATAGCCGGACGTTAAAGAAAAGAAATTCACTTCCCCAAGCCCGATAAGAAAGCATTAATTACAAAACTTGTAAAATTAAAGCCCTAATTTATTATCCGCGGATATCTTAAATGAAATGGGTGAGTTCACTAGAAAGGAAAATCTCCACGACGCAGGCATGAACTCGACCATCGAAGACATCCGGTGAATTTACACCAGACCGCATCCTCTGGAGTCAGCTCGCTCATTGCCATTCCATGACTACTTGTAAAACGCGACTTTCAGTCAGTTGAACATATAATTATATATATCAACGCTAGTTCTGCCCGCCCAGCCAATTTTTTGTGATATTATTCATTTAATATTATGAAAAACACGGCAACTCCTTAATATATCTTCTTCTTCTTCTTCTTTGTCTGCTATCCATTAATGGATGTTTGCGATCACCGCTGACCATTTCTCCCTGTCACCACACGTGTGTATTATGTCTCCTGCGGCCTCCATCCCTGTCCATTGCTTGATATTCTGCAGCCACGACATCCTCCTTCTGCCTACTCCTCTCCGTCCCTCTATCTTCCCCTCAATTATCAGTTGCAGCAGATGGTACCTCTCATTGCGCATCGCATGTCCCAGATAAGCGGTCTTCCTTCTTTTTATGGTGCTCATCAGTTCCCGTTTCCTTCCTATCCTCTTCAGAATCTCCTCATTGGTTCTTTTTGCTGTCCATGGAACCTTCAGGATTCTTCGGTAGACCCACATTTCAAATGCTTCCAGCCTGTTCATGGTGTTAACCTTCTTAATATATAGGGTATATTAATTTTATAATAGGTATATATATTTGACTCTACTCCCAAACTAAACGTACTTCTGATCCTGAAACTAAATTTTTCTCTCCATAACTACCCCTCAGTATGATTTCTTAGAAGAAACCCAGCCCTGTCACATTTCTTCGAACGATCAGGTGGTATCCCCCACGACATCGTCTAATTATCTTCTATCAGTTTCAGTTTCACTAGAAAGGATTGTTTCATGAAAATTAATATGAACAAAACGAAAGTGTTGCGCAGTACTAGTAAGAGTGGTTTTAGAAGAGATGGGAAATTTTAAAAGTAGGCTACGCAAACATTCAGGAAGTTGGGGAATTCTGCTATGTAAAGTAACAAAGAATTGTAGAAGCACAAGTGATATCAAAAGTAGAAAATTGTTTAAGCTTGAAAAGCCTTTGAAATGAAAAACAGCTTACTGACTACAAACATTGATTTACAGTGTTGAAAACTCTTTTTATCCCCACGAGGGATTGACAAATTTGTTGTGAATAAATGAAATCATAAATCAATATCGTTGAATAAATTTTACTTTATTAATTTTAAAATTTTTCACAACCTTAGGTCATTAATATGTAACTTTTCCTTTATGTTTCTTGCTAAATTTCTTGTTTATCTTTTAGAATAAAATTCATCTTACAACTTTTAAATTACCATTATCTCAATTATTAGTTTAATTTATATCGTATAATCTTTTTTAAAATGTGTATGTGTATTTTAAACTTTAGAATTGGTGTGTGGACCTTCCATCTTGCTTGACGTTCGGTACCACACTCCCCTCATTCCTTTACAAATCTTACTTCTTATTTCCCGGTTTCCTAGCAACGAAACTTTGTTTAAATAAATTAAATAATTTTATATTTATTTTAAACCAGCTGAGTTTGTTTATACTCTTGACATGCGGTCTTGGGTTCGAATCCCATTCAGGCATGGCATTTTTTCATACGTTACAAAATATCATTTCATCCTTCATCGTCTGCATTAGCAGTAATTGCAGAACAGTCGGACGTTAAACCAAAAAAAAAAAAAAAAAAAAAAAAAAAAAAGACTAGAGCAAACATAAACAAATTTATCTGTGACTCATTTTCGAATCGTTACAACAGATTATGAGAAAATTCTTAAAACACTATGTTTGTAATTTAGCATTACACAGGTGTGAAACGTGGGTGGTAGGGGCTAAAGAAAAGAAGAGGATATAAGCTTTTTAAATGTAGTGTTATAGGAAATTGTTAAAGATTAGGTGGGTGGATGAAAGAAGTACAGTAGTGTATGGAAATACCGATAAATCGACGTTCGTATTTGAATTCATTCATTCTTTGGTTTTCTTTGTTGGCTGGTAGAGTGTATTTGCTGGTGCATATTGTACAAAATTTAATTTAAAAAAATTAAACTGTCCCGCGGTTTGAAAGTGAACTTGTTTTTTTCATTTTTGTATAGGATGCTTTTTATTGATATTGTTAATGTAGTGTTAAGTATAAAAAAGGTTGTAATGCATTTCCATGTACTAAATAACTGGATATATCTGTCGGATGCAAAACATTGGTCTACTATGATTCTAGTGAAAGGGAGGAGTTAATAAATTCAAGGTTATTGGGTCATGATCACGTTTATGTTATATACCACTTCATTATAGGCGCATTGCATTTTAAAAAACGGTTTTTTAGAAAGTGTATCAAGTATTTTATTTTAATTTAAATATGCAAATGCATCACGTAGTTAGTGTAAATACGTTTCTTATTCATAACAAATTTTATGAAATTAATGAATATTTATGATACAAGTAAATAAACGTTTACTGTCATAATGTAAGCTATTATAATAATTTTGTTATAGGTTGATCGTCTACGTCATGTAGTGATTCATCGTTTATTCTTGTTATCTGTTAAATCATTTTATGTATTTAGTATACAATTTTTGGTTATTATATTGTTGTTCTACGCTATTTCTTATTTGTATAGTATTTTTTTTATTTATTTGTATATAAAATGATAATTTGATTTTTCCTAAATTTGTTCTCTATTTTTATTAATTTATTTTTTATTGTTCAACTTTTGAATTATCTACTGGATGTATTCTTTAAAAAAAAAAGTCGCTTTAAAAAGAGTGTTTTCACGTCATTTGTTAATTTAAAATTGAGTTAAGGTTTTGAATGGTTGTACTGTATTTTATAATGTCTGCATGAAGAATATAAGTTAAAAAATCTGGTGTGAAACACTCACACAACTTTCTCTTGCCAATGCAAATAATTTAAACAATATAACCTAACATTAGTAATAAAACATTAGAAATAAACAAAAAACATAACCTAATTTTAATCATGAGTAAAAGAGGTAAAATGAAAATCGACCTGTTTGGCTTAAAAATACGGAAAATCACTCTTTCACGCTAAACTAGGCTCTGTAGAGAAAAATGTTATAATTAAAGTTGTAGATCTTTTAATTTTCTATAAATTTGATTATATAAACTTTTGTCGTAAAATGCATACTAAGGCCAAATGTTAAACAAATAGATTTTTCACACGTTTTCGTGAGAAAAAAACAGAAAATCGCTAATTACCGCTAAACTAAGCGTTATACAAAAAATGTTTGAAATAAAAGTTGTAGGATTTTAAATTCTCTAGAACTTTTATTATATAAATTGTTGCGCTAAAATGCATATTAAAGCCGTAATCTTAAGAAAACAATTTTTTTACGTGAAAACAGCCTCACCAAGAATTTCAGCAAACATGACGCTTACCCTGTCTTGTGGAGCATAAAAAATTGAGTAAACCAGGCGATTTTTAAACAAATCGTAGGACCAGTTTTTGAGAAAATCAAAAAAAGTGAAAAATTACACGAATAAACTACTACTTCCGGTTAATCTATTTTGATGAAAATTTTCGTGTCGGGTCTGGTAGTGGTGTCTAACTTAAGTTTCAAGTTCGTACGATGTTCCGTTCTTGAGATATTCTGTTTACACGCAGACACACAGACCAATCGCTAAAAACATGTTTTTTGGGTTCAGGGGTCTGAAAACGTGTAGATCCGGTGAAAACTCGATTTCGAAAAATCGACATGAAAACAATACTTTCCTTCTTATTTATTCATATAGGCAAGAGAAAGTAAAAAAACAAATATTGTTGTAATCCACCGGGTTGGTCTAGAGGTAAAAGTCGTTGCCATGAGTCAGCTGTTAAACAGCTGATTTTCAGAGATGAAGGTTCCTAGTTTAAATCCTAGTGAATGCAGTTACGTTTATACGGATTTTAATAATATAAACAGTAGTTACGGTGTCTTTAACGTTTAGGGTTTAATTAACTATACTGAAAGAGTATGGTCGGCCTGGGTCTGTACAAGACTACACCTCATTTACATATCATCTTTATTTCATTGTGTTATGGGGGTTGCTTATTGTTCTGAATTGAACTAATTGCTACGTAAACATATTAGGGATTAAAAATAAAAAATATTCGTAATTTCACTGTTAAGGGAAACTTATATATGTTTTTTTTATTGTAAAATAAATGGCTGGGTTATAAAAACAATGTTGTATATTATTGTAGTTTGTATGAGAGTATAAACTTTGTGTTCACAAACAAAAATAGTTTTTTGTTGTTTTTTTCAATCGTGGTTTTATAAAACGATCATTAATAAACAATAAATTGACATTTTGTGTGTACGTATTTTATAAACACTTGTAAACTAGAATTGTGGTGGCCTTGACTGAATAGATTTGAGAAAGTTATAAACATTAAGGTTAATTGTTTATGATAAAAAATGCAGTTCCAGTGTTTGCGCCAGCTTATAGTTTATCTAAAGTTATTCAGCTTTAAAAATCATTGAATTGATTTTTTATACTAATATTAATATAGACAAACCGTGTTTTTTTTTGTGAAGGAAAATTTCCAAAACTGCTGAACGGATTTTCATGAAATTTTGACAGCATATTCGTATTGATGTTCACGGGAACATTTTTATTTTTAAATTTTATGAAACCCACCGGGTTGGTCTAGTGGTAAATTCGTCGCCAAAATCAGCTGTTTAACAGCTGATTTTCGGAGACGAAGGTTCCTGGTTCAAATCCTAGTAAAGATTGTTACTTTTATACGGATTTGAATACTAGACAGTTGTTACTGGTGTACTTTGATGGTTGGGGTTCAATTAACTCTCTCAGAAATGGTCGGCTTGGGTCTGTACAAGACTACAACTCATTTACACGTCATGCACATCATCCTCATCTCATTGGGTCATGGGGTTGCTTATTGTTCTGAATTGAACAGATTGTAACGTACACAAATTAAAAATAAAATAAAATTTTATGAAATGATAACCCTAAGGGCCCTAATGAAAATTTTCATAAATGTGTATGTGTGTGTGTACATGTAAGTACGTATTGTTGTTGAAGTAGATGAATGGGTTGGATGAGGTTGAGAGACGTACGCGGGGGAAATTATCTAATCGGCATTTTGTGTGCGTATGTACTATTGCTGGAGACAAGACCATTGAGAGACGTACGCGGGGGGATTCATAGAAACGTTGTATCTGCGGATGTGCGTGTGTTTGCAAGCGTATAGTACATACAATATAGTATACAGAGTATACAGTCGATCTAGCAGCTACGCACTTTCTGTTACATTTTTTTTTTTTTTTAAATGATTACACATGTTTCGCGTGCGATGCCACGCGGGGCATGCTAGTTTTAATTTAGGTTTCGCATATTTCGGGCAAGTAACATAAATTACTTGTTAATAAACGAAGTAAAATTTGTAAAGGAAGTATTTATCTACAAATATTGTAGTAAAATTTACTACAATATATTTAATATAATAGTAAATAAAATTTTCCGGGTTTGATTCCCGTTTAGGATCTGATATTATGAAGAAGTTTGAAACCCGCTGTTTTAATGAACCATTAATTGGTTAGTATTCAGATCATGCTGTTAATACAAATAGTTAACTGTCCTGTGGTTCCCAATTTTTACTTTCTCTTGCCTATATGAATATATTAGGAAGGGAAAGTAGGCCTATTGTTTTCATGTCGATTTTTCGAAATCGAGTTTTCACCGGATCTACACGTTTTCAGACCCCCTGAACCCAAAACATGTTTTAGCGATTGGTCTGTGTGTGCGTGTGTGTGTGTGTGTGTGTGTGTGCGCGCGCGCATGCGTTCGTGCGTGTGTGTGTGAACAGAATATCCCAAGAACGGAACATCGTACGAACTTGAAACTTAAGTGACATATCACTACCGGACACGACACGACATTTTCATCAAAATCAGCCGACCGGAAGTAGTAGTTTATTCGTGTAATTTTTCACTTTTTTGCGATTTTCTCAATAACTGGTCCTACGATTTTTTTTAAATCGCCTCATTTACTATATTTTTTATGTACTACAAGATAGGGTAGGTGCCATGTTTGCGTACTTTCCTTCCTATATATTCATATAGGGAAGAGAAAGTAAAAAAAAAAAAATTCCACGGAGAGTTGGATCCTGATGCTGATGTAAAAAGTGTTGTGTTGTTAGGGTCATCAGCCGAAAAGCTGGTTTGAACCTGTAGAGGTTTTACTAAGTAAAACGAGGAGTGAGGTAGTTTACCATTGCCTTCCTCACTGAATGGAAAAGTACGCTTATCAGCATGCCGGGCCCTCTGAAAAGCATATATTTTCCACTCTGCAAATGACACCTTCACTCCATTCACCACAGGGTCTGGCTGTATAATGAAATTCATTACTTTCAGAGGAGATAACTCTGATTAGTGTCTTTTACACCTCTACTTCTTCTGTTCTTGAATGATTCAGTCATTCAATTGGCTGACCATGTGATAAGAAACAGAACTATTTATTTTAGCCCTGCAACGAACAGATTGAGAGTAAATCATTTGACTCTCCACCTGTCTGTTATGGGCAGAAGTAGTACGAATAAATAGTTTTTTGAATGAAATCATGAACTAACAAATTATGCTTTTAATATTTATTATTATATTCTTTAAAACAGATTTGTTCTTTCAGACAAATTTGTTTTGGTGTAATACAATAAACGCGTTTCTATTCAGAATGTAATTTGAATAATTTTGTTAGTTTTTACTCCTTTTTTTAGTTATTAAATGGTTTTGTCAGTTCTTCTTTCAGAGATTCAAATTGTTTTGTGGTAATTACGATGTCAAAAATAGCTACAAAAATTGTCATATTTTTATTCTTTGTAATCTTTGTGTAAAGTTTTCTTGTAGTCTATCCGTTGAATGTTTGTTTTCTTTCTTCTATCACAGTCTGTTTTATAATTCATGTGTTACTTAATATTGAGTAATCTAGTAACGTTTCCAACAGATTTCTATTTCTTTGTTACTTATTTCTCTAGGCCTTCTTATTATTCAGTTTTATTTTCCATGTCCTTGAACGATCTAGTTTATTTAATTTTTTATTTATATCAATGCAATTTATATTATTTGTTTGCTCAATGTTTATTTCCTTTGTATATGATTTCTTTTTGCTTTATGTTTCCTCATGGTTATTCTGGATTCATTTGTATTATTTCATTCGATAAAGCATTCTTTGTTGCTTTTTCCATGTTTTTTTTCAGGTCGGCAGCTTTTAGGATTGACCGAACCTTAGATGTATTGATAAGTAAAATAATTTGTCAACATTATTTTTCATACAACTACGTGGTGTGGCTATTAAATAACGAGACTGACATTGTAAAAAATTTTATTTTTATTTGATACATAATCACTTATTGTCACCTTCAAAATACACTCCTTCTCTATCCCTACAACGCTCCATGCGAATTTTCCATTGTTGGAAACATTGCTGGAAGTCATCTTCTGTCAGCTCCTTCAGGACACGTGTCGCTCAAAATTGTTTGAAATGAAGCTCGCAAAAATGTTTGTACTGAAACTTTGCACGCGATTGAAAATTACCCAAATTTTGTGGAAACGATAATAACATGTGATGAAACGTGGTTTTTTTACTTATGATCCAGAAACGAAGCGTCAATCCATGCACTGGAAGAGCTGAACTTCACCGAGAGCCAAAAAAGCTCGAATGAGCAAGTCAAAATTTAAAGCAATTATGATTGTTTTTTTTTATTTCCATGGGATTGTGTACCTTCACTGGGTTCTTGAAGGTCAAACAATTAATCAATATTACTACCTTGAGATACTTTCTAAACTACGTCAAAGAGTAAGGAAAAAACGCCCCGAAATGTGGAAGGACAAATCATGGGTTCTCCACCAAGACATTGCGCCAGCTCATCCGCGTTATCTTTCAAGAGGTTCCTAGCCAAGTACGGCATCTCAATAGAACTTCCACCTTATTCACCAGATCTTGCACCATGTGACTTCTACCTGTTCACTAAGGTGAAATCTGCATTAAAAGGGACAAGGTTTGAGTCTGTGGAAGCTGTAAAAGAGAAAGCGGCACGTGTCCTGAAGGAGTTGACAGAAAATGACTACCAGCACAGTTTCCAACAATGGAAAATTCGCATGGAGCGTTGTAGGGATAGAGAAGGAGTGTATTTTGAAGGTGACAATTAGTGATTATGTATAAAATAAAAATAAATTTTTTTACGTCAGTCTCGTTATTTGATAGCCACACCTCGTACTGTTGTTTATGCCATCAGCCGATAGGCTGGTTTGAACCTCTAGAGGCTTGACTACTTAAAACAAAGAGTGAGGTGCTTTGCCATGCCTTCCTCACTGAGTGGAAAAGTGTGCTTATCAGCATGCCAGGCCTTCTGAAAAGCAACTACTTTCCACCCTGTAAAATTTACAGGGTGGATCATTTACAGTGTAAATAATTCCTTCACTTCATTCTCCACAGGGTCTGTCTGTATAATGAACCCATTACTCTCAGAGGAAACAAATCTGATTATTAGTATCTTTTACACCTCTACCTCTTCTGTTCTTAAATGTTTCAGTCATCTAATTGGCTGACTATCTGATTAGATGCAACTATTTTTTGTGGATCTGTAACTAGCAGATCAAGTGAAAATAATCTAACACTCCTCCCTGTTTTGGGCAAACATTTATTATATAATGTAAAAAAACTTTTAAATACACAATAGATGACTCTCACCTCATTAAAAAAGTCAACACGTCCTTTTATCATGTATCCATCTTCAGTTGCAGAAGTAATAAAACGTTAACGTTTTTCATGATAATATGACGAAAAATGCTTGAAATATTTGTACGGAAAGGTTGTAAGTTTTTTAATTTTCTATAACTTTGATTACATACACTTTTGTCGTAAAATTCACATTAAGGTCGCACCTTAAAAACTTAATTTTTTACCGGTTTTTAATGAGCAAAGTATGAAAAATCACCAATTGACGCTAAACTAAGCAAACTGAAAAAACGCTTGAAATGAAAGTTGTCAGTTTTTTATAGTCTGCTGCTTTAATTATATACGTTTTTGCTTTAAAACGCATATTAAGGCTCCAATCTTTAAAAAAAATTATTACGACAGCACAAAATATAGTAAGTGAGGCGGTTTTAGATAAAATGGTACGAACCGTTTTTAATGAAGATGGTCAAAGTTAATTAGTAGCTACCTAACTTTAAGTTGCGAGTATCGACTTCGTTCGCTATTCCTTTCTTTAGATATTTTGTTTTTACACGCATACATACACAAGCAAATCTGTAAAAATTGTTTTTTTGTTCAGGGGGCCTGAAAACGTGTATTTCCGGTGAAGACTCGAATTCGAAAAAATTGACATGAAAACAATACTTTCCTGCCCCTAATATATTCATTTGGGGCAAGAGAAAGTAAAAACAAATCCACGTAGATGATTATGCTTAGGTAAAGCTTGTGTACTTTGGTAAATTTTACTAGGTGTCACACTAGAAGTAATTACGTAACTAATAAATAATTAGTTGATGTGAAATAAATTTATTTAGTAAAGATTCAAACGGAGTGTTATCACTATTATCTTGGCATGACTTGAAGGCTGCTTAATTTTTGGATGCAGCTTACTAAACAATTTAATAATGTATCATAAATTGAAAAATCTTTCTTTCTTGTCAATTGCGTGAGACTGTAACCGTGCATTGAACTTGAGGCCTTGGGCTTTATGATCTATCTATAATTCCAAGTTATTTCCAGTAATTTTATCCTCGTTGTTGTTTTTTATCAGTAGGATGTTAATCATTAAGTAATTTGCGAAATTCCATCAAGCCCGAGTTTTTCACAGGATGAGGGGGTCTTTTCTGTTAGGCCCCTCCCCTCTCGGCATAATTTGTCACATTTTGTAAATATGTTTCTTATGTGATCTTACAGTATTATTAACGATAAAAACGGGTAAAATATTTAAAAAAAAGCATATATTAATACTCGTATTATTTAAGT
The DNA here is from genome assembly GCA_035578175.1 of Catonia carolina. Taxonomy (NCBI): domain Eukaryota; kingdom Metazoa; phylum Arthropoda; class Insecta; order Hemiptera; family Achilidae; genus Catonia; species Catonia carolina. The sequence continues at coordinate 9,781,835 of JAQMRL010000005.1, read as the reverse complement.
TAAAGTTAAATATAAGTAGGGTAAATAGATTGATTTTTTACTTTCTCTTGCCTATATGAATATATAGGAAGGAAAGTATTGTTTTCATGTCGGTTTTTCGAAATCGAGTTTTCACCCGATCTACACGTTTTCAGTCCCCTTGAACCCAAAAAACATATTTTTAGTGATTGGTGTGTGTGTGTGTGAGTGTGCGCGAGTGCGTGTGTGTGTGCGTGAACAGAATATCTCAACAACGGAACATCGTACGAACTTGAAACTTGAAAATTAAGTTAGACACCACTACCGGACCCGGCACGTAACATTTTCATCAAAATCGGTCAACCGAAAGTAGTAGTTTATTCGTGTAATTTTTCACTTTTTTGCGATTTTCTCAAAAACGGGTCTTACGTTTTTTTAAAAAGTCGCCTGGTTTACTAAATTTTTTATGCTTTACAAGATAGGGGAGGCGCCACGTCTGCTGAGATTCTTGGAGAGACTGTTTTCACGTAATTTTTTTTGTAAATTGCGACTTTAATATGTATTTTAGCGTAAAAATGTATATAATGAAAGTTGTAGAGAATTTAAAAACCTACTACCTTTATTGCTAACATTTTTTTGTATAACGCTTAGTTTAGCCGTAATTAGCGATTTTCTGTTTTTTCTCACGTAAACTTTTGAAAAATTTGAGTTTTTAAAGATTTTAGCCTTAGCATGCATTTTACGACGAAAGTGTGTAATCAAATTTATAGTAAATTGAAAGATCTACAATATTTATTTTGAGCATTTTTCTCTACAGAGCCTAGTTTAGCGGGAAAGAGTGATTTTCCGTATTTTAAAGCCAAACTGAGGTTGATTTTAATTTTGCGTCTTTGACTCATGATTAAAATAAGGTTATGTTTATTGAGGTTAGTTTTTGTTCATTTCTAATGTTTTATTAGTGATGTTAAGTTATATTGTTAATTATTTTCATTGGCAAGAGAAAGTTGTGTGAGTTTTCACACCAGATTTTTTTAATATTTTTACTCTGTGTAATAATGAAATACAAACTCATTGTAATGTTACACAGTAGGGGCCAATAAGGTACTATTGTTAGGTTATATTGTTCATTTTTTTCATTGGCAAGAGAAAGTCGTTTGAGTGTTTTTACCAGATTTTTCCCTAAAATTCACCTGTCATTTTAATTGATAATAAATTTTATGAATAGTAGGAAATACAGTTTTTTAACCGTGTTAAATCGGTATTTGAGATAAATTACTGAAGCAGAGAACAATAATGTTGGAGTATTGAATGAGAAATATATGATAATGACATGGTGATGCATTTCAATGGTAGCCCTAACTGTATAGGGATATTTTATTATTATCATACCATTATTTTTTGTAGGTAGGCCTGAATAACGTTTGGTTGACTGAAGTCAACTGATAAACTTCGACGTCGGCTTGAAGGTATAAGGAGTAGAGATGATTTATTTTTAATTTTAATAGATGAGGATAGATGACATGTATGACCTATCTATCTTGTGATATAATTGTCCAGTCAACTGCTCCCATTGTTACATACTGTAGTCATGTCTCCGATACAAAATGTTCTAATAATATTCCACATGTTACATCGAGGGCATTTCAATTTATGCAATACCGACTGACCTTACCTTCTTATCAATTTAAATATTAATGTAGTTAAAAAAACTGGGTAACACAAAAGGTTGATGGTCATTTGTTTGAAGATGACAGGTAGCGATGGGATATTCAAATAATTCTATTTTATTCGAGTACAGTAACTTCTCTTTAGTCCGACACTTTCGGGGCTCTCGGGTGATGCCGGATTACAGGCGTTAACAGATTACCGAATGTGGGTAATTTTATTGATAATAATAGGGATAACAGATTTTCCCATAACTGGCAAGTGGAGTGTCAAATTATTTGCACTCGATCTGTTAGTTCCAAGGGTATAAAAAATAGTTGTGTTTCTTATCACATGATGAACCAGTTGTATAACTGAATAATTTAAGAACAGCAGAGGTAGAGGTGCAAAAGACACTATACGCGAATGAACTAAAGACTGCAGATGAGATCTAGCCAATAACAGCTAAGATCGGATGTGAGGTCGCTCCTTCGCTAAATCACATTCTTTTCCACCGAACTCCAGCTGACTTTTTGTTAGGCTGTCATCCACAGCCGGACCTCAACGGGACAATGCAGGATACGATTAATGAAAGTCAATTGGCTCTTTGCTTTGATCTAGGTGATTATGCTCCGCCTTCATCTGCAGTCTCTAGTTCGTTATTGTCACAGTTATCTCTGAGAGTAATGAATTTCATTATACAGCCAGACCATGTAGTGAATTAAGTAAAGGTGTCATTTGCAGTGTGGAAAGTAGATGCTTTTCTGAGCATAATGAATTTCATTATACAGCCAGACCATGTGGTGAATGAAGTGAAGGTGTCATTTGCAGTGTGGAAAGTAAGACGCTTTTCAGAGCATAATGAGCTTCATTGTACAGCCAGACCATGTGGTGAATGAAGGGAAGGTGTCATTTGCAGTGTGGAAAGTAGATGCTTTTCAGAGCATAATGAGCATAATGAATTTCATAATACAGCCAGACCATGTGGTGAATGAAGTGAAGGTGTCATTTGCAGTGTGGAAAGTAGATGCTTTTCAGAGAGCCCGGCATGCTGATAAAAATACTTTTCCATTCAGTGAAACAAAATAGGGTAAGAGGCATGTCTGCTGGAATCCGTGGGGTTGGAATTGCGGCCTTAATATGCATTTCAGGCCAAAAGTGTATTTAATCAAAGTTGAAAAACGTACAACTTTTATTTCAAACATTTTTTTACAATGATTAGTTTAGCGTCAATTGGTGATTTTCTGTATTTTGCTCATTAATATCTGTAAAAAATGGGATTTTTTAAGATTCCGCCTTAGTATGCATTTTACAACAAAGTATTAGTACGACGGCAAGGTAGTGCAGTAATCAAAGCTATAGAAAATTTTAAAAAATGTTGTAGCTTTTTTCTACAGAGCTTTCAATCAATTAGTGATTTTCCGTATTTTTAAGTCCTACATAGGTTGAGTTTAATTTTTTTAAATTTTTTTATTTAACGTCGCATCAACTGCAACGGTCATTAGCGACGACGTTTGGGGGTGTAACTGCAATGAAAGAAACACTGGAGAAAGAGACAATGGAGAGTGAAATGATTTTTGTAACGTATGAAAATATGCCGTGCTTAAGTGGGATTCGAACCCACGACCGCATGATGAGAAGCGAGCACGTTACCAACTATGCCAATGCGGCTGGCGAGTTTAATTTTGTCTTCATTTTTTTGTCTTCATTTGAGATTAAAATTATATAATCTTTTTAATATTACGTTGTTTACTTATGATGAATTATAGGTTATATATTTGATTATTTACTTCGGCTAGAAAAGTCGTGTGAGTGTTTCACAACAGATTTTTTCGTTCTGAAACTATTAAAAATATTAGGTCTGCTAAACATTTTTGTTGCAGTTTAGATTTATTCTGTAAAATCTACATAAGGTTTTATAATATGTATAAATTTTCAGTGTTCTTCTGTTAGCATTTTCATAAGTGGCTAAATATATTGATTGTTTAGTCTACAAAATTTATGGGTTTAATATTTTGCTGTAATTTATCTAAGTTTGTTTATCTTCAGTTTTTGATTACGTTATAACATCACTTTCCGATAATTTTTAGATAGACTCTGAAAAAGGAGCATTTTCTGAGAAAAAAATCAGTTGTTTGATTCAAGTGGTGTGTACATTTTTTATCTTCTGTGTACATTACTCTTTAATGTATCCTTTTTAATATAGGCTGTTCACACCTTTGTTGTATTCAATGTTACCATATTTTAATGTAGATACGTACTCTTGTGCTTAAATTCGATTAATCGATTTCTTTTTGATGAGGTTGATGTTCTGTGTTGTACAAAAATGATCGGTTGAACGCCATGACGTTATTACTTTTTCGTGTTAATACATTTTTATTCTGCTCATAACAGACAGGTGGAGTGTCAAATTATTTACACTCAATCTGTTCGCTGCAGGGCTAAAATAAATAGTTCTGTTTCTTATCACATGGTCAGCCAATTAAATGACTGAATCATTTAAGAACAGAAGAGGTAGAGGTGTAAAAACACTAATCAGAGTTATCTCCTCTGAAAGTAATGAATTTCATTGTACAGCCAGACCCTGTGGTGAATGAAGTGAAGGTGTCATTTACAGAGTGGAAAATAGGTGCTTTTCAGAGGGCCCTGCATGCTGATAAGTGTACTTTTCCACTCAGTGAGGAAGGCATGGTAAACCACCTCACTCCTCGTTTTACTTAGTAAACCTCTAGAGGTTTAAACCAGCCTTTCGGCTGTTGACCTAAACAACAACAACACATTTTTATTCTGCCCATAACGGATAGGTGGAGTGTCAAATTATTTACACTCAATCTGTTCATTGCAGGGCTAAAATAAATAGTTCTGTTTCTTATCACATGGTCAGCCAATTAAATGACTGAATCATTTAAGAACAGAAGAGGCAGAGGTGTAAAAGACGCTAATCCGAGTTATCGCCTCTGAAAGTAATGAATTTCATTATAAAGCCAGACCCTGTGGTGAATGAAGTGAATGTGTCATTTGCAGAGTGGAAAATATGTGCTTTTCAGAGGGCCCGGCATGCTGATAAGCGTACTTTTCCATTCAGTGAGGAACGCAATTTTAAACCACCTCACTTCTCATTTTATTTGGTAAAACCTCTACAGGTTCAAACCAGCTTTTGGCTGATGACCTAAACAACACATTTTTACATAGCGTAGAGAGAAAGTACGGTCGTCGAGAAAATAAATCAAAATTATAGAGATATTCTGTACACACGCACACACGGACACGGACACACACACAGACCAACCGCTAAAAACATGTTTTTTGGGGTTCAGGGAGTCTGAAAACGTGTAGATCCGGTGAAAACTCGATTTCTTAAAATCGACATAAAAACAATACTTTCTTTCCTATATATTCATATAGGAAAGAGAAAGTAAAAAAGTGATGTTATTTTCAATTCCATTATTCCATTTTAATTGTGAATGAACTTAGACAAACTGATAAAAAGTTATTGTGTAATTGTTAGGTTATTAATGGCTATGTCGTTTCATAAATACCTCATCTAATTTAGAACCCGTGCTCTAAATTTTTTCAAGTTACGTTAATGTTGCATGTCTGTAATAATGTAATTACTTGTTACTATTATTATTCAGTTATCATCTTGTTAAAAATTCCATTCCCTGTCGTAATTGAAATTACTTCTTTATATTTTAATTAATTTTAATGGTTACTATAATGTTCCGTAATTGTTTTTATTGTTATTTTTATTTATTTTTTTTATATGGGTTAACAGCGTGAGCTGTTTACTATAATGTTAAATGTTCTGGTGTATGCTACTTTAGTATTGATGGTTGTGATACTTTTTTCTGTTTTGGTAGTGAAGTTAATCAAAAAATGTCAATAATTTTGTTGTCATATGTAAAGAATTCTGGGAAAATTTGGTTGTGTTGATGTAATATTTTATTTTCTTGTTTTATATGAATACACTAGAAAAGAACATGCTCATAACGGGCAGGTGGATTGTTAAATTTTGCACTCGATCTGTTGGTTCCAGGGCTACAAAAAATAGTTCTGTTTCTAATCACATAGTCAGCCAATTACATGACTGAACTATTTAAGAACAGAAGAGGTAGAGGTATAAAAGACACTAGTCGAGTTATCTCCTCTGAGAGTAATGAATTTCACTGTACTGCGAGACCCTGTGGTGAATGAAGTGAAGGTGTCATTTGCAGAATGGAAAGTGAATGCTTTTCGGAGGGCCTGGCATGCTGATAAGCACAGTCTTTCCTCTCAGTGAGGAAGGTAATAGTAAACCATCTGACTCCTCGTTTTTACTTAGTAAAACTTCTAGAGGTTCAAACCAGCCTTTCGGCTGTTGACCTAAACACAGAAAAGGAATGTAGTGTTTTCTTGTCGATTTTTCGAAATCGTGTTTTTACCGAATGTACACGTTTTTCAGGTCCCTTGAACCCAAAAATCATGTTTTATCGATTGATTTGTGTGTGTGCGCTCGCGCGCGTATGGACAAATATCTCAAGAACGGCATATCGTACGACGTTGGATCTTGGAACTTAGGTTATGTATCAGTAGAGCACCTGACAAGAATATTTTCATCAAAACAGTCAACCAGAAGCAGTAGTTCATTCTTGATATTTTTCACTTTTTTGCAATTTTCTCATAAACGGCTTTTACGATTTAAAAAAATCGCCTGATTTACCGATTTTTTTTTATTTGTGTAGGGTAAGCGCAATGTCCGCTGAAATTCTTGGGGAGGCTTTACTCTCTTGGTTAAAAAATAATGGGTTTTTTAAAATATTGCGGCCTTAATTTGCAATTTAGGGCATAAGTGTATGTAAAAAGTTGTTGAAAATTAAAAAAACCAAAAACGTGTACTTCAAACATTTTTCTACAACGCTTAGTTTAGCAATAAGTGATAGGAATTTTTAAGATTGCTGGCCTCGTAGTCTATACATTTTACGACAAAAGTGAAAATAGTCAAAAGTTACAGAAAATTAAAAATTCGACTTGTTTTATTTCACACTCATTTCTTCAGAGCTTAATGTAATGTCCCTTTAGATTTAAAAAAATTAACAGGTTTAAAATTTCATAAGGAACTAAATAAATGGATAGCCAAAACAGGTAGAGAGAAACTAACAAAAAATGGTTGGCAATATTCAAATGTAGATGTAACAAGAGAAAAGAGAAAAATAAAATAGTATATATTTTTTATGGATTTTTTTGTTTTTAAATGTAATAATAAATTTTAGGTTGTGTTAAATTATGATTTTTTTTATTAAAAATAGTGTAAGTTTAATTATTATTAACATGTAATGTGTCATAATTTATACAATCAAAATCTTAGTAAAAGCAAAGTATTGGTTAAGTTAGTATTGGTGTAAAATCTACTATATTTACTACAGCAAGTCTTCTACTGCTAATAGTTAATACTTTAAATTTTTGATATTTATTTTAAAGTTTCCAACCCATCCTAGTAACTACATGGTTCTGTTCATAGTTGGATTGGATTATTTCCACCACCTCTAGCGTAATAGGATAGTAGTTTACTGTAAGAAAATTTGTATTACCGTAATTTATTTTTTATGTAATGGGTAATAATATTATGGGAATAAATAAATTATTATTATTTATGATTTTCAACTCGTTTAAGTTTTACAGAGGTTGATATTCATTTTGTCATTCATTCATGATTAAAATTAGGTTACGTTCTTCGTATTACATTGTTTAGTCATAATTTTAAATAGGCTAAATTATGTTATACAGGTGATTCACGAAGATATGCAGAAACTTTGGGAGCTCATTGTACATGTAAAAATAATGAAAAAAGTTTATATAAACATGGGTCCGGAAATGCTTCGTTACCGAGTTATGGCAAGCGAAAGATTTCGCCCGGATTTCAGCTCACCAGGTGAAATGAGGTCTTCCTGAAATTCTGGTAAAGTAGATTAAGGAGCGAATTCAATCGCTTCTTATACTTTTTGCCCTGATAAATTGAATAAAACAGATCGCAGAACTGTAAGTTAAGTAGTTTTTGAGGAAACCAGTGTCAAATGAAAAAAATGGCGTGAAAAAACACATTTTTTCATCTTTGGGCAACAATAACTTTGTTATTTCACCAAGAAACAGATAAAAATTTTGAATAAAGCTTGTAGAAAATTTTATTCTCAACAAAACGGTGTAAATAAAGTACACAGAAAGCGAATAGATTTTTGATTAAATGAATTTTTATTCATAACAATACAAAGTAAAATTAACCGGAAAAACATTAATCTAAACCTCTTCAACCAAATTACAGTAAATTTTTAAAAGTTTCTCCGCCGAATTCAATGCATTTTTCTGCTCGTTTAAGGATGGCTCTTGTTGCTTTCCGTAGTTCAACAGGGTTTTCCTTTAACTGCGTAAAAGCTTCATTAATACGTCTTAGTATTATTGTTGTTTTAATAAAATGTTTTTTCACTCCATTTTTTGCATTTGACACTGGTTTTATCAAAAACTACTTAACTTACAGTTCTGGGACCTGTTTCATTCAATTTATCAGGTCAGAAACCATAAGAAACAACTGAATTCGCCCCTTAATCTATCTTACCAGAATTTCAGAAAGACCTCATTTCACCTGGTGAGCTGAAATCCGTGTGAAATCTTTCGCTAGCCGTAACTCGCTAACGAACCATGTTTATATAAACATGAAAACCCATGTTTATATAAACTTTTTTATCATTTTTACATTCACAATGAGCTCCCAAAGTTTCTGCATATCTTCGTGAATCACCCTGTATTAATCGTTATCTACGATGAAAGTCTTGTGTATATTTGACACCAGACTTTTTAAGAAAATATTATAAAATGATTAATTGTAGATTGTTTAAATGATGATGCAAATAACTAACTGACAATTAATGAAAAAAGAAAAATTTTATGTCTGTTAAAAATTTTCTACTGCGGTCTATATATTTTTATGCTTATAAATTGTACTTGTATAAAAGACTAAAATATAGCTATATAATTTTTGTTCAACATGTGTGCTGTTGCACAGGAAATGTAAAAATAGATAATTTATTTGCTTTTTATTTTAATTAGACATTTTTATTCCAGCAATGATAAAAATAGATATAACATTAACCATTAACAGCTTTCTTTTCCTTTCCTATTCATTATAAAATTTAACTGCCCATAACAGACAGGTGGAGTGTCAAATTATTTACATTCAATCTGTTCGTTGCCGGGCTAAAATAAATAGTTCTGTTTCTTATCACATGGTCAGTCAATTAAATGACTGAATCATTTAAGAACAGAAGAGGTAGAGGTGTAAAAGACACTAATCAGAGTTATCTTCTCTGAAAGTAATGATATTCATTGTACAGCCAGACCCTGTGGTGAATGAAGTGAAGTTGTCATTTACAAAGTGGAAAATATGTGCTTTTCAGAGGGCCCGGCATGCTGATAAGCGTACTTTTCCACTCAGTGAGGAAGGCAATTGTAAACCACCTCACTTCTCGTTTTACTTAGTAAAACCTCTAGAGGTTCAAACCAGCCTGTCGGCTGTTGATCTAAACAACATAAAATTTAAGAAAAGTACTTTAATATATTTTTGTTAGTTTTATTGAATTTTTTTAGGTGTTTTATTTGTGTAACGTAATTATCCCTGTTCCTATAAGTACACTAAACCTGGTTTAAAGTATCAATCTTCTTCTATTCCTTGCATTATTAGTTTTTGTGATGGATTATCCTTTTTTATCTCTCTCTGGATTATTTTTTATTAATCTCTCTTGGATTAAAAATTAATCGCATTTTTGTCAACAAAGCTAGACAATCAAAGGTTAGTGGGCTGATGTTTCAATCTCTCAACCCCGCGGTTCTGAAACGTTTTATTTTGAGCCCGCCCATGTGTGTATTACATGCACATACATGCACATGTACATTTTTTTTATAAAACTTTTACTGGTAATTCTTATTTAAGTTATATGTTTAAAGTACATTCCTTTTGGGACAGTAGTTTCCATGTTGAAATAATTAAAACCTTAATTACAAATAAATCAGGACATGTGTTTACAATAAGTGCGTACATTACTCAGTTCAGAAATTTAAACATCATGCAATTTTATAACTTCATATATTTGGTGTACGAAAATCTTCTTTTTTTAACTAAGCTTTGCGCCTCCCCCCCAAATCCCTAATCCCCCTCGCTGTGAGAACCAATATCTTAACCCACAGAATCTGTAACAACAAGCTACTTTTATACAGATCCCATGTTGTGGATGACGATGCTAAATGTTTTTAATAATCATAAAAAGAGCTAATGTGTGACAAGGACAATATTATTTAGTTAATAGTTTTCACAATAAAATAACAGCTAAGCGTTGGAATTAAATATTCCTGTGTTATGAATGAGGTTACCGTACAATATTATCAAAACCTCTGTTTTATTTAAATTTGAATTAATTATAACTTCCTTTTATTGTTTAGTTTATTATTTCATTTGATGAATTATGTTTTACTGTAGGTATATTTGAAGTAATGTTGTCTTTTACTTTCTCTTGCTTAATCAATATTTTATAGAAAGGAAAGAATTGTTTTCATGTCGATTTTTCGAAAACGAGTTTTCACCGGATCTACACGTTTCAGACCCCTGAACCCAAAAAACATGTTTTTAGTAATTGGCCTCTCTCTCTCTCCCCCTCCAGCCCTTTCCCCCTCTCTCTGTGAGCGCGCGTGCGCGTGTGTGTGTGCGTGTGTGTGTTTGAACAGAATATCGTAAGAACTTGAAACTTGAAACTTAAGTTAGATACTACTACCGGACCCTATACAAACATTTTCATAAAAATCTGTCAACCGGAAGTACTAGTTTATTCGTGTCTTTTTTAACTTTTTTGCGAGTTTCTCTAAAACTGGTCCTACGATTTTTTTTTTAAATCGCCTAGTTTACTAAATGTTTTATGCTCTACAAGATAGGGTAGGCGCCATGTCTGCTGAAATTCTTGGAGAGGTTGTTTTCTCGTAAAAAAATTGTTTTTTTAAACTTGTGACTTTAATATGCATTTTATCGCAAAATTATGTACAATAAAAGTTGTAGAGAATTAAAAATCCTATAAGTTTTATTTCAAACGTTTTTTTGTATAAAGCTAGTTTAGCGGTAATTAGCTATTTTCTGTTTTTTTTTCTCATGAAAACGTAAAAAATCGATTATTAAAGATTTAGCCTTAGTATGCATTTTACGGCAAAAGTGTATATAATCAAATTTATGGGAAATTAAAAGATCTACAACTTTTATTTAGAGCATTTTTCTCTAAAGAGCCTTTTTTAGCGTGAAAGAGTGATTTTCCGAATTTTTAAGCAAAACTGAGGTTAATTTTAATTTTGCGTCTTTCACTTATGATTAAAATAAGGTTAGTTTTTTGTTTATTTCTAATGTTCTGTTATGTTGTTAATTATTTGCATTGGCAAGAGAAAGTTGTGTGAGTGTTTCACACCATATTTTTATTAATAAAAGTGTGTATTTTTAACTTTCTTATATTAAACTTCATGATAATGTACTTGAAAATCCATAGTAAATATTCTTGAAAGTAGCAATTGGAATTACAAAACAAGTTATTTAATGTACGAATATGTTGGCCTATTGCGTGAATAGGTTGTCCTTAAACTTGTCATTTACGTTTATGATAAGAATAACAATTTACGTTGTCAAAAATGTCAAACGTACAACTTCTGAATAATTTTGTATTGCACTACAAAAGAACCGTACCTATCAAACTTTAACTTAAATTTTTAAATTTCATGCTTCATGTACATTGAGAACATTTTTGTATTTTTCTTAAATATTGAATTGATTTTATTAATAACATTGCAGATTTGTTTCTAATGTACAGATGTGATAAAAAAAATCTGGTGTCGAGCACTCACCCGACTTTCTCTTGCCAGTGTAAGTAATAAAAAATACAATCTTTTTTTACTTTCTCTTGCCTATATGAATATATAGGAAGGAAAGTATTGTTTTCATGGCGATATTTCGAAATCAAGTTTTAACCGGATCTACACGTTTTCAGACCCCCTGAATAAAAAAAACATGTTTTTAGCGATTTGTCTGTGTGTGTGTATGTGTGTGTGTATGTGTGTGTGTGCGCGCGCGCGCGTGTGGGCAGAATATCTCAAGAACGGAACATCGTACGAACTTGAAACTTAACTTAGATACTATTACCGGACCTGACAGAAACATTTCCATCAAAATCGGTCAACCGGAAGTACTAGTTTATTCGTGTAATTTTTCACTTCTTTGCGGTTTTCTCAAAGACTGGTGCTACGATTTTGTTATTAATCGCCTGGTTTACTAAATTTTTTATGTTCTACAAGATAGGGTAGGCGCCATGTTTGGTGAAACTCATGTTGAGGCTGTTTTCAAGTAAAAAAAAATTGTTTTTTTTTTAAGATTACGGCTTTAATACGCATTTTAGAAGAAAAAATTAATAGCCTACAATAAAAGTTGTAGAGAATTAAAAATCCTACAACTGTTATATCAAACATTTTTTTGTATGGCGCTTAGTTTAGCGGTAATTAGCGATTTTCTGTTTGTTTCTCACGAAAACGTGTGGAAAAGCGATTTTTTTAAGATTTCGGCCTTAGTATCCATTTTGCGACAAAGTGTATGTAATCAAATTTATAGGAAATTAAAAGATTTAAGAAGAACTTTCGTTTAAAGCATTTTTCTCTACAGAGCCTAGTTCAGCGTGAAAGTGTGATTTTCCGTATTTTTAAGCAAAACTGAGGTCGATTTTCATTTTGCGTCTTTCACTCATGATTAAAATAAGGTTATGTTTTTTGAGGTTAGTTTGCACTGGGAAGAGTAAGTTGTGTGAGTTTTTCACACCAGATTTTTTTATCATGAGTAAACAATGTTGGTGTTTAGGTGATCAGCCGAGAGACTGGTTTGAACCTCTAGAGGCTTTACTAAGTAAAAGGAGAAATGAGGTGGTTTACCAATGCCTTCTTCACTGAGTGGAAAATTATGCTTATCAGCATGTCTGGCCCTCCGAAAAGTGTCTACTTTCCACCCTACAAATGATATCTAATGACATAAAACTTCGTCGTAATCAGTTAGTTTCAATTTTTATAAGTAAGCTAATTTCTATCAATACTTGGTTACTGGAAAAGTTATTGTGTTAAATGCTATATCAGCTGTTTAACAGCTGATTTTTGGAGACGAAGGTTCCTGGTTCAAATCCTAGTAAAGGTAGTTACTTTTATACGGATTTGAATACTAGACAGTGGTTGCCGGTGTACTTTGATGGTTGGGGTTCAATTAACCATACTCTCAGGAGTGGTCGACCTGGGTCTGTACAAGACTACACCTCATTTACACACCACACACATCATCCTCATCTCATTGGGTCGCTTATTGTTCTGAATTGAACAGATTGCAACGTACACATATTAGGAATTAAAAAAAAAAAAAAAAATTGGATCATAACACTTTCTACGATTTGTCTTGATGAGGAATTTATCTAGGGAAGGAAAGTATTGTTTTCTTGTTGATTTTTTAAATCGAGTTTTCACTGGACATACACATATTCAGGCCCCCCAAACCCAAAAAATGCTTTTAGCGATTGTTCTGTGTGTGTGTGTGTGTGTGTGTGCGCGCGTGCGTGTGAACAAAATATCTCAAGAACGGAATGCCATGCGAAATTGAAATTTGGAACTTAAGTTAGGTATCATAAGAGGACTTAACATAAACATTTTCGTTAAAATTGGTCAACCGGAAGTAGTAGTATACTCGTGCGATTTTCTCATAAACAAGTCGTATGATTTTTGAAAAATCGCCTCATTTACTACATTTTTATGCTCTACAAGATAGAATAAGCGCCATGTCTGCTGTACTCTTGTATAAAAAAAAGTGTTTTTGTTTTAAGATTGCGGCCTTATAAAGCATTTTACGACAGAAGTGTATACAGTTGTGGAATATGTAAAAACCTATAACTTTTATTTTTACTTTTGCTTTGAACGTCGCTTAGTTTAGCGGCAGTTACTGATTTTCTGGTTTTTTTTCATCAAAATCTTTACAAAATGGGATTTTTAAGATTACAGCCGTAGTATGAATTTTTCGACAAAAATGCTTATAATCAAAGTTGTAGATTTCTTTAACTTTCATTTTGAGCATTTTTTCCTGCTTAGCTTAGTTTAGAGGCAATTACTGATTCCGCTTTTTTAAAAAATTGGACTTTTTAAGATTGCGGTCTTGTATGCATTTTACGACAAAATTGTATTTAATCAAAGTTATAGGAAATTAAAAAAAAATTTTCTCTCATCATATATCATTTTTTTTCTACAGAGCCTAGTTTAGAGGAAATTACTGATTTTCCGTATTTTTATCACCTACAGAGGTCGATTTTCATTTTGCGTCATTCACTCATGATTAAAATCAGGTTATGTTTTTCGATATTACATTGTTTACTTATAATTAAACATAGGGTTAATTGGGCGTTATCTACATTGGCAAGACAAAGTTGTATGAGTATTTCAAATCAGATTTAAAAAAAATATATATCAATAGTATATTGTTGCTACAATGCGATAAGGTGTATTAGATATGTGTGGACAGCGATCAGTGGCTGTTACTTGATAGTTGAACTGGTTTTTAAAATAGTATTATATAGTTAAGTGTAATTCAATCAGTCAAGGAAGGGAACCGTGTCGTACTTGGGATCTCATGATGATACAAATAAAATACAGTACCAGTATAAAGTGTAAGATGGGATAATGTACAAGTGGGAAGTTGTTACACTATAAAAGTATGTCAAACTTCATTCTCTTGAATGAATTGTCCCTTACAATTGTCCAGTCTATTTTACTTGTGCCGACATGTTTTATTATTATAAAATAATAACAGTAATACTGTAATACCTAAATATATCTATTTCATATAATGAATTAATATAATAATTTCACTAACCTTCTTTTTAAACTGCGTCACCTTTATTTTAATTTTTACTTACACGTGTTTCGGTGGATCCACCATCATCAGAGTAAATGAAAAATTGAAACTAAAAACTTTTATCTCACTTATTTAAAATTTACAGAAAATGATACATCTTCAGTCACTTGTATAAATCTGATTTAAAATTAATTTATCCCTTCTCATATTTACTGTAGACCTAAATATATGTTCGTTCGGGATTTGGGAATGATAAATGAATTAGTAATTTCAGAAAGCCCATAAGTCAAAAAACTAACTTTTTAAAAAGTTAAAAAACTTGTAATTTTTTATGTTTCAATTAAAAAATATAAATTGTACAGAGGGCCATCCACGTTAATATAAAATTTGACTTTTTAAAGACAAGCCACTTGTTTAAAAAAAAATGAAAATTTAGACTTAAGGTGTTTCTGAAATAAATTGGAGTAAAATGTTAACTTACGGTGTTAGACCAGAAGAAAATTGTACTGTACAATAGTACTCATATATTTATTTCAGTAGTTTACATTATGACTTAAAGTAGCTTTCTGCAATAATAATTGAAATTCTTAACTTAAAGAAAGAAAAATGTTGATTTTCAGGGCTATTCACGTTTTTCATCGTTGTCATAAACAGTAGTACAGGTTAAAAAGATTTTGCATAGAATCTTTGTATGGCCTCTTCCACTAGAAAGTAGAGCTTAAGCTTCAAAAGAACATCCACTTTCATTTTTTGATTTGAAGGAAACAATTTATATCCTTAAGGATAAGCCTTTTCTTAATGTTTTATATTACTTAAAGAAACAGACTTATGACCAACTTATGCAATTTTTGTAGGGATGGTGTGTTTACATTTAGTTAGTTCTGAAATGCACTGAAGAAAAAAAAGACAATTTTGACTTATTTCTGTAATGACTGATTCAAATAATAAACAAATTTTTTTTGAAACTTGTAACAAATAATTCTGTCCATCACACACAGGTGGAGTGTTAAATTATTTGCACTCAATCTGTTAGTACCAGGGCTACAAAAAATATTTTTGTTTTTTATCACATGGACAGCCAATTAAATAACTGAATTATTTAACAACAGAAAAGGTAGAGATGTAATAGTGTTCAGTTATCGTCTCTGAGAGTAATGAATTTCATTATACAGCCAGACCCTGTGGTGAATGAAGTGAAGGTGTCATGTGCATGGTTTAAAATATGTGCTTTTCAGAGGGTCTGGCATGCTAACAAGCATAATTTCAACTCAGTGAGGAAGGCAATGGTAAACTACATCATTCCTTTTTTATAAGTAAAACCTGTAGACGTTCAAACTAGCCTTTCGGTTGATGACCTAAACAACAATTAATTATGTATTTAATCGGTTAATCTTTCCTTCTTCACTGAATGGAACAGTATGCCTGGCCCTCTGAAAATCATCTACTTTCCACCCTGCAAGTGACTGTATACAGCCAGAGGTCTGGCTGTATGATGAAATTCATTACTTTTAGAGGAGATAACTGTGACTAGTATCTTCTACACCTTTACCTCTTCTGTTCTTAAGGGGAGTGTGGATCCCTATCTTAAGCAATCCTTAAATTTTTTTCTCAGGAACCACTACAGCTAGAGCTGCAATTTTTGTTTTTGTTTGAAAGGCCACTCTTTGGTACTTAATTAGAATGTGTAGCATTTAATTCTGGTAAGAATTTTGATTTTCACAATTTTTTTACTAAGATTTTTTCATCAAAAAACACCGAAAAAAATTTTTTCTCCCACAATTTTCAATATTTTTAAAAACAGCACATTCAATCAATAGAACTGGACGATTAACATAGCCTACTCCGTAAAAATTTCAGCCTTGTATCTTTTGTGGAAGCTGAGAAAAAGGTACATAAAGTTCTAAAAATGATGTTTTGAGATATCCCGTTTAAAGTTTGAGATACAAAAACACGAGTGTAAACAAAGACAGACTACAACAAAAATAGTGCAGGTTATAAACTTTTAGGTTATATTGCCAACCTATAAGAGAGACGGCATTGTGAAAAAAATAGTATAATAAATCACAGTGAAATATTAATCGAAAAGGAAAATTATTTTGTAAAATTTCGTGACAGATTGCAAAATCAGCTTAAACATACATCACAAAAAATTAATAAAATATTTTCTAGTTGGCATAGCAACATGATTCTAACGCCATTTTAAAGCGCACATTTCAAATTATATTTAAAAAAAAAACCAAAAATCGATAATTTTTTTTTCATTCCACACTCCCCTTAAATTTTTTAGAGTCATATAATCGGTTGACTATGTGATAAGAAACAGAACCATTTTTTTGTGACCCTGGTACTAGCAGATAGAGTGCAAATAATTTAAAACTCCACCTGCTTGTTATGGGCTAACATATTTGCTACAAAATGATAACATATTGTATCATTTATTTATATGTGCAGACAAATTTCATACTTCCTCAATAAATCTTTCTCCTCCATTATTTCAACTTCCTACTTTTTTTTTAATACACTAATACATTTTGTTATGTTTAGTTTACTTATTGGAGCATGACTGTTACATCTCTAAGCCTGTATAGGTAGCTTCTATAATCCATAACCCACTGCACAACTGATCTAGTCTTTCGGCTTTCATTTTGTTTAGTCACACTACAATTTTTTCTCGTTGTACATTATTCCATGAAAAATGTAATACCTACTGTAGTTTATACTTTCTCTTGTACTATATAAAAAACATTACAATGCTTCCTTTATTTTAATTTTCAATAAAAATTTTACAACGAAATGAAATTTCATAAAATGTATTTTATTTGAAAGTAGAAAGTTTCAAGTGTACTTAATGTTAAGTTTTTAAGTATTTAAATATGTTATACATTTTTTACTTTCTCTTGCCTATATGAATATATAGGAAGGAAAGTATTGTTTTCATGTCGATTTTTCGAAATCGAGTTTTCACCGGATCTATACGTTTTCAGACCCCCTGAACCCAAAAAACATGTTTTTAGCGATTGGTCTGTGTGTGTGTGTGTGTGTGTGTGTGTGTCTGTGTGTGTGTGTGTCTGTGTGTGAACAGAATATCTCAAGAACGGAACATCGTACGAACTTGAAACTTGAAACTTAAGTTACATACCACTACCGGACGCGACACGAACATTTTCATCAAAATCGGTCAACCGGAAGTAGTAGTAACTTAGTTTATTCGTATAATTTTTCAGTTTTTTGCGATTTTCTCAAAAACTGGTCCTACGATTTTTTTTAAAATCGCCTATTTTACTCAATTTTTGATTCTCTACAAGATAGGGTAGGCGCCATGTTTGCTGAAATACTCGGTGAGGCTGTTTTCACGTAAAAACGTTGTTTTTTTAAGATTACGGCTTTAATATAAATTTTAGCGCAAAAACTTATATAATAAAAGTTGTAGAGAATTTAAAAACCTACAACTTCTGTTTCAAACATTTTTTTGTATGACGCTTAGTTTAGCAGTAATTAGCAATTTTCTGATTTTTTCTCACGAAAACGTGTGAAAAATCGATTTTTTAAAGATTTTGGCCTTAGTATGCATTTTACGACAAAAGTGTATATAACCAAATTTATAAAAAATTAAAAGATCTACAACTTTTATTAAGAGCATTTTTCTCTAAAGAGCGTAGTTTAGAGAGAAAGAGTGATTTTCCGTATTTTTAAACCAAACTGAGTTCGAATTTCATTTTGCGTGTTTCACTCATAATTGAAATATGGTTATACTTTTGAGATTAGTTGTTTGTTTATTTCTAATGTTTTATTACTAATGTTAGGTTTATTGTTAATTATTTATATTGGCAAGAGAAAGTTGTGTGAGTGTTTCACACCAGATTTTATTTCTACTCTTTTGTTGTAGTAATTGAAATAAAGTGTAAGTGGAGTTTGATGTAAAATAAATGAGTCCAATGACTCATGGATTTAATGTAAATTATTTAGTCATAATATTATTTACTAATTTATCAGAAAATATTTTTTATGGGGAGCAATGCATCCTATCCTTCTCCATGTTAACGTTTGTACGTTTTTCTAAGCAACCTGTAAACATATCTTGATTCGTTTTGTTTGTATAAAAAAATCAGAATTTTTTTAATTTTTTGTGTGATGTTTTTACAAAATAACGTTTAGATTATTTTTACTGATTTTTTTTAAAATTTTCAATATAATACTGGACCAAAAACTGCTTTCACATTTTTTTCTCAAAAAATATTTAAGATGATAGGCCTACAATAATTCTCTTATAAGATTGCAGAAATTGATGTTATAAAATATAGCCTACTCTAAAAATTTCAAAGTGATATCTTTTGTAGAACCTGAGAAAAAGGTACTTCATCCTTAAAACAATTGAATTTGCGGAAAACGGAAAAAAATCAACCCTTATCGCTTAAGCATCCTTATCTTGGAACAAGTGCTCAAACTTCCTTTTGATAATTTTATAATTTTTACTTACTCTTCTTGCCTATATGAATATGTAGGAAGGAAAGTATTGTTTTCATGTCGATGTTTCGAAATCGAGTTTTCACCGGATCTACGCGTTTTCAGACCCCCTGAACCCCAAAAACATGTTTTTAGAAATTGGCCTGTGTGTTTGTATGTGTGTGCGCGCGTGTGTGTTTGTGAACAGAATATCTCAAGAACGGAACATCGTACGAACTTGAAACTTGAAACTTAAGTAAGACACTACTACCGGACCCGACACGAACATGTTCATCAAAATCGGTCAACCGGAAGTAGTAGTTTATTCGTGTAATTTTTCACTTTTTTGCGATTTTTTTTTAAAACTGGTCCTACGATTTTTTTTAAATCGCCACGTTTACTAAATTTTTTATGCTTTACAAGATAGGGTAGGCGTCATGTCTGCTGAAATTCTTGGTGAGGCTGTTTTCTCGTAAAAAAAATTGTTTTTTTAAGATTGCGACTTTAATATGCATTTTAGCGCAAAAATGTATAGGCTACATATAATAAAAGTTGTAGAGAATTTAAAATCTTACAATTTTTAATTGAAACATTTTTATTTGTATAACGCTTAGTTTAGCGGTAATTAGCGATATTCTGTTTTTCTCACGAAAACGTGTGAAAAATCGATTTTTTTAAGATTTGAGCCTTAGTCAAATAAATTAATAATTTATAAAATAATTAAATTTGTAAAATTAATTTATAAAATTTATTGTTTACTAACAATTTATTTATATAATTGTAATTTATTTTATTTTTTAAATTTATTTATTTTTGTAATAAATAAATTGGTAATTTATAAAATTAAATTAAATTTAGTTATTAAATTTATAGGAAATTAAAAGATCTACAACTTTTATTTACAGAATTTTTCTCTACAAAGCCTAGTTTAGCACGAAAGAGTGATTTCCGTATTTTTAAGCCAAACTGAGGTGATTTTCATTTTGCGTCATTCACTCATGATTAAAATTAGGTTATGTTTATTGAGGTTAGTTTTTTATTTATTTCTAATGTTTTATTACTAATGGTAGGTTATATTGTTAATTATTTGCATTGGCAAGAGAAAGTTGTGTGAGTGTTTCACACCAGATTTTTTACTTTCTCTTGCCTATATGAATATATAGGAAGGAAAGTATTATTTTCATGTCGATTTTTCGAAATCGAGTTTTTTTTTAATATAATTCTAATATTTTTCGCTTTTTGATATGCTGTGTGAATCTGACTTCAGTATTATCTTACAGAATTTTTTCCCTAGATCTCGTCATAATTCCTTCAATACTAAGCACTTCCCAATGCAGCCTTTAGTTCGATAGTTCCCATGAATAAATAAAAATACTTTTACTTCTACTCCTGTTTCCTGTTGTTTCTGTTGTTTTTGTCACCATTTTAAAGTGGAAATTACACACTACATAATAGCCTTAACGTGTTGGCTGTTCTGATTCTTCCCCATGGTAGCAAACTTGGGCTCTTTTACAGGAGAAGAAACAAAAATTATAAGCTGCGAAGATGGATTCACTATGATGGGGATTTACTATGGATTTACTACAAACAGGGGCAATTGTCTTATTTACCTACAAACTATAGTTGTTCTTTTCATAAGTGGAAGCAATTTATGAAGTGATAAATTATTTATAATTATTTTATAATTTCATAATTTTAATTTTTTTAACGGTAGATGTCATTTTGTTAGTATTATGTAATTTTATACCGTAATTACCAGAAAAAAATAATAAAAAAGGTCAACTGTAATAAAACTTATGTTAAACACTACCAACAATTTTATACCTTTGTTTACATTAACAATTACGGGATCTCAATTTCTATGTTGCACGTATGAAATTAAATAACGGTTAGTGTGACGATGCATTGAAAACCATATAATTATGCAGAGACAACTTTATTGACGGTGATATTAAACAATGTTGTAATTTATTAAACACTCACGTGATTGTATCTTGCCAATGTAAATAATATAAAAAAATTTAATTTTAATCATGAGTGGAAGACGCTAAATGAAAATCGATATCTGTTTTCGACTTATATTTTGATGTGCAAAATCTGAAAAATCTCTAATTGGCGCTAAACTAAGTTTGTAGAAAAAATAAATAAAGGTTAAATTTTGTAATCTGTGGCAATTTTTTAAATTGTCATCTATCATTTTGTTTTGTTCGTCCGTCCGTCACACCCAGCTGTCACAAACTGCAACAGATATAGATGCTAAAGTCACGAAATTGCCTTTTGCGTATGTATGGGCTGTAAGGAAGGGAAGTGGAATATTTGCAGTGCTGCCAACCTCAACAGTGAGACACTACTCGTACATGTCAGATACATTGTGTAAGCTGTGGTTTATTCCGAGAAAATGTTTTCTTCATAAACCTTATAAGAAATAAACATGACCTGTAATATTGCCTATAGCTGAATTACTTGACTAGAAATGTTAGATTTACTGTAATTACGAATGAATCGCCTTCTTTACTATTGCTGTCATCGGTGTTTTCATTATCAGTCTCTCTAGGTATTTACCTAACCGTTTTCTTTTTGTACCGGGTGTCAAAAAAAACTGTTAAGTAATAGCTTCTTCACGTCCTTAATTTCCTTCTTTATTTTTCGAATTGTTGAAAGAGAAACATCATAGTAGTTAGCCGCTCGCTCACGGCTTTTGTTAGGAGGCACGGATAGGCATTTTTGTTTAGCTTCAACTTCTTATTTTATTACGTTGTGTTCAGCATTGAGAGTAGTTCCACCACGTTTTCAAAAAAACCGACATTTTTATTTACGGGAACTAACAGTTATATTCGTACAGTTAACCTACAAAAGGTTCCGCGATGTACTGTATATGCTCTGGGTAAAGTATAAGTTGTTATGTTTGTCGTACTGAAATTAAAGCAGTCGCGCATGCGCACTGATGCTTTCCCCCTTTACCCCTCGTTGCAAACAAGGGCAAACTCGTGACTCAAGTGACTATAGCAACAAACGGTTTTCGGATTCGTAATCTACGCAAAAAGTTAGTAAGCCTGGATTGGGTTTGAAGTTCCAGTTTTGACCGAAAATTGCCCAAAACCGGAAGTAAAGAAACCGAAGTCGGAATTCGGAAACGAAAATAGTGTCATTCGATTTCTCTGTAAGAGAAAGTCGTGTAAGTACTACACACTAAATTTTTTTATATATTGACTAAAACTAGATTCTGTATTACCGTGAAACTGTAACAAACCGTAGTTTATAAATAGATTTATTTGTTGTAAGCCTACTTTGAGAATTTGATGTTAACAACTTTATAATTAAATATCAGTTGTGGACAAGTGAATGGGGTTTTAAATAATTTAATTAATGTAATTTTGGTAGTAGATTGCTATTTGTATTACATTTTACCGTGTCAGATGTAATATAATCTAGTTTATATGTATCTGTTTGTATCTTTCCTGTTTCTTTATGTTCCAATTACTCTAGTCGTATTTGAAATCTTTGTGTTTTTTTTGTTCCTCCTCCGTGATGATATCTTATAATATTATCAATTCTTCCGTTTTGTCGTGGAGCAATTCTTTACCCCATATTAATGATATATCACATTGTTGTTTAGGTCAACAGCCGAGAGGCTGGTTTGAACCTCTAGAGGTTTTACTAAGTAAAACGAGGAGTGAGGTGGTTTACCATTGCCTTCCTCACTGAATGGAATAGTATGCTTATCAGCATGCCGGGCCCTCTGAAAAGCACATATTTTCCACTCTGTAAATGACACCTTCACTTCATTCACTACAGGGTCTGGCTGTACAATGAAATTCATTACTTTCAGAGGAGATAACTCTGATTAGTGTCTTTTACACCTCTACCTCTTCTGTTCTTAAATGATTCAGTCATTTATTTGGCTGACCATGTGATAAGAAACAGAACTATTTATGTTAGCCCTGCAACGAACAGATTGAGTGTAAATAATTTGACACTCCACCTGTCTGTTATGGGCAGGATATATCACATATAAACATGTATTTCATTTTACTAGACTATGAAAATTTATTTTGTGTTGTTAATTATTACTAGCAACCCTCTGTTTGCTACGCTTCACGGAAAACTAAATTTAAAGCGTTAATTTCTCACTAGATTTTTCACATTGAAAGAAAATTCGTTACTGTAAAAATAAAACCAATAAGAATTGAAAAAAATAATTTTGTTGTCATCAGTATAAATCTCCAATGGAAGTGGAGAAATACTGAAAATGTGTTGTAAGAAGAAGTAGGTAAAATCTATTAACAAAAAGGACGATCTCTTTGATTTTTGGAAGGTTTAACTTAGCTTTCTTTGTAGAAATTGGATGTGATATTATATATTGGATGTTGTTTGGTCATCAACCGAAAGGTTGGTTTGAACTTCTAGAGGCTTTACTAAATAAAACGAGGAGTGAGGTGATTTACAATTACCTTCTTCACTGAGTGGAAAAGTATGTTTGTCAGCGTGGCAAGCCGTCTCAAAAGCATCTACTTTCCATCCGGAAAATGACATCTTCAGTTCATTCACCACAGGGTCTGGCTGTACAATGGAATTCATTTTTTTCAGAGGAGATAACTCTGACTAGTGTCTTTTACACCTCTACCTCTTCTGTTCTTGAATGTTTCGGTCATGTAATTGGCTGACCATGTAATAAAAAACAGAACTATTTTTTGTAGTTCTGGAACTAGCAGATCGAGTGTAAATAATTTAACAATCCACCTGCCCGTGTAGTGTAAAGATGGTAATGGTAATAATTATAGTAGATACAATAAAGAACTAGCTATTCCAATTACCTTATCCCAAACAAATAAAATAGTAACTTCATTTTACCAATCACAATATATTTCAAAATTTAAAAATTACGATGTTCATGATTCCTTTGTGCCAGGAGGAGTTAAAGATGGTATGCGCTTATTTTGAGCTCAGCAGTTACGTTAGCTGCCCATAACAGTGAGGTGGAGTTTTAAATTATTTGCACTCAGTCGGTTAGGTCCAGAGCTACAAAAAAAATCGTTCTATATCTTATCACATGGTCAGGTAATTAAATGTCTAAATCATTTAAGAACAGAAGACGTAGAGGTGTAAAAGACACTAATCAAGAGCTATATCCTCTGAAAGTAATGAATTGCATTATACAGCTAGACCCTGTGGTGAATGAAGTGAAGGCGTCATTTGCATGGTGGAAAATATGTGCTCTTCAGAGGGTCTGGCATGCTGATAAACATATTTTTTAAACTCAGTGAGGAACGCTATCATAAACCATCTCACTCCTCATTTTACTTTGTAAAACCTCTAGAGGTTCAAACCTGCCTTTTTACTTTTGGCTTAAAGAACAACAGTTACAACAGTTGTTCTTAGAGGCTGAGCGTCGTGATACTAGTTGGAAAAGTTTCAAAATGACGGGTCGTAGGTTGGTGTGCGGAAAGTTACGGATTTGATAATTTTCTTATGGATACCGAATATTGCTTGCGCAGAAGATTAGGTTTGTAGTTTTGGTACATTTTATGAACGATTTTTATTATAAAGTTGGAAAAATAGGCATCTTTGTAGGCCTGCTTATGAAAGCACGAACTAGTTGAGAAATTGAGCCAACGGTGGCTTTTGTTGATCCACTGAAATCACATGAATTGTCAACATTTGTGGGTTCTTTAATAACTTCGACTTCTCCAAATTTTCACTCCGTGGTTATATACAGAAATATATGGAGTAAAATGACTTTTTTAACGGGCACCGTGCGTCTTTACCCGAATTAGTCTTATTCCAATTTTTATCACGTTTGGTTCACAAATTATACCTAAAACCACGTTTTCCCGTTGAACTTTAATAATACAGGTAACGTAATTCTCTGCCCATAACAGACAGGTGAAGTGTCAAATTATTTACCCTCAATCTGTTCGTTGCAGGGCTAAAATAAATATTTCTGTTTCTTATCACATGGTCAGCCAATTAAATGACTGAATCATTTAAGAACAGAAGCGGTAGAGGTGTAAAAGACACTAATCAGAGTTACTCCTCTGAAAGTAATGAATTTCATTATACAACCAGACTCTGTGGTGAATGAAGTGAAGGTGTCATTTGCAGAGTGGAAAATATCTCCTTTTCAGAGGACCCGGCATGTTGATAAACATACTTTTCCATTCAGTGAGGAAGGCAATAGTAAACCATCTCGCTCCTCGTTTTACTTAGTAAAACCTCTACAGGTTTAAACCAGCCTTTTGGCTGATGACATAAACAACACAGTGTACTTCTTTCGTAGTATACGTTACTCATTAAGTTCTAAGCTTTTCATTAAAAAAAAAAATTTAAAAAAAATTTTTTAAGAAACGCTATTATTTAACAATTAATCGAAAAGAAATGAACTAAAAAGAAACAAATAAAAAAATTTACAAAAAAAAATCACAGACATTACAGTTAAAAATAAAAGCGTGGCGCATTAATATATATAATATTTTACAACGAATATTTTACAATAAATATTGTATATATTAATGCGCCACGCTTTTATTTTTAACTGTAATGTCTGTGATTTTTTTTTGTAAATTTTTTCTTTTTTTCTTTTTAGTTCATTTCTTTTTGATTAATTGTTAAATAATAGCGTTTCTTAAAAAATTTGTTTTTAATTTTTTTTTTATTTTTTTGTAATTTTTTTTTCTGTGATTTTTTTGTAATTTTTTTATATTTTTTTCTTTTTAGTTAATTTTTTTAAGTAATTGGTTAATAAAAGCGTTTTTTAAATTTTAAAAAATTTTTTTTTTTTTAATTTAAAAATTTTTTTTTACAAACACCTCCACAGCGTATTGTCATCGAAGATAAACAAGTGTGCAAAGTTTGATTCATATTGATACGGTAGAAGTATTAAAATTTTAAGTTGCAAGATTTGATGGATCCAAGAGTAAGTTAAATAAAAGCGTTTAAAAATAAGTTTTGAATTCGGTTGAATAGTTTCTGAGATTAACTTGTACAAACAAATAAATTCTTTTTTTTGTAATGTTAGTATAGATTATCATATTTCTTAGTTGTTCAGGTATTGGCCTACTGTTAATACGTTTATGGTTAAATTGCTTAGTTTTTATTGCAATTATTTTATCTAAGAATTTTAGTTAAGAGTTTTATTATGTAATATATATTATCAGTTTTTAAGCACTTGAATTTTCAGAATTTTTTACCAATGATGTAATAATTTTAAGAATTTCTTTTCAATGATTTAACTAGTAATTGTTAACAAATAATATTAAAACACACGAACGTACTGATTGGCGTTGTTGTTAAAATCATCAATTTTGTTGTTTTGGGAGTCATGTAATGTAAAGATCTGTTGAAGTCATGGTGTTGTCGTTTAGGTCATCAGCCGAAAGGCTGGTGTGAACCTCTAGAGGCTTTACTTAGTAAAACGAGGAGTGAGGTGGTTTACCATGCCCTCCTCACTGAATAGAAAAGTATGCTTATCAGCATGGCGGGCCCTCCGAAAAGCATCTTCTTTCCATGCTGCAAATGACACCTTCCCCTCATTCACCACGGGGCCTGGTTGTATAATGAAATTCCATTACTCTCACGGGAGATAACTCTTGACTGGTGTCTTTTACACCTCTACCTCTCTTTGTAAATAATTCAGTCATTTAATTAGCTTATCAGCATGCCGGGCCCTCCGAAAAGCATCTTCTTTCCATGCTGCAAATGACACCTTCCCCTCATTCACCACGGGGCCTGGTTGTATAATGAAATTCCATTACTCTCACGGGAGATAACTCTTGACTGGTGTCTTTTACACCTCTACCTCTCTTTGTAAATAATTCAGTCATTTAATTAGCTTATCAGCATGCCGGGCCCTCCGAAAAGCATCTTCTTTCCATGCTGCAAATGACACCTTCCCCTCATTCACCACGGGGCCTGGTTGTATAATGAAATTCCATTACTCTCACGGGAGATAACTCTTGACTGGTGTCTTTTACACCTCTACCTCTCTTTGTAAATAATTCAGTCATTTAATTAGCTGTCCATGTGATAAGAAACAGAACATTTTTTTGTAGCCCTGGAACTAACAGATTGATTTCAAATAATTCAACGCTCCACCTATCTGTTATGGGCATAATTATAGGCCATAAAGTTATTTTCAGAAAAAGTCAAAGCTAATTCTGCTCCAATTTCTTTGAGAACACATCAGATTTTAGTGTAATTATTTATTTTAATTCAGTGCGACTCCTGTTAGTGGTACAACAGAAATCAGCTTCTTCGATGTGTTTCAGTTCGTGCTCTTTTATTTGATTAAACACTTAATTTTACAGTACAAATGCTATCGATGTTTTAGGTTAGGATTTTATATTTTCCCTAAGTTAAGAATTGGAATAGAAAGAGTATATTGCATGCTTTGTAACATAGCAAATTACAATCGACGAATACATGCACGTGTGCATGGCTTAAAACTTTTATTAAAAAATTGATGTAGCAAAGTTGAATGTACTGCATTACATTAATTTTCCATCGCATGTCATGGAATAAGAAACGACGGAAGATGATTCGTGTAGGCCTGATTTTTGAAATACATTCTAATTTATATTAAACTGGTATTTTTACTTTCTCTTGCCTATACGAATATATAGGAAGGAAAGTATTCTTTTCATGTCGAGTTTTCACCGAATCTACACGTTTTCAGACCCCCTGAACCCAAAAAACATGTTTTTAGCGATTGGTCTGTGTGTGAACAGAATATATCAAGAGCGGAACATCATACGAAGTTGAAACTTGAAACTTAAGTTACACACTAGACCCGATACGAACAGTTTCATCAAAATCGGTCAACCGGAAGTAGACTAGTAGTTTATTCGTGTCATTTTTCACTTTTTTGCGATTTTCTCAAAAACTGGTCTTACGATTTTTTTAAAAATCGCCTGGTTTACTAAATGTTTATGCTCTACAAGATAGGGTAGGCGCCATGTTTGCTGAAATTCTTGATGAGGTTGTTTTAATGTAGTGGCTTTAATATGAATTTTAACGCAAAAATGTAAATAAAAAAGTTGTGGAAATTTAAAATCCTACAACTTTTACTTCAAACATTTTTTTGTATAACGCTTAGTTTAGCGGGAATTAGCGATTTTCTGTTTTTTCTCACGAAAAAGTGTAAAAATCGATTTTTTTTTTATGATATCGGGCTTAGTATGCATTTACGACAAAAGTGTAGACTATATAATCAAATTTATAGGAAATTATAAGATCTACAATTTTTATATAAAACATTTTTCTCTACAAAGCCTAGTTTAGCGTGAAAGAGTGATTTTCCGTATTTTTAAGCCAAACTGAGGTTGATTTTAATTTTGCGTCTTTCTTCACTCATGATTAAAATTAGGTTATGTTTATTGAGGTTAGTTTTTGTTTATTTCTACTGTTTTATTACTAATGTTTAGGTTTATAGTTAATTATTTGCATTGGCAAGAGAAAGTTGTGTGAGTGTTTCACACCAGATTTTTACTTTCTCTTGCCTATATGCATATAGTATAGGAAGGAAAGTATTGTTTTCATGTCGATTTTTCGAAATCGAGTTTTCACCGGATCTACACGTTTTCAGACCCCCTGAACCCAAAAACATGTTTTTAGCAATAGGTCTGTGCGTGTGTGAACAGAATATCTCAAGAACGAAACATCGTACGAACTTCAAACTTGAAACTTAAGTTAAATAGCACTACCGGACGCGACTCGAACATTTTCATCAAAATCGGTCAACCGGAAGTAGTAGTTTCTTCGTGTAATTTTTCACTTTTTTGCAATTTTCTCAAAAACTGGTCTTACGATTTTTTAAAAAATCGCCTGGTTTTCTAAATTTTTTATGCTCTACAAGATAGGGTAGGCGCCATGTTAGCTGAAATTCTTGATGAGGTTGTTTTTACGTAAAACAATTTTTTTTTTAGTTTACGGCTTTAATATGCATTTTAGCGCAAAAAATTATAATAATAAAAGTTGTAGAGAATCTGAGATCCTAAAACTTTTATTTAAAACATTTGTTTGTACAACGCTTAGTTTAGCGGTAATTGGCGATTTTCGTGTTTTTTTCTCACGAAAACGTGTGAAAAATCGATTTTTTTAAGATTTCGGCCTTATTAGGCCTATGCATTTTACGACAATAGTGTATGTTATAGAATTTATAGGAAATTAAAAGATCTACCTACAACTTTTATTTAGATAATTTTTCTCTACAGAGCCTAGTTTAGCGTTAAAGAGTGATTTTCCGTATTTTTAAGCCAAACTGAAGTTGATTTTCATTTTGCGTCTTTCATTTATGATTAAAATAAGATTATTATTAATTATTAATGTTTTATTACTAATGTTAGGTTCTAATGTTAATCTTTTACATTGGCAAGAGAAAGTTGTGTGAGTGTTTCACACCAGATTTTTTTACTTTCGGAAATCTCAGGAATACTTATTAGTGTAGGCCTGTAGGCCTACTAGTTTTTCTCGGATTTTTGCAACTCCACCTTTTTTGAAGGCATGAGCCATCACTGATAATAATTAATCTTACAAACGTAATTAATTGTACTCTTACTTTTGTTTGCAGAACAAATTGTGATGACCCCAAAGGGTAAAACAGCAAATCAAACTACGCTTATGATTGAACGTCGGTTAGTCACTGTACAAAACGATGGAAATAACGATAAAACTCATGTGGCTGGTGGTGACCATCAAGGTATCATTATCAACAAGTTTATCGCAACAGGTAAATATTGGTAGTTAATAAATTTTCATTGTTGACCATATTATTGTATTTTTTAATCTGTTGCACGAATTTTAGGTATTTTCTGTTATTCCCCTCAGCAAAATTTGTCACATTTTGTGGATATTTCGTATGTAGGTAATCTTACAGTATTTTTAACGATAAAAATGGGAAAAATCTTGTAAAAAGTCCTGCACAAATATTCTCTTCAAGTTAAGTTTAAATATAGGTAGGGTAAATACATTGCTTTTTCTCACTATTGTTTCTCTGTATAATAATGAAATATAAACTCATTGAGTACATATCATCATTAAATTAAACATTCTTAAATAAGTTAATAACTTTTAAAAAATAGTTGAATGTTAACTTGAGAAATATTGATACATATTTTTCAAAATATTTTTCCTGTTTTTATCGTTAAAAATACTGTAAGCTTACCTACGCATGAAATATTCACAAAATGTGACACTTTATGCTTTGGGGGGGGGGGGGGTAATAACAGAAAAGACCCCGAATTGTAAATTTATCTTTCTTGACTAACATAAAATTCCTAGAGTGTCCTAAAGTAACAGACCAATTGGAAGGCGTGATCCAGGGCGACCAGTGACTATGAGGGCGCCAGAGCAGATCCCAGGACCTAATCCTTGAATCGCTGAAGAAGAATTTTACTGAAAATGGAATTTTTTACTTTTTCTTGTCGTATACAAATATAAATATAAATCTGAATGTTTGCAGTTTTGTCCGGAAATTCTAACCCATGAGGAGGTATCAGAGCGAAAAAATAAGAATATTTTTTTCTTTGCTCTCTGAAACCCCCAAGAAGAGTCCAAAATCCAAGGTGCGACCTCCCTGGGGTTTTAAAAAAGAATTTAAAAGCTGTATAATTCCTTAACGGTTAAAAATATCGAGCTCGGACCTTTTTTAATCAATTTTTCAACCTAGAAAACATCATATTTATGAACCATCAAATTCTTATATTTAATTAACATAATCTCATTACGATTTTCCGAAACGTACTGCAAAGCGCACGCGTGCCACTAGTATGAATATTTAAGGAAAGAAAGTACTAATTGTTTTCATGACGATTTTCGAATACAGTTTTTACTGGATACCCAATAAACGTTGCCTTAGAATGCACTTGCTCCCTCTGTCATTCGCCACTACTACTAGAAGAAAAACATTGACCCGGTCCCTGCCTAATGATCCCCGCACCCATCTTGCCATAGCTTTTTCACTCTTAACTGAACTGCATTCATACAGGACGGTACACATTTTCAGGCCCCCTGAAACCAAAAAACATGCTTTTAGTGATTGGTCTGTGCGCGCGTGCGTGAACAAAATATCTCAAGAAAGGAATAACGTACGAAGTTGAAACTTGGAACTTAAGTTAGGCACCATTAGAGGACCTTACACGAACATTTTTATTAAAATCGGTCGACCGGAAGTAGTAGTTTATTCGTGCAATTTTTCACTCTTTTGCGATTTTCTCAAAGCTTTTGAGAAAATCAAAAAAATCTTTTTTCAAAAATTGCCTCCTTTTTAAATTTACGCCTGAACTTATATGCGGTAAAAGTTACGGTAAACGCCATGTCTGTTGAAGCTCTTAGGAGGCTGTGCTCTCGTAGAAAAAGTTTTTTTCTTGTAGAAAACAGCTCATTTAACACAATTCGCTGTGTTTATATAACACACTCCACCCCTTACAATACACAATTTCTTACAGCAGACAATATTTTTATGGCCATTCCATAACTTTTTTAGATCGGTGGTGTTTGAGAAATTATTTGAGTTGTGGTTTTAAAATTGAAAATGTTCAGCCACGAAGAACCTAATTTATAATTATTTCTTATTAAATGTTCCATAATCTATTAACTCAGTGAGGAAGGCAAGGGTAAACCACCTCACTCCTCGTTTTACTTAGTAAAACCTCTACAGGTTCAAACCAGCTTTTTGGCTGTTGACCTGTTGACCTAAACAACAAACAACAATCTATTAATAATATTTATTCCACAATTTTATAATAAGTAGTAAAAATATCTAATTGTTATAATTGGTTTGCGGTGAATTCAATTAATGCATCATTCTTTCCTTGTTGTGGTTATAAAACCGTATCAAGCTGTGGAAAAATTATTGAGAATTGATTAGATAAATTTGCATACTGTATTTATTTTAAATGTTGACAAAATTTTATGTGTTTTTGTTGTTTTCGGAATACTTTGTGTGGTGTAACTACTGTTCAAATAAGCTTATCTTTACTATTAAGCCTGACGCTACAAATTTTTGTCAATGTTCAATTTATTATTCCATTTTATTGCTGTGATAAATTATTAGGCCATGTTAATGTTAACCTATGTGTAGAAATATTTGAAATGGCGGAAAAATTTTGAAAATAATGATGCCATCAGTT
This sequence comes from Catonia carolina, assembly GCA_035578175.1. NCBI lineage: Eukaryota > Metazoa > Arthropoda > Insecta > Hemiptera > Achilidae > Catonia > Catonia carolina. The sequence goes on along the minus strand of JAQMRL010000005.1, from coordinate 9,749,747 downwards.
GACCTACAGAATGAAAAATGAATTATGGATATGAATAGTTCAATGGGATGTTTGGATCTGTGCAGTTACTAAAGGCTTTATGACAATGATCAATCAAGATTTTATAAATCATCAGGGAGGCATTATTCAATGAACGAGTAGTTAAATAAGTTAATAAGTTAACGAGTAGTTAATAATTTTTGGAGTGTTAATAACAGACAGGTGGAGTGTCAAATTTTTTACACTCAATCTGTTCATTGCAGGGCTAAAATAAATAGTTCTCTTCATTATCACATGCTTAGCCAATTAAATGACTGAATCATTTAAAAACAGAAGAGGCAGAGGTGTAAAAGACACTAATCAGAGTTATCTCCTCTGAAAGTAATGAATTTCATTATATCGCCAGGCCCTTTGGTAAATGAATGAAAGTGTCATTTGCAGAGTGAAAATATGTGCTTTTCAGAGGGCCTGGTATGCTGGTAAGCGTACTTTTCCACTCAGTGAGGAAGGCAATGGTAAACCACTTCATTCCTTGTTTTACTGAAAAAAACCTCTACAGGTTCAAACCAGCCTTTTGGCTGATGACCTAAACAAACGACAACAATAAAAAGTAACCTACCTTGTTTAATCAAGATTTTATAAATCATTACCCAATTTTCTTATTTGAATTGAGTGTTAAAAAAAAGTAATGTACCGGGTTGGTCTAGTGGTGAAGTTGTCCTTGCGAGTCAGCTGTTTAACAGCCCGATTTTCAGAAATGAAGGTTCCTTGGTTCCAATCCTAGAAAAAGTAAGTTACTTTTAGACAAATTTGAACACTATACTGTGGTTACTGGTGTACTTTGATAGTTCGGGTTCAATTAACTATACATCTCGGGAATGATCAGTCTTGAGTCTGTACAAGACTACGCCTGATTTACACGTCATGCATATCATCCTTGTCTCATTGGTCATGGAGTTGTTTAATGTTCTTCAGTTGAATATATTGCAATGAAAACACATTTGAGTAGGAAAATATATTGTGACACTTATCTCTAAGGTCTGTTTCCGGTTCTGGGTAAAATAAATAATAATTTACACCCTAAAGTTTAAAATTACAAGTATTTATTACAAACTAAAAATTACAATTATTATAATTAAATTAATAATTACAATACATAATGAAAATAAATACACTTAACTCGCCCTTAATTGTACTAAATACTACTTACAAATGATACTAAATGTTAGACAATAATTAACAGTAATGTTGACCTTCTCTAACGCATTGTTACACTCTACACGATTCGCTCGCTGAATCACAAACGAATCGAGACTGACTCCAAAACACGTGTGCTTCTTTATATAGATGAGCTATGAAGATTTTGAGGACAGGTATTTTTGAATAATAATAAAAATACAAAATCCTTCTGATGGCTTCTGGATAAATCTTATCAAACTGTGAACAAATTAGGATTGAATAAAAGGTGTTACAAAAAAGCCAATTATCTAAATGGTACCCGACTCTCTCATAATAGCCGTAGAACAATAGGCAGGCCTACCTGTACCATACATAACCATTTATAGTACACATAATATTTCTAACTATTTCTTGGAAACCCTATTTATCACTCGTATTATTTATGTTAACATTTTTAAAAACTCGGTCTTTCTCGAAAATTCTTGAACACAAATTCCCTTTAGATTATTGTCACAATATATTGTATCACGTAAGCCTTCGTTCTGGTTCTGGATGTAATAAATAAAGAACAGACTTTCTTTAAACTCATAATTACTTATTGACGATTAATTATCAAACTTAGACTACAACAAATACAATTAGATTACGTTAATTAAATTAATTACAAAACTTAAGCTGAAACTAAATATGACTAAAAGTGACTTAACAATCAACTATGGTTTATCTGTCTTACAAAATAAACGTTAGAGATTTCTAGAATATCACTGTACAATGTTACAATATTATGGTTGTTGCTTATGTCATCAGCTGAAAGGCTGAGATGTTTTACTAAGTAAAACGAGGAGTGAGGTGGTTTACGATTGTCTCCCTCACTAAGTTGAAAAGTATACTTTTCAGCATTTTTTGCTTGTTTCTTACAGATGTGGATGATCAACCAGCCGAATTATGTCTTGAATTTAGAGTATTCTTAGTAAATGGACAAACCGGTAAACATACACAAGAATCAAGAACTTTGTTGTTTTGGTTTGCCAGCTCGTTACCAAATTTCCAGCAAGCGTCTGTTGCTCAGGATTTTTTTAAAGAACTCGTTAGTCCACAGGAATTTCCAAGAGGTATTTTATTTTATATATTATTTGTATGTAAGTTAAGAATTTTCAATTTCTCGTGAAAGTTATGTAAACCTTTCAAAAGTCGGAACAGATTATACCTTCATGTTGATTTTTGTAAATCAAGTTTTATTTGAAATACATGTTTTCAGCCCTCTCAACCTGAAAAACATGTGTTTTGATTGGTTTGTGTGTGAAGAAAATCTCAAGACTGGAATAGCATGTGAAGTTGAAACTTGGAACTTAAATTACATGCCACAGACCTGACAGGAACATTTTCATTGAAATCTGTCAACGTGAAATACTGTAATAGTTTATTCATATACTATATATAATTTTAAAGTTTTTTGCAATTTTCTTAAAAATGGCTTCAATGATTTTTTTTTAAAAATCACCTCATTTACTACATTATTTTTGGTCTACTAGATATGGTAAAACCTCCTTTCATGGTAAAAATCAGTTTTTTTAAAGATTGCGGCCGTAATATACGTTTTAGGACAAAAGTGTTAATAATCAAAGTCGTAGAAAATAAAAACCTATAACTTTTATTTCAAACACTTTTTTCTACAATGGTTTTGCTTAGTGTCAATTAGTGATTTTTTTAATTTTTCTCAGTAAAATCAGTATAAAAATTGGGTTTATTAAGATTGCAGCATTAGTATGCATTTTGCAACTATATAAAAACAACGAGCAAAAATGTGTGAAATTTTTTTAAATGTTAAAAAAATTACAAACTTCATTCATGGCTTTGAGGAGGACACCACACATAGCTCTCCTGATAACAAAAAATGTGTTAAATTTTAATTGCATATTTTTGTATACGTAATTACTTTTAGAGTTGGGTTAATGTCTCCACTCCATCAGCATTTCAGTCATCCTTGTGCGATTCCTGGTAGGTCTGGAGAATTCACATTGCATATTAAGGGTTAATGTCTCCACTCCATCGGCATTTCAGTCGTCCTTGTGCGATTCCTGGTAGGTCTGGAGAATTCACATTGCATATTAAGGGTTAATGTCTCCACTCCATCGGAATTTCAGTCGTCCTTGTGTGATTCCTGGTACGTCTGGAGAATTCACATTGCATATTAAGGGTTAATGTCTCCACTCCATTGGCATTTCAGTCGTCTTTGTGCGATTCCTGGTATGTCTGGAGAATTCACATTGCATATTAAGGGTTAATGTCTCCACTCCATCGGCATTTCAGTCGTCCTTGTGCGATTCCTGGTAGGTCTGGAGAATTCACATTGCATATTAAGGGTTAATGTCTCCACTCCATCGGAATTTCAGTCGTCCTTGTGTGATTCCTGGTAGGTCTGGAGAATTCACATTGCATATTAAGGGTTAATGTCTCCACTCCATCGGAATTTCAGTCGTCCTTGTGTGATTCCTGGTACGTCTGGAGAATTCACATTGCATATTAAGGGTTAATGTCTCCACTCCATCGGCATTTCAGTCGTCTTTGTGCGATTCCTGGTATGTCTGGAGAATTCTCGTTGCATATTAAGGGATTATTATGATTTTGAAGTCTGTGAACCTATTGTGCAATTTAGATCTGTGTCATTGACGTAAGGAACGTGTAAGTCATCATGTAATGTTCTATTGGATACGCAACTTGGGCAATTAGTAATGAGTCACAAGAATGTACTTTGGAAACATTGTATTCGTGAAATGACCGATTGCTTTGCTGCACCATAAATTTGACTAGTATACATCCAGATCAGTTGATGCATTGCCTTATATGTCAAGGGTTTTGAAGTCATGGGTGGGTAGTTTTGACTTCTTGGCTACAAGACTTTCATTTTTACAGTTTTTTTTCTATAGAGCTTACTTTAGAATAAAAAATAATAACTGTTTTTTATTTTTTCATAAAAATTTGAGATAGTCAAGTTGGAAATTAACTTTTTTGGTTGGTTTGAGCGTGGAATTGCCTAAAAGTTGTCTTACATTATGCAACATAATTAAGTACACAATTAACAATCTTTACAACTTTCCGTAAAATTATTTTGTCATAAATCAACTTTAGTATAACTAAACTGTGATGGAAATTTAAAACTTTATTTTATCAGTCATGATAAGAACAGTTTACAACGTATATCAAATGTCAGTGGTTGTTGAACTCATGTTATTGATGTTTTCTTTTTTGGTTTAATATTTATGAAGTCTTCTGGCAAAATAAAATACAACTTATATTTCATTTTACGTCATTTATTGTGTTTAGTAAAATGCGACATAAAAATATATTAGTAAAATTTATTGCTAAATTTTCTTTCGTATTATATCATTTAAGTCAGTTAAATTGCGCGACTTTACGAAACTAGTTTAATTTATTATAATGCTTTTTTACTTAAATGTATTTTATTTGACTAGCATAAAATTTGTTTTGCTAGAGTTGTTCTGTGTACCAAATGGAAGTTATTTTTATTTTCTCTTGCCCTATATACGAGGGGGGTACCCAAAAAAAACCGGAATTATTTTTTAAAACTATTTATTTTTAATTTTTTTACAAAAGAACCTTATCCCCTTCAAAATACTCTCCATTACAACTAATACATTTGTCCCACCGGCTTCCACTGTTCAAAACATTTTTTGTACTCCTCTTCAGTGATGGCTGCCAGCTCATCCGTCGTTTTTTTCTTGACATCATCAACGTTGTTAAATCGGAGACCTTTCATGCCCCTTTTCATGCGTGGGAACAAGAAAAAATCACACGGAGCCAGATCGGGTGAGTACGGTGCGTGTGGTAGCAAAACCATGCCGTTTTTCGCCAAAAACTGGGTAACCGAGATTGCCGTGTGTGCAGGCGCGTTGTCGTGGTGGAAAAACCAGTCCCCTGTCTGCCACAAATTAGGTCTTTTACGACGAATGCTGTTTCGTAGTCTTCTTAACACCTCAAGATAAAAAGCTTGATTTACCGTCTGGCCTGGTGGAACGAACTCTGAATGGACAATTCCCCTCACATCAAAAAAACAAATCAGCATTGTTTTGATGTTCGATCTGACTTGACAACTTTTTTTTGGTCGGGGTGATAATGAAGTCTTCCATTGACTGGATTGTTGTTTGGTTTCTGGGTCGTACCCATAGCACCAAGACTCGTCACCCGTAATGATCTTTGACATGAAATCTGGATCAGTTTCAAGCTGTTGTTTCAAATCACTACACGTTTCAATTCGATGTTCCTTTTGAGTGTCTGTCAGAACCCAAGGCACAAACTTGGCAGCGACTCTTTTCATTGTCAAGTCTTCTGTTAAAATGCATTGGACTGAGCTCCAAGATAACCCACTAACCTGTGATATTTGGTCAATGGTCTGTCGTCGGTCTGTTCGTACAATTTCTTTCACTTACACAACATTTTCGTCTGTTCGGGAAGTCGACGGTCGTCCAGAACGAGGTTTGTTCTCAATCGACAAGTCGCCATTTTTAAAGCGCAAAAACCACTCGTACACTTGGGTTTTTCCAATAGTGTCGTCTTTGTAAGCTGTGTTCAAAATTACAACTGTTTCCGCGGCGTTTTTACCGAGCAAGAAGCAAAATTTCACAGCCGCACGTTGTTCATTGAAACTTGCCGTCATGAAAAACGACACGAGCACAAAACAGCACTAGCGAGAACAATCACTGCACGAGAACAGAACAAGCTAGATCAACGAACAAAATGGCATTGAACTGGCAATGAGTAGCGCTACAAGCAGCCTAGTGGCGGGAATTTGTACTGCACAAGCTCCGCCCACAGCAGAGCTATTCCGGATACTTTTGGGTACCCCCTCGTATATATGATTATACGAGGTGTGGCTATTAAATAATGAGACTGACGTAAAGAATTTAATTGTATACATAATCACTTATTGTCACCTTCAATATACACTCCTTCTCTACCTTTACAACGCTCCATGCGAATTTTTCATTGTTGGAAACAGTGCTGGAAGTCATCTTCTGCCAGCTCCTTCAGGACACGTGCCGCTTTCTCTTTTACAGCTTCCACAGACTCAAATCTTGTCTCTTTTAATGCAGATTTCACTTTAGGGAACAGGTAGAAGTCACATGGTGCAAGATCTGGTGAATAAGGTGGATGTTCTAACACTGAGATGCTGTACTTGGCTAGGAACCTCTTGACAGATAACACGGAATGAGCTGGTTATGTTTATTGAGGTTAATTTTTTTGTTTATTTCTAATGTTAGATTATCTTGTTCAATATCTGCATTGGCAAGAGAAAGTTGTGTGAGTGTTTCACACCAGATTTTTTATGATCGATTACTTTCAGATTATGTTGGATTTATAAAGAAAATAATGAAGCTGATGCAATTGCGTTATCCGTCAATCCGGAAAGTAGAAGTTGTGTTGAAACTACTTGATGAACCTCAGAAGTTACCAACAAGACCATGTAAGTAATTTAATCATGACCATAATTAATTATAATTATTTAATTGATTAATTAGCATCATAGCAGTAGAATTCATATTACTGTATTAAGTTTTATGAAAACCTTTAATGTTTACTGAATTTAAACTCTGACAAAAGAAGATGCAATCTTCTATAATAAATTTTGTAGAAAAGAGGCTGTGCTCTCGTTGAAAAAATGTTTTTTTTTTTAATTGTAGCTTTAATATGCATTTTAGGGTAAAAGTGTGCGTAATTAAAATTGTAGAACATGTAAAACCCTACAACTTTTGTTTCAAACATTGTTTTGTACAATGCTTAGTTTAGCAGCAATTATGGATTTCTTCTTTATTTTTTTATCAAGTTGTGTAAAAAATGGGATTATTCAAGATTTTGCGATAAATATATATGTATAATTATATATAATTAAAGTTTTAAAATATAAAAAATCTACAACTTTTATGTAACAAATTTTCTTCTACAGAGCTTAGTTTAGCGTCAATCAAAGTGATTGTATGTATTTTGCTCATCAAAGTCTGTAAAAACATCCCATTTTTCAAGATTGCGACTTTAGTATGTATTTTAGGACAAAAATATATATAATCAAAGTTTAATAGGAAATTAAGGAAAACCTACAACTTATATTCTAAGAATATTTCTCTATAGAGCCTAGTTTAAAGGCTGTAGCATGATATTTTAAACTTTTTTATTAAGAACAAAATAAAAAAACTCAACTGCACACACCAGTAACCAGCTACTGACAAACAATTTTTTTATTCCTTTTCCTTTTTTAAATCTTCAATTGTTGTAAAAAAATTTTTAATTTATTTGACTTAAATATTAAATTTAAATTTAGAATAATAAATTAAGCATTTCGCTTGAAATGCGCCCGGTAAGAGTTTTCGCAGCCGGCGCACTGCTTATTTAGCGCTAACAACTTTGATCGAATTTCACATTTATCTTTATTCTTTTAATTATTGATCAAAACATGTTTCCAATGCTTTAGTATAACATTGTTTTACTTTAAACGACATTTAGTCTTCATTTCAGTATTAAAAACAAACTGCAAACATTTATTTTCAATAATTTTAATGCCGCGGGACCCGATTTAGTATGTTTTTTTATATCGGATCTCGGAAAATGTCCTCCTCCTCCGATTGACGTTAGGCGGCAGCACCGTATACATGTTACATGTTACGGTTCGGCTGCCCTGTCTTATATGCTATAATTTTGCTGTGAGTTGGCATGCTCGGCTAGCTCAGTCGGTAGAGCATTAGACTCTTAATCTCAGGGTCGTGGGTTCGAGCCCCACGTTGGGCGGTTAATTTTTTTCTTCATAAAATCAATTTTATACAAACAATTTATTTACAAAAAATGTAAAACTATAATAAATTATTATTATTTTTATTATTATTATTATTATTATTATAAATAATAAATTATTTTTTAACGTCATACTTATCATCTCGCGTATTGTTATGATAGAACATAATTATCCTCACAAAATTACAATAAAATTGTAAACTGACCGGTAAGAGTTTTGCAGAAACGGTCGCATCAATAGTCAATTTATTTTTAGAAATTATATAATATATTCAACAAAACGTTATGATATCCTCTCAAAATTACAATAAAATTGTAAACTGACCGGTAAGAGTTTTGCAGAAACTGCGTTGTACTAACAATTCAAAGGTGTAACAAAAGGTTAAGGATATCTGGAGTAGGTAAGAGTTTGAAAATATGGCACAAACATCACAAAAACGTATAAATTAAAAATCTATATATAATTAAGTTTATATAAAATAAGTTTATATAATTAAGTTTATATATAGATTTTTAATTTATACGTTTTTGTGATGTTTGTGCCATATTTTCAAACTCTTACCTACTCCAGATATCCTTAACCTTTTGTTACACCTTTGAATTGTTGGTACAACGCAGTTTCTGCAAAACTCTTACCGGTCAGTTTACAATTTTATTGTAATTTTGAGAGGATAACATTTATTTTTAATAATTTAATAATATTTTAATAATTTCAATAACATTTATTTTGAAAAATTTTTAATTATTTTTATACTAGAATAAATGTCATGTTTTACAATAATGAAACCTCAAAACTGGCTGCCAAAAGGCAATTACTGTTTTTCCATATTTTAAGTCAAACAGATGTTGGTTTTCATTTACCATCATTCACTCATGATTAAAATTTGGTTATGTTTTTCATTTTACATTGTTCGTTACCTATTTTGGAAAGAGGAAGTCGTGTGAGTGTTTCACACCAGATTTTTTTTTTTGTTTTACGTCAACGGTTGTGCATAGTATTTGCTAATGGTTGAGCTGTTTATGAAGTATTAAGCATACTAAAATGCAAACTGAGTTGATTTTGTAAGGTTGGGTAACAATAAAATAAACGAATAGATTAAGAAACTGTGTTTAAATATTGTCAGAGTAAATAGAGACTGTGTTTTTAGCCAGACCTGGATGTTTATTGATATCATTCTGTAGTAACCGTTATCCATATGAAACAGGTTTGCTTTTACAGCTCGCTTGTTATGAATTGCTTTTCTGGTAGCCATTCATTTTTAACAAACTCAGACCTTTCATAAATGTTGATTTTATTTTTATAAATAAGTGTTTGATTTTACTAGTTTTTGTTTGTAGTATATATGATCGGTAATATATAGATCCTTCTGATCAATTAATAGTGTTTGTAAATTTTATTTTACTTTCTTTTGCTTTATATAAATATATATAAAGAAGGTAAGTATTGTTTCATGTTAGTTTTTCAAAGTTAAGTTTTCACTAAAAATAAATGTTCTTAGGTCACCTGAACCCAATTGTTTTTTTAGCGATTGGTCTATGTATGTGTGTGAACAAAATATTGTAACAAGAACAGAATATTGTACAAATTTGAAACTTTTAACTTAAGTTAACAACTTAACAGACTGTACGTGAACATTTTCTTCAAAATCGGTCAACCGGATGTAGTAGTTTTTTCGTAAAATCGCCGTTATAACTATATTTTTATTCATTACAAGATAAAGTAAGCACAAAATCTGTTGAATTTATTGGGGATGTGCTCTTGTGGAATTTTCTTTTTAAATTGCGGCCTTAATATACATTTTAGGGCAAAAGTTTGTGTATAATTAAACTATTAGAAAATTGAATAATTACAACCTATTTTCATATTTTTTTCTAAAGTAATTAATTTAACGTCAGTTAGTAATTATTTTGTATTTTGCTCATAAAAATCGGTAAAAAAATTGGATTCTTTGAGATTGCTGCCTTAGTATGCATTTTACGAAAAAAGTGTATATAATCAAAGTTATAGGAAATGAAAAACCGTACATTTATTTTAAGCATTGTTTTTTGTGTCAATAGACGCTTAGTTAAGCATCTATTAGTGATTTCCCGTACTTTTAAGTTGAACAGGTTGATTTCCATTTCGCGTCATTCACTCATGATTAAAATTAGGTTATATTTTTCATTATTTGCATTGGCAAGAGAGAGTTGTGTTAGTGTTTTACATCAGATTTTATTTAAATTGAAATTAATTTTTTGTATTATTTTTAACGTTTTCTTTTAAATTTTAGTTTATATAGTTCTCTCTTTTTATTAAAACTTTTTTCTAAAAAATTACAGTAAATCCTCCCGTATCTATAAAAATGGGGCTAAACCAATTATTTGGAGAATTTTGGATATCAATATGTTCAGAAATAGCATTTTGGTGCAAAAGTATCAGAATTTAATGCTAATCAAGATGTGCAGCCATGCACCATGCCTAGTTCTGTCATATGTATGATTATGTGTATATTACATGAATATTGTTTATACAACAATATTGTTATTTTCAGTGTCCTTATAAATTTTTACTTTTAATTTAAAATATGAACAGGTCTGAGTTAATGTTTAACATTAAAAACTTCAATGTAATACAGTGTTTTTGTTATTTTTTTAGATAATTGAATTTTGAAATTATTTTACTAATGATAATCTTAATTAAATTTCTAGGTCGATAAAATAATTTACAATTGAATTTAATAATGTTCTCCTATAGTCCTCGCCACGAAAGAAGTCTGTAGCATTTGAAGATCTGTATTTCAGAAACTACCCTACAGAAAGATAAACAAAAAAAGCTTTTCCTTTTCTTTTTGCCTTGATTTATTAGATTGAAATTAATTAATTTAACCTAGTATTAAATACAGGAATTTTTGCGTACAAGCAGATTTAAACATGAGCTTTGTCTAAAATGTAGGTAACTTCTGAGGCTGAATATAAAAAATTGATACTCACATTAACGATACCTACCGTTGTATCTCTTTATGTAATAATTTGAAATTAACACCTGTTGGTTTGTTAATTATGGCCGCTATTTCAAAATAAGTTCCTATTTCAGTCCAGTTAACGATTGGGAAATAATTTTTGGAGCAAACCATGCATTTTTACAACTCTGTTATTCTAATTATAACATTTTATATTTGTAGTAACAAATTTGTCCATAACAGGCAAGTGGAGTAGAAATTAAATGTACTCGATCTATTTATTCCAGGGTTACAAAAAGTAGTTCTGTTTCTTATCATATGGTCAACCAATTATATGAATGAAGCATTAAAGAACAGAAGAGAGGGGTAAAAGACACTAGTCGGAGTTATCTACTCTGAGAGTAATGAATTTCATTATACAGCCAGATCCTGTGGTGAATGAAGTGAAGGTGTCATTTGCAGGGTGGAAAGTAGGTGCTTTTCGGAGAGCCTGGCTTGCTAATAAGCATACCTTTCCACTCAGTGAGGAAGGCAAAAATAAACCATCTCGTTCCTCGTTTTATGTAGTAAAGCCTCTAGAGGTTCAAACCCGTCTTTCCGCTGATCACCTAAACAACAGTGAAAAATAAAAAATGTTTTAATTTGGGTTATCTTTAAAATTTTTCCGTTCAGTTTTTCCTGGAATTGATATCTTCAAACACTTTGGACTTCTTTCGTAGCAAGGACTATAGTTAAGTAATACTATTGTAATCTAGTATATATATATTTTTTGCTTTTACGGCCTCATTGGAATACTTGAATCAAATTTAGAATTCCATCTTGGTTCGGTTTTAGGATTCTTACGTTTTCCTCAATAATTTTTAAAATTTTTTGGGATCTGATCTGTCTGATTTTATCTGTACTAATTATTGCCGATGGAGCGCAAATTTTTTCGACGAATCTTGTGTCTTTATCTGTAAGCAACTTAAGCTGTTCAAATTTTTCTAAAAGATCTTTTTCTGCAATGTTAAGGTCTTGCATATCTTGCTTTATTTTGGCCAACCTTGGAGGATTTATCCACGAGTTAATTATAGAAATGATTTGTTTAGTTACTCGATTGTCCAGTATTCTAAGTAAATGCCCGAAGAAAGAAATTACTAATGTACGTTATATAAGCTAATTTTAACTAATAAAATGTTTTGTGTCTAATTATAATTTTAGTCATTAATTGAGTGGAGTGAAATTTTATTAATTACTTAATAACATGTAGATTCTCGTAAGTAGTAACTTATTTTTAACAGTTATGTTTCTTATTTTTATGAGAGCCGTTTTTTCCTAACTTTTGGTTAGTGATAAATAAAAGACAAGTGAATATAGAAAAATTTTTATTACTTAAAGTTGCATACACACTTACGGCATATGTTTTTTGATATAATCGTCTTGATGTTTGAGGTATTTTTTTTGTACCTGTGGTCAAGCTTTCCATTACACTCTTTATAAAATGTTGCTACCAATGAATTTAAATTTAAAAGAGCTTCAAGATGTTGCCATTGGATTGCACCAGCACTATGTGGATGGGAATTGTCACGGATCAAAACAATTCCAGAAATCAACATGCCTCTTCTTTTGTTTTGAATGGCTCTCAGCAAACTTTGTTAAGTTTCACAATAAACAGCTCTATTAATCGTGAACCTTTGTGACTGAACCCCACAGGAGCACAATGAGGAGCTTCAAAATACCGATGTTGTGAAGCTCTCTGTTGTGTTCATGTAGCCAGGAACCATGATATATTCAGCTGTTTATTGTGAAACTTAACAAAGTTGTTGGATTTCCGGAATTGTTTTGATCTGTGACACCTATCCTTACTGTGCTGGTGCAACCCAATGGCTCCTTTAGCAATTTCAATTGGACATTTTCGATCACCCGTTATACAGTTCTGACCTAGCATCGAATGGCATCTGTTTTTCCCTGAACTGAACAAGTGGCTAGAAGGGCAGCTTTCGAGCTAACGAGGAGCTTCAAGACAACGTCATTTTGTGTAAAGGGTATTGGCAGCTTGTCCACATGTACGACAAATGCCTCAACAATCATTAAGGTAATCATATCGAAAATTAATCGCAAGTATACACAATTTTTAGTAAGAAAACATTTTTAAGATATTCACTTGTCTTTTATTTATGACGTATCAAAAAATTGATTAATAACGGTCCTCGTGCATTTCAATTTTAGATTACGTTAATAGTTTATATCTATTTCTACTGAATACATGTAGTATTGTTGATGTTAAATTTTGGGGAATGATCTTAACCTACTGATAATTCTGAATTTTGTGGTTTGAAGATTTAACCTTAATATTATTTGTTTTATTGTGTGTTTTAATATACTTTATTAATTTATTATGAAAAACAAATAAACACATTAAAATCTACTGTTTTTCTTAAAGAAATGATACCAGATCCTCGGCATTTTAAGCTATTTTCAAAAGATCATAGGAAATTAACTCAAAGATTTACCTCTTTAACATTGACATCCGTTGGGGTTGTTGTTTTTTAGGTCATTACCCAAAAGTTTGAACGTATAGAGGTTTTACTAAGTTAAATAAGGAGTGAGATGGTTCAAGATGCCTTCCTCACTGAGTGGAAAAGTCTGCTTATCAGCATGCCAGGCCCTCTTCAAATCACCTACTTTCCACCCTGCAAATGACACTTTCATTTCATTCACCTCAGGGTCTGGGTGTATAGTGAAATTCATAACTTTCAGAGGAAATAACTCTTTTACACATCTACCTCTTCTAAAACATATGATTTTCATACGTTACAAAAATCATTTCATCCTTCCCGTCTGTATTAGCAGCAATTGCAGAACATTCATACATTAAACCAAAAAAAAAACTACCTCTTCTGTTTTTAAATGCTTCAGTCATACAAGTGCCTGACCATTTGATAAGAAATAGAACTATTTTTTGTAGCCCTGGAACTAGCAGATCGAATGCAAATAATTTAACACTCATTTATAAATCTATAAATCCAAACCGTTCTCAAAGAAACATCCCGTCAGTGATGATAGCTGTAACTCCACAGCGTTTTCTTGTATTGTTGTAACTTTCAAAATAACGATCTCATAAAAAATCGTTCTCGAAACTTATGGTAATTCTTCTGAAAGCACTGACATTGTGAACCTTTTCTCATCCACTTTCCTTACAAAGTCATCTCATGCTTCATCGTGAAACTTAGTGGTTTATGGAATTGTCTGATGCACTTATGCACCATTTCATTAAACCATGAATCTTCGTTATCTGACGATGAATTTCAGCTGGCTTAACATTCCTTGCGTTCAAAAACCGGGTAACAGAATGAATCGCATAGTCAACAGGTCATATTGTACTGTAATAGCGTCTGTGAAGAGGTGATTAACCAGTGAAACCAGTGGACATGTTTGAACGATGACTGTAGTACTGTGGTGGTGTCAGAACAAAATGGTACTTACTTTTCAGACATGCCTCATTATGAGTACATTATATATTATGCCTCTGCATAAATATGTTACTTCTTATGAGAATGCGTATATTTATATTTAGTTCACTACAAGTGATCACAACTCATGGTTATCGCTTACGATAACTAATTTGTTGTATACTGTGTCTAAATATTTTTTTACCTAGGTTTATAAATTTAAAAAATATATTTATTTATTTTAAATAATAGTGTGTAATTTTAACCTCTTTTCGCAAATTATTTGTGAGGATTGTAAAAATTTACCGTGAGAACTAAAGGACTAAAAGAATTCATCAAGTATGTGTCCTTGAAAATGTTGTGGTTTTGGCCTTACAGTTTTACGTTTGGATTTTACCTCAAGTCAGTAAATTGGACTATTGACAATAAACGGATGATGTAATCAATAACTTGTGATTTTTTTGAAAATTTATTATAAATTTAATAGTGGTAACCTTGTATAGTTGTTTAAAAGTAATAAGAAAATTTGAAATCTCTTTTAAATAGATGTGTGCTTATTTATTTGTTACATTTTATGTTGTACGTAGTAGTTTAATTTATAATTTTGTTCTTTGTTTTATTTAATAGTGTCTGCTGATGATAGTACATTAGGTAAACAAGTACCGTTAACCGAAGAAAAGGTTCTAGAATTGATTGAATCTTCATATCCTAATCCTGTCACAATCGAAGATATTGCTAAGTAAGTAACATATTATAGTATCAGTATGAAATGCTGATTATTAAAGAAGGCACTCCTTCCTTAATAATTGACAATTTTCCTTGAATTATTCTTTTTTGACTTTCTTGACATTTTTGTTTTCTACACCTAAAGATCTATCATAGAATCTCCAAATCTCAAAAAGAATTGGCCATGCAGCTGACAATTTCCAAATATTCCAGAACAGCATAATTTCATCCGAAGCTAAGACAATGCCCTTAAGACTGTACCCATTATTTTTCTTGGAGGATTAATTTAGTGGGTCATGTTTGATAAATCTTCAAAGAACTGTGTTATAAAGAAACAGTTATTTTATATTTCTGTAAAATAATTTGGAATTTGGAAAAGTAATGACAGGCAGTGGGTATATAGATAATATTTTTAGGGGTGGCCAAGACCAATGTTAAGTTACGCAATTTGGGTAATACAGTAGTTTCACTCAATGTTTTACATTAGTTTTTACGGCCAAATTCAGAGGGTAAATTACGACTGGATTTCTTGAATATTGTTTTAAAAAAAGAAAAAAGAAACAAAGTGAATCTTTGATGATAGAAAAAATATGGTATATTAAATTATAAAATTAACACTAAAGTGAATACAGTAATCCCTCGTTATCCGCAGGGGTTACGTTCCAGAGGGTTACCGCGGTTAGTAAAACCGCGGATAATAATACCTTATATGAATGAAAAGATGGAGGTTAGGTTCTAAAGGTTAAGTCTTGTAGTCGTTTTAAGTATTTTATAGTTTTAGTAACATTTTACCATTATTACAATCTATGAATATTTAATAAATACAGTAATGTAAGCATAAAAAATTTAAGTTGCTTTAAAATAGTTAGTTATGGCTCTTTGCTTCTTCTTCTTTTCAAACTCCTTGTGGACTTCTTCGTATGTTATCATCAGCTCTTGAGTCCTCTTTTGAATTGAAGGGCCCTTTACATGCCTGGATCCGTCTCCAACCTGTGGTCAGCCAATGCGTTGCCATGCTGAGGATCTCGTTGATGGTTTGTGAAGAAATGCTTGGCATCGTTTAAGGATCGTCGAACACACAAAGAACTGTATGTATGTACGAGAAAGTTAGACTGACACATGGAGGAAAACGTTGGGAGAAATTACAGTATGGTGCCTGGGCGTACGTATGGCGGTGAGGGTGGGGTGTTACTGGCGGGGCCCGCTACCCGGGGTCTGGCTCACTATGTACAGTACGCGGAAATTTAGCTTGGCTCATGGCGGCCGTCGCCATACTAGTGTGTGACTCAACATGATACGGATTCCAAAACATTTATTCAAACACATGTTTTCAGAATTGTATGACTTCCCAACCAAGTACGGTGTACACAAGGTGAGAAAACGTACATATTTTAAAATTCAGGCCCACGGACTAAGTCCGCGGATACTAAACCGACGGATACCAAGGAATTACTGTACATACGTAAAAATGAGCTTGACTTGCTTTATCGATTAACGAGGTTAACAATGTTTACAAAACAAAGTCCACATTTCTTGTTGTACTTGAAAACTTATCAAGAACTTCTTTATCACTAACAATAATGTGTTGGTTGAAAACATTAGTTAATTTTTTCTTTTATTTTCTCATTTCGGAGGGCCCACCCCCTTTTATTCACCATTGATGGCAGGTGATGGGAAATCTGCACGTGTAGAGCTACATTTTAAAAAAGGTTGATCGAAATCAGTACTGTGGTAGCTGAGACTGAACTCGCCCAAAAATACCCTAATCCTTTTAAATAAATATAGATTTTAGCTTCTTGCTTTTATCATTCAATACCCTGATAAATTACCTTAGTAACTCTTCTATTTCCCCAATTATGTAGTTTTTTTTGTTCTTCAGTTGCTAACTTGTGTTTTGTTTATTGCAGAGCAAATGGATGGGAGGAAGAAGAGGTGATGAAACATATGAAACAGCTGGAAAAGAAAAATGTTGTGAAAGCGATGGAACACGGGGCGTTTACTAGAGTGGTTCATCATGATACAGATGTTCAGGTAATTATGAGGTATTCATTATTAATACAGAAACGGAAGAAAGATGTGGGATGTGATTATAGAACATGTGAATCAAAAATAGAGTAGACATATATGAGAGCATGCGCTTCAGAGAGTGGTTCATAACCGTGTTTTATAAGGATCTGGTTAGTGCTTAAAAGTGGAGATTAGACGATAAGAAGGACAGTTATGTTTGCATTATCTCGTCTCAGTTAATGCTATCAAAAGTTAACTTTTGATAGCTTGTAAACTCACTTAGATAGTAAACTCACTTGATTGCTAGCGTAAGGAATTCGGTTGGAGAGGATTGTTTTTACGATTCCCTCCTCCTATAACCTAGTAGTAGTAATAATGCCATTAGTACGCGCTGTTATAAAAATATTAGTCACAAACCATTTCAAATAACTACTGAAGTACCAAATTATTTAATTAGATTTTAAACTAATAATGTTTTAAATATTTTGTTACCTAGTGTTATATTTTATATCAGTTTGTTTATAAATAGGCCGCGTGTAACAATATTAGATTGCATATAATAACTAGATTAATAACTTCACAAGCCGCAAGCGTAATTAACACTACTACAGTGAACGGTCTCACAGTGACAACTGACACATATGAAGAGTAAATATTTTCAGAATGTACAGTACACAAGTTGCCTTGTGGATTTCAAGCAACCGTTGCTATGACAATATCATGTCTTACTGTTGCCAGTCCCCCTTTCCCTTCGTCCCGCACTAGCAAACAAGTCAGCTCCCAACTATAGTTTTTCTTATTCATGTGTTTAGATTGATATTTTCCCATAACAGGCGAAATTCATTAGTCAATTAACAGACGTGGAAATCGATAACGGTTGGGTCTAATAAGATGGCGCCACAGCACTCCTTTCTTGCATAATGTCTGGTGAACAAATAATTTCCAGGAATTTGTGGCCTCCAGATTACTTTTTATGGGGGTGCTGCGAAACAAACAGTTTATCGCAGCAGACCACATGTGTGATGAACTAAAAACCATGATAATGGCATACATCAAGGAGTTCAAGGGTGAGTTGGGTAAACTGTTTAAAATTAAATTGAAACTAGTGCAGTGCTGTATTGATGCCAAAGGAGGCTGTTTCTAACACCTTTCTTAACAATCCAATTACGACATAATAGTAATAATGTATAATAAGGCAGTCATTAAAATAATTATTTTTTAAGGAAATTTAGTTATTTCACTTCCATAATTCAAGTGCACAGCGACTTTCTGAACTCCTGATATAATCTCGTAAGTTGTACATTTAATAAAGCCATAAATTTATGATTATAAACCTAAATTTTATTGATTTATGTGTGATTTTTGGAAGATTTTATTTTGAGTTATGAAGGATTTGTTAAGTTTCAGCTGTTTAAATCGAATTGTGTTTTTACAAAATTAATTTAATCTATTTTTTTATGACATTTTTCAGATTGTAAAACAGATGCCGACTATGATAAGTTCAAAACAACCAACTATCGCTATAATCACCGCCCAATATTGCGAAAAACTTGCCGTGGATGCAATGATTGAAAATAAGGAAACGTTTGTTCGGTATACAACTGTTGGTAAGTAAATTAACGACTTGTTAATTTTTTCTTTAGTGAATAAATTAATGGCATGACGTAGTAAGTTTTGATTTGATAAGATTTTTTTTCTTTGGTTTAACTAAAAGGTTGTGGAGTAGTTAGAAATTTCATAAAGCGTCATTTTTGGGTTTTTATTAACATCTGGGTGTTATAATATGAAAAATAAGCATGAATTTTAGTAGAAAATTAAAATTTTTAATTGTTAAGATATAAATTGAGGTTATTGGCGGTACAATATTGTATAAATGCTAACACTGCGATATGCAGTAGAATCTTGATGATCCAATAATCCTCTGATAATGATATAGCGGTATTGAAATTGTGAGAGAAGAGGCTATCTGTTTCCCTATTAATAAGCATAGCGCAATCATTTTGAACAAAAATCCAATTGATGACTTTATGTTTGTTTTAAGAAATAAACAGTGCCAAGCGTTAACAAATACATACATTTGGCTTGATTGTTTTAATGTATTATTAAATTTGCGTTATTTTTGCGTTATTATTAGTAGTCTTCTTTTTCTTCCCTCCTCCTCTTCCTCTCTTTCATCCTTCGCCTCCTCATCCTCTCTTTCTCTTCTCTCTTTTTCCTCTCTTCTTCCTCCTTTATCCTTATCATCCAATATACTCTTACACAATCGACACAATTCAAACGACATGAATTTGTATCAACATTCTTATGTAATTGGTAACAGATTCAGAGTGTAACAAAAATTATTAAACTTGGTCTGTATGTTTGGATTACACATAATACATTAATCTATTCAAGGAAAAAGTACCGGAATAGATATTATTTTTTTAACCCTTCAAATACTGAGTTGTTACTGGAATGAATGCATGCTCAGACTTGGTTCTTCATGACATTTTCTGATATAATCATGACGAAAGTGATTTTTCTTGAATCTTTCACGATATTTTATTTTTATATGTTCGTAACAAATAAAAGTTGTGATTTTAAATCTAAATTAAAAAATAAATCCTTATAATGCATCCTGCAGCTTGAAATTAATTATATTATTATGTAATAAATTTATATAATAAATTTCACTAACCTTTTTTAAGCTGCCTTAACTTTCATAATTCACTTACACGAGTTTCGGTGGATCCACCATCATCAGAGTATATAACATCATTGAAACTAATTTTTTTTTTTTTTAAATCTGTAGAAACCCACCGGGTTGGTCTAGAGGTAAAGTCGTCGCCAAAATCAGCTGATTTCCGGAGACGAAGGTTCCTGGTTCAAATCCTAGTAAAGGTAGTTACTTTTATACGGATTTGAATACTAGACAGTGGTTACCGGTGTACTTTGTTGGTTGGGGTTTAATTAACCATACTCTCTCAGGAATGGTCGGCCTGGGTGTGTACAAGAATACACCTCATTTACACATCATCCTCATCTCATTGGGTCATGGGGTTGCTTATTGTTCTAAATTGAACAGATTGCAACGTACACAAATTAGGAATAAAAAAAAATCTGTAGAAGATGGTACATCTTCAGTCATTTATATAAAATTGATGATGGTGGATCCACCGAAACATGTATAAGTGAATAATAAAAGTAAGGCAGCTTAAAAAAGGTTAGTGAAATTTATTGTATAAATTTATTATATAAAATAGAATTTTAAATCAGAAGTTTATTTTTTGATAAACTTGGCACTTAAATTTCAAAATATTAATTCCAGATAATGCAAACATGTTTAGCATTTAATAATAGCTCAGTGTTAGCTGAATAATGTGTTTTTTTGTTTCAAATTTATGTGAAATAGCTGAAATGAGATATTGAATTTGATTTGAACCCATACAATTGTGTAAAACTGCTGCCACCGTGATAAAAAATGGCCACCATTTTAATTATGTGCAGAATTAAATTAAAATAAGGATGGTTTGATATTCCTATGGAAGAATAACCATTATAAAAAAAATAAAAAATGGTCTCACAACCACCTTTAGCTATTTCATACGGTGACCCAAGAATTTTTTTATTATATACAGAGCTGTCATTGTTTTTGTGACACCCTGTATTAGTAGGTGAAGGTTAGAGAGTTTTTTTTTAGTTTAATATTAATTGGTTTTCGATACATTTTTGTTTTTCCTCATTGCAGATAAATCATCTCTTAGCTAAATCATTGTGTGCTGTCTTGATTGAATTATTCCATAATGTCTCAATTTTTTATCAGCAGTTTTTCAGTTGTGACAGAACAGTGCCAGTAAACTTTTATACTATTATTCACACACTACAACATATTTTAATTGTTTTATAATGGTTTTCTCTAGGTGTCAAGGTGATCAATAAGAATGGAAACACTATAACACATATGACACGTTTCGGTAAGATTTGTTTTCCAAGGATTTCTACGGATTGCTTCTTCATGTTATTTGGGCACTGCTTCTGTTTTGTGTTTTGTTATGACTTTTGTTCATTTTTTGTGCGTTATATTGTTGTTTTTCGTTGCTAATATGAATAGAAATTTATTTTTCACATATTTCAGTTGAATTTACACAAATACATAGATTGGGTTTAATTTTTTTATCATAATTATTTTTGGGTCATTTCAACACATGTGTTGCCACAGTTTTTATTGTTTAATTTAAGACTTGGTTTATAAACTTAGCCTATATTTTCTATAAATTTAAATTTTTTTGGTTTTGGAATCACGATAAACAGTTTTTTTATAAAACACGAATAGCGCAATAATCACTTAAGCACAGATATTTTTTATTACGGATCATTTATCAATTGATTTAGACATTGTGTAATTGATTATTAAATGTATCTGGGTTACATTTGCAGGATTTTTTTATAATTTTCACGATGTAACTAGATATGTTGTTTCAAACTGTATAACGACAGATAACTTCATGAAAATTAATAAAAACAAAACGAAAGTGTTTGCAGCAGCAAGAGTGGTTTAGAAGAGATGGGAAATGTAAAAGTAGGCAATGAATATGTACAGGAAGTTGGGGAATTCTGTTATCTAGGGAGTAAAATAACAAATGATGGTAGAAGCACAAGTGATATCAAAAGCAGAGTTGCTCAAGCTAGAAAAGCCTTTGAAATAAAAAAACAGCTTACTGACTACAAAACATTATGTTTGGAGTGTAGCATTATATGGGAGTGAAACGTGGGTGATAGGGGCTGTAAAAAAGAAGAGGATAGAAGCTTTTGAAATGTGGTGTTATAGGAAAATGTTAAAGATTAGGTGGGTGGACAAAATACGTAATTTAGAGGTTCTTAGGCGAGTGGATTAAAAAAGAAGTATATGGAAGCGTCTTACCAGTAGAAGGGATAGGCTAGTGGGGCATATCTTAAGACATCCAGGTATTGGGCTATCAATAATGGAGGATGATATTGAGGGAGTAAATTGTAGGGGGAGGGAAGGATTAGAATATGTAAAGCAAATTAGAAAAGATGTAGGGTGTTACAGGTATGTAGATCTGAAACTACTTGTGCAAAATAGAACAGCTTGGAGAACTGCATCAAACAAGTCGAGAGACTGATGACAAAAAAAAGTTAGATAGGTTACATGGTAAAATTATGTAAACAAGAAGCACAAACCTTTAAATAGTAGGTGCAAACAGCTGAACTCTTCTGTTCTGGCGGTCAAAATTACACCGTAATCTGAAAGTCCTCTTTATAAATTTTTACTTAAGTGTAGATATACTGGAACTAAATCGGTGGCTCAGCAAACCCCCAGTTATGGTAAAATTTCAATGTTTTCACTTAAAAATTCTGAAGACAGTTGTTTACAATTCGCTATAAATTTCAAATCACACTGATCTTAACATCGCTTATGTAAGTGAAGCAATTGATCACTAGACATACAAGTGATTTAAATAAAAATTAGAAAACAATAATAATTCACTAATACATCAAACCTGTTAATCCGATCTAATTAAAACCAAACCCTGTTCGGATTACAAAGTTTTCGGATTAACAGAAATATAGCTCAATCGTACAAAACATTTTCATTAAAAGAATTCAATTTAAATGCGTCTTGCCGGCCGCATTGGCGCAGTTGGTAACGTGCTCGCCTCTCATCATGCGGTCCTGGGTTCGAATCCCACTCAGGCACGGCATATTTTCATACTTTACAAAAAATCATTTGTACAATAGTTACACCCAATGTCGTCGCTAATGACCGTTGTAGTTAATGCGACATTAAATAAATGAATTAAAAAAAAAAGAATGCGTCTTGAGTGAACTGTCCTTCCGTGGGTGGGCTCGATGCTGCATGTCTTTTAACTTATATTAATTTATATTTCAATTTTGTCACTAAAATTTTAAAAAATATTCTTTTCATGTAAAACATTATTTATTTTTGTCGTGTTGGTATTAAAATTAAAAGAGTCCAGAACGTGTTCGGATTAACTGAATTTTCAGATTGAGCGATGTTCGGATTAATGGGGTTAATGTGTACATGTTTTTGTCAGTAAATATTTGCCAGACAATGCTAATCATTGGCTCCGCACAAGTTGGAGTAGAGATTGGGATAAATTTGGCAGTCAACTAATTTTTTTTCTTAGTAGACATAAATGGTTAACAAACTAATTTAATCTTTTAACATTTAAATGTTGTCATAACATTCAATGTTGTAACATTTAAATAAGAGGGTGCTGTCAATAAGTTTTGTTAGCAATTGTATCTGCTTTAAGTGCTGGAGTATCACTAACCTCAAAAAGGGTTGCAAATGTCTACAGAGCTATGTTTACAATAACCGTCCTGTATGAATGCACTTCAGTCAGAGTTAGAAAGCTACAGCAAGGTGAGTTGCAGGGAGAATTAGCCATGCTTTTATACAAACATTGTGCTTTATGGTACAATGTACATAACAACACAATAATCATGTCAGGGAGTGGTTCGATGTGTTTCTTCTGTAAAGTAGTGTCGAATGACTAGAGGAAGCAAGTGCATTCTAAGGTGACATTTATTGTACACCATTAAATATATTGATTAGGTTTTTTAATGAACATCAATGACCATGGTGTTAATGTAGATAAATTTTTATGGTATAAATTTTAATATTGGTGATGGAGTTTGTTTTTTGTTTTAATAAGAATGTACAATCTGTCAATGTTTTGTAAGCGTAGTTCGCGTAGAAATGAGAAGTGAGTGGGGAGAATACTGCCGGCTGTAGAAGGGATGACATACGTTCGATGGATGCATATGTGCGTGCGTGAATTGTCTCATTCTACTGAAGCTGTCGCAGAGAACAGATCGTAGCTGGAACGGTTGACTATTTTGTCTCATTGTCTGTGGTCGGTGGACATTTGTGAAAAGCCCCCAAGGAAACGTCAACCCTTCCACCATGTTGGAGGTCGCTCTTTTAGGAAAAAGAGGCTCCTGTAGGCCTAGACCATATAAACCTACGGTACTGTACGTTATGCATTCCAGCGAGTCAGCTGTGAATTCCCCCCTCTACTGCCCCCTCTACTCACACCATTATTTCTCCCTTCATCGTACCTCAACCAAATCCGTCTACTGCGCATACGCTTACATAACTTTGAAGACCTGTACTATGTATGTATTTTCATTGATGCAGTATAGTAACGTTTCAATGTTCCATGTTTTTGTCCTAATTTTAGAGTAAATAAAATGTGTATCTTTAAAAAAGTATAAATTACAATTGGTGTATCAGTGTTTAAAATAACATTTTCTAATTTACACATGTATTAGATGTGATTGGAAAGTTTTTAAACAAGTGGCTTTACTGCTCTGTATGAGAGGTTAGGTTTGCTCTTGAGTGTGTAAGCAGAGACTGGTTTTGTCCTCACAACATCATGAAAAATGATTACCACAACATCTTTGTTCATTAGAGGAAGTCTAAGTGGATTATTGACTTTGCAAAATGGATGAAAGTTGGGACGAGTTTATATAAAATTTTGTTATAAAACTAGAAAATTAACTCTCAAAAAATGGCTTCCAGGGTTATGTCTGAGCTGGTCAAATGTTTTTCATTTGATGTGTGATTTTCTAGTTCTAGTTCTGGTGTTTTCCATTTTCTAGTGATGAGTGAGTGAGTGAGTAAGTCAGTCAGTCAGTCAGTCATTGAGGGCTTTCCCATTTTTATGATGTACGAGGTGTGGCTATTAAATAACGAGACTGACAAAAGAAATTTTGTTTTTATACGTAATCACTTATTGTCACTTTCAATATACACTCCTTCTCTATCCCTACAATGCTCCACGGGAATTTTCCATTGTTGGAAACAGTGCTGGAAGTCATCTTCTGTCAGCTCCTTCAGGACACGTGCCGCTTTCTCTTTTACAGCTTCCGCAGACTCAAATCTTGTCCCTTTTAATGTAGATTTCACCTTAGGGAACAGGTAGAAGATAATAACATGTGATGAAACGTGAGTTTTTTATTTATGATCCGGAAACGAAGCGCCAATCCATGCACTGGAAGAACCGAACATCACCGAGAGCCAAAAAAGCTTGAATGAGCAAGTCAAAATTTAAAGCAATGATGATTGTTTTTTGTGATATCCATGGGATTGTGTACCTTCTCTAGGTTCCTGAAGGTCTAACAATTAACCAATACCTTGAGTATTACCTTGAGGTACTTGTTATCTGTTGTTCCGTGTTATCTGTCAAAAGGTTTCTAGCCAGGTACAGCATCTCAGTGTTAGAACATCCACATTTTTCACCAGATCTTGCATCATGTGACTTCTGCCTGTTCCCTAAGGTGAAATTTGCATTAAAAAGGACAAGATTTGAGTCTGTGGAAGCTGTAAAAGAGAAAGCGGCATGTGTCCTGAAAGAGCTGACTGAAGATGACTTCCAGCACTGTTTCCAACAATGGAAAATTTGCATGGAGCGTTGTATGGATAGAGAGGAGTGTATATTGAAGGTGACAATAAGTGATTATGTATAAAATAAAAATAAAACTTTTTACGTCAGTCTCGTTATTTAATAGCTACACCTCGTATAAATGTTATACTGATCAACTTCATGTGATTTCCTAAAAGAAATTGTTCTTTCAGAAAATTCTTTTAGTGTGAAGGAATTGTTTTTTTAAAGTAGATCACCCGCCATTTAAAATGGTTTTCTCATAAAGGATGACTATATATTTGTATAAATAAATAAATTAACATGATTTTTATTTTTTGTTCTCAGGTGAATCCAATGTATATACTCTGGGAAATATGGGTGGACACCGTATTGTTTGTACCAAATTACCAACTGTTGGTCATACACGTGAAGCGATGACTGCTGCTGGAAATACTACTACAAGATTATTAGGTAATATCCAATTTTATCGATATTACAAGGGCAGTCCAGAAAGTCTCGTCACGTTTTGATATAAAAAAAAAAACTAAGTACAAGAAAAAATTTTTATTATATACATTTGAAAGTTCAACTAAAATGCTATTTTTCTAAATAATCACCAAACAAATTAAGACACTTATCATAGCGGTGAACTAATTTTGAAATGCCGGCGTCATAAAAGTCTTAACGCCTGTGATTTTAACCAGTTAGTCACACCCTCCTGCAGCTCCGCGTCATCGTCAAAACGCTGCGTCGCAAGCCATGTCTTGATTGTCGGGAACAAGTGATAATCGCTGGGCACAAGGTCCGGACTGTATGGCGGATGTGGGAAAACCTCCCATTTGAAAGCATCCAGGACTTCTCGTGTTCGATTTGCTGTGCGTGGTCGGGCGTTGTCATGCAAAAAGAGAATTTTTCTGGTCAAGTTTCCTCTGCGCTTGTTTTGGATCTTCTTAACTTTTCAAGTGTTTCACAATACCTCGCAGAGGTTATTGTTGTGCCACGTTCCAAGAAATCGATAAGAAGAACTCCTTTCCTGTCCCAAAAAACAGTCGCCATAATCTTCCTTGCAGACAATGTTTGAAGGCATTTTCTTGGCTTTTTGGGCGAGTTTGTGTGACCCCATTCCATAGACTGCAGTTTGGTTTCACAATTGACATGCTTCACCCAAGTCTCGTCACCTGTAATGATTCGATCGAGTAGTGAGTCACCATCTTCCTCGTAAGCGTGCAAAAATGACAACGAAGCAGCCAAATGATGAATTTTGTGGGTTTCTGTTAGGATTTTGGGCACCCATCTTGCACAAAATTTGTGATAACCTAATTTTTCTGTAACAATTTCGTGCAATAAACTTTTTGAAATTTGTGGGAAAAAAAGCGATAGCTCTCTTATGGTGAATCGACGGTCTTCTCTAATCTTCTCATTGACTTTATTCACAATGTCATCAGTCACGAGGCTTGGCCGTCCACTTCGTTCTTCCTCGTGAACATTAGTTTGGCCATTTTTGAACTGAATGCACAAACGCTGTACTCCACTTTCAGTGTAAACATCGTTCCCATAAACTTCACAGATTTGGCGATAAATCTCAATTGGTTTATTGTTTTTAGCCAACAAAATCCGTATTACCGACCGTACTTCACAAGTGGCAGGATTTTGAATTGCAGCACACATTTTAAATTGTTGTTGAAAAACAACAAAGAGCGACACAGACCTTTCACTAGCACGGCTGGATAGCCACTGAACGGAGAAACGCCGCGACACCAAAATGGCCGCGATAGCTCCGCCCCTAGCGGCTACAACGCAAAACGTGACAGACTGTCTGGACTGCCCTCGTATTAGAGGTGACATTGGTTATAAAAGTTCCTTTCATGAGACGACCCTTCTCAGAACTGCTCAGAAACAAATCAGATTAATTTTTACTCCCCTTACAGTATGTTCACTTGGTTGTTATTTAGTTTTCTGCTTAGTTAGTAATGAATAAGTGTAAAATTCATGGAAAAACTGTGATGGCGTTTTAATTTTTCAGGTACATTTCAAAAAGTTGATTATGCTATCCTTGTTGGTGTTGGAGGAGGTGTTCCACATTACACTGATTACAGCAAACATGTCAGATTGGGTGATGTAGTTATTTCTAATTCTGCTGGTGACAATAGGTATTTTTATATTTATATTGTGTATAATTTTTTAAATTTTAATCCTTTAAATTGAGTAGTGTCCCAGGTTCATAAATAAAAACTCCAAAAAGATTTTATTCTCAAAAATCCAACTTCTTTTATTAAAAGAAAATCCTTGGTAAACTTTGTTAAAATATTTTTAAAAAAATTAAAATTCTTTAAAAATAGTTGAATCTTTATCAAATCTTCTAAAATTAATATTTTCGTTTAAATATAATGCTTTGAAATTAATAAATTCTTAATATTGTTTTTTTTTATAAAAATTGTACAAACCACCTATCCTTTTAAAAGTTTTAAAAAGGAGTGAATGCAACAATCCAATTTTATTAATGTAATAAAATTTTCTTTTTATTTATTTTGTTCTCACATCTGACAATTCTGTAAATGAGATCATCTGGTACGTTGGTGTTGATGCTGTGAAGTTGTGTGTTTATGTTTACGTTTGAGTGTTGTAACGTGTGTACTGTCCGTTGTGTGTCTGTATATGTGTCTCCTATTACAATCTTCCCCCCCCCGGGAGAGGAGACAGAAGCACAAGGCATGTGCAAGCAATAAAAAGGGGGTGGGTGCTTAAATGTAAAAGAAAAGGTGAGCATGTAGCAGTTGTCGGCCTGAGATTGTAAAATTCATTCATTCGGGGCCCCTTTCAATAAAACATTCAAATAGCATGCAAACAGCATAGTTTTCATTGTGTTACAATCATCTCAAGCTCGAGTATCGCGACAGACATCACCTAAAGATAAATTATGTAAATTATGAATACATTATGTAACCTTTTTAAGATTAGAAATATGTTCTTTAGTTATTTCTCCTCCAATAGTCTTACGAAGTAAGGCTGTAACTGGAGTAGAGAAGCCGATGATATAAAAAGGTTCAGACCATCGATATGCCATTTTTGCACAAATATTCCTCCGTTTCGAACTTACGGGGTGAGTTTTAAGCAAAACTTTATCTCCCACCGAAAACGGATTGGGGTGGCGTGTGGCATTATATCGGCGTGCCATATCATGATGGGATTTAATTAGTTTTCTTCGAATGTCACACATCATGTTACTGGAACGTATAGGATTTCTATGGAGAATATCTTGGATATTCCATGCTCTATCCAACGGTGTGTGAGCTGGAAAAGTATGCAATATGTCAAATGGGCATTTCCCATGAGCATTATGTCGAGCCATATTGAAGGCTAATTGAAACCAAAATAGAGATTTGTCCCAGGTTGCTTGAGTCGTTGCATGATATGCAATAAGGATAGACCTAAGATTTCGATTTAATCGTTCGGCGTGAGATGGTTGAGGATGATAGGGTGAGAGGGTGGTCCGTTTTATGCCTAGATTGAAACAAAAGTTTTTAAACATTATGGAATTAAAATTTTTAGCGTTATCTGTGACAATTAACCTCGGGATGGAGTAATTTTGGAAAATACGTTTTAGATCGTCTATAATGGAGGATGTATTAGTGTTTTTTAATGGGGCTAACCATGTGAATTTTGAAAAACTATCCACTATCACTAGAATATATTTATAACCTTGATTGGTTTTTGGCAGGCTGCCTACAGTATCAACAAACAGTGTGTCAAATGGCGCTGTCGGAACTCTGGAACTGAGATTTCCCCATTTATAATTTATTCCAGGTTTGCTGCGTTGGCAGATTGTACAAGCATTCACCTTTAAGGGAATTTCTCGATATATAGCTGGCCAATAAAAATATCGTGTGATTTTGTGTATGGTTTTATCAACACCTAAATGTCCGCCGATTTCCGAATCATGAAAATATTTAAATACTAAATCTTTTAAGGAGTTGGGGAGAACAATTTTGGTTGGATTATTGTTTTTATCCTTTAAACATAGGACTCCTTTGGATAAACAAAATTTACTATCTCTTTGTTGTTTTTGTTGTAGGATAAAGGTATCCTGTTCCTGATGTAATTTGATGTCTGTAAAAGATAGGGGGAATTGCGATAATAAAGTATTAATATAAGTTATATCCTGTGGGATATCTTCATTATTTAAATCATACATCCTCGATAATGCGTCGGCTACATTATTATCTGAACCACGGATGTGATTAATTTTAAATTTAAAGACAGATAATCGGAGTAACCATCTAGCCAATCTACCTAACTGTTTTGGTCTGGAAAGAAGCCAGGCTAAGGCTTGATTATCAGTTTCTAAAAGAAATTCACGATGTGTTAAATAGGTCCTGAAATGATCTGTTGCAAAAACAACTGCAAGACACTCTCGCTCATATGCAGAAAACTTCCGTTCTGCTTCTGTTAATGTTTTAGAAGCGTACGCTATGGGTCTTCTAGATCCTTCCTGTTCCTGAAGTAGGACAGCTCCTAGACCTGTATCAGACGCATCCGTCTGTAAAATGAAATTTTTGGAGAAGTCTGGTATCGCCAATACCGGGGGATTAGCAATTGCTTGTTTGAGATCTTCAAACGCAATTTTTTGTGAGTCTCCCCAGATAAACTGAGTGTTTTTACGACGTAACTTATTTAGGGGTTCGATTCTATCAGCATAATTTTTGATAAATTTAGAAAAATAATTAATCATACCACAATATCGATGTACTTGTTTCACTGTCATAGGCTGTGGGTACTGCAATATTTTTTGTGTTCTAGTTGAGTCTATGGAAACTCCTTTGTACGACAATGTGTGTCCAAGAAACGGTATTTCATTTACAGCAAATGTCACTTTATCAGGATTAACTGTAATGCCAGCTTTTCGTAAAATTGACAATACTATTTTGATGTGTCTGACATGCTCTGTAAAACTTTTAGAATATATTAATATATCGTCCATGTAATTAAATACAAATTTATATTTAATATTCTTGAATAATGTATTCATAAGACGTGTTAAAACTTGTGCGCCAGTCGACAAACCAAAAGGTAATCTTTCATATTCGTATAAGCCGTCCGGTGTGCAAAATGCGGTTATTTGACGAGATTTTTCTGTCAATGGTATTTGATGGTACGCTTGCGCTAAATCTAATGTACTGAACCATCGTGCATTGGAAAACCATTGGAAAGCATGATTTAAATTCGGTAATGGTTGGGCCTCTGAGTCAATTATTAAGTTAACTTGGCGGTAGTCTACGACTAGACGACTTGTACCGTTTGGTTTCGGAATTAGAAATGCTGGGGAGGAATAAGGTGAAACACTTTCTCGAATTACCTTATCTTTTAATAATTTATCAATTTGTTGTTTCATTTGAAATGTTTTTATTGGATTTAAGGGATAGGGCCTAGATTTTATAATTTCACTATTTTTAAGTATAATATCATATTTCAATACATGGGTACAGCCTAATTTAGTAGTGAGTACATCAGGAAATTCCTTACATAAATTATTAATTGTATTTTTAATATACTCACTTTGTTCCACGTTGTTTATCTGCTCTGGATATAGATTCGTTAGATGAAATTGTTTATTTTTTGCCCAATCAAAGGTTATGAAAGATCTTGTAGCATTAAATATTGCTTGAGTTTTTTGTAAAAAGTTCATTCCGAGTATCATTCGGTGTTGTATTTTCGGTAATATTTTAAAATTTATTTTCCACGATATTTTTGGAAGAGTAATTTTAACCCATATCTGCTTATTTATTTTTAGAGGAAATCGATCAGCTGTAAGGCAAATTGTGTTGATGTTTTCTTCCTTTATAATCGCTTTTTTAGTTTTTAAAAATTTATACAGTTGTTGATTAATAATGTTATGGGTGGAACCAGAATCGATGAGGGCGTTAAATATATTATTTTTGATTTTTATTGATAAGGCTTTTAAGGTATAATTACAATTTAACCTGTTTTCTTTTAACTTGAAATGTTTACCTGGATTATGTTTACAAACACATTGTTTGTCTACATTAAAGCCATATGATGTGTGTTTGCAAAGATTCAGTTTTTGTGAAACATTATTATTTTCTTTTTGTTGTAAAAGTTTACAATTCGTTTTGATATGACCTAATTTATGGCAATAAAAACATTTTAAAGTGGTTGCAGGCATTTGTGATCTGATTTTGTTGCAAGCTGCATCTTTTAATGTATGTTGTTTACCTTGGGAAGGTACTATGCCATTTACATCTTTTATTACGCTTATATTATTTATTTTAGATAAACCGATGTCATTCAGAGTCCTAGCATAAACTCTTTCATAGACATAGGCATCTAATTTATTGAAATCTTGTAAGTTATTAGGTTTGCCAATTATACCTATGTGCGTGGCGTATACTTCATTTAAACCGGTTAAAATTATATTAATTAACTCACCTTCTGTCAGATCTAATCTTAACACCTCATGGTTTTCTAAAAGTTCTCTTATATATTCAGTAAGGGTCTCCGTTTGTGACTGATTTCGGTATAACAATTTGAGTTTTAATATTTCTTTCATTTTTGGCGTGATTAGTTTGTTTACTAAATCTCTATGAAATTGATCGAAATTATGATTATTTCTAATAGAATTTTCAAAAATTTGTTCAGTGAACCCAGTCATAAACGGAGTCAACAATACCAAAGGTAAATCCACTGCATAACGTTTCTGAATTTGTTTAATAATTTTGACATTTCGTACTAACATGTCAATATCACGTCCATCAGTTATAGTTAATTGTTTTAATTCGTTTTCAATTGGATTTGCAATTTTTGTCCAATTGAAGTTTAACTCACGATGAAAATAGGCGGGATTATGATTACCTACAGGATTCGGTATTAATATGTCAGGAGTTTCATTTCTAAGAACAGGATTTTGCATTACTGGGGAATGTAAAACATTAACATGACCAACACCAAGATTTCCTTGTTGATCAGGTAAGAAATTATTTCCTAAATGTGCATTTTCAAGATTTACATTGTTTTGCTCGAAATTAGGTTCGATTTCGAAATTTTGTAACCTATTAAGTTTCCAAATATCAAATCCTTCCTTTAAATTTTGAAATCCTACGAGTTTATCTGGTTTGTTGGGTAATATGAATGTTAATAGTTTGTTAAGCCGATCATCAAATATTTCAGCATTATACCTTTCTAATTCGGTTACATTTTCTATGTTTTGTAACCTTACCAAATAGTTTTGACACTCCGTCAGTTGTTTGTCTATGTCAAATCTATGTAGTGTAGTTAAATCAATTTGTCGTCCATTATTTAATAGATTTTGTAACCTTTGTCTTTTCTGTCTTACGTTTCCTGTTGTCGTGCTTTTTCGTATTCGTAATTGAAAGTTAACGTTTGTTTCGTCTAATTTAGTGGGGTCGAGAATTGGTGCTACTTGCCTATCCATGTTTCTACCTGTTTTTGTTTAGTGATGATGATGATTTAAGTGTATGTGATCAATGACTTACCAGATGACTTCAATATACTTGCCAGATGTGAGTTGTTTATACTTTGTAATTATTGTTTATAATTGGTTTTTGTAAATTTTAGAAGATTTATTTTATCGTTTGTTATTTATTTAATTTTGTTCGATGAATTTTGTTTCAGTTCGTTTGATATCCTGATTATTTTTGTTTCTTGAAATTATTTCGATATCCTGGTTATTGTTTTTTTTTGAATGTTTCAAATCCTGGTTATTATGTTTTTTGGAATCCTGGTCATTATGTTTTTTGGAATCCTGGTCATTATGTTTTTTGGAATCCTGGTCACGGCACCATTTTTATTGTCCCAGGTTCATAAATAAAAACTCCAAAAAGATTTTATTCTCAAAAATCCAACTTCTTTTATTAAAAGAAAATCCTTGGTAAACTTTGTTAAAATATTTTTAAAAAAATTAAAATTCTTTAAAATTCTTTAAAAATAGTTGAATCTTTATCAAATCTTCTAAAATTAATATTTTCGTTTAAATATAATGCTTTGAAATTAATAAATTCTTAATATTGTTTTTTTTTATAAAAATTGTACAAACCACCTATCCTTTTAAAAGTTTTAAAAAGGAGTGAATGCAACAATCCAATTTTATTAATGTAATAAAATTTTCTTTTTATTTATTTTGTTCTCACATCTGACAATTCTGTAAATGAGATCATCTGGTACGTTGGTGTTGATGCTGTGAAGTTGTGTGTTTATGTTTACGTTTGAGTGTTGTAACGTGTGTACTGTCCGTTGTGTGTCTGTATATGTGTCTCCTATTACAGTAGTTTAACATGTTGAGTATGATGGTTGGAATCACAGATGGGCTGCTATGGTGACACACCATTGCAGTGAAGGAATGCCTGTTTTTTTTTGCACCCAGGAGACTACAAAAGAGAGTATAGGACATGTCAAGATAAAACTGATAAACAACTGTTAATCACAATGATAAATTTATCACTTTCCACCAAAAATTTGTTTCTACTACTGCTTACTTCAGTAGGCTTGTCATGAACCCCTTTGTATCAAATAGCACACAAAATTAAGAAGTTAAACACAATGATAAATTCATTACGTACCAATAATTTTTTTCCGCTACTGCTTAACTCAGTACCCTTGTCATGAACCCCTTTTTATCAAATAGTACACAATATTTGTTTAATTAGAAGTTAAATACTTTTCAACCAAAAACTATTTAGAAAGAAATTCATGCACTCTATAAAATGTTTCATTAATCAAGTATTGTTTTTAGCTTTTTTTTAAAATGACTTAAATTGTCACAACTTTTTAAACCTTGTGGCAATTTGTTGATGTATTTTCTACCTGGATTAGTTGGTTTTTGTTCAAACAATGTAGTGTTGTGATTATCAATGTAACAATTGATTCTGTTTCTTGTGTAGTAGTGGTTGTGAACATCTAAATTATGTAAAAAGGTATTTTGCTTTACATACAATATCACTTCAAAAATGTACAAAGGAGGAACTGTGAGCAATTGCAGCTCTTTAAATAGTGATCTGCTTGAGGTAAGGTGGTTGACTCCCATCATACACCTGACGCTTTTTTCTGTATTTTAAAAACTCTTTCCATGTTACACTGTGATGAATTATCCAATACTAATATGGGATACCTGATATGAGATAAAATTAAACCATGATAAGGTGCTATTAGTAAATTTGTATCATTTAATCTGGCATTTTACCCATGATGCCTCAAGGCATCAGTCGGTCATGTGAACAATCTTGCTTATTTGTTCATCTATTCATCATATAGTATAGTATAATGGTGACCAACTATGGTGGCATGCAAGCCGCACATGCGCATTAAGTAGATCCCCCACCACGGCGCCATAGCCTGTCAACTAAAGATATAGGCTGCCTCTAAAGTAGTACTCGCTACTCGTTGTGTTGTGTTTGTGCGGTTATCGTTTTGCCTTTTGCATCGCTGTCGAAAGCAGATTAGCTGCGCACGCACAAAATTTGGGGAAAATGTCTGCGATTCAATTTGGGGTAATAAGCAATAAGTTTTTTTCTAAATGATGTACCATATGTTTTGACAGGTTGGAAAGAGAGAGACGTCATACCCTCGTTCTCTTGTATTTACTGTGCGGTTCTTTTTGTTAAAATTTCATACAACTGATATCGTGCATGTGTAGTTGAATTCTAAAAATTGACGTATGTTTGGTATAAAGTTCAAAACTATAAAAAATTATTCAGCTTCGTGGAATACTAACAGGAAGGAGACACCAGACTCGACGATCTGTCTTAAGAGTGAAAAAATCACTCTTTGAAGGGAAGTCAACCCTTTAAAGAGTGATTTTTTCAAGCTCGTTTATTATTTCTGTTTCCGCCCAACATATCACTCAACATTTATATCAAATTCCAGATAAAATTTTATATTTCATAACAAAATAATAATATGCATATTAAAAAGTTATATTACTTGATATGCAAACTACTGTCTGTCTATAACTTAATGGCCTCTGGCAGAGAGGAGCAATATGCAGATTGTAAAACCATTCCAGAAAACATACATCTAATTTTTTTTAAGGTACTATAACTTGTCAGTTATGACATATTTGTATAAGACAAAGTATTTTTTTTTTCTATAAAATGATTTTGAACAACGCACATTGAATGAGATAATGTATAATTTAGTAAAAGTTTTATTTGTGAAGAAAAACATATATTTTTTTCAAATACGTCATCTTTGGTCAACAACTCTTTCACGGATTAACATAATATTTGGCAGGTTTGTTCTGTAATAATTATTATGGAAAACGATGACTGTTCGGTTTCCTACGAGGGATTCCTTGTATATTAAGACAATGAAAAATTACCCACGATGAATAATTATTAAATTTAATGAAATGGCAAATAACACGTTTGTTTCCGAAGGACCAGATTGCGTTGATAAGATAGCTGGCAATCACAGCTAATCGATTGACTGATTGTAACTGGCAATTTAAGGCAATTAATAACAAATGGCAAAATAAACAATAGAATGAATTAAAGGGCATCAAAAATACAGGAAATGCACTTGTAATCAACAGAAAACACAACAAATATTTGCACTTACCTTTGATTAAGCCTTGAAGAGTTTCACAATGGTCGATAACACGTGATTGATAGATTGTAAAGTCGCTAAACATAATTTGCAAATTATAACAGTTAGAAATGCATAATACACAATGAAAAATGCACAATTAGAGTTCTCAAGCAGAGATCGAACGAAAGCATATCCACGACAGACATACATTAAAAGGAAAAGGTCATAGCTCGCCACTAATGACCATAACGAAAAAGTGCCTTGACTTGCTGCATTGCCTGTTGACTTAAAAGTGCAGTTTTGGGAAGAAAGGAAGTAATAGAACGGTGGTAGGGAGAATGTCGTATGTATTAGGTCATAGGAACTACTTTAATTGGGAGATTTGAAATACTAAAGGAGCAGGAATCTGAGTACGCTATTGCCAGTATAAGTTGCCTTAACAATGACGTAATAATATTAAACAGAAAATAATTACTTTTTAAGTTACAAGGTATTTTCATAAATAAATTTTGTAAAATCACAAATTATGACATAAAAAAAGTCAGCATGCGAGAAACTTTTCGGTCTTTAAAGATAACTATACATACGCAGGGAATGAAGTAGAGAAAATTTTCAATTAATTTTTAGAGAAATAATTATTTTAACTGGATGATGATTTTTCTTCAAAAACAAAACTTTTACTAAATTGTACATTATCTCGTTAAGCTTGTGTTTTTCAAAATATTTTATATAACAAAAATCATGCGAAATACTTTTTTTTGTAAAAATACATCATTTTGAAAAGTGTGTGGCTTACTTAAAAAACATTAGATGTATGTTTTCTGAAATAGTTTTACAATCCGCATATTGCTCCCTCTGTGGGAAGCCATCAAATTGTAGACAGATAGTATATGCATTTTTTCGTTTAATGTGTGATTATAAAAGTACATACATTTATTATTATATAATATACAGTACGTTAGAAATTCTGTGCGTAGAGGTAGCGAGTTCTCGAAGTAACAGAAATTACTTTTGAGTAATAATTAAACTATTTTTATGTAAAAATGTACTATTCTTACTTTTCTTTTGGAAAAAGAAGCCACTAGCAACGGAGAGATTTGTGGAATAAATGATATTAATTTATTATAATGATAAAATTGCGCCACACCAGGAGGTTCGAATTGACTACATTTTTAAAATTCCTTCAAAATGTGCAGTAGGTAACAAAAGATGACCTTCACGGTAGGATTAAACTGAAAGCTTGAACAACATTTACTAATACTGCCCGTGTACTGGTGATTATAGTACTTGATAGCACTGTGATGTGCTCCAGTTTCATATTTAAATTTTCTGTGTATGATTGAGATAATTGCTAGAAAGTTTTTTAAAGTCTACGTTTGAAAAACTTTTTTTCCTTTTTTTTGGTTTAACGTCCGACTGTTCTGCAATTACTGCTAATGCAGATGGTGAAGGATGAATGATTTTTTGTAACGTATGAAAATATACCGTACCTGAATGGGATTTGAATGATGAAAGGCGAGCATGTTAAAAAAACATTAGAATTACTACGATACAACAATTTTGTTTATTCTTTTATAGAAAGAAAAAGATTTTTAGCATTGCAGAATATTATGTTCAAATAAGTTCATAGTTGCAGTCCTGTCTTACTCAATTTTATTGAATGCAACATGTTATGATTTCTTAATATTTCAGTGGATTTAAAAAAAAATTTATTAATGTTTCAGATCTGTATATACCTATTGTGAAAATGCTAAAGAACGCCCTGATGGACAATACGAGTTTGAACAGAAAGATTACAAGCCATCTAATTTTTGTTTACAACATATTGGATCTCAGTTAAAAGCTCAGGTTTGTACTGATTGGTTACTATTTTTACTTGTCTTGCCCTACATGAATATTTAGGGAAGGAAAGTATTGTCGATTTTTTGAAATCAAAACATGTTTTTAGCAATTGGTCTGCTTGTGTGTGAACAAAATATCTCAAGAACGGAATATCGTATGAAGCTGAGACTTGGAACGTAAGTTAAGTACCATAAGAGGACCTGTCATGAACATTTTTATCAAAATTAGTCAATCGGAAGTAGTAGTTTATCGTGTGACTTTTCACTTTTTTGTAATTTTCCTGAAGCGGGTCTTTTGATTTTTTTAAAGTTACGTATTTACTACATTTTTATGCCCTACAAGATAGGATCAGCTTAATTTCTTCTAAAAAAAATTTGGGGGTTATGCTTTCGTGGTAAAAAATGGTTTTTTTAAGATTGCGGCCTTAATATGCATTCTAGGGCAGAAGTTTAAATCAAAGTTGAAGAACATTTTACAAAAACCTACTACTTTTATTTTGAATATTTTTTGTATAACACTTAATTTAGTGGCAATTAGAGATTTTCTGGTTTTTTTTCGTATGGAAGGGCTTTTAACCCACATCCCGGGAAGCCAATTGAGTGGACCACTACATCGCAGACCGACTGTTATCAAAATAACATGAACTTATTTATTTTAAGTTTTCTCGAAGTATTTTTTTCTTTGTTTTTATGAATTTAATATTTTACAGTCAGAAGCGGAAGGTGGTTCAGCTCCATGGTTAAAATACCTGACTGAAGCAGAAAATTCGTTAAGTGAAGCTCAAACTGAACATGATTTCCATCGCCCGCCGCCAGATACCGATAAATTATACATGAGTATTGGTGATGAAGGTATAATTGAGGTCGCTCATCCAACTCATGTTAATCCAGATGCTCATAAGAGGTAATTTTGAGTACATTTTTAGATATTTTTGTTCATAAAATCTTAGTATGCCCAAAACGGGCAGGTGGAGTGTTATTTTAATTGCACTCTATCTGTTTGGTCCAGGGCTAAAAAAAAATAGTTCTGTTTCTTATCACATAGTCAGCCACTTATATGACTGAAATATTTAAGAAAAGAAGAGGTAGAGGTGTAAAAGACACTAGTCAGAGTTATCTCCTCTGAGAGTAATAAATTTCACTATGCAGCCAGACCCTGTGGTGAATGAAGTGAAGGTGTCATTTGCAGGGTGGAAAGTGAGTGCTTTTCGGGGGGCCTGGCATGCTGATAAGCATACTCTTTCAACTCAGTGAGGAAAGCAGTGGTAAACCACCTTACTCCTCGTTTTTACTTAGTATATAAAACCTCTAGAGGTTCAAACCAGCCTAATTCAAACCTAGTAGTAGTACTAATAATACCATTAGTACACGCTGTTCTAAAAATATTAGTCACAAACCATTTCAAATAACTACTGAAGTACCAAAATATTTTATTAGATTTTAAACTAATAATATTTTTAAATATTTTGTTACCAAGTGTTATATTTTATATCAGTTTGTTTATAAATAGGCCGCGTATAACAATATTAGATTACGTACAATAACTAGATTAATAACTTCACGAGCCGCAAGCGTAATTAACACTACTACAGTGAATGGTCTGACAGTAACAACTGACAAATATGAAGAGTAAATTTTTTCAGAATGTACAGTACGCATGTCACCATGTGGATTTAAAGCAACCGTTGCTATGACAACATCACATCTCACTGTTGCCAGTCTCCCTTGTCCTTCATCCTACATTAGCAAACAAGTCAGCTCCCAACAATAGTACATGCATCTATCTAACAATGTACTGTGTATTAACCTGAATAAAATCCAGCCTTTCTTAGTTTGCTCCTTCTGTAAATGACGTCACTGAGCATGCGTATTATATAAAAATGTATACACGCTGATTAAAAAGTAAAAGAAAGTACTTTCAAAAGTATTTAATTACAAAATACTTTTAAAAGTATTTTTATAAATGGAATTGTTAGGCCTACATCACATTATGACTGACGTTTTAAGTATTTATAATTTATAACGTAGTGAACTTAATAGGAACACGACATCCATAAAGTCGTGCACCCTGTAGTAGCTGGCTTTGGTTAGCTGACAGTAGGAGCAAACTAAGGACGGGTGAACTGTAGATTGTTTAGATTCTTACAAATATCGATTAGTAAGTACATTAGAGTTTTGAGTAATTATAAGCAAATGAAACTTGAGGGTAGCTATTTTTTTAAACGCTTTTATTTAACTTACTCTTGGATCCATAAAATCTTGCAACTTAAAATTTTAATACTTCTACCGTATCAATATGAATCAAACTTTGCACACTTGTTTATCTTTGATGACAATACGCTGTCATAAAAAAAAATTTACAAAAAAAAATTTTTTTTTTTTAACTTACTCTTGGATCCATCAAATCTTGCAACTTAAAATTTTAATACTTCTACTGTATCAATATGAATGAAACTTTGCACACTTGTTTATCTTCGATGACAATACGCTGTCATAAAAAAAAATTTACAAAAAAAATTTTTTTAAACGCTTTTATTATTACAAAATAACTTACCCTTGGATCCATCAAATCTTGCAACTTAAAATTTTAATACTTCTACCGTATCAATATGAATCAAACTTTGCACACTTGTTTATCTTCGATGACAATAGGTGTTTGTAAAAAAAAATTTCAAAAAAAAATTTTGAAAAATTTTTTTTCAAAAAAAATTTAAAAATTTTAAAAAAGCTTTAATTTAACAATTACTTAAAAAAAGTAACTAAAAAGAAAAAAATAAAAAAAATTTACAAAAAAAATTAACAAAAAAAATCACAAAAAGAATTATAAAAAAAAAAAAAAAAAAAAAAATTTTAAGAAACGCTATTATTTAACAATGATTCAAATAAAAAATGGACTAAAAATAAAAAAAATTACAAAAAAAATTACAGTTACATTACTGTTACAAATAAAAGCGTGGCGCATTTTTATACAACGAATATTTTACAATAAAATGCGCCACGCTTTTATTTGTAACAGTAATGTCTGTAATTTTTTTTATTTTTTCTTTTTAGTCCATTTTTTATTTGAATCATTGTTAAATAATAGCGTTTCTTAAAATTTTTTTTTTTTTTTTTTTTTTTTTTTTTATAATTCTTTTTTTGTGATTTTTTTTGTTAATTTTTTTTGTAAATTTTTTTTATTTTTTTCTTTACACATCTATTTATTGTAATTATAAAGCTTCCAGTCTGTAGAGTGCGCGATACGTCTGGCATATTAATTCAAAAATAGCAACCTCTTCATGGGACACCTGGTATATTACCTCATTCAGTAAACAATGAATATTTTAACAATATGCAAATATCCAGAAATGTGGAATAAGATTTTCCTTGTTTCGGATGTTCTTAAATTTTTGAGGTAGGCAATAATTTTCTTAGTAGCAAAGACTGTGAATACGCTTCCTCCATCTATGTGTATGTTGTCTTTGTGTTTGGTTCAAAAAGTGAAATATAGAATTTAAGATATTGTATCTCATTTATGATTTTGTTTATGGGAGATTCAGATTAATTTCGTTTAATGTTACAGGTTGGAAGGAACACCAAGGATACACACCGGTGTGATTGCATCCGGCCGTGCGGTTTGTCGTAACGAACATCTACGCCAAGCGTTTTCACAACAATGTAATGCTTTAGCTTGGGATTCGGAATTCGATTCGGTAGTTGAATCGATTCAAGGAAACTGTCGAGATAGTTTCGCTCTAGTACGTGGCATATCCGATTATAAAGATGGCTCACGTAAATCACCGTGGCAACCATTTGCAGCTCTTTCAGCAGCAGCTGTCGTTAAAGCGATTGTATGTGCGATGGATCCTCCATTAGATTAAAATAGAAGTAGTTTAAATATCGTAATTATATATTTGACAATATTTATTTTGGTATATAAATAAGTTATTTATTAAAAATACCGTAATTAACAGTAGGCCTTCTGGTAAGACTATTTATTATGAATCTATTTATTTTCATAATGTATTTATTATCATTAATTTTATATATATATATATTTATATATTTAGTTAAGGTTGACTGAATTTGTGTTTGTGTGCATTTAAGTATTGTCCTTGTGTATTTGTTTTATTATATACGAGGTGTGATCAAAAAATACGGTGAATGTTTTATTACACACAAAGTAATACATGAATATCAGATTTGAATTAATCTTCTTCAAGGTATTCTCCTTGGCTAGCGATGCTTTTATCCCATTGTTGATTCCATGATTGGAAGCATTTCTGGAAGGCTTCTTTTGGAAGAGCATTCAGCTGCTCTGTTGGGGCCCTCTCATTGTCGGGAATGGCATCAAAACATTTTCCTTTCAGTTCAGTTTTATTTCTGGGAAGATCAAGAAGTAGCATGGTGCTAAATCTGAAAAGTAAGGTGGATTTGGACTGACAGGAATTTTTCCCTCAATTTGTCCTGACTTTAGGGCTTTAGAGATGGATTGCTTCAGGTGCTCATGTCGGAATTTCCCGGATGGATAGGGTTAGAAACGAGGAAGTCAGGGGGAGGATAGGTTGTGGCAGTACAATAGTGGAGGACATTGTAATAAGGCAGTTGGTATGGTATGGCCACGTTTAGAGGATGGAGGGGCATAGATGGAGTACTGTCCTTCAAGTCGGTGTAGAAGAGAAAGGCCGTGATGTACTTGGCTGCAGGGAATCAGGTCCGCAATGAAGAAGAGGCAATTGACAGAGGAGGGTGGGATCAAGATCGATGGCGTTTTGGTATGCGAGAAGCGGATCATCCGTAGGAACCTCACCATAAAGTAAGTAAGGAATTTTTTTTTCAGTCAAAAACTCTCGGATCAGAAGCGTGGTGTGGCACAGGGAACAAATTTCGCACTCATCTTATTTGCAAATTATCAGTTAAAATGCTTTGTACTGACCCACGTGGTATGTCAGTTCTTCAATAAGCTCTTGTACTGTCAATACCTTGTCTGTATGAACCTATTTTATATGTTTTCATCTGTTTTTGAAGTCAAAGGATATTCCAACCGTTTCTCGTTTTATCGACTCATTTTTTCTTTTAAATTGCTCATGCCATGTGTAAACAGTCTTACCACGTTAAACAGAGTTACCATATTATTGCGGTACACTTATTTTAACATTTCTTGAGCTTCTTAAGCAATTTTTGCATTTTAAAATGAAACTTTCAAGAATTGTTTTAAGTGTTTTTCAAAATCCATAATGCGTGACAGACACGGTAATCACAACCCCACTCTTCTGGCTCTGGAAGCCGACTTACAACTCATCATAACTTGTTCAAATTTGACACACTATCTGAAAGAATTAGGCTATCAGACTTATTACTTCAAATGGGTGAAGCAGCAGCAGTTGCTGCTATAAAAATTCATTTACTGTATCTTTTTATCACACGTTGTGTTTAAGTGTATTTAATTTAATGGATATTAAGTTCCAGTAAGAGATTCTAATTTTATTTTGTTTTTGTAAGGTATACTAACAAACTATTAAGAATCTTAATATTCTTAATTTTTCTATTTAAAATTATTTTAACAATTATTTTTGATATAAGGATTGTTCTATTAATCAATTTTGAATGTTAATTTAAGTCTTCGTTAGGAGCTTATACAGGTGATTCATTTAAAAGTAGCCTGCTGCATTTAACAGCGGCCTTTGGCACTCAATTTGATTCAAATAGTAAATGAATAAATAGAATTACTTAATACATAATTTTACATATTTATTTAAAATTTATATACAAATTTCAACTTCACCTTTACAGTAGATGCTGAAAG
The DNA here is from genome assembly GCA_035578175.1 of Catonia carolina. Classification (NCBI taxonomy): domain Eukaryota; kingdom Metazoa; phylum Arthropoda; class Insecta; order Hemiptera; family Achilidae; genus Catonia; species Catonia carolina. The sequence continues at coordinate 9,706,109 of JAQMRL010000005.1, read as the reverse complement.
TGGCGTCCTTGAACGCTTACACATTTTTGCGCTCGTTCAATGTTATTAATGCACACACGATGCAATACGGAAACGTCTACAGCTTCAATGGCTGCCACAATGTTATTCTTTAGCTCATGTATACTGCGGGGGTTTGTTTGGTAAACAGTTCCTTTTAAATTTCCCCATAGAAAAAAATCGCACATACTTAAATTGGGTGAACGAGGAGGCCACAAATCTTTACTAACAACTCGCATCGGAAAACCGTGATTGATATGAGATAGGGACTGGCGAGACGTGTGACTTGTTGCTCCATCTTACTGGAAAAAATTGTACTCTATAATAATATAATAATTAAAAAAGACTTTGAGATGGCTAAGATTGTGAAAGAAGACGTGGACACAAGAAACAATTTCAGGAGGAAGGTTGAGAAATGGGAAGTTAAACCAGAGACAAAAGCTCCGAGAACTGGAGTAAAATAGAGTGAAGAAAGAAAGGCTAAATTCTCGCAGGGAATGAAAAACTGGTGGGCAAATAAAAAGAACAACAAGAAACCCCAAAACTGAATCATCTTTACTTAGCGTCTTCCACTTTGGGAGTTTTAGGACTAATAATAATAATATAATAATTAAATAATAATATAAATTGTACTATAAAGGCCAGTCGATCACATTGTGATCAGTGCTGCCAATACAGCATATGAAAATTACTCGAGCGGCGGGCTACTTTTAAATGAATCACCCAGTATATACATACATTAATCAGACTGTATCTCTTGACGATATCTCAGGAACAAATCAATACTATTTAATCATATGAAGTACTTTATTGGCAGTATTAGTAATTAACCGTTTGTGCAGTTAGAGTGTGATGACATTATCACTGCTGCTGTGGATGGTACGTTAAAACTATTCCAGAACTAACATATTAGTATAAATAAATTGAGAAATTTTTATATTGTTATTATATCGGAATTTAAAAAAAACAGATTGCAGTTTCTAATAGAAATAATTTCTTAAGGTACATGGACATAATATGAGGTACATCCAGAAAGTAAGTTCCGTTTGCGTTTCTTGCCGTTGCAATCGCATTTCCGTACCTGTGCGGCACTAACCCTGATTTATAATGGAGGACTTGATGCCATTTTGAGTGCACTTCTTGATGTTTTCACTTTGTGGTGATTGTTTGTAATAGTAAGTCTTGACAAATCACAAAATCATGTGCAAAGTGTTTTGGTACAGATATTGTTACCTTATTACTTTTCATTGCGGGGCGAAACAGTTAACGCAAATGCTTAGACCCTACGGTAGGATACTTAGAAAACTACATAGTGCTATACAGAACGAGCACTGTGGAATAATCACCAGCAGCATTGTTTTGATCCATGATAATTTCGCCCTCACACTGCAAATGTGGTAACAACTTATAGAGAATTTTGGCTAGGAACAATTCGACCACCCTCTATACAGTCCGAACCTTGTTTTTAGCAACTACTTTCTTTTTTTGCAACTGAAAACTGATCTTGCCAGCAAAAGGATCAACGACAATGACATGATAAAAAACCATGGTACCATTTGGTTGATTTCACAGGCAGCAACTTTTTATGATGAAGGATACAAAATCTTGTGCCACACTGTAACAAGTGCTTACAAACTGGTGGTACCTATGTAGAAACATATTTTAAAGAATAGAAATTCTTTGGAAATAAGTTGTTTTTCTCAATACGTATTTGTTTTCTTTCATCAGTAAAATCGAACTTACTTTCTGGATGTATCTCGTATTTTATTGTGTGTCACACCCGTACTTCAAGAGCCAGGCACTGGCCCGGGCATCTCATCTGAATTTTGGAGTTGTTGATTGTGTACAAACAGTATAAAAAAATTAGATTTCCCATCTGTCAAATACAACTGCTCCATACCAGTTTAATAGAATAAAAAGTTTCAATCAAAAATGAGTAATTGGTCATTAAAAAATAATATATATGTATTATTTTGAAACTGTAAACAAAAAATAATAATGAGTCACAAATCGTAGTTTATAGATGATATCATTATTTATTTTGTTCGATATACCAGCGTGACTAATTTTGTTTATAACATGACAAATCAGTTTTATATTTGTTTTTCAAGGCAGCTTAAAATTTTCATATAATTTTTACTTTTATCGCCTCCCTTTAAATTCATCGTTTTCATAATAAAACGTAATACATATTACCACAATATATTTCAATTCAGACAAATATTCATTTATTTATTAATTTGTATTTTAAAGATTTTTTAACTAAGGCAACTATTCTTTCACTTGCCCTTCCCCTAATTAGAATTCTTACGGCTTGTATTGATTTTTGTACTCGTGACAACCCATGTCTATTTTTAATCTGACCCGTACTTCCCATAAAACGGTACACTCTTTACCTCGTATTCACTGACACCTTGTTTTTGACTACGCGTTGTCATATCTCTTGCCAACCATTACTGAAGACCTGGAATTTTCTTTACTGCCGTCTCATTTTTTACCTGGTCGTTTTATGGTTTCTTCCATTTTATTAATTATTTAATAGTGTAAATTGATTTATTTTATGAAACAGTAGAAAATTGTAAGGTTTTTGGTCCTTAAGTATTAAACCAAGTTCACTCTAAGCTCTTGTTGTTTTTGTAAATAGAATTTTATTTTGGTTGAAGTAGTTCTTCTATATACAAGTGTCTTCCACTAAGGGTTTTTATCAACGTTTTTTGAAAGAAAAGAAAACCAATGAGTTGTAGGTCAGGATTTTTCTACACCTTGAAAAAAGAGCAAAATGGAGATTATATAAGGCACTTTAAAATTTTGTTTTTGACTAATAGTTGTTGCACTAAGGAATATTCCTGTAGCACTTTGTTCTGGCAGCCAATCAGTCTTATCACACTTTCCCTATAAGATTCGCCATGTTCTGCATTTACTGTATTGGAAAGTTTGTATGTAAATTCTATTCCGTTATATTTTTGTTCAGATCTATTCCGTTATTACTCAATTTTTCTCTAGTTTTGATTTTAAAGTCAGTATTAATACATTTTGTATTTGAACGTGTAATAACTAAGGGTGTAAACACATTGGAGCCTACAGAGAAGTCCTGCTCATCCACCGTAAATGGTTCTAAAATCCTAAGGATGAGTGGTGCTCATCCTCATGTATTGCGGTGTTTTAAATGGGATATAACGACTTGATTTTGTCTATAGGTTATAAGCTGTTTTTGTAATTTTTGGGTTCTATAATTCATCACTAGTAGTTTTATACTATTAATCACAAAATTTCGAGCTTCCCAGTAAACCAAAAGTCATCGCCAAAATCAGCTGTTAAACGGCTGATTTTCGGAGACGAAGGTTCCTGGTTTAAATCCTAGTAAAGGAAGTTACTTTTATACAAATTTGAATGCTAGACAGTGGTTACCGGTGTACTTTGATGGTTGGGGTTCAATTAACCATACTCTCTCAGGAATGCTCGGCCCGAGTCTGTACAAGACTACACCTCATTTACACGTCATACATATCATCCTCATCTCATTGGGTCATGGGGTTGCTTATTGTTCAGAATTGAACAGATTGCAACGTACACATATTAGGAATTAAAAAAAAAAAGTCCTAGTAAACCAAGCAGTTGTGTACCTCCACCCGCCCTGCCCGTGACATTGGAATTACTTCACTCAGTCAGTTCAATACAAGTGAGACATACACAATGTTTCGTAATGTTTGTGGGCTGTTTTGTTTAGTCATTTTTGTTTTAAAAATTTGTTTATTTTATAGGTCTATCTTTTAATTGTTTAAAACAGTCTTTCTTTAAAAAATTTTTAAATTTTATTTGTTATTTTTCTATGTTTTAAATGTATTTTTAGTTGTATGAATGAGTTCAATGATTATGATTTTGGCAAACAACCCGGTACATCGACTCCGAACTGTCGTTTTCGAAAGAAAGACCTTAGAAAACAAAGTAAAAAAATTATCAGTAAAGTTTATAAGTTTTTTTCAAAATTTGGCTAACAATCCTGAAGCAAGAACAAAATTAAATTTCTAATTTTTATGATAATAAGATAATAAAATATAAAAAGTTTGTTCCTGCTCCGCCAAATATTGCAGCAACACTGCATTGCTGTCTAACTAGATCCAGGCTCGCAATTTTATGGTTACTAGTATAACTATTACTGTAATAGTTTTTATGGGTATTAAATCAACAGGTTATGCAATGGCGTTAGTTTTTACTAAGTTTTGTGGTGCACATAATTTTTGTGTTTGTTGTATTTGATTGTTTTTGGATTTTAGTTCTATTATTCAGTTTCAGTTTCAAAATGTGTATATTGTTTATAATGTGCAATTATTAAGGTTTTATTTAGTGTATATTGTAATTGCTGTGCTTTTCACTGTTGATGAGCTCTACTGTTCCACACATTTAGACCAATCAGAACGTTTGCCAGATTGTACCTGAAAAACTTTCGCACATGCATATAATCAGCTGATTGTATGTTTGTAGGTTATAAAATTGTTATTGAAAGACCATAAAAATGGCGGACGAAATATTTAACAGAGCTACTAGAGCAAGTATTGGCATCGTTGCTGGCAAGTGATTGGCTAGCTATAAAGTGGGTGGTGGGGGGCAATGCATACATTCAGAGCTCATCAGCCATGAAAAATAGTATACTTTATTTTATTTTTATCATTATTATTGTACAGTCTTTTTATTTTATGTTGCAAAAACTTTTTTAGTCAAAAAGTGGTGTTATTTACAAAAACATAGTATTTTATTTTCTGATTACTTTTTAGCATTATTATTTAAATCAAATGAAAGAGGAAATTTAGAGCCTTAACCCATTAAAGGTTTGTGATGAAATATTACGTTTCTGTCAAAACATGAACTTATTTTTGCTTTAGAATGTAATATTTTGTTGCCAACCGTCAGTAATGCATACCAGTCTTTTATAGTTCTGTTTTCATCCGTTGTACCCTAGCAGCGCTTTCGTTTAAATGTTAATCTTTCCATATTAAATGACAGTTCCTAGGCAACTAGTTGTTGTTATTACAGTTGTATATAACATAACTGTGTTGTCCATTGCTTGCTGTATGCTCTTATTAGTTTCATTATTATTATTAGCGTATTCTCCCTAAAGGAAGGCGATAAGCAAACTGAATCATTTTTTTTTCTTGTTGTTCTTTTTGTCCACCCAGTACTCTCGCATCCGTTTTGAGAAAGCCTGTTTCCTTTCTTCTGACCACTTTGGCGTGTGCTGCTTCTGCTTTGGCTGCTCTGGCTCTATCTCCCATCTGTCCACCCTGTTCCTAAATATTTTCCTATCTGCGATGTCTGTGTTTTGCGGGAGATTTTGCCCGGGCGCTCCGATTCGCCCTCTCGCACAAACCCAGGTCCCCCAGAATCCGAGTGCCTGGTTGCCGTCCTTAGACGGGTGGATTGTCCACCTGGGGTAATTTTGTGCTTGCTTGTACGACCCATATTTGCTTGTGATTGGTGTCCGGTTACCCAGTAGTGTAGGACCAGGGATTTTCAGTTCCTGGAACATAAAGACAGCCGCACCTCTGGTGAACAGACGCTGACCTACAAGCCGCTTGATGCAAGACAGACGCTGCAGGATTTTCTCTTGTTGGTTTTTGTCAACCCTGGGTATTTAATTTCCCCAGTACCCCCCTCCAAGGAGGTGAGCGTACCCCATCGCCAGGGGGTTTCATCATTATTATTATTATTATTATTATACACGTTGTAGACCCTTATGGATCACGTGAAGCTTCTACGGTTCTTCCTGCGGGTTCTCCATGACATCTGCATCTTCTCACTCATGGCTCTCTTCTTCTCCCTGTCCACGTAGTGCCGGTCTTCTTGGCTCTGATCTCTGGCTGCACTTCCCACTCGCCTATTCTTTTTCTATACGTATTGCAGTGTGTCACGCCTTCAAAAGTGAGTTGAGCGTTGTCAAGGTCTCTTCTTACTTGTTCGGCCCATGTCATGCCTTTAAGATTTTCTGTAGCAATAAGAATCTGGTGATAATAATTACAATAATAGTTTTTGAATTGTTAATTTTTTTAAATATACTTATAAAAATGTCGTGTAATTACAAAAAAATTTTTAAATTATTCAATGGGGAAAAAATTAAGCAAAATAACATTACTTAGGATTTAAAAAATCAACCTTTAAGGGGTTAGATAGATGGCACTGTTAAAGGGATAAGTTTTGTAGTTTACTATAGTCATGTAATTTACTATAGTATTTTGAAAATAGCTAAAAATGCCCAGGATCTGGTGTTATTATTTTATGAAAAACGGTTGGCTCCAATGTGTTCTCGTTATAAATTAAAACGAAAAAATCATATTTTTTTAATATTTGTTTACATTATTAGCAAATTTATCTATGTCTGTGGGTATATCAGGTATTACAGTATTTTTATTAAATAAATAAATCAATCCTATTTGTTAAAATCTTATATCAAGTAAATTATATTCTCAAATATATTTAGACAAATTTTAAAATAATTTTAGAATAATAGTGAAGGGAGCGGCAAAAAGATCTGATGGTTTGAGTTGTTGTACAGGTGAGCGAGTAAGTGGTGGGGGGATTGGTGCGATCATGACGCCATTTCAGTAGCCATGGAGCTGTGGTCAGGTGAACATGCGTTTGTTGCCGAAGCATTTTTTAAAAGCGGTGAGTCTTGTGTCATTTTGTAGTGTTAGGTTCATCAGCGCTTTAATGTGGGTTGAAGAGGACGCATTCCATCTTGGAACACAATTTTTTTATAGGTGAGCAGTGACATAGCCAGGATTTTGTAAAGGGGGGTTTGCATGAATTGGCATAGGGGGGTCTGGGGGGCAAGTCCCCCAGCCAACAGGGGTCCGGGTACCACCCCCGGAAAATTTTTGAAAATTTGACCCCAAAAACACAGTTTTTATCATATCTTTAATTAAAAAATACATAGGCTATATTTTTTTAAATTAAGGTACTAGTTCCATTGAATTTTTTAGAAATACATAAGAACAAAAATATAATAAACTATTTTGTAATGAAGTTGTTGAATGGTCAATAATTGAAATAATACAACCGAAACGTAATTAATTTTACAAATTTATTCGCAGAACATAAAACACAATTTGTAATTTTTGTTATGAATTCAAAAAATTGGTGAGGTGATAACATTGGTGTAGTTTTGAGTTCTTTACAAAACTGTTTTGAACATTTTAATTTATATTACTACTCAATATACCGTATCATACGGTACCTCATTTTATTCTTCCGTATGCAGAATTGATATTTGATTAATATGTCGCTTTTGCCATCATATTTTTAAGATCACCTCCCTCACGCTATTAAAGTAATTACAAAAAGTATACATTTTGTATCAACATTATATATTCAATATTTTTTTCAAGTTAATGTTACTAGTTACAAACAAAATCAAGCTTCGTACTAAAAAAAAAAAGGAAACCAGAAGGGGGGTCCGGACCCTCAAAACCTCCCCCCTTGGCTACGTCCCTGAGGTGAGTAACTTCAGAGCTACAGGCTCGCCCTTAAAACGTAATTCGACAGGCCATCTAAGGTCACCAGGGTGTCTGTCTGGTCTCCAGGATACCAGAGAATGTTGAGCAAGGGAGTCAAGCTGTGGAACCCAGTTCACGGTGGCCGAATCGCGAAAATTGCGTTATGATTTGCATTTTCATTGATATAAAACGGTTATTGTCCAACAGTTAAAAAATTATCGGACATTTGCAAAGTAACAGCTTGTTTACGATCCGGTCACCGTGAACTGGCTTCCACAGCTCATCTCACTTGCCCTAAGCATTCTCTGGTGTCCTGGCTGACTTGGACGGTCTGTCATCTTGCGTCGTAAGGATGAGCCTGAGTTACTCACTCATAACAAAATTCTGTTATGAGATGGAACATGTCCTCTTCGTCCTACATTAAAACGCTGACACCACTAACTCTGAGTAACGACACAGGACTCACCACGTTTAAAAAAAGCCTCAACTACAAACGAACGGTGTTCACCTGATCACAGCTCCTAGAGTACTGAAGTGGCGTCATGTAGGCTCATCAACGCCCATCTGTACAACGACAAAAACGGTAAGATCTTTTTGCCACTCTCTGTACTTTAAAAAATTATATAAAGGTACCTAATTTAGTAATATAATAATCTAGCTGTAACTATGAGTGAAATTATACAATATTATTTATACAAAGCTCAACTATATATTTATCTGAATTTTTTATTGTTAATTTATTATAGAAGTTTTATAATAATGTTCGGAAAACTACTCGTAACTTTACATTTTTATTTTTGTTAAAAAATTACATGTGTATGTGGGAGGACCGAAAAATAACCGGACTGAGAGCGCGCTCCCATTTGCAGATGTAGTAGAGAGTTCTCCCGCTACATGGAGTTAGCAGAGACCTTCAACAAACAATGGCCCAGACGACATCAGTTTGTAGGTCAACGTTTGATTGTAGTGTTGTGTTTCTCTTACTGTTGTCATGTTCCACCTGCGACGTCATTAACAGACTTGAGAAGGTGAGGAACAAATTTAGCGGCAACTCGTCTCATTTGTAAATCCTCAGTCAAAATCCGCTGGCACGAGCTCCCAAGTCAAACTGTCTTCAGAAATTTTGTCGATTTCCCAAGGTTTTGGGTCCCCTTCATATATTGTAAATTTATCTTGGAATAACTGTAAAAATAAAAATGAATTGCATTGACCAAAACTGATAAAACAGTTATAAAAAATTGTAGAAAATGATTGGAGAGTCACACAAGGAAACATTAATACAGAAAGCTTAAGAAAAAATGTTGTCTGAATATGTTTCTCATACATATGTGACACAGAATTGAACCAACCTTTCTTTCGGTTACAGTTTAGCAGAAGATAGTACACAATGTGCTATGCATTGAATGTGTCAATCTTCTTGTTAAAGAATTTTTTTTAAATTCTCTTAAATGAGTAAAATAAAAAGTGATTATCATGTTGCAACATTTCTGTTATGCAGTTGAAGGTTATGTAAATAAATAATCTTGGGAGAATTTAATTTCCATTTATTTTTCGTTAATCACATTTTGCATGTAACGTAAGTATTTGATCAAGGTTTTCATATGTTTTCCTAGGCCACTACAAAATGAACACCTGGTCGGGACCTATTGCGTTATTTCACATCATCAAAATATCGTGTGAATGCACCTTTACTGTTCAACCCAGCAATCGCCAGCGCGTGCTCTGTACTGTTCGACTAGCAATCACATGTTTCTTTTATTTCGGTTGTTTTCATTTTTATTTAACTGTAACTGTATCTTATTATTTAAATCTGTAAATGAAGAGAATGTTTGTTTGAATCCAATTCATATTATCAAGAAACATGTCGCTTCTAGAGGTTTACTAATTCTGCAGATTGCTTTATTTTACTCAAAGATCCTGGCCAGTGGTGTTTAGTATCTTATCGTGTCCATTTAAAACAAATGTGCGGATTATGCAATATTCCTTTCTCTGGAAGGAAACATATTGCTCTTTCGTTAGTAGATTTAATAGGAGCCAATTCCAAAAGATCCATGAAGTTATTGAACAGAACACGTGCGTAGCAAACAACCAACTAATGTGTATTAATAAACATACAAACAATATCTACAATTAATTATAGTGAGTGGGAGTCATCATTTCAATAGTAAAGATGCGTTTACACGAGACGACTTTCAGGTTACAGATGATGTGATGTGAAATAACGGAATGGGTCCCCTGGTCAATCTCCTATATGCATTCACGCTTCCAATTGTCTACTTCAAAACACTTTTGACTTGTCATGTTGTATAATGTATTTTTATTTAAGTGGTTGTTAAATTTATTTATTTATTTAGTATCAGACACAAAAAATGTAGAATTTTTAATTTTTTGTAAAATGCTTCTTGGATAAATATAAAAGTTGTTAAGTTTATTGCAATGGTTTTTACCAGTTTACTTTCCTGAGAATTTTAAGAAAAAATGTTGTTTTATATTTCTCACATGTATGATGACACAAAAGTGAACTAACTTTTCCAAAGTTAGGTTAGGATGTATTTTTTTAACAGGTCGCACTTTACTTGGAAGTAATAGCTGTAAAAAGTATTGTAGTAGTAAATAAATAAATTATTAATTAAACCTGCAACTTAACTAATATAACAGTTTGTTGGACACTTCATAATTTTATAAACCAAACTTGTGAAATTATTATGCAAGTGTGTAATAAAATGGGAAATATAACAGGATTTTTTCTTAAAAACTTTTACTATTCACAAAAATGGTAAACAAAAAAAAATATATTTAAAAACATACTTTTATGAGAAATTACATGAAAAACAAAACAAAATTTTTTTTAACAAGGAAGAAAAACAAGTAAGTATAGGACGTGTCAAGACTACAGGACAGATATGATAAACCTGGTAGTTACATTGAAAAAAAAATTAATATATTCTTTTTAAGAATCCTTTTTTGTTCATATTACATCAAGAGGTCTCTACTCCATCTTCTTTTTAATTGTGATGTTTGAAGCTTGACCTAATGGATTTTCATGATGTAATTTGAGATAGTTACTACTTTGTAAATAGTAATTTTAATACTGATTATTTACAAATCAATCTATAAAGCTATTTAAGTAACAGAACAAAAATAAGAAAATTACCTGTACATTACTTGTAGTTTGAACTAAAAGTTTGTAAAAGTGCATTCTCGCGCTATCTAGCGGATGGCGGTGAAAACTTACACGAAGTATTTTAACTTGTAATATTATTCTGTACTACGAAAAATACGATATTAAAATTGAATGGAAGCTATCTATTGAATATAATTGGAACTATAGTACGTAAAAGTGCATTCTTACGCTATCTAGCGGATTCTCGAAAAACTAAACATTCTTTAATAACGTACGATATAAATTAGAATTCTAACCACATTCATTCTACGAACGTACGATATTAAGATTGTAAGCAGTCACAAAATCGCGTAACCTAAAATTCCAATGTTAGGATTGTTCGCTCCGCTTCGATATACCCCGCCCACAAGCCCCCGGAAGATACATTACTTATATACCTTTTTTCTTGCCAGTCGTACCAATTTTTATGAATAAAATTACCTTCAGTTCCCTTTTTTTCTATAATCATATCGATAGTATTTTATAAATCAGTTTATCATTTTTACTTCTGCTACAACCATCAGATAGAGCGTGGTGGTACACACCAGTTTGTTTCATACTTAATACGTCATTTTCATTTAATGAAATACAACAAATGTCAATATTTAAAAGTACGGCAGTCCTCAAAGTTTTACATCTTTAAAATCTTTTTAATGAAAGATTTTAGTAGTTTAATAGACTATTACCAACCTTTGTTTTATTGATAATTTGTTATGAATATTCTGACATTCTTTCAAATCAAACAAAACTATACACACTGTGCGTATTGGTTGGAAATATTATTAATCTTTATCAGCTGATTCATTTAGATTCGTTCCTTTTACCTTCCTTCGTTCCTTTACAAGCCATCGGACTTCGGTATATAATTAAGATTCGTCAAATCAGTAATTTGATATAACATTTTTTTTACTACACTAAGCCAAAACTTACTCAAGTGTATTAATATTTAAAATCTTTTATCTTCACCGTTTTAAACCGATAATTTTCTCAACTATCGGTCGTATCGAAAATCGATACATCCCTAGTTTTAATTAATTTTATCAAATCAGCGTCTATTTGCTGTTAGTTTTAAAAACAGTTTTTTCCTTATTAGTTGAATACTTACTAATTTTACTTACCTTAAAATTTAAACCGATCACTCTCCCCTGTTGCTTGGTTACTTGGTTATCGTGTCACCAAGAACTAATATTTTTCATAATTTTATACGGATCGTTTTAGAGCAAAGGGAATTTTAGTATATACTTCAAAAATATCTGCATTTCTGTTTTTAATACTCTCAGCCATTGGTTCATTTTTCTAACCAACTGTTGATGGGAAATTCACTTGTTTGTGTTATACATTTTGTCTTTGATTTGTGCCTTTTTGTTTTCTCGCCTGTTCCCGCAAATTAAAATTCCTAAAATTTTTATTTTTATTTTCTTCTGGATTGATTTTTAAGTAGTTCAATTTGTACGAGTTGAAAATGTATGAAAGAAAGTATTTTTTATTAATTTTACGGGAAACTTTTTTTTGTTTAACATTTTCTTTGATAAAATTTTACATTTTAAAAAAAAGTTTATTCACTTAAGATGAGACATTTTCGGTGTTTTATGTTTCTCAATTGTTTTTGACCTAGTTCAACCACAATAACTTTAAATTACGCGAAAAAAATGGTATTTTAATGAAAAAAATTAAGTTTTTAGGAGGTTTACCAAGAAACATTATCGTGTCACCAAGAACTAATATTTTTCATAATTTTATACGGATCGTTTTAGAGCAAAGGGAATTTTAGTATATACTTCAAAAATATCTGCATTTCTGTTTTTAATACTCTCAGCCATTGGTTCATTTTTCGAACCAACTGTTGATGGGAAATTCACTTGTTTGTGTTATACATTTTGTCTTTGATTTGTGCCTTTTTGTTTTCTCGCCTGTTCCCGCAAATTAAAATTTTTAACTTACATTATTCTCGGAAACCATTAAACCCACCAGGTTGAAAATTTTACCAGTTATTTATCTTGCATATGCACATATTCTGGCATTTTTATAACTTACTCAAATTCTGCAAAAATTATTGATATGTTAAATGGTACCGGGTAAATATGTTAAAAAAATGGTTCGGGGTCTTTTCTGTTATCCCCCTCTCTCCATCAGCGTAATTTTCACATTTAGTGAATATTTCGTATGTAGGTAAATCGTACAGTATTTTTAACGATAAAAACGGGATAAATATTTTAAAAAATCATGTATCTAAATTTTTCAAGTTAACGTTAAATTATTTAATTTAATTATGTTAAATTAATTTAATGATGCCATGTACTCAATGAGTTTATATTTTATTGTTACGTACAGTAATAATCGACTGGCCCGTTAGCGTAGTGGTTAGCGCAACTGGCTTCTACGCCAGGGTCCCGGCAGGTTCGATTCCCGATCTGGTCTGGCATTTTTTCATCACTGATTTTCTTATAACATCTTTTTCCACCGTCTGCATTAGCAGTAATTGCTAATACGTAAAACAAACAAAAAAAATACATACAATAACAATATTGAGAAAAAAAAAATATTTACCCTACCTATATTTGGCCGGCCGTTGGCGTAGTGTTTAGCGCAACTGGCTTCTACGCCGGGGTCACGTATTTGACTCCCGGTCAGGTCTGGCATTTTTTCATCACTCATTTTTACGTATATGATCATTCTCCACCGTCTGCATCAGCAGAAATTGTAAATCAGTCAAACGTATAAAACAAAATAAAACCTGTATTTAACCTTGACCGGCTCTGTAGCGAAGTGGTTAGCGCATTGGCCTGGCACGCGGAGGTCCCGGGTTCGATTCCCGCCGAGGGTCTGGAAATTTTCACGTGTCAAATACCACAGTTAATATTACATACTCCACCGCAGTTGCTAAAGACCAAGCAGTTGATACAACTTTAAAATAAATTTAAAAAAAAAAATTCCCGTTTTTATCGTTAAAAATACTGTAAGATTTCGTTCGAATATCCACAAAATTGACAAATTATGCTGAGGGGGATAACAGAAAATACTTAGTGTTTCTTCTTTAATTATTAAGGGTACTTTGTACCCCATCAATGTTAAATTTGCTATTTTTAGGTACATTTTTCACAAGATTGGTAAACGATAGTGAAATGAAACTTTACTTACTTGTAGTTGTCGGGTTGCTCGAGCTACTGACATTTTCGCAACTTAATCCGTTAAACCATAAAAACAGAATAATAAATAACATAACATTTTTACAAATTTTTTACGGTATTTTACTTATTAATAATTTTTGTAGCTTTTGAGGAAGTCATAAAAGTGCCGGAATATGGGAATGTACAAGATAAAACTGGTAAAAATTTCAGCCTAGTAGGCTATGTTCAATGGTTTCCAAGAAAAATGTACCTAAATGCTAAAAATCTAAATTTACGGGAACGGGCAAATACACAAAAAGGCACAAATCAAAAACAAAATGTTCACAAACAAGTAAATTTCCTATCAACATTTGGTTAGAAAGCTGAACCAACAGCTGAGAGAATTAAAAACAGTAATACAGATATTTAAAAAAACTAAAATTCCCTTTGCTCTAAAACGATCGGTATAAAATTTTGAAAAATATCGTTCTTGGTAACGAGATCATTTTTCTGGGTAAACCACCTAAAACCTTAATTATTTCATTAAAATAATTTTTTTTTCACGTAATTTAATGTTTTTGTGGTTGAGCTCGGTCTGAACTATTGAAAAACAAAGAACCAAAATTCGAAATTTTTAGTTAAAACCTTCATACAGCCTCGCCTTAAGTTAATACATCAAATTTTATTTGTGCATTTTATCGTTGATAAAAAACAATTTCAAAGTGTAAATTAAACCTATAGTATTTGTGTTTAATAACAATAATAATAATAATAAATTTTTACTGTGTTGAAAAATTTGAAAAAAGTAAATAACTTATTTTGCATATAAAAAATGGTGGACAATTTAAACTCTTCTGCGGAAAAAGGAAACATACTGCTATGTTTCTTTATTCCGAAGAGGCCGGCCCGTTGGCGTAGTGTTTAGCGCAACTGGCTTCTACGCCGGGGTCCCGGGTTCGATTCCCAGTCAGGTCTGGCATTTTTACATCACTGATTTTCATATATCATCATTCTCCACTCTCTGCATTAGCAGAATTTGCAAAACAATCACACGTAAAACAAAAAAAAACCGGAAAATGCCTCAAAACATTTTTCTCTGAAAAAATTTTTCTGACATCAGATAACATTTTTTGTGTAATTTAACGGACATGTTACTGTTAATTTGTTACCATTTTATTTATTGTATTTATTTTATGTTTTAACTGTATTCAGAGTTTATTTAGTTTGTAAATTTTGTATCATATTTTATTTTTATTTTTTTGTACATATTTTTAGATATTTATTGTATTTTATTTTGCAACTATTTAAAATAGCACAGATTAGGTTTTAGTCATTTATATTTTTCTTCTTCTCTTTTTTTAGTAAAGTATTGTGTGATATTATTAAAACATAGGCCTATTTATTTACAGTTTCTATAAATATTAAATCTGTAATTCTATAGTGGAAACTATTCTATTTAAATTGTAAAGAATTTTAAGTAATAATAAGAGTAGTTTTAAAATTGTATTGTAAAAATGTAGGGGTTATTTAAAATCATGTTCAAATAATTTAAAGTTCAAATAAGGGACTCAAAATATTTATAAAATTTCAGTTTGATCAATTTTAATTATTTAGTATATGTATTTTCTTGTAATTTTTCAAACACCAAGAATTATGGAGTAAACAAAATTGTATCTGGATATTAAGTTCATAATTAAAGTACTTTTTGTAAACACCTTTTTTTCTTAACCCTTTCCATTTGTTGGTCGCCTGTACCACAACCATTGTATCTTTTTTTTTTTTTTTTATTCCTAATATGTGTACGTTGCAATCTGTTCAAATCAGAACAATAAGCAACCCCATGACCCAATGAGATGAGGATTATGTGTATGACGTGTAAATGAAGTGTAGTTTTGTACGGACCCAGGCACCATTGTATCTGGCACTATTTTTTGAACTTCTATTGCGTCCTGCTCTCTATAGGATGAAATGTACTAAATCTTGGAGAGGGGAGAGAGAGATAGAGAGAGAGTTTAGAAAGATAACCGATGTCAGTTTGTTGTTTTTCATTTTACTTTGTATCAAAACCCACCGGGTTGGTCTAGAGGTAAAATCGTCGCCACAAGTCAGCTGTTTAACAGCTGATTTTCGGAGGCGAAGGTTCCTGGTTCAAATCCTAGTGAAGGTAGTTACTTTTATACGGTTTTGAATACTAGACAGTGGTTGCCAGTGCACTTTGATGGTTGGGGTTCAATTAACCATACTTTCTCAGGAATGGTCGGCCTGGGTCTGTACAAGATTACACTTCATGGGGTTGCTTATTGTTCTGAACTTAACAGATTGCAACGAACACACATTAGGGATTGAAAAAAAACTTTGTATCAAAATGTTTTGTCTCGCATTATGAAAGCACCCAATTTGTCAGATGTCATTTCGCTCGTCACCTGATCTAACCTGGTTTTTTTTTGCTTATATATGGGTGCTGATATATTTTCATTTAAGGAAATCTTGCTGTTGTATTTTTTAGTTTGAATGTGAAATAATAATGTAGGATGCCCATAACAGGCAGATGGAGTGTAAAATTATTTTGCACTCGATCTGCTAGTTCAAGGGCTACAAAAAAATTGTTTTGTTTCTTATCACATGGTCAGCCAATTATATGACTGAAGCATTTAAGAACAGAAGAGGTACAGGTGCAAAAGATACTTGTCAGAGTTATCTCCTTTGAGGGTAATGAACTTCATTATACAGCCAGACCCTGTGGCAAATTAAGTGATGGTATCATGGAGGGTGGAAATAAATGATTTTCGGAGAGCCTGGCATGCTGATATGCATACTTTTTTACTTATTGAGGAAGGCAATCGTAAACCACCTTACTCCTCGTTTTACTTAGTAAAGCCTCTAGAAGTTCAAACCAGCATTTAAGCTGGGACCTAAACAACAGTAATGTAGGATATATCGTGTGTTTTGTCCTGTGGCTGTTATCAGTGTTTTGTTTGCATCGTCTTTGTGTATATTGTTTCTTTTATTGTAGTTAATGAAATTTTGAACATATAAATACCAATTTACATTTTCATATGGTTAATGATTAAAGGATGGTAGAAGCACAAGTGATATCAAAAACAGAATTGCTCAAGCTAGAAAAGCCTTTGAAATAAAAAACAGCTTACTGACTACAAACATTGATTTACAGATTAGGAAAAATTTCTTAAAACGTTATGTTTGGAGTGTAGCATTATACGGGAGTGAAACGTGGGTGATAGGGGCTGTAGAAAAGAAGTTAATAGAAGCTTTTGAAATGTGGTGTTATAGGAAAATGTTAAAGATTAGGTGGGTGGACAAGATAAGTAATTTAGAGGTTCTTAGGCGAGTGGATGAAAACAGAAGTATATGGAAGCATCTTACCCGAAGAAGGGATTGGCTAGTGGGGCATATCCTAAGACATCCAGGTATTGGGCTATTAATAATGGAGGGTAATATTGAGGGAGTGAATTGTAGGGGGAGGGAAAGATTAGAATACATAAAGCAAATTAGAAAAGATGAAGGGTGTCACAGGTATGTAGATATGAAACGACTAGTGATAGAACAGCTTGGAGAACTGCATCAAACCCGTCGATAGACTGATGACAAAGAAAATGGTTAATGATTATAATCTAATGTTCAATAGGGATAACAGATAGAAATTTTCAATATTTTTAGACAAGAAATAATAATTGAACAGGATATGAAGGTAAGTAAAAATTCATTGGTATAAATATGAACAGAATCGGTATACAGTCCCTAATGAATACAAATGGAAAGGGTTAAGTTATTAACTACATTCATTTAATTTTAATTGTTTGTGATTGTTGTCTAAAATAATGTTTTGTCACCAGCTGGTGTCAGCATTAAGTGGCTTTGTGAAACCTTATTAAGTTGTTGGTTGCTCTGAGAAGTCCTCTTTTTAGAAGATTTTTTTTAGAAGTGCCCCTTATTAAGTTGTTGGTTGCCCTGAGAAGTCCTCTTTTTAGAAGATTTTTTTTAGAAGTGCCCCTTATTAAGTTGTTGGTTGCCCTGAGAAGTCCTCTTTTTAGAAGATTTTTTTTAGAAGTGCCCCTTATTAAGTAGTTGGTTGATCCGTTAAAGGGAGTGCATCCAGTTAAGATGGTGTTGGCTATTCCATCTTATCATTCATAAAAAAAAAAAACAAAAAAACACCGTTATCTTCTCTCATGGAGTCGTAGATGAATCTTCATGAGAGTGACACACCTAGTGTCAATCGCTTTTCACTTTTATGGTTTAAGATGGATTTGTTTATTATGGTAGAAATTGTTCTACTTCCTATTGGTTGGATCAAGTTGAATCTCAATCTCTGATAGGAAGAGATAGTTCCTTCTCTGATTGGTTGATAGTAGCAGACAACGAGGTTTGAGCTAGTATACTTTTGGCAGACACTGTTTGTGGTTGGTTTGTTTCTCTTGGTAGATAGCTATAACAGTTTTTTTTTTTTTTTTTTTTAGCTTATTTGTTATCGGGAACTGTACATTGTTGACAACTACCCAATTTGATCGCTGCTTTTTGCTGTATTTTTTTTTAACGTGGATTAGATATGAGTTTGAACAGGAACCCCCGTGAGAGTTTGTTCATGGATGGCTGTCAGCTGATCACCATACAAAGACGCTTGCCCAACCGGTGTTACTTAACAAATAATAGCGACTGTCTACCAGCTGACTGACTGGGCTGGCCCGTAGGCCTCATAACATTTAGGAGAAAATTTTACCTACTTCAACAAAACTATAAGAGCGATTGGAATGATTGGAGTGATTGGATTGACTGTATCTCTAGGGCCCTGCCAACGATAAGTGTATGTATGAAGAAAATAATGTTTCCAAAGGTCAAGATGCTATTGTAACTACCATTGATTAGTTTTCAGAAAGCCACTCATTGCTACCTTCTGGGTTCAGTTTAATTATTTTCATATTGGTGTCTTCATTATCACATTAAAATTATGTTGGCCTTCGGGCCAGCCCAGTCAGTCAGCTGGTAGAAAGTCGCTATTATTTGTTAAGTAACACCAGTTGGGCAAGCGACTTTGTAAGGTGACCAGCTGACAGCCATTCCTGAACAAACTCCACTGGAGGTCCCTGTTCAAAAATTCATGCCAAATCACGTCAAAAAATACAGCAAAAAGCAGCGATCAAATTGGGTGGTTGTCAATAAGTACAGTTCCCGATAACAAATAAAAGCTTAAAAAAAAAAAAAAAAAAAAAAATTATGTTATTTATAAAAATTGTAATTGTGCTTTATTTTGAAAATAAATTGTGGTGATAAATTTTAATTTTTTGAATTATTTTTTTAACCTTGTCCAAAAATTTAAACAAAATTTCAATACAACAAAATTATGAAAAATTAGTAAAATTATATCAGTTGTTTGTATTGAAATACATATACCAAACATGCCAAAGGTTCTACTGAAAAAAGCACCAACAAAAAATCAGGAATATGGTTAAACAAGGTCTTGATTTCATTTTTTTTATTTGTAGTATAAATTATCTTTCAACTTTAGTAATCTATACCTTTGGTGTTAGTACTTCAATTACTATTTAGGATTCTGAAAAGGTGTTTTTACAGAAAATGAATGATTAAAAACATTTATTTTCTATTGTCATTTTTAACAACATTATATCGACAGTTAGTAACAATAAAAATAATTAAGGAAGAAAAATATTTTAACATAAAAAAATATCTTCAAATATTTTTAACTGTCATTGATAATATGAAAGTCCATTCTGCGAAAAAAAAATGAAATGAAATGAATAAATTGTTACCTAAATATTTTTGCTATATCAATATTAAATTATCTCTCCAGCTGTACTGCTACACTTTCTATCAGTTTGCAGCCCAGAGTTAGCAACTGAAAAGATATTTACAATAACTATGTAATGTTATTTTAAAATACACAGTTAATTCCTTTTTATATCTTTAACATAATTTTTTTTAGCTTTTATTTCTAATTGGGCATTGTGATTTACTGACAACCACCCAATTTTATTGCGGCTTTTCGCTGTATTTTTTGACGTAATTCGGCATGAATTTTTGAACAGGGACCCCCAGTGGAGTTTCTTCAGGAATGGCTGTTAGCTGGTCACCATATAAAGTCACTTGAAAGCCAGTGTTACTTAACAAATAATAACGACTTTCTACCAGCTGCCTGAAGGCCTTCAACACAATGACATAATTATTTGTGAGCAGTAATAAGTGATTGGTTTAGTGGAGAGTGCTTGAATTTTACTCTATACTTGCAAGAATTTTCATTGGTGAGCTTTTTAATAATTTATATGAATTGTGGAGACTACTTTATCTATTAATTCTAACAGATTTTTATGAAACTGAATTTCATAAATGTGAACAATTGAGACATGTATACTAAAAAATAACATTATTAGGCACTTGGATTCTTTCAAAATGTGGTGTTACCAATGAACTGCCCATAAAAGGCAGATGGAGTGTTAAATTATTTGTACTCGATCTGCTATTTCCAGGGCTAGAAAAAATATTTTGTTTCTTATCACATGGTTACATGGTCACCCAATTATATGACTGAAGCATTTAAGAACAGAAGAGGTAGAGGTGTAAAAGACATTAGTCACAGTTATCTCCTCTAAGAGTAATGAATTTCATTATACAGCCAGACCCTAAGATGAATGAAGTGAAGGTGTCATTTGCAGGGTGCAAACTATGTGCTTTTCAGAGGACCTAACATGCTGATAAGCATACTTTTCAACTCAGTGAGGAAGGCAATGGTAAGCCACCTCATTTCTCGTTTTACTTAAAGAGCCCTCTAAAGATTCAAACCAGCCTTTCGGCTGATGGCTTAACAACCAATGAATGCTCAGGATATCGTGGATAACCATGTAACAAATGAAAAGAGAGAGAGAGATTCTGAGCAGTGTCAAGAGAAGAATTACTTATTTTATATAATACTAGCGGGTCCCGCGTGGCTTCGCCCACGCAAACGTAAACAAAGAATCAGCGTTTAAGTATACTCTCTGTATTTCATATGGGAGGGTATTTTTGCGAATTCTACCACTTAAAATAAAAATTTTGCAAAATCATTTCTTTGCGACAGCTGAGAAAACTTAAGTTGATCTATAAATCAGGACATCTCTTTTTATATAGATAGCGCCCCGTCGTGGCTTCGCCCATGCAATTTTAAGGCTATGATTCTGTATTTTAATTTGCCTATAACTTAAGTCACAAAAACTTCATTCAGTCATTTTACATAGAGACAAATACGTCCGTAAAAAACAAAATATCGTCGAAAAAAAAAATCGTTTTGACGGTTCGGTGACGGCGACAATACTGACGCGCCGGTTTTGGGACGGTGCTGGTGCTCAGTGTAGACAATGTAATTATTTTTTCAAGAAAGAATATTTTTCTGTGACTGATACTTCTCGGAATGACGGAACTGAGACTTGACGTGACGGATGTGTGTGAATCGACCCTTATCGTGAAAAAAAGAAGGATTATAATACCATACTGCCTGAATTTACATAAATAACTGTTGTTTTATTTTAATTTAAGAAAATATCTTAACCGTATGCATTTTACTGAATTGGTTGAGACAAATTTTTTTTTTTAAATTAGCGGGTCCCGCGTGGCTTCGCCCACGCAAACGTAAACGAAGAATCAGCTGTTTAAGTATACTCTCTGTATTTCTTATGGGAGGGTATTTTTGCGAATTCTACCATTTAAAATAAAAATTTTGCGAAATCCTTCCTTAGCGACAGCTTAAAAAACTTAAGTTGATCTATAAATCAGGACATCTCTTTTATAGCTCCCCGTCGTGGCTTCACCCATGCAATTTTAAGGCTATGATTCTGTATTTTAATTTGCTAATAACTTAAGTCACAAATACAATGTTTTTTGAATTACGTATAAAGAACGATTCACACGTCACCGTCACCGTCACCGTCACCGTCACGTCACCGTTCCGAAACGGAACCGGTACGGCCACTCGAAGTCAAAAATGATGACAGTATTCACACATGTACGTCAGTTTTCCTTTCGTCAAACTCCATTCAGTCATTTTACATAGAGACAAATACGTCCGTAAAAAACAAAATAACGTCGAGAAAAAATATCGTTTTGACGGTTCGGTGACGGCGACAATACTGACGCATTGGTTTTGGGACGGTGCTGGTGCTCAGTGTAGACAATGTCATTAATTTTTCAAGAAAGAATATTTTTCTGTGACTCATTGTCTTCTCGGAATTACGGAACTGAGACGTGACGTGGACGGATGTGTGTAAATCGACCCTTATGGTAAAAAAAAAAAAATATATAGAAGGATTATAATAGCATAATGCCTGAATTTACATAAATAACTGTTGTTTTATTTTAATTTAAGTTAGATTTAAGAAAATAACTTTACCGTATGCATTTTATTGAATTGGTTGAGACACATTTTTTTTAAATTAAATTTTAATTGTTCGGTTGCAAAATTCATTTTTACAATGTCAGTCAAATACATTATGTGACCTAAGCAATGAAATCCGTATCTTGAATAATAAGTAATGATACTATAAAGCATAAAAAACATATCTCTTATTATACTAATTAAAACAACTCTGAAATTAATTCCGGTTAAAATGTAAATCCAGTGTTAGGTTAAACACTACGTACAGTACAACATCCGGAGTGACAAAAGTAAACCATAGATTAAAATCGTTGTTAAAGTCAATTTAACTTCTGGGAAAATAGCTATAGTTTTGTAGTTGATCTGCTATTTTACGTTCGATAAGAATGTATATACTGGATGCAACGGAATATGCCTATGGAGGGGGTAAATGTGTGTCGGAGCAAAACCAGACATAAGCGTAGCGCTTCGCGCTGACCCGCATCTCGCATCAGTGGGGGGAATTTTTGCTATTTCTGCTCTTTAAAATCAAAATTTTGAAAAATCCTTTCTTAGTGCGCGCTTACACAACATAAGAAAGCTAACATCCAAATTTCAAGTCTGTAGCGTCAGTAGTTTCGGCTGTGCGTTGATCTATAAATGAATCACCCTGGACATGGTTGTCCTTTTATATAATAGATAAATTTCACTCACCATTACAACTGCTTTGATCCTTTCAGGTTTTGAGTTTTAGAACTTAAAAATATTTTCTTGAAAAATGCAGTAGAAATTGTAAGTGACTGTGTTAATAGACAAAAATTAGTACGATGCAACTGTTGTATAACCCATTTAGATAAATTTTTTTAACCCTTATGTACGTTGCAATCTTTTCAATTTAGAATAATAAGCAACCCCATGACCCAATGATATATTATAAAAATGATGTGTGAATGAGGGTTACTTCAGTCTTGTACAGATTTAGAAAGTATGGTTATTTGAACCCCAACCATCAAAGTATACCAGTAACCACTGTCTAGTTTTCAAATCCACGTAAAAGTAACTAACTAACTTTACTAGGATTTGAACCATGGAACCTTTGTCTCCATACATCAGCTGAGTCATGGCAACAACTTTACCATTAGACGAACCAGGTGGGTTAATTAGATGGTTAGTTAAAAAGACAGTTTTTTTATCTCCTTAGAAATTGAAGTTTTGGAGTTATATGTTTAGCCGAAGATATGTACTTGTCTCAATGTTAATATCCAGTTCCCACTTATCATACTGTTTGATAAAGCATGGTTACCATGTTAAGGAACTTTAACAATTTCTGGAAGTAACCCACATATTTTACACACATGTACACATGATTTTAGGATGCTTTTCTCCTTATTTCTGCCCATTTTATTTACTTGGTAATAGCCCTTGAAGAGATAGATGGAGGCATATCGTCCACTCAAATCCTACCCGGCCTGCTGGAAGGATACCCAGATGATGATGGTGATGAAATAAAAAAGTAAATTTAAGATAAAAAATTACTAATAGCAGCTTATCATGGCCTCATTCTGTTTCATATCTGTTATGGTATTTTAGTATGGGGTAATTCTAACATGTGTAGTATGAATAGGGTTTTTAAAATTGAAAAGAAACCTATTAGGTGTATGGTGGTAGCTAACCAGCTAACCTCATGCAGGCCACTTTTTAAGGAGCTTAAATTGCTTACAGTTCCCTCTCTCTACATTTTGAGGTGATAATGTATGTTAGGCAAAATAATTTTATTCAAAATTTCAATGTTCACGATCATAACACGAGAAATAGAAATGATTTTTATGTGGCTAATCACTCTACAAAATTGTTTGAACAAAAATCTACTTATGCAGGGAGAAAATTCATGAATAAATTACCCCATTTTTTAAAATGTGATAATTTGCATTCCTTCAAAAAAAATTTGAAAAATTATTTGATCAGTGAAACTTTTTATAGCGAACAAGAATTTCTTTCTTGATAGTAGTGATACATTGTGTGATTCTTAGATGTATTTCAGGTGTTATAACTGACATGTCCTATACTCCTCCTGGAGTCTCCAGAACGCATTAAAAAAAAAAAAAAAATTTCAACCCTTATCACATTAAGTTTATTGAGTATTTTTGAAATTTTATTAAATTTTACATGCTATTATTATTATTATTATTATTATTATTATTATAATCATAGAACCCACCAAGTCGATCTCATGGTAAAGTTGTTGGCGTGAGTCATTTGAATTTCGGAGACAAAGGTTCCTGATTCAAATCCTAGTAAAGGTAGTTACTTTAATACGAATTTGTTTACTAGAAGGTGGTTACCGCTTTGATGGTTGGGGTTCAATTAACCATACTCTCTCAGGAATAGTTGGTCTGAGTTTGTACAAGACTACACCTCATTCACACGTTATACACATTATCCTCATCTCATTGGGTCATCACAGTTGCTTATTGTTCTTAAATTAAACAGATTGCAATGTGCACACGTTAAGGATAAAAAAATTATATTATAGAATTTCTAAATAAATCTACCAGTAAATAAGTAAGAAATAAATAAAACACGAAATTCAGTAATATAATGTATACATAAACATATAAATATAAAATATTTTTTTGAATAACGTTTTCCTTTTGTACGATTATAACTTTGGTTTTATCATGAAGTTAATTTATAGGTGATATAAAAAATTATTACAGTCTCTTATAATAAATTTACAATGTTTACAGAACACATTTTGATAAGGTTAGAAAACTTTTATCTCTGATCAGGATCGGTTCCAGTAGCTAAACTAATTTCAACATTTTGGGTAGTATCTCCCATCTGTAAATCGTCATGACCGAACGTGCTATCTATACGCCGTCTTTTTGAATTTGGAGGTGGTTGACAACATAACTGTCGAAAAACACAAATATAACAACTTAGTAACGCTAACATTGCAAATGTTCCGACTGCTAATATTGCTATTAATGCCAGGCTAATTTCTTCGTCTTCTGTTACTTTCTTATCTCCCATTTCTGAAAAAAAAACAAACAAAATATTAAGTTAGAAAAATAGATCTACTTTTTAGATTCTCTTTAAGTAAAGTAAAAGTGTTTTCATGTCAATATTTTACCGGAAATACTCGTTTTTAGGCCCCTGAACCCAAACACCATGTGTTTAGCGATCAATCTGTGTGAACAAAATTTTTTTTATAACTGCATCCAGGAGACCCCAAAGGAGAGTAAAGGAGTAAGGAGAGTTAGGAGGTCAGTATATCAAGATAAAACTGATAAGTTAAAATTTTAACATAATATGATAAATACATTGTTGTTGTTTAGGTCATCAGCCAAAAGGCTGGTTTGAACCTGTAGAAGTTTTACTACGTAAAACGAGTAGTGAGGTGGTTTACCATTGCCTTCCTCACTGAGTGGAAAAGTACGCTTATTAGCATGCCGGGCCCTCTGAAAAGCACATATTTTCTACTCTGCAAATGACACTTTCAATTCATTCACCACAGGGTCTGGCTGTATAATGAAATTCATTACTTTCAGAGGAGATAACTCTGATTAGTGTCTTTTACACCTCTACCTATTCTGTTCTTAAATGATTCAGTCATGTAATTGGCTGACCATGTAATAAGAAACAGAACTATTTATTTTAGCCCTGTAACGAACAGATTGAGTGTAAATAATTTGACACTCCACCTGTCTGGTATGTGCAGTGATAAATACATTACTTACCAATATTTATTACCACTACTACCTTGATTACTTCAATAAGCATGTCATCGACCAATTTGTATTAATAAAATACACACTTTTTAGTTCAGAATTTAAGTTCGTTTAGAAAAAGATAAAAAATTCTAGTTGATTTATGAAACATTTTACAGTTTACATGAATTCATTTCTAAATACAGTCAATTCTGGATAATTAGGGCATATCGGGACCGGAGCATTTTGGCCCAATTAAACGGCTGGCCCTAATAAACAAATTCGTAAATTGTGGAGTATACGATACTGTATTTTATTAAAATTATCACATACATAAGTTTTAAATGCAAGTTCTATCCATATACAAACGGAACAAATAAAAGGGAAATCAGAACAATTATTAACTTTTTAGCAAAACCTTCTGCCTTGGTTTTAAGCATTGGACTATTAACACTAATACTTTGCGAAGTTACAATAGCAAACCATTCATTCAACGCTTCTCAAAAATTGGATCCTTCCTTAACGTTTTCTTTTCTGAGATGTTCCATGATCTTTTAATACCCACTCTTGGCGTATTTTATTTTCTTGGAGCACGATATAAGCTATCGTAATTTTCGGTACACCGGTTAGTTCCGATAGTTTACGTTGGCTTAAGTTAGGTGGATACGTTTTTATTTTGTCGACAAGCTTTTTTCGTTCACATAGTTTTATCGTTACGCGAAATTTAACTCACGAAGACGTTGATAGCAGGTACTGTACTGTAAGCCTACGCATAAAAATATCAACAAAATGTGTGAAATTAATAGGAATTAAAAAAATAAAAAAGTATGCCTGTAGGTAACAAAACAACCAGACTCGAAAAACAGTGTGTTATAGTGCACTCATGAAATCACAAAAACTGATGAAAAGCATGGAATTACCAACGTTCTATGTATGTATGACAAGTAATAGTAACAACTAACCATAAGTTGCGAGGAGGCTTCACAGCTTGTAAAGTTGGGCATAACTAGTGGATATGACTCGCTGAAATTTGTGCAATGATGATTGTGTAGCCTACACATTGTACTGTAAATAACATCTTTATTATGACTGATGTGTGATTAATGTTGTATATCTGTCGAATTGTTTACTTTACTAGCTCTATCCTTCCTATTACCTTATCTTGCCGCTTAAAACCACGTGTTGTTCGTCGCTGGCCTGTAATGGTTTTAATAAAACACATATATGTACATACATCAGATTGGCCCCAATAAGCGGCATCATGGACCGAATAAACGAAAAACTTATTAGTGTAAAATCCCGTTCTGTATTTGTTCATTAAATAACTGCCCCAAAAACCGGCTGCCCCAATTAACCAGTGGACCAATTATCTGGAATCGACTGTAGTTTCAGTACTTTAAAATATATAGTTTTCTAATTAAATGTAACTTAGAGGCAATTTGTGTATTCTTGTTGATTTACACGCTAATTGAAGTAAGGAAGGTAATAGTAGGCCCTAGTAATAATTAATTGATAAGAAATGAATTTAACAAAAAAAAACTGAATCATTTAAGAACAGAAGAGGTAGAGGTGTAAAAGATACTAGTCAGAGTTATCAACTCTGATAGTAATAAATTTCATTAAACAGCCAGACCCTTTGATAAATGAAGTAAAGGTGTCATTGACAGGGTGGAAGAAGATGCTTCACCAAACTAAAAAAGAAAACCCTAACGGAAGGTGCCCCAAAAACAGAAAGGAGAATCCTAAGGACGTGCATAGGGGAAAGAAACACCAAAAAGACGGGATCTGGATGTTACAACCCAACAACCAACTTTACAAAGAAATATATCCAATAACGGACATAATGAGAAAGAAACGTATTTGCTTCTACAAACATCTCCTAAGAACACCAGTAACAAGAATAACAAGAAAAAAACGAAATACTAAAAAAACTAAAACATCCACCTCGACCAACCATCCTGGATCAAAGCAATCAATCACAAGTGACATGATCTATAAAACAAGACTGAAGAGTTAAAGACATTTCACAACAAAAACACAAGATTCAAAATTAAAAAGCAAGAAAACAGAGTTTGTTCATAGACAGAAAGAACAATAAGATCGGCAAACATGAAAAAGAACTGGATCAAAATAGGAATCCAAAATTTTGATTAAGTGGTACAATGAGGCCATAAAAGCACAGAAAAGTCGCATCGACAGGTTGGTCATAAGCGGCTACTGTGAGTTTTGGCACTATAACGGTGATTATTAACGTGTTAAAATTATCAAACCCTAGCCGGGAATCAAACTCTGGACCATTCGCTTAGTAAGCTAGCGCGCTAATCACTACGCCACAGAGGTGGTAATATTTTAATTTTGTTTTTATACTAGTATATTAGAAATAATACTCTCAAAGATTCAAAATTCCTTTTAATAATTCATGATAAAAAAGTTCTTGAAAAATAAGAAGGAGCTAACAAAATGTAGCCTACGTTCTTTATGACCTAATAAAATAAAGCACTAGACTTAAATGCTATTAAAAACGTGTCACTCGTAAGAGAGTACCTACTTAAAAATTTTATAAGAAAATAAAACGTTACCAAGCTCCTGACTGCATAAAATTACACTAATTATGTGTCAAAACGGCTACTTTTTATGATAATTGCGCCGGAGCTAGGCGTTGGCTTAGTGATAGTATAAGTGGGATAATTATATTCCACTCTAGGAAGAGTACTGAATAACAGAAAAATCTAATAACGGTTATCAAAAAAGAATGGTGCAGTTTCGAACATGGTTTAAAGAAAAACCGAATTACTTTATTCGTCTAATTTGTCGTCTCAAACAGTTTTTTTACATAATTAATAAATTTCAACATGTGCTCCCTTAGTCGCTTGACAAATGTCCAAACGATACTCAACTTCTCTCCAAACATTCGTTAAAATTTCATCGGTTATGGTTGTCATTGCTTCATTAATCCTGTTTTTTAAGTGGTTCAGGTCGCGAATTTTTTGTGAATAAACAACGCTTTTGATGTACCCCCATAAGAAAAAAATCACAAGGTGTCAGGTCTGGACTCCTTGGAGGCCACAGCATAGGTCCTTGCCGGCCTATCCATCGATCTCCTAATTTTTCGTTCAAAGCGTCCGTCACCAATGCACTGAAGTGTGGGGGAGCGCCATCTTGTTGGAAATGAAGTTGATGAATGTTTCTAGTTCATCTAGCTGAGGAAAGCAATAATAACTCGAAAACATTCATCCACACAAGGCATCTTTGAATTAACTATTTTCGGTCTAGTATCGCTACATATAATGTTGTTGTTGTTTAGGTCATCAGCCGAAAGGCTGGTTTGAACCCGTAGAAGTTTTACTAAGTACATCGAGGAGTGAGGTGGTTTACCATTGCCTTCCTCACTGAGTGGAAAAGTACACTTATCAGCATGCCAGGCCCTCTGAAAAGCATATATTTTCCACTCTGCATATGACACTTTCACTTCATTCACCACAGGGTCTGGCTGTATAATGAACTCCATTACTTTCCGAGGAGATAACTCTGATTAGTGTCTTTTACACCTCTACCTCTTCTGTTCTTAAATGATTCAGTCATTTAATTGGCTGACCATGTGATAAGAAACAGAACTATTTATTTTAGCCCTGCAACTAACAGATAGAATGTAAATAATTTGACACTCCACTGGTCTGTTATGGGCAAACGTATAATGTTATCAACCTCTAAATTAGAAAATGTAAACAGAGCTAAATTTCCCGGCCGCCGATCCTTTAACACAGATATCCGAAAATCCCGGACTGTCCGGGCTAATCTAGGACGTATGGTTAACCTACTTATACTGTAATATGTTGTTTACATCAGCCAAAAAGCTGGTTTGAACCTCTAGAGCGTTTACTAAGTAAACCGAGGGATGAGGGGGTTTTTATTGGCTTCCTCACTGAGTGGAAGAGTATGCTTATCAGTATGCCAGGCTCTCTGAAAAGCATCTACTGTCTGTCTATAACTTGATGGCCTCCCGCAGAGAGAAGCAGAATCAGCCCTCTACTAGCCTTCTCAATAACACTTCATTATGTACCAACTTAAGCGAGACAATCGACAGGAACAACATTTTGCTGGGCAAGACAGAATCGAACAAGTGGAAGCCTATAATTATCTGGGAACCCGAGTCAATTGCAGTGCAAGCCACCTGCCAGAAATAAAGATCAGAATTGAAAAGGCCAGGACAGCATTCCAAAAAATGAGACCTCTTCTATCGGCCCGCGACCTGAGCCTCGAAACCAGGACCCGCCTCTTGAAGTTCTACGTCTTTCCCATCCTCTTGTATGGGATAGAGGCGTGGACACTCACCAAAGAATGTGAGACCCGTCTACAAGCGTTTGAAAGGTGGACCTACCGGAGGATGCTTCGAATACCGTGGACGGACAGGGTCACAAATATGGAGGTCCTCAGAAGAATGGGGAAAGAGCTGGAAATCCTGCAGAGCGTAAAGATAAGAAAACTGACATACCTTGGACACATCATGAGGGGGCCTAAATATGAGATTCTGAATCTCATAATTCAAGGAAAACTGGTTGGTAAACGCTCGGTGGGACGCAGACGAATATCCTGGTTAAGAAACCTGAGAGAAGCGTTTAACTGCTCGTCGCATGACCTTTTCAGAGCAGCAGTGGACAAGGTAATACTGACCATGATGATAGCCAACCTTCGTAATGGAGAAGGCACCTGAAGAAGAAGAATGTACCCACTCCAATGTACTAGTTAGTAGTAGTACACAATGAAATGTTATTGAGAAGGCTAGTAGCGGGCCGATTCTGCTCCTCTCTGCGGGAGGCCATCAAGTTGTAGACAGACAGTACTTTCCACCCTGAAAATTACATCTTCACTTCATTTACCACAGGGTCTGGCTGTATAATGAAATTCATTATTCTTAGAAAAGATAACTGTGACTAGTGACTTTTACACATTTACCTCTTCCGTTCTTAAATGCTTCGGTCATATAATTGGGTGACCATTGTCCCAGAAGTTCGTAAATAAAATTCTCTTTAAAATTCAAAGCTCTTTATTAAAGTTTCTTGATAAATATCATAAAATTCTTAAAAAGTATTAAAACTCCTTTAAAATTCCGCTCCAGCAAATCTTCTAAAATTATTTGTTATTTCTAAATAATATTTTTTTTTTTTAAAATCCGCAAACTTTTTTCTATTTTTAAAAAGTGTAAATTGCACCTCACTCCTTAAAACTTTTAAAATAGAATGAATTAACAATCCATTTTATTAATATGTTCTTTTTTTTTTTTCTTTAAAATTTTTTTTTTTTTTTATTATTCTTGTTGCTCGCATCTGAGGGTGGTAAATCATCTGTTGTTTATTTTGAGTGTGTGAATGTGTATGTTTATGTTATGCGTGAGCGTATTTAGTTTGTCATTTGTATGTACGTGTGCGTTATTGTTTGTGTGCATAAGTGTCTCCTATTACAATCTCCCCCCCCCCCCCGGGGAGTATGCATAATCAAAAAGTATGGATAAGCAAAAAAGGGGTGGGTGCTGAAATGTTAAAAAAAAGGTGAGTACGTAGCAGTTGTCGGCCTGAGACGGTAAAATTCGTTCATTCGGGGCCCCTTTCAATAATACATTCATACAGCATGCAAACAGCATTTAGTTTTTTGTTACAATCATCTCAAGCTCGAGTATCGCGACAGACATCACCGAAAAAGTAGTTTATTTTTTTTTTTTTTGAGCAAATTATGTAACCTTTTTAAGGTTAGAAATGTGTTCTTTAGTTATTTCCCCTCCAATAGTCTTACGGAGTAAGGCTGTAACTGGAGTGGAGAAGCCGATGATATAAAATGGTTCAGACCATCGGTATGCCATTTTTGCACAAATATTTTTCCGTTTCGAACTTACGGGGTGAGTTTTAAGCAAAACTTTATCTCCCACCGAAAACGGATTGGGGTGGCGCATAGCATTATATCGGCGCGCCATATCATGATGAGATTTAATTAGTTTTCTTCTAATGTCACACATCATGTTACTTGAACGTACAGGATTTCTATGAAGGATATCTTGGATATTCCATGCTCTATCCAACGGTGTTTGAGCTGGAAAAGTATGCAATATATCAAATGGACATTCCCCATGCGCGTTATGTTGAGCCATATTGAAGGCTAATTGAAACCAAAATAGAGATTTATCCCAGGTTGTTTGAGTAGTTGCATGGTATGCAATAAGAATAGACCGAAGATTTCGGTTTAATCGTTCGGCGTGAGATGGTTGCGGATGGTAGGGGGAGAGAGTGGTTCGTTTTATGCCTAGATTGAAACAAAAGTTTTTAAACATTATTGAATTAAAATTTTTAGCATTATCTGTGACGATTAACCTCGGGATGGAGTAATTTTGAAAAATACGTTTTAATTCTTCTATAATGGAGGATGTATTAGTGTTTTTTAATGGAGCTAACCATGTAAATTTTGAAAAACTGTCTACCACCACTAGAATATATTTATATCCTTGGTTGGTTTTTGGTAGGCTGCCTACCGTATCAATAAACAGTGTATCAAATGGTGTTGTCGGAACTCTAGAACTGAGATTTCCCCATTTATAATTCATTCCAGGTTTGCTGCGTTGGCAGGTTGTACAAGCATTCACTTTTAAAGGAATTTCTCGATATATAGCCGGCCAATAAAAATACCGTGTAATTTTGTGTATAGTTTTATCGACACCTAAATGTCCACCGATTTCCGAATGATGAAAGTATTTAAATACTAAATCTTTTAAGGAATTGGGGAGAACGATTTTGGTTGGATTATTGTTTTTATCTTTTAAACATAGGACTCCTTTGGATAAACAAAATTTATTACCCATTTGTTTTTTTTGTTGAAGGATAAAGGTATCCTGTTCCTGATGTTGTCTTATGTCTGTAAAAGATAGGGGGAACTGCGATAATAAAGTATTAATATAAGATATATCTTTTGAGATATCTTCATTATTTAAATCGTACATCCTCGATAATGCGTCCGCCACATTATTATCCGAACCACGGATGTGATTAATTTTAAATTTAAAAACAGATAACCGAAGTAACCATCTAGCTAATCTACCCAACTGTTTTGGTCTGGAAAGAAGCCAGGCTAAGGCTTGATTATCGGTTTCTAAAAGAAATTCACGATGTGCTAAATAGGTCCTGAAATGATCTGTTGCAAAAACAACTGCAAGACACTCTCGCTCATATGCAGAAAACTTCCGTTCTGCCTCTGTTAATGTTTTGGAAGCGTACGCTATGGGTCGTCTAGACCCTTCTTGTTCCTGAAGCAGTACAGCTCCTAGACCTGTATCAGACGCATCCGTCTGTAAAATGAAAGTTTTGGAGAAGTCTGGTATTGCCAATACCGGGGGATTAGCAATTGCCTGTTTAAGATCTTCAAACGCGATTTTTTGTGAGTCTCCCCAGATAAACTGAGTATTTTTACGACGCAATTTATTCAGGGGTTCGATTCTATCAGCATAATTTTTGATAAATTTAGAAAAATAATTAATCATACCACAGTATCGATGTACTTGTTTGACTGACGTAGGTTGCGGGTACTCCAATATTTTTTGTGTCCTAGTTGAGTCTATAGAGACTCCTTTGTACGATAAAGTGTGTCCAAGAAACGGTATTTCATTCACGGCAAATGTTACCTTCTCAGGATTAACTGTAATGCCAGCCTTCCGCAAAATCGACAATACTATTTTAATGTGTTTCACATGTTCTGGAAAACTTTTGGAATATATTAATATATCATCCATGTAATTAAATACAAATTTATATTTAATGTTTTTGAATATTGTATTCATAAGACGTGTTAAAACTTGTGCGCCAGTCGACAAACCAAAAGGTAATCTCTCATATTCGTATAAGCCGTCCGGGGTACAAAACGCGGTGATTTGACGGGATTTTTCTGTCAATGGTATTTGATGGTACGCTTGCGCTAAATCTAATGTACTGAACCATCGTGCATTGGAAAACCATTGAAAAGCATGATTTATATTCGGTAAAGGTTGGGCCTCTGAGTCAATTATTAAGTTGACTTGGCGATAATCTACGACTAAACGACTCGTGCCATTTGGTTTTGGAATCAAAAACGCTGGAGATGAATAAGGCGAAACACTTTCTCTAATTACTTTATCTTTTAATAATTTATCAATTTGTTGTTTCATTTGAAGTGTTTTTATTGGATTTAAGGGATAGGGTCTAGATTTTATAATTTCACTATTTTTAAGTATAATATCATATTTTAATACGTGGGTACAACCTAATTTAGTAGTGAGTACGTCAGGAAATTCCTTACATAAATTATTAATTTTATTTTTAATATACTCACTTTGTTCCACATTATTAATCTGATCTGGGTATAAATTTATTAGATGAAAGTTTTGATTTTTCAACCAATCAAAAGTTATCACAGACCTTGTGGCGTTAAATATTGCACGTGTTTTTTGTAGGAAATTCATTCCAAGTATTATTTCGTGCTGTATTTTTGTTAATACTTTAAAATTTATTTTCCATGATATATTTTGTAGGTTAATGTTAATCCAGACCTGTTTATTAATTTCTAGAGGAAATCTATCAGCTGTAAGGCAAATTGTCTTAATATTTTCCTCTTTTATAATCGCCTTCTTAGCTTTTAAAAATTTATACATTTGTTGGTTAATAATGTTATGCGTGGAACCAGAATCAATAAGGGCATTAAATATATTATTTTTGATTTTTATTGATAAAGCTTTCAAAGTATAATTACTGTTTAACCTTTGTTCTTTTATCTTTAAATGTTTACATGCGTTATGTTTACAAACACGCATCATATGACTATGTTGTGCGCATTTGTGAACATTCAGTTTTTTTGGAACATGGTTATTTCCTTTTTGCTGCAAAAGTTTACAATTTCTTTTGATATGACCTAATTTATGACAATAAAAACACTTCAAAGTTGTTGCAGACATTTGTGATCTGATTTTATTGCATGCTGTATCTTTTAATGTGTTTTGTTTACCTTGGGTAGGTACTGTGTTATTTACATTGTTTATGACGCTTGTATTATTCATTTTTGATAAATCGATGTCATTAAGAGTTCTAGCATAAACTCTTTCATAGACATAGGCATCTAATTTATTAAAATCTTGTAAGTTATTGGGTTTGCCGATTATACCTATGTGTGTGGCATATATTTCATTTAAACCCGTTAAAATTATATTAATTAACTCACCTTCTGTTAAATCTAATCTTAATACGAGGGTTGTCCAAAAAGTAAGTTTCCCTAATATTTATGTTGAAGTAGAAGTGATGCATGCATATATCGCGCACAGGGAATTTTAGTATGGGTGTATTGGCATCACTTGCAACCGGTCCGGCGACCACTGAATGCTCAGTAGTCAGTAAACAGCATACCGTAATGGAGACTCCACTTCGTTTTGCCGCCAGTTGTGAAATACGCGGTGTTATTCGTTTTTTCACTGCAAAAAATGAATCGGCTGTAGAAATTCATCGCCAGTTATGCAGTGTTTATGGTGAAGATGTAATGTCAATTCAAATGGTTCGTCGTTGGCGACAAATGTTTATTGAAGGCAGAGAAAATGTTCACGATGATGAAAGAAGTGGCCGACCTGAGACTACCCGCCAAGCCGACGTCGTTACAGCTGTGCGTGAGGTCATTGACTCCGACAAGCGGCTTACGCTAGACGAAATCATGATTGCACTGCCACCAAATATTGAAATTAGTCGATCCAGTCTTCACAATATCATGGTTGAAGACCTTCAACTTTCAAAAGTGTGTGCAAGATGGGTCCCGCGATTATTGTCAGACATCCATAAACAAAAACGTTTAGCAGCTGCTCGATGTTTTTTGCAATTGTTTAAAGATGAGGGCGACACCATATTTTCAAGAATAGTTACTGGTGATGAAACGTGGGTCCACCATTCAACTCCCGAAACCAAACGTCAGAGTATGGTATGGCAAAAAAAAGGTGAGAAAGGTCCCAAAAAAGCGAAAGTGACTCAGTCGGCAGGAAAAGTGATGGCTACTGTTTTTTGGGACTGCCGCGGAGTATTACTGATTGATTATCTACCTCGTGGAACAACAGTTAATGCAGAACGTTATTGTGAATTGTTGACCAATCTTCGTCGCGCCATTCAAAACAAACGGCGTGGGCTTTTGTCACGCAAAGTTCTGCTCCTTCATGACAACGCCCGACCACATACGGCTTGTGCAACAGCTGAGCTTCTTGCTAAATTCAAATGGCAAATTTTTGATCATCCTCCATACTCTCCAGACCTTGCACCTAGTGACTTTCATCTGTTCCCGCAGCTTAAAAATCATCTGGGCGGTCGGCACTTCGCTAATGAAGACCAATTGAAACATGAGGTCGATAACTGGTTCAAAAATTCGGCGGTAGAATGGTATGACAAAGGAATAAAGAAACTGTTGCCAAGGTACGAAAAATGTTTAGAATTAAATGGAGATTATGTAGAAAAATAAGTAAATGTAAACAAAAATAAATATATATTATTCGAAATATTTTGTTTTTTTTTTAAATTTTTTCTTGGCTAGGGAAACTTACTTTTTGGATACCCCTCGTACATCATGATTTTCTAAAATTTCTCTCATGTATTCCGCAAGGGTCTCCGTTTGTGACTGGTTTCGGTATAATAATTTTAATTTTAATATTTCTTTCATTTTTGGTGTGATCAATTTGTTTACTAAATCTCTATGAAATTGATCGAAATTATGATTATTTCTAATAGAATTTTCAAAAATTTGTTCGGTGAAACCGGTCATAAACGGAGTTAACAACACCAAGGGTAAATCAACTGCATAACGTTTCTGTATCTGTTTAATAATTTTGATATTTCGTACTAACGTGTCAATGTCACGTCCATCAGTAATAGTCAATTGTTTTAATTCGTTTTCTATTGGATTTGCAATTTTTGTCCAATTAAAGTTCAATTCGCGTTGTAAACACACGGGATTATTGTTACCTACGGGATTTGGTATTAATATGTCAGGGATTTCGTTTCTAAGAACAGGATTTTGCATTTCTGGGTGATGCATAAGATTAATTTGATCATAATTAAGATTTCCTTGTTGTTGATCAGGTAAGAAATTATTCCCTAAATGTGCCTCTTCAGGATTTAAGTTTTGCTCGAAATTAGGTCCAACTTCGAAATTATGCAACCCATTAGCCTTCCAAATACCAAATCCCTCTCTTAAATTTTGAAAGCCTACGACTTTATCTGGTTTGTTGGGTAATATGAATGTTAATATTTTGTTAAGCCGATCATCAAAAATTTCGGCATTATACTTTTCTAATTCATTTAAATTTTCTACGTTTCGTAACTTTACTAAATAGTTTTGACACTCTGTCAGTTGTTTGTCCATGTCAAATCTATGTAATGTAGTTAAATCGATTTGTCGTCCGTTATCTAAGAGTTTTTGTAATCTTTGCCTTTTTTGTCTTACGTTTCCTGTTGTTGTGCTTTTCCGTATTCTGAGTTGGAAGTTAAGGTTTGTTTCGTCTAGTTTAGTGGGATCAAGAATCGGTGCTACCTGTCTATTCATGTTTCTATTTGTTTTGTTTGTTGATGATGATTATTTATGTATGTGTAATAGATGACTTACCGGTCGACGTCGGTATACCTGTCAGATGCGAGTTCTTTATAATTTAGTTTTTTTTTTATAAATTTTAGAAGATTTGTTGTTTTATTTTTGATCTTTCTCTTTGTCTTTTTCTTGGCCTTTGACTAATCTTGTTATGTGTTTTTGATGAATTCTTGTTGATGAATCCTTCCTTTTTGTTTATTATTTTAATTTCTTTCCCAAATATTATGTTACTGAATTTATTTATTGGAATTTTTCATTAAGTATCCTGGTCACGGCACCATTTTTGTCCCAGAAGTTCGTAAATAAAATTCTCTTTAAAATTCAAAGCTCTTTATTAAAGTTTCTTGATAAATATCATACACATAAATATCAGACACTCTTAACAACAAAAAAGCAACTGGAAGCAGACAAGAAAACTCGACATAAAGTATGGATGACAAAGGAAATTCTTGATCTAATGGATCAAAGAAGAGAAAGCAAGGGACAAGATCGAGGAAGGTATATTGCATTGCAGAGAGGGATACGTTCTAAAATAAGAGTAGCTAAAGAAAAGTGGATGAATGAAAGGTGTCAGGAGATTGAGGAGTTCCAGAGCAAACATGACAATTTCAATCTGCACAGGAAAATTGATGAATTGGCGAACAGACGACCTAAGAGGAACACTGGTGTTTTGCTGGATGAAGACGGTAACTTGATCTCCTCTACCTCTGATCAATTGAAAATTTGGGAGAGATACTTGGAAGGACTCTTTGAAGACAATCGTACAGAAGAGCATGGTGTTACCGCAACAGATACAGGTCCAAGTATCCTTAGAAAGGAGGTGAGAAATGTCATTAACAAAATGAAGCCTGGAAAGGCTCCAGGACCAGATGAAGTTAATGCAGAACTTCTGAAGACCTTGGATGAGGAGGAGCTTGGAACTCTGACATCTTTGTTCAACAGGATATATCAGACTGGTATCATTCCCAAGGACTGGCTTAAATCGACATTCATTCCACTGCCAAAGAAGACAAATGCCAAACGTTGTGAAGAGTATCGCACAATTAGTTTGATGAGTCACATACTTAAGCTTTTCTTAAAGATAATACATGATCGGGTTTTTCGAAAATGTGAGGAGGTTATGACCGAGACTCAATTTGGATTTCGTGGAGGACTTGGTACTAGAGATGCACTGTTTGCTATACAGGTTCTCACTCAGAGGTGTCAGGATGTCGACAGAGGTGTATTCATGTGCTTCATTGATTATGAGAAGGCGTTTGACCGAGTGCAGCATGCTAAAATGTTGGAAATCTTGCAGCGGGTGGGTCTTGATGGACGTGACATTCGAGTAATTGCAAATTTATATTGGAGTCAACGTGCAAACATAAAAATTGGCGATGACGGGTCGGAGGAGATCCTAATTCGGCGGGGAGTTCGTCAGGGGTGTGTATTGTCTCCAATGCTCTTCAACCTTTATTCGGAGGCCATCTTGTCAGAGGCCCTGGAGGGATGTGGACGTGGCATCAGGGTAAATGGTTTGGAAATCAACAACCTGCGATATGCAGATGACAC
This sequence comes from Catonia carolina, assembly GCA_035578175.1. Taxonomy (NCBI): domain Eukaryota; kingdom Metazoa; phylum Arthropoda; class Insecta; order Hemiptera; family Achilidae; genus Catonia; species Catonia carolina. The sequence goes on along the minus strand of JAQMRL010000005.1, from coordinate 9,667,122 downwards.
AGTCCTGATGGCTGGAAGTGCTGAGGATCTGCAGACATTGTTGGACCATGTGAATTTAGTCAGCAACGCTTATGGTTTGAGAATGAATATCCACAAGACAAAGTTCCTGGTTGTCAGTAGACGTGAAGTAAATGCTGTCCTTTCGGTTGATGGTAGTGTGGTTGAGCGAGTCAAGTTCTATAAGTATCTTGGGTGTCTCTTAATGAGAGATGGGACTTTAGTCAGGAGATCAGGGCCCGCATTGAACAGGCAAGAGCTGTATTCATAAAAATGAAAAATTTGCTTTGCAATAGAGAACTCAACCTCAATACAAGACTTCGCATACTCAGATGTTACGTAATTCCTGTACTCATTTATGGTCATGAGGGATGGATATTGACTAAGTCCTTGGAAAGGAAATTGGAGGCGTTTGAGATGTGGACTTACCGGCGGATGCTCCGCATCTCATGGAAGGATAAAATTAAAAATGGGGAAGTTCTAAGCCGTTTGAATAAAAATACAGAACTTCTTTTCAATATCAAAAGATGGAAACTCCAATATTTTGGCCATATAGTACGGAATAAAAAATACCACCTACTGCAGTGCATCATGGAAGGCAAAATTGAGGGTAAACGAAGACCGGGGAGAAGGAGAATTTCTTGGATGGGGAACCTGCGGGGGTGGTTTGGGACCACCTCAGTTCAACTCTTCAGAGCGGCTGGTTCCAAGGTTAGAATCATGATGATGATCGCCAATCTCCGACGCGGAGCAGGCATATAGAAGAAGAAGAAGATAAATATCATAAAATTCTTAAAAAGTATTAAAACTCCTTTAAAATTCCGCTCCAGCAAATCTTCTAAAATTATTTGTTATTTCTAAATAATATTTTTTTTTTTTAAAATCCGCAAACTTTTTTCTATTTTTAAAAAGTGTAAATTGCACCTCACTCCTTAAAACTTTTAAAATAGAATGAATTAACAATCCATTTTATTAATATGTTCTTTTTTTTTTATTTATTATTCTTGTTGCTCGCATCTGAGGGTGGTAAATCATCTGTTGTTTATTTTGAGTGTGTGAATGTGTATGTTTATGTTATGCGTGAGCGTATTTAGTTTGTCATTTGTATGTACGTGTGCGTTATTGTTTGTGTGCATAAGTGTCTCCTATTACACCATGTGATGAGAAACAAAACTATTTTTTGTAGCCCTGGAACTAGCAGATAGAGTGCAAATAATTTAACATTCACTTGCTGGTTAAGGTCAACTTATAATATATAAAATAAATAAAATATTATTCCTTTACTATCTCAATAGAATGCAATTTAAAAGATCCGTCATTAATACTGTAATAAAAGTAATATTCTCAAAACGTACAAAAATGAGGTGAAACTGGAAAAAGCAATTAACCAGTTTATTTATTGCACCACCCTGAAGCTAGGCAACTGCTTTTATAATTATTTATAAATATAGTCTTAAAGAAAAAACAAAATAAAATTGAGAAAGAAAAGAATAATATTCCTCACTACCAGAAATTAATAGTGTTGGCTACGTTAGCAACCCTAGTAGATGTACATTTACTAGCTATAACTCAGTTTTTTAACGTTTTCATCATAAATTTTATTTCTTTTCTTAAAGTTACTTTTTATAATACCACTGAACACGTACAGAAGAAAAGTCATAACTTTGAAATAAGCAAAGTTTTCAATGACTCAGGAAAATACTATAAGAAAAACTAATGAAACGCTTTTAAGTTTTTATTGGTGAAAATTTTTTAAATATTTTTATCTATAATTTTGTTTTGTCCGTCCGTCCGTCACATCAAGATGTCAGAAACTACAAGAGATAGCAACAAACGGTTTTAGGATTCGCAATCTACACAAAAATTAGTGGACCTAAATTGGGTTTGACGTTCCGGTTTTGATCAAAAAAAGCCTAAAACCACAAGTCCAAAAAATCAAAGTCAGAAACTATAAGAGATATTAATAAAAGGTTTCCGGATTCGAAATCTATACAAAAAGTTAGTGAGCCTCGATTGAGTTTTAAGTTCCATTTTTGACCGGAAGTGGCCCAAGACCGGAAGTCAAGAAATCAAGCCGGAATTCGGAAACATAAATAGTATCATTCGATTTCTCTTAAAGAGTAGATACAGAAATCATTGGGTTTGAAGCTCCGGTTCTGACCGGAAATGGCCCAAAACCGGAAGTTAATAAATCAAATTCGGAATTTGGAAACAAAAATAGTATCATTCGATTCCTCTTAAAGAGTAGATACAGAAATCATTAATGGTTTTTGCCGTAAGTCAAAGATAAGACTTTTTAAAAATTGCAACCAGTCATAAGACGCGTCGTCTGATAAAAAGGGATTTTTAAAACTATAAACACTAAAAGGTATCATAAATATCTATCTGTTTTATTATACAGTATACAATCTAGTAAGAGCCGGCCGCATCGGCGTAGTTGGTAACGTGCTCTCCTCTCATCATGCGGTCTTGGGTTCAAATCCCATTCAGGCACGGCATATTTTCATACGTTACAAAAAATTATTTCATCTTTCACAGTTACAACCCAATGTCGTCGGTAATGACCACAGTAGTTGATGCGACGTTAAATAAACAAAGAAAAAAATCTAGTAAGAGTAAACAACCCACCGGGTTGGTCTAAAGGTAAAGTCGTCGCCAAAATCAACTGTTTAACAGCTGATTTTCGGAGACGAAGGTTCCTGGTTCAAATCCTAGAAAAGGTAGTTACTTTTATACGGATTCGAATGCTAGACAGCGGTTACCAGTGTACTTTGATGGTTGGGGTTCAATTAACCATACTCTCTCAGGAATGGTCGACCTGAGTCTGTTCAAGGCTACACCTCATTTACACGTCATACATATCATCCTCATCTCATTGGGTCATGGGGTTGCTTATTGTTCTGAATTGAACAGACTGCAACGTACACACATTAGGGATAAAAAAAGATTAAACAACCGTACAATTTTATATTAGGTATAATAGCAACCGCCAGTCGCTCCGCTTCAAGGCAAACTAAACTTAAAGCGTTTAACTTCGCACAAAACCTTATACGTTGGAATCAATATCACATCTGTACAATTAGGCTCCGGCTCCACGTACGATATTTTAACGCATGTATCTGTGTTAAACTGATAGACTAAAAACCGATCGTGTACCCCGGCTCCACGTAAGTTTTCAAAACTTATGGAAGTCGTACTTATATCGGAGGCAAAACGCAACAACCTGACTCCACACACGACGTTCTACTGCACGATATTTCTGCGCGGGAGTTATGAGTTGCCTTTCGTTCTACGTGGGTTATATTGTGATACAGTATTGTTGTTTCCTTGGACGAGATCATGGCTAATTGAATTTAAATTCAATAATTGCTTTGTCGTTGTTACTTATACGCCGATGTCGACAACGACAACTAAGAAAGCCAAAAAAGTGGTGGATACATAGTGTCGTTAAATTCCTTTTAAAGAGTAGATTCAAAAATCACTAACGGTTTATAAGAGAAACCCAACGTAAGGGGAGGTTTTCAATTCTTCAGGAGAAGTTTAAATTATATCCTAATAAACTTTCGCTGTTTTATTTTTATAGTTTTCGTTGCCTAAATCATACACGCACGGATGCTTCTCTACTTTAAAAATTAAAATTTCGCTATCTATTTCCGACATTTCGTATCGAAAAATAGCAAAACCGAGAAAATTACAACACAATATTACCAATAGGAGGCTTAATAAACAATGTAAAATAAAAAATTGCCGCCTCCGTGGCGTAGTGGTTTGCGCGCTATCCTACTACGTGTAGGTCCCGGGTTCGATTCCCGGCTAGAATCTGGAAATTATTACGTGCCAACACCCATCGTTACAGTTTCTTAACCCAAGAAATCGCTAATAACCACGCTTTTAATGCAACTGTAAATACAAGAAAAACAACCTAATTTTAATTATGAGTGAATGCCCTGCTCAAAACGGGCAGGTGGAGTGTTATTTTAATTTCACTCTATCTGTTTGGTCCAGGGCTAAAAAAAAATAGTTCTGTTTCTTATTACATAGTCAGCCACTTATATAACTGAACTATTTAAGAACAGAAGAGGTAGAGGTGTAAAAGACACTAGTCCGAGTTATCTCCTCTGAGAGTAATGAATTTCTCTATGCAGCCAGACCCTGTGGTGAATGAAGTGAAGGTGTCATTTGCAGGGTGGAAAGTGAGTGCTTTTCGGAGGGCCTGGGATGCTGATAAGCATACTCTTTCAACTCAGTGAGGAAGGCAATGGTAAACCACCTCACTCCTCGTTTTTACTTAGTAAAACCTCTTGAGGTTCAAACCAGCCTTTCGGCTGTTGACCAAAACAACAACGATGCAAAATAAAATCAACCTCAGTTTGGCTTTAAAATAAGAAAAACACTCTTTGACGCTAAACTAGACTGTAGAAAAAATGTAAAAAATGCATACTAAAGCTGCAATCTTAAAAATTCCCATTTATTACCAATTTTGATGAAAAAACCAGAAAATCACTTCTAACACAAAAGTTCCTACTAAACTAAGCGTTGTACAAAAAAATGTTTGGAGTAAAAAAGTAGGTTTTTAAAAGTCATAAAACGTTGATTATGTACACTTTTCCCCTGAAGAGTACATTAAGGCCGCAATCTTAAAAAAATTTTTTTTCTACGACAGAACAGGCCCCCAAGAATTTCGCGAACGAACGAATTGCGAACGCCTAAGTGAACGCCTGGTTCGTCTCCTTTTTGCGTTCTGTGCAGTTGTAGGCCTACATAACAATAGAAAGTACACTACTATCTATTACAGGTTAATAAGTTACAATTTATAATTTAATTATATATAGTACAAAAAATAATAAAATAAATTATACAGTAAAAGTAAATTATAATAAAATTATATTACAGAAATATAAAATAAAATAAAAGAGCCGCTCTTAAACCCACTTGTCCCTTAATTTAAATTTTCCACAAATAACTTCTAAAAATAAATTACCTCCTTTCAAGTCCCAGTTCCAATGTCCCACGAACCAGAATCCTATTTCCTATTTAAACTATAAAATTCCCCCTAAATTTCTTGAGGTTGCAATTATTCTGTTATATTGTTCCCCGAGCGACCAGGTGTTCCTTAACACGATGTCGCCATCATAGGGCTTCTTAGCCCTCTCAACCAGGATTCAGGATTCATACAGTAAAAAAGAAATATATATTTCTTTGCAAATAGTGACTGTCCTGGTCAAGGTTTATGCACAGTTTCCCCTGGCAACTCCAAGCGAATGGATCATTTAGGGTGTTAAATTCACTCAAAATTTGACGTAAAATGTGTATGTTTTTTTGTTTCCACCGTTGTCGTGTGAAATATTAGTATCAGGGATAAAAGAACACGTGTTTTATTAATAGTGGATTTTATACGGTTCCCTTAAAGATTTGAAAGAGGAAAAAGGGATTGTTAAAAAGGAAAAACTTAGTTTTCAATCTTGAAAATGGAAGCCAGATTGTTGAACGAGACTAACACGGGGTGGACGTAAAGCTTCCCTTTCTATTCTCAATCAGACCGCAGATTGTACCACGAGATAATCTTTTCTTGCTTTGAAAACATTTAATTCTGCCTAGAGCGATGAACAAGTAAAGCACGACACAAAAGTTACAACTAAGTAATTGTTCAGCGAATTTCTTTATTTATAAAAAGGTTTGTTCTTGAATAAAATACATTTTATAAATATCATTGGTTCATTAATATTTCTCGCAGTAACTCTATCTATTACAGAGTTAAGAAATTAACTGAACTTCATTATTCTTGACTCCTGAAGCCAAAAAAGTAATTTTGGAACGATGCTCGTACAACAAAAACTACTAACGGGTGATTCAAAAAGAGCGCCGGTTTTTAAACGGCTGGTAAATTTTTGTTTATCGGTTGGCAACATTGTTAGACCTCATTTCTATTTCGGAGAACATTCCGATTGACGATTCAGTTGTAGTTTCTCTTGTTCGCAGTGTAGTACTCTCGCAGTCTGTGTCTAACCATGGAGAAGTTTACTATTGCACAACGAGTGTTAATCGTCAAAACATTTTACCAGAGTGAAGAGAGTTATGCGGCTACTGTCAGGCGACTTCGCGGTACTCTAGGACGTAATGAAGCACCGAATGAATCAACAGTTCGCAGGCTCATGAAAAAGTTTTTTTAGACGGGTTCAACAGTCGACCTTAAAAGTTCTGGACGTCGTCGTTCTGGCCGAACTGAGCAGAACGTTGCGTTGGTTCGTGACAGTGTGGCTGTTACCCCAGCAAAATCAATACGTCGCCGTTCTCAACAATTGGGTTTACGATGTTCTTCTGTACGGAGAATTCTTCGGTACGATCTCCAATATCACCCGTATAAAATTCAGTTGCTGCACGAGAAACAATGTTGTTGCTCCGTGAACGGTTCCAGGATCGCATCATTTCTCGTAATTCCGACCATCAATGGCCACCAAGGTCGTGTGACTTGACGCCTTGTGACTTTCATCTTTGGGGTCATCTGAAGTCATTGGTGTATGCCAATAAACCCCGAAACATCAATGACTTGAAAGAGGAAATTCGACGGGTTATCGGGCAAATGGAAGTCGAAACTTGTCGTGCAGTAATATCCAATTTCATGGACAGAGTTGATGCGTGCCAGCGCAGTAGAGGAGGACACATGCATGACACCATTTTTCATACATGAAATCGGAAGGTAAGATGAACTTGTTGATGTATTTATTTTCAGTTTTTCAATAAAATAAATCTCTTAATTTGATATATCAAAACCGGCGCTCTTTTTGAATCACCCTATACATTTATTTTAATGCAACAGAAAACGAAATAAAAAAACCTTACTACAACATCTCTAGTGTGAAACACTCACACGACTTTCTCTTGCCAATGTAAATAATGAAAATATAATATATATTTAATCATGAGTAAACAATGTAAAATTACAATCGACCTTTTTCCACTTAAAAATGCGGAAAATTCCTAATGGGCACTAAACTAGACTGTAGAAAAAATTGATGGCCGCATTGGCGTAGTTGGTAACGTGCTCGCCTCTCATCATCCGGTATTGGGTTCGAATCCCATTCAGGCACGGCATATTTTCATACGTTACAAAAAAAATCATTTCATCCTTCAACGTCTGGATTAGCAGTAATTGCAGAACAGTCGGACGTTAAACAAAAAAAAATATAAAAAAATGTAGAAAAAATTCTTGAAATAAAAGTTGTAGAACATAAATTGTCTATAACTTTGAATATAATACATTTTTGTCGTAAAATGCATACTAAGGCCGCAATCTTAAAAAATCTCATTTTTTAACGATTTTGTTGAGAAAAATACAGAAAATCACTAATTGCCGCTAAACTAAGCGTTGTGGAAAAATCGCTTGAAATAAAAGTAGTCGGTTTTCAAATTCCTACAACATAAACAACACATTTTTGCCCTAAAATACATTACATAATACATACATAATTTTTTGTGCTGCACGAGTATCAGCATGACTAAGAGAATTGGAGTAAAATAGTAGGCCTTTAGCAAACATGATTTCGATTTTTATATAAAATATTCTCTGATTTAGCACAAACTTTTTTCATCCACCTATTCTGGTATAGTCACTTAAATCACGAGTTTGCAACGAGGGATAAAGGGGGGAAAGCATCAGTGCGCATGCCCGACTGTTTTAATTTCAGTACGACAAACATAACAACTTATACTATACCCAGAGCATATACAGTATATCGTGGAACTTTTTGTAGGTTAACTGTACGAATATAACTGTTTGTTACCGTAAACACAAATGTCGGTTTCTCGAAAACCTGGTCGAACTATTCACAGTGCTGAATGCAATGTAATAAATTGTTGTGAAGTTGAAGCTAAACAAAAATGCCTATCCGTGCCTCTTAACAAAAGCCGTAAGCGAGCGGCTAACTACTGTGATGTTTCTCTTTCCACAATTTGAAAAATAAAGAAGGAAATTAAGAATGTGAAGAAGCTATTATTTAACAGTTTTATTGACACCTGGTAAAAAAAAGGAAACGGCTAGGTAGATACTAGAGAGACTGATAATGAAAACGCCGATGACAGCAATAGTAAAGAAGGCGATTTCGTAATTACAGTAAATCAAACATTTCTAGTCATGTAATTAAGCTATAGGCAATATTACAGGTCATATTTATTTCTTATAAGGTTTATGAAAAAAACATTTTCTCGGAATAAACCACAGCTTACAAAATGTATCTAGAAACAGCACGGTAGTGAAATGTATGAGTAGTGTCTTACTGTTGAGGTTGGCAGCGCTGAAAATATTTCACTTCCCTTCTTCACTGCCCATACATACCCAAAAGGCAATCTCGTGACTTCAGTATCTATAATACTAACTATAAAAAAAATCAGATGAATTTTTCTAACACCTAAACTATGCATTTAAACGATGCATATTATACACCAAAACTTTAAAAAATTCATTAAATTCTCTTTTCCTAAATAGAATAAATTCTCAATAAAGGTAAAAAATTAAGAAAAATGGAATGAACGTTTTACCGATCCGATAGTCACCTTGTTTCCAATACCATCGATGGTGATATTTTAATAGTAAAACATGCACGAGCACGTTTCCACGCGGGATGTTTACACAGATAGAGAAGGGGAAGAGTAGAGATGTGTTTGCTTAATATTCAACATGTCAATATAATCGATGCTCAGTTAACAATGTACAGTAACGTAATGCTTCATACAATTTAGTCAAGACGCAATTTAATTTTACATTAACACCAGTACTGAACATGGAACACCAATATCTCAGTACAAGTAGCAAGTATCGTATCTCTCCACACACAAAGTAACTTTAGACATTGTTTGTGTGTGTGTGGTTTAGGTATCGCAAAACGAAACCTGAATTTAAACCATGCCAAGTCTCATTATCATGAGAATGTAACTTAACATTAAACAACATTAAACTCTAGTAAGAATATTAAAGCAGTAATTCATGCATTATTATATTGAAGTCCTGTCATTTTTACTTTCTCTTGCCTATATGAATATATAGAAAGGAAAGTATTGTTTTCATGTCGATTTTTCGAAATCGAGTTTTCACCATATCTACACGTTTTCACACCCCCTGAACCCAAAAAACATGTTTTTAGCGATTGGTCTGTGTGTAGACAGACTATCTCAAGAACGGAACATCGCACGAACTGAAACTTAAGTTACATACCACTACCGGACCCGACACGAACATTTTTATAAAAATCGGTCAACCGGAAGTAGTTGACCGATTAAAAACTAAATTAAGAACTAAATACAACTGTTTTAGTTTAAAACAGTTGTATTAAACTAGTCACAGACATTAATTATTTTAATGATATGAAATAAATAATCTGAAATGATAAACAACGAATCACTGGAATTGTTTACTCTCCTGTTATAATTCAAGCGCATTAGTCTAATATTACTTGCGACCAAAAATAAAACAAAACTGAGTCTATAATAAAAACCTACTAATCATAAATAATAATGTAATAATAGTAAATAATGTAACGAAAAATAACAATGTAAGAATAACAATAGTAAAATTTCAGTTATTAATGGTAAACTAATGTTCGATTTATAAAATATTTTCTAACAAAATGAATTGAACGTGGTTTTATTATATTAAGCTTAGAGCGAATCAGTGTCGTATGGAATTTTGTTTTTGATCATGCTGTGTGTATTTTTACTTTCTCTTGCCTGTATGAATATATAGGAAGGAAAGTATTGTTTTCATGTCGATTTTTCGAAATCGAGTTTTCACCGGATCTATACGTTTTCAGACCCCCTGAACCCAAAAAACATGTTTTTAGCGATTGGTCTGTGTGTGTGTCTGTGTGTGTGTCTGTGTGTGTGTGTGTGAACAGAATATCTCAAGAACGGAACATCGTACGAACTTGAAACTTGAAACTTAAGTTACATACCACTACCGGACGCGACACGAACATTTTCATCAAAATCGGTCAACCGGAAGTAGTAGTTTATTCGTATAATTTTCAGTTTTTTGCGATTTTCTCAAAAACTGGTCCTACGATTTTTTTTAAAATCGCCTATGTTACTCAATTTTTTATTCTCTACAAGATAGGGTAGGCGCCATGTTTGCTGAAATTCTCGGTGAGGCTGTTTTCACGTAAAAACGTTGTTTTTTTAAGATTACGGCTTTAATATAAATTTCAGCGCAAAAACTTATATAATAAAAGTTGTAGAGAATTCAAAAACCTACAACTTTTGTTTCAAACATTTTTTTGTATAACGCTTAGTTTAGCGGTAATTTGCGATTTTCTGTTTTTTTCTCACGAAAACGTGAGAAAAATCGATTTTTTTAACATTTCGGTCTTAGTATGCATTTTACGACAAAAGTGTATATAATAAAAGTTATAGAAAATTAAAAGATCTACAACTTTTGTTTAGAGCATTTTTCTCTACAGAGCCTAGTTTAGCGTGAAAGCGTGATTTTCCGTATTTTTAAGCCAAACTGAGTTCGATTGTCATTTTGCGTCATTCACTCATGATTAAAATAAGGTTATGTTTTTGAGGTTAGTTTTTGTTCATTTCTAATGTTTTAATACTAATGTTAGGTTTATTGTTAATTATTTGCACTGGCAAGAGAAAGTTGTGTGAGTGTTTCACACCAGATTTTTAATTAATACGTATGCTCACTTGTATTGCTGGTTGCCTACGTCGGAGTACTCTTAGCGTAGACAGACTCTAGTATGCCTTGTTATAAATAAAATAACACTATTTGATTGGTAGGTCTGTATTCAAATAAATGAACTAACAAAACTCAATTTAATTAGCTTGCGGTAAAGTCAAGTTCATATTACATAGAAATTATACATGATGTATTTTCACAATGAAAGTTTCAAAGTCCTAAGGACTCAGTGACTGAGTTCGGGTGGTACACCGACTCCCAACTTATGTAATAATAAACGAGATACTTAATTCAAATAGCAAAGTAATAAACGGCAAAGGGTAATTATTAATTAATAATTGATTAATTAATTAAGTATTTGCGTTCGACGGAAACCAATAAAGTGACTTGAACTGAACAAGACGAAACGAGGTGACGCATTTACGAACGGAACAACTTCAGCGGTTACGAAACTCTAAAACAGAAAGTGAAGCGTTAGGTGAGAGTAATTTAATGGGTTTACAGTTGATGGTTTGAGAAAATTATTTAGGTACAATTGCTCTAATGTTGAGCCATTCGGTACAAAATGCAGTACGTACAATTGTCAATTTTATTACAGTGCTAATTAAAAATCTTTTTATAAATAAAATTATAAACTCCTCATTGACTGACATACTCACTTATCAGTAATTCTTTAACTATTCGATTACTAGAATAACTGAAATTCAGCAGATATTTTTCTTGGAAACTATCGAAGACTATGAAAAATCTGGTATGAAGCACTCACACAACTTTCTTGTGACAATGTAAATAATAAGCAATATACCCTATACTTTAATTATAAGTCAACAAGGTAAAGTATAAAATTCTCATGTAAAACACTCACACGACTTTCTCTTACCAATGCCGGCCGCATTGGCGCAGTTAGTAACGTGCTCGCCTCTCATCATGCGGTCTTGGGTTCGAATCCCATTCAGGCACGGCATATTTTCATACGTTACAAAAATTAATTTCATCCTTCACCGTCTGCATGAGCAGTAATTGCAGAACAGTCGGACGTTAAACCAAAAAAAAAAAAATCTCTTACCAATGCAAATAATTAACAATATAACTTAACATTAGTAATAAAATATTAGAAATAAACAAAAACAAACTAACCTCAAAAAACATAAACTTATTTCAATCAAGAGCGAATGATGAAAAATGAAAATCAACCTCAATTTGGCTTAAAAATACGGAAAATCACTCTAAACTAGGCTATGTAGAAAAAATGCTCTAAATAAAAGTTGTAGATCTTTTAATTTTCGATAAATTTGGTTATATACACTTATGTCGTAAAATGCATAATAAGGCCGAAATCTTAAAAAATCCATTTTTACTGATTTTAATGAAAAAAGAAACAGAAAATCACTGATTACTGCTAAACTAAGCGTTGTACATGAAATGTTTTAAATAAAAGTTGTAGGTTTTTACATTGTCTACAACTTTTACAATATACAATTCTGCCCTAAAATGCATATTTAGGCCGAAATCTAAAAAAAAATAGTTTTACCTACGAGAGCACAGCCTCCCCAAAAATTTCAGCACACTACCCTATCTTTTAGATCATAAAAAATGTAGTAAATGAGGCGATTTTTAAAAAATCGTAGGAGTCGTTTTTGAGAAAATAGCAAAAAGTGAAAAATTACACGAATAAACTACTACTTCCGGTTGACCGATTTTGATGAAAATGTTTGTGTCGAGTCTTCTAGTAGTACGTAACTTAAATTTCAAGTTCCAACGTTGCACGATATTCTGTTCTTATTCTGTACCCAACAGAGAAATTGCTAAAAAAACATCTTTTTGAGCCAAAAACATGTTCTGGGGGCCTGAAAACGTGTACTTACGGTGAAAACTCGATTTTGAGAAATCTAAATGAAAACAATAGGGCTACTTTCCTTCCCTATAGATACATTCATATAGGGCAAGAGAAAGTGATAATTTGAAATCAGTTTGGATTAGCGGATTTGTTGTGTATATACAATTTTAAAATATAACTCTTCTTCTTTAGGTGCCGTCTTCGTTCCGAAGTTTGGCTATCATCAAAGCTATGCGTATTCTTGATACTGCAAATCTAAACAGCTGGCAGTTGTTGCAATTGAACCATTCTCTTAAGTTCTTCAACCATGAATTCCTTCTTCTGCCTATGGATCTTGTGCCAATTATTTTTCCCTGGATAATAAGTTGCAACAACTGGTATTTACCTCCCCTCACAACATGTCCCAAATACTGCAATTTGCGCTTCTTAATCGTTAGTATCAATTCTTTCTCCTTTTGCATCCTTCTCAAAACCTCCACGTTTGTCACTCTCTCTGTCCACGATACTCTCAGTATCCTACGATACATCCACATTTCGAATGCCTCTACCCTGTTGGTGTCGACCTTTTTCAATGTCCACGCCTCCATTCCATAGAAAAGAACTGAGAGCACGTAGCATCTCACAAGGCGAATTTTAAGCTCAAGGCTTAGATCTCTTCCACAGAACACCTTTTTCATTTTAGTAAATGTGACTCTAGCTTTTTCCACTCTGATCCTGATTTCTTCAGAACTATCATTATGTTCGTTGATAACAGTTCCTAGGTAGTTATACTTTCTCACCCTTTCAACTTTTTGACCATGTATAGTTATGTCAGGAAAGGTTTGTGGCGATTTAGATACCACCATTATTTTTGTTTTGTTGATGTTAAGTGTTAGTCCGTATTCTTCACTGGATTCTACTATTCTGTTAATTAGTATCTGAAGATCTTCTGGAGTTTCTGCCATTATAACCGTGTCATCAGCATACCTTAAGTTGTTTATTGGAGTGCCATTTATTCTAATACCTATATCTTGCTCTGACAGTGCTCTGTTCATGATATCTTCTGAATATAGGTTGAACAGGATTGGTGAGAGTATACATCCCTGTCTTACGCCTCTCTTAATCTCGATTTCCTCCGTTGTCTCTTGCTCTATTCGAATATTCGCTCTTTGATTATAGTAAATCTTGGAAATAATCCTGATGTCCCTCCTATCCAATCCTTTCTCCACCAGCAGTCTCATTAGATGATCATGACGTACTTTATCAAATGCCTTATTATAGTCAATAAAGCACATATATATATTTTGATTCACATCTAGACATCTCTGGCACATGACGTTAAGCGCAAATAGTGCCTCCCTTGTTCCAAACCCGTTCCGAAATCCGAACTGAGTAGCACCAATATCCACGTCTAGTTTTCTGTGAATTCTTGTGTGAATCACTTTGAGGAGTACTTTTAATGTGTGTCCCATTAGGCTTATTGTGCGATAATCCGTGCATTGTTTTGCCTTTGCCTTCTTTGGTATAGGGACAAAGGTTGACAGGAGCCATTCCTTTGGTATTTCTCCTGTTTTGTAGATGTAATTACAAAGGTCAACCAGAGTGTTCACTGAATCACCTTCCACAAGCTTGAGAAGTTCCGATGTAAGCCAGTCTGGACCAGGTGCCTTACCATTCTTCATTGTTTTTATAGCTTCATTGTTTTATAAAATATAACTGCAGTACGGTAATTATTATTTTGAATACTATGTAATGATAAAATGATTTAATTTGGTAAGTTAACGTGTGTATAGGTTATCTACGGAGCGTTAAAAGTCTGTTATTGGATTACTCCATTAACTGTCATTATCGGGTGCTTAACAACAGCGACACTAGTGTGATGGAAGGACATAAATTAAATTAAATTACATGGTAATGATAATTTCAGTGCTGAAAACATTCAAAGTTAATTTATGTTGGAAAATTTATTCAGTTTAATGCAAAATGGTGGTTATTTTAAATTTTACGTCAAAAGGAACTGTTTGATGTATCCGATTAGAAAATCTGCTATACAATTTATAAAATTGAAATGGTGTGTGATATTTTGCCGGGTAGAGGGTTATTGTGTTTTATCTAGTGTGTTTTGCATAACAGATGTAATTTATTAACTGTTAGGTGCAAGCCTTTACTCTCTTGTTAATTTTTCTAGAATACAAAGTAAAGTTTCAGTAGGGTATACGAGGTGTGGCTATTAAATAACGAGACTGAAGTTGTAAAAAATTTAATTTTTATTTTATACATAATCACTTATTGTCACCTTCAATATACATTCTTTCTCTATCCCTACAACGCTCCATGCGAATTTTCCATTGACGGAAACACTGCTGGAAGTCATCTTCTGTCAGCTCCTTCAGGACACGTGCCGCTTTCTCTTTTACAGCTTTCACAGACTCAAATCTTGTCCCTTTTAATGCAGATTTCACCTTAGCGAACAGGTACAAGGTAACAACGTGTGATGAAACATGGTTTTTTACTTATGATCCGGAAACGAAGCGCCAATCCATGCACTGGAAGAGCCAAACTTCACTGAGAGCCAAAAATCTCGAATGAGCTAATCAAAATTTAAAGCAATGATGATTGTTTTTTGTGATATCAATGGGATTGTGTACCTTCAATGGGCTCCTGAAGGTCAAACAATTAATCAATATTACTACCTTGAGGTACTTTCTAAACTACGTCAAGAGTAAGGAAAAAACGCCCCGATGTGGAAGGACAAATCATGGGTTCTCCACCAAAACAATGCGCCAACTCATTCCGCGTTATCTGTCAAGAGGTTCCTAGTCAAGTACAGCATCTCAGTGTTAGAACATCCACCTTATTCACCAGATCTTGCACCATGTGACTTTTACCTGTTCGTTAAGGTGAAATCTGCATTAAAAAGGACAAGATTTGAGTCTGTGATAGCTGTAAAAGAGAAAGCGGCGCGTGTCCTGAAGGAGTGACAGAAGATGACTTCCAGCACGGTTTCCAACAATGTAAAATTCGCATGGAGCGTTGTAGGGATATAGAAGGAGTGTATATTGAAGGTGACAATAAGTGATAATGTATAAAATTAAAATTAAATTTTTTACAACGTCAGTCTCGTTATTTAATAGCCACACCTCGTATTATGTTCTTTCTACTGTTATTTATTTTTTGATTTCCGAAATCAAGTTTCCACCGGGAGTACATGTTTTTTAAGTCTC
The DNA here is from genome assembly GCA_035578175.1 of Catonia carolina. NCBI lineage: Eukaryota > Metazoa > Arthropoda > Insecta > Hemiptera > Achilidae > Catonia > Catonia carolina. The sequence goes on along the minus strand of JAQMRL010000005.1, from coordinate 9,651,413 downwards.
ATAAACCCAAAAAACATGTTTTTACCGTTGTGTGTGTATGTTTGTGTACTCACGCGTGCGTGTAAACAAAATATTTCAAGAACGGAACATCGTTCGATATTGAAACTTCGAAATACAGTTAGGTACACTAGGTACTCGATACGAAGATTTTCATCAAAATCGGTTAATCGTAAATAGTAAGTATACTCGGTGCATCGTAAGAAAGATATCTTGAGTAAACAAACAGCAATTACTGAATCAGCTGATAAAGCGGTGACTCAGAACAAATGCAACACTTAAACGAAAACATCACAATGATAACTGATACGTGCTTTTAACCATATGCAGAATTAAACGATAAATAGAAATGAAAAAACCAAAAAATATAACACTATATTCCTAGTTGAAAATAAATTATAGTGCACGTAAGAACGATGCGAGACAATACGATGTCAAAAGCGAACTGGTAGTATAACGATGACATGTTCTTTGTGAAAAATGTGGATAGAGATTTATGGATTTGGATAAGTCATGGTCAAATTCAATTTTGTAAAATAACGAGTGACTAAACTAATATTAGATGACTAATCATTAAAATAAAAATGTTTACTTTTAAAGTTCTCTTGTTTCGTCATATAGATCAGAGGTAATACGTATAATTTGTATAACCACATTTATTTATGAAAAAGAATGGAAATAAAATATAGTACTAATGTTTTTATACATTTATTGATCAATACTTAAAACATCAGTCATGACAAAATTATATTATGTAAGCTTAAAAGTTTCATTTATAATAATATTTTTTAAATTATTTTATACTTAAATACTTTTGCAAGTATTTTGTTGTTACGTTTTAATCAGCGTGTACACATAATTTAAATAATGCGTATGCTCAGTGACGTCATTATTTGTTTACTTGAGATACCTTTCTTACGGTGAACCGAGTAAAGTTTTTTTTTATAATCTAACGAGTGTACGTTGCAATCTGTTCAATTGAGAACAATAAGCAACCCCATGACCCAATGAGATGAGGATGATGTATATGACGTGTAAATGAGATGTAGTCTTGTACAGACCCAGGTCGACCATTCCTGAGAGAGTATGGTTAATTGAACCCCAACCATCAAAGTACACCAGTAACCACCGTCTAGTATTCAAATCCGAATAAAAGTAACTACCTTTACTAAGATTTCGAGTATAGTTTAATCGAGCAATTTTTCACTTTTTACGATTCCTCAAAAACGGTTCTTACGATTTTTTAAAAATTCACCTCACGTATACTACATCTTTTATTTTCTACAAGACAGGTTAAGCGCCATGTCTGCTGAAGTTGTTGGCGGCAATGCTCTCGTAGTAATTTTTTTATAAGATTGCATCTTTAATAATATGTATGTTAGTGCAAAAGTCTGCCCATAACAGACAGGTGGAGTGTCAAATTATTTACACTCAATCTGTTAGTTGCAGGGCTATAAATAAATACTTCTGTTTCTTGTCACATGGTCAGCCAATTAAATGACTGAATCATTGAAGAACAGAAGAGGTAGTGGTGTAAAAGACACTAATCAGAGTTATCTCCTCTGAAAGTAATGAATTTCATTATACAGCCAGACCCTGTGGTGAATGAAGTGAAGGTGTCATTTGCAGAGTGGAAAATATGTGCTTTTCAGAGGGCCCGGCATGCTGATAAGTGTACTTTTCCATTCAGTGAGGAAGGCAATTGTAAACCACCTCACTCCTCGTTTTACTTAGTAAAACCTCTACAGGTTCAAACCAGCCTTTCGGCTGATGACCTAAACAGCAACAGTGCAAAGGTGTTTATAATATTAAAGTAGTAGAAAATCCAAATTCCTACAGATTTTCTTACAGGCGATTTTTTTCTACAATGTTTAGTTTAGCGTCGATTAGTGATTTTCTGTATGTTTTCATCGAAATCGGTAAAAAAATGTGATTTTTGAAGATTGCGGCTTAAGTATGCATTTTATGACATAATTATATACATAACAACGTACAGAAAATTATAGAAAATTTAAAAAAACTTATAATTTTCATTTCAACCATTATTTTGCTACACAGTTTAGCTTTAGGCTACAGAGTTTAGTTTAAAATTAATGATTTTTTATATTTTATGTGGAAAACAAGTTTACTTTCATTTAGCTTCATACACTGATGATTAAAATTAGGTTATGTTTAATCATTTTACATTGTTTCTCATGATTAAACACAGGTTATATTTTTCATAATTTATATTGGCAGGAGAAATTCGAATGAGTGTTTTATACAGGATTTTTTTGGTGAACCGTATGGCCGGACAATCGAGGTCCGGATTACCAGGAATTCTGTATAACTACAGTAGACTAAATTAATCATTATTATGGTAATCAATCAATTAATAGTACCACAGTTAACAATCATAAACAAAATAATAAAAATGTATTCCACCAATTCATAAGTTTTGTATCAGCTAAATCAGATGCCTATATTATTGTATGAAATGGTAAAATGGGTGGTTGACAAATGACATTACAATGCGGTCCAGTAATGTATCAGAATTGTTGACAGGCCATTTACATAAATGACAAGTTGAATATTTTCTTGATAACAGATCTGATAATGTATTGTAACAATGGAATGACGTGAATACATAACATTATTGAAATCATTATAGTTGCAGATTGCTGCTGCATTGCGCGATATTTACCATCATTTATATTTCACTAAGTTTTTATCGCGAAATTAATGAAATGTTTTTCTTTCTCTTAGATAAAATAAATATCGTGTGAAACATTCACACAACTTTCTCTTGCCAATACATTTACCATAATTTCTGGACTCCAATCCCGGATATTTTTTTGAAAGGGACTGTTGTTTTACTTTTTCTTGCCTATATGAATATAGTATAAAAAAAGTATTATTTTCATATAGATTTTTCGAAAAAGAGTTTTCACCGAATACAGGCCGACACGTTTTCAGACACCCGAAACCCAAAATACATGTTTTTAACGATTGGTCTGTGTGTCTATGTGTGAACAGAATATCTCAAAAAAACGAAATATCGTAAGAACTTGAAACTTGAAACTTAAGTTAGATACCACTAAGAGGACCCGACACAAACATTTTCATCAAAATCGGTCAACCGAAAGTAGTAGTTTATTCGTGCCATTTTTCACTTTTTTGCGATTTTCTCAAAGAAAGCTCCTACGATTTTTAAAAATCGCCTCATTTACTACATTTTTATGCTGTACAAGATAGGGTAGGCACCATGTCTTAAAGATTGCGGCCTTAATATGAATTTTAGCGCAAAAGTGTACAATCTTATGTTTTATTACATACTAATGTTATGTTACCTATATTGGTCATTATTTGCATTGGCAAGAGAAAGCCGTGTGAGTGTTTAACACCAGATTTTATTTTTTTTTTTTATTTTTTTTTTTTTTTAGTAAATAACATACAAAATATTTCTTGTTTATTAAATCTTTATTTTTTCGAAGGTCATTTCATTTTCTTTAAATTACATTACATCCACTTTTTGCTCTAAAGTTCACATTAGGGGCGCAATCCTAAAAAAAAAAATTTTTTCTACGAGAGCACAGCCTCCCCGAAAATTTCAACAGACATGGCGCTTACCCTATCTTGTAGAGTATACAAAATGTAGTAAATGAGGCATTAAAAAAAAAAACGCAAAATAGTGAAACATTACACGATAAACTACTACTTCCGGTTCACCGATTTTGATTAAAATGTTCGTGTCGGGTCCTCTAGTGGTAGCCTACTTAACTTAAGTTCAAGTTTCAACTTCGTACAATATTCCTTTCTTGAGATATTTTGTTCACACCGACACAGACACAGACAGGCGCGCGCGCACATACCGATCGCTAAAAACGTGTTTTCGGGTTCAGGTGGTCTGAAAAAGTGTATATCCGGTGAAAACTCGATATGAAAACAGTACTCGCCTTCCTATATGGGCAATTCATAAAGGGCAAGAGAAAGTAAAATTTGTGTGGTGACCAGATGATAGCTATACATTAAAAAACTTCATCATTGAAGGTTTCTGCTCAAATTCATGTTTACTTCAAGCCAAAGCAGAAATAGAATCAGGCGGTTGCCAATATTACAGTCCCTGATAGTAAATAAACGATAAAAAGTAGGCTAATTTTACGATAAGTTGTGGTCACCAGATGATAGCTATACATTTAAAAATTACATCACTGAAGTTTTCTGCTCAAATTCATGTTTACTTCAGGCCAAAGATGAAAGCAAAAGCAACAATTGTATCGGGCGGTTGTTAATATTACAGTCCCTGATAATAAAAAACAATAAAAAAATAATTTTACGATAAGTTATTAGCTAAGTAATCAAGGGGCTTACATGAAAAATAAACGACTTTAATAAAAATATTAAATTAATTATAGTGGAATCGTATTACGGTGTATTACTGAATTCGTTCTTTTCTCTAGCCTAATGAAAGACAGAGTTTTAAAAATATTTCACGATTTTGTACAGAAATTCTAGAGAGATAAATATGATGTTGAAAGCTCTAGGGAGAATAAAGGTAAAAAAATTCTCTCTTTAATTAGTGCAGAAGTAAAAGTATATAGGGCCTATATGCGGATTACAGCTGATGAATCACCGAAATTATTTTTATGTTTGTATATTACTTTCTCTTGCCTATATGAATATATAGGAAGGAAAGTATTGTTTTCATGTCGATTTTTCGAACTGGAGTTTTCACCGGATCTACACGTTTTCAGACCCCTGAACCGAAAAAGCATGTTTTTAGCTATTGGTCTGTGTGTGTGCGCGTGCGCGCGCGCGCGTGTGTGTATACAGAATATCTCAAGAACGGAACATCGTACGAACTTGAAACTTTAGTGAGGTTAGCGGTTCAAAACACCTGTTTATATACCTCGCCGGCGAGTCCACTTCAAGTCGGCGGGGGTTACACTGCTGGCTGCAAGTTGGATGCGCTCTCTGTGGCAGGCTCCGGGACCGTCTGTAGACGACGATATTTAGTAGGACAGCTGGCGACAACTTACGCACACGCACACGCACACACACACACACAAAAACATGTTTTTTGGGTTCAGGGGGTCTGAAAACGTGTCTAGATTCGGTGAAAACTCGATTTCGAAAAATCGACATGAAAACAATACTTTCCTTCCTATATATATTCATATAGGCAAGAGAAAGTAATAAAGTTACATTCAAGATGGCGGACAAAATTTTTTGATTAATTATAAAATAGATTTATGTATTCCAGTGAAGTTCACATACGCATATATCTTGAAATGTCCCTTACATTCGAAATATTTTGCCGTATTTGGACTTTTTTTTGGGACACTCAGTAAATTATAACAATGATTATTACCTACTCAAAATATATCAAATACATTTACATCTATTGTTTTACTAAATGCAGCCTTGATTAATAATACATTTATCTATCATGTATTCACGGTACTAAAACGCTAAGTTTAGTCGAATAATATTCACTGGGAAAAGACATGAATAATTACGTATTAGAAATGGTACCATTTACTTTCATTTCCCGTGGGATAATATTGTAAGTTCAGGGGAATAATATTTATATAACCTTCTAAGAAAGGAAGACAAGGCAACGAGAAGGGTTGAAGTTTCAGACACTGAAATTATAAAGGAATAAATGTTTTCTAATCGAACAAGATAATTTTTTTTAACTTTTATTCAATGCCCCGTCGCGGCTTTGCACGCGAAAAATTGTGTAATTACTTTTTTACTTTCTCTTGCCTATATGAATATATACGAAGGAAAGTATTGTTTTCATGTCGATTTTTAGAAATCGAGTTTTCACCGGATCTATACGTTTTCAGACCCCCTGAACCCAAAAAACATGTTTATGCGATTGGTCTGTGTGTCTGTGAGTGTGTATGTGAAAAGAATATCTCAAGAACGAAACATCGTACGAACTTCAAACTTGAAACTAAAGTTACATACCACTACCGGACCCGAAACGAACATATTCATCAAAATCGGTCAACCGGAAGTAGTAGTTTATTCGTGTAAATTTTTCATTTTTTTGCGTATTTCTCAAAAACTGGTCCTACGATTTTCGTTAAAATCGCCTCATTTACTTAATTTTTTATGCTCTACAAGATAGTGTAGGCGCCATGTTAGCTGAAATTCTTGGTGAGGCTGTTTTTGCGCAAAGAAATTGTTTTTTTTTTAAATTGCGGCTTTATTATGCATTTCAGCGCAAAAATGTATAAAAAATTTAAAGTCCTACAACTTTTATTTCTAACATTTTTTTGTATAGCGCTTAGTTTAGCGGTAATTAGCGATTTTATGTTTTTTTCTCACGAAAACGTGTGAAAAATCGATTTTTTTAACATTTCGGCCTTAGTACTCGTTTTACGACAAAAGTGTATAAACCAAATTTATAGAAATTCAAAAGATCTACCACTTTTATTTAAAGCATTTTTCTCTGCAGAGCCTAGTTAAGCGTGAAAGAGTGATTTTCCGTATTTCTAAGCCAAACAGGTCAATTATCATTTTGCGCCTTTCACTCATGATTAAAATACGGTTGTTTTTTTAGGTTAGTTTTGATTATTTGTAATGTTTTATTAATAATAAAAAAATAAATATCGGTAATGTTTTACTGTTAATTTTTTGCATTGGCAAGAGAAAGTTGTGTGAGTATTTCACACCAGATTTTTTAAAAATATAAGTCAAAATAAAATATCAAAGCAATTGATCACTCACCAATTAAAAGAAAATTAAAACAAATTAAAGAAACACGGAACTTTACTTTTATAAAAATATCTGGTGTGAAACACTCACACAACTTTCTCTTGCCAATGCAAATAATTAACAATATAACCTAACATTAGTAATAAAACATTAAAAAAATGAAAATCAACCTCAGTTTGGCTTAAAATAAGGAAATCACTTTTCACGGTAACTTCGTACACTATTCCGTTCTTGAGATATTTTGTTCAAACAAAACCAGACAGACATACACACAGATCAATCGTTAACAACATGTATTTTTTTTGGGGGGGTTTAAGGGGTCAGAAAATATGTACATCTGGTGCAAACTCAACTTAGTAAAATCAACATGAAAACGATAGTAAGCCTACTTTCGTTCCCTATGTTCATAATATCGGACAAGAGAAAGTACAAAAAAAAAAAAATCTGGTGTGAAACACTCACACGACTTTCTCTTGCCAATGCAAATAATTAACAATAAACCTAACATTAGTAATAAAACATTAGAAATAAACAAAAAACTAACCTCAAAAAACATAACCTTATTTTAATCATTAGTGAAATGAAAATCTACCTCAGTTTGGCTTAAAAATACGGAAAATCACTCTTTCACGGAAAACTAGACTCTGTAGAGAAAAATGTTATAAATAAAAGTTATAGATCTTTTAATTTCCTATAAATTTGATTGTATACACTTATGTCGTAAAATGCATACTAAGGCCGAAATCTTAAAAAAATCGATTTTCACACGTTATCGTGAAAAAAAAAGAAAATCGCTAATTACCGCTAAACTAAGCGTTATACAAAAAAATGCTAGAAATAAAAGTTGTAGGATTTTAAATTCTCTATATTTTTTATTACAAAATTTTTTGCGCTACAGTGAATATTAAAGCCGTAATCTTAAAAAAACAATTTTTTTACGTGAAAACAGCCTCACTAAGAATTTCAGCAAACATGGCGCCTACGCTATCTTGTAGAGCATACAAAAATTAGTAAATAAGGCGATTTTTAAAAAAATCATTACAGCCGTTTTTGAGAAAATCGCAAAAAAGTGAAAAATTAAACGAATAAACTACTACTTTCGGTTGACAGATTTTAAAGAACATGTTCGTGTCAGGTCCTCTAGTGGTACCAAACTTAAGTTATAAGTTTTAACTTTGTACACTATTCTGTTCTTGAGATATTTTGTTTAAACAAAGCCAGACAAACATACACACAGACCAATCGTTAACAACAAGTTTTTTGGGGTTCAAGGGGTCTGAAAATATGTAGCCTACATCCGGTGCAAACTCAACTTCGTAAAATCGACATGAAAACAATAGTAAGCCTACTTTCGTTCCCTATATTCTTAATATCGGACAAGAGAAAGTACAAAAAAATAATGTTCATAATTTGTACAGTTACACGAATAATGAAAATATTAATAATCAGAAATCCCCAATATGAAAATTGCTGAGAATTTTCCTCGTTTTACGGAATTGCATGGCACAACCAAACTTAAGGGGAGACTGAATGATGATCATCATCATCATCACCCAAACACGGATAGGCCTAAAGCCTGTTCCGGCACCCATCTTCGTAGCGGTCTTCCTCTATCACGTCTACCCCGTGGGGCATAACTTAATATTTGGACTGGTAGTCTTTCCTCTCGCATTCGATTCACATGTTCGCACCACCTGGAATTGTAGCGCGCAATGCCGTCTAATAGTGGTTGGACCTGTAATTCTGCTCGAATACTTTCATTACGTTTCATGTCCAGTCTATTATAGCCTGCCGTCGCCCTTAAAAACTTCATTTCTGCACTTTGTATTAGAGATCTCTCTCGTTGCGTCATGGTCCAACTTTCACTGCCATACAGCAAAACCGGGACTGCCATAGTTTTGTACAGTTTAATTCTTGTATCCTTAACTGACTGAATGATAGTTTTGACTAAAAAGTTTTATTTTCGGTTTTTTATGTTTTTCAATAGTTTAGACCTAGATCTATCACAAAAACATTAAATTACGACAAAAAATTATTTTAATGAAAACAAATTAAGTTTTCATCAGGTTCACCCTAAAAATTAACATCACCAAGAACAAATATTATTCATATTTTTATATTGTTCGTTTTAGAGCAAAAAGAATTCTAGGTTTTTTTTTTAATATCTTCTTCACTATTTTTAATATTCTCCGGTGTTGGTGCAGCTTTCTAACCAACTGTTGATGGGAAATTAAACTTGTTTGTGTACATTTTGTTTTTCATTTGTGCCTTTTCCCGTAAATTTAGATTTTTAACACTTAAAAACGTTTTTCTCAGAAACCATTTAACCTACCTGGCTGAAATTTTTACCAGTTAATTATTATGTACATGCACATTCACCGACATTGTTTTTATTTCCTCAGGCACTCAAAAAATTAGTAATATGCAAAAAACGTAGAAAAAAATTGGGGTCTTTTCCGTTTTGTGTATGCCACTATCAAATCCGGAATCCCTGAAGGGTTGCAAAGTGTTCATTTCTCCCACTCACTGCCTTATTGAAACTTAAACTGAGAGGCTGAGACAGACATATTATAATTTTTTATTTACAAGTTACTTTAACTTATTCTAATTATTTACATTATATTTTACATTAAATTATTATTACATTAGTATAACGTTGTTGTTGTTTAGGTCAACAGCCGGAAGGCTGGTTTGAACCTCTAGAGGTTTTACTAAGTAAAAACGAGGAGTAAGGTGGTTTACCATTGCCTTCCTCACTGAGTTGAAAGAGTATGCTTATCAGCATGCCAGGCCGTCCGAAAAGCATCCACTTTCCACCCTGCAAATGACACCTACCTTCACTTCATTACTCTCAGAGGAGATAACTCTGAATAGTGTCTTTTACACCTCTACCTCTTCTGTTCTTAAATAGTTCAGTCACATAAGTGGCTGACTATGTAATAAGAAACAGAACTATTTTTTTTAGCCTTGTACCAAACAGATAGAGTGCAATTAAAATAACTCTCCACCTGCCCGCTTTGGGCATACTATTACGTTATATTTTTTAATTATTTACATTGGGAAGGGAAAGTCTGAGTGTTTCACAGATTTTTTTTAGTTGTCACATCTTCTGGGATTATGCAATAACTCCCCTTTCCTAAGGAACTCTGCAGTATTATCCTGCGTCCGAATATTATTAAGTTCAAAACTACAAAATTCATAGTAGACTAACAATGCAGACTTTGTAGTAATTAACTGTGAAATTGGAGTGGTTGTTATTACGCAGGAATTACAGTCAGATTGGCACACCAAGACGCAGGAGTGGGAGAATTGTGTAACCCTTCAGGGAATTCGGATTTGATAGTGGCATACAGAAAACGGAAAAGACCCAAAAATTGTAAAAATTTTATGTTATTCGTTATTCTTTTAAAAACTTTATGGTCAAACAGATTAAATTTTAAAAAATCAGTACTAGCCAAAACCACCCTACAACTATACATAAGTGTGTTAAGTTTCATTTTCGTATCTTTCATCAATCCTATGAAAAATGTACCTAAAAATAGCAAATTTAACATTGGCGGGATACAAAGTACAGTCTCCCCTTAAATAATTTAAGTTTGATGAGTATTAACATGACATTTTGGAAAAAAAATGATTTTAAAGACACAATTCACGATTTTTCCTCTTCAAAGTTCAGAAAAATTCTTCTCTAAAAAGTAAAGACTAATAATAATAATAATTAATAAGGGAAGACCGGATTGTTAATAACAATATTGTACAATAACTTATGAGTTTAATGACTCATTTAATCAAGATCAAATTTAATCAATTAAATGACTGAATCATTTAAGAACAGAAGAGGTAGAGGTGTAAAAGACACTAATCAGAGTTATCTCCTCTGAAAGTAATGAATTTCATTGTACAGCCAGACCCTGTGGTGAATGAAGTGAAGGTGTCATTTACAGAGTGGAAAATATGTGCTTTTCAGAGGGCCCGGCATGCTGATAAGAGGGCCCGGCATGCGTACTTTTCCACTCAGTGAGGAAGGCAATGGTAAACCACCTCACTCCTCGTTTTACTTAGTAAAACCTCTAGAGGTTTAAACCAGCCTTTCGGCTGTTGACCTAAACAACAACAACTTACGAGTAAACTTCATTCGTTCAATCGTCCGTGCTTTAAAATCAAATAGCCCAGTTTAATATATGTTTTTATTATTTTTACGTTTGCCGGGTTCTCTACAATTATTGATACAACGTTGTGTATAACCACCCAAAATTTTAACTGATTTCTGAATAAACAAATGACGTGAAACCAGAAACATTTCTTTAAGAATACATTCCAGGAGGAGTAGATAATTTAAGAATAGAACAATAAAATAAAATTGATAAAATTAGAGAACAAGCAAAAGAAAAATCATTCAATAATAAATATATAACAAGAGTAGACAATAGTATTTTTATAAAGGTAGCTTACATTTGAACTATTGAAAACTGTAAAACAAAATAAGGTTAATAAAATTGAATTTACTTACTTTTGGTGAGGTTATGTACAACTTCGTGTTCGTTTTATTTGTTTCACCGGTCAGTTCTAAATTTTATATCTGTATTTATATTTTTCAAACCATTATAAGATAAACACATATTTCAACAATTTAATTTAATGAATAATTTAATATTTTCAGACACTGATCACATTATAACATAACCTAATATATAGCACTTCACGTAAATTAATAGATTTAAATTAACATAAAACCAACGATGATTAATTATATTTAAGTTCAAATATGAACATTTTAAAAACACAAAAGAAAAACTTTTTTACTTTTTACGTTCACATCAAGAGCGATAAAATCAATAGTAAAGTAATCGAATCTTCAAAGCAGCGTTCGCTAACTACATTTCCCGACTAACTACATTCTAAAACAAACGGAAAGCAAAAAGTAGCATGGACAGAGCAAAAAAATAAGCTCACGTGACACACTTACACACTAGTTAAAAAAACTGCAACAGTTCATGCGGCGTGATGAAACCGTCTACAAAAGGGGAGAAAATACTTATAGACAAAACAAAAAATTCCCTCTAAAGTAAATAAAAAAAACAAACAAAATGAGTTCCTTACATTACAAAGCAATATTGTTTTTTTCAGTATTCATAGGTTATGTTTAGTTTTAAATACTAAATAAAATTATCAATTACATTATTTTTATACGTAATAATTTTTGTTCAACAAAAATCACTACAAAAATTAGGCCTACTCCATTCGTATTTTTTAATAATCGTAATATTTTTCCTCAAGTTTTGAAAATTTCATTTTTATTACTTTCATTTATGTTCTGTATGAAAATGTAAGAAAGAAGAGGTTTGTTTTCATGTAGATTTTTCGAAATCCAGTTTTCACCGGAATACACGTATTCAGGCAACTTGAACCTAAAAAAACATACTTATAGCGATTGGTCTGTGTGTGAACAAAGCATTTCAAGAACAGAATAGTGGTGTTTTGCAACTCTTCACTATTTTTGAAGGCATGAGCGGCCATTGATGTACAGTTCGTAAATTTTATGCAACTTAAAGAAAAATTAATGAAATATTTTACACTGACCGGTAGGAGATTTTTTTGTGGTGTTTTTCCTCGTTTTATATACTGGTTAAGTCCAGGAAACCAAGAATCCAGGAAACTGCAATCTGAAATTTAAGAGGTTATATATTATTTTTGTACAGTTCAAACAAAATCACTGACATAAAAATTTTGAAGTACACAACGCAGAAATTCTAAAAATATTCAAATTTAATACTGAACAACGATATATTTAAATATTGCCACTGTTAGGTTCAAAAATCTGCCAAAATGTCACTTAAACAGAACCATCTACCATTTAAAAAATGCTTCCATCGGACGGTTCACTTTTTACGTCTTTCTGTTGCTTTATATAAAATGTTGTTGTTAAGGTAATCAACAGAAAAACTAGTTTGAATCCCTAGAGGTTTTACTACGAAAAAATAGTGAGGTGGTTAACAATTGCCTTCCTCACTGAGTTTAGAAGTTTGTTTATGAGTATAAACCTTCTGTAAAGCACTTATTTTAGACCCTGCAAATGACACCTTCTCTTAAATCACCACAGAGTCTGGCTGTATAATGAAATTCATTACTTTCAAACGAGATAACTCTGAAAGGTGTCCTTTACACCTACTTTTTCTGTTCTTAAATGATTCAGGGGTTTAGTTGGCTGACCATTCGTAAGAAACAGAACTATTTTTTGTAGCCCTGGAACTAACAGATAAGAGAGTGCAAATAATTTATCACGCCACCTGTCTGTTATGGGGAGGTATGGATATATAGGGAAGGAAAGTATTGTTTTCACATATTTTTTTGAAATCGAGTACTCGAACATTTTGATCAAAATCAATCAACCAGAAGTAGTTATTTATTCGTGCGACTTTTTCCACTTTTTTGCGATTTTCTCAAACACGGCTGCCACATTTTTTTTTAAAAAATCGCCTCGTGTACTAAATTTTTTAATATTTTCAAGATGGGGCAAGCGTCATGTCAGCTGACATTTTTGGGGCTGTGCTCTCGAGATAAGTATTTTAATTTTTTCAAGATTGCAGCCTTAATATGCATTTTTATAGTAGTTATAACCGTAATAGTACATTGTAATTAAATAAATAAGTTATAATTTGTCAGCGACCTAAACAAAGGAATCGACATTGTCAAGCAATGAAGAAGAAATATAAAGAATGACAAAATACAGTAATTCATTTAAATATAGTAAATTAAAGAACTATTTTAGCAAACAATTTAAACAATATTTTTAAAATTTAATACATTCACGAAAAATTGTATAACTTACACATGAAAATATTATTTAAATTTCATAAAAATGTTTCTTCGGAATTTTAAGTATCTTATTTACACTATACAATGTTAGGCCTATATAAGTCTAAACTTTACACACTTTACGTGTAAGAGCATTTTATTAAGATAATTTAAGAACTCCTGATTGGAATAAAACGCATGTTTTGTTAAAAAACCGTTTACTTCCCGATTAAAGTTTTTTTTTTAATTAAGGAGTCTTATTTTTAGATGGTAATTTTTTGAAATACCGAACGGAATTGTAGTGAATTCCTTACGAGAACTTTCAAGTTTTATATTTTTACTTTCTCTTGCCTATATTAATATATAGGAAGGAAAGTATTGTTTTCATGTCAATTTTTCGAAATCGAGTTTTCACCGGATCTACACGTTTTCAGGCCCCCTGAACCCAAAAACATGTTTTTAGCGATTGGTCTGTGTGTGTGTGTGTGTGTGTGTGTGCGTGTGTGTGTGTGTGTGAACAGAATATCTCAAAAACGGAACATTGTACGAACTTGAAACTTAAAACTTAGGTTTAATACCACTACCGGACCCGACACGAACATTTTCAACAAAATCGGTCAACTGGAAGTAGTAGTTTATTCGTGTAATTTTTCACTTTTTTGCGATTTTCTCGAAAACTGGTCCTACGATTGTTTTAAAAATCGCCTGGTTTACTAAATTTTTTATGCTCTACAAGATAGGGTAGACGCCATGTTTGCTGAAATTCTTAGTGAGGCTTTTTTCACGTAAAAACATTGTTTTTTTAAGATTGCGGCTTTATTATGCATTTTACCGCAAAAATGTATAAAATTAAAGTTGTAGAGAATTTGAAGTCCTACAACTTTTATTTCAAACATTTTTTTGTATAACGCTTACTTTAGCAGTAATTAGCGATTTTCTTTTTTTTTCTCACGAAAACGTGTGAAAAATCTATTTTTTTAAGATTTCGGCCTTAGTATGCATTTTACGACAAAAGTTTATTTAATCGAATTTATAGAAATTTAAAAGACCTACAACTTTTATTTACAGCATTTTTCTCTGAAGAGCCTAGTTTAGCGTGAAAGAGAGATTATCCGTATTTTTAAGCCACACTGAGGTAGATTTGATTTTTTGCGTCTTTCAGTCATGATTAAAATAAGTGATGATTAAAATAAGGTTATATTTTTAGAGGTTAGTTTTTTGTTTATTTGTAATGTTAGAATTATTGTTATTTATTTGCATTGGCAAGAGAAAGTTGTGTGAATGTTTCACACCAGATTTTTAATTAAGGAGTCTTAGTTTTAGATGGTAATTTTTTGAAAAACCCAACGGAATTGTAGCGAATTCCTTACGAGAACTTTCAAGTTTTATATTTTTTAATTCTGTGCTGTTTGTCTACGTTGAGTTTCTGTAACAGTATTAAAAATATATTTTTATAAATTTAAAATTTTTTCCTAAATTTTTCTTAACACCCAGTGTATTTCACAAAATTCCAATTTTAATGAACACATTTCAGTCACTAATGTTAAAATTATAATGGCCCGAAATATAAATTTTAACAACATTTTAAAGGTTTTAAACTTCATATTGTTGTTTGAAATAACTAATTATTCTCTTTGGAAATGGTATTATTTTGAATTTCCGCACAGTAATATGGCTTCTTTTTAGTAGTACCAGTTTATTGTTATTTTAGAATTCAGATGATTGAAAACAGGATTGACAAGGTTTCACATTGAAACTATAATTACGCATTTTATGAGTCAATACAAAGCTGTGAAATGAATAAGCTAGTCTTTCATGTACGTATAATTCACAACGCAAAATATCGGCAACGTTCAAAGTTTTCAATAATTACAACAAAATAACATTTTTACTTTATCACGCTGTGTATATATTGTAGACATACAGTCACAAAATATTGCGGTGGGGAAAACTGTTAGAATATCCCCATGAAATCAAAAGACCTGATGTGAAATACTTACACGATTTTCTCTTGCCAATGTATTTCATTAACAATATAACCTATGTGTATATGTGAGAAAACAATGCAAAATAAAAAACATAACTTAAATTTAATCATGAGTAAATGACGAATAATTAAAACAAACCTCTATAGAACTTAAAAATTCGGAAAATCAATAACTGACGCTAAACAAGGTTATTGTAGCAAAACAATTCTTAATATAAAAGTTATTGGTTTTTTAAATTCCTATAACTTTAATTGTAAACACTTTTGTCGTAAACTGTACGAGGTGTGGCTATTAAATAATGAGAAATCGTAAAAGATTTTATTTTAATTTTATACATAATCACTTATTGTCATTTTCAATATACACTCCTCTATCCCTACAATGCTCTATTCCATTGTTGGAAACAGTGGTAGAAGTCATCTTCTGTCACCTTCTTCAGAACACGTGCCGCTTTCTCTTTTACAGCTTCCACAAAATCAAATTTTAACCCTTTCAATGCAGATTTCACCTTAGGGAACAGGTAGAAGTCAGCTAGGAACATCTTGACAGATAACGCGGAATGAGCTGGCGTATTGTCGTGGTGGAGAACCAATGATTTGTTTTTCCACATTTCGGGGCGATTTTTCTTTACTCTTTGACGTAGTTGAGAAAGTACCTGAAGGTAGTTATATTGATTAATTGTTTGACCTTCAGGAACTCAGTAAAGGTACACAATCCCATGGATCTAAAAAAAACAATCATCATTGCTTTAAATTTTGACTTGCTCATTCGAGCTTTTTTGGCTCTCGGTGAAGTTCGGCTCTTCCAGTGCATGGATTGGCGCTTCGTTTCCGAATAATAAGTAAAAAATCACGTTTCATCACATGTTATTATCTTCTACCTGTTCTCTAAGGTGAAATCTGCATTAAAACAGACAAGATTTGAGTCTGTAGAAGCTGTAAAAGAGAAAGCGGCACGTGTCCTGAAAGAGCTGACAGAATATGACTTCCAGTACTGTTTCCAACAACGGAAAATTCGCATGAAGCGTTATAGGGATAGAGAAGGAGTGTATATTGAAGGTGACAATAAGTGATTATATATAAAATTAAAATAAAATTTTTTGCAACGTCTGTCTCGTTATTTAATAGCCACACCTTGTATACGAAGGCCGCAATATTAGAACATTCATTTTTACTGATTTTTATGAAATAAATATAGAAAATCACTAATTGGTTACTTGAACAAGGAATTTTACCTTAGACGTATTTAAAAGATGATCTTAGTGGATGAGCTAGTCGTAATTCCTGGGACATTATACTAGGTATTGATTAAAAAGTGGAGGCTCTGAACAGAAACGGGAAACAGTAATTGAATAAGTTTATGTAAAAACTAGTGTTAATTAAACACAAAATCAAGCTCTCTAAAAATGGGAAGTATAAACATTTCTCATGAAAACAACTTCATGAAAGGGTCTTTCGTCAGAAACTCAGTTATAACAACTTTAACAACCATGTTCTACAAACATGAAAATCCACCAAGTTTTGTAAAATTATTACTGGAAAGTTGACATAAAACTTTTTAAAACTAACTTATTTATGCGGATTGCCACAACAAACTGAAAAAGCTGATGAATACAAATAAAATTACAAGCGGTTAGAAGTTCAAATATACGTTCGGGAAGTAAACTAAAAAGTCTGGTGTGAAACACTCACACAACTTTCTCTTGCCAATGCAAAAAATTAAAACAATATAACCTAACATAAGTAATAAAACATTAGAAATAACAAAAAACTAAACTCAATAAACATAACCTAATTTTAATTATGAGAGAAAGACGAAAAATGAAAATCGACCTCGGTTTGGCTTAAAAATACGGAAAATCACTCTTTCTCGCTAAACTAGGCTCTGTAGAGAAAAATGCTTTAAATAAAAGTTGTCGATCATTTGATTTTCCTATAAATTTGATTTTATACACTTTTGTCGTCAAATTCATACTAAGGCCGAAATCTTAAAAAAATCAATTTTTCACACGTTTTCGTGAGAAAAAAACAGAAAATCGCTAATTACCGCTAAACTAAGCGTTATACAAAAAAATGTTTTAAAGAAAAGTTGTAGGATTTTAAATTATCTACATTTTTTATTATAAATTTTTGCGCTAAAATGCATATTAAAGCCGCAATCTTAAAAAAAAATTATTACGTAAAAACAGTCTTACCAAGAATTTCAGCAAACATTGCGCCTACAATAGAGCAAAAAAAATTTAGTAGACCAAGCGATTTTAAAATAAATCGAAGGGCCAGTTTTTGAGAAAATCGCAAAAAAGTGAAAAATGACACGAATAAACTACTACTTCCGGTTGACCGATTTTGATGAAAATGTTCGTGTCGGGTTCGGTAGTGGTATGTAACTTAAGTTTCAAGTTTCAAGTTCGTACGATGTTCCGTTCTTGAGATATTCTGTTCACACACACACGCACGCACGCACGCACACGCACGCACGCACGCACACGCACACACATACATACACACACACAGACTGACACACAGACCAATCGCTAAAAACATGTTTTTTTGGATTCAGGGGGTCTGAAAACGTGTAGATTCGGTGTAAACTCGATTTCTTAAAATCGACATGAAAACAATACTTTCCTTCCTTTATATTCATATAGGAAAGAGAAAGTAAAAATCAATGGTGTTGCTTAGTTCACACAACTCGACTACACAGATAGATCGGTAGGGTACACCAATTTCAGTACTGGAGGCGAAACTGTCAACGTAAATATACGGGAGGATTGATCAAAGAACTAATTAGCTCACCATTGTCGTTACAAAGTTGCACAAAGCAGATAGAACAATACCCGTTACCCTCTTCTGTTAAATAGACCACTAACGTCGAGTGCTATCTTTGTTCTAACAGGACAAGTATTACCATTTATCCAACGTAACCCTATTACAAATTATTTGATTATTTTTGAAACTAATGTATTGTTCAATTTTTGATATATTTAGTATCTATTTGTTTTCATTGTTCTTTATCTAAAAAAATATGGTGTCAAACACTCAAACGACTTTCTCTTGCCAATGCAAATAATGAAAAATATAACCTAATGTTAGTAATAAAACATTAGAAATAAACAAAAAACTAACCTCAAAAGACATAACCTAATTTTAATCATGAGTGAAAGACACAAAATGAAAATTAACCTCAATTTGGCTTAAAAATACGGATAATCGCTCTTTTACGCTAAACTAGGCTCTTTAGAGAAAAATGCTTTAAATAAAAGTTGTAGATCTTTTAATTTCCTATAAATCTGATTGCATACACTTTTGTCGTAAAATCCATATTAAGGCCGAAATCTTTAAAAAGAATTGATTTTTCACACGTTTTCGTGAGTAAAAAACAAAAAATCGCTAATTACCGCTAAACTAAGCGTTATACAAAAAAATGTTTGAAATAAAAGTTGTAAGATTTTAAATTTTCTACAACTTTAAATATAAAAATTTTTGCGCTAAATTGCATAATAAAGCCGTAATCTTAAAAATTAAAACAATTTTTTTACGTGAAAACAGCTTCACCAAGAATTTCAGCAAACATGGCGCCTACCCTATCTTGTAGAGCATAACAAATTTAGTAGACCAGGCGATTTTTAAAAAAATCGTAGAACCAGTTTTTGAGGAAATCGCAAAAAAGTGAAAAATTACACGAATAAACTACTACTTCCGGTAGACCAATTTTGATGAAAATGTTAGTGTCGGGTCCGGTAGTGGTATGTAACTTAAGTTTCAAGTTCGTACGATTTTCCGTTCTTGAGATATTCTGTTCACACACACACACACACACACACACACACACACACACACACACACACACACACACACACACACACACACACACACACACAACGGGTAGAAACTCGAATTCGAAAAATCGACATGAAAACAATACCTACTTTCCTTCTTATAATATTATTCATATAGGCAAGAGAAAGTAAAAATTATAATCTTTTCGTTCGCTTATCTTCAGATTCGTACTTTATTTCATTTATTTGTCTTAGAATATTGTGTGCTAAAAAATATTCTAACCCACCGGGTTGGTCTAGAGGTAAAGTTGTCACCAAAATCAGCTGTTTAACAGCTGATTTTCGGAGACGAAGGTTCCTGGTTCAAATCCTAGTAAAGGTAGTTACTTTTAAACGGATTTGAATGCAAGACAATTGTTACCGGTGTACTTTGATTGTTGGGGTTCAATTAACCAAACTCTCTCAGGAATGGTCGACCTGAGTCTGTACAAGACTACACCTCATTTACACGTCATACACATCATCCTCATCTCATTGGGTCATGGGGTTGCTTATTGTTCTGAATTGAACAGATTACAACCAGCGAGAACAGAATAAAGATCTTTATTCTGTTCTCGCTGATTACAACGTACACAAATTAGGGGTTACAAAAAAAAAATTCTAGAGAATCTTACTCCTTTTGCACTAATAAAAATTCCATTATATTCTACCTTATCATCTTTGCTTAAAGTTTATAATTACATTTAAAAAAACTGATTGCAAAAAAATGATAATTATAATCATGAATATAATAATAATTATTAACACTATGTTAAAAAATATCCTACCTATTCATTACTTGTACGTTTTCAAAACACTTTTCCTTGTTCTATACAAATAATGGTGATTTTATTTATAATTTAGGTGATGACAATATTTTGTGTGACCAGGCAGTGATCAAGATGTTTAGTTAAGCATTTTAAGAGTAACTGAACTTAGTTTCAGAAAAGTTTTTTTCTTGGTCGGAAGTTTTATAATAAAATGCCTGATGAAGTATGTAACTTTAAATCATTTGATATATTTGGAAGGAAACTTACTTGTTGGATTTTTTCCCTTCAGCCGGAAAGATTAGATAACATTTTGTATTATGGTATTTGTTAGCGTTACTCAAAATAAAATGAAAAATGACGATTTGGTTTTACCGAATTAAAAGTTGGTACTTCGTGTGGAATGTTTGTGTGACTCTTTCCTTTCCTTATTCTTTTGTAATCTTTTTCCTTTTCATTTATTTTTTATCTTTACATGAATTTATAGGCAAACACCTATAATAATACAAATAATTCGGAATTTGGAAACAAGTATTCTTAGATTCTTCTAAACGAGTAGATACAGAAATTACTAATGAATTTGACCATAAATCTAAGTCAAGAAATCAAAGTCGGAATTTGGAAACAAAAAGTGTTCTTAGATTCCTCTAAAAGATTAGATAGCCTACAGAAATTACTAGTGAATTTTACCATAAATCTAAGTCAAGAAATCAAAGTCGGAATTTGGAAACAAGAAGTGTTCTTAGATTCCTCTAAAAGATTAAATACAGAAATTACTAATGAATTTTACCATAAATCCAAGTCAAGAAATCAAAGTCGGAATTTGGAAACAAAAAGTGTTCTTAGATTCTTCTTAAAGAGTAGATACAGAAATTACTAATGAATTTTACCATAAATCTAAGTCAAGAAATCAAAGTCGGAATTTGGAAACAAAAAGTGTTCTTAGATTCCTCTAAAAGATTAGCTACATAAATTACTAATGAATTTTACCGTAAATTTAAGTCAAGAAATCAAAGTCGGAATTTGGTAACAAAAAGTGTTCTTAGATTCCTCTAAAAGATTAAATAGAGAAATTACTAATGAATTTGACCATAAATTTAAGTCAAGAAATCAAAGTCGGAATTTGGTAACAAACAGTGTTCTTAGATTCCTCTAAAAGATTAAATAGAGAAATTACTAATGAATTTGACCATAAATCAAAGTCGGAATTTTGAAAAAAGTGTTATTCGATTATTCTTAAAGAGTAGATACATAATTACTGATGAATTTTAGCATAAATAAAAAACATGAAATCAAAGTCGGAATTTGGAAACAAAAAGTGTTATTCGATTCCTCTTAAAGAGTAGATACAAAAATTACTAATGAATTTTACCATGCATCAAAAACAAAACATTAAAGTCGGAGTTTGGAAACAAAAACTGTTATTCGATTTCACTTAAAGAGTAGATACAGAAATCACTAAAGGTTTTTACCGTAAGTCAAAGGTAAACCTTTTTAAAAATTGCCACCAGCCATGAGACGCGTCCTCTCATGAAAGGGATTTACATTATTTACTCATGATTAAACATAGGTTATCATTTCCTGAGCTGGTGATGAAAGAGATGAATGAAAGTGAGAGAGTGAGTGTTGGTCAGTGACAGCGAGAGAGGAATTAGGCTACTGTTCCCTTCCACGCCCCGCTCACATTTCCCTTGTAGAATTATATAAAAAATTCCGAGGGAGGTGGAGGGTTGTTTGTTGATGTCGGATCAAGTGGCCAGGCGGCAGGTTTTTGGTTGGTAATGCGGTTGCGGCCTCCTTGGGGCTGGACGAGGACGCCTCAATTGAGTCCAACACTACTTCCCCCATCGTGAGGGAGTGAACATGAGTTTTTTTGTCACCGCCTCGGATAAAAAATCATAGAATATATTGTTGTTTATTATTATTGACAAGAGAGTGTCATGTGATTGATTCACACCAGATTTTTAAATCAACAAACACTAGAACTAAATCTGTTGCAAGTTTTTTTTAAAGTCCTAATTTTGCAAAAATAAAGAAGGTAATTTTGCAATCGTTAAAACAAACTACTGGAACAATGTAAAGTATCTTTACTTCATTTTCACTTAATTATCTCATGAGAAACCACACAAGCAAGCCTTTTCTTTAGTGAACTATTCAGGGAATTTCACCCACACAGTACATGAACAACCTGTAGCAAATAAACATCAACTCTATACTTCACGTTAACATACAAGAGTTTATAGTTAATTTGTTTTGGGATTATGTTTAGATAATGCAAAACCGTTGTTGTGTTGATACTAAGTATCAAATAAATCTTGTTTAATATTACTTAGTTGAAACCTAATTACTTAGTTTGAAGAAAGTTATTTAATTAGTTACAACGCTTATTACCCCAAGCCATAAACTCCCTTATGTAAATATTACCAAGAATTTTCACATCTATCTTAAGTATTACAACTTTCATAAGAATTTGTTAAAAACAAGTAAATATTCTTTCCATTTCTGCAAAAATATATTCCAACTACTAAGCCAAGATTCGTTCGGGACGTGAAGTATAAGTATACCTGGGTATAAGCAATAATAAACAAACTTTATTTAAACTTATATCACCACTTTATTTATCGACGCAAATAATATTATGACAATATCGAAGAAGGGCATGGTTCGCGAAATTTCTAGTACTTCATTCATAAAATGGTAAAGAGTAGATAATAGAGTGAAAAAGTAACAATAGGGTTGGCTATAAAAGGATACCTATTCATAAAAAATTATTTAAAAGGACTGCGCTATTGTGTATGATAAGTTCTTTGTTGTACAACTATTTATGAAGGGTCTAACGCTACATTCCCGCACCGGTCACCCTTCGCCGGCCCGGAGAGAGCCGCCTCGGCCGCGCTATCGGCGGACGGCCTACACCGACCCGACACTGCGGGACTCTGGGGGCCACCACTGCCACGCTGCAGTGGGGACCCAACTGCCGCTGAGGGAAGGCTAGGCCTGAGCCCGGTAGCCGAGCCGTCACTCTTCGGGCTCCGCTTCTACCACGCTGGCTCGCCGCTTCCGACCGTCAACAACGGCCCTTTTCAGGGCCACCAATTTTACAGACAAGGTTTCGCCACGTGTCGTCGGTCCAGGTCGGCGACAAAATATTGTGTATTATAAATGGTCTTTTATAGTAAAGGTAGCCCTGGCTTTTGTTGTCACTCGGTATGGTGAAAGTCGGGTGGTTACCTGTTTAGATAAATTTGCCTTTTTATAACACCTTTATTCAATCTTGATTATTGTTTACAGTTGTTAAGATTCATCCAGAAACCGTCAGAAAGATTTTGTATTTTATTATTATATCGAAAATCTCTGTCTTTTCTCGAACTCTCTATTAGCCCACCTATTTAAGCGCCGGTTTGTTTACGATCGGGGGTCAATATTTGATTAATCTTCCACGAGTGTACATTGCGTAGTGCTTAACGGTTACGTTTGGAACAGGCCAGCGTACTGTGAATTACTCTTTATTGTTTAACGTCTATTTACTCCGTATCATTTCTGTAAGTAGTATTAAGTTAAATTAGTTAAGTTATTTACTCTATTAGTTAATTATAGCCTAATTAGATTGTTATTTATTAAGTAATTTCATTGTAATATACTTGTAGATTGTAGTCACATATTTAATTGTAATTCTTAGTTGTAATAAATACTTGTTATTTTAAACTTTAGTGTGTAAATTATTTAATTTACCCAGATCCCGAAACGGACCTTAGAGATAATTGTCACAATATTTAATGTCTAACACTTTTTAGCAAATTAAACGAAATTACACATTGAAATGTAATTAAAGAATTGAAAAAAGTAAATCGAGACTAAACCCACAATCTATTGATAAAATTATTATAGTTATTAAAAAAATACCCAAAAATACTTTTTAAATTACAAAAAACGAAAAGAAAAAGGAATATAGGAAAAAACGAAAAATTGAGATTAAAATGAAGAAAGACAAAATCAGAGACATCCGGCGCCAAAATTCAATAACCAACTTGCTTTCGTTTGATTTACGTAGCTTAAAAACTTAAGTACATAATAAATTGTTTATTTTTCCTTTAACAATCGTCTTTTATTAATTTTTCCATATTTTCCACATTTACTTATAAAAAAGATACACTTTTTAAAATTTAATTTTAGTTAACTATACATAAAATTTTTAAAAACTACCAGAAATTAAAATCTAAAGATTGGTTATAATAATGCATTTATAAATAGACTAAATTATAGTACGCTACTATAGGTATACACAAAAAAGGAAATTGAAAGAAAAACATATTTAAATTATTAAACAAAACTTATAAAAAAAATCTGGTGTGAAACACTCACACAACTTTCTCTTGCCAATATAAATAATTAACAATAAACCTAATATTAGTAATAAAACATTAGACATAAACAAAAAAACTAACCTTAATAAACATAACCTAATTTTAATCATGAGTGAAAGACGCAAAATGAAAATCAACCTCAGTTTGGCTTCAAAATACAGAAAATCACTCTTTCACGCTAAACTAGGCTCTGTAGAGAAAAATGTTTTAAATAAAAGTTGCAGATCTTTTAATTTTCTACAAATTTGATTATATACACTTTTATTATAAAATGCATACTAAGGCCGAAATCTTAAAAAAATCGATTTTTCTCACGTTTTCGTGAGAAAAAAAAACAGAAAATCGCAAATTACCGCTAAACTAAGCGTTATACCAAAAAATGTTTGAAATAAAAGTTGTAGGTTTTTAAATTCTCTACAACTTTTATTATATAAATTTTTTCGCTACTTTGCATATTAAAGCCGTAATCTTAAAAAAACTTTGTTTTTACGTGAAAACAGCCTCACCCAGAATTTCAGCAAACATGGCGCCTACCCTATTTTGTAGAGAATAAAAAATTGAGTAAATGAGGCGATTTTAAAAAAAATCGTAGGATCAGTTTTTGAGAAAATCGCAAAAAAGTGAAAAATTACACGAATAAACTACTACTTTCGGTTGACCGATTTTGATGAAAATGTTCGTGTCGGGTCCGGTAGTGGTATATAACTTAAGTTTCAAGTTCGTACGATGTTTCGTTCTTGAGATATTCTGTTCACACACAGACACACACACAGACCAATCGCTAAAAACATGTTTTTTTGGTTCAGGGGGTCTGAAAACGTATAGATCCGGTGAAAACTCGATTTCCAAAAATCGACATGAAAACAATACTTTCCTTCCTATATATTCATATAGGCAAGAGAAAGTAAAAATATAATATAAATAAAATAATAGGCTATACATAGTTATCATATAACAACATACACAACATAATTTTAATGTGTATAATAAAAAACCATACAACATACTTGATGACCACGTCAATCAATTCAATTTAACCAGTGCATGGATTGGCGTTTCGTTTCCGGATCATAAGTAAAACCCACGGTTCATCACATGTTATTATCTTCTACCTGTTCCCTAAGGTGAAATCTGCATTAAAAGGGACAAGATTTGAGTCTGTGGAAGCTGTAAAAGAGAAAGCGGCACGTGTCCTGAAGGAGCTGACAGAAGATGACTTCCAGCACTGTTTCCAACAATGGAAAATTCGCATGGAGCGTTGTAGGGGTAGAGAAGGAGTGTATATTGAAGGTGACAATAAGTGATAATGTATAAAATTTAAAAAAAACTTTCTACATCAGTCTTGTTATTTAATAGCCACACCTTGTATTTTATGCAAACAAAGGAAATAATGTTTAATAAAATAATATATATATATATATATATATTTATTTATTTATTTATTGGTGTTTAGGTCAACAGCTGAAAGGCTAGTTTGAACCTCTAGTGGTTTTACTAAGTAAAAACGAGGACTGAGGTGGTTTACTATTGCCTTCCTCACTGAGTTGAAAGAGTATGCTTATCACCATGTTAGGCTCTCCGACAAGCACGCACTTTCCACCCTGCAAATGACAGCTTTACTTCATTCACCATAGGCTCTGGCTGTATAGTGAAATTCATAACTCTCAGGGGAGATAACTCTGACTAGCGTATTTTACATCTCTACCTCTTCTGTTCTTAAATAGTTTAAGTCATATAATTGGCTGACTACGTGATAAGAAACAGAACTATTTTTTGTAGCCCTGGAACCAACAGATCGAGTACAATTAATTTAACACTCCATCTGGCCATCTGGTCATATATATAAAATTTATGACCATATAAAGAAGTTAAGGTTAAAATTCGTTTTAATTTTTAATATTGTTTTTCTTTTTTTTTAAACTAATGTATGTATAAGTGTTAATTATATTTTTTGCAGTGTTATAATTGTAGTATTGTAATTGTTACTGTGGTTTATGGTGTAGGCCCTAATTTGAGTAGCTTAATCCTTCTCCAAGCACGGGATTTTCTCTTTTGGAGGAGTAATTAACGAAATACATAAAATAAATATAAACATTTTATTTTTTGATTTGAATACGAAATTTAACTTTACTTTTAATATAAAACATAAACAATATAAATATAGATAAAGTAATTTCGTACAGGCATATAACTAGTTTGCTGTACCTACTTGAAAAAACAATTTAAATTTGAAGTGCATGAGCAAGGTAAAAGGCGGAGTTGGAAAATTAAAATTCTGCATTGCAGAGGATATATATGAATAATCCATAAGGCAGGCTTACTAATTAAAACTTTCCCCGTTTTAAGATTTTCATTCTTATACTAATTGCTTGACAAATTATTTATTATTTCAGTCATTAACAAAATGTTAAAATTTCAAGTAACGCCGTCATGTATATTTTCTTATCTTTCCCTGTTTTAAATCCATGTAAGTTCCGTCTACTGTACGGGGAAGTTGCTTCCTCTGGAATTTTCCTAGCTATTTTATAAGATTTTATAAAATAATTTTATTATTAATTTTATTATTATAATTATTATTTTATATGTAGAATAAAATAATAAAAACAATAAATGGAATTAAAAACGACAAAAAGTGGGTATGCAAAACTTTTCACGGTGGGAATAATCTTGAAATTACTTAAAAAACCTGGTGTTTAAGACTCACACGACTTTCACTTGCCAATGTAAATAATGACCAATATAACTTATGTTTAATCATTAGTAAACAAAGGAAAATGATCAATGCCCGCCTCCGTGGCATAGTGGTTGGCGCTAGCCTACTAAGTGGAGGTCCAGTGTTTGATTCCCGGCTAGGATTTGAAAATTATTACATGCCAAAACCCATCGTTACAATTTCTTAAACCATCGTAGTAGCTAATGACCAAGCTATTGATGTGATTTTAACTAAAAAAAAGAAGAAAAACAACCTAATTTTAATCATGAGTGAATGATGTAAAATCAAAATCAACCTCAGTTTGGCAATAATACGGAAAATCACTTTTTGACGCTAAACTAGTGTGGTGTACTAAATATTCCCCATGAGGGATTCGCCAGATTTGTGGCGAATTAAATGTTCCACATAAGTTTATACTAAATTTGCTGTGAATAAAAAAATGAAGTCACTATTCTTGAATAATTCTGTTTAATAATTTAGCATGTTGTACAGCAAATATATAAATTTTAATGTATTTTTTATGTTTTAATGTTTTAAATTATCACTTATTTAATTTATTCTTTTGATTATTAACATGTCCTGGCAATCCTGTCTTGTCTGGCTCCTTCCTTCTTGCTTCGTCGTCCTCATCTGGTTGACCCTCGTCTTCATCCTCCGATGACTCATCTTTTTCACTCTGCTGACATGTAGTTGGAGTTTGATTCATTTCTGGTACTGAAGAAACAATCTTGAACAAATATGCGTCTGGATCCTGGCCTTCCTCAACTAAAATTCTATGTAGTCGTTCCATAAGTACTGCTTTTACACCTTTTTCTTTTATATTTCTTTTTCTAAGCTCCTGTTTTAAATCTGCGACACGAAGATCTATCAGTTTCTTGTAATCAGCTTCCGACATGTCTTCTATTTTAAATTATAAATGTTTTACATTTTATTTCCTTTATATTTCATTTTTATATTCAATTTTATGGATTCTAAATTAAATTGTCGTTGAAATTCTTCCTCACAATCGGGTTGCCAAATTTGTGGTAAAACGATCTAATCCCCACAAGGGTATGACAAATTTGTGGTGTACTAAATATTCCCCATGAGGGATTCGCCAGATTTGTGGCGAATTAAATGTTCCACATAAGTTTATACTAAATTTGCTGTGAATAAAAAAATGAAGTCACTATTCTTGAATAATTCTGTTTAATAATTTAGCATGTTGTACAGCAAATATATAAATTTTAATGTATTTTTTATGTTTTAATGTTTTAAATTATCACTTATTTAATTTATTCTTTTGATTATTAACATGTCCCATAGATTTTTACATTCAACGTTGTTTTAAATATCATTTTACTTTTGTATTTTACAGTCTTTTAAATGTGTTTTAAATTAAATTTTCGCACTAACTTGTGGACCAACCATCCTGTTTGATGTCTGGAACCACAGTCACCATATTCTTTTACAAAATTCATCATTATTCTTCTTTAGTTTCCTAGCAACCAGTAAATAACTCTCTTTTCAATATTCTTTTTTCTTTAATATAAATTAAATAGTTTCAAAAATGTTTACTATCCAGTCAGCTGGAGTTTGTTTATATACTCAACTATAGCAAACATAAACAAACTTTACCATAGCTGATTCAGTTCGTTACACTAGCCTTTGTAAAGTAAAATGCTCAAGTAAAGTGAAGTTGTAGGTTTGTTAATATTTTACAACTTTGATCAAACACACTTCTGCCCTAGAATGGTTATTAAGATCGCAATCTTAAAAAAAGTTTATTTTTACAAAAGCATTACCTCCCCAAGAATTCAGGCAGATATGGTGCTTACCCAATTTAAAGAGCATAACAAAGGTAGTAAATGAGGCGATTTGTAAAAATATCGTATGAGCCGTTTTTGAGAAAATCGCAAAAAGTGAAAAATACCAAAAATAAAGTACATTACTTACGGTTGACCGATTTTCATGAAAATGTTTGTGTAGTGTTCTCTTATGGCATCTAACTAATGTTCCCAGTTTCAATTTTGTACGATATTCCGTTTCTGAGATATTTGTTAACACAGACGCGCGCGCACGCGCACACACTAGCACACACATACACACACACACACACACACACACACACACCAATTGCTAAAAACATGTTTTTTTGGGTTCAGAGGGCCTGAAACCGTGTATATCCGGTGAAAACTCGATTTCAAAACATCGACATGAAAACAATACTTTCCTTCCCTATATATTCATACAGGGTAAAATAAAATGTAAGATGGCGTAAGGTTTCGTGAGGATCCGTATGTATCCGTATGTACACATCCCACAAACAACAATGGGAATGTAACTTCTCTACAAACTGTACAGTTAATTCCGTACTCTATAGCGTACATGCAAATGAAAATCAATCACAGAAATTCAACAAAAAACAAATACGTAGCGACGAAAGTCGCTATTTAGCCCGGATCCACGTTTACACAAGCCAATATTGCGCAACTGTGAATACCTCATCGAACGAGATTCAAAAGACGAACAAAATACTTCCTCGCTAAACACACTAGAGTCACCGCAACAATTATTCAGACTAAAAATATTTAGCGGACATTTGTCCGTTGTATCCGAAGTCTGTTAAAACCGGTGTCCGATATATGAGGATTTACGTACTTCCGAGTGATGTATCTCATGTGGAATTCAATTAAATATGTGTGTAACGCTTTCCATAGAGGTAAAATTACATATGAATATGCACTTGAGGAATTGTGGTCACGCAATATCTGCCCCAATTTGTCACACAAATCCCAGTGCAATTTTAATTCGTCAAAATTAATTAATTTCTAACAATATGTAACGTTTATTCTGTTACACTTTGACGTGGGTAATATAATTACTTTAAAATTTCCTGTTTTACTTAATGTAAAAAAATTCTTCTTCTACCTCTGTGAAATAGGATTAAGGGGACTGTATGATGGTTTTGACTGAAAATTTTGATTTTCGGTTTTTTATGTTTTTCAACAGTTTATGTTTTTCAATGGCAGACGTAAATTTCCGGTACTTAGAAAGTACATTTTTTGTACCTCTACTGACTCTCATTGCTTATTCTTTGCTACAATAAGCTACTTGATTAAAACTTAATCGGTTTTAGACTTTCTACACACCTGGTACTATGTATATTTTTTCTTTGTTTATTTAATGTCGCAGCAACTACTGACCTTCTAAACTTAAAAAAGGTCATTAGCAACGACGTTGGGTTGTAACTGTGAATGATGAAATGATTTTTTTTTTGTAACGTATGAAAATGCCGCGCCTGAGTGGGATTCGAACCCAAGACCGCATGATGAGAGGCGAGCACATTACCAACTACGCCAATGCAGCCGACACTATGTCTTTGTTGTCCATCTCACTGGATAAAAATCACGTTATTAAAGATTTACCTTTAATTTTTGCATTGATCATTTCCTAATAAAGGAAAACAATTAAAAACCTTTCAAAATTAGGCCTGCAGAAAGTTTTGTACAAAATTATTTATTTTTAACAAAACAGAATGCAAATTTTTATCAGGAAAATAAAACAAATTATATATTTAATATAATAAAGAAGAAACGTCAGTTTGTTTGTTTGTTTGTATAAGGTAATCTTAGAAACTACTGAACTGATTTTAAAAAATCTTTCATTGTTGCATAGCTTAGAGCTTCCTGATCAATATAGGCTATTTCGCAACATTAAGTAACTTTAATTAAGTGAGTTAAGCAACTTAAACTGTGACGATGTCTCATGTTTTAGTCCATTGGGTGCATAGCACATTTATTTTTTCTAAGTCCGCTGGGTGGTGTATTTTTGGGCTAGAAACACGGTTCGACTTTTATATTTCAAAAAAAATGTGAAGTATAATATTTGATTCCTAAAACATTAAAAATTCGGATATATTCAAAATTTTTATTTTTGTATTGTATTTCAATTTTTTTTTCATTCGACAGGAAGTGAATGAGTCATAATGTCCAGTTACTCTGCTTACTGCACCCACGAATTACTTACTCTCTCTTATCTCGACCACATAATATCAACTGACTCTTTCTTTTCCATCTGTATTCTTCTATGCATTCTATTCAATTTTGTTAAATCGCAAGGACAAACATTTAAAACGGTGGGCATCGATTTGAGACAAGAATGCTTCCTTCACTCATGGACGACTATATGTCGGACTTTTTAGAGCTGGAAGTGCAGAAAACAATTTATTTTGCTGCCACAGGGCAACAAAACCACAAATATTGTATATAGAGAGGATTTAAAATAATTTAATGAGGCCTACATTAGCTGCTGTGAAGCGAAGCGAACGAGGGTTGCTAGTAATATAATATACTGAATTTGTATGCATTTATTGCATTTAAAAGAATTTTATTACCCTAATATCCATCATAAATTATACTATATATAAAAACATATATAATAAAAGTTATAAACTACATACATTTTCCAACTGGAAAAATTACAGTTAAGATAATTCCGTACAATTTTATTGCGAATTTTCTAGTTCTAAAGTTTATTTCAGAATTTATAACCTGTGAAATTATAATAGCAACTGAATTTAATGTATATATTCTTTAAACTTATAATATTTTACACAAAAATGAGTAACGAAACAAAAAACATAAAATTTATCTTTACGATAAAAGTAGGTTTATGTGTTTTAAAATCTGAGAATGAAATAAAAGGAATTTAGAGTTTCTTTTTCAGTAAAGGTTGAAAGTATCATTATTCGGAATAGGATTTGATATATCAATGGGAAATTAAATCGTTACTTCTTTTATTAAGACAAACATATTGGCGAATAGGAATTTAATTAAAATTCAGGTAAAAGGGGTTTTTTAAAAGAGCCCTTATCAGGAGCTTGATTGTGTACTGGCATGTTAACCTGAAGGTCGTGATTTTGATTAATAGCTAGGATATAACAGTAACCCAATATTATGAAGTTTTCATAATATTCCTAACATAATCTTATCTTTTTTGCTTTCTCTTGCTATATGAACATATAGGAAGAAAAGTATAGTTTTCATATCGATTTTTCGAAATCGAGTTTTCACCGGATCTACACGTTTTCAGACCCCCCTACACCCAAAACACATGTTTTTAGCAATGGGTGTGTGTGTGTGTGTGTGTGCGCGCGCGCGCGTACGTGCGTGCGGGTGTGTGTGTTAACAGACTATCTCAATAACGGAACATCGTATGAACTTGAAACTTAAGTTACATACCACTACCGGACCCGACACGAACATTTTCATCAAAATCGGTCAACCGGAAGTAGTAGTTTATTCGTGTAATTTTTCACTTTTTTGCAATTTTTTCAAAAACTGGTCCTACGATTTTTTAAAATCGTCTGGTTTACTAAATTTTTTATGTTCTACAAGATAGGGAGGCGCCTGTTTACTGAAATTCTTGGTGAGGCTGTTTTCTCGTAAATAAATTGTTTTTTTAACATTGCGACTTTAATATGCATTTCAGCGCAAACATTTACACAATGAAAGTTGCAGACAATTTAAAATCCTACAACTTTTATTTCAAACATTTTTTTGTATAACGCTTAGTTTAGCGGTAATTAGCGATTTTCTGTTTTTTTTCTCACGAAATCGTGTAAAAAAATCGATTTTTTTAAAGATTTCGGCTTTAATATGCATTTTACGGCAAAAAAGTATAATCAAATTTAAGAAAATAAAAAGGGGAGGAAATGGAAGAGGAAAGAGAAGAAGAAGAAAGAGGTGGTGGTGAAGGAATAGGAGGAAGAGGAGAAGACGAAGGATGAGGAGGAGGATAAGGATGAGAAGGACGAAGAAGAAGAATAAAAAGCGAAAAGAAGAAGGATGAGAAGAAAGGGAAAGAGGATGAGTAATAAGAGGAAGAAGAAGAAAAAGAAGAAGAAGAAGGTGAAGAAGAGAAAGAGAATAAGGAGAAGAAGGAGGATGAGGAGACAAATGAGAATGAAAAGGAGGAGAAAGAAGACAAAGATAGAAAGAAGGAGAAGGAGAAAATGAGAAGGAGAATAGAGGAGGAGAAAAATGAGAAGGAGCAGAAAAAAGAGAAGGCGAAGAAGGAGGAGGAGAAGCTGGAGAAGGAGAAGTACGAAGAAGAAGAAGGAGAGAGGAGAAGGAGGAGACTGAGAACGAGGAGAAGAAAGAGGAGACGAAAGTGGAGGAGGAGGAGGAGGAGGAAAAGGAGGACGAAGAAGAAAAGAAAAAAGAAAAAAAAGGATGAGAAGAAGAGGAAAGGGAAGAGGAGGAGGAGGAGGAGGAAACGGAAAAGTGGACAAAAAAAACGATAAAGTAATTACTGTTTTCTTCATTATTTACGTACTTTTTAATTAATTACAAATGAAATATATACTGGGTGTTGTGAATAAAAAGTAGTATGTACTATAAAGTACCAACTATCTAGTAGAAGTAGCAACTACAATGAAATAGTAGTTACTTAATTTGAGGTGAATAACAATTAGCTACTACTACATAGTAGTTACTTTTTAAAGTAAGTTTTAGCCGGAAAAGTATGTAGTAGTTACTATGATGTTATATAGTAGGTACTACTAAATAATGTAGTAAATACTAGATGAATCACTCAGTAAAGTAAATAAGCTCACTCTTGCAAGTTTGAATATGTCCAACCATCTGTTGCAGTTCGAACTGTTAGTTTTTCACAGGTCTTTGTCAAGCCCAGTTTGCACTGTCTTTATAGTACCAGTATTTTAAACAATCATGTCATCAAGTGACGATGAAATTGAAGATAAATCTACAAAATCACTGGATAGGATGTTATTTGTCAACACAATTAAGAATTACACAGTAATTTTCGAAAAATCAAAATTACCAAAATTATTAATGGCAAAAGAGAATGCATGGAACGATATTAGGGATAATTACAACAAAGTTAGTGGTAAAAAGTTATCAGTGGATTAACTTAAAAAAATATTGAACAATATAAAAAACGTTACAAAGAAAAAATCCGATATTACAGCCACGGGAAACAGAAAAATAAAACTGAAGAACTGGGAAGAAGATTTTCTAAATATCATAAATTTTCAAGACAATCCAACATTTTCAAAAGTTCGGGGGGGGGCTTACTGTTGGAACAAAAGAGAAAGAATCAGGTAGTGAAACTTCTGAATGTGCGTCCACAAGTTCTTCTTTTGCAAGCCAAAAACCATCCAAACGTAAGATCGGTTCAGCAAATGAGCCAGAAGACATAGCTGCAATGACAACCTCTGAACTTCAGGGTGTTGTACTTGTTGAACAATTGCAGTTAATCAGGACACAAATGGAAAGAGAAAAAATACAAATAGAGAGAGAAAAGTTGCTAATAGAAAAGCTGAGAGAGAAACCTCCACAGACTCCTGCTGTCGAAGAGGTCACCCAAGAATTAGGAGAGTTTCTTGTGTATCACAACATGTAATTTAAATTCAAATGTAAATAAATAAATAAATATTTGTTCCTTGTCCGTCTTCCCTTCCATCAATAAAAAAATAATGATTAAAAAGAATAAAAAAAAACAAAAAACAATTTAAACACATAAATTAGGAGGGTGCGCGAATGTGTTGCAGTGTATGTCGCTGTGGTAGGCGTAACTGCACGTAACTCAGTCTCCAGATGCGGCTATCGTGTATGCTTCTGAACAGACCAGGAACAGAGGCCTGTTTACTTTCGAACAGCCCTTATACAGTAAATATGAATCCATTTATTTAATTTTTTTACAACATTTATTTTCAAAGGACTGTGAAAAAGAATAGGGTATAAAGAGATCACAGGTTTAGGTATTCTAAAATCTGCTGTCGTTTCATCTCGCCTCTTAATTTCAAAGTAACATCTTGATCATCTTGATACAATTCTGCGGCTGCTAATTCCTGTAACTCTGTCTGTTCATAATTGAATTCATCATTCCCATGCTTTGCAATGTTATGTAACACAGCACAGCAGATAATTATTTTGGGCACTTTTTCTAGTGAAACTTTCATGGTACTGCCAAGAATCGAAAAGCGTTGTTTTAATTGGCCAAAAACTCTTTCAATAATTACTCTTTCTTTAGCATGTAATATGTTAAATTGCTGTTCCTGTCTATTTTGTGGGTGTTTAAATGGAGTTATCAGCCATGGTGAAATTCCGTAACCGCTGTCCCCTAAAAGACAAGCAGCACCATCAAACTGCGACAGTTTTCCGTTAACGGAACTCAGTCTCCAGATGCGGCTATCGTGCACGCTTCCTGGCTACTGGGCATCAATACTTGTTATTCTCTCTTGAGCATCACACGTTACTTGCACATTTATGCTGGTATATCCTTTTCGATTGAAATATTTGTCACCAAATAATGTAGGCTTCAAAATTCTAATATGAGTGCAGTCCAATGCTCCTACAACTGACGGAATGGTGAAACGCGTTTGCCACAATGATTTTGCTTCATTTATTTCCATTGCAGACATTGTAAATTTAATCCAGTTATGACTTTTTTGTACAATCTTCTCAGTAACCTAGTCAATAACCTTGCACACAGTTGTTCGGTGAATTCCAAAATTCTCGGCTATACCACTCTGAAAACCTCCATCGCAGACATATCGCAAGAACACTTCCATCTGCCTTGTAGGGAGCAACGCACCACCTCGAGACTCATCGGTATCACATAAAAAAAAAATTGTTAAATATTCAACATTTTCACTGTCAAACCTCAAAAGTAGTTTACATTTATCAGGGCTAATACCACGTCGATCCCGATATTTCTTTTCATTCCGCAATTGCATGAAAGCAGCCATGTCTCTACCCGAAGTAACTGAAACAGCTACCTTAAGAAATAACGAGTAAGTACTACAGTGTACTAGTATCTACTGCATTTTATTCACAGCATTTTAAGTACTAACTTGGGAATTTGTAGTAGTTACTACATAAACCGGAAAAGTTATAGTAGTTACTTAACAACTGGTTAAGTAAGTACTACACAAAATTTTATTCACTCAAACTGAAGTAGTTACTTCAAATTTACGTAGTATAAGCAACTACTACTTTTTATTCACAACACCCACTGTGTATATTGGGAAATTATTTAAACAAACTATTCGTATTTTTCAAAGTACGAGTATCATAGCTTGCGCATTCACCTCAAGAAGTAAAATAGGAAACAATCTATAAGTATTTCTCTAACTTTTTTTGAAACGAAGTTATTAAAAAGTGCAAAAAAAAAAACGGTAGGTAAGTTATGTCATTAGGACCGATTAACATTTTTAAACTTGTTATATTTTGTAAACTGCTTCAACCTTTTTCTGAAACTTTCATTAAAGAAATTTAAGTTTAATAAAAACTAACAAAAAAACCATTCAGTAAATAAAAGTTTTGTAGAATATTAAAAACTTTTTGACATGGAAATATGAGTGGACAAATATTGATAGAACTCTGACGTAAGTATTTAATTAAAAATACTTTTTTATTTTTTCGATCAGGTGTACAAAAATAAAACAAATAGAGACTCTATCAACCGTTTTTGTCACCGTCGTTAAACATTTTTAATGATTATTTTTTGTATTGATCGTCACCCCTTATACTACTACATATTTTTTACATTGAAAATAACTAAGCTAATTTACTGTTTCTACAACTTCGCTCACCTTATGGGAATTTTAAGCATTCATTAAAAAAAATATATACTATTTCAGTACTTGCAATTTGTCGTGGTACAAATGAGTTTTAGAAATTAAAAAATGTTTATTAATTAAATTTTATGAGAGATTATTCCAAATTATATTGATATTAATTTAAATTATTTTGCTAAATGTTTTGGTTCGTAATTTATGAATATAATGTTCATTAATTTTTTAAAAATAATAATTATTTAAAGTTGTTGATTTATAAAAAAGTAGAATTATATAAATGGTAACTTATTATGCAGAGCTCGAAGAGCAAACACTGTATATGGTTATAACGGCCCAAGCCCTAATTTATTTAATTATTTAAGTAATAAACTAAATATATCAAGGTACACGATAAAGTTAATAATTATATTTAAAAATAAAAATACGGAAAATCACTCTTGCACACTAAACTAGGCTCTGTAGAGAAAAATGCTTTAAATAAAAGTTGTAGATCTTTTAATTTCCTATAAATTTGATTATACACTTCTGTCGTGAAATGCATACTAAGGCCGAAATCTTTAAAAAAGTCGATTTTTCATACGTTTTCGTGAGAAAAAACAGAAAATCGCTAATTACCGCTAAACTAAGCGTTATACAAAAAAATGTTTGAAATAAAAGTTGTAGGATTTTAAATTGTCTGCAACTTTCATTGTGTAAATGTTTGCGCTGAAATGCATATTAAAGTCGCAATGTTAAAAAAACAATTTATTTACGAGAAAACAGCCTCACCAAGAATTTCAGTAAACAGGCGCCTCCCTATCTTGTAGAGCATAAAAAAATGTAGTAAATAAGGCGTTTTTAAAAAAATCGTAGGAGCCGTTTTTGAGAAACTCACAAAAAAGTGAAAAATGACACGAATAAACTACTACTTCCGGTTGACCGATTTTGATAAAAATGTTCGTGTCGGGTCCTCTAATGGTATATAACTTAAGTTTCAAGTTCGTACGATGTTCCGTTCTTGAGATATTCTGTTCACACACACACACACACACACATACACACAGACCAATCGCTAAAAAATGTTTTTTGGGTTCAGTGGGTCTGAAAGCGTGTAGATCCGGTGAAAACTCGATTTCGAAAAATCGACATGAAAACAATACTTTCCTTCCTATATATTCATATAGGCAACAGAAAGTAATTTATAACAAAGATTGTATACGATTAAACCAAGCTAAGTTATAATTTATTTAACTTTTATTTGTTTATTTCCATTGTATTAATTTTACAATATGTACAATTTCTCATCTAACTGAACAGAAATTACTTTCCTAAATAAGGCAACGCCTGTACTCAGGAACGGACGGTGATAAAATAATATTATAATACTCGTATTAAGTTATTATTTAGAAATTTTCAATATTATGAATTAAAAACAGATTAATGATTACAATTTTCTTGCTTAGTCTATATTACACATTTTTACTTTCTCTTGCCTAAATGAATGTATAGGAAGGAAAGTATTGTTTTCATGTCGAGTTTTCGAAATCGAGTTTTCACCAGATCTACACGTTTTCAGACCCCCTGAACCCAAAAAAAAACATGTTTTTAGCGATTGGTCAGTGTGTGTGTGTGTGTGTGTGTGTGTGTGTGTGTGTGTGTGTGTGTGTGTGTGTGTGTGTGTGTGTGTGTGTACAAAATATCTCAAGAACGGAACATCGTATGAACTTGAAACTTGAAACTTAAGTTACATACCACTACCGGACCCGACACGAACATTTTCATCAAAATCGGTCAACCGGAAGTAGTAGTTTATTCGTGTAATTTTTCACTTTTTTGCGATTTTCTCAAAAACTGGTCCAACAATTTTTTTAAAAATCGCCTGGTTTACTCAATTTTTTATTCTCTACAAGATAGGGTAGGCGCCCTGTTTGCTGAAATTCATGGTGAGGCTGTTTTCACGTAAAGAAATTGTTTTTTTAAGATTACGGCTTTAATATGAATTTTACCGTAAAAATTTATATAATAAAAGTTGTAGAGAATTTAAAAACCTACAACTTTTATTTCAAACATTATTTTGTATAACGCTTAGTTTAGCAGTAATTAGCAATTTTCTGTTTTTTTCTCACGAAAACGTGTGAAAAATTGATTTTTTAAAAGATTTCGGCCTTAGTATGCATTTTACAACAAAAGTGTATACAATCATATTTGTAGGAAATTAAAAGCTCTACATCTTTTATTTAGAGCATTTTTCTAAACAGAGCCTAGTTTAGTGTGAAAGAGTGATTTTCTGTATATTTAGCAATACTGAGGTTGATTTTCCTTTTGTGTCTTCCACTCATGATTGAAATAAGGTTATTTTTTTCGAGGTTAGTTTTTTGTTTATTTCTAATGTTGTATTACTAATGTTAGGTTATATTGGTCATTATTTCCATTGGCAAGAGAAAGTTGTGTGAGTGTTTCACACCAGATTTTTTTTAAATTATAAAGTAAATTACTACATTAGTTATTACTTAACTATAAATTAACAAGGTAAACCTAAACCAACTAATCCATGAATGACCAACCAATTATTTTTTACTTTCTCTTGCCTATATGAATATATAGGAAGGAAAGTATTGTTTTCATGTCGATTTTTCGAAATCGAGTTTTCACCGGATCTATACGTTTTCAGACCCCCTGAATCCAAAAAACATGTTTTTAGCGATTGGTCTGTGTGTGTGTCTGTGTGTCTGTGTGTGTGTCTGTGTGTGTGTCTGTGTGTGTGTCTGTGTGTGTGTGTGTGAACAGAATATCTCAAGAACGGAACATCGTACGAACTTGAAACTTGAAACTTAAGTTACATACCACTACCGGACGCGACACGAACATTTTCATCAAAATCGGTCAACCGGAAGTAGTAGTTTATTCGTATAATTTTTCAGTTTTTTGCGATTTTCTCAAAAACTGGTCCTACGATTTTTTTTAAAATCGCCTATTTTACTCAATTTTTTATTCTCTACAAGATAGGGTAGGCGCCATGTCTGCTGAAATTCTCGGTGAGGCTCTTTTCACGTAAAAACGTTGTTTTTTTAAGATTACGGCTTTAATATAAATTTTAGCGCAAAAACTTATATAATAAAAGTTGTAGAGAATTTAAAAACCTACAACTTATGTTTCAAACATTTTTTTTTATGACGCTTAGTTTAGCGGTAATTTGCGATTTTCTGTTTTTTTCTCACGAAAACGTGAGAAAAATCGATTTTTTTAACATTTCGGTCTTAGTATGCATTTTACGACAAAAGTGTATATAATAAAAGTTATAGAAAATTAAAAGATCTACAACTTTTGTTTAGAGAATTTTTCTCTACAGAGCCTAGTTTAGCGTGAAAGTGTGATTTTCCGTTTTTTTTAAGCCAAATTGAGTTCGATTTTCATTTTGCGTCTTCCACTCATGATTAAAATAAGGTTATGTTTTTGAGGTTAGTTTTTGTTCATTTCTAATGTTTTAATACTAATGTTAGGTTTATTGTTAATTATTTGCATTGGCAAGAGAAAGTTGTGTGAGTGTTTCACACCAGATTTTTAAGTCTACATTTAATGACACCAATCGATGTAGTAAAAAAAATCTGGTGTGAAACACTCACACAACTTTCTCTTGCCAATGCAAATAATTTACAATATAATTTAACATTAGTAATAAAATATTAGAAATAAACAAAAAACTAACCTCAATAAACATAACCTTATTTTAATCATGAGTGAAACACTCAAAATGAAAATCAATCTGTCTGGCTTAAAAATACGGAAAATCACTATTTCACGCTAAACTAGGCTCTGTAGAGAAAAATACGTTAAATAAAAGTTGTAGATCTTTAAATTTCCTATAAATTTGGTTATATACACTTTTGTCGTAAAATGCATACTAAGGCCAAAATCTTAAAAAAATCGATTTTTCACACGTCTTCGTGAGAAAAAATCTGAAAATCGCTAATTACTGCTAAACTAAGCGTCATACAAAAAAATGTTTGAAACAGAAGTTGTAGGTTTTTAAATTCTCTACAACTTTTATTATATAAGTTTTTGCGCTAAAATTTATATTAAAGCCGTAATCTTAAAAAAACAACGTTTTTACGTGAAAACAGCCTCACCGAGAATTTCAGCAAACATGGCGCCTACCCTATCTTGTAGAGAATAAAAAATTGAGTAAAATAGGCGATTTTAAAAAAAATCGTAGGACCAGTTTTTGAGAAAATCGCAAAAAACTGAAAAATTATACGAATAAACTACTACTTCCGGTTGACCGATTTTGATGAAAATGTTCGTGTCGCGTCCGGTAGTGGTATGTAACTTAAGTTTCAAGTTTCAAGTTCGTACGATGTTCCGTTCTTGAGATATTCTGTTTACACACACACACACACACATACACACAAACACACACACAGACACACACACACACAGACCAATCGCTAAAAACATGTTTTTTGGGTTCAGGGGGTCTGAAAACGTATAGATCCGGTGAAAACTCGATTTCGAAAAATCGACATGAAAACAATACTTTCCTTCCTATATATATTCATATAGGCAAGAGAAAGTAATAATTTAGTCTACGTAAATCAGAAGACAAAAAGTAAAAAAAATTTGGTACCATATAATCAAACACCCTTTGACCTCATTTATTTCGTTTCACTTTCATGGCCAACCCAGCCTAAACTCTTCTTGCACTGTAATTATACTCTAAAAGAGTAATATTTTTCCTTTATACTTATATGTGTAAAGAAGTGAATTTTCCTATAAATATTATTTATAGTGAGAACACCAAACTGTTGAAACAGGGGCTGAGCAGGCTGGGTCGGAACCTTCCTAAAAATTATCTTTCCAAAGCTGTACAAAATGCACCATCCCAAGCTATAACTCCATATTTTAATATTGACTGAAACAGGGCAAGGTAAACTGTACGTAAGGTGGTTACATCTAGACATTCTCTAAGTTTGCTAAACTATTACACTAACTGTCGAGCCTTTTTGACTAGTTTATCAGTATGATATTCCCATTTATTTACAAATTTACTAATTATAGATTTTTTACTATAAGACTTTCAGATATATGTATACTCGTAACACTAATCACCTAAGGTGAAACGTTACATCTATATATATAAAATTCGATGGATGTGTGTGTGTATGTTCCCCTTTAGGCCTATCTCCTAAATTACTAAACCAATTTTCATGCAGTTTTTTATGTTGTAACTATGATGCCGGTGCAGGTTTTAGGCTATTGAAACCCTTAAAAAGTTAGCTCTAAAGGGTTAAAAATAATGTTTTTGTCCTACATTAAGGCTTTTATGAGGTTAGATAATCTGCTGCTTTTAAACCAGCTGATGCGATTCAAATAAAGATTTTTCATAAATAAAGTTGTATGATTTAGCAAATAGCGACGTGGTGCTAAGGATCAGCTGATGGCAACATCATATGATAATTTTGTTATGTAGATACGATTTTGTATTGTTGAGTATTTTATAAAAGTAA
This sequence comes from Catonia carolina, assembly GCA_035578175.1. NCBI lineage: Eukaryota > Metazoa > Arthropoda > Insecta > Hemiptera > Achilidae > Catonia > Catonia carolina. The sequence continues at coordinate 9,609,195 of JAQMRL010000005.1, read as the reverse complement.
AGTGCCGTGTTTCTATAATTTGTTTTAATTTTCTTTTAATTGGTAAGTATAAACCTAGTATAATCCTAGTAAAGGTAGTTAGTTTTATACGGATTTGAATACTAGACAGTGGTTGCCGGTGTACTTTGATGGTTGGGGTTCAATTAACCATACTCTCTCAGGAGTGGTCGACCTGGGTCTGTACAAGACTACACCTCATTTACACGTCATACACATCATCCTCATCTCATTGGGTCATGGGGTTGCTTATTGTTCTGAATTGAACAGATTGCAACGTACACATATTAGGAATTAAAAAAAAAAAATTGGTGAGTGATCAATTGCTTTGATATTTTATTTTGACTTTTATTTTATTCAACGTAGGTTTAAGTTATTGGTTTTGACAATTATTTTTTTTGTGGTTGATTTTTTCCATTTTCAATAATGCAATCAAAAAAAACATCACTAGGAAGAAAATCTTCAAAAGCAAAAAAAACTTCAAAAAGCAAGAACTGCTGAAACGGAGGAAAAACGAGAATCTCGCCTACTCTTCTACTACATATTTTTTAGAAAAGTGATAACACCATTTTTCGCGTGCAAAGCCGCGACGGGGCATGCCAGTATTCTAAAATAGACGAAGAGGGCGATGACGCTAAGTTCAAATGCATTACGAAATTTTGTGAAGGCGTAGTTAGTCCGAAGTCTGTAGAGAAAGCAAGTTGCATTTTAAAACTTTACCTCATTAAGTTTTCTATACTATAGGTACGCAATAATGTATATTGGTTTTGCTAAGTTTGAATGTTTATTGTCCTTTTGTAAACAACTCAGAGAGCAAATTTAAGTTTTCTTGTAATTTAGTTCTTTAGTTTTCCTAATACTAATGTTTTGTACGTGTAGTGACATTTTATTTTTTCTTTCTACTGTAATAAAAAGTTCTTTTTAGCGTTCCCTTGAAATTAGGTAGCAAGGCCGACCAGAAAGTAAATTAAATTTAAGTTTTATCAAAATTTAGAATTTAATTAAATATTGGAACAAAGAAATCGAAGAAAGTTTTTTAGTTAGTTTACTGAATTCTATTGTTAATTTAAACTTTTGAAACTTGTTTCATTAATTTATATTGCAATAGATCTTTTGTTGTTATAATTACTGTTTCTTGTCATATCTAACTAAAATTCCGTTGAAGTTGTCATCATTCCTGTTATAATTACTTATTGTTGTATGTATGCAAGTAACAACTCAACAAAATGTAAGGTAAGGTTGAATTCATGCCTCTGCTAGTTCAAAACCAAACATAACGAGACTTGCATTTACCTTACTTCATTTTATACTTCAAACACACTACATTTTTTTTTTGTCTTGAATTTTTATTACGGTACTGTACATTGAGCTGCACAATTTCCGTAAATGATATTTAAATGGTGGTGGGGAGTTTCGCATTAAGGAGAAGAGGTACCCAGTGGCACATTCTCCATTTGTAACTACGGGTATTATCCGTTATTTAGACCAAGAGGTCTCTACTCCATTTTCGTCTTAGACGTCGCACAGGTGGAAAGTTCCTTGTAGCTAGATCACGGGCTAGTTGGTTTGGATGGACATCTAGTCGTCCGTGAAATTTACTATACAAGGACTCGGTTAGCTCCTTCACTGTCGGAATTTTGAAATCGTCGTGGAGGGTTTTATTGCTTACATAAAAAGGAGCGCCAGAAGCAAGTCTTAAGAATTTTGATTGAAAGGCCTGGATCGACTTTAAATTACTCTCTGCCGCTACTCCAAATAGCTGGACACCATAAGTCCAGATTGGTCTCAAAAGGGTTTTGTATAATAAAATTTTGGAGCGGAGGTTCAATTTCGATCGAGGGTTAATTAAGCAGTAGAGTAGCTTCTGGCGGCGGTTAAGCTCTAAACGTTTAGTACGCAGATGATGCTTCCAAGTTAGTCGTCTGTCAAGCCACAAACCAAGATACCGCACCACTCTGGCTTGGGGGATATGAACGTTATTCAGCATCACAGGTGGACAAGTTTGACGTCGTAAGGCAAACGTAACCTGTGTTGACTTAACTGGGTTCACCTTAATACGCCAACGGGTAAACCAGTCCTGTATTAATAAAAGATGTTGCTGTACTAACCTGGAAGCCTCATCCGCGCCCTTTTCCCGTACAAGAATTGCTGTGTCGTCAGCATACGTCGCGGTTACCGATGTGTCCAAAATAGGCATATCCGATGCAAATACGCTATATAGAAATGGGGATAGTATTGCCCCTTGGGGTACTCCGGCGTTAATTTTGTGCAGCTCAGAGTAAGCAGTACCGTGCTGGACTTTAAAGAATCTATGCTCTAAAAATGATTTTACAACCAAATAGTACGAATCACTTAAAACACTTTTCAATTTAAATAGTAGTCCATCATGCCATACTTTATCGAACGCGGAGCTGATATCCAAGAAAATGCCAGTGACATACTCTTTCCTTTCTAGACCCTCCGAAATGAAGTCCACAATTCGGTGCAGTTGTTGTGTCGTCGAATGTAGCGGCCGAAATCCAAATTGATGAGATGGAACAATGAGGTGAAACACACTACATAAAACAAAAAGTTTTACTTTTTTCAGGGCTGAAACACACTACATAAAACAAAAAGTTTTACTTTTTTCAGGGCTTCTATAGATTTGAAGATATAGAAAAAGCGTCAGTACTTGCAGTTCAAAAACAAACGTAACGTTAAAGAAATTGGAGAAGTGGATGTATTTATTCATAATAATAGTTTAGAGCATGTAGAAACGGTGAAGTTCCTAGGAGTATCTCTAGATAGATTTTTGTCTTGGGACTTCTATACCAATCAAGTTTGTGATAAAATATCATCTGGGGTATTTGCACTAAAACAAATTGCAAGATTGAATGATAAAAAATTACTAATGGCAGCTTATCATGACCTCATTCTGTCTCATATCCGTTATGGTATCTTAGTTTGGGGTAATTCTCGCGTGGGTAATATGAATCGGGTTTTTAAAATTCAAAAGAAAGCTATTAGGTGTATGGTGGGAGCTAACCAGCTAACCTCATGCAGGCCACTATTTACGGAGCTTAAATTGCTTACAGTTCCCTCTCTCTACATTTTTGAGGTGATTATGTATGTTAGGCAAAATAATTTTATGAAGAATTTCAATGTTCACAATCATAACACGAAAAACCGAAATGATTATTATCTGGCTAAACACTTCACAAAATTGTCTGAACAAAAACCTACTTATGCAGGGAAAAAATTCGTGAATAAAATATTACCCCAATTTTTAAAATGTTGTGATAATTTGCATTCCTTTAAAAAAAATCTGAAAAATTACTTGATCGGTGAAACTTTTTATAGCGTGCAAGAATTTTTTTCTTGATAGCAGTGATACATTGTGTGATTCTTATATGTATTTCAGGTGTTATAACTGAAATGACATATACTCCTCCTGGAGTTTCCAGGACCCAAAAAAAATTCTCCGTTTCTCTCGTTCTATAACCCATCGTCACTTGTCTTCCCAGTCAGCCTTTCTGAGATTCCTTGCTTTCACATAGTCTTAGATTTTCTGTATCCATGTTTCGAAATCTGAGGGTAGAAAGTTGGAAGCAGCTTAAATGCGTTTTTGAGATCATTTTTGAGAGGAAAAAAACCTGGGATCGCATCAAGAGTGAGACAATCTGGCAAGATTTGGGTGGAACGGAAACTGTGAGGCAGAGGATTGAACAATGTAGAAAGAGGTGGTTACAACATGTACGCCGCTACCGGCCTTACAATACCATCCGCAAGGAGTACGGTCGTTGGGTAGAACACAAAGAAGATGAATGGAAGCTGGAACAGGCAATGTGCCTAATCCGTAAAGGAGAACGAAAAGTTTGTTTTCGAAGAGCGACCTTTTCTAATATTTTATGGATAGAAAACGAACGCTCTTTGAGGCCATCTTCAAGGTGTGGTTATTAAATAACGAGACTGACAATGTAAAAAAATTTATTTTTATTTTGTACGTAATCATTTATTGTCACCTTCAATATTCACTCCTTCTCTATCCCTTCAACGCTCCATGCGAATTTTCCATTGTTGGAAACAGTGCTGGAAGTCATCATCCGTCAGCTCCTTCAGGACACATGCCGCTTTCTATTTTACAGCTTCCACAGACTCAAATCTTGTACCTTTTAATGCAGATTTCACCTTAGAGAACAGGTATAAGATAACAACATGTGATAAAACCTGGTTTTTTACTTATGAACCGGAAACGAAGCACCAATCCATGCACTGGAACAGCCGAACTTCACCGAGAGCCAAAAAATCTCGAACAGGTAGAAAAGATAATAACATGTGATGAAACGTGGTTTTTTACTTATGATGCGGAAACGAAGCGCTAATCCATGCACTAGAAGAGCCGAACTTCACCGAGAGCCAAAAAAGCTCGAATGAGCAAGTCAAAATTTAAAGCAATGATGATTGTTTTTTTGATATCCATGAAATTGTGTACCTTCACTGGGTTCCTGAAGGTAAAACAATTAATCAGTATTACTACCTTGAAATACTTTCTAAACTACGTCAAAGAGTAGGAAAAAACGCTCCGAAATGTGGAAGGACAAATCATAAGTTCCTTACCAAGACAATGCGCCAGCTCATTCTGCGTTATCTGTCAAGAGGTTCCTAGCCAAGTACAGCATCTTAGTGTTAAAACATCCACCTTATTCACCAGATCTTGTACCATGTAACTTTTACCTGTTCCCTAAGGTGAAATCTGCATTAAAAGGGACAAGATTTGAGTCTGTGAAAGCTGTAAAAGAGAAAGCGGCATTAGTCCTGAAGGAGCTGATAGAAGATAACTTCCAGCACTGTTTCCAGCAACGGAAAATTCGCATGGAGCGTTGTAGGGATAGATAAAGAGTGTAGTATATTGAAGATGACAATAATTGATAATGTATAATAAAAATAAAATTTTTTACGTCAGTCTCATTATTTAAGAGCCACACCTCGTACTGGACGAACTTCACAATCACTCTATCTCTAAGGCCCTTCTCCCACCAGCACGCTGTTTTTAACGATACTTCAAAGCTTTGGTATTACAGGCGATCAAACAGGTGGTTACGTGATGTACGTTCGCACACCAAGTCTTCGCGATGGTGACTCGGATCTAAACAAAATGAACAGTTGGTTGACAGTTTATTGCAAAATGTCAAGTGATAAAGATTATGTAATCGTAGAGTAGTATTATTTTCACTTTTGTAGAAAAAACATTGTCGTACTTACTAGATAGAATCTTATATTCGCCATAACATTAATAAAAGAGCATTTGTTCGTGAAAAAGAACTTTCCTGTGACGCTAAATAGTTAAAATCTTCCTTTGTAAAGTCGAAGGACACGTTCAATCTTCTAGTACACCTAATGGGGTATTGTAAAAACATTCATATTGTTTTACTTTCAACAAAAGCGATTCTGGCTCGTTTTTATGCCGCCGTTTTTTTGTTTCTATAACTTCAATTATATAGTCTACTCCTTTGTCATAAAATGCAATAAAATGCATGCAACGGCCGCAATCTTAAAAAAACACATTTTTTACCGATTTTGATGAAAAAAATAAATAAAATCATTAATTGACGATAAACTAAGCGTTGTAGAAAAGAAATTGAAATAAAAGTTGTAAGACTTTTAGTTTTCTACAACTTTAATTAAAACCTTAGCCGTAAAATGGTCGCAATTTAAATATATGTATATGTTACCACGAGAGTACAAGCCCAAGAATTTCACCAGACATCCTTCAAAGGCCACATCGCTTCTGTAGGCGGTCTAAAAATGTACTAAAAATAAAAATTGTAGATTTTTAAATATTCTACAACTTTCATTATACACTATTACTCTTAAATGCATAAAAAACCTTTTTTTCTACGAGAGCACATCCTCCCCGAGTATTTCAGCAGACATGACGCTTAACACTTGTAGAGCATAAAAAATATAGTAAATGAGGCGATTTAACGAAAAAATCGTAGCCGTTTTTGAGAAAATCGCAAAAACGTGAAAAATTACACGAATAAACTACTACTTCTGGTTGACCGATTTTGATAAAAATATTCTTATCGGGTCCCCAAATGTTTCAACTTTGTATAATAGCCTACTCCGTTCTTGAGATATTTTGTTCTCTGTCTTACACACGCACGCACGCACGCACGCACACGCACACACACACACACACACACACACACACACACACACACACACACACACACACACACACAACCAACCGCTAAAAACATATTTTTGGTTCAGGGGGCCCGAAAACGTGCATTTCCACTGAAAACTTGATTTCGAAAAATCTACATGAAAACAATACTTTCCTTCCTTATCGTATATTTATACAGGGCAAGAGAACGTAAAAATATAAAAATAAAAGAATTTTATTTATAATCTGACAAAAAAAACCTTAAAACTAATGTGAAACAAAAATACAAAGTAGCTATACAAAAAACCATTAAAAAATAACTGAAATTGATATTAGATCTAAAAAGATACACATAAAAATCTACAAGGCTTTATAAAAGATCCTTCAGTAATATTAAAACGATAAGGTATTCTTTATTTGTACGATAAATTGTCAAGCAAAAGAACAGGAAGAAAAGCTACACTCAAACAGATTGAATAACACTCAAGATAGGGAAGATGTCATCTCTTTACAAAAGCAATTATATAATGCCGTTCAAGGACCATTACAATTTATCTTCATTATGGGTCACAAGGGAACACCACTTAGCCTTCCCATTTTCACTAATTCGATTTAAACAACGTTTCACAATAAGGTTTTTCTAAATTGTAAGTTACACCAATTTTATGGACACATATTTTTAGAGCGTTATGATACAAACGCCAGATCATTCCACCACACCAGATTGCATTATCTTCGACCATTAAATTTAATACCAAATTAAATAAATCTGGTGTGAAACAGTCACACAATTTTCTCTTGCCAATTCAAATAATTAACAATAAACCTAAAATTAGTATTAAAACAATAGAAATAAACAAAAAACTAACCTTAATAATAACCTATCTTGTAGAGAATAAAAAATTGAGTAAACCAGGCGACTTTAAAAAAATCGTAAGACCAGTTTTTGAGAAAATCGCAAAAAAGTGAAAAATCATACGAATAAACTACTACTTCCGGTTGACCGATTTTGATGAAAATGTTCGTGTCGGGTCCGGTAGTGGTATGTAACTTAAGTTTCAAGTTTCAAGTTCGTACGTTGTTCCGTTCTTGAGATATTCTGTTCACACACACACACAGACCAATCGCTAAAAACATGTTTTTTCAGTTCAGGGGGTCTGAAAACCTGTAGATCCGGTGAAAACTCGATTTTGAAAAACCGACATGAAAACAATACTTTCCTTCCTATATATTCATATAGGCAAGAGAAAGTAAAAATCTGCTGTGAAACAATCACACAACTTTCTCTTGCCAATGTAAATAACTAACAATAAACCTAACATTTGTAATAAAACATTAAACATAAACAAAAAACTAATCTCAATAAACATAACCTAATTTTAATCATCAGTGAAAGACGCAAAATGAAAATCAACCTCAGTTTGGCTTAAAAATACGGAAAATCACTCTTTCACGCTAAACTAGGCTCGTAGAGAAAAATGCTCTAAATAAAAATTGTAGATCTTTTAATTTCCTATAAATTTGATTTTATACACTTCTGTCGTCAAATTAATACTAAGGCCCTAATCTTACAAAAATCGATTTTTCACACGTTCTCGTGAGAAAAAAACAGAAAATCGCTAATTACCGCTGAAGCGTTATACAAAAAAATGTTTGAAATAAAAGTTGTAGGATTTTTAATTTTCTACATTTTTTATTATATACATTTTTGCGCTAAAATGCATAGTACAGCACTAATCTTAAAAATAAAAACAATTATTTTACTAGAAAACAACCTTTCCAAGAATTTTAGCAGACTTGGCGCCTACCCTATCTTGTAGAGAATTAAAATAGAGTAAATAAGGCGTTTTAAAAAAAAAATGTAGGGCCCGTTTTTGAGAAAATCGCAAAAGAGTGAAAAATTACACGAATAAACTACTACTTCCGGTAGACCGATTTTGATGAAAATGTTCGTGTCGGGTTCGGTAGTGGTATGTAACTTAAGTTTCAATTTCAAGTTCATACGATGTTCCTGAGATATTCTGTATACACACTCACACACATGCGCGCGCGCACACACACACACGCACACACTCACACACACACACACACACTCACACACACGCGCGCGCGCACACACACACACACACACACACACAGACCAATCGCTAAAAGCATGTTTTTTGGGTTCAGGGGGTCTAAAAACGTGTAGATCCGGTGAAAACTCAACTTCGAAAAATCGACATGAAAACAATACTTGCCTTCTTATGTATTCATGTAGGCAAGAGAAAGTAAAAAAATGATGTAATTATCTAACAGTCATGACATTGAATTCTTTAAATATTAACAAACTCGAGTACATTGTGTAATAACTTACGAAGTCGTAATGGTACACGAGTATGACTTAACTACAGAAAATAAATAATAGTGATAAGAATTTATTTTGAATTTTGTGAACTGTTTAATAATTCGTCTGAACACATATTTCTATAAAAAGTTACCTATTTAAACGTTCGATAGCTGATTTCTTAAGAACTTTATTTCGAAATTCTGGAAGTTATTATGTTCAACAATGCAATTCATTTATAAAAGGTACAATTAAATTTCAGGAATCTTTTAAATGTCTTTATTGTAGTTTAACGAACGCTAAAATTGGAATTCCATAAAATTGAAAGCATTTCAAGCTTTGAAAATAATTCTTCTTACAAAATAAGATGATTTTTGTTACAATCTTGTAACTTCATTTATAAAACTATTCATTGTTTAATTACAATATCGTAGGAATTCCTTAGATGATATAAAATTCTATAAGTATGCTATAGAGCAGGTTTCGATTTACCGGTCTCGCGTTTATCGTGGCTCGGATTTAACGTCATTTATTTGAGAAAAGTAACATTTCGCCCCCAACTTTTACGTCACTTACTTTCTTGTGAGTTTTGATTGCATAATTTATAATCCTACGTTTTTTTACTTTCTCTTGCCTATGTAAATATATAGGAAGGAAAGTATTGTTTTCATGTCAATTTTTCGAAATCGAATTTTCACCGGATCTACACGTTTTCAGACCCGCTGAACCCAAAAAACATGTTTTTAGCGATTGGTTTGTGTGTGTGTGTGTGTGTGTGTGTGTGTGTGTGTGTGTGTGTGTGTGCGCGCGCGCGTGTGTGTGTACACAAAATATCTCAAGAACGGAGGATCGTACGAACTTGAAACTTAAGTTACATACTACTACCGGACCCGACACGAACATTTTCATCAAAATCGGTCAACCGGAAGTAGTAGTATATTCGTGTAATTTTTCACTTTTTTGCGATTTTCTCAAAATCTGGTTCTACGATTTTTTTAAAATCGCCTAATTTACTAATTTTTTTATGGTCTACAAGATAGGTTAGGCGCCATGTTTTCTGAAATTCTCGATGAGGCTGTTTTCACGTAAAGAAATTGTTTTTTTCAAGATTACGGCTTTAATATGCATTTTAGGGCAAAAATTTATATAATAAAAGTTGTAGAGAATTTAAATTCTCTACAACTTTTATTTCAAACATTTTTTTGTATAACGCTTAGTTTAGCGGTAATTAGCGATTTTATGTTTTTTCTCACGAAAACGTGTGAAAAATCGATTTTTTTTTAAGAGTTCGGGCTTAGTATGCATTTAACGAGAAAAGTGTATATACGGTCAAATTTATAGGAAATTGAAAGATCTACAACTTTTATTTTTAAACATTTTTTCTCTACAGAGCCTAATTTTGCGTGAAAGAGTGATTTTCCGTATTTTTAAGCCAAACTGAGGTTGATTTTCATTTTGCGTCTTTCATATATAATTAAAATTAGGTTATATTTATTGAGGTTAGTTTTTTATTTATTTCTAATTTTTTATTACTAATGTTAGTTTTATTGTTAATTATTTGCACTGGAAAGAGAAAGTTGTGTGAGTGTTTCACGCCAGATTTTTTATTATAGTTGTTATTCTACTTTTAAATCTTAGGTGGAGATTCCAAGCCTCTAAGTCGTAAATACAAGATCTTTTAACAAAAGACCGAAATATTCCCTTTTTAGTACCAGAAAATATGTGATCACAAACACACAAAACAGGATGTGACATTTACATATATGGTCGTTGGAGATTCTAATAAATATTCAAAATAAAAAAATCTGGTGTGAAACACTCACACAACTTTCTCTTGCCAATGCAATTAATTAACAATATAATCTAACATTAGTAATAAAACATTAGAAACAACCAAAAAAACTAACCTCAAAAAACATAACATTAATCATGAGTGAAATACGTAAAGTGAAAATCAACCTCAGTTTAGCTTAAAAATACGGAAAATCACTCTTTCACGCTAAACTAGGCTCTGTAGAGAAAAATGCTCTAAAAAAAGTTTTAGATCTTTGAATTTCCCTAATATCTGATTATATATTTTTTGTCGTAAAATGCATAATAAGGCTGAAATCTATAAAAAAATCAATTTTTTACTCGTTTTCGTGAGAAAAAAACAGAAAATCGCTAATTACCGCTAAACTAAGCGTTATACAAAAACATGTTTGAAATAAAAGTTGTAGAGAATTTAAATTCTCTACAACTTTTATCGTATAAATTTTTGACCTAAAATGCATATTAAAGCAGCAATCTTAAAAAAAACAATTTTTTTACGTGAAAACAGCCTTACCAAGAATTTCAGCAAACATGGTGCCTACCCTATCTTGTAGAGCATTAAAAATTAAGTAAACGTGGAGATTTAAAAAAAAATCGTAGGACCAGTTTTTGAGAAAATCGCAGAAAAGGGAAAAATTACACGAATAAACTACTACTTCCGGTTGACCGATTTTGATGAAAATGTTCGTGTCGAGTCCGATAGTGGTATGTAACTTAATTTTCCAGTTTCAAGTTCGTACTTATAGTTTATGTTCCGTTTTTGAGATATTCTGTTCACACACGCGCGCACACACACACACACACACACACACACACAGACCAATCGCTAAAAACATGTTTTTTGGGTTTAGGGGGTCTGAAAATATGTAGATCCGGTGAAAACTCGATTTCGAAAAATCGACATGAAAACAATACTTTTCTTTCTATATATTCATACAGGCAAGAGAAAGTAAAAAAGACGTTACTTATTTACCATCCCTTGTAGTTACATAATGGACAACATGAAAATGGGTCAAGGAATGAGAAAAAAATAATATTGGTAGCTTAAGTAAAAACATTATTGTGATTTGACGTAACATTATGGAATAGATAGGCCTTTCTTATTGATATTAAGAAAAGAACTTTGATGTAAAGAGGAAAACATCTTTTAAAATGTAAAAGCCTAAAGCGCTGAGATGAGCTTGTCGAATCAGAACAGAAAGATGATGATAGTTTGCTTATTTTCTAGAATTGTTTACATTTACATGTTCCAGTAATAAAGATAAACTAAGAAAAACAAGATACCAGCTAGGTCAAAATAAAGTACGAATGCTAACATTTTACCAATTTCTTTAAACAACTGAACATTTTATTGTTTGTAACAATAACAAGTTAGGTTATTTTAAGATAGAAAAAATCATGACCCAGTACTTATTTAGTCTAACGAAATAATAATAAATTCTCTTTCAAATAGATTCGGTTAAAACATTTACTACTGTCTTATTAACACGTAATTACCCCTGTTCTAATATTAATTAATTTTATTTATTTATTTAGTTATTCACACATTTTTCAATTTAACAGAATACATAATTTAGTATAACATTTATTAATGAATGGTGCACCACAGGCAACCATTAGAAGCGAGGCTTGGGCTCTGGCTGCCCTTTCAGTTCATTTAGCCATTATTTATTTATTATTATTATTATTATTATTATTATTATTATTATTGCTAAAAACAAGTACAATGAATTTTATCCTATGTCATTTCCTAATACCCGCATAGGTCTAGCCTGTGCGCGGGTATGAGTTGGTTTATTTTATTTATTCTACGAGGGTTATCCAGAAAATAACCTCCGTTTTGAAATAAAAAGTAAACGAGTGAAGATACAAAAACTTTATTAGACTATATACATATTAAAACTACAGTTTTTCTCTATTTTTCGACCTAGTCGCCAAACAGATTCAAGCACTTGTCGTACCTTAGAACAGTCTTTGAAATACCCTCTGCATAAAAATCTGCCGCCCGTGAATGTAGCCAACCATTCACGGCGTTTTGAAGCTCTTCGTCATTGGCGAACCGCTGAGATGCAAGCCACCGCTTCATGTTCGGGAACAGGTAAAAGTCACTAGGAGCCAAGTAAGGGCTGTATGGGGGATGATCGAAAACGTCCCATTTAAACTTGGCCAAAAGTTCATTTGTTTTTCGAGCTGTATGAGGGCGAGCGTTGTCATGCACAAACACAACACCACATGTCAGAAGGCACACACCAATGCTTCCTACTTCTGCTGTCTACTGTGAAACTTTCAACAGACTAAGAAGAGCGATCCAAAACAAGCGTCGTGGCCTTCTGACACGTGGTGTTGTGTTTGTGCATGACAACGCTCGCCCTCATACAGCTCGAAGAACAAATTAACTTTTGGCCAAGTTTAAATGGGACGTTTTCGATCATCCCCCATACAGCCCGGACTTGGCTCCTAATGACTTTCACCTGTTCCCGAACATGAAGCGGTGGCTTGCATCTCAGCGGTTCGCCAATGACGAAGAGCTTCAAAACGCCGTGAATGGTTGGCTACATTCACGGGCGGCAGATTTTTATGCAGAGGGTATTTCAAAGACTGTTCCAAGGTATGACAAGTTCTTGAATCTGTTTGGCGACTATGTCGAAAAATAGAGAAAAACTGTAGTTTTAATATGTATATAGTCTAATAAAGTTTTTGTATCTTCACTCGTTTACTTTTTATTTCAAAATGGAGGTTATTTTCTGGATAACACTCGTATTATAATAATAGCTTTTTATATCTACCCTAAATTTACATAAAAGAAAAGAAACAAAAATTTACAAGAAAACATACACCTAAATTTCCTAACGTAAATATACAAAAAAAAGATAATAGTATAAAAAAAAAATTAAAAAAAAAAATGTCATGTAATGGCAAAGGTGAAGCAGACTTTCGATGACAATGTTAACAAAAAACTTTTAGCTGACACAAGACGAAGATTAGTTTTCGACCAGTCACCAAAAACAGAATATGGATTAAACGACCATCAACAGAAATTACAAATACACAGAAACAATCATGAACACATTCAGAATAATAAGGAGAACAAGATTTTGTGGACATATTCACAGAATCGACAAGGATAGAATCAAAAAACAAATCTACATCACAACAACCAGTAAAAAAATAACTGAAATAGAAGACTTTAAAATCTAAAGATCACAGAAAGCGTGAAAAATTCACAATTTTTACTTTGAGTTTCACGTATTTTTTAACCTTCTTAAGGGATCACTATTCACGGCTAATGATCGTTATGCCGTTTCATTTTTGATTTCACCCCGAAATAATTAAAGATAAAAAAATCTGGTGTGAAACACTCACACGACTTTCTCTTGCCAATGAAAATAATTAACAATAAACCTAACATTAGTTATAAAACATTAGAAACAAACAAAAATCTAACCTCAATAAACATAGCCTAATTTTACCCATCAGTGAAAGACGCAAAATGAAAATCAGCCTCAGTTTGGCTTATAAATACGGAAAATCACTCTTTCACACTTAACTAGGCTCTGTAGAGAAAAATGCTTTATATAACAGTTGTAGATCTTTTAATTTCCTATAAACTTGATTAATACACTTTTGTCGTAAAATGCATACTAAGGCCGAAATCTTACAAAAATCGATTTTTCACACGTTTTCGTGAGACAAAAATCAGAATATCGCTTATTACTGCTAAACTAAGCGTTATACAAGAAAATGTTTGAAATAAAAGTTGTAGGATTTTAAATTCTCTACATTTTTTATTATATAAATATAAGCGCTAAAAAGCATATTAAAGCCGTAATCTTAAAAAACAAGGTTTTTACGTGAAAACAGCCTCACCAAGAATTTCAGCAAACATGGCGCCTACCCTATCTTGTAGAGCATAAAAAATGTAGTAAACCAGATGATTTTTAAAAAAATCGTACGACCAGTTTTTGAGAAAATCGCAAAAAAGTGAAAAATTACACGAATAAACTACTACTTTCGGTTGACCGATTTTGATGAAAATGTTCGTGTCGGGTCCGGTAGTGGTATATAACTTAAGTTTCAAGTTTCAAGTTCGTACGATGTTCCGTTCTTGAGATATTCTGTAAACACACACTCACACAGACCAATCGCTAAAATATGTTTTTTGGGTTCAGGGGGTCTGAAAACGTGTAGATCCGGTGAAAACTCGATTTCGAAAAATCGACATGAAAACAATACTTTCCTTCCTATATATTCATATAGGCAAGAGAACTTTCTCTTTTACAATTTTACAATTTTTACTTAAAAATTGTTGACTTGTGAGTGAAATGTTTCGAATAGAAAGAAACAAAAAAAGTTCGAATAAATCAGCTAATAGCTATTCTCCTAGAATATATAAAAAATGAATTTTCAAGTTTAAAATTAAATCAGAGCTACTAGTTATAAATTTATAAATTACTTATTTCGTTCAAAATTTTAGTAAAAGGTTATGAAGCATGTGTTAATGGTTTAACACATCGCATGTTATTTAAAACAAACATGAATATACTAAAGTAAGATGTAAAAAAGAAAACACAAGATGTGGTGTTATGTAGTTGTAAATAGAAATCATATTCTGAAATTATTTGTGACGTACGAGGAATAAATATAAAAAAGTACACGTGTTAGTGGTTTCATGATTGCGTGTAAACACTTGATTTTGTTTGAGTACAAAATAAAAAACAAAGAGAGGAAGAAAAATCAAAAAGAAAAAGATAGCGGAAAGAAAGCAAAGATGAAACACTTTTAAGATCCATTACATTGTAAAGTATCTTTAGTTCATGAATATAAAAAGAAATGTTCTAATTCCGGAAAACATAAGACGAGAAAATGCGCTGAATTTCACTTGATTGAAGTAGAAAGCTAAAAGAGTGACTGCAAAAGAAGAAAATGACGCAAGTGTTGATTCTAAAGTGAATCTAGGGCTGGTGGGATGGGAGTTAACGAGAGACGTAATGGCGTTATTGTGCTGAAACAGACATTTTGTTTTAACCACCCAGAGTAACCCTTACCGTTTGTTAAAGATTTATATAGACATGGACGTGTAGTGTATATACTAGTACCAACTTAGTCGCTTTCCATCTAGCTTAACAACTATTGTGTTAAATTGTTAAATAACTAGAATTAACCGGAAATGTGATTGTCGGATCGCATAGAATGGTTTTATTACTTAATTGTACAGTTATATTCGTTGAAATAAAACATATTCGTTGAAATACGTAAAACTACAGACTACTAATAAAATTTCTTAAAATAAACCTTCCAGGAGAAAAAATTATTATGCTAAAATAGTTTAAAATTATTGTTGTTGTTTAGGTCATCAGCCGAAAGGCTGGTTTGAACCTGTAGAGGTTTTACAAGGTAAAACGAGGAGTGAGGTGGTTTACCATTGCCTTCCTCACTGAATAGAAAAGTACACTTATCAGCATGCCAGGCCCTCTGAAAAGCTTATATTTTCCACTCTGCAAATGACACTTTCACTTCATTCACCACAGGGTCTGGCTGTATAATGAAATTCATTACTTTCAGAGAAGATAACTCTGATTAGTGTCTTTTACACCTCTACCTCTTCTGTTCTTATATGATTCAGTCATTTAATTGGCTGACCATATGACAAGAAACAGAACTATTTATTTTAGCCCTGCAACAAACAGATTGAGTGTAAATAATTTGACACTCCACCTGTCTGTTATGGGCAGTTAAAATTATTATATGGTAGATTTCGGGTACTTGACATCCGGCAACTTTACATAAGGAACTTATTACTCTACATAAGATCTAATAAACTTTCTGTACTTCAGAAAATAACTCATAATTACCATACCAGAGCTGTAACCCGTATTGGATATCAAGCCCCTATATGGTTAATGGTTGCATAAAACCATTAACAGCACTGTAGCACATTATATAGCCTCAATCAGATACCTTAATTTACTAGAGGCTATACGAAATACTGATGTAACTCCTCAAATATACAAAAAAAAAAATCTGGTGTGAAACACTCACACAACTTTCTCTTGCCAATATAAATAATTAACAATAAACCTAATATTAGTAATAAAACATTAGACATAAACAAAAAAACTAACCTTAATAAACATAACCTAATTTTAATCATGAGTGAAAGACGCAAAATGAAAATCAACCTCAGTTTGGCTTCAAAATACAGAAAATCACTCTTTCACGCTAAACTAGGCTCTGTAGAGAAAAATGTATTAAATAAAAGTTGCAGATCTTTTAATTTTCTATAAATTTGATTATATACACTTTTATTATAAAATGCATACTAAGGCCGAAATCTTAAAAAAATCGATTTTTCTCACGTTTTCGTGAGAAAAAAACAGAAAATTGCTAATTACTGCTAAACTAAGCGTTATACCAAAAAATGTTTGAAATAAAAGTTGTAGGTTTTTAAATTCTCTACAACTTTTATTATATAAATTTTTTCGCTAAATTGCATATTAAAGCCGTAATCTTAAAAAAACTTTGTTTTTACGTGAAAACAGCCTCACCCAGAATTTCAGCAAACATGGCGCCTACCCTATCTTGTAGAGAATAAAAAATTGAGTAAATGAGGTGATTTAAAAAAAAATCGTAGGACCAGTTTTTGAGAAAATCGCAAAAAAGTGAAAAATTACACGAATAAACTACTACTTCCGGTTGACCGATTTTGATGAAAATGTTCGTGTCGGGTCCGGTAGTGGTATGTAACTTAAGTTTCAAGTTTCAAGTTCGTACGATGTTTCGTTCTTGAGATATTCTGTTCACACACACACGCGCGCGCGCGCGCACACACACACACACACACACACAGACCAATCGCTAAAAACATGTTTTTTGGGTTCAGGGGGTCTGAAAACGTATAGATCCGGTGAAAACTCGATTTCGAAAAATCGACATGAAAACAATACTTTCCTTCCTATATATTCATATAGGCAAGAGAAAGTAAAAAGTAACCAACTGGCTGATTAATTTAGGGAGAGGGCAGTCTGAGGATTTAATTAGTTTTATGTATTCAAATTAATTGCTCTTCCTCTTGTGTCAGCTAAAAATTTTTTTGTTAACATTGTCATCGAAACTCTGCTCATCCTTACATGACATTTTATTTGTATTTTTTTAAATTTATTTTTTATACTATTTTTTTTTTATATTTACGTTAGGAAATTTTGTTGTATGTTTTTTTTGTAAATTTTTGTTTTTTTTCTTTTCTGTAAATTTAGTCTAGATATAAAAAGCTATTGTTATAATAGAATAAATAAAATAAGCCAATTGATACCCGCGCACAGACTAGACTTATGCGGGTATTGGGAAATAAGATAGGATAAGATTCATTGTACTTGTTTTTATCGATATTTCTTGTTATTAACATACCTGTACTAAGTTTTTTACGCTGAATAAAACGATAGTTTACCCGAGCCGAACGATCGAGCGGTTACCGAGATAGCAAGGGTTCAGAATATTGTTAATAAATCAAAATTTAAATAACGTACGAATTTGAAATTTCGTACACGCTGTAAGAATATAATTGTCTACGGTGTGTTAAAATTTTAAACTTGTCGGTCAAATAATTATCAAGTTACACGCCTCTAAACGCATGAAATTTGTTGCGGTAGAAAAAACCGGGTCTTTTTTTCTTCCAACCTCGATATGGCAATTGTCAAACAACGTTAAAAATATAGGTTTATTATGGGTCAACGCAGAATAAAATGAGATAAATTTTGATGTAAAGTATGTTGAAATCCGACTCGTAGTTTTGGAGATGCAAGGGTTCAAACTCGGGTGTTTATGATTATGAAACCGATAGTAGATATTTAGCTGTCTTGAATATAACCTATTACTGTACTTTTTTCATTATATAAATTACTAGTCTACAGATTTTTTATTATTAAAATTTAAATAAACAGACTAAAAATAAAAATAAATTGGACTATTTTGAATTATATACGGAAATAAAATAGAAAAGTAACTATTAAAATAAGGAAACAGAAAAGAAAGTACATAGAGGAAGTCGAACTGCCGGAGATGAATACTTGTGAGGACAAGAAGGAAGTTCTGCTGAAAGACACGAAAAAGGATAAAGAAATAATTTAAAGGATCTCATTATGGCAAATAAAATGAGAAGACGCAAGCACAAGTTACGAGTACAGGGAAGAAAAGGCAGTGGACTGTAAATCAGTAAATCAATAAAGCTGCCATTCAACAGAATCTAATGACGGCAGTGATTATGCTTTCGCAGATAAGATAAAACCTCACAATTCCATCAGAAATTTAGCACTTTAATGAACTTCTAAATTGCGTCTGCGAAGTGAAAATAATTAAGAATAAATTAATAATTAAACTTTGTTCTAAAATATTCAATTTTCGCGTTATAAATATAAAATGAAGCCTCTCCTGTACATGCCTACTCAAATATTAAATTAAATATTATATCATCACCTCCTTCTTTACTAGTATTAGACACACAGCCTATTACGTCATCCATCTATAAAAATTATTAGTCCTTCATTTACGATGTTTTACGATGAAAACAGTCTTCACGAATTTCAGCAGAGATACCGCTTACCCTTCCTGTAGAGCATAAAAAATATAGTAGGCCCTAAATGAGGCAATTTAAACAAAAGCATAGGAGCCGTTTTTTAGAAAATCGCTAACAAGTGAAAAATTGCCCAACTAAACTACAACTTCCAGTTGACTGATTTTGATTAAAATTTTCGTGTGGGGTCCCCTAGTATTGGTGCCAAACTAATATTAACTAGTAACTAGTAATATTAACTATAAAAAGTTATAGTAGTTATTAATATTAACTAGTATTGGTTTCAAGTTTTAACTTCGTACAATCTTCCGTTCTTGAGATATTTTTTACATATTATACACACACACCAATCGTTAAAAACATTATTTTTTGTGTTCCGGGGTTTGAAAGCGTATATTTACAATGAATACTCGATTTTGAAAAATCTAAATGAAAACTATCTTTTCTTTCATATGTACTATTTATTCAGGGAAAGAGAAAGTAAAATAAATTGTCTGTTGTTTAATGTAGGCATAAAATACAACAAGGAAAAAGAATATAATGAATGTTTTATGAAAAGTAAACAAGCAATTTAGGACTACGTTTCATAAAAATATTTTAATGAATAAAAAATATATTAGTATAAATGTTAACCCACTGGATTGGTCTAGAGCTAAAGTCGACATCTCGAGTCAGCTGCTTAACAGCTTTCGGAGACGAAGGTTTCTGGTTCGAATCCTAGTAAAGGTAGTTACGTTTATACGGATTTTAATACTCAACTGTAGTTACCAGTGTACTTTGATGGTTGGGGTGCAATTAACCATCTCTCAGGAATGGTCGGCCTGGGTCTGTACAAGACTACACCTTATTACACATCATACACATCATCTCCATCTCATTCGGTCATGAGGTTGTTTATTGTTCTGAATTGAACAGATTGCAACATACACAAATTAGGGATGAAAATTTAAAAATATATAAACAATATAATAGTTTACATTTTCTTTTTTAATAATGTTTTAGAAAGAAAGGAGTATTCTACAATTAAAAGTAGAAAATATATCATAGAGTTTGATATTAATGAGGAAAATATGTTAATGGTACATCCCTTACAGTAAAAAGAATTGAATAAATTTACAAAAGCCTTTGTTCACAGATTTACTGAAATGGTGACACGATAATGACTTGAATAAAAGTAACCGAAGGAAAAGAATAAAAGTTATTTACATTTGTATAAATGAAAGAAAAAAATGCGTATTCAGTAAATTTAGGCTTAGAGTAAAAAATGAAATGATTTGATAGGAATTTTTAAGATATTCGTTCGTCTTTTTATGTAGCAATAAAAATTTAATAAAATCGTATTGTTGTTTAGGTCATCAGCCGAAAGGCTGGTTCGGAGTTCTGAAGGCTTTACAAAGTAAAACGAGGATTGATGTGGTTTACAATTTCCTTCCTTACTGAATGGAAAAGTATGCTTACAGCATGCAAGTTACTCTGAAAAGCATCTATTTTCCACCCTGAAAATGGCACCTTCACTGCATTTACCACAAGGTCTGGCTGTATAATGAAATTCATTACTCGAAGAGGAGATAACTCTGACTGGTGAGTTTTACTCCTCTACCTCTTCTATTTCTAAATGCTTCAGTCATATAATTGGCTGATCATGTGATAAGAAACAGAACTATTTTTTGAAGCCTTGTAACTAGCAGATCAAGTGCAAATAATTTGACACTCCACCTGCCTGTAATAGGCAAATAAAATCATATTAAGCAAAAAGGTATTTTATCAGAAACCAGTACTGTTTTTTTTTTTTTGTTTTACGTCTGACTGTTCTGCAATTTCTGCTAATGCAGACGATGGATAATGATGATAATGAAAATGAGTGATGAAAAAATGCCAGGCCTGACCGGGAATCGAACCCTGGACCCCGGCGTAGAAGCCAGTTGCGCTAACCACTACGCCAACGGGCCGGCCGAAACCAGTACCGGAGTCGTGCATTCAAAAAACCGGGAAAAACTGTTATGTTAATAAGTATTCGCGAGACTCCCAAATGTAAAAATAAAATGTAAAATACACACAAGCAAAACAACTATGTGACACCGTGAGTACGAAACCCGTAACATACATAGAAGATGCAGGTGCAGTAGACTGGTCGACCCGACGCAATCTCTTCACTATTCGGGGAAGGGTGCGTATTTTCCGCTGACTCTCCGTTGCCATAGCAACCCACTCGCGGTGGAAGAGAAGCGGCGGCCACCTGTTTAACTCTTCACTTTGGCATTTATTACACATATTAAGGCCATGACAAGGGTTATTTAAGATTATAAAGATTTTGTGGACCTTTTCCGTTATTTCACATCATCAAAATATCGTGTGAATGCACCTTTACTGTTCGACCAAGCAACTGCCTGCACGTGCTCTCTACTGTTCGATTAGCAATTGCTTGATTCTTTTATTTTCGGTTGTTTTCATATTCATTATATTTTTGGTTGTTTTTCCTTCATTCTTTTACAAGTTTCACAAATTATTTACAAGCTTTATTTTCCAAATTACAAAACAATTAAGATCAAACAATTACAAATTATTAAAATGTATAAATAAAGAAAATAACACAATTTATTAAAAAAGTACAGAAAAATTACAAAAATGATAAAGATGAAACTATTCCAAAACATTAAAATTTAAAAATTGAAAATAAAACAAATTTATTTTTAAAAATACAGAAAATATTAATTATAGTGAGTGGGAGTCAGTCATAACAATAAAGATGCGTTTACACGAGGCGACTTTAAGGTTACAGATGGTGTGATGTGAAATAACGGAAAAGGTCCAATTTTGTTACTGAATTAGGTCATGTAAAATACATTAAAGGACTTACGGAATTTAACCTGTACAAAACAGGTATTTTTACTTTCTCTTGCCTATATGAATATATAGGGAGGAAATAATTTTTTCATGTCGATTTTTCGAAATCGAGTTTTCACCGGATCTACGCGTTTTCAGACCCCCTGAACCCCCAAAAAAAAAAAATGTTTTTAGCGATTGATCTGTGTGTGTGTGTGTCTGTGTGAACAGAATATCTCAAGAACGGAACACCGTACAAACTTGAAACTTGAAACTTAAGTTACATACCATTACCGGACCCAACACGAACATTTTCATCAAAATCGGTTAACCGGAAGTAGTAGTTTATTCGTGTAATTTTTCACTTTTTTGCAATTTCCTCAAAAAATTGGTCCTACGATTTTTTAAAAATCGCCTAATTTACTACATTTTTTATGCTCTACAAGATAGGGTAGGCGGCATGTCTGCTGAAATTCTTGGCGAGGCTGTTTTCTCGTAAAAAAATTGTTTTTTTAAGATTGCGACTTTAATATGCATTTCAGCGCAAAAATTTATATAATAAAAGTTGTAGAGAATTCAAAATTCTACAACTCTTATTTCAAATATTTTTCTGTATAAAGCTTAGTTTAGCGGTAATTATCGATTTTCTGTTTTTTCTCACGAAAACGTGTAAAAAATCGTTTTTTAAGATTTCAGCCTTATTATGCATTTTACGTCAAAAAAGAATAATCAGATTTATAGGAAACTAAAAGATCTACAACTTTTATTTTAAAAATTTTCCTCTACAGAGCCCAATTTAGCGCGAAAGAGTGATTTCCCGTATTTTTAAGCCAACCAGGTTGATTTTCATTTTGCGTCTTTCACTTATGATTAAAATTAGGTTATGTTTATTGAGATTAGTTTTTTTGTTTGTTTCTAATGTTTTATTGCTAATGTTAGGTTATATTGTTCAACTTTGCATTGGCAAGAGAAAGTTGTGTGAATGTTTCACACCAGATTTTTCTTCTTATAGTGTCCTTCACCGTTTCGGATGTAAACAATCAGATAGGCTATTCTCACTTTTCTAGTTACAATCCTTAACAATTTGTTGGATGTTTTTCCATACCATGCCCTCAGGTTCTGCAACAAAGATATTATTCTTCATCCCGGACCACATTTGCCCTTTATAAAAAATATTGGAAAAGGACTTATTTGCTTTTATTCTTCATTATAATGTCCCAAGTATTGGATTTTGCGGATTTTATTGGTGTTTATGATTTCTTTGCTTTTTCCTTTTCTTTCGAAGCTTTAGGTGTTGGTTATACAGTCCTCCCATCATATCCACAACAATCTTCGTAATTCAACATCTCAAAAGCTTCCAATTTTTACTTTCCTTCCCTATATATTCAAGTAGAGCACGTGAAAGTAAAAATAAAAAATCTAGTGTGAAACACTCACACAACTTTCTCTTGCCAATGCAAATAATTCACAATAAACCTAACATTATTAATAAAACATTCGAATAAACAAAAAATTAACATCAATAAACATAATTTTAATCATGAGTGAAAGACGCAAAATGAAAATCAACCTGTTTGGCTTAAAAATACGGAAAATCACTCTTTCACGCTAAACTAGGCTCTGTAGAGAAAAATTCTTTAAATAAAAGTTGTAGATCATTCAATTTCTATAAATTTGATTATATACACTTTTGTCGTAAAATGCATACTAAGGCCGAAATATTGAAAAAATCGATTTTTCACACGTTTTCGTGAGAAAAAACAGAAAATTCCTAATTACTGCTAAACTAAGCGTTAGTTATACAAAAAAAATGTTTGAAATAAAAGTTGTAAAATTTTGAATTGTCTACAACTTTTCTTACATAAATTTTTGCGCTAAACTGCACATTAAAGCCGTAATCTTAAAAAAAGTATTTTTTACGTGAAAACAGCCTCACCAAAAATTTCAGCAAATATGACGCCTACCCTATCTTGTAGAGAATAAAAAATTGAGTAAACCAGGCGATTTAAAAAAAAATCGTAGGACCAGTTTTTGAGAAACTTGCAAAAAAGTGAAAAATTACACGAATAAACTACTACTTCCGGTTGACCGATTTTGATGAAAATGTTCATGTCGTGTCCGGTAGTGGTATGTAACTTAAGTTTTAAGTTTAAAGTTCGTACGTTGTTCCGTTCTTGAGATATTCTGTTCACACACACACCCACAGACACAGACACACACACCCACACAGACCAATCGCTAAAAACATGTTTTTTTGGGTTCAGGGGGTCTGAAAACGTGTAGATCCGGGGAAAACTCGATTTCGAAAAATCGACATGAAAACAATACTTTCGCACCTATATATTCATATAGGCAAGAGAAAGTAAAATATCGTAAGTACTGAGTTCTACCGTGCGTTCGGAAAGTCGCTGTGCACTGGAATTGTGACTATGGATTTATGAAAATATGTATAAAGAAATGACTAAGCATTTTGGAAAAAAATTTATTCAATACCTTAATTACATTGTTAAACCGTGATTACATTGTTTATAGAAGGTGTTCGAAATGACCTCCATTGGCATCAATACAGCATTGCACTCGTTTCATTTTGTTTGCAAACACCTTTCGCAACTGAAGAACAGTGATTCCTTGAATGTATGCCGTTATTGCGGCTTTAAGTTCGTCAATCGTGTGTGGTCTGTTCCGATACACAGTTTGTTTCGCCGCACCCCATAAAAAGAAATCGGGGGGAGTCAGATCAGGAGAT
Source organism: Catonia carolina (assembly GCA_035578175.1). NCBI lineage: Eukaryota > Metazoa > Arthropoda > Insecta > Hemiptera > Achilidae > Catonia > Catonia carolina. Next base: position 9,584,777 of record JAQMRL010000005.1, on the reverse strand, counting down.
CTTGCAGGCCACAAATTCTTTGAAATTATTCGTTCACCAAACACGTTGCATAACGTTTTATACAGTTGCGAAAGGTGTTTGCAAACAAAATGAAACGAGTGCAATGCTGTATTGATGCCAATGGAGGTCATTTCGAACACCTTCTATAAACAATGTAATCACGGTTTAACAATGTAATTAAGGTATTGAATAAATTTTTTTCCAAAATGCTTAGTCATTTCTTTATACATATTTTCATAAATCCATAGTCACAATTCCAGTGCACAGCGACTTTCCGAACGCACGGTAGTTTCTGTTCCATTTTCGTTAAGATTACAAACGGTTCTCACACTTTTCAGACGTCCAGTATACATTATATAAAGTAATATATTACCTGTTTATGAAAATTATTTCTGTGGAAGGAACAAAAGAAAGAAATCCTTTGTTTTTCCACGAATAAACAATTTCATAAACAATTGTAAATCCGTTTTCTGTTTAATATTATATCTCGTTCTTTGTAATGAAGATTTTATTTGAAAATATTCAAAAGAACTTATTCAAACGGTAGCTAAATTACATCTACTTTAATTCTAACTAAAGAAGATTAAAAGTGATTTTAATATTTTAATTTCTTCTCCCAAAAGAATAAACCAAGGATTCTCATAAAATATCTTAATGTAAAAAAAATATAAAAGAAATTCTTATCATTTAAAACATAATAAAATTTGTGTTTATTTTTCCCAGATATTAGACATTCTTCAGATATTAGAGATTCTTTTTAGAAAGTTAAATGTATTCTAAAAGATATAAATTTCATTTAAATTTATTACCTATTATAATTTAAATACATAATTAACATCAAAACAACCTCGTGTCACTTGAAGATTCAATACGAAAAAATTGGAGAAGTTGATAGCTTCAAGTTCCTCGAAGAGATAATACAACCGAAGACCAGCGAAAAGGAAGCGAACAACAACAGACGAGGAAAGATGGCCGGTGTACACCGAGGAACTCACCAATTTTATAAGAAGAAAACTTTCTCAAGACAAGTTAAGATTGGGCATTATAATACTGTGTTAAAACCTGTGTGTCTGTGCGTGAGTGAGTGCCTTAGAATGACCGGGAAGGTTGTTTTAAGAGAAACAGAGAAATTTAAAAGAAAAATCCTCCGCAAAATAATGTGTCCGAAGATAACACACGAACAACGTAGGTTACGAACTCAAGAAGAACTGTGCAAGAAAAATGAACGATTAGAAAAACAAGACTAAAATTTTATAGACACTTGTATAGAATTGATGACAAACGGTTGATAAAAGAAATTTTTAAGACAAAAAATAGACATTAGGTGTCGGATAAAACGGTTTAAAGAAGCCAGAAAGGGTATTGAGAATACCGGAAAAAACGAGCAAACTTAATGTACCTAACCAAATTCAGACAACTTATAATGAATATTAAGGGCTTCTACGAAGAGAAAAAAACAGAATCCCAGTGTACTGAAGAAAAGAGAAAAACCTACAGTGAACGATTGCTAAGAATGTGGGATGGAAAAACAGCTTCCAGAAACATCTAAGTCACCTCACGTGGTCTAAAATTGACCCTAAACGAGAAAAAAATTATCACGGTAATTTATTTTTACTTTTTCTTGCCCATATAGATATAAAGTAAGGAAAGCATTCTTTTCATGTCGATTTTTCGAGTTTTCACCGGATTTACGCGTTTTCAGACCCCTGAACCCAAAAAAACTGTTTTTAGCGATTGGTCTGTGTGTGTGTGTGCGTGCGCGTGCGCGTGTGTGTGAACAGAATATCTCAAGAACGGAACATCGTACAAGAAAATTTTCATCTAAATCGGTCAACCGGAAGTAGTAGTTTATTCGTGTCATTTTTCACTTGTTTGCGATTTTATCAAAAACGGCTTCTACGATGTTTTTTTTTTAAAATCGCCTCATTTACATTTGTTATGCTCTTTCAGATCTGCTAGGCGCAATGTCTGCTGAAATTCTTGAGGAGGCTCTGGTCTCGTAGAAAATAATGGTATTTTTAAGATTGCGGGCTTAATATGCATTTTAGGGTAAGAGTGTAAATAATTATTTACACTTTACAACTTTGATTATAATCAAAGTTGTAGAAAATTTAAAATCCTACAACATTTATTTTATTTCAAACATTTCTTGTATAACGCTTAGTTTTGCGGTAATTAGCAATTTTCTGTTTTTTTTTTTCATGAAAATCTGTAAAAAATGGATTTTTTAAGATTACGGCCTTAGTATGCATTTTACGACTAAAGTGTATTCTCAAATTTATAGGGAATTAAAAGATCTACAACTTTTATTTAGAACATTTTTCTCTACAGAGCCAACTCGAGCGTCAAAGAGTGATTTTCCGTGTTATGAAGCCAAACTAAGGTTGATTTTCATTTAGCGTCATTCACATTAAAATGAGGTTATGTTTTTGAGGTCAGTTTTTTTTTTGATTAATTCTGATGCTTTATTACTAATTAGGTTATATTGTTCATTATTTGCATTGGCAATACAAATTCGTGTGAATGTTTCACACCAGATTTTTTTTTTATAAAAATTTAAGTAAGTCTGTACTACTGAGATTTTTTGTATCGTGACTTATTTAGACACTTTTTTAAGCGAATAATATTATTACAATATGGATAAATGATTGCCCATAACAGGCAGGTGGAGTGTCAAATTATTTACACTCAATCTGTTAGTTGCAGGGCTAAAATAAATAGTTCTGTTTCTTATCACATGGTCAGCCAATTAAATGACTGAATCATTTAAGAACAGAAGAGGTAAAGGTGTAAATAACACTAATCAGAGTTATCTACTCTGAAAGTAATGAATTTCCATTATACAGCCAGACCCTGTGGTGAATGAAGTGAAGGTGTCATTTGCAGAGTGGAAAATATGTGCTTTTCATAGGGCCCGGCATGCTGATAAGCATACTTTTCCACTCAGTGAGGAAGGCAATGGTAAACCACCTCACTCCTCGATTTACTTAGTAAAACCTCTACAGGTTCAAACCAGCCTTTTGGCTGATGACCTAAACAACAACATGGATAAATGAATGATAGCTATTGTAGGGTGTTTTGTATGCCACAGTTGTGGCTTAATAAGGGGCGGGACGGACTGACTAATTGTCAATAAAATAAAAATAGGAATATATTGTTTAAAATATTTTTAATACAAATACAGCAAATTTCATTCAAAGCCAACATTCTTTCGTATTGAATACAAAGTAGGAAAACCGTAAATTTCCATACTGGTACATAGTGAACTAAATAAAATACAGAAAACAGTTGTATAAGTACGAGAACAAATAATATAAAACATACCAGAGCGCAGTAACTTTACCACAGACTTCACTTGGGGAAATCTAGTAGCGTACGGGAAAATTATCAACGATTTTCACTTACAAGCTCATTTCATATGCATTCCACTTTCCAGTACTTTACATACAATCAACCGAAAACTTATTATCGGTACGGTACCTTATTCCCTCTTCAATATCACGTTCCGATTTTTCTTCATTTTCTTTTTATCTTACTACTTATAACGCAGTAAAAAAAACTAGAATAATAAAATATAAAAAGTTTTATGGAATTTTTATGTTTTATAATAAAATTATGCCCATAACAAGCAGGTGCAGTGTTAAATTATTTGCACTCGATCTTCTAGTTTCAGGTCTACAAAAAATAGTTCTGTTTCTTATCATGTGGTCAGCCAATTATATGATTGAACTAAAGAACAGAAGAGGTAGAGGTGTAAAAGACACTAGTCAGTGTTATCTCCTCTGAAAGTAATAAATTTTATTATACAGCCAGACCCGGTAGTGAATGAAGTGAAGGTGTCATTTGCAGGGTGCAAAGTAGATGCTTTTCAGAGGGTCTGGCATACTGATAAGCACAGGCTAATTTTGTACTCAGTGAGGAAGGCACTGATAAACCACCTCACTCCTCGTTTTACTTAGTAAAACCTCTAGAGGTTCAAACCAACCTTTTGGCTGATGACCTAAACAACAATAAAATAGTGAAACCTTACAAAAAAAACCCTAATATTATATCGTCAGTCTTCTTTTAATAGGCCTATATAGTTTTGAATAATTTCGATATGATCCAAAAAATGTCCGTATTATAAAATAAAATTAAAAAAATCTGGTGTGAAATACTCACACAGCTTTCCCTTGCTAACATAAATAATGCTTACAATGAACATGCTTACAGAAAATGATTTTCACCACTGCTTCGATCAGTGGAAAATCCATACAGAACGGTGTAGGTAGAGGGGAGGGGAGTGTACTGAAGGGGGTAATGTCAAAGTTGTGAAAGAATTAAAAAAATAATTTTATAGCATTAATCCTGTTATTTTTTAGCCAAACCTCGTAATTATATCAACTCTATAGTTACACGGCTTGGTGCTACTACAGCCTTACGCGTTACGTTTAGTAAAGTTTGTATTTGTTGATGTGGTATAGATACTGAAGTCTCGAGATTGCCTTTTACGTCTGGATGGGCTGTGAGAAATGGAAGTGAAAATTTGACAGTGCTGCCAACCTCAACAGTGAGACACTACTCGTACAATTCACTTACGTGCAGTTTTTTACATACATTTTGTAAGCTGTGGGTTTTCCAAGAAAATGTTTTCTTCATAAACCTTATATGAAATAAATGTGACTTGTAATATTGCCTATAGGTTAATTAAATGACTAGAAATGTTTGATTTACTGTAATTACCAGCTACCATATTTCATTGGAACAAAATTTTCTTCGAATGAATTGCCTTCTTTACTATCGCTGTCACCGGCGTCTTCACTATCAGTTTCACTAGTATCTACCTAACCGTTTCCTTTTTTTTACCATTCGTCAACAAAACTGTTCGAAAATTGTCTTTAATTTTTTTTCTTATTTTTCGAATTGTGGAAAGGGAAATATCGCAGTAGTTAGCCACTCGCTCATGGCTTTTGTTATGAGGCACGGAAAGGCTTTTTTTTGTTTAGGTTCAACTTCAGCATTATTACACTGCATATTAGATTTCGTTCAGCACTGTGAATAGTCTGCCCACGTTTTCGAGAAACTAACATTTCTGTTTGCGGTAACAAACAATATTCGCACAATTAACCTTAAAACGGTTCCGCGATATGTTATATGTGCTCTGGATAATAGTATAGGTTGTAATGAAATTAAAGCAGTCGAGCATGCGCACTGATGCTTTTCCCCCTTTACCCCTCGTTGCAAAGAAAGGCAAACCTGTGACTCAAGTAACTGTAGCACTGTCAACGAGCACTTTCCGCGCGTAAAGATTCACATAGTTTACATTAAGGTTATGTGTTAACTAGACGTAAAATGTTGTTAAAAGATTTTTATAGATATGTAATTGCTAATGAAGAAACAGCTGAGACCTTTTTTGTTGCAGCAGAACCTACTCGACACAGCGCAAACATACATAAACGTGAACATCAACTATATTCGTACCTATAATAATAATCATCAACATTCTTTCCGCATTATTACTTTCTCTTGCCTATAGGCCTATGAGTAAAAAGAAAGGAATGTATTGTTTTCATGTAAATTTATCGAAATCGAGTTTTCACCGGATCTACACGTTTTCAGACCCCCTGAACCCAAAAAACATGTTTTTAACGATTGGTGTGTGTGTATGTGCGTGCGCGCATGAAGCAGCACGCGCGCGTGTGTGTGTGTGTGTGAACAAAATATCCCAAGAACGGAACATAGTACGAAGTTGAAACTTGAAACTTAAGTTAGGTACCACTAGTTAGGTACCCGACACGAACATTTTCATCAAAATCGTCAACCGGAATTAGAAGTTTATTCGTGTAATTTTTCACTTTTTGCGATTTTCTCAAAAACGGCTCCTAGGTTTTTTTAAAAATCGCTTCATTTACTACATATTTATGCTTTACAAGATAGGGTAGGGACCATGTCAGCTGAAATTCTTGGAGAGGCTGTTATCTCGTAAAAAAAATGTTTTTTTTTAAGATTCCGGCTTTAATGTGCATTTTAGCGCAAAAATGTGTATAATAAAAGTTGTAAAGAATTTAAAATCCTACAATTTTTATTTTAAACATTTTTTTATTTAATGCTTAGTTTCACCTATAAAACTTAATTGCACCAAAGACTTGAAGCCCCATTTCATGGATGGAAGGGATCACGACTGACCGACAACGAACTTCAAGAAAGAATTTATCGTAACTATAAAACTAAATCATATTTGAAGCTCATTTAAATACTAATTAATTAAAATTATAATTCCAAAACAACTATTCGTAATATTTCAATAATTTTGCAACATATTCGTAATTTACTCAGTGTATAATTGTGTCATCAATAATTAAAATCAAGAATAAATCGATTTAAAATTATAAAATTCCATATTTTGTTAAAATTAATTTTTTAAATTCCAATTCATTAAAATATAACCATTCATTTATTTCAAAATTTTGTTTCATATCAATTAATTTCGCTAAATATTTAGTTTGTGTAACTACCAACATTACACGTTGAACATCAACGGTCTTGTTTAATAAATAAATAAATAAATAAGTTAAAGTATCCATTCGTATTTATTTAAGTAGGTAATAATATTGAGTAACGGTATTGTAAAGTATCCAACATCAGCTCTAACGTTAGGTAATAAATTGTAAGAACGGTAGTCTACACGTAAAAATGGCTTTATTCTTTATTTATCAGGTGGTTTATTGCATTTAACTCCTCCACAAGTTTCTTAAATAACTTATCTGAAAATAAAATTTTATGGTCAACTAAGATCGATTTAAATTCTTGTAATAAAATTTGTTATCTGTTTTTATATACGAGGGGTGGCTATTAAATAACGAGACTGACGTTGTAAAAGATTTTATTTTTATTTTATACATAATCACTTATTGTCACCTTCAATATACATTCCTTCTCTATCCCTGCAATGCTCCATGCAAATTTTTCATTGTTGGAAACAGTGGTGGAAGTCATCTTCTGTCAGCTCCTTCAGGACACGTGCCGCTTTCTCTTTTACAGCTTCCACAGACTCAAATCTTGTTCTTTTTTAATGCAGATGTCACCTTAGGAAACAGGTAGAAGTTACATGGTGCAAGATCTGGTGAATAAGGTGGATGTTCTCACACTGAGATGCTGTACTTGGCTAGGAACCTCTTGACAGATAACGCGGAATGAGCTAGCGCATTTTCTGGGTAGAGAACCCATGATTTGTCCTTCCACATTTCGGGGCATTTTTTCCTTACCCTTTGACGCAGTTTAGAAAGTACCTCAAGGTAGTAATACTGATTAATTGTTTAACCTTCAGGAACCCAGTAAAGGTACACAATCCCATGGATATCAAAAAGAACAATCATCATTGCTTTAAATTTTGACTTGCTCATTCGAGCTTTTTTTGGCTCTCGGTGAAGTTCGGCTCTTCCAGTGCATGGATTGGCGCTTCATTTTCAAATCATAAGTAAAAAACCACGTTTCATCACATGTCATTATTTTCTACCTGTTCGCTAAGGTAAAATCTGCATTAAATGAGACAACATTAGAGTCTGTAGAAGCTGCAAAAGAGAAAGCGGCACGTATCTTGAAGGAGCTGACAGAAGATGGCTTGCAGCACTGTTTCCAAAAATGGAAAATTCGCATGGAGCGTTGTTGGGATAGAGAAGGAGTGTATATTGAAGGTGGCAGTAAGTGATCATGTATAAAATTAAAATAAATATTTTCGTCAGTCTCGTTATTTAATAACCACACTTCGTATATTACTTTATTTAAAGTCGTATCAACAGCTCGGTCATTAGCAACTACGGTGGGTTTTATCGAATGAAAAATTTCCAGGCCCTGGCCGTGATCGAACCTGGGACCTCCGCGTTGGCTAGTGAAACCTATTTCGTTATTTCACATCACATCCGTCTGTATCCTTAAAGTCGTCTCGTGTAAACGCATCTTTACTGAACTTACTGATTACTCCCACACTGTTGGCGGAAGGGGGTAAACACAATGTAAATCTAGAATGAAATATCGTTCAAAGTTAGCTCCTAGAACTAAAACGTTACCTACTATAATGAAATCCGACACAAACGTTTTCATCAAAATCGGCAACCGGAGTAATAACATTTTTTTGTTCAATTTTTCGCCCATTACTCAAAAACGGCTGATACGATTTTTTTTTAGATCGATTTATTTAATACATTTTTATGGTGTACAAAATAAAATAAGCGGAATACCTGCTAATTTGTGGGGGTTCTACTTTCGTGGTAAAAAAAAAATGGTTCTTTAAGATTGTGTAAAATAAAAAATCTTCAACTTTTATTTCAAACATTTGTTTCTACAGCTCTTAGTTTAACATTAATTAGTTATTTTCAATTTTTTCTTATTGAAATCAGTAAAAAAATTATTTATTTTTTAAAAATACAGCCTTATTATGCATTTTACAAAAACCTATTAAATTTTCTAACTGAATTGAAACTAAAATTTTTATATTTTCTAACTGAAATCGGTAGAAAATGTTTTTTTTAAGATTATGGCCTAAGTAGGCTTATACGATCTGCAGTAATGGTGCACACAATCAAAGTTATACAAAATTAAGAAACGTACAACTTTTTTCAACAATTTTTTCCTGCAGAGCCTAGTTTAGGTCAATTAGTGATTTTCCGCATTTTTAAGTCCTACAGAGGTTGATTTTCATTTAGCGTAATTCACTCATGTTCAAAATTAGCCTAGTTTATGTTTTTAATTTTACATTTTGTTTAGGTCAACAGCCGAAAGGCTGGTTTGAACCTGTAGAGGTTTTACTACGTAAAACGAGGAGTGAGGTGGTTTACAATTGTCTTCCTCACTGAATGGAAAAGTACGCTTATCAGCAAGCCGGGCCCTCCGAAAAGCACATTTTTCCACCCTGCAAATGGCACCTTCATTTCATTCACCACAGGGTCTGGCTGCATAGTGAAATTCATTACTCTCAGAGGAGACAACTCTGACTAGTGACTTTTACACCTCTACCTCTTCTGTTCTTAAATAGTTCAGTCATATAAGTGGCTGACTATGTGATAAGAAACAGAACTGTTTTTTTTAGCCCTGGACCAAACAGATAGAGTGCAATTAAAATAACACTCCACCTGCCCGTTTTGGGCATAAATTTTACATTACTTTCCATTAATAAAGGTATGTTTTCCATTATTTTCACTGAACAAAGAAAGTCGTGTGTTTCAAACCAGTTATATTTGTTTTAAAAATCGAATTAATTTAACCCAGGAAAAAATATGATAAGAATTTTTTAAATTCAAACCTAAATTTTAAGAAAAGAAACTGAAAAAGAATTGAGGTAGAGAAATATTAGAACCGCTTGAACTTTTGTCAACTTGTTGTACAGAAAGTACTTTAAGTTCATATTTGTTAAAGTACAGAATAGGAAACCATTTTTCTTTTTCATTTGAAGTTCCTTTTGAAATAAATATAGAAAAGCTTCTGATACCGATAAAGTAATACTTGTACAGAAAAATGAGGTGAAGAAATACGATGTAGTTTTTTTTGAAAAGCCTATTTCTTTTAAGTTCTTCTATCCAATATAATTGGTAATAACAAACAGATATATAAACAAAATCCATCTTTTCTTCGAGTTGAATGGCATTCCGATGTATTGAGAACACAATACTAAATTTTATAAAGTTTTTTAGAAACCGAATTGAAAAAATTTTTTTTTGTGTAAATACATAATACGTATAAATCTTCATAATACATTTTCAAAAAATTTACAAATAAAAATTGTTTAGATAAAGACTGTGGATATAGAAGTACTGTTGTCTCTCTATTAACCGACTTTCTTCCAAGAGGATAAAAAATAAAAATAATAATTTCATTTCTTTTTTTTAAATACTACCTACTTTAAAGGCCAAGCCAATTGCTGTGAGCGCTGGACTACGCATGCGCATACTTGACTTCGACCCCGCATTCCCCTCCGACCTACATGCGTATTTACCTATCCGTTTCCGGAAACCCCTCGGCCAGCTACTCCCATTCCGAAGGAATTTAAGCAGCCTAGTGGCTCCGAAGCGCTACCCGGAAATCCACAACCCCTGATAGGCCAACCCAAATGAGTGGGTGCGGTTACGTCCGCAGGGCGCCCCACTCCCCTCAGTACTCGTGTAAACGTTGGACGAGTCGCCGTCGATCGTTACGCAGCTAACGCTTTGCACGTGGCTCTACCACACATGGATATTCTGTCGCACAACCATGTACTACAAGTAGCACACGGAGGTGCTACAGCCAGCGCCCGTAACCTCAAGCAGGTGAGGATTGGGTAGCTAAACTGCAGTTCTATGGGCACGCTCTGTGTGGTCTGGGGCGTGCCCCCCCCCCCGACCTACAATCGTATATACCTATCCGTTGCCGGACATCCCCTCGGCCAGCCACGCCCATTCCGGAGAAATTTAAACAGCATAGTGGCTCCGGAGAGCTATCCTGGAACCCACAGCCCCTGAGAGGCCAACCCAAATGAGTGGGTGCGGTCACGTCCGCAGGGCGCCCCACTCCCCTCAGTACTCGTGTAAACGTTGGACGAGTCACCGTCGAGCTCGTTACGCAGCTAATGCTTTGCACGTGGCTCTACCACATATGGATGTTCTGCGCACAACCGTGTACTACGAATAGCACACGGAGGTGCTACAGCCAGCGCCCGTAACCTCAAGCAGGTGAGGATAGGGTAGCTAAACTGCAGTTCTATGGGCACGCTCTGTGTGGTCTGGGGCGTGCCCCCCCCCCCGCCGACCTACAGTTAGATGTACAGTCAGAGTGTTGTTGAAAATTGACAACACCCATTATATTTTGTAGGCATGCTGTTCCATTGTTGATTACATACGCTGCACTATTGCAGTACGTACAAGACTATACTAATGCAGACGCACGTTTTGCCCAGCGCTCTCCTTGCGAAAATCAGTCTATAACTTTAAAGCAGGGGTCCTACAGAGAGTTACTCCACAACCCGGATCTCAAATGCCATGACCTCTTGTCCCACCAGTCACCCTCCTCCAAGTTTCTTGCCTCCATTGGCCCATCACACCACCCTGCCTCTTGACGTACTACTTGTTTTTTTTGTTTATTTTTAATGTTTTATTACTACCTTTAGGTTATATTGTTCATTCTTTGTATTGCCAAGAGAAAGTTGTGCGAGTGTTTCACACCAGATTTTTTCTTTTAGAGGGCAGCCGTTCCCTTGCCCTCTACTGGGTTTTGGTAAGCTCCCCTCTTAAATTAAAACAACAAACAATATAACTTTTAAATATACCAGATAGCTTTATCTTAATTCAAAATGAAATATTATAAATTACAAGAAAGACTATAAGTTGATAAGTTTCAAAAAAGTTGATTAATGACGAAACTAAAAGAATTATGAATGAAGTTGGAAACAAAGAATAATAAAAGTAACGTGAACTTTTTTACTTATCCCTGTCCATAATGATAGAAATTGAATAAGTTTCAATTTTTAAATTACATCATACGACTGCAATTTTTCAAAATAATGGCTTATCTTTAAGAAACAAGAGATATAACATAATATAACAAGTAATATTATATTCTTAATAAAAGTTGGCCTCAATTAATCTTGTTTTACAACGAACATTCTTGACATGTTTGAACGTTATACATTTTGAAAACGGCTTATTATCGGATAAAACTTTCCGTTACAGTAAAGTAAACAGACAAAGAAATATCATACTTCTCTTGAATTCCAATATAGTTTCCCATACATCATTTTTGATACATCCATTCAAACGGTGTAGCTACTTCAAAACGTCGATTCCAACGAATCTAGACAGATCCTTGAGCGGTTATTATTAACGTTCATTCAAACAGAAATATCGTTGCTTATAAATGTGCAAATATAATATTGTTTGTAAGATAAACTAAAACAATTTTGTTTAAATAAAAAATATTACACAATTTCAGAAATAGTTACCAATAACAATCCCTACATATTTTTGAACTACTTTTTACTTTCTCTTGCCTATATGAATATATAAGAAGGAAGGTATTGTTTTCATGTTGATTTTTCGAAATCGAATTTTCACCGGATCTACACGTTTTCAGACCCCCTGAACCCAAAATACATGTTTTTAGCGATTGGTCTGTGTGTGTGTGCGTCTGTGTATACAAAATATCTCAAGAACGGAACATCGTACGAACTTCAAACTTGAAACTTAAGTTACATACCACTACCGGACCCGACACGAACATTTTCATCAAAATCGGTCAACCGGAAGTAGTAGTTTATTCGTGTAATTTTTCACTTTTTTGCGATTTTCTCAAAAACTGGTTCTACGATTTTTTTAAAATCGCCTGGTTTACTAAATATTTTATGCTCTACAAGATAGGGTAGGCGCCATGTTTGCTGAAATTCTTGGTGAGGCTGTTTACACGCAAAAAAATTGTTTTTTTAAGATTACGGCTTTAATATCCATTTTAGCGCAAACATTTACATAACAAAATACGTATGTAGAAAATTTAAAATTCTAAAACTTTAATTTCAAACGTATTTTTGTATAACGCTTAGTTTAGCAGTAATTAGCGATTTTCTGATTTTTTCTCACGAAAACGTGTGAAAAATCGATTTTTTTAAGATTTCGGCCTTAGAATGCATTTTACGACAAAAGTGTATATAATAAGTTTTATAGGAAATACAAATATTTACAACTTTTATTTAAAGCATTTTTCTCTACAGAGCCTAGTTTAGCGTGAACGAGTGATTTTCCGTATTTTTAAGCAAAATTGAGTTCAATTTTCATTTCGCGTCTTTCACTCATGATTAAAATTAGGTTATGTTATGTTGATGTTAGTTTTTTGTTTATTTCTAATGTTAGGTTTATTGTTAATTATTTGCATTGGCAAGAGAAAGTTGTGTGTTTCACACCAGATCTTTACATTTCTAGCCAATATGAATATGTAGGAAAGAAAGTATTGTTTAGGAATCGAGTTTTCACCGGATCTACACGTTTTCAGACCCCCTGAACCCCCAAATACTAATATTACTATAGAATTACAGATTTATGTCCTAATAGATTATTGATTTTTGGAACTTTCACAACTTAAAATTAGAATTAATTAATCTATATAATTATGTGTAACTGTCTCAAAGTTATAATTATAATTACTGTTATGTGTCAAGTCATTATTAAATACTGTATATACGTTCTAGATCATTTATCAGACAATTAATTTGCATGACTGATCGATATCTGTACAACGAAAGGAAATACGGATCATAGATTCGCTAATGGAAATAATGATATATTAATATAGAATTTTCGAAAATCATGCACTAGAAACTGCTGTTCATCTGAAATTAATTATATCCTATTCAAACGGATTTAATACTATACTTGAATAGCCGACAGTTAATTTTGATTTCAGTATTGTTAGCTCATACATCAATCAATACGTGTGAATTATTTACGTCATAAATTTCCCCTGAAATTTATACTAACCTTAATTTATAACCCTTATACTGCTTCAAGTACGAGCAATTTTCAATTAAAAATGTAAACATTTCTTTTAAAAATAAAAGCTCTTGGTTTTTAAAATAAATATTATTTTAATTACGAGTCTTAATTTTTTTTTTTTTTTGTAATCCCTAATTTGTGTACGTTGCAATCTGTTCAATTCAGAACAATAAGCAACCCCATGACCCAATGAGATGAGGATGATGTGTATGACGTGTAAATGAGGTGTAGTCTTGTACAGACCCAGGCCGACCATTCCTGAGAGAGTATGGTTAATTGAACCCCAACCATCAAAGTACACCGGTAACCACTGTCTAGTATTCAAATCCAAATAAAAGTAACTACCTTTACTAGGATTTGAACCAGGAACCTTCGTCTCCGAAAACCAGCTGTTTAACAGCTGATTTTGGCGACGACTTTACCTCTAGACCAACCCGGTGGGTTAGAACTGTTTTGGCTTGGCTAGAACTGTTTTGTTTCTACACCTAAAAACCTATAATAACCGCGAATTTCTGAGTGGGTCAACGAAGAGCTATTTCCAAATTTTTTCAAAACTGAAAAAATTTCATCCAATACTTCTGTAAAATTGTACCACTTCTTTGAGACAACACATTGATTAAGTATGGTATTGGTGCGGTAAATCTTCAAAGAAACCCACGGGTTACTAAAAAATTAGTTAATTTTATGTTTTAGTCAGGAATTTGAAAAAAAAAGATGATGGCAAAGCTGCACATTGAGAACTTGATTTTAAAGAAAGGTTGACTGGAATCAGTCCAATGGGAGCTGAAACCGAATTTGATAAAAAAAACCTTATCCTTGTAGAATGTACAGTAAAACTTTTAGAACCCAATTAACAAAATATCTAATTGTAACAATAACTTATACTTTTTTTCAAAGCTGATGAGCTCTGGAACGAGTCTTAATTAACCTCATTAATTTAACCGACCGGGTTGGTTTAGAGGTAGAGTCGTCGCCAAAGTCAACTGTTTAACAGCTGATTTACTGAGACGAAAATTACGTGGTTCAAACCCTAGTAAAGGTAAGTTACTTTAACACGGATTTGAATACTAGAGAGTGGTTACCAGTGTAATTTGATAATTAGGCCTTCGGGCCAGCCCAGTTAGTCAGCTGGTTGAAAGTCGCTATTATTTGTTCAGTAACAGCGGTTGGGCAAGTGACTTTGTATGGTGACCAGCTGACAGCCATCCGTGAACAAACTCTGCTGAGGTCCTCTTTAAACTCATGCCTATTCACGTCAAATAATACAGCAAAGCAGCGATCAAATTAGGTAGTTGTCAATAACGTACAGTTCCCGATAAATAACAAAAAAATTTGATAATTGGGGTTAAAATTCCCCTATTCTCTCAAGAATGGGGTCAATCCGAGTCTGTACAAGACTACACCTCATTTACATTTAATTTATTTTTGTAAACGAGGTGTAGTCTTGTTATGTATTTCATAATAATTTTTACTTTCTCTTGCCTATATGAATATGTAAGAAGGAAAGTACGCCTATTGTTTTCATATCGATTTTTCGAAATCGAGTTTACACCGGATCTACACTTTTTCAGACCCCCTGAACACAAAAAAACATGTTTTTAGCAATTGGTGTGAACGTGTGTGTGTGTGTGTGTGTGTGTGTGTGAACAGAATATCTCACGAATGGAACATCGTACGAACTTGAAACTTAAGTTAGATACTAGTACCGGACCCGACAAGAACATTTTCATCAAAATCGGTCAACCGTAAGTAGTAGTTTATTCGTATCATTTTTTACTTTTTTGGAATTTTCTCAAAAACGGCTTCTACGATTTTTTTAAAAATTGCCTTATTTACTAAATTTTTAGGGTAGGCGCCATGCCTGCTGAAATTCTTGAGGAGGCTGTTTTCTCGTAAAAAGATTGTTTTTTTAAATATTGCGGCTTTAATATGCATTTTAGCGCAAAAAGTATGTAACAAAAGTTGTAGAGAATTTAAAATCCTACAACTTTTATTTCAAATATTTTTTTAACGCTTAGTTCAGCGGTAATTAGTGATTTTCTGTTTTATTTTCATGAAAATGTGTAAAATAAAATTGATTTTTTTAAGATTTCAGCCTTAGCATGCATTTTACGACAAAAGTGTAGTTTCAAGTTTCAAATTCGTACGATGTTCCATTCTTGAGATACTTTGTACACACACGCGCGCGCGCGCATGCACACACACACACACACACTCAGACCAATCACTAAAAACATGCTTGTTGGGTTCAGGAGGTAACTGAAAACGTGTAGATCCGGTAAAAACTTGATTTCAAAAATTCGAAATGAAAACAATACTTTCCTTCCTATATAGTTAAGAAAAAAGAAATTCATATAGTTAAGAAAAAGTAAAAAAGTATTAAAATAACCAAACAAATGACAACAGTTTCATAGTGCAGGTAAAATTTAGGAATTAACAAACTGGTCTATATCATAATGAAACGACTATACAGATTGTTTGAGGGACGAAGTAAGGGAGGGGAGTTATAGTTGAACGACAAGCTCTACAAAATTTAAATTTACACAAATAATTTCAATAAATAAACGTCAAAAGCAAACACTATCTGAACGGAAATTTTGTACATATATTATAAAAATAAATAAAATCAATTCAAAGTTATACAATAATTTAATTAATTGTTGTTAGTTTATCATTATTGAGCACTAAATTTAATTTAAATTCTATTAATATAAATGGTCAAAACAACATTAAAGTTTTGATTAAATTAAATGATATTTAAATACGGAAATTAAATTTCAAAATACTGTTTACCATTTTATGTTGTATGTGACAGTGTTCATTATCAGCTGAGTAATACAGAAGAGTATAGTAATCTAGTACTCTGTTAAATGAACCGATTTTCAATTTGCATTTATATTGCTAAATATACAGTGTTTTAATATTGTTTAACGCGTTTTGTATAAAATTACAAAAGTCTCGCGTATAAGTACACGTTATAAAATAATAATTATTGTTGGATATAACACAAATCCATAAATACCTAATAGTTTTAAAACAACTCAAAATCATTATTATCATTTTCATTAACGTCTGACTGTTTTGCAATTTCTGCTAATGTAGACGATGGTTAATGATGATATATGAAAATGAGAGATGAAAAAAATGCCAGACCTGACCGGGAATCGAATCCGGGACCCCGGCGTAGAAGCCAGTTGCGCTAACCACTACGCCAACGGGCCGGCCTCAAAATCATTATGTTCTGCAATTCGTAGAATTTCCGATGACCTGATTGTGCTAAAGGAGAATGAGGATGACCTACAGAGAGCACTTTTCATGCTTAACAAACTCTGCAAAGAATATAAGTTGACAGTTTCGACGAAGAAGACAAAGGTAATGGCATTCAGGGGGAAGGAGCAAGTCAGAAGCAAAATTGTTAAAGATAATAATATTTTGTTCTTCAGATCTCCCACTTCACTTTCAGTATCTAGGTTGCAACATTACATACCAACTGGATAAAGATGCACCGATTTCAGCAAATATGCGGAACTATCCACCGCACTTTAAAAAATAATACCAGCAAAAACACGAGGGTGAGAGTTTAAAAAAACATTAGCAGTGTCGACTCTACTTTATGGCAGTGAAACTTGGGTGCTATCAAAGCGAGAGGAGAGTAGATTGCAAGCATCTGAAATGAAATTTCTTCGACATACTTATGGGTGTAGTAGAAAAGATCGTTACAGGGATACCGAGATAAGGAAAGAACTCAACATCTTCTCTATGAGCGACAAGGTATCTCAGAACAGAATGCAGTGGTTAGAGCATGTAAACAGAATGCGGGAGGATAGGATACCTAAGCAGACACTGGGCTATAAGCTGGAGGGCAGGAGAGAACGAGGACAACCGAGAAAGAGATGGGCAGATTTGAGAGGTTCGGAACGGGCAGAGAGGCCTAATCCTTGAAAGGCAGAAGAAGAAGAATTCGTAGAATAATAACGCTGGCTATTCGGGTGAAGAGCCTCTTCACCTATTTTCTGGATTATTTCGAGATTTATTTGATGAATGAATTATCCAATAATTAATTTTTATTTTTAATAAATTTGTATTGATTTTTTTATGCTGAATGAAACGATAGTTTGCTTGTGCCGAACGGCTGAGAGGTTACAGAGATAGCAAGGGTCCAGAATATTGTTAATAAATATAAATTTTAGTAACTTACGTACTTGGAATTTCGTATACGTTGGACAACTCAAATTGGCACAAGCAGCTTCAATGTTTATCTACTCAACTCTTTACCCCTCGCCATGCAAAGACAGTACAGACACAAAAGTATACAATATTGCTACCTACCGTAATGCGCGACTCACGCTTGGTTACTACGCTTTGTTTTCACTGCTGTTATTAATAATCTGTCAGACATAATGATGCGACTACAAATAATTTGTTTTCATATAGGCTATGATTTTCTGTTCATTATATATTCAGACCAATTTGTTTAGTTAGTTGCGTGCGGCTGGAGAGTATAGTTAGTAATTTTTTGCAGTTTAGTTCTTGTAATTTAAATTTAAATTTTTACTGGGACAAATTAAATACATATTTTAAAATGAAATAATTTTTTGAATATTAAAAATTTATTTTTTAATATAAAATATTTTTTGTTAGAACATCCACCATATTTTATTCATCAGATCTTGCACCATGTGACTTCTACCTGTTCCCTAAGGTAAAATTAGCATTAAAAGGGACAAGATTTGAAGCTTTGAATTTGGGTCTGTGGAATCTGTAAAAGATAAGCGGCACGTGTAGTGAAGGAGCTGACAGAAGATGACTTCCAGCACTGTTTCCAACAACGGAAAATTCGCATTAAGCGTTGTACGGATAGAGAAGAAATGTATATTGAAGGTGACAATAAGTGATTATGTACATAATGTATAAAATAAAAATAAATTTGTTTTACAACGTCAGTCTCGTTATTTAATAGCCGCACCTCGTATATGCCAGGAATATGAATTTTTAGGCGTTATTAGTTAATTTTCAGTTAGGAGTTATTACAGTTTTTAGAAATTATTAAGAAGAATTTTTTGGATAGAGACGGGTGGCATATAGGATTACAGGATGTGAGACGGTCAGAGCAGTAACAAACTCGCAAAAGAATTATTTCTCGTAAGTATTGTTGGAAACATAAATAGAAATTTAAATTATTATATTACTTTAAAGAACGAAACTTTATCAGAGGAAATGTACTTTAGAAAATATACAACGAAATTCTATCATTCAATGTCACTTTCAAATAAACCTGTTTTACTTTTAAGACATTTTACTCATTCTTCTGACAAGTTCTTTTCCTTTTTAACGCGAAAACTCTTTGTTTGTTTTCTTACTTTCTTACACTAATTTCTTAAAAATATCGATCAAGTTTTAAACAACGAACGTGTAAAAATAAATAAAAAATATTACTGTAAAATTAAAAAAATATATATTTTCTTTCATTATTTTAATAAAAAACCTTTGAATCGGTATCTAATTAAAAAAGTACGTACAGTATTTTCAATTTGTAAAACCGTCATTGCTACAAAACTTCTTCATTAGATGGAGAGAAATGAATTTTCTTAATACCGTTGCTTAAGTTTTAATCTGAATTTTAAAATACCAAAAGCTTTTAACGAAATTGCTTCATTAAATAACAATCGAAAAGATTCGACTTTTTTTACATTTTATTTTTAAGTCACATCAAAAAACAACAGTTTTTTAGTGACTTCAAGAAGGTATACTAAGTATAATTTTTAAATACAAGAGTTTAAAATTAACTTATGTCGTATTAATTATTTTATCAAGTTTGTTTAAGATTAGGAAAATTTAAATTCACGTGTTGTAGAAAAATACATTAACAACATAAAAATAAAACAGAACATAAACATAATAACAAAAATTGTTATTGTAAACAATAAAACAACCACAGTTAATTCTAAATAAAATATATAATTTCAAGGGAAATGGCCGGGCCGCTCAAAAATTATACTTGGCAACCGAAAAAGTAGAGATTTTAAATATTTAGGGTGAAGCATTTCCTATGACAAAGACGACAACATGAGTGAAAAACTGGCAAAATTCAGCGTTGTATGCGATTCTATTCGCAGGACAATTGGAGAGAAAAGACAGTACACCCAAATTAAATTTTATAGAGCATATATTGTCCTCATTGTATATGGTCCTTGTAGAGACTGATACTTAAATAAACACGAAAAACATAAAAAAACACGCCAGCCGCATTGGCGTAGTTGGTAACGTGCTCGCCTCTTATCATGCGGTCGTGGGTTCGAATCCCACTCAGACACGGCATATTTTCATACGTTACAAAAAATCATTTCATCCTCCATTGACCCACCGGGTTGTTCTAGAGGTAAAGTCGTCGCCAAAATCAGCTGTTTAACAGCTGATTTTCGGAGACGAAGTTTCCTGGTTCAAATCCTAGTAAAGGTTTTATACGGATTTGAATGCTAGACAGTGGTTACCGGTGTACTTTGATGGTTGGGGTTCAATTAACCAAACTCTCTCAGGAATGATCGACCTGAGTCTGTACAAGACTACACTTCATACACATCATCCTCATCTCATTGGGTCATGGGGTTGCTTATTGTTCTGAATTGAACAGATTGCAACGTACACACATTAGGGATTACAAAAAAAAATCCTCCATTGTAAACAGTTACACCCCAACATCGTCGCTAATGACCGTTGCAGTTTATGCGACGTTAAATAAATAAATAAATTAATTAATTAATTAAAAAAAAACTAATTTTAGTAACACAAACACACGCAAAGGCGGCGCCACGCCGAATCTAAAAAAATCACAATACAACTGTAACTGTCAAATACACTAGTTAAATCAGGTAGGAAAGACAGCAGAATTCCTAAAAACCAGCTACAGTATTCAAATTAACTAAAGTCCCCTAGTCGTGAGAGTGAGAGAATGCATAACGCTCTCACTAGCACAAGCCATACGCGTCATTCCAATAACATTGTATAATTTTACTCAGTATTGTGAGCCACCGGGTTGGTCTAGAGGTAAAGTTGTCAACAAAATCAGCTGTTTAACAGCTGATTTTCGGAGACGAAGGTTCATGGTTCAAATCCTAGTAAAGGTAGTTACTTTTATACGGATTTGAGTGCTAGACAGTGGTTACCGATGTACTTTGATGGTTGGGGTTCAATTAACCATACTCTCTCAGGAATGGTCGGCCTGAGTCTGTACAAGACTACACCTCATTTACACGTCATACATAATAATCATCCTCATCTCATTGGGTCATGGGGTTGCTTATTGTTCTGAATTGAACAGATTGCAACGTACACACATTAGGAATTTAAAAAAATAAAAAAATAATTGTGAGCAAGCGTTTATGCACGCAGTACACTAACAAGCAAGATAACGACTGTAGTATGTTTTCAGATTTGGATTATAACGGTAAAGACCTTTGGGCGCATGCGTAGTTATGCCACATATCTCCCTCTCACTCGCTCGGCTATGGGACATCAATTCATCTGATATCTGTACCTTGGGTAAACAAGGGAACAAAACATAGCAACAAATATAGTCAATCGGCGCTACGCCGCTTTTGCGAGTGATGCGGTGAAAGTAAGTAATGTGCATGGAAAAATAATTTTGATGCTTTTCTTCATTTGAACGATATGATCTAGATCAGTGGTTCCCAACCTGCAGTGATCTGCGGACCACTCAGCCTGAAAGTGAACTACCACGGACCACCTATTACATTATTGCATATATCTTATCATTTGTAACCAAATTAAAAGGTGATTAAATAAAACAAATTTTCAGAAACAAACTATTATTATTAATTAAGAAACTATTATTACAAACATATAATAATTGTTGTTAAAAAAACAAAAACAGAAAAACAAAACAGAAAGTAGGGTACATTGTACATCACAAAAAGTAAAAATATTTTAATTGTAAATTGTCTTTTAATAAAATAAGGAATACAGAATTTACTTGGTCGAAAATAAAAATTAAATGAAAATTTCAATGCGACTTTTGTGCACGAATCTTTCTGACTAGCTGGGGAATTATAGGTTTTAGGCTCTTGCTAAGAGCTACTCTCAAATCACTGCTTACACTTAGCCGATTTCGTTGTTTGTTTTTAATTAACAATAAACTGGAGAACCCGTGCTCACACAAATAAGTGGTTGAAAAAAATCATAAGATACCGCAAAGCTACTTGCCGATTCTTGGGGAAGCCCAGGGCTTTCTTACACCACAACTCTTCTACCTTTACTTAATCTGAATCTTGAATGTATTTACTTAACCCATTCAGTCACGAATTTTTATCTTAGAATTTAAAAAAAATTTATATTCTTACCCATCGGGTTCGTCTAGAGGTAAAGTCGTCGCCAAAATCAGCTGTTTAACAGCTGATTTTCGGAGAAGAAGGTTCCTGGTTCAAATCCTAGTAAAGTTAGTTACTTTTATACGGATTTAAATGCTGGACAGTGGTTACCGGTGTACTTTGATGGTTGAAGTTCAATTAGCCATACTCTCTCAGGAATTGTCGGCCTGATTCTGTACAAGACTACACCTCATTTACACGTCATACATATCATCCTCATCTGATTGGGTCATGGGGTTGCTTATTGTTCTCAACTGAACAGATTGCAACGTACACATATTAGGAATAAAAAAAAAATATGTATATATTCTTAAAGTACTATTTTTTTATTATTAAAACTTTTCAAAAGTCCCAATAGATTGCAGCACTTGCTGGACTCTTAAAGAATTTGTTCATGTATGTGGCCAATTTTCCGCAAAGCGTTATGTGCGCAGTTTAGTGAATAAGATTTGGTAAAATTTTATGTACATGTATATGGCCAAGGTGAATGAATGGGTTAATCTTGTTCAATGAAAATCGTAACTTTGATTTAATCACGGAAAAATATTACTTTTTTATAAGTAGTCACCGGACTCTCACGGACCACCCCGAAGGCTCTCACGGACCACTTTTGGTCCGCGGACCACCGGTTGGGAAATACTGATCTAGATACATCATTTAACAAGGAAGTGGAAATCGCATAATGTTAAACATTCAGGTGGGAAATATATTTATGGATCTTTGTAGTATTTTACTGTGCATTACGAGATAATGTTTCTGCTTTGAGAACAGAACATGAGCTTTAGTTACGGTTCAAGTAATAGATGAGAGGGAGGAGTTGGAGGAGGCAGAAGAGGAGTGACAGAGAGGGAAGGGTAAGAAAGATAAGGCGGAGGATGTACAGATGAGTGAAGACGGCGTGAGTGATATAAACAGTTTGCTATAGAAATAGAACACCTATTCTTGAACAAGGATTTTAACTATCTAGTAATTTTGTGATCACTTATAACATCTTCTGCATGATTCACTTTCACGCACAAGTTTTTCTTCTTCTAAATCAATAAATCCTACAAAATATATCATCTTGTGTTTTTACTAAAAAAAATCTGGTGTAAATGTCACAACATTCTCTAGCCAATATAATTAATGAAAAATCTGGTGTGAAACACTCACGCGATTTTCTCTTGCCAACGCAAATAATGAACAATATAACGTAAAGGCGCATTTACACGTGCAATGATTTGCTGGCGCCAGTACTGTATGCTAGTTCAATTAGCATGCCAGTAGAGGTTTGAACATTAAACGCTTTTTGTCGCGACAGTTTCATTTTATTTTACAGTTGCGTAATGTCAAGTTCGTGAAAGCTTGCAAAACAGTGATTTATTACATTGGTTTTGATAGTTTAGAGGTCTGATTTTATAAGACCAACAGTGTACGTCTCACAAACAAGGAAGTTGTTCATATTTTTCCAAAAATTTTATGGTTTTCTCACTACTCCACTTCTTATTTTTCAAAATGTCGCTCATTTTAGTTACCGTATAAAGATACAGCACACTAAAAGCTATCTATATAAAAATATATAATAATAGATAAAGGATGACAGTGAAAAATTAATTCGAAATTTAACTGTAAGCCAATAGCCTACTGGCGAGTTGAAGGTTTGTTTAGTAGCGCGCCATTCACTTACTGGCGAACAAAATTTCAGAAGGCTGCAGAAAATTCCACGCTACTTTCTTTCTGTGCATGCATGTTTAACTTGCACACCAACAATGATTTACACATACATGCATCGTTTTACTGGGGCGCCAGTTCTCACTGGCGCTAGCAAATCATTGCACGGGTAAATGCGCCTTAACATTATGCTAGCAGTACACTATCGCCGAATGTAGGCGAAGTCAGGCGAATACGATAGTGTACTCGGTGTATTTGTGGTTATTCGTTCCACTTCGCCTCGCCATGGTTCGTATTGGCCTTAGTTCGGTCTGGAGTCGGTACTTTGCACGAATCAAAGGGGACGAATACAGACGAATAACGAGAGCGAAGTGGGGCAAACTGCTAGCAGTACACACTCGCCTTCATTCGGGCTACATTATTCCGTGCCTCTACACCATACTTTTTATTTACTTTTTATTCATTACCTACTTATACAAAATCAAATCTAATCATGATTCACTCTTAAATTACCAGGGCCTTCAGTCAAAACAACCGGCGAAAGACCGGAAGTTTTTAAATATAAGCCTACTGGTAAAAAGAAACTAAAAAAAAAAAAACAACAGTTTGTTCTTTTTACTGTTACTACAGTATTACTCATTTTGGTTTAGTCTACAGTAGACCTACATAGTAAGTCTATCTATCTATAGAGTAGACCTACAATACGATTTTATATTTATTTTTTATTGCTACCAAATGTTATAAAAAAACGTTTGCTAGTCACTATTTTTAGTCACATATTTTAGAAAATATTTAATAACAATGTTTAGACGAAATAATAATTGCTGGGTTTACCTTGTCCTTTTCCGATGAATTTTTTTCTGGTGGTATGCATGAATGTACGTATTTGTAGTACGCATAACTGTACATATAAAAAGCCGCTGCAACCCCTACATCAAAATCCATTTTCTGATCTACGTTGAATTATGTGATGACACGATCGAACTGAGGTTTCGCGAATATAGACGAGTATGTACTGGGTTAGTTCGTGTAGAACATTCGCTGAGATTCGTTGTCGCGACTTGGCCCGAATATTCGTCGAATCATTCGGCAATAGTGTACTGCTAGCATTAGTAATAAAATATTAGAAATAAACAAAAAACTAACCTCAAAAATATAACTTGATTTTAATCATTAGTGGATGTTGCAAAATAAAACCAACCTTAGATGAGCTTAATAATATACGGAAAATCACTCGTTGAACCTAAACTAGGCTCTGTCGAGAAAAATGCTTAAAATAAAAGTTGTAGATCTTTTCATTTTATAAGAATTTGATTTTTATATAGGCTACTTATGTCGCAAAATGCATACTACGGCTGAAATCTTAAAAAATCCTTTTTTTACAGATATTCATAAAAAAAATCATTAATTACCGCTAAACTAAGTGTTAAACGAAGAAATGTTTGGAATAAAAATTGTACGTTTTTAAATTTTCTACAGCTTTTATTGTACACTTTTACGCTAAAATGCATATTAAGGCTCCACTCTTAAAATAAAAACCATTTTTTTCTACGAGAGAACAGCCTCCCCAAGAATTTCAGCAGGCATGGCGCCTACCCTATTTTGTAGAGCATAAAAATGTAATAAATGAAGCAAATTTTCAAAAAGTGTAGGAGTCGTTTATGAGAAAATTGCAAAAAAGTGAAAAATAACAGGAATATACTACTTTCGGTTAACCGAATTTGATGAAAATGTTCGTGTCGGGTCCTCTAGTAGTACCAAACTTAAGTTTCAAGTTTCAACTTCGTACAATGTTCCGTTCTTAAGATATTTTTATCACAAACGCGCGCGCGCGCACACACACACACACACACCTATCACTAAAAATATGTTTTTTGGCTTCAGGGGATCTGAAAACGTATATATCCGGTGAAATCTCGATTTCGAAAAATCGACATAAAAACAATACTTTCCTTCCTAATTGTATATTTCCTTCCTAACTGTATATTCAAGTTGTAGTTTAGGTCATCAGCCGAAAGGCTGGTTTGAACCTGTAGAAATTTTACTAAGTAAAACGAGGAGTGAGGTGGTTTACAATTGCCTTCTTCACTGAATGGAAAAGTACGCTTATCAGCATGCCGGGCTTTCTGAAAAGTACATATTTTCCACTCTGCAAATGACACCTTCACTTCATTCACCACAGGGTCTGGCTGTATAATGAAACTCATTACTTTCAGAGGAGACAACTGCGATTAGTGTCTTTTACACCACTACCTCTTCTGTTCTTAAATGATTCAGTAGTTATTTAATTGGCTGACCATGTGATAAGAAACAGAACTATTTATTTTAGCCCTGCAACGAACAGATTATATATTCATATACGCTAGAGAAAGTAAAAATATAACCCATGTTTAATCTTGAGTAAACAATGAAAAATGAAAAACTTGACCTAATTTTAATTAAGAGTGAATGACGCAGAGTGCATACAGTGAATCCTGTGGAATAATAGAAGTGATTAGGAAGATGGTGAAAGATCTTGACGGTGCAGAAAGAAGATAAAAAACTCAATAATTAGAAATTTATTCAATAAGTATGTTTAAAGCCCATAACAAATAGTTCTGTTTCTTATCACATGGTCAGCCAATTAAATGACTGAATCATTTAAGAACAGAAGAGGTAGAGGTGTAAAAGACACTAATCAGAGTTATCTCCTCTGAAAGTAATGAATTTCATTATACAGCCAGACCCTGTGGTGAATGAAGTGAAGGTGTCATTTGCATAGTGGAAAATATGTGCTTTTCAGAGGGCCCGGCATGCTGATAAGCGTACTTTTCCACTCAGTGAGGAAGGAAATAGTAAACCACGTCACTCCTCGTTTTACTTAGTAAAACCTCTACAGGTTCAAACCAGCCTTTCAGCCGATGACCTAAACAATAACAAGTATGTTTAATTGTTAAATTTATGAAAACTTTTAAACGAACATAATTTTCATGATTATAATTACTTTATTTTATTAATGTATGGAAAACTGCAACGTAAGTACATAATTTCATAGTAATATTAACAAATGAGTGTTACAATCTTATAAGATAAATATTAACTATGTACTTAAATATTTATATTAATACACAATAAACTAGGAAGTGCTCGCTTTCAGCTCTATAGAGGAATACAAAAGAGAAATTACACTAAGAAATCCTCTTCCGAATAACTAAGGCTTTTGCCAATCCCTTTAACAATGAGGTAGTTACTTTTATTGGATACTTTGCAGCACATCAAAATACATTATTCAGATTTAGAGCGATGAAGGGTTTCCAGGATTTAATTTATATATTAATATTTTAAGTTCTGCTTCGTAGATTATTATTCTACACTGAATTAGTTAAGGCGAGACTGTATCATGATTTTACTGAAAATTTCGATTTTCGGTTTTTTATATTTTTCAATAGTTCAGACCTAAATCTACCAGAAAACGTCAAAAAATTATTTTGAAAAATTAAGTTTTTAGGAGATTTACCCAGAAAACTTATGCTACCAAGAACGAATAACTTATCTTTAATAATTTTATACTGAGCGTTTTAGAGCAAAGGAAATTTTAGTTTTTTTAAATATCTGCGTTATTTTTTAAAATATTCTTAACTTTTAGTTCAGCTTTCTAACCAACTGTTTATAGGAAATTTACTTGTTTGTGTAAACCTTGATTTTGACATCTGTCTTTTTGTTTTTGCCTGTTCTCGTAAATGTAGATTTTAAAATTTAGGTAAATTTTTCTCGGAAACCATTAAACCTACCAGACTGAAATTTTTACCAGCTATTCATCTGGGTACATGCACACATACCCGAATTTTTATGACTTCCTCAAATGCTCCAAAAAGTAGCAATATACAAAAATCGTAGAAAAAAATTGTAAAATATTTATGTTATTTATTATTTTGTTTTTAATTTTCTGCTCCAAAAGATTCAATTTAAAAAATGTAAGTACCTAGAGAAAATCGACAACGATTACGAGTGTAAAGTTTCATTTCCCTATATTTTACTAATCCTGTGAAAAATTTACCTGAAAAGAGCAAGTTTAACACTGGCGTGATACAAAGTACAGTCTCCCTTTAATGATGCAGTCATCATTAAAGGGAATCATCATTATTATGCTAGGAATATTATCTAAATCTATGCAAAATAAAATTTAAATGTTCCATCACACTAATGCGTGTAAAATGCACTCCTACTGCCAAGTTGGTACTGTAATGTAATACGCCAAATTCAAAAGTTTTAAGGGGACCATAAATGCCTATATAACTACATGTTAAGTTTTTACCTTTTTTTTCAAAAACTATAAACGGTAGAATCTTAATTTAAAAAAAAATTATACGTCAGACTTTTATTTAGTTCCGTACGAGAGCATATTTTTTAATAAAGTCTATTTAAATGTAGTTATAAATTTTTATAAAAAGTACATTACGCTCATAATGGGCAGGTAGAGTGTTAAATTATTTGCACTCGATCTGCTAGTTCCAGGGCTACAAAAATAGTTCTGTTTCTTATAACGTGGTCGGCCAATTATATGATTGAACTGTTTAAAAACAGAAGTGGTAGAGGTGCAAGAGACACTAGTCAGAGTTACCTCCTCTAAAAGTAATGAATTTCATTGTACAGCCAGACCCTGTGGTGAATAAAGTGAAAGTGTTATTTGCAGGGTGCAAAGTAGATGCTTTTCGGAAGGCCTGGCATACTGATAAGCTTAGGCTACTTTTGTATTCAGTGAGGAAGGCAATTGTACACCAACTCACTTCTCGTTTTACTTAGTATAGCCTCAAGAGATTCAAATCAAACCAGCCTTTCGGCTGTTGACCTAAAAACATCAACTTAGTTTAGCGGTAATTAGCGATTTTCTGTTTTTTTCCTCACGAAATCGTGAGAAAATTAAAAATTAGAAAATAAAAAAATTCGATTTTTAAAATATTTCGGCCTTATTATGCATTTTACGACAAAAGTCTATATAATCAAATTTATAGGAAATTAAAAGATCTACAACTTTTATTTCAAGCACTTTTCTCTACAGACCCTAGTTTAACGTGAAAGAGTGATTTTACGTATTTTTAAGCTATACTGAGGTTGATTTTCACTTCGTCTTTCACTCATGATTAAAATAAGATAATGTTTATTGAGGTTAGTTTTATTGTTTATTTGTAATGTTTTATTACTAATGTTAGGTTATATTGTTAATTATTTGTATTGGCAAGAGAAAGTTGTGTGAGTGTTTCACACCAGATTTTTTTCTTTTTTATGTAATAGTCATGTTAATATAAACTTAGCATAAACCAACTCATACCCGCGCTTCGTTTCCGGATCATAAGTAAAATCCACATTTCATCACATGTTATTATCGTTTCCAAAAAATTTGGGTTATTTTCAATCGCGTACAAAGTGTTAGTACAAACATTTTTGCGAGCTTCATTTCAAACATTTTTAAGCGGCGCGTGTCCTGAAGGAGTTGACAGAAGATGACTTCCAGCACTGTTTCCAAGAATGGAAAATTTGCATGGAGCTTTGTAGGGATAGAGAAGGAGTGTGTATTGAAGGTGACAATAAGCGATTATGTACAAAATAAAAATAAAATTTTTACTACGTCAGTCTCGTTTTTTAATGGCCACACCTCGTAAACATCACGCAATATTCACAGCCTTCTTTCGCAGTATCTTATATAATTTTTCTTTAATATTGGTATCTGTGTAAAACAAATCTACCTGTCCATTTATATTGTTTGCTGTAACTATACACCTATTAATTGGAGCAATTATACTTTTTTGGCTCCAGCAAACAATCTGAAACTTCTTTAAGTTGTGGAAGGCACCCTCAGAAATATCTTGGAGATTGCGGAACATCAACCCTTGAATGTAGAATGTTGTAAATGTACAGATCAAACCAATATTATAACGTCGGATTTGATTTATTTGTTAATACTGTGAAGTATATAGGTATTTTATGAATCGTGTTTTGCAGTCTACATTTTTATTTGAAAATATTTTCAGTTCCATGGGTTTTATTTTTGGAAAATTTTTAATCAACTTCCGTTTGTAGGTATATTTATTTTAACTGCCATACACACGTAGGTTTATACCAACGCTTTTATTATGTTATCTATTCACGAAAACTGATATTAGTAAAATATTTTCCCTCTGTCGGTTTATTTATTTATTAATTCATTCATTCATTATTTTGAATCAGTTGAAAATAAAAGCTTTTCCTTTGAAGTATTCTCTTATATTTTTTCAAAAACTTATTTACGCGAGAGTATTTTTCAATTTCCTTGGATAAAGATACCAGAATAAGGTTTTATTTATGTATATTAAATTTATTTATTTTATTTATTTATTTTATTCTAAAAACAAATACAAATACCCGCTTAGGTCTAGACTACGCGCCAATCCATGCACTGGAAGAGCCGAACTTCACCGAGAGCCAAAAAAGCTCGAATAAGCAAGTCAAAATTTAAAGCAATGATGATTGTTTTTTTTATATCCATGGGATTGTGTACCTTTACTGGGTTCCTGAAGGTCAAACAATTAATCAATGTTACTACCTTGAGGTACTTTCTAAACTACGTCAAAGAATAAGGAAAAAACGCCCCGAAATGTGGAAGGACAAATCATGGGTTCTCCACCAAGACAATGCGCAAGCTCATTCCGCGTTATCTGTCAAGAGGTTCCTAGCTAAGTACAGCATCTCAGTGTGAGAACAACCACCTTATTCACCAGATCTTGCACCATGTAACTTCTACCTGTTTCCTAAGGTGACATCTGCATTAAAAAAGAACAAGATTTGAGTCTGTGGAAGCTGTAAAAGAGAAAACGGCACGTGTCCTAAAGGAGCTGACAGAAGATGACTTCCAGCACTGTTTCCAACAATGGGAAAATCGCATGGAGCATTGTAGGGATAGAGAAGAAGTGTATATTGAAGGTGACAATAAGTTATTATGTATAAAATTAAAATAAATTTTTTTACAACGTCAGTCTCATTATTTAACAGCCACACCTCGTAAGATACTGTGAGAAAAGCTCTGAATATTGCGTGATGTTTATGTTATTTTATGTGTTTTTTGTTCGTCGTGTCTGTGTGGTACGTGTTGGGCTCGACGATTGACTGTTTTTCTGGTGAAAAAATGACTATGATAAGAGTATAATGGTGCAGTATACCAAGTCAATATTCTATTACTGTTCTACTGTATCACCTCGCATCCTTGAAACCAGCTACAGAAGTGGGTGGAGACTGAGGGGTGCAGAGGTGTTTCAAAGCGCCCAAAAATAAAAAATTAAAAAAATAATTATTATACATCTTCTTTATGTAATATAATGTATAGTTTAGTTCATTAAAAGACTGGCAATTATCCTTTGAATTATGATACCAATTTATCTTACGGTTGGAAAGATATGATCTATCATTACTGAACAATTAAGGTTTCTGAAACCACCCACTTACTAGGGTTCTAATTGGAAACCAATGTTTGTCTGTATTGCGTATTATAATTGTGTATTGCGCTCTAGAAATTTCTAACTAAAATACTCATTAGTACGTTAGTACATTACGTAATTATAATTTTCATGATTGAGCTAAAATAATTGACAAGGGTAAATTGTAAGAGATACCTTCACATAGTAACTAGTAAACTATTTCTTGACTTACCGCAAAATGTCATCGAGTCTGAAATGTGTTTATTTAGTAATATAGTTTACTGTACTCTGTCACAAAGCTAGGAAACCACAACCCGGTTAACTTTACAGACTATTTGTTCAAGAATACGACGTTTGTTTATTTTATTTAATTAATTAATTAATTACTTCATAAAGTAATAGAAATTGTCCCCGCACCGCGCGCAATTTATATGTATAGTGAAACTTCTACTAACGGACACTACTCGATTGCAGACATTTCCTAATAGCGGACAATTTTAAAAGTCCCGGTATTTCCCCGTAAGAAACAATACTAAAATATTTCCTAATAACGGACCCTTCACATAACGGACGCGGACAGTTGATTTGTATGGTTTTGAAAATTCAATTTCTGGAAAGCGGACAAAACTAAAAAATATTACTATGCAATACATTGCATTTCCAAAAACTGACGGATTAATCATAGACAGCATAACAAAATATGATTGGTTTTGAAGAGCGCGTGCAAATTCATTACCATTATCCGGTTCGATAATTCGTGAAAAAGCGTTAGAAGTGGCCAAATATAGGTATAGTGTAAATTGTGTAATCAACTTATGTACAATCCTGGAATACAAACATAAGGTGTGTTGGATTACGTATAAGTACTGTACATGCATGCATATTTTTTTGTATTACATTAGATAACACGTTTCATTTTTTGGTAATTTTATATACATGTACTGTATTTAATACTTATGTATTAAATGTTTTTCATTGCATAAACGTACATAGTGCGTATTTTATATATTCTTGTTAAATACGTTACATTACGCAATAAATAATGTAAATACAGAAAATTGTACAGTACACATATTTTTCATTAGCGGGACTTCTTAATAGCGGACAAATTTTTTGGTCCCGTGAGTGTCCGTTTTTCAGAAGTTTGAATGTATTGACAAACATATCTCATACCTGAATATGTAATTTAATAATATACGTAGCATACAGATTTATTTTGTTTTACGTCTGACTATTTTGCAATTTCTGCTAATGCATTCGGTGGAGAATGATGATATATGAAAATGACTGATGAAAAAATGCCAGACCTGACCAGCAATCGAACCCGGGACCCCAGCATAGATGCCAATTACGCTAACCACTATGCCAACAAACCGGCCGCATAAAGATTAACGAACTAGTGTTTACTTTCTCTTGCCATGTATGAATGTACTGGGAAGGAGAGTACAGTTTTCATATCTTTTTTTTTAAAGAGTTTTCACCGGGAAAACACTGGACCCAAAAAACATGTTATTAGAGATTGATCAGCTTGTGCGTGCGTGCGTATGTGTGAGAGGGAACAAAATATTTCAAGAACGGAATATCGTACGAAGTTGAAACTTGGAACTAAGTTAGGTTCCACTAGAGAACCTGACACGAACATTTTCATTAAAATCGGTCAACCGTAAGTACGTAATACTTTATTCATACGATTTTTAAATTTTAGCAATTTTCTCAAAAACGGCTTCTACGATTTTTTTTAAATTGCTTCATTTACTACATTTTTTATGCTTTACACGATAGGATAAGTGTCATATCTGCTGAAATACTTGGGAGGCTGTGCTGAGGTAAAAAAACGGTTTTTTTAAGATTGTGGTCTTAAAAAGTCATTCATTGAAAAATTCGTTAAAAAATGGTTTATCACCTATCTTGATAAATATTTCAAAGATGTACTTCAAAAAAATGTAAACTGCTGTGCATTGGAGTACATACTAATTGACTGAACCACGTAATGATGTATGGGCTTACACGAAGAGAAAAAAGCAGACAGCTAATAGACGGGAGGAAGAATACAACGCTATAGTAAAGGAATTCTAAATGTAAGATGAGCTATTATAAATCTTTATGAATTTAACGTTATCTAAAAATTAACTCAATAATTTTTAGAATCTATATAATTATTTAAAACGCCAAATCCCTTTCAATGTATTTTAAATGGGAAACCGAACGGGCTTTTATAATTTTTACATGGTTTTAAGGAGTATTCTTTTCTGATTTGTACATAAGTTTTAAACTTGAAATTCATGCTAATATGAGCTTCATTTTACGAAATGAAAAAAGAAAATTTCGTTTACAACGTAACGGTAATACAGGGTAATGTAATGCGGTTCTCTCATATTTACCCCTCCATAGCCATATTCCATAAGCATATAGATTATGTGTTATCTATCATGTTTATTCTTCTTACCTTAGCACACTCGTCGGTATTAGACATTGTGTTAATTTTATTTTATTTGAAGTTTTAGTTTAAACTCGTCTTTTCAGGACGAAACTATCGTATTATACTGTGAACAATTCGAACTGGCACAACTCTTACTCTACGTGTACACACAGTTTCGCATAAAGTATAACCATAACCTATTCTTTCAACAAGGTCTACAAATTTTAATGTACGCAAATGCCTACACCTTATTTCAATGTACAAACATACAAATAATTATTTCATTTTAAAATATGTATTTAATAAAACCCAGTGAAATTTTAAATTATAAATTACAAGAACTAAACTGCAAAAATTCACTTAACTATACTCTACAGACGCACGCAACTAACTAAACAAATTTGTCTGAATATTTTATAATAAACAGAAAATCATATATGAAAACAAGTTAGCCACATCATTATGTCTGACTAGGGTGACCAGACATCCCGTAAAAACGGGAAAGTCCGGTTTTTTCACGTTGTGTCCCGTTGTCCCAAAAAACGTTGTCGGGACGTCAAAATGTCCCGTTTTCTCACTTTTATAATTACATATTAGAGAAAAAATACATTATTAAGTTGGCTGGAGCAAATGAGAAGTACACCAAAACTTAAAAATGTATTAAATTTTGTTAAATTCTGTTACCAGTTGTTCATTTACACTTGAGAAATAACTTTAGCAATAAAGTAATATGAACCTCAACATTTTATTAATTTATTTTTATTCCTTGAAAAACTAGCAAATTGTGTGCTTCGATAGGCTTAAAAGAAAAGAAAATTCACGCTTTAAAAGTTTTAAAAACAAGTTTAAACGCTTGATTTTTTTAAATTTTATAATATTTTTAATTGCCCATAACAGGCAGGTGGAGTGTCAAATTATTTACACTCAATCTGTTAGTTGCAGGGCTAAAATAAATAGTTCTGTTTCTTATCACATGGTCAGCCAATTAAATGACTGAATCATTTAAGAACAGAAGAGGTAGAGGTGTAAAAGACACTAATCAGAGTTATCTCCTCTGAAAGTAATGAATTTCATTGTACAGCCAGACCCTGTGGTGAATGAAGTGAAGGTGTCATTTGCAGAGTGGAAAATATGTGCTTTTCAGAGGGCCCGGCATGCTGATAAGCATACTTTTCCACTCAGTGAGGAAGGCAATGGTAAACCACCTCACTCCTCGATTTACTTAGTAAAACCTCTAAAGGTTCAAACCAGCCTTTTGGCTGATGACCTAAACAACCTAAACAACAACAATATTTTTAATAGACGAACATTAAACCAGGATTCTGTAGGCCCTATTCCATACCCACCCCCTAGACCCCAGCCCCCCCGAGTGCGTGTTATATTAGTGTCCCGTTTTTTCATGGTAACAATCTGGTCACCCTAAGTCTGACAGATTATTAATAAAAACAGTGAAAACAAAGCGTAGCGACCGTGCGTGAGTCGCACAGTACAGTAGCGACTGTATACTTTTGTGACTGTACCGTCGTTGGAAGGCAATGGGCGAAGTGTGGAGTAAATAAACACCGAGGCTGCTTGTGCCAATTCGAATTGTCCAAGGTATACTATTGTTAAGTCGTTACTCATCGTTCTTCTAAGAGCTGTTAGGTAAGGCATACACGTTACGGTATACCTGCGCAGATATACCCGAGCAGGTTAACTGTACCGGTCTACCTGTACAGTCAAGAGCACACACACGCTACGGTAAACCAGACAGTTGTTTCAGTTCTAAAAAAGATGACGACCACGCAACAAGACGACGCGATTGCTGTTTTAGGGTTATTATTGGTCATTAAGAGTAAAAAGCAAAGAAAAAAACGCGAAAACTGGTGTAAAGACTGGCTTTAGAAGAGGAATGTATATACTCACACGAATTTAATCCAAGAATTAACTTCAGAACCATTAGATTACCATAATTACTTGCGGATGAAGGAAGATGTCTACCAAAAATTGCTGTCGATGGTAACTCCTTTAAATACAAAAGAACAGTACAGTAGATCACTTCAGTAAACACAACCGACGCTTTCCGTGTCAAGCTAAAACTGAACTGAAACCTGCGCAGGCATACCGAAGATCCCACACACACGCTTCGGTGAGCACGCCTGCGCAGGTTGAAAGAATTAAATTTCGATTCTTCTCCGGTCGCCTGCGCAGGTCACTACGCCTGCACAGTTCTGACTGCAGCAGCTGGCATACACGCTCCGGTTTACCTGTACAGGTGACCTGTGCAGGTAAACCTCTCCGGTACACCGTAACGTGTATGCCCAGCCTTAAGTTTGTTGTTAAATTAAATCATTTGTTTAAAGTTAGGCGTTTTAACCCCGATAACATTGTGGGAATTTATTCGCACGGGTCCACTATGGTAGTTCTCATAAAATAGAAAGAAAAGTAATGAAATAAATATTCTCAAGTGCACCGGCGGCTATTATTTATTTATATTTAGATAATAATTAGAATAAATTTCGAGTTGGATTTACGAAAATTTAATTTAGTTGTTTCTACAGCTACAGTAGAACTATATAAATTCCAGCGATGGAATAAAATGGCGTACATTCTTTACTATGATAATTATAAGTAACTTTTAGTCTGAACATCAAAGCGAAGTCATTTTATGATAAAACTATTTCAAGCCTGAGGTCGGAGGTAAAACGTGTGTTTATTCTCTTAAAAAGATAATATTGGTATTCAGATTTGAATACCGTAATTAAAACTACAAAGGTAAAATAATTAAAATAGAATTTAATGAATTATTAATATAATTTAAATTTAATGAAAATGCATTATTAATTATATGTTATTAAACATAATTTACTGAGAAAAATATTTGATGCAGCAAAATGCAACCTGGTAATATTGTTAACTTTTCACTGCTATAACAAAAACTTCCATTCGTGAACATTTTATGAAACAAAAGTAAATTGCTATACTAGTAAAAGTAATTTATAACTGTTTAGTATTCGTAGACGATATGATTATCTTATTAGAAAATTCATATACGATGAAAATAAACAATGAGAATTACTTAAAAAAAATCTGGTGTGAAACACTCACACAACTTTCTCTTGCCAATGCAAATAATTAACAATATACCAAACATTAGTAATAAAATATTAGAAATAAACAAAAAACTAACCTAAACAAACATAACCTAATTTTAATCATAAGTGAAAGACGTAAAATGAAAATCTACCTCAGTGTGGCTTAAAAATACGGATAATCACTCTTTCACGCTAAACTAGGCTCTGTAGAAAAAAATGCTATTAATAAAAGTTGTAGGCCTACATCTTTTAATTCTCTGTAAGTTTGATTATATAAACTTTTGTCGAAACTATAAACACGATTTTGAAAAATCGATATGAAAACAATACTTTCTTCCTATATTTATATAGAAAGTGCTAGTAAAATCTACGCAAATTTTCCATCTAAAATACTTAATTTATGAGTAAATTCCCAATAATTCGCCATCTAAAGTTAAGAAGCTGGTATACAACTCCCACACGACTTTCTTTTCCCAATGTAAATAATAAAAAACGTAACCTACATTTAATCATGAGTGAATGATGCTAAATAAAAATCAATGTCTGGGGGACTTAAAAATACGGAAATCACTTTAATAGGCGATATTTGAGGCCGGTCCATGAGGCTGCTGCCACGATCTATCCAACGGTTAGGAAGATTTTGGTTTAAAACCGCTTTGACAACATTAGCATAATGTGGAGGAGCTCCATCATGCTGGAAAAAACGTCCTGCATCTCCGCCAGAAAAAGATGAGGAACTATGTAATTAGTTAAACTTGATGCGTATCTGTCTCCAGTTATTGTCTGATGGGATATGTCATACGATAAAACACCATCCTTGGTGAGAGCAACCCGCACTGTTATACCCTTTGATTTCAAGTTCTCTTCCTGTAAGATATGTGGATTTTGCATGTTATAATAATGATAATTATATCTGTTTACAGATCCTGTTGCAAATGAAACTCGAGGGTACTTTTTTTTATACCTATTTATTATTATAACTGTAAAGTTTCCAGTCTCTAGAGTGAGCGATACGTCCGGCATATTAATTCAAAACAAATCTGGTGTCAAACACACACAACTTTCTCTTACCAATGCGAATATTGACCAATATAACCTAATATTAGTAATAAAACATTAGAAATAAACAAAAAACTAATCTCAAAAAACCTTGTTTTAATGATGAGTGAAAAACGCAAAATGAAATTCAACCTCAGTTTGGCTTAAAAATACGGAAAATCACTCTTTCACGCTAAACCAGGCTCTGCAGAAAAAAATGCTATAAATAAAAGTTGTAGATCTTTTAATTTACTATAAATTTGATTATATACACTTTTGTCGTAAAATGCATACTAAGGCCGAAATTTTTAAAAAATCAATTTTTCACACGTTTTCGTGAGAAACGAACAGAAAATCGCTAATTACCGCTAAACTAAGCGTTACACAAAAAAATGTTTGAAATAAAAGTTGTAGGATTTTAAATTCTCTACAACTTTTATTATATAAATTTTTGCGCTAAAATGCATATTAAAGCGGTAATCTTTAAAAAAAAAAACAATTTTTTTACGTAAAAACAGCCTCACCAAGAATTTCAGCAAACATGAGGCCTACCCAATCTTGTAGAGCATAAAAAATTAAGTAAACCAGGCGATTTTTAAATAAATCGTAGGACCAGTTTTTGAGAAAATGCAAAAAAGTGATAAATTACACGAATAAACTACTACTTCCGGTAGACCGATTTTGATGAAAATGTTTGTGTCGTGTCCATTAGTGGTATCTAACGAAAGTTTCAAGTTTCAATTTCGTACGATATTCCATTTTTAAGATATTCTGTTCCCACACACACTCACAGACACACACACACACACACACACACACACGCAGACCAATTGCTAAAAACATGTTTTTTGGGTTCAGGGGGTCTGACAACCTGTAGATCCGGTGAAAACTCGATTTCTTAAAATCGAATGAAAACATTACTTTCCTTTCTATATACTGTATTCATATAAGCAAGAGAAAGTAATAACAACCCCTTCGTGGGACACCGCTATATTAATACAGGGAAAGAGAAAGTTAAAAGAGTAATAAAACTGACACAAAATCTAAATCATAAAATTGTCGTGGTAACTTAATACTACGGAACTACGCTTTCATAACATGAACAAATTGAGACTTAATTTTGTATTCTTACATTTCTGGAAAGTTAAGCCCTAATCTTAATTGAGTTACGGGAACAAGCCACCTAGATTCATTCTTGAAAATTAGTGAAACATTCGAGCAAATCCTGCAACTCTCTTCGCAATTCATTAGGATTCAACATTTTGCGTATTTCGCACATTTCATTACAAACAGGGAAAAGTGAATTAAGTAATTTATTAATTGTAGTGTTCTGTTTTCAACAAGATAACCCTCCCCAATGAATTACTTTCTCTATAAAATTTTGTAGTAACGTAGTACCTAATCTATTATAGTATATATATTTCTTCGTGTTAGTCATTGCACTCCTCCTAAACGCCTGGACCGATTCTTATGAATTTTTTTGTGTGAGATTAAGTTGATTCGAGAACGCTATAGATTCACAATTCGACCCAATAGAATAAGTTTTTTAAATTAATTAATTTATAAATTTTAGTTGATTGTAGATTAGCTTAAAGTTCACAATTGTATCCGGTAGGTGGCGCTCCGATCGTGTTTACGAAACTTTTTGACAATTTCTAGCGTTTTAGTCAACCCAGCAGTAGATTAGTATTGAATAATATTACATTATATTCTTTTATATGAAACAACTTTTTTTAGTGTCATTAAAATTACTCATTGTGCCAGCCATAACGTGCAGTATTGATGTAAGTATTTTACATGTTTTTTTAACAACTTTAGTGATGTTTAACGTGCACTAAAAATGAACTTAACCTATGAATCTAAGAAGATAAATTCACTGTACGTGAGTTGATTTAACTATAATTAAATTTTTATAGATTGAAAAAAATATATACTGGTTATAAAAATAATTAAAAATTTTTTTCTTGATACTATTTGAGTTAGTTTTAAGTTTTCATCCAACACAAGTTAGTTTATAGTATACGATTCCTCTCACACACCACACAATTTTTAAGTCAAGTTGTGATAACTGTATGCGTAGTGGTGTCAGGTATCATAGAAATAGATTCATAAAAACATCCCAAAACATTTATGATTGATTAAAAAAATTTATGACTTTTGTAGTTACGTTTCCACAGGACAACGTCTGTCGAGTCCACAAGTAATTTTATAAATTATTGGTGGTCATTTACAAAATTGACATCTATCATTTTGTTTTATTCATCCGTCCGTCCGTCAACACAGATGTCACAAACTACAAGAAATAGCAACAAACGGTTTTCGGATTCAAAATGTACACAAACTTTAGTACTTTAGTGGACTTAAATTAAGTTTGAAGGTCCGGTTTTGACCGGAAGTGGTCCAAAATAGGAATTCAAAAATCAAAATCGCAATTTGGAAACGAAAATAGTGTTGCTTAATCCTCTTAAAGAGTAGAAAGTACTTTAGTGGACTTAAATTAAGTTTGAAGATCCGGTTTTGACCGGAAGTGGTCCAAAACAGCAAGTCAAGAAATCAAAATCGGAATTTGGAACCGAAAATAGTGTTGCTTAATCCTCTTAAAGAGTAGATACAGAAATCACCAACGGTTTTTGTCATAGGTCAGAGGTAAACCTTTTTAAAATCGCCACCAGCCATGAGAGGCGTCGTCTCATGAAAGTCGGTTTTAAGCAGCAAGTAAGAAAAAGGTCTTTGTACTGTAGAAAAGTTAAAAAAAGGTCTTCGTACATGGCGCTTACCCAATCTTTTAGAACATAAGAAATGTAGTACGTAGGCTATTTAAAAATGTCGTTGGAGCAGTTTTTAAGTAAATTGCAAAAACTTTAAACATCGGACGAACAATTTACACTTCTTTCGGTAAACCGATTGTTATGAAAATTTTCATATTAGTTTCTCTAGAGGTGCCTAACAGAACTTTATGTTTTAAATTTTCACTTCGTACTATATTTCGTTCTTGATTTTTCTCACACAAACCCCAATCACTTAACATATGTTATTGTTGGGTTCAGGGGACCTGAAAATGTGTACAAGGTGTGGCTATTAAATAACGAGACTGACGGTGTAAAAAATTTAATTTTAATTTTATACATGATCACTTATTGTCACCTTCAATATACACTCCTTCTTTATCCCTACAACGCTCCATGCGAATTTCCCATTGCTGGAAACAGTGCTGGAAGTCATCTTCTGTCAGCTCCTTCAGGAGACTTGCCGCTTTCTGTTTTACAGCTTCCACAGACTCAAATCTTGTCCCTTTTAATGCAGATTTCACCTTAGGGCCTCCCCTATAGATTTTACCTATAGCTGACAGAAGATGACTTACAGCACTGTTTCCAACGATGGAAAATTTGCATGGAGCGCTGTAGGGATATAGAAGGAGTGTATATTGAAGGTGACAATAAGTGATTATGTATAAAATTAAAATTAAATTTTTTACGTCAGTCTCGTTATTTAATAGCCGCACCTCGTATTTCCGGTTCAAAACTCAATTTCGAAAAATCAACTTAAAAACAATATTTCCCTTCCATATATTTCATACAGGGCAAGAGAACGAAAACACTGGTTGGCAAAACTTCTTAGATACCAAGTAAGAAAATCTTACCCGCAACTGAACATTTATTTTATATAACCGAACTGTTATAATTGACTTAATTGTTCTTGTTTAATTTAATATTATCAACTGTAATAAAATTTATAATTTTCTTTAGTAACAAAGATAAACTTTATAATAAGTATTATATTGCTGACCTAATTTTGTTATGCAGTTGAGTTTTCACACTGATGCGACGATGCAACCTTGATATAATCACTGTATTTTCGAATCTGAAAGCATAAAATATATATTACGTTAGTTAAATAAGTTTTAGTACTTTAAAAAGTTTATAGAAATATATATTATAAAATGATTTTAATAGATTATTTTATAATTAAACCAGTCAATTTCGCCCCGGGTTTTTGCTAGCATTGAAGAGGTTACATTAAATTTAGGGTTGAAAAGCTAAATAAATAAAAAATACTATCAATAACAAAATAATAATAACAATTTATTTATTTCCATGATATTAAACATTACATAAAAAATAAATTACCATAATACAAAATGTCTTACACTGTAATACTACACTATTACGCTAGAGGTGGTGGAAATTATTCCATCCAACTATGGACTAAACCATGTACTAGGATTGGTTGGAAACTTTTAAATAAATATCCCAAAAATATGAAGTATTAATCATTAGCAATAGCATATTAGTACATGATTGTAGAGGTAAAAATAAGAAAAAAAGTTCATGTTATTATATCCGCAAACGCTTCATTAGCGAGTTAAAGCTAGCGAAACATTTTGCCCCGATTTCAGTTTCTCTGGTGAAATATATTGTTACTGAATTTTTTGGGTGCTATTTTTTGCGATAATTATGGTGGATTTATATGAAAAATTACCTAAAAAATCGAATAAAACCAATCTGAAATCTGTAGTGTTTGCAGTTCTTGAGAAAAAGGATGAAATATGCAAAAATCTTAGTAGAAAAACAGTCTTTTAAGTTTGATGCCCAATAACTTTGTTAAATGACCAATAAACAAATTACTTTTCTTAATAAAAATTGTAGAGAATTTAATTTTGAAAGGGATTATGTAAGTAGTGTAAACTAAATGTAAATAAGAGGTTAATAAAATGGACTCTTATGTAGTACACATCAATACAGCTCTACAATCATGTACTAAATTATTTTACCATAAGTTAGCATCACTCTGTATACTTAATATATTACTTACAAATTACTTATTATATTACTTATTACACTACTTATAATTACTACTACTTATAATTAAGCAATACTATGCTATTTCCTAAAACTGTAATTACACAATATTTTTGTTAATCTAAGTTATGGTATAGTAAATATAGTAATTATTAAAATTAAACTCTTTTTTAATAAATTAAAGTTATCTCTGCCCATAACAGACAGGTGGAGAGTCAAATTATTTACTTTCATCTGTTCGTTCCTGGGCTAAAATAAATAGTTCTGTTTCATATCACATGGTCAGCCATATAAATGACTGAATCATTTAAGAACAGAAGAGGTAAAGGTGTAAATAACACTAATCAGAGTTATCTACTCTGAAAGTAATGGATTTCATTATCCAGCCGGACCCTGTGGTGAATGAAGTGAAGGTGTCATTTGCAGAGTGGAAAATACGTGCTTTTCAGAGGGCCCGGCATGCTGATAAGCGTACTTTTCTATTCAGTGAGGAAGGCAATGGTAAAACACCTCACTCCTCGTTATACTTAGTAAATACCTCTACAGGTTCAAACCAGCTTTTCGGCTGATGACCTAAATAACAACAAAGTTATCTAATAAAAATGAAAATCAATTAAATTTTAAAAAATATTATAAAAGTTACTATCATTGATTAACATTTCATTTTTCTCCTATCTCTTTGATTATCTACATTTCAATATTAGTGACCATTTTCGCATTTTTCTCTCTACCTCTATTGGAAATCCATTTTTGTATTTTTTTATTAAATTTTAAACTCGTTAGATTTTTTAGATGGTTCGGGAGTAGGCTATACATTTTGGGGCCAAGTAATCAATATTCGAGTGCCTACGGTCCTAGAGAATCCTCCGCTTCTTTCACTTCGTAGCCCATTGTCTCCTATTTTGCACCGTTTCCTACCATTCAGATTCCTTGATGACACAGTATCTTTAGATTTCCTTTATAGATTTCCATGTTTCCATGAAACTTTCATGTTTTTCGATTGCGACCACTCCTTATATATTTCTTTGTCTTTGTATGATTATTTGTAATTGCTTTTATATAACGCCACTAAACTTTTCTGAATTAGCAATACGTGAACATTGTCAAGTAAGTGTCGGCTGAACCTTTTGTAAGTTGTTTGCTGTGTTGTCTTGAACAGTGTCAAGTGAAGTAGTAGAAATGCGTTTAGTGTGTCGCTATTCAAATAGTTAGGTTTTGTGATAGGAAAGTTATGTACTATTGTTATGATTAAGTATAATACAACTGTAGGTAAGAAATGAATTATTTATTTGATTTTAAAATGGCCATATTTTCTTTTCAGTTAAATTTAGTTTTTGTAAATTGAATGGCTCAACAGAAAAACATTGCAACTGACAAAATGTACAAAAATATGGTTTCAGTGAAATACGTTCTATAAATTCTCTATTTGATTGTAATAGTGAATTATAACGGTTACAATTGTAACTAAAATCTCGGAAGTTCTTGAAACAAAATCGTTATACAGTGAAAAATCGTTATACAGCTAAGAATCAGATGGTATCTTTGACTTTCTGTAAAAATTTGTTTTTGTTACTTGCAACGTTTTTCCGTTGACCCATTCAATTTTTAAAACATTGTGTATTCAATTTAATATAAAATTAGTTTCAGTAGTTTCTTATAAATTACTAATAGTTATAACTGAAATAATTATTATTAAAAGTAGTGAACGTTGCAATTGTTTAATTCAGAACAAAAAGCAACCTCGTCACCTAATGAGATGAGAATGGTGTATAACGTGACAATGAGTTGTAGTCTTGTACAGATTCAGACCGACCCTTCCAGAGAGAGAGAATGTTTAATTGAACCCCAACCATCAAAGTACAACGGTAACCACTTGCTAGTATTCAAATCCATGTAAAATTAACTATCTTTACTAGGATTTTTTTGTAATTCCTAATGTGTGTACGTTGCAATCTGTTCAATTCAGAACAATAAGCAACCCCATGACCCAATGAGATGAGGATGATGTGTATGACGTGTAAATGAGGTGTAGCTTGTTCAGACTCAGGTCGACCATTCCTGAGTGAGTATGGTTAATTCAACCCCAACCATCAAAGAACACCGGTAACCACTGTCTAGCATTCAAATTCGTATAAAAGTAATTACCTCTACTAAGATTTGAACCAGGGATCTTCGTATCCGAAAATCAGCTGTTAAACAGCTGATTTTAGCGACGACTTTACCTTTAGATCAACCCGGTGGGTTTTCTTTACTAGGATTTGAACCAGGAATCTTCGTCTCCAAAAAACAGCTGATTTTGGCGACGACTTTACCTCCAGACCAACCCGGTGGGTTGCATTTACTAGGATTTGAACCAGGAAAATTCGTCTTCAAAAATCAGCTGTTGAACAGTTGA
The DNA here is from genome assembly GCA_035578175.1 of Catonia carolina. Taxonomy (NCBI): domain Eukaryota; kingdom Metazoa; phylum Arthropoda; class Insecta; order Hemiptera; family Achilidae; genus Catonia; species Catonia carolina. The sequence goes on along the minus strand of JAQMRL010000005.1, from coordinate 9,540,107 downwards.
CGCATGGCGACGACTTTACCTCTAGACCAACCTGGTAGGTCGTTAATTCGTAGAAAAATATTTGTAATAATTTTGAAAGGAATTTTTATTATTTACGACCAATCAGATCCCGAAAGAACCCGAAATAAACAACACAATGTGTATGTAAAACGTAATATTTTCATATACTATGATCACCTCTTAGCACAATAAAAATCCGGAATACCAAGGTGATCATAATAAGCGGAAGCTACGTATAAATAATAAATTTTAAGAAAGCAATTATAGTCTTTTAATGCTTATCCTTTTGACAGCCATTCTACAAGAGATTTCATTGGAATTTTCTTCGATAAAGAGCAAATATAATTTAAAAATAAACGTTTTAGTTCATATTCTACCTTTTCCATTTTTAATGAAAATTGTTTTCCAATAAAGAATGCGCATCACGTTTGTTAAAACTGTTTTACGGAAACAAAAATTTAATATATGAGCTTTTGCTTTTACCACAATAAAACGGTTGTGCTAGATACCATCGATAATAATTATTGTTTTTAATCATTCAAAGCATGTCTCTCTCAGTGCGGTTTCACTGAAAAAAGGTACAACGATAATTTAAAAATGTTTGTTGAATTTTTAAACAACAGATTTGAACGATTTTTATTGAGAATAATTGTAAAAATTGAGGAGGTAAATTAATTAATTTAAATAATTCTGTTAAAAAAAACAATACCATAATAATCGTTTCAAATTAGTTGATGAAATCATAAAATTCTCTTCGATAAAATAACCCATTTAATACGAGTCGACATCCATTTATTCATTTTATCCATTTATTACTTTCTCTTGCCTATATGAATATAATATAGGAAGGAAAGTATTGTTTTCATGTCGATTTTTTGAAATCGAGTTTTCACCGGATCTACACGTTTTCAGACCCCCTGAACCCAAAAAACATGTTTTTAGCGATTGGTCTGTGTGTCTGTGAGTGTTAATGTGAACAGAATATCTCAAGAACGGAACATCGTACGAACTTCAAATTTGAAACTGAAGTTACATACTACTACCGAAACCGACACGAACATTTTCATCAAAATCGGTCAACCGGAAGTAGCAGTTATTCCTGTAATTTTTAACTTTCTGCAATTTTATCAAAAAATGGTCCTACGATTTTTTTTAAAAATCGCCTCATTTACTTAATTTTTTATGCTCTACAAGATTGAGAGGCGCCATGTTTGCTGAAATTCTTGGTGAGGCTGTTTTTACGTAAAAAAATTGTTTTTTTAAGATTGCGGCTCTAATATGCATTTTAGCGCAAAAATTTATATAATAAAGGGTGTAGAGAATTTAAAATTCTACAACTTTTATTTCAAACGTTTTTTGTATAACGCTTAGTTTAGCAGTAATTAGCAATTTTCTGTTTGTTTCTCACGAAAACGTGTGAAAAATCGATTTTTCAAAGATTTCGGCCTTAGTATGCATTTTACGACAAAAGTGTTTACGAGTATAATCAAATTTATAAGAAATAAAAAGATCTACAATTTTTATTTAAAGCATTTTTCTCTACAGAGCCTAGTTTAGCGTGAAAGAGTGATATTCCGTATTATAAGCAAAACTGAGGTCGATTTTCATTTTGCGTCGTTCACTTATGATTAAAATAAGGTTATGTTTATTGAGTTCAAATCCTAGTAAAGGTAGTTACTTTTATACGGATCTGAATACTAGACAGTGGTTACCGGTGTACTTTGATGGTTGGGGTTTATTTAACCATACTCTCTCAGAAATGGTCAACCTGAGTCTGTACAAGACTACACCTCATATACACGCCATACACATCATCCTCATCTCATTGGGTCATGGGGTTGCTTATTGTTCTGAATTGAACAGATTGCAACGTACACAAATTAGGGATTACAAAAAAAAAAAAAATTAAGACTCGTAATAAGAACAATAAGCAACATTGTTCTAAATTGAACAGATTGCAACGTACACAAATTAGGAATAAAAAAAAAAAAAAAAAAGTTTATTGAGGTTAGTTTTTTGTTTATTTCTAAAGTTAGGTTATATTGGTCATTATTTGCATTGGCAAGAGAAAGTTGTGTGAGTGTTTCACACCAGATTTTTTTTTTATTGAACACGTCTGCGTCCCTTAGCCCCTCCAATCCATAGCCTCATTGTAACATCCATCCACTACTTTCTGGTTCATCCTTAATTCCTCCGTCTATTTAGAAACCAATTAACAAATCTTTTGTGGCAACTAATTCTTCTCCATTCTTTGAGATAACCCTACCAGATAACTTGCCTTTCTTTAATTTTAGTTTTAATTAATAATAAATTTTTGTCAATCTTTTCCATTTTATTGAAACATTGTAGAATGAATTAATATACGAGGTGTGGCTATTAAATAACGAGACTGACGTTGTAAAAAATTTGTATTTTTATTTTATACATAATCACTTATTGTCACCTTCAATATACACTCCTTCTCTATCCCTACAACGCTCCATGCCAATTTGCATTCTAAGACTAAAATATTTTTAAAAAATCGATTTTTTTACACGATTTCGAGAGAAAAAACAGAAAATCGCTAATTACCGCTAAATTAAGCGTTTTACAAAAACAATTTGAAATAAAAGTTGTAGAATTTTAAATTCTCTACAACTTTAATTATATACATTTTTGCGCTAAAATGCATTTTAAAGCCGCAATCTTAAAAAACAATTTCTTTACGTGAAAACAGCGTTCCCAAGAATTTTAGAACGGGAATCATACTCTATTTTGTAGAGCATAAAGAATTTAGTAAATGAGGCGATTTATAAAAAAAAAATCGTAGGAGCATTTTTGAGAAAATTAAAAAAAAAGAAAAATTACACGAATAAACTATTACTTCCGGTTGACAGATTTTAATGAAAATGTTTGTGTCGGGTCCGATGGTGGTATCTAACTTAAGTTTCAAGTTCGTACGATATTCCGTTCTCGAGATATTTTGTTCACACACATATGCGCGCGCGCGCAAAAACACACACACACACACACACATACCAATTGCTAAAAACATGTTTTTTGGGTTCACGGGGTTTGAAAATGTGTAGATCCGGTGAAAACTCGATTTCTTAATATCGACATGAAAACAATACTTTCCTTTCTATACATTCATATAGGCAAGAGAAAAAAAAACATTCGCTCTTTGAGCTCTAGATTCAAAGTCACCATAAATAGTTTTTCTTCTCATAAAATCAACACCTTAAACAAAGAATATTTATAAAGAATGAATCAATATTGTATTAACAAAAAAAATTCACCAAATTTATCAAAATAATTAAAAAATTAAATGTACATTGACTATAGATGAAATTTGGTTAAAATATAATCCTTATTAAAAGTTACATCAATAAATATTTCATTAGTACAACACATGTTGTACTTGACTGTACACTACAAGTTGTCAGAAATTAATTAATATTATTTAGCTAATTATTAATTAATATTAATTAGATTAATCAGTTTAAAACCTGAGATAAATTTACGACTAGAAACGAAAACGGTAATTGGTAATCACATAAAAGAAATTGTATAAACTACGTTTTCAAAATATTTTAAAAGAAAACATCTAAAATTCTCATTTCCTCTAAACGCTGTTGTATAAAAGTTTCCTAATATTTGAAGAAGGTACACAAAAAAAATATTATTTTAGAATCTCAATAAAGAGACTGACTTGACAATGTTCTTTTCTTTGCAACATACATAGGATCGAATTGTATATTCATTTATGTATAGAGAGAAACAAAACATTTCTGTCATATTTTGTAATACAATACTGCTGTTATTAAATTCAAAATTTCTTCAATATAATATTTGATTTAATATTCATGAAATGAATTAAATATGAGTTTTTTTAAAACTATGAAAATAGTATAACAAGTAATTTTTAATGTAATTTCATTTGATAAAATAATCATTACCATCCCGCAGAAACTTCTCAAAAATTCAAATCCATTTATGTTGATTTAGTTACCAACCCATAACAGGCAGTATTATTACTGCCTATAAATAATTCATAATGTGAGTGTAAATAAGTAAATATTTGCATTCGATCTGCAAGTTCTAGGGTTACAAAAAAATATTTTGGTTTCTTATCACTTGATCAACCAATTATATCACTGACGCATTTAAGAACAGAAAAGGCAGAGGAGTAAAAGACACTAGTCAGAGGTATCTTTTATGAGAGAAATGAATTTCATCATTATACAACTAGAAACCCTGTCGTGAATTAAGTGAAGGTATTTTGCAGGATAAATAGTAATCCTTTTTAGAAGGCCTGGCATGCAGATAAGCATACTTTTCCGCTCAATGAAGAAGTAAACCAGCTCACTCCTTGTTTTAGTTAGTAAAGCCTGTAGAGGTTCAAGCCAGTCTTTTGGCTGATGACCTAAACAAGAGTTACCTACCATAGAACACTACACAATGATTCAATTTTAACATCGGTTACAGATGAAGCAAATGATCTTTACAATGTCATTCTTATAAAATTTTTAATCCATACAAATGCACAAATACAACTGTTGCATTCTTGATGTACGCGATTATCAAATATGCGAAGAATCTATGAGGAAAGAAGGAAATCTGCGAAGAATGTAGAAGGAAATCAAGAAGGAAAGAAGGAAATCTGCGAAGAATCTGGAAGGAAATCTATAAGGAAAGAAGGAAATCTGCGAAGAATCTTGATGGGAATCTAGAAGAAAAGAAGGAATCTGCGAAGAATCTTGATGAAAATCTAGAAGGAAAGAAGAAAATCTGCGAAGAATCTATATGAAAATCTAGACGGAAAGAAAAAATTCTGCGAAGAATCTTGATGGAATTCTAGAAGGAAAGAAGGAAATCTGCGAAGAATCAGGAAGGAAAACTAGAAGGAAAGAAGGACAACTGCGAAGATCCTGGAAGGAAATCTAGAAGGAAAGAAGGAAATCTGCGAAGATCCTGGAAGGAAATTTAGAAGGAAAGAAGGAAATCTGCGAAGATAATGAAGAGACCAATTCCAAACGAACTGTGACATCACTACCGACAAATTGTCCATGTAAATTATTTTTCTCTCTGGTTTATTATATTTGCGAATTCTTTCGGAAAAGAAACAGATAGGAAATTCTTTAAACTAGGTACTGGCTGCCCAGTGCTCTTCATACTATCACGCGGGAGATGGAATAACGGATTCCCACTTGAATAAATGAACTGTCGTAGGCATACATTTGTCAAATAGGTCGTGATTTTTCTGTGATCAGAGAAATGTTCCAACCCGAACGAGAGAAAGGGGGTGGGAGAATAGAGAAAGAGGGGAGGAAGAAACGAGAGGGGAAAGAGAGAGTTGGATACCGTTCCTTCTCTGGTTAGTATAAAAGCAGGTTCAATCGGCCCGGCCGTCGTTGAGCGGTACTAATCCGATAAAAAACTCGATCGAATACCCTAAAGGAGGATTTAATTTAATTATTAATTAATTCATTGCGTGTTTCGTAGATTAATGACACATTTTGTCATATCTATTCTCAGTTCAAACGCAAACTTGAGTATCATAAAAATCAACTCATTAGAACGCTGGCATCCCAAAACTTACCCGAAAATCCGCAACTCAGACTAATACAATGATGAAGCAGATAATAATTTAGTTGTATACAGTATAAATTATAATCTATTTGTTAATTAAAATTAATCCACGGTTGGAGTGGCTTTATTGAGTGGCGGTCTCTTGTTTCTCGTACTAAAACCATCACATTCACTGGTTGTATTTTATACAGTTGTGAATAAATAAAGTAAGTTTAAAAAAATTATTATGATTTATCTCTTTCTATTTTTCTTCCTACTTTCATTAACCACATGGTTACTGATTTTTGTACTTAATAATTTCTGGCATATTTATAAGTTTTAGGGAAGTAAATTTTAGAGCTTAGTTGCTATAATTTTTTTGTTTTCACCCTGACCATACCACTCAAAACTTATGGCATTACATGAAGACCGCAATACAATAACGATCAAAATTATTACTTTACCCTCATTTTCTACAGGATCAATTTTTAAGTTAAAATCTTGTGTATTGTAGAAAAAAGTACAATTTCTTGTACCTTGTACATTTTCATAACGATTATTTATTGGCAACAGAATAATAGTAAGTTTTACTACTTATTTTAAATCCATTTTTTAAACTTGCATTTTGTCGGTATATTTTATCTTGAGGGTTCATGCAACTATTTCATGAAAAAAGTTGAGAAAACGTAGAACCTTTCAAGTTGATTATAATTTCAAAATTTAAATCTTAGTTGTCATTTAGACAACTGTCATTTAATTAAATTTTATTGATTAATAAATAATAATAAGGTAGACTATATAAAACAAACTCATTTTAGAAATAAAATAGTTTGAAAACAATAGATATTAAATGACCACAATTTATCGGAAAATATACTACTGCATTTGACAGTTTTAATCTTTTGTTTTACCGATGAAATATTATAATATTATTTCAGAATGAATAATTATCTTCCAGAAAAGATTATTTCTGTATACACATCACACATGCATATCTAGTTTTAAATATGACAGATTCAATCCTGCATCTAAAAAGATACCACGGTAATGAATAATAAAACAAAGGGAACGTGTTTGTATTTATATTATTACTTTACGTTATCAGAAGGAATTGAAATTAAACTGATATTTTATAAATAGAATTGAGACTTAAATTATTGTAACATAACGTTCGTGATTAGTTTAGAGATGGTTAGTTAACGTTTATAAGTCTTTGTAAGTACTTACCACTGGCAATAAGGTCGATTTTATTTAAGAATAAGCTATGCTGTTGAACCTTACTGGCATTTTATGGTTTTATAAATATGTCCTCTAGTAAGTAGGCTATCCACATTTTAAAATTAGCGCGCAGCGACCATTTGCTTTGTGAGTTGCACGATTATGGTAAGAATTCATATCAGCCTATGATATTATGTTGTTTTGTTGTTACTTTTACAGTGCTTAGAAAATTCGAGTTTTTTAAGGGAAAAGCATTTATGCTAATGTAAAGTTAAGATAAGTTATTCTAAAAAATTTTTGGTAAAATAATACTACAAGTTGTTTTAATAAGAATTTTTACCACTAAACATTATGTGATTCCCATTTCAATAAACGTTCCTTGGTAAGTGTACTTACCAGAGCTTAACATCAACAAAAAAGAAATATCTTACTGTTCTGGCACTAGAAATACATTACTCAAGTCCCTATAAAGCAAAATTTAACATTTTGCAATATGTATTCGAGGTTTGGCTATTAAATAACGAGACTGACGTAAAAAATTTTAATTTTATTTTATACATAATCACGAATTGTCACCTTTAATATACACTCCTTCTCTATCCCTACAACGCTCCATGAGATTTAACCTTCAAAATATTCTATTATAGAAAAAACTCTGATCTTCAACGTACTTAAACGCCGATTTTTATGAAAAGCCTGGGCGGAGTAACGGACGTTTAAAACTACATTAATGGAAAATTGACTAAAAACTGAGTACGTTTTTGCGTAAATTGCTGGAGTTATCTCCGATTAATTTCTAAATAAAACAATATAAATCAAACCAATCAATGCAGGAAAGAACACGCTTTAAGTTAGTGTATTGTTCAAAAATATTCGTTATGTTTTTTTTGAGATAAATTTCTTCAAACGAGTGCGGGAAGGTGGTATGCCTCTAAGCGCATACGATGTAGCATGCGACATCGCAAGTTCAAAAAGAAAGTGCACGAGTGTGGACATACCTTAGGTTTTAAGTTCCGGTTTCGACCAGAAGTGGTCCAAAACCGGAATTTAAGAAATTAAAGTCGGAATTTGAAAACAAAAATAGTGTCTTCGATCCTTTGAAAGAGTAGATACAGAAATCACTAACGGTTTTTCCCATAAGTCAAAGGTAAACCTTTTTGAAAATTGCCACCAGTCCCACGAGCCGCGTCGTCTAATGAAAGGAATTTTTGTAATTGATTTATTTTAGGCCTAATCTATTTAATTTATGTAACTGTATTTGTTAGCGGCTAACTTTAATCATTAATTGTAATTAATAATTTTGTCAATAAATAATTTTGTAAGAAGTTGTTATAAGATGTTTATTACTTATTATACCCAGATCCTAAATGAACCTTAGCTTAGATGTTAACAATATTAAGACACAAATAAATTTTATATTGAACTACTTTAACTTTCTCATGGATATTCCTACAGTGGTGTCCTACACTTAACCCTTTTTAAAAGATATTTATGTGTAGCTATAGATTTATATAAGTGTTACATTTCCCGGAGATCGTCTTAAAATAATTATGATAATGGAATTCATTAAACCCCTCCTTCGTTTTCAAAGAGACATCTTAAAAGTGATAAATGGTCTTAAAATTACAAGGTAATTTATCTTCTGTTTTGACTTCATTTAGAAATAAAACCTACAACTTTTTATACTGACAACGAGAAACAGAATTTGTAAGAAATTAATATTATAAATGTTCTATTTTGTTTAGAGAGAGGAACCATCCGGCGCCGAACGCCGGATCATACCCGAAAAAATTTCTTCCAATGTAGGCCTACTACAACATCTTTTGTATGTAAGGGGTGTTTTCTTATACACATATGCAACTACATAGAATTAATTACTTCTCAAGGATGACGGAGATCAAAAGCAATAAATCACTAGTATACGAGATGTGGCAATTAAATAAAGAGACTGACGTAAAATAATTTATTTTAATTTTATACTTAATAACTTATTGTCACCTTCAATATACACTCCTTCTCTATCCCTACAACGCTCCATACGAATTTTACATTATTGGAAACAGTGCTGGAAGTCATCTTCTGTCAGCTCCTTCAGGACACGTGCCGCTTTCTCTTTTATAGTTTCCAGACTCAAATCTTGTCCTTTTAATGCAGATTTCATCTTAGGGAATAGGTAGAAGATAATAACATGTGATGAAACGTGGTTTTTACTTATGAACCGGAAATGAAGCGCCAGTCCATGCACTGGAAGAGCCGAACTTCACCGAGAGGCTAAAAAGCTCGAACGAGCAAGTCAAAATTTAAAGCAATAATGGTTGTTTTTTTATATCCATGGGATTGTGTACCTTCACTGGGTTTCTGAAGGTCAAACAGTTAATCAATATTACTACCTTGAGGTACTTTCTAAACTACGTCAAAAAGTAAGGAAAAACGCCCCGAAATGTGGAAGGACAAATCATGGGTTCTCCACTAAGACAATACGCCAGCTCATCCCGCGTTATCTGTCAAGAGGTTCCTAGCCAAGTACCGCATCTCAGTGTTAAAACATCCACCTTATTCACCAGATCTTGCACCATGTGACTTCTACCTGTTCTCTAAGGTGAAATCTGCTTTAAAAGGGACAAGATTTGAGTTTATAGAAGCTGTAAAAGAGAAAGCGGCACGTGTTCTGAAGGAGCTAACAGAAGATGACTTACAGCACTGTTTCCAACAATGGAAAATTCGCATGGAGCGTTGTAGGGATAGAGAAGGAGTGCATGTTGAAGGTGACAATAAGTGATTATGTACCTTTACAATTAAAATTAAATTTTTTACAACGTCAGTCTTGTTATTTAATAGCCACACCTCGTAGACTATGCATATTAACTAAATTTATTGGTAACCGAAAATACTCTACAGCGCATTCACACATCTACTCGTTTCGCAAACTCGCAACGCACTCCTCTTTTCCCGCCGTTACTCACACAACAACCCTACATACTACCAACATAAAACATGGAATTTACAGAATTATAATTAATTACATAATACAGAAAATTGTTTCTAACATGTACGTCTTTTAAAAATTGTATTTTCTTTCTTATTGAAACGTGAATTTAAATTAATAAGAACAAATCTTTGAAGTTTTAAATATGAAACTAAATACGCTTTTTTTTCCAATAGCAAAAAAATGTAACTTATACAGAGAGTTGCAAAAAGTACGACAATCTCTCAAAACATAGAAATCAAGATTCTTAACTTTCATTTGTTTACTTGTGATTAGACTTTTGTTAATTACCAAATGCAGAAATTACATCTAAAACGTTTCAGCAACTTATAAACTTTCCTGGAAAAAAACTGGACATTTGTCGCGCGTGGCGGTCGATCAAACGACGAAACAGGTATTTCTATAAAAACCAACTGGCAACGACCTCAAAAGAGATGAGCATACAACATCTTTAAAAAATTATGCAAATTACTTAATTCAAAAGTGGAACACGTCAGGAGGAAATCCATGTCGTTTAAAATTATTATCAAAATTTGTATAAAACCAATCAAATTTTTAACCAGTCATAATATTCACTAAAGAAACAATTCCGACATTGTTTTCAATATAATTTTTAACTGCACCATTAACTTTCAAAAAAGTATGCAATTTTGAAACATATTAAAGAATCGATAAATCTCGGTACCATCTCGCCTTTTATTTGTCAAGGAGGTATTGTTTTCTCTTTATGTCAATTGTTAAAATTTCGTATATAAAATCTATATTACATTCCATAAATATTCTATTATTACGTAATAAATGTCGATCATCGAAAGATTTTAGCATAAAACATTTAGCATGAAACTGTTCTAAACTAATAACTGAAATATGAGAAGTCTCTTTGTTCAGACCGGATGGTATAATATGTTCATTGTAGAGTTATTTGATTGGTAGATGTAAAGTCAATTTTCTAACAAGAGCTTCAACAATTTATCTATTTACTGGTACTAGTCAAACCAGATAAAACGTTATATTTTATTCAATTCGATTGATAAATTTAAACGACTAGATAAAATAAAATTACCATGATCATTTTGTTGCTATTACTAAGCCTCCATGATGTTTCTAATCAAGTATGTTATTTAAGAGCAAAACTACCGTGCGTTCGGAAAGTCGCTGTGCACTGGAATTGTGACTATGGATTTATGAAAATAGGTATAAAGAAATGACTAAGCATTTTGGAAAAAAATTTATTCAATACCTTAATTACATTGTTAAACCGTGATTACATTGTTTATAGAAGGTGTTCGAAATGACCTCCATTGGCATCAATACAGCATTGCACTCGTTTCATTTTGTTTGCAAACACCTTTCGCAACTGAAGAACAGTGATTCCTTGAATGTATGCCGTTATTGCGGCTTTAAGTTCGTCAATCGTGTGTGGTCTGTTCCGATACACAGTTTGTTTCGCCGCACCCCATAAAAAGAAATCGGGGGGAGTCAGATCAGGAGATCTTGCAGGCCACAAATTCTTTGAAATTATTCGTTCACCAAACACGTTGCATAACGTTTTATACAGTTGCGAAAGGTGTTTGCAAACAAAATGAAACGAGTGCAATGCTGTATTGATGCCAATGGAGGTCATTTCGAACACCTTCTATAAACAATGTAATCACGGTTTAACAATGTAATTAAGGTATTGAATAAATTTTTTTCCAAAATGCTTAGTCATTTCTTTATACATATTTTCATAAATCCATAGTCACAATTCCAGTGCACAGCGACTTTCCGAACGCACGGTATCTTAAAATTTGTTTTAAAGGGGGTCATGATCCCTATACTTCACAATATTAACGTTTGTATCTTTTTCTCGGATTTAAACCCAGTAACTTTTTGTGTAGATCACGAATCCGGAAACCATTTGTTGGTATCTCTTGTAGTTTCTGAATCTGGGTGTGACAGACGGATGGGCAAAGGGAAATGATTGATGACAATTTCAAAAATTGCCACCAAAAACTTAAACTTAAACTAAAGTTTGATCTTAAGTGCCATTTAATTTGAATAAGGGTGTACTAAAAGTGCCATTTAATATATCTAGTTTTAAAAAAGGTAAATTAGTGTTCACTCATCATAGACTAATGTATTCGTTGGGATTTAATTTTAAATCGCTGGATACAGCAAAAAAAGTGTATTTATAATATATTGATTGTAATTAAACTTATTTGATGAAATTTGATGAAATGAGATTTGATTGAAATTGACCCTTATTTCGAAAACTTGCACGCGTAAGCCTGCTATTGCTGACCAAAATTTCAACGTTTTAGAAAAATAAAATTTCCTGTTAAAAATTAATTTTTATTGTGTTCATAAAAAGATAACTTCATGAAAATTAATAAGAACAAAACGAAAGTGTTGTGCATCAGCAAGAGTGGTTTAGAAGAGATGGGAAATTTAAAAGTAGGCAACGAAAACATACAGGAAGTTAGGGAATTCTGCTATCTAGGGAGTAAAATAACAAAGGATGGTAGAAGCACAAGTCATATCAAGAGTAGAATTGCTAAAGCTAGAAAAGCCTTTGAAATGAAAAACAGCTTACTGACTACAAACATTGATTTACAGATTAGGAAAAATTTCTTAAAACATTACGTTTGGAGTGTAGCATTATACGGGTGTGAAACGTGGGTGATAGGGGCTGTAGAAAGGAAGAGGATAGAAGCTTTTGAAATGTGGTGTTATAGGAAAATGTTAAAGATTAGGTGGATGGACAAAATAAGTCATTTAGAGGTTCTTAGGCGAGTAGATGAAAAAAGAAGTATATGGAAGCATCTTACCAAAAGAAGGGATTGGCTAGTGGGGCATATCCTAAGACATCCAGGTATTGGGCTATCAATAATGGAGGGTAATATTGAGGGAGTAAATTGTAGAGGGAGGCAAAGATTAGAATATATAAAGCAAATTACAAAAGATGTAGGGTGTTACAGGTATGTAGATATGAAACGACTTGCGCAAGATAGAACAGGTTGGAGAACTGCATCAAACCAGTCGAGAGACTGATGACAAAAAAAAAGATAAATCGTTCTAACACAAAAAATATTCAAAAAAAACTTTTTTTTAAATTTATATAAAGTCGCATCGACAGCTTGGTCATTAGCTCCTAATGAGGGTTTTAGAACCTTAACGGTGGTTTTAACGTGTTAATATTTCCAGAACTTAGCAGGGAATTGAATCCGGGATCTTCCGCTTTATAGGCTAGCGCGCTAGTCAGTAAGCCACGGAGGCGGTTTCAAAATACATTATTCCATTAATTTTTGCTTAAAAGTTTCTTTGAAAATGTTTGGTTATCCGGACGTTGGCACTTATGCATAACTTACGGACGTCCGGTAAACCGGATGACATAACTACTTAAATATATCGACGCCCTGTTTTGCGGACGTTGGTACTAAAAGGGTTAAATTAAATTTATCAATTTTTGAAGAAACATCTATGATTACTACACTATGCATAATGTATGTATATTTGTACGCGTATTCCTTGTGAAACCTAATTCAACAGTGTGGTGCAGAGTTTATTGATGCAATTAGTGTTAATTAAACATTTCATTTACTCAATCTCAAAGCATCTAAATATCAATTAGGTAGGTGGATAAGTTGTTTGAGTATACAACCAAGGAGAATTTTCCATGTAATTTGATTGTTGTATTGGAATTCCCGGGTCCAATTTCCTCTAGGTAGGCTAAAATTCTTTTGTTGTTCAAATAACCCTAACCAGCGACGCAGTCAGTATTTTGTCCACAGAGAGGGGGGAATAAGAAAAAAAGTCTTTTATTAAAAAATGTTTTTATTTGAACATATGAAAACGCTAAAAGTGATTACGTGTAATGCTATTCGAACCTATTTATTCTTATTTCCTTTCTATTCTAAGGTAGTTTAGGTTAAATCTTGACAAAATTTCTTTCTTAAATTCATCTTTAGCTTACAGAACTTCTTTTTATGTACACTCATCATACAAAAAATATCAAGCCGATTTTCTGTCATTGTTGACCGTAACCAAATTTTTACTCTGCGTAAGGTACTACAGGATCTTTCGATAGTGAACGTTGTGCAAGCGAGATAATTAGTGCCTGTTTTATGGATGGATAGAACAGTTGCTTTTCTGTAAATAGTTCATATAGTTTTATCTCCTTCAGTTTGGCATTTGGTACATTTTTCCCTTTCTATTGGTTCATTCACACACATCTGATGTTCATTCCACATCTATTGGTTGAGTTCAGCTTCACTTGCACTGATTTTTTGAAATTGGGAACAGATCCATAATAACAAGATAGCGTCTTCCCGCCGCGACGATAACATGGTGTCTTGCCGCGCAATACTATTACTTTTGACCTATTATGTTTTGTTTTACTAAATGAGCCAGGGGGCAAGCACTCCACCGTGGCTACATCTATGACCCCAACCACGTTTTTCATGCCATGATACAATACTGACTGCAAAGCGGAAAAATAGCTGAGAAACATTATTGGTAGAGAAAGTTACTTTTAAAAAATAAAAATAACCTGTAAAAAACTGTCGTTTTCAAAATTACAGCTTTAAGGTGTATTTTAAACAAAAACTGCAATTATCAACATTTAAAGAAAATTTCAGTGTTTAAACAATTTCGTCGCTAATCTGAAACATTTTTTTTAATGCCTAATGTGAACGTTCAAATCTGTTTAATTCAGAGCAACAAGCAGCCCAATGACCCAATGAAATGATAATGACGTGTGCGTGTGTGCGCGCGCGTGTGTGAGGATGCATGTCGTGTGAATGAGGTATAGTCTTGTATAATCCAACTAAGTGGCCTCTGAGCTCTGAGATGCGTTTCTTACACAGCCGGTCGTAGACCGGCTGTGTAAGAAACGCATCTCAGAGGAGAGAGAACTCCCGTATGAAATACATTGCTTATGGACTTTCCGTACTGAATTTCTGAACGTGAAATCAACTATAGACCAACCCGGTCTATAGTTCCAGTAATCTGGAACATAGTAGAAGGATTTAAAATAAAAACAAACGTTTCTACTAGTTTAGATTTCCTAGAACTCCTATTAAAAACATCTCATTCATAAAAATTCACTATCCTTGTTCAACACACAAAATTTCATAAAATACAAAATTTCTTACAAAGAAAAATTTATTCTTTCAACCATTTCTAGAATATCGTACAATGTTACAGTATTATTAAAAACAGGAAACTTCTCCTAAGTATCCCAGAACACAGTATTGTAAGATCACTTGATAAAAAATTTACGAATCTGAAGTGAAGCAAGCGGTTACTTAGTAGTGTAATAATAATTCAGAATGTATTAACTTGGTATCAGTTACATAAAAATTTCATTTTTATTTCACATTTTTATGGAGCGTAACATGTTAAATTTATAAGTAAAATTATCATTTAAAAATACGGTAGTCTATGGAAAGAAGTAATAAAAAATGAACAGTAAAAATTAAAATGCAAAACTACAAACTGAGTTGACATTTATGTCTCATAAACTTTGTTGCATTGTGTACTGAGTTATTCATTTTTTGTTTAATCTCTTTTCTCTCTCTTCTACTTCAGTAGATAATAAATTAAAGTGAAAGTAAACAAAAATGTAACAAAAATTACGTTGTTACAAAGTTAATTTTGCACATAAAAGTGTCAGGCAAAACCCGTGTATTTTTGTATTCTGGATTACTGTTTATCAAGATAAAAGAAATGTGTAACCAAAATACGTAACACAATATAAAATACTGGATTATTAATCTATTTCATTTTTTTGGTTCTATCTACCGTATTGGGAGAGATGGTGTAGAAGAGACAGAGAAGAATCAAAGCGACGGGGAAAATTTTGATACCTGAATGTCAATTTAGACAGTAAACTATCCTGGGACTGTCGTATCGAACTTGTTCGCAATAAAATTGAATCCTACCGTTACGCCTTAAAACGTATAAATAACATACGGTGCATACGAACACTTTTGGATATTTAATATGCTTACAAATTTTCATATTAAAAATATAAAATTTTATGTCACCGGATAGCGACTTTAAATGGCGAGTTGAAACCTTTACTGTTTGGTGGCCCTGAAAAGGGCCGTTTAAAAGGTGGTCATCTTGGCGCAGCGTCGGTCGTAGTCGTCGTGGAGGTCAGGGGCTGGGCGACACGGCGTGTCGTCGTCCAGCGGAGACGTCATCTTCTTCCCTCGCAGTAGTGCGTCGATAGCTGCTTCGTCGGATCCGGTGGGCGTCGGAGGCTCGGTCGAGGGACCGCCGGGCGATGACGGTCCGGTCGACGGCTTACGGTGTCGGGTCGGCGAGCGAAAGCATCATCTTCTCTCTTGTGGGTTCGTCGATGAGTCATCGTTATAGGTCGGTAGCCGTGTGGCAATCTTATCGGTTGACGTCTTATCTGCTGTCTGGATCAGAATTTAATCTCTTGACTCAGTGCAGCGCTCTTTTTATAGACGCCGAGAGCGCTGAGGTATTGGTGTTGATTTTGGCGACAAAGGCCTTTATCGGTACGCCGCCACAGGCCTACCGCCCCTTTCGGAACTATTGGCGGTTCCCTCTTTCGCTACATCGGAAACTTTTTAGCCGGCAGCACAGTACTTTATCAAAGGGGACGGTTACATTTTAGGGATCTCTGGGTAAAGCAGATTAAATTCCTCAAGATTCAAAAATAAAATAATACGGCCATTTTATCAGCAAAAATCTCGTGTGAAACGCATTATATTCTCTTGCCAATGTAATTAAGGAAGAGTATAACATATATTCAATCATAGTAAACAATTTAAAATGAAAATCATAACCTAATTTTAACCATGAATCATGAATGAAGCAAAATGAAAATCAACCTCTGTAGAATTTAAAAATACGGAGAATCACAAATTATCGACACCAAACTAATCTCTGTAAAAAATCTTGAAATAAAAATTGTAGGTGTTTAATCCTTTATAACTTTGATTGTTATTTAAGTCATCAGCTGAAAGGGTGGTTTGAACCTATTAGAGGTTTTACTACGTTACGAAGAATGAAATAGTTTACAAAAATGTCTTCCTCGTAGAGTAAAAAAGTATGCTTATCAGCATGCCAGGCCCTCTGAAAAGCACATACTTTCCACCCTGCAAATGACACTTTCACTTAATGATAAAATTCATTACTCTCAGAGGAGATAACTGTGACTAGTGTCTTTTACTCCTCTACCTTTTCTGTTCTTAAATGATTCAGTTATATAATTAACTGACCATGTGATAAGAAACAGAACTATTTTAGGTGCCCTCGAACTAGCAAATCGAGTGCAAATAATTTAACACTCCACCTGCCTGTTGTTGGCAAAACTTTGATTATATACATTTTTATCGTAAAATGCATATACTAAGTCTACAATCTTAAAAAACCTATTTTTACCGATTTTGATGACAGATTATTTTGACAGTTAAATTGGTTAGTTCTGGGAAAATCTAATTTCCTTGAGTTTCGACTTGATCTTTGGGTATATTATAATTACTTGAGTCACGAGTTTGCCTTTGGTTGCAACGAGGGGTGAAGGGGGAAAAGCGTCAATGCGTATGCGCGACTGCGTTAATTTCAGTGCAACTAACACTACAACGCGTGCTATACCAAGAGCACATACATATATATACGATATAATATAATCGTAGTATATCGCGAAACCTTTTGAAGGTTAACAGAAGGAATATAACTGTTTCTTATCTTAAACAGAAATTTTAGTTTCTCGAAAACATGGTCGGATTATTCACAGTGCTGAACGATATCTAATATGCAGTGTAATAAATTATAGTGAAGTTGAAACTAAACAAAATGTATTTCCTTGCCTCTTAACAGAAGCCATGAGCGAGTGGCCAACTAATGTGATGTTCTCTTTCCATAATTCGAAAAATAATGAGGGGGAAAAAACGTGATGAAGCTATTCATTTTCAACAGTTTTGTTGACACCTGGTAAAAAAGGAAACGGTCCAGTAGATACTAGTGAGACTGACAGCAAAGACGACGGTGATAGCGATAGTAAAGAAGGCGATTCGTTGTAAAATAAATGTTGTTCCAGTGGAATAAGGTAGCTAGTAATTACAGTAAATTAAACATTTCTAGTCGTGTAACTAAGCCATAGGTAATATTACAGGTAATATTTATTTCTTATAAGGTTTATGAAGAAAACATTTTTTCGGAATAAACCACAGCTTACAAAATGTATGTAGAAACTGCACGGTAGTGAAAGGTAAAAGTAGTGCTGTTCAGGTTGGCAGCACTGTCAAATTTTCACTTCCCTTCCTCAAAGCCCATCCATACACAAAAGGCAATGTCGTGACTAAAGTATCTACATTGGTATATGTGTTGTCGTTATCCAGTAGGGTGGAAAAGGATAAAAGACAAGTTCTCGGAGCCAGTAAACAAAGACACTTTGGCTAGGGTTTTGCAACTCTGATAATAGAGTCCCTGGTACGGAGTTGAATCTCTCCCTCAAAATTCGCGTCATTCCAAAGTTACATCAAACTCTTGTTTCACAGAACTAGAATAATCTACTTAAGTTTCAATACATTTATAATTATGAGTTTACATTATTTAAGAAAGAGGGAGCAATTATGTTGAAGGAATAAAGATTTTTAACGCCACATCAGTATAATTCGTTATATAATAATAAGGTATTGCAACTTAAAACAACAAAGCACTTTATTCAACTTTACAGTATAAGTTCTCACACAAGACAAAGCATTGATTGACTAGTACACACTTTCTTATAGTTACTAAGGTAGCCTTTCAAAATAGTTTCAAACAGAATGTTTCAGAACGTACTAAACATTTAATACAATACAAAAAACAACATAAACATTAAGGAGTGTGCGTGCGTTTATATATAAAAAACTAACACACGTCAGTTTTTACCCGGCCAGATACAAAAATTAGAAATGGATCAAAAGGGGTCAACCGGATAAGAAAAATCCTTCCGTCAAAATTTGCAATATTAGGAATTAGCAATAAAACCCTAAATGTTTTTTAAGATTATTTCTTTCTTTACCAAAAATCTCTTCAATTGAATGATTAAAAACTAGGTTCGATGGCACTACGCCCATAACAAGCAGGTGGAGTGTTAAATTATTTGCACTCGATCTGCTAGTTCCAGGGCTACAAAAATAGACCTGTTTCTTATCACATGACTGAAGCATTTAAGAACAGAAGAAATAAAGGTGTAAAGGGTGAAGGGCTGCTCGAGACTGGATCTAATACATAACGAAGAAATTAGATCCGAGTTGGGTATATTTAGCTTGAATGAAAAAGTGGAGGAGTACCGGAATCAATGGCGGCAACATTTGAAACGGATGCCAGAGGAGAGAATACCTCTAAAAGTGACGGAATATGTTCCAGTTGGAAGAAGGGAGGTGGAAAGACCTTGAAGAATATGGCAGTAGTCGAGATGTACGAGTTGGAATGTCTCGTGTTTCTGTAGACGTGCAGGATGGTTTGCGAGTTCGGAACAGGCTTATGCCTAATCCTTGATAGTAAGAAGAAAAAGGAGAAAAGACAATCAGAGTTATCTCCTCTAAGAATAATGAATTTCATTTCATTATACAGCCAGACCCTGTGGTGAATGAAGTGAAGGTATCATTTGCAGGGTGGAAAGTAGATGCTTTTCAGAGGGTCTGGCATGCTGATAAACATAATTTTCCATTCAGTGAGGAAGACAATACATATTGTAAACCACCTCACTCCTCGTTTTACTTAGTAAAATCTCTAGAGGTTAAAATCAGTGTTTCGGTTGATGACCTTAACAGATGGCACTACATGAAATCGCGCTTAAAGTTTTCGCAAGTTTTCAAAATCAAGGAAATGAATCCTGGCCTTTAAGCTACGTATGTGTAATCAAGCACTAACCTCTCAACTACCGAAGCAGTCTTCGTATTAATTAATAGTAAATGACTCAATATTACACGTCATATTGTTGTCTTTTCGTAAACAAGTTATCACAATATTTTAGATTTTATAACAAAATTTTATCGTACCGTGAAATGGAAAAATCTTTTATTTCATTTTATTGCAGATTACCCAAGAATTCTATTTCATTTACAATTTTGAAAAGAAAGAATTCCTTCAGTTTTCCTCAACGAATTTCTCTAATAATGTTTTTCATATATTTTATAAATGAGGAAAGATTTTTATATGGTAGAATTTGGCGGAAATGAGGATTTTATATTTTTCTTTTTAAAACGATATAAACATAGGTTATTCAATTCCGTTCAAGAGTGTTGTAACCAATTGCGGCTTCTTCTTTGGACGTAAACATACCTCCCTTACTAACTAAACTGATTGGATGAAATTTCACAAAGTACATTTTTCTCATTTATTTATTTAGTAATAGAAAATTTATTTCTAAAAAGAAAACATTAAAATAAAATTACCTTGTATATTATTTTATGGGATAAAAATCGTTATCATCATTCAACAAAACCACTTAAAAAAATCTGGTGTAAAACACTCACACGATTTTCTCTTGCCAATGCGAATAATGAACGATATAAGCTAACATTAGTAATAAAACATTAGAAATAAATAAAAAAACTAACCTCAATAAACATAACCAAATTTTAATCATGAGTGAAACACGCAAAATGAAAATTAACCTCAGTTTAACTTAAAAGTACGAAAAATCACTCTTTTACGATAAACTAGGCTCTGTAGAAAAAAATGCTTTAAATAAAAGTTGTAGATCTTTTATGTAATTTCCTATAAATTTGATTATATAGGCCTACACTTTTGTCGTAAAATTCATTCTAAGGCCGAAATCTTAAAAAAATCAATTTTCACACGTTTTCGTGAAAAAAAAACAAAAAATCGCTAATTACCGCTAAAGTAGCGTTATACAAAAAAATGTTTGGAATAAAAGTTGTAGGATTATAAATTCTCTACATTTTTTATTGCATAAATTTTTGCGCTAAAATGCATAATAAGGCCGTAATATTAAAAAAACAATTTTTTACGTGAAAACAGCCTCACCAAGAATTTCAGCAAACATGGCACCTACCCTATCTTGTAGAGCATAAAAAATTTAGTAAACCAGGCGATTTTTAAAAAAATTCGTAGGACCAGTTTTTGAGAAAATCGCAAAAAATGAAAAATTACACGAATCAACAACTACTTCCGGTTGACCGATTTTGATTAAAATATTCGTGTCGGGTTCGGTAATGGTATGTAACTAGTTTCAAGTTCATACAATGTTCCGTTCTTGAGGTATTCTGTATATATATATATATACACACACACACACCAATCGCTAAAAACATGTTTTTGGGTTCAGGGGTCTGAAAACGTGTAGATCCGGTGAAAACTCGATTTCAAAAAATCGACATGGAAACAATACTGTCCTTCCTATATATTCATATAGGCAAGAGAAAGTAACAAACAGTGTGAAATTTAGTTTTATGTCATATTATTAATAATACTAGTAAAGGGGTAGTTAAATTAAAAATTTGCCCATAATAGGCAGGTAGAGTGTTAAATTATTTGCATCCGATCTGCTAGTTCCACGGCTACAAAAATAGTAACGTTTCTTATCACATGGTTAACCAATATGACAAATTAAGTAATTTTCCACCCTGTAAATTACACCCTCACTTCATTCACCACAGGGTCTGGCTGTAAAATGAAATTCATTACTCTTGGATTAGATAACTGTGACTTCTGTCTATTACACCTTTACCTCTTTTGTTCTTAAATGCTTCAGTCATACAATTACTTAAATTAAGTAATTTTCCACCCTGTAAATTACACCCTCACTTCATTCACCACAGGGTCTGGCTGTAAAATGAAATTCATTACTCTTGGAGTAGATAACTGTGACTTCTGTCTATTACACCTTTACTCTTTTGTTCTTAAATGCTTCAAAGTAATTGAATTGTAATTTGTTAGTATTCAAAGAATAATAATTGCAATTTATATTTTTAAATAAATATTTGTTATAAATTTAAAGGAAAATTTATATTAATTATTTTACCCAGATCCCGAAAAAACCTAGAATTTGGTTTTATAATATTTTTTTTAGTTTTAGATTCAATCAGATAAAGAAGTAGTTTTTCCTACTGAAACACTGTACTGTGTAATGTAATTAGAATACTTAGTTTAATTTACATAGAATCAACAGAATCAAATTTAAATTTACACGATAATTGAAATTTGTTAATTATCACACATGCTGATTGTGCAGAGGTGGAAGGAATGATATTTGTCACTCTAAGCTGTGTCCAAGAGCTGGGTAGCCGCAGGTGGCAATATTGGATTTGAGGTGAAATTGCTCAGTCAGCTTCAAGCGAGTATAAGATATAAACACACAATCTGGTACTAATTACACATCATATACAGGGTGATTCACGAAGATATGCAGAAACTTCAGGAGCTCATTGTACATGTAAAAATAATGAAAAAAGTTTATATAAACATGGGTCCGGAAATGCTTCGTTTCCAAGTTACGGCTAGCGAAAGTTTCGCCCGGATTTCTGGTAAGGTAGATTAAGAGGCGAATTCAATCATTTCTTATGGTTTTTGACCTGATAAATTGAATAAAATTGGTCCCAGAACTGTAAGTTAATAATTTTTAAGAAAACCAGTGTCAAATGCAAAAAATGGAGTGAAAACACATTTTTTCATCTTTGGGCAAGAATAACTTTGTTATTTCACCAAGAAACAGTTAAATTTTTGAAAAAAAAAACAAGTAGAAAATTTTATTCTGAACAAACCGGTGTAAATTAAGTACACAGAAAGCGAATAGATGTTTGATTAAATGAATTTTTATTCATAACAGTACAAAGTAAGATTAACCGGAAAAACAAAGATAAAAAAACATGTTTTTTTTCACTCCATTTTTTGCATTTGACACTGGTTTTCTCAAAAGCTATTTAACTTACAGTTCTGGGACCTGTTTTATTCAATTTATCAGGCCAAAAACCATAAGAAACGATTGAATTCGCCCCTTAATCTACCTTACCAGAATTTCAGGAAGACCTCATTTCACCTGGTGAGCTGAAATCCGGGAGAAATCTTTCGCTAGCCTTAACTCGGTAACGAAGCATTTCCGGACCAATGTTTATATAAACTTTTTTCATTATTTTTACATGTACAATGAGCTCCTGAAGTTTCTGCATATCTTCATGAATCACTCTCTCTCTCTCTCTCTCTCTATATATATATATATAATTGTTGAGGAAGGCAATGGTAAACCACCTTACTCCTCGTTTTTACTTAGTAAAACCTCTAGAGGTTCAAACCAGCCTTTCGGCTGTTGACCTAAACAACAACAACAACAAATATAATTGCATGGTGCGATAGAATACCTAGTTCTAAATAATCTAAGGTTAAAATTACTACTTAAAAATATTAGTCACTCCTTTCAAAGACGAATCAGAAATTAATTGACACGATTTGACAGAGTTTAAATTTTTCTTAACATAATGTCACAGGAGGACTCTGCTAAAGATTGCAGGTGTGCTCCTTTTATTAAAATAATGAGAAAAGTTCATATAAACATATATTATGACCGAAAACGCTTCATTAATATTAAATTATTATTGAATTAAAACTGAATATAATCGGTTTCAGAACTGTGTCTTTTCTGCCCATAACAGACAGGTGGAGTGTCAAATTATTTACACTCAATCTGTTCGTTGCAAGGCTAAAATAAAAAGTTCTTATCACATGGTCAGCCAATTAAATGACTGAATCATTTAAGAACAGAAGAGGTGGAGGTGTAAAAGACACTAATCAGAGTTATCTCCTCTGAAAATAATGAATTTCATTATACAGCCAGACCCTGTGGTGAATGAAGTGAAAGTGTCATTTGCAGAGTGGAAAATATGTGCTTTTCAGAGGGCCCGGCTTGCTGATAAGCGTACTTTTCCATTCAGTGAGGAAGACAATTGTAAACCACCTCACTCCTCGTTTTACGTAGTAAAACCTCTACAGGTTCAAACCAGCCTTTCGGCTGATCACCTAAACGACAACCACAACGTAAAACCTATAAGAGTTAGAGTTCTGAGACCTGTTTTATTCATTTTTCAGATTGAAAAACGTATAGAACAAAAAAAATTGCATCGAATTTCAGACCCGTGACATTCAACATGGCTTCCTATTATTGGTGGATCAGGAATCCAGGCCAAATTTTTCATTAGCTGTAACTCGCTAAGAAAGCGTTTCTGGGTATTTTTATACCAATTTTTCTTTGTTTTTAGTTGTAGAATAATTTCCCAAGAGATTGTAGTGGAGTTCCGAAACAACCGGTACATAATTCTCCTTATCATCCCCAAATATTCCCTAATCCTGGCAAATAAATTCCTGGATTAATTAAAAACCGGATGCCTTAGAGATGGACTGTTCGCAAAGGTCGTGTAGGATCTCCAGAATGAGGCACATGATAACTAAAGACATAAAACAATAAACTGGTTCTGACCATACTATAATAGGCAGGACAGAGACAATATAGTTGGTAGGGTTTGAAAAAATCTGAAGAATAGCAGTGGACAGGCGGATCTTAAGAGCGTTTCTTGTAACACCAGGACATAAAAAGAGAAGTGGTCGTCCTCAGAAAATATGGATACAGGGAATCCAAGACGTTATGGTACCAAGGAATCTCAAGAGAGGGTGACTGGGAAGACAAAAGACGACGAGCTCTAGGATGCGGGAAGTAGAGAAATCCGTACAACCCCCCAAAAGATCGGTAATATTTCTATAGGCATTCATTATGCAAAAATAAAAAGTTTAAAAAATAAAATAATGTATTCTTGCAGTAGTAAAACATGTATAAATGTTAGCATAAAAACAGAAAAAATGTAAATATTAAGCTAATATTATCAGCTGTTACTCAACCAATTACAGTTCTTCAATATTCTTGAGCAGTTACAAACTTCTCGAACAATTATTAGATAACTAAAAAAAAAAAAAAAAAAAAATCTGGTGTGAAACACTCACGACTTTCTCTTGCCAATGCAAATAATGAACATTATAACCTAATATTAGCAATAAAACATTAGAAATAAAAAAAACTAATCTCAATAACATAACCTAATTTTAATCATAAGTAAAAGACGCAAAATGAAAATCAACCTCAGATTGGCTTAAAAATACGGAAAATCACTCGTTCACGCTAAACTAGGCTCTGTAGAGAAAAATGCTATAAATAGAAGTTGTGGATCTTTTAATTTCCTATAAATTTGATTATATAGACTTTTGTCGTAAAATGCATACTAAGGCCGAAATCTTAAAATATCGATTTTTCACACGTTTTCGTGAGAAAAAAACAGAAAATCGCTACCGCTAAACTAAGCGTTATACAAAAACAGTTTGAAATAAAAGTTGTACGATTTTATTGTCTACAACTTTTATTATATAAATTTTTGCGCTAAAATGCACATTAAAGTCGTAATCTTAAAAAACAATTTTTTTACGTGAAAACAGCATCACCAAGAATTTCAGCAAACATGGCGCTGACCCTATCTTGTAGAGCATAACAAATTTTGTAAACAAGTGATTTAAAAAAAAAATGTAGGACCAGTTTTTGAGAAAATCACAAAAAAGTGAAAAATTACACGAATAAACTACTACTTTCGGTTGACCAATTTTGATAAAAAATGTTCGTGTCGGGTCCGGTAGTGGTATGTAACTTAAGTTTTAAGTTTCAAGTTCGTACGATGTTCCGTTCTTGAGATATTCTGTTCACACACACACACACACACACACACACACAGACCTATTGCTAAAAACATGTTTTTTGGGTTATCCCCCAAATCTCCCAATCTCCAATCTCCAATCTGAAAACGTATAGATCCGGTGAAAACTCGATTTCGAAAAATCGACATGAAAACAATACTTTCCTTCCTATATAATATATTCGTATAGGCAAGAGAAAGTAATAACCACATCAACATCCATTTTTGAGTTACGGAGTAAACAAACACATAGATCAAAAGCAAATTCCCATTTTATTCCGTTGGGAGTAAATAAAAACTCAACTCTTAATTAACGCATTGATTTTTATTTTACTAAAAAAAAATCTAACCTAAATTATAATCAACCCGATATGAAAGTTTCCCTATCAGTCAAATACAACCTACTAATCGTAACATTTGTTTTGAGTGTAAAATAAATACGTTGCAATTCAAACATGAAAACAAACAAAATGAAATAAAGTTAAATAAAATCTCGTTAAAAGTTTTACGAAATAAAATTAGTTGCAAACATTTTAATTTGGCTTTTTAAAAAGCAATTTATAAAAACTAACATTAAACAATTCATTTTAATGAGGAAACCCTTCCTTCTAAAAACCTCGATATCTGAAATCAATATTCGTAAACACACAAAAATACATACGGAAAAGTTTCCACCATATTATATCATTAGATTTAAACTCAGCAATATGGCGAACAAAAAATAAGATTAAGTTAGTAACAAGGCTTTAAATCCGTACCAAAAATTGTTAATAATAATAATAATAATAATAATAATGAAGTTATTTAAGAATTGTTTAGAATTATTAATTATTACTGAGAACCCACATTGGCACAAGACATTCTCATTTGCATAACCTACCAAAACTGATCTACTTCAGGTGGTAGATCAAAGCATTGAAATAGAAGCTAAAATTTTGTAAATCTTTTCAAAACTCTATTTTTAAAACACACCGTTCAATTATTTTAACTTAACTGATAATTTTGAATAGGACTTTAATCAGAGTCAATTGTAAGATCTTGGACAAGCGACCGAAAGGCGATCTTGTTGTAACAACCCAACAAAACGAAAGTAAACAAAATAGGCGTTACCAACGCACCAGACATATTTTTAAACGCTTTTATTTAACTTACTCTTGGAAGCATCAAATCTTGCAACTTAAAATTTTAATACTTCTACCGTATCAATATGAATCAAACTTTGCACACTTGTTTATCTTCGATGACAATACGCTGTGGAGGTGTTTGTAAAAAAAAATTTTTTAATTTTAAAATTTTATAACGCTTTTAATTTAACTTACTCTGGATCCATCAAATCTTGCAACTTAAAATTTTAATACTTCTACCGTATCAATATGAATCAAACTTTGCACACTTGTTTATCTTCGATGACAATACGCTGTGGAGGTGTTTGTAAAAAAAAATTTTAAAATTTTAAAAAACATTTAAAAAAAAAATTTTTTAATTTAAAAAACGCTTTTATTTAACAATTACTTAAAAGAATAAAAAAAATTACAAAAAAAAAAAATTAAAAAATAAATTTTTTTTTAAGAAACGCTATTATTTAACATTTAATCGAAAGAAAAATGAACTAAAAATAAAAAAATTTACAAAAAAAAACGATCACAGACATAACAGTTAAAATAAAAGCGTGGCGCATTAATATAAATAATATTACAACGAATATTTTACAATAAATATTATATAGGGCCTACTATATTAATGCGCCACGCTTTTATTTTAACTGTAATGTCTGCGATTGTTTTTCTTTGTACATTTTTTTATTTTTTTCTTTTTAGTTCATTTTTTTTGATTAAATGTTAAATAATAGCGTTTCTTAAAATTTTTTTTTTATTTTTTTTTGTAAATTTTTTTTTAATTTTTTTTTGTAAATTTTTTTCTTTTTTTCTTTTTAGTTCATTTTTTTAAGTAATTGTTAAATAAAAGCGTTTTTTAAATTTTAAAATTTTTTTTTTTACTTACCACCTATTTCGGAAATATAAAATTTGGTAAATTTACTTAGACTATAACATATAATAGTCACATATTATTATTATTATTATTATTATTATTATTTGCGTATATTCCCCTTAAGGAGAGCGCTTAAAACACAAAAATCTAGCTCTTGGTGGTGTCTTTGTTCCTCCTTTTAGCTTCCCAAAAACCTTTCATCCTCTCACTTTGCGCCTTTTTCTCTTCGTCTGTCCATTTTCGCCCACTTCTTTTGGCTTGTGATCTGAACTGAATTTCCTGGTTTCTGATTTTTTTCTCTACAAATTTTGCGGTCGTGAATGTCTTCCATTGTGATTCACAATTCTTGCAGGTGTTCCATATACTAATAGTTACATATATTGTTGTTTAGGTCAACAGCCGAAAGGCTGGTTTGAACCTGTAGAGGTTTTACTAAGTAAAACGAGGAGTGAGGTGGTTTACCATTGCCTTCCTCACTGAGTGAAAAACTATGCTTAACAGCATGCCGAGCCCTCTGAAAAGCACATATTTTCCACTCTGCAAATGACACCTTCACTTCATTCACCACAGGGTCTGGCTGTATAGTGAAATTCATTACTTTCAGAGAAGATAACTCTGACTAGTGTCTTTTACACCTCTACCTCTTCTGTTCTTAAATGATTCAGTCATTTAATTGGCTGACCATGTGATAAGAAACAGAACTATTTATTTTAGCCCTGCAACAAACAGGGCTAAAATAATTAAAATATATTAAGATATATATAATATTAAAATATATTAAGACTCTTCTTTAAAACCAAATAATTTTCAAGATTAATTGAAAGATTTAGTTGTGAGAACCCAGACTGGCACCAAACAAACAAACGATCTTTATCTTTGAAATTGAAATTTCATAAATCTTCTTTAAATTGTATAAATTTAATTTGAAAACGTATCTTTCTGTCTTTTTTACATAATTAATAATTTTGAATAGTCTACTGCCTGCAATAACTAACCAAGATTTAGAATAACCAACACACCAGACATGCGAGTTTATGTTTACTTACCAACCATTTCCAAATATGAGATTTGTTAAATTTACTTAGATTATGTCCCGTCTCGTATATTGTATCGCACATAATTAGTCATTAATTATGTTGCTGATAAATAAATGTATTTTTATATTAACAAAGGAAATAGTTTATTTAAACATCCGTTAAAAGTAAGATTCGTTATAAAAATAAAGAGAACAATCAATTAAATGTAACCGCAAGCTCATAAATATATATTAATATTCCCGACATAATAGTGATACATTTTTATGTCTGTTTGTGTCGGCAAAAAATTTGGTAAATGTTTGTGTGGGGAGAAGTTCGTTACTTGTCTAAATAACCCATTAAAAGTAAAATTAATGTGTCGATGTTTAAGTAAGCAATCACTACACCATAATATTAATTTGTATTGTATGTAGTAATTGCTTACACGTGTCTTGTAATTTTTAACGGAAAATGAGACCTTCGAAACTTAAAAGAAGCGTTCTCATTGGTCCAACGTCATACTTAGAGGGGGTTGTACCGAGTTAATATATAGAGGGCAATTGTAATTTTTCAAGAGTTCGTTAATTTAATTTCAATAGTGGAGTTCATTGATTTCAATAGAGAGAGTTCATCGTTAATTTTAACAAGAAGATTATGGCTTGAGTTAAAGAGTTCACTAATTTCAATGGATCAGAGTTTGTTAATTTCAATGGATCAGAGTTCGTCGTTAATCTTAACAGTTTGATAGTTTGGCGTGATGTGAAGCAGTTTTTAAATCATTATTGTTTTATTATTTATTTTAAAGTTAATTAAAGGCGGTATGTTAATAATTTATAATGTGAGCTGCGGGGAACATTAATGTTACATCAGGTTTTTATAGAATAATCATATAAAGTTTGAATTGTTAATATTTTTCTATCTTGTCCTTATCATTGTTTAAGTAATTAAAATATTTATGTATTTTAAAATTAATATGTTATTTTATTTTTATTCTGCATTGCATGAATTTTCCATTCCTTTCAATTATTCGACCGAAGTCACGTCTTTGGAACAGTATTGTTTTCTTAAGTTTTAATTTTGTTTTTAATTGTATGTTACCAAACAAATTTTATAACGGTACAATATTAAGACTCATTTTATAAAACTAAATAATAAATACGTTGAAATTCAAACATGAAAACAAACAAAATGAAATAAAGTTAAATAAATAACCACTATTTCAACTAAATTTAGATGAAATAAGATTATTAGAACTAATTCAGTAGTAAGAACCCATAGTCCGTGAGTCAGATAGGGTTACCGTGCACCCCCCCCCCCCCCAACATACCAACTTGTCATACATTGACATGTTCGTTTCAACCTCCTGATCAAGAATATCCAATGTTCCCAAAAAAACTCCGGCGAAATCGACCAAACTGGCGATTAAAGATGGCCCCGCCTAATTCGTTTATTTGATCATATCTTCCGTTCTAATGACATGTCTTATAGCCTACTCCCGTTGGAGTCTCCTGGATGCAAAAAATTACCGTATGGGCTTTTTATACACACCAAATTAAAGTTAAAGAGTTGTCAAACATTTTAAACACAAAAAACAGTTTCTAAATTGCAAAACCTTGAAGAAAAGTACGATCAAATTTGAAATTTTTGCGAAAAATCCTTCTACAACTTGTTTAAAACTTAAGCCACCAAACAAATAAGGTTTGCCACTAAATGTCGCCATCCGGTGACAATAATAATAATAATATAATAATAAAAATAATAATTATTAATTAATTTAATTAATAAAAAAAATTATTATAATTTCCAGAACCTATCCAGGAGTCAAACCGAAACGGTCTGCTTTGTAACCTAACAAAATAACATTTACCTATCGGCAACCAAGGCGGCCAAAAACATTATTATTGATGTAATTTTTCATCTTTTTATGCATCTTTTCAATCATGGTTTACGCGTAGTATTTCATAAAAATGATAGTCTAATTTTATTTCTTATTCTTGAAAACGCAATCAGTCGTATTGAATACTCTGCTATATAACAACCTTTTATACTTATTTATAAATATAAATTGAAATCCAATAAGTTATTCAGAAAATCACTCGTGGAATTCAATTTCAGTAAGTGCGTCATATCTACGAACAATAAATTTAAATTTAACGATAAAATCATATTTTTATAATATATATTTTATTTTATCATCGGAAATGAATACTCTATCATACACGTGATTTCTCTTAATATTGCAACTGACTTTTTTAAAGGCTATCTTAAATTTTTATTCATGTATTTTTACTTAGACAGATTTTATTTTGTATATGTTTAGAAATATAATAATAATAATGATGTACTTATTTCTGCTCAATAATAAAATACAACGTAGCCTATAAACATAGGCTATCATATTTCCTATAACCAACCATATTTACAACTAACATACAATTATTGTATTCGTTGTTTTTTTTTTACTTTTGAGACCTCACAGAATCAATCTAGTTCAAGTTTAGGTCTGTTCCAGTGTTGGGTTTCTTTGAAAAGTGCGCTCTCCTAACCGTGGATTCCTTTCGTTTGGCAATATTTTCTTAAAACGTTCCGATCTCTGTTTCCGGTCATCGTCGGTAAACATCCTGTTGTACACTCTTCTGGTTTTGGTTCGAATGTTACCATTTTAGTCTTGACTAGTTGGTTTTATTCAGCTGATTTTGTTAGCAGGTCTTGTTTAGTGATTCCAAGTTCCTCCACAACCCGCTGTACCTCCTTCAGCCACCTAAGTCTCGACACCTTATTCCAAAAATGGTTGATCAGCCGGTTCACAAGTCTGGACTTTTCGGCTCTGAGTATGTGTCCTGGGAATGATATTCGTATTCTTTTCTTTCTAAAGTTATGTGTTACTGGGGGGGGGATTAGTTTGTAAATTTTTTTGTTAGGGATTAACCGCCACTGTCCTTCCACCATGTGACTTTTGTTCATGCACTTCCTAAGTATTTTTCTTTCTATCTTCTCAATTCTATCGGTGTCTCCTAAGCGGTATGGGCCAAATAATGTTTCGCTGGAATAATGGATTTCTGGGAGAACCACTGTTCGGTAGTGGTATTAGTATTAGTATTGTATTCGTTTATAATAATTGAAATAAATCTTATACATGAATAAAATAAACAAATAACCTATTGTCACCGTCACCCCTTCTAATTAATCATTTACTGTGTTGCCGGCCTTCAATAGTTCTCCCGGCCTTTGTCGGCGAGGTAGGCCCTTTGGCGGCATACCGACAAACCTTTCGGCTGCGCACCGACAGAGGCATTTGTCATCAAGGTCGAGCCAGTAACCGCCTCCTACCACAGCGCTCTGGGCGACTATAAAAAGAGCGCTCCACTGAGCCGAGATTCAATTCCGATCCAGACACAGAGAAATTCATTTCCACCAGTCTACAGCATCGACGAGAGATCCACCACGGCCACGGCTGCCGAACTCCAGCGAAGACTAATCGACGACCCCGCAAGAGAAAAGATGATTCTTCCACTCGCCGGCCCGTCACCGTAAGCCGTCGACCAGACCGTCATCGCCCGCTGACGCAAGCGATGCCCACAGCGGTCCCTCGACTGAGCGTTACGCCCACCGGACCCGACGAAGCAGCCATCGACGCACTACTGCGAGGGAAGAAGATGACGTCTCCGCTGGACGACGACACGCCGTGTTGCCCAGCCTCCGACCGCCACGACGACTACGACTGACGCTTCTCCAAGACGACCACCGCTTAACCGGCCCTTTTCAGGGCCACCAAAATTAAAGGTTTTAACTAGCCACTTAATGTCGCCATCCGGTGACACTATGTTATTTTGTTCATTATCAACATTGGCAAGAGAAAGTCGTATGAGTGTTTCACACGAAATTTTCATTAGTTTGTATTTATTTATTTAATTTCTTCGTTCTATTGCATCTCATGTA
The DNA here is from genome assembly GCA_035578175.1 of Catonia carolina. NCBI lineage: Eukaryota > Metazoa > Arthropoda > Insecta > Hemiptera > Achilidae > Catonia > Catonia carolina. The sequence continues at coordinate 9,507,711 of JAQMRL010000005.1, read as the reverse complement.
TAATTGAGAGAACCAGAGGTCCAATAAATAATTTTAAGTCATTCAAGTAATTTACATATTGAGACGGTCTCTGGTGGTGAACCCTGGAGAAGAAAAGTGCCGAATTTCAGTTTTCTACGCAATCGGGAATTTAGTGAATTAATGATAAGTAACTGAAGTCTTTAGCATTAATATATACGGATGTAAACGGTAGTGGAATAAAAAAATATGAAAGTCAAGTTGAGGTATTTACCATACATTATCCACATATTGCGGATAAAAAAAGCTTAAATTTCCTAATCGCATTTTCATTTTATCATGTAGTAAACGAGTCCTGTAAATAAATACCACGCTATATTTTGTAAAATTGATAAAAAAAAGAAGGAGAGAATGGGGAGAATAAAAACGATGTCAGAAGAAAGAAGATGGAAGAGACTAAGCCAAAAGCCATAAGATCGAGTGGTAAAAGCGAGCGTTAATATAAAGCAGAAAACATAAAGAAAGCTGTAGAATTGGGAACCAGACAAGAAGGATTACAGCGACAGTAAAGTAACACGACATACAAAAAAAAAATGAAAGGATAGTGGAAAAACAGCTTTCAAGAATTCTGAAAAATGAAAATGGATTAGTATAAATAAATGATGAGAATAGAAAAAACTGGATAATTTGAATTTTCAAAATATTTAAAGTCTGGATTACTGAACTCGGAAAGAAATACCTTATTCTAAGAAAATCGAGTGTGCGGCAAACTGCATAATCTTTCTCGAAAACTTTCAAGCAGTACTGTTTTATCTTCACATCAGTTATTTTATGAACCTTACTTATAATAACTTACTTTATAATTTTATAAAAATTGTGTAATACAAAATAATTAAGGATACTGTAATCAGTAATCTGTTAATTAATTCACAAGGTATTGACAATTTGTAAATACTAACATATATTATTGTTATTATTATTATTTTATCACTGTCCTTGTAATATAATGGAAATACATAAATAAAAATAAATATTAATTCATAACTTTTTTAATTTTCATGAAGTAATCCTTTCTCAATTATTAACAAAAACAAAACTAAAGTGTTGTGCAGCAGCAAGAGTGGTTTAGAAGAGATGGGAAATTTAAAAGTAGGCAACGAAAACATACAGGAAGTTGGGAAATTCTGCTATTTAGGGAGTAAAAAAAACAAAGGATGGTCGAAGTACAAGTGATATCAAAAGTAGGATTGTTCAAGCTAGAAAAGGCTTTGAAATGAAAATACTTTACTGACTACAAACGTTGATTTACAGATTAGGAAAAATCTCTTAAAACATTATGTTTGGAGTGTAGCATTATACGGGAGTGAAAAGTGGGTGATAAGGGCTGTAGAAAGGAAGAGAATAGAAGCTTTTGAAATGTGGTGTTATAAGAAAATGTTAAAGATTAAGTGGGTGGACAAAATAAGTAATTTAGAGGTTCTTAGACGAGTGGATGAGAGAAGAAGTATTATGAAAACATCTTACTAGAAAGATGGGATAGGGTAGAGGGACATTTATCTTAAGACATCCAGGTATTGGTCAATCAATAATGGAGGGTAATATTGAGGGAATGAATTGTAGGAGGAGGCAATGATTAGAATATATAAAACAAATTACAAAAGATTTAGGGTGTTACAGGTATGTAGATATGAAACGACTTGCGCAAGATAGAACAGCTTGGAGAACTGCATCAAACCAGTCGAGAGACTAATGATAAAAAAAGACATTCTTCTAGACACCTTATTTTTGACTTCAGGGGTAAAAGCCTAATCGAAAATACAAGAATAGAAAATTTTGCACCACCACAATATTTTTTCGTTTTAACCAATAGATTGATGTGAGAAAGTCTAATTCAAAAATGAAACGCACCATATTGTGACGATATCGAAAAAGGAATGTGGTTCAAGAGATTTCTAGATAGGTTTCTATTCATAAAATGTTAAATAGCAAATAATAGAGTGACAAAGTAACAATCGGGTTAGTTATAAAAGGATATTTAAAAAGGGCCGTGTATAATAAGGTAGGGTCTTTGTTGTACAACTATTTGGCAAGAAATTGGTAAATTTGGTTACCTGTAACACCTTCTATTCTATTGTGACTTGTTTATACCAGTTATGATCTTTCCAGAACCATTAAAAGGACTTTTGTATCGAATCTCTGTGTCTTTCGAGAAGTCTCTTTGAACCACCCATATAAATAGAGCCCCGAGTGCGATCCGGGAGTCAGTATTCGTTTGATAGTAGATAGAAAATGTAGGTTCTAGCACAACCTTGACCTTTGACCCCGGCCTTGACCTTGACCTTTAACCGATCACGTTTTCACCACGTGCTAGACCAAGGTCATCACGTGATGACCTTCGACCTTGATCATTGACCTTGACCTTTGACCCCCGCAAAAGGGAAAAAGTTGACCTTTGACCTCACAAAAAATCCCCCCCAAAAAAAAAAATCCCGCAAAAAAAAAAATTTGGCAAAGTTCTAAAGTCGATTTGCTCCGCGACCGCTGGACCTACTTTGATGGTTTAGGTGTCCACGTGACCGGTAGGTCGAGATCTACAAGATAAGCCGCAAGCCATAACCGTATCCCCGATGGAACCCGAGATCGGTTATAACTTCGCAACGGACGGTCGGATTAGCGAGATTTAGGTGCTCGCAGGATCGAGGCGTTCCGTAGAACGTATCACATGGGTTTCGGGTCTTAGGTGCTTTCGGGATCCGAATAATCGGTAATTTTGGTAATTTCGTTTTGGAACACCCTATGCTTTAGTTTATTTGCATTGACGTCATTTGTTTTTGTCTTTACACGCGACTGATAAGTGGGTTGAAGAAATCTGCTTATTTGCAACTCTATTCTTTAGTTTATTTGCATTGACGTCTTTTGTTTTTTGTCTTTACACGCTACTGATAAGTGGGTTGAAGAAATCTGCTTATTTGCAACTCTATTCTTTTAATTTTTTTTTTTTGAACGATGCATGTTGTTTGTTACGAGTCACGTTGCATGCGCGTGCCTTTCTGATGCAAGTTATTTAACGTATAAATAAACTGCAGATTCAGCGTTTCCATTGCATTTGAATAGGCTCCATGTATTAGCATAGGGAAATTATCTGTATAAAAGCCCGCCGTTTTTCCCATCGAATCATACCATCAGTGCAACTGTGACTGCTATACCTAAGCTACCTAACAGCTCTTCTAGTTTTACTTAAAGGTGAGTCTTCTCTTACTTTATTAAATTTTATAATTATAACCTTAGTATATTTTTCACTAAAATAATATAAACTTAAAATATTTTCATTAAATATAATTTTAGAATTTTTTATGAAATTGAAACTTTGAATCTTTTTATAAAACTTAAATTTAAACTTAGAATCTTCTTATAAAATTTAAACTTAGAATATTTTTATACAATTTTAACTTGGGTAATAAAATGTAAACTTAGAATATTTTGTAAATTGTAAACTGTCATATTACATTCTTGTAGGGACTTAAACTTAGCTTAGACTATTTTTTATAAAATTTTAACTCGGGTAATAATAAAATTTAAACTTTGAATATTTTGTAAATTTTAAACTCTCATAATACATTCTTTCGAAAATTGTAAGGACTTTCTATTAAGACTAAATTTAGATTTTTATTTATATAAAAACTTTAGTTATTTTAATAAATTAAAATTTACATTAAAGTTTTAATTAATAAAATGAAAACTGGTAATATAAACCCGTAAGCTGACAGCATACGTCTAATGCTTTTAATAGTGCTTGCCCGGACCGGGTCTTCGGAGCGGTATCTGATTGATGCGGACGACCCCCCGGACCTCGTAGGAGGTCGGTGAACCGCCACTGCAGAATGGACAGCGTTCTCCACCGTATCGAAAATAATAATAATACTAAAGAATCGACTGCAGGAAACCGTTTGATTCATACATATACTGTATGTTTAATTGCAGCCTCAATGGATGTCGAGAGTGATACAGACACGGTCATTATCGAGCATCTAGCACCGCGTCGTTTCACACAGAGGTTGCCTATAGATGATAATAAGGGGAACATCACGCTTATTAGAGATACAGTAAGAACTGTTAGAGCACGTCCTGCAACCTCTGAAGGAAGGGTGTCAAAACCTATAAGGTTATAACTTGATGGTGAGTAATGTAAATTTTTCTTGTGTATGTTCATGCATGCAGTTATCATTTTTCTGTTTTAGAAATGGACTTGCAATTAAAAAAGCTCAACGATGATACTATGGGGGTGTCGGAATTAGAGGTTGATAAGGAATACCGATTTACAAAGGTCGACAGGGTCCATACGATGTATGGTGACAAAATAGTTATATACCATGCGTTCTGAAAGTCGCTGTGCACCAAGTGACATGACAGGGAATAATTTCATGGCTAGGTTGGTAGCTCTGTGCTGTTCAATTGTTGCCGAACACGTCGAGGCCTGTCAGTCATTGAGTTGAAGTTGTATATGTTTCATTTATTGCAGTTCTGTTGCACGTTTTTTGTTGTTGGACGCGATGGTTCTTTCAGTAGAGGAGCGCATTTTCCTCGTTAAATACGTATTTCGCGAAGGTGACAAGTACAGTGATTTAGTGAAGCGCAAATTTTATGAAAAGTTTCCAGATTCAATTATTCCTCACCGTAATGCAGTACGAACACTGATAGAAAAATTTCGGGCAACTGGCTCTGTTGAGGACGCTGAACGTAGTGGTAGGCCCCCTAAGCTAGACGGACAAAAGCTGCTGGATATTTCTAATTCTATGGCACAAAGTCCAAAAAATCAATGCGTAAGTTAGCACAACAGCATAATATTGGACTCGCTACCGCACATAAAGCTGTCAGACAAGAACTTAAACTATTCCCATACAAAGTGAGGTGTGTTCAAGAGCTGAAACCTTCAGATAATGACAAGAGACTAAATTATTGTCATTGGTTTCAACGTTTCATCAACCAAAATTCCGAAGACATCCTTGACGTAACGTTTTATACAGATGAAGCGTGGTTTCACTTGGGAGGGTATATAAGTTCACAAAATACTCGAGTATGGTCGACAACTAACCCTTGCGCTTTACATGAACAGTCCTTACACGAAGCAAAAATTGGAGTCTGGGTTGCTGTGAGTAGAGCACGTATTGTTGGACCAATTTTTTTTGCAAACACAATCAATAGTGAACGTTATTGTTCTGATATTTTAGAGAACTTTACGCATCAAATAACACAAGTGGAAATGAATAATGGTTGGTTCCAACAAGACGGGGCAACAGCACATACATCTAACATCTCAATGGCTTTCCTGCGCAACGTGTTTGGTGAACGAATAATTTCAAAGAATTTGTGGCCTGCGAGATCTCCTGATCTGACTCCCCCCGATTTCTTTTTATGGGGTGCGGCGAAACAAACTGTGTATCGGAACAGACCACACACGATTGACGAACTTAAAGCCGCAATAACGGCATACATTCAAGGAATCACTGTTCTTCAGTTGCGAAAGGTGTTTGCAAACAAAATGAAACGAGTGCAATGCTGTATTGATGCTAATGGAGGTCATTTCGAACACCTTCTATAAACAATGTAATCACGGTTTAACAATGTAATTAAGGTATTGAATAAATTTTTTTCCAAAATGCTTAGTCATTTCTTTATACATATTTTCATAAATCCATAGTCACAATTCCAGTGCACAGCGACTTTCCGAACGCACGGTATATCGATAAGTCTAAGGTGTTCCTTCCAACAAGATTTTCAAAAACGCTTGATGATGAAGATGTCTCCTTACTGAACGAGAATGGAGGTGGGACCATCATTTACAAGGGAAAGAAAGACTTGGGTGGAGGGAAAAGTATGAATGTTGTAGAATTTAAAAATTGAATGTAACCGTCATAAATGTAGTAACAAAAAATATATTAACTACTCACAGTGTTTTAATTAGTGCATCCTCAAAGACTACGCTCAAAGCCTTGTGTTCGACATTGATCATGTTTGTAAAAATGATATTGCTGAGCCGAAGGATGCGGGATGCAACTAAACCCGACCTCGAGGGATGTGGCCTGATCAAATGTTCAAACTTCAATCGCATGACATGTAAAGAATGCGGCTGGTCGAACTCCTCTGATACCACTGTACTACATGCAAGTATAAAGCATAAACTCTCAAATCCTGAATGTAGTTTAGCCAATGAAATAATGGAATGTTACCGATTTTTCAAAGACGTAGCCAAAGTCTCTGAAATAATTTTAAAAGATTCATTTTACACCTGGCCACATCAAACACCTCAGGTTAACGACCTCGTAAAATCAGGATTCTACTATACGGGATTACTAGACGTCACTGCATGCATCGAGTGCGGCGTAGAGCACTACAAATGGGAAGAGGACGACGATCCGGACACCGAGCATCGGAAGGCTTCTCCTCGCTGTCCATTAGTACGCAACCGCTCCAGGACAAGAGGTTTCAAGAATATATAAAGAAAAAGTAATTTGTAATTTTAGTTCAATAAATGTATAAACAAAATAATGTCTTTTCCATTCAGAATCTGTATAGATCCCTAGAACTATAAGTTTTAAACCTTTAGATGTAAACAAGGGAACGAAGGCGAGGTGTTGAGTAAAACAGGTTTATGGAATTATAAGGCTAAAGAAATGATGACTCAAAAACCCTTCTTACTGAAGTACGTAAGTTTGTCATTGCTTTAGTAATTTTATTAATGCACGAATTCCAGTTACGTCTTGAGACGTATCCCGCTCCCCTAAGCGGTGCAGGAGCGGCGCCGCTCCTGCGCCGCTCCCCTAAGCGGCGCAGAAGCGGTACCGCTAGCGGCGTCGAAGGTCGTATTTAATTTTTGACAATGTAAATTACGCTGAAATCGATGAATGTTATTTTCATGCCAAACAGTTCGGTAGCGTATCCGATTTGTTTGCAAACATACCGCTCGGGATCGAATCATCGTACCGTCACTTTTAAAGGTACTAGGTATTATGAATATAATGAATTTAGTAAAAAAGTTAATAAGATGAGTTAAAATACACTCGATGTTGTCAGTATAAATTGTTACATGGACGTGTTGATGAATAGTTTGAGAGATCTTCTATTAATATTTAATGTCAGTCCGCTTAAATCAAAATAAATGTTATATTGGTAATCATGCTTCATTCATCACGTACGTCACAGGTCGGGGTCTTATAAGATAGATCGATAGCGTAAAGATTATTTCATTCGAGCTCAAATGAGCGTATTATCCTATTTAAATAAAGTTGTTGAGTAGCAGTCATAATGTGTGTCTTCAGCACGGAAGACTCTATAAAGATGTCTAAGTTGAATTCAGAGGAATATCGATTTAGAACGTTTGACGGTTGGACAAGCAGCTTCGCGAGTCCGTCGGATTTGGCAGCCGCCGGTTTCTACTATACAAAACAAGACGATTTAGTACGTTGCGCATTTTGTCAGGTGGAACTTTGCTATTGGGTGGATGGAGACAATCCAATGAATGAACACTTTCGGTGGTCACCAAACTGCAGTTTTCTCCAAAATATACCGATTGAAAATGATAAAAAAAACATCAGAACAGTGTTAAGACGTTTGTGGAACACGTCTTAGTTAATTTATATTAATATGTCATAATTACTAATTATGACATAATTAGTTTATTATTTATTTTGTAAATCTTTTAGTTGTAATAAATACTTGTAATTTTAAACTTTAGTGTATTACTTATTTAATTATCTAGATCCCGAAACGGACCTTAGCGATAAGTATCACAATATGGATAAAATACTAATTGTTTAAATGCCTGTACAAACTGTTTGTACCTACTGTGCAAACATATAGGCAGTAATGCGAAAATAATTTTCTAAATTGCATTACGTGATCATGAGCTAATCATTACTAATGGATTGAATCCGAAACAAGGTAAACAGTAATGCGATTATTGAATTTACACAATATTATGTACTATAGGGGAGGTTAATACACATGTACATTGGCTAACAAGTAGACCCATGTATAAATGTGAACAGAATGGAATTAATATAATCCATCTGTTAATCCTATTAAACATAATCGGTATTATAAATTGAACAATAATAAAATTCCTTATCAGCATTAATACACAATGGAGATTTCAGTTCGGTCAATAATTTAGCAGGAACAAGAAGGATAAATCTTGTATTGACCCACCACTCATTTGCAAACCTCGAAGTTTCCAGAACAACAGAGTCTCTCTTAATCTCTCCATGTGCCTTGTTAGGTCACCATAACATTGGTTATCAACAAGGCGTACTATTCAATATTCTTTGTTATAGAACACTGTTTCCTAAACGGTGGTCCGCGGACTAAAGGTGGTCCGTGAGAGCCTTCGGGGTGGTCCGTGAGAGTCTGGTGACTACTTATAAAAAAGTAATATTTTCCCGTGATTAAATCAAAGTTACGATTTTCATTGAACAAGATTAAGTAAATACATTAAAGATTCAGATTAAGTAAAGGTAGAAGAGTTGTGGTGTAAGAAAGCCCTGGGCTTCCCCAAGATTCGGCAAGTAGCTTTGCGGTATCTTATGATTTTTTTCAACCACTTATTTGTGTGAGCTGGGGTTTTCTAGTTTATTGTTAATTAAAAACAAAAAACGAAATTAGCTAAGTGTAAGCAGTGATTTGAGAGTAGTTCTTAGCAAGCAAGAGCCTAAAACCTAGAATTCCTCAGCTAGCCAGAAATATTCGTGCACAAAAGTCGCATTGAAATTTTCATTTCATTTTTTAATTTTCATTGTTATTTTCGACTAAGTAAATTCTGTATTCCTTATTTTATTAAAAGACAATTACAATTAAAATATTTTCACTTTTTGTGATGTACAATGTACCCTACTTTATGAAAATAACAATTATATGTTTGTAATAATAGTTTCTTAATTAATAATAATAGTTTGTTTCTGAAAATTTGTTTTATTTAATCACCTTTTAATTTGGTTACAACTGATAAGATATATGCAATAATATAATGGGTGGTCCGTGGTAGTTCACTTTCAGGCTGAGTGGTCCGCAGACCATTGCGGGTTGGTTGATAATTTTTGCCTAGATAAAAATTCGCTATTATTGTTTTCTGATTACTGATTATTGTAATTATTGTTGTCTAGATTAAAATTCGCTATTATTGTTGTCTGAATATTGATTTTTGAGATAATTTTTGTCTAGATAAAAATTCGCTATTATTGTTTTCTGATTCCAGATTATTGTAATTATTGTTGTCTAGATTAACATTCGCTACTATTGTTGTCTGATTATTGATTATTGTGATTATTTTTGTCTAGATAAAAATTCGCTGTTATTGTTGTCTTATTACTGATTTCTGTTGTCTGAACGGTAGGTAGCCGAGTGTGTAAAGTGGTCAGTATAACTTCATTTTTTGATATTAACATACGAAAAACCGTGAGTTCGAATCCCACACACACTATTAAAATTTTTTTAAATTTTCTTTTGCAAAATAATTTTATTAAAATTATTATACATAAATTTTAACTTAAATAGAAAATTTTTTTCAAGTTAATTAGTTAAATTAAAAATTGCAATCATGATTTCTTATGTTTTTCATTATTTAATTAATAACAAGCAATGATCAAATTAACAAAAAAATAAATAAATAAAAAATAAGAAAAGTTTTAATAAGTTAGGGACTCGAACTCACGTCCTCTCATACTGTAATATCAAAAATGAAAATTAACTGACCACTTTACACGCTCTGCCAATGTTCAGACAACAATCGAAACGAAATTTTTTCTTATTTAAGCGCTATGTCAAAATTGAATAACATTTTTGTCTTTACTTACAAATAATTAAATTATTCGCAATTAAAATCTGTTGTAGACTCATTTTTATTCTGTTTCCTAAAGAATCGGATAAAATAAAAGTAAGATTACACCCTTGTAATATACGATATTTTTCGCCAGTACATTGTCCAATGTTAATTTCCCTATACGTCAGATTTGTTGGGAAGCACGGTATGTTAGACCTAATATTAATAACTATTTTACTTTTACATTTAAATAATAATTTATATTTACCTACTAATTTTGTTTAAATAAATCTCTTCATGTTATAAGGGATATTGATGGTTTTGACTGAAAATTTTGATTTTCGGTTTTTTGTTTTTCCTATAACCGACAGGTGGAGAATTAATTGCACTCAATCTGCTAATTCCAAGGCTACAACAAATAGTTCTGTTTTTTATCACATGTTCAGCCAATTATATGACTGAAGCATTTAAGAACAGAAGAGAAAGAAGTGTAAAAGACACTAGTCACAGTTATCTCCTCTGAAAGTAATGAATTTCATTACACAGCCATATCCTTTGGTGAATAAAGTAAAGGTGTCATTTGCAGGGTGGAAAGAAGATGCTTTTCGGAGGGCCTGGCATGCTGATAAGCATATTCTTACTTTTCCACTCAGTGTGGAAGGCAATTGTAAACCCCCTTACTAATTTATATATTGTAATATATTGGGGTAATTTATTGATCAATTTTCTCCCCGCATAAATGGGTTTTTTCCTGACACTGTTCAACTAAACGTAAGATAATCTAAAACAAAAGCGTTTTTTCAAATATTTTACAGCGATTAGAATCGTAGGTGAATTATTATCTAAGGTAGGTAGTATTCTGGTTCAGTTACTGAAGTTAACCTAAAATTGTCTGTCTGTTCAGTTATTTGGTTGTGACAACAACTATTGTCAAAAGTCGACAAGAGGAGATGGTAGAAGTTCTTTGTACATGGGTGACTTAGTTGCGCGGATCGATCAAATTTGAGCGGTTACATGAGCTCACCCTTGTATTCTTTCACACTGGAGCTAGCAGTTTTCACTGAAGTCATATGATAAAGAAGATCACGATTGAAAGCGTTTCAATCACGCTTCCCACGAAAAAAAGGATTACGCTTGAAGAAATCAACTTTCTTCAAGAAGATTACTTAATCAAAGGCGTTTTAAACGTCCTCACGGTATACTCGGTTTCGCTGTTGTACATTGTCTTGTGAAGTAAATCACATCAGTTCTCCTCCTCCTCTTCCACCTCCTCCTCCTCCTCCTCCACCTCATCATCCTCTTCCACCACCTCCTCCTTCTCCTCCACATCATCATCCTCCTCCTCCCTCTCCTCCTTCTCCTTCCTTCTTTCAATGCTTATCCACTAGTGGATGTTAGCAATCACTTCCAACGTCTCTTCTCTGTTCCTTGCCGTGTGTATACGGTCTCCCACAGTTCTCTGTCCCGTCCAATGCTTGACATTACGAAGCCACGACAATTTCTGCCTTCCAGTTCCCTTCCTACCCTCGAGATCTTTCCTTCATTATCAGCTGTAGGAGTTGATATTTTGGATTACGCATTATGTGTCCTTCATTTGCGGTTTTCCTTCATTTGATGTGGGTCAGCAGTTCTCGATCTCTTCCCATCATCCATAGAACTTCTTGATTCAAATTCAGTTACTTTTGATCTTTCTAGCTCTCTGTGTAAAATAGAAGAAAAAAAATCTGGTGTGAAACACTCACACGACTTTCTCTTGCCAATGCAAATAATTAACAATATACCAAACATTAGAAATAAACGAAAAACTAACCTTAACAAACATAACCTAATTTTAATCATGAGGGAAAGACGCAAAATGAAAATCTACCTCAGTGTGGCTTAAAAATACGGATAATCACTCTTTCACGTTAAACTAGGCTCTGTAGAGAAAAATGCTCTGAACAAAAGTTGTAGATCTTTTAATTTTCTATAGATTTTATTATATAGCCTACACTTTTGTCTTAAAATGCATACTAAGGCCGAAATCTGAAAAAAAAAATTTTTTTACACGTTTTTGTGAGAAAAAACAGAAAATTGCTAATTACTGCTAAACTAAGCGTTATACAAAAAGTGTTTAAAATAAAAGTTATATGATTTTAAATTCTCTACAACTGTAATTATATACATTTTTGCAGTAAAATGCATAATAAAGCCGCAATCTTAATAAAACAATTTTTTTACGTGAAAACAGTCTCACCAAGAATTTCAGCAAACATGGCGCCTATCTACCTTGTAGAGCAAAAAAATTAAGTAAATGAGGCGATTTTTAAAAAAATCGTAGGACCAGTTGAAAAAAATCGCAAAAAAGTGAAAAATTACACGAATAAACTACTACTTCCGGTTGACCGATTTTGATGAAAATGTTCGTGTCGGGTCCGGTAGTGGTATGTAACTTAAGTTTTAAGTTTCAAGTTCGTACGATGTTCCGTTCTTGAGATATTCTGTTCACACACACACACACACCTACAGACCAATCGCTAAAAACATGTTTTTGGGTTCAGGGAACCTGAAAACGTGTAGATCCGGTGAAAACTCGATTTCAAAAAAATCGACATGAAAACAATACTTTCCTTCCTATGTATTCATATAGGCAAGAGAAAGTAAAAATTGTATCAAAAATATATAATTAAATTATTTGATTAACACTTTCATTAAAAATATAACTATTAAACTTTTTCTTTATTCACTTTTAAATGTAAAGAAATTTTCAGCTTTGTTATTTTTAATGATGCCATCTTGTTAGAGCGTCTTCTTTTGTACTAAATGTTTACTCCTAATTACTTAAAAATGAACTGTAACGGGCATTGTTTTAAAGTACTCCTATAAAATCAAAGACAAAAATTTAAGCAAAATTCTTTTACTGAAAGTAATATCACATTACTACTACTTGATAATGAAACTAACTAATAAAACGTTTCATACCCGTCTGTTACTTATGCAAAGTATTTCATTATTAATATAGGGTGATTCAAAAAGAGCGCCGGTTTTGATATATCAAATTAAGGGATTTATTTTATTGAAAAACTGAAAATAAATACATCAACAAGTTCATCTTACCTTCCGATTTGATGCATGAAAAATGATGTCATGCATGTGTCCTCCTCTACTGCGCTGGCACGCATCAACTCTGTCCATGAAATTGGATATTACTGCACGACAAGTTTCGACTTCCATTTGCCCGATAACCCGTCGAATTTCCTCCTTCAAACCGGCCGTTTATATACGGCTCCTTTAATACGGCAGTTCTGTTTATTAACAAAACCGTTTAAATGGAAGTGCGCCTCATCACTGAAAATGATTTTGTTTGCGAAGGTGTCATCATCCTGCCGTTTTCTCAATACCCAGTCAACAAACTGTCGTCTCTTCTGGTGGTCTGCCACTTTCAAATGTTGCGTCAACTAAATTTTATACGGGTGATATTGGAGATCGTACCGAAGAATTTTCCGTACAGAAGAACATCGTAAACCCAATTGTTGAGAACGGCGACGTATTGATTTTGCTGGGCTAACAACCACACTGGCATGAACCAACGCAACGTTCTGCTCAGTTCGGCCAGAACGACGACGTCCAGAACTTTTAAGGTCGACTGTTGAACCCGTCTCAAAAAACTTTTTCATGAGCCTGCGAACTGTTGATTCATTCGGTGCTTCATTACGTCCTAGAGTACCGCGAAGTCGCCTGACAGTAGCCGCATAACTCTCTCCACTCTGGTAAAATGTTTTGACGATTAACACTCGTTGTGCAATAGTAAACTTCTCCATGGTTAGACACAGACTGCGAGAGTACTACACTGCGAACAAGAGAAACTACAACTGAATCTTCAATCGGAATGTTCTCCGAAATAGAAATGAGGTCTAACAATGTTGCCAACCGATAAACAAAAATTTACCAGCCGTTTAAAAACCGGCGCTCTTTTTGAATCACCCGTTATTAATTATAATTATAATTCATTATTTAAGAAATTACAATTTTATAATTTACATTTAATTATTTGATACGTACACATTCATATATTAACTCACTCATTAGATTTTTCGATGAGGTGGAAATTGACTTATCCAGTTGCGGTTAAACAATCATGGGAGGAGAAGGAGAAGAAGGAGGAAGAGCAGAAGCAGAAAGATAAGGAGGAAAAGAAGAAATGAAGACAAGAAACGAGAAAGTAAATTGAGAAGGAGAAGGAGAAGGAGGAGCAGGAAGAAGAGGAGAAGAAGATGAAGTAAATTGAGAAGGAGAAGGAAATAACAGATTATAGAGAGAAGAAAATGTAGAGGGGGAGGAGGAGAGGTGGTGGTGTAGGAGGAGGAGATAATTGAGAAGGAGAAGGCGATGGAAGAAGAATATACAGAAGAAGATGGAGGAGGAGGAGGAGGAGAAGAAAATAGATTTTAAGTTTTGTTACTCGCTAGTCTGCATCCATAAGGTCGCACTCACTCGATCGGCCTATTTACATCCAGCTGATGTATAAGTCATGTTCACTCTTGTTGCTGTATTCGACTTTTCACGCTAATTATTCTCTCTTTGTTTTTCCTGTATTTTTCACCCTCGCTTCTTGTGACGTCCACTCCTTTCAGTGTGTCGTTCTTCTCCCAGTCTCCTTCCGTCTCTCGTTTCAGCATGCCCACTTAAAAGTAACGCTAGTGACTTTACGATTCATGCGGTGTATTGTGTATGAACTTTCAACCCAGCTTTGTTCTAGATTTTTGGGTACCTCATGTTTCCAGCACGGACTTAAAGGAGCAATGCCGTTTACTTTCATTATTTTATGTGTTCATCGTGTACAATGTAAGGAGTTTGAATGGACGTTTATTTGTAGGCACGAATTGTGTTATTTGTAACTCCAAGCTGGAAATTTAAGTACTAACCTTACCGATTTATTCCCTGTTAATTATTGTTTTCCCCATTTCACAAACTTCCTCTGGGCTTCAGAAAACTGTGATGGTTTGGAAATCCCGGTTTATATCGGTTGCAATTTCATTTGTTTTTAAATGTCACTCTCAAAGGATAATATCCCTTACAATAGAGGAGAAGAGTGAAAGAAGAGAAGAAGATGGAAGAAGAAGATAGAGGCGGAAGAAGAGCTTTGATGAGACGAGCTTTCCAACTTCTAAACAGCATATTATTGAGTTTGAAGTTGGTACAAACCAGAAGGTCAAATTCATACCATTTTTATGATCATAAACCAAAATATTAAGTTTTTCACAATTTTAAGAAGGTTTAATTTATTGAATATAGTAGTGAAAATTTTTAATTTAACAAATATTAACGGGTCTACATTAGGGTCCCTGAACTTTTAGTAAAATTTTAAAATTTTCCAACTTTTTATTTATACCTAAAAATGAATCTCGTGTTTGTGGCAGTTATTTTAAATTAAAATTTATATAACTAATAAAAGTATAAAACAAAACTTTTCCAATTTTCTTTCTAAATATTTTTCTTGAGTAATTTTATATATTATTTTCAAGGACGCTTTTATTATTTAGTAAACACAACCATTTTGATAAAGATGTGTATTGCTGAAACTGCTAAATAGAAGTAAAAGTTTTAATATAAAAAATATTAATAAAAAACTTGAGAAAACTTTCATTTAGAGAAACTAAAAGAAAACAAAACTCTTGTTATTATGTGTTATTAAAATATATCAGATTTCCGCTGTGGAGCAGTCGTAGTATGCAAGACTGCAAATAAAACGTTTCATCGTCATTAAATGAACTGCTTTTTCTTTATTAATTTGTCTCGTTAATTATTAAACGTATCTCGTAAAAAAAATGTAATTTACAGAAATACAGACACATCGTTCCAAATGGAATACGTCGGAACAGCAAAACACACATAAAATACGGTGGTTCGAAAAGTAACCTCCGTTTGGCTGTATATAAAAAAACTTTAAAAAAATATTTTATTGAAGGCTTCATTTTTGTCATCAGTCTCTCGACTGGTTTGATGCATTTTTCCAAGCTGTTCTATCTTGCGAAAGAAGTTTCATATTTACATACCTCTAACACTTTACTTTTTTCGTAATTTGCTTTGAGTATTCTAATCTTTGCCTCCCCTACAATTCACTCCGTCAATATTACTCCCCATAATTGATGGAGGAATACCTGGATGTCTTAAGATATTCCCCACTAGCCTATCCATTCTTCTGATAACATGTTTCTACATAAATTTTCTTTAAACCACTCGTCTATGAGCATCTAAATTACTTATTTTGTCCACCCACTTAATCTTCAATATTTTTCTATAATACCACATTATAAAAGCTTCTATCCTCTTCCTTTCCACAGCCCCTATCACCCACGTTTCACTCCCATACAATGAACATCCATACAACCAATAAAATTTAAGCATTTATCACAGCGTTTCACTAATTTACAAACTCGTTTTTCATAAAATTGAGCCGTCTCGGCACGTAGCCAATCGAGTTTCACGACATTTTGAAGTTCGTCGTCTCATCAAAGTTATGTAAGACACCCAAGTTATCTGGTGACGAAACATAGGTGCCTTTTTTTACTATCGCTTGCCTGTATGAATATATAGAATGGAAAGTATTGTTTTCATGTCGATTTTTCGAAATCCAGTTTTCACCGGATCTACACGTTTTTAGACCCCCTGAACCCAAAAAACATGTTTTTAGCGATTGGTCTGTGTGTGTGTGTGTGAACAGAATATCTCAAGAACAGAACATCGTAAGAACTTTAAACTTGAAACTTAAGTTACATACCACTACCAGACCCGACACGAACATTTTCATCAAAATCGGTCAACCGGAAGTAGTAGTTTATTCGTATAATTTTTCACGTTTTTGCAATTTTCTCAAAAACTGGTCCTACGATTAATTTTAAAATCGCCTGGTTTACTTAATATTTTATTCTCTACAAGGTAAGGTAGGCGTCATGTTTGCTGAAATTCTGGGTGAGGCTGTTTCACGTAAAACATAATTTTTTAATATTACGGCTTTAATATGCAATTTAGCGCAAAAACTTATATAATAAAAGTTGTAGAGAATTTAAAATTCTATAACTTTAATTTCAAACATTTTTTTGTATAACGCTTAGTTTAGCAGTAATTAGCGATTTTCTGTTTTTTTTCTCACGAAAACGTGTGAAAAGTCGATTTTTTAAAGATTTCAGCCTTAGTATGCATTTTACGACAAAAGTGTATTATTTAATTTTATAGGAAATTAAAAGATCTACAATTTTTATTTAAAGCATTTTTCTCTACAGAGCCTAGCTTAATGTGAAAGAGTGATTTTCCGTATTTTTAAGCCAAACTGAGGTCAATTTTCATTTTGCGTCTTTTATATAAATGATTAAAATTAGGTTATGTTTATTGAGGTTAGTTTTTCGTTTATTTCTAATGTTTTATTACTAATGTTAGTAGGTGTATGTAGTAGGTATGGTGTATGTAGTAGGTGTATGTAGTAGTGTATGTACTAGTATGTAGTAGGTTTATTGTTAATTGTTTACATTGGCAAGAGAAAGTCGTGTGAGTGTTTCACACCAGATTTTTTTTTTTTTTGGTTTAGCGTCCGAGTGTTTTGCAATTACTGCTAATGCAGACGGTTGGTAGATGAAAATGAGTGATGAAAAAATGCCAGACCTGACCGGGAATCGAACCCGGTACCCCGGCATAGAAGCCAGTTGCTCTAACCACTATACCAACGGGCTGACCCAAATCGCGGTATGCTGACATTCGGTGATGTATTTTTGCTTGACAACGCTCGTCCTTACGGAGCTCAAAAAATTTAAAAGCTTTTCAAGGAATTCAAATAGGACGTGTTTGATCATTTTCCTTGCAGCCCCGACTTGGCGCCAAGTGATTTTTATCTCTTCAATCTCATGAAGAAGTGGTTTGAGTCGCAGCAGTTTGATGATGAAGACGAACTTCAAATGAAAGGGGGTTGGTAGCTGAATTTCATGAAGGAATTTGTAAATTAGTAAAACGTTACGACAAATGCTTAAATTTTAATGGTGACGCGCCGCTTCCGTGTCTCGCATCACAGGGGTAGGTGGATCAGAATACATAAGCGGGTCAGAACCATAAAAGTACGGGCGCTGCGCGCCCGCACTTTGTCATAGGGTGAAGTTCGGCCGCCAAAGGGGTTAGGTGGATCAGAATACATAACCGGTCAGAGGGGTAGGTGGATCAGAATACATAAGCGGTTTTATGTTACGTTAACGTTTGAAGTTTATAATTTGAAGGTTTAAAGGTTTAAAATGTGAGGTTCAAAAGTGTCCGTTTGCTTTTATAGTTTGCTGTTTGAAGATTGAGAGTCAGAAGTTTCAAGTTGTTAAGGATTTCACTCTGAGAGTTTCTTTTAATTTTGCCAAAGTTTCCGGGTCATCCCCTTCTCTAAAATTAATCTTATTTGTTTTGAATGGGCTCTTCCGTTTGTCGTTCACATTTCTCTATGTAATGAAGAAATAAAAAATGCACTAAATTTCCGGTTTACCCAGTATTGGTCAGGGTTACATAAAAAATATTACAGGGCTTTAGGTTAAAGTCGACTGCCGCATTTTAATGGTGATTACATTGAAAAATAGTAAAAAGTTGTAAATTTAGGATGTTAATATTAAAATATTTTTTCTATTCAAGATTTTTATTTACAGCCAAACGGAAGTTAGTTTCCGAAACACCCTATTATCATTTTCAAATTTACAAATACAGCCTGTCTGTAACTTGATGGCTTCCGGCAGAGAGAAGAAATATGCAGATTGTAAAACCATTTCAGAAAAACGTACATCTAATTTTTTTTAAGTAACTAAAACTTGTCGGAATGATGTATTTTTATAAAATAAAGTATTCCGCATCTTTTTTGTTCCATAAAATTATTTCGAAAAACATACGCTTAATAAGATAATTTATAATATTAAGTGAAAGTTTTGTTGTTGAAGAAAAAATTGTATATTTTTCAAATACATCGTCATTGTTCAACAACTATTACACGAATTAACATAATATATGGCAGGTTTGTTCTGTAATAATTATGGAAAATGATGTTGCAAAATAAATTTAACAGAAAATCATTACTTTTTAAGTTACAAGTTTTTTCTTCAAAAACAAAATTTCATTATCTACTACTACATTATCATCTCATTAAGCGTGTTTTTAGAAATAATTTTATAGAGCTTAATAATTTTTTGTTTTATAAAAATATGTCATTTTTGACAAGTTTTAGTTACTTAAAAAAATTAGAAATGTTTTCTGAAATGGTTTAACAATCAGCATATTGCTCTCTCTCTCTCTCTCACTCTCTCTCTCTCTCTCTCTCTCTCTCTCTCTCTCTCTCTCTCTCTCTCTCTCTCTGTCAGAGGCCATCAAGTTACAGTCAGGCAGTACATATCAATAGGTGATTATTTCCTTTCCATAAATGTAACTTGAAGGTTTGGGAAGTCCCGAAGATAAATTAGACACGAACGTTATATATCACGTTTGATTTTCCTTTCAGAATTGAAATCATGTATCGACCGAAGGGCATTCAAGATCCTGTTACTTAAATAATAATTGAAACATGGTTCATGTATACAACGGATACATGTGTCAACGAGATAAGTCACATTCGAATTGAACAGTTATCTTACATGAAATCGCCCCAACGCTTCAAGTAGTCTTATTCCTAACCTAAGAGAGCTGAATTGAATTACTGATTTATTGTTTTTCCTGTTTCAGTCAATACTTTACTTTTCTAGGTAACGCTCTATGAATAGGTACACGAGGGGTACCCAAAAGAAACAGAATTATTTTTCAAAAGCTATTTTTTCATTTTGTTTACAAAACAACCTTATCCCCTTAAAAATACTCTCTATTACAACTGTTACGTTTATCCCGCCGTTGCTTCCACTGTTTAAAACATTTTTTATAGTCATCTTTAGAAATGGCTGACAGCTACTCCCTCGTTTTTTTCTTGACCACTTCAATGTTGTCAAATCTGTGTCCTTTAATTTCCCTTTTCATGCGTGGAAATAAGAAAAAGTCGCACGGAGCCAGGTCAGGCGAGTAAGGTGCGTGGGGCAGCGGAACCAGCCATTTTTAGTCAAAAAATCTTTTACCGAGATAGCTATGTGTGCATGAGCATTGTCGTGGTGGAAAAACCAGTCTCCTATCTGCCACAAATCGGATCATTTTTGATGAACACTGTTACGCAATCTTCTTAAAACTTCCAAATTGTCAGTCGATGGTCTGAGAGCACACATGCTCTCGAATTTTTTGAACATTTTCGTCGATTCGGGCACTTGATGAACGCTCAAAACGAGGTTTGTCATCAATCGAAATGTCACCATTTTTAAACTGAGAAAACTACTCGTATAGGCTACTTCAGATTTTCCCATAGCGTCATCTTAGTAAGTTGTTTTCAACATTAAAACCGTTTCAGCAGCACTTTTACCGAGTAGAAAATAAAATTTCACAGCTACACACGTTCACTTAAACTTGCCATCATAAAAAACAAAACAGCGCTGGCAAAAAAAATCACTGCAGATGAATATTTAACTCGCAATGAGCCCACGGCAATGCTATTCCGGTTACTTTTGGGTGCCCCTTCGTACATACCGATTTTCACAATTAAAGTTCTTCGGGAAGAACGGAACAGATACAAATTTTATTGACAAATAGGTAGAACTTTGCCCACAACAGACAGGCGGAGTGACAAATAATTATTTACACTCAATCTGTTCTTTGCAAGGCTAAAGTAAATAGTTCTGTTTTTTATCAAATGGTCAGCCAAAATGACTGAATAATTTTAAAACAGAAGAGCTAGAGGTGAAAACACACTAATCAGAGTTATCTCCTCTGAAATAATAAATTTCATTATACAGCCACACCTTGTGGTGAATAAGTGAAGGTGTCATTTGCAGAGTGGAAAATACGTGATTTTCAGAGGGCCCGGCATGCTGATAAGCGTACTTTTCCGCTCAGTGAGGAAGGCAATTATATAACCCCTCACTCCTTTTTTTACTTAGTAAAACCTCTCCAGGTTCAAACCAGCCTTTTGGCTGATGACTTAGACAACAGATAGAACTGTGTTTTGACAATAGCACTGAAATTTTATTCAATTGTCCCTCTGAAACAGGGTGGGAAAGGTTTGTATTATGTTACTATAACTATAAATTATTTCTCTATTTTATTGGTAGAAACTTTTACTTTCTCTTGCCTATATGATTATATAGGCAGGAAAGTATTGTTTTCATGTCGATTTTTCGAAATCGAGTTTTCACCGGATCTTCACCTTTTGAGACCCCCTGAACCCAGAAACATGTTTTTAGCGATTGGTCTGTGTGTATGTGTGTACAAAACATCTCAGAACGGAACATCGTACGAACTTGAAACTTGAGTTACACACCACTAGAGGACCCGACACGAACATTTTCATCAAAATCGGTCAACCGGAAGTTTATTCGTGTAATTTTTCACTTTTTACGATTTTCTCAAAAACTTTTTCTCACAACGTGTGAAAAATCAATTTTTTTAGATTTCGGCCTGAGTATGAATTTTACGACAAAAGTACATTCAATCATATATATAGGATATTAAAAGATCTACTACTTTTATTTAGAGCATTTTTCTTTACAGAGCCTAGTTTAGCGTGAAAAAGTGATTTTCTATATTTTTAAGCCAAACAGAAGTTGATTTTCATTTCTTGCGTCTTTCACTTATGATTAAAATTAGGTTATGTTTATTGGGCTTAGTTTTTTTGTTTATTTCTAATGTTAGGTTATATTGTTAATTATTTGCATTGGCAAGAGAAAGTTGTGTGAGTGTTTCACACCAGATTTTAAAAATTGTCATTTATCACTTTTTGTCCGTCACACCCAGATGTGAGAAACTACAGATGATAGCAAGAAATCGTTTCCGGATTCGTAATCTACACAGAGTTAGTGGGCATAGATGTTAGTGGGTTAGCTAAGGTCATCAACCGATAGGTTGGTTTGAACCTGTAGAGGTTTTACTTAGTAAAACGAGGAGTGAAGTGGTTTACCATTGCCTTCCTCACTGAGTGGAAAAGTACGCTTATCAGCATGCCGGGCCCTCTGATAAGCACATATTTTCCACTCTGTAAATGACACCTTTACTTCATTCACCACAGGGTCTGGCTGTATAATGAAATTCATTACTTTCAGAGGAGATAGCTCTGATTAGTGCCTTTTACACCTCTACCTCTTCTGTTCTTAAATGATTCAGTCATTTAATTAGCTGAACATGTGATAAGAAACAGAACTATTTATTTTAGCCCTACAAAGAACAGATTGACTAAATAATTTGACACCCAACCTGTCTGTTAGAGGCTCTTATACTTGTTATGGACCAAAAAAAAAAAGTATATATAGTAATGTAAATCTATTAATTTGAATCCGATTTAGTTTCTAGAATTTATTTTTGACGTTATCTTGTTGAAGATTTATTTCAATAAACTATAAATTAATAGGTCAACTAATTTACTGGAAATGTCAGGAGCATTTACAGCGTCAGTTAGAAATCTAATGCAACGAGATGAAACGATTTATTCAGTTCAACATATAAAACGAGTACGTTACAAGTGTTTGATAAAGTGCACTTCACCTAAAAACTTGTATAAAACAATTTTGTTGTTGAAGTGCTTTTCTACAGACATGACACTTTGGATTATAGTACTTCTCATCTGAAAAATCTCAGGTCACTGATGACCTGAGATGTTGATATGACGTCATATTTTATCAAAAGTCGGCAACCCGCACTAAGTTTCATCTGCAAGCGTTATTACAATTTAATTTTTTTTTTTTTTTTGCTTGCGAAGTGGAACTTTCACACACGCACACGCGCCCGCGCCCGCGACCGCCCGCCTGAAAATTTTAACAAATCAAAATTTAAAAATTTTCATTTTTTAAATGAAAATTTTAGATTTTCATTTCAGTTCCCCAAATTTTCGTGTTCAAAATGTTGTTAAGTTATTTTTACTTTCTCTTGCCTGTATGAATATAGCCTATAGGAAGGAAAGTGTTGTTTTCATATTGATTTTTCGAAATCGAGATTTCACCGAATCTACACGTTTTCAGACCCCTTGAAACCAAAAACCATGTTTTTAGCGATTGGTCTGTATGTGTGTGTGTGTGTGTGTGTGTGTGTGTGTGTGTGTGTGTGTGTGTGTGTGTGTGTGTGTGTGTGTGTGTGTGTGCGCGCGTGCGTGCGTGCGTGCGTGCGTGTGTGTGTGTGTGTGTGTGCGTGTGTGTGTGAACAGAATATCTTAAGAACGGACATCGTAAGAACTTGAAACTTACGTTAGATACCACAGCCGGACCCAACTCGAACATTTTCATCAAAATCGGTCAACCGGAAGTAGTAGTTTATTCATGTAATTTTTCACTTTTTTGCGATTTTCTCAAAAACTGGTCCTACGATTTTTTTAAAAGTCGCCTGGTTTACTAAATTTTTTTATGTTTTAAAAAATAGGGTAGGCGTCATGTCTGCTGGAATTCTTGGAGAAGCAGTTTTCACGTAAAATAATTGTTTTTTTAAGACTGCGGTTTAATATGCATTTAGCGCAAAATAAATATAATAAAAAATGTAGAGAATTTAAAATCCTACAACTTAAATTTCAAACATTTTTTCGTATAGGTAATGCTTAGTTTAGCGGTAATTAACGATTTTCAGTTTTCTCTCACGAAAACGTGTGAAAAATCGATTTTTTTTAGATTTCGGCCTTAGTATCCATTTTACGACAATAGCGTATATAATTAAATTTATAGGAAATTAAAAGATCTACAACTTCTATTGGAAGCATTTTTCTCTACAGAACCTATTTTAGCGTGAAAGAATGATTTTCCGTATTTTTAAGCCAAACTGAAGTCGATTTTCATTTCGCGTCTTTGACTCATGATTAAAATTAGGTTATGTTTATTGCGGTTACGTTTTTTGTTTATTTCTAATGTTTTATTATTAATGTTAGGTTATATTTTTAATTATTCGCATTGGCAAGAGAGATTTGTGCGAGTGTTTCACACCAGATTTTGTATTATAAAATGTAATTTGTTATTTTAATGTCAGATCGGTTGTCAGATGGGTGCCCTAATGTATACTAGGGATATCTTTTGGATTGAAATTCAAATCTGTCCTTGTAAGGGCTTAACACTAACAAACAAAACGTGCACTAACACAAGGGTAGGTTATTTTGGGATATTGTTTAGAATATATTACCTTAGATCGTTCGTCAGACATTTGAATTATTCAGTATGACCCTTAGAAGACAGGAGAAGGGAAGTTCCAAAATCCAATAAAATAGAGTTTGTCATTACTGGACACTTTCTTTTCAGTATTCAAATATACTTTTTATAAGTAATTTGTCCATAATACGAGTATAATGTATAATTATTATCAATATTTTTTTTTATTTTTACTTTCTCTTGCCTATATAAATATATAGGAAGGAAAGTATTGTTTTCATGTCGATTTTTCAAAATCGAGTTTTCACCGGATTTACACGTTTTCAGACCACCTGAACCCAAAAAACTTTTTTTTTTTAGCGATTTTCGACCTTAATATGCATTTTAAAGCAAAAGTGTGTACAATAAAAGTTGTAGACAATTAAAAAATCTACAACTTTTATTTCAAACATCTGTTTGTATAACGCTTAGTTTAGCGGTGATTAGTGATTTAGTGATTTTTTTCATGAAAATGTGTAAACAAATGGATTTTTTACGATTTCGGCCTTAGTAGGCCTATGCATTTTACGAACAAAGTGTATAAAATAAAATTTTTGGAAACTAAAATATCAGAAACTTTTATTTCATGCGTTTTTCACTATAGAGCCTAGTTTAGCGTGAAAGATTGATATTCCGTATTATTAAGCCAAACTAAGGTTGGTTTTTATTTTGCATCATTCACTCATGATTAAAATTAGGTTATGGTTTTTTAAGTTAGTTTTTTGTTTATATCTAATGTTTTATTACTAATATTAGGTTATATTGTTCATTATTTGCATTGGCAAGAGAAAGTTGTGTGAATGTTTCACACCAGATTTTTTTTTTTAATTTACATGTTGTTTAGGTCAACAGCCGAAAGGTTGGTTTGAATCTCTAGAGGTTTTACTAAATAAAAACAAGATTGAGGTGGCCTTCCTCACTGAGTTGAAAAAGTATGCTTATCAGCACGCCAGGCCCTCCGAAAAGCACCCACTTTCCACCCTCCAAATGACACCTTCACTTCATTTACCACAGAGTCTGGCTGTATTGAAATTAATTACTCTCAGAGGAGACAACTCTGATTAGTGTCTTTTACACCTTTACCTCTTCTGTACTTAAATGATTCAGTCATTTAATTGGCTGACCATGTGATAAGAAACATAACTATTTTTTTAGCCCTGCAACGAACAGATTGAGTGTGAATAATTTGACACTCCAACTGCCTGTTATGGGCAATAATTGTACATAAAATGTATTAAAAAAAAATTATTTTATGAACCAACTCCGTGCTGTAAGTTGTATTCTTAGAGCAATAAAGATTTATATTCTTCTATAACATCATACGTTTGTAAAATACGAAAGATAAACTTAAAGATTAGCGTGAAAAAGTTTTTTTCTAGTAGGTCTACTGTTCACTCTTATGTAAACGCATAAAAATCAAACACCAGAAAAATTCCCATCATAAAACTCAACAAAAGGTGGAATAAATGAATCTTATTTTATATTATGGGCTATACTTTACAAGAAGTTGTAATCTGAGATGTAAATAAACCGGAGAGTTAAGCATTCACTTAGTGGATAATTTAAATAAATATACAATCCACTAAGTGGATACTTAAACTCCTTTTAATGATTTATATAAAAGGATGTATTAATATCATTAGTTGTGGATTTATTACGTCGGATATACAAATCCATTTTAAAAGTAAAGTAGCATAATTCGTCCGTGTTATTATTGTACAAACCCTTAAAAGATTAATGAGGTATTTTTCCTAAATCTCTAAAATTATACGGCATATCAACCCTAAGTGATTTTTATTCTTTTCCTAAGATATTTTTATTTTATTTTCCATTTCCGTTTATTTTTTCCTCCGTTCCACGTTCTGCTACTACAGATTTATTTTTTTCCTTATCATATTTTTATAAATTTTCCTTACAGAAAATGCTTTTGTCTTTTATCATGTCTTATCCGTTCATCATAATTTTTATCTCCTCTTTTTTTATTTTACATTTCCTTCCTCACTCCGGCGTTTTCTACATTACTACTTTTTTACTTGACTGTATTTCTGTATAAAGAAGGAAAGTATTAGGTTCATTCAAAATTGTTAAGTTTCATGGCCAATAAGAATCAATAAAGTAGGTTTTTGAAAGAATTTCTATTCATTTATTTGTGCAATTCGATTTCGAGCAAAAACAGCGGATCTGATCAGAATGAAATTTGAAAACTCTTTCTGAACCAATAAAACCTAGTGTGAAACACACTGTAGCACACACTGCAACGTTTGTACTGCATGGATAATACATCAAAATCGCGGAACCTAACTTGTACAAAGACTATTTTATTTTTTTTAATAGATTTTAATCAACTGTTCCGTTCACTCGTAAGACACGGACAAAAGAAATCTTACATTATTGTTGCAAAGTCAATTTTAATTTAGTTATTTTAAAATTTTAAAATACAATGTTTTGAGAATGATACAAAAAAAATTAATAAACCATTATAACATAGTAATATATTCTTTTGAATTAGCTTGGAATTTGAAATTTAATTAATATTTAGGGTTTTGAGATTATAAATATTATTTACAGTACCTTCTAAATCGGTTAAAAATTATTCGTTGATTTTAAATATTATCTACAACATACTACTTATCTACATTTGTACATACACAGTTATTTATTTAAATTAGTAAAATTTGAGAAAATATTTTACAACTTAATAAATCTAAATTGGATTATTTTCTTCGGAAAATTGAAAACTTTAAAAAGTAAAATATGTAAATAATTTATTTGAAATACATTTGCTAAGTACTTTACTCAGGAAATTATAAATCAGCTGTTACACTTTTATAAAATAAATGGATAATGTAATTGAATGCTACAACACGACTTCCTTTTGCCAATGTAAGTAATAAAACAAATGATTAATCAATTAATTAAAAAAAAAACTGAAAAAAACAGGTTCCAAACTGTATCTTTCACAGGTAGTTAACACAAAACAAAAATGGTCAAAAATAACAGTTTTCTAGATTAAATTTTTTTGTCATCAACTTTTTTTAAAATTTAGCACGTAGAAAATTAAATTCTAAGAAAATTAAGGTAAAATACGTAAATAGAAAATAAAAACATCATTTTCATCCTACATTGCATAAAATTACACCCCAACATCGTCGCTAATGACTGTTGCAGTTGATGCGACGCTAAATAAATAAATAGAAAAATAATAAATAAATAAAATAAAAACAAGACTTTGAAATTTAATAACAAAAGCGGACTAAATTGTCACAAGGATATTACTATTTTTCAACAGAATGAAATAATGTTGTTTTATAAGTTGGAAATAGCAACTTCTCAATTTCATTCAATTTTGAAAACAATAGGTAATAAAATCTGCAAAATGAAGGTGTTGCTCTTTAAGACAGAACATAAACGGCTGTGTCCTGCTGGAAGGTCCTTCCAGCAGACTTTCAGATGATCCTTCTGGTGAGGATTGGATTCCTTAGGTAACTTTTTGTGTTTATCCGTTTTGAATCAACAATTGACTTAATCCAACCTCACAAGAAAAATCTAATGGTGTGTGGTAAGAGATCGTGGTAATACGAATTTCACTGGTTTGTTTCGACCAATCCATTGCTTGATAAGAAATGTGATAGTCCATTATCATAACACGCATGGACAGTCCAGCCTCTCTTAGTTTGCTCCTAATGTAAACAAACAATGACGTCACTGAGCATGCGCATTATATCAAAATGTGTACACGCTGATTAAAAAGTAACAACAAAATACTTTCAAAAGTATTTAAATAGAAAATACTTTAAAAGTATTTTTCTAAATGAAATTCTTAACCCTACATCATATCATGACTAATGTTTTTAGTATTTTAAGTACTTATAATTTAAAAAATAGTTAACTTAATAGGAATTCGACATCCGTAAAGTCGCAGACTCTAGCATGCACCCTGTAGTAGCTGGCTTTTGTTTGTTGACAGTAGGAGCAAACTAACAACGGCTGAACTGTAGGTATGTCCAGAGCTTCGCCATTTTAGTGATGTCACTTGGTGTTTTACCCCAATTTAATTGGGTTAAAAGATTATGTACACTTTTATCGTAAAATGGATACTAAGGCCGAAATCTTAAAAAATCAATTTTTCACACGTTTTCGTGAGAAAAAACAGAAAATCTTTGACTACCGCTAAACTAAGCGTCACACAAAAAAATGTTTGAAATAAAAGTTATAGGATTTTAAATTCTCTATATATTTTATTATACATTTTTGAGTTAAAATCCATATTATTATGGTTTTTTTGTTTAACGTCCGACTGTTCTGCAATTACTGCTAATGCAGACGGTGAATGATGAAATGATTTTTGTAACGTATGAAAAAATGCCGTGCCCGAATGGGATTCGAACCCTTAAATCCATATTAAAGCCGTAATCTTAATAAAACAATTTTTTTACGTAAAAACAGCCTCACCAAGAATTTCAGTAAATATGGCGCCTACGCTATCTTGTAGAGCATAAAAAATTAAGTAAATCAGGCGATTTTTAAAAAAATCGAAGGACCAGCTTATGAGAAAATCGAAAAAAGTGAAAAATTACACGAATAACTACTTCCGGTTGACCGATTTTGATGAAAATGTTCGTGTCGGGTCCGGTAGTGGTGTCTAACTTAAGTTTTAAGTTTCAAGTTCATACGAGGTTTCGTTCTTGGGATATTCTGTTCACACACACACACACACACACACACACACACACACACACACACGCGCGCGCGCGCGCACACACACACACACACACACACACACACACACACACATACACAGACAGACACACAGATACACCCACAGACCAATCGCTAAAAACATGTTTTTTGGGTTCCGGGGGTCTGAAAACGTGTAGATCCGGTGAAAACTCGATTTCGAAAAATCGACATGAAAACAATACTTTCCTTCCTATATATTTATATAGGCAAGAGAAAATAAAAATCTCACCAGTGAAAATAATTTCTCTTAATTTTAATTAAAACAAATGTTATTGTGGTAAAAATAATTATTTTTATACATGTACGTGTATGATCATGTAACTTTTTAATTTCCATGTTGATTAGTACTTTGTTATTACTATCTCATGTAACAGCGATTTTTGTGAAAATAAAATGAATTTCCTTGTCATCAAGGAGGAAAATCAATTTAAAATTTTAACAATGTTAGTTACCTTTTATTAAGCGCGTTCTCTTTGAACTTTCCTTTACCAACTGAAATTCATGAAAGTAATAACTTTTAAAATTAAAAAAATACACTTTATTAAAGATATCTTTATAACATAAATAAAACACTGGTTTAAAAATTTGTTCTAAAAATTAATATATATTCTTTAAAAAATCTTTCTCATGATTTCTATAATTTTTTTCAATATTCAGAAAGAAAATTTTTAAAAAATGTTTTCAATATATTGTTGTTTAGGGCATCAGCCAAAATTCTGGTTTGAACCTCTAGAGCAGTGTTTCCCAACCAGTGGTCCGCGGACCAAAGGTGGTGGTCCGTGAGAGCCTTCGGGGTGGTCTGTGAGAGTCCGGTGACTACTTATAAAAAATCTGGTGTGAAACACTCACACAACTTTCTCTTGCCAATGCAAATAATTAACAATAAACCTAACATTATTAATAAAATATTAGAAATAAACAAAAAACTAACCTCAAAAACATAACCTTATTTTAATCATGAGTGAATGATGCAAAATGAAAATCAACCTCAGTTTGGCTTAGAAATACGGAAAATCACTCTTTCTCTCTAAACTAGGCTCTGTAGAGAAAAATGCTTTAAATAAAAGTTGTAGATCTTAATTTTCTATAAATTAAATTATATACACTTTTGTCGTAAAATGCATACTAAGGCCGAAATCTTCAAAAAATCAATTTTTCACACATTTTCGTGAGAAAAAAAAACAGAAAATCGCAAATTACCGCTAAACTAAGCGTTATACAAAAAATTGTTTGAAATAAAAGTTGTAGAATTTTCAATTCTCTACAACTTTTATTATATAAAGTTTTGCGCTAAAATGCATATTAAAGCTGTAATCTTAAAAAAACAACGTTTTTACGTGAAAACAGCCTCACCCAGAATTTCAGCAAACATGACGCCTACGCTATCTTGGAGAGAATAAAAAATTGAGTAAACCAGGCGATTTTTAAAAAAAATCGTAGGACCAGTTTTTGAGAAAATCGCAAAAAAGTGAAAAATTACACGAATAAACTACCACTTCCGGTTGACCGATTTTGATGAAAATGTTCGTGTCGAGTCCGGTAGTGGTACGTAACTTAAGTTTCAAGTTTCAAGTTCGTACGATGTTCCGTTCTTGAGATATTCTGTTCACACACACACACACACACACAGACACACATACAGACCAATCGCTAAAAACATGTTTTTTGGGTTCAGGGGGTCTGAAAACGTATAGATCCGGTGAAAACTCGATTTCGAAAAATCGACATGAAAACAATACTTTCCTTCCTATATATTCATATAGGCAAGAGAAAGTAAAAAGTAATATTTTCCCGTAATTAAATCAAAGTTACGATTTTCATTGAACAAGATTAAGTAAATACATTCAAGATTCAGATTAAGTAAAAGTAGAAGAGTTGTGGTGTAAGAAACCCTTGGGGCTTCCCCAAGATTCGGCAAGTAGCTTTGCGGTATCTTATGATTTTTTTCAACCACTTATATGTGTGAGCAGGGGTTCTCTAATTTATTGTTAATTAAAAACAAACAACGAAATCGGCTAAGTATAAGCAGTGATTTGAGAGTAGCTCTTAGCAAGAGCCTAAAACCTAGAATTCCTCAGCTAATCAAAAAGATACGTGCACAAAAGTCGCATTGAAATTTTCATTCCATTTTTAATTCATTTTTTAATTTTCATTGTTATTTTCGACTAAGTAAATTCTGTATTCCTTATATTATTATTAAAAGACAATTTACAATTAAAATATTTTTACTTTTTGTTACGTACAATGTACCCTACTTTCTGAAAATAACAATTATTTGTTTGTAATAATAGTTTCTTAATTAATAATAATAGTTTGTTTCTGAAAATTTGTTTTATTTAATCACCTTTTAATTTGGTTACAACTGATAAGATATATGCAATAATGTAATGAGTGGTCCGTGGTAGTTCACTTTCAGGCTGAGTGGTCCGCAGACCACTGCGGGTTGGGAACCACTGCTCTAGAGGCTTTACTAAGTAAAACAAGGAATGATGTGGTTTACCAATGCATTGCTCACTGAGTACAAAAATATGCTTATCAGCATATCGAGCCAGGCCATCTTCAAAGCATTTACTTCACACTGCAAATGAAACCTTCACTTCATTTACCATAGGGTCTGGCTGTATAATGAAATGCATTATTCTCAGAGGAGATAACTGTGACTAGTGTATTTTATACCAATACCTCTTCTGCCAGCCGCATTGGCGTAGTTGGTAACGTGCTCGCCTCTCATCATGCGGTCTTGGGTTCGAATCTCATTCAGGTACGGCATATTTTCATACGTTACAAAATTTTATTTCATCCTTCATCGTCTGTATTAGCAGTAATTCCAGAACAGTCGGACGTTAAACCAAAAAAAAATCTACCTCTTCGTTTCTTAAATGCTTGTCATATAATTGGGTGACCATGTGATAAGAAACAGAACTTTTTTTGTAGCCCTGAAACTAGCAGATCGAGTGCAAATAATTTAACACTCCACCTGCCTGTTATGATCATATTTCAATTTGACAGACAATTAATTTTTTATTAAACCATTTTTTAACCCTTCGTGGACGGAATTAGTTTCATGTCACAGACAAATTTAATTATGGGTTGGTGTACACAACTTTTTACTTTCTCTTGCTCTATGAATATATAGAAAGGAAAGTATTGTTTTCATGTCGATTTTTCGAAATCGAGTTTTCATCGGATCTATACGTTTTCAGACCCCCGAACCCTAACAAACATGTTTTTAGCGATTGGTCTGGGTGTGTGTGTGTGAACAATATATCTCAATAACGGATGATCGTACAAAGTTGAAACTTTACACTTAAGTTAGGTACCACTAGAGAACCCGACGTGTACATTTTCATTAAAATCGGTCCACCGAAAGTAGAAGTTTATTCGTGTCATTTTTCACTTTTTTGAGATTTTCACAAAACCAACCCCTACGATTTTTTTAAAAGTCGCGTTAATTACTATTATTTTTTATACTTTACAAGATATAATAGGCGCCATGTCTGCTGAAATTCTTAGGGTGGCTGTTCTCTCGTAGAAAAAACTTCTTTTTTAAATTGCAGCCCTAATATGCATTCAAGCACAAAAGTGTATAATAAAAGTTGTAGACAATTTAAAAATCTACAACCTTATTTCGAACATTTTTTTATAAAACGCTAAGTTTAACGGTAATTAGTGATTTTCTGTTTTTTTTTTCATGAAAATCTGTAAAAAATCGATTTTTTTTTAAGATTTTGGCCATAGTATCCATTTAACGACAAAAATACATAGACTATAATCGAATTTATATGATATTAAAAGATCTACAATCTTTATTTTAAGCATTTTTCTCTACAGAGCTTAGTTTAGCCTGCAGAGTGATTTTCCGTATTATTAACCTTAACTAAGGTTGGTTTTCATTTTGCATCATTCACTCATGATTAAAATTAGGTTATGTTTTTAGAAGTTAGATTTTTTTGTTTATTTCTAATGTTTTATTACTTATGTTAGGTCATATTATTCATTATTCGCATTGGCAAGATAAAGTCGTGTGAGTGTTTTACACCAGTTTTTTTTTTAGACAAAAATTGCTATCCTGGATAGAAAACTGTTTTTAAAGTCTCTGAATCCATGAAAATTTCATGGCATATTTATTTATCTCTTAACTTTTACTCAATAATGATAGATACGGATCTATCCGTCTTTGTTCCCGAGTGCTGTGAGTTAAG
The DNA here is from genome assembly GCA_035578175.1 of Catonia carolina. NCBI lineage: Eukaryota > Metazoa > Arthropoda > Insecta > Hemiptera > Achilidae > Catonia > Catonia carolina. Next base: position 9,474,790 of record JAQMRL010000005.1, on the reverse strand, counting down.
AGGGATATCGTAAATAGTACTGACTAAAAATAAATAATTTGTATGTTGAATTGCAGAATAAAAGGAGAGAAAATATCTAAAAGTACAAAAAGATTGTTGTTTAGGTCATCAGCCAAAAGGCTGGTTTGAACCTGTAGAGGTTTTAACAAGTAAATCGAGGAGTGAGGTGGTTTACCGTTGCCTTCCTCACTGAGTGGAAAAGTATGCTTATCAGCATGCCGGGCCCTCTGAAAAGCACACATTTTCCACTCTCCAAATGACACCTTCACTTCATTCACCTCAGGGTTTCGCTGTATAATGAAATTCATTACTTTCAGAGGAGACAACTCCGATTAGTGTCTTTTGCAACTCTACCTCTTCTGTTCTTAAACGATTTAGTCATTTAATTGGCTGAACTGATAAGAAACAGAACAATTTATTTTAGCCCTGCAACAAACTGATTGGGTGTAAATAATTTGACATACCACCTGTCCGTTATGGGCATACAAAAATATTGTAAAAAAGAAAATAAATATTAAATTGGAAGAACGTAACATCAATGTAAATATAAAAGAAGAGAGGAAGAACGACTGACATAGGACACCGACGTCGCGGCAGCCAGGAAACACTGGCGGGCTGCGCTGTCAACCCATCTTCTGCTGATGTAAATTTCCTGGAATATTTAGATATTTTGGCATAATTTCGATGACTATTAAGACAATCATATTTTAGTTAAAATCTTTTTTCATGTAATTTGGAAATGTGCTGATATATCCGCAAAACGACCTTTTTCAAAAAAACCGTTTATTAACGTCGGTTAAAAAACTGTTTACTATCCTAAAAGAATAATTATTATAAAACGGGTAATGGAGATAGCAAATTATTTTTAAACGCCTTCCATTGGAAAACTATCAAATGAAACAATCTGAAATTTATCTAGGATAAAAATAAAAATCCATATTTTAACATAACTAAACTACATATTTCAGAAAATTTTATTACTGAAGTTACCGACGTTGGAAAATGGATTACCGAAAAACAGGCCGTAAAAATCGTGTTTTCCGTGGTTTCTTTGACTACATAAATATCGCGTTAGACATACTTTAAAAAAACATCTTGATAGATTAAATAAGAAAAAATCAAACTTTAATTTGATATCTGACACAGGTTTCTACGATTAATTATTAAGACGAATCATATGAAATTAATATTGAGATCTGAAATAGGAAAACGGGAGGTAAACTACAAGCAACGCCCTACCGAAACGAAGCATAACCGTGATTCGGCCATCAAAACATCAAATAACTTAAAAAAAAATCTGGTGTGAAGCACTCACACAACTTTCTCTTGCCAATGCAAAAATTTACAATAAACCTAACATTATTAATAAAACATTAGAAATAAACAAAAAAACTAACTTTAATAACATAACCTAATTTTAAAAATGAGTGAAAGACGCAAAATGAAAATCAACCTCAGTTTCGCTTAAAAGTACGAAAAATCACTCTTTCACGCTAAACTAGGCTCTGTAGAGAAAAATGTTAAAATAAAAGTTGTAAATCTTTTAATTATCTATAAATTTGATTATACACACTTTTGTCGTAAAGTGCATACTAAGGCCGAAATCTGAAAAAAAAATCGATTTTTCACACGTTTTCGTGAGAAAAAAACAGAAAATTGCTAATTACCGCTAAACTAAGCGTTATACAAAAAAATGCTTGAAATAAAAGTTGCAGGTTTTCAAATTCTCTACAACTTTTATTATATACATTTTTGCTCTAAAATTAATATTAAAGCCGTAATCTTAAAAAACACGTTTTTTACGTAAAAACACCCTCACCAAGAATTTCAGCAAACATGGCGCCTACCCTATCTTTTAGAGAATAAAAAATTGAGTAAATGAGGCGATTTTAAAAAAAATCGTAGGACCAGTTTTTGAGAAAATCGCAAAAAAGTGAAAAATTATACGAATATACTACTACTTCCGGTTGACCGATTTTGATGGAAATGTTCGTGTCGGGTCCGGTAGTGGTATGTAACTTAAGTTTCAAGTTCGTACGATGTTCTGTTCTTGAGATATTTTGTACACACACACACATACACACACACACGCACACACACGCACGCACGCACACACGCACACACAGACCAATCGCTGAAAACATGTTTTTTGGGTTCAGGGGGTCTGAAAACGTAGATCCGGTGATAACTCGATTTTGAAAAATCGACATGAAAACAATACTTTCCTTCCTATATATTCATATAGGCAAGAGAAAGTAAAAAACATATAATGTTCTGAATCTACTTCAAAAATATCATTTAAAAACGTATATTGAGAAATTATTTATAAAAATAATATTTGTAGATAGATGAAATTAATTTGGTAACATGTTCCCACAAAAGTTACCGAGAGGCCATCTTGTTTTTACGACCTGCTAACACGAGGCATCAAAACATTCAAGTTGTTTACTCAGAAACAAGAAACAAATTTTACAAATTTGTTAAGAAAATTGTGTTGAATCACGTATTTCATAACAATTTCTTTTTGTAAAAATCATTTTTTCAACAGATCACACGAACTTATACAGCAGACTGGAAGGTTATAATATTGTTATCATCTCCTACCAAGACGGGACAGCATTGATTGATCGAGACTAACAAGTTTTTCTTTTTGTAAACATAATATTTAATTTTGTAAGTCTATCAAAAATATAATAAAAACGCGTATTAAAAGACACATTTTTCTCATTACTTATAATAATTTTCAATGAATGAAGGAATAAAATGTAAAATCCAGGACAAGTGGACGAGAGGCCATCTTGTTTCATGACCTGTCAACACCCCCCTACATCAAATGTTTGATTCATCGAACTCTTCATGGCTTTTTACAAAATATCGAATAGAAAATTATATACATACATATATTAAGAAAATGTAATTTTTACGCGTATCTTGGCAGATTTTTTTACCATAAAATATCATTTTAAGACGAATCATGTGAAATTAATATTGAGATCTGAAGTATGAAAACGGGAGGTAAAGCTCAACCCACGCCCTACAGACCCGATGCATAACCGATTGATTCGGCCATGAAAACATCAAATTACTTTAAAAAAATATCTAATGTTATGAATCTTCTTCGAAAATATTATTTAAAAACGTATTTAGAGAAATTATTTATTTAAATAACACTTATAGTTGATGAAATTAAGTCAGTAACATGTTTTCGGAAAAGTTACCGAGGGCCATCTTGCTTTTACGGCCTGCTAACACGAGGCATCAATACACTCAAGTTGTTTACTCGGAAATAAATAACAAATTTTACAAAATCTATTAAGAAAATTCTATTGAATCAAGTATCTCATAACAATTTCTTTATGTAAAAAATTATTTCTACTACAGGTAAAAGGAACTTACACAGCAGACTGGAAGGTAATATTGTTGCCACCTCCTATCAACATGGGACAGCATTGAATGATCGAAACTAACAAGCATTTCTTTTTTAAATTGTAAACCTAATACTTATTTTTGTAAGTCTATATCAAAAATATAATTAAAACGCTACTTAAAAGAAACATTTTACGCATTAATTAAACTAATTTTTAAAGAATGAAGGAATAAAATGTAAAATACCGGACAAGTAACCAAGCGGCCATCTTGTTTCATGGCCTGTCAACACGCCCCTACGCCAAATGTTTGATCCGTCCCTTTAAGGTTTTTTTTGTAAAATTTCGAATGGAAAATTATATAAATCTATTAATAAAATGTAACTTTTACGCGTATCTTGAAAGATTTTTTTACCATTAAATATCATTTTTAAAAAGATACGGCTCTCTTAAACTCATGTATTTTCTTTCATTACACAAACTATTTTATCATGAGAAAAATTAGAAAACTAATTTTCTTATAGATAATTTTTTTATGTTTTTATGCCTGTATAATACTTGAATCAATAACACTTATGTCTGATATTTTTATTCCACACTTGAAAAAAACCTGAAATATTAGTAGACCTATTTTAAAAACTAAGGATTAAAAATTCTTAAACAAATAATGAATATCTTTTAACGTAATTCGTTAAACCAGTGTAGCATTTACCACATTATAATTTCATAAACAACAACTACAACAACGAGAGACATTATTTTAATAGAAATTTATATCATTCCTAAAAAGACAAATATAATGTAGCGGAATGTTTATTCGTTGAACCATGTTGGATTTTGAAATAACAATTATTACTCTGTCGCTCACTAGTTTACTTCTGAAGACAAATATTTACGTTTGATATTAAGGACCTATTTCAACGAAAGCTTTACTGACAAATACGCTGTCTATTGGGAATACATTTATTCCTCTCTTATTATTATTTATTTTCAAACAATGGCTTCTTTACTTAAGTTTTACTACTCAAAAACAAAACTTTATTTTAATAAAATAAAAACGTCCTTGAAAAAGTTTGTGTAGCGTTAACTTCTCTACTAAAAATATTCTTATACTACATAGAATTATAGCTAATACCCAAGTTTGGGGAATCATATTGTGATATACAATTTTTTAAATTTTTAATCCCTAATGTGTGTACATTGCAATCTCTTCAATTCAGAACGACCCCATGAAACAATGAGATGGGGATGATATTGTAACAGAGTCGACTAGATGGATCGCGAATGTTCCAGAATTCCATTCATAAAAATAGTTAAGGAATAATAAAAATATCAACACACAATAGCAGCAATAAATTACAGTTTTAACAATAAAGGGTACGCCTATTATAAAAGGGTATTGTGTACAGCTATTTTTATGAAGTTGTTTATGAGGTTGTTTACGTTTTCTATTTACAATAGTGAATAGTGACTTGTTTAAAATGGATTTTTCTAGCATTCATTAATAAAGAGTTATTTTTTACTTTATGATTTCTCTACTTTGTTCTGGAAGGATCTTTGTGAATGATTATAAAAGGAGACCCCCGAGCGCGGTCCAGTAGTATCCGTTTGATCTTCGACAAGCGATTATCGGGTTGTTATTTAACAGGTTAACTATTCCGAGAATTGTGCTGGTCGACGACTATTATACTGCCTTTGTTGTGAGTGTATTGTGTAAAGTCTTCTTGTGAGTGTATTGTAAATTTAATGTGTAAAATTTGTGAATTCAGTTTCGGTGTTTTGTATGTTTGTGGAATCTATAAAAGTGATTGTAAGTTATTTATTGTTAATTATCTATTTTAAGTGAATTATTAAATCATTTATTGTATTACTTAATTATAATTAGTTTAATCATTTATTTTGTAATCTTTTAGTGATATAAATATTTGTAATTGGAAACTTTAGTGTAATAATTATTTAATTACCTAGATCCCGAAACGGACCTTAGCAATAAGTGTCACAATATGTTGGATTCTTCTACAGGCAGACTATTCCTGAGAGAGTATGGTTAATTGAACCCAACCTTTAATTCCCTCTTTATTTTAAAAAGTCTTGAATTTCCTTCTTTATTTTTCGAATTGTGGAAAGAGAAACATTACAGCACTTAGCCATTCGCTTACAGGTTTTGTTAAGAGGCAGGGGAAAGGTATTTTAATTTAGCTTTAACTTCACAGCATTTTATTACACTCCGTATTAGATTTCGTTCAGCACTGTGAATAATCTGCCTACGTTTTCCAGAAACTAACATTTCTGTTTACGGTAACAAACAGTTATATTCATACAGTTAACCTACAAAAGGTTCGGCGATATACTGTATATGCTCTGGGTATAGCATAAGTTGTTATGTTTGTTGTACTGAAATCAAAGCAATCGCGCATGCGCACTGATGCTTCTCCCTTTACCCCTCGTTGCAAACAAGGGCAAACTCGTGACTCAAGTAACTATAAGAAAAATTATGAAGGCAATCAGTGGTATTGTGTCAGTTGTTATCTTGAGTGTCATGCGAAAGAGTAGGAACCGGTTTTGTGTGTCAAAATTGAAATAGTTTAATTCTGCGACAGGCAAGGTGATGTAGTATTATTGTGATTGTGTACAAAAGTAGTAAGAATTGTAATTTTGTAAGAAAGGGTAAATAAGGAATTAATAATTTATTTGTAAATGTCCATATTTTTACTTTCTCTTGTTCTATATGAATATATAGATAGGTAAGGGAAGTACAATTTTCATGTTAATTTTTCTAAATAGAGTTTTCACCTGAAATACACGTTTTGTCCCCTGAACGCAAAAAAACATTTTTTTACCGATTAGGCTCTCTCCCCCTCTCGCTCTTTCTCTCCCTCTCTCTTTGTCACTATCTGCGTGTGTGTGTGCGCGCGCGTGTGTGGAACAAAATATCTCAAGAACAGACATACAAAGTTGAAACTTAGAACTTAAGTTAGGTACTACTAGGAGACCAAAGACGAACATTTTCATCAAAATCGGTTAACCGAAAGTATTAGTTTATTCATGCGATTTTCTCAAAAAGTCTCGTACGATTTTTTTATGAATTCATTTATATTTGTAAAAAACATTTTTGGAAATAAATGAATATTATTATTTAAAATATAATATTTTACAATTTAAAATGTTTAATATAATTTTGTTCTAAAAGGTGATTTAACATGTAGAATACCTAGGAAACACATATTTCAGACAAAGTAAAAATCAGTTTAAAATGAAACAGGACAGTTTCTAGGGCAGCGTAAAATAAACAAGGGCAGCATAACGAATGAGGAATATCAAATGATTGTGAACTACAATGAAGCTGGTTCTGAATTATTCGAGAGCATCTGTGGTCCTCTTTATGAACACTAACGAGTCATGTTTGTATAACAGCTCATCAAACACACAACATTCGCTACTCACACTCCTAATGGATTTTACACTGAGATAATTTATCTTTTCTATAATAAATCTAAAGCACTTAGCACTAATTTTATACCTACGTTTCAAAAAATATATTTTAAAACAAATACGCTTGTATATTTCACCAGAATAAAGGAAAACGTGTTTTATTTGAAATTCCAAGCATTTTCCACCATTTTAAAAATACTTTTGTTAGTATAATACCTGTAAACCGACAAATGATTTATTCAGTGGTTTTGTACATAGCATACTCAAATTTTGTGTGTTCCACGTACATCCACATTGAAATGATGAAGAAGTATGAAAATAGAGAAAATGGAGAAAAACGTTTTAGTAACCTTTTGTAGTTGCTCTGTAGTTAAGTAAGTACGCTCTTAACAGACAGGTGGAATGTCAAATTATTTACACTCAATCTGCTAATTGCAGGGCTAAAATAAATAATTCTGTTTGTTATCACATGGTCAGCCAATTAAATGACTGAATCATTTAAGAACAGAAGAGGTTGAGGTGTAAAAGACGCTAATCAGAGTTATCTCCTCTCAAAGCAATAAATTTCTTTATACAGCCAGACCCTGTGGTGAATGAAGTGAAGTTGTCATTTGCAGAGTGGAAAATATGTGTCTTTCAGAGAGCCTGTCATGCTGATAGGTAGGATTGTTCAAGCTAGAAAAGCCTTTGAAATGAAAAACAGCTTACCGACTACAAACATTGACTTACAGATTAGGAAAATTTCTTAAAACATTATGTTTGGAGTGTAGCATTATACGGAAGTGAAACGTGGATGATAGGGGCTGTAGAAAAGAAGAGGATAGAAGCTTATGAAATGTGGTGTCATAGGAAAATGTTAAAGATTAGGTAGGTGGACAAAATAAGTAATTTAGAGGTTCTTAGGCGAGTGAATGAAAAAAGAAGTATATGAAAGCATCTTACCAAAACAAGGGATAGGCTAGTGGGGCATATCTTACGATATCCAGGTATTAGTCTATCAATAATGGAGTGTAATATTGAGGGAGTGAATTTTAGGGGGAGGCAAAAGTTAGAATATATAAAGCAAATTAGAAAAGATGTAGGGTGTTACAGGTATGTAGATTTATGAAACGACTTGCGCAAGATAGAACAGCTTGGAGAACTGCATCAAACCAGTCAAGAGACTGATGACAAAAAAAAATCAAATTATCCGCTACAAAAATATTTAAATTATTTACATCTGGGAATGGACGGATAATAACAACTATATGACAGGGACACATGGAAGAAATCGGAAGAGCCCTAAACATCTAACACAGGGTGAAGAATCAAAAGGAGAAGAAAGAGAAGGTGTAAGAGGAGAAGAAGATGGTGGTGAAGGAGGAGGAGGAGGAGAAGGAGAAGGAGGAGGAGACCTTCCAAAAGAGTAGGAATTTTGAAAACCTGCATATCAGTATTGGTAAAGTGATACTTACAGAAAGTAAAGTGAAATGAAACTAATAAAATCCGTAAAAGCAATTAACCAAACCAATATTACTTCATCCCTCTGACGCTATCAATAAGCCCGAGCGTACTGCAGACTCAATCTCTGGTTTTAAAATATCCATAAAGCGAAATATCAAATGTATTACATCAACAAGTGCACTTAATCCAAAGCAATTGCAAAGAGTATAATAGTGTTTCTAAAATTTCATAACGTAACGTAGATTGGATTATTTTATCACCTTAAAACCTAGAAATCGAATCATAAAACTTTGGTATATTAATAAAATTACCCTACCAACGGAGCCATAAAACAGTCTTAAATAAATCTTATTTTATAAGCAACTAAAATAATTTGATGAGAAACAAATTTTAACTAGTTACTGACATATATTACATTAGATAAGCAATTTATACGAAGCAGTTATTTAAACCTTTTATAAATTTTACCCTGTTATAAGTTATTTAAATTAGTGTTATAATTTACTTCCACGCAATTTTATATTTCAATTTTTATTTCAGGATTAAATAAGTGTAGGATCAATTTTAAAGCTTTAGAGCCTTAACCTGAAAATTGCACGGCTTCATCTATTTTAATAAATTTAAATATTATAAATTTAACATATAAATTATTGTATATTATTATTCCTATACTACCATAAGTTCTCTGGGTTATGACAGCCAATACACTGGAGCATCAATTATCCGAACGTCAGTCATCCGAACCGTCAACTATTCGAACCACCATCGATAGAAACAAATATAGGTGTTTTTTTTTAGAGGTAAACAATTTTTTAATAGAGGATGGTCTCAGATCATCAAGAAGAGTAGGCCTACATGAATAAGAACCTCCAACAAGACAACAATACTGACGAACAGCATGGACAATCGTTGTAATAAAACATCCCAAATTTAACATCTGTTAGATTAATATTACTAAAAAAAATGAAAGGAATCAAATAATAAATATCTTATTTGTATCTTCTTCTAAATTCTATTTGAATACATTTTGTTTTCTCACATAACCTTAAAATTCTGTTTTTTTAATTCCATTTTTGATTAGCTTAAATTTAGGGCAGTTAATTATTAGGAACCGTGGCACCTTACAATTCTTAAAATATTTTTATAAAAATGAGATCCAACAGTGAAGTAAAATCTTTTTAAATTTTTCCAGTGAACTGAACTCATTCCTGTTAAGTGCAATTTTGGTTTCACTTGAATGGATTCTTTTTTACAATAATGTTAGAAACGTGATCCGCTTATAACTTTCTCCAAGTACTTCTTATATATTCATTCAGTGTTAACTTTACAAGTACTTACGTTTAAATAAAATACAATATACCACAAAGATTTTATACGAAGATATTTTTAAGTTTTATGCGATATCTCTCGGAAAAGTCTATAAAATATATAGGGTGATTCAAAACTATACGGCAATCTCTTGGAATCTCATTCTATAGCTAAAAATAAGAAAAAAAGTTCATATAAACATATGCCTGAAAACGCTTAGTTAGCGAGTTAAGGCTAGCGAAAAATTTCACCTAGAACTCTGTACCCTCGGTGAAGTAAGGCCGTATAAAAATATTAAAGGTAGGTACAAAGATACAAATACGATTGTTTCTTATGTTTTTTAATTTGAAAAATTGAATAAAATTGGTTCCAGAGCTGTAAATGCAATATTTTCAGAGATATCTTAAATAAAACACAAGAATTGGTGCAAAGAAATAACACATTTTTGTGTTTAACGAAGGATTACTTCCATAAATGGTAATTAAAGGTGTATTTTTTCTTAAATAAGTTTGTAGAAAATTTAATTCTGAAAAGATTTATGTGAATTACTCAGAAAAAAAATGAATAATAAATATTGAAATTTCGCTTTATTTAAAATCAAAACAGACGCACATAAAACGCACATTCTTAACTGCATAAAATATTAACTAATATGTAGATTGGGAGTAACAGCTGATAATGATCAGCTGTTACTCCCAACCTAATATTCTTAACTGCATAAAATATTAACTAATATGTAGATTGGGAGTAACAGCTGATAATGATCAGCTGTTACTCCCAACCTAATATTTTATGCAGTTAAGAATGTGCGTTTTATGTGCGTCTGTTTTGATTTTAAATAAAGCGGAATTTCAATATTTATTATTCATTTTTTTTTTTAGTAATTCACATGAATCTTTTCAGAATTAAATTTTCTACAAACTTATTTAAGAAAAAATACACCTTTATTTACCATTTATGGAAGTAATCTTTCGTTAAACACAAAAATGTGTTATTTCTCTGCACCAATTCTTGTGTTTTATGTAAGATATCTCTGAAAATATTGCATTTACAGCTCTGGAACCAATTTTATTCAATTTTTCAAATTAAAAAACATAAGAAACAATCGTATTTGTATCTTTGTACTTACCTTTAATATTTTTATACGGCCTTACTTCACCGAGGGTACAGAGTTCTAGGTGAAATTTTTCGCTAGCCTTAACTCGCTAACTAAGCGTTTTGAGGCATATGTTTATATGAACTTTTTTTCTTATTTTTAGCTAAAGAATGAGATCCCAAGAGATTGCCGTATAGTTTTGAATCACCCTGTATATCCGGAAACGCTTCGTTAATAAGTTACAGATAGCAAAAGATTTCTTCTGATTTTTTTTGTTTTTCCGGTCATAAAAAGCTGTTCAAAAATTCTTTTATTAATAATAACGACAAAAGTTTGTTAATTTAACTAATTATAATTTGACTAGTGATTTCACCGTCTGCATTAGCAGTAATTGCAGAACAATCAGACGTTAAACCAAAAAAATAAAAAAAAATAAAAAGACTAGTGATAAAATAAATCAAGTTGTTCGCACGTTTATTATTGGAAAGAAAAAATTTGATGAAGTTAAGAAATTTCAGTACATGGAGAATAATACCTTAACGGGATACCTCGAAAATCGAAAAAAAATCAATTTTTCTAATTTTGGCGCCATTGCCTTTTGTATCTTTTTCTGTGTAATTACATATAAAAATTATAACTGTACGATAGAAATTACGGAAGCTATGCATATTTTTGTTAAGTAATGTTTTGACCAGATTTCTTTTAATTGAGTTTATCTGTGAAAACAATTAAGAGTTACGATATTAAAAGAACATAGAAAGCTGAGAAAGTAATGTAAATTGTGTCAAAAGAAGCAAAACAAGAGGAAAAAAGGAAATTATTTAAGGAAAAAGAACAGTCTGGTGAGGATCAATATTATGGTGCAGGCCGATTTTAGGGCAAGTAAAACGTTACAGCTTATTTCCCGCAAATTCACTTTTTTCCATAAAGGTAAAATTTTCTCAAAAGCTATTTAACTTTGAAGATTGAAATTTTTTGAGTATGTTTTCCAGTATAATTGTGATACACGGTACTAGAATCATTGCAGAATTATGACTAAGTTCGAAATAAAATAAAAAATTCTACAAAAAAAATTGATTTGTTTTTGCATTTTTCGAAAAAATTCTCGAAATGGTATTGCTTACACTTCTGGGACCTGTTTTATTCAATCTGTCAGGTTAAAAACCATAAGAAACGATTGAATTTGCCCCTTAATCTACCTTACCAGAATTTCAGGAAGACCTCATTTCACCTGGTGACCTGAAATCCGGGCGAAATCTTTCGCTAGCCGTAACTCGCTAACGATGCATTTCCGGACCCCGTATTTATATAAATTTTTTTCATTATTTTTACATGTACAATAAGCTCCCAAAGTTTCTGCATAGCTTCGTGAATCACTCTGTATTTATATTTATATATTTTTCCTTAAATTTTTGACATCCATTTCATTTAAATTGGTCAAAGTATGCCCCAGTTACGATTTCTGAACCTAGTAGCTGTTTAACCCTAACCGTAATTTCAGGGGATGAGGATAAAATTTTAAAATAATTTTTATTCAGGATAATTTTTAAATGTTTTTATTGTTAATTAAGATGATATAACTGCATTTTAATCACAAAATAGGTTTCTAATCATTTGTAACACAAAAATTTGTTTTTGAAGCTACACCTCCCACATAAAAAAAAAATCTGGTGTGAAACACTCACACAACTTTCTCTTGCCAATGCAAATAATTACCAATAAACCTAACACTCGTATTAAAACATTAGAAATAAACAAAAAACTAACCTCAATAAACGCAACCTAATTTTAATCATGAGTGAAAGACGAACAATGAAAATCAACCTTAGTTTAGCTTAAAAATACGGAAAATCACTCTTTTACGCTAAACTAGACTCTGCAGAGAAAAATATTTTAAATAAATGTTGTAGGTCTTTTAATTTCGTATAAATTTGATTATATATACACTTTTGTCGTAAAATGCATACTAAGGCCGAAATCTTAAAAAAATCGATTTTTCACACGTTTTCGTGAGAAAAAAACAGAAAATCGCTAATTACCGCTAAAATAAGCGTTATACAAAAAAATATTTGAAATAAAAGTTGTAGGATTTTAAATTCTCTACATTTTTTATTAGGCCTATATTTATTTTGCGCTAAAATGCATATTAAAGTAGTAATCCTAAAAACAAAAATTTTTTACGTGAAAACAGCCTCACCAAGAATTTCAGCAAACATGGCGCCTACCCTATCTTGTAGAGGATAAAAAATTTAGTAAACCAGGCGATTTTTAAAAAAAATAGTAGGACCTGTTTTTGAGAAAATTGTAAAAAAGTGAAAAATTACACGAATAAACTACTACATCCGGTTGACCGATTTTGATGAAAATGTTCGTGTCGGGTCCGGTAGTGGTGTCTAACTTAAGTTTCAAGTTTCAAGTTCGTACGATGTTCCGCTCTTGAGATATTCTGTTTACACACACACACACACACACACACACACACACACACACACACACACACACACACACACACACACAAATCGCTAAAAACATGTATTGTTTTTTGGATTCAGGGGTCTGAAAACGTGTAGATCCGGTGAAAACTCGATATCGAAAAATCGACATGAAAACAATACTTTCCTTCCTATATATTCATATAGACAAGAGAAAGTAAAAAGACATTCAACATACAGTTAATGTACAAAACTGTTTTATAAATCGCACATAAAATTGTATTTTTACAATGTACGAGAATGGGACTTATAAACTAAATGTATTTACCCGGAAATTCAGTAAAACCACTTTAAGTCTATTAAATTTATTTTACTGCAATACAGGAGTTCAGTTGAAGAAATAGAATTGGAACATGGGACGGAGTAACACTTGTTTCAGAGCAGGTACTCGAAGCAAGATTAATGGGAAACCATTCTATTCCAACGGAATTCATTCAACTAAATGGAAAGAGACGTTGAACTTACCGACTCAAACGGATAATTTTGTATTGACGTTTACAAAATGTTTCTGCGAATATTTTTAAAACGTTTACATGATAGATTTCTTCTTTTTCTATTACTAGACCGTAATACCTTATTACTTGTAAAACATTTACGATTTACTTTGCTTATAACCATTACAATGGGCAGGTGACCATTGCCAGATTTCTACATAAATTTACAAAAGAGCGGCACTTTAACTTTATAACGGGTGTTTTTTTTTAGAGGTATAGAACTTTAAGATGAAATAAAACACAGAATAATTGAACAATTGACGTGGAATTGGTTTTATTTTAAAGATAATTATTTGTCATTTTTATTTAAAAATAATTTCCGGCATGTGGCCGCCGCGGCTGACTCGGACGTGGTCCAATCGAGACGTCCAATTTGTGACCACTTTTTGCAGCATTTGGGGCCGTATATTGGTAATAACGCGGCGAATGTTGCCTTCCAAGTCGTCAATTGTCTGTGGCTTATTGGCATAGACTAGCGACTTCACATACCCCCACAGAAAATAGTCCAGCGGTGTTAGATCGCAAGACCTTGGAGGTCAATTTATAGGTCCAGAACGTGAAATTATGCATTCACCAAACGTTTTCTACAGTAAATCGATTGTGGCACGCGCTGTGTGACATGTTGCACCATCTTGTTGAAACCACAGCTCTCCAACACTAAGGCGATTCAATTCAGGAACAAAAAAATCATTGATCATGGCTCTGTAGCGGTCACCATTGACTGAACATTGAACATTCTGCCCGACATCATTTTTGAAGAAGTAATGACCAATGACTCCACCAGCCCATAAACCACACCAAACAGTCACTTTTTCTGGATATAAAGGCTTCTCAGCAATATATCGAGGATTACCTTCACTCCAAATGCGGCAGTTTTGTTTATTCACGTAGCCATTCAAGCAAAAATGGGCTTCATCACTGAACAAAATTTTCATGTGAAAATCAGGATCAACTCAAAATAAGGATAAGTTTCACGAACCGAACCATGATTTTCAAAATAAATCTGCACAATTTGCAAGCGTTGTTCACGCGTCAGTCTATTCATTATAAAATGGCAAACCAAACTGAACATAAATTACAAAACAGTTTTCAAAATGGCCGCCATGGAAATCAGTACTGCCAACTTAAAGTTCTATACCTCTAAAAAAACACCCTTTATTAGCAGGAATGCTTGATTTCCCGTAAAAAACTCAAATTTTCTAAGCTCTGTACAAAAAGTAACAAAAGTAACAACAAAACAACAGGGTTGCGTACGCTGGTATAAATCATTACCACATTCGTGTAACTCATGACTTAAATCATCGCTGCACTTTAATTTCAAAATATGGATAGCCTACTTACAGTTCAGCCGTTCTTAGTTTGCTCCTACTGTCAACAAACAAAAGCCACCTACTACAGGGTGCACGCTAGAGTCTGCGACTTTACGGATGCCGTATTCCTATTAAGTTAACTATTTTTTAAATTATAAGTACTTAAAGTACTAAAAACATCAGTCATGATATGATGTAGGCCTAACAATTTCATTTAGAAAAATACTTTAAAAGTATTTTGTTGTTACTTTTTAATCAGCGTGTACACATTTTGATATAATGCGCATGCTCAGTGACGTCATTATTTGTTTACATTAGGAGCAAACTAAGAGAGGCTGGACTATACCAAAGAACATCTATAAAACTATAAAATGCCAATAGGGTTAAACTGCATAGCTTATTCGTAACAAAACCGTCGTTATTGCCAGTGGTAAGTATACTTACCAAAGACCGATAAAGGGTTAAATTAACTAATCAATTAACTTAAATTATCGGTTTAAATTTATTGTCTATTCCTGGCGTGTTATTTTAACGTAAAGGATGTAGAGCAATTGTGTTTTAGAAGGAGTAGTTGTGGCGTCGATTAATATCATAATTAGACGGTTCAGTTAGATAAAGTTTCATAAGGTCGGTTCTTCTTTGTAGATAATATTGTTCATAACTTTACAAAGCGGATAAAATATTCCCTTTAGAGACATGAATTCCTTCCTTATCATCGTAGTAATGCTAAGACTGTTAAACCTTTAGAATGTAAAGAGGAACCAACCTTTATACACTCGTTTTAAATAATTCTAACTATCTCGATTGTTATGCTTTGTACGTATATTCTTCATTATAGTTTTCCTTTTCATTGGCTTTTAGTTAAACAATAAAACGTATCACTGTGAAAAACTAGAATTTTAAAATAAATAATTTATTCTTTAAAAAAAGAAAAAGAAAAATGTTTTAAAAATGAACCTTTTATAGCCAAAAACGATATAACAGATTTTTTATTTAATCCCTATTTGTAAGTTGCAATGTGTTCAATTCAGGACAATAAGCAACTCCATGACCCAATGAAATGAGGATGATGTGTATGACGTCTAAATGAGGTTTAGCCATGTACAGACTCAGGCCAACCATTCCTGAGAGAATAAGGTTAATTGAACCCCAACTATTAAAGTACACCGGTAACCAATTTCTATTATTCAAATCTGTATAAAAGTACATACGTATTTACCGATCCGTTTCCGGTCACCCCTCGGCCAGCTACGCCCATTCCGAAGGAATTTAAGCAGCCTAGTGGCTCCGAAACGCCATCCAGGAACCCACAACCCCTGAGAGGCCAACCCAAATGAGTGGATGCGGTCACGCCCGCAGGGCGCCCCACTCCCCTTAGTACTCGTGTAAACGTTGGACGAGTCACCGTCGAGCTCGTTACGCAGTTAATGCTTTACACGTGGTTCTACCACGCATGGATGTTCCGCGCACAACCGTGCACTACGAATAGCACACGGAGGTGCTACAGCCAGTGCCCGTTACCTCGAAAGCAGGCAAGGATAGGGTAGCTAAACTGCAGTTCTATGGGCACGCTCTGTGTGGTCTGGGGCGTGCCCCCTCTATAAAAGTACAGTAGGTTAAATTTAATGAAACAGTAAGTATAGTTTGAATAGGGAACCTATAAAGTGGTTAAAAAGTGAAATTTTTGTTATTATTACACCGCATGTTTTAAAAATTGAACCTCTTGATGGAGATGGATTTCCTCAAGATGGAGAATATCGTCTGCATTAGCAGAAATTGCAAAACGGTCAGACGTAAAACCAAAAGAAAAAAATATTATAAATTAAAAAACTTGTTCCAATGTTAGAAAAATAAAGAATATTTCACTTCATTTATTTAGTCTACACAAACTTTTTTTTTAAAAGTAACCTTTTAGCCCCCCCCCCCCAACCCTTCTTCGCGCCCCCTTGGGAGTCGCGACCCCCCTTTAAAAATCAATGACATATAACTAATATACACTGATGGAGAATTCCATTAGTAAAATAAAAAGCAAGAAGCTCCATGAATAGGTGATCTGGTTGCTCATGTTCATGTCACATTCTGCACATTTGCCATTGTAATTCATTGTACAGACACAAATAAGTACCTAATATATTGAAGAAAAGTTGTTTTCTGAATAAAAATATAAATGTTAAAGCTTTACCTCACGAAATATTTAGAAAGAATTTGAAGACAATGGAGATGGGTTTCAGCGGTATACTAAGTCTGATCATAAGCAAGCCTTGTTTGCACGGATCGATAAGTTTAGTAGAAAAGTTCGAGTAATTTAGTAATTTAGTAATTTAGTAATTTAGTAATTGAAAAGTTCGAGTAATTTAGTAATTTTAGTAATTTAGTAAGTTCGAGTAATTTAGTAATTTTAGTAATTTAGTAATTTAGTAATTTTAGTAATTTTAGTAAATGTTCGCAACAAGATCCGAACAGCGAAAGACCAATGGATGAGCCAACAATGTGCTGAGATAGAAGAGTTACAGAACAAGCAGGACTCTTTTCATCTCCACAAGAAAATCAAAGAGATGACAGGCAAACGGCTCAGACAAAACCTTGGAGTGCTCGTGGATGGGGATGACAACATAGTGGCCACCACTTCCGAACAATTAAAGGTGTGGGAGCGTTATGTTAGCCAACTATTTGCAGATGACCGGGCAGCACACCCAGCCGTGACCACCACGGTAACCGGACCGGATATTCTCAAAGAGGAAGTAAAACGAGCCATCAGCAAGATGAGGTCGGGAAAAGCACCAGGACCAGACGAGGTGCACGCAGAACTACTCAAAACATTGAATGAGGAAGACCTGGATTCCCTGACGTCTTTGTGCAATAAAGTATATCAGACTGGCGTGATCCCAGATGAATGGCTTAAGTCGACGTTCATTCCTATACCGAAGAAGCTTAATGCAAAACGCTGCGAAGAACACCGGACGATTAGTTTAATGAGCCACGTTCTGAAGATTTTCCTGAAAATAATACATGAACGGGTCTACCAAAAGTGCGAAGAACAAATGACGGACACACAGTTTGGATTCCGAGGAGGCTTCGGCACGAGAGACGCCTTGTTTGCCATGAATGTCCTCGTTCAGAGATGCTGAGATATGGACAAGAACGTATTCCTGTGCTTCATTGACTACGAGAAGGCATTCGACAAAGTACTACACGACAGGATGCTAGAAATTTTGCAACGAGTGGGCCTCGATGATCGCGACATAAGAATTATCGCCAACCTATATTGGAACCAATGTGCCAAGGTGCGAGTGGGAGAGGAGCTGTCGGAGGAAGTGCAAATCCGCCGTGGGGTTAGACAGGGATGCGTGCTCTCACCGATGCTCTTCAACTTATATTCGGAGGCCATTTTGTCGGAAGCTTTGGATGGATGCAGAGAAGGCATTATAGTGAATGGAGAGGGCATCAACAACCTGAGATATGCCGATGATACAGCGCTGATTGCAGATAGCGAGGAAGATCTCCAAGTGTTGCTGGAACGCGTCAACACAATTAGCAATGCATACGGACTACGGATGAATATACGTAAAACCAAGTTCATGGTGATCGGTGAAGAGGCGGTCAACGCAGGAATCACACTCGCTGGCTCCGCCATTGAACGGGTGCACACGTACAAATACCTTGGGTGCTACCTAAATGACAAATGGGACTACGGTCAGGAAGTTAAAGCGCGTATCGAGCAAGCCAGAGCAGTGTTCACGAAACTAAAACACCTATTGTGCCAACGTGATCTTAGTCTCAACACGAGGCTCCGAATTCTGAGGTGCTACGTACTTCCTGTACTTCTTTATGGGCAGGAAGGATGGACACTAACGAAACTTCTAGAAAGGAGGCTGGAGGCGTTTGAGATGTATACCGCCGCATGCTCCGTATATCGTGGACCGACAGAGTACGAAACACGGACGTACTGACTCGGATGGGTAAGGAGATGGAACTGCTATACGACATCAAGCGACGAAAACTGCAGTACTTCGGCCATGTTATTCGAAACGGGAAATACAGACTTCTTCAGCTGATAATGGAAGGAAAGATAGCAGGAAAGCGCCGGCCGGGCAGAAGGAAAGCGTCCTGGCTGAAGAATTGAGAGATTGGTTTGGTCTCAACTCCACGTCACTGTTCCGAGCAGCTGTTTCGAAAGTTAGAATAGCAATGATGATCGCCAACCTCCGACGCGGAGACGGCACTTGAAGAAGAAGAAGTAAATGTCCCCACGTGTAACGTAGATGACCAATTTAGTGTTTTGTTATGGTTCACAGAGACGGGATCTCGTTCGTAATAAGTTCTAAATTAGTTATCGTTTCGTACGTACGAGGTCTGTTCAGAAAATAACGGGAATTTTTAAATTTCGCGGGTTTGGAGAGTCCGATTGTCAAGATTTTTTTCTTATTATGTTGGTATACATGCCCCTGAAGTATGATAAAATTTTCAGCTGTATTAAATGTTTACGTTGTCTGTAGCAGTCACAAAAGTTAGACGTGTTTGTATGAGCTCGGCGATTTTCGTTTGTAAAAAAAATTGATAAACGAATTTGTATCAAATTTTGCGTAAACAATATTAATAAAGTGCAACAAAGTGTGTAAAATGTTAACAAAGGCCTATGGTGAACCTGGTTTGAGTAAAACAAGGGTTTACGAGTGGTATAAGCGTTTACAAGATGGCCGTGAAGACGTTGAAGATGACGAACGCCCAGCACATCAACAACCAATGAAAACATGGAAAAAGTGAAAGAAATGGTCACAAACGAATCAGAATCAGAGAAGTCAGTGATTATGTTGGCATATCGATTGGCTCATGCCATGAAATTTTTTCAAATGTTTTAGGTATGAAACGCGTAGCAGCAAAATTTGTTTCAAAATTGTGGAATTTTGAACAAAAACAGCGGCGGATGGAAGTTGCTCAGGAGTCACTAAATGAAGTAAACGACGATGCAGAATTACTGAAACGTGTTATAACAGGTGACGAAACATGGGTTTACGGATATGACGTCGAAACTAAGGATCAATCGTCCCAGGAGAGGCATTCTGGATCGCCAGGACCGAAGAAGGAAATATTTTTCAAAGGTTAATAATACACACTTAAAGAAAAACTCAAATGATCCATTTCTACATAACATCCTTAAATTTAATTTCATTGGGTCAAATAATAAATTTTACGGAAAATAACGTAAAAACTATAACATTTACAGTTTTCAGATTTGTTTTATTCAATTTGTCAGATAAAGAACCGTACAGAACAAAAACATTTGCATCGAAATTTAAAACCCGAGACATTCAATATGGCTTCCTATTATCAGTGGATCAGGAATCTGGGCTAAATTGTTCGCCAGCTGTAACTCGCTAACGAAGCATTTCTGGGGATTTTTATACCAATATTTTTCTTTATTTTTAATTGTAGATAATTTCCCGAGAGATTGGAGTGCAGTTTTGAAACACCCAGTATATTAAGGTAGCAGACAGCAATGCCATAAAGAATGGAAATATCAATGTTTATCTTGTTATTACGGGACATAAGCAGTAACAAAGATCTACTTTGAAGTTACTGTTTTTGTTACACCGATTGAACTGTTAAAACGAAATTGGACCGAACATGTACTCCGAATAACGGATGAGAAATGGACAATGAACTTACTTGAATGGAGACCAAAAGTAGAAGACAGGAGGTGAAATGGAATACCTTTCACTGGTTGAACCGATAATATAACTTTGCTGATGTTTGTATTATATCATTAATTTAACATTTTAGTTTTGTTATCATAAGTTTTAATTTTTACTTTCTCTTGCCTATATGAATATATAGGAAGGAAAGTATTGTTTTCATGTCGATTTTTCGATATCGAGTTTTCACCGGATCTATACGTTTTCAGACCCCCTGAACCCAAAAAACATGTTTTTAGCGATTGGTCTGTGTGTGTGTCTGTGTGTGTGTGTGTGTCTGTGTGTGAACAGAATATCTCAAGAACGGAACATCGTACGAACTTGAAACTTGAAACTTAAGTTACATACCACTACCGAACGCGACACGAACATTTTCATCAAAATCGGTCAACCGAAAGTAGTAGTTTATTCGTATAATTTTTCAGTTTTTTGCGATTTTCTCAAAAACTGGTCTTACGATTTTTTTTAAAATCGCCTATTTTACTCAATTTTTTATTCTCTACAAGATAGAGTAGGCGCCATGTTTGCTGAAATTCTCGGTGAGGCTGTTTTCACGTAAAAACGTTGTTTTTTTAAGATTACGGCTTAAATATAAATTTTAGCGCAAAAACTTATATAATAAAAGTTGTAGAGAATTTAAAGACCTACAACTTCTGTTTCAAACATTTTTTTGTATAACGCTTAGTTTAGCGGTAATTTACGATTTTCTGTTTTTTTTCTCACGAAAACGTGAGAAAAATCGATTTTTTTAACATTTCGGTCTTAGTATGCATTTTACGACAAAAGTGTATATAATTAAATTTATAGAAAATTAAAAGATCTACAACTTTTGTTTAGAGCATTTTTCTCTACAGAGCCTAGTTTAGCGTGAAAGCGTGATTTTCCGTATTTTTAAGCCAAACTGAGTTCGATTGTCATTTTGCGTCATTCACTCATGATTAAAATAAGGTTATGTTTTTGAGGTTAGTTTTTGTTCATTTCTAATGTTTTAATACTAATGTTAGGTTTATTGTTAATTATTTGCATTGGCAAGAGAAAGTTGTGTGAGTGTTTCACACCAGATTTTTATTTACATTTTGTATTCTGTCTGTTTTGT
This sequence comes from Catonia carolina, assembly GCA_035578175.1. Taxonomy (NCBI): domain Eukaryota; kingdom Metazoa; phylum Arthropoda; class Insecta; order Hemiptera; family Achilidae; genus Catonia; species Catonia carolina. Next base: position 9,453,061 of record JAQMRL010000005.1, on the reverse strand, counting down.
ATTTAATTTTATACTAACGGTTTTTTTAATGTTATTTGATCATTTTCTCTTTCGTGCGATTTATTTTTTTATGTAATAAGTAATGTAGTATTGGTATTAACTGTTTTTTATTTTTGTTTTTTTATCAGGGCTATTATTGTTGTCTTGTAGTTTTATTTTCTGCTATGTATTGTGACAATATCGAAGACGAATATGGCTCAAGAAATTTCTAGTAGGCTACTTCATTCATAAAATGGTAAAGAGTAGATAATAGAATGAAAAAGTAACAATAGGGTCAGCTATAAAAGGCTATTCATAATACCTATTCATAAAATTTATTTAAAAGGACTGCGCTATTGTGTATGATAAGGTCTTTGTTGTACAACTATTTATGAAGGGTCGGTTGATTACCGGTTTACATTAAATAAGACTTCTCTAGAAAGGACTTTTATATCGAATTTCGGTGTCTTTCAGAAAGATTCTTTGAACAGTTTATATAAATAGAAAGCCGAGCGCGAGCAGTGAGTTAGTACCCGTTTGATCTTTTGACGAGTGTTTATTGAGTGGCTAACGGTGCGTCGTACAGGTTACGTATCCGAGCATTGTAGTGGTTAACTTTTGTTATATTATCTTGTGTATGTGCATTATAATCAGTTATTGTGTATGTGCATTGTGTATTCAGTTTCATTTTGTATGTGCATTCAATATAATTGTTGTAAGTAGTATTAAGTAAATGATTAAGTTATTTATTGTATTACTTCATTATAATTAGTTTATTATTTATTTTGTAACTCTTTTAGTTGTAATAAATACGTGTATTGTAAACTTTAGTGTATTAATTATTTAATTACCTAGATCCCGAAACGGACATTAGCGATAAGTGTCACAGTATATTTTGTAATTAGAGTAATCCTCCTCCAAGCACGGGCTTTGATCTTTTGGAGGAGTAACAAAGGAAATAAATGAATAAATATCAAGAAAATGGCAGGCAACTGAATGAGAAGAGCTGAAAACACCAATTAGGGAACCCTGTGTTCACCAGTCGAGGCAAAGGGCTGGTTGATGATGACGATGAAATGTCCATTCCGATTTTCTTACGGACCGATCGATTGCGAAAAATTAATTCAAATAATATTATGAAAAAAATTATACAAGCTTATTACGTAATGACAAATTATTATATGTCAAAAAAAATATTTGTATTTGAAATTAAGTAAAGAAAATTTTATGCGATCGGGCCTCCCTACTTTTTTTCTTTTAAAAAGGCAAGCGTCAAATTTAATATTTTCTCGACGTCATAAAACTCATATTGTCCCTCAGTTATTTTACCTATATTCGTTTAACATTATCAATTTTCACTTCAAAAGGCCACAAAATAAAGATGTTTACAAAAAATGAGTATTAAACTGGCAATAAACTTTTTTGAAATTTTCAAAATTAAACATCAAATTGAATTGCTTGTTTAAAGTTTTTTTTTATTTTCTTTCTCATCCGTATACATCACTTACCGAATATAATTTGTAAATAGATTTCCATATCGCAAATAAATTGAAGTTTGTTCAGCGGTCTCTCCGTGAACTTTAACAAACAGAAATTCAGTTGAACTTATTTTCAGTGTTTACTTGGTAAATCCAACATGAAAAAAAATTTTGGGCGTTTTTAAACATTGTACGGACAAAATAATTTTATGTGATTATTTAATTTTATGAATAAAATCATTTCATTTATTTAGATTTAATCTATCGAGTTGGTCTAGTGAAAAAGTATTCGCCTTGAGTCAGCTATTAACAGCTGTTTAACAGCTTGATTTTTGGAGACGAAGGGTCCGTGGTTCGAATTTTAGTAATGAGACTTAATTTGAAAGGTACTTTTATACGGATTTGAACACTGGACATTGGTTACCGGTGTACTTTGATAGTTGGGGTGCAATTAAACATATACTCTCAGTAATGGTCGGCCTGAGTCTGCTCAAGACTACACCTCATACACATCATTCCCATTTCATTGGGTCATGGGGTTACTTATTGTTCTTAAATTGGACAAACTGCAACGTACAAACATTAGGGATTAATATGTATAAATATACGAAAATAAAATGTTTTATTGAAATAGATTTGCTAATTTAAGAATTTTAATTAATGAGGTTTTTACTTTTAAATATAATAATATTTACTACTTTTCACCTCTTCCGTGGCGTAGTGACTAGCGTGCTAGCCTACAAAGCGAAAGGTTCAGGGTTCAATTCTCGGCTAGGGTCTAAAAATTTTAACACGTTAAAACCCACCGTCAATGCCGTGTCCTAGCTGCATCCGGGCATTGTGGTGCGTGCAATGGGTTGGTAGTTCAGTATCCATGTAAAGTGCAGCCTTTCTTAGTTTGCTCCTAATGTAAACAAATAATGACGTCACTGAGCATGCGCATTATATAAAAATGAGTACACGCTGATTAAAAAGTAACAACATAATACTTTCAAAAATATTTAATTATAAAATACTTTTAAAAATATTTTTATTAATGAAATTGTTAGCCCTACATCATATCATGACTGATGTTTTAACTACTTTAAGTACTTATATAATTTAAAACATAGTTAACTTAATAGGAATACGACATCCACAAAGTGGCGGACTCTAGCGTGCACCTTGTAGTAGCTAGCTTTGGTTTGTTTACAGTAGGAGCAAACTAAGGACAGCTCAACTGTAGGTACAAGTGATGGTGTCCTAAGTTAGTCCGTGATGCGTGCGATGTGGGCGGGCGCATTGTATTGGTTTGGTTTTCAAACTATTTTCTTTTTCACCGCACCGCAAGCATTGAACGCCAGACAAGCAATGGATACGGATCTGTTTATGTGATATCATCATACAAAACAAAACATTTAAAATTTATTGGTGGCAGTTTTGAAAATTGTCATCTATCACTTTCCTTTGTCCGTCCATGACACACAGAAGTTAGAAACTACAAGAGATAGCAACAAACGGTTTTCGGATTCGGAATCTACACTAAAAGTTAGTACGTCTGGATTGTTTGAAGTTTGAATTATGACCGGAAGTGGCCCAAAACCGGAAATAAACGTATCAAAGTAAGAAACTACGTACAAGAGATAACAATAACTGCACTCCTTACCATTAACAAAATGGTGCGAGACAAACTTAAAGTCGTTTTCCAGAACGAGAGATTTTTTAGAACTGAATACTCGTACGCAGTTAGAACACAAAAGTACGGTCCCCGTACTTGTCCGCAACGCCCGGATGCAGCTGGGACACGGCGCTACAGTACCAAACCTACATAAGTCGCTAATGACCAAGCTGTCGATGCGACTTTAAACTTCAACTCTAAACTTTAAACTCCTTAACAGACACTCCTTATGTGTCTCGGCCTCAGAGGGGTAGGTGGATCAGAATTCATAAGTGGATCAGAACCATTTGCCACAAGGTAAAGTTCAGCCGCCAAAGGGGTTGGGTGGATCACAATATTTTGAAATTTGAAGATATGAAAGTTTAAAGATGAAGTTTGAGTTTCAAAATTTCAACTTTGAATGTTCAGATTTGAATGTATGATATTTTTAGTTTTTTCGTTTTCTCGTGCGACCTGGGGTTGCGACTTGAAAATTTTCGGGTTACCAAATTTTTATGTAATTTTCTTCGCTAAATAACATGCCTGCCCATAACAGACAGGTGGAGTCAAATTATTTGACAGACAGGTGTCAAATTATTTACTCAATCTGTTCGTTGCAGGGCTAAAATAAATAGTTCTGTTTCTTATCAAATGGTCAGCCAATTAAATGACTGAATCATTTAAGAACAGAAGAGGTATAGGTATAAAAGACACTAGTCAGAGTTATCACCTCTGAAAGTAATGAATTTCATTATACAGCCAGACCCTGTGGTGAATGAAGTGCAAGTGTCATTTGCAGAGTGGAAAATGTGTGCTTTTCAGAGGACCCGGCATGCTGATAAGCGTACTTTTCCACTCAGTGAGTTGTGGCAATAGTAAACCACCTCACTCCTCGTTTTACTTAGTAAAACCTCTACAGGTTCAAACCAGCCTTTTGGCTGATGACCTAAATAACAACAACAAAATAATAACATGCCGTTAAAAAATTATTTGTATCCCGAAAATTTAAAATTTTTAATATACACAAACATATTTATATTATTTACTTTTATTTGTAGCCTATTTACGCTCTTCAAATAATATAAAAGAAGAAAATTACAAGATAAAAAACAAAATAGAAATAAAATTATATATTATTTATTTTAGCTCATCTTATATTTTTATTGCATTATGAAAATTTAGTTTAAAAGAAATGTTCACGTAGCTGTAATAACAAATTTATTTAAGTTTAAGACAAACCAGCAATAAAATAACAAGGAAATTGTTAAACAAAATAAGGAAAAATGGTGCTCTAAGAATTCCAGATTTTATGACAAGAACAAAATTAGTTCTTGTTATTGTAGGTTAAGCCAACATTTACATTCAACGTAGTTGACATACACAATGGAAGATTACTAAAAAGAAATCCTCAACCTTACATTATTTCCCTATTCGTTTTCTGTTCTACCCTTTCTACCCTATCTTTCTACCAACCGACTTTTTTTATTCTATCCTATTTTTCTTCTTTACTCAGTTTCTGCGTTTGTGAACTTAGTGTAACTTTTAATTGTTGATGTAATTAAAAATTATATCGTTGTCCTTAATTACCTTTTTTATTATTACAGTTAAAATTTCAACTTGATACATAATTCAACCCGTTACACTTGCATTATCTTAATTGTTTTTACAGGAAAGGTAACTTTTTTTTAGGAGTTGTACGAAAATTAAACATTACAAAATTGAATTATATAAGGTTTTAATTAATTATTTTAATTAATAGTTTATTTTTTGTTTTGTTTTATCATTTCGGTCTACTTAGGACCACTTAAATGATTTTACTTTTCTCACATTTGTTTACTCCTTTTCATTGCTATTTCTCGTCTTTTCCAAGCCTTTTTCATTCTTCACTAAACTCTCTCTTCCTCTCGTCTTACCACTTGTGTTGTTTAGGTCTTCAGCCAAAAGGCTGGTTTGAACCTGTAGAGGCTTTACTAAGTAAAACGAGGAGAGAGATGGTTTACAAATGCCTTCCTCTCTGAGTGGAAAAGTACCCTATGCTTATCAGCATGCCAGGCACTACGAAAAGCATCTACTTTCCACCCTTCAAATAACACCTTCATTTCATTCGCCACAGGGTCTGGCTGTATAACGAAATTCATTACTTTCAGAGGAGATAACTCTGACTAATGTCTTTTATACCTCTACCTCTTCTGTTCTTAAATACTTCAGTCATATAATTGGGTGACCATGCGATAAGAGAACTATTTTTGTATCCCTGGAACTAGCAGATCGAATGCAAATAATATAACACTCCATCTGTCTGTGATGGGCAATACACACATTAGGGATTAAAAAGAATTACTGTCTGTTCCCAAAAGGTGAATTAAATAAATCCATTTGGGCTTAAGAATGGCCTACTACCTACCCTAAAGACACAATTTTGAACTTGACTAACAGCTGCCCAGATCCAAACATTATAATGCAGATGTGTTTATTACTTCTCCTGTAAAATTTTTTTTGACACTTACAACATTTTGGAATGTGCACGATTCATTTATATAAATAACTAAATCCCGATAGAACCTAGAATAAACGTCACAGTAAATTCTCAACTTTTTTTAAACAGTGTCATTATGTTTTTTAGGCCATCAGCCGAAAGGCTGATTTGAACCTGTAGAGGTTTTACTAAGTAAAACGAGGAGTGAGGTGGTTTACCATTGCCTTCCTCAATGAGTGGAAAAGTACGCTTATCAGCATGCCTGGCCCTCTGAAAAGTACATATTTTCCACTCTGCAAATGACAACTTCACTTCATTCACCACAGGGTCTGGCTGTATAATGAAATTCATACTTTCAGAGGAGATAACTCTGATTAGTGTCTTGTACACCTCTACCTCTCCTGTTTTTAAATGATTCAGTCACTTAATTAGCTGACCATGTGATAAGAAACAGAACTATTTATTTTAGCCCAGAAAATTTATTTTATTGTCATTATAATGATATTATAAAATGTTAATTAATTTTTTACAGGCATTAAGAAACCGTAATAAATATTCGGTGAATGATTTCAACTCATCAAACTTACCTACGTTAATACAGTAGTTGACCCAAATGATAACCGTTGTTTGACAGATCGGAAAAGCACGTCAAAATTTAATCGATACCTATAAGATGTCTGACCGCTGAGTATCATTTTTCTTATAATTTTTCATCTGATTTAAATTGCATAAATTTTTCACTCACCTGTAAAGGAACAAAGAAATATGGTTATTAAGAAAAAATATTTATTTTGACATTTTTCATTAATTTCTATCGTTAAAAATACATTTTGTATTTAATTACTTGTACAAAACAAATAAATGGATAATATTTTATTATATAATAATAATAATAATAATAAATATTTATTTATTTCATTTTTTACAATCAGTTACAAAAAATTACCCAGGAAAAAATTCACTGGCAACTTTTACTAGTGCCGGCCGCATTGGCGTAGTTGGTAACGTGCTTGCCTCTCATCATGCGGTCTTGGGTTCGAATTCCATTCAGGCACGGCATATTTTCATACGTTACAAAAAAAAAAATAATTTCATCCTCACCGTCTGCATTAGCAGTAATTGTAAAACAGTCGAACGTTAAACCCAAAACAAAAACAAAAAAACTTTTACTACTGGGCTATTCGCGATCTAGCTACTTCAAAAACTTACAATTTTAATTACTATATAAAGATAGGATAATTAAGAAAAAAAATTAAATATAATAACATAAAATAAATAAAGTTATCGACACTAATACTATAAAGACAAAGCGTGTTTTCTTGTGCAGGGTAATTTTCAAAACTACTGAACGGATTTTCATGAAATTTTGACACCATATTTGTATTTATATTCATTGCAACAAATTATTTTTAAATTTTCAAAAATGATAACCCTAAGGGCCCTACTAAAGTTTTCATAAAACTAAAAATCACAAATACCTAAAACCAAAAACTAAAATTACATGAACAATTACTAAAATTTTATAAATGTGTGTGTGTGTGTGTGTGTACATGTGAGTACGCATTGCTGTTGAAGTAGATTAAGGGGTTTGATGATGACCAGAGACGTACACCGGGGAATTTATCAAAACGTCGTTTTGTGTGTGTGTTTTGTTGAAGACAGTATAATTGAATAATACATACGTATAAACAAAGACCTACCAGGGAGAGACGTACGCGAGGGCATTTATCAAAACTGTGTGTGTGTCTGTGTGTACATTGAAGAATACAGTCGATCTATATATAACAGCTACACAATTTCTGTTACATATTTTTATTTTAAAAAATCTGGTGTGAAACATTTACACAACTTTCTCTTCCCAATGCAAATAATTAACAATAAACCTAACATTAGTAATAAAACATTAGAAATAAACAAAAAACTAACCTCAATAAACATAACCTAATTTAATCATATATAATGAAAGAATGAACGCAAAATGAAAATCAACGTCAGTTTGGCTTAAGAATACGGAAAATCGCTCTTTCACGCTAAACTAGGCACTGTACAAAAAAATGCTTTCATTAAAAGTTGTAGATCTCTTAATTTCCTATAAATTCGTTACATACGCTTTTGTCATAAAATGCATACTAAGGCCGAAATTTTTAAAAAAATCGATTTTTCACACGTTTTCGTGAGAAAAAACAGAAAATCGCTAATTACCGTTAAACTAAGCGTTATACAAAAAAATAATTGAAATGAAAGTTGTAGAATTTTAAATTCTCTACAACTTTTATTATAAATTTCTGCGCTAAAATGCATATTAAAGCCGCGATCTTGAAAAACAATGTTTTTACGTGAAAACAGCCTCACCAAGAATTTCAGCAAACATGGCACCTACCTTATCTAGTAGAGGATAAAAAACTAAGTAATTGAGGCGATTTAAAAGAAATCGTAGGACCAGTTTTTGAGAAAATCGCAAAAAAGTGAAAAATTACACCGTTCCGTTCTTGAGATATTCTGTTCACACACAGACACACACACACACAGACCAATCGTTAAAAACATGTTTTTTGGGTTCAGGGGGTCTGAAAACGTATAGAGACTGTTGAAAACTCGATTTCGAAAAATCGACATGAAAACAATAGCTACTTTCCTTCCTATATATTCATATAGGCAAGAGAAAGTAAAAATTGATTACACATGTTTCGCGTGCGAAGCCGTGAGGGGCATGCTAGTAAAATATACAATTATAATTATTGTGCATAAATAACAGAAATAATTTTACCATAATTACATCTTTAGTTCAGTTCAGTGTAATTTCGACTAAACCGAGCTCTCTGCAGCGTCTGACTACATTAGTAATCGTATTTTACACTTACATAGCAGTATAAATAAAGAGAAGCTGTATATAAAATATATATAAGCAAAAATATTTTGAATACAGAAGGGCCCAGTATGATATCCATACAAAAACATACACACACACACACACACACACAGAGAGAGAGAGAGAGAGAGTGAGTGAGAGAGAGAGAGCGAGAGAGAGAGACAGACAGACAGACATATAAATTTATTTCAAATTAAGATTGTATTTAAAAAATTTATGTGTTGATAGTGCGATAAAAGCCAATTTCGAATATTGTTACAATCGCTTCCCAAGCTCCCACACTGTTTCACCCCCAGTAACAACTGGTTGAAATATTTTGGACCACAGTATTTGATGGAATATTTAAAGATAGACTTTATTACGTATTTTTGGATGCCGAAAAAGTCTCTGCTGTGTGCACTAAGGATATTCAAAGAATAGGCCTAACTCATGTTACTTTTCTCAACAAAATATTTGTTGCTGTAATAATTGGTTTGTCAACAAATATACTCGGGATTGGGATCCAATTACGAGATTGGATGCACTGAGGTGTTAAATAGTGAGCACCGACGTAATTGCATTGGTTTTCAACATTAAGTTGGGTGACTAAGAAGTTAATAAGTGAATATATCTAATCAACTGTTATTTTTGTTTAGATCTTGAAATGAATTGTATTGTAACATAGTTATAGCTAAGGTCCGTTCCGGGATCTGAGTATAATAAAGAATTAACAAACTATCGATAAGAATTACAAAGAAGTATTTATTACCTACACATTATAAATTACAATACTAGCTACTAGTCTTACTTATATCTACGTTTTTTTATCTAATGTGTGCACGTTGCAATCTGTTCAATTCAGAACAATCAGCAACTCCGTGACCCAATGATATAAGGATGATGTGTAAATGAGATCTAGTCTTGTACAGACCCAGGCCGACCATTTCTGAGAAAGAGTATGGTTTATTGAATCCCAACTATCAAAATACACCGGTAACCACTGTCTAGTATTCGAAATTGTATAAAAGTAACTACCTTTACTAGGATTTGAACCAGGAACCTTCGTCTCCGAAAATCAGCGTTAAACAGCTGACAAATGGCAACGACTTTACCTCTAAACCAACCCCGGTGGGTTAAATCTGGTAATAAATTACAATTACTATAATCAAATTGACTCATAATAATATGATATATAATAATTCAATGAAATTAAATAAACTAAACTTGTAACAAGATTATTTTACACTCAATTTAACTATTCCACTCTCAGCTAATTATACGAGACACAGTAAAGTATTCGAGAAACGAATAGATTTTCTCACAAACGATAAATGTTACACGGTACACAATTCACTCGCTGATGACAACTCGAGACTGACTGACGGACTCACAGCGGCATAGCGCCTTTATACGAGGTGTGGCTATTAAATAACGAGACAGACGTAAAAAAATGTATTTTAATTTTATACATAATCACTTACTGTCACCTTCAATATACACTCCTTCTGTATCCCTACAACGCTCCATGCGAATTTTCCAATGTTGGAAACAGTGCTGGAAGTCATCTTCTGTCAGCTCCTTCAGGACACGTGCCGCCTCATCTTTTACAGCTTCCACAGCCTCAAATCTTGTCCCTTTTAATGCAGATTTCACCTTAGAGAACTCGTAGAAGTCACATGGCGCAAGATCTGGTGAATAAGGTGGATGTTCTAACACTGAGATATTGTACTTGGCTAGGAACCTCTTGACAGATAACGCGGAACGAGCTGGCGCATTGTCTTGGTGGAGAACCCATGATTTGTCCTCCCACATTTCGAGGCGTTTTTTCCTTACTCTTTGACGTAGTTTAGAAAGTACCTCAAGGTAGTAATATTGATTAATTGTTTGACCTTCAGGAACCCAGTGAAGGTACACAATCCCATGGATATAAAAAAAAATCAAGACAATGCGCCGGCTCATTCCGCGTTATCTGTCAAGAGGTTCCTAGCCAAGTACAGCAGCTCAATGTTTGAACATTCACCTTATTTACTAGATCTTGCACCTGTTCCCTAAGGTGAAATCTCCATTAAAAGGGACAAGATTTGAGTCTGTGGAAGCTGTAAAAGATAAAGCGGCACGTGTCCTGAAGGAGCTGACAGAAGATGACTTCCAGCACTGTTTTCAACAATGGAAAATTCGCATGGAGCGTTGTAGGGATAGAGAAGGAGTGTATATTATTGAAAGTGACAATAAGTGATTATGTATAACATATAAATAAAATTTTTTACAACGTCAGTCTCGTTATTTAATAGCCACACCTCGTATACCTAACTTATCGAAATTACTAGATTAAGAAAGATATTTTACATAATAGTAAAAATACAAAATCGCTCTCTAGGGATCCTAATAACTCGTGAATAACTAACAAGGTAAACACATTAGAATTGAATATAGGTTACAATCAACAACACCGTGAAAAATAAGCTAATTATCTAAATACGAGAGTCCTCTGAAAAGCATCTACTTCCACCCTGCAAATGACACCTTCTCTTCATTCACCACTGGTTCTGGTTGTATAATGAAAGTCATTCCTCTCAGAGGAGATAACTCTGACTAGTGTCTTTTACACCTCTACCTCTTGTGTTCTTAAATGCTTCAATCATATTGGTCAAACATGTGACAAGAAACAGAACTATTTTTTGTAGCCCTGGGACTATCAGATTGAGTGCAAATAATTTAACAATCAACCTGCCTGTTACGGACAAAGATAATTTATAACAAAATAACAAAAACTTGTTTTATCCTGTTCTAGGAGAACGATTAAATGGGATTTGGCATCTATTGTCAAAGAGTAAATGTACTTTTAATCATAGTATATGTTTGCTTTTACATTAAAACAAACTGTCCAATTAATTATAGTTAATTATAAGTTCTCTAGAAAAGACTGAAAAACATATTTCAGAGAAAATTAATAAATTCTTAGTATATAGTAGTTGTTTTCAGTACTGAAAACGGGAATTGAACATACAAACTGATGTACTTTTTTGAAAATCATCAATCCTTTCTCGGAAAAATACGAGTAATTCATTCAGCAACAAAAAAATATACAGTAATATATTATTACGAAAAGCAAATAATATAGCAAAAAGAAAATGCTAATTATTATAGTTCTAAACGAATGTAATGTACACACAAGTTTATAAAAACAGGATTTAAATCAAATGTACGCTAATTAAAAAAAATTACTGAAACTGAAATAATTAAAAATCGTCAAACGTAACTACAATTTGTTGAAAATAAATTTATTAAAACTCTTTTCTTTTACACTACCAGGTACTTTCGTAGTACATTAATTTTTTTTTATGTTAAATATGACATTCCCGTCTCTTTCTTTTGTATTATAAACTTATGAAACGGAAAATTATGTGTAGTCAAACAGTTCATACGTAAGATATGTGCAATTTTCTTGTTTTACATTTGACTTTTGCAATTACTACAAATGCGATCGCGAGAAGGATGATAGATCAAGATGAGTAATGAAAAAACGCCAGACCTGATCGAGAATCGAACCCGGTGTAATAAACAAAAATGTTATTTATTTAGAAAAACATGAATTAATATTAGTAACATGATTGTTAAGTCATAAGTGTTTGGTGGTAAAATGCCGACATCAAAATAACAATAGGCCTATGTCTTCCTAAATTTGTGACTTTATTTTTTACTTTCTCTTGCCTATATGAATATATAGGAAGGAAAGTATCGTTTTCATGTCGATTTTAAGAAAACGAGTTTTCACCGGATCTACACGTTTTCAGACCCCCTGAACCCAAAAAACATGTTTTTAGCGATTGGTCTGTATGTGTGTGTGTGCGTGCGTGCGTGAGTGAGTGTGTGCGTGTTTTCAGTTAAAACCATCATATAGTCTTACCGTAAGTGTAGAACTTATTGATTTTGTTCATGATTGCTACAGTTCCTTTCTCAGTTATGGAAAGTAAACACAATACATCACACATTTCACATTTGTCCTGATTTAACTTACTTTCAGACTTCAAAATGCATTATTGAATCTGGTATAGAAAACTTGAAACTCAATCTCAATCATAACTTTGCCGTTTAATATTGTTAACCAACTTCGTGGTGTTAAACAACGTATCAAGTATAACGACATAGTGAGAAATTCAGAGGTCAAAGTTGTTAAAGTTTTAAGGGTTTAAGTCTCGGGATAGATTTGATTGAATACTTTTCTTTCTGTATAATCCAGCCGTCTGTGAGTAAACATTGATTTCCACAACTTTACAGCTCTTAAAAATTTACCCTTGACTTTTATTTGTTTTCATAAAGGACTTTTGACTGTTTTGCAAATTTATTTTACTCTAGTAATTTAAAAGTTACGTATATTTGTATTGAAAGCTTGTCATATATTCGAACTTTTTAAATTACTTTCTTGGATATTTGTTGATAATGCAGTATGAGTTGGTATTGCAATGAGAAAAAACATAATACAGTAAAAAATCGCTCCAAATTTTTGGATTAAATTATAACTTTGAAATTTGTAAATTAATTTTTTATTATTGTAGTATTTAATATATTAGTTAGTATTTAATTATGGCAGGCGTAAGCCCACCATTGCCAACTAAAATCTCAACGTTACAGAAAATAAAATTTCCCGTTAAAAATTAATTTTTATTAAGTTCATAAAAAAGAAATCGTTCTAACACTAAAAATATTCAAAATAGTTTTTTAGTTTATTTAAAATCGCATTGACAGTTTGGTCATTGGCAACAACTGTGGGTTTTGGTACCTTAACGGTGGTTTCAATGTGTTAAAATTTCCAGACCCTAGCCGGGAATCGAACCCGGGACCTTTCGCTTTTCAGGGTAGCACGCTGTCACTACGCCACGGAGGCAGTTTAAAAATACATTATTCCATTAATTTTTGTTTAATTTTTTTTTGTAAATGTTCGGTTAATCGGACGTTGGTACTTTATGCATAACTTACGGACGTCCGGTAAATTGGATGTTGTCAATAAGTAAAATATATCGACGTCCTGTTTTACGGACGTTGGTACTGAAAGAGTTGATCAATTGTAACTGAGTAAACGCTTTTCTCATCATTACTAATGGAGTAGGTGAAATGTCTACAAAATAACCATAACTGAGATTTAAAACAATCCACTAAAAGATCCTCCTATTAGTAGATTCAGTGAATTACTGTGAGAACCTCCTAATAATTTCAAATCAATTACTTCAGTAGTTTCAGTGATAACAAGCCTTTTATCTAAAAGAAACTCGTTTTAAGAACAAAAAAAAAATCATGCAGACGATAAAGTATGATAGATGAAAATCAAAGAAGAAAAAAACTTCAAATTAGAAAATTTATGGATACACTAGCTAAAGTACCCGTTCTTCGAACGGTTTCCTTGGTGCCGTGGAAGGTCAGTGGGGTACCGAGTTGGATCCCTCTTAGGTCTTATATTCTTTAACTATTCATTGTTATCTACCTCCATTCAACCTCAGCATTATTATTTATGAAAAAAATAGTTGAACGTAAAATAAAAGCGAGATCTTGGTGTTTTTAAATTAAGCTATGCAGCGCTTTATTATTTTCATAATAAATGAAAGGTAAATACAATAGGAACACCGCGATTGTAACCAATATTAAGACGACTGATTCATTTTTGACAATGTGACCGAGAAAAGGTGTATAGGGTACTGGTTGAATGGGTAGGTAGGTAACTAACTGAATGAATGAATACGGGTTTTACCTGCGCGAAGGCCTATGTTTATTGTTCTGTTTATAATTTTGTATGTTAATATTCTTCTAAAAATATTGGTTTATTTTTTTAAATTGGCAATAACTCCGTTATTATGCATGAAAATGAAAAACTTTACATAATCAAACTTATTCGTCTTTAAGCGTTTTTTAATTTCGATTATATAACATTTTTTGATACATTGACTCTTAACGGAGATATTCGTAGTTTTTTTTTATCCCTCACTCCGAACTCCCCCATTCCTTTGTGATATTAAAAAACTTTATAGCTTATTTTCATTTCGATTATGTCCAGAACCTAGATACCGAAATTCATTGAATTTGTTTCAGCGGTTCTTGCGTGATGCCGTAACATAGAATCAGACAAACAGATAAACAGACAAAAATTCAGCTGAACTTATTTTCGGTGTTTATGTGGTACATCTGGCGTAGAAACAAAATCTGGGGCATTTTGATTGTACAGAAAAATCAAAATTTTATTTATATAGATTTGGAATTGAGACATTCTTTGAATTAGTTGGAATCTAAAGGGTGGGCAATGGAAATGTCCAAGCTCTTCAAATTTATGGGTACATTTGGAATTGCGTCATTCTTTGAATTAGTTGGAATCTAAACGGTGGGGATAAGCTCTTCAAATTTATGAGTACATTTGGAATTGAGTCATTCTTTGAACTGGGCATCAAACCCGGGACCCCGGGTTTAAATATAAACGGTGCGCTCCTCTATATTAAAGTTCTTTAAAAATATATATTTAGCGAATCCCCACAAAGCTAACAAATAGCTCGCGCTAGGCACGGGTACAATTCCTAGTATGATTTCAAAGGCTTCTTTAACCCCACGTACTAAATTCCAAACAAAAGTATGTATTAACTTAGTTTTAAAAAAGTAGGTCTGTTTATAATCATAATACAAAGAATCCTGCAATTATTTTTTTTTATTTTACTTTCTCTTGCCCCATATGAATGAATATGGAAGGAAAATATTGTTTTATCTCGATTTTATGATAACGAGTTTGCACACCGGATATACACGTTTTCAGATCCCTAGAACGCAAAAAACATGTTTTTACCGATTGGTGTGTGTGTGTTGTTGTATGTATATTCTCATTGTGGGGAGATTTTTTTTTAATTTAAAAAATTGTAAGTCATTAAGAATTCTACCAGGAAGGCATAATGTTAAAAGAGGTGTTGCGAATTTCAACATTTCAATTTCAACACCTCTTTCAACATTATGCTGTCCTGGTATAATTTCTTAATGACTTCGAATTTTTAAATTTAAAAATCTCCCCACAAAGTGAATTTTTTTTTAAAAATTCTAAGTCATTAGGAATTATACCAGGACAGCATAATGTTGAAAGGGTGTTGCTAAGTAAAAGCTTCTCACTTTGTGGGCAGATTTTTAAAAATTAAAAAACATTCGCAACACCTCTTTTAACATTATGCCTTCCTGGTAGAATTCTCAATGACTTAGAATTTTTTTAAATTTAAAAAAACATCTCCCCACAAAGTGAGATTTTAAATTTAAAAAAAAACATCCCACAAAGTGAGATTAAATTAAATTTAAAAAAATTCGCAACACCTCTTTTAACATTATGCCTTCCTGGTAGAATTCTTAATGACTTAGAATTTTTTTTTAAATTTAAAAAAAATCTCCCCACAATCAGAATATAGGTCTACATATAGCAATGTATTCTTTTGAGAAAGAATATTTTTTTAAAAATCGTCTTATTGTCTACATTTATATGCTCTACAAGATAAGAGTCTTGTCAAAGTGTAAATAAAAACTAAATAAACTAAACAAATACAAAACTAAAACAAATAATAATAAACTATAATATAATAATATAAACTATAATAATAATATTATATAATAATATACTATAATATA
The DNA here is from genome assembly GCA_035578175.1 of Catonia carolina. Lineage (NCBI taxonomy): Eukaryota > Metazoa > Arthropoda > Insecta > Hemiptera > Achilidae > Catonia > Catonia carolina. The sequence continues at coordinate 9,437,006 of JAQMRL010000005.1, read as the reverse complement.
AACTATAATAATAAACTACAATAATAAAAATACTAAACTAATAAACTGTAATAAATAAACTAAAAAAAAAGGTTTTAACGAGAGATCAAATTTTCCTTAAAAAACATATTATACTATAACAAAATGAGATACGGACAAGCTATTAGGCAAATTTCTCAAGAGAATTTGTTTTTTAATAAAAGATTAGAAAGACTAAATTTTATTTTGTACCGTTAAAAGAAAACGTAAACATATATTACCATCTTCTTCAGGCCTCTTCCGAGTTTCCTCGAGCGGACCCAAATACAACTCCTCCCTATTACTCTCTATCCCTTATCCATCTGTGCTCCATTGCTCTCTCAGCATCGCATCTTTATCCCAATCATCCATAAGTAAATCCATCATTTCACTTTGGTCTTTTCCCCTCCATCTTTATAGTCTATTCCAGTTTAATTTTCAGTGATGTCATTGCTCCGGGCCGCGGGGGCGGGGCAGCTATTGGATGTTGGTATACCTAGGACAATTCGAATTGGCACAAACAGCTTCGGTGTTTATCTACTCCACTCTTGGCCCCTCGCCATGCAACGACGGGGTACAGTCACAAAAGTATACAATCGCTACTGTAATGTGCGACTAACGCACGGTCACTACGCTTTGTTTTCACTGTTGTTATTAATAATAATCTGTCACACCATAATGATGTGACTAATTTGTTTTCATATGATTTTCTGTTCATTATTTATATTCAACCCACCGGGTTGGTCTAGAGGTAAAGTCGTCGCCAAAATCAGCTGTTTAACAGCCGATTTTCGGAGACGAAGGTTTCTGGTTCAAATCCTGTTAAAGGTAGGAATTTTTATACGGATTTGAATACTAGACAGTGGTTACCGGTGTACTTTGATGGTTGAGGTTCAATTAACCATACTCTCTCCGGAATGGCCGGCCTTAGTCTGTACAAGACTACATCTCATTTACATATCATCCTCATCACATTGAGTCATGGGGTTGCTTATTGTTCTGAACAGATTGCAACGTACACACATTAGGGATTAAAAAGAAAATTATATATTCAGACCAATTTGTTTAGTTAGTTGCGTGCGTCTAAGAGTATAGTGTAGTGACTTTTTGCAGTTTAGTTCTTGTAATTTATAATTTAAATTTTTACTGGGACAAATTAAATAGATATGTTAAAATGTAATAATTATTTGTATGTTTGTACATTGAAATAAGGTTTTAGGCAGTTGCGTACATTAAAATTTGCAGACCTTGTTGAAAGAATAGGTTATGGATATACTTTATGCGGAACTGTGTGTACACGTAGAGCAAGAGTCGTGCCAGTTCGAATTGTCCACAGTATAATATTTCGTTCACCTGTTTAACTTTTACCCAGTTCTAAAAGTTAGAAAATTAGTGTTTCGACCGTTGCTTTTATTTGTACTGTCCGGTTGTGCCATATTAGTTTGTTTGAATCATTCTCTTCCTTCTCATACAGGTATTTAATTTTATAGGTTTTTTTATTTACATAGTTGTTTTTGTCATTAGAAATAATTAATTATAAGTGAAACGCTATCAGCTCAATAAGAAACATTTTAGTGTTATGTGAATGGTAGAGTGCATACACGCTTATTTGGTGCTTTTGAGTTGTACAGGATGTTTAATGAGGAACGAATCATACTTCATAAACTGATTATACAGCTAAAAAATCAGAAAAAGTTCCCAATAAACATGAGTCCGAAAACCATTCTTTAGCAACAGATTTCGCCTAGAACTCAGTTCCCCCTGTGAAATGAATTCATACTTAAATTTTCAGGGCGTTAATTAAGGTTGGATGAATAATTGAATAAAACCTGTCCCACGTCTGTAAGTACAGTCATTTCTGAGATATCTGACAAGACACGCAAAATTAGATCTCGAAAAACATGTGTTTCTTAGGTTTGAAATAGATTGACTTTGTTAAATTGGTAACAATCATGTAAAAATTTCAAACAAAATTAGATCTCGAAAAACATGTGTTTCTTAGGTTTGAAGCAGATTGACTTTGTTAAATTGGTAAAAAACATGTAAAAATTTCAAACAAAATTAGATCTCGAAAAATTATGTTTCTTAGGTTTTAAGTAGATTGACTTTGTTAAATTGGTAAAAACATGTAAAAATTTAAACAAAATTAGATCTCGAAAAACATGTGTTTCTTAGGTTTGAAGTAAATTGACTTTGTTAAATTGGTAGCAAACATATAAAAATTTCAAACAAAATTTGTAGAGATTTATAGGTGCTATGCAGTACTCGGTTGCAGTCGAGACGGTGAAGTGTAGAAGAGAGTTGTTATGCTGTTCAACAAAAAACAACGCGCGTTCATGCTTGAACATTATTTTGCTTCGTCATCGTACGTGGTCGTTCGGGAACGATTTGCAGCTGTGTTTCCTGGCTTTCCACTACTCAATAAGAGCACCGTCAAACGAATCATTTATAAATTTTGACAATGTTACACCACTGAGAATCGTAAATAAAAGCCACCGAAGCCCGTGTTAACAACAGAAAAACAAGACAAAATTCGCAATAAACCTGTGGGTGATCCATTGACATCGATCGGGAAAATGGCTTCAGACTGGCATGTCTACTCGAAGCGTGCAACGTGCCCTAAAAACATTAAAACTGCACCCTATTGCATAACATTGTGTTGTTTAGGTAATCAGCCGAAAGTCTAGTTTGAACCTGTAGAGGTTTTACTACGTAAAACGATGAGTGAGGTGGTTTTACTATGCCTTCCTCACTGAGTGGAAAAGTACGCTTATCAGCATACCGGGCTCTCTGAAAAGCACATATTTTTCACTCTGCAAATGACACCTTCACTTCATTCACCACAGGGTCTGGCTGTACAATGAAATTCATTAATTTCAGAGGAGATAACTCTGATTAGTGTATTTTACACCTCTACCTCTTCTGTTCATAAATGATTCAGTCATTTAATTGGCTGACCAAATGATAAGAAACAGAACTATTTATTTTAGCTCTGCAACGGACAGATTGAGTGTAAATAATTTGACACTCCACCTGTCTGTTATGGGCAGTTGCATAACACTGTTGGAGGAATTGAAGCCTCCTGATATACCACGGCGTCTCCATTTCTTTAAGTGGGTTACTTGTTTCATCCAGGCTAACACTTTCTTTTCGGATGAGGCCCACAGCCCCGATTTGTCTCCCGCGGAGTTTTTTCTATTGGGCTATTTAAAAAATCAAGTTCTGAAAATGAGTTCAAGGACTTAAGACGAGTTGAAATTGCGGATAACAGCAGAAATCAACGCTATTACACCAGCGATACTACAAAATGTGTTCCGAAACCTCGTGAAACGAGTAGAATGCGTTGTTCTACTCATACCATGTTTTTGGGTTCAGGGGGTCTGAAAACGTATAGATCCGGTGAAAACCCGATTTCGAAAAATCAACATGAAAACAATATTTTCCTTCCTATATATGTCATATAGGGCAAGAGAAAGTAAAAATACACATGATATTTAACAAAATTGTAATTAAAATTATAGAAAATTACTAAACCTATAAAATGTATTTCAAGTATTTTTCCTAGCGTCAATATATTAGGGATTATCCGATTTTTTACGCCCAACAGATGTGTATTTAGCTGATTATTTAGATTTATATTTAGTTGATTTATATTTAGCTGATTATTTAAATTTATATTTAGTTGATTTATATTTAGCTGATTATTTAAATTTATATTTAGTTGATTTATATTTAGCTGGTTATGTAAATTTATATTTAGTTGATTTATATTTAGCTGATTATTTAAATTTATATTTAGTTGATTTATATTTAGCTGATTATGTAAATTTATATTTAGTTGATTTATATTTAGCGTCATTTACACATAATTAAAATTAGGTTATGTTTTTCATTTTACATTGTTCACTCATGATTACATTGGCAAGAGTATTTTAAATCAGATTTACTTCATTAGAAACCTACACTAATAAAGAAAAAAATATAAACCATAAAAAGAGAATACGATAATATAAATAAAATTATATATTAAAAACTACATCTACATTGCTAAAACGGACAGAAAAATCTTTGAATGCATATCATCAACTGACTAGTGTACTGACAGCCCAAGGGAGTTTTCGCAAAAAAAAATGGGATTTACAATTTCGAACATAAAATGGAAAAAATTATTATCATATCTCTCAGCACTGGAGAAAGAAATCTTTTGAAAGCAGAATAAGACGTTCTCAACTAACACTACAAGAGGAATATGTAGGAGTGAAAAAGGAAAATAGGGATAAAAAAGGAGAAAACTGAATAAGTTTTTCCAGGGAATATCTAAGCAATAATACCAACATTTGAATATTCTAAAATTTTATAACCAAACATAGTATTTTTAATCCCTAATGGATGTGCACGTTGCAATCTTTTCAATTTAAAAACAATAATCAACCCGATGACCCAATAAAAATATGTATGACGTATATAAGAGTGTAATCTTGTACAGACTCAGGCCTACCATTCCTGACATAATCACAAAAAAATTCATGTGAATTACTCAAGAAAAAAATGAATAATAGGTATTGAAATTATGCAGTTAAAAATGTGCGTCTGTTTTGATTTTAAATAAAGCGAAATTTCAATAACTATTATTCATATTTTTCCTGAGTAATTCACATGAATCTTTTCAGAATTAAATTTTCTACAAATTTATTTAAGAAAAAATACACCTTTATTTACCAATTATGGAAGTAATCTTACGTTAAACACAAGAATGTGTTATTTCTTTGCACCAATTCTTGTGTTTTATGTAACATATCTCTGAAAGTATTGCATTTACAGCTCTGAAATTAGTTTTATTCAATTTTTCAGATTAAAAAACATAAGAATCAATCGTATTTGTATCTTTGTAACTACTTTTAACATTTTTATACGGCCTTACTTCACCAAGGGTACAGAGTTCTTGGTGAAAATTTTCGCTAGCCGTAACTCGCTAACTAAGCGTTTTCAGGCATATGTTTATATGAACTTTTTTTTTTTTTTTTAGCTATAGAATGAGATCCCAAAAGATTGCCGTATAGTTTTGAATCACCCGGTATATAAAACTTACCTCGATAAACATAACCTAATTTTAATCATGAGTGAAAGACGCAAAACGAAAATCAACTCAGTTTAGCTAAAAAATACGGAAAATCACGCTTTCACGCTAAACTAGGCTCTGTAGAGAAAAATAATTTAAATAAAATTTGTAGATATTTTAATTTTCTATAAATTTGATTATATATTCTATTTGCTCGTAAAATGCATACTAAGGCTGAAATCTTTAAAAAAATCGATTTTTTACACGTTTTCGTGACAAAAAAAACAGAAAATCGCTAATTACCACTAAAGTAAGCTTTATACAAAAGAATTTTTGAAATAAAAGTTGTAGGATTTTACATTCTCTACAACTTTTATTATATACATTTTTGCGCTAAAATGCATATTAAAACCGTAATCTTAAAAAAAAACAATTTTTTTACGTGAAAACAGCCTCACTAAAAATTTCAGCTAACATGGCGCCTACCCTATCTTGTAGAGCATAAAAAATTTAGTAAACCAGGCGATTTTCAAAAAGATCGTAAGACCCGTTTTTGAGAAAATCGCAAAAAGTGAAAAAAACGAATAAATAGGCCTACTAGTTTCTCTTGCCAATGCAAATAATTATCTATATAACCTAACATTAGTAATAAAACATTAGAAATAAACAGAAAACTAACCTCAAAAAACATAACCTAATTTTAGTCATGAGTGAAAGACGCAAATTAAAATCAACCTCAGTTTTAGCTTCAAAACACGGAAAATCACTCCTTCATGCTAAGGCTAGGCTTTTTTTAAGTAGGCTCTGGAGAGAAAAAAGCTATAAATAAAAGTTGTAGATCTTTTAATTTCCTATAAATTTGATTATAAACACGTTTGTCGTAAAATGCATACTAAGACAGATATAAAAAATCGATTTCACCCGTTTTCGTGAAAAAAAAACAGAAAATCACTAATTATCGCGAAACTAAGCGTTATACAAAAAGATGTTTGAAATTAAAGTTTTAGGATTTGAAATTCTCTACAACTTTTATTATATAAATATTTGCGTTAAAATGCATATTAAAGCCACAATCTTAAAAAAACAATTTTTTTACTTGAAATCAACCTCACCAAGAATTTTAGCAAACATGGCGCCTACCCTATCTTGTAGAGCATAAAAAATTTAGTAAATGAGGTGATTTTTAAAAAAAATCGTAGGACCAGTTTTTGAGAAAATCGCAAAAAAGTGAAAAATTACACGAATAAACTACTACTTCCGGTTGACCCATTTTGATGAAAATGTTCGTGCGGGTCCGGTAGTGGTATATAACTAACTTAAGTTTCAAGTTTCAAGTTCGTACGATATTCCGTTCTTGAGATATTCTGTATGCACACACACACACACACACACACACACACACGCGCGCGCGCGCGCGCACGCACGCACGCACACACATATATACACACACGCACGCGTGCACGCGCGCACGCACGCGCACACACACACACACACACACAGACCAATCGCTAAAAACATGTTTTTTTGGGTTCAGGGGGTCTGAAAAAGTGTAGATCCGGTGAAAACTCGATTTCGAAAAATCGACATGAAAACAATACTTTCCTTCCTATATATTCATATAGGCAAGAGACAGTAAAAATATACAAAAGATTCAGTTGAACAATTTTGCTTTGATTTTATTTGTAGAAAATGTTTTACGCATGGTAATTTTCACGTAGTTATTACAAAAGAATAAGTAAACAACATATTTTTTATTTCACAAAAAAAATAATTTACATTAAAAATGAATACAAAGAATTATTCTTTTACCGACAGGATTTTTGTTTTTAATTATAAAATAATTTGTTTCGTACAGTGGAAGAATTCTGACCTGTTATAATTATGAATCATATAACATTAGGCTATATCAATTATCGTTCAGACCAACGAATTAGATGATTCAAATTTTATTTAGTCACCGTTGGTAATGTTCATGTTTGAATTGTTAAGCTTATTTTATAACTTTTTTGTAATTAAAACAATGTAAAATACTTTTTATTTATTAATTTTTAGACGTTATGAAGGGAAATGATTCATTATAGGATTAAATGTTGGATTTTAATAATCCGTTTAAAAATGAGATTATGATTTCATTATTTAAATACATTCAGTTGTTTTTGTAGTATAAATTATTGCGTTTACTATATACTATATGTATTTAATCACTATTAAAAAAAATTACTGATTAAATCTGCAGGTGGTAGGTACTTATCCATGGGAATGCGTTTATCACCATGTTGCATATTACTTTCTCTTGCCTAAATGAATATAGGAAGGAAAGTAGTGTTTTGATGTCGATTTTTGAAATCGAGTTTTCACCGGATTTACACGTTTTCAGACCCCCTGAACCCAAAAACATGTTTTTAGCAATTGGTCTGGTGTGTGTGTGCCTGTGTGCGTGTGTGTGTGTGTGTGTGCGTGCGTGCGTGCGTGTGTGTGTGTGTGTGTGTGCGTGTGTGTGTGTGTGTGTGCGTGAACAGAATATCTCAAGAACGGAATATCGTACGAACTTGAAACTTAAAACTTACGTTGGATACCACTACTGGACCTGACACGAGCATTTTCATCAAAATCGCTTAACCGGAAGTAGTAGTTTATTCGTGGCATTTTTTACTTTTTTACAATTTTCTCAAAAACTGGTCCAATGATTTTTTTAAAAATCGCCTGGTTTACTACATTTTTTATGTTCTACAAGATAGGGTAGGCGCCATATTTACTGAAATTTTTGGTGAGGCTGTTTTCACGTAAAAAAATTGTTTTCTTAAGATTACGGCTTTAATATGCATTCTAGCGCAAAAATTTGTATAATAAAAGTTGTAGAGAATTTAACATTTTATGCCATACATCTTTTTGTATAACGCTTAGTTTAGCGGTAATTAGCGATTTTCTGTTTTTTCTTACGAAAACTTGTGAAAAATCAATTTTTTTTAAGATTTCGGCTTCAGTATGCATTTTACGACAAAAGTGTAGTCTATATAATAAAATTTATAGGAAATTAAAGGATCTACAACTTTTAATTGAAGCATTTTTCTCTACAGAGTCTAATTTAGCATGAAAGAGTGATTTTCCGTATTTGTAAGCCAAACTGAGGTCGATTTTCATTTTGCGTCTTTCACTCATGATAAAAATAAGGTTATGTTTTTTGAGGTTAGTTTTTTGTTTATTTCTAATGTTAGGTTATATTGGTCATTATTTGCATTGGCAAGAGAAAATTGTGTGAGCGTTTCACACCAGATTTTTAGCTTCAGGAATTATAAATTAAATATGTCACACATCGTTCTAAATTAAATATGTCACACATATTAACAATCTACAAGACAGTCTTAAGACCAATCTGGACATATGGAGTTCAACTTTGGGGATCTGCTAAACCCTCACACACGAAACGCATACAAGCAATTCAGAACAAGATTCTACGAACGATAACGCAATGCCCCTTTTACATCACAAACTCAATGTTGCACAAAGACTTACAAATGCCATACGTAATTGATGTCACGAAACAACTATACAAGACGATGGATGACAAATTTGAACTACACGACAACCCTCTCATACAAACCATGTACACTAGGGCGATACCGGGTACTCAGCGCAGACGTTTGAAGCGCCTCTGGCCAAGAGATCTTCTTGGCCAACTGTAGGACTGTGGTGATGACTGCACGCTCCTTCAAGTAAATCAAGTTTTGAAAAATTAGCTTCACATTTAGAAATTGTTATATTAATTTAATAACAGATACTAAATTTCAATTAAAAGTGTCAAAAAAAAGGAATTATAAAACACAAATGCCAGTTAAAATCCACAATTGAATTGTTGCAAAAACGCAAAAAATAGTCTTACTGTTTTTTTTTTGTCATCAGCCGAAAGGCTGGTTTGAACCTGTAGAGGTTTTACTAAGTAAAACCGAGGAGTGAGATGGTTTACAATTGCCTTTCTCTCTGAGTGTAAAAGAACGCTCATCAGCATGCCGGGCCCTCTGAAAAGCACATATTTCTCACTCTGCAAACGACATCTTCAATTCATTCACTACAGGGTCTGGCTGTATAATGAAATTCATTACTTTCAGAAAAGATAACTCTGATTAGTGTCTTTTACACCTCTACCTCTTCTGTTCTTAAATGGTTCAGTCATTTAATTGGCTGACTATATGATAAGAAACAGAACTATTTATTTTAGCCTTGCAACGGAAAAATTAAGTGTAAATAATTTGACACTCCACCTGTCTGTTATGGGCAGTTGTCTTACAGTATATTTCGATAAATTACAAGGAAGTACATATAAAAAGTAAATTGCTTTATGTTCAACCTTCTTTATTGAGTACTTACTTTTAAAATAAGTCTTTGTATAAGAATATACCTTTTTCATACAACGTTTTCATAATTTCATATTTTCCTCGCGGTTTCAGAAATGATTTACCTAGTAGAAAATGATTTATCGATCTCGCCGTAAAAATATAAAATAACAAATCCACTTCTACCACCATTGTCTATCTCATATTTTTATATGCGGGTCATGTAGTACAATTTTATAATAGATTGTTTTTACACAAATACACTCACTCGCACACACGCGCGACTACACTCACACATACATATGCGCATACACACAAACAATAGAATAATGCACCGATCAAAATCCTTCCCAAATCTTCAAGCAGTATTCAATTAACGCTAAGACCGATTTTGATGCTGTTTCCAACGACTCTATATGGAATGAAAGATTTTTTTTATTCTTAATTTGTGTACGTTGCAATCTGTTCAATTCAGAACAATAAGCAACCCATGGCCCAATGAGATGAGGATGATTTGTATGACGTGTAAATGAGGTGTAGTCTTGTACAGATCCAGGTTGACCATTTTTGAGAGAGTATGGTTAATTAAACCCCAACCATCAAAGTACACTGGTAACCACTGTCTAGTACTCAAATCCGTATAAAAGTAACTACCTTTACTAGGATTTGAACCCGGAACCTTCGTCTCCGAAAATCAGCTGTTAAACAGCTGATTCTGGCGACGACTTTACCTCTAGACCAACCCGGTGGGTTATGAAAGATATTAATGCAGATTTTTTCAGTAAAATCCCTATCACTGTAAAACTGAATGATCACGAAAACCATTATTGTACGATTTTTAATTTTCTTTAATTTTTTTCGCATTAAAAAAAATCTGGTTTGAAACACTCACACAACTTTCTCTAGCCAATGCAAATAATGAACAATATAGCCTATAATTAGTAATAAAACATTAGAAATTAACAAAAAACTAACGTCAATAAACATAACCTAATTTTGATCATGGGTGAAAGACGAAAAATGAAAATCAACCTGTTTGGCTTAAAAATACCATAAATCACTCTTTCACGTTAAACAAGGCTCTGCAGAGAAAAACGCTCTAAATAAAAGTTGTAGATCTTTTAATTTCCTATAAATTTGATTACATACACTTTTGCCGTAAAATGCATACTAAGGCTGAAACCTAAAAAAATATATTTTTTACACGCTTTCGTAAGAAAAAAACAGTAAATCGCGAATTACCGCTAAACTAAGCGTTAGGCCTATACAAAAAAATGTTTGAAATAAAAGAAGTAGGATTTTAAATTCTATACAACTTTTATTATAATACAGTTTTGCGCTAAAAAAACATATTAAAGCCGCAATTTCAAAAAAAAATTTTACGTGAAAATAGTTGCTCCTAGAATTTAAGTAGACATGGCGCCTACCCTATCATGTAAAGCATAAAAAATTTAGTAATTAAGGCGATTTTTTAAAAAATTATTAGGAGCCGTTTTTGAGAAAATCGCAAAAAAGTGAAAAATGACAATAAATAAACTACTACTTTCGGTTGACATATTTTAATGAAAATGTTTGTGTCGGGTCCGGTAGTCGTATGTAACTTAGGTTTCAAGTTTCAAGTTCGTACGATGTTCCGTTCTTGGGATATTTTGTACACACACACACACGCGCGCGCGCGCACACACACACACACGCACGCACGCGCGCATGCACACACACACACACACACACACCACCACCACCACCACCACCACCACCAATCGCTAAAAACATGTTTTTTTGTTCAGGGGGTCTGAAAACGTGTAGATCCGGTGAAAACTCGATTTCGAAAAATCGACATGAAAACAATACTTTTCTTCGTATACGAGGATGAATATACTTTCCTCGTAGGCTATATTCATGTATGCAAGAGAAAGTAATAAGATGTCAAGCACATGAGCTATGCAATGCGCAAAAACTGGTACTAACGGGTGTTTTATTAAGGACGCAACCCTGATTATAAGAAGATAGAAGTAATACATCGGTAAATATTCTGTCCCCAATCGGTATGTTGGGAACAATGTACTCAAGGCCAACTACAAAAGACAGTTAAAATGTTCCAGTCAAGCATTAGTGTGGTGACAGCAGTAGTTTCGTTATATTGTGTCAGCAATGGTTTTTTCCAAGGAAGAACGCGTTTAATGCTAGACTGGAACATTTTAACTGTCTTAGGTACTTGGCCTTGAGTACACTGTTGCCAAAATACCGATTGGGGGACAGAAAATTTACCGATGTATTACTTCTATCTTCTTATAATCAGGGTTTCGTCCTTAATAAAACACCCGTTAGAAGGTGTAAACTGAAACGAAAGGGGTTAAGGTAACTAACTAGGTCTGTTGCTATTACGCTCAATTTACAAGTGGCCTACTATTCTAGTTCTAAAGCATTCGTTCATGTGTTTGAATGGAACAACTAGCGAAAATGTGACATACAAAGAGCTGAACAATATTGTGACAATATTGAAGGGCATGGTTCGCGAAATTTCTAGCATTTCATTCATGAAATGGTAAAGAGTGGATAATAGAATGAAAAAGTAACAATAAGGCAATAGTAACAATAAAAGTATATCTACTTATAAAAGGATATCTATTCATAAAAATTATTTAATAGGACTGCACTATTGTGTATGATAAAAGGTTATTGTTATACAACTATTTATGAAAGGGCCGGTTGATTACACTTTCTATTTACAATAGGTCTATTGCTGACTTGTTTACAATAGATTTTTCTAGCACTCATATATAAAGGGTTTTTTGTACTTTATTATTTGCATGGAATTTCTCTGTTTTGCTAGAATTATCTTTTTAAAATACCTATATAAAGAGCGCCCGAGTGCAGTCAGTGAGTCAGTATTCGTTTGATCTTTGACGAGTAGCTATCGGGCGTAGTTCAAGCACGTACCGGGCATTGTGTTGGTCAACGATTGTTATACTGTCTTTGTGTGTGTGTGTGCATTGTGTAAAGTTATTGTGTAGGTGCATTAAATTCAGTTTTTGTGTATTCAGTTTCATTTTGTATGTGCATTCTGTATAATTGTTGTAAGTACCATTAAGTGAATTATTAAGTTATTTATTGTATTATTTCTTTATAATTAGGTTGTTATTTATTTTTTAACTCTTTTAGTTGTAATAAATGTTTGTAATTGTAAACTCTAGTGTATTAATTATTTAATTACCTAGATCCCAAAACGGACCTTAGCGATAAGTGTCACAATATGTAGTGCAGTTAATCGATAACCGACGAGCGTTGTCCGGCTAAAAATCAGCTCGAATTAAAACGAATAGTTGAATCCTGAATCCTGGTTGAGAGGGCTGAGAATCCCTATGATGGCGACATCGTGTTAAGAAACACCTGGTCGCTCGGGGAACAATTTTACTAAATAATTGCAACCTCATGAAATTTAGGGGGAATTTTATAGTTTAAAATTAGGAAATAGGATTCTGGCTCTTGCGGGATTGGGACTGGGACTTCAAAGGAGGTAATGTATTTTAAGAAGTTACTCGTGGATGAAAATTTATATTAAGGGACAAGTGGGTTTAAGAGCGGCTCTTTTCTTTTATTTTGTTTTTCAGTGGCCTTTTTCAGTTATGTGGGAGTTTTATTGTCTTGGGGAGGGGAAGGCACGCATCGTACTTAACATGGACAAATGGTATAATTTTAGGTAGGGATTAGTTTATGATTTTAGGGGAGACGGAAAGGGTAGAGTTTGGCATAATCACCGGCCTTTTATTTTCTAAGTGTTTAATAATTTAAAATGGCGGCTCTTTTCACCGTAGTGGAGTGATTATGCATAGGAACATGGGGACAACTACCAACTGAGTCATACAAGTAGATGAAGGGGCATGGGTATATAAGAGGAATACAGGGCGGAATAAAACTGTAGCAACTCTAAATTTTGATAAGTGGGTCATACTGGAAGTTAGATAAAGTCGTGGAATGGTAATGGCATAAAGACTTCGGGTGGATGAGGGCGTCGGTACAAGTCCTGAATGATCTGGGGTCCGTCAGTTTTCCCGGCGTCGTGTAGCCGTTTCGAGGTATTGTAAATAAAGTCCTCCATAGAGGGGAAGAGAAGGTGTTCGTGTACGATGCGATTGGAAATAAGATAGTGAAACTCTGTGATGCACCGGAGGACTTTGTTCTGGTATGCTGAAGTACGTTTTTTGTTGGTCTTGGAGAGAAAGGGCCACCATACCGGCGACCAGTACAAAAGGAAAGGACATAGAATGGAGGAGTACATCAGAAGTTTCAGTTTTGAGGAGTATGCAGTACAAATGAACAAAGGGACGAGTAAAGCGAACAGGGCCCTACCCTTGCTAAGCTAAATACGAATAGTTTTATATTTTCAAACCATAATAAATAGAGGAAATTAACATCTATATTGTAATGATATTTTTTGTAAGTAAAGGGAAAATAAATAAATCTAGAATATAATATAAAATGAATTCGCAACAAGCGTATGCCTAGTCTTGTTTGAAATAAGAAGAACTTTTGACTAGCAACGTAATAAAATACAGATCAAAAAGTTAATTAAAATTATAAATGAATATCATTCTAGTGTACGATGAAATGAATCTGTAATTTATTTTAGGTTAATGTTCGTCTAAATATGATAAAATTGAGAGGAAAACGGAGGCTATTTCCACGAAATATTAAAACACCCTCTGGCTTTCCTTCATAAGAACACTTTTGATACTCTCTGTAATTATCCCATAGAGTTTTAAAATTGAAAAACCTGTAAAATAAGTTAGTTAATATGGTTTTGTAATCGTTTTGTATGAAGAGTCGCTATTTGAAATGTTATTAACATTCCTAAATCTCACACGTGTATTATATAACATACGGTATTTTCATTTATAAATTCAAATACATCTATACAGTGGAAACTCACTCCAGGTTTATATCTCTTTCATGTATTCAGTAACTCAAAAACACAAAGTGTACCTCTTCCAACAATACCCTGAAATGTTGGTTGACCACTAAAACGTGTTTAATATTATTTCACTCAAACCAACCCCCAGTTTCATCAATGTATCTCACACAAAGCCTACTCTATAAATCATTCTAATAATCTACCTAGTATTTATATTTAAATTTAAATTTTATCGTTATTTTAATGTAATACATATATTAAATACTGGATGTGTGAAAAAGAAATCCGGTGTTTGAAAAATTACTATAATAACCATCAGCTATTTACTGATCATCATTAACTATTAGCTATTTGCTAACTACTATTAGCTATTTTTTTCAATAACCAGTGATCAGCTATTTAAACTATACTACAACTATACTACTTATGAGCTTCATTGAAGTACACTTATGAGCATAAACTACACTTATACTAAACGTATACTTATGAGTATAAACTACACTTATACTTATGAGTATAAACTACACGTATACTTATGAGTACATACACTTATACTACACGTATAAGCTACTTATGAGCATAAACTACACTTATACTCATGAGCATAAACTACACTTATACTATACGTAAACTTATGTGTACATACATTTATACTACACTTATACTTATGAGCATAAACTACACTTATACTACACTTATGAGTACATACATTTATACTACACGTATACTTATGAGTATAAACTACACTTATACTACACGTATACTTATGAGCATAAACTACACTTATACTTATGAGCATAATATACACACTACACGTATACTATACGTAAACTTATGAGTACATACATTTATACTACACGTATACTTATGAGTATAAACTACACTTATACTACACGTATACTTATGAGCATAAACTACACTTATACTTATGAGCATAATATACACACTACACGTATACTTATGAGCATAAACTACACTTATACTTATGAGCATAATATACATACTACACGTATACTTATGAGTGCATACACTTATACTACAAGTATTATTATGAGTATAAACTACACTTATACTACACGTATGCTTATGAGCATAAACTACACACTACACGTATACTTATGAGTACACACTTATACTACACGTATACTTATGAGTATAAACTACACTTATACTACACGTATACTCTATGAGCATAAACTACACTTTCTACTACACGTATACTTATGAGTATTGAAGTACTTATTAGCTTAATTTAAGATAATTTACATCCACTTACGCTACACGTATACTTATAACTAGAAATTCATGCTAATATGAGCTTCATTTTACGAAATGCAAGAGTAAATTTCGTTTACAACGTAGCGGTAATACAGAGTAATGTAACGCGGTCCTCCCACACTTACCCCTCCACAATCATATTTCATGAGCATACATGGTATGTAATATCTTACTGCACACTCAGTCGGTAATAAAAATTGTGTTAACGTTGTTTTTTTTTTAAAAAATGTCGTTTAAAAACCGTTCTTTTCAGGTAGAAACTATCGTACTTCTGTGCTTTAGGTATTACTCACCGTTCTTCTAAGAACGGTTAAGTTTGTTGTTAACTTAAATCATTTATTTAATGATAGGGGTTTGAAACCCAAGAATATTCTGCGAATTGATTCGCACAGGTCCACTATGCTAGTGTTTTTTTTAAAAACCCTGGAGTTATTTTTTTAACAACCGGTATTAAAAGCATTGTATTTACATTACATTATAAGCCTAAAAGTAGTTATTGTTTCCATTTATGGTAAATAAACATCCATCATTTATATTTAAACACATTCATACATACGAACAGGGCTACGAAACCCACCATTTGACCCCTTTTTAAATTAATTCGTCTCGTTTGGTAAAGAAGGATGTTATCAAATTTCTAAAATTTTCTACAAAACATTTACAGAGTTGACAGATGTCACGGTAGTTTTTTTATCCTTTTTAAATTTTAAACTAAGTTACAAACGAATTTGTACGTTGAAAATTCATGTTTGTGTGTTTAAGAGGTCCGGTGCGCTCTGTACTTTATGATGTCAAAATGTAAACTCGTACCTCTCAAACTATTTGTGAGAATTCCATGAATATCTTTTTAATAAAAACTTCACATTATTTTATTTATATTTTTAACATATTCTCTTTATATTTGTTTTCGCCTAATAAATGTTTTAAGTACGTATTTTTAAAATAGATTCTGTCTGACGAGCTGAAGAATCAACATTCAATTTTATTTTCTCCACCCCTACACAACATATATTGAAAAAGTAATACATTAAAAGTTAACTCTATAATCATGGATTATGCCCTGAATATTTGAAGCAGAAAACTTTTAAGGGAAGACTGTACTTTGTATCATTTAGGTACTTTTTTCACAAGATTGGTAAACGATAGGGAAATGAAACTTCACTTACTTGTAGTTGTCGGGTTGCTCGAGCTACTAACATTTTCGCAACTTAATCCGTTAAACCATAAAGTTAAAAACAGAATAAAAAATAACATAAATATTTTACAAACTTTTTTACGGTGTTTTACATATTAATAATTTTTGCAGCGTTTGAGGAAGTTATAAAAGTGCCGGAATATGTGAATGTACAAGATAAATAACTGCTAAAAATTTCAGCCTGGTATGTTTAATGGTTTCCGAGAAAAATATAGGCCTACCTAAATGTTAAAAATCTAAATTTACGGGAACGGGCACAAAAACACAAAAAGGCGCAAATCAAAAACAAAATGTACACAAACAAGTAAATTTCCTATCAACATTTGGTTAGAAAGCTGAACCAACAGCTGAGAGTATTAAAAACAGTAATGCAGATATTTTAAAAAACTAAAATTTCCTTTTTCTCTAAAACGATCTGTATAAAATTATGAAAAATATTCGTTCTTGGTGACACGATAATTTTTCTGGGTAAACCTCCTAAAAACTTAATTTTTTCATTAAAATAATTTTTTTCACGTAATTAAATGTTTTTGTTGTTGATCTCGGTCTGAACTATTGAAAAACGTAAATAACCGAAATTCGAAATTTTCAGTTAAAACCATCATACAGTCTCGCCTTTGGTAACTAAAGTTGATAAAAATATGTAGGCCAACTATATAGGGTGATTCAGAACCATACGGAAATCTCTCGGTAGCTCATTCTGTAGCTAAAAATAAAAAAAACTTCATATAAATATAGGCCCAAAAACGCTTCGTTACTCTGGTAAATAAAGGAATTTCACGTTAAAGACAAAAAGTGTTACTTTTTAGCCCCAATTTTAGTGTTTTATGTTAGATATCTTTAAAAGTAATGAAGGTACATTACTGGGACCAATTTAATTAAATTTTTCAGGTAAAGATACATAAGAAACCATCAGATTTGTTAATTTATTACAGCCTTAAAAATGTCTAGATATCTCATTTCACCGAGAGTACTGAATTCTCGGCGAAATCTTTGACCCCGTATAACTCGCTAATGAAGCGTTTGAAGGCCTATGATTATATGACCTTTTTTTATTTTTAGCTATAGAATGAGCTACCGAGAGATTGCCGTATAGTTCTAAATCATCCGGTATATTTTTTTAGAAAACAAGCACACACACACCACCAAGCAATAAAATATCAACTGTAGTGCTTTTTGATTAGATAGCATAGAATCAGGTTGACAGACATTTTGTATAAAAGAATAATTTAAAATATTTCTGAAAGAGTAACGTTATACTAGTGAAATATAGTTATGTTTCTTATCACATAGTCAGCCAATTATATGACTGAACTATATAAGAACAGCAGAGGTAGAGGTGTAAAAGACACTAGTCACAGTTGTCTCCTTTGAGAGTAGTGATTTCATTATACTGCCAGACCTTAGCGAATGAAGTGAAGATGTCATTTCGGAAAGTAGAGGCTTTTCAGGGAGCCACGCATGCTGATAAGCATACTTTTCCACTCAGTGAGGAAGGCAAGGTAAATTACCTTACTCCTCGTTTTCCTTAGTAAAGCCTCTAGAGTTGTGATTGTCGCACTTTTCATGTGATCCCTAAGTTTTGCTCTCTCTGTTGTTTAGGTCAACAGCCGAAAGGCTGGTTTGAACCGGTAGAGGTTTTACTAAAAAAAAAACGAGGAATGAGGTGGTTTACCAACGCCTTCCTCACTGAGTTGAAAGAGTATGCTTATCAGCATGTCAGCCCCTCCGTAAAGCACCTATATTACTTTCCACTCTACAAATGATACCTTCACTTCATTCACCACAGGGTCCAGCTGTATAGTGAAATGCATTTCTCTCAAAGGAGATAACTCTGATTAGTTTATTTTGCTCTCTCACCGATTTCAAAATCCGCATCTCAGCTGCTTCCAACTTCCAGATCCTTCCTATTTTACGGTGCACCAGTTTAGTGGCCCGTCCTCTCCTCCGTCAACAAAAGAAAACTCTCTTCCCTTCACAACCGCATAGTAAGACAAATTTCCAACCTCCACTACCTCATCAATAATAAAACCGTCCACGACTACGTCCTCACCCCTACCCTGTAGGAGTTCATACACCGAACTTCAAGAGTCCTTCACGACACCGGTCAACGCTCTGTACAGCCAGCTGTCAAAGAAATATACACGACATCTCGCCCGCCACAAGTAAAGATTAAACAGCTATTCTACGATTTCTTATGGACTCCCTACAAACATCCCTATAAATATTTCCTACTAGTAAAGAACACTCCCGACTAGAAAAAGCTTCCCTTCCCAAGGCAATGTTCTCACTGTTATCCCGATTCCGAGCCCATCTTTCCCTCAATTAATCATCTGTAATTCCAAATAAAGAAAAATTCCAAAAAGTTCCTTTCATCCAATTCTCCGAACGACAACTGAAACTCAAACTGATAAAAGATTATTAGACGATGTCGTGGGGGATACCACCTGATCGTTAGAAGAAATGTGACAGGGCCAGTGGCGTAGCCAGGGGGGGGGGTCCGGTGGGTCCGGACCCCCCCCGAAATTTTCGGAATAACGTTTTTTGACATCATTTTCAGTATGTTGAGTAAGCAAGCTATCCTCATTCCTTATTTCTCAAAGGATGGTTTTCAATTGTCAAGTGTTCACAAAATACAGAAACACTACGTTTCGAGAACTGGAATCTGTTCTCTTCAGAAACGTAGTGTTTCTGTATTTTTTGAACACTTGACAATGGCAAATGTCCGTAATATTAATATTCCTAATATCCCTACTTATTATACAGTTAGGAATATCAAAATGGCTTTTAAATGAGCTTCAAATTAACGTTTTTAGACTCCCAAAATCAAAATTTTCCCGGGGGAGGAATCCCGGAGTCCGGGGTTCCTCCCCCGGGAAATTTAACCTCCCCCGGGGGTCTGGGGGGCACACCCCCCAGACCCCCCTGGTTAGACCCCCCCCGAAAGCAAATCCTGGCTACGCCACTGGACAGGGCTGGGTTTCTTCTAAGAAATCATACTGAGAGGTAGTTATGGAGAGAAAAATTCAGTTTCAGGATCAGAAGTACGTTTAGTTTGGGAGTAGTGTCAAATATGTATACCAATTATGAAATTAATATATATATTACGAAGGAGTTGCCGTGTTTTTCATAATACGTATTAAATGAATAATATCACAAAAAATTGGCTGGGCGGGCAGAACTAGCGTTGATATATCCGAACGACAAGTAGCCTAGCTACGACGTCGTCATTCGAGCCCAAGCTCACTTCTTTCAGGACTCGGACTTCCAACTTCCTACCCCCCGATTTTGTTGGGACCATGTTTTACTACCATACAACAAAAGAGGCAGTAACTCATATAACCTCAACTCCTTTTCTTTCAGGGCCCTTGATTTAAATATTCTATTTATATAACCGCAAACACGTTGAAACCTAACAACTTCGCGATCTAAACATTAATCGAAATTGATACTTCGAAAAAATGTAAACTTTAAAATAAAACGATAATGATGTGTTTAATTAATAAAACAAATTTTTGAACAACATTTTTTAAAGCATAATATAAATATTTACTTTCATTAAATAAGATAGGGTTTCTATAAAACAACATTCAACTTTACTAACTTTTTATTTTCTTGATAAGAAGTTTCTTTTTAACTTCCGCACAAATGGAAGAAAAACTTTGAGAAACTCTTATTCAATTGAAAATTGTCTTCATTTCAACTTAAATCAGAAGTAATAATTTTCACTAAAAATAAATGTAGCACACAAGTGTTTTACTAAAAACCTTCAAAAATTAACGAGAAAATTTAATAGGTCTATAATTAAAGTTGTAGGAAATTAAAAGAATTACAACTTTTATATCAAACATTGTTTTACAACGCTTTAGTTTATTGTCAATTTTCGTCAAATTTTCTGTATTTCGCTCATCAAAATTGGTAAAAAACTTAATATTTTTAAGATTTTGGCCTTAGTAGGCCTATGCATTTTACGACAAAAGTTTATTATTTATAAATGTTATAAAGGATAAAAAGCCTACAACTTTAATTTCAAGCAATTTTTTTACAGAGCCTAGTTTAGCGTAAATTGGTAATTTTCGTATTTTTAAGTTCTACGAAGGTTTATTTTAATTTTGCGTCATTCACTATTAATTAAAATTAGGTTATGTCTTTGATTTTACATATTTAACTAATGATTTATAACATAGGCTACATTGTTATTATTTATTTACGTTGGCAAGAGAAAATTGTGTGAGTGTTTCATACCAAATTTTTTTTCAATTTTTGGGCATTTAAGGTTTTGAAAATAACCTCCTCATTTGTAACGTGTATGATTCTCCAAAAGGTATTCAAAAACAAGAATTCATAAACGTTAATTAATTATCTACTGATATTTAATATTTAAAATATACTCCGATTTTTAATTGGGTTAAATATTGTTTTATATTTTTACGGTAATTTTTTACACGCAAAAATTTCAAAAGATTCCAACTACGTAAAACATATTAGGTATCTTAACCAAAAAAAATTAAAACTTTTTTTATTGAAGCACATTTTCCACTATCGGTTAAAATTAATAATACAAAAAATATTTTTGTACAAAAAAATAAAAACACAAAAATTTGGTTCACATTAAAATAATAGTAACTGAAATAACATTTTTTCAACCATTTTTCCTGAACTGACTTTTTTGTGTCCAGCGGTTAACAAAACCATTATATTTTTCAGATTTACGGCACTCTTATAAAAAAAAATTAAAATACCTTTGTTTTTATCATAATTTTATTTTTAAAATGAAGTTAAACAAGTGTAAAACTTTCTTGTTATACAACTAATTGTGTAAATGGGATTAAAACAGATTGAAAAGATAATGTAATTTATTGTTTTTCATTTACAGTTCGCAGAATTCAAATAAATAATTGTTTACAACAAAAGAGAAGCTTTATAATCGAGTCATTCGGAAGTAATCATTAAAGTGTTAACAGAATATTTTATAATCGGATTTTATCAGTTAACATGAAAACATGTTATTTTTAACCAAACATAATGAGAAAATATGCATCTCTTATAATGAACTAAATTATTTTAAATGCGTGCAAAAGCGGTTAAGATTTGATATTCTAATCAAAGCGCGCGCGAGAGAGAGTGTGTGTGTGTATGAACAAAATATCTCAAGAACGTAATACGAGGTGTGGCTATTAAATAACGAGACAGACGTAAAAAAATGTTATTTTTATTTTATACATGATCACTTATTGTCACCTTCAATAAACACTCCTTCTCTATCCCTACAACGCCCCATGTGAATTTTCCATTTCCAAGTTCGGCTCTTCCAGTGCATAGATTGGCGCTTCGTTTCCGGATCATAAGTAAAAAAACCACGTTTCATCACATGTTATTATGTTATCTTAAGATTTGGGTTATTATCTAACCACGTTTCATCACATGTTATTATGTTATGTTAAGATTTGAGTCTGTGGAAGCTGTAAAAGAGAATGCGGCACGTATCCTGAAGGAATTGACAGAAGATGACTTCCAGCACTGTTTTCAACAATTGAAAAATATATTGAAGGTGACAATAAGTGATTATGCATAAAATGAAAATAAAATTTTTTTTACAACGTCAGTCTCGTTATTTAATAGCCACACCTCGTATTATACCGTGCGTTCGGAAAGTCGCTGTGCACTGGAATTGTGACTATGGATTTATGAAAATATGTATAAAGAAATGACTAAGCATTTTGGAAAAAAATTTATTCAATACCTTAATTACATTGTTAAACCGTGATTACATTGTTTATAGAAGGTGTTCGAAATGACCTCCATTGGCATCAATACAGCATTGCACTCGTTTCATTTTGTTTGCAAACACCTTTCGCAACTGAAGAACAGTGATTCCTTGAATGTATGCCGTTATTGCGGCTTTAAGTTCGTCAATCGTGTGTGGTCTGTTCCGATACACAGTTTGTTTCGCCGCACCCCATAAAAAGAAATCGGGGGGAGTCAGATCAGGAGATCTTGCAGGCCACAAATTCTTTGAAATTATTCGTTCACCAAACACGTTGCATAACGTTTTATACAGTTGCGAAAGGTGTTTGCAAACAAAATGAAACGAGTGCAATGCTGTATTGATGCCAATGGAGGTCATTTCGAACACCTTCTATAAACAATGTAATCACGGTTTAACAATGTAATTAAGGTATTGAATAAATTTTTTTCCAAAATGCTTAGTCATTTCTTTATACATATTTTCATAAATCCATAGTCACAATTCCAGTGCACAGCGACTTTCCGAACGCACGGTACTAAGTTGACAAAGTACAAAGTTGACAAATTTACCTAACTTTAAGTTAGGTAAAAGATGACCCGGACTTGAACATTTTCATTAAAATCGGTCGACCGTAAGTAGTAGTTTATTGTGCGATTTTTCACGTTTTTGTAATTTTCTCAAAAACGGCTTCACTATTTTTTTTTAAATCGCCTTATTTACAAATTTTTTTACGCTTTACAAGACAAGATAAACGCCAAGTCTGCTGAAATCCTTTGGTGACTGTGCTCTTAGGGTAAATTCTTTGAAGATTGTGGTCTTAATATGCATTTCAGGGCAAACGTGGTTATAATTAGTTGTAAAAATTTTTTAAAGCCATTTTCTTCTAAAAAGTTTTATTTTTGCAACACTTCGTTTAGCGTCAACTAGTGATTTTCTATATTTATCTAATCACAACTCGTAAAAAGTGGCGTTTATTTTCAAATTTCGGCTTTCGTAAGCATTTTACGACAAAAGTCTATAGAATAATTGAAGTTATAAAAAATCGACAACTTTTATTTCAAGAACTTTATTTTTACAAAGCCTAGTTTACCGTCAATTAGTGTTTCCGTATTTTGAAGTCCCACAGAGGTTTATTTTCATTTTGCGTCATTCATTCACGATTAAATTAGTTTATTTATTTATTCATACAATTGATACATACTTTTTTCAATTTAACAGAATACATAATCTAGAAAAACTTAATAATTAAAGCTGCGCCATAGGCAACAACCAAAAGAATCGAGGCTTGGGCTCTGGCTGCCAAGTTTATTCACCCATTACGCGTAATAAAAAGAAACCAAGAAGTAGGGGTTGACTGAATGAAGTTTTTTTTACCGATTATGAAGTTACTTATTTTTAAGAAGGTCCTTCCCGAAATAAAAACACTAAGAAACTAAGTTTTCAATTTTACATTGTTTACTCATAAATAAACATAGGTTATACCTAATTTATAATTTACATTGACACGAGAATCTCGAGTGAGAGTTGCACACCAGATTTTTTTTGTATGAAAGACATTAAAGTGACTAACGAAAAGTATGCAGAACGGGGTAGAAGAAGAAGGAGAAGGAGGAAGAGAAAGAGAAAGAAGAGGAGGAGGAGGAGGAGCAAGTGGAGGAGGAGTAAAAGCAAAATGAGGAAGAGGAAGAAGAGGAGCAGGAGCAGGAAGAGGATCTGGAGGAAGAGGAGAAGGAGGATCAGGAAGAGGAGGAGGAGAAGGAGGAGTAGTAGGAGGAGGAGGGGGAGAAGAAGGAGAAGAAGAAGAACGTTAACATAATATAACTTGGGCATTGCATTGCTCATTTGGATTAATTCAGTAATGCGGTGTGTAATTCCTTTGTTAGTGTGATTAAATAAGACCAAGGTAAATTACGGACTAAGATAACTTCCAAGGATATACTACTACGGTTCTACTTAATTCACGTGCTTACTTATCTTGTACAATAACACTTCAACAAGTTCATTTACGGAGACGAACTTAACATAGTCTAAGAGGAAGAAAGTCTACCGAGTTTAAGAGACTTATTCATGTTTCCACGTCAAGATACCTAATGAGTTAGAATATTTGATTAATGCTATAAATCTTGGGCCCCTTTCCTCAACATTTAACATTAACAATTAGATATGCGAGTGATGTTATACTATTCATTAAACTTCTCAACTAGCGTTGACAGATTCTTCATGAATACTTACTTCGTAAGTATATTAGAATCAAAAACAAATTATTAAACCTGGATAGTGACAAATTCATTAAAAAGGTGCACACAATACTCAGTTTAGTGAATTAAATAAAACTGTATAATGTGGCTATTAAATAACAAGACTGACGTAAAAAAATGTATTTTCATTTAATACATAATCACTTATTGTCACCTTCAATATACACTCCTTCTCTATCCCTTTAACGCTCCATGCGGATTTTCCATTTTTGGAAACAGTGCTGGAAGCCATCTTCTGTCAGCTCCTTCAGGACACGTGCCGCTTTTTTTTACAGCTTCCACAGGCTAAAATCTTGTCCCTTTTAATGCAGATTTAACCTTAGAAAACAGTTAGAAATAACATAGTGCAAAATCTGGTGAATAAGGGGATGTTCTAACACTGATATGCTGTACTTGACTAGGAACCTCTTGACAGGTAACGCGGAATGAGCTAGCGCACTGTCTTGGTGGAGAACCCATGATTTGTCCTTCCACATTTCGGGCCGTTTTTCCTTACTCTTTGACGTAGTTTAGAAAGTATCTCAAGGTAGTAATATTGATTAATTGTTTGACCTTCAGGAACCCAGTGAAGGTACACAATCCCATGGATATACGAGTAAAAGAAAACAATCAACATTGCTTTAAATTTTGACTTGCTCATTTGAGCTTTTTTGGCTGTCGGTGAAGTTCGCCTCTTCCAGTGCATAGATTGGCGCTTTGTTTCCAGATCATAAGTAAAAAACCACGTTTCATCATATTTTATTATCTTCTACCTGTTCCCTGAGGTGAAATCTGCATTTAAAGGGACAAGATTTGAGTCTGTGGAAGCTGTAAAAGAGAAAGCGGCACGTGTCCTGAAGGAGCTGATAGAAGATGACTTCCAGCACTATTTCCAACAATGGAAAATTCGCATGGAGCGTTGTAGGGATAGAGAAGGAGTCTATATTGAAGGTGACAATAAGTGACAAATACTGACAAATTCATTAAAAAGGTGCATACAATACTCAGTTTAGTGAATTAAATAAAACTGTAGACTATATTGTTTTCCCGGTATTCTCAATTGCACTCTATATTTTACTTTTCTTATGTATTATTTTCACTTTCTCATGCCTATATGAATATATATAGGAAGGAAAGTAGGCCCTATTGTTTTCATGTCGATTTTTCAAAATTGAGTTTCCACCGGATCTACACGTTTTCAGACCCCCTGAACCCAAAAAAATGTTTTTAGCAATTGGCCTCTGTGAGAGTGTGTGTGTGTGTGCACAGAATATCTCAAGAACGAAACATCGTACAAACTTGAAACTTACGTTAAATACTACTACCGGACCCAACACGAATATTTTCATCAAAATCGGCCGACCGGCAGTAGTAGTTTATTCGTGTCATTTTTCACTTTTTTGCGTTTTTCTCAAAAACGGCTGCTACGTTTATTATTTTTAAATCGCCTCATTTACTACATTTTTATGCTTTACGAGATACGGTAGGCGCCATGTCTGCTGAAATTCTTGGGAAGGATGTTTTCAAGTAAAAAAATTGTTTTTTTAAGATTGCGGCTTTAATATGCATTTTAGCGCAAAAATGTAGGTAATAAAAGTTGTAATGAATTTAAAATTCTACTACTTTCATTTTAAACATGTTTTTTGCATAACGCTTAGTTTAGCGGTAAATAGCGATTTTCTGTTTTTTTTCTCGCGAAAACGTGTAAAATTCGATTTTTTTAAGATTTCAGCCTTAGTATGTATTTTACTACAAAAAAGTACCTATACAATCAAATTCATAGGAAATTAAAAGATCTACTACTTTTACTTAGAGTATTTTTCTGTACACAGCCTAGTTTAGCGTGAAAGAGTGATTTTCCGTTTTTTTAAACCTAACTAAGGTTGATTTTCATTTTGCGTCTTTCACTCATGATTAAAATCAGATTACGTTTATTGAGGTTAGTTTTTTGTTTATTTCTAATGTTTTATTACTAATGTTAGGTTATACTGTTCATAATTTGCAGTGGCAAGAGAAAGTCGTGTGTGTCTCACACCAGATATTTAAAATACTAACGCTGATTTTCAAAATTACAGATTTTCAGAAGATTAAAGAAGTAAGAATGGTTGTTTGAAAAGATCAAAAAGGATGAGTGTGGGTAGAAAAGCAACCAATGAGACATACGTCCCCGTGAGCATCCGGAGGGAAGTAATAGGGCTTTACCATTGTTAGAAGGGAAGACGGCTGATGAAACGTTTCGGTCTATAAGAACCAAACCATAAGAAGCTTTTGATTGTGCTCCATCTGTAAGAGCGAAGATCGAATCCACCGTACGATAGCCGGAAAAGACTGCTCGTATCAAAGCCCTTTTGAAGCACTATCGGACTGAAAGCAATGAACTCATATCCGAAAACATCTATGGCGATTAATTCATCGTCGTGATCACCGACACGACCTCCTGCTGTGTGAAAACTAAGTCAACCCCCAAAGGACGACGCAGCAATATACGTTGCCCACTTGGGAGATGCATATTTTCTTATTTGGAGAATCCAGTAGCAACTCTGACGGACAGTTGGAGATTTTTTTTTTTTTTTGGTTTAACGTCCGACTGTTTTGCAAATTGCTGCTAATGCAGATGGTGAAGGATGAAATGAATTTTTTGTAACGTATGACAAAATGCCATGCCCGAGTGGGATTCGAACCCAAGACCGCGTGATGAGAGGCGAGCACGTTACCAACATCGCCAACGCGGCCGGCGACAGTTGGAGAGTTATGCCAATGACCATGTGGAAGAAGATATACAATCGGCTAAGAATCAAGTAGTGAACCATTTGTCACATGTGGGCCAATCAAACGATAGATGAACCGGCGAAATCATAAGTATCCATCCCAGCAGTCTGAACAGAACCACGGAAACCGACGGATCCACAGGGTGCTTTTTGCTCTGAGGAACAGAGGCAATCTGGCGACCGGAATGCCACAAAGAATTCTCGTCACGGCACGGAAACAGAAACGCCCGGGCAATTGGAATCACCTGGTGGATCAATCACCAGTCGGACAAGCTGTCAGATAAAACATCATCCAAATCCGGCGAGAGATTACCGCTACGTCGGGTTTGAGCCAGGCAGGACAACTCCTGGCGTAGAAGAATTGTCACTCAGTAAAGTACTGTACTGCCGGGAATTCTCCATACCTTCACGCGGGAGATTAAACAATGAATTTCCGTCGAGAGAATTGTACACCGCAGACACATGAATATTAAATATACTTTTCACAATTTCTTTTATTGAATTTTCCACCTGTCAGACAAGACATTTCTTTCTTCCAATCAGAGAGCGAGTTGCATGCTTCTCCCTCTATGATTAGTACCAAAACAGGTGCTATCAGCCAGGCAGTCTTTGCGATCTGTGACTCCAACAAAGACAGTCCACCGAATCTCCGAAAAAAAAGTTTTGGGAAAACAACACGCTGCAGCTTCCGTAGCCACGCACTTACGTTACCAGTCTCCTTTAAGACCAAACACAACGGTCCTGTTTGGGGAAAATTTACTAAGGTATTAAACGGCTCTTCTCAGAGCCGCTAACCGACTCTGTCCACAGCAGACACACAAGAGTTGAAAGCCCTTTTTCAGGGCTACCAAATTTTTGAGGTTTCCCCACGGCATAATAATATTTATACTTAGGCCCTAATATAGTAGTACTATAAGAAACAAAAAATTAAAAAGAATTAAACTCTTTTTAACTTCTAAGTAAATACTTCAGTATGATAATGTTGGACTGGAGTAAAGAAAATTTTTTGAACAACTTGAATAGGAAAGGAATTTATAAAGGGAAAATTGTAAACATTAAATTAACGCACCGCGTCGTTCTTTAATGTTAACGACGAATTCCTACATGCGTTGTAGTTTACATTTTGCATACAAGGCGTATAAATGTTTGCGTGTTTTTGTTTCATAAATTAAGTATGCTTGGCAGATTACAGGAATGCTGTGGTTTAAACCTCAAACCCCAGTTACATTTAAGAAACTCTCTCTCTCTACTTTCATGTATATAATCCTATTAAACATGATGTAACTTGAAACCGTTATAACTTAAAATAATATAGAATTAAATTACGGTTTCAAACGAATTCATGTCGTAAAAATATATCATAATATACTTAAAAATTTGGTGTGAAACTATCACACACCTTTCTCTTGCCAATGCAAATAATTAACAATATAACATAACATTAGTAATAAAACATTAGAAATAAACAAAAAAACCACCCTCAAAAAACATAACCTTATATTAATCAAGAGTGAATAATGCAAAAGTGAAAATCAATCTCAGTTTGGCTTAAAAATACGGGAAATCACTCTTTCACGCTAAACCAGGATCTGTACAGAAAAATTCTCTAAATAACAGTTGTAGATTTTTTAATTTCCTATAAATTTGATTATATAACCTACACACTTTTGACGTAAAATGCATACTAACGCTGAAATCTTAAAAATCGATTTTTTTACAAATTTTCATGAAAAAAAACAGAAAATCACTAATAACCGCTAATTTAGGCGTTATACAAAAAAGTTTGAAATAAAAGTTGTAGGTTTTAAATTTTCTATAACTTTTATTACATACATGTTTGCGCTAAAATGCATATTAAAGCCGCAATAATAAAAAAAAACAATTTTTTTACGAGAAAACAGCCTTCCAAAAATTTCAGTAGACATGGCGCCTACCCTATCTTGTAGAGCATACAAAATTTAGTAAATGGGGCGATTTTTTAAAAAAAATCGTAGGAGCCGTTTTTGAGAAAATCGAAAAAAGTGAAATATGACAGGAATAAACTACTACTTCCGGTTGACCAATTTTCATGAAAATGTTCGTGTCGCGTCCGGTAGTAGTATCTAACGAAAGCTTCGAGTTTCAAGCTCGTACGATGTTACGTTCTTGAGATATTCCGTTCACACACACACACACACACACACACACACACACACACACACACGCGCGCGCGCGCGCGCGTACACACACACACACACACATACACACACACACACACACATACACACACAAACACGCGCGCGCGCACATACGCACGCACGCGTACACAGACTAATCGCTAAAAACATGTTTTTTTTGGGTTCAGGGGGTCTGAAAACGTGTAGGCCTATATCCGGTGAAAACTCAATTTCGAAAAATCGACATAATAACAGTAGTCTTACTTCCTTCCTATATATTCATAAAGGCAAGAGAAAGTAAAAAAATATGTATAAAAATTTACTTATTTTATACATTATTAATTTAAAAATGTTATTACATCGCGTTAATTCATCCAAATTTAACTACTTTGTCCAATGTCTTTGGTTTAATTTAATTTGTTGTTTTTTAGAGTTTACAGTCGTAACTGGTGGGGTCAAAATTAAACGACTACTGCTTTTTGACAGAATTGCTAAGAATAGCGGATAAATATTAAACAATAACGAAGGTCCCCGCTGCCCATAACAGACAGGTAGAGTGTCAAATTATTTACACTCAATCTGTTCGTTGTAGGGCTAAAATAAATAGTTCTGTTTCTTATCACATGTTGTTGTTGTTTAGGTCATTAGCCGAAAAGCTGGTTTGAACCTGTAGAGGTTTTAATAAGTAAAATGAGGAGTGAGGTGGTTTACCATTGCCTTCCTCACTGAAAAGAAAAGTAACGCTTATCAGCATGCCGGGCCCTCTGAAAACCACGTATTTTCCACTCTGCAAATGACACCTTCACTTCATTCACCACAGGGTCTGGCAGTATAATGAAATCCATTACTTTCAGAGGAGATAACTCTGATTAGTGTCTTTTACACCTCTACCTCTTCTGTTCTTAAATGATCAGTCATATAATTGGCTGACCATGTGATAAGAAACAGAACTATTTATTTTAGCCCAGCAACGAACAGATTGAGAGTAAATAATTTGACTCTCCACCTGTCTCTTATGGGCAGGAGATAATGTCACATACGATAATTATCACATGGTCAGCCAATTAAATGACTGAATCATTTAAGAACAGAAGAATAAGAGGTGTAAAAGACACTAATCACAGTTATCTCGTCTGAAAGTAATGAATTTTATTATACAGCCAGACCCTGTGGTGAATGAAGTGAAGGTGTCATTTGCAGAGTGGAAAATATGTGCTTTTCAGAGGGCCCGGCATGCTGATAAGCGTACTTTTCCACTCAGTGAGGAAGGTACTGGTAAACCACCTCACTCCTCGTTTTACTTAGTAAAACCTCTACAGGTTCAAACCAGCCTACAGGCTGATGACCTAAACAACAACAACGAAGGTCCAATCCCTGTTATCAAATTGAAACTAAGCATTCTAAAAATTTATCAAAATGTTCAAAAGATTTTATGATGGAAGACGGATGAGTAGTAATTAGATCAAGGATACACTCTATACAGTGACGGATTTCCCACTAGGCACACTAGGCCAGTGCCTAGGGGCGGCACGCCTCAGGGGCGGCACGACCTGACAGGTGCCGCTAAAATAATAAGAGATAGATTGTTGGGCAACAGAAACAATGCTGTTGATGAATTGAAGCAGCTTTTTCTGTCTCTCGGTGTTTTTATGAACACCTGTATTTTTAGTTTGTTATAGTATAAACCTTTTAAAATGTGATTAAAATCTAATTAAGTATCTTTTGGTGATTTTATCAACACCCGTTTATGAACTCGTTAGATTTACTTTTTTTTTAAATTGAGTAATAACTTTGGCACAGATGTGGCATGTTTCAAAAGGGCGGCAGTCAGAATAGTGCCTAGGGGCAAAAAATTTATAAATCCGTCACTGACTCTATAGTTTGCACGTTCAGTTGACACAATGGATCTTATGCGAATCGTCATTGCTATTAGCGCAACAAAAAACATCAATTAAAGGTATCTGCATGCGAATATAAATACGTTTTTAAACCTCAGTAGAACACGTATTTTTAAGGTAGAACTACAATTCAAGTTTTGCTTAACAGAAAAATATTTATTATGTAGACTGGTTAATGAACTATTGTAAAACATAAAAAAACCCTGTAAAACCTCTGTAAAAACCCTGTAAATTAGGGGGGGGGTAAAATAAATATCTTATCTATTTTACTGCAGAACTTCTAATGCCTTCTCCAAATTCCCTCGCCCGACTTTCTAAACACTGCGTGATAAATGTAAACAAATGACGTAATCGGTTATTACAAAATGTAAAAAATCTTTCCCAGTACAGATATCGAAAAAAATATCTCACATTTGGAATCCGTATATGAAGCTGAGTATAAACTTATATTATTAAATTATTAATTAATAGTCATATAGACTATTCTACATTATAAAGGTTTATCGAGAGCGGCGGAGGTGAATGTTATTGGTTATGATGGCACTGATTGATCTACAAAGCCGATGTTTGTGTACGTACTAGTAGCAGTCTCCCCCCCCTCCCAAATAAGAAATACACCGTTCTATACTGCTCCGTTGTGTCAACTGAACGTGCAAACGACTATCGATGTATAAATTTTTACTTAAAATGGTCACCACGGTCTCCCGACCTCACGCCATCAGACTTTTTTCAATGGGGTTGGATGATGTCAATTTCTGCCCATAACAGACAGGTGGAGTGTCAAATTATTTACACTCAATCTGTTAGTTGCAGGGCTAAAATAAATAGTTCTGTTTCAAGTCACATGGTCAGCCAATTAAATGACTGAATCATTTAAGAACAGAAGAGGTAGAGGTGTAAAAGGCACTAATCAGAGTTATCTCCTCTGAAAGTAATGAATTTCATTATACAGCCAGACCCTGTAGTGAATGAAGTGAAGGTGTCATTTGCAGAGTGGAAAATATGTGCTTTTCAGAGGGCCCGGCATGCTGATAAGTGTACTTTTCCATTCAGTGAGGAAGGCAATGGTAAACCACCTCACTCCTCGTTTTACTTAGTAAAACCTCTACAGGTTCAAACCAGCCTTTCGGCTGATGACCTAAACAACAACGATGTCAATTTGTTTATTCAAAATGTTAACTGCAAGAAGACTTGCAGTTGTTAACACACTAGAAGAATTAAGGCATCGCGTAATAGAAGCGGCCGGCAGAAACTATTAAGAATACAACTAAGGGTAAGCGCACAGTGAACGCTGGTCGCAGGAACTGATTCACGGTGGCGACGCGCATTGTGGGACCATGTATAGTATTCAGATGAACTGCAGTCCCCTAGCCGTGGGAGTGAGAGAATGCATAACGCTCTCACTCGCACAAGCCATACGCGCCGTTCCAATAACATTGTCGTATAATTTTACTCATTGTTGTGTAGTATAAAAATGATGTTAGTTCCTCGAAAGAGAGGCGACCTCCACCAAATTATGTAGTATAAAATGAGGACACAACACGGCGCCTCTACCAAATTATGTAGTATAAAAATGAAGTAGTAAAACCATTTTTGTAGTAAAAATGAAGTTACATAAAGCACGGCGAACTGCACCATTTGAGTAAGGTGTTTTGCAGAGATAATGCGGGGGCTTCCACCATCCAATTTTAGAATCCAACCAGACGCTGAAATTGGACTCAGGGGATTATTGGCAACCCAGATTTGAATAACGTAGCTCTATTGATGGTAAAAACTCGCTTTTAGTACTGCGATGGTTTGGTTGAATAACCACACAGGTCTAGACGCAATGACATTTTACACAGAAAGAAAAATAATAAAAAAAAATTAATGAGTAACTAAAATAATTTATTAAAGAATAACTAAAAACTAAATAAAATAAATAATATTATGAATTTAAGTAAACGGTTAATTCGTATAGAATTTAAAAAAAAATTGGTTAAATAACAATACAGTTTAAGAAAAATAAAATAAAATTTGGAAAAAAAAATTTAATATTAACAAAACTTGATTTAACTATAGAAAATACTTAATATGAATATAATAAATTAATAGGAACATTTAAGAAGACAAAACTATTTTTAAAGTCCTTGGACTGAAACGGGAAAAGAAATCTCTTGGGCAGAGTTTAATAAATGATTAAGTGAAGAAAAATAAATACAGAAATGTATTTATTTTTTTGGGGAAAACTAAATAAAATTAAGACATAAAAAAAAACAAATTGTGAGTTGAAATTTAGTAAAAGAATTACTTAGAAAAATTTAAGTAATTCAGTGGCCATTGAACAAGAGTTTAAAAAGAAAAAAAGTCATATTTTAAAGATTTAAATAATTTAAAAGAAAACGAAAGATACTGAAATTAGATAATGTTTTGTTACTTAAAAACTATTTAAAAAAATTTAAAAGAAAAGAGAGATTTATTTATAAATGGGATATTTAAAACACCATAATAATATTAAGAAACATTATAAATTTAAATTTAATAAAAAATAGATTAAAAAAAAATTGTTTAAGTTAAACCTGAAAAATTATTAAACATGGTACTTAAATTTAAATTTAGGTAATTTTCCCATATTGGGAAAGAAAAGTTATTTACCTGAAAAATTTTGATCCTATCGGTCCGCCATCCTGTCCAAGACAAGGCGTAAAAACTCAACGCACACAAAAGCAAAAAAAGGTCATTCCCCTAACGTTCACGAATGGAAGCGTTCGAGGCTGCGAAAAATGCCGATACATCGGAAATACTATAAATTTAAACGAGGAAAAATATATGAAAGAATTAAAACGACAGTAACAGAGAGAGAGAGAGAGAGAATCAATCGTGTAAGATAGAAAGAGAGAGAGATACAAATTACACGTGTTAGCAACTGAACAATGAAGAAGCAGCGACAAAAATGCAATCGGACACCGGACGTAAGCCTAAGAATTAAAAACGTAAATTAAAATACGGAATAAAAATCTAATGAAATAAAACCAACTGGAAATAAATGAATAAAATAATTAGATTCAATGAAGAAAAATACATAACCCTTAAAATAAAATAACTCCGGCACAAAAATCAGAAAAACGGGATTGTAAATGAATTGAGAGGATTTTGGAGACAAAATCTTAGAAATTCATTACACTCCCCCCCCTTAGGAAGAAAAAAAATGAAGAAAACTAGATCTGAAGAAATGAAAGGTAGTGGCGTTGATGACAAGAAGAAAAATATCTCGTTTTCTGCAGAAAATGGTCAAGCAATCTTTACATTCAATGAACGTTGATAATATAGCATATAATTAAATTGATATGATTATGTGTTTGTTGAAAATTTGATTTAAATTACTCTATCATATAGTATTAATTAATTTCTATCATAATCATGTACCATTAATTTTATTTTGTAAGTATACCTGGTGTGTTTTATTTTTTGTTTAAAGAATTGAATCAAGTCTTAATTTATTAGAATAGATTGTAATTATATGATAATTTGTTAGTTTGATTGCAAAAATTACTAAAAAAATTTTTCTGAACAATTTGAATTAGAAATTAGTATATGAATTTTAAAATTTATGTGTTATTATACCTAAACATATATAGATAAACATAATAGTAAAATAAATTTGATTAACAATAGCACCCCAAGGATTTGGTGTTAGGGTAGGTGTAAGAGAATTTTAAGGGCAGGAATTAATAAAATGTATGGAACAGTTGGGATGGAAAAAAAAGCATCCTATTGTATGTTAGAGGAATTATCAGTAATTGGTAAAAAGGAAAAGTAAGAATAATATCAATTGGACGATGACCATTTTAGGAAAGCTATGGGAGAGAAAGGTATCGTACTCAACCTGTGGCCTCTTGTAGATGGACGTCAAAATGGCTGAATTGTAGTTGAAGATGGAAAATTGTTCAAGTTCTTGAAGTTTCTCTAGTTGGAAGGTTGTATTATCGATCCAGTTTGTAATGTTGGAAGTTTATATTCTTGAACGGGATATGTGATGAGTCCATAAGCAGAAAGTGTCGGTATGTTCTCATAACAGCTGTATGTTGTTTATTTTAAATGTTAATACATTTGGCTTTGATGTACAGGAACAACCAATGTATTGTAAATTTGAAGTCGAAGTGGTAATTCTTGAAGATCTGGTAATAGAAGTTCTTTATGTAAAATCTTTGTTGAAATGTGTTGTGAAAAATAGTGTTCTTGAATTTGTTGTAACGACGTTTTTAAATTGATACGAGAATACGATAAATAAAATACAAGAAATTCTTCATAATGGAAAAGATTGTGAGTTCTTCTGCGTTTCATTAGCTTGAAGTCAAAAGATGATATCTTTAAAATCATGATATTTTTGTTAGTTAAAAAATCTTGAGGATTGTGAACTGTTGCATTCAGATGCTGCATTGTAGACTGGTACGATACGCTGGAAGTCCATTGGTCCTCTTGTTGAAAAGACAGCTGATGGTTGAGTAAAGTGGGTGAAAAATTCTTAGGAAAAATATAGAGGAATACTTGGGTATGACCTAGGAATTGATTAAATTAGGGATATGGATGCTTTAGAA
Source organism: Catonia carolina (assembly GCA_035578175.1). NCBI lineage: Eukaryota > Metazoa > Arthropoda > Insecta > Hemiptera > Achilidae > Catonia > Catonia carolina. Next base: position 9,400,849 of record JAQMRL010000005.1, on the reverse strand, counting down.
ATAATTGTGTCAAGAATAGGTATGGTATGTATGTTATGAAGTACATTATTGGAAGTTGGATAAACAGCATGAGGAAGCATAAGGGAAATTTTGATGAGTATGATAATTTTTGGAAGGAAAACTCGTGTGAATAGGTCGTATGAGAATACTAATGGATGGAGTGTACTATTTTACAAAAAGAAAATTTGTCTTTTGAAATGGAAATTAAAATAACCTAATTAATGTTTTTAGAAACACATTGTAACCAGATAAAAGTATTTTGTATAGTACTATATTTATATGTAAAGATTTATTAACTTTAATAATAGTTTGTTTTAAATTGTGCAAATTATTTTATGGATGAAATGAAAGTTTTATAAGTTAATTAATTTTGTAATTTCATCAATATAGTTGAAGTTAAATGAGTATGGCAGTTATTATAAAAATGTTATAAGTTGGTATTTACTATTAGTACAAAAGAATAGGTCACTTGAGCATCTACCATATGAGCAGAGAATGAGATATAATTGTAAAATAGCATTTATGAGTTAAAAACATGGACGGAAGAGTAAAATATAAGATTTAGCTTGATATGAATAAAATATCAATATGTTAATTGGTGTTTTAAATATATATGTAACTTAATTCTAACTTAAATACTAGCTTATGAAAATATAATATAATAAATTCGCCGTGTCGCAGTGATCGTTGTTGTATACTTGAAAGTTTACGAAAAAAATTTTTTTAATTGTAATATTTTTAAGTTAAAAGTCCAAAGGAAAAATATTTTTCTAATATATTTATTGAACGTTAAAAGTTCCACTTGTAATAATTGTTTGTCCATGACAACGCGTAAAACAAAATTTGTTGTGTGACAAAAGTATCTGTTGTAATAAATGTTTATTTACGAGAAATCTTTTTATTAACGCTAATTTTTTTTTTTTTTGCGATTGTATAAGTTCTTTTGCGATCAATGTTTATCAGAGAAATTGATTGTTTAATTTAAAAAAAATATTGTGTAATAGAGTCTTTAAAATAGTTGTTTTTGTGTGAAAGGTATTTGTTACACTGATTATTTTCACTGTAATAAATGTTGTTTCAATAAATTTTCGCGAACATTTAACTGTATTAAGTAAAAAGAAGTTCGGTCATTGATTATGTAAAAATGTATTCTTGTACGTAGGTAAACCTGGTAACTGTAGGTTGATGATCTCCGACGGATGATCATAGGTGACAGGAACTTAGTAGAATGCTGGTAGTTGAAAAATGTAATCGGTCACTGCGTCTGTCGGCTCTCTTAATGACTAATGGTCTATGACTCACTTGATCTGCGGTGATTCTGGGAGTACTTAGGAAAATGTCTCCATCTGTTGACAAGTTAAAAGCAATTTAAGGTCACAAAAATAATATAAATTGTTAATATGTGTTCCTAACAAGCTTCGTTGTAGTAAAAAAATCATCATAGAGGGAAATAATTATTAAATACATGAATAAATAATTAATGATTATAAATAAATATATGTATAATGACAAGTGATTATAAGTTTATAAGATTATAAGTATATAAGATGATAAGTCGTGAGGAGTACATTTACATACTAGTTTAGAAAAATTATCCCATTGTAATGCGCAAAACAAAAAAATTATCTGTAGACTGTGAACTATTTTGTAATAAAACTCTACTATGTTCTCCTTAAACAGGAAGCATCAATCGATAGTCTAACTAATCTATTAATATTTATTTCATCGCTTAAAAACTAAAACTCTTCTTGAGTAAATACTGTCTTACAAACTAAAGTTCTTGCTGAATAAATATATCGTCTTAAAGTCTAAAGTAGAAAATGAAATCAACTGAAAACGTAGTACTGACTGAGTAGCACATACATTACTACACCTTGCCAGAACCTAGGCATAGAAGGCACAAGGCTCCTTTCCAGCGATGCCAGAAACCATGACTTCCTTGTACTTGAAGTTTGAGATGAGACAATATAAAAACAGTAATATACTTATAACTAAAATGCTTGTAGTGTAACTTGTAACTCATAAAATCATAATTCCTTAACCTAATATTCAATAATAATCATTCATATAATATAACATCAATTATTTAACGGGTGACTGCTGAAGATTAAAAACATTGCGCTGAAGGTGATGCACTAATGTAACTATGTCTAGCCAGATCCTAGACACAGAGGGCACAAGGTTCCTTTCTGGCGGATGCCAGAAACCATGACTTCCTTGTACTTGAGATTCATAAATAATAAAGTAATAAAATCATCCATCGTTGGAGTGGCTTAAAAACTAAAATGAAGGCTGAAAATAATCTTATCACTAACTTAAATCTAATTATGTTGTAGTAAAATCTGAGAACAGCAATGTAAAATGATTGTATTTAGAAGTAGAAGGAATGGAATGGGATAAACTCACGACAAATTCTAAAAAAAATTAATAGGAAGAGTAAGGGCATGGATATAAGGAAAAATAAAATAAACAAAATTAGCATACAAGGTGTTTACAAAGGTAGGAAACCTAATAAAAAGCTAACATGTCTTCAAACAAGTCGTACCTCATTCTAATTATTGAAAAAAAGATCTAGGGATAGCAAAGAAAATCCTAACAGGACATTGTATGTGGTGTGAAAATTTGGGAAATACCTGAAAATTTAGAAACAAGTTTCATGAATCAACGGAAAGTTAACTCCGGACAAAACTGGGCAGGAAACAGAGTAAAGAAATCCAAAAATAAGAAGAACGGACACACGTCGGGCAAAAATTTGGAGAAACAACAAAAAAAGATAGAAGGAAAAATGCACTACGATTTGCCCCCTGATTCAAACTCAAACAAGCACACACGCAATCACACAATCAGAGACAGCCAACATTCATTTGCATTCATTCATCACATACAATCTTGATTGCATACAAAACCCCATCAGTGGAGTAACCACCTCGCTTCTCGGAACTCCAACCCGAGAAGGTAGGCAAAGAATGAGGCCTTGTACTCAATCAAGGTAGGGCAAATGGTAGACATTGGAAAAGCACAAGGACAAGGTAAGGGATCGAAGGAAGCTACCCCTCAATACAAACTGAACACAATTAGGCGTCCCTAGGAGCTTTCCGAAGTGTGATAACTCATGGAAGAAAGGTAACTTAAATAAAAATATGTGAAATGAAAGTAAACTGGTAAAAATGAATGAAAAACAGCTAACACTAATGAAACATACTGAAGGCTACCTAACATTAAATAAGAATAAAATGGAAAGTACTTCAGAAACTAACTGTCTGTGAAGAAAATTGGGAAATATAGGTAAAAACTTGTTGAAGTACGATGACGTATTGAGAACAACATGAAGTAAATAATAAAAGAAACATCTTATAAAAGGTAAACCTATAAATTAAATCCAAAGCATCAAAATAAAAGATAAAAATGTAACTACCGTATAATCGAATGCCTAGTGAAAACTGGTCACTAAATCGAGACATTAAGAATAGAAGTCAGTAATGAAGAAATAAATAAAATATGATAAAATCACATGATCTAAAAATGAAAATCAAAATCTAATGTAAATTGAATCATAATGTTAAAATGATGAGAATATAACAGAAGCATTGGTAATTATAGAAATAAAATATGCATCAAAAATTAATTGTAAAATCTAATGTATAATAAGAATAGAAACCACCGATCAAGAAACCCAGAGTCGAATAGTCATGAATATTATAAAAACTAGAAATAATTCTATGAACTTAGGATAATTATAACCTAACTGAAATATAAGTAAATGTATCATTTAAAATCTAAATTAAGTTTAAAAACCCAAATAAAATTCAAAATGACAGGAAAATAATCATGGAATCGTCACTTATTAAGAACTGTTTAACATAGCAAATCCATAAGCAAGTTTTAAAATGATAACGAATAAAAATAATATTAAACAACAGTAGTTATATAAAGTGAGAAGGTGATTGAACATTCATTTTAAATAAAATTTAGATTAATAAAATTCAGTGCGAACAGCACTTCGGAAATGGTATCATCAAATCATGTAAAATTTTAATTTAAATTCAAAATTAATTTAAAAAATTAATTCATAATACAGTTCTTAAGAAGCTACCTATTTCATGTTTATTAAACACTGGATAAATAAAATAGTCAAGTAGATAAGACAATTTCTGTAAGATAACAAACATAGGCATGATAAAACCTACAAAAAAAATAGGCATGAAGAAAAAGAATTATAAACTTATTACAGGAGGAAAATAGTGACTGAATAAAATGAACAGAGAAGAGCAAAAATTAAAGGGTCAGAAAAAACTAAATTGAAATATGGATTGGAAAGAAAACAACAGCTGTAATACTTGAAAACAAAGAAGTCAACATTTGTGGGAAGAAATTGTGAAAAAAAAACGCGAAAATTAAAACCCGTAAAAGTACATTATAGAAAAACTAATAAAATGACCATATGAAGTGAAATAACATGTAACCAGAAGCGAGATAACGCGTAAATAAATCTACGTACATGAGAAGTTATGTATTAACGTATATAGAAATGAAAACAGATTATATAAAATCGGTAACGTTAGACGTAAAATTACATAGAAAAAATAAACACATAGTAATCATTAAAACTGAATATAAAAATTATGAGTGTAAAATGAATTGTTTATACTTGCAATTGTTTTACTAAATACTTAGTACAAAGATTCCTGTAGAATATAGGTAGTGGAGTTGATTGAACTGTCTTGTCAGAATGAAACAGCTGTTCTGGTATTGTCAATGAAAACTGTGTTGTCTTAGTATTCTTAAGAATGATCTCTGCTTTCTCTCATCCAATTACCCTGGTATATTATGCAAAAACAAGAAAAACATATATTAGTTTGAGTTTTATGACATAAAATTATTAATACTAATTAAAAGTAATTTGAAAAATTTTAATGGCCAAATATGAGTTGGACCAATTCGCCACTGACGGCAACTGAAAATTTTGCATGAAGTTAAACTGTTTAAAAAAAACTCCCAAATTTAACGTAGGTACATAGTGTTGAGATTTATAAAATGCACCTAAAATTGAGCAATAATTCGGTAATAAACCGCTGTAAAAAATTATCATAATTTTATAAATTAGTTATTTCATTAAATTAAGAAACATCCAGTCGTGACGAAAAACTTCATAAATAATTTTCCACACAAATACTTCTGTATATATTGGATTGCAAAGGCAAAACACTGAATAATAGTACAGAACTTATTCTGCTGTTAACAGCTATTTACGCATAGAAATAGCTTAACTGTAATTATAACAACAGCAAAAATTTATATTACCACCTGAAAATATGTAAAATTTTATTAACAAATAAGTAAATATGTGCAAACAATACAAATAAATAATTTGAAAACATAGTTATAGTATTTATTAGGAGATATTACAGAAAATGATAGAAAAACCTAATGTAACTTAGAAGACATTTAATGAAAAAAGAAAGTGCATTAGAAAGGCCTGAAAATCAGATACAATAAAACCTAAAGTGAACAAACAATAAAACAAGTAGTATGGTTAAAAACTGATAGTAACTGCAAAGCAATAGGTGAAATAACAAAAGAAACAATACAGAAAACAAATTGAACCAACCTGCAACATTCACAAGACGTATCGGTACTGAATAGAAACGCAAAATTGCACCAGACTGACTAATGTTGAAACCAAAAGTTTCAAATAGAAGGGGATAGAACAATGAACATAGAACAGGTTTAGGAGACCAAGGCCTAAAAACTGCCCGATGTAAACCAACGAAGGGTCGGGTGCAGGTAACCCCTTATAAAAATATAACAAAATCTATCTTTGGACAAAGGCATAATATTGTAAACGAAATCTCTGAATAGAAGTCAAGTAAGAGAAAAAAAATACAGTATTTGTTACTTACAGAAACATCCCTCAATTATTCCTAACCTGAAAAACGCTTAAAATACCATAATTAAAAAATTTAATATATTAAAATTAACATGTAACTTAGCTTAGCAATATAGGTATTAAATGTAACTAACAAAAATTTTAAAATCATGTGTCTTGTCATTGAATCAAAATCACGGCGCTACTCCACCAAATTATGTAGTATAAAAATGATGTTAGTTCCTCGAAAGAGAGGCGACCTCCACCAAATTATGTAGTATAAAATGAGGACACAACACGGCGCCTCTACCAAATTATGTAGTATAAAAATGAAGTAGTAAAACCATTTTTGTAGTAAAAATGAAGTTACATAAAGCACGGCGAACTGCACCATTTGAGTAAGGTGTTTTGCAGAGATAATGCGGGGGCTTCCACCATCCAATTTTAGAATCCAACCAGACGCTGAAATTGGACTCAGGGGATTATTGGCAACCCAGATTTGAATAACGTAGCTCTATTGATGGTAAAAACTCGCTTTTAGTACTGCGATGGTTTGGTTGAATAACCACACAGGTCTAGACGCAATGACATTTTACACAGAAAGAAAAATAATAAAAAAAAATTAATGAGTAACTAAAATAATTTATTAAAGAATAACTAAAAACTAAATAAAATAAATAATATTATGAATTTAAGTAAACGGTTAATTCGTATAGAATTTAAAAAAAAATTGGTTAAATAACAATACAGTTTAAGAAAAATAAAATAAAATTTGGAAAAAAAAATTTAATATTAACAAAACTTGATTTAACTATAGAAAATACTTAATATGAATATAATAAATTAATAGGAACATTTAAGAAGACAAAACTATTTTTAAAGTCCTTGGACTGAAACGGGAAAAGAAATCTCTTGGGCAGAGTTTAATAAATGATTAAGTGAAGAAAAATAAATACAGAAATGTATTTATTTTTTTGGGGAAAACTAAATAAAATTAAGACATAAAAAAAAACAAATTGTGAGTTGAAATTTAGTAAAAGAATTACTTAGAAAAATTTAAGTAATTCAGTGGCCATTGAACAAGAGTTTAAAAAGAAAAAAAGTCATATTTTAAAGATTTAAATAATTTAAAAGAAAACGAAAGATACTGAAATTAGATAATGTTTTGTTACTTAAAAACTATTTAAAAAAATTTAAAAGAAAAGAGAGATTTATTTATAAATGGGATATTTAAAACACCATAATAATATTAAGAAACATTATAAATTTAAATTTAATAAAAAATAGATTAAAAAAAAATTGTTTAAGTTAAACCTGAAAAATTATTAAACATGGTACTTAAATTTAAATTTAGGTAATTTTCCCATATTGGGAAAGAAAAGTTATTTACCTGAAAAATTTTGATCCTATCGGTCCGCCATCCTGTCCAAGACAAGGCGTAAAAACTCAACGCACACAAAAGCAAAAAAAGGTCATTCCCCTAACGTTCACGAATGGAAGCGTTCGAGGCTGCGAAAAATGCCGATACATCGGAAATACTATAAATTTAAACGAGGAAAAATATATGAAAGAATTAAAACGACAGTAACAGAGAGAGAGAGAGAGAGAATCAATCGTGTAAGATAGAAAGAGAGAGAGATACAAATTACACGTGTTAGCAACTGAACAATGAAGAAGCAGCGACAAAAATGCAATCGGACACCGGACGTAAGCCTAAGAATTAAAAACGTAAATTAAAATACGGAATAAAAATCTAATGAAATAAAACCAACTGGAAATAAATGAATAAAATAATTAGATTCAATGAAGAAAAATACATAACCCTTAAAATAAAATAACTCCGGCACAAAAATCAGAAAAACGGGATTGTAAATGAATTGAGAGGATTTTGGAGACAAAATCTTAGAAATTCATTACAGTTGTGAGCAAGCGTTTATGCACGCAGTAAACTAACAAGCATGATAACGACTGTAGTATGTTTTCAGATTTGGATTATAACGGTAAAGACCTTTCAGCGCATGCGTAGTTATGCCACATATCTCCCTCTCACTCGTTCGGCTATGGGACTTTAGTTCGTCTGATACCTATAACTACGCGCTTAACCTTCATTCAGTTGTCGGTATTCAACATGAGTTGTTCCAGTAGCAGCAGTGATTATGAATTATTTCTAATGGAAAACGTTTCCACGAAATTATTATCATTTAAAGACGATACCGTTAGTGGCAATAATAAGAACAGAAAATTATTCGGCATAATCATCTTTTTCCACAATTAAAATAAGATAGAGACAGGTTTTTTAAATGCATAAGAATAACTCTGGAAACGTTTAATTTTATATTGTCTAAAGTAAAACTCGTTTTCAAAAACAATGGTGCAACTTGCTCAAGCAACCAATATTACCGGAAGAAAGATTTGTGATTACTTTGAACATTTTAAACGTATTTTGAACTTTTTGACTACCGATATTCAATATTATAAAACATTGTTTGGCCAGTAATAATCTTTTAAAGTTAGTTTTATTAACCTATGTTTAAAATTAATTAACAAGTTATTATTTATGAATACGTATTATATGATGCCAAGTACATTTAACAACCTGCTAGCAAGCAGCAGGCAGGTTTATGCAAAACAAACTAGTGAGCTGATATGCGCAGATGACCAGTGCGCAGCTTTCTCCACCAGCGTTTACTGTGAGAAGTCCGATTAAAATATAATGAATGGCCTATTCCTACTAGCAGGCTCACGCTAGTAGACGACCAGCGACCAGCAACCTGCGGCCAGCGTTCACTGTGCGCTTACCCTAACGTTATGAGACGGGCTGTAAAAGAATGGATTCGTTGAGCGAAATTGTGTATTAAACAAAACGGGAGCCACTTTGAGCACTTTTTACTTTCTCTTGCCTATATGAATATATAGAAAGGAAAGTATTGTTTTCATGTCGATTTTTCGAAATCGAGTTTTCACCGGATCTACACGTTTTCAGACCCCCTGAACCCAAAAAACATGTTTTTAGCGATTGGTCTGTGTGTGTGTGTGTGTGTGTGTGCGCGCGCGCGCGCGCGTGCGTACGTGTGTGTGTGTGTGTGCGTGTGCGTGTGTGTGAACAGAATATCTCAAGAACGGAACATCGTACGAACTTGAAACTTAAGTTATATACCACTACCGGACCCGACACGAACATTTTCATCAAAATCGGTCAACCGGAAGTAGTAGTTTATTCGTGTAATTTTTCACTTTTTTACGATTTTTGCAAAACCTGGTCCTACGATTTTTTAAAAATCGCCTGGTTTACTAAATTTTTTATGCTCTACAAGATAGGATAGGCGCCATGTTTGCTGAAATTCTTGGTGAGGCTGTTTTCGCGTAAAATAATTGTTTTTTTAAAGATTGCGGCTTTAATATGCATTTCAGCGCAAAAATGTATATAATAAAATTTGTAGAGAATTTAAATTCCTACAACTTTTATTTCAAACATTTTTTTTTATAACGCTTAGTTTAGCGGTAATTAGCGATTTTCTATTTCTTCTCACGAAAACGTGTGAAAAATCGATTTTTTTAAGATTTCGGCCTTAGAATACATTTTACGACAAAAGTGTATATAATAAAATTTATAGGATATTAAAAGATCTACAACTTTTATTTAAAGCATTTTTCTCTACAGAGGCTAGTTGAGCTTGAAAGAGTGATTTTCCGTATTTTTAGGCCAAACTGAGGTTAATTTTCATTTTGCGTTTTCCAGTCATTATTAAAATAAGGTTATATTTTTAGAGGTTAGTTTGTTTTTTTATTTCTTATGTTTTATTACTAATGTTAGGATTATTGTTAATTATTAGCATTGGCAAGAGAAAGTTGTGTGAGTGTTTCACACCAGATTTTTTTGTAATAGGGTCTTTTCCGTTTTCCGTATGCCACTATCAAATCCGAATTCCCTGAAGGGTTACACAATTCTCCCACTCCTGCGTCTAGCGCTCCAATCTGACTAGCAATATTCCGCGTAATTTCAACTCCACTCCGATTTCACAGTTAGTTACTACACAGTCTACTATGAATTTAGTAGTTACTTAATAATATTCGGACGGATGAAGAAAGATGCTGCAGAGTTCTCCTTCATGAAAAGGGCTTATTATATTATAATCCCAGAAGATGTGACAACTGGAAAAGTATCTGTGAAACACTCATACGACTTTCTCTTCCCAATGTAAATAATAAAAATATAATGCAATAGAAATATGTTGTTTAGGTCATCAGCCGAAAGGCTGGTTTGAACCTGTAGAGGTTTTACTAAGTAAAACGAGGAGTGAGGTGGTTTACCATTGACTTCCTCACTGAGTAGAAAAGTACGCTTATCAGCATGCCGGGCCCTCTGAAAAGCACATATTTTCCGTTCTGCAAATGACACCTTCACTTCATTCACCACAGGGTCTGGCTGTATAATGAAATTCATTACTTTCAGACGAGATAACTGTGATTAGTGTCTTTTACACCTCTACCTCTTCTGTTCTTATATGATTCAGTAATTTAATTGGCTGACCACGTGATAAGAAACAGAACTATTTATTTTAGCTCTGCAACAAACATATTGAGTGTAAATAATTTTACACTCCATCTGTATATTATGGGCATAATAGTAATGTAGTAATAGCAAAATAAAACAATAAAAATAAGAATTAAAACAACAGAACGTGTAACATAGTACTATATACTAGGACTGGGAAGGACGTGTGTACGCATGCGTGAGTGTGTATGTCTCAGTAAGGCAGGGAGTGGGAGAAATGAACAAATGTGCAACCCTTCAGGGAATTCGGATTTGATAGTGGCATACAGAAAACGGAAAAGACTCAACTAATAATTAAATTATACGTTGTTTTTAAACTGAAATTCATTATTTTTATGTAAATCTACAGTATTGAATGAACAATCAGCAGTTATTTCCAACCTACGGACAAAATAGTATTTCATGCAGTTAAAAATGTTTTTCATTTTTTTTATTTATTTAACGTCGCATCAACTGCAACGGTCATTAGCGACGACATTGGAGTGTAACTGTCTATATATAAAATGTAGGATAAAATGATTTTTTGTAACGTATGAAAATATGCCGTGCCTGAGTGGGATTCGAACCCACGACCTCATGATGAGAGGCGAGCACGTTACAAACTACGCCAATGCAACCGACTTATAACTAAAACTAACAAAACGTTAGTTTTGTTTTTAAATAAAGTTGAATTTCAATATCTAGGATTTCACTTTACATAATCTTTTCAGAATCAAATTTTTTACAAATCTAATTAATAAAAAAATACCTTAATTTACCATCTACCAAAGTAATTTCTGGTTAAACACAAAAATATGTTATTTTTTTTGTCCCAATTCTAGTGTTTTACGTAAGATATCTTTAAAACTGATGAAGACACATTACTGGGACCGATTTTATTCAATTTATCAGGTAAAAAAAATACATAAGAAACCATCAGATTAGTCATCAATTTATTACAGCCTTAAAAATATCTATATGGTCTCATTTCACTGAGAGTACTCATTCGGCGAAATCTTTGACTCTGTAGGCCTACAACTCGCTAACAAAGCGTTTTCGGGCCTATGTTTATATGAACATTTTACTTATTTTTACTTTCTCTTGCCTATATGAATATATAGGAAAGAAAGTATTGTTTTCATGTCGATTTTTCGAAATCGAGTTTTCACCGGATCTACACGTTTTCAGACCCCCTGAGCCCAAAAAACATGTTTTTAGCGATTAGTCTGTGTGTCTGTGAACAGAATACCTCAAGAACGGAACATCGTACGAACTTGAAACTTAAGTTACATACCACTACCGGACCCAACACGAACATTTTCATCAAAATCGGTCAATCGGAAGTAGTAGTTTATACGTGTAATTTTTCACTTTTTTATGATTTTCTCAAAAACTGGTCCTACGATATTTTTTTAAAATCACCTGGTTTACTAAATTTTTTATCCTCTACAAGATAGGGTAGGCGCCATGTTTGCTGAAATTCTTGGCGAGGCTGTTTTCACATAAAAAATTGTATTTTTAAGATTACGGCTTTAATATGCATTTTAGCTCAAAAATTTATATAATAAAAAATGTAGAGAATTTAAAATTCTACAATTTTTAATCCAAACATTTTTTTTATAACGCTTAGTTTACCAGTAATTAGCGATTTTCTGTTTTTTTTCTCACGAAAAGTGTGAAAAATCGATTTTTTTAAGATTTCGACCTTAGTATGCATTTTAAGACAAAAAGGTGTGTAATCAAATTTATAGGAAATTAAATAATCTACAACTTTTATTTAAAGCATTTTTCTCTACAGCGCCTAGTTTAGCGTGAAAGAGTGATTTTCCGTCGATTTTCATTTTTCAAACTCATTTTCTTCATTTTTTCAAACTGAGGTCGATTTTTATTTTGCGTCTTTCACTCATGATTAAAATTAGATTATGTTTATTGACGTTAGTTTTTTGTTTATTTCTAATTTTTTATTACTAATGTTAGATTATATTGGTCATTATTTGCATTGGCAAGAGAAAGTTGTGTGAGTGTTTCACACCAAATTTTTAGCTATAGAAATGAGCTACTGAGAGATTGTTGTAAAGTTGTGAATCAGCCGGTACCTATAAAAACGTTAAAAAACAATGATATAATTTTACTGTTATACTGATCCAATACGAAAATTCAATTTCAAGTTAATTACCTAATAAAACGAACACTTCAACAAAAATGTAACCGTCCTCAATTTACAATCTCTTTTTATATGAACAGTACTTTAGTAACGAACAAATACGAGTCGTGAAATAATAAGACACTTTAGCTTTTAAGTAACTTCTATCTTGTTTTTTTACAGTTTTAAATAACCACTAAATGGATAAACTTTTATTGATTCAAACACCGATTTTATGTGATTTGTTTATTTAAAAAATGTTTAGTTCAGATTAATGGTGTCAATTTGTTAGTAATTTTTTCAACTAAAGAGTGATTACTGTAATTTTTACTTTCTCTTGCCTACATGAATGTTTTTCGAAATCGAGTTTTCACCGGATTTACACGTTTTCAGATCCCCTGAACCCAAAATACATGTTTTTAGCGATTGGTCTGTGTGTGTGTGTGTGTGTGTGTGTGTGTGTGTGTGTGTGTGTGTGTGTGTGTGCGTGTGCGCGTGCGCGTGTACGTGTGTGTGTGTGTGTGTGTGTGTGTGTGAACAGAATATCTCAAGAACGGAACATTGTACGACTTTGAAACTTGAAACTTAGATACCACTAGAGGACCCAAGGCAAACATTTTCATCAAAATCGCTCCACCGGAAGTAGTTGCTTATTCGTGTCGTTTTTCACTTTTTTGGGATTTTCTCAAAAACGGCTCCTACGATTTTTTTTAAGATCGGCACATTTACTACATTTTATTATGCTCTACGAGATAGGTAGGCGCTATGTCTCCTAAAATTCGGTGAGGCTGTTTTCTCGTAATTTTTTTTTAAGATTGCGACTTTAACATGCATTTTAGTGCAAAAATGTATCTAGTAAGAGTTTGTAGAGAATGTAAAACCTAATAGTATATAACTATTCCAGAAATTTGGAATCCTACCTGGAAAACATTTATGTGTGTAAAATATGCTCCTATAGTTAGTTTTTTTAGTCTTCTGGTAACTGTGAAGAAGTAATAAGTCACAAAAAAAATGCTGCTACGTAGAAACGCTGAGAAAATGACGCAAAGCCAAATAGTAAATTTTTTCAGAAGTAATTTCTCTATCATGAAGGTGGTCCGTACTATACATACTGTACTTACATTCAGTACAGGTATATAATATTACAGTACCAAACCTATTAAAATATATTTTACTTTTTATTGTTGTCGGGAACTGTATTTTATTGACAACAACCAAATTTGACTGCTACTTTTCGCTGTATTTTTGACGTGATGGCATGAATTTTGAACAGGGACCCACAGTTGAGTTTGTTCAGGAATGGATGTCAGCTGGTCACCATACAAAGACGCCTATCTACCAGTGTTGCTTAGCAAATAATAGCGACGTTCTACCAGCTGACTGATAGGGCTGGCCCAAAAGCCAAATCTATTATAACAAATAATTATCGAGTTCAATAACCGATAATTTTGCCAAGTTTTAAATAACTGCTCTCTGCTTAGTTTTTACTTATGTTTTTGTAGTAGTTTTTCTGTTTCTGTCTCATTTAATCAATTATAATTTATTTCCCATTCAACAGAATATCCAGTTTGTTAACCCTTTCAGTACCAACGTCCGTAAAACAGGACGTCGATATATTTTACGTAGTGACAGTATCCGATTTACCGGACGCCCGTAAGTTATACATAACGTGCCAACGTCCGGATAACCAAACATTCCCAAAACATCTTCTAAACAAAAATTAATGGAATAATGTATTTTGAAACCGTTTTCGTGATGTAGTGACTACCGGGCCAGCCAACAAAGCGAAAGGTCCCGGGTTAGATTCCCGGCTAGGGTCTGGAGATTTTAACACGTTAAAACCATCGTTAAGGTACCAAAAACCCTCAGTAGTTGCTAATGACCAAGCTATCGATACGACTTTAAATAAACTAAAAAAAGTTATTTTGAATATTTTTCAGTGTTAGAACTATTTATTTTTTTATGAACACAATAAAAAATAATTTTTAACAGGAAATTTTATTTTTCTGTAACGTTGAAATTTTGGCAATGGCAGGCTTACGCCTGCAAGTTTTCGAAATAACGGATGGCACTTTTTGTACACCCTTATTTAAATTAAATGCCACTTTAAAACAAACTTTTAAATATTGTTTCGGCACTGAAAGGGTTACAAATATATTGTAAAGCAGTTACGAGTATATTTAGTTTTAGTGCTCCTTCACCTATTATCGACATTTATTTCTCTCACAAAATGCCTATTACAAATTTCTGTTACAATGTTTTACAATAAAATGAAGAAGGAATCTTTATTTAAAAAAAACAGCACCAATTTGGATTAAAGAAATTAAGGAGGATATGGAGGAATTGGGAATGACGGTGAGGGATTTGGAGAGTGAGACAGAGAGATTGAAAGCATTGAAGGATAAAAACATCAGATTCAAACAAAAGACAGACAGCAGAGGAGTAAGAAGAGCGATTGTTTCAGATGCAGAAAGACAGGCAAGATCTGTCAGAATGAAAAAATACTGGGAAAAGATCAAAGAAAAGAACCAGAACAGAACATCCAATAAGCTGACTTAAGTGATCCATTGCGGTCTCCAAAGTTAAAAAAAAAAAAAATGAAGTCCTAAGGACCTGCATAGGAAAGAAAACCAAAGTAATGTCATGTAATGGTCAATGGAGAATTCTAACAAACGAACAAGTCTATAAGGAAAACGAACCCATAACAGATACAATAAGGAAGAAAAGGATATCTTTTCTTGGACATCTTATCAGAACACCTAACGACAGAATTCTCAACAAGATGATTAGAAAACTCTTTCCAATGGTAACATCAGGAGCATAGATCCGAAATTTCAAAGAAGACATGATCGAACTTGGATTAACTTTCGATGATTTAGAAAACAAAACAGAAATATTAAAAATCTTAAGAAAGTAGATTTGGAACAAAATCAGATGGAAGAACAAACGCAAGCAGGAAGAACCCGGTCGTTTCAGAGGAAGTTCGGCAAGCAAGATCAGCCCGAATGAAGGCATACTGGCAGAGCATCAAGCTAAAGAATATTAAAACGAAGAAGCTTTCTAAATTTGACTAAAGTGATCCACTGTGGTCATAAAAGACAAAAAAAATTAATAAGTGTCTTGTAAACAATTACATTATGATGAAAATGTTCTGGTTGTGTCCGGTAGTGTTACCCTACTTAAATTTCAAGTTTCACCGTCGTACACTATTCCGTTGTTCAGATATTTTGTTGAAACACACACAGACCGATCGCTTAAAACATGTTTGTTTTGGGTTCAGGGGATCTTAAAACATGTACATCCGGTGAAAACTCGACATGATACAATATTTTCCTTCCCTAAATATTCACGTAGGGCGAGAAAAAATAAAAGCAACTAGTTAAACAGATCAGGGAGTTCGCGAGGTAAATGCACTTCTTCAAGGGATACGAAACTTATTAAAGTTCGAAAAACGCTGCAGTAGATTATGCGGGAAATTAAGTAGGAATAGATAAATATTTGTAACACTTAATATTTTTAGTAGATTTGTGAGAAATATAATCCGATATATCTACTTTAACAAATAATTTTCAAGTGCAATAAAGTTTATAATTATAAAAAATGTTTATAATAAAATAAAGTAAAACTGACCATATTAATGACGCAGATTGAATTTCCTTAATCATGACAGAATGTTGTTGTCTAACACAAACACTAGTTGATTTGTTTTTACTTTTAAAATGAGAAATAAACCGGGTGTTCCGTTTTTAATAATTTTTATGTCGATGAAAATTGTCTAAATGAATAATAGACAAAAATTAAGTATTTTATAACGTTTTAATAATATACAATTTTTTTATAATAAAAAATTCAAAATAAAATTGTCATATACGAAGTTAAATAAGCGATTTATGAAACAAGTCACGTACGAAACGTCACGTGGTAGCGGTCGGGTTAAGACTAAAGAGTAAATTTTAGTACAACCCTTATCCATGGTAAGCTGATATGCGCGCGCACCTAAACTTCCCCCACCAATCATAACATACCTATATTATGATCTTAATAACAACAATTTAACTACAGTATTTCTTAGCAAGTTAAATCTGTATTACTTTTCCAGTCTTTTAAACAAACATTGTTTTGTTTATTATAACAGAGGTTAGGAAATATTATTATACAGTAAAACCTCACTAATTCGGACTTCACTAATTCGGAATTCGCGATATTTCGGACAACTCCAAGAAGAGCAGCTTTTTTTAATTTTTTAGAAGTTTTTTAGTTAAAAATTAATAAAGTGCTACTTCAAAAAATAATAGTTTTTAACTGTCTAATAAAAATTGTTTCATCCTGTAATACATTATTGGTTACTCAGTGAAGAAAACATTCCACAATTTAAGCTAGTGAAGTGAGAAACCACATAGACGAATTTATTGAATTTGCAGATTTCAATTCGGAATTCAATGACTATTATCTGGTCCTAAGAGAGATGCGCCAACAAGTTATAAGAAAACAGTGAAAAAATAACAAGTTTTTTTTCTAAGCAACCTCAAATGATCCCTGAGGATATTTGTCAACCCTCTACTTCAACAAGTGCCAAATAATCGGTACGTAAGTACAGTGTTTTAATTAAATATCATTTTACACTGGACATTTATTATTTAACAATATTTTTACTGCCGTAAATATTTTTATTTCTATACTTTTAACTTTGTTGTTTTTCAATATACTGTACTGTAAATTCATTAAATATCGATATTTCAGACAAGTAACGTTTATTTTTTAATTTTAATTGCCTAAATTATTCAATTTTTAGATGTAAACAAATATTCGCGATAATTCGGACTTCACTTCCCCCCCCCCCCCCAATTAGTCCGAATTAGTGAGGTTTTACTGTATTA
Source organism: Catonia carolina (assembly GCA_035578175.1). Classification (NCBI taxonomy): domain Eukaryota; kingdom Metazoa; phylum Arthropoda; class Insecta; order Hemiptera; family Achilidae; genus Catonia; species Catonia carolina. The sequence goes on along the minus strand of JAQMRL010000005.1, from coordinate 9,383,429 downwards.
TATTCGTACAAAAACCAACTGTAGAATATTATTTTAGTCTTGAATTGTAGGAACCTCAATAATACAAATATATAAAAATCTGGTGTGAAACACTCACATGACTTTCTCTTGTTACTGTAGATCAGTGATTCGCAACCTGGTGGTCGTTTGATATTATAGGGGCTGGGTCGCGAAACAATAAAGAAATCATTTAATCATTTAATGAGAAATAATCGTTTGTTATAAACTTAATTGTTGTTTAGGTCATCAACCGAAAGACTGGTTTAAACCTGTAGAGGTTTTACTAAGTAAAACGAGGAGTGAGGTGGTTTACCATTGCCATCCTCACTGAATGGAAAAATACACTTAACAACAGCCCTCTGAAAAGAATATATTTTCCACTCTGCAAATGACACCTTCACTTCATTCACCACAGGGTCTGGCTGTATAATGAAATTCATTACTTTTAAAAGAGATAACTCTGATTAGTGTCTTTTATACCTCTACCTCTTCTGTTCTTAAATGGTTCAGTCATTTAATTGGCTGACCATGTGATAAGAAACTGAACTATTTATTTTAGCCCTGCAACGAACAGATTGAGTGTAAATAATTTGACACTCCACCTGTCTGTTATGGGCAGATAAACTTAATTATAACATTTTTACATGCAATAAGTAAGCAATATAAAATAATAGCAATAGTTGTGTTCCAGTTTTTTTTACTGTCTGTACTTTCTATAGAGACACAAATTTAGTGCAGTTTCATTGTAGTATAATATTAAAAAAACCATTTTACATTTTTATAATTAGTCAAAATTATTAATAATAAGGCTTACTATGTTCATAACAGGCAGGATGAGTGTTAAATTATTTGCACTCTACCTGCTAGTTCCAGGGCTACAAAAAATAGTTCTGTTTCTTATCATATAGTCAGCCAATTATATGACTGAACTATTTAAGAACAGAAGAGGTAAAAGACACTAGTCAGAGTTATCTGCTCTGAAAGTTGTGAATTTCATTATACAGCCAGACACTGTGATGAATGAAGTGAAGGTGTCATTTTCAGGGTGCAGAGTAGATGCTTTTCGGTGGGCCTTGTATGCTGATATACAAGGCTACTATTGTACTCAGTGAGGAAGGAAATTGTAAACCACGTCACTCCTCATTTTTACTTTGTGTAATCTCTGGAGGTTCAAACCAGCCTTTCAGATGTTGACATAATCAACAACAACAACACAAGGCTTACAATTATTATCTGGGGGGCGGGGGTCACAAAATATTAATTTTATTTATTTTTACTATTTGGGGATCGCGGAGCAAAAAAGGTTGAGAATCACTGCTGTAGATAATTAAAAATATAAACTATAACAATTTACATACTGTATATGTTTAATCATTAGTAAACAATGTAAAATGAAAACTCTGGTGTGAAACACTCACACAACTTTCTCTTGCCAATGCAAATAAATAACAATAATCCTAAAATTAATAATAAAAGATTAGAAACAAACAAAAAACTAATCTCAATAAATATAACCTAATTTTAATAATGAGTGAAAGACGCAAAATGAAAATCAACCTCAGTTTTGCTTAAAAATACGGAAAATCACTCTTTCACGCTTAACTAGTCACTGTAGAGAAAAATTCTCTAAATAAAAGTTGTAGATCTTTTAATTTCCCATCAATTTGATTATATACACTTTTGTCGTAAAATGCATACTAAGGCCGAAATCTTAAAAATATCGATTTTTCACACGTTTTCTAGACGAAAGCTATAGTGAGGTTGCTACTGAAATATGAAATGATTGTGTGTAACGTATGAAAAGATGCCGTGCCTGAATGGGATTCGAACCAAAGACCGCATGATGAGAGGCGAGCACGTTACAAACTGCGCCAATGCGGCCGGCCGACTATTCCTGAGAGAGTATGGTTAATTGAACCCCAACCACCAAAGTACACCCACAACCACTCTCTACCATTCAAATCCGTATAAAACTAACTCCTTTACTAGGATTTGAACCAGGAACCTTCGTCTCCGACAATCAGATGTTAAACTGCTGACTCGCGGCATCGGCTTTACCTCTAGACCAACCCGGTGGGTTAATTAATATTGATGTCAATAAAATTCCTGTTTCAAGTACTAATAGGTTTTATTTGTGCAGATGTGATTTAGCTATAAGCAAGATTTTGTACATGGTTGTGTGGAAGTTGAATGCTTCTATAGTTGAGCCGTTCTTAGTTTGCTCCTACTGTCAACAAACAAAAGCCACTTACTACAGGGTGCACGCTAGAGTCCCCGACTTTACGGATGTCGTATTCCTATTAAGTTAACTATTTTTTAAATCATAAGTACTTAAAGTACTAAAAACATCAGTCATGATATGATGTAGGCCTAACAATTTCATTTATAAAAATACTTTTAAAAGTATTTTGTATTTAAATACTTTTGAAAGTATTTTGTTGTTACTTTTTAATCAGCGTGTACACATTTTGATATAATGCGCATGCTCAGTGACGTCATTATTTGTTTACATTAGGAGCAAACTAAGAGAGGCTGGACAATAGTTTAGTTTGCGGAGAGCGCAGCGAGCGAGGGGTCTGGTAGTAACTGAATAAACCCGTTCATTACATTCTTTTATTATAATTTTTATGAAATAAACCTTCCAAAATGTATAAAATATTTAGAAGAAAGAAAAATGTTTATTCTACAAATTGCAAGGATGGTGTTGTTACTCTCGTTTACTTTTTCAAGCGATTGCGTTTCATAAAATATAGTAAAGGAGGGGTTTGCTACTCTTTCTCAACGTTTCCAGAGCAGTAATTAGAATGTTTTTCTGAGAGGTTATGCGACGATATTCCTATTCCACATTAATAATTTTTTTAAACGGGAATAGATGTAGCAGTTGTTAATTATAGCGGGTTTATGTATTAACCTTTAAAAAATAATTAAAACCGCCTCATCCCGTTCTTCAATTTTTTCCCCTTCAATTCTAGAGATTAAAGGACACGATTACCCTCGCAAATAAAACACAGTTGAATAAATATTTGCATCATTTCTAAAGGATTCTTACAATGTTAATAGGTTTAAACAAAATTTATTTTTATTCTTAAGTAAGAAGTATAATTATACTTCTTACTGAATAACTAACTACAGTTAAACCTCTTTTAACGACCACCCCTATTCATTCAGCAACCACCCCTTTCTCTGACCGAATATTTGCGGAACTGATATTATTACTAATAAGACTAAAGTATTCTATTACCCTTTAAGGGGAGACTGTACTTTGTATCCCGCTAATGTTAAATTTGTTATTTTTAGGTACATTTTTCATAGGATTGGTAAAAGATAGGAAAATGAAACTTCACACGCTATAGGTGTCGGGATTCTTCTCGAGCTACTGACATTTTTTTTCAATTTAATCTTTGGACCATACCATTATTTTTTTTTAAATTACGAATAATATAAAAATTTTATAAATTGTTTTCCACGTGTTTTGTTTATTACTAATTTTTTTAGCACCAGAGGAAGTCATAAAAATGTCGGTATATGTGGCTATACAGGATAATTAACTGGCAAAAATTTCAGCCCGGTAGGTTTATTGGTTTCTGAGGAAAATGTACCTTAGTGTTAAAAATCTAAATTTACGAGAAAAGATATGAAACAAGAAGGCACAAATCAAAAATAAATAATGTACACAAACAAGTAAATTTCCCATCAACAGTTGTTTAGAAAGCTGAGAATATTAAAAACCGAGATGCAGATATTTTAAAAACTAAAATTCTCTTTGCACTAAAACGAGCAGTATAAAAATATGAAAAAGTCTTCGTTCTTCGTGAAATGATAATTTTTCTGTGTAAACCTGATCAAAACTTAATTTTTCCATTAAAAAAAAATTTTTTTGACGTAATTTAATGTTTTTCTCATAGATCTAGACCTAAACTATTGAAAAACATAAAAAAAACCAAAAATCGAAATTTTGAGTTAAACCATCGTGCAATCTCTCCTTAAGCGACCACACACCTCACTCCGATCAACTACCACCGGGTAAAAAGACATTTTTGTTTTCGGGCCACCATAAATTTACACACCCGGCCAATGTTTAGACCACTTTTTTTTTGTAATCCCTAATTTGTGTACGTTACAATCTGTTCAATTCAGAACAATAAGCAACCCCATGACCCAATGAGATGAGGATAATATGTATGACGTGTAAATGAGGTGTAGTCTTGTACAGACTCAGGTCGACCATTCCCGAGAGAGTATTGTTAATTGATCCCCAGCCATCAAAGTACACCGGTAACCACTGTCTAGCATTCAAATCTGTATAAAAGTAACTACCTTTACTACGATTTGAACCAGGAACCTTCGTCTCCGAAAATGCTGTTAAACAGCTGATTTTGGCGACGACTTTACCTCTAGACCAACCCGGTGGGTCGTATATTATTGTATAGACCACAATGAGCAAAAATTATTTCCTTATGTAAGTAACCCACTGGGTTAGTCTAGGGATAACGTCGTCGCCGCTTGTCAGCTGTTTAACAGCTGATTTTCGGAGACAGCTGATTCCTGGTTCAAATCCTAGTAAAGGTAGTTACTTTTATACGGTTTTGAATACTAGACAGTGGTTACCGGTGTACTTTGATGGTTGGGTTTCAATTAACCATACTCTCTCAGGAATGGTCGGCCTGAGTCTGTACAAGACTACACCTCATTTACACGTCATACATATCATCCTTATATCATTGGGTCATGGGGTTGCTTATTGTTCTGAATTGAACAGATTGCAACGTACACACATTAGGAATATATTTATTTTTTTTTAAATGTAAGTAACGCGCTACATCGAAATTTTATAACATATTTTCCTTTATTTATTAATACTTAAATTATTAATTAGCTATTAAAAACTTTTGTAGACTCATTTTATTCTGTTTCCTGACGACTGGAATAATGAAAGTAAGATTAAACCCTTATTATAAAATTAATGTTGACAGTAAATATTGTCCTATATTAATTTCCCTATACGTCAGCTTTGTTCGGAAGCACGGTGTACACCCTTTATTCATTATAAAAATACAAAAAACTATTAAAATAAATAAATAAATTTTAAAAAAATTTGGTGTGAAACACTCACACAGCTTTCTCTTGCCAATGCAAATAATGACCGATATAACCTAACATTAGTAGTCTAATAAAACATTAGAAATAAACTAAAAAACTAACCCCAATAAACATAACCTAATATTAATCATGAGTGAAAGACGCAAAATGAAAATCAACTTCAGTTTGGCTTAAAAATACGGAAAATCACTCTTTCACGCTAAACTAGGCTCTGTAGAGAAAAATGCTTTAAATAAAAGTTGTAGGTCTTTTCATTTTCTATAAATTTGATTATATACACTTTTGTCGTGAAATGCATACTAAGGCCGAAGTCTTAAAAAAATCGATTGATCACACGTTTTCGTGAGAAAAAAGTAGAAAATCGCTAATTACCGCTAAACTAAGCGTTATACAAATAAATGTTTGAACTAAAAGTTGTAGGATTTTAAATTCTCTAAAATTTTTATTATATAAATTTTTGCGCTAAAATCCATATTAGTCGCAATCTTAAATAACAATTTTTTTACGTAAAAACGGCCTCTTCAAAAATTATAGCAGACATGGCACCTACCCTATCTTGTAAAGCATAAAATATTTAGTAAATCAGGCGATTTTTAAATAAATCGTAGGACTAGTTTTTGAGAAAATCGTAAAAAAAGTGAAAAATTACACGATTAAACTACTCCTTCCGGTTGACCGATTTGAATGAAAATGTTCATGTCGGGTCCGGTAGTGGTGTCTAACTTAGGTTTCAAATTTCAAGTTCGTACAATGTTCCATTCTTGAGATATCGTGTTCCCCACATAAGATACACACACAGACCAATCGCTAAAAACATGTTTTTTGGGTTCAGGGGGTCTGAAAACGTGTAGATCTGGTGAAAACTCGATTTCGAAAAATCAACATGAAAACAATACTTTCCTTCCTATATATTGATAAGTTATAGGCAAGAGAAAGTAAAAATTAGAGGTGGTCATGACCCCTGTGACCCCCCCCCCCCCCCACTTATACCGCCAACAAATAAAACCACTTCTCTTTCTGATTGGCCAACGCTCTAAATGTTTGCAATATTACATACGACATTTTCCTATTTTTTTATATTTTTTATAGAAGATCGATAAATAATTTTCTGCACGATAAATCATCTTTTAGGTTAGGAAGTGAAAATATGGAATTACAAAATTGGTTTACGGGAAAGGTGTACGCTTATATAGAGATTGTTCATACAAGTTTACAGCGGAACGCTCAAAGCGAGATTGATTTTTTTTACAGACGGAAATGTATTTTAACCTTCATTTTTTATTAGGTTACAATATTAATTTCAAAAAATATTACAATTTACCTACTTCAATGTTATCATCATAAATTTCTAAATTCTTCTTCTTCTTCTTCTTTATAAATTTCTAAATTAAATTTAAAAAAATCTTAGCAATACAAATTGTAGTGAACTAAATATTCCCCACGAGGGATTCGCCAAATTTTGTAGTGTAATTCCCCACAAGGGTATGGCAAATTTTGTAGTATACTAAATACTACACATAAGCTGAATACCGAATTTGCTGTGAATAAAAGAAGTCAATTATCTTGTATAAATTCTATTTAATGATTTATCACATTTTTCAGCATGTACGTTATATTTAATGTTTTATTATGTTTTAAATTCTCACTTATTTAATTTAATACTTTTTAATGTTAATATGTCCCGTTCATTTTTAAATTCTACGTCGTTTTACTTTTACATTATATAGTCTTTTAAATATATTTTAACTTAAACTTTTTCACTAAAGTGTGGACCATCCATCATGTTCGATGTCTGGAACCACAGTCGCCATCTTCCTCACAAAATTCATAATTATTCTTCTTATAGTTTCCTAGCAACCATATAAATAACTCTCTTTTCAATATTTTTTTATAATATAAATTAAATAGTTTTAAATAATGTTTACTTTCCAATCAGCTGGAGTTTGTTTATACTTTCAACTATAGCAAACGTAAACAGACTTTACTGTAGCTGGTTTGGTTCGTTACAAAATATTACAGCTAAAATAAAAAAATAGTTTTGCTTTGAAATCAATGAACAATTTTTTTATATTACGATTTTTTACTTTTTCTTGCCTCTATGAATAAAGGCTCTATAAAGAATAAAAGTATTGTTTTCATTTCGATTTTTCGAAATCGAGTTTTCACCTGATATACACGTCTCCCGGAACACAACAAAACACTGTGTACTAACTACAGGACCAGACATGAACATTTTCATTAAAATCGGTCAACCGGAAGTAGGCTAGTAGTTTGTTCGAGCAATTTTTAGTTTTTTGCGATTTTCTTAAAAACTGCTCCAACGATTTTTTTTTTTATCCCACCGGGTTAGTCTAGGGGTTAAGTCTTCGACGTGAATCAGCTGATTTTCGGAGACGAAGGTTCCTGGTTCAAATTCTAGTAGACTAAAAGGTAGTTACTTTTATAAGGATCTGAATACTAGACAGTGGTTACCGGTGTACTTTTATGTTTGGTGTTCAATTAACCACACTCTCTCAGGAATAGTCGGCCTGGGTCTGTACAAAACTACACCTTATTAACACGTCATACACATCATCCTCATCTCATTGTGTCATGGGGTTGATTTATTGTTCTGAATTGAACAGATTGAAACGTACACAAATTAGGGATAAAAAATTAATTTATAAAGTATACGGAATTGTTTAGCTGCGAAATTAACGAACAATATTATTTATTTATGATTTTTTACTTTTTCCCCTGTATGAACATATAAGGAAGGGGCGGATTGTTTTCATGTCAATTTTTCGAAATTGAGTTTCACCGGATAAACACGTCTCAGGCTCCTTGAACCTAAAAAAACATGTTTTTAGCGATTGGTTTGTGTGTGTGAACAAATATCTTAAGAACGGTACGAAGCTGAAACTTGGAACTTACGTTAGGTACTACTACGGTCTGTTGTTGTTTAGGTCAACAGCCGAAAAGCTGGTTTGAACCACCTGTAGAGGTTTTACTAAGTAAAACGAGGAGTGAGGTGGTTTACCATTGCCTTCTTCACTGAGTGGAAAAGTACGCTTACAGCATGCCGAGCCCTCTGAAAAGCACATATTTTCCACTCTGTAAATGACAACTTTACTTCATTCACCACAGGGTCTGGCTGTATAGTGAAATTCATTACTTTCAGAGAAGATAACTCTGACTAGTGTCTTTTACACCTCTACTTCTTCTGTTCTTAAACAATTCAGTCATTTAATTGGCTGACCATGTGATAAGAAACAGAACTATTTATTTTAGACCTGCAACGAACAGATTGAGTGTAAATAATTTGACACTCCATCTGTCTGACTACTACGGTATCAGACACTAAAATTTTATTTAAAATCGGTCAACCGGAAGTAGTAGTTTATTCGTGCAATTTTTATTTTTTTCCGGTTTTCGCAAAGGCGGCTTCTACGACTTTTGTTTTACAACCATCTCATTGACTATATTTTTTATGTTCTAAAAGTTAGGATTCGCTCAAATTTGTAGGGTTTTGTGCTCTCGTAGAAAAAAATGTTTTTTTTTACAGTTCAGCCGTCCTTAGTTTGCTCCTACCGCCAACTAACCAAAGCCAGCTACTACAGGGTGCACGTTAGGGTCACGACTTTATGGATGTCGTATTCCTATTAAGTTAACTATGTTTTAAATTATAAGTACTTAAAACATCAGTCATGATATGCTGTAGGCCTAACAATTTAATTTATAAAAATACTTTTAAAAGTATTTTGTATTTAAATACTTTTGGAAGAATTTTGTTTTTACTTTTTAATCAGCGTGTACACATTTTTATACAATAAGCATGCTCAGTGATGTCATTATTTTTTACAGTAGGGGAAAACTAAGAAAGGCTGGGCTGTAGATTACTGCCTTAATATGCATTCTAGGGCAAAAGCATATACGATATAAGTTATAAAACATTAAAAACCTACAATTTTTATTTCAAGCATTTTTCTACAACGCTTATTACAGCGTCAATTAATAATTTTTTAAATATTATATTTTTTGAATTTACCATATAAATCGGTAAAAAATGGGATATTTTAATATTGCGGCCAGAACAATCTAAAGCGTAAGTAATTCTTATGAAAATTGCAAAACGTGAAAAACTGCACGTTAATTATTTCCGGTTGACCCATTTTCATGAACATTTTCGTTTCTAGTCCCCTTGCATTACCGAAATTAAATTCCAAGTTTCAACTTAGTATAATACTCCATTCTTGAAATAATTAGTTTGGGTTCAGGGGCCTGAAAACGTGTATTTATACTAAAAATTCAATGTCAAAAATCTACATGAAACTAATATATATTACACCTCTACTTCTTCTGTTCTTAAACAATTCAGTCATTTAATTGGCTGACCATGTGATAAGAAACAGAACTATTTATTTTAGACCTGCAACTAACAGATTGAGTGTAAATAATTTGACATGCTCAGTGATGTCATTATTTTTTACAGTAGGGGAAAACTAAGAAAGGCTGGACTGTAGATTACGGCCTTAATATGCATTCTAGGGCAAAAGCATATACGATATAAGTTATAAAACATTAAAAACCTACAATTTTTATTTCAAGCATTTTTCTACAACGCTTATTACAGCGTCAATTAATAATTTTTTAAATATTATATTTTTAAAATATATGGCGAGAGAGAGAGAGAGAGAGAGAGAGAGAGAGAGAGAGAGAGAGAGAGAGAGAGAGAGTAAAAACCTATATAAATAATATTGCTTTCTTTAATATTTTTCTACCGTTTTAAATAAAATTGTTTAATCAAATTTCATAAACAACTTTCGTACAAAAGTTTGTCATTCAACTTACTTAAGACAACTTGATTTTAATACAACAATCGGAATTAAAACTCAACCAAACGTTGACCTTGTTAAACAAATTTGTAGGTTTAAATCAATTTTCTTACGACAAAATATTTTTCAATGAGATTGGATAAGTATTAAATAAATAATGAATTAATTTTAATTTCAAATTAACTTTTAAAACTTATGTTTTGTAAAGTTTAATAAACCATCAAGACCATCTGTAACACAAAGGATTGCCTTTTAAGTACGTTAAAAAGCACACCTATTATTCTGGGATTTAAGTTAATCTAAACCTTATTTATAAATCAGACAAATAAAGTACAGTCGAGGATTACAGGGATAACAGATAATGAGACAGGGAAATGTTTCTTCTGCAGATCTAATGTAAGTAATTGAATAGCTTGAAGATGTATCGACGCAATATTTCAGTGTCAAATACAGAAGGTGAAGTTGACGAGATAACAGCGCTCGCTTGTAACTTTGATCAACTACGCTTTGGTGCAAGTGAAACCGTCTTCTGATTAGAAAATGAATAAACCCTTCAACCTTTTTAATAGAAAAATGTGTATAAAATTTAATTTGAATCTTTGTTATCAGCAAAAAACTATTGTAATTTTAATCCACGTTCATTCGGGATCTGGTCATAATAAAAAAAAAATCTGGTGTGAAATACTCACACAACTTTCTCTTGCCAATGCAAATAATTAACAATATAACCTAACACTAGTAATAAAATATTAGAAATAAACAAAAAAACTAACCTCAATAAACTTAACCTAATTTTAATCATGAGTGAAACACGCAAAATGAAAATCAACCTGTTTGACTTAAAAATACGGAAAATCACCCTTTCACGCTAAACTAGGCTCTGTAGAGAAAAATGCTCTAACTAAAAGTTGTAGATCTTTTAATTTCCTACAAATTTGATCTAACACTTTTGTCGCAAAATGCATATTAAGGCTGAAATCTTAAAAAATCGATTTCTTACTCGTTTTCGTGAGAAAAATAAAAAAAACAATCGCTAATTATCGCTAAATTATACAAAAAACTAGTTCAAATAAAAGTTGTAGAATTTTAAATTCCCAACTTTCATTATATAAATTTTTGCGCTAAAATGCAAATTAAAGCCGCAATCTTAAAACAAAAACAATTTTTTTACGTGAAAATAGCCTCATCAAAAATTTCAGCAGACATGGCGCCTACCCTATCTTGTAGAGCATAAAAAATTGAGTAAACCAGGCGATTTTTTAAAAAAATAGTAGGACTAGTTTTTGAGAAAATCGCAAAAAAGTAAAAAATTACATGAATAAACTACTACTTCCGGTTGACCGATTTTGAAGAAAATGTTCGTGTTGGGTCTGGTAGTGGTATGTAACTTAAGTTTGAAGTTCGTACAATGTTCCGTTCTTGAGATATTTTGTACACACACACACACACGCACGCACGCGCGCGCACACACACACACACACACAGACCAATCGCTAAAAACATGTTTTTTGGGTTCAAGGGATCTGAAAACGTGTAGATCCGGTGAAAACTCGACATGGAAACAATACTTTTCTTCCTATATATTCATATAGGCAAGAGAAAGTCAAAATCTTTTAAACTCGTAACAATTATTATAGAGTTTACCAACAAATTTAACCTATAGGGCAATTATTAACATTGAACATTGTGCAGTTAACATTATCTTATTATAAGGATGTAACCTTCCTTTTATTACTCCAATCGTTTGGATTATTTATTATTAATTATATAGGCCTAATCAAAAAATTTGAAATTATAATTTTGTAGTAAAAATTCATTAAATGTTTTATTTTTAAATTAAGTTACAAAATTATTTTATAAATATTTTTAATGAAATTATTTAACAAAAAAGAAAACAAAGATTTTAATAGTGTGTGGGATTCGAACTGAAGACCTCTCGTACGATAATATCAACAGAAATGTATCAACTGACGTCTGTACAAGCACGGCTTTTCAAACAATGATACGAAATGTTTTCTTAGTTAACTAACTAATGCGCTACATCGAAATTGAATAACATTTTTGTCTTTATTAACTAGTATACCTCGCGCGGCTTCGCACGCGAAAATTTTTTTTTTGAATAACTGTAAATCTACGATCTGCTCTCATAGAACAATGAGTAGATGTGTTGTAAGTATAAATCTTGAGTAAGTAATACCCCTTGGTATTACTCTATAAAATTTCCCATTTTGTTGAATTGATCTTGCCAGGAATGTAAAATAAATTACACAATCACATATTAAAATAAATCTGTAGGGTGTAGTCTGCATAGTCTTCTGTGTGTTCCACTGTTGTCTAGGAGATTGATGGCTTCTGGATTCTGATGATTTTCAAGTCTTGTTTGGTAACTGGTGCAAAATTTTTGTATAGCTTCGAGTACCGTGGGAGTGTTCGTGTCTCTGTGCAATATAGTGTTGGATATGTACCAAGGTGAGTCCATGATATTTCGAAGTATTTTTGACTGAAACCGTTGAATTATTTCAATGTTACTGTGACTTGCTGTGCCCCAGAGTTGTATCCCATATGTCCACACAGGTTTAAGTACAGTTTTATAAATTAACAATTTTTTTTGTGCCGATAATTTGGATTTTCCATTAAGCACCCAATACAGCTGTTGGTATTTAAGATTTAACTGTTTTCGTTTGTTCCATATATGAGTCCTCCATGTTAGACGCCTGTCCAGGTGGAGGCCAAGATATTTTGCCGTATCGGATTGTGGAATTTGTACTTTGTTCAAAAACACTGGTGAACATGTTTCCCGTTTTAGTGTAAATGTGACGTGCAGACTCTTTTGTTCATTTGTTTTTATACGCCACTTTTTTTGCCAATTTTGTACGCTGTCTAAGTGTTAACGCGAAAAATAGTTAAATAAATTTCTTTCAAATAAGCAACAGAAATAATTGTGTAGCTGCTAGTCGACTGTACTCCACACACACACACACACACACACACACACAACACGTTTTGATAAGTTCCCCCGCGTACGTCTCAGACTATTTTTTATAAGTTTCTGGCCGACCGCATTGGCGTAGTTGGTAACGTGCTCGTCTCTCTTCATGCGGTCTTGGGTTCGAATCCCATTCAGGCATGGCATATTTTCATACGTAACAAAAATAATTTCATCCTTCACTGTCTGCATTAACAGTAATTGCAGAAGTCGGACCAAAAAAAAAAATTATACGTTTGTACTTTACTTCCTCAACATTAGTACACACCCAAAACGACGTTTTGATAATTCCCCCCCCCCCTCATACGTCTCTCAACGACATCAAACCCCTTCATCCACTTCAACATAAATACGTTCTCACATTTACAAAATACACACACATACATACTTACGAAAATCTTCATTAGGGCCCTTAGGGTTATTGCTGTTGTTTAGGTCAACAGCTGAAAGGCTGGTTTGAACCTCTAGAGGTTTTACTAAGTAAAAACAAGGAGTGAGGTAGTTTACCATTGCCTTCCTCACTGAGTGGAAAAGTATGCTTATCAGCATGCCAGGCCCTCCGAAAAGCACCCACGTTCCACCCTGCAACTGACACCTTCACTTTATTCACCACAGGGTCAGGCTGTATAGTGAAATTCATTACTGTCAGAGAAGATAACTCTGACTAGTGTCTTTTACACCTCTACCTCTTCTGTTCTTTAATAGTTCAGTCATATAATTCTCTGACTATGTGATAAGAAACAGAACTATTTTTTGTAGCCCTGGAACCAACAGATCGAGTGCAATTAATTTAACACTTCACCTGCCCGTTATGGGCATTAGGGTTATTATTTTTGAAAATTTAAAAATAAAATGTTGCTGTAAATATAAATACGAATACGCTGTCCAAATATCATGAAAATCTGTTTATTATTTTTTGGAAATTAAATTAACCTGTACAAAACGATAACCTTTGTCTTTATAATATAAGTACAGATAAATCAATTATTATTAGTGGTTAAACTCTTTAGTAGACTAATTTTATTGCTTCCAAACAACTGAAGCAATAAAAGTAAGATTGGACCTATAAAATAAGATTAATGTCGACAGTACATTGGCCAATGTTCATTTCCCCATACGTCAAATTTGTAGGGAAGCACAGTATGCACTAAAATAAATTGAATCGGTGAGTGGAAAAAGGGTAATATTCCAAAAAAAATGCGAAATTGAACAAAGATAGCAGTTTTGTTAAGTTTACTTCGGCGCATGTATTGGTTGATAAAAGGGAAATATTCCTTGTATCTAAAAGCAACTAAGCTACATTAAAAATTTAGTACAGTGGAAAAAGGATAATATTCCAGGAATATTACCCTTCTTCCATTCAATAGCAAACAGCTGTTGGACCACTGGTTTCTGTGTTATTATTTTCAAAATGTAACTGTAAATTATTTTAAAATTAAAATAAAGTTTTGTAGCATATTGGCACATTATATTTTTTTTTTAACTTAATTTTTCCCATTCACTTGTACCTAATCTAGAAAAAGGTGAATAGTCAACATATTAATAATCAATAATCAATCCCATGATTATTGTAAAACAAATTCTAAAGTCACCATTAAAAAGGTTAAATTTAGTACTACAAATGACCAATTGAACTATTTACCATTAAACCAAAAACAAAGTCACAAAACAGTTTTTTTTAATTTCTCGAAAATAAGAATTTTGGAATACTACCCTTTTTCCACTCACCGATTCAATTATGAAGCTCAAGACTATTAAAATTACAATTAAATCATGTAGGCTACATCACAGAATGAATGCCTTATTTTTTTAATGTCAGACTGTTCTGTACTTACTGCTAATGCAGATTGTGAAGGATGAAATGATTTTTGTAACATATGAAAATATGCCGTGCCTGAATGGGATTCGAACCCAAGAATGCCTTAGAATGACTGGTAAAATTGGTCTTAGGTGCGGTTTCGTTTGAGCGATCGTCGCATGCGATTATGGCCAGCAGCCTCTGCCATTACTCATCAAATTTGTTAACAAGTGGTTCAGTTTATGCATCCGATACTAGAAATGGCATGCAACGACTGCTTTGGGAACCAGTCACCTGGATCTGGAAGTTGAAAATTAATTTTTCCAAAAACGATGACGCAAAACTCATTGAGTTAGTTGCAGAAAAACTACAACTATTTGATCTTTCATACTTGCTTTCATCATCTAATAGATACAGTACACTTCCGGTTATCCGAAATAATTACGGCAAGCCAATTTCGGATAAGCTGGGTTTCCTAAATTACAAGGAAAAAGGTGTTTTTATTATAAAAAAATATTACTGTGCCCTAAAAACTTTTATTCCTACGATTTAATTAATTGTTAATATTTTTTGAAGTCAGAAATCTACTGTAGGGTTTGGAAATTATGACATATTACAACCCAACGTTCCATAACCCGCTGTAGTCTCTAATGACCAAGCTTTTGATGCAACTTTAAAAAATTTTTTAAAAAAATTGTCTCATTTACTACATTTTTATGCTCTTTAATTCAATTGGTATAATTGCTGAAATAAATGGGGCTGTGCTTGCGTGTTAAGAATTTTTTTTTAAAGATCGCGTCTTAATATGCATTTTAGGGCAAAACCGTATATGAATTTGTAAAATTAAAAAGACTTGCAACTTTTATTTCAAACCTTTGCTCCCACAATGCTTAGTTTGGCTTCAATTAGTAAAGTAATGTAATTTTTATCAAAATAAGAAAATATGAGTATAGGTATATTACTAGTTACAGAAAATTAGAAAACCTACAACTTTTGTTTTAAGAATTTTTTTCTACAGAACCTAGCTTAACGTAAATTAGTGATTTTCCATAATTTCGAGTCCTACAGAGGTAGATTTTAATTTTGCGTCATTCACTCAAACATAGGTTAAATTATTCATTATTTACATTGGCAAAATAAAGCCACCTGAGTGTTTCACACAAATTTTTTTTATACTAATGTATTCTTGCAGTACAGGTAGAAAATATGTAAATCATTGTGTAAACAAGTAAAAAATTAATAAAATTAAAGAGAAAAACTCAAAAACAATCATTAAGGACTTAAAACAACAGTACTTACGGTCCTTTCCACTGCCAGTAAGAGAACAACCTGTGAGTTCTGCTGGGTTAACAAAAATCACAATTTTACTTTTTTATGTTTTTACACTGATAATGGATCCATCGAAATAACAGCAAAAATAAATAAAAAGAAAATCTGGTGTGAAACACTCACACAACTTTCTCTTGCCAATAGAAATAATTAACAATAAACCTAATATTAGTAATAAAACATTAGAAATAAACAAAAAACTAACCTCAATAAACATAACCTAATTTTAATCATGAGTGAAAGACGCAAAATGAAAATCAACCTCAGTTTGGCTTAGAAATACGGAAAATCACTCTTTCTCTCTAAACTAGGCTCTGTAGAGAAAAATGCTTTAAATAAAAGTTGTACATCTTTTAATTTCCTATAAAATTAATTATATACACTTTTGTCGTAAAATGCATCCTAAGGCCGAAATCTTTAAAAAATCAATTTTTCACACGTTTTCGTGAGAAAAAAACAGAAAATCGCAAATTACCGCTAAACTAAGCGTTATACAAAAAAATGTTTGAAATAAAAGTTGTAGAATTTTAAATTCTCTACAACTTTTATTATATAACGTTTTGCGCTAAAATGCATATTAAAGCCGCAATCTTAAAACTAAAACGTTTTTACGTAAAAACAGCCTCACGCAGAATTTCAGCAAACATGGCGCCTACCCTATCTTGTAGAGAATTAAAAATTTAGTAAACCAGGCGATTTAAAAAAAAATCGTAGTACCAGTTTTTGAGAAAATCGCAAAAAAGTGAAAAATTATACGAATAAACTACTACTTCCGGTTGACCGATTTTGATGAAAATGTTTGTGTCGGGTCCGGTAGTGGTATGTAACTTAAGTTTCAAGTTTCAAGTTCGTACGATGTTCCATTCTTGAGATATTCTGTTCACACACACAGACCAATCGCTAAAAACATGTTTTTTGGGTTCAGGGGGTCTGAAAACGTATAGATCCGGTGAAAACTCGATTTCCAAAAATCGACATGAAAACAATACTTTCCTTCCTATATATTCATATAGGCAAGAGAAAGTAATAATGTTCCTCAGGAATGCATACGCATAAAAGTACAGTGTGATAAATTCGTAGCGGATTAATCAGCCACTTTTTACAAATCTAGACAACAATTTGCCCGGTTATGAAACAATAATAGTAATCACATTAAGGATAATGGAAAGGTAATATCTAATGAATGAAGTACATTAAAAATAAATAACATTAATTATATAAATGTTAGGAAACAAATTTTATTTTCCAATACATAATTGAGAATTTAACTTTAAATCAAACAAATACCTATTATATATCATAAAATAAAAACAGCTTCCAAAAATCTACCTTCAATTAGTCCAACTGAAACAAACAAGAAAAAATAAAAAATTAATATACATAAAACAATCCTAACGTTTAAATATTTAATTTTTCATTGGTATGTTACAGCAGCAATATAATTTGCTTTTTACTGGTTTTTATACAGGTGATTTAAAACTATACGGCAATCTCTTGGGATCTCGTTCTATAGCTAAAAATAAGAAAAAAAGTTCATATAAACATATGCCTGAAAACGCTTAGTTAGCGGAGTTACGGCTAACGAAAAATTTCACCTAGAACTCTGTACCCTCGGTGAAGTAAGGCCGTATAAAAATGTTAAAGGTAGTTACAAAGATACAAATACGATTGTTTCTTATGTTTTTTAATCTGGAAAATTAAATAAAATTGGTTCCAGAGCTGTAAATGCAATACTTTCAGAGATATCTTACATAAAACACCACAATTGGTGCAAAGAAATAACACATTTTTGTGTTTTATGTAAGATTACTTCCATAAATGGTAAATAAAGGTGTACTTTTTCTTAAATAAATTTGTAGAAAATTTAATTCTGAAAAGATTCATGTGAATTACTCAGGAAAAAATGAATAATAGATATTGAAATTTCGCTTAATTTAAAATCAAAACAGACACACATAAAATATTAACTGCATAAAAGCATTATTCTTAACTGCATAAAATATTAACTAATTTTAGGTTGGGAGTAACAGCTAATCATTATCTTGTCTTTCCTTTTCAAGGGCAAACGTCGTAACAGAATCGTCATAGCTTCAACACAAACTAAAGAACATGCATGTATGTTGACTTACACATGAGCTGGACGGACTTCCATTCAAAACAAACAATTCCCCAAGCACCAATGCTACCTACACACTATAGAGGGAATAAAAATTTTCCCTGTTATGATATTCTATTTCTGTAAACACTGTTAGATGCGTTACAGAATTCCCTACTAGAAAATAACAATATTTACTAGTTTCAGACTAATAAGTTATGACTCATACCGAAAGTACTTAATATTTTTTATTACAATCCTTATTTCCACACTCCATTTTGTATGCGTTGTTGTTTAGGTAATCAGCCGAAAGGCTGATTTGAACCTCTACTGGCTTTACTAAGTATAACGAGGAGTGAAATGGTTTACTACTGCCTTCCTCACAGAGTGAAACAATATGCTCATCAGCAGGCTGGGACCTCAGAAAAGAGCTTTAGGCCAACTTTCCAACCCAATTTTATTATATATATTCTTTTTATTACTTAATGGTCTATTCACCCCTGTTAAACAGGTTTGCTGCTACCTGCACATAATATGAATTTAGTTAAATTTGAACAATTTAATAGTTAAATCAATGAACGAGTATCCAACATCTTCTAATAATTTAAAAAAATTCAAATACAATAAATAAAAAATTTAGTTTCAATTTTGTGTACTCTGATGATGGTGGATCCATTGAAACATGTCGGTTGATTATTATGGTACAATATAAAAAAGTGATATAGCAATTGAATGAGAAGTCTGTGAAAAATAATTTTTTTATACAAAAGCATTGAATATAGACTCCAGGATGCAGCCTATATTATAAAGATTTAAATCAATACAATTGAAGATCTAAGGGGATGAAAGTGATTATTTTTTGCAAAAACTGCAGTTTCAGGATGAGGTTTTACATTCAGGATCAGAGGTACAGGTCATTTGTTCTAGCTAGAAGCTCTCCCTCCAATGCTCTGTGCCGCTGAGCTGTTCTGTTTAGTGGTGGGGGAAGCACCTCATAGTCGTAACAGTAGTATACAGTTAAAAAGAGAGGGAATGATCATTAAGTGAGAAGGAGACAACACTTGCCCCTTGAAACTATCCCTACTCTACCTACTCGCCCTCCCCTTACAAGCTTCTTCCAAAAACAAATGTACTATACAATACTATATGAAAAGTCAGCTACATAGATGAGAAAATACTTTAATATTAATATTATTATGGTACAGGTATTATGGTACAGCATTGCTGAGTGAAGAGCAGTGTGGTTTTAGAGTGGGCCGGACGTGTATGGACAGTGTTTTTTCGGTAAAGAGAATAATTGAGAAGCAACGGGAATTTAACCGTGAAACACACATGGCATTCATAGATTTTGAAAAAGCGTTTGATAGGGTGGATCGCAGCAAGCTTTGGATGATTCTGGGGGAAATAGGGTGCCCACCGCATCTGATCAAGGTGATCAAGTCTTTATACAAAAACACGAGGATAACCATTGACACAGGGGTGAAACGTTTAGAGGAATTTGTTATTAATAGGGGTGTCAGACAAGGGTGTAGCTTATCACCTACATTATTTAATATGTATTTTGACTACATTTTTAAAATTTGGAAACGCAACATTGACCCGGGTGTACGGTTAGGCAGAGACTGCTACATAAATGCAATGCTTTTTGCTGATGATCTGTGGTTAGTTCAGGAATCTGAGGATGCACTCCAAAAATCTGTATATTTCCTGGGTAAATTGTGTGAAGATTTTAATCTCAGAATTTCCGCCACGAAAACCAAGGTAATGGCATTCAAGGGGAAATATCCGGTCCAATCTAAAATTGTCATAAACGATGAGATAGTGGAGCAGGTGTCCAATTTTAGTTACTTGGGATGTGACGTAGGAGTAGACTTGGATTTAGACATCGAGCGGAAGATCAGTAAGTTCCAAAGGATTTGTGGCACAATCAATAGAACATTGCATAACAGGGCCAGACCTGACACAATTATGAAGTTTTACAAGGTAATGGCAACTCCCATAATAATGTATGGGAGTGAAGTGTGGGTGCCCACGAAGAGAAATGTTCAAAGGATCTAAGCAGCGGAGATGAGATTCCTGCGACGAGTTAAGAGATGCTCACGGTTGGATAAAGAGCGGAATGCCGATATAAGAAAGGAGCTCCAAGTCTACTGCCTGAATGAGAAGATTGAGGGGTATCGCGGGCGATGGAGGGGACACCTGGACACAATGCTGAATAACAGAATACCTCTCTAAGTACACCATTATGCACCGGTTGGACGGAGAGATGTGGGACGACCTCGCAAGGCATGGATGTGAGCTGGGAGTTTCAAGTTTTTGAGTTCGGAACAGGCGACTGCCTAAACCTTGAAGGAAGAAGAAGAAGAAGAAGAAGAAGAAGAAGATTATGGTACTATACGAACAAGTAAGAATACTATAACGCTCAAACTCAACAGTTTAAGGGAACGCTAGAGGACAAGACAAAAGGCCCATGCACTGTTTAATCATGTTTCCTTGTTCAGGACTGAACCTTCCCCCATGGGATTTGAAGAAATCATAAGCAACAAGAAACATGTAACAGCCAATGTTGTAATTTTTAATCGTAGCAGTATATACTATTGTCCGAGGGCGATACAAGAGATAAAAATATTATCTCAATGCCACAGTGAATTAGCCCTGCAAAAAGGTGCAAAGTCTTTTTTTTAGGTTTTGAGTTAAGCCTGAAAATATTAATATAAAAAAAATGAAGTAAAAATTTACCTTCTTAAATCCTATTTCTGCGGCATACTCTCTGAAGCATTGTCTGCAAAGGTTCAAACCGTATTTTCTGATTAAACCATGTCCGTTGGCACAGGCTCGGCTAAAAAACAAACAATTTTTCTATAATCTCTAATTATAATGAACTATAATATTGTTAAATATTTTTATTAAAAAGACATTTATATCAAAGTAAAAATTCATACTTCAACAATAATATATCCGTATTATATTATATAAATATATAAGAAGTTCATAAAAAATCATTTAAGCCAGCTTGAGTCAGATTGAAATAAAAATGACTAATCTAACATGCACTGTTTCATTAGAATTACAGTTAAAACTAATTAGAACTGAAGACCTTAGCGGATGAAGGTGTTATATTACAAAATTATAGTTTTGAGGAAAATGCGATCAAAAATCTAAGGCTCCCAACTTTTTGTGAGTTTGCTAACAAACTGATTTTAATTTGGTACCTACTTATTGACCCTTCACGAAAAATTATATTTTTATATTCAACATTATTCTTCTGCAAGAGTTTTTTATAACTTTTCTCTGTATATAACTAATTTAAACACAAAAATTCTGTTTCCTTTAAGAATGGATGAACAGTATGCTATTTCAATAATACCAGACAAAGTTGTTTATTAGAGAATCTTTTAAAGAAATTCTAAATAACAGCTTTCATCGATGACGTTTAATGTTTATTACTAGAATTAACTGTTACTCTAAAAAAATGATCCTTATCCTTTTATTCAATACAAAACACAAAATTATATGGTACATGCCTCCTTGATCCTCTAGCATTTCCTTAAATTGTTGAAATAGAGCATTCTGGGCCACCTAAGTAACAAAATATGATGTAATATTCATCAATCATATAAAATACGTTTTAAAAAAAGTCACACAGCACTTTCATCCATTCGGCTCTTCAATTACGCTTGTGTAATTAATATTGATTCAATTCATATGCTGACTCAATTATCCAATTTTCTTACGAGTAAAGAAATTTGTAACATCTACCATTCTCGTGTAATTACAAGCTTTAGAAGTAACATGTAATTTCTATTTCATATAATGAATTAATACAATAATTTCACTAACCTTCTTTTTAAACTGCGTCACCTTTATTTTAATTTTTACTTACACGTGTTTCGGTGGATCCACCATCATCAGAGTAAATAACATATAATTGAAACTAAAAACACTATTTATTAAAAATCTATAGAAGATGATACATCTTCAGTCACTTGTATAAAACTGATTTAAAATTAATTTATTTAAATTTATCCCTTCTCATATTTACTGTAGATAGCAGCAGCAGTCAATATCACTTCATCATTCCTAAATTTCACCTGTTCATTCAAAATGTCCTGCTTTTGCTCTTTTAAATATTTATAAATGTGGAACATCTCATATTTTTCAATTTTATTTTTATTTTCTATATTACATTGTTCTATTATATTGAAATGTTCATCTATTTTACCTTTCAATATAATATATTTATACATTTCAATATAATAGAACAATGTAATATAGAAAATAAAAATAAAATTGAAAAATATGAGATGTTCCACATTTATAAATATTTAAAAGAGCAAAAGCAGGACATTTTGAATGAACAGGTGAAATTTAGGAATGATGAAGTGATATTGACTGCTGCTGCTATCTACAGTAAATATGAGAAGGGATAAATTTAAATAAATTAATTTTAAATCAGTTTTATACAAGTGACTGAAGATGTATCATCTTCTATAGATTTTTAATAAATAGTGTTTTTAGTTTCAATTATATGTTATTTACTCTGATGATGGTGGATCCACCGAAACACGTGTAAGTAAAAATTAAAATAAAGGTGACGCAGTTTAAAAAGAAGGTTAGTGAAATTATTGTATTAATTCATTATATGAAATAGAAATATTTAAAACTGCAGGATGCATTATAAAGATTTATTTTTAACATGTAATTCAAGAGAAAAAATTTAATTTATATAAAGTTGATGAGCTGGCAAAGGGAAGCAACTGTACAGTACTACGATTGTCACCGAACCACTGAAACCTATATCCTATCGAGTTTGAGTGGGCTCAGGTGAAGGATTACGTAGCTATATTCGATCTACTGTAAGAGTACTCCACGCGAGGCAAGCGCCTATAGATGGTAAATAAAAGTTTTACACTAGTTGGCGCGTATCTACCTCTCCACCTGACAAAATTATCTTGCACTACGTTCCATCATAAAAATATCTACATCCAGCTAAAATTAACATTATCCTTTAAGAGTTTTCAATTTTACCATTCCGATTGCTTGTAATTATTGTAGTTTCGTAAAGACTCCTTATTTTAACCATTACATTTACAAAACATTTTTTTTTCTTTTTAATGTTTACCGCTTTAATGTTTCAAAAACTCAACACATTCACTATCATGCATGTTAACAAAACACACCTTACAAAACTTTTCAACATCAGTCTGCGAAAAAAATCGAAACGGAACAGATACAATTCCAAAAGATAACTTATGAAACTAAAAATGAGTTAAACACGGGCAAGTGCTAACAGTTGTATTAAACTAGTCACAGACATTAATTTTAATGATACGAAATAAACAATCTGAAATGATAAACAACAAATCACTGGAATTGTTTACTCTCCTGTTATAATTTAAGCGCATTAGTCTTTTATTACTTGTGTCCAAAAATAAAACTGAGCCTATAATAAAAACCTACTAATGATAAATAATAATAAATAATGTAACGAAAAATAACAATGTAAGAGTAACAATAATAAAATTTCAGTTATTAGTGGTAAACTAATGTTCGATTTATAAAATATTTTCTAACAGATGAATTGAACGTGTTTTCATTATAATATTAAGCTTAGTGCGAATTAGTGTTGTATGGAATTTTGTTTTTGATCATGCTGTATGTATTTTTAATTAATGCGCATGCTCAATTGTGTTGCTGGTTGCCTACATCGGAGTACTCTTAGTGTAGACAGACTCTATAAATAATAAGACATTTAAGCTCCAAGAAATAAGGAAACTTATATGAAAATTGGGATTTCTAAAGTATCGGTGGATAAGTACAGTATGAAAACTGTGTAGCTCATGTGTAAAAGTAGAAGAAATGAATGTGAGATTTACATTCCTTGAGCGAAGTTCAGGTAGAAAAACTTGTAAATTTAGAACATGATTCAAGTAATGACAACAAGGATGATGTGTCATCTGATGACATTTTATCAGGTGTAGAAAAATTACAATAAAGTAACCTTACAATACTTGGTTTATAATTAACCCTTACAGCCTCAAGGTAACGATATATCGTTACCCAATGCTACTGCTAGAAGCCTCATGGTAACGATATATTGGTACTTAGTTTGCCGTGTTATATAATTTTACGGGTTACCGCTAGATGGCATGTGTAACACATCAAATGAAAGCTAAGAAATCGGAGAAAACGATAGTATCGATAGTTTCGATATCTCGTAAGGAAAATCGATGTTTATTCTTGCCGGTACTGTTTATGCGTAGTTTGTTTACATGTGTATACTTTGAGGTTAGTGCATCATTTCGTGAGTTTTTGGAAGTGTTTGCTAACGAGTTTATTCCTTTAACAAATCAATTTAGTAATTGTTTGTACAGTTGTGTAGTTGTTATATATTGTTTTTATGCAGAATAGAGTTAGGTAATAACATTATTATTGAGTATTTACCGATTGAAATACAAATAACAATAGCACAGTAGTGACTGTGCGTTATCAGTAAATTATTGTGCATTGTTTTTTTAACAATGGCTGGACCAAGTTCCCATTTATCAGAAAAAGAATCAAGGGGTTGTGTTTGCACAAAAGAACGGAAGAAACAGCGATTCCGAACAGTCTGCAATCATTGTGGCTTAGGTTTGCACGGTGAGTGTCTGGTGAAGTACAAGTGCTAAAAGTTTTCAAATAACTGTTGTTGTTGTTTAGGTCATCAGCCGAAAGGCTGGTTTGAACCTTTAGAGGTTTTACTAAGTAAAACGAGGAGTGAGGTGGTTTACCATTGCCTTCCTCACTGAATGGAAAAGTACGCTTATCAGCATGCCGGGCCCTCTGAAAAGCACATGTTTTCCACTCTGCAAATGACACCTTCACTTCATTCACCACAGGGTCTGGCTGTATAATGAAATTCATTACTTTCAGAGGAAATAACTCTGATTAGTGTCTTTTACACCTCTACCTCTTCTGTTCTTAAATGATTCAGTCATTTAATTGGCTGACCATGTGACAAGAAACAGAACTATTTATTTTAGCCCTGCAACGCACAGATATAGACATCAATATAGACATCAAATAACTATAACTCTGTAAATAATGCATATATTTTAGTGATTTTTTTGTAGTTTTATAAGTAAATGTGTATAATTTTTAGCTGAATATAGAGTGTGTGCCTAAGCAGTGTAGTGAAATTTGTGTTTAAAGTTAAAGTGATATTTTTTTCTAAAGCAACATTTTTTCCAATATTGCATTTTTTTTTTAATTTTTTGAAACTTTAATAAACTTAGTGAAACACACTACTAGAATGGACATAATTTTCTGAGTAAGGACATATTTTTTTCCTTTTTTTATTACTTAAAATTAAGTTTTCTGTGGCAGTTTTAGATAAGATCTAAGTTTTCATGAAAATGTCAGTGAGGCTTTTGACTAGTCCTGCTTTGTAACATGTGAGGCCGAAAGGGTTAACCACCTTAAGCGTAGAGTTAATAAATATTTATAATAAGATTATAATTACAAATTATAATAAGAATGTAAATTAAATACAGTATAATACCGATTATCCGTGGTAATTTGGGGGATAACTATACCGGATAACCGGAAAACACGGATAATACAACCCAATTCGGTCGAGACCACTTACATCATAAACAAAACCACCAGTCACGCGTATGTTTTATTTTACTGATTAATACATGTTAATACTATCGGATATCGGAAATAAATAAACAAATTGTATTGAAATAAAAATATTTACGACATAAATTTATATAAGTCTTACCTTAAACTACGTACCAAAAAAAAAAATCACAAAAAATCTGTTATTTTACTTTGTTTCATTTTATGCCGCAATATTTTTTCTTTTATTTTTCTTATATAACCACGAATATGTAAAATGTCCACGTAATCTGTGTCATCCTGATTTTCCATGAAAGTTAGTAACGTTTCGGCACCGGTTAAAGCTTCTTTGCAACTTATTTCAGGAGCTGGTAACGTGCTCGCCTCTCATCACGCGGTCTTGGGTTTGAATCCCACTCGGGCATGGCATTTTTTCATACGTTACAAAAAATTCATTTCATCCTTCACCGTCTGCATTAGCAGCAATTAGCAAAACAGTCGGACGTAAAACCAAAAAATAAATTTCTAGTGATCGCACGGTTAATCCAAACCCCGGTTAAACGATCCACGGAAAATCGGTACTCTACTGTATTACAAAATTAACAAATGTAAACTTCCTGTATGATGAACGTAAATTATTTTGTACAGATCGCGCCACGTAATAAATTTTTTTTTAACTGTTATGACCAGGTCTCTGCTAAGCTGACGAAGTATAATAATATTAAAGAATACGTCAACACAATTTATACATCAAAAATTAATAAGTAATCAATTAGATAAGTCAGAATAATTGAGTCAACTACTTTGGGCACTATCAAATAAATGACTAATCAATTACCCATCGCTAATTCCCCAATCCTAGTTCATTACAAGGAAGAAAAAATAAAGAATATGTACTTAAAAATAACATGTCACAGTCCTGAACTTGACTAAATGAGAGAATGCAATAAAATTTTACTGACAAATGAAATTTATAATGAACTAGATAATTTTAATATTATGCCTAAATCATTTTACTTAACATTCTGCTATTTGAATCAATTGATGTTAAGGTAGGCCTATTGATAAAATAAAGTAATATATTCAGATGTATTAAAATTAATTTTCAAAACAATTAATTGGATTTCAGTGATAAAAATAAAGCTATTAAATAGCTGTAACAATGGATAACAAAAAGCAACAAAATGCATGATGGTAGATGCGCTAAATCATGTATAATACTTTAACAATACTCCATTCCTACATCTACGAAAACAAATTTTGTCATATTGCAACACTGTTAAACATTAAATGTTCCAACTTATTGGTACCTGCTGTAAATAAAAACAAAACAAAACTACATCTTGGTCAGTAACACACTTTCCGTCTTAATTAGGGAATTAAGTTGATTTACTAGATAATATAAAAAAATTTAGACGAAGTAGAGAAACCAATTAATTATACAGCGAACGGCTTTTACCTCACAGATACGCTACGTAAGGTTATGTAAGCCTAAATTTGCAGCGTGTCATTTCAAAACACACGCATAATATTAAATTTAATGAATTTCTGTTTAAATTTAAAGTATAAACTCACATAAAACTTGTAATTGTATTGAATTAACGTTTTAACAATCATCTAAAACCGTTTGTACACAAAACGTGTTAACTAACCCTCAAGTTCGGCCACCATTGACCGTTTAAACTTTATTAACTTTACTAATTCAAAATAAGTTATCTTACCATGACCGAGAGCCCTGTCCATATTTTCTCGGGTGAGAATACCAGATATTTTGGTGACCCATTATTGAAATGTGTTCACTTTGCTACACGAGTTCGCAACGTACAAGAAACGTAATGGCGGAAGAAAAGACTATGCCAGAACTGCAACCGTTACGTTTAAATAAATGAAATGTTATTATTGACGGATTATAATAAATGCAAAGAAAATTTTTTTAATAACAGTTAATTAAAAGTAAAATCAATTAAAATACCTAAAGTATTATTACTTGATTTTTTACATTTTAATATAGTGCAATAAAAATATTGTTATATAAATAAAAAATGTATATTTTTAAATTTCGAACATCGTTGTTTAAATTCACATTTAAAGACAACTTTGGTTATCAAATTGTATTTAATATAATTTATAAGCTTACACGATTGTACCGTTTGAAACACCGTTCTACAAGATTGAATTGAACCGCGAGACTTAAAACTGACTTTAACCTGTCAATTGCATGAAGTGCTGTAACTTAGCATATTTGACAAATAATCCCGGTCAGTGTTATGGTTGCCGTCTAGATATTTTACTTCACCATTCAATCTTTTTTTCACTGTACTCAGCAAATGAGTATGAAAGAACCTATATCTATGAATATTCTGGTCAGTATTTAAATCTCAAATGTGAGCAACAACTGGATGCAGTCTTGGGTTCGAATCCCATTTAGGCACGGCATATTTTCATACATTACAAAAATCATTTCATCCTTCACCGTCTGCATTAGTAGTAATTGCAGAACAGTCAGACGTTAACCCTTTATAGGCCAGTAATACGGGGGAAAATATATATGTTATAAAATATTAAATTTTGCTTTACAGGGACTTGAATAGTATATTTCTAGTGCCAGAACAGTAAGATATTTCTTATTTTTATGTTAAGTCCTGGTAAGTATAGGCTAGTTACCAAGGAATTTTTATTGAAATGGGAATCACATAACTTTTAGTAGTAAGAATGCTACTAAATAACAAAAAAAATGTGTAGAATAACTTATCGTAACATTAGCATGAGTGCTTGCTTTCCCATAAAAAACTTAAATTTTTTAAGCACTGTACAAAGATAATAAAACAATGCGGTACCGTACGCTGGTACAGTACTCTCAGAAATCCGGACTAATGTGGCAGACGACCGGTCCGGATTTCCCGGAGGTTGGCAATTTCGTCTTTATGGCGAATAATTATGACAATAAGCATTAACGTTTATCTGCTAATATAAGAGTGAGCTTCTGAAAAAACTTAAAAACAATGTAGGCCTATTAAATTACAGTAGGCTCTACTGGTACTGTAATTATTCAATATACGAAGCACAAACATTGAGTAAACTTAACGCTACTGTACTGTAATAAGATTCGATTGCACTCTTTGTAAGATTTGCAAGTTACGGATTTCAAACATGTAACAATGAATGCCATATATGTCTCAATTATAGAGTAATTACACGATCAACTAAATAAAATCTAAATGTACTGTAGTACGGTACTGTGCTTAGTAAAGTACGGTTCCGGGATTAAATAAAATACACAAGTGAATAATTTGTAAAAGGCAGAAGTAAAAAAGTTAGTTTAAGTCAAACAATACAGTACATACATATGCACGCAAACTACTGTGGGCCCTAAATGACAAAAAAATGTCATTTACAAACATTTTATATACGCAATTATTATTAAAACGTAGATACACACAAATTATAGTGCCAATCGCATGGTCGTTCATCGGGCCAATCCCATGAAAACTTTTTCCTGGTTATTAATTTAAAAGTTGTAAATTTTCAGAAAATAAAGTAAAAAAAAAAATCATCGTCCGGACTAGCGCGATCCGGATTTTTGAGAGTCTACTGTATAAATCCTTACCACATTCGTGCAACTCACGAAGCAAGTGGTCGCTGGGCGCTAATTTCGATTTATGTGGACAGCCTACTTACCAGAGAACGTCTATAAAATAACACCATAAAATGCCAATTAGGTTCAACTGCATAGCTTATTCTTAAATAAAATCGACCTTATTGCCAAAGGCAAGTATACTTACCAAAGACCTATAAAGGGTTAAACAAAAAAAAAAAATCTGGTGTGAAACACTCACACAACTTTCTCTTGCCAATGCAAATAATTAATAATAAACCTAACATCATTAATAAAATATTAGAAATAAACAAAAACTAACCTCAAAAACATAACCTTATTTTAATCATGAGTGAATGACGCAAAATGACAATCGAACTCAGTTTGGCTTAAAAATACGGAAAATCACGCTTTCACGCTAAACTAGGCTCTGTAGAGAAAAATGCTCTAAACAAAAGTTGTAGATCTTTTAATTTTCTATAACTTTTATTATATACACTTTTGTCGTAAAATGCATACTAAGACCGAAATGTTAAAAAAATCGATTTTTCTCACGTTTTCGTGAGAAAAAAAACAGAAAATCGCAAATTACCGCTAAACTAAGCGTTATACAAAAAAATGTTTGAAACAGAAGTTGTAGGTTTTTAAATTCTCTACAACTTTTATTACATAAGTTTTTGCGCTAAAATTTATATTAAAGCCGTAATCTTAAAAAAACAACGTTTTTACGTGAAAACAGCCTCACCGAGAATTTCAGCAAACATGGCGCCTACCCTATCTTGTAGAGAATAAAAAATTGAGTAAAATAGGCGATTTTTAAAAAAATCGTAGGACCAGTTTTTGAGAAAATCGCAAAAAACTGAAAAATTATACGAATAAACTACTACTTCCGGTTGACCGATTTTGATGAAAATGTTCGTGTCGCGTCCGGTAGAGGTATGTAACTTAAGTTTCAAGTTTCAAGTTCGTACGATGTTCCGTTCTTGAGATATTCTGTTCACACACAGACACACAGACACACACACACACAGACCAATAGCTAAAAACATGTTTTTTGGGTTCAGGGGGTCTGAAAACGTATAGATCCGGAGAAAACTTGATTTCGAAAAATCGACATGAAAACAATACTTTCCTTCCTATATATTCATATAGGCAAGAGAAAGTAAAAAAACAAGTG
Source organism: Catonia carolina (assembly GCA_035578175.1). Classification (NCBI taxonomy): domain Eukaryota; kingdom Metazoa; phylum Arthropoda; class Insecta; order Hemiptera; family Achilidae; genus Catonia; species Catonia carolina. Next base: position 9,352,933 of record JAQMRL010000005.1, on the reverse strand, counting down.
AATGCCTTTCTTTTCGCTTCACATCTGACTGTTTTGCAATAATTGCTGCCAATGCAGACGTTGAGAAGGGTGATACATGTAAAAATCCAGACCTGACTGGGAATTGAACCCCAGGATCCCAGGGTAGAAGCCAGTTACGCTGACCACTACACGATGGGCTAGCCAAGTGGATGTCTAAATTTTGTCCAGTACTGAATAACAGTAACGCAGAAATTTTAAGGATTAAAAGTTCAGCTCAAAAAGCTACAAGTCTCCAATTTATCTCAATGTTTTTCTTTTTAATAATTTTTAGTACAATTCACAAGCATTTTTTAAATTATATATGTATATTTTTTAAAATTAATTTATTTAACGTCGCATCAACTACAACGGCTATTAGCGACGATGTTGGGGTGTAACTATTGTACAATGGAGGATGACATGATTTTTTGTAACGTATGAAAATATGCCGTGCCTGAGTGGGATTCGAACCCAGGACCGCATGATGAGAGGCGAGCACGTTACCAACTGCGCCAATGCGGCTGGCTATTAACATACATTGTTTTGTTAATGTACATATTTTTAATGTGAAAATGTACTGAAATTTCTGAATACAATTTTTTAGGTTCTGCCCAGGTGAAAATCTCATCTTCTACTGACTCATTATTTTACAAGTCTTTTACAGTTCTCCTGACAATTCCTGGTAGTTTATATCGTGCCTGAGTGGGATTCGAACCCAGGACTGCATGATGAGAGGCGAGCACGTTACCAACTGCGCCAATGCGGCCGGCTATTAACATACATTGTTTTGTTAATGTAGATATTTTTAATGTGAAAATGTACTGAAATTTCTGAATACAATTTTTTAGGTTCTCCCCAGGTGAAAATCTCATCTTCTACTGACTCATTATTTTACAAGTCTTTTACAGTTCTCCTGACAATTCCTGGTAGTTTATATAAGGAAAATGATTAAAATCAAGAGAAATTATTTTTGTAATTTTTATTAATGCCACAGTCATTTATTGCATATTTTACCACAACCATGAATACAGTGATTTCTAACAAACAAAATTATAAATAGGCCTACTTTTAATAACTTGAAATCTAGTAAATAGGAACGTCATCATAAGATGCCTTTGATATGTTCATCATGTTTTTTAATAACTTCATTTACAATTTTTTTATCAATTTCAACACCAGATTTTATTTCATCAGTCGTAACTATCAGATCGGAAGATGAGTCTACAGTGACCAGTACAACCTTTTGTTTACGAGTTTGTAAAATATTTCCAATTACAAGCTGAAAAAAAAAACAAAAATGTTCTGTTAAAAGGAATTTTTTTTATAGAATTAAAATATGTTGTTGTTGTTTAGGTCAACAGCCGAAAGGCTGGTTTGAACCTCTAGAGGTTTTACTAAGTAAAACGAGGAGTAAGGTGGTTTACCATTGCCTTCCTTACTGAGTTGAAAGAGTATGCTTATCAGCATGCCAGGCCCTCCGAAAAGCACTCACTTTCCACCCTGCAAATGACACCTTCACTTCATTCACCACAGGGTCTGGCTGCATAGTGAAATTCATTACTCTCAGAGGAGATAACTCTGACTAGTGTCTTTTACGACTCTACCTCTTCTGTTCTTAATAGTTCAGTCATATAAGTGGCTGACTATGTGATAAGAAACAGAACTATTTATTTTAGCCCTGGACCAAACAGATAGAGTGCAATTAAAATTACACTCCACCTGCCCGTTTTGGGCATAATTAAAATAATATTTAATTAAAATTATATTATACGTATTATAAAATATATTTAATTAAAATATACAATTGTTATAAATACCTTGCTAAAAACTACTGACAATAAAGTTTATTTATAGTTTTATAGTTATTTATTTTATTCATGGTTTAACCCTTTCTTGCCCAGTGAGGCATAGAAGTCACATTGGAGTGAAATAACTGACATAAAAACTTTAATTGTTAGCGACTACTTTTGATTAAAGAGCGCTGGATGTGAAGTGTAATAATTTTCTGTACCATAGCCAGGAATCGAACCTGAGACCTCCGCTTTGCAGTGTAAGATGCTGACCACTACGCCACGGATGCGACCATTAGTTTCTTTTTAAAGTTAGCTTTAGTCTTAAATATTTGTGTTCATTTACTAAAATAAAGTAGCATTTCTTAGAGTATGTTGAATGTACATACAAGTATATTTTTTAGGCTGTAAATACTGATTTTGTCCATTTTACCAATATTTTTGAATTGTAACCTTTTTTAAGTCTTAAATAATACTTTGCTACAAATCTGAGCAAGAAAATTTTGTTTAGGAAGCCTGCACATGATTTTTACTTATTCATATTGTTGGGAACTTTGATACCATCAAGCCCAATGTGACATATGTCACACTTTTTTGTCACGCCATCAAAAAAAGGCTGAAGGTCTAAAAGTGATTTTATTTCACTTAAATGTCAGTAAAGTGTATGAAACAATGTACACATATTTGTTTGTGTAAAGTTAAAAAATTTGGGATTGAAAGGGTTAATTTTATCTCATATCAGGTATGTCATATTAATATGAGGGTAATTCATCACATTGCAACATGGAAAGAGTTTTTAAAATACAGAAAAAGCTGTCAGGTGTATGATGGGAGTCAACCACCTTACCTCATGCAGATCACTATTTAAAGAGCTGCAATTGCTCACAGTTCCTTCTTTCTACATTTTTGAAGTGATAATGTACGTAAAGCAAAATACCTTTTTACAGAATTTAGATGTTCACAACCACTACACAAGAAACAGAATCGATTATTATGTTGATAATCACAACACTAAATTGTTTAAACAAAAACCAACTAATGCAAGTAGAAAATACATCAATAAATTGCCACAAGGTTTAAAAAGTTGTGACAATTTAAGTATTTAAAAAAAAAGCTAAAACAATACTTGATTGATGAAACACTTCACAGTGTGCACGAATTCCTTTCTAAATAGTTTTTGGTTGAAAAGTATTTAACTTCTAATTAAACAAATATTGTGTACTATTTGATAAAAAGGGGTTTATTGTTTTATTTGTTTCCGCAGTAGCGGAAACAAATTACTGGTAAGTGATGAATTTATCATTGTGTTTAACTTTTAATTTTGTGTGCTATTTGATACAAACGGGTTCATGACAAGCCTACTGAAGTAAGCAGTAGCAGAAACAAATTTTTGGCTGTAAGTGATGAATTTATCATTGTTATTAACTTTTTGTTTATCAGTTATATCTTGACATATCCTATACTCCCTTTTGGAGTCTCCTGGATGCAAAAAAAATAAATGATAAAAATTAGCTTATAATACCAAATTAACATTACTGAACAAAATATACTACTTTTTATAATAAACAGTAAAATTTTAAACATTATAAAATGGTAGTACAACCAGAAATTATGTATGGGTGTGAAACGTTATTTAACCAGAAAAATAGAATAGATAAAATAAAAAAAAACTGGAAAGAAGCATCCTTAGGACCTGTATAGGCAAAAAAAACATAGCGTACAGGGTGAATGGAGACTGATACCCAACAAAAGATCTATCAGGGAAATGAGCCAATAATAGACTCAATGAAGAAGAGAATATTGTTTTTTGGCCACTTAAATAGAATACCGGAAGATAGAATAACAAACAGAATTATAAGAAATCTTTATGGCAAAAAAGCGGCACCAATTTGGATCAATGAAATTAACGAGGATATGGAAGAATTGTGAATAACGTACAATTTTTCAAAATACACAAAATTTTGTTTCTACGCCAGATGTACCATGTAAACACCAAAAATAATTTCAGCTGAATTTTGGTCTGTTTGTACGAGGCGTATTTTTAAAGTAAGGGCCGTTTGAAAATAAAAAAAAAATAAAAGGAAATTTGCAAAAACTAATTTTATTTTCGGAATCTACATACTTTTATCTATTTTTCTACATAGTTTCCAAGTTTTTGTAAACACTTATAATATCGCACAACTAAATTTTGGAAACCTTTTTCATAAAAACTTGCCGCCTGCTGTGATAACCAAGAATTCACGGCCGTTTTCAATTCGTCGTCATCGTCATAACGGCTGCCGCCCAAGTGATGTTTCAGATGACGGAAGAGATGAAAGTCGCTCGGCGCAAGGTCAGGGCTGTAGGGTGGGTGGTCCAAAACTTCCCAGCCAAAAGAGTCCAATGCAGCTCGGGTCTGAGCGGCAGCGTGAGGCCTTGCATTATCGTGCAGAAACAAAATTCCTTTTGAGAGCATGCCACGTCTCTTGTTTTGAATTGCTCTGCGCAACTTCCTCAGGGTTTGGCAGTAGGCTTCTGCATTTATTGTCGTTCCTCGTTCCATAAAGTCGACCAGCAAAACACCATGCCTATCCCAAAACACGGACGCCATGATCTTGCGCTGTGACAAAGTCTGTTTGGCTTTGACCTTTACGGGAGAGTGCGTGTGTCTCCATTCCATGCTTTGTTGTTTCGATTCGGGAAATAAATGCGAAATCCACGTTTCATCTACAGTTACGATCCGACTCAGCATGTCGTCACCATTTTCGTCATAACGTGTCAGAAAATTCAAGGAACTCTCTAATGCAAGGCCTCACACTGCCGCTCAGACCCGAGCTGCATTGGACTCTTTTGGCTGGGAAGTTTTGGACCACCCACCCTACAGCCCTGACCTTGCGCCGAGCGACTTTCATCTCTTCCGTCATCTGAAACATCACTTGGGCGGCAGCCATTATGACAATGACGACGAATTGAAAACGGCCGTGAATTCTTGGTTATCACAGCAGGCGGCAAGTTTTTATGAAGAAGGTTTCCAAAATTTAGTTGTGCGATATGATAAGTGTTTACAAAAACTTGGAAACTAAGTAGAAAAATAGATAAAAGTATGTACATTCCGAAAATAAAATTCATTTTTGCAAATTTCCTTTTACTTTTTTTTTATTTACAAACGGCCCTTACTTTAAAAATACGCCTCGTATGTTACGGCATCATGCAAGAACCGCTGAACCAGTCAATAAATTCTGGTATTTAGATTCTGGACATAATCGAAATGAAAATAGGCTCTAATTTTTTTAATATCACATAGTGATGGGGAAGTTCAGAGAAAGGGGTAAACAAAAAAACTACGAATATCTCCGTTAAAAGTCAATGCATCAAAAAATGTTATAAGATCAAAATTACAAAATGTTTCAAGACGAATAAGTTTTATTATGTAAAAGTTTCATTTTCATGCATAATAATGAAGATATTACCAATTTAAAAAAAATAAACCAATATTTTTAGAAGAATATTAAAATAAAAAATAAATACAACAATAAACACAGGCCTACGCACCAGTAAAACCCGTATTCGTTCGGTCAGTTACCTATCTACCCATTCCACCAGTACCCTATACACCTTTTCTCCGTCACATTGTCAAAAATGAATTGGTCGTCTTAATAGTGGTCACCATCATGGAGTGTTCCTATCGTGATTTACCTTTCATTTAACGGGATCATAACAGTAATTTTTCTTGCTCTGTAGCAAATAATTAAATTCCTTCAGTTACATACACACAGATTTGTGTGAGTAAATCTCATATTTGTGATTTACTATTCATTTATTATGAAAATAATAAAGTGCTGCATATCTTCATTTAAAAACACCAAGATCTCGCTTTTATTTTACGTTTAACTACTTTTTTTCATAAATAATAACGCTGATGTTGCGATAGATAACAATGAATAGTTAAAGAATATCAGACCTGACAGGGATCGAACTTGGTACCCCAACCGACCGTCCACAGCACCAAGGAAACCATTCGAAGAACGGGTACTTTAGCTAGTATTATCATAAATATTATATCGAAATATATATTTTCTTACCACCAGAATACGGTAACATAAAACACTTACCAATGTTTATAGCGCTTTCGTGTATCTTGTACACATCTTCAGTAAATTAAAATTTATTACAAGTCAAAATTTAAAACCTCCTGTTCCTACCATGGTAGATAAGGAATAGTCGATTCTTGTATTTAAAACAGTCTAAATTAATGAACACACAAATTGAATACGACAATCAACTGATTAAGTTGGCAAGACTGTTTTAAATACAAGAATCGACTATTCCTTATCTACCATGGTAGGAACAGGAGGTTTTAAATTTTGACTTGTAATAAATTTTAATTTACTGAAGATGTGTACAAGATACACGAAAGCGCTATAAACATTGGTAAGTGTTTTATGTTACCGTATTCTGGTGGTTAGAAAATATATATTTCAATTTTAAATAATACGGCTGTTTAAAAATCCTACATAGGATGTTTAATAAAATATTATATCATAGTTAAATATGATTTCAATTAAATGTAATTTTCCTCTCCCCATTGGGATGGCCCAAGCTAAGTTTTTTCTGAAACTACGATAACACATCCAGCTAATAGTAGAGCAGAGGATTTGTTTACAACAGTTTCAAAGATAAGTGGAATGAACTACAGTCTGTTCAAGCTTAACGTCACTGATTTTGACAAGTGTTTTATACACTAGACAATACTAATCCAGTAGCACACATATTACAATACAACAGACACAAATTATTTAAAATTTAACAAAAATTTAATACCTTATGTTTATATTTATTAAGTGCCTCTCTAGCTTTAGATATGAGTATGGAATCATCTGTTTCAAGTTTAAAAGAAATAACAAACGCATTAGGTACCCACGCATTAACTAACGGTTGCAAAATTTTTGGAACTAAATGCAACGATATTACAGGTGCTCCTTCTTTCGACTGTATTTTATGTTCAGGCTGAAAAACAAAATAAATTTTAATAAATCAAAACATTAAAACCAAAATATGAGGTGTGGCTTTTTAATAACAAGACTGACGTAAAAAATTTCATTTTTATTTTATACATAATCACTTATTGTCACCTTCAATATACACTCCTTCTCTATCCCTACAATGCTCCATGCAAATTTTCTATTGTTGGAAACAGTGCTGGAAGTCATCTTCTGTCAGCTCCATCAGGACACGTGCCGCTTTCTCTTTTACAGCTTCCACAAACTCGAATCTTGTCCCTTTTAATTTCACCTTAGGTAACAGAGTAACCTGAGTTAAAGAGTAACTCAGAGTAACCTGAGTTACCTGAGTAGGTAATCTGAGGTAACCCTCAGATTTCACCTTAGGGAACAGGTAGAAGTCACATGGTGCAAGATCCGGTGAATAAGGTGGATGTTCTAACATTGAGATTCTGTACTTGGCTAGGAACCTCTTAACAGATAACGTGGAATGAGCTGGCGCATTGTCTTGGTGGAGAACCCATGATTTGTCCTTCCACATTTCGGGGTGTTGTTTCCTTACTCTTTGACATAGTTTAGAAAGTACTTCAAGGTAGTAATATTGATTAATTGTTTGACCTTCAGAAACCCAGTGAAGGTACATAATCCCATGGATATAAAAAAAAAACATTTATATACAAGAATTCGAAAATATAATTGTAAATAATATATCACACACACACAACATTTTACTTTGGGTAAGATATGTAGATGACATATTGGTAATTTATAATGAAAAAATAAAGGGTGAACATAATATTATAAATAAAAAATTGAATAATTACTATGAAAAACTTAAATTTACATGTGAAGTTGAAAAAGATAAAAACATAAATTTCCTGGATATAAAAATACAAATAATAAATAATATAATAGAAACTGATATATACGAAACCACATGTTACAAATAACACAATAAACAGATTTTCAAATCACCCATGGATACATAAAATTAACACGTACAATAACATGATACACAGAGCATATATATATACACATATAACAATAAAGAAAGATTTAATAAAGAAATAAATTATATTAAAGAAATAGCAAGAAATAATGATTACAATAATATTTTCATAAACAGATTAATAAATAAATATTTACATAAAATCAATCAGAAAAAAACACATCTATTACCATTAAACAATAAAGAAGAAATAAACAAAAATGGTAATAAATACATTACATATAATTACATAAATCATAGAATACATAAAATTACCAATATATACGATAAAAATAAATACAAAATAGCATATAAACCCCAGTTTCCTATAAAATTTATTTTACAAAAACATAATATTAAGGCAAATGTAAATGATAAAGAAAAAGAAAATAATCAATTTAATTCATGTGGAATTTATAAAATTAAATGTAATGAATGTAATGAAATATATATAGGTAAAACCACCAGATCTTTTAAAAAACGGTTTACAGAACACTATTATAACTATAAAAAAGGAAATCGAAAATTCTCCAATATAACTGAACACATGATAAAAAATAAACATAATATGTCGAATATAAAAAATAATCTAGAAATATTAGAAATAAATAACAAACAAAATGAAATTGAAATTTTGGAAAAATATTATATTTATAAATACAATAGCAGGGAAAAATTAATGAACACACAAATTGAATACGACAATCAACTGATTAAGTTGGCAAGACTGTTTTAAATACAAGAATCGACTATTCCTTATCTACCATGGTAGGAGCAGGAAGTTTTAAATTTTGACTTCTAATAAATGTTAATTTACTGAAGATGTGTACAAGATACACGAAAGCGCTATAAACATTGGTAAGTGTTTTATGTTACCGTATTCTGGTGGTTAGAAAATATATATTTCAAAAAAAAAAATCATCATTGCTTTAAATTTTGACTTGCTCATTTGAGCTTTTTTGGCTCTCTGTGAAGTTTGGCTCTTCCAGTGCATGGATTGGCGCTTCGTTTCCGGATCATAAGTAAAAAACCACATTTCATCACATGTTATTATCGTTTCCAAAAAATTTGGGTCATTTTCAATCACGTACAAAGTGTCAGTACAAACATTTTTGCGACCTTCATTTCAAACATTTTTGAGCGGCACGGTCCAGAAGGAGCTGACAGAAGATGCCTTCCAGCACTGTTCCCAACAATGGAAAATTTGCATGGAGCATTGTAGGGATAGAGAAGGAGTGTATATTGAAGGTGACAATAAGTGATTTTATGCATAAAATAAAAATAAAATTTTTTACGTCAGTCTCGTTATTTAATAGCCATACTTGTACCTGTTACAAGATTGGACAAAGGAAAAATTAAGTAAAGCAATTTAAATACTACATTGTGTTATCCAAGAGAATGGAAGTGAAGACACAGAGATTATAATGAAATAGAGACAATGGAGAGAGTATATTTACACACAAGAAATACACAGGTGCTTCAATTATATGAACGCCAGTCATCGATATTTTTTGATATTACTATTTAAGTTACTTAACTATTTATCAAAGCTGATGCGTTCTGAACCGACGCATTGCCCTCTACCTTCTTCATAGCTAGCCAGAGACTTGCCAGCAACGTTGCCAATACTTGCTCTTGTAGCTCTTATATATTTTGTCAGCCATTTTTTACGTCTTTCAATAACAACTGTAACCTATGAATATACAACCAGCTGATTATATTATAAAGTATAGCGTGTTAATGCGCTCTATAATCGATCTGCTCAGTACGAGATGCAACACATGAGTGAACAACTGGGGCTCAAATACACATGGGCACGTAATGTTTATCAGACTAAAACATTCGCAAAATCTGACAACTCTGGCAAACGTTCTGATTGGTCTAAATGCGTGGAACAACAGAGCTCATCAACGGTGAAAAGCATTATAGCATTAAAGCATCATAGCAGCAGAATTCATATAAATGTACGTAATGCTTTTTTATGTTTAAATAAAAAAAATCTGGTGTGAAACACTCACACAACTTTCTCTTGCCAATGCAAATAATTAATAATAAACCTAACATTATTAATAAAATATTAGAAATAAACAAAAACTAACCTCAAAAACATAACCTTATTTTAATCATGAGTGAATGACGCAAAATGACAATCGAACTCAGTTTGGCTTAAAAATATGGAAAATCACGCTTTCACGCTAAACTAGGCTCTGTAGAGAAAAATGCTTTAAACAAAAGTTGTAGATCTTTTAATTTTTTATAAATTTAATTATATACACTTTTGTCGTAAAATGCATACTAAGACCGAAATGTTTAAAAAAATAGATTTTTCTCATGTTTTCGTGAGAAAAAAAACAGAAAATCGCTAATTACCGCTAAACTAAGCGTTATACAAAAAATTGTTTGAAATAAAAGTTGTAGAATTTTACATTCTCTACAACTTTTATTATATAACGTTTTGCGCTAAAATGCATATTAAAGCCGCAATCTTAAAAAGAAAATGTTTTTACGTAAAAAAGGCCTCAAGCAGAATTTCAGCAAACATGGCGCCTACCCTATATTGTAGAGCATAAAAAATGTAGTAAACCAGGCGATTTTAAAAAAAATCGTACGACTAGTTTTTGAGAAAATTGTAAAAAAGTGAAAAATTACACGAATAAACTACTACATCCGGTTGACCGATTTTGATGAAAATGTTCGTGTCGGGTCCGGTAGTGATATGTAACTTAAGTTTCAAGTTTCAAGTTCGTACGATGTTCCGTTCTTGAGATATTCTGTTCACACACACACAGACCAATCGCTAAAAACATGTTTTTTGGGTTCAGGGGGTCTGAAAACGTATAGATCCGGTGAAAACTCGATTTCGAAAAATCGACATGAAAACAATACTTTCCTTCCTATACATTCATATCGGCAAGAGAAAGTAAAAAACATTACAATAATTCTCTTTGTAACAGGTTTCTTTCTTAAAACTACATTTTGGTGAAAGACAACCATAATAATTATACAACCTTACTTTTTGTGCTCTGGAAATTTTTACAAATCAAAACCCACTGTTCTAGATGTTACTTGAGTCCTAGCTTTGTGTAGTTGAAAGGAATGCAGTGCGTTGTTATAGCAGTGGGAGAATGAATGAGTAGTGTTTCACAGCTGATGCATTTGTAGTGGTAGCGTGTACTAACTAGACTAAAAAAATATTCTTATCATCCGACGCATTAATTTAACAAATACCTACCAGGTTATTAACTTGGTCGAATTCAAAATATTTAGCTTACCAATATGTAAATAAATAAATGTAATAAATACAAACAAATTTGATAAATACCGAAAATTTAAATAAAAAATCTGGTGTGAAACACTCACACAACTTTCTCTTGCCAATGCAAATAATTTACAATATAATTTAACATTAGTAATAAAATATTAGAAATAAACAAAAAACTAACCTCAATAAACATAACCTTATTTTAATCATGAGTGAAACACTCAAAATGAAAATCAACCTCAGTCTGGCTTAAAAATACGGAAAATCACTATTTCACGCTAAACTAGGCTCTGCAGAGAAAAATACGTTAAATAAAAGTTGTAGATCTTTAAATTTCCTATAAATTTGGTTATATACACTTTTGTCGTAAAATGCATACTAAGGCCAAAATCTTAAAAAAATCGATTTTTCACACGTTTTCGTGAGAAAAAATCAGAAAATCGCTAATTACTGCTAAACTAAGCGTCATACAAAAAAATGTTTGAAACAGAAGTTGTAGGTTTTTAAATTCTCTACAACTTTTATTATATAAGTTTTTGCGCTAAAATTTATATTAAAGCCGTAATCTTAAAAAAACAACGTTTTTACGTGAAAACAGCCTCACCGAGAATTTCAGCAAACATGGCGCCTACCCTATCTTGTAGAGAATAAAAAATTGAGTAAAATAGGCGATTTTAAAAAAAATCGTAGGACCAGTTTTTGAGAAAATCGCAAAAAACTGAAAAATTATACGAATAAACTACTACTTCCGGTTGACCGATTTTGATGAAAATGTTCGTGTCGGGTCCGGTAGTGGTATGTAACTTAAGCTTCAAGTTTGTACGATGTTCCGTTCTTGAGATATTCTGTTCACACACACACACACACACACACACACACACACACACACACACACACACACACAGACCAATCGCTAAAAACATGTTTTTTGGGTACAGGGGGTCTGAAAACGTATAGATCCGGTGAAAACTCGATTTCGAAAAATCGACATGAAAACAATACTTTCCTTCCTATATATTCATAAAGGCAAGAGAAAGTAAAAAGAATGTTTTGTATCAGAGTAATACAACAATCGTTTTCCTAGAATGCGTCACTCATTCATTATACCTCACCCGTACCCCTCACCCAGCAACTACATGGAGCTTGGAACCACACAATACATAACCCATCATAGTCACCAATAACCATGCAGTTGATGCGACTTTATAATTTAAACTAAAAAAAAAAAAAAAAAAAATCTGGTGTGAAACACTCACACGACTTTCTCTTGCCAATGCAAATAATTAACAATAAACCTAACATTAGTAATTGTTGAATGCGGTAGCTGAATGGTAGTACAGCCCCTACACTCTGCTTTAAACGTTAAAATGGTGAGATCTAATATCACCCGGATACATAAGACACGGCCCTGTTTCGAAGCAAGGGCTAGGCTACTACACGAAACTCGACAAGGGGGTAAATGGAAATGGATTTGACAGGAACACATATAGGGAAATAAGGCTGCAAAAACTAATAATGTTTAGGTACTCACTTTGATTCGTATACGCTGATTGTCCAAGTTGATGAAATGAAGGAAAACTGCGGTGTAACACACTTGAATGTTCGTTGATATTTGCAAATATTAAACCACTAAAGTCACTGTAAAGCACGTTTATAAAGTCACACAAAACACTGATTATACTAGTAACTGCAGCGTGGATACATGAACGGACAAGGTAATGCACGCGGCAGGACAGTTGCATAAGTTTCGTTAATCGCACACAATACAAGAATTAGATTTATATAATAATACGAATTGCACGTTAGTAGCGTAGACTGAGGCCGAATAATTGTACTTAGACGGCGACAAAACGATAAAATGCGTTGCACGTTAATTGTAGGCGACATCGGTACTCGAGACCATAGCGTCGGTTATGCAAATTGGCAGCACACGGCTGACCCGTTCGGATGATAGAACACAAGCGAGTGAGAAGAAAGGCAGGAAGACAACATGGCGAAGGGAAGGAAAAAAGGGGAATTTTGCGATTGGAGGAAATCGAGTCACGTGAGGGCGTGGATTACGCATCCACGAAGAAAAATAGTGCGTTGATCGATATAATATCAATGAACCTTACATGGGTGGGAGATCGTTATTCTAGAAGAATCCAGGCGCGGAAAATTTAAACTGGCGTGATACTAAACATCCCGCCCACCTAAAAATACAAAGGATTTTTAAGCAAGACGAGCGGACGAGAGCAAACGTCGGTGATCGAAGAGGTTGCCGCCCACCAAAGGCAGGAAGGCAGAACGAAGCGTAGAAATCGTTGGCGAAGATGAAGAAACGATGAGAAGCGCAGGACGGAACATCTTGAGGTGGCGTCTCCAGTGCGCGGACTGAAGCGGCCCAGAAGAGAGGAACATCTTGAGCGGACTCACACGGGAGCCCCACGAGAAAACGGAAATTTTGCTGTGCTCACAAGCGAGGGCTTGAAAGCAGTTACGACGAAAAGCGACGAAAACGAAGAGAGGCTCGAAGTCTTCAAGCAGGAAGAACTTCAAGTGAAACGTTGCGAAGAGGACGAGACGAGACGAGTGTGAATCAATTCACAGATTGATCCACGGCGAAGGCAGCTAGAGGCCTTGAGCGTTGACGAGACGAGACGTTACGAGTGTGAATCAATGCACAGATTGATCCACGGCGAAGGCAGCTAGAGGCCCTGAGCGTTGACGAGACGAGACGTTACGAGTGTGAATCAATGCACAGATTGATCCACGGCGAAGGCAGCTAGAGGCCTTGAACGTTGACGAGACGAGACGTTCGCAAGAAACAGAAGTCCTGCGGGGTGAGTTTAACGTCGTCCCAGGACGCAAAGAAGGCGAGTTAGTGCGTTGGAAGAAGAATGAGCGAGGATACTGGGCGCATGTAGTTGCCGTGAGAGGTTTTAAGCTCTACGACGCGCACGACGTTGTCACGACCAGGAAACAGTTTGACGATTACACCTAAAGGCCATTGGGATGGCAAGGTGGACATTTGACGAGCGATTACAATTTGCCCTATGGCGACGTTTTGACCGACTTTGGTCCATTTGTGGCGTTGTATCTGAGTGTGTAAATAATCGCGAGACCAGGATTTCCAGAATGATTGCGTTAAATTTTTTAATAGCAACCATTTGGACGTGATTGAGGTATTTTCGGCGATCGATTTCTCAGGAGGTTGTAAAAGCGGAGCTCCGATGAGAAAATGTCCAGGCGTTAGAATGTTTTCGAGTTCGGAGGGGTCTGGAGACAAATCCAGTAACGGTCTGCTGTTGAGCACGGCTTCGATGCGAGCGAAAAGTGTGGCGTATCCTTCATAAGTGAGGATCGTTTGACGAAGAAGACGATGTAAGCAATGTTTTGCAGATTTGACGGCTGCTTCCCACAGACCACCAAAGTTAGGCGCAGAAGGTGGGTTAAGAAACCATTCGATGTTTTTGGCGGCTAAACAGGCGCCAATTTGCGATGAAGACGTTCGGATTGCGCTGTAAATGTCGTGGAAGGCGTTCTTGGCTCCGACGAAATTGGTTCCGTTGTCGGAGAAGACCTGAGCGGGAAGTCCTCGGCGTGAAGCGAAGCGATCGAAAGAAGCGAGGAAGGCGTTGGTGCTGAGATCTGATACGAATTCCAGATGGACAGCTTTGGTGCACATGCAGACGAAAACACATAAGTATCCCTTAGTAGTTGGGGATTTTCTGAGCGAGTTTATTTTTACTGTGAACGGACCAGCATAATCGATGCCGACCGAGTGAAACGGACGAGAAGGAGTAACTCTGGATGACGGGAGATCGGCCATAATTGGTTGAATGGTTGTTTTGCTAAATCGAATACAGCGGGTGCAGTGACGTATACGCTGTCTGATGACGCTGCGAGCGGAGAAAATCCAGAATTGCTGCGTTACAAGCGATTGAGTCGTTCTAGGTCCAGAATGTAAGGAAATGTGATGATAATAGTCACACACCAAGTGTGTGAGGTGACAGTGTTTGGGCAGCAGGTACGGATGCTGCTGATTGAAATTGACGTTGGCGTTAGATAGACGACCGCCCACCCTGAGGGCTCCGTCTTGATCGATGAACGGTTTGAGCGAGGCGAAGGATGATTCCAATTGTTTACCCTTGGCGCAAGCGGCTAGTTGCGACGAGAAGTGCGTTGCTTGAGTGAGCTTAATGCAGACTATTTTAGCGTGATTTAACTCAGATGCGGTGAGAAATGATTCGAATTCGTTGGTTTTGCTGCGAAGACGTTTGAAGAAGCGAAACATGTAGGCGATGACTCGAAGCATTCGGTTGTAGCTGGAAAATCTCGTTAACAGTTGGTCGTCCAATTCGATTTTTACATTGGCGACGAGTGTGATCTGCGTTGGACGTAGGTCGAGCTGATCGTTCGGAAGCTGAGGTGTGCTGACGTCGGGCCAGGCGGATGCGATGGTGAGATATCGAGCAGGTCCGTGCCACCATATGGCACTGTTGAGAAGACAGTCCGGTGCGCAACCTCGAGAGGCGATGTCAGCGGCGTTTTCGTTGGTTGGTATGTGAGACCACATATCCGCGGTGGTTTGTTGAAGAATGCGCAGGACTCGATTGGAGATGTAAATTTTTAACAAGTGCGGAGGCGTTCGGAGCCACGAGAGAACAATAGTGGCGTCGGAGTGAAGTCGTGTTTCACAGACGTTGAGTGACTTTGCGAAGTCCGAAATTGAGGCGAAAAGGCGTGCTAACAATAGCGCAGCGCACAGTTCCAAGCGTGGTATCGTAACGATCGTTTTGGAGGGAGAAACACGGCTTTTGGCTTTGAGCAGGTGAACGTTAACAGTGTTGAGATGCTGAACGTGAAGATAGATGCAGGCGGCGTAACCCTTTTCAGAGGCGTCACAGAACCCTAATATGCGGTAGGCAGCTCCGTGAGTCGTTACTTGTCGAGGTAGCGAGAGCGATTGGAGGCATGGCATTTTGTCGGCAAATGCCAGCCATTGCTGGGCGAGCCCTTGAGGTAAAGGGTCGTCCCACGATAAGTCGTTGTTCCACAGAGTTTTGATGAGAGTTTTGATCCAAAACGTTATGGGAGTAAGGAATCCCATAGGATCAAAAATACGAGCGAGATACGAAAGTACGGAGCGTTTAGTGGGTGTACCGTTAAAGAAAGCAACTTGATACGTGTAGGCGTCATGAGTGGGTGACCATTGGAGGCCCAAGATTTTTATGGATGAATCGTGTGAAAAATCAAGCGATGATTCCAGAAAACTGTCCGGAAAACGTTCGAGAAGTGAGGCGCAATTGGAAGACCACTTGCGAAGTTCGAATCCTCCACGTGCGAACAATTCGAGAAGCTGTGATATCAAGTCGTTGGTTTCCTCGACCGTGGATGCACCAGTGATAATGTCGTCCACGTAGGAATGATGCCGTATGGCGTAGGCGGCTAAAGGATAATTGACGCCGTCGTCGTTGGCAAGCTGGATGAGCGTGCGTTGAGCGAGATAAGCAGATGGTGCGAGGCCGTAGGTGACTGTGTTCAGCTCGTACTCTCGGAGTGCTGCGTCGTTAGCAGGTTTGTAGAATATATGTTGAAACTGTCGGTCAGATTCACGAACGTTGATTTGGCGGTACATCATTTTTATGTCGGTGCATATAACAAAACGATGCACGCGAAACGATAACAATATGTTGACTATGTCGTTTTGCAGCTTAGGTCCAGGTAGCAGGACGTCGTTGAGCGTATTGCCGGAAGAATCAGGGAATGAGGCGTTGAAGACTACTCGTATTTTTCCGTTGGGGTCAGAAGTTTTGAAGACTCCATGGTGTGGAATGATGTATGAAGACGGCGAGGATGCGAGAGACATATGTTTTAAGTCGAGGTATTCTAACATGAAGTTGTGGTATTTCTCGGATAATGCAGGCTGAGTAGAAACTCGTGATGCGAAATTCAGTGCGGTTCGCGCTACGACGGAGCGGTTGGACGTTAACGGAGCATGGTTAGCTCGAAAAGGTAGTGCTACAGTGTATCGGCCTTGATTGTCCCGAGTCGTTGTGGTTTTGTATAAATTTTCACAAAATTCGTTGTCTGGGTGTGGCGCTGGAAGGTCGGACAATTCTTCGGACTCCCAGAACCGTTGGAGATCAGAATGCACGTCGGAAACTTGCGTGAAGAGCGAAGTCGGTTGATAAGCGTGAATAGGCGTTAATTGAGTTGGAACTTGCCCGAACAAAATCCATCCGAATACTGTCGAAAGGGCGGAGGGCGTTCCCGGTATGAAGGATTGGCCGTCGTTAGTAACAATCTCAGCGAAAACACTGGCGCCCAATAACAAGTCGATTGGGGCCGGACGATAAAACTCGGGGTCGGCTAACTGCTTGTTGGCAAACTGTTGTGCCACCGAGTGCGAGATACGAGAGGTAGGCAAATTATTTGTGATTTTATTCACCACCAGTGCAGAAATCGACGTTTCAAAATTGTTGTGAGTTAGCGATGCTACATTTATTTGAGCTGTTCCCTTAATGGGCGCTGAAGCAGAAGTTATTCCCACCAGATTTTGGCGACTGGGGGAAATAACGGCGTTAATGGACTTGGCTGCGCGTTCCGTTATTAAGCAAGTCTCCGAACCGGAGTCTAAAACGGCTCGGAGTTTTACATAATCGTTTGATTCGTTTTGTACTAGCAGTAGCGCGGTACCAAGTATTACAACGGTGCTACCGGTTTGACAGGCGAGGGTAGTGTGATTTGAGTTGTCGTTGATTGAGGTTGATGCAGGTGTGATGCCGTGCTGCTGTGACGCAGGAGCCGGCTGAGCGCTTGATTGTTGAGCTGAAACTCGCCGAATGTTAGCTTCGTTGGACGGGCTGCTCGTTTGCAAGGTTGGGTGACGACTAGTAACATGGCGAGTCGCTGCGTTGTCAGAAGTGCGCGTGTTTGGCGTTGAGCTTTGACGTTCGTTGAAATTGGAAGTTCGCTTAATCGAGACTGGCGTTCGTTCGCGGTGGAGCAGAGTGTGGTGCTCTTTAGCTCCGCAAGTTTTGCAAGAACGTTGAGATTTGCAATGGCTGCGATTATGCCTACCAAAGCAGGCGAAACAGCGTCGCGCGTTTGAGATTGCTTGGTATCGTTCATCGAGTGATAATAACAAAAAATCGGTACACGTAAAAATGTTGTGCAAGTTAGAGTTGCAGAAATGACAACTAGGTGCTTCGGGATCTTTGGGCTCGAATTCATGAGACTCGAGTAGCAAAGCGTGGCGTTTCGACAAAGATAATTGAGGTGACGCAAATTTGCGCACGATTGGCTTGGTTGGCGAGTGCGCCGGCGATTGGTTAGGAGAAACAGATATTAGCTCCGTAGCACGCATGCGAGAGGCAATGTACGTTAATAATTGTGAATAAGACGGTATTTCGGTTGAGTTGATTGTTGATTCAAACGATTGTTGCACAGATAGACTAAGATTGCGGTAAATTATACTAAATAGCAGAAAATCCGTTAAGTCGATATCGAGTAATTTCAACGCTGAAATAGAGGATTCGTGAATGGTCAGAAATTCTTTGAACTGCTCATGGTTGAATTCTTTGGGTACAGAATAATTAAATATCTGTGACAGATGCAGATAAGCGAGTCGGCGTGGGTTTGCGAAGCGTTCGTTTAACAGATTATAAGCAAGGTTGTAATTTTCAGCCGTTATTGGCAGGTGAAAAATTAATTTAAGCGGCTCGTCCCGGAGACAGGTTCGCAGATAGTGTAACTTTTGAACTGCAGTTAGTTGCGAATTAAAATGCACGAGGTCGTTGAAGAGCGATATGAAATTGGGATATTCATCCAATTTCCCGTTAAAATCAGGGATTTTTATTTTAGGTAATTGAATCGGAACACCGTCCGAAGCTGCTTTATTCGATTCGTTATTGCTAGAAGGATTATGCGCTATGATTTGATAATATTTGTTGTGAATATCGTTCTGTAAATTTGCAATGCATTGTTCGTTTTCTGCGTTGTAATTATCGTTTAATTGCTCAAGAAGGTGATTTAGAATTTTGTCAAATTCTTGTCGCAATCGGTTTGCTTCCGTATGAAAAGAGGCGCTAGCAACTGCTGGTAATTTAATATTTGTTTGAACGTTTATCATATTGCTTAATTCCCGTGCGATTCTGCGCGCTTGAACGAACAGTGGGTCTGAAACTGGATCGATTGTGGAAATATCGAGGTCAGACTCCATGATGAATGCAAAGTTTTGTAAATATTTTGAATAAAATGAATTAATTTGTTTTTGAACACCCTATGGTTTGAGAAAAATTGAAAGCTCGTTTTTGAATACACTGTAGTGGAAAATCACAAATTGGTTTTGACAGATTCGGATAACCGATACGTTTGAGGTAGTTCGGATTATTGACACCAGTTCGGATTGTTGACACTGGTTTACGAAAGGTTCGGATTAATGACACTGGCTTAATATTCGTTCGGATTAATGACATTCGCTTAATACTCGTTCGGATTAATGACATTCGCTTAATACTCGTTCGGATTAATGACACTGGCTTAATATTCATTACGGATTAATAACATTCGCTTGATACTCGTTCGGATTAATGAAAATTACAATGTTGTGCATTGAACGTTTTAATTTAATTGTAGTTTTGCTTGAAAATATTTATTATGTATTCTAATAAATAAATTCCGTTGTTTGAATAAATTGTTAATGTTATTAACGTGATAGCGGTGTACAAGTGTTAAACAGTATGACCAGCTGGTGTGAATTCCACGCGACCTAGAGCAGTAATGAATGTATGCGTGGTGGGGTGACAGGGCGCTGTGTCAATCCCCACTTTTGCTTAGAAGTAAAAATGGCTGGCCTTCTACTTCTCGTTGATAGAAAGAGAGCGAACTGTACCGGTTTGTGCGATGGCTTGGCTTGCTACTAACACACTCGCACATACACATACACAAAGAAATGACGCTACGCTATGAATGAAATTGCTTCTTAACGTTGCTAGTATTATGCGTGTAGACAATGAAATGTGTAAACACGTTTTTATTTTTAAATAAAGATTTGCCGTAATCCCCACTGCCATACAAAATACAATTTTACGGCAAGGGTTAAAACAGCAGTTGTAGCTTAATTGCGTTATATGAAATGAATCGCTCGTTACTGTATTTAATAATGGACTGTATATTGAAATTATTACTGTAAATATCCGGCACGGCTTAGGACCACTTTGTTGAATGCGGTAGCTGAATGGTAGTACAGCCCCTACACTCTGCTTTAAACGTTAAAATGGTGAGATCTAATATCACCCGGATACATAAGACACGGCCCTGTTTCGAAGCAAGGGCTAGGCTACTACACGAAACTCGACAAGGGGGTAAATGGAAATGGATTTGACAGGAACACATATAGGGAAATAAGGCTGCAAAAACTAATAATGTTTAGGTACTCACTTTGATTCGTATACGCTGATTGTCCAAGTTGATGAAATGAAGGAAAACTGCGGTGTAACACACTTGAATGTTCGTTGATATTTGCAAATATTAAACCACTAAAGTCACTGTAAAGCACGTTTATAAAGTCACACAAAACACTGATTATACTAGTAACTGCAGCGTGGATACATGAACGGACAAGGTAATGCACGCGGCAGGACAGTTGCATAAGTTTCGTTAATCGCACACAATACAAGAATTAGATTTATATAATAATACGAATTGCACGTTAGTAGCGTAGACTGGGGCCGAATAATTGAGGCATTCTGGGGAAGAAGGGCCCATAGCACTATAGGTCCTTTTTCAGCAGAATGTTTTAAATGAACCGCCATATCATAAAGTATAATGTACACAAAATGCCAGTTTGTTATTCCAACGCTAGAGTTCAGTGTGATGAGTTTTGTGAATGCACTCTATGGTCCCTTATTGTCCAGAACCATGACATTACAATTTACACCAGTTATTTTGAGCTTATAGTGTTAGTAAAGTGTTTCAAACAAGTGTATTCACATTTATTATTTCAGTTTTTAGTGGAAATATTGAAATAAGATATGTTAACTAACATTAATAATGAAAATAGAAGTGGTTTGAAGGTTTGACCGAAATTTTGGTTTACTAAAATCTCGAATTAAAAAAATGGAGAACTTTGAAACCCCTAAACCTTACTTAGAATGCGTTGTAGAATCTCGCAAAAATCCATCACCTTTTGAGTTGCTGTACAGTAGGGAGATTATAAAAAACTGGGAAGTAGGCATTAAAGATTGTTTTCTGAAAAAACCTGTGTCAAAAAATAACAGTTTTGGAATTCAAAAATATGTTCAACTGAAATATAAACCTGATGGAGTCCTGATTTGTTCACGATCATACAATCAGGTGTCAATACCATTTACTTACTGGTCACATAACATTAAAGTTGAATTATTAACTCGGATAAAAGAACAGTTGGTAACCGTATCGTACAATCAAGTACCACCATCAAAAGTAATAGATGTTAAAAAATTATACAGATTTCTAGAAGAAGAGTCAGTCGAGTTTCTGGAACAGCTGTTTGAAGAAAGTGGTTCAGTTTACTAAACTGATTAATTATGTATAATTACAATATTTTTTAACAATAACATGTGAGATCAAAAATATGTTAATTTTATATCATTTACTATTTTTACTTGATTAATAAATAAATATTATTCGCTTAATTTAATTGCTTATTTCATTGTTTTACATTGTACGTATTGTTCTGGGGAAGAAGGGCTTATAACACATTTTTAAAATATTGGATTAAATTGTTTTTAAATGTTAAATTCAAAGATTTGCAATACTCTGGTCAAAAGAAAACACTTTAAATACTTATTTTTTAACGTGTAAAAACTCATAAAGACCGACATTAACAAATGAACTACTGTCAAAATATTCAATCGGGTTTTTCTCAAAACGTAATTTTGGACTATAGGCCCATCTTCCCCAGAATGCCTCAATTGTACTTAGACGGCGACAAAACGATAAAATGCGTTGCACGTTAATTGTAGGCGACATCGGTACTCGAGACCATAGCGTCGGTTATGCAAATTGGCAGCACACGGCTGACCCGTTCGGATGATAGAACACAAGCGAGTGAGAAGAAAGGCAGGAAGACAACATGGCGAAGGGAAGGAAAAAAGGGGAATTTTGCGATTGGAGGAAATCGAGTCACGTGAGGGCTGGATTACGCATCCACGAAGAAAAATAGTGCGTTGATCGATATAATATCAATGAACCTTACATGGGTGGGAGATCGTTATTCTAGAAGAATCCAGGCGCGGAAAATTTAAACTGGCGTGATACTAAACATTTAGAAATAAACAAAAAACTAACCTCAACAAACATAACCTAATTTTTATCATATATGAAAGACGCAAAATGAAAATCAACCTCAGTTTGGCTTAAAAATATGGAAAATCACTCTTTCACACTAAACTAGGCTCTGCAGAGAAAAATGCTCTAAATAAAAATTGTAGATCTTTTAAATTTTTTATAAATTTGATTATATACACTTTTGTCATAAAATGCATACTAAGGCCGAAATCTTTAAAAAATCGTTTTTTCACACGTTTTCGTGAGAAAAAACAGAAAATCGCTAATTACCGCTAAACTAAGCGTTATACAAAAAACTTGTTTTAAATAAAAGTTGTAGAATTTTAAATTTTTTACAACTTCTATTATATACATTTTTACGCTTAAATGCATATTAAAGCCGTAATCTTAAAAAAACAATTGTTTTACGTAAAAACAGCCTCACCGAGAATTTCAGCAAACATGGTGCCTACCCTATCTTGTAGAGCATACAAAAATCAGTAAACCAGGCGATTTTTAAAAAAAATCGTAGGACCAGTTTTTCAGAAAATCGGAAAAAAGTGAAAAATTACACGAATAAACTACTACTTCCGGTTGACCGATTTTAATGAAAATGTTCGAGTTGGGTCCGGTAGTGGTATGTAACTTGAGTTCTGAATTTCAAGTTTGTACAATGTTCCGTTCTTGAGATATTCTGTTTACACACACACAAACCAAACGTTAAAAACATGTTTTTTGGGTTCAGGGGGTCTGAAAACGTGTAGATCCGGTGAAAACTCGATTTTGAAAAATCGACATGAAAACAATACTTTCCTTCCTATATATTCATATAGGCAAGCGAAAGTAAAAACAGATATTTGATGGTAGGAATGCTGAGTAATTTGGAAATGGAATGCCAAGGAAATAGAACGTAGAATTAAAAAAATGATTACATACCATTTTATTCGCTGGAATATAAAAATCGGAAACAGCAGCCGCAAGATACAACATAACATTTTCTTTACCTTCAGATAAAATTTCAGCAGCACCTTTCAATAGCCAAAGATATTCAGAAAGTGTTGTAAAAGATATTTTAACCAATTTATTTTCTAATGTTGCCTTTTGATGAGCTTTTAGGAGCGGCAGTAACTTTGGAATACAATTTTTACGTACTGTAAATGTATAAACAATCACAAAAGATTAAAAAAAATTCAAATAAAATTTTAACATATTAAAGAAAAACATAAATTAAAACTACGTAGTTAATTCATGAATCAAACTTCATGGTTTCAAAATTACACACTATCAAAACCAGGTAAATGTTCTAAACACTAACACAGAGCATTAGACCATGATAAACAATTGTGTTTTCACCTTAAAAAACATCTGGTGTGAAACACTCACACAAATTTCTCTTGCCAATGCAAATAACTAACAATATAATCAACACTAGAAATAAACAAAAAACTAATCTCAAAAAACATAACACTATTTTAATCAAGAGTGAATGATCCAAAATGAAAACCAACCTTCGTTTGGCTTAATAATACAAAAAATTACTCTGATACTTATAATAACTGACTAAAAAATAACTCATTAATACTAAACTAAACATTATACAAAGAAATGTTTGAAATAAAAATTGTAGGTTTTTACATTTTCTACAACTTTGATTATTTCTATTTCATATAATGAATTAATATAATAATTTCACTAACCTGCTTTTTAAACTGAAAAATATATGAAATATGAAAATTGAAACTAAAAAATTTTAGTTTTAATTTTCATTTACTCTGATTTTCATTTATTCGGTGGTGGATCCACTGAAACACGTGTAAGTAAGAAATAAAATAAAGGTGACGCAGTTTAAAAAGAAGGTTAGTGAAATTATTATATTAATTCATTATATGAAATAGAAATAATTTCAAACTGCAGGATGCATTACAAAGATTTATTTTTGAACTTTGATTATATACACTTTGCCATTTGCTACATTCCTGAACCGGTCAGCATTCCCCATCCAACTCCCGAACGGAGAACAAGGAACAAGAGCCCAGACGAGACCAGGAGGACCATCCCTGGTCGAAGCTACCAGTGGTGGATGCTACATTCCCGCGCTTGTCAAAACTGTCAACCAGCTCCCGAACTGGAAAGAAAAAAGAAGAAGAGCAAGCAAGAAGAAGATGAACAGCCCAGCCGAGACCGAATGCAGCCATCCCTGGTCGATACTACATTCCCGCACCAGTCAGCCGAAGGAAACCCATGTGTGCCTGCTGACACCATGGAGTAGATAGAAGTCAGCGCAAGGCTGGATAGAACTGCCTAGGCCATGCTATCAGCCGACCCGACACTGCAAAGCTCTGGTGGCCACCACTGTCATGCTGCAGCAGGGACCTAACTGCCACTGAGGGAGAGCTAGGCCTGAACCCGGTAGCCAAGCCGTTACTCTTCGGGCACTGCTTCCAACACGCCTGCTCACTGCTTCCGACCACCAACAACGGTCCTTTTCAGGGACAACCACAAAACAACCGGCCCTTTTCAGGGCCACCAACACACAACCCAAATGACCCTTTTTAGGGCCACCAATGTCACAAGCATAGTTTTGCCACGTGTTGTGGACCCCGGTCAGCGGGAAGCTGTTAACCTTAATAACAATCATTGTCCATATATTACGCATTTGAAATCATAATACAGTATAACAAAAAGAATTAAGTAATTAAGTAACTGAAAACTAACCATGAATCTTTGAGTCATTATCACCATCATTTTCAATTATTTCCAATGAATTAAATAATTCTTGACCATGGAAGTGACGAACAAATGGTTCAAATGAACCTTGCCTGCAAAATAAAAAGAAAAACCACCATTAAAACATTAGGTAACTGCAAAGCATGGGTAACAAATGTACCATTATATTTTAAACATAATTTTCTAAATTACCAAATAATCAGACAATTCTACTCGGAACAAAGTTTGATTTCTATCAACAGCCACCTCTTAAAGCAGTGGTTCATAACCACGGCACCCTGGATGTCACAAGCAAAAGCTACGGGTGCCACAGTAGTCATTGACTACATAATTTAATTAAAACAGCTCATTAAAAAAGAAATCTGGTCGCCTCGGTGGCGTAGTGGTAGCACACCTACCTACCAACCACACAGAGGTCCCGGGTTCAATTCCCGGCTACCCACTGTAGTTGCTAATGACCAAACTGTTGATGCGACTTTAAATTAACTAAAAACGAAAAGAAATCTGTAACCAGATAAAAAAGGTAAGGTAACAATTAAAACATATATCCAAAAAAAAAAACATGAAGGACAAGTTTCTTATTACATTGCAAGTAATTTTATTTGAAATACTTATAACAAAAAATTATTTAAACATTTATTAAAATTTTTTAAACTCTTTTTTTTAAAATCTTTATTAAAACGTAATAGATAATTAACAATATAATATTAAGGGTACGGTGCCGTGAAAAAAAACTTTGGGCACCAATGCCTTAAAGTTCCAGTTTGGGTGACCAGTTTTCTATAACGAGCACACTTTTTTTTTTGGTTTAACGTCCGACTGTTTTGCAATTACTGCTAATGCAGACGGTGAAGGATGAAATGATTTTTTGTAACGTATGAAAATATGCCGTGCCTGAATGGGATTCGAACCCAAGACCGCATGATGAGAGGCGAGCACGTTACCAACTATGCCAATGTGGCCGGCAACGAGCACACAGTGTAGTTGATGCATACTGGTACATTAGACAATTACCTAAACGAAAATAACTCCTATACTATTTTTTTCAAAGCTGATGAGCTCTGAACATACACATTGCAAAGAAAGGTGCAGCCTCTCACTTCATAGGCCCAGAGCCATTCTGTGGAATTGGTGAAGGCTATTATAGAGGTATAGTTAGGGCCTGGGAAGAGGAGGCTAAAACCTCCTATTGGGAGAAGGTGCCAGGCTGTGAACAGGCAAAGAAATTCATTGCCTATTCCAGCAGAAAGGCTGGGATATATAATAGACTAGGAAGACAGGACTTGAGGAGGGTAGTGGGCCTGATGACTGGTCATTGTAATCTTGGGTATCATTTATCCAAGATAGGAGTTGCTGAAGAGAGCCTGTGTAGATTCTGTCATGAGGCAGAAGAGAAGGCTGAGCATATTTTATGCAGTTGCAAGGTGGTTGGCTGCAAAAGAAGAGCGCTGATGGGTAAGGACGTGTTAACACCTTCACAGGTAAGTGCACTAGATCCTAGGCAGATCCTGCGCTTTATTGAAAGTGTGGGTCTTGCATAAATAAGGAATAGGGGCAATCACAAAAGATCTTTTAGGTCGCGGTGAGGAGGGGCTGCAGAAGCCTGAACGCCCTGGTTGTAAAGAAGAAGAAGAAGAAGAAGAAGAAGAACGTACACATTGCCCCCCCCTCTACCCACTTCATAGCTAGCTTGCTCTCGCAGCTCTGTTATATATATTGTCAGCTTTTTTTTTTTTGGTCTTTCAATAACAATTATAATCTATGAACATACAACCAGCTCATTATCATATAAAGTATTGCATGTTAACACGCTCTATAATCGATGTTTTTTTTTTTTTTTTTTTTTTTTTTTTTTGGTTTAACGCCCGACTGTTCTGCAATTACTGCTAATGCAGACGGTGAATGATGAAATGATTTATAATCGATGTGTTCAGTACGAGATGCAAGACACAAGTCAACTACTGTGGCATAATGTTTCTCAAGCTGATAGATTCGTACAATCTGACAACGCTGGCAAACGTTCTGATTGGTCAAAACACGTGGAAAAGCAGAGCTCATCAACCGAAAAAGCGTTATAGATTCCATGTGTTAAGATTTTCAAAGTGCATAAATCCACCTAAAATTTTATAAGAAAATTCAAAAATTTTCAGTAGTAAATCAAACACAAAACAATTGTTTTTTCTCATCGAGGTTAAAATTCAGTCTTTCTTTTAATTTATTTAAAATCGAATCAATGTCTTCATAATGAGTAACTACTAATTAAGGAATAGTAGGTTTGAACATGTAATAATTTTCCATATCCAAGCCGGTAATTGAACCCAGGAGCTTTGCTTTGTAGTGTAGCACATTAACCACTGGGCCATATAGGTTGCCTGACATAAATTTCTTAATGTACAAATAAGCTAAAAATTAATGACTAAATTACGATTAGAATATTCTGCATACAAAGAACAAACAGGTTTAGGAAATGATACATATAGAAAATTTTCAAGCTAGGCCAGTTTTTAATTTTTTACTTGCATCTACAGTTCATTCACCAATATAATGTAGGTCATGTTAAAATGAGTGTCCATACAAAAAAATCTATGATGTGTTATGCCTGTTGAAACTTCCCCAAAAGCCAATCTTTTAATTTGAAGTAATTATCAGTATAAAACTAGTTTACTTAATAATTGTTCTTGTGTTATAAATAAAATCTTTGCCCAAAACAGTCAGGTGGAGAGTTAAATTATTTACTCGATCCGCTAGTTCCAGGGCTACAAAAAATAGTTGTTTCTTACCACATGGTAATCCAATTATATGACTAAAGTAGTAAGAAAAGAAGAGGTAGAGGTGTAAAAGACACTAATCAGTTATCTCCTCTGAAAGTAATGAATTTCACTAAACAGCCAGACCCTGTGGTGAATGAAGTGAAGGTGTCATTTGTGGGTGGAAAGCAGGTGCTTTTCAGACTGCCCAGCATGCTGATAAGCATACTTTTCCACAGTATGTCACCTCACTCTTCATTTTACTTATTATAGTCTCTAGAAGTTTAAACCAGTCTACAGGCTGATGAACACAAATAAAATCTCTCCACGATGAGTTTTTAAAAATTAAGAAAAGCTGCCTACATGATTTGATGGTAGTTGGACTGCATAGCTGATGCTTAAAGGTATCACCCACGGCTTATAATAGAGCCAAGAAAAAAAATAAGAAGTATCAAATTTTCATGTTTTAAAGGTTTTTACCGATGTTGAAACATCGGCCTGAAACAAGGAAATATACTGTCCCCTACTCTGTTTAATGTAGTCACGGAAAGAATGAACAGAAAAGTAAAAGGAATAGTTGGATGTAAGGATAATAAGATGATTTTTGCGGATGATATGGTGATTTGGGGTGAGAAAGTAGAGGATAAGCAAATTCAGCTGGATGCTTGGAATGAAATAATACAGAGTTTTGGACTTCAAATAAGTAGAGAGAAGAGTGAAGTAATAGTTTTTGGAAGAGACAGGGGTATTGTAGGGACAATTACATTGGAAGGAGAGGCATTGAGGCTGGTGAAAAATTTTAAGTATTTAGGGTGTGAGATTTCATAAGACGGAAACATAGATGGAAAGATAACAAAGCGGTTGAAAAAAGGAGGAAATATATACCAAGCGGTAAAACACTTGTTATGGAACAGAAAGATACCAGAGAAGGCCAAATTAATGATTGTATTATCTACCAGCAGTGCTATATGGAGCGGAAACATGGGGGATGAATAAGAGGATTTGGAGTAGGTTACAGGCAGGGGAGATGAAGTTCTTAAGAGCAATAAAGGGTAGGACAAAGAGAGATAGAATAAAGAATACCAAGATTAGAGCGGAGGTAAATGTGGAAGGTATGAGGGAGAGGGTGAAGAAAATGTGGATAAGATGGTATGGCCACGTGAAGACAAGGGGAGAGGAAACGTTAACCAAAAAAGATGGAAGAAGGAAGGGTGGACGGAACGAGATCAAGAGGATGACCAAGAAAAAGATGGAAGGATGACATTAAGAGGAGTGTTTAGGAACAAGGATACAACTGGGAACGAATAGAGGAGGAGACATGGTGGATGGATGGAAAAAAATATAGAGGCTTGGTAAACACCCAGACCTGGCAATAGCTGGAACGAACACTGGATATGTATGTATGTAAGTAACAATGTTGAACACTCAAAATGGTGATTAATTAAAAATTGTAAAATACAGACTATTTATTAACCTTACCTATGCATAAATATCACAGCATACCCAGCTTCAAGAAAATACTCAGCAGATGCTGAACCTCTAGTTCCAGCACTAAAATTATCAACAAAACGAACAGTGTTATGTTCTAAGGGAACTGTTGTGCCTCCAGACTAAACAAAAAAATTATATACCAATTCAATACAAAAAACAATAAACAAATTTAGGTAACAATTCAATACTTCCAATTCCTGAGTTGATTATTTTGAGTAATGAGAAAAATTAATTACATTCGTCAGCTGGTACATTTTAAAATCTTTTTAAAATTCTGGAAGCAAAAGATTCAATGTCATGCCAAACTTTAAAGGAAAAATTTGGTGTGAAACACTCACACGACTTTCTCTTGCCAATGCAAATAATGAACAATATACCTAACATTCATAAATACAACAAATTCAAGCATTCCAGTCAAAAACATTACGCCTTATAGCAAAAGCACCTCTTTACGTTAGCAACAAAACCTTACATACAGATTTAAAAACACCACTTGTACAAAATTCCATCAAATACCTATACAAACGCTTTCACGACAAGTCACACGAACACAAGAACCCACTGGTGCATTCACTTTCCACCTTCCATTTACCTGATAATCCCCCTAGATGCCTTAAAAGACGCTGGAGTAGAGACCTGCTAATTTGATATACATTTCATTCTTGGGGAGGCACCAATGGGGTCCCTAACCCTCTCATGCCTATCATGTCATTTACATTATTATCTTAATCATCACATTTGCTTGTTGTAAAATTTTACAGTTGTAAATAAAGAATTCAAGAGGAAAAAACATTTATAAAACATTAGAATTAAACAAAAAAAACTAACCACAAAAAACATAACCTAATTTTAATCATGAGTGAAAAACGCAAAATGAAAATCAACCTCAGTTCGGCTTTAAATTAGATAGAAAAGAGCTCTTTAAATAGAAAGTTACGAATCGCTGACATCTAGAACTCTCTTCATAGTCCTTCAATTGATCAAGATGATAGTTCTTCCCCACAATTTCCCCAAAAATATTTTTTTTTGCACCAATTCAACCATATTTGGTAGTAAATCCTTGTAATAGTTTCTTGAGTCACGAGTTTGTCTTTGTTTGCAACGAGAAGTAATGGGGGAAAAGCATCAGTGCACATGCACAACTGCTTTAATTTCAGTACAACAAACACAACAACTTATACTATATACAGTATATCATGGAATATTTTTTACGTTAACTGTATGAATATAACTGTTTGTTACTGTAAACAGAAATGTTACTTTCTCAAAAACGTGGGCAGACTATTCACAGTGCTGAATGATGGAGTGTAATAATGTTGTGAAGTTGAAGCTAAACAAAATGCCTTTCCCTGCCTCTTAACAAAAGCCATGAGCGAGTGGCTAACTACTGTGATGTTTCTTTTTCCACAATTCAAAAAATAAAAAAATAAATTATAAAGACGTGAAGAAGCTATTCAACAGTTTTGTTGATACCTGGTAAAAAAAGGAAGCGGTTAGGTGATACTAGTGAGACTGTTAGTGAACGCCGGTGACAGCGATAATAAAGAAGGCAATTCATTCATAAAAAGTTTTGTTCCAATGGAATAAGGTAGCTGGTAATTATAGTAAATCAATCATTTCTAGTCATGTTTTTAAGCTATAGGCAATATTACAGGTCACATTTATTTCCCATAAGGTTTCTGAAGAAAATATTTTCTCGGAATAAACCACAGCTTACAAAATGTATGTAGAAATTGCATGGTAGTGAAATGTATGAGTAATGTCTCACTGTTGAGGTTGGCAGCACTGTCAAATTTTCACTTCCCTTCCTCACAACTCATCCATATGCAAAAGGGAATCTCGTGACTTCAGTATCTTTATCTATGTCATATTATACTGCAGCATTTTAATGAATTAGTTAGGTCATTGTAATCAATGTATTGCAAATAAACTCACTGTATTGCAAACTAAACTGTCGTTACACAAATCATAACACGTTATCTGCCCATAACAGACAGGTGGAGTGTCAAATTATTTACACTCAATCTGTTAGTTGCATGGCTAAAATAAATAGTTCTGTTTCTTATCACATGGTCAGCCAATTAAATGACTGAATCATTTAAGAACAGAAGAGGTAGAGGTGTAAAAGACACTAATCAGAGTTATCTCCTCTGAAAGTAATGAATTTCATTATACAGCCAGACCCTGTGGTGAATGAAGTGAAGGTGTCGTTTACAGAGCGGAAAATATGTGCTTTTCAGAGGGCTCGGCATGCTGATAAGCGTACTTTTCCACTCAGTGAGGAAGGCAATGGTAAACCACCTCACTCCTCGTTTTACTTAGTAAAACCTCTACAGGTTCAAACCAGCCTTTTGGCTGATGACCTAAACGACAACAACACACAAATCATATGACCAGATAAGATTCCTGAAAAGGAATGCAAAAATGGTATAGGTATAGTCACTTGAGTCACAAGTTTGCCCTTGTTTGCAACGAGGAGTAAAGGGGGAACAGCATCAGTGCACATGCGCAACTGCTTTAATTTCAGTACGACAAACATAACACGTATACTATACTCAGAGCATATACAGTATATCGCGGAACCTTTTCTAGGTTAACTGTACGAATATAACTGTTTGTTACCGTAAACACAAATGTCGGTTTCTTGAAAATGTGGTTGAACTATTCTCAGTGCTGAACGCAATGTAACAAAATGTTGTGAAGTTGAAGCTAAACAAAAGTGCCCATTCGTGCCTCTTAACAAAAGCCGTGAGCGAGTGGCTAACTACTGTGATTTTTCTCTTTCCACAATTTGAAAATTAAGGACATGAAGAAGCTATTCTTCAACAGTTTTGTTGACACCTGGTATAAAAAAGAAACGGTTAGGTAGGTACTAGAGAGACTGATAATAAAATTACCGATGACACCAATAGTAAAAAAGGCGATTCATTCGTAATTACAGTAAATCAAACATTTCTAGTCATGTAATTAAGAGCCTAATATTACAGGTCAGATTTATTTCTATGAAGAAAACACTTTCTCAGAATAAACCACAGCTTACAAAATGTATCTAGAAACTGCACGGTAGTGAAATATACGAGTAGTGTCTCACTGTTGAGGTTGGTAGCACTGCAAATATTTCACTTCCCTTCCTTACTGCCCATTTATATGCAAAAGGCAATCTCGTGACTTCAGTATCTATACCTATATTATAATCTGAGAGTGTGAATTTCCTTTTTAATACAGTACTCAAATTAAGATAGGCTAGGTAGCTAAATGAAACCTCATCAAATGCCAGAACAAACACAAATTGCTCACTGAGATTCATTAACAATCTAAAAACAAGAGTAGATAAGGTTCAAGTAAAACATAAGAATCGACTGCCACAATTACTGTAATTGTGAGGCCAATATTAAATACCAAAATCATGCTCCTTAAAAAAAATTAGCGTAATTATAATTTTTTGAAATTATATTTTAATCATGCAGTGCACGATATATTCTGCAGCAAAGAATTAGAAAAGAAATTAGCAAAGAATAAGAATGTATTAGAGAGAACGGTAATTGAAATGGTATACTGGGCAGTTCACGATGATTTGACTAAAATCTAGTTTCTGAATTATAAATACTGACAGATCCTACAGAATTTACAGCCAAATACGCGATAAAATTTGATGAAATATCCCGAAAATACTTACCGTAACCAATACAATTTTCTTATATTTGTGAAATTCACAAAATTCCGAAATTAATTTTAATGAGACATCATAATTTGCTGGTGGCAAATAAGAAGAATAAAATGTTTCCCACTGAGACATCTTGATCCAATTAATAAACTTAACTAATTACTTCCCTAGTGTAAAGGACATTTTTTTGATCAAACATAACCTGATAACCGGTTAGGCACAGTAGTTAGCTCGCATGACTAATGAAAGTAGAATGTAAACAAGGTTCCCATTTTTTGGACAGTTCGCGCAATGATTGATAACAAATTAAACCGGTTCTTATCCAATACCCACCAGTTTTATTTAATATTAAAACCAAGCAAGCAATGCTTTTGAGTATATTTTTCAGCTGATCTAAATTTTTCAGCAAAAATGACCCAGATTTTATAATAAAATTTAAATATTTTATATGTAATGCCGGCTATTTTGTACCACTTCCCGAAAAAAAATTATGTGCAATTTTACATTGAACCAAACTAATTTTTCGAATAAAATGTTTATTTTCAACAATTAAATTTAAAACACACAACTTAATTAATTGTTGCGCTAAGATAATTATTTAAATTTATTTTCCTCGTGTATTTTAACTGCGGAATGTCGTAACAGCAATAGCTAGTATATAATTCTCAAGTTATAATGGTCATACCTTTCAGAAGGTATTATATTATAAATATTATTTGATAATTATATTAGCTTTCCATAGCACAAGTGTAACAGATTCTGTATACAAATTAATGGTTTTATTTGTGTAACTGCGTACGTTTCTTCAGTCTAATTTACCTAATGTATTCACCAGTGATGAAGAACACGTCAGGTTGAAACATAGATCGAAATATTGACGTGGACTAAAAACTGAGTAAGAACGATTGATCGAACAAGAGATGTGTAACAAATAAACTGTTTTAATGAATAAAAGCCTATATTTATTTTCTATGATAAATAAAACATCCAAGGCGATATAATAAGTGTTTTTTCTTGTTTTAATCTTTTTAATAAAACATACACAATTTTTTTGTCCAGTAAATCATAATTCAATGCTAACATCGAAATCGAATTATTCGATTGTTGTTGTCGCGTCAGTGTTGAATGAAATGTGTTAGGGACCGGTTGGTTGATAAATGCAGACGTGATCTTTATTTTTTACTCTTAATGTTAAGTATTTTACATTATTAGTTTAATAACACTGCCAAAATGATTCAGGGGGCTTTCGATGAATTAAAGCGTATGAATAAGAGACAGGTAAGAAAGTATTGATTTGTATTTACAATCATAACCCTAAAACATAACCTTTTCTTCTTCTCCTAATTTCGTATATAAATACAAATTATTACAAAATTTGTTGTATCTGTCTATCTAGAATGATATGGTAGTTAATGTAGTAAATTTTCAAATTATTATGTAATTTGTCTCATTAAATTAAATGAGAAATTCGGAATTGCTGATGAATCGTTTTACACCTTGTCAAGGTACATATAGATCTACGTGTCTTGTAGATCGTATATTCAAACTCACAATATAATTAAGTTTCATTTGTCATGAAAGCATATCGTTGTAAAGAAATTTCCCAAAACTGTTGTAAAAGTAATTTATTAGGATGATCCATATGTTTCAAAAGATTTGGATTTAGGATGTTCGATTGTTGATATCTCAATATAAAGGGTGGCGCAAAAATCACTATTTACTAGTTTAAAAAAGTACTGATTTTTTTCTATTACGGACAATACTTACGTTTATTTTTTTGTTTTCAACAGGTAGTTGGTTTGTCATTGTATTGCCAATGTGACAAGCCAAAATTTTACCATGTTGTAATACTAATGATGGGCTAAAAATATTGCGCTACATTTTTGTACTATTATTAATTTTTTTGCTATTTATAACTTATTGTTTACCTAGTGCCAAGTGAGTTTGGACCGCAAAGAGTGGTAGATACAAAGTGTAGTTTGCCACAAAAACACATTTGAATTTGCAGTAGTTTTAAAATGTAACATAATTTAAGGTTTTTATGCGATAGCAGGCATGCCATGAGGAAAGCTGACTTCACATAATTGTTATTTAGCCTTATTTATATATTTACTCACTAACTGTATTGAAATATAATTGTTTTAATCTTGATACTGCTGAATTTTCGTATACAAATCGTTAACAATTTTAGCTTCTTTATGCTGAAGATATGCCGGTGTGTTGCAATTTTGTGTATATATTGTACCACAGAAATTTTGGCTTTTTCAATTAAGCCATATGCCAACAACCTAGGGGGTTATAAATAGCAATCTGTCTTCTCTCTTAAGGTAACAAGGTATATCAAGAAAATGTTAATATTTCACCAATAAACCATTTTATTCTTAATTATATACAGGATGATTCAAAACTATACGACAATCTGTTAGGATCTCATTCTACTTCTAAAAATAAGAAAAAATGTTCATATAAACATATGCCTGTAAACGCTTAGTTAGCGAGTTACGGCTAGCGAAAAATTTCACCTACAACTCTGTACCCTCGGTGAAGTCAGGCTGTATAAAAATGTTAAAGGCAGTTACAAAGATACAAATACGATTGTTTCTTATGTTTTTTAATCTGAAAAATTGAATAAAATTGGTTCCAGAGCTGTAAATGCTATATTTTCAGAGATATCTTACTTAAAACACAAGAATTCGTGCAAAGAAATAACACATTTTTGTGTTTAACGTAAGATTACTTCCATAAAAATGGTAAATAAAGGTGTATTTTTTCTTAAATAAATTTGTAGAAAATTTAATTCTGAAAAGATTCATGTGAATTACTCAGGGAAAAAAATGAATAATAGATATAGAAATTTCGCTTTATTTAAAATCAAAACAGACGCACATAAAACGCACATTTTTAACTGCATAAAATATTAACTAATATGTAGGTTTGGAGTAACTGAATTTTCTTTGGAAAAAATAATTTGCAGAAAATTTAGTTATTCTACTGTGCTAAGGTAAAATGAAACCTCTACTATTTTTGATAAAATTCATTATTTGTTATAAACTGTGTAATTTGTTTCAGTTTCTCTACCAAATACTAAGTTTTGGTATGATAGTTTCTTCAGCTCTTATGATATGGAAGGGCCTAATGGTTGTAACTGGCAGTGAAAGCCCTATTGTAGTTGTTCTTAGGTAAGTATTTTTATAATTCGTTATTTTAATGATTAGAAAATTTGCGAAAAAGTTCTTTTTGAATACAAAAGTTCTTGAAGGAAAAATTTTAGTTTGTGTTGTGTTACATGATGTAATTTCTACTCATGTATTGAAATTATTTAGCATCCGAGACTTAAGGGGAGATGGCACGATGGTAAAACTCAAAATTTCGATTTTTGGTTTTTTATGTTTTTCAATAGTTTAGGCCTAGATCTACCGGAAAACCATTAATTTATGTCAAAAAAATAATTTTGTTACGAAAAAATTAAGCTTTTATCAAGTTTACACAGAAAAATTATTATGTTACCAAGAACGAATATTTTTCACAATTTTGTACTGCTCGTTTTAGTGCAAAGACAATTTTAGTTTTTAAAATATGTGCATCACTGTTTCATGTATTCTCAGCTGTTGGTTCAGCTTTCTAAACAACTGTTAATGGGAAATTTCCTGTAAATTTAGATTTTTAACACCAGGTACATTTTTCTCAGAAACCAATAAACCTACCAGACTGAAACTTTTACCAGTTAATTATCTTGTATATCCACTTATACTGACATTTTTATGACTTCCTCAGGTGCTCCAAAAATTAGTAGTACGCAAAAAACATAGAAATCAATTTGCAAAAATTTTATGTTATTCGTAATTTAAAAAAAAAATTGTACGGTCCAAAGATTAAATTGAAAAAATGTCAGTAGCTCGAGAAGAAACCCAACACCAATAGTGTGTAAAGTTTAATTTCCCTATATTTTACCAATTCTATGAAAAATGTACCTAAAAGTAGCAAATTTAACATTGGCAGGATACAAAGTTCAGTCTCCTCTTAAGGCACACGGAACGCAATTCGATCGTGCTGCCTGCTACGATCTCTGTTTTACATAGTATTGCATCATCCTAGTCAATCAGAATGCGGGGAAACAAAAGTGGTCAGTTTAAATCACGGCAGGCCGACTAGGAAAATGGCTTCTTCTGATGAAATTGAAAAATTAATAGACTATGTGCGACTTCGTCCTTATTTATATACGGTTTTATTTAATGCCAGCCGCATTGGTGTAGTTTGTAACGTGCTTGCCTCTCACCATGCGGTCTTGGGTTCGAATCCCATTCAGGCACGGCATGTTTTCATTTTTTTTTTTTGTCATCAGTCTCTCGACTGGTTTGATGCAGTTCTCCAAGCTGTTCTATCTTGTGCAATTCGTTTCATATCTACATACCTGTAACACCCTACATCTTTCGTAATTTGCTTTATATATTCTAATCTTTGCCTCCCTCTACAATTTACTCCCTCAATATTACCCTCCATTATTGATAGCCCAATACCTGGATGTCTTAAGATATGCCCCACTAGCCTATCCCTTCTTTTGGTAAGATGCTTCCATATACTTCTTTTTTCATCCACTCGCCTAAGAACCTCTAAATTACTTATTTTGTCCACCCACCTAATCTTCAACATTTTCCTATAACACCACATTTCAAAAGCTTCTATCCTCTTCCGTTCTACAGCCCCTATCACCCACGTTTCACTTCCGTATAATGCTACACTCCAAACATAATGTTTTAAAAACTTTTTCCTAATCTGTAAATCAATGTTTGTAGTCAGTAAGCTGTTTTTCATTTCAAAGGCTTTTCTAGCTTGAGCAATTCTACTCTTGATATCACTTGTGCTTCTACCATCCTTTGTTATTTTACTCCCTAGATAGCAGAATTCCCCAACTTCCTGTATGTTTTCGTTGCCTACTTTTAAATTTCCCATCTCTTCTAACCCACTCTTGCTGCTGCACAACACTTTCGTTTTGTTCTTATTAATTTTCATGAAGTAATCCTTCCTGAAGATCTCATCCATTCCATTTAAGGCATCCTCTAGTTCATTCTTTGCCTCGGCTAATACTACTATATCATCGGTGAATCTCAGCATTTTTATTGTCTCTCCTTGAATTTTTATTCCTGCGTCAAATTTCTCCTTCACTTCATTTATAGCCTCTTCTATATACAAGTTAAAAAGTAGTGGTGACAAAGAACAACCTTGTCGTACACCTTTTCTTACAGCAGCCTCTTTTTCGTACCCCTCGATTCTCAAAACAGCCGTTTGATTCTTATACAGACTGTAGATAACTTTCCTTTCTTTGTATTTAATTCCGAGCCTTTTCAAAGTTTTAAACATTTTACTCCAGTCCAGATGTTTTCATATGTTACAAAAAAAATCATTTCATCTTTCACCGCCGGTCGCATTGGCGCAGTTGGTAACGTGCTCGCCTCTGATCATGCGGTCTTGGGTTCGAATCCCATTCAGGTACGGCATATTTTCATACGTTACAAAAATCATTTCATCCTTCACAGTCTGCATTAGCAGTAATTGCAGAAAAGTCGGGACGTTAAACAAAAAAAAAAAAAAAAAATCATCCTTCACCGTCTGCATTAGCAGCAATTGCAGAACAGTTAGACGTTAAACAATAATAAAAATTATATATGGTTAGTTGAATGAGATTGTGTAGAGTCTTTTACTTACTTACTTTACAATAAGGGCGTTCAGGCTTCTGCAGCCCCTCCTCACCGCGACCTAAAAGATCTTTTGTGATTGCCCCTATTCCTATTTCTGCAAGACCCACACCTTCGATACAGCGCAGGATCTGCCTAGGATCTAGTGCACTTATCTGAGAAGGTGTTTACACACCCTTACCCATCAGCGCTCTTCTTTTGCAGCCAACCACTTTGCAACTGCATATAAATATAAGTGTGCGACCCCCTGAGCCGCACAGACCTTAATGGCCACTATTTCATCTTAGAAGACGGTTATGTTACACCCAAGGGCCAGGGAAATCTTTCCCCCGGCCCCCCAGGCCCCCACTCCCGCTCTTCCGCTCATCTCTGAGCCGTCAGTGTACCAAAAGGTAACCCCTTCCGGTATCACTGGCTGTCCCTCCGCCCACTCCTGACGATCAAAAATTTTCACCCTCAGTGTGTCGGAGAAGTCGTATGCTCTGTACATACGGTCCCGAGGACCACCTACCACACCCATCCCCTCAATCCCTTTGAAGATCTCGGTGTGGCCCATCTCCCCTGATGGGACCCCGAACCCGCCCTCCAGCCTCAAGGCAGTTCTTATCGCCTCCTTCTTCACTTGAACATGAATAGGAGGCAAATCAGACATCGCCTCCATAGTAGCCGTTGGACCAGTGCTCGTTGCACAACATATCCTTAGGCGGGCCAATCTCTTCAGCTTCCTCAGCCGACCTGTTCTTGGCCACCATACAAAAGCTTCGTACGTGACCATTGGCAGAATGATGCTCACATAAGCCCATTCTGCCATACGAGGCCTAAGCCCCCAAGTCCTCCCAAACGGACTCTTAAACATCCATAAGGCCTTTTCAGCCCTCTCAACAGTCCTTGACATGTGGCCCCTCCAAGTCAGGCCCCTATCAAGGACAACCCCCAGATACTTCACCTCAGGGGAGTAGCTCAAATCCACTCCTTCCAGAGTCAAAGCATCTAGAGCCATCTTCCTTTTCCTAGTAAAAGGAACAACAACCACTTTTAGTTGTCGTGTCAGCTAGGGAAATAATCAGTCCGCCCCTGCATAGCCCCGCGTACAGGGGTAAGGCAAAATACTGTAGGATTTAGCCAAGTTTCCTACAGGCACCGTTAAGACACTGATTAAATGCCCCAGTGCCATCCACCCTTCGGCACGGTAAACGCCTGACACCACTGGGTTGGGCAAAAGCTACAGTAGGAGAAGTTGCCTCTAGCACGGATAGAAAAAGTGCTAGATGCCAGGGACAAGGATCAGGATAGACAGACAGAAGCCCAGCATCTCAGCTCACCTCGGCGGGACCAAAGCATGGCTGAAAAGTAACCATAGGATGCCGAGGAGTTTCCAGAGGCACGGGCACGAAAAACTGCTACAGAAAGTAAGGGAGCAGGTGTGCTCTCTTGGACGTGATGCTTCGGCACATGCAAGCCAGCCGATCACTGACTTACTTCGCCTCCTTGTGTAGAGTCTAAAATTGTTCTAGAGACATTTAAAAATAATTGAAGAAATGATCTTCAAATGAAGCGAGTTCTACATAAAGGTGGTGAAATTCTCCCAACTCTTCTCGTTTTTCATTTATTTCATGAACCCACTTCTTTCGCTTTCTTGAAGAAAGAGCGAGAATGACTAGAAGGTTGTCTTCATTACTACTCTTAAGACATTATTTAATGTTTGGCTGTAGGCTCACAAGAACAAGTATGCAATAAACTGGATCGCTGCAATCCTATCGTGTTCTATTTGATGTCAATTTTATCACAGCGGGCAACACGATTGGATCGCGTTCTGTGTGCTAGGGCCTTTTACGTATAGGGAAGAAAAGTATTGTTTTCATGTTAATTTTTTAGAATAGAGTTTTCGGGTGGAAATACACATTTTCAGACGTCCTGAACCCAAAAACCATGTTGTAGTCTGTGTATGTGTGTGATGGAACAAAATATCTCAAGAATGAAATATCGTACAACTTCATATCGTTAAAACTTCCACCTTAAGTTGGGTACTACTGTGGGACTTAACCCGAGCATTTTCATCAAAATTGATCAATTGGAAGTAGTTGTGTGCGATTTTTCACTTTTTAGTGATTTTATCAAAAACGGCTTCTTTATCAAAATAGTTTTATCAAAAACTATTTTTTTTTTTGTTATTACATCGTGTACTAAATTTTTGTACTATACAAGTTAGGGTAAGTAGCAAGTCTGC
Organism: Catonia carolina; assembly: GCA_035578175.1. Lineage (NCBI taxonomy): Eukaryota > Metazoa > Arthropoda > Insecta > Hemiptera > Achilidae > Catonia > Catonia carolina. The sequence goes on along the minus strand of JAQMRL010000005.1, from coordinate 9,312,070 downwards.
TGAAAATTTTAGGGAGCTTGTGCTCTCGTAAAATATTTTTTTAAGATTGCAGCCTTAATAATTATTTTTGAATAAAAGTGTATATAATTAAAATTGTAGAACATTGACAGGTTGGCTAGCGTACGATGTGCATGCGATCCTCATGTGTTCATTAGTACAGGCTGTGAGGATCGCTGGCAATTTTATATGATTTATCGAACCTTTTATTAATTGTTTACTGTTATATACTCAATATACGATATGTTATTGATCTTATTTTGCAATGATCCTGTGCAAACGACTTACCCTTATGCGTTGCAGCAGCCAACCTGTAAAAAACCCCCAGTCTTTTATTTCAAACATTTGTTCTGTAAAGCATTGTTTAGTGTCGATTAGTGATTTTCTTATTTTTATTTTGCTCATCAAAATCAGTAAAAAATGGGATTTCTTTTAATTGTAGCCTTAGTATGACTTTTAAAGTGTTTCAAGGTATAGGAACTTAAAAACTACAATTTTTATTTCAAGCATTTTCTTCTACAAAGCATAGTTCAGTGTCATTTAGCGATTTCCGTATTTTTGTTTGTCTAACAAATCAAAGGTTGATTTTCATTTTGTGTTATTCACTCATGATTTTAAATTAGGTTTATATTTTTCATTTAACATTGTTTGCTAATGATTAAACAAATGGTATGTTTTATTATCTACATTGGCAAGAGAAATTCGTGAGATTCACACTAAATTTTTTCTTTTGTTTTCTGTTTAGTGGTAGTATGGAACCTGCATTCCACAGAGGTGATCTACTTTTTTTGACCAATTATCAAGAAGAACCAGTTCGAGTTGGTGAAATAGTTGTTTTTAAAGTCGAAGGCAGAGATATACCAATTGTTCATAGGGTCTTAAAATTACATGAACGGTAAGTGGTATAATATTGTATATAATATAATAATATTATAAATATAATAATACAGTAATACCTCGCATAATGCTTCTCTGTTTAGCGCTGATTCATTATAACGCTTTTATGAAATTTTCAAGGTAATCAAGAGGTTAGAAAAGAGATGCGTTGTAGTAGTCTGCACATTCTTTAATGTGGTACATACTGTGTCTTGTATTTTCAAAGTATAATTTGACTTGCTGTATTTAATTTATTGTTTATATTAACTGTACTTATAAATAAATATTTGAACCCCATAAATAAAAACAACAAACAAAACTAAAAATAAAACAAAAAAACAATCAGTAAACATGATGTATTGTAGTATGTACTGTGCAGTACAAGTGTTGTACGGAACCCGATGTGATTACGTAATCACTCAACCCGTACAGCACTGTTTCGTTTAGCACCCATTGGCTGCAAAATGCATCTCAAGCACGAAACGGGGTCCTACTGTAAATATAATATAATAGTATATATTATATGCTTTTTAAGGTATCTTTAATGTTATTTTGATATTAAAAATTATTTTTAGAGTTGGATCTAAGTGTTTGGCGTTTAATGGCTACTGTAAATTTTACAGTATAGGTTTGACATTTAACAATTTTCGAGGCTCTGGCTGGGAATCAGTTTGACATGTTCCTGTTTCCAGATCAGTGTAGCTAAGGAGACTAAACTACTGCACTGCAGAAGTCTCATCAATTGAAATATACGATTGAACATTTGAGCGTATTATTTCTGTAATGTTAACATTCATATTGGTAATATCGGTCACAATTTATATCGTGTGAATTTGTTAATTTTCTTCTTTTCACTTGAAAAAGTTAAATTGAGGTTATGTATTAAACCTAGTAATTAAGGGACGACACAGTTGAAGATGTATTTTTACTTTCTCTTGCCCTATATGAACTGTCGCTGAACAGGGCTGACAACATGTGGCAAAACCTTGCTTGTTAGTTTGGTGGCCCTGAAAAGTTGTCATGTATTGTTTTTACTTTCTCTTGCCTATATGAATATATAGGAAAGAAAATATTGTTTTATTCGATTTTAAGAAATTGAGTTTTCACCGGATCTACACGTTTTCAGACCTCCTGAACGCAAAAAACATGTTTTTAGCGATTGGTCTGTGTGTGTGTGTGTGTGTGTGTGTGTACAAAATATCTCAAGAACGGAACATCGTACGAACTTGAAACTTAAGTTACATACCACTACCGGACCCGACACGAACATTTTCATCAAAATCGGTCAACCGAAAGTAGTAGTTTATTCGTGTAATTTTTCACTTTTTTGCGATTTTCTCAAAAACTGGTCCGATATTTTAAAAATCACTATATTTATATTTTAAATTTAATTTTATATTTAATTTAATTTAATTTAATTATTTATTTTTAATTTTATATTTTAAAATCACGATATTTTTAAAATCACTTTATTTACTTAAGTTTTTATGCTCTACAAGATAGGGTAGGCACCATGTTTGCTGAAATTCTTGGTGAGGCTGTTTTCACGTAAAAAATTGTTTTTTTAAGATTACGGCTTCATCATAAATTTTAGCGCAAAAACTTATATAATAAAAGTTGTAGAGAATTTAAAAACCTACAACTCTAACATTTCAACATATTTCAAACATTTTTTTGTATAATGCTTAGTTTAGCAGTAATTAGCGATTTTCTGTTTTTTTCTCACGAAAACATGTGAAAAATCTATTTTTTAAGATTTCGGCCTTAGTATGCATTTTACGACAAAAGTGTATGTAATTAATTTTATAGGAAATAAAAAGATCTACAACTTTTATTTAAAGCATTTTTCTCTACAGAGCCTAGTTTAGTGTAAAAGAGTGATTTTCCGTATTTTTAAGCCTAACTGAGATCGATTTTCATTTTGCGTCTTTCATATTATATGCTTAAAATTAGGTTATGTTTATTGAGGTTAGTTTTTTGTTTATTTCTAATGTTTTATTACTAATGTTAGGTTTATTGTTGAACTAAATTATTATATTATTATAATTATGTTAGGTTTATTGTTGAACTTAATTATTTTTACTGGCAAGAGAAAGTTGTCTGAGTGTTTCACACCAGATTTTTTTATTTATTTTATGTATTGTTTTTTTTTCAGTGAAAATGGAACCGTCAAGTTTTTAACGAAGGGGGATAATAATAGCGTAGATGATAGAGGTTTATATGCTCCAGGACAGCTTTGGTTGACGAAGAAAGATGTTGTGGGTAGAGCAAGAGGTTTCTTACCATATGTTGGCATGGTTACCATTTATATGAATGAGTATCCAAAGTTTAAGGTAGGACTTGATCATTTTTATTTTAATCCATGAAATAACCCCTTGAGTTGATGTAATTAATGTTTTGTTTCAGGATTTTTTTTTTTGTTTTACGTCTGACTGTTCTACAATTTCTGCTAATGCATACAATGGATAATGATGATAATGTAAATAAATGAAAGATGAAGAAATGCCAGACCTGACCTGACATTGAACCCTGGACTCCGGCGTAGAAGCCAGTTGCACTAACCTCTACGCCAACAGGGCGGCCATTTCACGATAATTGTGATGTATTAACACATTCAGGACTGAAGTTTTATACAAAGTTTAATTTTGTAGACTGACCGTTTTCACTTGTTTTCAAGAAATTATAGTTGTGTTTTCTCGCTCTACTATGCAAATATTTTGTTGAATAAGTCGGAAATTTCTTAAAGAGTTATGTATTCAACCATGTTTTTAGTTTAGCGGTAATTAGCGATTTTCTGTTTTTTTTTCTCACGAAAACGTGTAAAAATTCGATTTTTTAGGATTTCAGCCTTAGTATGTATTTTACAACAAAAGTGTATGTAGTAAAATTTATAGGAAATTAAAAATTCTACAACTTTTATTTAAACCATTTTTCTTTACAGAGCCTAGATCAAGTAAGAGTGATTTTCCGTATTTTTAACCGAACTGAGGTTGATTTTCATTTTGCGCGTGTTTCACTCATGATTAAAATAACGTTAGTTTTTTTTGAGGTTAGTTTTTTTGTTGATTTCTAATGTTTGATTACTTAGGTTATATTGTTCATTATTTGCATTGGCAAGAGAAAGTCGTGTGAGTGTTTCACACCAGATTTTTTTTGTGTCTAAAATTACATTGTGAACCATGCAATGCATTAGATTTGACTACTGTATTGTAGTGTTTTGATTTTACTTCCCTTTCTCATTTTTATTTGTGTTTTTTCAGTATGCTGTTTTGGCGTGTCTTGGGTTGTACGTTCTAGTGCACAGGGAGTAGTAGTGAAGGAAATCTAACAGAATGTCTCACATAATGGATACACCCATTACCAATGAAGAGAAATGTACACCTAAAGTGTTTTTTTTTTGACGAAACAAGTATTGTTGTTATGTAATGAATGTATGATAAATACGTTTGAAGTTTAAATAAACAATTTTGTATTTACCTTCTTGATTCAAGATTATTTAAAAAATATGTTATTTGATTTATTTTCAGTTCGGTTTTTATTTATTCGTACTTAGCAAATAATAGGAATAAATTTAATTAAAATAATTCAATAGTTTAAAATAAGTGCTTAGATTTAAGTATTGTAAGTTATTTATTAATATTGGAATAATGTTATTTACTAAAGCAAATTTATAATAAATATTGTTATAATAAGTCTCAGTACTTGTCTATGAAATATTATTTTGAATTTAGGTATTTGTTGTAGCATCAAAATTTTTACTCAAATTACGTTTTTATTTAAATTTTCTATTGATCATAATATTTAAAGGTATTATGTAGAGCTACATGAGATTTATTATTTTTTTCAACAACAATGTCTCTTCATTAGTTTGACTCTTTTTCTTCAAAATACTTTTGTTGTTACTGGAATAATTTTTTTATCATTATTTGAATGGAATAATTTAATGAGTTATGAATTTCTCGTGTTAAATAACACTGGATTTAAAGTTTATTTTTTTGAACTTACAGTATTTAAATTTGAATTCAAATTTTTATTTTACAGTAAAACCTCGCTTAACCGAAATATAGGAAGCAGATCCGATTTCAGTTAACGTGCTAAGTTATATTTTTTTGAGTTTAAATATTTTTACGATTGTTTATTATTATGTACTGTGTAAACAAAAATACAGCAATTATAAAAGAACAAAAAAAATTATTTTAATTACAGTTTTTTTTTAAATGTCTGAAATTTTTTACGGAAATATCATGCCATCGTTTTATTAAAAGTACATCTGGTGGTGTGGATTTCTCATACTTTTCAACAAAATATAAGGCAACCTAAAACAAAATTTCAAAAACATACATATTAATAAATGAATTCCAATAATACTGAAACCTTATATTTGTAATTTATTTCATTAGACACTGTTCTATATTTAAATACATGACGTCACTTATTTAAATTTAAATTCAGTACTGTATCATACACAGTATTGAAATACATTATAGTACTAACTAACTATAACATTATAGTACTATAGTACTAACTAAATTTTAAAAAATTAGATCTGCCGGCCGCATTGGCGCAGTTGGTAACGTGCTCGCCTCTCATCATGCGGTCTTGGGTTCGAATCCCATTCAGGCACGGCATTTTTTCATACGTTACAAAAAATCATTTCATCATTCACCGTCTGCATTAGCAGTAATTGCAGAACAGTCGGACGTTAAACCAAAAAAAAAAAAAAAAAAAAAATTAGATCTGTTTCAGTTAAGCGGGGTTTTACGGTACGTAAAACAAATATTTTTTAACCCTTTCAGTGCCCAAACAATATTTAAAAGTTTGATCCTGATAACGCTAAAAATATTCAAAATAAATTTGTTTTTTTTAGTTTATTTTTAAGTAGCATCGACAGCTTGGTCATGATCAACTACTGTGGGTGTTTGTACTGTCATGGTGGTTTTAACGTGTTAAAATTTCCAAACATTAGCCGGGAATTGAACCAAAGACCTTCTTGCTTTCCTGGCTAGCTTGCTAGTCATTACGCAACGAAGGCGAACTCAAAATACATTATTCCATTAATTTTTGTTAAAAAAAAAATATTTTTGTAAACGTTCAGTTATCTGGACGTTGGCACTGAAAGGGTTAGGTGATAAGTTGGAATAATAGCAGCTGAATCCATATTAATATAATGGAGTTTTTAAAAAAAATTTAATATTTACGCTTTTATACTTTTTTCTTTAACTTCTGACTAGCACTTACGCATGCGCATCGTTTAATCAGGTAATATTGTAAAGCTTTTAAAAATTATTGTGAAGTATGTGTCTTCCTTTGTCAAAGTTTGACTTCAGAACTTTGACAAAGGAAAGTACATTCTTCAATATAATTTCTAGAATCTTTATGCTATATTACATGATGAAGCAGTGGGCACCGCGTAAGTATTCGTTAAGAAGTTAAAGAATAAAGTAAAAAAAGGTAAATATATATTAAAAGGTTTTTAAAAACTCATATTAATAAACATTATTTGTCACCAGTTCATCTGAATGTAGGAACATTGGAAGCAAACCTGATCTTGAATGTGGTGAACACGAATACAGAACTAAACCATTCCTTCCTATTTAAATGTACATTGCCTTAAAAATCAAGATTTTTATTTGTCTATCATTTGTATAAGAAATTTAATAAAAAGTACCTTCAAAATTATTGTTTTCTGATTCAGTAGAAAAATTCTAAAATTAAAAATAAAAAAAAAGTTTTTATGTTTTGTCCGTAAATTAAAAGTTTACTGATACATTAAAATAGTTTTAATTTAATTCAAGTTGATGTTTGGACTACAGCGTTAAACATAGAAAAATATTTTGTTATTTAACATGAGTATACATAAATCTGAACTATTTGTTTACTTTTATATATTTTGGTTGTGTTATTTACTTTTAAGTGAAAATCTTAAAAAAATATGTAAATAGTATTTAATGAAAGTGTACTGTTACATTTAAATAATAATAGACGTACTATTATTAAATTTTTATTTAAAATATTGTAGCGTTCAAAATTTTACGTGTTTATTATAAAAATAAAATAAAATATGGAGTGTAAAATTTCTAATGCATTAATTTTTTAGTGTTTGTTCTGTGATTTTATAAATTATGTTTACTATTTCACTTACCTAAATGAAAGTTGTACGGACGGGCCGATGCAGGGACTCAAACAATTATTTTTAAACATCTATAAAATGTTCAATGTGTTCTCCTTTGGTGACACGGCACACGTCAACAAAAGTCTAGCTCTTGCCAATCATGTTCTAACATGTTCCTTTTGATAGAGTTGATTGGATTGATTATGCGATTCTTCAGCTCAGTGATATCGTTCGGCATTAGTGGGATAAACATCTTGTCTTTCACATATCCCCAGAGAAAGAAGTCACATGGTGTGAGGTCTGGTAATCTTGGTGGCCACAGCATAATGTGTTGGTCTTCTTCAGACGCACGTCCTATCCAGCGCTGAGGCAATGTTGTGTTAAGGTACCGTCAAACCTCATTATGAAAATGGGCAGGGCAACCATCTTGCTGGAAAATGAAGTCGTTGAGTAGCTGAGGCATAAGCCATAATTGTAAGATATCCAGGTAAATCATGCCAGTTACTGTCGTTTCTGTAAAAAAGAATGGCCCATACATTGCCTCACGAGAGATCGCACAAAAAACATTTACTTTCAGAGAATCCCGAACGTGATAAACTGCCCAGAATATTCAAGTGCTCTTTTATATAGTATTTGTTTCATTCTTATAAGTGAAATACTTTTTTTGTACTGAATTTTCGTAACCCCAAAGTACATTATGAAATGCCCTGTATAGTAGGTGAAGGACAAAGAGAGATATGATCACAACTCTTTAGCTACGCACGCCAATTCAGATTGGACAAATTATACAGTGTTGGGTATAGTACAATAGACAAATGGAATAGTATAACACAAATGTCATGGTACAGGTGACACTTTGAGTGGAAAAGGTTAAAACCAATATACAAAAATGTTGTCTGATTTTTTTTTTTTTTAGAATTAACAATCATAATTTATTTAAATAATTTAGATTACTTGATTTTTTATGGTTATTATTCATGCTAAGATAAGATCAAAATACAATTATGTTATTTTTATTTTGTTTAAAAAATTGTTTTATGTTTAAAAATTTTTACATTGTTATTAAAATAATTGTTATTTTCTATTGTACCTCGAATTATATATTTTTGACAAAGTTATATATTTTTTGTGCATAGTGAGGTCGCTTGTATGCGACCAGCGTTGTGCGCATACTCTTAGAGATGTATCATACTTTCCATAATTTGACTATTCCCATCTTCTTCGTAGCCTTCCAGTGACTCATCATCCATGTGGTTTATAGTTCTTCTTTTTCATCAGTATTCTCTCCAGATGCTGTCTTCACTTACGACAATTAACTTCTATTCTTTCGTTCAAGCTGTATATTCCTAATTCTGCTCTTAAATCTTGTGCATTCTTTTTTTTCCTTCGTAGGAACCTTATCTCTGCCACCTGAATCCGGCTCTCTTGTAACTTTGTAGTGTTCCAAGATTCACTTCCATAAAGGACAATGGGAGTACCATCATCTTATGAAATTTCATTTTTGCCTCCCTTCTAGCCTTATTGTGCAGTGTTCCGCTGATGGCTCCACATATGGCTTGAAATCTGCTAATTTTACTCTCCTGTCTGCTAATTTTAAACTATGTCATAAACGTAATTCTAATTTGCAATGAACGCTACTTATGGAACTATCTATAGCTAATTTTACTCTTTTTATTGCTTTTGTTAATAAAATTGACCCACATTCGCTTCCTTTTTTTTATTAATTTGTAATAAGTTATCTTGTTTGTATATAATTTTACCTCCAACCTTTTCCAAAGTTTTAGTTATGTTCTGGTTAGTTCACTATGAACTGCACTATACTTGTATCTGTAAATTAACCAATTATTATAATAGTTTATAAACTAATGGCACAAATACGAACTAAAGTACGATTAATTTAACTATTATCACATAGGCCCTATGTATAAATAATTAAAATCGGCAAACATAAAATTATAATATTGAAATTGAAATATATCTTTCTAACCATTAGAATACGGTAACAGAAAACACGTACCAATGTATATAGCGCTTTCGTGATCTTTTACACATCTTCAGTAAATTAAAATTATTTAAACATTTTTTTCACATTAAAATTTAAAACTTCCTACTCCTACCATGGTAGATAAGGAATAGTACTACTACTATTCCTGATGTACTAAGGATAAGTAATTTCTTATCCGTAGTAGATAAGGAAGTACTACTACTTAGTAGTAATCAGGAAGTAGAATAGCAAGAATAATAACTAGTATTAATTAATTAATTAATATTATTATTATCATTATTGTTAGCGAATTCTCCCAATAGCGGAAGACGTTAAGCAAACAGCTCAATTAACTTTTCTTTGGGTTGTTCCTGTTCTTTCAATAGACTTTCATTCTTTCTAAGAAAGCTTGTTTACGTTCTTCTGACCATTTTGGCCTGACTTGTTTTTGCTGTGGTTGCTCAGGTGAAACTTCCGACTTATTTACTTTGTCTCGAAACGTGTCTCTTTCTACGATTTCGGCTGAACTTAGGTTTGCATGTTCAAGGTCCTTACGAATTTCCTGAAGCCATGTTGTTGAGGTTTTAAGTGCGGTTACATAGTCTACAATCTTCTTAGTCAATCGATCTTGTGATAATCTACTAAGATGATCAAAGAATTTCATTCTTTGTTTCCTAAAGTCAATTTCGATGATTGAATACTTCTCTATTGTTTTGATTGATTGTAGCCTGTAACCGTCTTCAGTAAGCCTAGCCCCTAAGATTTTCCTTATGATTTTTCTCTCTTCCGTTTTGATTTCCTCAAGATCTCACTTCCCATTGAGTGTTAGTGTTTCATTTGTATAGAGGGCTGTTGGTTTTGTAACTGTATTGAAGTGTCGCAATTTTATGTGCCTTGACATGAATTTTTTGTTGTGAAGATGCTGGACCAGGCCCAATCCCTTTTTCATTTTTAGTAGGTGACTCTGTTGTGAGATTTTTTCTCGGCCTGTTGGTTCAGTGATTTCTCAAAGATATTTAAAATTATTAATTAATAGTTACTATTAATAATAATAATAATAAAAGTAGTAGTAATTACTACTACTAGCTACTCCTTACTGTAGTAGTAGTAAAGATAATTCCTTATCTACTATTCTTTATCTACCATGGTAGGAGTAGGAAGTTTTAAATTTTGATGTGAAAAAATTTTTTTTAAAGAATTTTAATTTACTGAAGATTTATACAAGATACACGAAAGCGCTATAAATATTGGTAAGTGTTTTCTGTTACCGAATTCTGGTTATTTCAATTTTAAATAATACGGCTGTTTATAATCCTACATAGGATGTTCGATAAAATAAATAAAACTAATAATATTATATTAGGTGATGTCTACAAAACCCTTGGCTTGTGTGTAGGTTATTATAAAGATGAAATAATGCTAGACCTGACCGGGAATCTAACCCAGGACCCCGGCATAGAAGCTAGTTGTACCGACCACTATACCAATTGGTCTCCACAAATACAATTACACAGTGAGAACAAACAATGTTAAGAGAACGAAATTAATGTTTTCAGAAAACCTAAGTAACTCATGTTCTGTATTTACAAAGCCATCACATTGGCGCAGTTGGTAACGTGCTCGCCTCTCATCAAGCGGTCCTGGGTTTGAATCCTGCTCAAGCACGGCATATTTTCATACGTTACAAAAACATTTCATCCTCCATTGTACAATAGTTACACCCGAACGTTGTCAGTAATGACCGTTGTAGTTGATGCGATGTTAAATAAATTTAAAAAATATATATATATATATTTTTATAACATGTACTACTCTAACTTTAATATATTGAAAATGTTTTACAATTTTAATGTAAGTTACAATGAACCACGAGTTACTTTGACAGCTTTTCTTATCTGTTACTTTTTCAATTTATTAGTGAAAAATTGTGATATTCTTTTAGATTTTATGTTACCTTTTTTGGAGTGATAGGATTCAACAACATGCCTAGTTCATTTATATAAACATGTATAGAAAATCAATTAAAATTTTTGAATTTTGGGTCAATATTATCCTAACTTTGCGGCTACCTTTAACCTCATATATGAAGTAACTTTATAAAAAATTTAGTGATAATTTATTCAAACACATGCTTACTCTAAATCTAAATATAGTGAAAAGTATAGCATTTTATAAAATGTAAACACCTTTGTAGATAGTAATTTTCTCTTTTAATAAATGAATAATTCATATAATGAAAGGTTTTCAGGGTAATGAGACCTCAATTTGTCATTTTTTAATTCAAAAGACTTGTTTATAGTTTATTTTTAAAACTGATTACAGATAATATTATTATTATATAAAGTATTCAAAATCTATATGTTGTTTTTAATCGTTGCCAACTGCAGAATGACTTACAGTTCAAATTCGAGGTACATTAATTCAGTATTATGAAGACATATATTTAAATAATTACATTTAAATACATAATTAACAAAAAATATTTAGTTTTACATTGTTATTTTTCGTGTATGGAACGTGTTAAGTAATTTTTTATTTTGATTGAAGTTCATTAAAATTTATGGTGGTATTTGTTAGTATTTTTTATTTTTTATTTGGGGGTTGTCTCCTATTTGTATTTCTATTTTGGTTTTATATTCAATAAACACTTTTAATGAAATAATTGTGCTAATGTATTTTCAGTCTTAAAATCCTTTGTTAGGTATAAATCATATTCTAACGGGTGTTTCAAAAAGGACGCACTTCGAAGTTTAAGGGTTAATATTTTCTGCATAGGGAATATTTTTTTTCCCCAAATAACAGTTGGCACTACCGTACTCATTGTTGACCCGTTGTGTTACTGACATGTACTAGTGCTATCCCAGTATTCATTTGTGTCTGTAGTATCTGTATAAGTTCAAACATGGTTTTTTCAAAGGATGAACGAGTGAAAGACGAGTCCAGTTAAAATTTCAATTCTGAAGTACCTAATAACACCACAATATCGCGTCTGATTAATAAATTTCGTGAGACTGGCAGTGTACAGGATCGGAAAAACACAGGTCGACCATCAGTGTTAACAGAACAAGTTTTGGACGATGTGGAACAACGTTTGACTACTTCACCCAGCAAATCACTTAGAAAGTTATCTTCACAGGCTGGATTATCACTATCTTCCGCTTTAAGGGCTACAAAAAAATTAAATCTGCATCCTTACCGCATCGGTGTCGTTCATGAACTGAAAGAAGTTGGCAATGGGAAACGTATACAGTATTGTCGTTGGATACGTTCTCTTGTTAATGACAGCAGTGTTGAAATATTGGATCGTGTTTATTTCAGTGACGAAGCATGGTTCTACTTGGATGGTTACATCAACAGCCAAAACTGCCGAATATGGAGCGCTCATAATCCTCACACATTTCATGAACGTCCTCTACACGCACGTAAAATTGGTGTTTGGTGTGCGATCAACGGCGTCGTATTGTTGGGCCTTTATTTTTTGACACAACTGTAGATGGTGTGGTGTACCGCAACTTAATTGAACAATTTATAGCGTTGTTAGAATCACACGATCGAGATTTTTGGTTTCAGCAGGGTAACGCAACGTGCCATACTTCTACTGAAACGCTGAATATGTTACGAGAATTTTTTGGCCATCGTGTGATAGCAAAAGGATTGTGGCCACCAAGATCCCCAGATCTTACTCCTGCGGATTTTTTTCTTTGGGGGAATTTAAAGAGTTAGGTTTTTAAAAACAATCCTCATACAATTGAAGAATTGAAGGCTAATATTGAAAGTGAGATTACAAACATTAATGAGCAAACACTACGAAAAGTGGCTGCAAATGTTATGAAACGTGTCCGAACTTGCATTACAAGCGGAGGAAGTCATTTTGAACATTTATTGTGAAGTTTTAAAGGTAATCTGAATGTTATAAAGGTCTTCTTCTCAGGGTGCCTCTCCGGTCCGGAGGTTGGCGATCATCATGGCGATGCGTACTTTATCTGAGGCTATACGAAACAGTTCCAGTGAGCTCTTCTCAAACCAGGTTCTTAGATTGGCCAGCCAGGATATTCTTCTTCGTCCCGGTTTTCTTTTCCCGTCAAAAAAAAAAGTAAAGTATAATTTGTAATTATTTAATGTAATAAATTAGCATTCTCAAACTTCGAAGTGCGTCCTTTTTGAAACACCCGTTTTGAGGGCGTATCGAAATGTAATGCCTCCATTACTATAACCATTACAATGATGGGCCAGTCTCAAAATTGGTAAGTCATATACTGGGAACTCTTTGTAAACAAGTCACCCTAATGTTGATTCACAGTCGTAACCGAAAAAAACATTAATTTACAGATTAGGAAAATTTCTTAAAACATTATGTTTGGAGTGTAGCATTATATGGGACTGAAATGTGGGTGATAGGGGCTGTAGAAAAGAAGAGGATAGAAGCTTTTGAAATGCGGTGTTATAGGAAAATGTTAAAGATTAGGTGGATGGACAAAATAAGTAATTTAGAGGTTCTTAGGCAAGTAGATGAAAAAATAAGTATATGGAAGCATCTTACCAGAAGAAGGGATAGGCTAGCGGGGCATATCTTAAGACATCCAGGTATTGGGCTATCAATAATGGAGGGTAATATTGAGGGAGTGAATTGTAGTGGGAGGCAAAGAGTAGAATATATGAACCAAATTACAAAAGATGTAGGGTGGTACAGGTTTGTAGGTATGAAACGACTTGCGCAAGATAGACAGCTTGGAGAACTGCATCAAACCAGTCAAGAGACTGATGACAAAAAAAACCGAAAAAATTCAAAACAATTCCATCTGCCAGAAAGTCAGGATTATCATTTTCTGGGATTGTGATAGTATCATTCGTATGGAGTTTTTGAAAAGTGGTTCTATTGTCAACTCTGAACAATATGTTGCTACTCTATCAAATCTGAAGTGATGGCTGTGTAGGGTTCATCCAGAGAAAGAGTGAATTCTGCATCATGACAACGCTAATCCTCACACAAGTCTGGAAACACGTAGAGCACCAGAGAAACCTGAATTTCAAGACATTTTACATCATCCACCTTATAGTCCAGATCTTGCGCCCTGTGACTTTTTCCTATTTCTGAAGCTTAAGGAACATCTCAAGGCCATGCATCTCTTCAAATGTAGAGGTGAGGAAAAATGGTGCCCTTTGAAAAGTTCAGACTTCTTCCGTGACGGATTTTTCCAAAGCGTGGTACGTTGGCATAAATATGTTGCTGTTAATGGTGATTATGTGGAAAATGATTATATTGGTGAGTAGGGGACAGATAAATCATTAATTGCAAAAAAGTGAAAATGACATGAATAAACTACTACTTCTGGTTGAAAACATACATTTTGATTGTATATTTTGATGAAAATATTCGTGTCGGGTCCTCTAGTGGTATCTTATTTAAAAGTTTCAAGTTTTTATGATGTTCTATTCTTGAGACATTCTGTTCACACACAGACGACCAATAGCTAAAAACATGTTTTTTGGGTTCAGGGGGTCTGAAAACATGTATATCCAGTGAAAACTCGATTTTGAAAAATTGACATGAAAACAATACTTTCCTTCCTATATATTCACATAGGCAAGAGCAAGCAAAGATTATTTTTTCAAAACTTATTCCCTAAACTAAAGAAATTCTGGAAAAAATTGCCACAAAAAGCATTTTGTATTATTCAATAATACTCAATCTCATCCTGGAGAAAAAATTCTAATTAGTGGTGACAGTAAAGTCAAGTATCTCTCAGCAAATGTCAATCCACTTCTGATGAAAATAACAACAAGAAAAGCACTAATAGCTGCTAAACTAGTGTTGTACAATAAAAGTGTTAGGAATAAAAGTTGTTGGTTTTTAAAAGGTCTACAACTTTGATTAAATAGACTTTTGCCCTAAAATGCATATTAAGACTGCAATCTTAAAGAAAAAATATTATTTTTTCTGTAATAGCAGACTCCCCAAGAGTTTCAGTAGACATGGTGCTTACCCTCTCTTATAGAACAAAGATGTGTAAATGAAAAAATCATAGAAGCAGTTTTTGAGGAAATTGCAAAAAAATAAAAAATTACAATAATAAACTAATACTACTTCCGGTTGATCGATTTTGATTAAAATGTGTGTGTCGGCGTCTTCTTATGGTAGCTAACTTAAGTTTCACGATATTCTCTTCTTAAGCTATTTTGTTCACGCCCAGACCAATCGCTAAAAACATTTTTTTGGTTTCAGGGGGCCTGAAAATGTGTATAACCGGTGAAAACTCGATTTTAAAAAATTGACATGAAAACAATATTTTCCTTCCGTTTGTATATTCATATTACGCAAGAGAAAGTAAAAACACTTAAATTAAAAGTTGTACGGTTTTTTAATTTTTGATAACTCTGATTATGCACACATTTTTGACTAGCGTGCATTTTTAGGTTGCCATCTTAAACAATTTTTTTATATAAAAGCACAGACTCCCTACAAATTTCAGCAGACTTGCAGTTTACCCCATCTTGTAGAGCACCAAATTACAAAGAAGTAAAAACACAACTTTCCTTACCCATATTTTTCATAGGGCAAGTGCATATTATTTAGGTCAACAGCCGAAAGGCTGGTTTGAACCTCTAGAATTTTTACTAAGTAAAATTAAGGAGCAAGGTGGTGCGCTATTGCCTTCCTCACTGAGTGAAAAAGTATGCTTATCAGCATGCCAGGCTCTCCCAAAAACACCCTGCAAATGACACCTTCACTTTATTTACCACAGGGTCTGTGGGCATAATGAGATTCATTACTCTCTGAGGAAATAACTCTGTCTAGTGTTTTTTACACCTCTACCTCTTCTGTTCTTAAATAGTTCAGTGATATAATTGGTTGACTATGTGATAAGAAAAAGAAATATTTTTTGTAGTCCTGGAATCAGCGGATTGAATTTAACACGCCAACGGCCCATTATGGTCAAATATGGCAAGAGAAAGTAATAAATAATAAAGAAATTTAATTATTATTAATTTTATTTATTAATATTTCCATTTACGTTCTGCTGTTTGAATTTTAGGTGTCCTTAATGGTATTTTATTAAGTGGTTTACACTGAAATTTCGTAGGTGTTTCTTTGCATTGTAATGTAACTTTTTTCAGTATTGATTTGGTTTCTGTTGGTGAATTTTGTATTGAAGATTCATTTGGGGAATCATCACAAAACTTGCTGCTCGCTGACTTAGGCCTCTTTGTTTTGTTATTGTTCTCTGTATTTGAACAATAACTTGTGTGCGGTCGATTAGATGAACCTTTTTCAATTTTTTCTGATGATTGTGAATGTGTCAAAAGGTTTGAGTGATTTCCGATCAATGCCAAACTGTCCACACAGTGTAAAAATTTTTCTTCTTCAGGAGCTATACCTAAAGTTGTAGCTACAGTGGCTAGAGTTGTTCGATAATTGTTAGTTCTACTTTTAGTTGTACTGTCGAAATCTTCTTCTTCTTCATTGTGTTTTTGCTTCATCGTTTCTTGTGTTTCTTTAATAAAAGATGTATGTTTTTTAGGACTCTCTGAGAAAGTATTATAATCATCACTTTTTGGTGACGATGGTTTTTTTTTTATTTCCTTTTGTGACAATGAAATACTTTTTTCGTTTTTTTTTTTTGAAGCCTCTCTTTTAGAAAGTGGTTTAGATGTATTTAAACGATCTTTTACCTTTTCCACACTTTTTTTCTTTTTAAAGTCTGGGTATTCTGTTTGTTTCTCATTAAAATTTGTTTGCGATCGCCTTTTTAAATTTTCTTTTTCACAATTATCTAATGAATTTGGTCTTCTTGAGCTGATTTTTCCATCTAGTGAAACTGAAGTTTTTTTTGAGTTACTAAATGTTACCCTATTTACATTTTCTGTTTGTTCTAGTTGATCTAATTGTTTTTCGGAAATTGTATTTGAGTACGTACATTGTTTTTCAAATTTATTCTTATAACTAATCGAACTGAATTTGTATGCATCTTCTTTATTTAAACTACCATTCGAACTACCCATTTTCAGTTCACATGAATTTGATTTCCCTTGTTCTGATAATTTATCACTTGCTGAAGTTTCTCCGTTAGTGGTATTCGTGTACGCTGAATCAGCAGAAACAGGTCTCTTTGTTTTCGTAGATCTAGAAAAGTTCTCAGGTTTATAAATTTGTGTTTTTAAAATTTTTTTAGATTTATTTTTGTACATCGAACTTAAATTCATTTTATTATTTGCTTGTTGTTTTTGGTGGAGAAGCTTTTCATGTTTTGGTAGCCCATTTGGGAACGTTGTAGTGTACTGTGAAATCTCAATAGTACTGTGACCGTAACAAGACTTAAATTTTGGTTTAAATTTTTGTTTAGGAATTTTAGTAAGAAGTTTATTTTTTGGTTGTATTTGAATGTGATCTGGAATGTCTTCATGAAGAGTACTTCCTGATGAGGAATCTCCTGTAGGGCTACCATGAGAATGACATGAGTTGGACTGTTGCGGCAAATGCTTATCACTGTCATCATCCATTTTAAGTTTCAGTGAAGAAAGTAATTCGTTAAATGATATCGTATTTGTACCGATATCATGAAGGCTTTTATTTTGTTCTTTATCTACTACTTCATTACTCATATGTTTTATGCTCGATAATAAATTTTTATCGTTGTTGCTTCCATCACGTACGATAGTTACATTACTTTTAACATTATAACAAAGAGATTTCTTCTTTGTTAGACATGAGTTTGGATTTATTAGTATATCTAAATCAAAATCTACTTTTGCATCATCAGCACGATCATTATATTCATTACTAATGCAATAAAACCCGTCTTTATCATCAAATAAACATATAGTTGGCTCGTCAGAAAATTTCAACGATTTTTGTTCTTGAATTTGTTTCTTGTTATTTAAATCCTCATTTAATTTAGCTCTTGCATCCAAAAATTTACTTTGCAAATTTTTTATTAAAATATCTTCATCTGTGCAATCTGTTTCTTCGTCATTACCTTTGTTATTAGTATTATTATTATTATTAATGTGATATTCACTTTTTGATTTATCTAAATTGTTGTTAAATTGTGTATTCATTCTCACTTCAAGATGATTATCATCCGATTTTGTATTCAAAGTTGCCTCTGATTCCTGTGTTTGATCAAACGGAAATATTTCTTTTTTTTTATTTTCATTTTGATCTAGCGTTGAAAAATACTTACTGTAATGACTTTCAACATTTTTATGTTTGCCTAGTCTTCTTCCTGAAGATTCATCAACATCTTTTAAATTTGTTTTAAAAGTTTTCCGTGCCATGCACTCGTGATACTTCTGTTGTGCTGCCTGTTCTGTAGTATCTTTTGAACTTTCTGTAAAAGTTGAGTTGGTGCTTTTTGGGCTTAAACTTCTAGATCTGTTATAATTTCCTCCATACATTCGATCCAAACTATCTTTTTTAAAGTATTCTTTCATATCATTTGTAAACCAAACAGATTTATCTTTACTCAAGGGGCTGTTTAAATTAAGTCGGTTACGTTGTCTGCCTCTTGTCTTTTCTGTTGAAGTTACAAGTCTTTTTATATTATTTTCTGCTTGTTTATAAAGGACATCTTCTTTGTAGGCAGAAGGGTTAACATGAAAGGCTTGATATCCTTGGTAATGCGTTGTTCTAGAATGATTCATAAGAGGTTGATGACCTGATGTGAATAAAGCACGAAATGTATCAAGCTGAAATAAAATTCATAATAATTTAATAATTAATTTTTGTAATATCAGCTCATTTTACAGGGAACCAAAACCAGTATATTTTTTACGGTTTGTCATTTAGTGTCACCAAGTGATGGTAGTGTGTTAAGTAACTTTAATTAATACATTATGCGGTATGCCTCATTACCATTTGTACTCTCACACCATCTATAACGGATCATATACGAGGTGTGGCTATTAAATAATGAGACTGGCTTTAAAAATTTTATTTTTATTTTATACATAATCATTTATTGTCACCTTCAATATATACTCCTTCTCTATCCCTACAACGCTCCATGCAAATTTTCCATTGTAGGAAACAGTGCTGGAAGTCATCTTCTGTCAGCTCCTTCAGGACATGTGCGGCTCAAACAATTTTGAAATGAAGCTCGCAAAAATGTTTGTACTGACACTTTGTACGAGATTGAAAATTACCCAAATTTTTTGGAAACTATAATAACATGTGATGAAACGTGAGTTTTCACTTATGATCCGGAAACGAAGCACCAATCCATGCACTGGAAGAGCCGAACTTCACCGAGAGCCAAAAAAGCTCGAATGAGCAAGTCAAAATTTAAAGCAATGATGATTTTTTTTTTTTTTAATATCCATGGGATTGTGTACCTTCACTGGGTTCCTGAAGGTCAAACAATTAATCAATATTATTACCTTGAGGTACTTTCTAAACTACGTCAAAGAGTAAGGAAAAAACACACTGAAATTTGGAAGGACAAATCATGGGTTCTCTACCAAGACAATGCGCCAACTCATTCCACGTTATCTGTCAAGAGGTTCCTAGCCAAATACAACATCTCAGTGTTAAAACATCCACCTTATTTACCAGATCTTGCACCATGTGACTTCTACCTGTTCCCTAAGATGAAATCTGCATTAAAAGGGACAAGATTTGAGTCTGTGGAAGCTGTAAAAGAGAAAGCGGCACGTGTCTTGAAGGAGCTGACAGAAGATGACTTCAAGCACTGTTTCCAACAATGGAAAATTCGCATGGAGCGTTGTAGGGATAAAGAAGGAGTGTATATTGAAGGTGACAATAAGTGATTATGTATAAAATTAAAATTAAATTGTTTACAACATCAGTCTCGTTATTTAATAGCCACACCTTGTATATAAACTGTTATATCTTTTCAGTGAAGTTTCATTGAATAAACATATTCTATTTTATATTTTTTTAAATTTCATTAAACCTTTTCAGCTGTCTTGTTCTGAGATCTACTTCAGAGCCGATCTCAGGCAGGGGTGAGTTAGGCAACCCCCACCCCCGGGCCTCACACCAGCAAAAATTACAAATACTACTATAACTCAGCTTTAACTTTAACAAGTTTAGTACCACGTTTTGGACTGACGTCATGGTAAAGTAACCACCTGACCATAATACCATAAAAATACATTTAACTGCTCCACTGTTCCATTTGAAATTCAAGCTTACATACATAAAAAATATAGATGAAAAACAACAAAAATACTTGGATGGTTGTGTCTCTGATAAAAAATAACTATTCTGGACTGTGCTTTTTGTACAGCCGGTTAATCTAGATGGGATTTCAGAAAATTTAATACATAACAGGATTTGAAATTGAAATATATTTCTAACCACAAGAATACGGTAACATAAAACACTTACCAATGTTTATAGTGCTTTCGTGTATCTTTTACACATCTTCAGTAAATTAAAATTTTTCTACGTCAAAATTTAAAACTTCCTAAGTTTTAAATTTTTCTACGTCAAAATTTAAAACTTCCTAAGTTTTAAATTTTGACGTAGAAAAATTTTAATTTTCTGAAGATGTGTACAAGATACACGAAAGCTTTATAAACATTGGTAAGTGTTTTATATGCCCAAAACGGGCAGGTGAAGTGTTATTTTAATTGCACTCTATCTGTTTGGTTCAGGGCTAAAAAAATAGTTCTGTTTCTTATCTTATAGTCAGCCACTTATATGACTGAACTATTTAAGAACAGAAGAGGTAGAGGTGTAAAAGACACTAGTCAGAGTTATCTCCTCTGATAGTAATGAATTTCACTATACAGCCAGACCCTGTAGTGAATGAAGTGAAGGTGTCATTTGCAGGGTGGAAAGCGAGTGCTTTTCAGAGGGCCTGGCATGCTGATAAGCATACTCTTTCAACTCAGTGAGGAAGGCAATGGTAAACCACCTTACTCCTCGTTTTTACTTAGTAAAACCTCTAGAGGTTCAAACCAGCCTTTCGGCTGTTGACCTAAACATGTTGCCGTATTCTGGTGGTTAGAAATATATTTCAATATTTAAATAATACGGCTGTTTAAAATCCTACATAGGATGTTTGATATAATAATAACAGGATTTATTAATTTTACCTTTTATTTTAATTAAGTCAACTATTAACTTAAGTCAACAGGTTCAATTTTTAAAAAATATGGAGTTTTTTGAAAAAAATAAATTTGTGTTTACAAAATTTATGCATTTCTCAACGTTACTTAATTTTTTTTTTTTTTTATTGCGTGATGATGCCTACATAAGCCTTGGGCTTGTGCGTAAGAAATGATATGTGGTGATTTACAGATGAAAAAAATGCCAGACCCGACCGGGAATCGAACCCGGAATAAAAAAACATATTTTTATGTTTTGTTTTTTTGTGCTAGCACCTGTAAAACAATAGCAGACTTTTACAAAGCAAAAGTTTTCATAGTCTTGTTTTAAATGTGCTTCCAGAAAAAAAAGTTTTTTCAATAAAAATAAATTTTTCTCAAGAACCATAAAAGATATCTACTCAATTTTGTTTTGTTTTACTTATTGAAGCTTCACATTTAAGGCAGAAGTTTTTGTCATATTTTTACCGGTTTGAAAAATATTTTGCTTTAAATTCAAAAATTTGGTTAAAAAATACCATTTTAAAAATGTATACTTTTACAAAAAGCTATTTTTGAAAATCCTCTGCTAAAATGTTACCAAAATTAAGATATTTAAAATAAAAAAAAAGTTTGAGATACTATCTATACTGATTCGTTAGAAAATATTCCTTAAATTAAGGGGAGCACTATACCTCCTATCTAACCCACGTTAAATTGACTGTTTTTAGGTACACTTTTCTAAGAAATCATTAGAGTTAAGGGTTTCATTTTTTGTGCCTTTTCTATGAAAGCTTTTTAAGCTCTGGTACTAGAATTATTACTATTGAGTTAACAATACCATTTTGAGAAACTTTTTTTTGAAAAATGCAGAAACAATGTAATTTTTTTGTAGAACTTTTAATTTTATTTCAAACTTAGCGATAATAGTGCAATGATTCTAGTACCATATGACAAAATTATATTGGGGAACATGCTCAAAAAATTTCAACCTTCCAAGTCAAATAGTTTTTGAGAAAACTGTACCTTTATGGAAAAAAGTGAATTTGTGGGAAATAAGCTGTAAAGTTTTACTTATCCTAAAATGGGCATGTACCATAGTATTAGTATTAGATCCTCCAAATTAGATTTCTCTTCAAATAATTTCCTTTTTTCTCCCCTTAACATGGGGGAAGATATGGCTAATGATTTCCCTTAAAAAATAAGGTAAATTTAGGGGCAATTTTAAAGTATGTAGCTAAAGAAAATATTGTACTATATACCCAACTTTTATGTATTTTTTCATGACTCATTACAATACACATTAAAATAAACAAAACAAATTAAAAATATATACAGTGCAGTATAACTGTGGTTGCTCGACACAGACACGTTGCTGTGCCACATATATCTGCCTCCCAATATACGGTACGCTACAGGCAACAATGGGTGAACAGTTTTCGCTCCTGCCCTGCATGTCCTGAACTGCGCCACCTGTGCTCCAGTATACGCCCGCCCTTACTCCTAATTTAAAATAGGGTAAGAGAAAGTAACAACACTGGTAAAACGGTAAAAGAGGAAAGCATAGATTTAAAATACGAGGCGTGTTAAGAAAGTAAGTACCATTTAAAAAAAAAACAAGTAAAACAATTTTTTTCAACACAATTTTATTTCTACATGAAATCCCAAACCTTAAACTATTTTTCTACATATTTTCCACCGATGTTCAAACAATTGTCGTAGCGGGAGATTCATTTGTCTATACCCTCTTCATAGAAGGTTCCTGCCAACGAATGTAGCCAAGACTCCACGGCAGTTTTCACTTCATCGTCGGTTTCAAAGCATTGGCCGCCTAGCTCGCGCTTCATGTGCAGTAACAAGTGGTAGTCAGACGGTGCCAAGTCCGGGCTGTAGGGTGGGTGATCAAACTGCTCCCAACGAAACTGTCGAACCAATGTTTGAGTGTCACCAGCGGTATGGGGCCAAACATTGTCATGAAGCAACACAATTCCGTTACTGAGCATTCCTCTCAGTTTGTTTTGCATTGCCCACCTTAGTTTTCTTAAGGTTTCGCAATACCTTGCCGCATTAATGGTTTCACCTCTTGCGAGAAAATCAATCAGCGAAACACCTTTCCGATCCCAAAAGACAGCGCACATGATTTTTTGTGCAGACATTGTAGTCTTGAATTTTTGTTTCTTCACGAATTGTGTGTGTCACCACTCCATTGACTGCTGTTTAGATTCCGATGTGACATGACGGACCCAAGTTGCATCACCTGTCACAATTTTGTTTAAAAAGTCCTCACCATCATCACTGTACCGTGTGAGAAAAGTCAAAGCACTTCCGAGTCTCTTGGTTTTGTGCACGTCAGTGGCGGGAACCTTTTACGAAGAGGGTGTAGACAAATTGATCACCCGCTACGACAAGTGTTTGAACATCGGTGGAAACTACGTCGAAAAAAAGTTTAAGGTTTGGGCTTTCATGTAGTAATAAAATTGTGTTGAAAAAAAATTGTTTTTCTTGTTTTTTTTTTTTTTTAAATGGTACTTACTTTCTGAACTCGCCTCGTAGATGTTTTAAAAGGTAATTATGATGATTTTAACGTACCTGTCTCTGGCTGACAATATATGGTTGACGACAAAGTATCCAAAGTAAAACATGTTTACAAGCATTTGTTCTCACTGAACCCCAGTAGATGAAATAATCATTTATGAATGGAACGACGAATGTTGTCAACTTTACTGGACAGTCTAGCTCGCTTAATTGACTAGGATTAGTAATAAGTGGAAGTTCATCACAAACCAGTTTTATACCAGGATTAGACTCAGCATCCAGCTTTGGAACATCCATTTATCTATTATTTTAAAGTATTTATCATACTTTATCATACATTTATAATTTGTATCATATTTATTAAAATTATATTAAAATCAATAAATTAGTTTTTGTAATAAGTTAAAATTATTTTAGGTAACACAGATGAGTCAGAAATTAGGTTTCTGAAGTTTGTGGTGGTTTATTCCATATTGGACGGACAACAAATGCTGATATTATTTTTAACAATTTTACAATTTTTAAAAATAACTTGAAGAGTTGGCTTGCACAGTTTGTACTGTTTTTGCTTCTCCCACTACTGTATATAGATATTTTCCCTACTCTCGATCCAGCTGATTAAGAAGGATTTTGAAGGTCAGCAATGTTAATCATCGCTGACCTTGCTCCCACTATCACCACAAGACAGTTAAAGAGGGAATTCTTCTCCAGTTTTCAGTTGGCAGATGCGCAAAGGCAATTTTTTACTATGTTTCTTTTATTATAGACTGCAATTTTCAAAGCAAGCAGTCACATGGTTTTTTTTTCTTTACAGATGGCAAGAAGGATGACAGATAAAGATGAGTGATGAAAAAATGCCAGACCTAATTGGGAATCGAACCCAGGACCCTGACATAGAAGCCAGTTGTGCTAACCACTACACCAACGAGCCAGCCTGTTGACATAGGTAGATACCCGTGAACATTTTTGTAGATTAAGCAGTCAGTGATACAATTAGAGCTAAGAATTTCCTGTTTATAACTATTAATTCCCAGTCATTAAAGAAATGTCATCATTTTCCAATTCAATGATTAACATTTTACTGCATGTATTTCCTTACAAATCGTTCTTAGCATGTTAATTTTTCAAGATAATTTACAAACTTTTTCTAATTACAGCTATAAAAATTCCTATCGAAAAATGTAGCAATCAAAAGGTGCATTGAAAAAGTCCTGCAAAACAATTATTGTAAAAATTGGTTAAACAAACATTATAATACATATAAAAGATTTCATTTATTAACATGGTAGGCTATACATATGTATTTAAAGGAAAAGTGTAAACGCATGGAAAACTAGGTTACTCATTTGTAGATACAACTTATATTTTAGTTTTCAAACAGAATTGTAAAATTAAATGAGTGGTGAACTATTATTTTTGTTTTAATAAATGACTCATTGCTCTCACCTACAATTTGGATCATGTCACCTTATTATTATTATTATTATACACGTTGTAGACCCTTATGGATCACGTGAAGCTTCTAAGGTTCTTCCTGCGGGTTCTCCATGACATCTGCATCTTCTCACTCATGGCTCTCTTTCTCTCCTCTGTCCACATAGTGCCGGTCTTCTTGGCTCTGATCTCTGGCTGCACTTCCCACTCGTCTATTCTTTTTCTATATGTATCGCGGTCTGTCGCGTCTTCAGAAGTGAGTTGAGCGTTGTCAAGGTCTCTTCTTACTTGTTCGGCCCATGTCATGTCTTTAAGATTTTCTGTAGCCATTTCAACTTATTATATTATTAGTTTCATGACATGAATTAATGCTAAAAAATATTAATGCTTTTATTCGGTTCATGTACACCTATTTTGTGCTCATAATAGGGAGGTGGAGTGTTCAATTATTTGCACTCGATCTGATAGTTCCAGGGCTACAAAAAAAAATCTGGTGTGAAACACTCACACAACTTTCTCTTGCCAATGCAAATAATTAACAATAATCCTAACATTAATAATAAAATATTAGAAATAAACAAAAAACTAACCTCAAAAACATAACCTTATTTTAATCATGAGTGAATGATGCAAAATGAAAATCAACCTCAGTTTGGCTTAGAAATACGGAAAATCACTCTTTCTCTCTAAACTAGGCTCTGTAGAGAAAAATGCTTTAAATAAAAGTTGTAGATCTTTTAATTTTCTATAAATTTAATTATATACACTTTTGTCGTAAAATGCATACTAAGGCCGAAATCCAAAAAAAATCAATTTTTCACATGTTTTCGTGAGAAAAAACAGAAAATCGCTAATTACCGCTAAACTAAGCATTATACAAAAAAATGTTTGAAACAAAAGTTGTAGGTTTTTAAATTCTCTACAACTTTTATTATATAAGTTTTTGCGCTAAAATTTATATTAAAGCCGTAATCTTAAAAAAACAACGTTTTTACGTGAAAACAGCCTCACCGAGAATTTCAGCAAACATGGCGCCTACCCTATCTTGTAGAGAATAAAAAATTGAGTAAAATAGGCGATTTTAAAAAAAATCGTAGGACCAGTTTTTGAGAAAATCGCAAAAAACTGAAAAATTATACGAATAAACTACTACTTCCGGTTGACCGATTTTGATGAAAATGTTCGTGTCGCGTCCGGTAGTGGTATGTAACTTAAGTTTCAAGTTTCAAGTTCGTACGATGTTCCGTTCTTGAGATATTCTGTTCACACACACACACACACACACACACACACACACACACACACACACACACACACACAGACCAATCGCTAAAAACATGTTTTTTGGGTTCAGGGGGTCTGAAAACGTATAGATCCGGTGAAAACTCGATTTCGAAAAATCGACATGAAAACAATACTTTCCTTCCTATATATTCATATAGGCAAGAGAAAGTAATAATTCTGTTTCTTATCAAATTATCAGCAAATTATAAGACAAGCATTTAAGAACAGAAGAGGTAGAGGTATAAAAGACACTATAGTCATAGTTATCTCCTCTGAGAGTAATGAATTTCATTATACAGCTAGACGCTGCGGTGAATGAAGTAAAGGTGTCATTTACAGGGTGGAAAGTAGATAATTTTCAGAGGGCCTGGCTTGCTGATAAGCATACATTTCCACTCAGTGAGGAAGGCAATGTAAAACCACCTTACTCCTCGTTTTACTTAGTAATTATTAACTTTTTTATTCATTGGAGTGTTAAATTATTGATTCCCTGAATTAGTCATCAGTGACTTATGACTAATATTAGTCAAATTAATCGATTATTAAAATTATTGATTCATTTAACAACACTGAGAAATCAGTTGAATGATTTTGAATATTAGTCTTCTCATTCAACTTTGCGCAGGTTTGACTATTGTAATTAATCATCATTGGTCAAATAATTTCTGCTTGAAACTTTTATAGATTAAATAGAAATTTAGACTCTCCATTAAATCGAATACTTAGTTTAAAAAAACTAGCCTATGTAAATTCTGTAGTTACAACGAAATAACAATAAACTAATTTAATATCGTAAAAAAAACAGAAAATTGCTAATTACCGCTAAACTAAGCGTTATACAAAAAAATGTTGGAAATAAAAGTTGCAGGATTTTAAATTCTCTACAACTTTTATTATATAAATTTTTACGTTAAAATGCATATTAAAGCCGTAATCTTAAAAAACAATTTCTTTACGTAAAAACACCCTCACTGAGAATTTCAGCCAACATGGCGCCTATCCTATCTTGTAGAGCATAAAGAAGTTAGTAAATCAGGTGATTTTAAAAAAATTGTAGGACCAGTTTTTGAGAAAATCTCAAAAAAGTTAAATATTACACGAATGAACTACTACTTCCGGTTGACCGATTTTGATTAAAATGTTCGTGTCGGGTCCGGTAGTGGTATGTAACTTAAGTTTCAAGTTTGAAGTTTGTACGATGTTCCGTTCTTGAGATATTCTGTTCACACACACACAGACCAATCGCTAAAAACATGTTTTTTTGGGTTCAGGAGGTCTGAAAACGTGTAGATCCGGTGAAAACTCGATTTCTTAAAATCGACATGAAAACAATACTTTCCCTCCTATATATTCATAGAGGCAAGAGAAAGTAAAAATAATTAAGGATCAATGCTATTTCTCTTATATAGGGCCAATTTTAGATCGCATGAGGTGACCTTAGACATTTCTGGAAGCTCTTCTTGCAGCCCATACTCTCAGCATTTATTGGAGTTTCCTAGGTCAGTATCCAAGCCCCCACCGCATGCAACAACACCAAGAACATACAACAGTGGACCAATTTAATTCTACATAGGAGTTCAAGATCCTTACTGCAAAAAATTCTGCTCATCCTACTACGTACTGTGTTCAATTCAAAGGTTGCCTTTTACATTTTGGGAATAGAAAACAAATTAATCAATGTAAATGGTTTTATTGTTTTTCAAAATATTCTCCATGATGGTCAATACATTTTTTCATGCACTTGAACCAATTTCGAAGCACTTGTTCCACTTCGATTGAGGTACCTCCAAAATGTGCTTTTTGAATGCATCAACTGCTTCTTCAGGCGTCGAAAAATGTTGACCTCTTAATTTATTTTTAATGAGCGGGAATAAGAAGAAGTTGTTGGGTGCCAAATCAGGGCTGTATGGCGGATGGCCCATCAATTCGATTTTTTTATTTCTCAAAAAGTTCATTATTTCAGCCGATGTGTGAGAGCTCGCATTGTCCTGGTGGAGAATGATTCGTCTTCGGGGGTTGGTTTCCCTTATTTTTCCAAAAACTTCTAGCAAACAAATGGTTGTGTACCATTCAGAATTGACCGTCTGACGTTCCAGTAGTGGTACAGTTGCCACATGCCCGGTTTTTCCAAAAAAAAAAACAAGCAACCATTTGCTTGGAGGTGCTTCGTGCACGAACAACTTTTGTGGGATTTGGCTCGTCTTGAAAGACCCACACAGTCGACTGCTGTTTAGTTTTGGGTTCATAGGCATATATCCATGATTCGTCACCCATGACGATGTCATAAACGTGTTTTGAAGCACCGCTATTGTATTTCGTGAGCATTTCTTTCGACCAATCGACACAAGCCTTTTTCTGAGCGATTGTCAAATTATGGGGAATCCAACGTGAACAAATCTTCCTGGTACCCAAATTTTCATGCAATATTGAATGTATGCTGGTCCCACTAATGCCCAAGAATGCTGTAATCTCACGATATGTTATATAACTATCTTGCATAATCAGTTCACGCACAGCATCAACATTTTCTTGAACAACAACGTATTTTGGACAACCTTCGCGAAATTCATCACCGAGCGAACCACGGCCACGATTGAATTCCGTATACAACCGAAATACAGTGGTTTACAATGGTGCTTCATCACCAAATGTCGAGTTAAATTCATTGGTGCACTGTTGTTGAGATAATCCACGTCGAAAGTTGTAAAAATTAATTGCACAAAAAATGTTCACGACTTAACTCCATTTTTTGACCGAGATAACAATTTCAAGTCACTACTAAACAACACAACAATGGACTGTACGAGCGAAACAGAGTGCAATCTATCGAAAAAAGTCGAACTTTAAGATAACGATATTGGCTAACAGATTGCAGTACCAGTATTGTCCATTCCCGAAATATAAAAGGCAACCCCCATATCTGATCTCTGCCATGTTATTCCAATCTTTGTTCACTTTACATTCCAGATCATAGGTGTGCTATGCAGCGGCGGATCCAAGGGTTACTGTGCAAAGAGGCAATCCGGGGGAGAGCCCCCGAAAAATTTTTGATAATTTAAAGCTGAAAATTTAATTTTAAATCTAAAAAATCTATAAATTAAGGACAAGCTGATAGTTTTTTTCTATTCTTTAGAACATTATAAACTGTAAAAAGTGTTTGTATCACAAGGATATTTTAGGTTATTTAATCATTTAATGTCATACTTACAATACTAAAAACAATATTTATATGTACCCCACTAACAGTAAGACTGTGCGATAGCAATGCTGCCAATTTTCCATATCAAAACAAAAAAATTATAGTCAAAAATTGTTATCTTTATTCCATCTATGAATAATACCTAGTTGTAGTCAACTGTTTTTTTATTGCCGTTTGTTTTATCTATTTAAATGTCTAACTACTGAATTATATAGTTCTAAAAAATCTACAATATTGCATTTTTTGTAAAAATAAACAGATTTTGGAGGGTGTAGCCCTCAGTGCCCCCTCTCTGGATCCACCCTTGGTGCTCCAATACAGAAAGGACAGCCGCACCAGATGTCAACATAACGAGGCAACATAAGCAGTGAAATCAAACTAAAATTTGAACCTATCAATAACAAAAAATCTGGTGTGAAACACTCACACAACTTTCTCTTGCCAATGCAAATAATTAACAATATAACCTAACATTAGAAATAAAACATAAGAAATTAAGAAAAAATTAACCTCTAAAAATATAACCTTATTTTAATCATGACTGAAAGATGCAAAATGAAAATTGAACTCAGTTCGGCTTAAAAATACGGAAAATCACTCTTTCACACTAAACTAGGCTCTTTAGAGAAAAATGCTTCAAATAAAAGTTGTAGATCTTTTTATTTCCTATAAAATTAATTATATACACTTTTGTCGTAAAATGCATACTAAGGCCGAAATCTTTAAAAAAAATCGATTTTTCACACAGTTTCATGAGAAAAAACAGAAAATTGCTAATTACTGCTAAACTAAGCATATACAAAAAATATTTGAAATAGAAGTTGTAGGTTTTTAAATTCTCTACAACTTTTATTATATAAATTTTTGCGCTAAAATTTATATTAAAGCCGTAATCTTAAAAAAACAATTTCTTTACGTGAAAACAGCCTCACCAAGAATTTCAGCAAACATGGTGCCTACTCTGTCTTGTAGAGAATAAAAAAATTGAATAAACCAGGCGATTTTTTAAAAAATCGTAGGACCAGTTTTTGAGAAAATCACAGAAAAGTGAAAAATTACACGAATAAATTACTACTTCCGGTTGACCGATATTGATGAAAATGTTCATGTCAGGTCCGGTAGTGGTATGTAGTTTAAGTTTCAAGTTTCAAGTTCGTACGATGTTCCGTTCTTGAGATATTTTGTACACACACACACCAATCGCTAAAAACATGTTTTTTGGGTTCAGGGGGTCTGAAAACGTATAGACCGGGTGAAAATTTGATTTCGAAAAATCGACATGAAAACAATATTTTCCTTCCTATATATTCATATAGGCAAGCGAAAGTAAAAATCTACAATATTGCATTTTTTGTAAAAATATCCAATTTTGGAGGGTGTAGCCCTCAATGCCCCCTCTCTGGATCCACCCTTGGTGCTGCAATACAGAAAATAAAACAGCCACACCAGACGTCAATGTAATGAGGCAACATAAGCACTGAAATCAAACTAAAATTTTAACCTATCAATAACAAAAATCTTTGTACAATGCTATTCTATAATGTTCTATATTACTCAAATATTGATGTTCAATACATTCTCATTTATCCAGACTAACTAGGACTAAAGTCAATCCGGAAAATTGAAAATCCAGATAACATGGGTATGAAGCAAAACAAATCCTTTTAAATAAGCAGACTTGCCGTTTATTATGATAAAAATCTATGTTTTGTAACAAAATTATAGGTATCAGACGAACTAATGTCCCATAGTCGAGCGAGTGAGAGGGAGGTATGTAGCATAACTACGCATGCGCTCAAAGGTCTTTACCGTTATAATTCAAATCTGAAAACATACTACAGTCGTTATCTTGCTTGTTAGTTTACTGCATGCATAAACGCTTGCTCACAACAATGAGTAAAATTAAAGACAATGTTATTGGAACGGCACATATGGCTTGTGCGAGTAAGAGCGTTATGCATTCTCTCACTCCCACGGCTAAGGGACATTAGTTCATCTGAATACTGTACTAATTGTAATTGTTTAAAACACATAAAATAATGGTTAATTCAATTTTTATTATTTTGTTTGTTTACCGTACCTTGTAAGCGTAACTAATAACAATAGCTCCATCTTTTTCATTTAGTGCTTCTTCTAGTTTTCTACAGTCCTCTTTAAGAAATACTGCATGCATCTCTAAAGGTGCCCTAAAAAAAAATCATGTTAAAGATTAAAAAAATTAATGATGTTGAAAACTAAAGTTACCTTTAGTTTTCAACATTATTAATAATATAACTTTAATAGCTCTTTGAATGTGATTGTTCCAGCCTGGTTTAGCTTGTGTTTTTGTCTCAGAACCATCATTCACTGTTGGATGACGTGATTTTTTTTTAAATTGCGTCCAGGGGCTCCCAAGGGAGTAAAGGACTTATCAAGAAGTTATAAGTTAATACATAACACCTGAAATACATATTTTAATCTCTATTACTACAAGCTAACTACAATAAATGTGTCAGCTTCTAATATTTATACAATAGTAACAGTTTTCTTAGCATTTGCTTTAATGCTTTGGGTATTTATGTATTTTGAGTTAATTCTGTTTTTTATTTTTTTTTAACCCACATAGGACTACATAAGTTCATCAAACTAAAAAACAATCATTTCAATTTTTGTGGTTCAATTTTTCAGTTTTTGGAGTCCTTTCCTGATGTTTCCTTCCTTGAACTTTCTCCAGTATTACCTCAATCCATCCGATCTTCTCTGCCATTCATTGTCAGAATACACAACTTTCTGTTGTTTCGTCGGTTTCTGCTGTTCAAGTCTTGTGATCTTCAGCCTGTGGTAATTTCCGGATTTTGTTTTGAGGTCCTCATGTGAGATTTGGAGCCCGTCCATGTCCTTCTTAATTTCCCTGATCCAGTGGGGCTGAGTTTTTCTGTTAAGGAAAAAGTTGATGATTTGTTTTGAGATTCTGGAAGAGTCGGTCCTCAAGAGATGTCCAAAGAAGGAAATTCTCTTTTTCCTCATCTGGTCTGCTAGAGGTTTTGTATTTCTGTATACTTCTTTCGAGATGGGTTTCCATATCCCATCAGAGAAACATCTTTTGTTCAGGCATCTCCTAATGATCCGACGCTCCAATTTTGAGATTCTGTGCTCCGTGTTTATCTTCCTGAGACTGAAGATTGTTTCGCTGCTGTATGTGATCTCCGGAAGAATTACAGTGTTGTAATGCTGGAGTTTTGAATTTATTGAAAGACACTTTTTATTGTAAACATTTTGTGTGTGTTTTGCGGATTTTGCGAGTTTGTTGAATCTTTCTGTCCAGTTAAGTTTCTCATTGTTATTTCGTGTGATGTTTTTACCCAAATATTTGAAGTCCTTGACTAGATCGATTTCCCGATCACAAATTTTTACCCTGGAAATGCAGGCAGGGTCGCAAACTTTTTTTATTTTTATATAATAATTATTTATTATTTTCAGTGTCATTTTTTTTTTGAACTTATTGTCATATTGTCCTTTCTCATTTCGTTTTTAAGTTTATTTGTACACGATGGTAACCTTCAAGACAGGATTACCTTTCGAGATACCTAATTTCCATCCTAATTATAATGTGTATTTTATTTTAAATATTTATTACAAATTGTTAACCTGCATGGTTTCGGTTTTAAATTGTATAATTTTCTGTTGTATTATACTTATGTTTGAATGTAAAATAAATTTTTTTAATTATTATTACATTTTTAGAAAGTAATTCTTATACAATATAAAAAGTTTCACCAATCCAGTCATTTTTCTGATTTTTTTAAAGGAATGTAAATTATCATAACATTTTAAAAACTGGGGAACTTTATTGATGTATTTTCTCCCTGTATAAGTAGGTTTTTGTTCAAACAATTTAATGTTGTGGTTAGCCACATAATAATCTATGGCAGCCGCATTGGCGCAGTTGGTAACGTGCTCGCCTCTCATCATGCGGTCCTGGGTTCGAATCCCACTCAGGCACGGCATATTTTCATACGTTACAAAAATCATTTCATCCTACATTGCATAAAGTTCCACCCCAACGTCGTCGCTAATGACCGTTGCAGTTGATGCGACGTTAAACAAAAAAAAAACAAAAAATTTATGTCTTGTGTTATGATAGTGGACATTGAAATTTTGCATAAAAGTATTTTGCCTAACATACATTGTTGTTTAGATCATCAGCCGAAAGGCTGGTTTGAACCTGTAGAGGTTTTACTAAGTAAAAGTGAAGAGTGAGGTGGTTTACCATTGCCTTCACGAGGAATGAGGTGGTTTACCTTACCTTCCTCACTGAGTGAAAAACGCTTATCAGCATGCCAGGCCCTCTGAAAAGCACATATTTTTCACTCTGCAAATGACACCTTCACTTCATTCACCACAGGGTCTGGCTGTATAATGAAATTCATTACTTTCAGAGGAGATAACTCTGATTAGTGTTTTTTACACCTCTACCTCTTCTGTTCTTAAATGATTCAGTCATTTAATTGGCTGACCATGTGATAAGAGATAAGAAACAGAACTATTTATTTTAGCCCTGCAATGAACAGATTGAGTGTAAATAATTTGACACTCCACCTGTCTGTTATGAGCAATAACATACATTATCACCTCAAAAATGTAAAGTGAGGGAAATGTAAGCAAATTAAGATATTTAAATAATGGCCTGCATGAGGTGAGGTGAAAAGTTATTGAAGTGACAACTTCTTTACGTGCTCCTGGCACTCTTTCTGAACAGTGTTTGAAACTGAACTGTCTCAAGTCACACATCACGCAACAAGGATCACGTGACACACACAGGAATGAAAGGTAATTTATTGGAAATTTTAATTTCTTTATTTGAGATTAGTTTAATATAATAATGTGCATGTTATGTAATATAGTCCTAAATCAGTGTACTATTTAAAGTACGTAGTGTAGTATTTGGATATGGAATAATGCTTGACAGAGATTTTTCTAAATATTTGAATAAATTAAAATCTAAAGTACAGGGTTATTATAAATGCTGGACACAATTTAATAAATTCATATTTATTTAAGTATTTTAAATGCAAAATGAACAATTCACATACCAATGGAAAGAGGAAGTTTCAAAGTTTTTTTTACACATTTACAAATGTTCGATGTGTCCTCCTTGTGCAGCACGGCAAACATATAAACGATATCCAAACTCGTCCCACACACGTGCAAGCGTATCTTCCATTACTGAGTGCACCGCAGCAGTGATACGGTTCTGCAGGTCAGCCAGAGTTGTTGGTAGAGGCGGGATGAAAACTCTTTCCTTAACGTAACCCCATAAGAAATAGTCACATGGGGTGAGATCAGGAGATCTCGGTGGCCAGAAGTTTGGAGCCAGGTCTTGATTTCCTATCTGTCCGATCCAGCGCTGAGGAAGGGTCTGATTCAAAAAGTCTCGGACATTGAGGTGCCAATGGGGTGGAGCTCCATCCTGTTGGAAAATGAAGTCCTGTGAATCTGCCATAAGTTGAGAGAAGAGCAATTGTTCCAACATGTCCAGGTATGTCATACCAGTCACAGTTCTTTCCCCAAAAAAGAATGGTCCATAAACCTTTGTACGCAATAAAGCACAGAACACGTTTATCTTTGGCGAGTCTCTTTCATGTTGCAATTCTGAATGTGGATTTTGCAGACCCCATATGCAAACATTGTGTCTGTTAACTTTCCCACTCACGTGAAACGTAGATTCGTCGCTGAAAATCAAACGCTGTAAGAACCTGTCATCCTCCATCATTTGTAGCATATCACCACAAAATTGGACACGCTTCACTTTGTCATCAGGTTTGAGTGCTTGCACAAGTTGTAAACGGTAAGGTTTGTACAGCAAACGCTGTCGCAAAACTGTCCATACAGTTGGTTGGGGTGTTACAAGTTCTCTACTAGCTCTATTGGTAGACTTACACGGACTGTGAATAAAACTATCTTGAATTTGTCTCACATCACACTCAGACACACGCGGTCGGCCTGGGCTTGTTAATTTACACACACTGCCAGTTTCCTGAAATTGCTTGAACCAACGGCTAATGCTTTTTCTAGTTGGTGGTTCAATACTGAATTTTAGACGAAATGCCCGCTGCACTGCAATTGGCGACTCACTTTTTGCAAATTCAATAACGCAAATTTTGCAAATTTAAATTTATTTATACTTAAATAAATATGAATTTATTAAATTGGGTCCATCATTTATAATAACCCTGTACATGTATTTAATTATAACATACTAGCATACCCCATGCGGCTTCACACACGAAACATGTATAATAAATTTTTTTTAAATAAATGTGTAACAGAAATTGTGTAGCTGCTAGTCGACTTTATACCCTAATGTACACACGCGCGCGCGCACACACACACTTATTCCCCCGCTTATGTCACACCATCATCAAACCCCTTCATCAACTTCAACAGTAATATGTACTCATTTGTACACACACACATACATATTTATGAAAATCTTCATTAGGGCCCTCAGGGTTATCATTTTTCAAAATTTAAAATTAAAATGTTGCTGTGAATATAAATACAAATATGGTGTCAAAATTTTATGAAAATCCGTTCAGTAGTTTTGGAAATTAGCCTGCACAAAAAACACGCTTTGTCTTTATAATATTAGTGTAGATTTCAGTTTTCATCAACCTATTATTTCATTTTTACAATATTATAGCAATGAAGAAGTCAAATCAGAGCAAAATGTTTCTTCAAGTTGGTTCTCAAAGAGTATGCCACGGTACCTGGGAATACTGCCAAACATTGTCAAGGGTGCCATGCCTCAAACTCACAATTATTTCCTTTTAAACGTCTTTTACCTTCTTATCTCCTCTGGGAATGGAATCACTCGCATAACGCACGCAATGACGCAGCTTGTCATTTGAATTTTCACAGAAGTTGAGGAGGTAGAGAAGCTGATTGACATTTCTACAGACTCTGCCTCAAAATCTACGTTCAACTCAATCTTTGTTTGAGTTTTGGTGTAGCATCGAAGACGAGTATATAATGATAGCCAAGATCACAATTGCTTCGTGCTATGATTCCATTTGTAGTTCTTACCTTTGTGATTGTGGTATTTCTGCTGTAGCTGTAATAAAATCTAAATATAGAGCTAAAATTAATATTGAAAACAAAATTAGTGTTGCTATATATAAAATAACGTCAAGATACCATGAACTAACCTAAGATAACCAAGCACATTTCTCTCATTAGAACAGAAAATTTAACTCATTTAGTTTTTCAATATTTAGGGTGAGTATTCAAATGGAAATTTGTTTCTTTTGAGACATCAAAAGTTCTTATATCCATATGTCAAATCAGAGAGAATATCTAATTGAGAATATCTAATTCAGTCGAACTTCTATAACTTGAATTTTCTATATCTCGAATTGAATTTTATTCCCCTTTAACCTTCCCATGCATTGACCATGTAAAAAGTCATCTATAACTCGAATTCCACCATTTCTCTAAGTCTAACTAATTATTTCATTTCTTTTGACAAAATTTGTACATCGTTCTCAAAATAACGGTTTTGGTCTTTTGAAAAGTAATGGTACAGTGCTGTTTCTTTCATTATAAGAGGATATGGTCAACCATAAAAGGGAACAGACCTTCAAAGTCATCTGGTTGCCTTTCTATAGGCCTAACAGGCGTAAAACCAAAACAATGAATTTCTTTGAATCGACAAATCTTTGGTCGATCACAGAAAAATAGAACCATAGTTGTAGGTACAATGTACCGTATTTAGCATGTACTGCATAATTTTGGAATACTGTATACAATATGTGGGCCCTGGGAAGTGACCTGGGGAGGGCTTCGGCTCTGGCAAAGGGGAGTGATGACGCGTCACGATACACAACATCGGTATCAAAATAAGCGGTTAATCAAGAGACCGCTCTTAGCCTCTCTCACTCCAACTCCAACACTTTAACCTACAAGAGGTGCCCCTGTTACGCTGAGTAACTCGATGGAAGGTTGGGTTAAACCCCAGCGGGAAATCGGGTCAGCAAGCTGATAGGTGTTGGGGGCTGAGGAGCCAATCTTCAGTCAATTCTCACAACCTGATGGTCATGCCTCAATCTTTGACGTCTCAGGGAGTAATGATCAAAGAGGATAGGATCATGAAGTGAGAAATAGGAGTAATTCTCCAAAACAGGATTGTTAGGAATCCTTAGGAGGCAGCCCCTCCACCTAACTAGCCTTGCCGTTGGGTTAATATCCCACGCAGGGCGAAACATAAACGTATTCAAAGAGACAAAATAGAAAGAAACGGACAGGTTAAACGGAAAAAAGACTGGAAACGGGGCTTTGGACAGAGTGGAGTATAAGAAGTTTATAAGAAGTTTATAGAAGTATACAATATGTACAGTACTTAACACTGCAGCCAATAGCTAAGCTAAATGCAATGTACAGTACTGTATTACAAAATTACACATGTGCAGTAAGCCTACATATTCCGCAACTTGTAGGGAGGGTACTGTATTAACCTAATGTGGAATGTTCTGTTTTTGTTGTTTTTTTTTAATAATTGTTTTTTTTTATTTTTCCATAACTCGAAATTTCTGTAACTCGAATTATTTTCCCCATCCTTTGAGGATTTGAGTTATAGAAGTTTGACAGTATAAGTCAATGTAAACAGCAATTGTTAAATTAAAAAGTACTAATATACGTTTTTAAAATAACTCGACTGTAATTTTTTGTCTTCAATTTTTACCTCTACCAATATTTATAGTTATACTATTACATGAAAAGTAATCTAGTTAGAAAAATAATTACAATGGTTAGTTCATAATAAGGGTACCACCAGAAATTATCTGTAGATCAAGGAAGCGGTGGGTCTACAAAGTTTGAGAAACACTGCATTAAATGATTAATTCACAAATATAATTGTATGTTTTGCATCTATTATATCAAACATTCGATACAGGTATTTTTAACAACTGTATTATATTGATAATCAAAATATATTACATTCTTCAAACCACCAGTAATATGGTAAACAGTAAACACCAATTATAGCACCTACGTGCAAAAAATTTACATCGTCAGTAATTTTCTACACTATTTATAATTCAAATTTAAAAACATCCTACTTCCTAATCTACCATGGTGGAAGTAGGATGTTTTTAAATTATAAATAGTACAGAAAATGACTGAAGATGCATTTTATACACGAAAGCGCTATTGGTAAGTGTTTACTGTTTACCATATTACTAGTACTAGTGGTTTGAAGAATATAATATAATTTGATTTTGTTTATAATATTACTTTATGAGTATAGAAATAAAAATAAATAATTTTATTTCGTATAAATGTTCACTTCTATCATGTGGTCATATACTTCTTTTTTTTCTTCTTTTTTTGGGGCTCCCAAACTCCCCTACACCCCGCCGTCTCCACCCACTACTATGGCTGGTCGCAAGGATGCGAGGTGGTACAGTAGAACAGCAATAGAATATCGCCTCAGTATACCGCACCATTACAACTTAACGTAGTCATTCTTTCTTCACTAAAAAAACAGTCAGCTGCCGAGCTTAACATACACCACATAGACACAAATAACATAAAAATACATAAAATAACATAAAGATCACTCAGTATTTACAGCCTTCCTTCACAGTATCCTGTACAGTTATTCTTTAATTTCACCTTCTTTGTGAAACAGATCTACCTCTCCATTTATTTCATTGGCTGTAGCTATACATCTATTGATTGGAGCTATTTTAATTTTTGTGGCTCCAGCAAACAGCCTAAAACTTCTTAAAGCTGTGCAAGGAACCCTCAGAAAAATCTTCGAGATATCCGGAACTTCAACTCGTGAATGCAGAATGTTGTAAATGTAAAGAACTGTCATCAGCACACACATAAAGTTTTTGTTCTCTACATAAGTTTTCTCATTAGTTTATTGGCCTTCAAACTCAGTCAACTGGTAGAAAGTCGCTATTGCTTGTTAAGTAACACTAGTAGGGCAAGCAACTTTGTATGGTGACCAGCTGAGAGCCATTCCTGAACAAACTGTACTGGGGGTCCCTGTTTTCAACAATTCATGTTGAATCACATAAAAAATACAGCAATACAGCGAAAAGCAGCGATCAAATAGAGTGGTTGTCAAAAAAGTTTATTGAATGTTCTTTGTAGAAACTAAGATCAAACTGAGCAAAAACCACTTATCCTTTTAAGCGGAGCCTTCTCAATGTTAACGTTTGTACCTTTTTCTAAGCAACCCGTAAAGATAATTTCATTCTGCTTTTTTTAATAAAAATTCAGAACTTATTACCACTTCTTGTCAGATGCTTTTTAAAAATTAACATTCAAAATTTTTTACTGATTTTCCCCATAATATACAGTGCACAAAAACCTTCTTTAAATTTTTTTCTCAAAAAATTATTTAAGATAAAATAATTTTTGAAAAGATTGTAGAAATTGGTGTTAGAAAAATACCCTAAAAATTTCAAAGTGATACCTTTAGTAGAATCTGAGAAAACTGTACTTAATCCTTAAAAAATATAATTTACGGAAAATGGAAAAAGAAGTTAATCCCTTATCACTTAGGAAGGGTTATCTAGATCCTCTTCATATTGGTACAAGTCCTATAAAGTCCTTTAACCAATTGCATTTTCCTTTCTATTTTTTTTATATAATTATTTCCAAACATTTTTCACTTTTTGATATACGCTGTGAATCTAACTTCAGCATCACCTTACAAAAATTTTTGCCCAGTTCTAATCATAATTTCTTCAACACTGAGCTCTTCGCAATGCAGCCTTCAGTATGATAGTTCCAATAAAAATAAATGAATAAAAATAATTTGACTTCTCCGAATTTTAAGTTTTCACCACCATTTTAAAGCGGAGATTTCAAACTACATAGTAGACTATAAGTCCGAAAATCAATATTTTTTCATTTTTTTCATGCACTGCTTCCCTTAAATATAAACACAATAATTAGCATGGAAGTCAGCATTACTGAGTTCAGGTACCCATTATCACTACAGCTTGGAAAATGGGGCACTGAAGGGCTATTCCCATGATACTAGTTTACTAGTTTGCGCATAGGAGACAGTTTCCATGGAGTTATTTAATTAATGCCAGTGATCCAGAAGACATAGGGTAAGTGCACAGTGAACGCTGGTTGCTGGTACTGATTCACGGTGGTGAACGCTCAGAGTGGGAGCATGTAACTACACGCTTAACCTTCATTCAGTTGTCGTTATTCAACATGAGTTCCAGTAGCAGCAGTGATTATGAATTATTCCTAATGGAAAACGCTTATACAAAATTGTTATCTTTTAAAGACGATACAGTTAGTAACATTAAAACAGAACAGAAAATTGTTCGGTATAATCATCTTTTTCCGCAACTAAAAAAAGATAGACATAGGTTTTTTAAATGCATGAGAATGACTCTGGAAACGTTTAATTTTATATTGTCTAAAGTAGAACTAGTTTTCAAAAACAATGGTGCAACTTGCACAAGCAACCAATATTACCAGAAGAAAGAGTTGTGATAACTTTGAAATACGTATTTTGAACATTTTGACTACCGATATTTAATATTATAAAGCATTGTTTGGCCAGTAATAATTTTTTAAGTTATTTTTATAAACCTATCTTATTACAATTAATTAAAAAGTTGTTATTATTTATGAATACACATTATACGACGCCAAGTACAGTATTCAGATCAACTAAAGTCCCCTAGCCGTGGGAGTGAGAGAATGCATAACGCTCTCACTCGCACAAGCCAAACGCACCATTCCAATAACATTGTATAATTTTATTCATTGTTGTGAGCAAGCATTTATGCACGCAGTAAACTAACAAGCAAGATAACGACTGTAGTATGTTTTCAGACATCAGATAAAATGGTTTATAACGAACGGTAAAGACCTTAGGGCGCATGCGTAGTTATGCCACATATCTCCCTCTCACTCGCTCGGCTATGGGACATCAATTCATCTGATATCTGTACACTTAGCAACCTGCTAGCAAGCAGCAGGCAGGTTTCAGTGATAACAATAAAGCTATTAAATAGCTGTAACAAAGCATAACAAAAAGCAACAAAATGCATAATGATGGTAGATGCACTAAATCATGAATAATACTTTAACAATACTCTAGTCCTACATCTAGAAAAACAAATTTTGTCATATTGCAAAACTGTTACATTTAAATGTTTCAACTTATTGGTACCAGCTGTAAATAACACAACTTTCTTAATTAGGGAATTGAGTTGATTTACTAGATAATATAAAAAATTTTAGAAATGAAGTAGAGACACAAATTAATTATACAGCGAACGGCTTTTACCTCACCGATACGCTACGTAAGGTTATGTCAGCCTTACGTAGCGTATCGGTGAGGTAAAAGCCATTCGCTGTATAATTAATTAATTATACATTAATTAATTTTTTTTAGCTGGTCGCATTGGCGAAGTTGGTAACGTGCTCGCCTCTCATCATGCGGTCTTGGGTTCGAATCCCATTCAGGCACGGCATTTTTTCATACGTTACAAAAATCATTTTTCATCATTCACCGTCTGCATTAGCAGTAATTGCAGAACAGTCGGACGTTAAACAAAAAAAAAATAAAAACAACAAACAGCAGGTAGGTTTATGCAAAACAAACCAGTGAGCTGATATGTGCAGATGACCAGCGCGCAGCTTTCTCTACCAGCGTTTGCTGTGAGACGTCTGATTAAAATATAATGGCCTATTCCTATTAGCAGGCTCCCACTTGTAAGCGACCTGCAACCAGCGTTTCCTGTGCGCTTACCCATACGTGAGTAGCGCTTTGTATTGATATACAAAGTACAGCTTATTAGCAACTAGCAACGTTTCCAAATGTTCACCCCGAGCTAGTTTACTAACACTATATAAATCAAACATGTTCAAAGTAATTAGCATGCTAGTGAATACTGAAGCTTTAACTAAACCAGCTGCGAGTTGTTGGTTCCCATTACACTATTTTGGTAGCTGCAATACTAGCACTGTGAGAATAGACCTTGAGATAGAATGAGTTAATTTAGGCATGTTCTCCTTATGCTATTAAAAATAAAATTTATTTATTCCACTTTAAATAATTCAAAATTATATCTTATTTATTAAGAATAAAAAAACCACTATCTCAAGTAAACAGTGGTTATATAAAAAAAAAACAACAAAATACGAGGTATGGCTATTAAATAACGAGACTGACATTGTAAAAAAAATTATTTTAATTTTATACATAATCACTTATTGTCACCTTCAATATACACTCCTTCTCTATCCCTACAACACTCCATGTGAATTTTCCATTGTTGGAATCAGTGCTGGAAGTCATCTTCTGTCAGCTCCTTCAGGACACGTGCCACTTTGTCTTTTACAGCTTCCACAGACTCAAATCTTGTCCCTTTTAATGCAGATTTCACCTTAGGGTACAGGTAGAAGTCACATAGTGCAAGATCTGGTGAATAAGGTGAATGTTCTAACACTGAGATGCTGTACTTGGCTAGGAACCTCTTGAGAGATAACATGGAATGAACTGGCGCATTGTCTTGGTGGAG
This sequence comes from Catonia carolina, assembly GCA_035578175.1. NCBI lineage: Eukaryota > Metazoa > Arthropoda > Insecta > Hemiptera > Achilidae > Catonia > Catonia carolina. The sequence continues at coordinate 9,269,045 of JAQMRL010000005.1, read as the reverse complement.
AACCCATGATTTGTCCTTCCACATTTTGGGGTGTTTTTTCCTTACTCTTTGATGTAGTTTAGAAAGTACCTTCACTGGGTTCCTGAAGGTCAAACAATTAATTAATATTACTACCTTGAGGTACTTTCTAAACTATGTCAAAGAGTAAGGAAAAAACACCCTGAAATGTGGAAGGACAAATCATGGGCTCTCCACCAAGACAATGCGCCAGCTCATTCCACGTTATCTCTCAAGAGGTTCCTAGCCAAGTACAGCATCTCAAGGTTAGAACATCCACCTTATTCACCAGATCTTGCACCATGTGACTTCTACCTGTTCCCTAAGGTGAAATCTGCATTAAAAGGGACAAGATTTGAGTCTGTGGAAGCTGTAAAAGAGAAAGCGGCACGTGTCCTGAAGGAGCTGACAAAAGATGACTTCCAGCACTGTTTCCAACAATGGAAATTTGCATGGAGCATTGTAGGGATAGAGAAGGAGTGTATACTGAAGGTGACAATAAGTGACTATGTATAAAATAAAAATAAATTTTTTTACAACATCAGTCTCGTTGTTTAATAGCCACACCTCGACATAAGAAAACGTTACAATGAATTACAAATCAATGTCATCATCCACTATAGTTCAGCCGCTCTAAGTTTGCTCCTACTGTCAACAAACCAAAACCAGCTACTACAGGGTGCACACTAGAATCCGTGACTTTATCGATGTCATATTCCTATTAAGATTACTATTTTTTAAATTATAAGTACTTAAAGTACTAAAAACATCAGTCGTGATATGATGTAGGCCTAACAATTTCATTTATAAAAATACTTTTAAAAGTATTTTGTTGTTACTTTTTAATCAGCGTGTACACATTTTAATATAATGCGCATGCTCAGTGACGTCATTATTTGTTTACATTAGGCGCAAACTTAGAGAGGCTGGACTGTACAAATGACAATCCAAATTGTAGCGGTAGCTACAGCGCATGTTAATTGTATTATTTTTACACTACACATTCGGCCTTCAGGCAGCCCAGTCAGTCAGCTGGTAGTAAGTCGCTATTATTTGTTAAGTAACACCGGTTGGGCAAGCGACTTTGTATGGTGACCAGCTGACAGCCATCCATGAACAAACTCTACTGGGGGTCCCTGTTCAAACTCATGCCTTATTCACGTCAAAAAATACAGCAAAAGCAGCGATCAAATTGGGTAGTTGTCAAAAATGTACAGTTCCCGATAACAAATAAAAGCTAAAAAAAAAACTACCCATTAACAAAGCCATTAGTCTTCAGATCAGATATTTACCTGTACATGACTAACACTAAAATCAGTTATTATTGTTATTTTATTTACCAAAATCAGTAAATAAAAAACAAGCTGAATAGCAAGCACTGCGGGCCCGGTAAAATACCAACAATTCTTACAAGTGAATCAACATCAGTTATGTCATTGAGCCAATCTTTATTTAACCTTTCTTGAAAATATTAACAAGTTTAAGCTATTTTTAATTTCAATAGAAACAGATAAAAACACTTCAGACCTAAATAAACAAAAAATTTAGTAAAAAAGGATTTATTAACTTTCGGTTTTACAAATAGTAGTTGGCTTGAACCTTTAGTTGTGTGAAATAAGTTTTCAGTACATCTGTTGCCACTTTTTTACTTTCTCTTGCCTATATGAATATATAGAAGGAAAGTATTATTTTCATGTTGATTTTTTATAAAACAATTTTAAAACTTTAAAAACAAATAAGTTTTAATGGGCAAGATACGTAATTTTTTAAAATCATTAACAGTATTGTCTCTCTGATGTTTAAATAATAATATTTTAATGAAGTACTTTTGAGTTACAAACAATTTATTTATTAGTTTATCATGAGTACCCCCCCCCCAAATTCAATAGCATACTGAATACGAGATTGAACCAAATAAAAATAAAAAGATCTAATTAGATTATTACTAGCTGCCAGTTGACTAGCAGCCATCAAAATAGTGTAATGGAAATGAACAACTAGCAGCTATACTATTTTTCAAAGCTGATGAGCTCTGAAAGTATGCATTGCCTCTACCCACTTCATAACTGGTCAATGAATGACCAATATTTGCTCTTGTAGCTCTGTTATATATTTTGTCCACCATTTTTTTTTTTTTGGTCTTTCAATAACAATTATGACCTATGAACATAGAACCAGTTGATTATACTATAAAGTACGGCATGTTAACGCTCTCTATAATCAATGTACTCAGTACGAGATGCAAGACACGAATGGATTACTGCGGCTCTTATATGCATGTACGCATATTGTTTGTCAAGTTGATAAATTTGTACAATCTGACTGATTGGTCTAAACGTGTGGAACAGCAGAGCTCATCAACCGTGAAAAGCATTATACAAGGGTGTTAACATATGATTTGATTTAAGTCATGGGTTTTTCAAGTTGTTATTGTTGTGTATTCTGAGTTTTGTTTTTGTTTACATGTAGAGTTAAAAGAATAAAGAATACTACTTCTATTTCTTATTTGATATGTAATTTATTTCCAAAACTACAAAGGGTTATCCAGAAAATAACCTCTGTTTTGAAATAAAAAGTAAACGAGTGAAGATACAAAAACTTTATTATATATGTGTACATATTAAAACTACAGTTTTTCTCTATTTTTCAACATAGTCGCCAAACAGATTCAAGCACTTGTCGTACCTTGGAACAGTCTTTGAAATACCCTCTGCATAAAAATCTGCTGCCTGTGAATGTAGCCAACCATTCATAGCGTTTTGAAGCTCTTCATCATTGGCGAACCGCTGAGATGCAAGCCACCCCGCTTCATGTTTGGGAACAGGTGAAAGTCACTAGGAGCCAAGTCCGGGCTGTATGGGGATGATCGAAAACGTCCCATTTAAACTTGGCCAAAAGTTCATTTGTTTTCTCACTCTCATACAGCTCGAAGAACAAATGAACTTCATCCCTCATTCATGATCATCCCCCATACAGCCCGGACTTGGCTCCTAGTGACTTTCACCTGTTCCGGAACATGAAGCGGTGGTTTGCATCTCAGCGGTTCGCCCATGACGAAAAGCTTCAAAACGCTGTCAATGGTTGGCTACATTCACAGGCAGCAGATTTTTATGCAGAGGGTATTTCAAAGACTGTTCCAAGGTACGACAAGTGCTTGAATCTGTTGGGCGACTATGTCGAAAAATAGAGAAAAACTGTAGTTTTAATATGTGTAAAACAAAGTTTTTGTATCTTCACTCGTTTACTTTTTATTTCAAAACGGAGGTTATTTTCTGGATAACCCTTGTAGTTTGCATTAAGCGCTATTATTCATCAAATGAATTTGAACATGTTTGATTTTACTAGTACAGGAGAAAAGGTCAATGTGATTAACTATCGCTAGTAAACTAGCTCGGTGTGAACGTTTGGAAACAATAGTTGTTAGTAATCTGTACTTTGTAAAGCAATACACATCACAACAAAGCAACACAGATTACTGGCGTTAGTTAACTAGCCCCGTGAGAATAGTCACCAGTCCTATGCGCTAGTAGGTACTGCTGGTAGTGGAGACCGGGGGAATCGCGCCACGCTGGGTAATTCCGTCACCCCATGTATAACTCAAGCCTTGAGTTGGATAATCCTGGGATAGGTGCTGGAACCTAGCAGACAACGCCATAAGCGCCATCTGTTGTGTCCATAGTTGAGTGAGAACTAACTTAGTGTGTAGAACAATTTTAGTTTTTATTGAAAATTTCATCTAATTTTTCACTTTCAAACTATTGAGATATGTAAAAATTGCGTTGATAATAGAATTGTATGATTATTATACGAGGGTTATCCAGTAAATAACCTCCGTTTTGAAATAAAAAGTAAACGAGTGAAGATACAAAAACTTTACTATATACATATTAAAACTACAGTTTATCTCTATTTTTGACATAGTCGCCAAACAGATTCAAGCACTTGTCGTACCTTGTAACAGTCTTTGAAATACCCTCTTCATAAAAATCTGCCGCCTGTGAATGTAGCCAACCATTCACGGCGTTTTGAAGCTCTTCGCCATTGGCGAACCGCTGAGATGCAAGCCACCGCTTCATGTTCAGGAACAGGTGAAAGTCACTAGGAGCCAAGTCTGGGCTGTATGGGGGATGATCGAAAACGTCCCATTTAAACTTGGCCAAAAGTTCATTAGTTTTCTCGCCCTCATACAGCTCAAAGAACAAATGAACTTTTGGCCAAGTTTAAATGGGACGTTTTCGATCATCCCCCATACAGCCCGGACTTGGCTCCTAGTGACTTTCACCTGTTCCCAAACATGAAGCGGTGGCTTGCATCTCAGTGGTTCGCCAATGATGAAGAGCTTCAAAACGCCGTGAATGGTTGGCTACATTCACAGGCGGCAGATTTTTATGCAGAGGGTATTTCAAAGACTGTTCCAAGGTACGACAAGTGCTTGAATCTGTTTGGCGACTGTGTCGAAAAATAGAGAATAACTGTATTTTTAATATGTATATAATAAAGTTTTTGTATCTTCACTCGTTTACTTTTTATTTCAAAACAGAGGTTATTTTCTGGATAACCCTCGCATATGTATAGTGTATTTATTTAGCCACATCTTAACGTAGTTAGATCTGTTTTTCCTGATTCCTATCCGGTGTGGGTTACCTATGTTTGCCATGTTGTCAAGTCGGGGTAATGACGCCACCTTAAGACGGGGTTATGCTGCCATCCTGGAAAGGTGGTGGCTTAACCTGAAGTCATAGTCCCATTATCTTACTGTGATTTCCATATAATTTCAATTCCCTCAAGTATGAAAGCAGACCACAGAGAAGGTGAAATAGACTCAAAAAGAGCTTCAGGCTGCTATGCAACAGGTCGCTGAAGGAAAATCTATTAAAAGTGTCGCCATGTTATTTTAAATTTCTAGGACTTTGAGATATATTGAAGAACAACAACAACACATTCAAAGTTCAAAGAAGATGCCTTTGCACCATATGAAGCTGTACAGCCTTTGATTATTGATAACCAAGTTGATGAAGAGGTCAATCGTTCCAACACTGTCACTGTATCTGCAGATTTCAATCTTAGCTTTAATCAAACAATCTTAATCTAAAGCACATGAAGGAAAATTTGAAGCGTAAAGGTCACTCAGCTATTTTTACTTCCACTTATATGAAATCGATTCTTGAAGAAAGTGAATTTAAAAAAAGGGTAAAAATTGTGAAGAAAGATTTTGCTGCCTATGAGGGCTTAAGATTAAACTTTAACCTTTTTCTTGTTAAGTAATTCTTGAAAACATTAAGTTTATTAAAATGTAATACCCTTATTCAGTAAGTTTTCCTAAAACGTTTTGTTTCATTTCATTTCCCACTAATTCATTAGTTTTATTGGAGGTGGCGACATTACCCCAAGTGAATCGCGGAATTACCCCGGTACCTGGGGAAATCCCGCCACTGTGCAGATAAATAACAAAAAATACATTTAATGCACTTAGAGTTGCAGAAAAAGCAATCAAAAATTTAGTAAAATACCAAACATCTATAGAATTTAATTAAATTATAAACAATTTAACATGAATAATAAAATATTTTCCCTTAAGGTGGCGTGATTCCCCCGGTCTCCCCTAAACTAACATCGTGGGAATAGGGCTTTAGTGAGCAAGGGAGTAAAGCAGACATTACGAATACAATTTTAATATTATAAAAAATATTACCTACACTTACTTTTTGTTGTTATAAGAGTGTTCACTTCCATTTGTATTGTCAGTTCCCCAGTGATAGTGTAGCTGTGAAAATGCGTAAGTTGCCAACAAAGGTCCGCCTGTTATTCTTGGTCGATGTCTTACCCAACTCGCACTAACAATAACTAAAATAACAATAATAATAATAATTAGGACAATATCACTTACATTCATTTAAATAACTTGTTAATGAAATAATTGTTAATATTTATTACAAATAAATACATTTATGTTGTTACACAATAATCTGGTGTGAAACACTTACACGACTTTCTCTTGCCAATGTAAGTAATGAACAATATAACCTACAGTCCAGCCTTTCTTAGTTTGCTCCTAATGTAAACAAGTAATGACGTCACTGAGCATGCGCATTATATAAAAATGAGTACATGCTGAATAAAAAGTAACAACAACATACTTTCAAAAGTATTTAAATACAAAATACATTTAAAAGTATTTTTATAAATGAAATAGTTAGGGTTAGATCATATCAAGACTGATGTTTTAAGTACTTGAAGTACTTATAATTTAAAAGATAGTTAACTTAATAGGAATACGACATCCATGAAGTAGTGGACTCTAGCGCGCACCCTGTAGTAGCTGGCTTTAGTTTGTTGACAGTAGGAGCAAACTAAGGACGGCTGAACTGTATGTTTTCAATCATGAGTAAACAATGCAATATGAAAAAGAAAAACCTAATTTTATACTCATGAGTGGATGAGACAAAATAAAAATCAATCTGTAGAATTAAAAAATACGAAAAATCATTAATTGACGCTTTCTCTTGCCAATGTATGCAATGAACAATATACCGGTAACCTATGTTTTCAATCATGAGTTAACAATGCAATATTGCTATATAGATCGACTCTATACTCTAACGTATACACAGACACACACACACACACACACAAAATGTTTTGATAAATTGCCCCATGTACATCTCTTGCCAGTTTTTATATGTATGTAAAATATTATTGTCTTCAACAATAGTACACACACACACACACACACACACATACACACACACACACACACACACACACACACAAACACACACACACACACACACGCACGCGCGCGCACGCGCGCGCACTCACCCACACACACACACACACACACACACACGCACGCACGCACGCACACACACACACAAAACAATGTTTTAATAATTTTGCCCACGTACGTCTCATCATCAAACGCCTTCATCTATTTCAACAGCAATACGTACTCACATATTCACACACACACACACATACATATTTATAAAAATCGTCATTAGGGCCCTTAAGGTTATCATTTTTCAAAATTTCAAAATAAAATGTTGCAGTGAATATAAATACAAAATCCTGTCAAAATTTCATAAAAATCTGTTCAGTAGTATTGGAAATTAGCCTGCATAAAAAACATGTTTTGTCTTTATACGAGGTGTGGCTATTAAATAAAGAGACTGGCGTTGTAAAAAATGTTATTTTAATTTTATACATAATCACTAATTGTCACCTACAATAAACACTCCTTCTCAATCCCTACAATGCTCCGTGTGAATTTTCCATAGTTGGAAACAGTACTGGAAGTCATCTTCTGTCACCTCCTTCAGGACACGTGCCGCTTTCTCTTTTACAGGTTCCACAGACTCAAATCTTATCCCTTTTAATACAGATTTCACCTTAGGGAACAGGTAGAAGTCACATGGTGCAAAATCTGGTGAATAAGGTGGATGTTCTAACACTGAGATGCTGTACTTGGCTAGGAACCTCTTGACAGATAATGCGGAATGAGCTGGCACATTGTCTTGGTGGAGAACCCATGATTTGTCCTTCCACATTTCGGGGCGTTTTATCCTTACTCTTTGACATAGTTTATAAAGTACCTCAAGGTAGTAATATTGATTAATTGTTTGACCTTCAGGAACCCAGTGAAGGTACACAATCCCATGGATATTAAAAAAAAACAATCATCATTACTTTAAATTTTGACTTGCTCATTCGAGCTTTTTTGGCTCTCTGTGAAGTTCGACTCTTCCAGTGCATGGATTGGTGCTTCGTTTCTGGATCATAAGTAAAAAACAACGTTTCATCACGTTATTATCTTCTACCTGTTCCCTAAGGTGAAATCTGCATTAAAAGGGGCAAGATTTGAGTCTGTGGAAGCTGTAAAAGAGAAAGCGGCATGTGTCCTGAAGGAGCTGACAGAAGATGATTTCCAGCACCGTTTCCAACAATGAAAAATTCGCATGGAGCATTGTAGGGATAGAGAAGGAGTGTATATTGAAGGTGACAATAAGTGATTATGTATAAAATTAAAATAAAATGTTTTACGTCAGTCTCGTTTTTTAATAGCCACACCTCGTGTACTCCAACACACACACACACACACACACACAAAACGATGTTTTGATAATTTTCCCAATGTTTGTCTCATCATCAAATGCCTTCCTCTACTTCAACAGGAATACTTACTCACTTGTTTACTCACACATACATATTTATGAAAATCTTCATTAGGGCCCTTAGAGTTATAATTTTTCAAAATTTAAAAATAAAACATTGTTGTGAATATAAATACAAATATGCTGTCAAAATTTCATGAAAATCTATCTGTTCAGTAGTTTTGGAAATTAGCCTGAACAAAATAAAACATGTTTTGTCTTTATAATATTAGTATAAATTCACATATAGATGAACTGTACACATGGCTGTTTGAACTGAGAACAGGCAATGACAAAAGGCATGATGTTTGTTCCATCAAGCCAGCTTTTGGTTTCAGTTCAAACGTTCAGTTTTGATGTTTACACATCAGTTTTAACAGATATATCATCTGAAACAGAATCTGATATGAGAACTGAAGAGACCGTGTAAAACGGGCCTTACAAAGAATTTTGTTTGCACCAGTGGTACTAAACATGGATTGATTTGATCTTTTTTTTTATAAGAAAGAAGTAAAGATATTTACCAGTCTGACCAGTGTTGGCAACTTTCATGGATATTGGTTCAGAATCCATATTTATCCATTTCAGCTCAGGTAACTCTATTTTAGCCATTTCTTCCAATTTTAAATTAATTGGAGAAAAAAATGAATGATCGTTTATTGTAATTTGTTTGGGGATATCTTGAATAAATTTTGGACTGACTCTTTTTATTTCACCTGGAAAAATCAATAATATATTACAAGAAAGTTGAAATTACATGTACAAAAATAACTCAAAAGACAAAGTTATTGATATCAGACAAATGTTTAACAAGAAATCGTGGCCAAATCAGAGTAATGCTAACAGTTTAAATACCTAGGAGAAAAAAATAACGATTTCTAATGGCTCGCATCATAAAATGTACATCCATAACAGGAAGGTGAAGTGTTAAATTATTTACACTCGATATGCTAGTTCTAGGGCTACAAAAATAGTTCGGTTTGTTATCACATTGTCAGCCAATTAAATGACAAGCATTTAAGAACAGAAGAGGTAGAGGTGTAAAAGACACTGGTCACAGTTATCTTCTCTAAGAGTAATGAATTTCATTATACAGCAAGACCTTATGGTGAATGAAGTGAATGTGTCATTTTTTTTGTCATCAGTCTCTCGACTGGTTTGATGTAGTTCTCCAAGCTGTTCTATCTCGCGCAAGTTGTTTCATATCTACATACCTGTAACACCCTACATCTTTTGTAATTTGCTTTATATACTCTAATCTTTGCCTCCCCCTACAATTTACTCCCTCAATATTACCCTCCATTATTGATAGCCCAATACCTGGATGTCTTAAGATATGCCCCACTAGCCTATCCCTTCTTCTGGTAAGATGCTTCCATATATTTCTTTTTTCATCCACTCGCCTTAGAACCTCTAAATTACTTATTTTGTCCCCCCACCTAATCTTTAACATTTTCCTGTAACACCACATTTCAAAAGCTTCTATCCTCTTCTTTTCTATAGCCCCTATCACCCACGTTTCACTCCCGTATAATGCTTCACTCCAAACATAATGTTTTAAGAAATTTTTCCTAATCTGTAAATCAATGTTTGTAGTCAGTAAGCTGTTTTTCATTTCAAAGGCTTTCCTAGCTTGAGCAATTCTACTTTAGATATCACTTGTGCTTCTACCATGCTTTGTTATTTTACTCCCTAGATAGCAGAATTCCCCAACTTCCTGTATGTTTTCGTTGTCTACTTTTAAATTTCCCAACTCTTCTAAACCACTCTTGGTGCTGCACAACACTTTTGTTTTGTTCTTATTAATTTTCATGAAGTAATCCTTTCTCAAGATCTCATCCATTCCATTTAAGACATCCTTAGTTCTTTCTTTGTCTCTGCTAATACTACTATATCATCGGCGTCATTTATAAGGTGAAAAGTAGATGCTTTTTGGAGGGCCAGGCATGCTGATAAGCACACTTTTTTACTCAGAGAGGAAGGCAATTGCAAACCACCTCACTCCTCATTTTACTTAGTAAAGCCTCTAGAGGTTCAAACCAACTTTTCGGCTGATGACCTTAACAACAACATAAAATCTGGTGTGAAACACTCACACAACTTTCTCTTGCCAGTGCAAATAATTAACAATAAACCAAACATTAGTAATAAAACATTACAAATTAAAAAAAAACTAACCTCAAAAACCATAAACTAATTTTAATCATGAGTGACATAAAACATTTTAATAATTTACCCCACACACGTCTCTCATCATCATCAAATCCCTTCATCTAAATCAACAGCAATACCGGACCTACTCACATGTACACACATACACACACATATTTATGAAAATCTTCATCAGGGCCCTTAGGGTTATCATTTTTGAAAATTTAAAAAGAAAATGTTGCTGTGAATATAAATACAAACAGGCTGTCAAAATTTCATGAAAACCCGTTGAGTAGTTTTGGAAATTAGCCTGCACAAAAAAACACGCTTTGTCTTTATAATATTAGTGTATTTTTTAAATTTTTTTTTGGGTTTTATGTCTGACTATTCTGCAATTTCTGCTAATGCAGACGGAATATAGTATAGATAATAAAAAATAATAATATAATTAGGATAAAAGATTCTAATTGTTTTGATAGAAAAATCTATAGAAAAAAAATTGATGAGTTGAATGTTTTAAAAACACATCAAATGATTAAAAGAAAAGTCTGCTTTTAAGAAAATTAAAAAGAAAATCTCTGATAGAGCAAAAAACATGCAAAGACAGAAAATATCCGGAATGTTAGTTTCAAGAAAAATGAAAATTGTAATTGCTTTGATAGAAAAATCCATAGAAAAAAAATTGAGTTGAATGTTTTAAAAACACATCAAATGATTAAAAGAAAATTCAGCTCTGAAAAAAATTAAAAAGAAAATCTCAGATAGAGCAAAAAAGATGGAAAGATAGAAAATATCCGGAATGTTAGTTTCAAGAAAAATGAAAGTGTTTTCAACTAAGTAATCATGATTTACCTGATTTGGAATACACACAAAAGAAAAGTAAAAATTATTTCACACAATAAACACCAAAGTAAATGACATAATGAACTAAGAATCAAAACAGAACCAAAAGACATTAGTAATAAAGTATTGTACTTGTATAGATATATTATACAGTTGTATAAATGTGTCCATGTGCTTGTGTGAGAGAGGTAATCATACTGACAATACTGTGGCTGACTCCATCAACACTAGAGCTTTCAATGATACGACGAATACTCAAGAACTCAAAACAGGATATTATTTTCTGAACTGCTTTATAACAAAAAAACCTTACCAGACATGGTTAAATTCACATCATAAACAAATGGAGAATTATTTACAGTACTGGTTCTTCTAAGTACATTACATTCAATATACAGTACTGACTTAAAGTCAGATATATATTTACATAATTCATACTGCCAGTAAAATTGTAAAATACAACAAAAATTTCACAACAAATTAATTCAAAAATTGTATTGATAAATAAATTACAATTAATTGTTTAATTTATAACAAAATCATCTGTCACCCTCCAGCTGATGAAATAAATATTCTTTTATTATTATTTATACAAGATAAAACATTGTATGTGAAAATATTTCTTCATAATTTATTTATTAGAATACTTTTAATTTTTGAGTTTGTGAAATATTATTCTTGGTTTAAAAGTTCTGCATGTTTATTCATTTATCAATTAATGTTCAAGTTCATCTTAGTTTTATTTTTAATTAATATGATACATAACATAACCTAAGTTTTTGGTGAGTGTGTTTTTCTGAAATTATTTAACAAAACTAATTGGAGCCGGCCGCATTGGCGTAGTTGGTAACGTGCTCGCCTCTCAACATACGGTCCTGGATTCAAAACCCACTCAGGCACGGCATATTTTCATACGTTACAAAAATCATTTCATCTTCATTATGCACAGTTACACCCCAACGTCATCGCTAATGACCTTGCAGTTGATATGTCGTTTAATAAAAAATAAAAAAAAACTAATTGGAAAGCTATAGATTTACCTATTTTATAAAGCCTAAAGGACTTTTCTTTTGTTTAACATCCGACTGTTCTGCAATAACTGCTAAAGCAGGCGGTGAAGGATGAAATGATTTTTGTAACGTATGAAAATATGCCGTACCTGAATGGGATTCAAACCCAAGACTGCATGATGACAGGCGAGCACGTTACCAACTACGCCAATGCGGCCGGCAAAAAGCCTAAAGGACTACTAGTGTGAAAGTTGCATATTTTACCTTTTTTACTTTTTTCTGGCCTTATATGAATTTATAGGAAAGGAAAGTATTGTTTTCAGGTAGATTTATCAAAATCGAATTTCATGAGAAATACAAGTTTTCAGACCCCCTGGACCAAAAAAAAAACATGTTTTTAGTGATTGGTCTGTGTGTACCACAAGGGGACTGGTCACAAACATTTTAATCAAAATCAGTCAACCGGAACTAATAATTTATTCATGCGATTTTATCAAAAACGGCTCCTATAATTTAAAAAAAATCTGGTGTGAAACACTCACAACTTTCTCTTGCCAATGCAAATAATGACCAAAATAACCTAACATTAGTAATAAAACATTAGAAGTATACAAAAAACTAACCTCAAAACACAACCTTATTTTAATCATGAGTGAAAGACGCAAAATGAAAATCGACCTCAGTTTGGCTTAAAAATACAGAAAATCGCTCTTTCACGCTAAACTAGGCACTGTACAAAAAAAATGCTTACATAAAAGTTGTAGATCTTTTAATTTTCTATAAATTTTATTATATACACTTTTATCGTAAAATGCATACAAATGCTAAATTCTTAAAAAAATCGATTTTTCACATGTTTTCGTTAGAAAAAAAAAGAAAATCGCTAATTACCGCTAAACTAAGCGTTATACAAAAAAATGTTAGAAATAAAAGTTGTAGGATTTAAAATTCTGTACATCTTTTATTACATAAATTTTTGCGCTAAAATGCATATTAAAGCCGTAATCTTAAAAAAACAATTTATTTACGTGAAAACAGCCTCACCAAGAATTTCAGCAAATATGGCGCCTACCCTATCTTGTAGAGCATAAAAAATTCAGTAAACCAAGCGATTTAAAAAAAAATTGTAGGACCAGTTTTTGAGGAAATTGCAAAAAAGTGAAAAATTACACGAATAAACTACTACTTCCGATTGACCGATTTTGACGAAAATGTTCGTGTCGGGTCCGGTAGTGGTATGTAACTTAAGTTTGAAGTTTCAAATTCATACGATGTTCCATTCTTGAGATATTTTGTATACACACACACACACAGACCAATCGCTAAAAACATGTTTTTTGGGTTAGGGGGTCTGAAAATGTGTAGATCCGGTGAAAACTCGATTTCGAAAAATCGACATGAAAACAATACTTTCCTTCCTATATATTCATATTGGCAAGAGAAAGTAAAAACAAAAATAACATGCTTTAATGCGCAAAAGCATATATAATTAAAGTTGTAAGAAATTTAAAATGGTACAACTTATAAATCCAAAATTTTTTTCTAAAACGCTTAGTTCAGTGTTAAACAGCGACTTTCTGTATTTTGTTCATCAAAATCTGTAAAAATAATGTAGAATTTAAAAATACAGAAAATCCCTAATTGACGCTAAACTAAGCTCTGTAAAAGTACTTTATATAATAATTGTTTGCCCAGAACAGGCAGATGGAGTGTTAATTGCACTCAATCTGCTAATTCCAGGGCTACAAAAATTATTTTTGTTTCTTAACCCTTTTTTTTTTTTTTTTTTTTTTTTTGGTTTAACGTCCGACTGTTATGCAATTACTGCTAATGCAGACGGTGAAGGGTGAAATGATTTTTTGTAACGTATGAAAATATGCCATGCCTGAGTGGGATTCGAACCCAGAACCGCATGATGAGAGGCGAGCACGTTACCAACTGCGCCAATGCGGCCGGCAACCCTTAACTGCATGATTTTTTATATTTGAACGAGAAAAATATATATAATAGGACTACAGTACTTATTAGTGGAAAAATAGTGAAAAAATTTTTTGGTTACAGGTTTTGGCGATTTTTTACTTTTTTTCGGTTGTACCATATGTGGCACAACATGCAGTGAAATGAAATTTTAGGGTTTTCTTGTTGTGACGTATTTGTTACAACATGTAGTTGTACGTTCGTAACTCCATTAATAGTTAATAAAAGGAAATTACTTAAAAAAATAAAAACGTAGGAATGAACTGGTTTTATATAAAAACAGTTATTATAACACAAAAAATGTAAGAACTCAACATGAAGGAACTTAGAATACTACAATAATTAACCTAAAAAAACTGATTATCCATAAAATTGAACTTACAATACTATAAAAATGAAAACTCAGTTTATTGAACTGCAGAATACAAAATAAAATTAAAAATTAATATTTAATTCAATAAAATTCCTTGCCAACGAAACCGAAATCATAAAATCAGCTAGTACAACTCCAAAAATAAATTACAAAAGACCCGTAGAGTTTTATTACCATACTTAAGCACATTAGCTCAATAATCTTATTTTATTATTACTGCTATTTCTTTTACGGCTCAGTATATTTAGCAAAATTTATGATTTTGAAATATTTTGGCGTTTAGTAAGCAAATATTTTGTAAGCAGGTGATAGGGACTGTAGAAAGGAAGAGGATAGAAGCTTTAGAAATGTGGTGTTATAGGAAAATGTTAAAGATTAGATGGGTGGACAAAATAAGTAATTTAGAGGTTTTTAGGCGAGAGGATGAAAAAAGAAGTATATGGAAGCATCTTACCAGAAGAAGTGATAGGCTAGTGGGGCATATATTAAGACATCCAGGTAATGGTCTACGAATAATGGAGGGCAATATTAAGGGAGTGAAAATTATAGGGGGAGGCAAAAGTTAGAATATTTAAAGAAAATTACAAAAGATGTAGGGTGTTACAGGTATGTAGATATGAAACGACTTGCGCAAGATAAAACAGCTTGGAAAACTGAATCAAACCAGTCGAGAGACAGATGACAGAAAAAACAAAAATATTAAAATATTTTTAATCACATATTTAGATCGTGAAACTCTAGTAATAATATAACCACATGTATTGGGCTCATATGGTTATGTATTTTTCAAGCTACGAATGCATGAAGTTCCACATATGGAACATTTAAACAAACTACTATTAGATAAATTTAAACTAACAATTTTTGATATATCTATACTGTTAAAGTAACTACATATCTTAGACATTGAGAAAATAATTTTTCCAGCAGCTCTTGATGCATTTAAGCAACGTTTTCTTCAACTTAAAACTTTCATAAAACAACAATAAACAGAAACATAACCTCCAACCGAGTAACATCACTGATCTGACTTGTAAAGCACTCCACTGGCTTAAATGTGAACTCATACAGTAGATATATTGTATAAGCAGTAAACATATGTTTTAAAACATGTGATTCTTTTATCATTTAAGAGAAAAATAATACAAAAGTGGTTGTACCACATATGGGACAGTATGCAGTGAAGGGTTAAGGCATGGTAAACCAATTTTAAGACTGAAGCATTTAAGAACAGAAGAGATAAAGGTGTAAAAGACACTAATATGCTTTTCATGGTTTTGATGAGCTCTGCTGTTCCACAAGTTTAGACCAATCAGAACGTTTGCCAGCATTGTCAGATTGTACCTGACAAAAATTACACGCGCATGCATATAAGAGCAACAATAGTTCACTCTTGTCTTTCATCTCGTTTTGAACACATCGATTATAGAGCGCGTTATCATGCAATACTTAATAATATAACCAGCTGATTGTATGTTTGTAGGTTATAATTATTAATGAAAGACCAAAAAAATGGCTGACGAAATATTTAACAGAGCTACAAGAGCAAGTATTGGCAACGTTGCCGGCAAGTCATTGGCTAGCTATAAAGTGGGTGGTGGGGGGCAATGCATACGTTTAAAGCTCCTCAGCCTTGAAAAATAGTAGTCACAGTTATCTCCTCTGAAAGTAATCAATTTCACTATACAGCCAGACCCTGGGGTGAATGAAGTGAAGGTGTCATTTGCAAGGTGGAAAGTAGATGCTTTTCAGAGAGTCTGGCATGCTGATAAATATACTTTTCCACTCATTGAGGAAGGCAATGGTAAACCACCTCACTCCTTGATTTACTTAGTAAAGCCTCTAGAGGTTCAAACCAGCCTTTTTGGCTAATGACCTAAACAATACACTTTTGTTGTAAAATGCATTTTAAGGCTGCAATCTTAAAACCCATTTCTTACCAATTTCAAAGAAAAAAATACAGAAAATCATTAACCGAGACAAAACTAATCGCTGTAGAAAAAGTACTTAAAAAAATCTGGTGTGAAACACTCACACAACTTTCTCTTGCCAATGCAAATAATGACCAAAATAACCTTTAGTAATAAAACATTAGAAATAATATACAAAAAACTAACCTCAAAACACATAACCTTATTTTAATCGTATATGAAAGACGCAAAATGAAAATCAACCTCAAATCAGTTTGGCTTAAAAATACGGAAAATCGCTCTTTCACGCTAAACTAGGCACTGTACAAAAAATGCTATAAATAAAAGTTATAGATCTCTTAATTTCCTATAACTTTTATTATATACACTTTTGTAGTAAAATGTATTCTAAGCCCGAAAACTTAAAAAAATAGATTTTTCACACGTTTTCGTGAGAAAAAAAACAGAAAATTGCTAATTACCGCTAAACTAAGCGTTATACAAAAAAATGTTTGAAATAAAAGTTGTAGAATTTTACATTTTCTATAACTTTAATTACATACATTTTTGTGGTAAAATGCATAATACAGCCGCTATCTTAAAAAACAATTTTTTTACGTGAAAACAGCCTCACCAAGAATTTTATTAAACATGGCGCCTACCCTATCTTGTAGAGCATAAAAAATATAGTAAATGAGGCGATTTTTAAAAAAATTGTAGGGCCAGTTTTTGAGAAAATTGCAAGAAAGTGAAAAATTACAGGAATAAACTACTACTTCCGGTTGACTGATTTTGATGAAAATGTTCGTGTCGGGTCGGGTAGTGGTATGAAACTTAAGTTTCAAGTTTCAAGTTCATACGATGTTTCGTTCTTGAGATATTCTGTTCACACACACACACACACAGACGAATCGCTTAAAACATGTTTTTTGGGTTCAGGGGGTCTGGAAACATGTAGATCCGGTGGAAACTCGATTTCGGAAAATCAACATGAAAACAATACTTTCCTTCCTATATATTCATATAGGCAAGAGAAAGAAATAAATAAAATAACTTAGAATTACGATTAAGATAACAATTAAGATAATTGTTTTTAGATAACAAAATATAATAATTTTTGTCTTCAGAAAATTCACAATGGAAGAACACCGTTCACACGTCTCATCCAGCGGGGAAGAGTTATCCGTATTGTCATCATCAGAAACAGAAACTGATTCTGAATGTGAAGAATACGTATTAAAATATTCAGTTGTGGACAGGGATGATGAATTAGATAAAGATCCAGAATTAGTTAACTGTGATCCAGAACCAGACGGAAACGAAGATGCATCACTTATAAATTGGAACAAATGGATAAACTACCGAAAACTACAACAAAATTTCCTGAAGGATAGTTTAAAAAGAAATACGGATAAGATGTTACTTAATTCTGAAGATGTTTATGAGAAACAGACAGGAAAACAATTAATAAAACATGCTCAAAAGTATGTACAATTTGATAAATATAGAGGCGATCCAAAATTTTGGTACACTCCAAATTATATCACGGACAAACAAACAGATTTACCATTAAATTGTCCAGTGAATGAAAAATTTGATAGAACCGTAATCGATGAAAATAAACCGCCAACGATGGATTATATCGGTGTTCCTAAAATCATAAACGATGAAAAAGGAATAGAAAAATATAAACATCCGGATGAGAAAAAATTAACATTCCATAAATGTAATATTTATGATGATAAATTATTAGAATTAAAAGACAATGTTGATCTTATTGAAACATATAAACCAGATTTGGAAAATTTGTATATAGCAGGAAAAGGTTATCATCAACCAGATCCACAGTTGATAGAAATATCAAAAGTTAACCCGGACATTCCGGAAATATTTATCGAATATGTTGAAGATCAACAAGAAGTGAAAGATTACATGAGTAATGATTTCAATCCGGTTTTTAAAATACAAACGAAAAATAAAACTGTAATTATCAATGAAATAGAAGACGATATAATATTTATTATAGGTTACGGTAATTGTCTACCAGATACTCTCTATACTGAAATATTAGAATTTGAAAATATCGGAAATGTAGTTATACGTTATACTTGGCAGAAAATAGAACCTTATAAAAATCCTGTTTTACCATTACGTTATACGACTCAACTTAAAAGTAGATTTTTATTTCCGACTGAAAATGGTACGTGTTGTCCTGGACAAATAATAGAAATACCGTTTTGGTTTAGATCCTTAGAATCGGGTGTTTATAATGAAACTTGGAAATTAATAACAGATCCGAAATTTTCAAACGATAAATTTATTATCGTAAAATTACAAAGTTTCGTTAAAGTAGTACAAGATACCAGTCGATTAAATGCAATTGAAAATTACATAAAGTATTGTAGAATACAAACGACTGCGGCAGAAGAATTGAATAAATTATTCTTCGATGTAAATCTTGAAAGTCAAACACGTTACATTAAATATTTTTATGAAAAAGACATATTTCTGTTTAACAATCCCGATCATTTTTATGAACATGAAAAAGTAAATATTTTAAAGGAATTAAATAAAAACTTGGGATACAAAACATGGGATTATTCGATCAAAAACTTACGAAATAATATATTACAATCAGGATCGTTAGATAAAAAGCGAGAAAATCTTACAACGTTATTTAAAACATCAAAAGCTTTATTACAACCACATAATGAGATTGATATGAATAACGAGAAATATCGATGCGTTTATCAAATATTATGTTCATTTTTTAATTTGCTCGAACATGATTCAGCACATTTACGTGAAGTTTACAGATTGAATGAAAAATTAAATTTTCAAGAATTAGAACCGTTGATCGAAGAAGGACATAGATTAAGTACACGGTCCATTACATCAAAAGGTAAAAGATCAAAATCAAATACAGCTAGCTTTATTAAAAAGCAAAGAGAATCTGTAATGTCAAACAGGCGTACTTCAAGAATATCTAAACAATCAACTAATTCTAAAAATTCAAATGAAGGCACCGAACAATCCATTATGAAACCACAAAAAGATTTGACATTTGATATCAGACAATGCCAGTACAAGAAAACACTCTTTGTACAAACACGTCAACGTTTAATGTGTGCTGTAGATGAAATTACAGCTATAATTGAGTCATTAAAATTATTTGATAAATTAGAATAATTAATATTTTTTTAAAAATTATAATAAAAATTTCGGTTGTTTTGAGTATTAACCTGGTTTCTTTGTTGTTTAGGTCAACAGCCGAAAGGGTGGTTTGAACCTCTAGAGGTTTTACTAAGTAAAAACAAGGAGTGAGGGGTGGTTACTATTGTTTTCCTCATCAAGTTGAAAGAGTATACTTATCAGCATACCAGGCATATGGAAAAGCATCCACTTTCCACCCTGTAAATGACACCTTCACTTCATTCACCACAGGATCTGGTTGTATAGTGAAATTCATTACGCACAGAGGAGATAATTCTGACTAGTATCTTTTACACCTCTACCTCTTCTGTTCTTAAATGATTCAGTCATATAATTGGCTGACCATGTGATAAGAAACAGAAATGATTTTGTAGCCCTAGAACTAGCAAATAGAGTGCAATTAATTTAATACTCCACCTGCTCGTTATGGACATATAGTTTCTTTATAAAGTTCATATTTGCCCATAACAGACAGTTCGAGTGTTAAATTATTTGCACTTGATCTGTTAATTCCAGGGCTACAAAAAAATAGTTGTTTTTCTTATCATATGGTCAGCCAATTATAACTGAAGCATTTAAGGATAGAAGAGGTAGAGGTGTAAAAGACAAAAGTCAGAGTTATCTCCTCTGAGAGTAATGAATTTCACCATTATGAAGCTAGACCCTGTGGTGAATAAAATGAAGGTGTTATTTGCAGGGTGGAAAGTAGATGATTTTCAGAGGGCATGCTGATAAGCATACTTTTCCACTCAGTTAGGAAGGAAATGTAAACTACCTCACTCCTAATTTTACTTAGTAAAGCCTCTAGGGGTTCAAACCACCCTTTCGGCTGATAACCTATAGTGCTTTTCACGGTTGATGAGCTCTGTTGTTGGATGTGTTTAGACCAATCAGAAATAAGTATAATAAGTATATTTTAATAAGTATTTTAATATACTTATTAAAATAACTACGAGGGCCATCCGGAAAGTAATACCCGTTTGTGAAATAAAGACACAGAAGTAAATATTAACAAATGTAAACATTTTTATTGAAAAGAGCATACCTTAAACTACTTCTCCACATAATCTCCAAGCAAATTTAAGCATTTGTCATAACGTGTGACGAGTTTTTGTATTCCAGCATCATATTCCTCCGCCGCCAGCCGATCGAAATACGTAGTCACACCTTCTTTAAGTTCTTCATCGCTGTCAAATCTTTTTCCCGCCAAAAACTCTTTAAGTTTTGTAAAGAGATGAAAATCTGAAGGGGCCAAGTCCGGGCTATACGGTGGATGGTCGAAAATTTCCCAATTGAATTGCTGCAGAAGTTGTTGTGTTATACCCGCTGCATGAGGCCTGGCATTGTCATGGAGGAGAATGACGCCATCAGACAATAGACCTCTCCGTCGATTTTGTATTGCCCGCCGTAATTTCTTTAATGTTTCACAATACGCATTAGCGTTAATAGTGTCTCTACGGGCCATAAAATCAATAAGCAGTATACCACGTCGATCCCAGAAAATGGTTGCCATAAGTTTCCTGGTGGACAGAACAGTCTTGAATTTTTTTGGTTTCTTTGGTGAATGAGGATGATGCCACTCCATTGACTGTCGTTTACTCTCAGGTGAAGCATAACAAACCCACGTTTCATCACCAGTAACTATGCGATTCAAGAACGCGTCTGCTTCATCAGAATAACGTTCCAAAAATGTTAATGCAGCAGCCATACGCTTGGTTTTGTGCTCATCTGTAAGCATGCGAGGGACCCACCTTGCGCAAATTTTTGAATAATGCAGATGGTCTTTGACAATTTCATGAAGAATTGTGCGAGAAACATTAGGGAAATGTTCACAGATGTCATCAATTGTAACGCGCCGATCGTGCCTCACGAATTCGTCTACTGACCTCAGCAGTTGATCTGTAATGACAGATGGTCTCCCTGAACGCTCATCGTCGTGTGTGTTCCCCCTCCCCAAGTTAAAATTACGACACCAGCGCCGAACAGATGACTCATCCATCACATCGTCTCCATACACTTCCTTTAATTGGCGATGAATATCACAAGGTCGAACGTTTCTTGCATTGAGAAATTTTATTACAGCCCTCACTTCACAACTGGCGGCGTTCTCAATTTTTTTAAACATTATGAACGGTCACAGAAACAAGACAGGCAATGCTAGCGTCGCGGAACTTACAACAGAGAAGGCAGACAAGCCACTGAAGCGATCTGACCTTGAACGGCGGCTGCTCGCCTCGTCAGCGCCTCATGCGGCGGAAACGGGTACTACTTTCCGGATGGCCCTCGTATATTTTAATAAGTTAGCACGCAAATTTAACTGTTAAGTCTGCTATACATTAGCGGCGAGATAAATATTTGCATGTAAACAAGATTGCGTGAATTTTTCGCGGCGCACCTATGTCGGCTTCTTGGCACACTGGTTGGAAATTGCTTTTACCATTACCTTCCTCAATGAGTGGAAAAGTATGCTTATAAGCATGCCAAGCCCTCTGAAAAGCATTTACTTTCAACCCTGTAAATTATACCTTCACTTCATTCACCACAGGATACGTCTATATAATGAAATTTATTACTTTTAGAAGAAATAACTTAATGAGTGTTTTGTTACACCTCTACCTCTTCTGTTCTTAAATGCTTCAGTCATATAATTGGCTGACCACGTGATAAGAAACAGAACTATTTTTTATAGCCCTGGAACTAACAGATATAGTCCAAATAATAGTATAATTTTAAAAATATTAAAATTAATTAAATCATATAGTATTAAGTTGCACCAGCATTGTGAGAACAGGTGGTTTCATGGATCAGAAGAGTTCCAGAAGTCAGTATGCCTCTTTTTTTGTATTGAAAGCTGTCTGCAAACTTTGTTTCACATTAAACTGCTGTATTAATTATGCTGACTTCTGAAATAGTTCTGATCAATGACAAGGCTGTCACTCACACTGCTGATGCAACCCAAAGCATCCTTGAGCAATTTCAGTGGTACATTTTCAAACACGCCCAAGTCCTCACCTACCACCAAGTAACTTCAATCTTTTCTCTATACTGAAGAAGTGGTTAGAAAGACAGCACTTTTGAACTAATGAGGAGTTTTAAGACAGATTAAAGACTAATTTAAATTCACCGTCAGCAACATTTCATGAAGAGGGTATAGGAAAGTTTATCCATAGTTATGACAAATACCTCAAGTATTCAGGTGATCACATCAAAAAGTAGCCATACCGTCCCTCCAATGGTAAACTTGCAAATGTGCAAATTTTGCAAATATGAGTTTGTTAGTGCATGCTGATGTATACAACCCAACGCATGTTGTAGTAAACTCGTGAATATGTATCTTGTTCGGTTAGGGAGATACAGCCTTTGTAAAGTTACGAAAATACACGAAGTGTGTTAAAGAAGAAAACATTGCACTTGTTTTTTGTTCTCCTGTAAAACTGAGAATTTGCAAATTCGCGAGTTTACCATTGGAGGGACAATATGTGTATAGTCCAGCCTCATTATATCAAAATGTACATGCTGATTAAAAAGTAACAACAAAATACTTTTAAAAGTATTTTTCTAAATGAAATTGTTAGGCCTACATCATATCATGACTGATGTTTTTAGTACTTTAAGTAGGCCTACTTATAATTTAAAAAATAGTTAACTTAATAGGAATACGACATCCGTAAAGTCGCAGACTCTAGCGTGCACCCTGTAGTAGGTGGCTTTTGTTTGTTGACAGTAGGAGCAAACTAACAATGGCTGAACTGTACATAACTTTTAGTAATAAAACATTTTTCTATATTCACTTGTCTTTTATTAATGGCCTATCGGAAGTTAAAAAAAGAAATGGCCCACATATTAAAGGTAAATTATAAAAAATAATTTAAGAATATAAAGATTTTTCAGAGGAAAAGTTAAGACAACAATACACTGAATTGGCATGATATAAGAAATAGAACATTTTCGGAATTCATGAAGAAAGAAAACTCAAAAAACTTCAGTATCTCCACAAGAAAATTAAAGGAGTAAAGCGTGCATGATTATTGTAGTCCCATGACCCAATCAGATTAGGATGATGTGTATTATGTATAATCTTGTACAGACTCAGGCTGACCATTTGTTGGAGAGTATTGTTAATTGAACTCGAACCATCAAAGTACACCGGTAACAGATATCTAGTATTCAAATCCATATAAAAGCAACTACCTTTACTAGGAACGTATTGCATGAACGCAACAGACTCTGTCCGGCCGAAGCCTTAAGGATAAATTGGGGTAAAGATGCGACGGTAAGAGACCAATGGAAGAGTAGTGTTGGGCCTGAACTAAGGAAACCTAGAAGAGGAATAACTTTGATACAATTTCAGCAAAAAAATACAGGAATAAGTTCTTAAACATTCTTTTTACTATTAAAAATAAATTCTTAGATTAGGATGATGTGTATTATGTATAGTCTTGTACAGACTCAGGCTGACCATTTGTTGGAGAGTATTGTTAATTGAACTCGAACCATCTAAAGTACACCAGTAATCAATATCTAGTATTCAAATACATATAAAAGCAACTACCTTTACTAGGAACGAATTGCACGAACCCAACAGATTCTGTCTAGCCGAAGCCTTAAGGATAAATTGGGGAAAAGATGTGACGGCAAGAGATCAATGGAAGAGTAGTGTTGGGCCTGAACTAAGGAAACCTAGAAGAGGAATAACATTGATACAATTTCAGCAAAAAAATACAGGAATAATTTCTTAAACATTATTTTTACTATTAAAAATAAATTCTATACAAAATATATACATAATTTCTTTTAAAAAGAACAAAAAAAACTGTCTACAACATAAAATAATTTAATATCTTACATTTCAACAAAATATAACAAATGACTTAAATTTAATAACAATTCTTATTGTTTTATTAATTATTATGATATTTATTATCATTTTTATAGTGTAAAAGTTACACATTACTAACAGCTAATAAGTAGCTCGTAATAGCTTTGGATATTATATGAATGATAAATTATTTATCATTATAAATTCAATTTAACGATATTTAAAATCATTCTACAGCGCCTTGAACAGATGCATCACTTTTCTTATTTAAATATACTTTTTGGTATTCTGAAAAATTGTAATTAACAAAAAAGCTCTTTCCGTATTCAAATGTTGCGACCATTATAGCGCACGCTGGCGCTACTTTAACGATACGTGGTATCAGCCCTGTAAATAAACCAGATATTCCGCTTCGACTGTATATATGATTTATCAATGAGAACGTTGAAGATTTGTTCAATGCTGTATCTGAAAAACAAAAATTATAAAAAATATATAAAAACGTACAAAATATGTTAACAATAAAAATACTTATTTAATAAGTCTTTTAACCCTTTGATATGTTAAATGTAGAAGTACCATCACCTGTGTGGGTTATTTCCAAAGTCAGAGTAGGTACATCTATTTTTACCCTCTTAACCTTTTTCAAACCGGGTATAATTCAGTTACCGTACTGCATCGAATTTAAGACGCACCCCAAAATATAATCATATTTTGTGGGAAAAAATAAAGGAAGGTAAAATTAACGTATGCAAAAAGTAGGTATTAAAAAAAATTTAATTACATGCTAAAAGTGTTGAATTGTACATCTCCTTAAACTAAATGACAGTAATTGCAGTTAGATTATAAACTTAATTAATTAATATTTAAAACTTTGATGATCCTGTTGCGAGTTCCAATAAGAGTTGTAATTAGGTAATTAAAAATACAAAATATGGGAATGGGTTGAACGAGGATTCGGTACAAACATGGATGTATTGTTTGAACTTGACCACTAAGACATTAGTAAACCCTTACTACCACACACAAATACACATTATAACTGCTTTTTTCTTACATTTCAACTGAAAGTCAAAACTTGGTCCGCGTGTCTGCGAGTTGTGAGTGTAGTAGTAAGGGTTCCGTAAACCTAAACGGCCTAATTGCTTCATACATAACACGTATAAATCCCTGTATTGAAATACGCCAAATTTAAGACACACCCTGATTTTGCGAATGAAGATACTGCAAAAAAGGTGTGTCTTAAATTTGATGCAAACAGTAGTTTATATCAAATACCCCACTGCATTTTCAATACGTATTGTCACCGCCTGCCCTTCCATTATTAGCGTCTGCACACAGTCTCACTACCTGCCTTGCTGCGCGGAGCGCTACAGATGCGCAGAGCCTACAGCCTCTCCCCACCACCCTGTTGACTCAACGGAGAGGTATTTAAGAGGGGCCCTAGTCTGCGAGACTCACTCCTCACTGAACTCTCAACCGGAGAAGAACAAGAAAGAAGAGCACAGCCGAGACTGGACGCACCATCCCTGGTCTATGCTACCAGTGGCAAACGCTACATTCCCGCACCGGTCAGCCTTCACCGGCCCGGAGAGAGCCGCCTTGGCCGCGGCAGATGGCTTACGCCGACCCGACACTGTGGGCCACCACTGCCACGCTGCAGTGGGGACCCAACTGCCGCTGAGGGAAGGCTAGGCCTGAACCCAGTAGCCGACTTGTCACTCTTCGGGCTCTGCTTCTACCACGCCGGCTCGCTGCTTCCGACCGTCAACAACAGCCCTTTTCAGGGCCACTAACACAATTAAACAGCCCTTTTCAGGGCCACCAATTTAACAGACAAGGTTTTGCCAAGTATCGTCGGCCCCGATCGGCGACAGTATGAATACTGTTATTTTTCCCAAAAAACTAATATCATTCTTCATATTAGCAATTTTTTCTTTTTTTCACTTTCTCTTGTCCTATATGAAATACTGGTGATTCACAAAGACATGTGAAACTTTTACACTTATGTTGCGTTTACAAGATTTTTTTAAATTATGTATTTGTTACGTTATTTTTTTCAAGTTGTTTTATTTGAAGATATTCTTGTACATTACAAGTATTATTCTTCATGTATAAAAATTAATGTTTTTTTCCAGCCAAGTTTAGGATATTTTGATGTTAATAAAATTTATTTTTGTTTTAAAGTTGACTTTATTTACAGCAACTTTCTCAGTATTTAAGTTTTCATGACGTGTTTATTGCTCACTTAATAAAGTTATTCTACGGCAAACATTTTACCCCAGATTTCCCAAAAACTACAAAAAATATGGTTCCGAGACCTGTTTTATTAACTTTCCTAAGTCAAAACACATAAGCAAAACCCCAGAAACACGAGTCTGCAGCATGTCAAGATGACATTTCTAAAGTCTGGGGTGGGTTATTTCAGACAAGCTACACAGCGGAATGCAGAAATTAGACAGCAACTGGATATTTATTCACTAGTGGAAAGAGCAAACAATTACAGAGGATAGTGGTCGGCGTACACTGGAGAAACAGGTGCGGAACAAATTCCCAAGATGTTAAAAAAAATAACTAATACTGTGTTTTCATTTAGATTAACTCTGAATAAGTTGCTTTTCTGGATGAATTAGTTAACACGTTGACTGCAGCTGACGCGGAATCGCGTCGGCCTAAACACTCCCAGGTGACTGGCGGACGTGATTCCGCGTCCGAGCTATACAGTTTATTATTGCTTCTTTCTACGTTTAGGTAAGGTGAATAGTCTTTATTTTATTGCCCAGTCATAGGAAAAGGTTCATTTTATGGTAGTGAGCGATCAGTTCTTGGATAGACGTCACCAGTTTTTTTTTTGCGGAGTTTTAAAAACTGATATATTTTCTTCTGTTTCGAGTTTTACGGGCTGTTTTATTTGTTATTAATAAAATGTTATTTCATTATATTACTTTTCTTACAATTACGCAACATTTACTATACTTAGTAAATACTAAGTGTGGCAAAAATGCAACTAAATAAATAAATATGAGTATACGAATGTAATACCTAAATGCTTTAAATTTAAGTAGGCCTATTTTTTCGAACATACAGACCTAAAGTTAACTTTTTTTAAAGAAACTAGTAGGTATTAATTTTTTTTAAATGTTAGCACAATTTAAAAATTGGTTATAGAAATATTTTATTAGTACTTATAATTTTAGGAGCCTACGAGGCGTGCACATTCACACAAAGCGGCAGGGTCATTTACTTATAATAGTATACTAGTAGGCTTATTCAATTCTTTTCTTAGGTGACCCCATTTTTGGAATTGCATTTTACCTGTTCACGGAAAGACTTACTGCCGTGGGAACAGAAAGGGTAATAAAATATGGTTGAAAAAAAGAAAAAATTGTATAACCGTCACAGGTCTGCCATCTGTACCGTAATATTACTTACTTTCAACTTTTCAAAAACCTTTGGCCACACCGCAGTTATTCAGCTAAGAGTGCCATATACC
Organism: Catonia carolina; assembly: GCA_035578175.1. Lineage (NCBI taxonomy): Eukaryota > Metazoa > Arthropoda > Insecta > Hemiptera > Achilidae > Catonia > Catonia carolina. Next base: position 9,241,109 of record JAQMRL010000005.1, on the reverse strand, counting down.
GTGCGTTCGGAAAGTCGCTGTGCACTGGAATTGTGACTATGGATTTATGAAAATATGTATAAAGAAATGACTAAGCATTTTGGAAAAAAATTTATTCAATACCTTAATTACATTGTTAAACCGTGATTACATTGTTTATAGAAGGTGTTCGAAATGACCTCCATTGGCATCAATACAGCATTGCACTCGTTTCATTTTGTTTGCAAACACCTTTCGCAACTGAAGAACAGTGATTCCTTGAATGTATGCCGTTATTGCGGCTTTAAGTTCATCAATCGTGTGTGGTCTGTTCCGATACACAGTTTGTTTCGCCGCACCCCATAAAAAGAAATCGGGGGGAGTCAGATCAGGAGATCTTGCAGGCCACAAATTCTTTGAAATTATTCGTTCACCAAACACGTTGCATAACGTTTTATACAGTTGCGAAAGGTGTTTGCAAACAAAATGAAACGAGTGCAATGCTGTATTGATGCCAATGGAGGTCATTTCGAACACCTTCTATAAACAATGTAATCACGGTTTAACAATGTAATTAAGGTATTGAATAAATTTTTTTCCAAAATGCTTAGTCATTTCTTTATACATATTTTCATAAATCCATAGTCACAATTCCAGTGCACAGCGACTTTCCGAACGCACGGTAGAACTATTATTATCCTTTAATTCCTATAATTCCTATAAGTTTTTAATTTTTTCTCATAGGTTTACGTAATAAAAGCAAAGTACATTCAGACTTTTACATTTGTTTTGTATTTATACTTTTATGTGTGTATTTTTAAAATGAAAACAAATACATTTATCTATAGTAAAATACATAAACATACACGTATAAATATAAAATAAAAGTATTGAATGAAAATACACACGAGAAATTGTAATTGTAGAGAGAATATGAGGATATGAAGCGCCGTGGACTTGCACATTTCTGTGTGCGGGGAACACATAAATGCGGCAGGCGACGGTTCAGTCACAGCAAATAACAACGCTTAACACGGGCCGCAGTGAACGTGTTAATTGGACATTAATAAAGTCCCAGTAACTTAAGAAGAAAAAACTTTCATAAAAATAAAAAGAACAATAATTATGAAGACATACCTGTAATAATTTCATCTGCGATTTCTATCTGCCTGAATGTCTTTACAACATCGAATGGAGTAGTTACAATCGCCGCAATCTGGAAACGAGATAATGAAGACACTTTTAAACAAACCCACACAAAACATGGTTTTAAAGTATCAAATATAGCCTGATTTTCGTAAGGAGAGCGCTGGGCAAAACGTGCGTCTACATTAGTATAGTCTTGTATGTACTGCAATAGTGCAGCGTATGTAATCAACAATGGAACAGCATGTCTACAAAATACAATGGGTGTTGTCAATGTTCAACAACACTCTGACTGTACATCTTACTGTTGGTCGGAGAGGTATGCGGGGTCCAGCGCTCACAGCAATTGGATTGGCCTTTACATATCTATAAATTACAAATAAATTTAAATAACACATCCTTCAGCCTATCAAAATAATAAAGAGGGTTATTCAGGAAGTAAGGTCTAAACTGCTATAGATAGAGCTATTCAAATGTCGCACCAACATTGAAACTTGCATGTGCACTGACTCCATTCATGCCTTGCTTGTCAAACAACACAATTTGGATTAGTATTGTTACAGTAGTATTTAAAGTGTCAATATGTTTAAAACAATTGATCATTTGATTATTCGTAGTAGCGTCCGTTATTTTTGTTTTATACAAACATAGATAAGGCGGCATCGTGTAAACATTTTACAGTGATGGAAAAAGCACACATTATTTGGTATTTGGAAAACGGTGAAATGAACGAGTAACGAACAGGAATGGGCTTTGTACACACCCCAATATCCGCAATTTTGAAAACCAAAGAAAAAATTCAGAATAGTTGATAAAGACATAAAAGAAGCTCTTTCAAAGTGGTTTACTTTGAAACAGGCAAACTACATGCTGGTAATTGGACCTTTGCTACAAGAAAAGGCCATCGGTTACAGTGATTATCGCTTACAGTGGTCTGGCCACTGTAACTACCACTGTGCCACTGTGACTACCCACTAGTAACTAGCCACTGTGGCTACCCGGCCCTTTGGAGGCCACTGTATCCGATAATTACTGTATTTTACATGGGATCAGATTACCACCCACTGTACAGTCCAGACTTGGTGCTGAGGGTTTTTTTTTACTTGTTCCACTACTTAAAGGAGTTTCTCAGTGGCAAGCACTTCACCACAGATGACGAGGTGAAAGAAGCAGTTAGACTGGTTATCCTCACAGGTGGGAGACGTCTATGACTGACGTATCCCCACAAATGAAACGATCTATAATGCTAAAAACCAATTATTATCAGTCTTATGCAAAAGTGGGAATTTCTCGTTTCTTCTACATCCTGCGAAAGCTTCAAAGCAGAATAGTAAAACAACTTAAAACCAGAGGGCTGAGTGTGAAATCTGGAGGAAAATATTATATAGTGGGAGTTAAAAGAAGATATAGACAACTGAAGATGTACCAAATAAACCAAAGATAAATAATTTTTTGAAACGCAAAATGAACAGTGATTAGAGTTGTGTGGTTGTTGGACAAACAGCGGAAAGCAAAATCGGAAAATATGAAGTACTGGCAGATGAAATGAAGTTAATAGGAGCCAAAGAAAACCAATCACAATCGGCTAAAGTGATCCAAAGAGGTCAAACAAGATAACATAAAATCTGACGCTGTATAATCTTGAAGATTGTGGATAAAGATGATTTTTATTCTGATTTTCATATGTACTATACATCATATGACAGACTGAAATATTGATCTGACAGTGTGCTGTACTTTAGCCACCATAAAACAAATAATTTATACAATTCTAATAAATAAATTTGTATAATGCATCCTGCAGCTTGAAATTAATTCTACTTTGTATAATAAATTTCACTAACCTTTTTTATGCGGCCTTTATTTTTTATTTATCGCTTGCATGTGTTTCGGTGGATCCACCATCATCAGATTATATTATATAGTTTGTTGTTTACGTCATCAGCCAAAAGGCTGGTTTGAACCTGTAGAGGTTTTACTAAGTAAAACGAGGAGTGAGGTGGTTTACCATTGCCTTCCTCACTGAGTGGAAAAGTACGCTTATCAGCATGCCGGGCCCTCTGAAAAGCACATGTTTTCCACTCTGCAAATGACACTTCACTTCATTCACAACAGGGTCCGGCTGTATAATGAAATTCATTACTTTCAGAGAAGATAACTCTGATTAGTGTCTTTTACATCTCTACCTCTTCTGTTCTTAAATGATTCAGTCATTCAACTGGCTGACCATGTGATAAGAAACAGAACTATTTATTTTAGCCCTGCAACAAACAGATTGAGTGTAAATAATTTGACACTCCACCTGTCTGTTATGGGCAGATTATACAGGGTGATTCATGAAGTTCTCCCCCCACTTCTACAGCACATTGTACTAGTAAAAATAATGAAAAAATGTTATATAAACATAGGTCCGAAAACGCTTCGTTAGCGAGTTACAGCTAGCGAAAGTTTCGCCTGGATTTCAGTTCACCAGGTGAAATGAGGTCTTCCTGGAATTGTGGTAAGGTAGATTAAGGGGCAAATTCAATCATTTCTTATGGTTTTTGATCTGATAAATTGAATAAAACAGGTCCCAGATCTGTAAGTTAAATAGTTTTTAAGAAAACCAGTGTCAAATGCAAAAAATGGAGTGAAAAACTTATTTTTTCATCTTTGGGCAAGGATAACTGTGTTATTTCACCAAGAAACAGTTAAAATTTTTCAATAAAACATGTAGAAAATTTTATTCTGAACAAACCGGTGTAAATTAAGTACACAGAAAGCGAATAGATGTTTGATTAAATGAGTTTTTATTCATAAGAGTACAAAGTAAAATTAACCGGAAAAACTAAAATGAAAAAATGTGTTTTTTTCACTCCATTTTTTTGCATTTGACACTGGTTTTCTCAAAAACTATTCGCTTTCTGTGTACTTTATTTACACCGGTTTGTTCAGAATAAAATTTTCTACATTTTTTATTGAAAATTTTTAACTGTTTCTTGGTGAAATAACAAAGTTATTCTTGCCCAAAGATGAAAAAATGTGATTTTCACTCCATTGTTTGCATTTGACACTGGTTTTCTCAAAAACTATTTAACTTACAGTTCTGGGACCTGTTTTATTCAATTTACCAGATCAAAAACCATAAGAAATGATTGAATTCGCCCCTTAATCTACCTTACCACAATTCCAGGAAGACCTCATTTCACCTGGTGAACTGAAATCCAGGCGAAACTTTCGCTAGCTGTAACTCGCTAACGAAGCGTTTTCGGACCTATGTTTATATAACATTTTTTCATTATTTTTACTAGTACAATGTGCTGTAGAAGTGGGGGGAGAACTTCATGAATCACCCTGTATAGTATGAAACCAACATTTTTCAAAATCTATAGAAGATGTTACATCTTCAGTCATGTGAATAAAACTGTTTTATACACATGACTGAAGTTTTAACATCTTCTATAGATTTTGAAAAATTTTGGTTTCAAACTATATAATATACTCTGATGATGAAGGATCCACCGAAACATGTGTAAGTGATAAATAAAAAAAAAGCAGCTTAAAAAAGGTTAGTGAAATTTATTATACAAAATAGAATTCTAATAAAACCCAATTAATAATTTATTAAAAAAATTGTTTTTTTTTCACGTCTGGACTGTTTTGCAATAGCTGCAATCCCGACTGTGAGAAGGATGATACATGAAGATGAGTGATGAAAAAATGCCAGACCTGACCGGGAATCGAACCCGGGATGCTGGCCAAGATGTCAGTTGCGCTAACCACTACACCAACGGGGCAACCATTAACAAATATAGTAAGAAATAAATTGAAAGTAAAATAGAAATATTTGTTGACTTACAGCTCCCGATATACTTCCAGCTAAAAAACTAAACATGAACGTTACATTCTTCTTACGTGTTGATTTAATTTGCTCATAGGATACCCAGTATATACCTGAAAATAAGATGATATTCTCAATTAAAAAAAAATCTGGTGTGAAACACTCACACAACTTTCTCTTGCCAATGCAAATAATTAACAATAAACCTAACATTAGTATTAAAACATTAGAAATGAACAAAAAACTAACCTCAAAAAACATTAGTGAAATACGCAAAATTAAAATCGACCTTAGTTTAGCTTAAAAATACGGAAAATCGCTCATTCACGCTAAACTAGGCACTGTACAAACAAATGCTTAAAATAAAAGTTGTAGATCTCTTAATTTCCTATAAATTTTATTTTATACACTTTTGTCGTAAAATGCATTCTAAGGCCGAAATCTTAAAAAAATAATTTTTCACACGTTTTCATGCGAAAAAAACAGAAAATTGCTAATTACCGCTAAACTAAGCGTTATACAAAAAAATGTTTGAAATAAAAGTTGTAGAATTTTACATTCTCTACACGTTTTGCGCTAAAATGCATATTAAAGCCGCAATCTTAAAAAGAAAATGTTTTTACGTAAAAACAGCCTCACGCAGAATTTTAGCAAACATGGCGCCTACCCTATCTTGTAGAGAATAAAAAATTGAGTAAACCAGGCCATTTTAAAAAAAATCGTAGGACCAGTTTTTGAAAAAATCGCAAAAAAGTGAAAAATTATACGAATTAACTACTACTTCCGGTTGACTGATTTTGATGAAAATGTTCGTGTCGGGTCCGGTAGTGGTATGTAACTTAAGTTTCAAGTTTCAAGTTCGTACGATGTTCCGTTCTTGAGATATTCACACACAGACACACACACACAGACGAATCGCTAAAAACATGTTTTTTGGGTTCAGGGGGTCTGAAAACGTATAGATCCGGTGAAAACTCGATTTCGAAAAATCGATATGAAAACAATACTTTCCTTCCTATATATTCATATAGGCAAGAGAAAGTAAAAATTATTTTCTTGGCCTGTCCCCACCTACGTAAAATTAGAATAGACATTAAGTTTAACTGGATGGAACATGTATAGAGTTAATATATTATTTATTGCTGGGTTGACAGATTAAGTGCTTTAAATTTGAAATTTAATAATGTAATTAAGAGATACTGAAGTCACGAGATAGCCTTTTGTGTACATATGGGCTGTGAGGAAGGGAAGTGAAATATCTGCAGTGCTGACAACCTCAACAGTGTGACACTACTCATACATTTCACTACCGTGCAGTTTCTAGATACATTTTTGTAAGCTGTGGTTTATTCCGAGAAAATGTTTTCTTCATAAATGTTATAAGAAATAAATATAACCTGTAATATTGCCTATATCTTGATTACATGACTAGAAATGTTTGATTTACTGTAATTACAAATGAACTGCCTTCTTTACTATTGCTGTCATCGGCGTTTTCATTATCAGTCTCTCTAGTATCTACCTATACCAGGTGTCAACGAAACTGTTAAAGAATAGCTTTTTCACTTCCTTAATTTCCTTCTTTGTTTTTCAAATTGTGGAAAGAGAAACACAGTAGTTAGTCGCTCGCTCACGGCTTTCGTTAAGAGGCACGGATAGGCATTTTTGTTCAGCTTCAACTTCTCAACATTTTATTTTATTGCGTTCAGCACTGTGAATAGTTTGACCACGTTTTCGAGAAACCGACATTTGTGTTTCCGGTAACAAACAGTTATATTCGTGCAGTTAACCTACAAAAGATTCTGCAATATAATGTATATGCTCTGGGTATAGTATAGGTTATGTTTGTCCTACTGAAATGAAAGTAGTTGCGCATGCACACTAATGCGTTCCCCCTTTACCCCTCGTTGCATTGCAAACAAGGGCAAACTCATGACTCGAGTGACTATAATTTACATTCAGTAAAGGTTTTTTTTTTCAGTTTTGTTTTTAATAATTTTTATTTTATTGGGTGTGGCTTTTTTACTTTCTCTTGCCTATATGAATATATAGGAAGGAAAGTATTGTTTTCATGTCGATTTTTCGAAATCGAGTTTTCACCGGATCTATACGTTTTCAGACCCCCTGAACCCAAAAAAACATGTTTTTAGCGATTGGTCTGTGTGTGTGTCTGTGTGTGAACAGAATATCTCAAGAACGAAACATCGTACGAACTTGAAACTTGAAACTTAAGTTACATACCACTACCGGACGCGACACGAACATTTTCATCAAAATCGGTCAACCGGAAGTAGTAGTTTATTCGTGTAATTTTTCACTTTTTTGCGATTTTCTCAAAAACTGGTCCTACGATTTTTTTTAAAATCGCCTCATTTACTCAATTTTTTATTCTCTACAAGATAGGGTAGGCGCCATGTTTGCTGAAATTCTGGGCGAGGCTGTTTTCACGTAAAAACAAAGTTTTTTTAAGATTACGGCTTTAATATGCAATTTAGCGAAAAAATTTATATAATAAAAGTTGTAGTGAATTTAAAAACCTACAAAAAACCTACAAAAGTTGTACCTACAAAAGTTGTAGAGAATTTAAAAACCTACAACTTTTATTTCAAACATTTTTTGGTATAACACTTAGTTTAGCAGTAATTAGCAATTTTCTGTTTTTTTTCTCACGAAAACGTGAGAAAAATCGATTTTTTTAAGATTTCGGCCTTAGTATGCATTTTATGACAAAAGTGTATATAATCAAATTTATAGAAAATTAAAAGATCTGCAACTTATATTTAAAACATTTTTCTCTACAGAGCCTAGTTTAGCGTGAAAGAGTGATTTTCTGTATTTTGAAGCCAAACTGAGGTTGATTTTCATTTTGCGTCTTTCACTCATGATTAAAATTAGGTTATGTTTATTAAGGTTAGTTTTTTTGTTTATGTCTAATATTTTATTACTAATATTAGGTTTATTGTTAATTATTTATATTGGCAAGAGAAAGTTGTGTGAGTGTTTCACACCAGAGTTTTTACTTTATTTGAACGTAAAATTTTGGTGTATATTCATTTGTTTTGGTTCGTAAGCATCATTTGCTTTGTTTAATAAGTTTAGAAATTATCAAGACAGTGTTTACTCTTAAATGCTTAAAAAAATTTATTTATTTATACATAGAAAATGTATTGTTTTTTTAAACTATGTAAATAAAATTATTTTCACCCAAAACTAGGAACCAAATAATAAATAAAGTAATTCCCAAATTTAATAAAATAAAACTCCGTTGAAAATAACCTCAAAGTATCAGAGAAAGGTTGAAATAAACCTACCAAACCAACTTTATTAGGATCCTTACGAAAATGAATATAACTCAAAAATTTTATGTTCTATGTGTCTTTCATCTCGTGTTTTTACAATTTATGTGCCAACCCAGTTCAATTGTTTAAAGCTCTTCTTTTACAGTTTCGGCCTACTAAGGACCATGGTAAATTGATAACAGTTTCTGCAGGTTCTAACAACACTTTAGATCGCTTAGTGAGTTAATCCATTTAACTTCATCCCAATCCACAGGATTAAGTTCTAATAGTGTGAGGTCAAGGTCAAGATATCTCCATTTTACTGATGATCCGTTTCGACCAATCCATAGCTTCAAAAGAAATAGAAAAGTCAAGTATCATACCATTATTAAGAATACTCCTGCATTATGATTTTTTTTTTGTATTGTTCTATATAAAGAACGCACTGGTTATGTAAAATTATTTTTTAAGCTGTCGTTTGTTCGCATGGTACACCTTCGTCCTCTCACTAACCTTCTCCCTTTGTTCCTGCGTCCATGTCCTCTGCCTTGTTTCTGCAGTCGGGAAATTCCCAAAATCTTTTATTTTCCTTCTAAAGGCAGTTCCATCTGTTACATTGTTACATGAAGCGTTTAGGTTTGTTTCGATTTCTTTGATCCATCTATCTTTGGTTTTAAAACCTTCTTGATATGTGATCATTTTGTACGTTTCGTTATTTTTGTTTTGGAATCTCATCATGTGACCGTAATATTGTAGTCGACGTTTTATGAGCTTAGTTGTTAGAGTTTCGCCTAGGAAATTCATTATGTGTTCGTTCGTTCTCTTCTTGTGGTTCTTGGTTTCTGGGTCAAAAACTGTTATGATTTATCATAATATAAAAACAGAAATGGATTCGTAGAGTGAAAAAATTATGCACTGAACAATACAGAGGCAATTTCGAGCAACTTTATGGGATTAGTAACACCTTTACACTTTTAATTTCATTCTTCATTGCTTCAAAAAATGAATTAAAATAGTTGATGACTTACTATTGCCAACCAATGAAAAAATTCTCTTAAAAAAACAGTAATTTTTTAGTAATAATATAGTCTGGTTTTGTTATAAATAAAAGTGGAATTTCAACATTTGTATTTATTTTTTACTTACTTAATTTACATCATACATTTTCTCAGAATCATATTCTCTACATGTTGAAAAAAAAAATCTGGCGTGAAACACTCACATGACTTTCTCTTACCAATGTAAATAATAAAATATAACGCATGTTTTATTGGTAATAAACAATGCAAAATGTAAATCAAATTTTGTTTGACTTGAAAATACAGGAAATCACTAATTCTTGCTAGACTAGGCTCTGTAGAAGAAAATGCTTGAAACGAAAGTTGTAAGTTTCTTTATTTTCTATAACTTTGATTATTATACACTATTGTCATGAAATGCATACTAAGGCTGAAATCTTAAAAAAATCTCCATTGTTTACATGCTTTTGATGAGGAAAATACAGAAAATCACTAATTATTGCCACAGAACAAAATGTTGTAGAAAAATATCCTGTGAAAGCAATCTATTAAAATACTTAACTATTGCACACTATGTACTCAACTACTGTACACTAAGACAGAACATAGTATTTAAATGAAATAAAACATGGAAATTCCATGGACAATAAAAATACTTTACTTACCGGAAAAAGGAACATCCCTCAATAATGTCGGAGCTAATCCTTTCCACAATCCTCTCCAACCGTGAGTTTGAAGTAAACTTTGTAAAGCTTGACGTGTTTCTAAGAGAAAAAACTACATTACAATATTATTCACGTAATCAGCAGGCAAAATTATTACATAGAAAAAAAAATCTGTGATACTATCTATATAAATTAGGGATGTGTCAATACTTGATACCAACGTCACTTGAAAAAATCTGGTGTGAAACACTCACACAACTTTCTCTTGCCAATGCAAATAATTAACAATAAACCTAACATAAGTAATAAAACATTAGATATTAACAAAAAATTAATCTCAATAAACATAACCTAATTTTAATCATGATTGAAAGACACAAAATGAAAATCAACCTCAGTTTGGCTTAAAAAAACGGAAAATCACTCTTTCACGCTAAACTAGGCTCTGTAGAGAAAAATGCTTTAAATAAAAGTTGTAGATCTTTTAATTTTCTAAACACTTGATTCTATACACTTTTGTCATAAAATGCATACTAAGGCCGAAATCTTAAAAAAATTGAGTTTTCACACATTTTCGTGAGAAGAAAACAGAAAATTGCTAATTATCGCTAAACTAAGCGTTATACAAAAAATTGTTTGAAATAAAAGTTGTAGGATTTTTAATTTTCTACAACTTTTATATAAATATATTTTTGCGCTAAAATGTATATTAAAGCCGTAAACTTAAAAAAACAATTTCTTACGTGAAAACAGCCACACTGAGAATTTCAGCAAACATGGCGCCTACTCTATCTTGTAGAGCATAAAAAATTAAGTAAACCAGGCGATTTTTAAATAAATCGTAGGACCAGTTTTTGAGAAAATCGCAAAAAAGTGAAAAATTGCACAAATAAACTACTACTTCCGGTTGACCGATTTTGATGAAAATGTTCGTGTCGGGTCCGGTAGTGGTATGTAACTTAAGTTTCACGTTTCAAGTTCGTACGATGTTCCGTTCTTGAGATATTTTGCACACACACACACACGCACGCACGCACCCACCCACATTTATTACAGTTGCCAAATGCCAATTATTATTATTATTTACATGTTGAATATTTAATTAGTTCAAAAAGATCATAAAAGATTACATAATAATATAAAAATCTATATCAAGAAAAACTTATTCAATGCTTCATTATCAACACCCATTAAAGGATAATTTGAAAGCTGTGTTACAATTATTTCATTCGATATTATTTAATTAATACTGTTTATTTGTTAATTTAACATTTTCAGAAATTATATTGTAACAAATTGTCACCAAAAGGTGATTGTTACAACCACGAGCTGGCCAGAAATACATAAATAAAAATGTAGTAAACAAGTTAAATTGTAATAAGACATTTAATGCCCGTAACAAGTAGGCATTTTATGCAAATAACGAGCAGGTGGAGTATTAAATTAATTGCACTTAATTTGTTGGTTCCAGGGCTACAAAAAATAGTTGTTTCTTATCACAGTCAGCCAATTGACTGAACTATTAAAGAACAGAAGAGGTAGAGGTGTAAAGGACACTAGTCAGAGTTATCTCCTCTGAGAGTGATGAATTTCACTATACAGCCAGACCCTGTAATGAAGTGAAGGTGTCATTTGCAGGGTGGAAAGTGGGTGCTTTTTGGTGGGCCTGGCATGCTGATAAGCATACTCTTTCAACTCAGTGAGGAAGGCAATAGTAAACCACCTCACTCCTCGTTTTTACTTAGTAAAACCTCTAGAGGTTCAAACCAGCCTGTCGGCTGTTGACCTAAACATCAACAAGACATTTAAGTTTTTAGTCACACATGGAGGTGAAATGTGAACACTTGCAAAACAGGAACAGAAAATGTTGTGAAAATTGTGTGGTGTGTCTATGGATGAGTTAAAGAGAATGATGCATGGAAAATCAGACATAACTGAAAAATAGATGAAGACATTTGAACAGGAGGCTGTAGTTAAAAATAATTAAATCTCAGCAAATACAATGGCTAGGTTTTACTTGGAGCAAATGGATGAACCAGTGTACGTCAAAGAATATACTGAAGGTACAGATTAATGGTACCAGAAAATAAGCACAAGCTAGAATTAGATAGCTTTAAGGACGTAAAGACGTTTTAAGTATGGGGCGAGAGGCTATGTCAGGATAGCAATAGAATACTGATTTTGGAGGGGATTAGCATTGAAAGGCCGAGGCTGATATCAGATTCTAGCGCTACAGAAAGAAGAAGAAAACAAATAAATGGTCTTTATTAAGATAGTAACTGAAAATTATTTATCTTGATGTTGTTGATTCATTATTATTTTAAATATTTCTTAGAAAATTCAACAATTGACTTTTACTCTTGTCATTTGATCAACGATACTATGAATAATAGATTGCTATTCTACAACTCTATTCTATCGTAGTTTGTTTACAGTTTTAAGATTTATCCAGAAGGATTTTGTACTTTATTATTATATCGAAAATCTCTTGTCTTTTCTCGAACTCTCCATTAGTCCACCTATAAAAGCGCCGGGTTGTTTAGGTCCAGAGTTAGTTTACGTTTGTCTGCACTTGAGTGAGCGTACTCGATAGTGCATACAGGTGGTCCAGTGTGTTAGAAAAGATCAACAGTACTGCGAATAACTGTAATTGTTTAACTTTTATTTACTCTGTGTCATTTCAGTAAGTAGTATTAAGTAAATTAGTTAAGTTATTTATTGTATTAGTTAGTTACAATCTAATTAGCTTGTCATAATAGCGTCTGAGGAACCAGAACGGATTCTCATGGCCTGTGTGGACAAACCTGTGAGAATCGCCAGTGATCCTTACAGCCTATACTGACGAAATACCTGAGGATCGCGTGGGCATGTAACACCAGCCAACCTGTTAAAGAAACTACAACATAAAACTATAACAGAACAACATAATAAATAATTTCCTTTGGGCATGCTCCAACTGAAGACTGGGGAAGAAATCCCCCATCTAATTGTCTCTTGTGAAAGTTGGAGCAGAATCAACAATGATTAACAGCTGGATCAACAGTAAGGCAAATAATATCGATGCACAGGAGTGGGAAAGGCAAAAAATAGTACAAGCAGAGCAAGCCACTTCTACATTTTTAAAAGCAAATTAACAGTATTATAAATTATGTAATTTAATATACGAGGGCCATCCGGAAAGTAGTACCCGTTTGTGAAATAAAGACACAGAAGTAAATATTAACAAATGTAAACATTTTTATTGAAAAGAGCATACCTTAAACTACTTCTCCACATAATCTCCAAGCAAATTTAAGCATTTGTCATAACGTGTGACGAGTTTTTGTATTCCAGCATCATATTCCTCCGCCGCCAGCCGATCGAAATACGTAGTCACACCTTCTTTAAGTTCTTCATCGCTGTCAAATCTTTTTCCCGCCAAAAACTCTTTAAGTTTTGTAAAGAGATGAAAATCTGAAGGGGCCAAGTCCGGGCTATGCGGTGGATGGTCAAAAATTTCCCAATTGAATTGCTGCAGAAGTTGTTGTGTTATCCCCGCTGCATGAGGCCTGGCATTGTCATGGAGGAGAATGACGCCATCAGACAATAGACCTCTCCGTCGATTGTATTGCCCGCCGTAATTTCTTTAATGTTTCACAATACGCATTAGCGTTAATAGTGTCTCCACGGGCCATAAAATCAATAAGCAGTATACCACGTCGATCCCAGAAAATGGTTGCCATAAGTTTCCTGGTGGACAGAACAGTCTTGAATTTTTTTGGTTTCTTTGGTGAATGAGGATGATGCCACTCCATTGACTGTCGTTTACTCTCAGGTGAAGCATAACAAACCCACGTTTCATCACCAGTAACTATGCGATTCAAGAACGCGTCTGCTTCATCAGAATAACGTTCCAAAAATGTTAATGCAGCAGCCATACGCTTGGTTTTGTGCTCATCTGTAAGCATGCGAGGGACCCACCTTGCGCAAATTTTTGAATAATGCAGATGGTCTTTGACAATTTCATGAAGAATTGTGCGAGAAACATTAGGGAAATGTTCACAGATGTCATCAATTGTAACGCGCCGATCGTGCCTCACGAATTCGTCTACTGACCTCAGCAGTTGATCTGTAATGACAGATGGTCTCCCTGAACGCTCATCGTCGTGTGTGTTCCCCCTCCCCAAGTTAAAATTACGACACCAGCGCCGAACAGATGACTCATCCATCACATCGTCTCCATACACTTCCTTTAATTGGCGATGAATATCACAAGGTCGAACGTTTCTTGCATTGAGAAATTTTATTACAGCCCTCACTTCACAACTGGCGGCGTTCTCAATTTTTTTAAACATTATGAGCGGTCACAGAAACAAGACAGGCAATGCTAGCGTCGCGGAACTTACAACAGAGAAGGCAGACAAGCCACTGAAGCGATCTGACCTTGACCGGCGGCTGCTCGCCTCATCAGCGCCTCATGCGGCGGAAACGGGTACTACTTTCCGGATGGCCCTCGTAATTGTCTCTTGTGAAAGTTGGAGCAGAATCAACAATGATTAACAGCTGGATCAACAGTAAGGCAAATAATATTGATGCACAGGAGTGGGAAAGGCAAAAATAGTACAAGCAGAGCAAGCCACTTCTACATTTTTAAAAGCAAATTAACAGTATTATAAATTATGTAATTTAATATAGATACTTCAGTCACGAGATTGCCTTTTTCGTATTGATTGGCAGTGAGGAAGGGAAGTAAAAATTTGTCAGTGCTACCAACCTCAACAGCGAGACACTACATTTCACTACTGCACAGTTTCTTCATCCATTTTGTAAGCTGTGGTTTATTATGAGAAAATTTTTTCTTCATAAACCTTGAGAAAAAAATCTGACTTGTATTACCTATAGCTTAATTGCACGACTAAAAATGTTTGATTTACTGTAATCAGTTACCTTATTCCACTGGAATAAAATCTTCTACGAATGAATTGCCTTCACACGCCTTCATAAGATGACGTTGATAGCAATGCTAGCACCGTCGTCTTTACTATCAGTCTCGCTAGTATCTACCGAACCGTTTTCATTTTTTACCAGGTGTCAACAAAACTGTTGAAGAATACCTTCTTCATGTCTTTAATTTCCTTCTTCGTATTTTAAATTGTGGAAACATCACAATAGTTAGCCACTCGCTCATGGCTTTTGTTAAAAGGTAAGGAAATACATTTTTGTTCAGCTTCAACTTCACAACATTTTATTACACATCATATTAGATATCGTTCAGCACTGCACATAATCCAACCATGTTTTGGAGAAACTAAAACATTTCTGTTTACGGTAACATACAGATATATTCGTACTGTTAACCTACAAAAGGTTCCGCAATATAATGTATGTGCTCAGGATATAGCATACGTTGTTGTGTTGGTTGTACTGAAATTAAAGCAGTCGCGCATGTGCACTGATGCTTTTCCCCCTTTACCCCTTGTTGCAAACAAAGGCAAACTCGTGATTCAAGTAACTTTATTAGATAACACTTACCAAAGTAACTAAGTTTCTTTGACTGCATCTTAGTTCTAATTAATTCTAAAGGACTAACAGCAGTTGCTGCCCACAACCTAGCAGTACAACCAGATATGAGTGGCACCCAAAACGGTTGTTGATAGACACCGGAAGAATTCGGAACGTAAAGCTTATCTTTCAGCCTTATTCTAAGTTGTTCATAGGTCACAAAGTAAACAACTGTAGCTGGTAACGCAAGAATTAAAGTTGGACTTAAACCACTCCACAATGATAGCACACCCTCGTGTTTGGCGATTTTCACGAATGCATCCTGTAATCATAAAATTTTACAATACGCATGTTTTTGCATAGTATTAATATTATGTTGTTTAGGTCAAAAGCAAAACAGTTGGTTTAACCACATTTATGGAGTTTATAGTGTAGTTCACACAAAATGGGATTTGCAAACTCTGTTCTAGGCAAATAAACATACTTCGATCTCAAGTGCGATCTTCCTTATCACACAAAATGCGTTCAGTTCATTTGGTCAGTTGTGATGAGTTCTTTATCAGAAGAGGAAGAAGCTGTTACTCAATTGTTGTTACCTCTTAAAAAACAAAAAAACGTACAGTGTGGGTACACGATAAACACAAAAAACTATTACAGTTTGGAGAGAGTAATAAACTACGTATGTGTGTCATAAATAACAACAGCAGCAACCAACTGCATGAATGAACTTTTCAGTTTCAAACGACATATCATAACTTTGTGACAAACATTAAAATTTATATGATGAACACATGTACATCGCAAGGTGTTCAATTTCAAACAGTCCAGTTTCTGCCTGCAAGATCAGAACGCACACTATGTGCTACTAACCACAGCAAAAAATATTTTGCAGGTTAAGATCAATTGCCAAGAAAATAGGATGTAGATCACATCTGTGTGGCAGGCCCTTATTCCATTTAAAATGTCAATCTGCAATGGGGCAATTATCTAAAGTCTTTGAATCATTTAGTCCAAGTCTTTTTTTAAACTAAAAACTGATAGTACTGAAAGTAAGAAAGTAGAAACACAAAAATAAAAATTATATATTATTTTATCAAACATCCTATGTAGGATTCTAAACAGCTGTATTATTTAAAATTGAAATATATATTTCTAACCACCAGAATACGGTAACAGAGAACACTTACCAATGTTTATAGTGCTCTTTTATAGATCTTGCAGACATCTTTAGTAAATTAAAATTTTTCTACATCAAAATTTAAAACTTCCTACTCCTACCATGGTAGATAAGGATCCTTATCTACCATGGTAAATTAAAAATTTCCTACTCCTTCCATGGTAGATAAGGATCCTTATCTACCAAGGTAGGAGTAGGAAGTTTTAAATTTTGATGTAGAAAAATTTTAATGAATTTTAAAGCTTACTAAAGATGTGTACGAGATACATGAAAGTGCTATAAACATTGGTAGGCTAACATTTGGATCACTTTCAATCTTGTTTTTCAATTTCTGACTCAGATTCAATTGAATGTTTTGTTGATCCTGTTTGAGAAGGCAAGGAATGAAAATTTAGCGGCAATATGTCTCATTTGGAAATCCTCATTCAAAATCCCCTGGCACGAGCTCCAACTCGTACCTATTCTTCAGAAATTTTGTCAATCGTAAAACAACGATCCTCATTGATTTTTTGGCGAATTTTTTCAAGTTTTCATAGTTTTGAGATGTTTAAGGGTGCCCAGAACGAACATGGCCTTCAACACTCATCTCACCACGTTTAAAGCACCCAAACCACTCGAAAACTTGTGTGAAACTCATAGTATCCTCCTTGAAAGCCTGTTGAAGCATTTGATAAGCTTCTGTTGCCGATTTTTCAAGCAGGAAACAAACACACTCTTTGTTCTTTTAAATCTACCTTAACGACGTCGCAGATGGAACATGACAACACAGTAAGAGAAACACAGTACTATGATCAAACGTTAACCTACAAACTGAAATCATCTGGGTAGTTGTTTGTTGAAGGTGTCTACTAGCTCCATCTAGTGGGAGAACTCTCTACTACATCTACGAATGACAGCGAACTCTCAGTCCGGGTTTTTTTGGCCCTCCTCGTATTATTTGGTTTTACCTATGATTTTAACAAATGTGTCAGTGGATCCACAAACATCAGAATAAATCTAAAGAACTTCTACATCAAGAATTTTTTCTAGCGAGCTTAGTTTTTATGCTCATAAAGGGCAGGTAGAGTGTTAAATTATTTCCACTCAATCTGCTTATTCCAGGGCTATCACATGCTAGTTCTGTTTATCACATGGTCAGCCAGTTAAATGACTGAATCATTAATAAAAAGAAGAGGTAAAGGTGTAAAAAAAACACTAGTTAACAGTTTTCTCCTCTGAAAGTAATGCATTTCATTATACAGCCAGACCCTGTGGTGAATGAAGTGAAGATGTGATTTTCAGGGTGAAAAATATGTGCTTTTCAGAGGGCCTGATAAGGATACTTTTCAACTCAGTGAGGAAGGCAATGGTAAACCACCTCTTTCCTTGTTTTACTTAGTAAAGCCTCTAGAGGTTCAAACCCACCTTTCAGCTGATGACCAAAACAACAACAACAACAGGACTTAGTTTAGTATAAATTATTAATTTTCCGTATTTCACTCATCAAAATTGGTAAAAATGGGTTTTGAAGATTGCAGTCTTAATATGAATTTTACAACAAAAAATTAACAATAAAAAAATAAAACAACAAATAACAAAAATAAAATTTATAGAAAATAAAAAACTTGCAACTTTTATTTTAAAGAATGTCTTTCTACAGAGCTTAATTCAGCATCAATTAGTGATTTACTGTATGGTAAAATTGAACACAGGTTGATTTTCATTTTACACTGTAGACAAAACATAGTTACAAATACGTTTTTTTTTCCATTTACATTAGCAAGAGAAAGTCGTGTGAGTGTTTCACACCAGATTTTTGGAAACTGAACCTTCATGTTTGTGGAGAGTTTAAAGTATAATGTATACTATTTTACATCACAATAAAAGTTGTATTTATTATCACAGCTTTCACGATAAGTGTTTTTATCATTAAAACTTCACATTTATTGATTTACTGAAACATTATTATGTAATTAATTTTCAACAAATTATTATTTTTTAATATTAACTTTAACAGTTTGTTTCAGTAAAGTTTACTGATAACATGAAAAACTATCAATTAAAAAATAGTGTAAAACTTTGTTACAACTTAATTAATGACATTACAGAAAACTTTGAAATTATAACAAGTAGATCAATACCCGTTTTTAAATTAACCATAATTTTCTTCATATTTTAAACAAGTTTTAAAAGTTATTAATCTAGACAATTGTATAAAGATAAAATCTGGTGTGAAACACTCACACAACTTTCTCTTGCCAATGCAAATAATTTACACAATATAACCTAACATTAGTAATAAAACATTAGAAATAAACAAAAAACTAACCTCAATAAATATAACCTAATTTTAATCATGAGTGAAAGACGCAAAATGAAAATCGATCTCAGTTTGCCTTAAAAATATGAAAAATCACTCTTTCACGCTAAACTAGGCTCTGTAAAGAAAAATTCTCTGAATAAAAGTTGTAGATCATTTAATTTCCTATTAATTTGATTATATATACTTTTGTCGTAAATTGCATACTAAGGCCAAATCTTAAAAAAATCAATTTTTCACATGTTTTCGTGAGAAAAAACATAAAATCGCTAATTACCGCTAAACTAAGTGTTCTACAAAAAAATGTTTAAAATAAAAGTTGTAGAATTTTAAATTCTCTACAACTTTTGCCATATACTATTTTGCGCTAAAATGCATATTAACGTTGCAATCTTAAAAAAACAATTTTTTTACATGAAAAGAGCCTTACCAAGAACTTCAGCAGACATGGCGCCTATCCTATCTTGTAGAGCATAAAAAATTTAGTAAATAAGGCGATTTTTAAAAAAATCGTAGGACCAGGTTTTGAGAAAATCGCAAAAAAGTGAAAAATTACACGAATAAACTACTTCCGGTTGACCGATTTTAATGAAAATGTTCGTGTCGGGTCCGGTAGTGGTATGTAACTTAAGCTTCAAGTTTGTATGATGTTCCGTTCTTGAGATATTCTGTTCACACACAGACCAATCGCTAAAAACATGTTTTTTGGGCTCAGGGGGTCTGAAAACGTGTAGATCCGGTGAAAACTCGATTTCGAAAAATCGACATGAAAACAATACTTTCCTTCCTACATATTCATATAGGCAAGAGAAAGTAAAAATAGTGTAAAACTTTGTTACAACACTTGACTTAATTAATGAAATTACAGAAAACCTTGAAATTATAACAAGTAGATCAATACCCGTTTTTAAATTAACCATAATTTTCTTCATATTTTAAACAAGTTTTAAAAGTTATTAATCTAGACAATTGTATAAAGATAAAAATCAGTTTAAATGGCAACCCATTATCAAATTTTAATTCATGTTGTTATCTATAACTACTATGAATTGCACAAAAACTACGTCATTTAAAATTTGCACGTTTCATAAGAATGACTGTCTCAATGGCTATATAGCAAAGTTGAAAGCATTTTGTTTATGTTGCTATGAAAAATTTGTTAAACTTCACACAGTAACCTCGTTAACCCAAACTAATTTCTAATTGTTTTTAAAAATGTTTTTACACATAAAACTTGTTTAAAAAATAAAAACTAAGTAATTTTATTTAGAAAAAATATTCTTATAAGTTTATAAATATAAAAATTATATAAAAAAATTAAGATAAACATATAGTTAAGAATAAAAAATGAACTGGATTCTATGCCAGGGGTCCTGGGTTCAAATCTTGTTCAGGTCTGATTTTTTTCATCATTTATTTTCTTCCTTTCACCGAATATATTAGCCTTAATATGCATAAGTCAGATCTACAAAAATCTTGTGTGAAACACTTACATGACTTTCTCTTGTCAATGTAAAATTTGACACGAAAACACAACTTTCCCTATTGTATATTTTAAACAAGGTAAGAGAAAGTAAAAAATATAACCTATGTTTAATCATGAGTGGATGGCACAATACTTTTAATACTCTATTTGACTTTCGGTAAGCAAAATACAGAAAATCACCAACTCTTGATAAACTGAGCTCTTAAAAATGCTTGAAATAAAAGTTTCAAGTTTTTAATTTTTTATAAATTTGATTATAAATAAGCTTTTGACTTACAAAATGTTTTTTGAGTTTCAACGGCCATGAAAATGTGTATTTTGGATGAAAAAATTTGAAAATTTGACATGAAAAAATAACGTTCCTTACCCATAAATTATACAGGGCAACAGAAAGTAAAATTTAGGCCTACTAAATATTGTTTTAAAAGAAACAAATGATTTAAATCTCTAATTACCTTTAATAATTTTTCAGTATTATTTAATTACATCCTTTAAAATTAAAAACATATACGAGGTAGGGTCAAAAAGTTCCCGGAATTGGTTATTAAAAATTTATTAAAAATATTTATAACATTCTTACATTATTTCCCTTCAAAATACTCTCCTCCTGCATCTACACATTTATTCCACCGTTCATATAATTGTTGGAAACACTCTTGAAAGCCGTTTTTTGAAAGTTACTTCAGCCGCTCCGTCGCATTTTCAATCACCTCTGACGAATCAGCAAAACGATGTCCCTTCAATGCCATTTTTAACCTTGGAAACAGGTAGAAATCTGGTGGTGCGAGATCGGGAGAATATGGAGGATGTTCCAGAGTGGTAACATTATTCTTGGCAAGGTATTGTTTCACCATTAGGGATCGATGTGCTGGGGCATTGTCGTGCAACAAATACCAGTCATTCTCTGCCCATTTTTCAGGTCGTTTTCGTCGAATTGCATCTCGTAGCCGTTTTAAGATCTCTGTGTACAATTCTTTATTTACTGTTCTCCCTTCAGGAATAAATTCATAATGAATCACTCCACGGTAATCAAAAAACACCTCCAACATCACCTTACCCCGGCTTCTGTCCAAGCGAAATTTTTGTTTTCTTGGTGAAGTTTTTGACTTCCATTCAGCGGACTGCCGTTTTGTCTGAGGGTCGTAAAGAAAGCACCATGTCTCATCACCTGTAACAATTTTGCGCAGGAAGCTGTCATCTGCATCAGCCATTTCAATCAAGTCCCTGGACATGGTCACTCTCATTTCCTTTTGCTCAGGGGATAACATTTTTGGAACAATGTGCAAGCAAACACGGTGCATGTTCAAGTCATTATGAAGAATGCTGTGAACACTCCCATGTGAAATACCAACTTCAGAGGCAATAGTATTGATGGTTGTTCGCCTGTCCGCACGCACAATTTGTCGAACGCGCTCAACATTGTCGTCTGTAGTGGAAGTGGAAGGCCGCCCAGTCCGAACGTCATCTTCGTCATCTTCAATTCATCTTCAATTGTTGTGCGACCGTCGCGAAAACGCTTATGCCACTCGTAAACTGCTGTTTTCTTCATCGCAGAATTTCCGTATGCTTTTTTTAGCATCTCAAGAGTCTACGAGGGTGATTTCTCCAGCAACACACAGAATTTAATATTGCCACGCTGCTCTAATGACGACATTGCACAATCCGACGAAAGACAGAAACTACGATCTACAATATTAAACACCGAACGCACGGAACCAACTACAACTGCCTGCTAACCTCAAAAGCACATTCACTACCAGTTATGCCAACCTCACAAACAAAAATTTCCCTTTCAGCTTACAAATACGTGACTGTAAGCGACCATTCCGGGAAATTTTTGACCCTACCTCGTATAACAGATATTTTCATAATTACACATCCATGGTTCACATGAGCTAATTGCTTTTTATAAAGTAATAAATTCTTTACATGTTAACCCTTGCTAACCGGGAAGCCAGAAATCACACATGCGTCATCACCGTTCTTTACACTCAATTTTCTCTGCAACTATTCATTATTTTCCAACAGGTTAGTTTTATTGGATAGAGAATTTTCTCCTCTTTCATTTGATCAATCTTCCATATTTGTACAATGAAAATTGACTACATGGTGTTATGCGAAAGAAATAGATTTTTTTTGACGAGTCAAAAAAATTAAAATTAAAAATTAAAAGTTAAAATTTGAACGTTTTCGTCCATAACTTTTCAACAAAAAAGGTACTTGTTTGGAAATGACATCATCAGTTAGCTTTAAATGTAACGATTGAAATCAATAAGTTAGAAGTGCCGACAACAAATTTTATGACTAAAATCGAACAAAGAAGGTTAACACTACCCGTCTCACCTATCCCTCGATTAAACCTTACAATTAGCGTCAAAATAAACGATAACATATTTTGATTTATGCTATCCTGTTTAGAAAAGGATAATACACAAAACAACGTGCGGAAAAGAGATACGAACTTTTATAGAAGAGGAGCAAATAAAAATTGAAAAGAGAAGACATTATTTTGAAGCGATTTTTTTCATCCAGCACGTTACTTTGTTGAACAAAAAGTGTGATATCTTTTGAACGCGACTATCAATTTGCAAAATCTAAACGTTGTTATTTTTACAATGAACTGCTTTATTTATGTATAAAGCTAAACATATTTTTTGTATTTTTTTAGTGATTTAGTGACACTTTTTTGTACGTAAATTGATATTTCTAAAAGAAATTTTTTTTTTAAATTTTCAATTTTTATTCTGGTCGTAAATGAAAACGGAAAAATTTGGTTCAAACGATGTTCTAACAACAAACACTTTATAAATAAATGGTAAATTTTTGAAATTTTTAGGAATGAAACTGAATGAAATAAAAGAGTTTTTATTAGGTGTAAAATGACAGTCTGCGTGATCGTTAAGATCGCCGTTCTCGTCGGGTTAAAAGAAAACTTAGAAAAAACAATGAAAAAAGCACAACATCTCGCAAACTCCACGTACAATAAGAAATCCATGACCATAAGAACAAAAATTAGACACTACAAGACAGTAGTACAACCTAGCGCAACTTATTGTTGTGAAACAGTTTTCTTACTAAGACCCAACAAATCTAAAATAAACAATGCACTTAAAGTCGAAAGGAGGATCCTAAGCACGTGCATAGGAAGAAAACACCAAAGAGAGGGAATTTGGACACTGTTGCCAAATAAAGAAATCTATAAACAAATGGATAACATGTTAGACACGATGAGAAAAAGAGGGTATAGTTTTTCGGAAATGTACTCAAAACACCAGAAACCAGGATCTTAAGACAGTTAACAGAAAAGTCACTAAAGGATAAAAACACGTCAAGGTGGATCTCAGAGATTAAAGTTGACATGGGACAAGCTTGGGCTTACACTACTCGACCTAAGAAACAAAACTGAAAAACTCAAACTTCTTCACACCCCTGACACCAGATTTGAAGAACCCCAAAAATCCACTAGAGTCTGTTCAGAGGCCGCAAGACTAGCAAGATCCCAGAATATGAAAAACTACTGGGATAAAAGGAGACTGCAGCAACAAGGCAGAAACTAAGACTCTACATTTATTTGATTCAAGTAATCTACTAAGATCTCAAAAGCAAAAAAAAAAAAAAAAATACTGTAACTTACCAATGTTCCATTAAAGTGACTTGGTCGCCGATACCAGTAATTAGATGAAGTGCCATCAACACATGGGCAAATATGATCCATAAGACCATTACAGTATAAGAAACATTTATTTGTAGTCATCATTTTTTGTTGCGCTTGAAGCCTTATTTTAACAACATCCAATGGGGTAACTGCAAATAACGCAACACATTATATTATATAATTAACCATTTAAATCAATCTGATTTTATTACAAATTAAAATTCTATTGTTATACTCATATGTACAAACTAACTGCCTCTTGTAGCTTTCCGGTTGCTTCTTCACTTGTTTCACCTACAGCTAAAACAGCAGCTTTTAGCATTTTTAGCTGTACGTGAAACAAGTGAAGAAGCGACCGGAAAGCTACAAGAGGCATTTAACGACATTTGCCGATGGACAAGGAGATAGAAGCTAAAGCTCAATGAAATCAAATTTGTTCATATCAATTTTACCAACAAGAAAATTCAAAATTTTCCAGTTGAAATCAATGGAAAGCAAGTCCCTTACTGCAATACTGCAAAATATCTCTGTATGACGCTTGATGCTAAACTGCGATGGAAGGAACATGTCAAAAAGAAAAAACAAGAACTCGAGTTAAAATATAAGAAAATGTACTGGTTAATAGATAGGAAATCGGTCCTGTCAACCTTTAACAGATTGTTAATTTATAAACAGGTGTTAAAACCAGTTTGGACTTACGGTATCCAGGTCTGGGGCTGTACAAAATCCAGTAATATGAAAGTAATACAAAGGTTTCAAAATAAAGTCCAAAGAAATATTGTCGATGCTCCGTGGTACATTCGGAATGATAACCTCCATCGGGATCTGAATATTGAAACGGTGGATGAGGAAAAGAAAAGATTCGCAAGGAGTCACGAAGACCGACTTCTACATCACGTGAATGTTAAGGTGCTGCAACTCCTCGATAACTCGGGTGTACTGAGAAGACTTAAGCACCAGAAAACTTTCGAATTGGTTTGATTTAGGAGATATCTTATATTAGTCTATTTTGCATTAATTTGTAAATAATCAATAGTAATAAATTATCCTGTAAATTGGTTGTACATTAATTATCTTGTAAAATCTTATGTTTTGTTTTATAAAGTAAGAATATATATATTTTTTTAGAAAAAAAGGATGCTTTATTTTAGAAAATAATAATAGTATGTTAAGTTTGAAAATAAGAAATGTGTAGCCTATTTAGAAAATAAGATAACTATTGTACAGTTGTTCCATAAATGTATTTTGTGTATTTCTTACAAATTTTATGATCAGTTACAAATTTTGTTTATTTCTTAATGATTATGTTAATGTGTAATAATAAGCAAGATTAACTATAAAGCTGTAGTCTACTTAGGTAAATTTAATATAGAAAGTAGGAATAGAAATAGGAAAAACTAATTTTTAAAAGAAAGAGTAGCATTATCTTAAATAATTGTTATTGTTAGAAAATAAGAGTAGCCATTGGGTTTTATTTTCTTATGATAATGTAATCCTTAGGTAGTTTAAGTTTGAATAAAATTGTTCGTTAGTCTAAGACTAGTTACAATAAATATATAATTTAAAAAAATGTACAACTTTACCAAAATAATTAAACACAACTAAAGTTCA
Source organism: Catonia carolina (assembly GCA_035578175.1). NCBI lineage: Eukaryota > Metazoa > Arthropoda > Insecta > Hemiptera > Achilidae > Catonia > Catonia carolina. The sequence continues at coordinate 9,215,514 of JAQMRL010000005.1, read as the reverse complement.
GAATACTTAGAAAAAATCCTTAGGTAGTTTAAGTTTGAATAAAATTGTTCGTTAGTCTAAGACTAGTTACAATAAATATATAATTTAAAAAAATGTACAACTTTACCAAAATAATTAAACACAACTAAAGTTCAGAATACTTAGAAAAAACCATTGCAAATTATTCCTCACAAATAGGAACCATGAATTGGTTAACTTTATCAGACATAATAAACTAAATATTAGTCCATTTGAAACATAAATGATTGTTCCTTATAAAAGTGCTTAGAAATATTAGTGACTTTTCTGTCAATAAACAGATTCAATAAGTTGAAATATTATTTTGTCTCTATTGCATCTACATAATTGTTAAAAAACCTTGAATGCTGTTAAACTACACAGCTAGGTTAATTGTTATTTCATGATTTAAGTTAACTACGTTAACACAATGAGTAACAGAATACTATTAAATTCATCCCTCCCAAGACTAGCCAAGTAAGTTTGCAGGTCACAATATATATCATTAGAAAAATACAAATCGCAATTAAACTGATATGTCTCGAATAAATTCTTTATAACTGAACATCAACAGAAACCTAGTTAATGATTACACTTACCTATTAACGAAGTCAATAACGCTCCTGTACATGCCGCTGCCATCTGCTGAACAGGAGTAATTCTAAAATCCGGGTCGTCAATACATTTTTCATATTTACATTCTGCAGGAGGTGAACTTGGCTCCATTTTTAGTTTACAATTAGCTTTCCAACAATACTAAATATTGTTATGCATTAAACAGATAAATTCCGGATATAACAGTTTGAAAGAATTTAAATTCATTATTAAAAGTTATAAATGTATCCAGAAGATGTCATCAGTCTGGTTATTAAAAGAGTTTCAATATTTAAAAGCACTATGACCGGTGAATTAAAATTAAATAAAGTCCCACGTTTCCGCAACATTTGTTTGGTACCAGCTGAGAGGGAACCTCCAACAGCTGATAACAAGCAGTTCTAGAAACTCTGTAACATGTAATACAAAATTATATTACGCAATACCTACACAATCTCTTGATTTGTGATTCCTTTCACGGAAGTTAAATAGACAACAAAAATAATGTCCTTGTACAGTAAAATAGCATTTCACTCTGTAATTAATGAAATACAACATTATAATATAGCGTGAATCTTTTATGAATCTATAGGACATTGTTAAATTTGCTAACACTGACAATATAATTATTAATAAATACTAACAAAATTTTTAGATATAAAAATGTATAATTCTGCAGAAATTTAAATAGTTTTGTTCAATATTTTATTGAACGTTTTCATTATCACTTTATCACATAGGCCGGTTTCATTATCATTAAACAGCTGATTTGTAGCAAAAAGGATTTGTTTATATGTTCTTTATCTTATCTTTTTGTGTACTAATTTAATTTATTTTATGAGTGAGCCTGTAATTGTGGTTGTTGGTGGTTAACGAACAAATCTGATATTTTAATATTTTATAAAGTTACAGTTATAAAAAGATATTCAACATGTGCGGAGGTTTCACGTGTTCTAAAAATGCTTTAACTGCTTTAAATATTATGTATATTGTAAGTTACACTTTTAGTTTATTGGAATATTTTGTTATCGTTTCATTCCAACTAATAACAGTTGCAAACCAGTGTGGGTTTTATAAGAACAGTAGTCAGTAGTTGGTGAAATGATTTCATTTAACTTGTCTAGTTATTTGATACGAAATTAAATAACTCATAAAATCTATGTATACTACTTGTTTATGTGTGTTTAGTTCTCTGATAAAACAACGAAAAGTTGAACGTCATTTTAATATGTTCTAGCAATGATGTAATAATGTTCTAACAGCATTGAAACCAAATTTGCTTGCATTGAATTATATAAATCATTGAGAGTATCTTTGATAATTTCACAATTAATGCAGATGTTATTTGATCAGTTATTGAGTTACTATTTAAGTGCATGTTAGTTTAATTATATTACAAGAATTATCAAAGTATAATTGTATAATATTCACAAATATGGATTGTCATTCTTCATATTGACTGGTATTTATAAATAGGATTATATTTGTTTGTTACAGCTGGTTGGATTCGTTCTAATACTTGTTGCATTGTATGGACGAGAATCAGCATTGGTTACAAATCTTCCTATCCTAAATGGTGTTATGGGATGTGGAGTTTTCCTAATATTGGTTTCAATATTGGGGTTATTTGGTGCCGTTAGACATAATCAAGTTATGTTGTTTTTTGTATCCTTTTGAACATGTAATAAAAATAAGCCTTTAATATTTTCAGTCATGGTCTGATATTTTATAGTTGTCTATTGTACAAGTGTAAGTAACCTTTTGATTTTATTAAGTAGTTAATACTTAGGCCTACTTGTGTTTTTTTTGCTAAATCTTAGCTCTTGAACGAAGATATCAAGGAGGCACTGATATCAAGCAGGCACTACAATGCTGCATGCATGCATTCAGTTTCTAACGCCGTTTTCACACCAACGCCGCAAAACCGTAACAACGGTTTTGCTTTCGTTTTGCAGCAAGTTGTTGATCTAAATATGTATAATCAAGTGAAACAATATGTTGCCCCTTTACGGAAGTATCGGCAGAGACGACCGTAGCAGCAAAATCCTTTCACACTACCGCTGTAGTTTCACCAGTTCGCCATAGTATTGCTTCAGTACCACACGGAATCTGTCACAGTCGACAGATTTTCACCAGCAAAATATTTCAGAATATTGCATTCTGTTATCTTTTGCAAGTGTACTATTACCATGGATAACATATCGACAGAATTATTGATTCAGTCAGTTGGGCAATGACCTGAAATATATTTTATGAGTCACCCGGACTGTAAAAATATTAACATATTTTGTCAAACATCCTATGTAGGATTATAAACAGTCGTATTATTTAAAATTGAAATATATATTTCTAACCACCAGAATATGAGGTGTGGCTATTAAATAATGAGACTGACGGTGTAAAAAATTTTATTTTTATTTTATACATAATCACTTATTGTCACCTTCAATATGTACACTCCTTCTCTATCCCTACAACGCTTTATGCGAATTTTCCATTGTTGGAAACAGTGCTGGAAGTCATCTTCTGTCAGCTCCTTCAGGACACGTGCCGCTTTCAGTACAGTAAAATGGACTCTTCTTCCCTTTTCAAGGGCAAACGCCGTAACAGAATCGTCATAGCTTCAACACAAACTAAAGAACATGCATGTATGTTGACTTACACATGAGCTACATGGATTTCCATTCTAAACAAACAATTCCCAAACCATCAATGCTACCTACACACTATAGAGGGAATAAAATTTTCCCTGTTATGATGTTCTATTTCTGTAAACACGATTAGATGCATTAAAGAATTCCCTACTAGAAAAGTACAATATTTTCTGGTTTCTGACTTATACTGACCTTGCAGAAGCTTGTTTTATCACCCCTACGTTAATCCTTTCAGCATCATCTAAAATTAGATTACCAGTGTGAACAGGGTTAATATGTAAAACAATAAAATATTTTGATAAATAATTTAAAATATTATTCAGTATTTTCCTCAATATTTTATATAGTACATGATTATTCTCTTCTTACTTTTCCTGGTCCAGTTTGGAGTTGCATGTGCTTGTCTTGCAGAAGATTTGCCTGAACAGGAAAAATTAGTGGAAGAGGTAAGATATTGTATTACAAATTTGGCAGGTATTAGTTTGTAACGTAATACAGTTGAACTTCGACATAACAAATCAAGAATCCTGGGAAAATTTTTGTGAAATCAAGGTATTTGTTATAGGGGTATTCATAAATTGGGGGTTGAAAACTGTGTTCATCCGTTAAATTAATATTTTTAGTTTACTCAGTTACAGATTAGTTAGATGGCTGAAACTCAGTGGAGATGTTACCTATAGTGCACCTAAAAATTTACCCTGTAATAATTACAAAAAAATGTATCTGTAATGGATTAAAAATGGTATTCAACCCATGATTTCTGTTTATTAAGTTCTGGGTGAGGTTTATGGCTGAAACTCTGTGGAAGTGTTATTGATAATGCGCCTAAAAATTCTGTAGTGATAGGTATAAAGGTCTTAACTTGAAAATAGTCATTTTTCAGGAAAAGCAAAAAAAAATTTGAGAGTATAATTTATATATTTTTTATTTTTTAAGGATAGGTAGTTTTTGCAATTGTCTCTTCTAAAAATTGTTTTTATAATTTGTTATACATTTCTTTTGTTTTCTACTTAACAACGAAAATAAAAATTCCGTTTATGTCTACGCTATGGCCCTTTTTTCGGAGGGGCAATTCACGACTTAAGACCTTTACCGTTTACAGTGTAACTTAATACCTTTTGACCTGGTAAATTCTTACTACAGTTACTTAAGTCACGACTTTGCTTTTGGTTTCTTGTCATTTCGACCATTTCAATTCGATTTTTTTTCAGTTGATCTCAGTATTGATATTGGTAAAATAATAAACTACTATTGGTATAAAGGTTAACTCAACTTAAGACCTTTTGTGCAACTAAAAAGGACTGAGAAACTAAATCTAAACTAAACTACTATTGGTATAAAGGTCTTAACTCAACTTAAGACCTTTTGTGCAACTAAAAAGGACTGAGAAACTAAATCTAAACTAAACTACTATTGGTATAAAGGTCTTAACTCAACTTAAGACCTTTTGTGCAACTAAAAAGGACTGAGAAACTAAATCTAAACTAAACTACTATTGGTATAAAGGTCTTAACTCAACTTAAGACCTTTTGTGCCACTAAAAAGGACTGAGAAACTAAATCTAAACTAAACTACTATTGGTATAAAGGTCTTAACTCAACTTAAGACCTTTTGTGCAACTAAAAAGGACTGAGAAACTAAATCTAAACTAAACTACTATTGGTATAAAGGTCTTAACTCAACTTAAGACCTTTTGTGCCACTAAAAAGGACTGAGAAACTAAATCTAAACTAAACTACTATTGGTATAAAGGTCTTAACTCAACTTAAGACCTTTTGTGCAACTAAAAAATACTGAGAAACTAAATCTAAACTAAACTACTATTGGTATGAAGGTCTTAACTCAACTTAAGACCTTTTGTACTACTAAAAAATACTGAGAAACTAAATCTAAAGGTATCATTTACAATTAAGACTTTTATACCGTTACGCGAAGAGAAAACTTTTATAAAGCCAGTCAACATAATTCACTTCAGGAGTTAGCTACACTTAAGCCCTTTGCACCAATTGAAAGAGAAAATTTTTCTAAACTGGGTACTACACTTAACTCAAAATCGACAATTTTTGACTTAAGACCTTTATACCTATCACTACAGAATTATTCCTTAACAATTTCCAAAACATAATACTCCTATGAGATTGAAAAGGGTATTCAACCCTTAAATTTTTATAAATTTGAAACTTATTGGTCTTTTATTATGTTTAAAATTTTTCCAAATCAGAGAATTTTATTTTTGATATTCATAACCCTAATTTAAAAATTCTTAAATGTCCACCTTTGTAGTGTAGTGGTAGCGCACTAGCCTACCAAGCTGAGGTCCGTGGTTTGATTCACAATCAGGGTCTGGAAATTTTCACAAGTTGAATCCCACAGTTACATATCTCACTATAGTCACTAATATCTGAGCTGTTGATGCAACTTTAAATAAACTAAAATTAATTAATGGTAATTTGTTGATAGCCGAGCATGACGGAAAGGCAAACCAAAAACTTTTCCAGTTCAAAAAACTAGTCCAGGGGCACCAGAAGAAGTAGTCACTTCAAAAAAAAAAATTATTGAATCAAAAGAAAATTATACCCGGTTGAAGCCGGGTATAGGCAGCTATTGTAATTAAATATTACAGTATTATTTACAATATATTATTTTTTCTGAAAAATATAAATAAGGTATGTTTTGGTTTTATTGTTTGCATCTCAGCGATTCCAAAATGTATTTAAATTTAACAATTTTTAGATTGTTAAGATGTAGAATTTGATGATAAATCATGCTGATATCTTATAAAATATATTGCTATTATTTTCGCCGATTTCAGGGTTGGAGAAGTGTTAATATGGATGTAAAAGCTAAAGTGCAAATGACATCAAGTTGCTGTGGTTTTGATAGCAGATTTCCTAATGCTACTGGCCCGATGGGTCATCCTGAATGCAAACCAGATGTAAGTAAATTATTGAAATTTGAATAAATTAGTACTATTTTATTTTTGTAAAAAGTTTAATATTTCTACCAATGAAATTCTGTTTAAATTATTAACGAATTATTGTAAAGGAGATGTTGAGTTATAGGTTAAGCAAGGAGATGATGTACAGCGCTACTTTAATTTTTTAATTATTAATATTCACCAATATTTCTACAACACTGTTACACACTGTTTTGAATGTCATTGATATTCTTACTGTTTGTTTTCTAAAAATAATTTTGCCAGCGTAGCTAATAAAGTTTCTAGTATATTAGAAAAAGGTTTCTTTTTCTAGTACAATTAGTACAGTAGGTATCTAAAATAGTAAAGAATAAAATAATAAACACTACACTTGGTATTCTATAAATTTGGTCCTCATCTATTAAAAGAAAACCTCAACACTTTTTAACTGTAATGATCGCACTGAATGACAGTTGATTGAACACTGAATGACAATATTCACTATGCGTTTCATTCGTTATTTAGGCGTGTGTAGTTGATAATCATTTGCTGTCAAAACCAGTATTATTAGTAAATAAACTGTGCCTACTAATAAGCCTATTACTGTATAATAACAATAATAACTGATGATTAATTATAATACATTACATCACTCCCCATTCGCTTTGCACTGTATTTATTATAAATGTATTTCACTATGAAATGTAGAAAAATATATACATTAGTTTTGTAAACAGTCTATAACACTAGGCGATTTTTTTTTTTTTTTTTTTTTTTTTTTAACGTCCGACTGTTTTGCAAATTGCTGCTAATGCAGACGGTGAAGGATGAAATGAATTTTTTTGTAACGTATGAAAAAATGCCATGCCCGAGTGGGATTCGAACCCAAGACCGCGTGATGAGAGGCGAGCACGTTACCAACATCGCCAACGCGGCCGGCAACACTAGGCGAGGGATGGGTGGATGTAGTATATGTAAGCTGATTCATTCGAAGCCTCGACGCACCAGATGACATGCATATACTTATACTGAAATAAAAGTGGCTTAATATTGATGTATTCTTAATATTGATTTTCTTTTTGTTCCAGCCAAAATGTTGTCCAGAAGGAAGTGATAAAGGATGCACTTGCCCACCATGCTTAGGTAAACTTCAAAGCACTATTGATAAGGTATTCAAGATGTGTGGTGGAATTGGATTATTCTTTAGCTTTACAGAAGTAAGTTAACATTTTAATTTGTTTATTCATAAACCAGTATGAGATGTATTCATTTAGATTAAATGAAGATTCGGAAATAAATTTTTGGAATGCATCCTGCCAACCATTAATATAAATATTACAGTATATATGAAATTACTATAATTATTATAGTCTCTTCGAAGAATATTTGTCTAATAATCCGGTGAACATAAATTGAGCACCCAACCAATCTTTAAACTATGAAGTGGTTTCTGATGGAACACCACTTCGAGAATATTTCTCTTGAAATTTTCGACAAACCGACCTTATTAAAATTGTACGAGCACATTCCTCCAAGATAAAAATACGCTGCTTTATTGAATACGGCATGATACACAGTCAAACACTACAGCTACCTCAGGAATGGATGGTAGACTGTGAGTGCGGGAAAAGGTATTGGAAGGAGAATATATGATGACCTTTGCTCTGTTATATGCATGTGTGACTGCTTTATCTGGCCCATCATTGTATATCTAATGATGAATGTATTTCTATCTCTCAGGCCGTATTTATCTTGCCCACCTGTTAGTAAACATTAAAACAGAAACAGAAAATTCCCATCCATTGTGCAAAACGCACCTTTTTTACTTTCTCTTGCCTATATAAATATATAGGAAGGAAAGTATTGTTTTCATGTCGATTTTTCAAAATCAAGTTTTCACTGAATCTACACGTTTTCAGACCACCTGAACCCAAAAAACATGTTTTTAGAGATTGGTCTGTGTGTGTGTGAACAAAATATCTCAAGAACGGAACATCGTACGAACTTGAAACTTGAAATTTAAGTTAGACACCACTACCGGACCCGACACAAACATTTTCATCAAAATTGGTCAACCGGAAGTAGTAGTTTAATCGTGTAATTTTTCACTTTTTTGCAATTTTCTCAAAAACGGGTCCTACAATTATTTTAAAATCGCCACTTAACTAAATTTTTTATGTAGGCGTCATGTCTGCTGAAATTCTTGGAGAGGCTGTTTTCACGTAAAAAAATTGATTTTTTTAAGCTTGCTGTTTTAATATGCATTTTAGCGGAAAAATGTATATAATAAAAGTTGTAGACAATTTGAAATCCTACAACTTTTATTTCCAACATTTTTTTGTATAACTCTTAGTTTAGCAGTAAATAGTGATTTTCTGTTTTTTTTCTCACAAAAACATGTAAAAATCGATTCAAGATTTCAGCCTTAGCATGCATTTTACGACAAAAGTGCATATAATTAAATTTATAGGAAGTTAAAAGATCTACATATGTTATTTTAAGCATTTTTGTCTACAGAGCCTAGTTTAGCATGAATGAGTGATTTTCCGTGTTTTTAAGCAAAACTGAGGTTGATTTTCATTTTGTGTCTTTCCCTCATGATTAAAATTAGGTTATGTTTATTGACGTTAGTTTTTTTGTTTATTTCTAATATTTTATTATTAATGTTAGGTTATAATTTTCCATATTTGCATTGGCAAGAGAAAGTTGTGTGAATGTTTTACACAAGATTATTTTTCTAAAGTTGTGGTGGATTATCCAGCATGCCGGACCATAGGGTGCTGAATTAGCGAAAGTTTACTGTAGTAAACGAATGCCCATGTCAGGCAGATGGAGTGTTAAATTATTTGCTTTCGATCTACTAGTTTTTTGACGAGTTACTGAAGAAAAAAAGTTCATCTTATACTCATACCTCAGCAAATACGGTAAATTCATTAACAATGGACAATGGTTAATTGATAATATTTCTGTTGTTATTCAATAACATTTTTATATTATGATTAATGTCGTATGGTAGGTCTTAATGAAGTATGTAGAATCACTGTATACGAATACACAAATTTATCCACCACTTATTTGAAGATTTGGATTTAACATCGTTGTTCGACAAATTTTTAGCTGGTAATTCGAGGAGCTACTGTAATTTAATTATTTTAAAAATAGTTAAATGTTTTAAAGCTGTTTTCTTGTGTTAGCTTTGTTGTTTTATAAATGAAACTTAAACATCTTTTATTTTTACAGTTTATTGGAGTTTGGTTGACTATTCGTTATAGGAACCAGAAAGACCCACGTGCAAATCCAAGTGCATTTCTTTAACCTATAATTAAAGGTAATATATTGTATTCATTATTATTTACTTGTTGTTTCAGTTTAAAGTTCAGTAATAATATGTTTGGGAAAAAAAATTTTAGATTGAATTCTAGGATTAAAAGAATTCGACATTATCATGTTTCTGTGAACCACTGAAGTTGTTAAAAATGGCTGAAAAGGTAAAACAAAAATGGCTGTTACAGTTAAAGCAATATTTTAAACAATGTTTTTTAATCTCTAATTTGTCAACACATACATTATCATACATTGAAAAAAATTGTTAATTTTTAAAATGGTCCAGCCACTACTAATCCTGAATAAGGATGAAATGATTAAAAATTTATTCAATTCTGAAAAATTTCTGTCCATACTAAATTCCTAATGCCCACAACAGGCAGGCGGGGTGTTAAATTATTTGTATTCAATCTGCTAGTTCCAGGGCTACAAAAAATAGTTCTGTTTCTTATCATATGGTCAGAATATGGCTAAAGCATCTAAGAACAGAAGAGGTTGAGCTGTATAAGACACTAGCTAGAGTATCTCCTCTGAGAGTATTGAAATTCATTATACAGCTGTCATTTGGCATAAGTAGCGAATTTTTGCGATTTGCTCAAAAACAGCTTCTATGATTTTCTTTAAATTGCATCATTTACTACTATTTTTTTATGCTCTACAAGATAGAGTAAGAGCATTATGTCTGCTGAAATCCATGAGGAGTTTTTTCTTACAGTAAAAATGTATTTTTTTAAAGATTGCAACCATAATATGCAGTTTATGAAAAAAGTGTATATAATCAAAGTTATAGGAAATTAAAAGCAATACAACTGTTATTTCAAGTTTTATTTTCAACTGCGCTTAGTTTTGCCTCAATTAGCGATTTTCAGTATTTTTTCATTAAAATCAGTAGAGGGTGGGATTTTTAAGATTGGTGCCTTAATAAGCTTTTTATGACAAAAATGTACACAAAGTTATAGAAAATTAAATAACCTACAACTTTTATTTCAAGCATTTTTTTCTATAGAGCCTAGTTTAGCGTCAATTAGTGATTTTCTTTAATTTTAAGACATTCAGAGGTTGATTTTTATTTTGCATCATTCACTCATGATTAAAATTAATTTTTAAATTTTACATTGTTTACTAATGATTAAACATAGGTAGAGTGGAGGCTAAATAAGCTTGCCGGTTTTCTGAAGTGTGCAGAAGGTTTATTTTGGTAATGGTTCGCTTGGTTGCTTCAGCGAGTGGTGGGGGTCAGTGCTGTACTAGCTGTGATCTGAGTCAAGTCGCTCTCGCAACGTTATTTATCAGCTAACCTGAAAACATTAGTCTGTTAATTGTTATATGTGGTAGGCATTAATTGTTGTATACAATGTTTACAATTGAATGTTTTTAACACTGCTAATAGATGATAATTTACATCATTTAGAGCATGTGATTTAAAAGGCTGTTTGGTACTAAGGCGCAAAATCTACAGTCTGAATCCAAACTGTTCACGCAGCTACACCGACAAGCTTATTTGGTATCCACTCTAATATGTTTTAATATTTATATTGGCTAGAAAAAGTCGTGTGAATGTTTCGCACCAGTTTTTTTTTTATCTTGTACTACTGTTACATTATTGTAGGTATTTTCTTTTATTTATTTATAAATATCAGGATAACATAATTTTTCCGAGAGAGGGGAGAGAGAGAGAGAGGAGGAGAAGAGAGGAGAGAATACCTCTAAAAGTGACAGAATATGGTCCAGTTGGAAGAAGGGAGGTGGGAAGACCTCAAAGAAGATGGCAGTAGTCGAGATGTACGGGTTGGAATGTCTCGTGTTTCTGTAGACGTGCAGGATAGTTTGTGAGTTCAGAACAGGGTTATGCCTAATCCTTGATAGTAAGAAGAAGAAGAAGAAGAGACATAATTTTTCACCTTTTTTTTAATCGGGCATCATCTTCCCAGACCACCTGAACAGCCTGAATTTTCTGTGACCTTCTACCACCCCTGTGAAGGCCTCTAGCGCTCACAAAGGGGGTGTTGCACTCACTTTGAGAAAAGTTGATCTAATCTTCTTTTTTCTCACAATCAAGTATTAGGCTCTCGCCCTATTCTGACTCACAGCAGTGATAAAACTATTGAGATATTGCCATCTCTTTAAGTAGCCTCCCAACATATCTCTAAAGAGAGATATGTTCTCATCTTTTAGTTGATCCCTACGATTGCAACTCAGTACATCTGGGGTATTTGCACTAAAATAAATTGCCAGATTAAAAGATAAAAAATTACTAATGGCAGCTTATCATGGTCTCATTCTGTCTCATATCTGTTATGGTATCTTAGTATAGGGTAATTCTAGCATGGGTAATATGAATAGGGTTTTTAAAATTCAAAAGAAAGCTATTAGGTGAATGGTGGGAGCTAACCAGCTAACTGCATGCAGGCCACTATTTAAAGAGCTTAAATTGCTTACAGTTCCCTTTCTCTACATTTTTGAGGTGATTATGTATGTTAGGCAAAATAATTTTATGCAGAATTTCAATGTTCACAATCATAACACGAGAAACAGAAATGATTATTATGTGGCTAATCACTCCATAAAATTGTTTGAACAAAAACCTACTTGTGCAGGGAGAAAATTGATGAATAAATTACCCCAATTTTTAAAATGTTGTGAGGATTTGAATTCCTTTAAAAGGAATCTGAAAAATTACTTGATCGGTGAAACTTTTTATATCGTACAAAAATTTCTTTCTTGAAAGTAGTGATACGTTGTGTGTTTCTTATATGTAATTCAGATGTTATAGCTGACATGTCCTATACTCCTCCTGGAGTCTCCAGGGCGCAAAAAAAATTAAAAAAAAATCTCTTTGGTCTATATTGCAAGACATTAAGAAAGATCCTTACCTCAGACATTGTTTCTACATGGTCCCTTCATCGATTTCAATATTCAGCAATCTTCCTATTCAGATTGTAAACATCCAGTTTGTTTTTATGTTCTCATCTTTTAGTTGATCCCTACGACTGCAACCCTTTGTTCTATGCATGAATCGCATCTCTGCCGCCTGTACTCTACTCTGTTGTGGTTTGGTAGTAATCCACTACTCACTTCCATAGAAAAGGACTGCGGCAGCTATCACCTTGTTGTTATTGTTGTTTAGGTCATCAGCCAAAAGACTGGTTTGAACCTGCTGAGGTTTTACTAAGTAAAACGAGGAGTAAGGTGGTTTACCATGCCTTCCTCACTGAGTGGAAAAGTATGCTTATCAGCATGCCGGGCCCTCTGAAAAGCACATGTTTCCACTCTGCAAATGACACCTTCACTTCATTCACCACAGGGTCTGGCTGTATAATGAAATTCATTACTTTCAGAGGAGATAACTCTGATTATGATTAGTGTCTTTTACACCTCTACCTCTTCTGTTCTTAGATGATTCAGTCATTTAATTGGCTGACCATGTGATAAGAAACAGAACTATTTATTTTAGCCCTGCAACAAATAGATTGAGTGTAAACAATTTTACACTCCATCTGTCTGTTATGGGCATGCTATCACCTTATAAAATTTTATTTTAGTTTCTTTTCTCGTTTTCCTGCTGAAAGTTCTGCCAATATTGGCGTACGTTGCTTGGGATTCGCCAAGCAGTGATCTAATCTTTCCATCATATTTCTTGGTACATCCTTGTCAGAATCTAATCCTTCTTTCTTTTTTTTTATTCCTAATTTGTGTACATTGCAATCTGTTCAATTCAAAACAATAAGCAACCCCATGACCCAATGAGATGAGGATGATGTGTATGACGTGTAAATGAGGTGTAGTCTTGTACAGACCCAGGCCTCCTGAGAGTGTATGGTTAATTGAACCCCAACCATCAAAGTACACCGGTAACCATTGTCTAGTATTTAAATCCATATAAAAGTAACTACCTTTACTAGGATTTGAACCAGGAACCTTCGTCTCCGAAAATCAGCTGTTAAACAGCTGATTTTGGCGACGACTTGACCTCTAGACCAACCCGGTGGGTCTAGATAAACTATCAAAATCATATTTTGATAGTTTCTTGAATTGTTTCAGGTTGTTGAAGAAATTGGATATCTGGCTGTACATTTTGATGTAACGAGTTTAAAATGAAGTGCCATATACTTACGTCATATTCACGTCTCACCTGATTATTTTTATTTATACTTTATGTAGTTTTATTTATTCTGTACTTAGTATTTATTTATTTATTTATTTACACCCATATATTTTAATAAATGTATTATTAGAACACTTGAAAATGAAAATATACACATTTATGTATTTATTTTCTTATAGAAATATAGACCGTACATTAAATTATTGATTACTCATAAAAGAAAACACTTTACACTTTTGTGATCCTTTTTTTTGGAGTATGAAATGCATGCTCCAAAAATCTTTCTGATATTTGTAATCTATAATTTTATTTGTATTGTGTGTCTGTACAGAGTAATTTAATAAATACGTATTTATAGACGGTATTAGTATATATATGTAATAGGTTTTAGTATTTGTGTAGTATTTTTAGAATTGGATTTTTGATGATGTAAATTTATATTTATTAATTTTACAGATAATATTTTAAATTTATTTTTTTTTGTCTGATTTTGTGATCTAATTTATTTAATTATGTATTGTAAATTTTTATATTTATTTATATAAATAATATTGTAAGTAACTTTGGTTAATAAATTATGTTGTATTTTTTTTTATTATAAAATGACGTTTTTGTTATTGTATTAGAACTGTAAAGTGTAATTTAAATTTAAGATGAAGATATGATTAATCAACAAAGTACAGTTAAGTGTCGACAAGTAATTTGAGATTTGCAGGACGCTAGTTGTTTTTTAATTGTGCTACAATTGAATCTCCGTAACTTGAATAAGTACGGGGATATGGTACTAATTCGTGTTAAAGAACATTTGAAATGCAGAACAACAAAACTATAGAATTTTGATCGTAGAAGATATTGTTAAACATTTAAAAAATAATTCTGTTTTAATATCATTGAATAAATCTCTGCACTGTAACTTTTGATTAGGGGAAGTGATATTGATTGCTTGTAATTTTAGCAGTCATCGTTAAAAACTCAGGCACGTTCGTCGCAAATAACTTTTTGAACAATTTTATGACGATTTTTAATTTTTTTCAAGTCTTCTACTGCTGACTTTAAATTTGGTATGACCATATGTTACATTCCACGTACTTCTTGCCAGCAGTTTAATACACCTTCTTCTATTCCAGGCTAGGAAAACATTTTTGTACATATTTGGGTTAAAATTGAAAAAAAAATTCGGATTTAAAAAAAAATCTCAAACAAGAAGTTTGAGGTACGAATATTCGAGTAATTAAAACTAATTTTAATGTAAATTAACTAGTAAATCCTAGGCAAGCTAAATTTAATTCAAGTTATAGATGTTCAAGTTATGGAAGTTCATTTGTATTTTGTCACAGCTATGTAATATAGAGTAGATTCAATATACAAGAGGATTTTTCAGTTCCTAGCTTAACTTGGAATTAGCACTAAACAGTACTGATGCAAATTTTTTTGGTATTTCTGTGTTTAGTTTTTATTAACTGCTTCCAGGAAATTCCAAAAAAGGAGAATAGAACACACCAAGTTAAAATAAAAAATCTGAGAAGACTAAGTGTTAACATACGTGAATTTATTACTTAACAGTTTGTGTATTACCTTTTCATTATTTATTACGACTTACTTCAATAATGGTGTTGTTTAATCATTTTTACCTAATTGTACACAATTTACTTCTTCGGTTTTTCAGTGCTTGTTTAGTCGCAATGGACCACTTTAGTGAATTAGGAAGCTTTAGTTTCGTTTTGTTGTGATATTCTTCTACGAGGGCGAATCAAATATAAACGGTAATTTTTAAAATTATATTTATTGAATAATATTATACAAAAACTATGCCTTCAACATTTTTCAATATAGTCTCCTGCATTATCTACACACTTCTGCCACCGATTTGGAAGCTTGAATATTGCCTGTTCATAAAAAGATTGAGGGAGAGTTGTCAACCAATCGCGCACGTGCTTCTCGACATCTTCATTGCTTTCAAATCGTTTTCCTCCAAGTGATTCTTTCAGAGGCGCAAACAAAAAGTAGTCACAAGGGGACAAGTCTGGACTGTAAGGAGGGTGTTCGAGAGTTTCCCAGCCCATTTCTTCCAATTTATCCCTTGTCAACAATGCGGTGTGAGGCCTTGCGTTGTCATGGAGAAGGATGACATCTCTAATGGGCACACCTCGTCTTTTGTTTCGGTAACTGGTTTTTGCCGACTGTAGCACCTGGCAGTAGTAAGCCGCATTCACTGTTCGTTGATTGTGAAGAAAATCAATGAGTAGAACTCCCCTTGAGTCACAAAAATTGTTGCAAGAACTTTTCCAGCTGAGAGACGAGTTTTGGCTTTCACTGGGCAGCCTTCATCCTTCCTTCGCCACTCATTACTTGCCATTTTCGATTAGGGAGTGTAATGGTGGACCCACGTCTCATTACATGTGACGATGTCCCTCAAAAAATCTTCACCTTCTTCTTGAAATCGATGCAGAAGTCTCCCGGCGATCTCCAACCTGACCTGTTTTTGATTTCCGGATAGCAACCTCGGAACCCATCGAGCACTAATCTTTCTGAAGCCAAGGTGGTCTGTGATTGCAGACTGAACACTCCCATAGCTAATACCAATTTCTGACGAAATTTCTTGAACAGTTAACCGGCGATCACCTTCAATAAGCTCTCGAACGGCACTAATGTTGTCATCTGTGAGACTTGACCTTGGGCGTCGACGGTGACTTTCGTTTTCAACACGTTCTCGCCCACCCCTAAATTCTCTGGCCCACGTATACACTCGATTCTTAGACAGAGTAGTGTCCCCAAACTGTGCCCGCAAATGAGTAAAAATTTCCGAAGGCTTAACACGTTCATTTGCTAAAAATTTTATGATGATTCATTGCGCAACAGATGGATGTACCTCTCGCTCGGTCATGGCTGTACTGACGGAAGAACGCAACAATGCTGCGAAGTAAGCTGTTCCCCCCACTCCTATTAAACAAAACAACAACTGCTCACCACCACATCTGGTCCGAACGTGTTTGGTACAGTCAACAGCAAAATTACCGTTTATATTTGATTCGCCCTCGTATGTTATGAGCACGCTTCTGTTTGGCTGCTTCTGAAAATTCCTTCTTATATTCTCTTTTCTGTGTCGTAAGCCGATGGTTGTGATCTTTGATAACCTGTTTGTGTTTGGGTGATTTTTCCGTTAGATCTTCGTGAGTTAGTCCAATTTACTTTATTTTTTTATTATTATTATTTGCGAATACTCCCTTGAAATGGAAGACGCTAAGCAAATGCTTCGTTTTGTTTTTCTTATCTTGCCAATACAGTTTCATTCTTATGCTGTGTTGCTTTTTTCGCTCCTCATCCCATTTTGGCCTGTATGGCTTCGGTTCCTTTGGGTCTAGTGTAACTTCCCATTTGTTGATTTTGCTTCTAAAGCTATCTCTGTCAAAAATTTCCTCTGTTTCAATATTCGCCTTCTGTAGATCACCTTTGGTTTGTTAATCTCTGTATGTGTCCGTAGAATTTCGCTCTTCTTTTTCTCATATCAATTTCGTTGTTAGAGAATTTACTCTATTATTTACTTTATTATTTTATTATTTACTATATTTTATTGCTATATATTATTACCAATTTACTTTATTATTTACTGAGAAATTTTTTTATTAATTTTTAGAAACCCTAAATGCACATTTGTAATTTTATCTGTTACTAGCATCTCCGGTGTGACTTTGCATGCCAAACATGTGTACCAGTTTTTTAAAAATAAATATGTAACAGAAACTGTGTAGCTACTTCGACTGTGTACTCTAATGCACATGCGCGTGCACACACACACACACACAAAAAAAAGAACGTTTTGATTATTTCCCCTGCGTACGTCTCTCGCCATCATCAAACCCCTTCATCTACTTCAACAGCAATATGTACTCACATACACACACACACACACACAGATTTGTGAAAATCTTCATTAGGACCCTTAGGATTATTATTTTTGAAAATTTTAAAATAAAATGTCGCTGTGAATATAAATATGAATATGCTGTCAAAATTTCATGAAAATCCGTTGAGTAGTTTTGGAAATTATCCTACACAAACAATACACGCTTTGTCTTTATAATATTAGTATAAATAAGTCCTGTAATAAATTGGTTTTTACAAATATAAATATATATTTTTTAAAGGAAATCATCCCGCAGTATCTCAGCAATGGAATCTCAAAAAAATTAAATGACAAGATCCAGGACAAACATCTGCTGTACACTCAGATGAAGGAAACTGACAACATGAAAATTTTCAAAAAACAGAACATACTGGGAGGACTCAGACAGTCCATTTGAAGAGCCTTGGATGGATAACAGACTGACTTAAAGTGATCCTGTTTTTTTTTTGGTTTAACGTCAGACTTCTGCAATTACTGCTAATGCAGACGGTGAAGGATGAAATGATTTTTTGTAACGTATGAAAATATGCTGTGTCCTAATGGGATTTGAACCCAAGACCGCATGATGAGAGGCGAGCACTCTGGTCCACCTTCTAAACGCATAAATCTTTCGCCATTTACTAAAGTGATCCTGTGTGGTCCATGATATGATGACGATGATTTGATACTTTTCTCTTGACTTGGTACTCCATTATATCTTCATCTTAAATTTTGTAAAAATCATCTTAAAAGCTTATATTTATCATAGTAAGCCTAAAAAATAATACCGCAACTGTATTTTAACTGCGACAAAATAAAGCAATAATGGAATTTTTTTACATTTACAATAAATTTTCTTTTTTAATTAAATAACCATTTTTTTTTGTTAAATTTGTTTATCATTTTGTAAATATATCTTCACTTTATTTCTTGATTTTTTTAAAATTTTTGTTAAATACAAATAAATAAATGACAGAGAAACAAGTTGTTAATATTTGTGTAACAGATGACTTAATAATGAATCTGTCCTTGTAATAAATTAATCTAGTCTGAAAATTGAATTTTCATATTATAATATTGATTTTTAAGTTGTATTATGTGAAAATATAATTTTTTTAATTTGGTTATACAAAATATGCAGTATTTTTGTAGTTATGATGTATGTTATGCTTTTTTAGTGTTTTTTTTACTATTGTCTAAGTTGGGTTTTGTTATTACAGTTAAATCTTCGTAACATGTTGAACCTTGTCCTTTCCTTCCAAATGTTTCTTCTCTCTTCTCTGACGTGCCATATTTCCTTAACACGTTGACTGTGGGTGACTCAATTTTGCGTCAACCTGAACACTTCCTGATGACGGGCTGACGTTGTTGTGTCACATCTATACAGGTTTTATTATTGTTTCTTTCTGTGTTCTGGTAGGATGAATAGTCTTACAATTATGGTCCAGTTCTAGAAAAAAGTTTGTACTGTGCCAGTACGCGCGAAAAGTCCTTGAACAGATGTCACAGATATTTTTTTGACGATATTTAAAAACCGATATATTTACAACTCAGTTTGAAGTTTTCCGTGCAATTATATTTGTTACTTATAAATGAAATATTTTTATACATTATTGATTATTAGCCAACTTATATTTCATAATTACATTTATATTAAATTATATTATTTCATCTACATTCCTATAATCACGTTAGAAAACTTAAGCATTTACGCAATTTTTCTATATTTTCTAGTCATAGTAATAATACAGGGTGATTATAAATGAAATAGACAGTTTCAATAGCTTATAGAAAATTTATTTTTGAAAAGTTAAAATAATTACTTACATGATTATATAGAAGAAATTCATTAAGTTTTTATTGAAAATATTTACAGATGTTCAATGTGTGCACCATTTGTAACTCGACAGATATCAACACGGTAGTCCAATTCTTCCCACATACGATTAAGCATATGACGGTCAACTGTGGCAAGAACATTTGCGATACGTTGTTTTAGATCATAAATATCTATAGGAAGCGGTGGTACAAAAACTTTGCCTTTTACATAACCCCATAAGAAAAACTCGCAGGGCGTTAAGTCTGGACTACGAGGTGCCCACAGCGTAAACGCAATGTTTTCCTCACTTGCACGGCCGATCCATCGTCTAGGAAGACGTTCATCAAGATAATTTCTGACCTGTAAGTGCCAGTGAGGCGGAGCTCCATCTTGTACAAAAATGAAGTTGTCACTATCTTCCTGGAGTTGAGGCATTAACCAATCGTTTAACATGTCCAGATAAATTACTCGGGTTACTGACACTTCGTGAAAGAAGAACGGCCCGTAAACCTTTTCACGAGATAATGCGCAAAAGATGTTTTTTTTAGGGGACTCGGGTGTATGCTGTAAAGTTATTTTTGGGTTTTCTGTGCCCCATATTCTAACATTATGTCTATTAACTTTTCCGCTAATGTGAAAATTACATTCATCACTGAAAATTAGGCGATTAAAGAATGTGTCGTCATTTTCAACACAATGTTGCATCTCCAGACAAAAATTTTTACGTATGACTTTATCACTGGTATTTAAACTTTGTACTAACTGAAATTTATAAGGTGTCAGTTTCAAAGGTTTCCGCAGAATTTTCCGCACAGTCGGTTGAGGAATTTGCAATTCTAAACTTGCTGATCTAGTTGATTTTCCTGGACTTGGTACATAAACATCACGAACACTATCAATTTGTTCTTCTGTAACAGAAGATCTTCCAGTACTCTTCCTTTTACACAGACATCCACTGTTTTCAAAATGTTTATACCAGTCATAGATTGATTGCCTTGTTGGTGGTGGTTTACCGTATCTTGTTCTGAAATGACATTGCACAACCGTAATCGAGTTTGTTTTGGCTAATTCAAGAACACTAAGCTTTCTCCACTTGAGTAGCGGCCATTTTGCTAGAATGGTCGTTGTAACAGCAGCCAACAACAAAATGCTAGCAACAGTTGTACCAACATAACTTTAAAAAATTCCCTACAAACCTATATCATTTACTATATTCAAATACCTACACCAGTTTGATGTTTAAGAAGCTGTCGAAAGTGTCTTATTTCATTTATAATCACTCTGTATATTAAAATACAACAAGCAAATTTGATGAACGTAAAGAAAGGATGACAAGAAGATGAAATTTTAATGAACAGTGATACCCACTGGTATTTATTTTGTATGATGTAATGTTCATAATTCATGAATGATAAATAACAATATTACAAAAAAAAATCACTTTATAAAAGATCTCTGGCCTATTGACGTTTCAACCTGCATTGCAGATTCCCTGGTAGTAATGCATCAGATATTTTGGTGATCAATTTGTTGGGGTGATCATGAAATTTTCCATGAAAAACACTGTAGGTGGACTTAACTACTTCACTTATAAATGGAATTTTAAGAATTTTCTTTAAAAGGTGTGCAGGTAATTACATGAAGAAATTTTGATTGAAAGGCTTGTAATTTTTGTATATAGTATTTTTTTTTTGGTCGTATCATTGGACAGTTCACTGAAAAATAGGAGCGTTAGAACTTGTACTGCATTTTTCAAAAGTATATTATATACAACCTTCAACCCACCAAGCTATCAATCATATTCTGTTTATTTTTAACTTAAAAATAAATAAGTTTTTTAAAAAAAATATTATTTTTAAAAATTAATAAGTTTTTTTTGTGTTAGTAAAGCAAAAATGTTATAGTAGTTTTAAAAATATAACCTAGTCATTGTGTATACTATGTATTTTCTGCCTGTAATTTAGTTCTGTAGCCTTAATTGTAAGGTTATGTTTTATCCTGTGAATCCTATAAAAACTGTTAAGCCTTGGTCACAAAGAAAGCGGTCTGTCGCGGCAGGCAGCAATCTTCGACCGAGGCAGTCTAGTTGTATTACATATTGTTACATCATCTCTGTCACATAAAACGCGGTCTGCTGCTGCCCGCTAGTCTTTGTCGCGACGACAAGCGATCATCTGGTAGTACAAAATTACAATTTTTAGCATGACTATCTTGCCACCTTCGACTAAACAAAATGAGTATGAACTGAAATGTTTATAGAAAATGTGCATAAATACAGGTTTTTGTTTGATAGTTCAACAAAGATTATCACCAACTAAAATATAAGGAACTGGTGAGTTTGTACCCAGCAGTGGCTTCAGCGGTAAAATAAAGTTTCCATTAATGTACTCTGGGTAAAAAAGTGAATTTTTGAAATTACTGCTGTTGTTGTGACGTCCGTAATTTCCTTTATCAACTACCATAAACTTATAATGTGGGTGAACTACTGCTAGAAGAACGAGAGAAAACAAATTTTTATTTGTTTTCTAGTTGTTTTTAGTTGATTATATTAAGTTTTTGCTAGCGCTGTTTTGTTCTTGTTTCATTTTTTACGATGGCAAGTTTAAGTGAACAACGTGTAGCTGTGAAATTTTGTTTTCTACTCGGTAACAGAAAAATTGCGACCCACTGTTATCTGGGCATTTCAGTTTGACTTATTTCCGTCTATGGTTCTAATGCAGTTCAGAAATTTTGTTTTCTACTCGGTAACAGAAAAATTGCGACCCACTGTTATCTGGACATTTCAGTTTGACTTATTTCCGTCTATGGTTCTAATGCAGTTCAGAAATCCCCAAAGTTATTCGAATCCTTTCTCAGCTCTGTTACACATTTCTAATGTAGGTTCAGGTAAATATTTTGGTTGTAGAATATTCCAAATTTCTTGGCAGTTGTTTTTCCAAATTGAGTCGTTCTTCATTTGAGTTCATACTCAAAGTAAAAAGAAGTATGAAAATGCACTACTACTTCTCAAGAAGAAAGCGATCAAACTGGATTGCTCACACAAAGATATCACAGAGCGCCATGACGACCGCTGAATCGCTGCCTACCATGACAGACCATTTTCTGTGTGCCCAAGCCTTTAACTTAACAGAACTGTTTTATTATTGTTAAGGTCACAAAGCTTTATTATAGGTTATATATCTTGTTAAACTAGATTTATCTCTGGTGTTTATCTGAACAAACATTTAGTATTAGTACTCATAGAAATCTTTCTTTTAAATTTTGTTCAATTTTAAACCATTTGAAAATGTATTTTTTCTTAAACTTATGTAACTTTTATTAAATTATTGATTATATTAAAAATATTAAAATATATAATTGAAATGTATATTTCTAAACCTCCAGTAATACAGTAAAACAGTAAACACTTACCAATGTTTATAGCACTTTTGTGTACTTCATACACATCTTCAGTAATGTTTTTTAAATTCCTAATGTGTGTACATTGCAATCGGTTCAATTCAGAACAATAAGCAACCCCATGACCCAATGAGATTAAGATAATATATATGACATGTACGAGGGGGTACCCAAAAGTAACGGGAATAGCATTGCCATGGGTGGTGCTTGTGTAGTACGCATTTTCTGCTGCACAGACGTGTATAGCGCAACTCATTGCGAGTTCAATATTCATCTGCAGTGATTGTTTTTGCTAGCGCTGTTTTGTTCTTGTTTCATTTTTTACGATATCAAGTTTAAGTGAACAACGTGTAGCTGTGAAATTTTGTTTTCTACTCGGTAAAATTGCTGCTGAAACTGTTTTAATGTTGAAAACAGCTTACAAAGATGACGCTATGGGATAATCTCAAGTATAAGAGTGGTTTTCTCGGTTTAAAAATGGCACCATGTCGATTGATGACCGACCTCGTTCTGGACGTCCATCAACTGCCTGAATTGATGAAAATGTTTAAAAAATTTGAGAGCGTGTGCTCTCAGACCGTCAACTGACAATTTGGAAGTTTTAAGAAGATTGCGCAATAGTGTTCGTCAAGAAAGATCCTATTTGTGGCAGACAGGAGACTGGTTCTTCCACCACGACAATGCACCTGCACACATACCCATCTCAGTGAAAGATTTTTGTGACTAGAAATGGCGGCATGGCTCTGCTGCCCCATGCACCTTACTCACCTGACCTGGCTCCGTGCAACTTTCTCTTATTTCCACGCATGAAAAGGGATATTAAAGGACACAGATTTGACAACATTAAAGCGGTCAAGAAAAAAATGAGGGAGGAGCTGTCAGCCATTTCTAAAGACGACTACAAAAAATGTTTCGAACAGTGGAAGCACCGGCGGGATAAATGTATTACTTGTAATAGAGTATTTTGAAGGGGATAAGGTTGTTTTGTAAAAAAAATTGAAAATAAATAGCTTTTGAAAAATAATTCCAGTGTCTTTTGGGTACCCCCTCGTAAATGAGGTGTTATCTTGTACAGACCCAGGCCAACCATTCCTGGGAGAGTATGGTTAATTGAACCCCAACCATCAAATTACACCAGTAACCACTATCTAGTACTCAAATCCGTATAAAAGTAACTACCTTTTCTAGGATTTGAACTATGAACTTTCATCTCTGACAATCAAATGTTAAACAGCTGACTCACAGCGACGAATTTGCCTCTAGATGAACTAAATTGGTCTCTCCAGTAACGTATTTTCAAATTTATTATAGTTAAAATTTAAAACTTCTTATCCTACCATGGCAGATGGCAAATGGTAGGCATAGGAAGTTTTAAATTTTAACTATTAATAAATTTGAAAATAGATTTGTTATGAAGTACACAAAAGCGCTATGAACATTGGTAAGTGTTTACTGTTTCATTTTATTACTGGTTGTTTAAAAATATATACATTTCAATTATAAATATAATACGGCTGTTGAAAATACCTGCATAGGATGTTTGATAAAATAATTTAAAAATATATGTAGTATTTATAGCTAAAATTGATAAGAATAAAGTAATGAACTTTTATTATAGATTTTGAAGAGAAATGATAAGTTCCAGATTGACAATATTAGGTGTTTTAAGTAAACAAATTATTTTTTTATTGACTTCCATTATTGTATATTAAGGTTATTTGAAATAACAGGTATAGTTAGCTTAGAAGTTCTTATAGAAATTGACTGGCGTAATATCGATCAGAAAATATCTAAAATGGTTATTAGAAAAAGCATCAGAACATTATTATAAAAGCATCAGAAAATAGAAAATGATTGCCAACAATCGATAACGGATTGGCACCAAAAGAAGAAACAGATAAATTATAATACGATGCAATTATAATACAATGGAATGGCAGCTGGCAGCTCATTGGTGCGAGAACTCTAGCGACCATTTCTGCAACTACCACCGCCCAATTCAGGGAGCCCATCTGCGGAACCGTATCACTGCTGCGATGCACTCAATAACAGGAGATACACTTTCTCGTATGTAGGGTGAGTTCGGCTTTCATTTAGATGTTTGCCGTGCAGCACAAGGGGACACATTGAACATTTTATAAGTGTGTAAAAAAAACTTTGAAACTACCTCTTTCTAATTGTGTTTTCATTGTTCATTTTGAATTTACGCTTAAATAAATACGAATTTATAAAATTGGGTCATCATTTAGAATAACCCTGTATTATAATTTATCTGTTTCTTCTTTTGGTGCCAATTCGTTACCGATTGTTGGCAATCATTTTGACAATGATTTTCTATTTTCTGATGCTTTAAAAAGTCCTGTAGTAGAAGTTGCAAACCAGGTCGTTAAATCTTTAGCCAGGATATTTGTTGTTGTCCAACGCCTCTCTTACTTTGTACCTTTCCTTGCAAAATGCATTTCAGCAACTTATATTGTCATTTCTAATGATGTATTGTAACCGAGATATTCTAATTTTCCTCTTTTTACTGTGCACATTATTTCCTTTTCTTTTTTAACCTTCTCGTGCCGCTCCACATTTTGCGGTAATAATAAACTATAAATGTCAAAACACGCTCCCGAATAAATCCATTTAGCTAAGTTCATTAATAAAAAATTAGATAAAAAATGATGAAAAAATTTCAGCTGCTTCTTAAAATATGTGCGGTTTTTGTGAATATAAAAACATAAAAATCGATTACGTTTTACAGTCGCTATGAAATATTTCAAAAGTTACGTTATCTGTAAAATAGGTGAAGGCTAATGAAGGAATCAGTTAGGTTGGGTAACTGTTATTGAATAAAGGGATTACCTTGATTCAGGAAATAGTTTATGATACAAGTAAAAAAATATCACCAGTAAAAAGAGTAAAGGAAGGAGTGGTGAAAGAGGGGGTGCATGTGTCACAGCAAAGAAAGAAAGAAAGAACAAATTTACACTCTCATAAACATTCGCGTAACTTAGCTTAGCGACAGTATAAATGTTTTTTCTCTCTTCAGACTATTACATATATCCACTAAAATAGATCTACAGTTTTACCAACCCTAAAAATGAAATATTTCCAAAGTTACACTATCTGAAAGATTAGTGAAGCCAAACGTTAGGTTAGCAAACTTCACCAGGACTATGGTAAGTAAATAGATAGTGTTTTATATAAAATTTGACTACGTTTCAGCACATGTAATTTGAGATATCATATGCCCTGATAGCTTTATAAATACAGCCGCTCAAACCTTGCAACTGCCCGAACCTCAAATATGTGGTTCCCGGTGCTCGAGGGTTAAGTTTTTGAAGTACTGATGTTGATATTCTATCCATCCACGATATTTTAAAAATTCTTCTGTAAGTCCATAACTCGAATGCTTCCAGTCTCTTCATTGTTGCTTTTGTTAAGTTTAAGATTCCATTTGTATAATAAGATATGGGACACCTACTCCTTTGTTGATTATGAACATTCTGTTATTTGTTTAGATTATCTGCTGAAAGGCTGGTTTGCAGCTGTAGAGGCTAAGATACTAAGTAAAACGAGAAGTGAGTAAGATGATTTACAATTGCCTTCCTCACTATGTGGAAAAATATGCTTATCAGCATGCCAGGCCCTCTGAAAACATCTACTTTCCACCCTGCAAATGACACCTTCACTTCATTCACCACAGGGTCAGGGTGTATAATGAAATTCATTACTCTCAGAGAAGATAACTCTGAATATACTATTTTTCAAGGCTGATGAGCTCTGAACGTATGTATTGCCCCCTACCCACTTTACAGGTAGCCAATAACTTGCCAGCAACGTTGCCAATACTTGCTCTTGTAGCTCTGTTAAATATTTCGTCAGCCATTTTGTTGGTCTTTTAATAACAATTATAACCTATATACATACAATCAGTTGATTATATTATAAAGTATTGCATGTTAACGCGCTCTATAATTGATGTATTCAGTACGAGATGCAAAACGAGAGTGAACTATTGCGGCTCTTATACGTGCGCATGTAATGTTTGTCAGGTACAATCTGACAACCCTGGCAGACGTTCTGATTGGTCTAAACGTGTGGAACAGCTGAGCTCATCAACTGTGAAAAGCATATTAGTGTCTTTTACATCTTTACTTCTTTTTTTAAATTCTTTTGATTTATAATTGACTGACCATGTAATATGAAACGTAACTATTTTTGTAGCCCTGGAACTAGTAGATAGAGTGTAAATAACACTCCACCTGCCTGTTATCTGCCCATAACAGACAGGTGGAGCGTCAAATTTTTTACACTCAATCTGTTCATTGCAGGGCTAAAATAAATAGTTCTGTTTCTTAACACATGGTCAGCCAATTAAATGACTGAATCATTTAAGAACAGAAGAGGTAGAGGTGTAAAAGACACTACTCAGAGTTATCTCCTCTGAAAGTAATGAATTTCATTATACAGCCAGTCCCTGTGGTGAATGAAGTGAAGGTGTCATTTGCAGAGTGAAAAATATGTGCCTTTCAGAGGGCCCGGCATGCTGATAAGCGTACTTTTCCACTCGGTGAGGAAGGCAGTGGTAAACCACCTCACTCCTCGTTTTACTTAGTAAAACCTCTACAGGTTCAAACCAGCCTTTCGGCTGATGACCTAAACAACACTGCCTGTTATGAGCAAATGAACATTCTACCGGCCTTAAACTCATGATACCACTTGTATAGCCTGATTTTCGTAAGGAGAGCACTGGACTCATGATACCACTTGTATAGCCTGATTTTCGTAAGGAGAGCACTGGGCTCATGATACCACTTGTATAGCCTGATTTTCGTAAGGAGAGCACTGGGCTCATGATACCACTTGTATAGCCTGATTTTCGTAAGGAGAGCACTGGGCTCATGATACCACTTGTATAGCCTGATTTTCGTAAGGAGAGCACTGGGCTCATGATACCACTTGTATAGCCTGATTTTCGTAAGGAGAGCACTGGGCTCATGATACCACTTGTATAGCCTGATTTTCGTAGGAGAGCACTGGGCTCATGATACCACTTGTATAGCCTGATTTTCGTAAGGAGAGCACTGGGCAAAACGTGCATCTGCATTAATAGTCTTGTGTGTACTGCAATAGTGCAGTGTATGTAATCAACAATGGAACAGCACGCCTACAAAATACAATGGATGTTATCAATTTTCAACTACACTTTTGACTGTACTACATCTAACTGTAGTTCGGAGGAGTATGGAGGGTCGAAGTCAACTATGCGCATGCGTAGCCCAGCACTCACAGCAATTGGCTTCGCCTTTACGTATCCATCTCCATACAACTAATTTTGATATCATTAAACATCTGGAATAGCTCATTTCCCTTAGCAAGAAGAAACTGGATTATTCTTCTCACCTTGCCCTTAAATCCAGTGTTGTCTATTTGTCAAAAAAAATCTCTATGAGTGTCAGGTCCTCAGTATTTTTACTTTCTGAATGTACCTGATATTACAGTTTTTTTTATTTTTTTTCGAAGTAGTTATGCAACGACCTTAATTAACATAATGGAAGTAATCAATTAGAAATTTGTGATGAATGTGATACTGTATTGAATTGGTAGTGTAGTGAAATAATCTAATGGAAGAAAACCTGTTGTATATTTTTTTATTATTCATAAATAGGCTGCAACATTGTACCTTAATATTGTGAACAAATTGTATTGTTTTTATTTCTGCATTTTTATTATTATTATTATTATTATTATACTTAATTAGTCATAATAGCAGTTTGAATTTTTGTGTTGTTATTCACCAGTTTTCAGTACCAGCACTTCTAATATAAATTACAGTATAAATGAAATTTATCTTAACCTTACTTTGGATGCCTTTTTCATTTAAAACAACTCACACGTGTTTCAGTAGTACCGCCTTCTTCAGAACAATATTTTTTTTTTATAATCCTTAATGTGTGTACATTGCAATCTGTTCAATTCAGAACAATAAGCAATCCCATGACCCAATGAGATGATAATGATATGTATGACGTGTAAATTAGGTGTAGTTTTGTACAGACTCAGGTTGACCATTCCTGAAAGAGTATGGTTAATTGAACCCCAACCATCAAAGTACACCACTAACCGCCATCTAGCATTCGAATCTGTATTAAAGTAACTACCTTTATTAGGATTTGAACCAGGAGCCTTCATCTCCGAAAATTAGGTGTTAAACAGCTGATTTTGCCGACGACTTTACCTCTAGACCAACCCGGTGGGAAGAGCAATATTAACTAAAATTAAAATTTAGAATGGTGTTTCCATTTATACAGTAGACCCTCGCTATAACGAACGAATTGGTTCCGGAAAACCCGTCATAAATCGAGCGGTTGTAAATAGAATATTAACGGATTTTTAACATACAGTATTTTTAATAAAATTAAACAAGTTAATAATATTTTACATTATTTCCTTTTATTACTTCTCTGATAAAAAAACTATTGAATACATTAAAATATAGATTAAAATTTTTACAGTGAACGCATTTTTAATTAAATTTAGAAAAAATACAATAACTTGAATATTGACCACCAGGTTGGTCTAGAAATAAAGTCATCGCTGTGAGTCAGCTGTTTAACAGCTGATTTTGGAGACTAAGGTTCCTGGTTCAAATCCTAGTAAAGATAGTTACTTTTATACAAATTTGAATACTAGGCAGTGGTTACCGGTGTACTTTGATGGTTGGAGTTCAATTAACCATACTCTCTCAGAAGTGGTCGACCTGGGTCTGTAGAAGACTACACCTCATTTACACGTCATACATATCATCCTCATCTCATTGGGTCATGGGGTTGCTTATTGTTCTGAATTGAACAGATTGCAACGTGTACATATTTGGAATTTAAAAACAAATTTGAATATGTACTGCACTGTACATAAAGCATAGGCCTACAATAAAAAAAATGGCAAAATCATAAAAATAACAGTACTTTTACATTTTCTGTGTTGTATTAGTTAAATTTAAAACTTGCGTACTGTGTAATTTACTGTCGCGATGTTTTGAGGGTTGAGGATCTGCTTCTTGACAGCTCACCGCTTGTATATCTGTTTTTGCTGTTTTAAAGAATTAACCAAGTGGCTTGTGAACTTTTTGCGCCTTCATTGATCTATAAATTTCTGGGTAGCATATGAACTCACGCTGCACGCCTATGGTTATGGCCATACTGCGATAAGAATTTGGATTGTCTGGTTTGAAAATATTTAAGCCACTTTCAATTAATTTAAATGCTTCCGAAGGTCTTTGTGTTGTTAATTGTTTTTTATCAACTGTGGGTTCTGATTCACTAACCTCATCGAATTCTTCTTCCAATAG
The DNA here is from genome assembly GCA_035578175.1 of Catonia carolina. Classification (NCBI taxonomy): domain Eukaryota; kingdom Metazoa; phylum Arthropoda; class Insecta; order Hemiptera; family Achilidae; genus Catonia; species Catonia carolina. The sequence continues at coordinate 9,185,480 of JAQMRL010000005.1, read as the reverse complement.
CTGAGTATCTTGTTGAACAAATGCAATAAGCTCTTCATTGGAAATATCCTCTTCAGCATTTAACAACTTGATAACGCCTTCGTTACAAACTTCCAAGTTAAGATTACTGGCTATCTTTACAATTTCTGTTATTGCATTCAACGCAGAGATCTCAGTAATTTCCTTGTCGTTATAATAGTGAGGACAAATTTTTTCCATCCATTTTGAATATTTTTTCGGAAACTTCCACCTGTGCGTTGTTAATCAGTCTTATAGTTTGTAATATATTGAATTTTTTCCAGTATTCTATAAAAGTTGGTCTATCTTCCTTATCAACAGCTCTGAATAACTTTCGAAAACTATCGCACTAGTAATACGCTTTAAAACATGTGAGGACAGATTAATCCATAGGCTGGAGTAATGATGACGTATTCAGTGGCATAAAAATGACTCTTACATTTGAATTTTTACCTTCTAGGCCTGGAGCAGTGTGACTTTTGACATTGTCAATTAACAATATTGCTTTGAATGGCAAGTTATTGTCAACCTTTTTGTACAAGACCTTTCTGTACGGTCGGTCGTTATACCAAGCCGTCGTAAATCGGGGGTCCACTGTAATTCAAAAATTTTAATTTTAATTTCAGTTAATATTACTCTGAAGAAGGTGGTGCCACTGAAATGCGCATAAGTTTTTTTAAACTAAGAAGGCAATTAAAGGTAAGGTAAAGTTAAATTTTATTTATACTGTAATAATTTATATTGAATGGTTGGCAGGATACTTGTCAAAAATTTGTTTGTAACTTACTAATCTACTATATAACATTTCATAGATGAATCATAAAAGGTGATGACAACTGAGTGCAAACTTTTTTATTGCAAAGAAATATTTTTTTGTATTGTACTGTTATTACTTTCTTTTGCCTATGTGAATAGATAGGAAAGAAAGTATTGTTTTCATGTCAATTTTTTTTAAAATTGAGTTTTCACTGGATCTACACGTTTTCAGACCCCCTGAACCCAAAAAACATGTTTTTAGCAATTGGTGTGTCTGTGTGTGTCTCAACAGAATATCTCAAGAACAGAACATTGTATGAATTTGAAACTTGAAACTTAAGTTAGACACCACCACCGGACTCGACACGAACATTTTCATCAAAATCGGTCAACCGGAAGTAGTATTTTATTCGTGTAATTTTTCACTTTTTTGCAATTTTGTCAAAAACGGCTCCTACGATTTTTTAACAATCTAAATTTTTTATGCTCTACTAGATAGGGTAGGCGCCATGTTTGCTGAAATTCTTGGAGAGGCTGTTTCACGTAAAAAAAAGGTTTTTAAGATTGCGACTTTAATATGCTTTTTAGCGCAAAAATTTATCTAGTTAAAGTTGCAGTGAATTTAAAATCCTACAACTTTTATTTCAAACATTTTTTTGTATAACATTTATTTTAGCGATTTTCTGTTTTTTTCTCATGAAAGCGTGTAAAAATTGATTTTTTAAAGATTTCAGCCTTAGTATGCATTTTACGACAAACGTGCATAATCAAATTTATATAGGAAATTAAAAGATCTACAACTTTTATTTCAAGCATTTTTCTCTACAGGGCCTAGTTTAGCTTGAAAGAGTGATTTTCCGTATTTTTAAGCCAAACTGAGGTTGATTTTGATTTTGCGTCTTTCACTCATGATTAAAATTAGGTTATGATTATTGAGGTTAGTTTTTTTGTATATTACTAATGTTTTATCTCTAATGTCAGGTTTATTGTTAATTATTTGCATTGGCAAGAGAAAGTTGTGTGAGTGTTTCACACAACTGTGAAAGTTTCACACACAGTGAAAGAGTGATTTTCCGTATTTTTAAGCCAAACAGGTTGATTTTGATTTTGCGTCTTTCACTCATGATTAAAATTAGGTTATGATTATTGAGGTTAGTTTTTTTGTATATTACTAATGTCAGGTTTATTGTTAATTATTTGCATTGGCAAGAGAAAGTTGTGTGAGTGTTTCACACCAGATTTTATTTTATGTACAAGTATGTTGCATTTTCTCTGTTAAATTATCAGTTTATAAAGTGCCAACTCTGGCAGAAATTTTTCCATGCTGTATTGTAAGACCAACGCTTAGGTGAAGCTTGACCTGTTACGTTGGAACTCCTTGTAACCTTTTGAATTTCTCATGCACATAAACAGATGGCGTGTTTTTATCAAAGTAATTCAAATGAAGTACTTACCTTACAGAGACTTTTGATTTCTTCCATCTTGGTTTAAAAGTGACGTAGAGTTAGTACACCTCCATAAAAACTCTAAGATTTCGCAAATTTTTATCAAATTATGTGATTTATTAAAACAGCATCTACATTTTGATTATCAATGAACTCGTTGTGTTTAAAACAGTATTTATAAGTTTAACATTGCAGTTTTTTTAAGAATTTAAGATCCACAGCTTTCCACTTAAGCCAACTTTACCACCATCGTAGTCTTAAATTTATTTATGTATTTAAAAAAAAGTATTTAGAACATAGCCTAATTCTATAACATCACATTTTATAACTGAGTGACTTGCATTAAACTCTTAAGTGTTTAATGTTTTAATATTATACAGTAATAATAATGAATGTCATAATAATAATTGTACATTAAAAAGACAATATTTAATGTTATTTTTATTTAAGTATTGTTTACATAATAGTAAATACATTATTTTAATAACCATGTATGTTATTTTGAAGTATAAAAATAACTATGTATGGCTAATAAAACTATAAAAAAAATTATTTTAAATGTATTTTAGGATTAAAAAATATATTTTAGCTTATAATTATGTATTAATAAAATGATGTATTTATTTTTTAATTATATTTATGCAATTAAATTAGTATATGTTGCTGTATATGAAGTTGTTTTTTAACCTTTAGATTTTAACACACGTACTTGAGAGTTATAAATTATTTTAATTATATGTCAGTTTGGTTGATTTCCTTTGTTTATAGCGTTGACAATTTTTATTGTGGAATCTCAGGATGAGAAAATGTTGGCTAAATGATAATGTATTCATATTAAAAGATTTTGAAGAGTGTCATCTGAATGCTAAGCAAAACTAAATCCTTGATTATCTCATTTGCATAGTGTTTTTTTTTTAAGTTGGCGGAGAGGAAATCATTATGGCTCAGGAGTGCCTGCACAGCTGAGTGTGTGGGACCTTAACCCCACCAACTATGGACACTGGACCCATCTCATGGAATGAACAAGGTGCCATGGTGTACCACGATCTCCTATTTCCTGGGCTGCGGCTTTTCGATGAGTGAACCCATCTCTGAACGCTGGCCATACATGCCCCCGAGAGCAAGCTTCCACAGACCTATACAGTATGACCGCCCTTTCACCACAACAATACCCAGGTAAGACATAAAGTCTCCTCCCCATATGGCACGGTTTCTGAGTGTCGCCACATGCTGCCTACATAACAGAGGGGACGAAAACATTTGTGCTGGCGGTTCCTGGTGTCTCGCGGGTAACTGCACCATGATACAGATTCTCTCATTACAGTCAGCAGTAGCATAGTAAAAGGTGTTTCAAAAAGGACGCACTTCGAAGTTTGAGAACGCTAATTTATTACATTAAGTAATTACAATTTATACGGTATGAAATTATTACCTTTATAACATTCAGATTACCTTTAAAACTTCACAATAAATGTTCAAAATGACTTCCTCCGCTTGTAATGCAAGTTCGGACACGTTTCATAACATTTGCAGCCACTTTTCGTATTGTTTGCTCATTAATGTTTGTTATCTCACTTTCAATATTAGCCTTCAATTCTTCAATTGTATGAGGATTGTTTTTAAAAACCTTACTCTTTAAATTCCCCCCAAAGAAAAAAATCCGCAGGAGTAAGATCTGGGGATCTTGGTGGCCACAATCCTTTTGATATCACACGATGGCCAAAAAATTCTCGTAACATATTCAGCGTTTCAGTAGAAGTATGGCATGTTGCGTTATCCTGCTGAAACCAACAATCTCGATCGTGTTATTCTAACAACACTATAAATTGTTCAATGAAGTTGCGGTACACCACACTATATACAGATGTGTCAAAAAATAAAGGCCCAACAATACGACGCCGGGAGATCGCACACCAAACACCAATTTTACGTGCGTGTAGTGGACGTTCATGAAACGTGTGAGGATTATGAGCGCTCCATATTTGGCAGTTTTGGCTGTTGATGTAACCATCCAAGTGGAACCATGCTTCGTCACTGAAATAAACACGATCCAATATTTCAACACCGTTGTCATTAACAAGAGAACGTATCCAACGACAATACTGTATACGTTTCCCATGGTCAACTTCTTTCAGTTCATGAACGACACCGATGCGGTAAGGATGCAGATTTAATTTTTTTGTGGTCCTTAAAGCGGAAGATAGTGATAATCCAGCCTGTGAAGATAACTTTCTAAGTGATTTGCCGGGTGAGGTAGTCAAACGTTGTTTCACATCGTCCAAAACTTGTTCTGTTAACACTGATGGTCGACCTGTGCTTTTCCGATCCTGTACACTGCCAGTCTCACGAAATTTATTAATCAGACGCGATATTGTGGTGTTATTAGGTACTTCAGAATTGGGAAATTTTAACTGGAACTCGTCTTTCACTCGTTCATAAGATTTATATGCGCAATAACTTTCAATAATAAAAACACGTTCATCCTTTGAAAAAACCATGTTTGAACTTATACAGACATTACAGACACAAATGAATACTGGGATAGCACTAGTACATGTCAGCAATACACAATGGGTCAACAATGAGTTCGGTAGTGCCAACTGTTATTTGGGGGAAAAAAATATTCCCTATGCAGAAAATATTAACCCTTAAACTTCGAAGTGCGTCCTTTTTGAAACACCCGTTAGTTAGCACACTAGCCTACAACGCAGAGGTTCTGGGTTCGATTCCTGGCTAAATCTAGAAATTTTCACTAGTAAAAATTCACTGTTATAGTTATATAATCCACCGTAGTCGTTAATAAGCAAGTTGTTGATGCGACTTTAAATAAATTTAAAAAAAAATTCCTGATTGTATCTTGCTTATTTAGCCAAGCCAAGATTATACATTATAAAATACTGTGATAAAACCTGTTTGTCTGTATGCGAGTGGCTTTAGAATGACCAAGAAGTCTTGTCTAAGAGAAGCAGAAAATTTTAAAAGATCTACTATAATATAATGAGTTCAAAGATAGTAGACGGACAATATAGGTTACATGGTCAAGAAGAACGGTACAAGGAAAATGAACAATAATAGAAACGATTAGAAAAAGAAGGCTAAAATTTTAGTTTACGCCATGTAATAATTCGGAGAGAAATTTTGGATAGAGAAGGTTGTTTCAAGCTGGTTGAATAACTTAATAACATGGAAGCTTGATTCAAAAAATTGTCCAATTTTACGGCTGTTAATATTTTCTTAAAATCATTAATAACTTTTTAACCATGTCATTTACCATAAAAGTTAATGGAACAAAAAAATGTGTATCATGATTTTACCCAAAACTAGAGCATTTTACAGTGTTATAAAAATATTTTTTAAAAAATGAAATGTTATTGAGAAGGCTAGTAGCGGGCTGATTCTACTCCTCTCTGCAAGGGGCAATAAAATCTTTGCGTCACAGTAGGTTAAATTGCTAACTTACCAATTCATTTAAGGGCACGTGTAACCGGCTATCTTACCAATATTAAATTTCATGAATTTGTAACCCATTATCTCAGCAACTATTGTAGACACATGGCTGAAATTTTACCAGTATGTTACCCAGTCTGTGCTCTTAATTTTAAGACAAGAATTATGTAATTTTGTTGTTTTATTAATTTTTTTAAAATTTGGTTGTCAAAATTTCTTGTAAAAATGGAATAAATATTTTTTAAGTTAGTCATTTTTTAATACAACCAGATAAAGTAGTGTAATTAGATTATTATATGTTTAATATGTACAAAAAAAATTCAGCAACGTAGCTCTAATGGTTCCTGAGATAATGGTCATTTTAATAAAAAAAAAAACTTTCGGAACGACTCATTTTAAGTTTTTATTGAAAATTTATTTAGTTTACCTAATTTTAAAATAGTCTAGCTTCGTATTCAGAGTCATAATATTTATCCATTTGATCTTCCTCTTATCTTTTAAGATTTCTGATGAATGCCTAGCCTTTTTCATTTAATTTATTTTATTATAGAATTTACATATTATTTAAGGTTAGTAAGTTGTAGAATAAAGGAATATTGATTGATAAATTCGACAAAAACTTTCACAAACACAAAATTTTAAAATAATCACAAAAAATAACTAAAAAGCATACACACATCGTTTTGGTCATAAATTTTTCAGAAAATGTCAAACTGGTGGGCGCCAAAAAACTGAAAATCGATATTTTGAAAATTTTACTTGTTAAATGTGCGTTTAATACCGTTACTTTACTTGTTAACTTTAATAAGCGTATCATTCAATATTATATTCAATATTATTTTTATTAAATAATAGTACACAATTTTTCTTTGTGTTTACTCAGAAATTTATTTATTTTTTTCAACCAAAAAGCTGTTTTTAAAGATTTGATTTCTAAATAATTAAGATTAAATGGAATGTTTTAAAAATGTTCCACTAATGGAATATTTACTCGTAAAGTTAATATGAAGATTTTTTTTGCAGCGGTGAGAATTTCATTGGTTTTATTTATTTATCTCATATTATATAAGTTAACGTTGGGAATAATCCAAAAATATTGTTATTTAATCGATTATAAAGATAAAACTGAAGTGAACAAATCTAAACTTTGAACAGGAGTAATGTTTTTATTGTTAGAAATTTGATAATCGTTACGCCTAGCATGAAAAAATGTTCTATGTGCAAAAATAAGGTCATTCTAGTTCATTTCAATGACGTCAATCATAACTTTTGATGAATAACCTTTGGATAAGTTTTTTTCGTTAATTCAGTTTTATTTATATTTTGTTTTGCTTCGTAATTCTGATTTTTTTCTGTTAAAATTTACAAGTCTAGAGTTTCATCTAGATTAATGTTTTTGAGTAGTCTTAAAAGTATTCATGTAATGTATTTCATTTGTACTTCACTATACAGAGACGAACCTCACACTAGCCACTGTTACAGACAACTAATGAATGTTGTACAAGATGTTGCCAACTTTACACTATTACCAACTTATCAAAATGAATCAATAACAGTCTTAAGTTATCAATAACAGTTAAGTTATCAAAATAACTTAAGGTGTACCTAAGGTAGGTACACTAATTTACCAAGCTGGTGATGAAAGAGATGAATGAAAGTGAGAGAGTGAGTGTTGGTCGGTGACAGCAAGACGGGAATTAGGCTACGGATCCCTTCCATGCCCCACTGACAGTATGTAAATTTTTTTAACCTAACATTTCCCTTGTAGTATTATATAAACAGTTCTGAGGGAGGTGGAGGGTTGCTTGCTGATGTCGGATCAAATGGCCATGGTTTTTTGGTTGGTAAGACAGTTGCGGCCTCCTTGGAGCTGGACAAGGATGCCTCAATTGAGTCCAACACTATTTCCCCCATCGTGAGGTACTGAACATAAATTTTTCGCCGCTTCGGATAAAAAAAAAATCTGGTGTGAAACACTCACACAACTTTCTCTTGCCAATGCAAATGATTAATAATAAACCTAAAATTATTAATAAAATATTAGAAATAAACAAAAACTAACCACAGAAACATAACTTTATTTTAATCACGAGTGAATGACGCAAAATGACAATCGAACTCAGTTTGGCTTAAAAATACGGAAAATCACGCTTTCACGCTAAACTAGGCTCTGTAGAGAAAAATGCTCTAAACAAAAGTTGTAGATCTTTTAATTTTCTATAACTTTTATTATATACACTTTTGTCGTAAAATGCATACTAAGACCGAAATGTTAAAAAAATCGATTTTTCTCACGTTTTCGTGAGAAAAAAACAGAAAATCGCAAATTACCGCTAAACTAAGCGTCATACAAAAAAATGTTTGAAACAAAAGTTGTAGGTTTTTAAATTCTCTACAACTTTTATTATATAAGTTTTTGCGCTAAAATTTATATTAAAGCCGTAATCTTAAAAAAACAACGTTTTTACGTGAAAACAGCCTCACCGAGAATTTCAGCAAACATGGCGCCTACCCTATCTTGTAGAGAATAAAAAATTGAGTAAAATAGGCGATTTAAAAAAAATCGTAGGACCAGTTTTTGAGAAAATCGCAAAAACTGAAAAATTATACGAATAAACTACTACTTCCGGTTGACCGATTTTGATGAAAATGTTCGTGTCGCGTCCGGTAGTGGTATGTAACTTAAGTTTCAAGTTTCAAGTTCGTACGATGTTCCGTTCTTGAGATATTCTGTTCACACACACACACACAGACACAGACACACACACAGACCAATCGCTAAAAACATGTTTTTTGGGTTCAGGGGGTCTGAAAACGTATAGATCCGGTGAAAACTCGATTTCGAAAAATCGACATGAAAACAATACTTTCCTTCCTATATATTCATATAGGCAAGAGAAAGTAAAAACTTATCAAAATGAAATGTCCCATCTCGTGGGGAAACCGACATATGGGCCACCTAATATATGTTGTTAAGGTGTTGAGCCAAAAGACTGGTTTGAACCTCCAGTGGCTTTACTAAGTGAAACGAATAGTTTACAATTGCCTTCCTCACTGAGTGGAAAAGTCAGGCCCAAAAACCACCTACTTTCCTCCCTGCAAATGACACCTTTATTTCATTCAGTACTGGGGTTTTTCTTTCTTTGTTTAATGTCCGATTGTTCTGGAATTACTGCTAATGCAGATGGTGAAGGATGAAATGATTTTTGTAATGTATGAAAATATGCCGTGCCTGAATGGGATTTGAACCCAACACCGTATAGTACAGGGGCTGGCTGTATAATGAAATACATTATTCTGAGGAGATAACTGTGACTAGTGTCTTTTACACCTCTACCTCTTCTGTTCTTAAATAGACCAATCATATAATTGGCTGACCATATGAGTAGAAACAGAATTTTTTTTGTAGCCCTGGTTTCAAAAAAAAAAAAAACTTATCAAAATGAAATGTCCCATCTCGTGGGGAAACCGACATAGTTCGTGCTGGAATTTAATTTAACACTCCTGTTATAGGCATACATAATACAAACCATCCTGAATCCTGAATCCTGGTTGAGAGGGCTGAGAAGCCCTATGATGGCGACATCGTGTTAAGGAACACCTGGTCGCTCGGGGAACAATTTTACCGAATAATTGCAACCTCATGAAATTTAGGGGGAATTTTATAGTTTAAAATTAGGAAATAGGATTCTGGCTCTTGCGGGATTGGGACTGGGACTTCAAAGGAGGTAATGTATTTTAAGAAGTTACTCGTGGATGAAAATTTATATTAAGGGACAAGTGGGTTTAAGAGCGGCTCTTTTCTTTTTTTTGTTTTTCAGTGGCCTTTTTCAGTTATGTGGGAGTTTTATTGTCTTGAGGAGGGGAAGGCACGCACACAAACCATCCACATTTCATTGGGCCATTCGTTGTTTATTGTCTAAATTGAAAGGATTGCAATGCATACATAATAGGGTTAAAAACAAATATTGTAATTTTTTTTTGAAATTCTACATAATGCAATATTCTGCACGAGAACAGTACCTATTCTGAAAAGAAACAACTTACAATTAATTCTTTTTTATATAAAGTACCACTGATTTCAACAATTTTTTTTTCTTCAATTTTCTGTAACAATTAAATATGATTGCATTATTTAAGATTATTCTATGTACCAATAGTTAAAATAAAATTACATGATAACTTTTATGCAAGAATCAGGGATTATCATAAAATAAGTAATTATATCTATTGAAGTGCGTTATTAAACATAAAAAAATTTATTCTTGGGTAAGTACAGTGAATAATATTGTGATGCAATGACAGTTTTAATAAAATAGTCTCATTAACTTAAAATATGTATCTCATATTAATTTTTGTTCTCGTTCATTTACATGACACTTAACAGCTGTTAGTAATTAATGATGATTAATGACTCGTTGAATTAAATGTGATGTTTGCTTAATTATTTTTGTAAATGAGTTTTAAAGAACAGTTCTCTTTCACTTTTAATTATAAGAGTAAAATTGTTTGTTGAACTTATACCCTCAAAAATTGTGGTTTACTATTTTATTAATGCACATGTTCTCAATATCTTATGAATTAATTATGTTTTATGATATTGCAACCATTGGGCTAATGTTTGGAAACACGTTTCCTTCATGTGATCATAAAATTATAAGAATTATACCTTGTTATAAATCAAAATTGCATTACTTAAGTTTTTTGTAAGGAAATTTTTTTTAATTCCTAATACGTGTACGTTGCAATCTGTTCAGTTCAGAACAATAAGCAACCCCATGACCCAATGAGATGAGGATGATGTGTATGACGTGTAAATGAGATGTAGTCTTGTACAGACCCAGGTCGACCACTCCTGAGAGAGAATGGTTAATTAATCTCCAACCATCAAAGTACACCGGTGACTACTATTTAGGAAATTTTTATCTCATTTTTAGTTTCTCTTGGCTTATATGTATATATAGGGAAGGAAAGTATTGTTTTCAAGCAAGATTTTTCACTGGAAATACATGTTTTAAAATCCAAAACACATGTTTTTACCAATATGTCTGTCTGTGTATGACTTTTCCGTACTTCCTTCATTCTGCTATTACAAATCAAGACTCACCGTTCCATAACCTACAGCAGTCGCTAAAGAGCAAGATATTAATGCAACTTTTTTTGTCTTTAATGACCACAATGGATCACTTTAGTTAAATTTAGAAAGCTTCTTCCTTTTCATATTCTTTAGCTTGATGTTTTGCCAGTATGCCTTCATTCAGACTAATCTTGCTTGCCAAACTTCCACTAAAACGACCAATTTCTTCCTGCTCGGGTTTGTTCTTCCATCTAATTTTGTTTCAAATCTGATAATAAAATCTAATAATGCAACTTTATATACGATTAAAATAAAAAATCTGGTATATAACACTCACACAACTTTTTCTTGCCAATGTAAATTAATGAAACATCTAAACTATGTTTAATCATGAGTGAACAATGTAAAATGAAAAACATAGCATTATTTTGAATCATGACTGAATGAGTTACTGATAAACAGTATCAAGAACAGAATATCATACTGAGTTGAAACTTGGACTTAGTATCTAGTTACCACAAGGAGAACCGACAAAAACATTTTAATCAGACTCTGACAATGGGAAGTTGTAGTTTATTCGTATAATTTTTCACTTTTTTGCAACTTTCTCAGAAATGGCTCCTACAATTTTGTAAAGAATCATGTTATACACTGCATTTTTATGCTCTACCAGATAGAGTGGCGCCATGTCTGCTGAAAATCTTGGGAGCTGGGCTCTTGTGGTAAAAAATTATTTTGTTGCGATTCAATTAACTATACTCTTTCAGGAATGGTTGGCCTGAATCTGTAGAGGATTACACTCCATTTACACATCATACGCATCAACCTCATCTCATTGGGTAATGGGTTACTTATTGTTCTTAAATTGAACAGATTGCAATGTACACACATTAAGATGAAAAAAATGAAAAATGTGGTGGTGGTAAAAAACGCACGACGTGTCATTATTAACTGCGTATTTATACGATCGGTAAGGTAGTTTTGTGAAGAGCACTTCTCATCATCGGTGGACTTTTTTGACTTGTACTCAGACTAAAACACTCCTCTGTCTGTTGTTTGTTCAGGTCATCAGCCGAAAGACTGGTTTTAACCTCTAGAGGCTTTACTAAGTATAAAACGAGGCGTGAGATGGTTTACAATTGCCTTCCTCACTGAGTGGAAAATTATGCTTATCAGCATGCCAGGCCCTCTGAAAAGTATTTACCTTCCACCCTGCAAATTATAACTTTACTTCATTCACTACAGGGTCTGACTGTATAATGAAATTCATTACCCTCAGAGGAGATAACTGTGACTAGTGTCTTTTATACCTCTACCTCTTCTGTTCTTAAATGCTTCAGTCATATAATTGGCTGACATGTGATAAGAAATAGAACTATTCTGTTTTATCTGTCTAATACGTTAATATTAAGTTAAGACTACTCTAAACATTAAGCAGACATTACTGTATATGACATTTTATCAGGGATAAATTTAAGAGTTGAAAATGTCTTGATAAAATACCCGCTTGCGTCGGTTAGTTTCAGACAAAAAAAATTATCCTAAACTTTTTACTTTCTCTTGCCTATATGAATATATAGGAAGGAAAGTATTGTTTTCATGTCGATTTTTCGAAATCGAGTTTTCACCGGATCTATACGTTTTCAGACCCCCTGAATCCAAAAAACATGTTTTTAGCGATTGGTCTGTGTGTGTGTCTGTGTGTGTGTCTGTGTGTGTGTGTGTGTGAACAGAATATCTCAAGAACGGAACATCGTACGAACTTGAAACTTGAAACTTAAGTTACATACCACTACCGGACGCGACACGAACATTTTCATCAAAATCGGTCAACCGGAAGTAGTAGTTTATTCGTATAATTGTTCAGTTTTTTGCGATTTTCTCAAAAACTGGTCCTACGATTTTTTTTAAAATCGCCTATTTTACTCAATTTTTTATTCTCTACAAGATAGGGTAGGCGCCATGTCTGCTGAAATTCTCGGTGAGGCTGTTTTCACGTAAAAACGTTGTTTTTTTAAGATTACGGCTTTAATATAAATTTTAGCGCAAAAACTTATATAATAAAAGTTGTAGAGAATTTAAAAACCTACAACTTCTGTTTCAAACATTTTTTTGTATGACGCTTAGTTTAGCGGTAATTTGCGATTTTCTGTTTTTTTCTCACGAAAACGTGAGAAAAATCGATTTTTTTAACATTTCGGTCTTAGTATGCATTTTACGACAAAAGTGTATATAATAAAAGTTATAGAAAAATTAAAAGATCTACAACTTTTGTTTAGAGAATTTTTCTCTACAGAGCCTAGTTTAGCGTGAAAGTGTGATTTTCCGTTTTTTTTTAAGCCAAATTGAGTTCGATTTTCATTTTGCGTCTTCCACTCATGATTAAAATAAGGTTATGTTTTTGAGGTTAATTTTTGTTCATTTCTAATGTTTTAATACTAATGTTAGGTTTATTGTTAATTATTTGCATTGGCAAGAGAAAGTTGTGTGAGTGTTTCACACCAGATTTTTCATAATCTTTTGTAATTATTTAGTAAACGTGTAGGCTAAATAATATTAATATTTGTATTGTGATATAACATGACACTTTGACACAATAATGAAATGGTATAACCGACAGTTTCTTTACATATTAATTAAAGAGCATTTACTGTCTGTCAATTTTGAGGAATGCCTATTCTGAAAAGATAAAATACCTTTATTTAATTATTAGATTTAATAGATAATTAAATAAAAATAACAACCGTAATGTACATAATTAAATATTTTCATATCTTTTTTATTTCGTTACAGTACTACGCACTACTCTAAAACCTATAGTATTTGTTAAATAAATTGGCTGCTTTATCAATCTAATTTTAAATTCCTAATATGTGTACGTTGCAATCGGTTCAATTCAGAACAATAAGCAACCCCATGACCCAATGAGATGAGGATGATGTGTATGATATGTAAATGAGGTGTAGTCTTGTACAGACTCAGGCCGACCATTCCTGAGAGAGTATGGTTAATTGAACCCCAACCATCAAAGTACACCGGTAACCACTGTCTAGCATTCAAATCCGTATAAAAGTAACTACCTTTACTAGGATTTGAACCAGGAACCTTCGTCTCCGAAAATCAGCTTTTAAACAGTTGATTTTGGCGACGACTTTACCTCTAGACCAACCCGGTGGGTTAAATCATCAATCTATTGATGAATTTATTTCCCTGATCGCTTCATCCATGTGGATTGTTTACAGCTTATTACGCGTGTAAGAATTGTAATGCGGTTACATCCGTAGCAGGTATTCCTTCAACAAATAGAAATCATGTAAAAACGTTAACTAAACTTAAGTAAAAAGAAAGATGGTTATTTATGATCAGAGAATACTTTGCTTACAAAACCAACAATTATAACTTTTATGTACGGAGATCTGCTACACTCGCAACGCATTAATATAATTAAACTGGTTTCAACAAATTAACACACCTTATCACATTTACCACGTTGTCCAAGCATTAACTGAACTGAATCAATAGAGCATTCGGCTCTTTTCTAATAAACGGTTTTATAATTTCGAAAATAACCTGGAACCATTGAGATACAAAAGTAAAATCAAAAAATTGTACCTTTTTTTAAGATTGAACCCTTAATATACATTTTTAGGGCAAAAATGTTCGTAATATTAAAGTTATAGGAAATTAAAATCTTACAATTTTTATTTCATACATTTTTATCTACAACATTTAGTTTAGCGTGAATTAATGATTTTCTGTATATTGCTCATCAAAATCGGTAAAAAAATTGATATTTTTTTAAAAATATTGCGATGTTAGTTGACCGTAGTATACAGTTTACGACAAAAGTTTGTTAATTAATGTTATAGACGAATAAAAAAATCTACAAAATTTATTTCAAGTTTTTTTTTCTACAGAGAGCCTAGTTTACTGTCAATTAATGATTTCCGTGTTCTTAGCTATCTAAAATAGCAATAAATGTTGAAATTTGGAACTTAAGTTACTTACCACAAGGAGACTCGGCACGAACACTTTCATTAAAATTGGTCAACCGGAAGTAGTTCATTCGTGCGATTTTCACTTTTTGTAATTTTCTCAAAAACGGCTCCTACGAAATTTTTCAAAATTGTGTTATCGACTACATTTTTTACTTTACAAAATACGGCCTACTGAAATTCTTTTGGGTTCCTGATCTAGTGGTAACAAATGGTTTTAAAATTGCGGCTTTTATTTGCATTTAAGGGCAAATGTGAATATAATTAAAGCTGTAGGTACAATCTTATTTATTTTGTACCTTTATACATTATATTTAACCTTTAACATTATATTGCGGCCTTATTATGCATTTTATGACAAAAATTTGTGCAATAAAAATTAAAGGATATAAAAAAATCTACAACTTTTATATCAAGCATATTTTCTTGAGAGTTTAGTTCAACGTCAATAAATGATTTTCCGTTCAAACTTCATGAAGTACCGAAATGCCGACGGTGCGATAGTGAAGAGGAGGAGCCCATTTCGCATATTTTTGAAAGACGTGCCTATATTGGTCTCGACAGAATGCAGACATCTGAGAAGATAGGCGCTGCACAGTGGATCCCAGAGAGAGTAGGGGCAGCGATGCTGTAGGATGAGGAGAGCTGGAAGTTGGTCGCTCAGTTTGCGGAGAGGGTGGTCAGGAGACTGCGGAGGTAGGAGACATAATATATAGAGATCAGCGGGATCGCCCTCTCCCACAGTGAATCAATCCTGTCCCGATCTAAGTAGGTAAGGTAGGCACATTAATTTCCTGAGCTGGTGATGAATGACATGAATGAAAGTGAGAGAGTGAGTGTTGGTCGGTGACAGTGAGGGGGAATTAGGCTAGGTTTCCCTTCCACGCCCCGCTGACAGTATATAATTTTTTTTTTAACCCGACATTTCCCTTGTAGTATTATATAAACAGTTCCAAAGGAGGTAGAGGGTTCCTTGTTGATGCTGGATCAAGTGGCCAGGCGGCGGGTTTTTGGTTGGTAGACAGTTGCGGCCTCCTTGGGACTGGACGAGGACGCCTTAATTGAGTCCAACACTACTTCCCCCATTGCGAAGGAGTGAACATGAGTTTTTCTCTCCACCTCGGATAAAAAAAATGATTTTCCGTATTTTTAAGCTAAACAGAGATTGATTTTTATTTTGTGCCATTCACTCATTATTAAAATTAGGTTATCTTTTCATTTTACATTGTTTACTAATAAGGTAGGTTACCTGCCCATAATAGACAGGTGGAGTGTCAAATTATTTACACTCAATCTGTTAGTTGCAGGGCTAAAATAAATAGTTCTGTTTCTTATCACATGGTCAGCCAATTAAATGACTGAATCATTTAAGAACAGAAGAGGTAGAGGTGTAAAAGACACTAATTAGAGTTATCTCCTTTGAAAGTAATGAATTTCCATTATACAGCCAGACCCAGTGGTGAATAAAGTGAAGGTGTCATTTGCAGAGTGAAAAATATGTGCTTATCAGAGAGCCCGGCATGCTGATAGGCATATTTTCCATTCAGTGAGGAAGGAAATGGTAAACCACCTCACTCCTCGATTTACTTAGTAAACCCTCTACAGGTTCAAACCAGCCTTTTGGCTGATTACCTAAACAACAACAACAACGTAGGTTATATGTTTCATTGTTTACATTGGGAAGAGAAATTCGTATGAGTGTTTCACACCAGATTTATTTTTTGTTGATAACATGCCAATTTATTTTGAAAGTCTTATATTTTTGGCGTTGGATTACAATTCTATGATACTGTAGCATATAATAAATGTATGTACTCAAGGAAGTAATTCATATTGATAAGTGGTTGTCAACAAATACAGGACTAATCCGCCTACTCAATCGTAAAAAGGATGTTGGTATTATGCGTGTACTTACGAGTATTTTTTAAAACTTAAATAACATGTTGATGCGGAACTTTAAACAACTGGACTTGCTAGATTGAACTGGAATTATATAAGAGATTTAAATCGGATTGTTTACTAGAAATCCTCTGTCGTTTTCTTTCTTATTAAACGCTTTTATTTAACTTGCTCTTGGATCCATCAAATCTTGCAACTTAAAATTTTAATACTTCTACCGTATCAATATGAATCAAACTTTGCACACTTGTTTATCTTCGATGACAATACGCTGTGGAGGTGTTCGTAAAAAATTTTTTAAAATTTAAAAAAAAAATTTAAAAACCGCTTTTATTTAACAATTACTTAAAAAAATTAACTAAAAAGAAAAAAATAAAAAAAATTTACAAAATAATCACAGAAAAAAAAATTACAAAAAAATCAAAAAAAAAATTAAAAAAAAAATTTTTAAGAAACGCTATTATTTAACAATTAATCAAAAAGAAATGAACTAAAAAGAAAAAAAGAAAAAAATTTACAAAAAAAAATCACAGACATTACAGTTAAAAATAAAAGCGTGGCGCATTAATATATATAATATTTTACAACGATATTTTACAATAAATATTATATATATATTAATGCGCCACGCTTTTATTTTTAACTGTAATGTCTGTGATTTTTTTTTTGTAAATTTTTTTCTTTTTAGTTCATTTCTTTTTGATTAATTGTTAAATAATAGCGTTTCTTAAAAAAAAATTTTTTAATTTTTTTTTTATTTTTTGTAATTTTTTTTCTGTGATTTTTTGTAAATTTTTTTTTGTAATTTTTTTTTATTTTTTATAAATAGGTTTAATTTAATAAAATTAAATCCTACTTCTACGGCTTAAAACTCTTAAAAACAAGATAATAAACATGCTAATAGGCTTGCTTTTAAATACTACCGAAGGAAAACCGACGCGAACATTTTCATCAAAATCGGTTTTTCATTTTATAATTTTCTCAGAAACGGCCCTGCGATTTTCTTTAATTGTCTAATTTACTAAATTTTTTATGTTGTAGAAGATAGAGTAAGTGACATGCCTGCTAAAATTCTTAGGGCTGTGATCTCATTGTAGAAAATGGTTTTTTTACATTGCGGCCTTAATATACATTTTAGGGCAAAAGTATAAATTCTCTACAAGTTTTGTTAAAAATTGTTGTGTTTATTACTTATTTAACAAAGTTATTGTACGGCAAACGTAAAAAATTATGTTTTTCGACTTATTTTTTTAAGTTTGATGAAGAATAGCTTAGAAACTAAGAGAGATACAGTTCTGGGACCTTTTTTATTCGATTCAACAGCTCAAAAACTATTAGAAATAACTTCTTGGCGAAATATTTTGCCAAAAATCTTTCGCGAAGCCGTAACTCGTTAACTACGCATTTCCGGACCTATGTTTCCATGAAATGTTTTCATTACATTTACTGGTACAGTAAGCTCAGAAAGCGCCTGTAACACTAACCGAAACATCCTGTATAATTACAGTTGTATGAAATTAAATTACCTAGAACTTTTATTTCTAGTATTTTTTCTACAACGCTTAGTTTTGCGTCAATTACTAATTTTTTGTAACTTGCTCATCAAAATCGGTAAAAAAATGTATATTTAAAGATTCCGACCGTAGTATGTAGGTATTTTACGAAAACAGAGTACACGCCTACTAGGTGTGGTTGTTCAGGTGATCAGCCGAAAGGCTGGTTTGAACCTCTAAAGCCTTTACTAAGTAAAACGAGGGTGAGGTTGTTTACAATTTTCTTCCTCACTGAGCGGAAAAGTATGCTTATCAGCATACCAGGTCCTCTGAAAAGCATCTACTTTCCACTCTGCAAATGACACCTTCAATTCATTTACCACAGAGTCTGGGTGTATAACGAAATTCATTATTTTCAGAGGAGATAACTCTGACTAGTGTCTTTTACACTTCTACCTCTTCTGTTCTAAAAATGCTTCATTCATATAATTGGCTGACCATGTGATAAGAAACAGAACTATTTTTTTAGCTCTGGAACTAGCAGATCGAGTGCAAATAATAATTTAACACTGTGCCTGTTATGGGAAAAATTTTGTGTTTAAGTAACATAATGTACGACTCCTACCCACATAAATATTTTGAGCATATGCGGGTAGCATTCAACAAGATTTAGTATTAATAACAGTAATTTATGTAATAATGTTTCTTTTGTTTTCATGTAAATTTAAATGGAAAACAAATTGAAAATTGAATTGAAATTGTTACTTTCCAGAAGTCAATGGAGATGACACGTGCGTGCGTTAATTACAAATTACTTGTACGTATTATAAAATGTCTATGTGACGTCATTAACTTCTATTAAAAACTCTACTAGATGTATTAATTTTTTAATTTTTTAACAGCGTTAGAATAGAGAGCAAAGTCCGTTTTAACCATGTTATTTCTAACACCGTCTTACTTGTAAACCAATCAGTTTATGTTATGAGTTCACGCCTACTATTAAAGTTTTTGTTCTACAGAGATCAAGATAAAAAAACACGATTTGTAAGTTGTTTTTTGTTTGTTTTTGTTTAGATCTTTATTTACATATTTTTTTGGTAAATAAAAAAATACTTACCTCTGTAATCTTAGTTTACTATTTATAGAATTACCCCAAAACTATTTAATAAAAAAATCAAAAATACTTTCCTCTGTCATCTGTAGTACTGACACTCAACAAAATTAAAATTTTTCTAAATTTCTTAACTATATTTATATACTATGTAGGCCTACATCTAAACGAATAAGAATTTTATTTCCCATTTCTCGGATTTCGCTGTACGGATATCGGTGATTATTATGTTATTAAGCATGTATTTTGTTATCAATTTTACTTTCTCTTGTCCTATTCTAAATATTATCAAGACAAAGCGTGTTTTTGTGCAGGATAATTTCCAAAACTGCAGTTGAATTCCAATTGAAATTGAACTGTAAAACTGAAAAATTATAAAAAAAATTCAATGTAGCTGAAAGATTTCTTTGAGGGTTTTAATTTTCTCTGCTTGCAAATCATTTTTAAAACAGCCGGATAGTAATTTTGTCGATGTTTTTAAATAGTAATTTCTTCTATAACATGCAGGTGGAATGTTAAATTATTAGCACTCGATCTGCTAGTTCCAGAGCTACAAAAAATAGTTCTGTTTCGTATTACATAGTCAGGCAAGTATATGATAGAAGCATTTAAGAACAGAAGAGGTATAGGTGTAAAAGACACAAGTCAGAATTATCTCCTCTGAGAGTAATTTCATCATTATACAGCCAGACCGTGTAGTGAATGAAGTAAAGGTGTCATTTTCAGGGTTGAAAGTAGATAA
Source organism: Catonia carolina (assembly GCA_035578175.1). Taxonomy (NCBI): domain Eukaryota; kingdom Metazoa; phylum Arthropoda; class Insecta; order Hemiptera; family Achilidae; genus Catonia; species Catonia carolina. The sequence continues at coordinate 9,165,518 of JAQMRL010000005.1, read as the reverse complement.
TTTTCAAAGGGTCTGGCATGCTGATAAGCATACTTTCCACTCAGTGAGGAAGGTAATTGTAAACCACATCACTCTTCGTTTTACTTAGTAAAGCCACTAGAGTTTGAAATCACCCTTTCGGCTGATGACCTAAATAACAACACATAGTAATTTTGTATTTTTGTCTTTTCTCGTCATTGTAGTATAATTTCAAAACATGACTACGGTAGCTACTGTATTATTTCTGAATATTCAGTATTTTTGAGGTGGATTCTGAAAATTAAGTCGCCGAACCGATAGAAGTTATCTGAATAAATAGAGCGATTTGCAATTTTTTGTCACTTTTTATAGTAAGGATTCAAAACATGGGTTTGTTGGGAATATTAATGCATAAAAACCCCGAATCTTCGAAGACGTAAGCGAACAGCTGAAGATTTCAAGATTTTTCTATAATACGGTAGTCATTAATTTCAAAAATGTATTAAACACGGTATAGATGTGGCTAATCTTCAAAATTCCGGGTAATAAAAACCGTTAAGTAGGCCTATTTTATTTTATGCTTTAATTAGGATTATGAAAATAACATAAAGGTTATGGTAGATCTCCTCATTAAAAAAAGGTCGTTAAAAATGACTTGAAACCAATAACAAAACGAAAACTAAAATCTATAAATTTAGGCAAAAAACCAAAACTAATATTTTAAAAAACTTTTTTTGAGAAAACGTAAAGATCTTTCACGATTTTAATTAGTTTGTGTCCTCCGAACCCAATTTATGTAGGCCTATTGTTCAATAATAATTACCTATTTTTAGTAATAAGTGGGTCCAATGGGAGCTGAGTTCGATATCGACAAAATCTCATCCTTTTAAAAATATAGATTTAAGGGGAGATGGCACGATGGTTTTAACTCAAAATTTCGATTTTTGGTTTTTTATGTTTTTCAATAGTTTTGGCCTAGATCTACCAGAAAAAACATTAAATTACGTCAAAAAAAATATTTTTTTATGAAAGAATTAAGTTTTTATCAAGTTTACACAAAAAAATTATCATGTTACCGAGAACGAATATTTTTCACAATTTTATACTGCTCGTTTTAGTGCAAAGATAATTTTAGTTTTTAAAATATCTGCATCACGGTTTTTAATACTCTCAGCTGTTGGTTTAGCTTCTTAACAACTGTTGATGGGAAATTTACTTGTTTGTGTACATTTTGTTTTTGATTTGTGCCTACTTGTTTCTTGCGTTTTCCCGTAAATTTAGATTTTTAACACTAGGTACATTTTTCTCAGAAACAAATAAACCTACCAGGCTGAAATTTTTACCAGTTAAATTATCTTGTATATCCACATATACCTACATTTTTATGACTTCCTCAAGTGCTCTAAAAATTAGTAATACGCAAAAAAAGTAGAAAACAATTTGTAAAAATTTTAAGTTATTCGTAATTTTTTTAGAAAATGGTATGGTCCATAGATTAAATTGAAAAAAATATCAGTAGCTCGAGAAGAAACCCGACACATATGGTGTGTAAAGTTTAATTTCTTTATCTTTTATCAATCCTATGAAAAATGTACTTAAAAATAGCAAATTTAACATTGGCGGGATACAAAGTGCAATCTCCCCTTAAACTGTTTCCAATTACATGTATTAAAAATCTGGTGTGAAACACTCACACAACTTTCTCTTGCCAATGCAAATAATTAATAATAAACCTAACATTATTAATTAAATATTAAAAATAAACAACAACTAACCTCAAAAACATAACCTTATTTTAATCATGAGTGGAAGACGCAAAATGAAAATCGAACTCAATTTGGCTTAAAAAAACGGAAAATCACACTTTCACGCTAAACTAGGCTCTGTAGAGAAAAATTCTCTAAACAAAAGTTGTAGATCTTTTAATTTTCTATAACTTTTATTATATACACTTTTGTCGTAAAATGCATACTAAGACCGAAATGTTGAAAAAATCGATTTTTCTCACGTTTTCGTGAGAAAAAAAACAGAAAATCGCAAATTATTGCTAAACTAAGCGTTATACAAAAAAATGTTTGAAACAGAAGTTGTAGGTTTTTAAATTCTCTACAACTTTTATTATATAAGTTTTTGCGCTAAAATTTATATTAAAGCCGTAATCTTAAAAAAACAACGTTTTTACGTGAAAACAGCCTCACCGAGAATTTCAGCAGACATTGCGCCTACCCTATCTAGTAGAAAATAAAAAATTGAGTAAAATAGGCGATTTAAAAAAAGAATCGTAGGACCAGTTTTTGAGAAAATCGCAAAAAACTGAAAAATTATACGAATAAACTACTACTTCCGGTTGACCGATTTTGATGAAAATGTTCGTGTCGCGTCCGGTAGTGGTATGTAACTTAAGTTTCAAGTTTCAAGTTCGTACGATGTTCCGTTCTTGAGATATTCTGTTCACACACACACACACACACACAGACACACACACAGACACACACACAGACACACACACAGACCAATCGCTAAAAACATGTTTTTTGGATTCAGGGGGTCTGAAAACGTATAGATCCGGTGAAAACTCGATTTCGAAAAATCGACATGAAAACAATACTTTCCTTCCTATATATTCATATAGGCAAGAGAAAGTAAAAAAGCAAATAAAGATCTTTACCATAAAAACAAATTACGTAACTGAACAAGATTATCAATAAAAGTAAGATTGTTTTGAGGTACATGTTTGTGTAATTTTATTTGAAAAATGGAGGGGGGATGGGTTAAAGACAAACGAAGGAAGGGAAAGGGTGTGAATACTTTATTTTTATCTCATTGGCTAATCCTGTTTACGTGTTTTTCATCACAATTTTTATCATAATTTTTTTCTTTGTGATAGCATAACAAATCAATCATGTTTAATAACAAAAATAAACTTATAAACAATTCTTATTAACTATCTAATTAATTAAAAATAATATTTATTTAATTATTTCTTTATAAATAGTTTAGTCTGCCTACTTTTTTTGTTATTCATATTTCATTGTAAAATATATTTCCCGCGTTTACAATCCTTCTATTACAAATTATTTTTATAATTTATTCGTTTTGCATGAACTTTGTTCGGACGTTCATATTTCGTAACTGATATGCAGAGGGGTGTTACGATTAAAAAAGGGTGGGGTTTACTCATTTTAGATATACGAGGTGTGGCTATTAAATAACGAGACTGACGTTGTAAAAAATTATATTTTTATTTTATATATAATCACTTATTGTCACCTTCAATACACACTCCTTCTCTATCCCTAGAAGAAGAACATAATAAATAGTAGAACATAATAATGGTAGAAGATAATAACATGTGATGGAACGTGGTTTTTTACTTATGATCCGGAAACAAAGCGCCAATCCATGTCAATCCACTGCCAATCCACTGGAAGAGCCGAACTTCACCGAGAGTCAGAAAATCTCGAATTAGCAAGTCAAAATATAAAGCAATGATGATAATTTTTTTTGATATCCATAAGATTGTGTACCTTCACTGGGTTCCTGAAGGTCAAACAATTAATCAATATTACTACCTTGAGGTATTTACTAAACTACGTCAAAGAGTAAGGAAAAAACGCCCCCGAAATGTGGAAGGACAAATCATGGGTTCTCCATCAAGACAATGCGCCAGCTCATTCCGCGTTTTCTGTCAAAAGGTTCCTAGCCAATTACAGCATCTTAGTGTTAGAACTTCCATCTTATTCACCAAACCTTGCACCATGTGACTTCTACCTGTTCCCTAAATGAAAACTACATTAAAAGGGACAAAATTTGAGTCTGTGGAAGCTGTAAAAGAGAAAGCGGCACGTGTCCTGAAGAAGCTGACAGAAGATGACTTCCAGCACTGTTTCCAACAATGGAAAATTCGCATGGAGCGTTGTAGGGATAGAGAAGGAGTGTATATTGAAGGTGACAATAAGTGATTATGTATAAAATTAAAATTAAAATTTTTACAACGTCATTTTGGTTATTTAATAGCTACACCTCGTAGTCTTTTATTATTATCAAAAATTTTCGTGTTGATTTCCCCTGGGCCCAAATAACATGCTTTTACCGATTTGTGTGTGTGTTTTTACAACATATCTCAAGAACAGAATACCGTACGAAGTTTAAACTTAGTAGCTAAAATCAGGTTTTTAAGAAGGGTGAAAGGCTGCTCGAGGCTGGATCTAATACATAACGTGGAAATTAGATCTGAGTTGGGTGTATTTAGCTTGAATGAAAAAGTGGAGGAGTACCTTAATCAATGGAGACAACATTTGGAACGGATACCAGAGGAGAGAATATCCTTAAAAGTAACGGAATATGTTCCAGTTGGAAGAAGGGAGGTGGGAAGACCTCGAAGAAGATGACAGAAGTCGATATGTACGGGTTGGAATATATCGAATTTGTGTAGACGTACAGGATGGTTTGTGAGTTTGGAACAGGCTTATGCCTAATCCTTGATGGTAAGAAGAAGAAGAAGTTTAAACTTAAAACTTAAGTTAGGTAGGCTACCACTAGAGGATCCGACACGAAATTTTTATCAAAATCGGTTAACTGGAAGTAGTAGTTTATTCGTGCAACTTTCCCCTTTTTGCAATATTCTCAAAAAACGGCTCCTATGATTTCTTAAAAATGACCTTATTTACTACAATTTTATGCTCTACAAGATAGGGTGAGCGCCACATCTGCTGAAATTATTGGTAAGGTAATTCTTTCGTAGTAAAAAAAATGAATTTTTTAAGATTGTAACCTTAATATGTGTTTTAAGGCAAAACTTGTGTAATTAAAGTTGTAGGAAATTAAAAAAACCTAAAACTTTTATTTTATAAAATCTTTCTACAACGGTTAATTTAGCGGGAATTAGTAATTTTCTGTATTTTGCTCATCGAAGTCGGTTAAAGATACATTTTTTTAATTTTAAGATTGCGGCCTTAGTTTGCATTTTACGACAAAGGTGTATAACTAAAAGTTATAGAAAATTAAAAAAATCTACAACTTTTATTTCAAGCATTTTTTTTATTAAAGACCCCAGTTTAGCATCATTTAGTGATTTTACTTATTTTTAAGTTCATATAATGTTGATTTTCATTTTGCGTCATTCACTCATAATTAAAATTAAGTTATATTTTTCATATTGATTTTACTGATTTTTTACTGAATTTTTTATTGATTGAGTTTACTCATGATTAAACATAGGTTCATTATTTACATTGACAAAAGAAAATCGTGTATATATTTCACAGATAAATAAAAAATTTAAATTAAATTAAATTTAAAATAAGTGGGTTTTTGTCTTGGATTCTTGTTCGTTAATTTATTCAAGTTTCAAGAATAAAAAAATTCTTTAACTAAGAATAAAAAATAAAAAAAATTAAGTATGCGTAATGATTAAGAAGAAGACCGATTAGTCAGACAAGCAATTCCATTATTAAGATTAAACCATTAAAATTTTCTTCACGTGAACAAGCTGTGATCATAAATTGTAGTCAAGCTTAAGTAAAATGTTGATTATATAAAGAAATCTTTATTCTTATCAACCTTAAATGCTTCATGTTATATGGCACGTACCAATCATTAAATATTGTTTTAATAAATTCTAAAAGTTTTATTAATCTATAAAATTAAGTTTCATTATATTTAAAAAAAACAAATTTAATAAATCGTACCGAAAATCATTAAGAGTAATTAAAAATATTGTTGGAATATAAAAGAAAAATCATAAGATTTTTTAAAATTATTATTTAAATTTTATTTGTTATATATATTTTTTAAGTATGTTCGTCTCATGAAAGAGAAGTGTTCGGTTAATTTGTACTTGACCTTTCAGTTCAAGGGCCGTAAAAAATAATTCTAGATTTTTCTTTTGTTAATATTTAGTTTAAAATAAATTTATTGATTTAGAAATAGATTAATTGAAATTTACAATAATAATGATTTTTCTCGAAATAATGATTATTACTTTACAGAAAGTCACTAAGATGAATGGAGGGTAAGGTATATAATTGAATCGGTGAGTGGAAAAAAGCAATATTCCAAAAAATGTGAAATTGAACGAAGATAGCAGCTTTGTTAAGTTTACTTCGGCACATGTATTGGTTGATAAAAGGGAAATATTCCTTGCATCTAAAAGCAGCTAAGCTACATTAAAAATTTAGTACAGTGGAAAAAGGATAATATTCCAGGAATATTACCCTTCTTCCATTCAATAGCGAACAGCTGTTGGACCACTGGTTTCTGTGTTATTATTTTCAAAATGTAACTGTAAATTATTTTAAAATTAAAATAAAGTTTTGTAGCATATTGGCACATTATATTGTTTTTTCAACTTAATTTTTCCCATTCACTTGTACCTAATCTAGAAAAAGGTGAATAGTCAACATATTAATAATCAATAATCAATCCCATGATTATTGTAAAACCAATTCTAAAGTGACCATTAAAAAGGTTAAATTTAGTACTACAAATGACCAATTGAACATTTTACCATTAAACCAAAAACAAAGTCACAAAACACTTTTTTTTAATTTCTCGAAAATAAGGATTTTGGAATATTACCCTTTTTCCACTCACCGATTCAATTGTAGAGAAGGAGTTAAGTATAGTGGAGCGTCAGTTATCCGAACTAATTGTGATTAGAGGGGTTCTGATAATCTAGTTCTGATAATCAAATACGCTAAATACTTTAATTTGATACACTGTACCGTAACAATGTAATATAACCTAAATTTTTAATAGGTTGTTAAGGGAAGACTGTACTTTGTACCCTGCCAATATTAAATTTGCTATTTTTAGGTACATTTTTCACAAGATTGGTAAACGATAGCAAAATGAAACTTTACTTACTTATAGATGTCGGGTTTCTCTAGCTATTGACATTTTTACTTTCTCTTGCCTATATGAATATATAGGAAGGAAAGTATTGTTTTCATGTCGATTTTTCGAAATCGAGTTTTCACCGGATCTATACGTTTTCAGACCCCCTGAACCCAAAAGACATGTTTTTAGCGATTGGTCTGTGTGTGTGTCTGTGTGTGTGTGTCTGTGTGTGAACAGAATATCTCAAGAACGGAACATCGTACGAACTTGAAACTTAAAACTTAAGTTACATACCACTACCGGACGCGACACGAACATTTTCATCAAAATCGGTCAACCGGAAGTAGTAGTTTATTCGTATAATTTTTCAGTTTTTTGCGATTTTCTCAAAAACTAGTCCTACGATTTTTTTAAAAATCGCCTATTTTACTCAATTTTTTATTCTCTACAAGATAGGGTAGGCGCCATGTTTGCTGAAATTCTCGGTGAGGCTGTTTTCACGTAAAAACGTTGTTTTTTTAAGATTACGGCTTTAATATAAATTTTAGCGCAAAAACTTATATAATAAAAGTTGTAGAGAATTTAAAAACCTACAACTTCTGTTTCAAACATTTTTTTGTATAACGCTTAGTTTAGCGGTAATTTGCGATTTTCTGTTTTTTTTCTCACGAAAACGTGAGAAAAATCGATCTTTTTAACATTTCGGTCTTAGTATGCATTTTACGACAAAAGTGTATATAATTAAATTTATAGAAAATTAAAAGATCTACAACTTTTGTTTTGAGCATTTTTCTCTACAGAGCCTAGTTTAGCGTGAAAGCGTGATTTTCCGTATTTTTAAGCCAAACTGAGTTTGATTGTCATTTTGCGTCATTCACTCATGATTAAAATAAGGTTATGTTTTTGAGGTTAGTTTTTGTTCATTTCTAATGTTTTAATACTAATGTTAGGTTTATTGTTAATTATTTGCATTGGCAAGAGAAAGTTGTGTGAGTGTTTCACACCAGATTTTTTCAATTAAATCTGTTGAACCATAAAGTTAAAAGCAGAATAACGAATAAAACAAAATTTTTACAAATTTTTTTTCTACGGTATTTTACATATTAATAATATTTGCAGAATTTGAGGAAGTCATAAAAATGCCAGAATGAATGAATGAATGAATTTTTTATTAAATACAAAATACATTTACATTAACAAATTTACTAATTCCCGCATAGGACGAGCCTGTGCGCGGGAATGAGTTGTAGATTATTATATGTAAATTATATCAGTAATTATTACTAAAAATATTTTTAACAATTATTATTACAAAGCTTACTGAAACTTATCTAGTTATAAAATTTACAATTCCAAATAATTAAAATTTACTAAAAACCAATATTAGTATTCCCAAGTTAGAAAAATTAAAATTAATTAAATAAATAAATAAATTAATTAATTAATTAATGAAAATTAAAATTGCCAGAATATGTGCATATGCAAGATAAATAACTGGTTAAAATTTCATCTGGTAGGTTAATGGTTTCCGAAAAAAATGTACCTAAATGTTACAAATTTTAATTTGCGGGAACAGGCGAAAAAACTAAAAGGTACAAATCAAAAACAAAATCTACGACACAAACAAGTGAATTTCCCATCAACAGTTGGTTAGAAAGATGAACCAATGATTGAGAGTATAAAAAATAGTAACGCAGATATTTTTAAAGTACTAAAATTCCTTTTGCTCTAAAACGATTCGTATAAAATTATGAAAAATATTCGTTCTAGGTGACACGATAATTTTTCTGGGTAAACCTCCTAATACTTAATTTTTTTCATTAAAAAACTATTTTTTTTCTCGTAAATTAAAGTTTTGTGGTTGAACTAGGTCTAAACAATTGAAAAACATAAAAAACCGAAAATCTAAATTTACGGGAAAATGCACAAATGAAAAACAAAATTTACAAAAACAAGTACATTTCCCATCAACAGTTGTTTAGAAAGCTAAAACAACTGCTGAGAATATTAAAAACAGTGATAGAGATTTTAAAACATCTAAAATTCCCTTTTGCACTAAAACGAGCAGTATAAAATTATGAAAAACATTTGTTCCTGGTGACAAAATTTTTCTGGGTAAACCTGATAAAAATTTAATTTTTTTATTAAATTAATTTGTTTGACGTAATTTAATGTTTTTTTTTTTGGTACATCTATGCCTAAACTATTGTAGATCATAAAAAACTGAAAATCGATAGTTTCAGTCAAAACCATCATGCAGTCTCGCCTTAAACAGCTAATTTTCGGAGACGAAGGTTCCGTGGTTCAAATCCTAGTAAAGGTAGTTACTTTTATACGTTTTTGAATACGTATTTTTACTAGCCATTGGTTACCGGTGTACTTTGATAGTTGCAGTTCAATTAACCGTACTTTCCAGGAATGGTCGGCCTGAATCTGTTAAAGACTACACCTCGTTTACACGTCATACATATCAATCTCATCTCATTGAGTCATAGGGTTGATTATTGTTTTTAAATTGAATAGATTGCAACTAACACACATTAGGAATTAAAAAAGTTTCTAAGACTTAATTTACCCTGAATTTACGCTATTCTTTTTTTATAATTCTAATACCTTTTTTGGATATTACTTTTTAAAATTAAGGAAGGTCGGTTATGTATGGAGATATCTGTTAATAAATATTACATAAACAAAATTGATAAGGGTTTTTTATAATTAATCCAACTAACGTAGCGTTACGCAAAATAATTATTGTCAGTTTAAGTTCGAAGACCTTTGATTACATTACTATTCGCTAATTTCTGCACGAATTTCATCACGCGAAGTTAAGTGAAATTTAAAAACTTAAAAACGAGATTTTGATGAATATATAAGGAATTTAAAAAAAAATCTACGTAATTTTTAAAAGGATTATAAACTAACCTTATTGTCGTTTTTTAACGAGGAAAAGATGCCTGAAACACATAGTTCATTGGAAGGAATCGTAGGTAATTTTAATCCTAATATTATATTATTTTACTATTGTCTTGTTTAAGTCATCAGCCGAAAGGCTGGTTTGAACCTCTAGAGGCTTTAAAAACCTCTAAACTAGCCTTTTAAACCTCTAGAAGCTAAATAAAATGAAGAGTAAGGTGGTTTACAAAACATGTCTTTCTCACTGAGTGGAAAATAATGCTTATCAGCATGCCAAGTCCTCTAAAAAGCATCTACTTTCCACCCTGCAAATGATACCTTCACTTCATTCACCACCGGGTCTGGTTGTATAATTAAATTCAATATTCTCAGAGGAGATAATTGTGAGTAGTGTCTTTTACATCTCTACCTCTTCTGTTCTTAAGGGGTGACTGTACTTTGTATCACGCCAATGTTAAATTTTCTATTTTTAGGTACATTTTTCATTGGATTAGTAAGAGATAGATAAATGGGTAGTTTAACAAAATTTAATGGTAGAATCTTATAATATCTGTCAGAAATCAATATCATAAACTAAATCTTTAGAAAACTGCTTGAAAATTCTATCAATGAGATATTTTATTAACTTATTTACGTCTAATAAATGTCTTACTACTGTTACTAATGTATTATTCAGCGCTTATCTGTTCTGACTCATACTTAACAATCCGTGAATAATAATTAAACTATTCTAAAATGCCTATTTCTTCAACATTTCCTTTGCGATTTTTTTAATAACAAATTTAACAAATTACTTCTGAATTATTTGTAATATCTACATCATGATTACAAACATAATAACTTAACGAGCTCATACGAGTATAAGTTTTTTAATCAATAAAATAAAACAAAAAACAATTGATTTACAAGAAAAAGAATTTTTTTAACGTCGCATCAACTGCAACGGTCATTAGCGATGACGTTGGGGTGTAACTTTATGCAATGGAGGATGAAATGATTTTTTGTAACGTATGAAAATATGCCGTGCCTGAGTGGGATTCGAACCCACGACCCTATGATGAGAGGCGAGCACCAACTACGCCAATGCGGCTGGCAAAAAAGAAAACTTGTAAACACATTTTCTTGATTACAAATTTGACTCCAAATTTACATTTGTTGTGATTTTTGCCCGTTACTTAGATTACTGTTATTTGTTTCTTTTATTTTTCCTTCAAACTGTAAAATCAATCCTGTAATTCTGAGAAAAACTTTTAAAGAGTAACGTAACTAAAGCAGTAGGCTACACCATCTTACCAACAATAATAAATTAAGTCATTGAAATTTCATCATAATAGGCAAAAATTGTAGACCTTTTGTCAAAAAATTGAGTTTTTGAAATTTTGGTCAGTGTAGGCCTATAGTTAGTCTTAATTCCAGATTTTAAATTTTTACTTTTTAAAAAACACACAAAAGATATTTTTTTTAAATTTATTTAAAGTCGTACAACTGCTTGGCCATTAACAAAAACGGTGGATTGTGTAACATTAACTGTGGGATTTGACACGTGAAAATTTCCAGACCCTGGCCGGAAATCGAACCCGGGAACTCCGCGTGGCAGGCTAATGGGCTAATCACTACGCTACGGAGGTGGCCGAGAGATCTTTCTATCATCAAAATGAAAAGTTTAAGCCTTCTGGCCAATTCCGATTTCAAAATAATGTTTTGTATTGTTTTAAAGAAGTTAGGATGCTACTGAAAACTTGTATTTCCGGTAAAAACTCAATTTCGAAAATTCAACATGAAAGAAAGTAAAAAATGCAAGGATTGACCGAGAGTCGAACTCTGATGTAGAAACCAGTTGCGTTGACCACTACACCAACAAGCGGTTCTTTCTCTTTTTTCCCTTAAAGACGCCAAAAATCTTAAATGTATTTTTTTAGACTTTATATTTTGAAGATCATATCTAAAAAAAAATTAAATATTTTCGTTTATTCATATTCAATTCGAAATTTCCTTTTTAAATTTAATTTTAAACTCTAAATAAACTAGATATTCATTACAATTTACAAGTGTCTTCATATTTACAGCGTTTCCACTATGGACAATTTATAACTACGTCTTCGGTTATAACACATAAAGATTTCTCGAAATTCCAAAAACAATGTTTGATTTTTTGAAATGCAATACTTTATTACTTCCTCTTGCCTATATAAATATATAGAAAGGAAAATATTGTTTTCATGTCGATTAATCGAAATCGAGTTTTCACCGGATTTACGCGTTTTCAGACCCCCTGAACCCAAAAAACATGTTTTTAGCGATTGGTCTGTGTGTGTGAACAGAATATCTCAAGAACAGAACATCGTACGAACTTGAAACTTAAAACATAAGTTACATACCACTACCGGACCCGACACGAACATTTTCATCAAAATCGGTCAACCGGAAGTAGGCCTAGTAGTTTATTCGTGTAATTTTTCACTTTTTTGCGATTTTCTCAAAAACGGGTTCTACGATTTTTTTTAAAAATCGCCTCATTTACTAAACTTCTTATGCTCTACAAGATCGTGTAGGCACCATGTCTGCTGAAGTTCTTAGCGAGGCTGTTTTTCGTAAAAAAATTGTTTTTTTAAGATTGCGACTTTAATATGCATTTTAGCGCAAAAATTTCTATAATAAAAGTTGTAGAGAATTTAAAATCCTACATTTTTTATGCAAACTTTTTTGTATAACGCTCAGTTTAGCGGTAGTAAGCGATTTTCTGTTTTTTCCCCACGAAAACGAGTAAAAAATCGATTTTTTTAAGATTTCGGGCTTAGTATGCATTTTACAACAAAAGTGTATAATCAAATTTATAGGAAATTAAAAGATCTACAACTTTTATTGTCATTATTTTTCTCTACAGTCTAGTTTAGCGTGAAAGAGTGATTTTCCGTATTTTTAAGCTATACTGAGGTTGATTTTCACTTTGTCTTTCTCTCATAATTAAAATAAAATTATGTTTTTGGAGGTTATTTTTTGTTTATTTCTAATGTTTTATTATTACTAATGTTAGGTAATATTGTTAATTATTTGCATTGGAAAGAGAAAGTTGTGTGAGTGTTTCACACCAGATTCTTTTCATTATTTGTGAAGAAGGTAAATATTAATAAACCTTTTAAATATTATCTATGAATAATGAGTCAATATTAAGATGGCTAAAAATAACTACGCACATTATCTAACAAACATCAGGTAAATACCTATTCGATAGTTCGTTAAAATGATTGTAACCGCAATTAAATATACTTCAATAAAGTATAAACAACTGAAGGTCATGTTTTTTTTTTTTAAAGTAGGTCGGTATTAAGAATGAGTTTTGAATAATAGAAGGTTAAGGTGACTTAAAAACAGAAAATTCACGCTTAATTTACCCAACTGAATTAGATATTCTTTAATATGAAGATGAAATTAAACGTTTTAAACATTCGATTATTAAGTCAGTATTAGTAATGGTCCGGCAAGGAGGTGCGGTGTTTTTGAAAGTACTGTCGCGCTTATTTTTGAACGAATTTCAAAATTTTTATTATTTTATTATTTGGCCTTCGGGCCAGCCCAGTCAGTCAGCTCAGCTGGTAGTAAGTCGCTATTATTTGTTAAGTAACACCGGTTGGGCAAGCGACTTTGTATGGTGACCAGCTGACAGCCATCCGTGAACAAATTCTACTGGGGGTCCCTGTTCAAACTCATGCCTAATTCAAGTCAAATAACTCAGCAAAGCAGACATCAAATTGTGTAGTCAATAATGTAGGCTACAGTTCCCAATAACAAATAAAAGCTAAAAATAAAAAAAAGTGAAAAATTTATTATTTTATTTAAATTCACATCAACTGCTTGGTCATTAACGACTACGGTGGGTTATGAAACATTAACTTTGGGATTTAACACGTGAAAATTTAGACCCTGGCCGGGAATCGAACCCGCCGGGACCTCCTCCACGTGGTAGGCTAACACGCTAACCACTACGCTACGGAGGTGGTTTTCAAAATTTTTTTATTACACATTAGTTTTTTTTTAATCCCTAATGTGTGTACGTTGCAATCTATTCAATTCAGAACAATAAGCAGCCAATGACCCAATGAGATGAGGATGATATGTATGACGTGTAAATGAGGTCTTGTACAGACTCAGGCCGACCATTCCTGAGAGCGTACGGTTAATTGAACCCAACCATCAAAGTACACCGGTAAGAACTGTCTAGCATTCAAATCCATACAAACGTACCTACCTTTACTTGGACTTGAATTAGGAACCTTCGTCTTCGAAAATTAGCTGTTGAACAGCTGATTTTGGCGGCGAATTTACCTCTAGACCAACCCGGTGGGTCCCTACATTACAGATACATTGCAATTTAAGTGTATATCAAAATATAAGAAAAAATAATCACCTGCGATAAATCACATCAGTTAGGTGGTGTCCATTTTTGTCTAAGCGTACTTGCAGACGACTGGTGAAATTGTCCATACCCCTTTTAAGCATGATCCGCGGAACCGGTCGAATTTCTCATGTTATGACATCAGAAAGGGCTTCAAGATTGTTTGGTTTGTTTTTAGTTTATTTATTTATTTTTTTGACCATACAAGATATTTTTTATTTGCAACTGTATAAAATTAACAAGCAAATTTGATAAAAGAAAGGATACAAATATTGACAAATTTTATTATATTGAGTAGATTGCTGCTCATTGACAGTACTCCAACCGTAATCATTAAGTTAGTTCAAAATTTACTTAATTTTATTTTGTTTTTCTTTAATTTTGACGTCTCATGATATTCCTCCTCCAGAGTCGTTTCAGTCTTCGTATAGGGGCAGTTGGTGAATCTGGTGTGTCTAGGTTAACAATGAGCTGGTTTGGATTATTGGGTAATTTCTTTTTAAATCGAGTGTATTTTGCGTAGGAACACATTGTTGATATATGGGACGTTTAAGTCTGTGTGTATCGTTCGTTACGTAAAAGGGAGCACTAGTTATCTGTCTTGACATTTTGAACTCAAAGCGTTGTATTTTCATAATGATCGACGGTTTGGCACAACAGTAAATTTGGCTGCTATATATCCAAACGGTTCTAAGGTAACACTTATAAACTAGTAGTTTTAGATGAAGTGGGAGTTTAGAAGATCTGGAAATCAACGAATACAGTTGTTTACGTCTAGTGTCCAAAGTTTTTCGCGGTTCGTTAAGATGTTGGTTCCTCGTTAGTCTTTTGTCAATGTAGAGACCAAGATACTTTATTGTCATGTTGAGGAAGTTTTTGAAGTTTATTTAGTTATTTAAAGTTTTTTTTTTTTTTTTTTTTTTTTTTTTTTTTTAGTTTATTTAAAGTTGCATCAACATCTCGGTTGTTAGCGACTACGATGGGTGGATTATGTAACAGTAGGTTTTAACTCCCCTCCTAGGGAGTACAGGACCTTGTAGATGGTGGAGGGGCTTGCGTGTTCCCAAGACCCGGAGAGCTATGCCGGCCGGCGGTAGTGTAACTACCAGTAGGGCCTCCCAAGCCGGACAGGTCAAAGGGTAGGAGCCAGACGAAGAAGTACTCCAAAAACGACGTCGTTGGGCCAATCACCCACACGTTGAAAAAGCGGATTCAAAGTCACATAAATAGCCTCGGACAGGACAGGAATTTTCGGAATAAAAGACTGGACAAACCTAATTTACGATTTGGAAACTGGAATGTACGCACTTTAACTGGAAAGGAAAAGGAAATAGTAGAGGAGATGAAAAGGTATAAGGATGTGAAGGAGTAATAGATAGAAAACAATTGGGATGTGGGGTCACATACAAAGAATGGATGACGAAAGGAAAGCTAAGCAGTATGCAAACGTAATCGTTGGCGGGAGTAGGAAAAGAGGACGTCCACGATACTCATATGATGAGCACATACGAAAATTGGGAGAGGAAAGAGGCATGGCCCTAGGGCAAATGAGACGATTGGCGGCGGATAGAGTACAATGGAGGAAGTTGTCCGAGACTACCCCGACGCTGTAAGGCACATGGGGAGAGAGAAAGAAGAAGAAGAAGGTTTTAACTTGTGAAAATTTCCAGATCCTAGCCGGGAATCGAACCCTGAACCTCCACGTTGTAGGGTAGCGCGCTACCACTACGCTACGGTGGCGGTCAGTGCGTAGTTTGTTTACGTAAACTTTACCTTTTAATATATACTAGTTAGCGTCAATTTTAGTGATTGTACTTCTAAGTCAATTTTTGTACTTCTAAGTCAAACGGAGTAGTCAACGTTTTATAATTATTATACGAATAAAAATATTGCTACAAAGAAAATTATGAAATTAATTTAATTCATCATTTTTATTTAAAAAAATTAATAAAATTTTCAACAACTATATTTTTAATAATTAAAATTAAAATAAAAAAAAAATCCGCTGAGGACAGGATTCGAACCTGCGCGGGTAGAACCCATTGGATTTCAAGTCCAACTCCTTAACCACTCGGACACCTCAGCTTTGTTATTTTACAGCAGATACTAACACCATGTTATCTTATGATATGTATTTCAGTCAACATACTAGTATTTGACAGCTGTTCAAATAAGCTATGCCATAAATTTCCGTTGATTATTTCAGTTAATTCCGTTAACATGTTCTATTTTTTAACCACATATTTTTTTAAATAACATTATTTGCAATCAGTTTTTTAAAAATAAACTATAAGCAAATCTTTTGAATTTACAAATCACAAGTTGAGGCCTCGTTACCCTGAGTACCTCTCACTATATCAATTATTCATATGTTTAAAGAGAAAATTACTATGTACAAAGATATTTACATTTTACAATATGGAATACTTTTCACTACAATATTTTGTGTACATTTAAACTCTTTCAGACAAGTCCAAAACATGGTAACGTTTCAGACGCCTAACTTCTTTTGTATTGTTTAGAAAATTTATAGCTAATTCGTTTTCGTGACTTTCAAGTCTTGCCTGATTTTTTCTATTAAAACGCCTGACCTCGTCCATTACATTGGGAAGGTTGCAATAATGTTGTATTTCTGCATTTCCTTGCAAACCATGGTGCCCTTGTTATAGCCCGAAGAACCTTATTCTGGAACCTTTCGATTACCTCTATGTTACTTTTTTCTCTACAACGCTTAGTTTAGCCTCAATTAGTGATTTTTAATATTTTATCATCAAAATCGATGAAAAGGGGTATTTTTAAGATTGGGGCCTTAAATTATATTTTTCATAATTTACATTGGCCAGAGAAAGTCGTGTGAGTGTTTTATACCAAATTTTTTTAATAAATTGTTATTATTTTAAAAGTATATTTTGTTAGTTATATACAACCAGATCCTGAAAGTACTTGGGATGAACATCACCGTATACAATGACAAGATGTGTGTTTTGGAATTTTAGTGTTACGTCAGAATAAAATAATATGTATCTAGGGAACAATTTTATAATTCTTAGAATATCTAATTGCATATAATAATGTTGTAAATGAACTCATTTTCATTATAGTTTACATGTGTAAGAAGTATAAATTTTTCTCTTGTTTTCCTTATGACGTATGCCTGAAATATTTATGATTATTATAAACTATTTTCATCCTAAATTAGTTTTACGGTGCATTAAATACGAAAGATTTTCTGTTAAATTACTGTTCAATATTAGTACTTTCTTCCTTTCACGTGGACAGTAGCTGTTCCGTTTAAAACAAACAATACACATTTATGACAATTTTTCCTGGTAATTTAATTAAGCACAGCTGGGATATTCCCGAATTCTACAAATTTCCTTACACACTCTTTAATAAATTATTTACAAAGTTTGGAGAAACACAATGACCCGAATCAAATTCAGACAATTACGGACTTTAAAGGCTTCCATGAAGAGTAATAATATAACAACGGGTAGATAGAAAAAAATCTGGTGTGAAACACTCACACAACTTTCTCTTGCCAATGCAAATAATTAACAATAAACCTAACATTAGTAATAAAACATTAGAAATAAACAAAAAACTAAACTCAATAAACATAGCCTAATTTTAATCATGAGTGAAAGACGCAAAATAAAATCAACCTCAGTTTTGCTTAAAAAATACGGAAAAATCACTCTTTCACGCTAAACTAGGCTCTGTAGAGAAAAATACTCTAAATAAAAAAGTTGTAGATCGTTTAATTTTCTAAAAATTTGATTATATATACACTTTTGTACTACTTACTTTTGTACACTTTTAATACTTTTGTACACTTTTACTAAGGCCGAAATTAAAAAAAAATAGATTTTTCACACGTTTTCGTGAGAAAAAAACAGAAAATCGCTAATTACCGCTAAACTAAGCGTTACACAAAAAAATGTTTGAAATAAAAGTTGTAGGATTTTAAATTCTCTACGACTTTTATTACACATTTTTGCGCTAAAATGCATATTAAAGCCGTAATCTTAAAAAAAACAATTTTTTTACATGAAAACAGCCTCACCAAGAATTTCAGTTATCATGGCGCCTACCCTATCTTGTAGAGCATAACAAATTTAGTAAACCAGGCGATTTTTAAAAAAATCGTAGGACCCGTTTTTGAGAAAATCGCAAAAACGTGAAAAATTACACGAATAAACTACTACTTCCGGTTAATCGATTTTGATGAAAATGTTCGTGTCGGGTCCGGTAGTGGTATGTAACTTAAGTTTCATGTTTCAAGTTCGTACGATGTTCCGTTCTTGAGATATTCTGTTCACACACACACACACACACACACACACACACACACACACACGCGCGCGCGCGCGCGCGCGCGCGCGCACACACACACACACAGACCAATCGCTAAAAACATGTTTTTTGGGCTCAGGGGGTCTGAAAACTTGAAGATCCGGTGGAAACTCGATTTCGAAAAATCGACATGAAAACAATACTTTCCTTCCTATATATTCATATAGGCAAGAGAAAATAAAAAGGAGAAAAAGGAGCCTATAGTGAGTAAATGCTGAGAATGTGGGCTGCGAAAAGAGCTTCCAGTAACGTCTTAAGTGCTCTCACGTGGTCTAAAATTGGCCCTATACGAGAAAAAAAGCTTATCAAGTAATTCTTCCATCTCATCATTTTCAACGAGTCCAATTCGTTTAATTAATGCAAACTATTAATATATTTCAAACGAAAAATGCGGTCCAATGATTTTAAATGTAGATTGTCCTTAATACAAAATTATACTCAACGAATTTAGATAACTTTTACATGGTTGTAAAAAAGGTCGATATCGGAATTCTTAAAAAAATCCAAAACTGAAAATTGGTAAAATTGGAGATTTAGTGAAGAAATTAACAAAATAACTTAATATTAAAGTTTCGTCGGTGCTACTTTCCTGATAGCGATGCGAGGTTGCGCAGTAAGATTTCTCACGATGCGATTATTACAGTAATAAGTTCAAGATTTGAGAAGTAACTTACTAAGCGATTTTAATACGCTTATTTTTACTTTCTCTTGACGTAGGCTATATAAATTTATAGGAAAATAAAGTATTGTTTTCAAGTCGATAAAACGCATTTGAATAGACAGTGGTTACCGGTGAACTTTGATGATTGGTGTTAAATTAACTACACTTTCTTAAGGATGGTCTATCTGAGTCTGTACAAGACTACACCTCATTTACACGTCTTACATATCACCCTCATCTCATTTGGTAATGGGGTTGTTTATTGTTATTAAATTTAACAGATTACAACGTACACCCATTAAGAATTTTAAAAATATATATATTTATATATTACACTGCAAAGTGGAGGTCCCGGGTTCGATTCGCGGCCAGCATCTGGAAAATTATTATAAGTTCGAACCCAAAGTAGTCGCTAATATTTATTATATGATGCGACTTAAAATAAAACAAAAAATCTTGTTTTTTTGTGCCGGCCGCATTGGCGTAGTTGGTAACGTGCTCGCCTCTCATCATGCGGACTGGGTTTGAATCGCACTTAAGCACGGCATATTTTCATACGTTACAAAAAAAATCATTTCATCCTTAACAGTTACAACCCAACGTCGTCGCTAATGACCACTGTAGTTGATGCGACGTTAACTAAACAAAGAAAAAGAAATTGGATGACCGGATCGCTAAACTTAGAAGTGAACAAGTGTTGTCACGGGATGCACACAATAAAAAAATCACTATCAGTAAACACAAAAATTAAACATTATAAAAAGACTTTAAGAACCAAAATCTTATACGGCAGCGAAACCCTAGCGTGGATATACGGGGGAGGAATCAAGGAAACCTGCAGAAAAGTAGAACGCAGGATACTCAGATCTTGCATAAACAAGAAGCCCAAGGTAGATAATCACTACAGCTTTTGCCTAATGATCAAGTCTACAGAGACACAGTGGTACAATAACAGTGGCCATGCGCAAGAAACGGTGTCGTACTTTGGACATAATACTAACAACACCAAACACCAGACCACTACACAAGAAACAGAATTGATTATTATGTTGCTAATCACAACACTAAATTGTTTGAACAAAAACCAATTTATGCAGGTGGAAAATACATCAATAAATTGCCACAAGGTTTAAAAAGTTGTGACACTTTAAGTCATTTTTTAAAAAAGCTAAAACAATATTTGATTGATGAAATATTTTAAAGTGTGCATAAATTCCTTTCTAAATAGTTTTGGTTGAAAAATATTTAACTTCTAATTAAACAAATATTGTGTACTATTTGATACAAAGGGGTTCATGACAAGCCTACTGAAGCAAGCAGTAGAAGAAACAAATTTTAGTGGAAGTGATGATGAATTTATCATTGTGATAAAGTTTTTGTTCATCAGTTTTATCTTGACATGTCCTATAATCCTTTTGGAGTCTCCTGGATGCAAAAAAAGAAAAAAAAAAGATTTTTACGCAGAATTATTGACCATGCAATGAGACGATTAACGGACGCTGGTAACGCATACATGTGGTACTAAGAAATCACAAGGGATTTACTGGAACTTGGACTAACTCACGAAGATCTAACGGAAAAATCACCCAAATACAAACAGGTCATCAAGAACCACAACCATCGTCGGCTTACGACACAGAAAAGAGAAAAGAGAGTATAAGAAGAGGGAATTTTCAGAAGCGGCCAAACAGAAGCGTGCTCAGAACATGAGAAAATATCACGTCAAAAAGAGACTGAAAGCTTCCAAATTGACTAAATTGTGGCTAAACAAGCACTAAAAAAAAACAGAAAAAAAATTTATGATAAATAAATATTAAATAAACTAGTATTAGTATTTTGTTCGTCTTCGACAAGATTGTTTACCGGTTTGTTTACTCGTTTAAATCGCAACAAAATTAGCATAACAAATGTTATTTAGCATTAATGCAATCTAAGATTATGTTAATCCTTACGTAACAACTGGTTTCATTTGTGTTCCTATTGCTAAAACTAGTCATAATTTAGTCGTATTGTTTTTTTATTTCTAAAAATAGACATTCTTTTTTATATTTAAATAATTTATAATGCAATACATGTATTTTTTATATTTTGTATTCGGTTCTTCTTGTTGTTTTTGCGAATTTATACGAAAACGTTAAATTAAAATCTATTGTCTGGTTTTTTTTATTTAGAAATTTATTTCTGGTATTCGGGTAAAGCGGTATTTTAATTTTTTAATTATTTATTCTGTAATTATAATGTGTTGTAATAATGGCGTAGATGTCTTGTTTTACCAGGAAACCATTATCGTCATTTTCTCTTACTTTGTCATCTTCTTAATCTATACTAATATTCATAAAAAATAACGTTTCTTTGTTTGTACAAGGTAATCTCTAAAACTATACAACCGATTTTAAAAATTACTCGCCACTCCAGCAGCGCTTCGCGCTGCTTCCGTGTCTCGGCCTCAGAGGGGTAGGTGGATCAGAACCATTTGCCACAAGGTAAATGAATGAATGAACGTTACGTACCTGTAACATTTTTTTAATAAAAATTTGCCTAAAAAACCGTTTTGAAGGTGTAAAGATAGGAATACCTGAAAACGGTAAACCTCAAAAAACCGAAATTTGGTTTTTGTAGTGTAGACTCACTACTTTTTATTTTCACCACAAGGGATCGACATATTTGTAGATGTCCTTTCTACAATAAATGAATTTCTTACAAGATTTAAATCATAAATTAATGTTATATTCTTTATTTTCTCGTTTACAATATTTTAATTAATTAATTTGCATTTATCATTGTTATTATTATCTTGTCCCATTATATTACTCACTCCAATTCTATTTATTTTTTAAATATTTAAATTTCATTTCATTTTTAAAAGAACAAACATGGATGGGACCTACCTTCCTTCAACGTTCAGGTCCCACTAAAATCTTTTAACAATTTCTTCATCCTCCTTTAGTTGTCTAGCAACCAGATTTTGTTTATCCCTTCTTTTTTAAATTAAAATAATTTTTATCCTTTTCACCAGCTGGGTCTATTTACATTTATTTAACTAAAAAATAAACAAAACCAGCTGTCAATGATTTTGAATCGTTACAAATTACCCCCGATTTAAATTTTGAAAACAAAGAGAAATTTAATTATAATTTGAATTTTGAATTTGTTTGATAAATTTAAATATATAAATAGCCGAAATGTTTGAAATATAAGTTGCTAAACAGCCTTACAATGCTTTATCATCATACAGAAAACATTAACAAAACACAAGGTAACGAATTATTAAATAATAACACAACTGAACATAACCAAACACAAACATACACAATATTTTTTTTTATATACTTATAACGATTAGGATAAGTATTATTAACACTTATTGCAAGTATATTGACTTCAATAAAATCCATTAACTATAACATAAATTCGAACATTTCAGTAAAACTAACTTTTATGTATAAAACTTTTTACATAACATCCTATTTACAAAAAATTCAACTTGATTCTACATCTAATCCTGCAACAAACAAAAAACATAATAAAATAATCAATGATCTTGTTGGTCTACCTCAAAATAAAACTAATAGTGATAGTAGAGTATACAACCCAAACTTACTCACTTCAATGAATACTAATAACAACAACACAGACACAAACCACAGTGTAATAAATTTCCTAAATTCTGTTAGCAATATGCCTAATAAATTGTGCAATGATAACTCTAGCAAACAGAATCCTGAATACAAAATCAAAACTTGTACATTTTCTAATGAAATGAGTACAAATAATCCAGTGACTAAAATACCCCCTATTTCTAATCAACAATCTATTATTAAAATAACACAGCAAATAATACTTTCCCAGACACTTCATTTAAAATAATACATCAGTAAATTTTTTCTGAGGCTAACCGAACAGTTGAAAACATCTTATTGTACACCAATAATACCCAATCACAAAGCAACAACCCCACAGATAATATGTTTAATTCAAATAACACTAAATTAACCAATAATACCAGTGGTGCAACTAGTAAAACAACTGATTCACAAAATTGTATCAAAGGTAACAATTTTCCTTACATACCCAAACAAAAAATTAATAGAACAAACTAATATATATACATAAAATAAATAAAGGTTCAAATAAACATCATACACACACAACAAACCTCATACATACATACACAACAAACATACACATACATACATAACAAACCTCATACATACATACACAACAAACATACACATACATACATAACAAACCTCCACCTTCATCACGACCATCACTTTCTATACTATAGAGTACATTTTTAAATAAAATTTCAGATTCGATTTCTTCTGTTAATCCAGGTATTTGTTTAACTCCTAGGTCACTACTATGCTCCTTGTCCTGTACATCACTCTTGGTTGAATGACTGCTATCTTTCCTTGTCACATCAGAATTATAAGTTGAAGTGCTGTAAGTGCTAACTCGTCCTGGTATTCCTTCATCATCCTCAGTTTCATTTAAGATTGATATTCTTTGATTCACACTATTTCTCTTTCCTTCTGGCGATTCTAAACCGTTTTGACTGGCATTGGCATAAGTATTTGTTTCTATTTCAACATGATCCTCATCTGGTTTAATATTTTCCTTTAACATTTCATTATTTTTACCACTTACTGATTCAATTTTTAATACATTCTCCCTTGATTCTCCTATATCATTATTTTCATCTGGTTTAATATTTGCATTTAATATTTCATTGTTTTTACCACTTACTGATTCAGTTTTTAATATAATTTCCCTTGATTCTCCTATATCATTATCTTCATCTGGTTTAATATTTTCAGTCAACATTCTATCTATCTTACTGTTTAAATTTCCAATTAATTCAGCCTGTTCATCTAATTTACTACTCATATCCTCTCCTCGTTTATCTATTTTATTTTCTAACCTGCTATTTTGTTCATCCAATCTTTTATTTAAATTATTTAACTCACCACTCAAACTATTACCCTGCTGAGTTATTAAATTTATTAACTGTTGAAACATATTCGTGGTTACTTTGTCCTGATCACCATTATTACTATTTCTATCACTAATCATACCCATCTCATCATGTGATGTGTCCACCAAACCTGCATCCAGTCCCACATCAACGCTGTCAACAATGGCTCTGTCCTCCTCTTCATCCTCAGACGAATCGGCAGCTTCATCTTTATCATCTTCATTTTCCGACGAATCAATTTCATCATTCTCATCAGTTTTCTTTCTTCTTTTAGATGTAGTCATCTTCTTTTCAGCTGGAGAAGACGCAACCTCGAACAGATATGATTCCGGATTATGTCCTTCATCTTCTAAAGCCCTCTGAAGACGCTCCACGAGTACAGCTTTCACACCTTTGATTTCGACATCTCGTTTCCTTAGCTCCACCTTTAACTCCGCTACACGAAGATCCATTAAACTCTTCTTCTCAGTCTGTGACATAATTAATTTTTCTTTTTTCTTTTTTCTTTTTTTTTTATAAAGTCTTTTGCATACCTTATATATTCTTTAACATATACTTTTACATGTTCTTTAACATAGGTTCTTGGACAGACTCTTTAATAAACTCTGGTCCCCACAAGGGATGCCATATTTGTAGACTCACTACTTTTTATTTTCACCACAAGGGATCGACATATTTGTAGATGTCCTTTCTACAATAAATGAATTTCTTACAAGATTTAAATCATAAATTAATGTTATATTCTTTATTTTCTCGTTTACAATATTTTAATTAATTAATTTGCATTTATCATTGTTATTATTATCTTGTCCCATTATATTACTCACTCCAATTCTATTTATTTTTTAAATATTTAAATTTCATTTCATTTTTAAAAGAACAAACATGGATGGGACCTACCTTCCTTCAACGTTCAGGTCCCACTAAAATCTTTTAACAATTTCTTCATCCTCCTTTAGTTGTCTAGCAACCAGATTTTGTTTATCCCTTCTTTTTTAAATTAAAATAATTTTTATCCTTTTCACCAGCTGGGTCTATTTACATTTATTTAACTAAAAAATAAACAAAACCAGCTGTCAATGATTTTGAATCGTTACAGTAGTTTACTCAGCGAACCGGTGGGTTAAGGGAAACTTTGGTTATATAATGTTGAAGTACGTTTTTGTGGGGCACAAAACAGGTTCATGCATTTTGTCCCTATTATTCACCGTAAAGGAGATAAAGAAATACAACCCCTACCGCAGGCTAGAGGGTTCTAATTGAAAATTTTCGGGGTATCAAATTTTTGTGTAATTTTTAACGCTAAACAACATGCCGTCAAAAGACTTTTTGTATTCTAAAAATGAAACATTTCATATCTTTAGGATAAGGGTAGCGACCCCCGTAAGACCCCGATTTAAAATTTGGAACATTATCCGTGATCCTACAGGTACGTGTAACTGTTTATATATATAAATTTGACGAAATAACCCATTTTGAAGGTGTAAAGAAAGAACAATATGAAAACGGCAAACCCCAAAAAGCCGAAATTTTGTTTTCTGGCGTAGATGTCTTGTTTAACCAGGAAACCATTATCGTCATTTTCTCTTACTTTGTCATCTTCTTAATCTATACTAATATTCATAAAAAATAACGTTTCTTTGTTTGTACAAGGTAATCTCTAAAACTATCCAACTGATTTTAAAAATTATTTAACACGTTGACTGCTGTGACCGAAATATGTGTCACAGTTGTCTTTGAAAATGGGCCACGTGCATAAAAAATGAGTAACAGTACATGAATTATTTTTGAGCCGTGTAATGTGGTTTGTAAAGCTACGGCTTCAGAGTGACATTGTAGGCCTACACTTAAACTTTTCAAATAGTTGGCCTTTTTCAAATAATAGGATATTGCGTATACAGGTAGTTTTCCTTGTTGTCCTATATAGAATGCTGCTATTATTTTAAACTTTATTATTTATTTTGCTTATTTTCGTTGATTGAAATAGTCTAAAACTTTGTAACTTAATCCAGTTGTTTATTACATTTTTTTATTGTGACACAAAAAGGGATCAAATGGCTCTGAAATGTAGAATCATTCCACCAGACCATGTTACCCAAAAGTTTATCACAACTTTATTTTACAAAAAAAATAGTTGTTATTAAATAAATTAAGTAAAGTAAGAAGAAAATATTTTATTCTTAATTTGTGTACGTTGCAATCTGTTCAATTTAGAACAATAAGCAACCCCATGACCCAATGAGATGAGGATGATGTGTATGACGTGTAAATGAGGTGTAGTGTTGAACAGACCCAGGCCGACCATTCCTGAGAGAGTATGGTTAATTGAACCCCAACCATCAAAGTACACCGGTAACCACTGTCTAGTATTCAAATCCGTATAAAAGTAACTACCTTTACTAGGATTTGAACCAGGAACCTTCGTCTCCGCAAATCAGCTGTTAAACAGCTGATTTTGGCGACGACTTTACCTCTAGACCAACCCGGTGGGTCGAAGAAGAAGAAAAAGCAATAAAATGTGAAAAAAGTACGATGGCCCAGCTGTGTCACAAAATTTAGTGTGGCAGTCAACGTGTTAACTGTTGAAAATCTCACATCTTCCTCTATAACAGTGATTCTCAACCTGGGGGTCACGAAACAATAATGAAATCATTTAATCATTTTATGGGAAAAAATCATTTATTATAAATTTACTAATAAAAATTTTACATGCAATAAGTACACTTACTTGTAAAGAAAAGAAATTAAATATTAATGTGATGGTTGCATTTGTTTTTCATTTAACATTTTCTTCCTACGTGGATCTTCGTTAGAAACATTTTTTTCCTAACATCCGAGAATATTTACAATCAGTTTAAAAAACAAAAACTATAGGTAAATAGCATGAACGGGTTCTCATGACGAAGACAATACCCAATGGTATTGCTTCGGAAACGAAAAAAATTAAGTATAATTTTTAAAATATTAAAAAGATAAAAGATGAATAACATTAACAGAAAAGGTAACCAAATTAATAACGGTGATATTATTAGAGATTATGTTGATGTTGATATGGACTTCAATTATTAAAAAAAAAAGTAGGTTAGTCGGTAAA
Source organism: Catonia carolina (assembly GCA_035578175.1). Lineage (NCBI taxonomy): Eukaryota > Metazoa > Arthropoda > Insecta > Hemiptera > Achilidae > Catonia > Catonia carolina. The sequence continues at coordinate 9,138,325 of JAQMRL010000005.1, read as the reverse complement.
TCTAAACGGAAGGTCAAGCAATTTTATTCGTTTCAGTCGTGTCACGTCTTCGCTATTATCAAGTAAATTAAGCGCCAAAGAATTCGGGTGATCTGCTAATTTTTCTTGATATTTTGAGCTTAGCTGCGTGATTTCCTCTTTTTCAGTGTTGACACATAAGTCCTTATGCAATGTAAAGGGTGATTCAAAAAGAGCGCCGGTTTTTAAACGGCTGGTACATTTTTGTTTATCGGTTGGCAACATTGTTTGACCACATTTCTATTTTGGAGAACATTCCGATTGACGATTCAGTTGTAGTTTCTCTTGTTCGCAGTGTAGTACTCTCGCAGTCTGTGTCTAACCATGGAGAAGTTTACTATTGCGCAACGAGTGTTAATCGTCAAAACATTTTACCAGAGTGGAGAGAGTTATGCGGCTACTGTCAGGCGACTTCGCGATACTCTAGGACGTAATGAAGCACCGAATGAATCAACAGTTCGCAGGCACATGAAAATGTTTTTTGAGACGGGTTCAACAGTCGACCTTAAAAGTTCTGGACGTCGTCGTTCTGGCCAAACTGAGCAGAACGTTGCGTTGGTTCGTGACAGTGTGGCTGTTAACCCAGCAAATTAGGGAGTTTTTGTGGCGTCATTTGGATGGAATGGACATTGACGAGTTGTGGTTTCACCAGGATGGTGCCACCTGTCACGCTGCACGAGAAACAATGTTGTTGCTCCGTGAACGGTTCCAGGATCGCATCATTTCTCGTAATTCCGACCATCAATGGCTACCAAGGTCGTGTGACTTGACGCCTTGTGACTTTCCTCTTTGGGGTCATCTGAAGTCATTGGTGTATGCCAATAAACCCCGAAACATCAATGACTTGAAGGAGGAAATTCGACGGGTTATCGGGCAAATGGAAGTCGAAACTTGTCGTGCAGTAATATCCAATTTCATGGACAGAGTTGATGCGTGCCAGCGCAGTAGAGGAGGACACATGCATGACATCATTTTTCATACATGAAATCGGAAGGAAAGATGAACTTGTTGATGTATTTATTTTCAGTTTTTCAATAAAATAAATCTCTTAATTTGATATATCAAAACCGGCGCTCTTTTTGAATCACCCTATATATTAATATTTTCAATGCTTCTGTGACTAAATTTCCATATTCATGCCGTCGAGCAAGCCAAAACGTAACTATTTAAATCTTCAGATGCAAATTGCAGTTGTAGCGTTTTGTCGGTAGGCATTTCGATGAGCCGCTCGTGAATCTCAATTGGTAGACTAACTTAGCTGCTGCGGCAACACAGTTTTCCTGCATGTTCATACCCGTCTCTACTATAAAAATAAAAATCTGGTGTGAAACACTCACACGACTTTCTCTTGCCAGTGCAAATAATTAACAATAAACCTAATATTAGTAATAAAACATTAGAAATAAACAAAAAACTAACCTCAAAAACATAACCTAATTTTAATCATGAGTGAAAGACGCAAAATGAAAATCGAACCCAGTTTGGCCTAAAAATACGGAAAATCACGCTTTCACGCTAAACTAGGCTCTGTAGAGAAAAATGCTCTAAACAAAAGTTGTAGATCTTTTAATTTTCTATAAATTTAATTATATACACTTTTGTCGTAAAATGCATACTAAGACCGAAATGTTAAAAAAATCGATTTTTCTCACGTTTTCGTGAGAAAAAAAACAGAAAATCGCAAATTACCGCTAAACTAAGCGTTATACAAAAAAATGTTTGAAACAGAAGTTGTAGGTTTTTAAATTTTCTACAACTTTTATTATATAAGTTTTTGCGCTAAAATTTATATTAAAGCCGTAATCTTAAAAAAACAACGTTTTTACGTGAAAACAGCCTCACCGAGAATTTCAGCAAACATGGCGCCTACCCTATCTTGTAGAGAATAAAAAATTGAGTAAAATAGGCGATTTTAAAAAAAATCGTAGGACCAGTTTTTGAGAAAATCGCAAAAAACTGAAAAATTATACGAATAAACTACTACTTCCGGTTGACTGATTTTGATGAAAATGTTCGTGTCGCGTCCGGTAGTGGTATGTAACTTAAGTTTCAAGTTTCAAGTTCGTACGATGTTCCGTTCTTGAGATATTCTGTTCACACACAGACACACACACACACACACAGACACAGACACACACACAGACCAATCGCTAAAAACATGTTTTTTGGGTTCAGGGGGTCTGAAAACGTATAGATCCGGTGAAAACTCGATTTCGAAAAATCGACATGAAAACAATATTACTTTCCTTCCTATATATTCATATAGGCAAGAGAAAGTAAAAACGCAGCAATATAAAATAATAGCAATAGTTGTATTCCATTTTATTTACTGTCAGTATTTTCTTTAAAGACATACGATTAGTGCAGTTTGATTATAAATATAATATTAAAACAACATTTTACATTTATAATTAGGCCTACAGTCAAAATTCAATTATTAATAGTGAGGCTTACTAACAACCAAACACAGCAGTCATTTGTTCTCCATTTTTCTCATCGCCCAGAGCAAAGTAAAGCCCAGAGATTGGACTATTCATATTTTTGGTGTATTCTCATTCCATGTTACTTATATTATTGGTGGGAGGGGGGTTCACGAAATATTTTTTTTTGTCATCAGTCTTTCGACTGGTTTGATGCAGTTCTCCAAGCTGTTCTCTCTTGCGCAAGTCGTTTCTTATCTACATACCTGTAACACCCTACATCTTTTGTAATTTGCTTTATATATTCTAAACTTTGCCTCCCCCGACAATTTACTCCCTCAATATTACCCTCCATTATTGATAACCCAATATCTGGATGTCTTAAGATATGCCTCACTAGCCTATCCCTTCTTCTGGTAAGATGCTTCCATATAGTACTTCTTTTTTCATCCACTCGCCTAAGAACCTCTAAATTACTTACTTTGTCCACCCACCTAATCTTTAACATTTTCCTATAACACCACATTGCAAAAGCTTCTATCCTCTTCTTTTCTACAGCCCCTATCACCCACGTTTCACTCCCGTATATTTCGCGCGAAATATTAATTTTATTTAGTTTTACTATTTGGGGGTCGTGGAGCAAAAAAGGTTGAGAATCACTGCTCTATAACATAGGATGTTATTACGTAATTTCTAAATTTTGAAAAATAATTCTGTCTTCTTCTTCCTGACATTGGTTAGGCCTTCCGACCTGTTCCGACTTCTTTGCTTATCTTTTCGCGGTCTACCTATATTCCTTCGTCCAGAAGATATGTTGCTTAATGCCCGTTTCGCCCATCTATCTTCACTCATACGTAGCAAATGTTCCTCCCACTCTTCTCTGTATTTGTCAACTGTTTCTAATAGAAGGGATTCATTTAAATGGGCCCCCGGTTTCTTCATTCTAATGTGATCCATCGACTACACCTCTGAGCTCTTCTCAAGAACCCGTATTTCTGCCGCCTGGATCTGACGTTCTTCCTTCTTCCCAAGTACCCAGGACTAACTATCGTACAGCTATACTCTTTCCCTTCCTTCTTCTGAAAAATCCCTTTTTGTAGATGATGTTCTTTTATCCTACTTTGTTTGGAATCTTGTGTTCTCGTCTTTGAACAATTTTAATTTCCCTGTTTTTCCACGAGATCTTCTATGGTTATTCCTAATTCATCCATCTCTTCTTTAATCTCTTTTGTCTATGATAGCGAGTTTTTGGTGTTGAATAATTTAAACACAATCTTCCGTGTAATTATAAATAATTTTATTTATAATAAAATAATATATAAAATTATAAAGTCATTAAAGGGTGGATATATTCTATAATTTTAACAAATTAATATTTGTATTAATATATGATTTTATAAAAACCTATCTTCTACCTCAATCGTAACATTGGTTGGCAGCCCTCCATCTAGCTCTGTCCATTGCCACCCTCTTCCATTGCGCATAGCTCTCAGCACCCAGATCTTTTGTAATTTGGTTTAGATACTGTAGCCGGGGCCTTCCACGACCCCTTTGTCCATTAACTGTACCTTCAAGAATGCTTAACGTAAATTCGTTGTGTCTTATTATGTGTCCAATATAAGAATGTCGTCTGCCCCCGAGAAGCTTCAAAAGAGATCTACTTTCCTCTGCCCTTTGTAAAACCTCTACATTCGTGATCCTGTCAGTCCATTTTATCTTGAGCATTCTCCTCCAGCACCACACCTAAAATGCATTCAAAGCCTTTTCCTCGACCTTCCCAATAGTCCACGTTTCTGACCCATAGAGTGCTATACTCCAAATGCAACTCTTTATTAGTCGATTTCTTATTTCCAACTTTAGACTATTTGAGGAAAGCAGCTGCCGTTTACTAATAAACATAGCTTTAGCTTCTCTAATACGCCTTTTAATATCCATTTTATCCATTTTAATATCATTTTATTTTATCGATTAACTATAGATAAAAAAGAAAAAAGAAAACAATATAAAATTAATTTACATAACAAAAAAAATCTTTTTGTACTAAATAAATTGCGAAATAAATTTTTATAACATGATAAAAAAGTAATAAGTCTATATTCTTAATCTTTGCACGTGTGAAAGAACGTTTATGCCTAATTCAAAATGTGTAACGCTTAAATGTCTGGTGTTCGTGTCAATTTAGGCATTTTCATATATTTGATTTATTACGTAGGCGTTATTACTTCATTGACTATTGATAAACCTATTAATGCCATGTAATAGTAGATTGTGAGTACAACTTGCCTTGTATCTTGCCTTCACTGATTATAAAAGGGCGTTTGAGAGTGCGAAGTTATGGGGAGGGCAAAGAGATTTACAAAAATTTAGATTGGACTATCGATATGCGAAGAACTTACATACATCTTATGAACTTATCAACTTACATCTTATGAAAGGAGAAGGAGAAGGAGGAGAAGACGGAGGAGAAGGAGAAGACGGAGGAGGAGGAGGAGGAGGAGGAGGAGGAGGAGGATCTATGTTACCAATTTATGAAAAAGACATCGATGATGGTACAATATTGCACGAAAGAACCCAACCAATTGACATTTGAGAGGGTGTAATAGAAACACTAAGTGAAGGATAGAGGGTGAGAGAGAATGGGGGTGAGAACACGGTGAAGGTTAACTTGAAAACTGGTGGCAGAATTTAAACGGACAAAAAAAAGCACCTATCCTGTGGAATCCTTATGTTTATATTTTTCAAATATCACGTAAATAATTTTTTTTTTTTTAGCCGGCCGTATTGGCGCAGTTGGTAACGTGCTCGCCTCTCATCATACGGTCCTGGGTTCGAATCCCACTCAGCCACGGCATATTTTCATACGTTACAAAAAAACCATTTCATCCTACATTGCATAAAGTTCCACCCCAACGCCGTCGCTAATGACCGTTGCAGTTGATGCGACGTTAAATAAACAAAAAAATTTTTTTTTTCAAATATTTAAGTTTTATAAAGTTATGGCAACCCCACTTATTATGTATAGAAGTGAGATATGGACGACTATGAAGGCACACGAACCGAAAATCTAGATAGCAGAGATGAGGTTTTTATGAAGGGCGAAGGATAAACTCGGTTGGATAAAATAAGAAATAGGGATATATTGTTAGAACTGGATGTCTACAACTTAAATAATAAGATAAAAGAATTTCGTTAAGGTTTGAGACAGCACATGGAAAGGATATAAAGAAAGGATACCTCTAAAAGTCCAATGGTATGCTCCAAAAGAGAAGAAAGATGTTGGCGGACCTAAAAAGAAATGGATATAAATGTATGTAAGTTCGGAACAGGCTGTGCCTTACCTTGTTTGAAAGAAGAATAATAAGAAGAAGAAGAAAAGAAGAGATGGAGGAGGAGGAGGAGGAGGAGGAGGAGTGGAGGGGAAAGAGAAGGAGAAGGGGGGGGGAAAAGGAGAAGGATGAGAAGGGGAGGAGGAGAAGGAGAAGGAGGAGAAGGAGAAGTAGAAGAAGAAGGAGAAGAAGAAGAAGAAGAAGAAGAATTAAAGGAAGCAAGAGGAGGAGGAGGAGGAGGAGAATCAGCAGCAGGAGAAGAATAAGAAGAGGAAGAAGAAAACATTTAAAATAATCCTGGTGGAATGTGGATGTTACTGCAGATCTACTATTTAACTTTTAACTGTAGATTTTTTAGTAATGAAATAATTTCTACTGGATATTGAATGGTAAAAATACATGTGATAGAACATCTATTCAAGAAACTAGAGCCAAAAGAGTCAAGTGTCAACAATTAACAACAGGCACGTGTAGTACAGCTTCATGCCTCATTATATTTTGTTGCTCCATTTTAAAATGTTTTCAAATGTTGACTCTTCTAGTGTTATCTTTGTTTTAACGCTAGATTCTTTTGAAGCAAGACTCTTTAATATTAGTTTCTCTACACCTTTTTTTGTGTTTTATATTTTGTACACACTTTTTAATCTATCCATGTATTATAAATGTTTTAAAAATGTATGTTAAGAACTAATTGCATACTGTGTTTACATATTGTCACATTTAAAATACATAGTTCCTTTTTCTTAGGTATCTCCGGAATGCGATGGTGAATCAAACCATGTCGTAGAGATGTCTAAACCATGTCTTAAGAGATTACATGAGGCTTAAGTGGTTTACCATACTGCTTACGTATGTGTGTGATCTTTTTGTCTGTGCAGGTAAACCTATGCACTCTTAACTGAACAAGTTCACCGTGCAGGCAAACCTCTCAGTATAGCCGGCCTGAAATGATTAACCGCCTAAAAAATTAATTTGTATTAATCTATCTTAATGCTGTGATCCTTCTGCAGGAGAGCACCCGTTATTTCAAAATTTCACTAATTTATCGTCTGGGGCTTAGAGCTGTATGCTATTTTATTACTGTCACAATAAGTTTAACCTTTGCCCAAAACGGGCAGGTGGAGTGTTATTTTAATTGCACTCTATCTGTTTGGTCCAGGGCTAAAAAAAATAGTTCTGTTTCTTATCATATAGTCAGCCACTTATATGACTGAACTATTTAAGAACAGAAGAGGTAGAGGTGTAAAAGACACTAGTCAGAGTTATCTCCTCTGAGAGTAATGAATTTCACTATGCAGCCAGACCCTGTGGTGAATGAAGTGAAGGTGTCATTTGCAGGATGGAAAGTGAGTGCTTTTCGGAGGGCCTGGCATGCTGATAAGCATACTCTTTCAACTCAGTGAGGAAGGCAATGGTAAACCACCTTACTTCTCGTTTTTACTTAGTAAAACCTCTAGAGGTTCAAACCAGCCTTTCGGCTGTTGACCTAAACAACAACAACAAGTTTATCCTATTGGAAGGTAAATCCAGATCCGAGCTAAAACTAGGTACTCCTACAAGAATTTATTTTATTTTATTAATTATTTATATTTTATTTTATTAATCCTACGCGAATTATTTTTATCAAAATCGGTCAAACGGATGTAGTAGTTTATTCGTACAAATTTTCACTTTTTTGCGATTTTCTAAAAAAATGGCTCTTACGATTTATTTTAAAAATCACCTCATTTACTAATTATTTTATACTCTACAACATGCTACGATAAGCGCGTTTGCTGTCATTCAAGCACGAGAAAGTCGTGTTAGTGTTTCACACCAAATTTTTACTTTCTCTTGCCTATATGAATATATAAGAAGGAAAGTATGGTTTTCATGTCGATTTTTCGAAATCGAGTTTTCACCGGATCTATACGTTTTCAGACCCCCTGAACCCAAAAACATGTTTTTAGCGATTGGTCTGTGTGTGTGTGTGTGTGTGTGTGTGTGTGTGTGTGTGTGTGTGTGTGTGTGTGTGTGTGTGTGTGTGTGTGTGTGTGTGTGTGTGTGTGTGTGTGTGTGTGTATACAAAATATCTCAAGAACAGAACATCGTACGATCTTGAAACTTGAAACTTAAGTTGCATACCTCTACCGAACCCGACACGAACATTTTCATCAAAATCGGTCAACCCGAAGTAGTAGTTTACTCGTGTAATTTTTCACTTTTTTGCAATTTTCTCAAAAACTGGTCCTACGATTTTTTAAAAAACGCCTGGTTTACTAAATTTTTTATGCTCTACAAGATAGGGTAGGCGCCATTTTGGCTGAAATTCTTGGTAAGGCTGTTTTCACGTAAAAACGTTGTTTTTTTAAGATTACGGCTTTAATATGCATTTTAGCGCAACAATTTGTATAATAAAAATTGTAGAGAATTTAAAATCCTACAACTTTTATTTCAAACAATTTTTTGTATAACGCTTAGTTTAGCGGTAATTTGCGATTTTCTGTTTTTTTCTCACGAAAATGTGTGAAAAATCGATTTTTTTAAGATTTCGGTCTTAGTATGCATTTTACGACAAAAGTTTATAGGCCTATAATTAAATTTATAGAAAATTAAAAGATCTACAACTTTTATTGAGAGCATTTTTCTCCACGGAGTCTAGTTTAGTGAGAAAGAGTGATTTTCCGTATTTTTAAGTCAAACTGAGGTCGATTTTCATTTTGGGTCTTTCACTCATGATTAAAATTAGGTTATGTTTATTGACGTTAGTTTTTTGTTTATTTCTAATGTTTTATTACTAATGTTAGGATTATTGTTTATTATTTACAAAGGCAAGAGAAAGTTGTGTTAGTGTTTCACAACAGATTTTTTAATTAAAATTTATATTTCTCAGAAGAATTTAATAAAAAAAATATTTTTAATTTAACTGGTAAATTTTAATGTATGCTTTAACAAATTAGTAAGAAAGTATAAAATTTTATGAACGATGAGTAATTGCTTTTAAATTTTTAATTAGAAAAGTAATAATACATAATTAATTTTTTAATTACATATGTAATTAAGTTATTAAAATGATCTATGGAAGTTTTGCGTTACAAAGTACAAATTATTGTTGATTTTGAACATAATTTTAATTATTTTTGTCATATGATAGCGTGTAAGCCTATTATTTGTTTTATTTAAATTGGGGTTTTAAATATTGTATTACTAATTAAGCCCGTCCAAATTTTTACCGCGTTAATAATAGCAAGTACTAAATTTTTATCAGTTAATCAGTTGTTAAATATTTTTTTATTTTGATGAAATTATTGAAAACCTACTGCCAAATAATTATCATAAGGAATACATTTTTCAAAATATGTAAAAAAACTCTTCTAATAATATGCGAGGAGGGACCCAAAAATAACCGGACTGAGAGTTCGCTGTCATTCGTAGACCTAGTAGAAAGTACTCCTGCAAGATGAAGCAAGGAGAGACCAACAAACAACTGCCCAGGCGGCGTCAGTTTTTAAGTTGACGTTTGATCATAGTGTTGCGTTTCTCTAAAGGTGCGGTTTCGTTTGTGCGATCGTCGTTGGCGATTACTGCATGCAGCCGCTGCAGCGTCACTGCCACTACTCATCAAATGGATTTCTTAAGAAGTGGTTCCGTTTATGTGTCCGACGCAAGAGATTGCGTCGGCTACATCGACTGCTTTTGCAACCAGTTATCTGCAGCAGTCACATGCGTCTGGAAGTTGAAATGAGTTTTTCCAAAGATGACGCAAAACTCATTGAGTTAGCTGCAGAAAAACTACAACTATTTGATCCTTCAAACTTGCTTTCATCGTCTAATAGATACAGTAAACTCCCGCGAATCTGAAATAATTGGGGTGAGCCGATTTCGGATAAGCCGGGTTTTTTTAAATAACAAGAAAATGGTGTTTTATTGTAAAACAAAATATTACTGTGTCCTAAAACTTTTATTCGTACGATTTAATTGTCAAATATTTTCCGTATATTTTAATTCGTTTTTGGAAAAGTCAGGAATTTTTTTTTGGTTTTTATTTTCCATTTGTTTTCTTACCGAAATGTCCCGCAAACGTTTAACTAAACGTACTTTAGTGGGCGTCGCTTCGATGGTTTTGACCACGCGTTTACGTTTACACTACATTGTTAAATATCATTTCACTTCCACTACCGGTGCGTAACACTAATTAGCCACAAAACGAAATGAAAACTACATTAAAGCCATGACACTACCGTACCCATTCAACCACAATACAGTACTAATTGACTGTTTGCAGTAAATGTGATGTAGCCAAAATAAAGAGTAGGCCTAGTAGTAAGCTACTGTTTCAAGGAAAATACACATGTTATCGGTAAAAATCCTGTCTGCGTGCTGAATGTCATATAGGCATACGTTACGTGCTATAATTTACAGTTGTTAGCTTAAACAGTATTTTGGTACAGAAATACAATTTACAGTATTTATTATTTATTGTTTTTATTACAGTTATTTGTAGAAAAATTGCATTTAAAATACTGAGTATTTTTTGACGTTTCGGATAACCCGAGTTTCGCTTAACCCGGACGTGCGTTGGATCGCACGTTCCACTGCACAAACGAAACTACCCTACCTATCCGTCAGCCGCACCCTTACTGTTGTCGTATTCCGTCTACGAAGTCATTAAGGCAGATTTTAAAAAATAAATGTGTGTTTGAAATTTTGTTTGCTGCTTAAAAAATGACGATGAAATCTTACCAAATGCTTCAATATATTTTCAAGGAGGATACTATGAGCCGCACACAAGTTTTCAAGTGGTTTAGGCGCTTTTAACGTGATGAAATGAGTGTTGAAGCACATGCTCGTTCTGGGAGCCCTTCAACATCTCGAAAAGATGAAAACTTAAAAAATCAATGTGGATGGTCGTTTCACGATTGACGAAATTTCTAAAGTGACAGGCGTAAATTGGAGCTCGTGCCGCCGGATTTTGACTGAGAATTTGCAAATGAGCCATGTTGCCTCTAAATTTGTTCCTCGTCTTCTCAAACAGAATCAACAAAACATTCGATTGAATTTGAGTCAGGACTTGAAAAATGAGATTGAAAGTGATCCAAACTTGAGAGCTGGTGTTACGGGTATGACCCAGAAATCAAGTGCGTCAAGCCAGTGGAAGATTGACTTGACGCTTAATGACGTCCCAGGAGGAACACGCAATAGTAAAAGAAACACAACACTCCGATCGAATGTTAACCCACAAACTAACGCCGTCTTGGCAGTTATTTGTTGAAGATCTCTACTAACCCTTATGTAGCAGGAGAACTCTCTACTATGTCCGGTTATTTTTGGGTCCCCTCTCGTCCGTAGAAATACAATTGTTTATGTATTTGTTTTTTGTCAAATGATTTTTTTTCTCGTATTATTTAGCCTATTTGTGTGTGCGTCTAACTAATTTTCTGCGTAAACGTTGATAGTATTGTTTTAATGTGCTGTAAGAGACATGGAGGTCATTGCGAATAGTCTCATTTCGTACGTTCCTAAGGAAGTGCGTTTTATTTCAAAGTGCTCTGATTTGACAGGACTGTACTCATACTATATTACTTTGTTTAGCGGATCCCTAAATAACTTTTAAATAACAAATTTACTTGTCTTAATAATAACAATCATAGATTTTTTAACTGATAAAATAAACACGTGTTTTCTTTAAAATTCCATCCCTATCTAATTTTTATCATACGGGATTAAAATAAAAAGCCTATAATTTTTAAATTAAGTGAATCGTAAACATAGCAAAAAATCTACGTTTTAATAAATACGAGGTGGCTATTAAATAACGAGACTGACGTTGTAAAAAATTGTATTTTTATTTTATACATAATCACTTTTTGTCACCTTCAATATACACTCCTTTTCTATCCCTACAACGCTCCATGCGAATTTTCCATTGTTGGAAACAGTGCTGGAAGTCATCTTCTGTCAGCTCCTTCAGGACACGTGCCGCTTTCTCTTTTACAGCTTTCACAGACTCAAAGCTTGTCCTTTTTAATGCAGATTTCACCATAGGAAACAGGTAGAAGATAATAACATGTAATGAAACGTGGTTTTTCACTTATGATCCGGAAACGAAGCGCCAATCCATGCACTGCAAGAGCCAAATTTCACCGAGAGCCAAAAAAGCTCGAATGAGGAAGTAAAAATTTAAAACAATGATGATTGTTTTTTTATATCCATGGTATTGTGTACCTTCACTGGGTTCCTGAAGGTCAAACAATTAATAAATATTACTACCTTGAGGTACTTTCTAAACTACGTTAAAGAGTAAAGAAAAAACGACCCGAAAAGTGGAAGTACAAAAAATTATGGGTTCTCCACCAAGACAATGCGCCAGCTCATTCCGCGTTATCTGTCAAGAGGTTCCTAGCTAAGTACAGCACCTCAGTGTTAGAACATCCACCTTATTCACCAGATCTTGCACCATGTGACTTCTACCTGTTCCCTAAGGTGAAATCTGCATTAAAAGGGACAAGATTTGAGACTGCGGAAGCTGTAAAAGAGAAAGTGGCACGTGTCCTGAAGGAGCTGACAGAAGATGACTTCCAGCACTGTTTCCAATAATGAAAAATTCGCATGGAGTGTTGTTGGGATAGAGAAGAAGTGTATATTGAAAGTGACAAAAAGTGATTATGTATAAAATTAAAATTAAATTTTTTACGTCAGTCTCATTATTTAATAGCCATACCTCGTATGTTATTATTTCTGAAATATTCATTAAAAAATATTATGGTAATAAAATCAATTGAAATTTATAAGGTAAAACTTTTACTTTTGACAATATTTTAAAATAAAAAAAGAATTTGGAGGTAGTGCACGGTAGAAGTATAATAATTTAATTAAATATATTTTATTTCACATAACTTTTAAGGTTTCATCGAAAGTTTATTTAGAAAAATAGTTTACATAAAATTATTTAATTTATTCTACGAAAATAGTTAGAAAAGAAGCGTTAAACCTTCCACTAAACCTACATCATCTATTGTCGTATCATGAAGGCTTCTACAAGTTTTGTAATCTTAATTTCAAATTTTTAGATATGATTTTTTATGAATAACTTTTATAAGATGATATGCAATTTTCATTTATTTTACTATGTTTTTCACAGCAAAATTTTAGTAGTAGGTTATTTTGGTGTTATTATTTCTGATAGATATTTAAATTTCAGTATAGGCCTATTCTCTTTTTTAATTTGTCTTGCCTATACGAATATATAGAAAGGAAATTATAGTTTTCATGTAGATTTTTCGAAATCGAGTTTTCAACGGATCTACACGTTTTCAGACTCCCTGAACAAACAAAAACCACGTTTTTAGAGATTGGTCGGTGTGTGCGTAAACAGAATATTTCAAGAACGGAACATCGTACGAACTTGAAACTTGAAACTTAAGTTAGATAGCTACTACTACCGGACGCAACACGAACATTTTAATCAAAATCGGTCAACCGGAAGTAGTAGATTATTCGTGTAATTTTTCACTTTTTGCGATTTTCTCAAAAACTTGTTCTCTATTTTTTTTCAAAAATCGCCTGGTTTACTAAATTTTTTATGCTCTACAAGATAGAGTAGGCGCCATGTTTACTGAACTTCTTGGTGAGGTTGTTTTCACTTAAATTTTTTTTTAAATTGCGGCTTTAATACGCATTTTAGCGCAAAAGTGTATAATAAAAGTTGTAGAGAATTTAAAATCCTACAATTTTTATTTCAAACATTTTTTTGTATAACGCTTAGTTTGGAGGTAATTAGCGATGTTCGGTTTTTTACTCACGAAATAGTGTAAAAAATCGATTTTTTAAGATTTCAGCCTTAGTATGCATTTTACGACACAAGTTAAAATTTATAGAAAATTAAAAGATCTTCAACTTTTATTAGAGCATTTTTCTCTACAGAGCCTAATTTAGCGTGAAAGAGTGATTTTTCCGTCTTTTTAAGTCAAACTAAGGTTGATTATCATTTAGCGTCTTTCACTCTGATTAAAATTAGGCTGTGTTTATTGAGGTTAGTTTTTTTTTGTTTAAATCTACGGTAATGTTTTATTACTAAGTTAGGCTATATTATTCATAATTTACATTGGCAAGAGAAAGTTGTGTGAGTGTTTCAGACCAGATTTTTTAATTAACTGATAGATTGTTGTAAATGTTTCTGGTCGCAAAATTATTATATTTTTTTGGTAATTCTTTCATCTATCGAGAATTTTTTATTATTTAGTCAACCAATATTTTTTTATTTTATTTATTACTTATTTTATATTATTTTTTGTTTATTTATAATTACTGTGTATCGAAACCACTTCACGTAGATGTAATAATCCTTAGAACTAGACAAACATTTACATTGAGAGCATCTGTTTACGTTATTATGAAACTTTTACTATTTCTACATTTTGGTAATATGTTCTCACCATGATAGACATGTGACAATATAAAAATTTGAAAGGGTGACGAAATTACTTAAGCATGTTGTAAAACATTTTTTTGTATTATGTAGTGTTCACGCACAAATATTGTGTTAACTTTTAACAAATCTTATCTCAATTTTATCGGAAATATCGTAATATGATGAATATTTTCTTTGTATTAAATGAAATTAATGTGTTTGTTTTCAATAAAAAATTAAATATTTTTTCAAGAGCGTATTGGTTTATGGATAATACCAGATCATAAGAGGAATAACAGATTAACCCTTGCAATCCCAAATTTTTTAACTTTACACAAACAAATATGTGTACATTGTTTCAAACAATTTACTGACATTTAAGTGAAATAAAATCACTTTTAGACCTTCAGCCTTTTTTTGATGGCGTGACAAAAAAGTGTGACACATATATGTCACATTGGGCTTGATGGTATCAAAGTTCCCAACAATATGAATAAGTAAAAATCATGTGCAGGCTTCCTAAACAGAATTTTCTTGCTTAGATTTGTAGCAAAGCATTATTTAAAACTTAAAAAAGGTTACAATTCAAAAATATTGGTAAAATGGACAAAATCAGTATTTACAGCCTAAAAAATATACTTGTATGTACATTCAACATACTCGAAGAAATGCTACTTTATTTTAGTAAATGAACACGAATATTTAAGACTAAAACTGACTTTAAAAAGAAACTAATGGTTGCGTCCGTGGCGTAGTGGTCAGCATCTTACACTGCAAAGCGGAGGTCTCAGGTTCGATTCCTGGCTAGAGTATAGAAAATTATTACACTTCACATCCAGCGCTCTTTAATCAAAAGTAGTCGCTAACAATTAAAGTATGTCTGTTATTTCACTCCAATGTGACTTCTATGCCTCACTGGGTAAGAAAGGGTTAATTTATATTTTTAAATACTTCGTGGGTACACTAGACAATTTTTTTCATTTCCAATCAACAGAAAAGTAAAACCCCCGATTTTTTTAGATAAAAATAAATATTATCTAATATTATTAATATTATTACCTTGGAGGCAAGGGGCAGGACATACAGACAGATTTTGGTGCTATAAAGATGGTGAGGCAATATAATTACTTGGGTGTTACAATAAATGAGGATGGTAGAGACAATGAAGATATTTTGAGGAAGATAGGGAAAGGAAAAAACATTATCAGAGCACTGCATCCAATTCTGTGGAACAAAACACTTACAAAGAAGACAAAAACGAACATATATCAAGCTATGATAGAACCAATATTGACGTATGGATCTGAGGTGTGGGTCATGGATCGCAGACATGCTGCAAAATTGCTTGCTGCAGAAATGATGTATTGGAGAAGATGCGCAGGCTTATCATTATTAGATAAAGTAAGAAATGAAGTAATAAGAGAGCAGATGCAGGCAAAAGAAACAATACTAGGTCGCATTGGGAGGAATCAGGTAAAATGGTATGGCCACCTTCGTCGAATGAATACGGAGAGAATACCATTGAAAATCTTTGAATGGACTCCAAACCAGCATCAGAAGCGAGGTAGGCCAAGGAAAATATGGATGACCAATGTTCGACAGGAGATGGAAGGTAGAGGATTACGAGAGGGAGACTGGAGAGATAGGGAGCGATGGCGGAAGGGATGCGAGAAGCGACTCTAAGGTTGCAAAACTTGCTTCAAAAAAAAAAAAATAAATAAATATTATGTCAAAAAATTTGGGGTAAAACACTCATACGACTTTCTCTTGCCAAGGTAACCAGTGATTAATCATGTTTAATCATGAGTAAACAATGTAAAAGAATAAGAAGAAAAAAATTATTTCACATGTTACAGACAGATACATTAACACATAAAAATATAACACAGAACATAAAAATAATGAAAGATATTCTTACAGTAAACCATAAAACGATGATATTTAATTCTAAAAAAAATAACTACAAACTAATTCCGTAACAAAGAAAAATAGAGTGTCTCTAAGGCAATGACTGTAAAGAGGTTCCATCAGTAATATTATTAGCCTGCAGCTGACAAAAAAACAATCATTCGTATAAATACAAATACATAAAAATACGAATAATTTAAAAAATAAAACATAAAAAATACACAAATAATACAAAAAATATAAACAAATAAGCAATAATATCAAATAAATAAATGCAGTGCTATTTTTAGACAAGTGAATTAAATTGTAACTATCCCGTTTATTTTAATCGGAAAAATCAAATATTTATCATTGGCTTTACAGTATTTACGGTAAATAAGTACCAATTTTTTTTTTTACTTTTGAGACTTCATAGGATTACTCTAGTTCAAGTTTAGGTCTGTTCCATTGTTGGGTTTCTGTGAAAAGCGCGCTCTTCTAAGCGTGTCTTCCTTTCGTTTGGCCCACATTTTCTTAAAACGTTCCGATCTTTGTTTCCGGTCTTCTTCGGTAAACACCTTGTTGTACACTCTTCTGGTTTTTGGTTACCATATTATTAGTCTTGACTGGTTGGTTGTACTTAGCTGATTTTGTTAGCAGGTCTTGTTTAGTGATTCCAAGTTCCTCCACATCCCGCTGTACATCCTTCAGCCACCTAGGTCTCGACACCTTATTCCAAAAATGGTTGATCAGCCGGTTCAGAAGTCTGGACTTTTCGGCTCTGAGTATGTGTCCTAGGAATGATATTCTTTTCTTTCTCAAGTTATTTGTTAGTGGGGGGAAAAGTTTGTAGATTTTTTATCTTGGGATTAACCGCCACTATCCTTCCACCATGTGCCGTTTGTTCATGCCCTTCCTAAGTATTTTTTTCTATTTTCTCAATTCTATCTGTGTCTCCTAAGAGATATGGCCCGAATAACGTTTCGCTGGAATAGCGGATTCCTGGGAGAACCACTGTTTGGTAGTGTCTTAGTTTAGTTTTGGTACCTATTTAATTATATATTTTCTAAATTTACTGGACTTTTTTATTATTTGTTAAATCATGTGGAAGTGAGTTGTATATTTTAGGTGCAATAAATTCATATAACTTTTTATAAAATGTTAAAAATGGTCTAGGAACTGTTGTGTTTTGTGTTTTGTGAGAAAATGAAAAACATAACCTAATTTTAAACATGAGTGAACGACGCGAAATGAAAATCAACCTCAGTAGAGTTTAAAAACTTTGCTTGGCAAATTATCTTTTACGTTTCTATTTTAATTTTTGATGACCACAGGAATGAATTTTGTTTATTCGTAGCAGCCGTGATCTGGATGTCTCTTTTACACGTTCCTTCTCCGGTAATGAGGCTCCCGAAGTACTTAAAACCGTCACACACCTTGATCACTCCGCAATCCAATTGGATGTCCCACGCTCTTTCTCCTACTGTAAAGTATTTTGTCTTCTTTATATTCATCCCCATTTGATACTACTCCTCTGATAACTTTCTGACCATGAAATCAGCATCATATTCGTTATTTAAATATTTCAAATTACAAATGTGATAATCGGTAATTTAAAAAGTAATACATATATTCATATGAGGATTTACACCCCCAGCCGTATCTCACTACCTAAGCACCACCTCTCTCTGTCTTGCCAGTCTCCATCGGAGAGCCGCCGCAAAGACATTCCCTCCTGCACCCCATCCAACCATGTTACTTCCGGCCTACACCTCCTTCTTCTACCGACTGGCGTCCACTCCCATACTTTCTTTGGCCACCTATAGATACTTTAGTCACGAGATTGCCTTTTGCGTATGGATGGGCTGAGAGGAAGGGAAGTGATCAATTGACAGTGCTGCCAACCTCAACAGTGAGACACTACTCGTATACATAGTAGCATACATTTCACTACTGTGTAGTTACTTTGTACATTTTGTAAGCTGTGGTTCATTTCAAGAAAAGTTTTTCTTCATAAACCTTAAAGAAATAAATATGACCTGTAATATTGCCTAAAACTTAGTTACATGACTAGAAATTTTTGATTTACTGTAATCAGGCTACCTGCTACCTTATTTCATTGGAACAAAATTTTCTACAAATGAATCGCCTTCTTTACTATCGCTGTCACCGGCGTCTTCACTATCAGCCTCATTAGTATCTACCTAACTGTTTCCTTTTTCTACCAGGTGTCAACAAAACTGATGAAGAATAGCTTCTTCACGTCTTTAATTTCCTTCTTTATTTTTCAAATTTTGGAAAGAGAACATCACATTAGTAAGCCGCTCGGTCACGGGGTTTGTTAAGAGGCATTTTTAATAAATGCGGGATAGGCATTTTTGTTTAGTTTCAACTTCACAACATTTTATTACACTGCATTTTAGATTTCTTTCAGCACTGTGAATAGTTCGACTACGTTTTCGAGAAACCGACATTTATATTTAAGGTAACAAACAGTTATATTCGAACAGTTAACCTACAAAAGGTTCCGGGATATATTGTATATGCTCTGGGTGTAGTATAAGTTGTTATGTTTGTTATTGTTGTTTAGGTCATCAGCCGAAAAGCTGGTTTGAACCTCTAGAGGTTTTACTAAGTAAAACGAGGAGTGAGGTGGTTTACCATTGCCTTCCTCACTGAATGGAAAAGTATGCTTATCAGCATGCCAGGCCCTCTGGAAAGCACATATTTTCCAATCTGCAAATGACACCTTCACTTCATTCACCACAGGGTCTGGCTGTATAATGAAATTCATTACTTTCAGAGAAGATAAATCTGATTAATGTCTTTTACACCTCTACCTCTTCTTTTCTTAAATGATTCAGTCATTTAATTGGCTGACCATGTGATAAGAAACAGAACTATTTATTTTAGCTCTGCAACAAACAGTTTGAGAGTTAACAATTTGACTCCCCGCCTGTCTGTTATGGGCAGTCTTGTTATGTTTGTAGTACTAAAATTAAAGCAGTCGCGCAAGCACACTGATGCTTTCCTCCTTTACCCCTAGTTGCAAACAAGGACGAACTCGTGAATCAAGTGAATATACCATCCTCCATCCTCTGTAAATAGCCAAACCCATTTTAACTGCTTCCGGGATTTGGTATTCATGATATTCCTTGAACGCCGATTCTTCTCCTAACTTTAGAATTCGGAATTCGCAACACACAGTAATAAAAATTAAAAAAAATAATGAGTGAAAACAAATCTGAGTTTGGAGAGCTTCATTAAAAAAAAACATTTACATGAACAATGGGATTCCAGATGGGAGATGTGATTCTACTCCAATGGGAGTTCAGATCGAACTCGACAAAAGAATCTCTTATCCTTTTAAATATATAAAAATGTTATTGACATTTACTCTTTCTTTTGTTACATGTCCAAAAGTCACGGCCTTCGAAATAGATTTTGTGGTACAAAGAATAATAATTTTTACCTTTGTTGAAATATCGTTACTTATTTGGCAGTAACGTGTCAAACAACTACTCAATAGCCTTTCCGTTATACAACTAAACAATTTTAATTCGTAATAGCCAGTAAATTCAATCTCTAAAAATATGCTGAATAATTTTTAAATTATTATTTCAAAATTTACATTGTTGTAATTATTACAATGGAAGATGATTTTTAATATTATTTGATTAGACATTCAAATTACTGTCATGTTTAAATCAGTCTGTCAGTTTAAGAAATCATCCTAATCCAACTTTTAAATAAATAGGCTATTTACGAGTATAAGTTCACGCCACGAAATAAGTCTGCTGTGAAGACCAGTTGTCCCTCTACCAGATTAATAGAATTTTCTATTTACGAGGTGTGGCTAATAAATAACGAGACTGACGTAAAAAAATTTATTTTTATTTTATACATAATCACTTATTGTCAATTTCAATATACACTCCTTCTTTATCCCTACAACACTCCATGCGAATTTTCCATTGTTGGAAACAGTGCTAGAAGTCATCTTCTGTCAGCTCCTTCAGGACACGTGCCGCTCAAAAATGTTTGAAATGAAACTCGCAAAAATGTTTGTACTGACACTTTTTGTAGGCGATTGAAAATGACCCAAATTTTTTGGAAACGATAATAACATGTGATGAAACGTGTATTCTTACTTATGATCCGGAAACGAAGCGCCAATCCATGCGCTGGAAGAGCCGAACTTCACTGAGAGCCACAAAAGCTCGAATTAGCAAGTCAAAATTTAAAGCAGTGATGATTGTTTTTTTGATATCCATTGGATTGTGTACCTTCACTGGGTTCCTGAAAATCAAATAATTAATCAATATTACTACCTTGAGGTACTTTCTTAACTACGTCAAAGAGTACGGAAAAACGTCCCGAAATGTGGAAGGACCAATCATGGGCTCTCCACCAAGACAATGCGCCTGCTCATTTCGCGTTATCTGTCAAGAGGTTCCTAGCCAAGTATCTCAGCATCTCAGTGTTAGAAAATCCGCCTTATTCACCAGATCTTGCACCATGTGAATTCTACCTGTTCCCTAAGGTGAAATCTGCATTAAAAGGGACAAGATTTGAGTCTGTTGGAAGCTGTAAAAGAGAAAGCGGCACGTGTCCTAAAGGAGCTGACAGAAGATGACTTCCAGCACTGTTTTCAGCAATGAAAAATTCGCATGGAGCGTTGTAGGGATAGAGAAGGAGTGTATATTGAAGGTGACAATAAATGATAATGTATAAAATAAAAAGTTTTTACGACGTCAGTCTCGTTATTTAATAGCCACACCTCCTATGCCTATCCCTTTTTTAAAAAAGTTGGTAATAGAGCTGTAATGGTATTAAAAATTATGTAGTTGAGAAGAATTTTGAAGTACAGGGTGTGTCCAAAAGTATTTTTATAACCAATTGAACTATTGTAGATATCGTTACAAACGTTAAAACATTCGCTACATTTATGTGCTCTACAAGATGGGGTAAGCAGCATGTCGGCTGAAATTTGTGGGAAGGGATGTGCTCTCGTGGTATTTTTCTTTAAGATTGGGGCCGTAATGTGCATTTTAGGGTAAACGCTATAAAAAAATTCATAACAAAATTAAAAAACCTGTGACTTTTTTCCAAGCGTTTTTTTTCTACATAGCTTTAATTTAGTGGCAACAAGTGAATTTTGACATTTTTGAATTTCCAGATTGCTTTTGTTTATTTAGAGTCACCCATTAAAAATTAATATAAGGTGGTATTTTTCATTATTTATATGGGTAAGATTTCTACTCGACAACGCAGATCTGAATAGGAGACTTTCTCGTGTAAAACCATTTGAACTGGTGTAATGAACAGTATAAAGTTATTAATTTGTTAGTTAATAGTTACTTGTATATATTTTGAAGTGTTTTGTTAAATATCAATGATTAATTAGTAAATTTTATAAAATAGTGTATCAGAATATCGAACATAAACTAAGAACTATTAGTTGGTAAATTCTTAGATTAAGTACTTAGATCAATTAAGTTAGAACAAAATTGTTAGTTAGTCTTAGACTGTTGTTGTTGTTTAGGTCATCAGCCAAAAGGCTGGTTTGAACCTGTAGAGGTTTTACTAAGTAAAACGAGGAGTGAGGTGGTTTACCTTTGCCTTCCTCACTGAGTGGAAAAGTACGCTTATCAGCATGCCGGGCCCTCTGAAAAGCACATATTTTCCACTCTGCAAATGACACCTTCACTTCATTCACCACAGGGTCTGGCTGTATAATAAAATTCATTACTTTCAGAGGAGATAACTCTGACTAGTGTCTTGTACACCTCTACCTCTTCTGTTCTTAAATGATTCAGTCATTTAATTGGCTGACCATGTAATAAGAAACAAAACGATTTATTTTAGCCCTGCAACGAACAGATTGAGTGTAAATAATTTGACGCTCTACCTGTCTGTTATGGGCAGAGTCTTAGACTAGTCACAATAAATAATAATAATAATAATAATAATAATAATAAAAAATATTGGTAACAGAAAGCCGTGTAAATGTTTCACTCCAGATGTTTTGTATATTTTAAACGATGACCTTTACAATATAGTAATATTTATAGGAAATTGCAAACCTTTTAAAATTTTAATAAAAAAAATGTAACACAAAAATATTCACAATACTAGTAGTAAAAATGAATACAATTAACTATATTTCAGGAAATAATGGTGCTTTTTATTGTTAAATATAATTCACGGCCAGGATGATAATGTGGATGAGTTCTGGTGTGAAATTAAAGAGGTTAGTTTCGGCCATCGTTCTACTGACCTTTTCTCAAGGCATATTTTTTCTTCATAGTTAAAAATTTAGAGGACGGATTATAACAAATTACTTAACTATTTTATTTCCATGTTAAAAAGTATGTAATAATTTAGATGGATGATGTATTCTATTAACCGCTTACAACTAGAGCTCCCGTTTATTTCGTAAACCACTAATTACGAATTGTATTATTCTTTAAATTGTTTGTCTTCTTACATCTTTAGTTTCAGCACCATTTTATTTCTCTGTTCAATTAATCATTCCCGCTTTTGTTATAATTAATTCAATGATTCATCTAAACGGTTCTTGAAAACACTCAATGTTGTTGCACTGAGAATACGTTCGGGAAACCTGTTAAAAAGATTGACTATACTATGCGAGAAGAAATTCTGTTTTGAAACCCAATGAAGGTGCACAATTCCATGGATATCGACTTACTCATTCCGAGCTTTTTTGACTTGCTCATTCGAGCTTTTTTGGCTCTTCCAGAGCATGTATTGGCGCTTCGTTTCCGGATCATAAGTAAAAAACCACGTTTCATCACATGTTATTATCTTCTACCTGTTCCCTAAGGTGAAATCTGCATTAAAAGGGACAAGATTTGAGTCTGTGGAAGCTGTAAAAGAGAAAGCGGCATTTGTCCTGAAGGAGCTGACAGAAGATGACTTCCAGCACTGTTTCCAACAATGGAAAATTTGCATAGAGCGTTTTAGGGATAGAGAAGGAGTGTATATTGAAGGTGACAATAAGTGAGTATGTATAAAATTAAAATTAAATTTTTTACAATGTCAGTCTCGTAATTTAATAGCCACACCTCGTAAGTCCACAGAAAATTTGGGATGTAACCATAAAATAATTTTCTTTTAAAAATACTTATAAAACCCCAATTAAAATTTTAATTTAAATGTGTCAAAAACAAATGTCTTATCCCAGACCATTACGTCAATGACGTCTGACAAGGGACAAAATCATGTGCCGATAATAATACATCAATATATTAACAAACAATTATATTAATAAAAAATATATATAATCATTATTTTATAATTAAGTTAAAATTGATCTAATATTTATTATTTGTGCATTCACTTTTCACGTGAACTTAAATGATCTAAACATACAAAAATTAATCCATTTTGACAATTTGTCAAAAAAAAAGCGTTAACATAATTATTATTAACTACATTTAGGCTTTATAATGACAGTATTTGATATCTTTTTAACAGTACGCTATGCAAATAAAATGTAAACTTATTTTAATTAACGTAAAACCGATAAGAAAATGACCCTTCAAAACGTTTATAAAGAGACTTATCTCCTATACAGATGTATCAGTTTAGAGAATCGTCGTCTCAGCATGAGAGAGGCGAAGCTGGTCATTTCTTCTTTCCAACGTTGTCGTAATTTCATATCTTACAACGCCGTTTTTACAATTCTTTTGGCTATTTTACGTGGTGAACCAGCCGAATCAAATTTATTTTAATTGTGTAATATCTGACTTTTTTTAAGTGATATTATTCATTTGCGTTTATTTATAGACTGAATTTGTTTAAAAACAAAACAAAAACTACACAGTGTATTTTTAAGATTTGTTGTTAAGGATATTATAATTTTTGTTTGTTTATTATTTTATGGACTGTTTATGATATAAATAAATATATCAGTGTCGTTATTTATAATATTTATTTATAAATTTGTTTGTTTTTAACGGAATCGTATAATACATACTGTTATAAATGAAATCCGCCGTATTCTTCGCTGACGTTGTCGGCAATAAAAATCCAGGTATGTTTATAAAAAATCATTGCAACAAATTTATATAATTATTTTATTATTTCTTTTTAGTTTATTAAAAGTCGATATCAAGAGCTTGGTTGTTAGAGATTACGGTTAGTTGTTGTTTAGGTCATCAGTCAAAGGGATGGTTTGAACCTGTAGAGGTTTTACTAAGTAAAACGAAGAGTGAGGTGGTTTACCATTGCCTTCCTCACTGAGTGAAAAAGTACACTTATCAGCATGCCAGGCCCTCTGAAAAGCATATATTTTCCACTCTACAAATGACACTTTCACTTCATTCATCATAGGGTCTGGCTGTATAATGAAATCCATTACTTTCAGACGAGATAACTCTGATTAGTGTCTTTTACACCTCTACCTCTACTGTTCTTAAATGATTCAGTCATTTAATTGGCTGACCTTGTGGTAAGAAACAGAACTATTTATTTTAACCCTGCAACTAACAGATGAGTGTAAATAATTTGACACTCCACCTGTGTGTTATGGGCAATACGGTTAGTTATGTAACTGGAACAGTGGGTGTTTATTGACTTGTGCAA
The DNA here is from genome assembly GCA_035578175.1 of Catonia carolina. Taxonomy (NCBI): domain Eukaryota; kingdom Metazoa; phylum Arthropoda; class Insecta; order Hemiptera; family Achilidae; genus Catonia; species Catonia carolina. The sequence continues at coordinate 9,113,675 of JAQMRL010000005.1, read as the reverse complement.
ATTTCCATACACTAGAACGGAATCAAATCGGGGACCTCCATGTTGTAGTCTAGCGCTCCTTATTTTGGAATAAAAGTTTTGAAATTAAGAATTAAACTTTGGATTGGTGGTTCAATTTGGTTGTTTAATTAGGCAGAAGAGTAGCTTCTGGCGGTTATTAAGTTTTAAACATTTTTTACTTATGTTTTACTAGCATGCCCCGCGCGGCTTCATACGCGAAACATAAATGTAATCAATTTTTTAAAAATAAATATGTAACAAATTGTGTAGCTGTTAGATCACTGTAGGCTATACTCCCAATGCACACACACACACACACACACACACACACACACACGCGCGCGCGCGCACACACACACACACACACACACACACACACACACACACACCAACACCCACACATATAGATGGGAGCTCACTAGATTGCTGTGTTGTTTAGGTCATCAGCCGAAAGGCTGGTTTGAACCTGTAGAGGTTTTACTAAGTAAATCAAGGAGTGAGGTGGTTTACAATTGCCTTCCTCACTGAGTGGAAAAGTAAGCTTATCAGCATGCCGGGCCCTCTGAAAAGCACATATTTTCCACTCTGTAAATGACACCTTCACTTCATTCACCACAGGGTCTGGGTGTATAATGAAATTCATTACTTTTAGAGAAGATAACTCTGATTAGAATTATAGTGTCAATTACACCTCTACCTCTTCTGTTCTTATATGATTCAGTCATTTAGTTGGCTGACCATGTGATTAGAAACAGAAGTATTTATTTTAGCCCTGCAACTAACAGATTGAGTGCAAATAATTTGACACTCCACCTGTCTGTTATGGGCAGATAACATACTAGATTGAACATACATAGAACATACATAGCGTAAGGAATTCGGGTGGAGAAGTGTTTGTACGATTCCCTACCTCCTTTGACCTAGTAGTAGTAATAATACTGTTACGTCCAGCCATACTTTAAATGTTTTCTTTTTCTTTACAATTTTATTTTATAAACATTTACGGTCCAGCTGATCAAAATTTAAAATCAATTATATGTAACTAGGCAACCAAAAAAAACATTCTTATACATAACTCATCAAGACTTTAACAAAACATGAACTCACTAATTTCAAGTCAATTTTTATAATCATCATTATTATCATCATTATTAATTATCATCATTACTGTCATCATTATTATAATTATCATTATTAACACAAATCAATAATTAAATACATCAATACATCAATTATTATTTCAATACATCGCCACAAATACCATTAGTATGCGCTCTTCTAAAAATATTACTCATAAACCATTTCGAATAACTACTCTAGTACCCCCTTTGCACTTCATCCCCCTTGCACTAGCAAACAAGTCAGCTCCCAACTATACAGCATTTTGACAATTTCCTCCGCTTACGCCTTCATCTTCATCAAACCCCTTTATCTACTTCAACAGCAATACCGACTCACATTTACACACACACACACACACATACATACATACGAGGGGGTACCCAAAAGTATTCGGAATAGCTCTGCTGTGGGCGGAGCTTGTGCAGTACAAATTCCCGCCACTAGGCTGCTTGTAGCGCTACTCATTGCCAGTTCAATGCCATTTTGTTCGTTGATCTAGCTTGTTCTGTTCTCGTGCAGTGATTGTTCTCGCTAGTGCTGTTTTGTGCTCGTGTCGTTTTTCATGATGGCAAGTTTTAATGAACAACGTGCGGCTGTGAAATTTTGCTTCTTGCTCGGTAAAAACGCCGCGGAAACAGTTGTAATGTTGAACACAGCTTACAAAGACGACGCTATTGGAAAAACCCAAGTGTACGAGTGGTTTTTGCGCTTTAAAAATGGCGACATGTCGATTGAGAACAAACCTCGTTCTGGACGACCGTCGACTTCCCGAACAGACGAAAATGTTGTGAAAGTGAAAGAAATTGTACGAACAGACCGACGACAGACCATTGACCAAATATCACAGGTTAGTGGGTTATCTTGGAGCTCAGTCCAACGCATTTTAACAGAAGACTTGACAATGAAAAGAGTCGCTGCCAAGTTTGTGCCTCGGGTTCTGACAGACACTCAAAAGGAACGTCGAATTGAAACGTGTAGTGATTTGAAGCAACAGCTTGAAACTGATCCAGATTTCATGTCAAAGATCATTACGGGTGACGAGTCTTGGTGCTATGGGTACGACCCAGAAACCAAACAACAATCCAGTCAATGGAAGACTTCATTATCACCCCGACCAAAAAAACGTCGTCAAGTCAGATCGAACATCAAACAATGCTGATTTGTTTTTTTGATGTGAGGGGAATTGTCCATTCAGAGTTCGTTCCACCAGGCCAGACGGTAAATCAAGCTTTTTATCTTGAAGTGTTAAGAAGACTACGAAACAGCATTCGTCGTAAAAGACCTAATTTGTGGCAGACAGGGGACTGGTTTTTCCACCACGACAACGCCCTGCACACACGGCAATCTCGGTTACCCAGTTTTTGGCGAAAAACGGCATGGTTTTGCTACCACACGCACCGTACTCACCCGATCTGGCTCCGTGTGATTTTTTCTTGTTCCCACGCATGAAAAGGGGCATGAAAGGTCTCCGATTTAACAACGTTGATGATGTCAAGAAAAAAACGACGGATGAGCTGGCAGCCATCACTGAAGAGGAGTACAAAAAATGTTTTGAACAGTAGAAGCACCGGTGGGACAAATGTATTAGTTGTAATGGAGAGTATTTTGAAGGGGATAAGGTTCTTTTGTAAAAAAAATTAAAAATAAATAGTTTTAAAAAATAATTCCGGTTTCTTTTGGGTACCCCCTCGTATTTATGAAATCTTCATTAGGCCTTTTGGGGTTATCTTTTTTTTTTTTGTTTAATTCCTAATATGTGAACGTTGCAATCTGTTCAATTCAGAACAATAAGCAACCCCATGGCCCAATGAGTTGAGGATGGTGTGTATGACGTGTAAATGAGGTGTAGTCTTGTACAGACCCAGGTCGACCACTCCTGAGAGAGTATGGTTAATTAAACCCCAACCATCAAAGTACACCGGTAACCACTGTCTAGTATTCAAATCGTATAAAAGAACTATCTTTACTAGGATTTGAACCAGAAACCTTCGTCTCCGAAAATCAGCTGTTAAACAGCTGATTTTGGCGACGACTTTACCTCTAGACCAACCCGGGTTATCATTTTTGAAAATTTAAAAATAAAATGTTACTGTGAATATAAATACGAAAATGCTGTCAAAATTTCATAAAAATGCGTTCAGTAGTTTTGGAAATTAAAGCCAGCACAAAAAATATGTTTTGTCTTTTTAATAATATTAGATTCCAAAACAATACACTATCATAATCACACTTCAAAACTTAGCTACTGTTTTTTTTTGTAATTCCTAATTTGTGTACGTTGCAATCTGTTCAATTCAGAACAATAAGCAACACGATGACCCAATGAGATGAGGATGATGTGTATGACGTGTAAATGAGGTGTAGTCTTGTACAGACTCAGATCGACCATTCCTGAGAGAGTATGTTAATTGTTCAACAAATCAATTCATTCTTTAAATAACCCACCGGGTTGGTCTAAAGGTAAAGTCGTCGCCAAAATCAGCTGTTTAACAGCTGATTTTCGGAGACGAAGGTTCCTTGTTCAAATCCTAGTAAAAATAGTTACTTTAATACGGATTTGAATACTAGACAGTGGTTACCGGTGTACTTTGATGGTTGGGGTTCAATTAACCATACTCTCTCAGGAATGGTCGGCCTAAGTCTGTACAAGACTACACCTCATTTGCACATCATACACATCATCCTCATCTCATTGGGTCATGGGGTTGCTTATTGTTCTGGATTGAACAGATTGCCAACGTACACAAATTAGAAATTAAAAAAAACTGTATTTTGATTCGAAGTTCGCAACATCACCGACAAAATAGTAACACTATTGATACTACAATTAAATTTTTTGTTGCTAAATCACGTTTCGACTCTTACCAATTTTCATTTTTCCATTTTTATAGAATCCCGAAAGTGTACTCATTATAACCATGTAATTGGTTGAAATTTTTAAAATTGCCATTATTCCATCATTTTCCTTTGTCCATTCGTCCGTCACACCCAGATGTCAGAAACTACAAAAGATAGAGAAAAAAAACAATTTTCGTTCAAACCAGCCTTTTGGCTGATGACCTACGACTGCCACCCTTGTTCTTCGCAGGAATTGCATCTCTGCCGCCTGTACTCGAATCTCCTGTGTTCTAGTACTAATCCATGGCTCACTTCCATAGAGTAGAACTGCGGCAGTCATCACCTTGCAAAATTTTATTCGAGTTTCTCCTTGGTTTCCTGCCAAGGGTTCTGCTAATATTACCGTACGCTGCTTGGAATTTGCCAACTTGTTTCTTTACGAGGTATGGCTATTAAATAACGAGACTGACGTAAAAAAAATTGTATTTTTATTTTATACATAATCACTTATTTTCACCTCCAATATATTTATACTCCTTCTCTATCCCTACAACGCTCTATGCGAATTTTCCATTGTTTGAAGCAGTGCTGGAAGTCATCTTCTGTCAGCTCCTTCAGGACACGTGCCGCTTTCTCTTTTACAGCTTCCACAGACTCAAATCTTGTCCCTTTTAATGCAGATTTCACCTTAGGGAACAGGTAGAAGATAATAACATGTGATGAAACGTGGTTTTTACTTATGATCCGGAAACGAAGCGCCAATACATGCTCTGGAAGAGCCAAAAAAGCTCGAATGAGCAAGTCAAAAAAGCAATGACGATTTTTTTTCTTTTTTGGTATCCATGGGATTGTGTACCTCAATGGGTTCCTGAAGGTCAAACAATTAATAAATATTACTACCTTGAGGTGTTTTCTAAACTACATCAAAGAGTAACGAAAAAACGCCCCGAAATGTGGAAGGACAAATCATGGGTTCTCCTCCAAGACAATGCGCCAGCTCATTCCGCGTTATCAGTCAAGAGGTTCCTAGCCAAGTACAGCATCTCAGTGTTAGAACATCCACCTTATTCACCAGATCTTGCACCATGTGACTTCTACCTGTTCCCTAAGGTGAAATCTGCATTAAAAGGGACAAGATTTAAGTCTGTGGAAGCTGTAAAAGAGAAAGCGGCACGTGTTCTGAAGGAGCTGACAGAAGATGACTTCCAGCACTGTTTCCAACAGTGGAAAATTCGCATGGAGTGTTGTAGGGATAGAGAAGGAGTGTATATTGAAGGTGACAATAAGTGATTATGTATAAAATTAAATTTTTTGCAACGTCAGTCTCCTTATTAATAACCACCTCTCGTATTTCCAAATCTTGATCAAAGCCGGTTTCACAACCTAAATAATTTCATTGTGATACATGTTTAAACACCATATTATCTACCCCACTTTTAGACTTGGTAGGATATTTTACGGTAACATACTCTTACACAAAATAGTCATTAACTAATCTTAGAAATTTGATGACTAAATATCTAAATCATTTACAAAAATTTTCAGGTGTAATTAAATTTTTAAATGCATAAACTTACTCAGGTAATTTTACTCCATGAGTAATAAATAAGTATTGTTATAAATTTAATGTTCTATTCAATACAAGAATAATAATAATGATAATATTAATAACGTAATAAAATTGTAATAAAAATTTTATTTTATACCTTTTCAATGTAAAATATCCGGTAATAATATGAGATATAACCAAATTAATTTCAATAAAAATAAGCTAAATTTGTTCAGTAATAAATTTTATTTTTGTTGTATTACGTTTGAAATTTTAAACCGGAAGTTGATGATACTATATACCATAATAGTAATAAATATTTATTTAATAGTAATAAAAAAGGGTGATTATAAATTATTTAATATTTTTATCGATATTTATATTTACATATTATTAAATACAAATTAGGTATGATCATAAAATTAAGATAGGCCTAACCATTAAAAAATATTCCATAAAAAGCGACCCAATAATTAATTATTCATTTGTTGTATTTCATAACTCACTGTAATGAATTTATAATTGAAAATATTATTGAATGAAGGTGCTATGTAGCGTAATATAGTGTAACGTTTATTCCAGATGCTTTTGGGATCTGTTTATTAATAAATAACAAAAAAAGAATTTCATAAACAAATTAATAATTAATTACAATAAATTATTACACTTATAACTGCCAGATAATTCATTACAAAATTTTATAAAAGTTTGAAAATTAAACTAAAAATCTGGTGTGAAACACTCACACAACTTTCTCTTGCCAATGCAAATAATTAATAATAAACCTAACATTATTAATAAAATATTAAAAATAAACAACAACTAACCTCAAAAACATAACCTTATTTTAATCATGAGTGGAAGACGCAAAATGAAAATCGAACTCAATTTGGCTTAAAAAAAAACGGAAAATCACACTTTCACGCTAAACTAGGCTCTGTAGAGAAAAATTCTTTAAACAAAAGTTGTAGATCTTTTAATTTTCTATAACTTTTATTATATACACTTTTGTCGTAAAATGCATACTAAGACCGAAATGTTAAAAAAATCGATTTTTCTCACGTTTTCGTGAGAAAAAAACAGAAAATCGCAAATTACCGCTAAACTAAGCGTTACACAAAAAAATGTTTGAAACAGAAGTTGTAGGTTTTTAAATTCTCTACAACTTTTATTATATAAGTTTTTGCGCTAAAATTTATATTAAAGCCGTAATCTTAAAAAAACAACGTTTTTACGTGAAAAGAGCCTCACCGACACCGAGAATTTCAGCAAACATGGCGCCTACCCTATCTTGTAGAGAATAAAAAATTGAGTAAAATAGGCGATTTTAAAAAAAATCGTAGGACCAGTTTTTGAGAAAATCGTAAAAAACTGAAAAATTATACGAATAAACTACTACTTCCGGTTGACCGATTTTGATGAAAATGTTCGTGTCGCGTCCGGTAGTGGTATGTAACTTAAGTTTCAAGTTTCAAGTTCGTACGATGTTCCGTTCTTGAGATATTCTGTTCACACACACACACACACACACACACACACACACACACACACACACACACACACACACACACACACACACACACACACACACACACACACACACACACACACACACACACACACACACACACACACACACACACACACACACACACACACACACACACACACACACACACACACACACACACACACACACACACACACACACACACACACACACACACACACACACACACACACACAAACACACACACACACACACACACACACACACACACACACACACACACACACACACAGACACACAGACACACACACAGACCAATCGCTAAAAACATGTTTTTTGGGTTCAGGGGGTCTGAAAACGTATAGATCCGGTGAAAACTCGATTTCGAAAAATCGACATGAAAACAATACTTTCCTTCCTATATATTCATATAGGCAAGAGAAAGTAAAAATATGTTGTAAAACACTTACATGATTTTCTCTTGCCAATGTATATAATGAACCATTTATACACTATGATTAATTATTAGTAAACAATGTAAAATTAAAAACATGACGTAAATATAATTATGAGTGAATTACGTTGAATAAATATAAACTTCTGTAGGACTTAAAAATACGGAAAATCATTAATTGACGATAAACGAGGCTCTGTAGATAAAATGTTCGAATTAAAAGTTGTAGATTTTATAATTTTGTTGTATACTTTTTGTCGTAAAGTGCATACTTAGGCCGAAATTTTAAAAACTTACCATTTTCTTACCGATTTTAATGAACAAGATACAGATTACCAATTGACGCTAAATAAGCGTTGTGGAAAAATATTTGAAATAAAGAATGTACGTTTTCTAATTTCCTACAACTTTAATTGCATACGCTTTTGCAATAAAAAAATTTAAGGTTGCAATCTTATAAAAACAATTACCACGAGATACAGCCACTCGACAAATTTCAGCATATATGGCTTTTACACATTTTTAAGAGCGATCAAAGTGTAGTAAATGAGATGTGTTTTAAGAAAATCGCAAAAAAGTGAAAAATTGCACGAATAAACTAAAATACTTTCGGTAGACAGTTTTTGATGAAAATATTTGTACCGGGTCCCCTTCTGGTATCTCACTTAAGTTTCAACTTCGTATTCCGTAAGTTTTAGTTTAAGTTTCGTACGATATTCCGTTCTTTATTTACTTTGTTTACACATACACAGCAATCATTAGAGGTTTTACTAAGTAATAATGAGGAGTGAGGTGGTTTAGTCTTGCCTTCCTCACTGAGTTAAAAGAGTATGCTTATCAGCATGCCAGGCCCTCCGAAAAGCACCCGCCTTTCCACCCTGCAAATGACACCTTCACTTCATTCACCACAGGGTCTGGCTGTATAGTGAAATTCATTACTTTCAGTGGAGATAACTCTGACTAGTGTCTTTCACACCTCTACTTCTCCTGTTCTTAAATAGTTCAATCATATAATTGGCTGACTATGTGATAAGAAACAGAACTATTTTTTGTAGTCCTGGAACCAACAGATCGAGTGCAATTAATTTAACACTCCACCTGCCCGTTATGGACATACCCCCGAGGGTCTGGAAATTTTAACACGGACGTTAAAACCAGCGTTAAGGTACCAAAACCCACAATAGTTGCTAATGACCTAGCTGTGGATACGAATTTAAATAAACTAAAAAAAACTATTTTGATATTTTTAGTGTTAGAACGATTTCTTTTTTCATGAACACAATAAAAATTAATCTTTAACAAGAATTTTTATTTTTCTGTAACGTTGAAATTTTGGTCGGCAATGGCACGCTTATGCCTGCACGTTTTTGAAATAAGGGCTGTCACGTTTTGTACACCCTTATTCAAATTAAATGGCACTTTAAATTAAACTTTTAAATATTGTTTCGGCATTGAAAGGGTTAAATAAATTAGCTGTTAGTTATTCGTTCCCATTACGCTATTTTGCTAGCTGACAGTCAACCAGCAGCTAGTAAACTATTCGTCGTAGGAATTGGCCATAGGCCTAACTAAATGACAAAAGATAAACTTTTTGTCATTGATACTAAGATTGCCCATAACAGACAGGTAGAGTGTCAAATTATTTACACTCAATCTGTTCGTTGCAGGGCTAAAATAAATAGTTCTGTTACTTGTCACATGGTCAGCCAATTAAATGACTGAATCATTTAAGAACAGAAGAGGTAGAGGTGTAAAAGACACTAATCAGAGTTATCTCCTCTGAAAGTAATGAATTTCATTATACAGCCAGACCCTGTGGTGAATGAAGTGAAGGTGTCATTTACGGAGTGGAGGGTATATGCTTTTCAGAGGGCCCGGCATGCTGATAAGCGTACTTTTCCACTCAGTGAGGAAGGCAATGGTAAACCACCTCACTCCTCGTTTTACTTAGTAAAACCTCTACAGGTTCAAACCAGCCTTTTGGCTGATGACCTAAACAACAACAAACTAAGAATTTGATACTATCAATATTATTTTCGTTAAATTCTTGATAAATGTAGCAGCAATCGCTTTAATTATTTGTAATTCCATTTACAAGAAGAAATTTTGAAAACGGATATGATATTACACAGATTTTTTTCTTGGGTTTATTAAGACAATTGTTAAAAGGCTATCCATTTCAATTAAGTTCTAATCTTGAAATTTACATAATTAGCATACGTAATAAGGAAATACTAGTAATTTTACTCATCAAATTTGATTAATAGGCGACATTTTAAGAAGGATTGTACTATTGATATTATTTTATTAGTCATAATTTCATGATCGGTTATCATCGGGTAATTCCGAACATTTCCGAACACATCCTTTTACGGTAGTCAATGATTTCTTTTACCATAACAAAACAACTTCTTGTTTAGTTTAGTTTAGTTTCTTACTTCGCGTCGTTCGGTAATGTTTCGAGACAACCAGTTTGTATTATTCAGAATTATTGTTATGCATTGTTATCGCTTTACTTGATATTGTGATTTAATTTCTTTAAGTTTTAAGTAATATTAAAACCGGTTGCAATTATACAATTTTTTACAGTTTATTATTTATTCTATGATTTATCAAGTTTTATAATTTTTCAAAAAAAAAATTCAGGTAAATTTAAAAATTATTTATTTTTTATTTAAAAATAAGGGTCTTATATGTTAGATGTCCCGCATTCTTTTATACTGAACACTTTTTGCCATTTATTTCTAAAATTCCTACTGAGTAGAAAATAATTAAATAAATTAGTAAAAGATAACTCCAGTAGTGACATTTAAAAATATAAGTTAATAAAACAATCAGAAAATTTTTAAATGTTAAATTTTAATATTGTCAAATTTGGAAGTATGATAATACAGACTTTAAATCTAAATTTTTTATTTTGTGCTTAGTTTTACTGTATGAATACCACTAGATTATTATATTTTAAATTAACTATTGAAATTTTAGAAGAATCTTACTAATTTTTGTAAAGTTTGTGTATTTTTCATGGGCCCTAAATTTTAAGAGTGTTTTATATATTTAATTACTTACAGTTACTTTATTATGCATTTTTAAAGCGATAATATAAGTGAAGCAAAATATCTTTCACAAAATTTATTAGTCCACAAGAACAAAATTTGCAGTTTTTGTAGGCGAGCTAACAGATTCTAACAGCCAATTCTAGTTTCATTTGATTGCCTAATGAAGTAATAAACTAAAAGCGTTCAATTTAGTAAATCCGACTAAAACATTAATAATTTTACAAATTTTATGTAATAATTATCAGTTAACATTGTAAATTATTTATTATTTTTATATATATAGGCTAATTACAAAATTTTATCAAAGTGTGGCTACTTTATAATAATAGAAATAAATGTACGATTTAGTCAAAAATATTCTAAAATTAGGTTCTAGATTTTACTAGAAAAATCACATGGTAACTTACGCGTCCCTTACGTTAACAGAATATGGTATCTTAGGTTCAGTCTTTAAAATCATAATTTAGCTGGTGTCCACTGTTGAGTGGGTGATCTCCTCTGCTTAAAAGCTCATTTTATCTCATTTTATAATCAACTCATTCACTCGTTGTTTTTATGTACAGTTTTGAATTTTCCTGATAAAGTCAAAAATCATTGTTGTTTAGGTCATCAGACGAAAAGCTGGTTTGAACCTGTAGAGGTTTTACTAAGTAAAACGAAGAGTGAGGTGGTTTACCATTGCCTTCCTCACTGAATAGAAAAGTATGCTTATCAGCATGCCGGGCCCTCTGAAAAGCACAATTTTCCACTCTACAAATGACACCTTCACTTCATTCACCACAGGGTCTACCTGTGTAATGAAATCCATTACTTTCAGAGGAGATAACTCTGATTAGTGTCTTTTACACCTCTACAACTTCTGTTCTTAAATGATTCAGTCATTTAATTGGCTGACCATGTGATAAGAAACAGAACTATTTATTTTAGCCCAGCAATGAACAGATTGAGAGTAAATAATTTGACTCTCCACCTGTCTGTTATGGGCAGGCAAAAATCATAATAATCCCTAAAAACCCAACGAAACACTAAAATACGTACACTAACTTAAATATTTCTAAATCGTCTTTGTTAAATCCATAACTTGACACTGTTTAGGTTATTATTCATTAATAAACACAATTTATTTATAGCTAATATTACTATATTAACATTTAATTTTTTAACGAACTTTTTTTTTTGGGTAACGTCCGACTGTTCTGTAATTACTGCTAATGCAGACGGTGAAGGATGAAATGATTTTTGTAACGTATGAAAATATGCCGTGCCTGAATGGGATTCGAACCCAAGACCGCATGATGAGAGGCGAGCACGTTTTTGACGAACTTGTATTATATTAACTTCCCTTTACAAAAATAATATATATTTTGTAAAATATCTTTAAATCGTATTAAAAATTATAAAAATTCAAATAAAAGTAACATTTATTAATGTGTGATGTATTATTATCTCTAACGTCATAATTTTTGGATTCTATGAACCATGAACTAAATGTTATCGGTATTTTTGAACGATATGTTTTATTAAACATTCATTTCATTTAAATAAATACTACAGAAGGTTACCGACATCCATGTAATAAGTGTGAAGTTTATTTGTGTTTTTTTCCATGTTTGTTACCCAGTTTATGTTTTCGTTTTCTTAAATATGTTTCTGATTCTATGGAATTTATTAAGTATGTAAAATTTATTAAGTTATATAATATTTAAAATTAATTTATTAATATTCTAACTTATTTTTTACTTTCTCTTGCCTATATGAATGTATTGGAAAGTATTATTGGAAAGAATGTAGGAAAGAATTGTTTTCTAAATCGAGTTTTCACCGGATCTACACGTTTTCAGACCCCCTGAACCCAAAAAACATGTTGTTAGCGATTGGTCTGCGTGTGTGTGTGTGTGTGTGTGTGTGTGTGTACAAAATATCTCAAAAACGGAACATATTACGAACTTGAAACTGTAAACTTAAGTTACATATCACTACCGAATCCGACACGAACATTTTCATCAAAATCGGTCAACCGGAAGTAGTAGTTTATTCGTGTAATTTTTCACTTTCTTGCGATTTTCTCAAAAACTGGTCCTACGATTTGTTTTAAAATCGCCTCATTTACTTAATTTTTTATGCACTACAAGATAGGGTAGGCGCCATGTTTGCTGAAATTCTTGGTGAGGCTGTTTTCACGTATTAAGATTATTGCTTTAATATGCATTTTAGCGCAAATATTTAGCGTATATAATAAAAGTTGTAAAGAATTTAAAATCCTACAACCTTTTTTCAAACATTTCTTTGTATAACGCTTAGTTTAGCGGTTATTTTCGGTTTTTTCTCACGAAAACGTGTAAAAAATCGATTTTGTTAAGATTTCGGCCTTAGTAGCTATGCATTTTACGACAAAAGTTTATGTATCAAATTTATAGGAAATTAAAAGATCTACAACTTTTATTTAGAGTATTTTTCTCTACAGAGCCTAGTTTAGTGTGAAGGAGTGATTTTCCGTATTTTTGAGCAAAACTGAGGTTAATTTTCATTTTGCGTCTTTCACTCATGAATAAAATTAGGTTATGTTTTTTTGAGATTAGTTTTGTGTTTATATCTAATGTTTTATTACTAATGTTAGGTTATATTAGTCATTATTTGCATTGGCAAGAGAAAGTTGTGTGAGTTTCACAACAGATTTTTACCTACTAGGTGCAAGTGGTTAAAATGTAAACCATTCAGCTAATGAGTAATGACTGTGTCAAATTTAAGCTCTCTAGGTGATCGGAAAGAGTATTTAATAATAATAATAATAATAATGTGTGCCGATTGGGTCAGTGAATTAAGTGGCTTCTGTATTTAAATAATGTGTGTTACCATGATGTGTTACCGTGATGGTGTGTGGTGTGTTAAACGATTGTAATATATTCTTTTCCTGTTGTTGATTTAAATGATTATACGAAGTTACTAATAATCAGCTTGAAATTTAAAATTAAAGATGTACAGTATTTATAATTTAGTAACACACTTTCTTATCTGTTAACAATAATCTTAGTACAAAAGAAATTGCTAAATAACATGTCAATTGAAAATCAATAAAGTTTTTCCTTGAAATAAAGAAATAAAAACATTAAACAAAACAACAAAAACTGCAGTATTTTATTAGTGTTTATTTTACTTTATTTTGTTTTGTTAAGTTTTCTCTAGAAGGTGTTTGTTTTATTATCTGTTCGTTTAATTAGTTTGCGTTAAATTATACACCATTTAAAAATAGCATTTTGTATATTTTATGACTGGATATCAGTAGATTATCGAATTTAATTTTTTTTATGACCAATGTAATGTAAATTTTGAATGAAAAATTATTAAAATACATTCATTTTGTTAGTTTTAAAACGGGAAATCTTGAATTTATTTTATTTTTTTATTATAACAAAAAATATCAAAGATTCTATTACAGTTTACATTATCAACGTTTTCAAGATTGACATTGTTTCTTTAGAAATCTATCGGCTAATATAAAATAATAAATTCTACATTACTAATATATTTTCTGTTGAATTATAAACGTCATATATTTTACAATAGGTTTAAATTCTTTTTAAGTAATTGTTGTTTTTTTATAATGGAATAGTTTCAATGCCGTAAGTAATCGCATTATAAAATTTTAGTTGTGTACTTATTGAAAAAAGAAATAATCTATTTTATTAAAATTCAAACGAATTCTTTTTAAATTCGTTCCATTTAAATAAATACCCTACATTTGGAATCAGATTTATTTTTTTATGTTATTTTACTTTTATAGTTTAACTTGCAATTAATTGTGTTGTTTAGGTCATCAGCCGAAAGGCTGGTTTGAACCATTAGAGGTTTTACTAATTAAAAACGAGGAGTGAGGTGGTTTACTATTGCCTTCCTCACTGAGTTGAAAGAGTATGCTTATCAGAATGCCAGGCCCTCCGAAAAACATCCACTTTCCACCCTGCAAATGACACCTTCGCGTCATTTATCACAGGGTCTGGCTGTATACTGATGAAATTCCTTACTCTCAGAGGTTCTACTCTGACTAGTGTCTTTTACACCTCAACCTCTTCTGTTCTTAAATAGTTCAGCCATGTAATTGGCTGACTATGTGATAAGAAACAGAACTATTTTTTCAAGCCCTGGAACTACCAGATCGAGTGCAAATAATTTAACACTCCACCTGCCTGTTATAGGAAAAGACGTTATTTATGCATGATAGGTGGACACGTTTTGGTACCGTTAGATGAATGTAACCCGTTTTGATTTGTTTGGGGTCGCCTTAATTCTCTAAAGAGTAGGTTAAGCGTGATTAGCAAAATATATTTTTGCGCCAACCTGGATGTTTCATCTGCGGTCTTTTTTTTGTAATCTAGTTTATGTACGTTGCAATTTGTTTAGTTCAGAACAATAAGCAACCCCAATGACCCAATGAGACGAGGATGATGTGTATGACGTGTAAAAAATAAGGCGTAGTCTTGTACAGACTCAGGTCGACCATTCCTGAGAGAGTATGGTTCATTGAACCCCAACCATCAAAGTACACCGGTAACCACTGTCTAGTATTCAAATCCGTATAAAAGTAACTACCTTTACTAGGATTTGAACCAGGAACCTTCGTCTCCGAAAATCAGCTGTTAAACAGCTGATTTTGGCGACGACTTTACCTCTAGACCAACCCGGTGGGTGCGGTCTTTTTAATTACGATAATTAACGTGTCGTCACCAAATATCGTGTGACATATAGGTATATCAAGAAGATCTTATTTTTTAAATATATTTCAGTAAGAAAAATATGTTTCTTATAATATTCACCGTGTACTGAATTGTAACAGTAAATCTACAATTTTCAATTAAAATTTATTTAAAAAAAAGAAGACAAACATTATTATCTTTAGGGTAGGGCCTATTATTTTCTAATTTAAAATCAATTTTTCTAGGGAATTTAATTTATAATTTTAATAATTTTTACAAAATGCGTAAGTGTTGAAGAGTATTCGTATTTACTACATAAACTTTGAAATAAAAAATTTATCTTAGCAGCTACATCTCATTTCTTTATTATTTTTTAAATATTTTAATCAATAAATTATTGTTAAATATTTTGTACTTTGCTCTTTATACAATAGGTCATGATTTTTATAATATATTATATTTTGTTTTAGATTTATATCTTTATGAATTCAAAGTTCATTTTTTAAATAATCCTTTTTTATTTATATTTTTGTCTCATAAATATTGATATATAATTAATAATTCAACAATATAAGTTATTATATATTTTTTTAAATTATTTTCCGGATTTTCCGATTAAATAATACGTAATATTATTTTAATAAATTTAAATAAGAAAACAATAAAACTATAATATAAAGATATATGTTATTTTATGTCACGTATTTAAAACTTTTATTTTTTTAATTACCACTATTACAATCTATACGGATTTATGCATATAAGCAATGTTTAAAGAATTTCCACTCACGATTTTATTGGAATAAAATAATGTAGTAAGTTTTTTATTAAATTTAATTAAAAAAGTATGTTAAGAAATACTAATTAAATTGTCTACAATGAAGAAATAGAATTAAAATAGCAGGTGAAAAAATATTTAGCATTGAATGTTTGGTAAAATAGTTTTATTTTATGTATAATTTTATCTTTATACTGTGATGTCAATTATCTTTTCAAGTAGATAAAATACCTTTTAATAGATCGTTCGAACTGCAACGCAGTAAACTGCGTTGCAGTTCGCAATAATTATTATAATTATTAAATTGTTAACAAAAGTAAATATCCATTATTTATTTAACAAAAGGATTATGTTTTGTTTCTTCTTTTTTTGTCGATTGTTTAAAAATAACTAAAAGCTAAAATAAGTTAAATAAATTATGTTATAGGTACCGGATTATTTTGAGATCTGATTATTTATAAATAATAAAATTACCTTTTTAATTTATTACAAATAATTATTTACAAATTAAAATTACTTACAGTAATACAGTGTTACATCGACTATAAAATTTCAATAAGTAACTACTTAACCTAACTACGGAATAAAATTAACGGATATGGTCTATATACTATGGAGATATTTAGAATCAAATAAATAATTTTCTTACTTAGAAATCAATAAGCATTGTACATTAATTTCCGTCACAAGGAAACTAGTACTTTAATATGTGACTCACAAACCGGTTTTAATAATTTCACTTTACTCTATTTAGATCAAAACTGATTCGCTAAGAAAACGATGGTCGCATTTATAAGAATCACTATAAAACTTTCGCGAAGGTAAAAGAACACAAAGAATATTCCAAATAAATAAACACACAATGGAATAATAGAACTTTCTACCCTATACCAGAAAAATAACAAGTAAAAGTAAACTAAACGGTAGTCTGAAAACCAATAAATCACGCTGTCAATATCTAGAAGGCCAATCACACACAAAGGCCGGCCCGTTGGCGTAGTGGTTAGCGCAACTGGCTTCTACGCTGAGGTCCTGGGTTCGATTCCCGGTCAGGTCTGGTATTTTTTCATTACCCATTTTCATTATCTTCATTATCCACCGTCTGCATTAGCAGAAATCGCAAAACAGTCAGACGTAAAACAAAAAAAAAAAAACAAAAAACACAAATCCGTCTACCATTGTTCAGTCGATGTATGTCACAAAATATTCATGTCAGAAATAAATAAATAGTTTATTTACATTCTAACATAACCAAAATGGTTATAAGAATTAAATATTCTTACTTACATACAATATTTAAAAATTGATATTAAAAGCAATTCAAAATGATTAGGGTATATAATGTAGTTATTTTTATCGTGCATTATATATTTAGATTTTAGCCGCAAAGATTCATGAAGTACTAAATAATGACATTATCTACGTCAGATCTTTTATAAGCTGTACGTCATTTGAATACAGCAGGGCCTACATGTTATTATATTACTATTTAAGTAGTTTTTCAGAAAAATAACGCTATTAAAAATTGTTATAACAAACAATCACGACAGATAGTTGAGGTTAATTTTCTTTATATTTTGGTAAGGTGAAGAAACTAAATATTGACAAAAATATCATAGTAATACAGCATCTTTTAAAATTTCTTCAAAACTATCGGAACGATTAGAGAAAACTTTAAAACCTTTATAAGGTCGTTTCATAACGAGCAGGTAGAGTGTTAAATTAATTGCTCTCGATCTGCTGGTTCCAGGGCTACAAAAAATAGTTATGTTTCTTATCACATGGTCAGCCAAATATATGACTGAATTATTTAAAAACAGAAGAGGTAGAGGTGTGAAAGACACTAATCAGAGTTATCTTCCTCTGAAAGTAATGAATTTCACTCTACACCCAGACCCTGTGGTGAATGAAGTGAAGGTGTCATTTGCAGAGTGGAAAGTATATGCTTTTCAGAGTGCCTGGAATGCTAATAAGTATACTTTTCCACTCAGTGAAGAAGGTAATTATTAACCATCTCACTCCTTGTTTTACCTAGTAAAGCCTCTAAAGGTTCAAACCAGCCCTTCGGCTGCTGACCTGAACAACAACAAGGTCAATTGTTGTAATAAATTTCGCCGTCTTATTTTTTTATTTTTTACTTTATTTTGTTAATTTACAATTTACTGTTAATAAATACTGTTAATACTGTAAATACTGTTAATACTGTAAATACTGTTAATACTGTTAATAAATGCCCAAAACGGGCAGGTGGAGTGTTATTTTAATTGCACTCTATCTGTTTGGTCCAGGGCTAAAAAAAAATAGTTCTGTTTCTTATCACATAGTCAGCCACTTATATGACTGGACTATTTAAGAACAAAAGAGGTAGAGGTGTAAAAGACACTAGTCAGAGTTATCTCCTCTAAGAGTAATGAATTTCACTATGCAGCCAGACCTGTGGTGAATGAAGTGAAGGTGTCATTTGCAGGGTGGAAAGTGAGTGCTTTTCGGAGGGCCTGCCATGCTGATAAGCATACTCTTTCAACTCAGTGAGGAAGGCAATGGTAAACCACCTTACTCCTCTACTTTACTTAGTAAAATCTTTAGAGGTTCAAACCAGCCTTTCGGCTGTTGACCTAAACAACATGTACCAATTCTTGTGTACTAGTAGTTAGTAGTAGTACGTAATGAAATGTTATTGAGAAGGCTAGTAGCGGGCCGATTCTGCTCCTCTCTGCGGGAGGCCATCAAGTTATAGACAGACAGTATTTTTTGCAGCCACTTAACCATTGTGTAAGGCGGGAGTCAAGGAGCTTCAGCTCCCGCCGAACAGAAATTTAAATTACATGCCAGACTAATATGTCGTGAATCTATTTCGATTTTACGCGTCTCGCGGTTTCGATTCTCCAGGCTCAGTCCCCCCGAAAAAAATCTCCAGCTCAGCCCTCTCCGAACCATAGTATACGTGCCTGATTGTTTGAATGGGGTTTTGTGCGTTTGAAACTTATTGTGTTAAACTTTATAAAGGTATTTTGCTATACCTGTGGTACTTCATAACAGGCGTCATTGTTTAGTGTCCTGATGGGGATGTTGTACGAAATATTTTGTTCTATCTTGTCTGAATACGTTTTGTATGTGAGGGTTTAACAGAACTCCACCATATTGTTACTCCGTAACACTAAACTTGTATTATAGGCTGTTCTGTACTTTCGTATGAATTATTTTCTAGAAATCGTTTTCAGCGTAACATAATCTTCATCTCATAAGATCGTTGAATTGTTAATTGTTATTAAATTAAACAGATTGAAACGTACACATTAAAAATAAAAAAAATGTTATTCAGAACCCATCCGGATATCAAAACCAGAACCTTTCACTTTACAATATGGTACGCCAACTACTATGTCACGTAGTCTAAACGAATTTTATTTGTTATTTATCCTTCTTGTGATTGTACAAATTTACTAAAAGACACTTATCTCAAATTAAACTAAAATAAAGATAGAGAAAATCACAAGTTTCCATTAGTTTAATGAAAATAATCTAACATGACAAAATTTGGAGTCTTCTTCTGAAAACTACATTTTAATTTATAAAAAATAAGAACATTTTTATATCAATATAACTAAAATGATTATTGAACCAATAAAATATTTTAAAGTTATACCAACAAAAATGAAGGTTTGTTCTTTATTATTGTAATCTGTATATAAAGGTATCTCCTTTATACGCAATAATGTAAAACTAATTTGTTAGTTGACTAATAAGCCTACATACTTGTGGGCGTCTTTTATATTATTGCCCTTGAAGAATTGAGTTATGTCATCATAATTTTAATCATACTCTATTCAATTTATTACACGATTTAAAAAACAAATCAATTAATTTTTTATTATAATTATAATATTTAGGGATTTATTGGAACTTATTATTAAATACAGATTTAAATTTAAATAAGTTTTAATGGTCACTTATTAAATTTTTTGCCCATAGCAGGCAGGTGGAGTGTTAAATTATTTGCACTTGATCTGCTAGTTCCAAGGCTTCAAAAAATAGTTCTGTTTCTTATCATTTTGTCAGATAATTATGTAAGTGAAGTATTTGAGAACAGATGAGGTAGAGGTGTGAAAGACACTAATCAGAGTTATCTTCCACTGAAGGTAATGAATTTCATTATATAGCCAGACACTGTGGTGAATGAAGTGAAGGTGTCATTTACAGGGTGGAAAGTATATGCTTTTCAGAGTGCCTGGAATGCTAATAAGTATACTTTTCCACTCAGTGAGGAAGGCTATGATAAACCACCTCACTCCTCGTTTTACTTAGTAAAACCTCTAGAGGTTCAAACCAGTCTTTCGTCTCATGACATAAGCAGTAACAATTTCATTCTTACCAAGAATTTCAGCAGACATAACCCCTACCCTATTTTGTGGAGCATAAAAATTTAGTAAACCAGGTGATTTTTAAAAAAATCGTAGGACCAGTTTTTGAGAAAATCGCAAAAAAGTGAAAAATTACATGAATAAACTACTACTTCCGGTTGACCGATTTTGATAAAAAAATGTCCGTGTCGGGTCCGGTAGTGGTATCTAACTTAAGTTTCAAGTTCGTACGATGTTCCGTTCTTCAGATATTCTGTTCACACACACACAGACCAATCGCTAAAAACATAGTTTTTGGGTTCAGGGGTCTGAAAACGTGTAGATCCGGTGAAAACTCGATTTCGAAAAATCGACATGAAAATAATGCTTTCCTTCCTATATATTCATATAGGCAAGAGAAAGTAAAACGCACTCTCTTAAGATTGTCTTGGCCGCTTCTCGGCTTAAACGATTTTCCGCCTAAGACGCTAATTTATGTCGGACCCATGAAAATCGTATTAAGCGGATTATATTGCATTAGAATAAGACTTAATTAATTATTGTTTTATATTTTACGGAAACAAACAGAAGTATAATTTACAGCACTACTAATCTGCTATTTACCTTCATGTATTATTCAATTTATTTATCGTTTAGTTCCGTAAGGTCATTACTATTTAATTTGTAATGCACTGTGTTTATTCGCTAATAAACAACTATAGTATTAATATGACTTTTAGATTTTTTCCTTGTTTCTTTCACCATTTTTATTTAGTTTAATACTTTTACTATTAAAAAATGAAGAATGATTGTAAAAAATAGAAACAACATAAAAATATTTATTATTATTTCCTTTCCTGTTTTTCACGGCTAACGCGTTTAATAACTGTCAAAAATATTTCTAAATTATTATTTTTAATCATGAACATTTTTATTATATTAGAAAACATTTTGTTAAATTATTTTTTATCTTTCCTATTTGTGTAAAATAATTAAAACATCAAATTAAATATTTTTAAAATAAAATTATTGTAGAGAACATTTTTATGTATATTTTTTTAAATTTTATGAAAATTTAAGGTGACGAGTGTGAGTTTTGGAAACATAATTTCTCATGCGTGTGTATCACTAGATTTTGGTAATATCTTGCTGTAATTTTGATGTCAGTAACAACACGAATTTATGTTGAGCTATTCAATTAAATTCATAGGTCTAAAATATATTACGACTAATTCCGCTTCGTTTTCTTCTTCCCAGCAACTCCGGCCAATCGCATTTGTGAAGAGTTCCGCAGATTTTTTAACTATTTGCCTCTATCTCTCTCTCCTTCAAGTATTAGATTCATAAGGTTGTTCTGATTTAATATGGGTCAGCCCATCCCTTTCATTGTTGTCCTACAGCTCAGGACCCACCAGATGTGCAATGTAACCAATAAGTTGTTTAATTATGTACACTCGATCTTCTAGTTCCAGCGCTACAAAAAATATGTTTCTTATCACATTGTCAGTCAACTATATAACTGAAGCTTATAAGAATAGAAGGGGTAGATGTGTAAAATACACTAGTCAGCGTTATCTCCTCTGAAAGTAATGAATTTCAATATACGGCTGAACCCTGTAGTGAATGAAGTGATGGTGTCATTTGCAGGGTGGAAAATGGATGCTTTTCGAAAGGCCTGGCATGCTGATAGAATACTTTTCCACTTAGTGAAGAAGCCAATAGTAAACCACCTCACTCCTCGTTTTTATAGTAAAGTCTCTAAAGGTTCCAAGCATTTTGTAATCATGAGTGTCAAGATCCATGATTCAGGAATGTAACAGTATGTGAAAAGTTAAGAAAATTTACTAGAAATCAAATATGTTATTTTATTACTATTGTGTGTTGTTTAGGTCAACAGCCGAAAGGCTGGTTTGAACCTGTAGAGGTTTTACTAAGTAAAACGAGGAGTGAGGTGGTTTACCATTGCCTTCCTCACTGAGTGGAAAAGTACGCTTAACAGCATGCCGGGCCCTCTGAAAAGCACATATTTTCCACTCTGCAAATGACACCTTCACTTCATTCACCACAGGGTCTGGCTGTATAGTGAAATTTATTACTTTCAGAGAAGATAACTCTGACTAGTGTCTTTTACACCTCTACCTCTTCTGTTCTTAAATGATTCAGTCATTTAATTGGCTGACCATGTGATAAGAAACAGAACTATTTATTTTAGCCCTGCAACAAACAGATTGAGTGTAAATAATTTGACACTCCACCTGTCTGTTATGGGCAGAATATACATATTACTATATTCATACTTTATTTTAAGACGGATTAACAGTTCTGTCGTGATTGAATACCGTAGATTATGGAAAGGTGGGTTGTAATATGTTTAAATTTCCAGACTCTTTTTGATAATAAAATCTGGTAGCTGCTTTCTAGTACAACTTCTGCGCTAAGTAGACAGCCAGCAAAAATATTATGTAATTTTTTCTATTTCTGTTTACATCATAAATTTCAATTCTTGTATGCAACTTAAAAAAATAACAGCATGATAAACAAATGCATTATTCTTTTAACAATAGTAATTTATGTTAAAATCTACAGTTTCCTTGTACGGTAATTCAATTACAAATCTAGTAAAAACATTTTTATTAAAGTATTATTATACATTTTACTTTAATAGTCCAGAATTTACAAGTTACAACGTGTAAAATGGCAGTAACTTTTATCTAGTTTATGAGACGTAACAAAATATATTTATATTTTTTCTTTTTTTTTAATAACAAAATATATTAATGTTTTTATTTTTACTTTTACGAGTAGATTTCTCATTGAAGTAAGTAGAACTTCCAAGAAAATACATTTAAGAGTATTGAAGTTTTACTTAGGATTAATTCAATTTCCAAATAAAGTTTAAATATTGTCTTTTACAAAAATAAAAATGCATCGATTTTTTTTCGGAAAAATTTTCGTAAAAATTGATAAATACAGTTTTTAAATACGATTGAATTTTAACTAATAATTCAGTTTTTATTTTTATTTTGGCTTGGTTTAAAATTTATAATACATACATATTGTAACATCTAAGAATAATATATTATAAACAGACTTCCTTAAACTTAAACTAACAATTATTATTTATTTACACAATTAGGCCTAACTTAGAATTCTAAAAAATGAAAATCTAATCACTTAAATTAAATTAATTACGAGAACGTAAAGCTCAAAATAACTTCACTAACATAAGCAATAATTTTTTAAGTTAACAATTGCCTCTTACCTACAACCAAATTTAATGTGTACATCACGCAGATCTTTTCTTAACGTACAATGTATTCACTCTAATAGCACTCCGTATGATATTTACCTAAACTTCAATAATAATTTCCTGGAAAAACAAGAAAACTGGAGAACACTCCTTTTTAATCGTTCAAAATAATGAATTGGTGCCATTTTAATGGTAAAATAAAAAATAAAGAGATAAGTATTAAATATGAAAAAGAAAAGAAACTGAAAAAAAACTGTAAAATCATTTATTTTTTATTTCCCTAATATTTTGACAACCCGTAATATAAATTCTAAAAGTGATTTCATGGTCGATCTTCATAGTAATCACCTTTAAATTTTTCGCCCTAAAATATTTTCGTATAAATTTTCCGCATGAAATTTTTTCGAAACGATTTGATTGTTCGTTTTCCGGAAAACCTATTAAGAACAAATTTTTTCGATAGAAATTTTCAAACAACATTTTTTCGTACGAAAATTTTTCGAAAATTTAAACTACTAATAACGGGAAAACTAAACAGGGGCATTCAGCCCTACGAAGTTATCTCGTACCACCTTACTCGCACTACGATATTTTTATCCACCTAACCCCACTGATGCGATACACAGAAGCAGCGCGAAACGCCGCTGGGGTGGCGAGTTGCCCCCTCCCGCCACATGTCAACAGATGTCCCACATTAAGATAAAAAAGGCCACTGAAAGAAATAAAAAGCAAAAGAGCCGCTTCTCTAATTTCACTTGTCCCTTATTATAAATTATTGCCACACACTGATACATTTTTAAATTGCCTCCACTAAAGTCCCACTCCACATCCCCCAAGAAACAGAATCCAATTTCCTAATTTAAATCTATAAAGACCCACCGGGTTGGTCTAGAGGTAAAGTCGTCGCCAAAATCAGCTGTTTTTCGGAGACGAAGGTTCCTGGTTCAAATCCTACTAAAGGTAGTTACTTTTATACGGATTTGAATACTAGACAGTGGTTACCGGTGTACTTTGATGGTTGGGGTTTAATTAACCATACTCTCCCCGGAATGGTCGGCCTGGGTCTGTACAAGACTACACCTCATTTACACGTCATACACATCATCCTCATCTCATTGGGTCATGGGGTTGCTTATTGTTCTGAATTGAACAGATTGCAACGTACACAAATTAGAAATAAAATAAAATCTATAAAATTCCCCCTGATTCCCCGAGGTTGAAATTACTCTGTAAAATTGTTCGCCGAGCGACCACCAGGTGTTTCTTGACACGATGTCGCCATCATAGGGCTTCTTAGCCCTCTCGACCTAGGTTCTGGATTCTGGGTGGCGAGTATTTTGTTTACAACGGGATTTTCATCAAAGAAAATTTTTTTTTATATATATTTATTTAACGTCGCGTCAACTGCAAGTTCATTAGCGACGACGTTGGGGTGTAATTGTGCGTAATGAGGATGAAATGATTTTTTTTTGTAACGTATGAAAATATGCCGTGCCTGAGTGGGATTCGAACCCAGGACCGCATGATGGGAGGCGAGCACGTTACCAACTACGCCAATGTGGCCGGCTAGAAAATTATTTTCTATAAAAAGTTAGCTTTTCCTTCAAAATATTTTGTAGAATTTAGTATGATATAAAAGTAGTTAAAATAAAAAAATACAAATTATTAACTCTTTTTTTATAAAAACAAAGAAACGCATAAATACAATCTCGGATTCTAAAAATAAAATAGAAACGGTTGGTGGATAATGTGTTGTTTACAATTCAGTTACCTGAGTTATTCAGTCAGTAGGCTTTATGTTAAAAATGTGAATGTTGTTTACAACCAGTAAAACTTGCCTAATAACCAAGATTATAATCCTAACCACTTATGTATTCATCTTTACTGTAATTATTACCAAGAAGGAATGATAAACATGAAAATGGCAGACTGGGTCTTTAGACGTCCTCGACAGTGAATTAAAAGTCATTGAACTTTTAAGCGAATGGTTTTTTTTTAAATTAAAAACTAATAAAAATTCTTTAGCATTAAAATTAAAATATATATATATAATAATATAAATTATTTTATTAAACATCCTATGTAGGATTTTTAAACAGCCGTATTATTTAAAATTGAAATATATATTTTCTAACCACCAGAATACGGTAACATAAAACACTTACCAATGTTTATAGCGCTTTCGTGTATCTTGTACACATCTTCAGTAAATTAACATTTATTACAAGTCAAAATTTAAAACTTCCTGCTCCTACCATGGTAGATAAGGAATTGTCGATTCTTATATTTAACCTTATCTACCATGGTAGGAGCAGGAAGTTTTAAATTTTGACTTGTAATAAATATTAATTTACTGAAGATGTGTACAAGATACACGAAAGCGCTATAAACATTGGTAAGTGTTTTATGTTACCGTATTCTGGTGGTTAGAAAATATATATTTCAATAATATAAATATATATATTAATAATATATTGCTTTTATTTTACTTAGTAAAAAAATATATTATTCTCTTATTATATTACGGAAAGATTTTATGCTGACGTATCTATAATCACGTATCTTCTTGAACTAACATGCCAAGTGCATTTTATTTAACTGAAAAAATACATTTATTTGCATTTTGATGAAAATATTTTCCTGATTGAATGTGATAAATTTTTAATTCTTTTTCTTTATCGGGAGTTGATGTAGGAAAGTCTAACTTGTAGTACATAACCTCCCAAACACTAGGAGTATAATGAAGTTAAACAGCTGACTCTGACTCGCGGTGATGACTTACCTCTAGACCAACCCAGTGGGTCAACATAGGAATTAAACTTTAAAAAAAATCTGGTGTGAAACACTCACACAACTTTCTCTTGCCAATGCAAATAATTAACAATAAACCTAACATTATTAATAAAATATTAGAAATAAACAAAAAACTAACCTCAAAAACATAACCTTATTTTAATCATGAGTGAATGATGCAAAATGAAAATCAACCTCAGTTTGGCTTAGAAATACGGAAAATCACTCTTTCTCTCTAAACTAGGCTCTGTAGAGAAAAATACTCTAAATAAAAGTTGTAGATCTTTTAATTTCCTATAAATTAAATTATATACTTTTCTGTCGTAAAATGCATACTAAGGCCGAAATCTTAAAAAAATCAATTTTTCACACATTTTCGTGAGAAAAAAAACAGAAAATCGGAAATTACCGCTAAACTAAGCGTTATACAAAAAAATTGTTTGAAATAAAAGTTGTAGAATTTTTAATTCTCTACAACTTTTATTATATAAGTTTTTGCGCTAAAATTTATATTAAAGCCGTAATCTTAAAAAAACAACGTTTTTACGTGAAAACAGCCTCACCGAGAATTTCAGCAAACATGGCGCCTACCCTATCTTGTAGAGAATAAAGAATTGAGTAAAATAGGCCATTTTAAAAAAAATCGTAGGACCAGTTTTTGAGAAAATCGCAAAAAACTGAAAAATTATACGAATAAACTACTACTTCCGGTTGACCGATTTTGATGAAAATGTTCGTGTCGCGTCCGGTAGTGGTATGTAACTTAAGTTTCAAGTTTCAAGTTTCAAGTTCGTACGATGTTCCGTTCTTGAGATATTCTGTTCACACACACACACACACACACACGCGCGCGCGCACTCATACGCGCACACGCACGCACGCACACGTACACACGCGTGCGCTCACACACGCACACACACACACGCGCTCTCACACACACACACACACACACACACACACACACACACACACACACACACACACGCACGCACACACACACACACACACACAGGCACACACACAGACCAATCGCAAAAAACATGTTTTTTGGGTTCAGGGGGTCTGAAAACGTATAGATCCGGTGAAAACTCGATTTCGAAAAATCGACATGAAAACAATACTTTCCTTCCTATATATTCATATAGGCAAGAGAAAGTAAAAAAACCGTGTCAAACTAACCATCAAAAAACAAATGACAGAAGAAACTAGGTTATCTTTGATGCACTAATAAAGACACATCTACTATTTACAATAGAATGAAAGTTATTGATTTGAAATATTATTGTAGATACCCATATCATATGACAATAACTGTCAATAATAAATGACAACAAAAAATGTACTATTGTTTAATTTGTATTATATATCAATCATAATATATTCAATTAAAATATTTTAGTTAAACTTTCACCAGTATTTTTATTTATATATCTATAGACTCATCTACAATAATATGATAATAAAAAACAATAATAATAATAAAAAAAAAAAAAAAAAAAAAAAAAAAATCTGTTGTCAAATGTTCACACGACTTTTTCTTGCCAATGCCATTAATGAAAGAAAAACTTATGTGTATCATTAATAGTATTGACAGCTGATTTTCAAAGACGAACGTTCCTGGTTCAAATTTTAGTAAAGGTAATTACTTTTATATGGATTTGAATACTAGACAGTGGTTACCAGTGTACTTTGATGATTGGGGTTAAATTAACAATACTCTCTCAGGAATGATCAGCCTGGGCCTGTACAAAAGTACACCTCATTTAAAGTCCAGCCTTTCTTAGTTTGCTCCTACTGTAAACAAATAATGACGTCACTGAGCATGCGCATTATATAAAAATGTGTACACGCTGATTAAAAAGTAACAACAAAATACTTTAAAAAGTATTTAAATACAAAATACTTTTAAAAGTATTTAAGTACAAAATACTTTTAAAAGTATTTTTATAAATTAAATTGTTAGACCTACATCATATCATGACTGATGTTTTAAGTACTTTAAGTACTACTTTATTTAAAACATAGTTAACTAAATAGGAATACGACATCTATAAAGTCGAGGACCCTAGCGTGCACCCTGTAGTAGCTGGCTTTGGTTTGTTGACAGTAGGAGCAAACTAAGGACGGCTGAACTGTACATGTCATACACATCGTTCTCATCTCATTGGGTCATGGTATTGCTTTTTGTTCTGAATTGAACAGAATGCAACGTACACATATTATACAATGTAAAATGAAATGTTACCTAATTTTAATCATGAGTGAATGACGCAAAATGAAAATCAATGTTTATTTGACTTAAAAATACAGAAAATCACTTATTGACACAAACTAGGCTCTAAAAAACAATGCTTGAAATAAAAGTTGCAGATTTTTTTATTGGTAACAATTTACAAAATTGTCATCTATCATTTTTTACTTTCTCTTGCCTATATGAATATATAGGAAGGAAAGTATTGTTTTCATGTCGATTTTTCGAAATCGAGTTTTCACCGGATCTATACGTTTTCAGACCCCCTGAACCCAAAAAACATGTTTTTAGCGATTGGTCTGTGTGTGTGTCTGTGTGTGTGTGTGTGTGTGTGCGTGTGTGTGTGTGTGTGTGTGTGTGTGTGTGTGTGTGTGTGTGTGTGTGTGTGTGTGTGTGTGTGTGTGAACAGAATATCTCAAGAACGGAACATCGTACGAACTTGAAACTTGAAACTTAAGTTACATACCACTACCGGACGCGACACGAACATTTTCATCAAAATCGGTCAACCGGAAGTAGTAGTTTATTCGTATAATTTTTCAGTTTTTTGCGATTTTCTCAAAAACTGGTCCTACGATTTTTTTTAAAATCGCCTATTTTACTCAATTTTTTATTCTCTACAAGATAGGGTAGGCGCCATGTTTGCTGAAATTCTCGGTGAGGCTGTTTTCACGTAAAAACGTTGTTTTTTTAAGATGACGGCTTTAATATAAATTTCAGCGCAAAAACTTATATAATAAAAGTTGTAGAGAATTTAAAGCCCTACAACTTTTATTTCAAACATTTTTTTGTATAACGCTTAGTTTAGCGGTAATTTGCGATTTTCTGTTTTTTTTCTCACGAAAACGTGAGAAAAATCGATTTTTTTAACATTTCGGTCTTAGTATGCATTTTACGACAAAAGTGTATATAATTAAATTTATAGAAAATTAAAAGATCTACAACTTTTGTTTAGAGCATTTTTCTCTACAGAGCCTAGTTTAGCGTGGAAGCGTGATTTTCCGTATTTTAAGCCAAACTGAGTTCGATTGTCATTTTGCGTCATTCACTCATGATTAAAATAAGGTTATGTTTTTGAGGTTAGTTTTTGTTCATTTCTAATGTTTTAATACTAATGTTAGGTTTATTGTTAATTATTTGCATTGGCAAGAGAAAGTTGTGTGAGTGTTTCACACCAGATTTTTTGTCTGTCCATCCATTACGCCCAGATGTCAGAAACTACAAGAGATAGCAACAAACGGTTGTCAGATTCATACTCTGCACAAAAATTTATTGAGCCTAAATTGGGTTTCAAGTTCCAGTTATGACAGGAAATGTTTATACCGTGTACCATTTTGGTACAATTTTTAAAGAACTTAAATCAAAATTTCAATGTGTTTCATGATTAGAACGTATCTATTTATTTCTACTTTTTAGGTCATAGTAACAAATTCTTAAAATATTCAGATTATAAAGATTTATTTTTAATAAAAAAAAACTTTGTTATGACCTTGTTATATTTTTATTAATATTATTTTAACCTAATTATGAATTTATTAATTATGATAATTACATTGAATTAATCTGATCTCATTAAAGTTGACAAAATGATTTACGCAGTGATATTTGTCGTAATTTTATACTATGATTAAACTAAATTGTAAAGCAGTGTTAAAAGAAATTATTACTTAAAACACATAATGAAGTAAATATTCATAACAACCTCAGTTATTTTAATTTATACAAATTTTTCTTATACTTGTTTTTATGACTGCATCTAGAAGACGCCAAAAGGTAGAATAGGACATGTTGAGTTAAACCTGATAAACTTAAATATTTAACTCTATATTAAATTCATTAATTACCAATATTCACTCATTAGTTCTACTTGCTTATTTCAATAAGCGTGTCATTCGATAACTTTTACTAAATAACAGACAACCTGCCTCAACGTTTACTTGGAAATTTATTTATTTTTCAAACAATAAACTATTTAGAAAATATTTCTTCTCTCTTCTTCTCACAATCAAGGATTACGTTACTGCCTATTCCGACTCACAACAGCGACAAAACTCTATTGAATTATTGCCATCTCTTGTGTGGTCTCCCAACATCTCTCCTTTCCTCCTACTTGTATTTCAAAACGTTAAGGGGGATCCTTTCCTCAGGTATTCTGTCTACATTCTCCCTCCAATGATTTTGATATTCTGCAATTTTCCTATTCAAGTAGTAAATATCCAAAACCATTCTTATATCCTTATTTCTCAGTTGGTCCCTACGATTGCAAACCATTCTTCTCTGCAGGAATCGCATCTCTGCGCCTGTACTCTACTCTCTTATGGTTTTGTACTAGCCCATGACTCACTTCCATAAATTAGGACTGGGGCAGCCATTGCCCTGTAAATTTTTATTTTGGTTTCTTTCCTCATTTTTCTATGTTGGGTTCTCCTAATAATTCCACACACCGCTTGTAATTTTTTAACTTTCTTTTCTACATTCAAATCTTGATCAAACTTGATGTCACAATCTAAATAATTGCATTTTGATATTTGTTCCAACCCCACACAATCAGAAATAAATTATTATACCTAATGTAAGATGTTTCATCAATTTATCAAGGTGTTATCCACTTTGACTGCTATGCCTTCCAGCTTAAAAAAATTACTGGGTTTTTTATCTTTTCCTTGGCCTCCCCAAGTTCTGTCTTTATCCTTGGGTTGAGAATTCAGTTCGCTCTCATTCTATCAACAAGCATGAACCATTATCTTCTGTAACCATTTTTACCTTCAGCGTTTGGGTGGCTTAGCATTTAGAATGCAAATTATAGCTATTGTAGCTGTAAAGGTTACAAAAAAACATTCAAAATTTTACTAATTACTATCTATAATTGATAAAGAAATACACCATGTGAAAATTTAGGCTGATAAAAACGAGATATGCCTCATTTTCACGCTGTATCATTAATAATTACTTTTTATTGATTGACGTGTTTTTTTGTTTACGAAGATTTAAATTGGCATCATTGAAATTATAAGCTACTTTAAGCCCTCATTTCTTACAATTTAATGTGTATTTCTAATGATTTAATAATTTTCAATCAATAAATTATTTTATTTGTTCTGTTACACAACAAAGTATTTACTTGAAAGTATTTTCTAAAAATAAACTACTTATAAAGAATATTAAATTTTCGAAAAGCAGACGTAGAAAAATATAATATGAATACCCAGTGAAAAATAAAATCAATAATGTAAACCAGAATGTTTAAACATATCTTAAACAATCTTGTGTTTTATTTTCAAAACATATCATTACCATATTTGTTAATGAATGCTAATTACTAATTTGATACAATTACAGTATATATTTTAAAGAATATAATAATTCCTTAATTACACCAATAAGTCCAACTATATTGAATTTTAAAAATTATGAGAAAGTTACACGCAGAAATTATAAGTAGACAATTACACAGCAATCTTATAAAAATATACATTTTATTTCACATACCGTAAACTTTAAAAATACTTAAAAATCCCGGTATACGTTTCTAACATGGCTGACAAACAACAGATGCAAAACTATCGTTCTCAAGATGAATTATAAACGTTGATAAATTCCATTTTAATTTAAGAATAATTTTACAAAAATATATAAAGTTTTAAAATATTTATTTTCTATGGTTTTTCAGCGATTAAATTTTCTGTAACGAATAATCGATGTACAATATTGAATTGATATGTTTGATTTGTTATGTTGTCGTCCTGTAATATCTTTCAGCAATTTCTGTTTGTTATTGTAATGCGTGCTACTTTATTTGCAGTGTTTGTTATTTGCGCAGTGTAATTTAAATTGTGTTATTATATTTATACCGTCAAAAAGTAGTGATATTTGACTATAATTAATTCATTATTAATTTTTATTTTGTTGGGTTAAGAATAATTCCTTTTGTTACCTGCTCTCGTTAGTTATTTACAAAATTTTATAGCTGTTGATTGTTTTGAAAGTTTCTGGAATTTTCCACGACGCGTTTTAACAGAAGATAAGTTTCTTGTCTTGTCGAGTGGAAATTCTATAAATCATACATTTTTATTACTTAGGTTTTAATTAATATAGAATCTGAGTTATTTTATAATAGATTGCCGGTTAAAAATAACATTTTGTTGTTTGTACCGGTTTTTCGGATTTGCCGATCTCTTGAAAAGCAATCAGCCGTTTAGTTAGTTTCAGATTTAAGTTTTTTTTAGACCGGTTTTGTATTTATGTGTACTAAAAACTTAACATTTAAGATTAGATAGTACATTAATGTGTCGTCGTGCCGTTTAAAACAAGTAGAACTCTGTACATTTTTGGTTTCTTAGATTTCGAAGTATATTCCTTT
Organism: Catonia carolina; assembly: GCA_035578175.1. Taxonomy (NCBI): domain Eukaryota; kingdom Metazoa; phylum Arthropoda; class Insecta; order Hemiptera; family Achilidae; genus Catonia; species Catonia carolina. The sequence goes on along the minus strand of JAQMRL010000005.1, from coordinate 9,080,680 downwards.
TTAATTTACGTTTCAAGTTAATATAAATTTTTGTAGTATAGAAATATAATAAGAATATTAATTTAGTTTAGTTAGTTTAGTTTAGTTTACTTTAGTACATTTTGTAGGTTTCATCGGAAAAAATCGGATAGCGCAGAAGAAACTTTTCTTGTATAGAATAATATATAATTAGATGTATAATCATTTCATGCCTATTTTGGAAGGCAGTTGGTCAAGACATTCCGACGTATTTTTTGCAAATCAAAGAACTTTTTCATCTTGTGAACGTTTTAAGACTAATATAATCCGTATTTTAACATAATTGTTTATTATTTTTACAATAATATATAAATCTTACAATAAGAATGTTCGTCTTAAAACAACCAAACAAAAAGTTATTTCACAATTTAAAACTTCGTGAAAATCTGAAAAATCACCTAGATTATGTACCGGGTAAGAGTTAAAAATTTGTTAAGATTCTAAGTTAATACATTTTTATTACTACCACTGAAAGTGTTAAGCCTTCAATTATGTGATCAAGACTTATTAAAAAAGTCTTATTCGTTAGTTTATTAAAAATTAAGTGACCATATTAGTTAATTTTGAAAAATATTTTAAATAAAATCTTGTTTAAAATTAATTATTTAGTTTGGTACAGGCCTACCAACTTTAAATTTACCTGATATTTATTGTGTTATCAGTCTTAAATTTATTAATTTTTTTTTAAATGAATTTAAAGTTGCATTAACTGCTTGGTCATTAGTGACTTTGTGGATTATGTATCATTAACTGTGGGATTTTACATATGAAAATTTACAGATTCTAGCTGGGAATTGAACTCCTGACCTCCGTGTGACAGGCCAATGCACTAACCACTACGCTACGGAGGGGACCTTATTAATTTTTATCTGTCTGCTCTAAAATTTATATTTTACCTAAATTTACAGTTTTTGAAACAAAATATGTGTTTAAAATATTTAAACATCATTTAGTATTCTATTACGTAATTTAAACTACATAATAATGTTGTACATAGTAATAAAAACTACGCAACAATACTATTTATACGATTGGTATTGCATACCTTTGGCTTTAGTGCCAAATCTATTTTGATTTGTTTCCAAAATAAAAGTTACATATTTCAATTGACTAGCTACCCATCTAGTATTTTGTTGTATTGCAGTAATTAATTAGGGTTATAGATAAATGAAAAATAAGATTTTCTGATTTGGAAAAATAGGATGTACCTACCTATACATTTATATTTGGGCATCTTCATCGAGTTTCTGCCATTTAGCTCGTCTGTAACTGAGTAAACTGAAATTATTGATTTAATTAAGATTTGAACATCCTTTTAAACTCCTTCTGGGTAAATTTTTTAAATCGTTGAAACATCACTGAGTTTCAACCATCTAAATCATCTAAGTGAGTGAATAAAAAAATTGGTTTAGATTTGGACGCCCTTTTTAACGTTCTAGGTGCACATTTTGGAAATATTTTAAGGGTAATTTGTTTAGTTGCACTATAAATAACATCTCTGGAATTCAGCCACCCTAACTTCTAACTTGTCTGTAACTTAGTAAACAATAAATATTTTTTAAGGGTTGAACACCATTTTCATCTACCTAGGGATACATTTTGGAAACGGTTAAGGGGTAATTTTTTTAGTTGAACTATAAGTAACATCTCCACCGAGTTCCAGCCATCTAGCTTGTCTGGAACGTAGTTAATGGATGATATGGCTTTAAAGGTTGAACTCTCTTTTCAACCCCTTGAAAATGGAATTTCATAATCTTTTATGTTTAATTTTTCTATTTACCTTAACGGGAATACTCCCTACAAATTTCAACTGAGAGTATATTTTAGCTTAGTGTAACTAGTGTATCTTTCGGGGAATTAAACCTAGGATTCCTGGCATGGAAGCCATAAAATAATTATGCTGATGATTTACTAATTGTTCTTTTACTAGAAACGTAATATTTTTCTAACAGTATTCACAACGTTATGAATTTTGATGGTGAAATCTAGGATTTAGCCAAAAACTTTTCGTGTATCAGTACCTTATATATTTTCATAATTATTTATATTAGTATTAATTACAGTGTAAATGAAATTTATTACTTTACCTAGGTTGCCTTTTAAGTTTAAAAAACTTAAGCGTTGTTTTGGTCGTACCACCTTTTTCAGAGCAATATTACTAAAATTAAAATTTAGAACAGTGTTTTCATTCAGTCAAATGCTTAGATTAAAACTATTATTAGTATTAATGTTTACTTTTCATGTTAATAATTGTCATTTTTGTTTACTTTTTGTTAACAGGAGGAGTCAAGATGGTTTGCAGTTCAGTCGTGCTGGGTCTGATACTATGGACTGTAATGCAATTCAGTTCACAATCAGTCATGATGGCAGCTATAGATATGTCATCTGCAGTCAGAGTTCCTGTTATGTCATTAAAATCTTACATCCATAGTTATTCAGGTATTATTATTGTTGTTCTATTATAACCAATAAATTATAACCATTAATAATATTAATTAAAAGAATATTAATTATAACCATTAATAATATTAATTAAAAGAATATTAATTATAACCATTAATAATTCAATTAAATATAACTTGTTTATACATTACAATCCTTGTATAATGAATGCTGCGTCTAGAATAGTTGTTCATTATGATACATTCTACTTATTTTTAGAACTAATATAAACAATTCCTCTGCTTTGCTATTGGGTAGATGGGTAATTGTAGAACTACAGAAAATGCTTAGCGCGGGCCATCCACCAAGCTTTAGTAAAATCGCATTGTTTGAATTCATATTTTTTCAAAAATAAATCTTTATAATGCATCCTGCAGTTTGAAATTATTTCTATTTTATATAATGAATTAATATAATAATTTCACCAACCTTCTTTTTAAACTGCGTCACTTTTATTTTTATTCTTACTTACACATGTTTCGGCAGATCCACCATCATCATGGAGTAAATAAAAAAAAATTGAAACCAATTTTTTCGGCGTTGAAAAACGCCGAAACACGTGTAAGTAAGAATAAAAATAAAGGTGACGCAGTTTAAAAAGAAGGTTGGTGAAATTATTATATTAATTCATTAATGAAATAGAAATATATTTTTAACTATGATAAAGCACGGTACTATACAATAAACCAAATTAACCTATTACTGTGCTAGAAACAAACGGTTTTTTTATCCCTAAAATTTATATGTTGCTATCTGTTCAATTAAAGAACAATAAACAACCAGACAACCCAATAAAATGGAGATGATACCTTCATCTTTGAAAATCAGCTGACTTGTAGCAATGACCTTGCCTCTAGACCAACCCAGTGGATCAGAAACGAACATAACCATAAATAAGTTGATAAAACATAATTTGTCACTGGTGCCTGGCTGTCTGATACATACTGTCGATTACATTTGTTCCAAAGTTAAGTAGAATAAGATATGGTTCTACTGTATTTAAAAATGTGTATGGAACACTCACACGGCTTGCTCTTGCCATTGTAAAAAGGACTAATTTTGACGAGCAGTATGTATAAAAAAATTGTCACAAATCAAAGTAAGATTGAAGAATAATATTCTAACATTAGTTACAGACTTTTTAATTTTAAGAAATTTTTATTTTCTGTATAATATGACGTAGTTGCGTCCTGTTGGGACGAACATTCTCATTTGTGTGAATCTTTTTTTTTTTTAATCCCTAATGTGTGTATGTTGCAATCTGTTCAATTCAGAACAATAAGCAACCCCATGACCCAGTGGATGAGGATGATATGTATGACGTGTAAACGAGGTGTAGTCTTGTACAGACCCAGGCCAACCATTCCTGAGAGAGTATGATTAATTGAACCCCAACCATTAAATGTATGAATCTTACATTGCAATAAACAACACCAACTACAGATTTGTCAAAAAATAAAAGTCCTAGTACATGACATCAAGAGATGTACTTTTACAATTTTGCACAATTTCAGTTTCACAAAATCAGTTTAACAATGCAAGATTGTCAAACTATTTGGAACTATAGGATTGGAAAATGTTTACTGAAACTCTTTGTTACTCATTCGTAAGTTTTATAAATGAAATAAGTCTAAATATAAGCACACATTCGTCTTTGGAAAACGACTTTGTTGACACAATAGGATACTTCTATAGCATTGGTGCGCAAGGATGACATTTCAATTGTTACCAGTTGTTAACTTTGACTACAGTGTTACCAAGAACATGTAAGGAGACTTGAAATTTACCTATGCGTTACTTCTACCATATTATTTAACGGTTGCGTCCTTTTTGAAACGTTAGTTACTTATTATCGATGTATTTTTAATATATGTTTACTGGTTTTCTGAATGTAGATTGGCCGATACCTGGAGACAGATTCAGAAGAGCAGTTCGTAAATTACCACCAATTGATAACAGAGAAATTGAAGCAACTGTTGCATTTGCACAAACTCTAGTCAATAAGATGGCTCGGCAAGAATCAAATATCGCTGGATCTGGAATCAGAGTGAAATCTGGTACACCTAATCATGGTCAACTTATCGAATCTTTGCCGACACCTGAAGCTTTTCAGCAACATCGTGATGCGATCGTTGCTTTAAAAGCATCGCAATACCTCGCCAGTAAACATTGTATTAGGTAATTTAACTTTTTCTAATATATTGTGACACTTATTGCTAAGGTCCATTTTGGGATCTAGGTAATTAAATAATTATTACACTAAGGTTTACAATTTCAAATATTTATTACACTAAAAGATTACAAAATAAATAATAAACTAATTAAAATGACTTATTACAATAAATAACTTAATAATTTACTTAAAATAAATAATAAACAATAAATAACTTAATAACTTACTTAGCACTACTTACAATCACTTTTATAAGATTACACATACAAAATGACACTGAGTACACAAAAACTGAATTTAATACAGATCACATTAACTTTTTACAATATACACTCAAAGACAGTGTTACAATCGTTGACGGACACAATGCTCGGTACGCGCCTGCCTACGTCCGATAGACACTCGTCAAAGATCAAACAATTACTGACTGGACCGCGCTTGGGGGTCTCTTTATATACTCATTCACAAAGATCATTCCAGAAAAGGCAGAGTACAAAAAAATAACCCTATATTAACGAGTGCTAGAAAAATCCGTTGTAAACAAGTCAACAGTAGGTCTTATTGTAAATAGAATAAAAGTCGTTATGGGTCCCTTTCATAATAACAGTTGTACAACAAACAATACCCGACCTTTTATCCTACACAATAGCGCGCCGCGCAGTCCTATTGTCATTTATTGTTGCTATTGTGTTATTGTTATTTTTGTTCTATTATTCCTTTCTTACTATTTTTATCTACTCAGTACCATTTCATGAATGAAATTCTGGAACCTTCGCGAACCTTCTTTTTTCGATATCGTTACAATATTTAAATTTACAGTATCAGTAAGTTAGGGTACATGGATTTTGTTTTTGAAATCAAAGTATTTCATCTTTTCAATACTCATGTCGAGTATATTCATCGGTACACCTAACCTGAGTAAACAGAATAGTTTCATGTTCTGTAAATATTTTTTTTGTATTTTTTAATGAAATACTTTTGTCAAATTAATAAACCAGCATGATTTTGTTATCAACTTGTGCTGTTATCTTTCGGCTTTAAAAAATTTATGTACATTATTAATAATTGTATGAACTGCGAAACTATTCAAACAACCATAAAATAATACACACAAAACTACCTAACCTAAAAATTCAGTGTTATTACGTTGCAACACCACTTTGCAAAAAATTTAAATTAAAAAATAATTAAAATCAATAAATGATCTAGGAAAAGGGCAATGAATTAAATCAGGTAGTTACACCATAAGAAAAGTACTGCTAAAGAAACCATTTTACTAAAAAGGTTAAGTAATTTGTATTGTAATTGTTAACTTTTTTTTTCTCTTTAATTCTTTATTTACAACTGTCAAATTTTACAACAAGCAAATGTGATGATTTTGGTAATAATGTAAATGACATGATAGGCATGAGAGGGGTAGGGCCCCGATTGGTGCCTCCCCAAGAATGAGGTCTCTACTCCAGCGTCTTTTAAGGCGTCTAGGGGGATATCAGGTAAATGGAAGGTGGAAAGTGAACGCACCAGTGGGTTCTCGTGTTCGTGTGACTTGTCGTGAATTGTTAACTTAAACATAAAATTACTCATTTACTGATCATGGTTATTATGATCGTGTCTTAATAATTACGATTGTATTTTGTTATCGTTTTAGACTGGGAATTAATGATGAAGATTGTGCAAAACAAGTTTCGACTATACCTATGACTCCATCGAACTTAGGTACAAAGTGTATTTTAAATAACAGAATGGATGCAAGGTGCCCTGAGTTTACAGAGTATAGGTCTTTCGATGGTTCATGCAATCATAGAAAACAACTTAGTTGGGGACGCTCCTTATCTGCTTACAGTCGTATTTTACTTCCAGATTATGAAGATGGTAAGTTAAATTAACCTACTTATACACTTTCTTTTTTACTTTCTCTTGCCTATATGAATATATAGGAAGGAAAGTATTGTTTTCATGTCGATTTTTCGAAATCGAGTTTTCACCGGATCTATACGTTTTCAGACCCCCTGAACCCAAAAAACATGTTTTTAGCGATTGGTCTGTGTGTCTGTGTGTGTGTGTGTGTGTGAACAGAATATCTCAAGAACGGAACATCGTACGAACTTGAAACTTGAAACTTAAGTTACATACCACTACCGGACGCGACACGAACATTTTCATCAAAATCGGTCAACCGGAAGTAGTAGTTTATTCGTATAATTTTTCAGTTTTTTGCGATTTTCTCAAAAACTGGTCCTACGATTTTTTTTAAAATCGCCTATTTTACTCAATTTTTTATTCTCTACAAGATAGGGTAGGCGCCATGTTTGCTGAAATTCTCGGTGAGGCTGTTTTCACGTAAAAACGTTGTTTTTTTAAGATTACGGCTTTAATATAAATTTTAGCGCAAAAACTTATATAATAAAAGTTGTAGAGAATTTAAAAACCTACAACTTTTATTTCAAACATTTTATTGTATAACGCTTAGTTTAGCGGTAATTTGCGATTTTCTGTTTTTTTTCTCACGAAAACGTGAGAAAAATCGATTTTTTAAAATTTCGGTCTTAGTATGCATTTTACGACAAAAGTGTATATAATAAAAGTTATAGAAAATTAAAAGATCTACAACTTTTGTTTAGAGCATTTTTCTCTACAGAGCCTAGTTTAGCGTGAAAGCGTGATTTTCCGTATTTTTAAGCCAAACTGAGTTCGATTGTCATTTTGCGTCATTCACTCATGATTAAAATAAGGTTATGTTTTTGAGGTTAGTTTTTGTTTATTTCTAATATTTTATTAATAATGTTAGGTTTATTATTAATTATTTGCATTGGCAAGAGAAAGTTGTGTGAGTGTTTCACACCAGATTTTTTTGTTTTCAAGCACATTGTATTATCTTCTTCAATTTAAAAAATTTTTTATACGTTCTTCGTGATGACGTTAATTACTGTATGAATCTGAGCTTTGTGCAGCTGTGGGATGAAGGGGACAGACAATGTAACAGACTGCTACTACGTCATAACACTGTTTTAATCATCTCATGGCTTTTTACTAGGCAGAAGGTTGCCTAGTGTAGTGACATGCGTGGGTGTTGTTTTGACTATTCGCTGTAGATGGCGGCACCGAATACATATGTAGTTTGGATAGTACCCATGACTACTACAAACACAGTATTAGTAAAACTTTACTACTACAAATACAATCTGTCACAGTAGTAGTGATGTAATGCATTCCTCTCACCTGCACAAAGCTTAGGAACAGGCATTAACATGTTAAATGTCGCCCGATAGACGCAAGGTCATTCATTCATCGTGACTGAGCAATACTTCATTGGTAAACTGGCTTGACGCCTTTATATTCGTGTACAAATATTTAATTATTTTTGCCACATTCAATATTTACTACAATTATTTTTACGTAATTGAGTAATTATAACGCCATTAATGTCATAAAATAAATTTTTATATTTTTACTAAGATTAGAAAACGTAGAAAAATTTTGTAAATGCTTCAGTTTTCTTATGTGATTGTAAGTAGATGTTAATATATATAATCAATGAAGGAATTATGGAATATATGTAGCCTAATAATCAATAAGATTTTAAAATATTTCATTTAAAACTATTAATATATAAGTAACAAATAAAAATGCACAAGAAACTTCAAACTGAGTTGTAATTTTTTTGTTAATTAAACCGTGACGTCTGTTCAAGAAATGATTGTAGACTGGCACAGTACGTACTTTTCTAGGATTGGACATTAATAGGAAGACTATTCACTGTACCTGAATGTAGAAAGAAGCAATTATAAACCATATAGATGTGATGCAAAACAGCGTCAGCCTGTCACCTGGGAGTGTTCGGGTTGACACAAAATTGAGTTACCCGCAATCAATGCGTTACTATCTGAGGATGATAACTTCAGATTTCTAAAAAAATTTAATTTTGGTTGTTCCTTATTTAATTTTTCTCTAGAGCATTGTACCATTTCAGAGCTTATTATAGATTAGATGATTTTTTTAGTTCAGGTTTGGCGGATATAGTTAAATATGTTAAGACCCTTCTATATTAGTCAGCCAGAGGCAACAGTAAACCGTTGACAATCAACATTTAGACTGCAAACCTCTGACTTGACTTTCCATGCCAGTCAATCAAACATCCAGTACGTTCTTTTTAACTAGATGTGTGCTGAGCTATTTATCAAGGAATCATATCTTTTTTTTAACCCTTTAACGCATGACTGTTACAAACTGGCATACGAACATGATTTTTTTCAGAAAATCTTAACACTTAACATGCATTCAGATCTAGTTGGCCAGTCGTATAATATTTTTAATAATTTGTATTCTTTCTAATCGTCATGTATTGAATTATAAGTTTGTATTATTATTTTCTTAGGATTCCAAAAACCAAGAGGATCTCATTTGGGTATTGAAATTGTTAGTCCACGAAAAATCAGTTCATCTTTAGCCAATAATCTAGATAGTCCTGATTCATCAAAAACATTAGCTACTATGCATTGGGGACAGTTTATCATTCACGATATGACACATACTGTTGTTTCAAGAATGTGTAAGTATTTAATTTATTTTAGATTTAAAGTTATTTTAATTATTTGGTCATCAGTTATTATCACAGTGGATTATAGATTAACCCTTTTAGTGCCGAGGCCTAAATTTCAGAATATGCGAAAAGTGCCAAGTCAATTTTTACGTTTTTGACATACATTCACGCCCACCTACTTTTAAACTCATCTACTCATGCTATTGTTATGAAAATCGGTACTTATCCTAAGTTTAATGTGCTGATTCTGAGTATTGTTTTGATTTCAAATAGTTTTTACATAAAAATGTTAAAAAAATTCACAAACATAATGTTTTGTTATTCATACATTAAAAAACTAAGCTATGATTAAATATCAACCCCAATATCGCAAAATTTAGTTTTTATATTTAATTAGTTATATGCAGTAGAAAATTTTCTTTAATTTGGTATAAAAATTAAGTTACCACTTCAAAAATTGGAATTTTTACAGAAGAAAAACCCAGACAATGTTCCGTTTCAAACGCAAACTTTTCTCAAATAAATCACATAGTCGGTCATCATCGACTACTGGTTTATAAACATTGAATGACATATTAGAAACAAACCACAGAAAACTAATAAACAATATATTGTTATGAAAATAAACGTAAAGTTAATCAAAAATCAAAATATCATAGACTAAATACTTTCAGAGGAGATAACTCTGACTAGTGTCTTTTACACCTCTACTTTTTCTGTTCTTAACTGCTTCAGTCATATAATTGGCTGACCATGTGATAAGAAACAGAACTATGTTTTTGTAGCCCTGGAAGTAGCAGATAAAGTGCAAATAATTTAACACTCCACCTGCCTGTTATGGGCGTAATTAAATGGTTATGAAGTGAATAATCGTTTGCGTACCACACTGAAATGGTGTAAAAATTGAGATGTGTAAAAACAAATACAATCAAAACAAATGATAGAAGTCTAAAATACCTTCATCTTTATAATGTTACTACCTGAACGACCATGGCTTGCCCCCTCCCCCCGCTAGTTTTGATCCTGGGTACGCCAATGTACTGACTAATTCATTACAAAGGTGCTAACTGTTTTTATATCTACAGTCTGATAGTTAATCGAGACCTTTTAAACATTTTCTCAATTATAGTGAAACATTGTCGACGGAATCAAAATAAAAACAAACATTTCTACTAGTTTCTGTTTCCGAGAATTCCTATTCATAAAATTTTATTCATCGTAACCCATTAGCCTTGATCAATTCACTCCGTCCCATACAATACACAATTTCTCACAATAAACATGTTCCTACAACCACTTCTAGAGTATTCGTAACTGTACAATGTTACAATATTTTTGTTGGTTAATCTTAGTTCAAATCACTCATGAAGTTAATAATATTTCTATTGAAATCCGCATGTAATGTAACTTAATGGTTTTTTTATAATTTTACATCAAGAGGTTTTTCTAACATCAGAAAAAATATTTTTTGGGCATAAAAATATATTTTGGTTGATTATCTTTTGTAATCTTCTTTTAATAATGTAATGTATTTTTTTATTTCAGTGCATACGGGGGAAACCATATCATGCTGTACAACCGATGGAAAACAATTGTCACCTCGTCATTTACACCCTGCTTGTGCTCCGATCTCAATACCTTCAGACGATCCATTTTATTCAAAATTTCATCATACATGTATGTCATATGTTCGTTCAATGGCAGCTGTGCGATCCGATTGTAAATTTGGACCACTTGAACAAGTGAGTTTTTGTTTGTAATTTATTTTAAAAATTAAAATAATTTATTAACCCTTTTGTTATCAGTCAAAAATATTTTATCTGTGCGAACCTCCCTCAATCAATTCTAAATTGTTACTACAGGTAAAAACAAAAACAGTAAAAGCTGAACGAAAATCACTTTATACAAAATTAAAAAATAATATTGTTAATAGTTTTTATTATTCAGTCATTAGCCTTAACTAAAAATACTTTTTGATGATTTTAAAAATAGTTTAAAGCATTGAAAATTAAAAAATTGTAATTTATAATATTTTGTCATCTGGTATTTCTTGCATCTATTCCGGTCGACAATATATTGTCAATCAGTACTTCTCGCATATTTTTTGATTGATGATATATCGTCAGCTGGTAGCCAAAGGGTTAAATTGAGCTATTGTTCTTAACACTTGGAGCTTGAGCGCTGGAATCATGGATGTGCTGCTATGCCTACACACCATTGTGGTGAGGGCATGCCATGATGCCTCAAGGCATCAGTCAGCCATGTGTATGATTTTACTTATTTGTTTATCTTTTCACTAGATAGATACAGTACGGTATTATATGTTTTTTGTATGTTGCATGATTATAAACGTCATGCAATTATACACTACATGAGAAATATGGTGAATAGAGGTCGCGAGTACTCAAAGTAACAGAAATTATTTTTGAGTAATAATTTTTTTTGTAATCCCTAATGTGTGTACGTTGCAATCTGTTCAATTCAGAACAATAAGCAACCCCATGACCCAATGAGATGAGGATGATGTGTATGACGTGTAAATGAGGTGTAGTCTTGTACAGACTCAGGTCGACCATTCCTGAGAGAGTATGGTTAATTGAACCCCAACCATCAAAGTACACCGGTAACCACTGTCTAACATTCAAATCTGTTTAAAATTAACTACCTTTACTAGGATTTGAACCAGGAACCTTTGTCTCTGAAAATTAGCTGTTAAACAGCTGATTTTGGCGACAATTTTACCTCTAGACCAACCCAGTGGGCCGAGTAATAATTAAACTATTTTTATGTAAAACTGTATTATTCCTTTCCATTTCTTTGTAAAAAGAAGTCACTAGGAATGAAGAAATTTGTGGAGTAATTAATGATATTGTTAAGTTTTTATAGTGATATAATTGCGCCACACTGGGAGGTTTGAATTGACTACACTTTTAAAATCTGTTCAACAATTCCCGGCAGTAGGTATCAAAACACGACCTTCATTGTAGTGCTTGTAGGATTGGCCTGAATGCCAGAAGAACATTTACTAAAACTGCCAGTGTGCCAGCGATTAAATAAAAGCTAAAACACAGTAGGAATGCTTTAAGGTCTCAGTTTGCGTCAGTGTGTTAGGTTTGATCATTAAAATTTAATTTTGTAATAATATTATTATTATTGTTTCTGTGTATAGATGAATCAAGCTACTCATTATTTGGATGGTTCAGCTATTTATGGTTCAACACCTGAAATTGCTCGATCATTGCGTTCGTTTTGGCAGGGAAGGCTTCGTTCTGCTAATCAAGATAATAAAGAATTTCTTCCACCAAGTAAAGATCGTGATCTTGAGTGCCTTGGAAATGGTACATGTTTCGATTCCGGTTAGTAAATCATTTTTTTGAATTTGTAAGCATAATTTTTTATTTTCAGGAATGAGATGTAGGTAAATGTATGAGGGGTGTTCAAAAGGTCCCCAGAATGGTGGTTTGGTGTGCTAATGTTATGATTCATAGTCAGTGGTTACCTAATCACCTTTAAAGAAGGACCCTTGTGCACATACAAACTTGCTCCATTGATCCTGCCATTGTTGTAAGCAGTGGTAGAAGGCTTCTTTCGAAGCTGAATTGTTGTGTTTGATTCGATGTCCTTCTTTGGTCTGGGAGACAATGTTGTGTGCCACTCTGATGATTGCTGTTTCGTCTCAGGGTCATAGGTGAACCCCCAAGACTCATCACTAGTGATGATCTGTTGGAGGAACATAGGGCCCTTCGAACTTGTCTCAAACAGTTCGCTAGTGATTGTCATGTGACGTTCCAGCTGTCCATGTTCACCAGCGCCTTAGAACAAACTTTGCACTGATGTATCTCATCTTCAAATCATCATGTTAAATGGCATGAATTGATCCCTGTGAGATATCAACTTCGTTTGCCAACTCCGTGATTGTCATTCTAAAATGAATTTTTCTATGATCTAGTATTGATTAAAAATTTTTAGTCATAGAAATTTACGTACCATTATATGTTGGTAGGAACCTATACTGCAGTGAGAAATTTAGCTTATTTTTTTAATGATTAAAAATACACTTCATAAAATTTAACAGTTTTTTTCAGTTATTTCATATAAAAAATACAGCGCTTGAAAATAAGTTAAATAGACAAAACACACCAAAACCATTAACACAAACTGGAATAAATGGCTGTTTCACATAAAAATGTAGGCTTACAGTTTTTTTTAAAGGATACCGATGTTGCAGTTTTTCGCTCAGGCTGTTACTGATATGATAATAGAATATTATGATTGCCATTCAGTCACAGTACAGTTTAGTACATTTTCAATGTACTAACATTGAAAATTTTGGAGGATTGACATGATCGTAATAGCTGTTACTGTGTGTTATAGTATGTCCAAGCTGAATTGGCGCATCAACTTCAATAGCTGTACAAGTACAGAGTGTTTCCTAAGACCACAGACTGTGTAAACATTTTATCTTTCTTATCGAGAAAAGTAAATTAACTGACAGCCGGCCGCATTGGCGCAGTTGGTAACGTGCTCGCCTCTCATCATGCGGTCCTGGGTTCGAATCCCACTCAGGCACGGCATATTTTCATACGTTACAAATAATCATTTCATCCTCATTACACACAGTTACACCCCAACGTCGTCGCTAATGACCTTTGATGTTGATGCGACGTTAAATAAAAAAAAAAAAAAAATTAACTGACAATTCTCATTTTCTGTCAACGTTGTTTGTGAGTTACTTGTACAATATAGGAGTGGGGCGAAGAGAGGTACAATCACAACTCTATAGCTACGCGCGCCAATTCAGGTTGGACAAGCTATATTTACATAGTATTATTTTACCATGAATTTGTTATAATTTAATTTTGGTTATTTCCTAAATTTGAATTATTTAAATAATTACGTTCCAAGTAATTATGATCGAGTTGATTTGCCTTTTTATTAATCTAAATAAATTAATTATGTGTTACAGGTGATGTCAGGGTTAACTTAATCCCAGGTTTAGCCGTCCTTCATACTTTATGGTTAAGAGAACATAATCGTTTAGCTACACGCCTTGCCGTCTTAAATCCTCATTGGAATGATGAACGTATTTTCCAAGAAGCTAGGAAAATTGTTGTCGCTGAGATTCAACATATCACTTACAATGAATGGCTTCCTGTTGTTCTAGGTTTGTTATTATTTTTATTTAGTGTTATTTTTTTTAAAAATGTTAATTGTTTGAGAAGATAATTATTTTAGTTAAATTTTGACACATGAGGGAAAATTAATAACGATTTGATCCAGTAAACGATTCCAAAGAGGATAAAGTTAGTTGCAATACTATCCGATGGATATTAAAGAAACTATGTGTAGATAATTAAAAGTCAATTAGATCTACGCTACACTCTTTGCATTAAATGCTAGAGTCGATTACATTGACGTGCTGCACTAAAAGGATTAAAAGATAAACCCTTATAATGCATCCTTCAGCTTGAAATCAATACTGTTTTATATAATAAATTTCACTAACCTTTTTTTTAAGCTGCCTTTATTTTTTATTAATCACTTACACGTGTTTCGATGGATCCACCATCATCAGAGTAGATTATACCATTTGAAACTAAAAATTTTTAAAAATTTATTGAAGAAGTTACATCTTCAGACTTTTGTTTAAACTGAATGACTCTGAATTCACCAAAACATGTTTGTGTAAGTAATTAATAAAAAATAAAGGCAGCTTAAAAAAGGTTAGTGAAATTTATTATATAAGATAGTAAAAGGATTAAACGTTAAGTTTTTAATATTATTTTCTTTAATATTTTTAGGTATTAACTATGTGAGGCGTAACAGTGGTTTAGCTCCTGAGAAAAAGGATTTCAGCAGAAGGTATAATGAAAAAGTCAATCCATCTGTTAGCAACAGTTTTGCCACAGCTGCTAGCTGTTTTATCAACTCTATGGTCGAAGGACGTGTTGGGTACGTTAGCTAGGTTTTTTTTAAATTAGTCTATTGTTTATTTCAATTTTTTTGTTGTATGGAAAATCTCTATATTTTGTTTAAAATGTAGTGTATATGTGTCGGATTATTTTAAAATAATGATCTTGTACATTATTGGACATTTTATAATTAGTTGTTTACTCATCTTTACTTAAAGTTATTGTATTTATAAAATGATTGCAAAAGAAATACACTGTTACAAAAAAAAAGTTTAGATTAAAAAAAGTTTAGAAGAAAAATCGTAGTGTGAAAAACCCTTCCAAGAATGTCCAAAGTTACTTTTCATGGCATGAAGTAAAAAAAGTATTCAAGTTTAACGATCACTATGATTGATTTTCTGTTGTTTTTTTTTTTACAGACTTTATCAGGAAGATCGTAATCCAGAATTAACTATTAATTTAAAAGATCATTTTAATAAACCTAATATTTTGGAGAATGGGGATCTAGACTCTTTAATCAGAGGAATGGCAACACAAAGCGCTCAACATATGGATCTTGCTTATTCAGATGATGTAAGTTAAAACTAAACAGCATTATAAGAATACTGGTCAAGTTATATTAATTTGTTGTGTACAAAATTATTCATAATTTTTATTGTAAATAATCCAACATCTTGCTCAAGTATTTGAATATCAGTTCTATAATCTTTGTTAAATATAAATATATTGTATATTGCTTGAGTCCCAGCTCCGTGTAGTTGGAAGGAATGCAATTCGTTATAGTAGTGGGAGAATGAATGATTTAGTAGTGTTTCACACCTGATGCATTTGTAGTTGTAGCGTGTACTAACTAGACTAAAAAAATATTCTTATCATCCGGCTCATTAATTTAACAAATACCTACCAGGTTATTAACTTGGTCAGATTCATAATATTTAACTTACCAATTTATATCAAAATATGTAAATAAATAAATGTAATAAATACAAACAAATATGTTAAATACGGAAAGTTTTAAAACGAATGTTTTGTATCAGAGTAATACAACAATTGTTCTCCCAGCATGTCACTCATTCATTATACCTCACCCGTACCCTTCACCCTGCAACTACACGGAGCTTGGAACCACACAATACCTTTTTCTATTTCTTTCAATTATAAATGAAAGTTCTTTTTATTAAATAATATTCAGAAATAATTTTCATATTAGCACCATGTAAACACAAAATAACAGTTATTCGTACCTACTATTTAATATTTAACAGATTAATATTTTAATCTCCGTTTATAAATTAGTAAATGGCTGCCTCCGTAGCATGCTAGCCTTCATGTGGAGGTCCAGGTTCAATTCCCAGCCAGGGTCTTCAATTTTCTGAAGTTAAAACCCAATTTAGTCGCTAATAACCAAGATGTTGATGTGGGTTAAAATAATCTAAAAAATATACAGAAAATATTTTGTTTTTTAAAAAAATATCTAATTAGAGTCTTGTAATTTTCCACAGATCACCAACTACATGTTCAAAAATGATAAAAATCCCTACGGTATGGATCAATTGAGTCTTGACTTGCAGCGAGGTAGAGATCACGGGTTACCTGGATATAACAAATTCAGAAAATTCTGCGGACTTCAAGAAGCTAAAAATTTTGAAGGACTTTCTGATGTTATTCCAATGGAGGTACGTAAAATTTTTTTTCAGTTCAAGTAAGCCGTCTGTTTGACGTAAAATTTTTTGTGATTTTTTTATAATTATGTATTAGTATTATAGAGAAACAGCAGTTTAGAACATAAAAATATATATTTATTATAAGATTTTGTATTATAAATCAACTACGTACTATTACTGTTACTTTTTTTATTATTAACAATAGCTATTTTATTTTTTTAAATTTTTTAACCTTCTTGCGCCACTCCGCATTTCGTGCTAATGTTAAACTATAAATGTTAAAACACGCTCCCAAATAAATCCATTTAGCTAAGTTCATTACTGATAAAAAAATTTCAGCTGCTTTAATACGTATGGTTTTTGTGAATATAAAAATTGGTTACGCTTTACAATCACTATGAAATATTTCAAAAGTTACGTTGTCTGAAAAATTGGTAAAGACTAATAAAGGAATCAGTTAGGGTTGGGTAACTGTTATTGAATAAATGCATGACCTTGCTGTAGGGAATAGTTTACTATACAAATACAAAAATTACACAGTAAAACGGATGTAGTGGGGAAAGAGGGGGTTCATGTGTCACAGCAAAGAAAGAAAGAACAAATTTACGCTCCACTTAACATCCGCGTTACTAGCTCAGTGACGGCATAAAAGCTCAATCTCTCTTCAGAAATAACGCACATCCACTAAAGTATATCTACAGTTTTACCAACCCTAAAGATGAAATATTCCCAAAGTTACTCTATCTGAAAGATTAGTTAAACCAAACGTTAGGTTGGCAAAATTCACCAGCACTATCATGAGTAAATAGATAGTACTTTATATCAAATCTGACTACGTTTCAGCGCGCATAATTTGAGATATTATACGCCCTGATAGCTTTATAACTACGACCGCTCAAAGCTTGCAACTACCTGGACATCAAAAATGCGGTTCCCGGTTTTTAAAGGTTAATTGGGCTCTATGAATAAAACAGCATATGCTCATGAGCATGAATATGAAACAAAAGGTTGAGGTCCTGAGCAGGAAGTGGAAGAGCGTTCATTTTCTTTGTATAAATAATCTTTACGTTTTGCTTCAACCTTTAGATATTCATTTCTCAATGCTTTTTCCCATTTATATTTCATTCAAGATCAGCTTTTGTTTAAGATAAAAATTGTATAATTGTTGCTTTACGTAGTTGTATCCATAGTGTTTAAAATGTGTAAGACTGTTTTGAAAATTTGCTCCGGACCATAATCTTTTGCTTTTTCCCCGAAAGTGTAACTTTTTGCTTTTTATAGACTTAATGAAGTATTTGCTTTAAATAAATAAAACTAAAGCGTTTGCTCCATTTTATTTGTATAGCTATTTTTTTAGTTATTATAAATAATTAATTACAGTAATAAATAAAGGCGAAGCCAATTGCTGGGCTACGCATGCACATAGTTGACTTCGACCTGCATACCCCTCTGCCCCTACAGTTAGATGTACAGTCACTGTGTAGTTGAAAATTGACAACACCTATTGTATTTTGTAGGCATGCTGTTCCATTGTTGACTACATACGCTGCACTATTGCAGTACATACAAGACTAATGCACTACAGTTCTACATGTACTACAGTACTAATGCAGATGCATGTTTTGCCCAGCACTCTCCTTACGAAAATCAGGCTATGCAAATGATAATGACAAATGAAGGTCAGGTGCATGAATACGCCCTTTAAGGGGAAGGGGGCAGTTACCTCGTAGAAGAAAACGTGCAGTCTATCTTCACAAACCATTTTAAAACCTCATTCCACAAATGTATGAGTTGCCATCTCTTAAATTTATATCCTGGATATACTTTAAGTTATGTGATTTTTTTCCTTCTACATTATTGTGGTACATATGTTTTTTTTTGTTTTCTATTTGCCTAATATAAACTAAGCGTTATACAAAAAAATGTTTGAAATAAAAGTTGTAGGATTTTAAATTCTCTACAACTTTTATTATATAACTTTTGCGCTAAATTGCATATTCAAGCCGTAATCTTAAAAAAATTATGTTTTTACGTTAAAACAGCCTCACCCAGAATTTCAGCAAACATGGCGCCTACCCTATCTTGTAGACAATAAATAATTTGAGTAAATGAGGCGATTTTAAAAAAAATTGTAGGACCAGTTTTTGAGAAAATCACAAAAAATTGAAAAATTATACGAATAAACTACTACTTCCGGTTGACCGATTTTGATGAAAATGTTCGTGTCAGGTCCGGTAGTGGTATGTAACTTAAGTTTCAAGTTCGTACGATGTTCCGTTCTTGAGATATTTTGTATACACACACACACACACACACACAGACCAATCGCTAAAAACATGTTTTTTGGGTTCAGTGGGTCTGAAAACGTATAGATCCGGTGAAAACTCGATTTCGAAAAATCGACATGAAAATAATACTTTCCTTCCTATAAATTCATATAGGCAAGAGAAAGTAAAAGTTGTTAAAAAAGAAATTTAAAAATGTAAACAGTTAATTCATAATATTAAAATATAATTAGTGTAAGAATTTATAGGAGGAAAAAGTAATATTGTATAAAATTAATTTTAATCTTTTAACAGACAATTGCCAAACTGAAGAAATTATATCGTGATGTGGATGAAATCGATCTTCTCATTGGTGGGTTAGCCGAAAACCATGAAGACAGTTTGGTCGGACCAACTTTCCAGTGTATTATTGCTGAACAATTCATTCGCACAAGAAGTGGTGATAGATATTTCTACGATAATGGTGGACTTACTAACTCATTCACTCCAGGTAAATTTTTATCTGTTCGTGTAAACAGTTTTTAATTCTCTTATAAGTATTTTGAAATGGGTAAATTTTTATTACTATCAGAAATAATTTAGTGCTGTTCTTCAGTTCTCGAATTCCTTTATACAAGGTTGTCCTTTTATTTATGGCAGCTGTAATACAGCAATAGGGTAATTACCCGCAACCCAAATCACCTTTAATTATTTACCCATTATTGGGTGAATCAAAATTATTACCAGTGTTTGAATAAAAATAATGTATGAAATATTCAAAATAGAAAAAGGAATAGTTATTACTTACATGAGAAAATAAGAAAAGAGGAAGTTGTTGTCAGAATCTGAAAATCCTGTCAGAATGGGATGGTTTATGAAGAGATAGAATCAATAAACACAATGAAAATAAAAAGGATTTCTTTTCTCAAACATTTGATGGGAACGTCAGAAGATAGATTGTCTTGACAGATAATAAAAAACCTATGGAAACAGAAAACACCACCACACCATCAATTTGGATTAGGCAAGTCAAAGAAGATGTGAAAGGATTGGACACTTAAAAATTTAACGTAGAAACTGAACAAATTTTAGATAAGAATGTAAGAATTCAACCAAGGACAAACTAGGAATTGTCAAGAGGATTTTCTCAGAGGCAGAAAGGAAAGCAAGATCTGATTGGATGAAAAACTATTGGGAATCAAGAAAAGTTAAAAAATCACTAAGTTAAGAAACAAATCAAAGACCATGTTAAAAGGCTAAATTAGTCCAATAACTACATAAATGAAAAAGTAACAAAATTTTAAAAACTGAAGGTATTTGAACTCCAAAAGTTCTATGAATTATTTTTCTGTTTAACCTAATGTGTTAAGTAACTTTTGCTATATTTAGTTATCAGTTTTGAAATATTTTTTTCGTTCTGATTTCAGATCAATTACATGAGATCAGAAAAACTACTCTTGCAAAAGTTTTCTGCGATAACAGCGATAATATTCTGAACATGCAACAGTATGTTTTCAGTAAACCTTCATCTCCATAGTAAGTATTTTTGCATTTTTTTTTTATCATATAAACATATATGTGAAGTTTACTTATTTATTCATTATAACTCTCTCTTGAGTGTATTAGATTAATTTAATGTTGTATCGAATGTATACAAAAAGTACGTGCTGGCCACATTGGCGTAGTTGGTAACGTGCTCGCCTCTCATCATGCGGTCTTGGGTTCAAATCCCACTCAGCGCGTCCCACTCTCACTTCGGCGCACGTTGCTACACCGTAGAACAGAAAACATGTTTTTATGGAAAATATTGCTGTAAAAAAATAGGGGTTGGTGGTAGAAGGGTGAAAATTTAGGAGTGTGTATTTTTTAATGCCACATTATAAAAAAATAAATAAAAATTTTGACCATAAAATGAAAAAAAAAATTTTTAGGGTGGACCACCCTTATCACTTAGGGGTATAAAAATAGATAAAAACCTATTGTCAGACCTACCAAGTGTACATGTAAAATTTCATCAAAATCGGTTTTGGAGAATTTTATATATTAGATTTAATATTTTTATAATATAATTTAAACTAATATTACTTATCCTTTTGAAGATATAACATCTTCTGTGAGGATTTTAACAAAGAATGTTCAATTTTATTATTCTGTATACTCAGATGACAGGATCCTCCAAATATGTAAGTTAAAGTAAATAAAATCATTGAAAAAGAACAGCTATAAAAACTTTGTATAGGTATCAGACGAACTAATGTCCCATAGCCGAGCGAGTGAGAGGGAAATATGTGGCATAACTACGCATGCGCTCAAAGGTCTTTACCGTTATAATCCAAATCTGAAAACATACTACAGTCGTTATCTTGCTTGTTAGTTTACTGCATGCATAAACGCTTGCTCACAACAATGAGTAAAATTAAAGATAATGTTATTGGAACGGCGTGTATGGCTTGTGCGAGTGAGAGCGTTATGCATTCTCTCACTCCCACGGCTAGGGGACTTTAGTTCATCTGAATACCGTATTTGAGTAGTTTATTTTTAGACCCCAATTAATAGCAGTTATTTGGAAGCCCAAAAATGACTGAAAAAAATCCCCCAATAATTATTAACTTTTTAGAAATTAACTGTTAAATATAAATTTTTGTGTTAATTAATTTAATTTTTTTTTGTTTCCAGTAATGATCTCATTCCGTGCAATGAAGTCAGCATCATCCAAAGAATGGACTTTGAACCATGGCGTGAAGAACCAGTCCGTACTACATTTTCTTATTAAGTCGTAAAAAGATCTGATTTTACTCAATATCAATTACTACTTTTAAATTTTATTGCATAATTACTACTATTACGCAATAAATATTTGATATCTTATCGTGTTATGTAAGAGCTTTATCGTAGTAATGTTTTTAACATACGACAGATATTTTTCCGGGATCAGTTTATGAATTTTCATCAAGGAATGCTACTGAAAAATGAAATGAAAAGCAATTTTTTATAATGACTGTGATATATATACTTTTTTCATCATATTTATCATTTTTATATCATTTATGTATTTTGTATATTAGGTAGATTAATGTTATGTAAACATTCGATCGCAAACAGTTCATTGTATCGCCAAAGATACATGACAAGACTTCATTAGTTTTAATTTAATATTTTAGTTTAGTTTATTATAGATTACTTTGTATATAATAAATTTGAAGTTAAATAGTTATTTACCGTATGAAATAGATTTGATTATACTGTCGTTGAAAATGAATGAACATTGTATTGTTGGTTATTCGAATAGAATTTGTAATGATATTATTTGAAGTTATGAAAATAGCAATAATTTATTTGGTCAAGGATTTGTATTGGGGAAGCGTTTATTCGAAATTAATGGGTATGAGTACTTATCTAATTAGCTGGACCTAATTTAATTTTTTTTATCATACGAGAGTATCCCACGATTTAACGTAAAGTTTTTGTCGGCAATCGTATTATACTTGTAATTGTGACTCAACTTTATTCTGTATTTAATTTAGGGCTGCTATTACAGTTCATTCAACTTGTCAAATTTTTTTTGTAACATTAGTGTTTACAGTATTTACTGTGTTATTTATATGAATTTGTTTTTAAATTTAAAAAAAACTATTATCATGGAAATTGAATTACAGAATTAATTTTATAATGTCACACTATGCCAACTTGACAACGAACTCTTGAATACGTATTATCTCTGATTATGATATTTTATAATTTTGGGGAAGTAATTAGTACCATTTGGGGGAGTCTAGTAGTACAATTTTATTTTGATAAGCATTTTTGTTGCTCCATCTGAAATAATCAAATGATTGTTTCTTGTACTGTAGTTCTATATTCGTTTTTTCATCTTTGTGCATTGGTTTAATTAGTTCCCTGGTGTAAAGTTGATGACATTTTGCTCTTAAAAAGTTTTGTTAATTTCTTACTAGAGCTTTTGTTCTTTCTACAGGGATGTCTTGAATAAAATTATTAAGTACTGCCCACAGTTTTTTTGACATGCACAAATTTTTTTCCATCATTCAAATGAAATTTAAAAAATTAACCTGTTTTGGATAAACGCAACCACAGTGTATTTCATATAATTTTAAAGCATGTAAATTGTAATTTTTGTACTCTTTTGTATTTTATTTTTAAAAAATCAATATTAATTTGTTTAATTGTCTGATAAAACAATCGAAGATGAACAAACAATTTTTTGTCAGCAGTCTCTCGACTGGTTTGATGCAGTTCTCCAAGCTATTCTATCTTGTGCAAGTCATTTCATATCTACATACCTGTAATACCCTACATCTTTTGTAATTTGCCTTATATATTCTAACCTTTTCCTCCCCTGGATTTTTGATTGAAAATTGTAGGAAAAATTGATTGTTTTAAATTTTTTTTAAATTGGTCTTAACATTTTAATAAGCCAGTTGGCTTGATAAATTAATACAGTTGTGCTGATCTCTGCAACAACTGTTAGGCAAGTAAAGAGAAAAGTAGAAAGAACCTTAATACAAAATTTATAATATATAAAAATAATGTAAAAACACACTCAGTATTGACAAATTAGTCTTCTTTTAATTTTTTTTCTTATTTCAATTCTAATGTTACAATCAGCCCCCTAAAATTTGCAGTACCTTCAATATTTTATATAAAAATTTCAGTTTATACAATTTTTTTGTAGCTGTGGAACTAATCAAGTGCAAATAATTAACACCCGGGTGTTAATATTATTATTATTATTTTTTTATTTATTTTTTGTTATTGAGTGATGATGCCTACATAAGTCTTGGGCTTGTGCGTAGGTAATGATATGTGGTGAGTTACAGATGAAAAAAATGCCAGACCTGACCGGGAATCGAACCCGGGACCCCCGCATAGTAGCCAGTTGCGCTGACCACTACACCACGGGCCGGTCTTTTTTATATTATATTATACTATTTGCTTAAAAACTTTAAATCCTGTCTCCAGGTCAGCCCAGTTCGCTGCTATTATTAAATTCATTTGATATTGTTAAGTAACACCAGTTCGGTGCATAACTTAACAATAGATAGTCAACCATGAATATACATGGTATAATTATTGAAAATTGTTTATTAAGTGGATTATATAACTAAAGAATTGACCGTCTCTATGGCCCAGTGGTTAGAGATTTAGACTGAGCTGCATACTGTAAAGCAGAAGGTTCAGATTTCTATTCCTATTTATAAATAAATTAATAAAAAAAACTTAATTTAAATTTTTTCTAAGTTTCTCTTAATACCTTGTAAAAATACGATTTAATTTTTTATCTTTTGTGGATTTTCCATTAGTTTAGTTCCTTTCATGTACCTAAGTTTATCGATTGGAATGAAATCAGGTTATTCTTCTAATTTTTGAATATCTAAAATCAGTTAAAAAATAAAATATAAATTTATTCGTAAAGTAATGTTATGTTTCGAAAGTATCATTTACCAATTCTGAAATATCTGGCTTGAAATCTTCGGTTAAGGTAATTTTCGGAAAAGTTAACAAATTCTAAATTAGTTTGTTATAAAATTTCAGTTTAAAATACACACTTCCCGATGGATAAGCATGTATTTTAAACCAATAACAAATGTTAAAATCTGAAAACCTCTTTATTTCTGTTTTCTAAGTCAGTCTCCTGTTAGGTAAAAATTATTTTAAAACACCTTTAAAAATAAGGTCGATTCCAATAATCATGTTACTAAGTTTAATTAATTAAATTTATTATTTTATATTATCCTTTCTGATAAATGAGACATGCACCAAAATATATTGGTCGTTAAGAATACATTGTAGAACAAGAAGATGAAAGATCAATAATCACAGGGTACAAAAATTTTTTATACTTAATATTTTAGAAATGATTGATTTATGAATTCTAGTTGATTTTATCATATAATACAATACAATTTTTTTTTTTTAATAAATACAGTTAAACTTCTCCAAAGCGACCACCACATTTTTAAGAGTAAATTGGTCTTTTAAGGGGTTTATAGAAATATTGGCAGTTTTTTTTATTGCGTATTGTAGGTCTATGTTATGCATAATACGGTAAAAGGGCCTTTTTACCTTTTTTAGCCGTATTCTTAACCAAAAAGTGCTCAGTGCCTGCTTCATTTCAACGTTTCGAATCAAATACAAAGGCATTGAATAAAATTTTTCAGTCCTTTAGGAAAAAATCGGGAAGATTTCTAAAACACCATGTCCCTAAAAATGGTGTATACCAGTATACGTCTGTTTTACATAGACCTCAATTGGTGTTCATCTACAGTATTGAAAATTCCCGAAACCTTGTGGCTGTAAAATTTATAATTGCTCAAAAACAAAAATGCCTTTTTACCCGGCAGTCATTTTTCAGGGTGAGGGGTGATCACTTAATAGGGGTATAAAATACATTGGTCTTATGAGTAATAAAATCGGTTCCGCAAATATTTGATCATAAAGAGGAGTGGTCGTTAAGAGAAGTTTAACTGTAAAAAAAAAACAATGCAGTGAACAAAACCATCAAAAAGAGAATGATGTGATTAACAGTATTTCTATTATAAGTAATAGTGTGTTTATAAAAACAAATTTAATTTTAAAACACTTTTTGTACAGAATAAAATATCAAATCTTATACGTACTGTTTATTTGGTAAAAATATCATAATTTTTGTATTTTTTTAGGTTAGAAATTTTAAAACAAATACTTGTACCTTTATTTTTGTTTAGTATATAAGTAAATTAATTAACAGTATTCATATTTAAATGAATAAAGTTATTTTAATTATAGTTCTTGAGTTGTTGTTAAATATAGTATTGAATTTTTAATATTCTTATAATAAGGTTATCTAAAATTTTATGATTTTACCGATAAAATATATGATAAAATTTTTAAGTATTTTTATAGTTAAATAAAAAAGATATTGTATTTTTTAATGTTATTTGTATTTTATTTATTAGTTTTCATTAAAATTTTTAACATTAGTTTTGTTTGTGTTTTATTTAATATGACCTATTGTATAAAATATAATGCTCCTGTGCATAAACATTTTTAAGAATGCACTTTTATACCCGGTTTTTTAATGTAGAAGATGGGCAGATTTCACACTTTTCCAAAATAAATTGTAGTATTTTAACCACCACACTATTGTGCAAGTATTTTATATTGAAAAAACCCTAAGTTTCTTCTTAACAACCTATATCTGGCTTCTGAAACAGGGTCCCGGGTTCGACTCTGGTCTGATCAGGCATTTTTTACTTTCTCTTGCCTATATGAATATATAAGAAAGATATATAGGAATTCCCTAAGGTGAAATCTGCATTAAAAGGGACAAGATTTGAGTCTGTGGAAGCTGTAAAAGAGAAAGCGGCACAAGTCCTGAAGGAGCTGACAGAAGATGACTTCCAGCACTGTTTCCAACAATGGAAAATTCGCATGGAGCGTTATAGGGATAGAAAAGGAATGTATATTGAAGTTGACAATAAGTAATTGTATATAAAATAAAAATAAAATCTTTTACGTCCGTCCCATTATTTAATAGCCATATCTTGTATGTCTGAAACTGGTCATTGTTTTATATAATTTGTAGAGAATTCTTCAACGCAACTGATAACATTTACAGAAATAGAATCTGTTGAAAGGGAAATATTTTATCAGTTTTTTTTTATGCGCCCTGGAGACTCCAGGAGGAGTATAGGACATGTTATCAGATATAACACCTGAAATACATATAAGAATCACACAATGTATCACTACTATCAAGAAAGAAATTCTTGTACGCTATAAAAAGTTTCACCGATCAAGTAATTTTTCAGATTTTTTTTAAAGGAAATCAAATCCTCACAACATTTTAAAAATTGGGGTAATTTATTCATGAATTTTCTTCCTGCATAAGTAGGTTTTTGTTCAAACAATTTTGTGGAGTGATTAGCCACATAATAATCATTCCTGTTTCTCGTGTTATGATTGTGAACATTGGAATTCTGCATAAAATTATTTTGCGTAATATACATAATCACCTCAAAAATGTAGAGGGAGGGAACTGTAAGCAATTTAAGCTCCTTAAATAGTGGCCTGCATGAGGTTAGCTGGTTAGCTCCCACCATACACCTAATAGCTTTATTTTGAATTTTAAAAACCCTATTCATATTACCCATGCTAGAGTTACCCCATACTAAAATACCACACCGGATATGAGACAGAATGAGGCCAGGATAAGCTGCCATCACTGCCAAGTTTAGTGTGAAGGGTAGGCTAGAGAGTAGAAAATTTTTTATGTGAACAGATATCGCATGCAGGCCATCCATAAGTCAACATACAAACACGTTTCTTAGTTTGTGTGAAAGCTGTAACATTTTTCTGTAGAAATTTGCTTTTGTTATAAACGGTTGGATCTAATGTACACTGTAGTGAAAGGAGGAAGGGAGTGGCACATGAAAAAATATCGCCTGCAGTGGCATACATACAAGTCATCCCTATGTCATTTTTCTGCAATGTGCAGAATTGTTAAATATACGTATTTCTAGATAAAATTATACTTTACAAATGGGTTTTCACAAGTAATATCTAACTATATGAATGTGTCATTTATAAATAAATTTTTGAAATCCATCCTACCAACCATTTATATAAATTACAATATAAATGAAATTTATCACCTTACCTTTGGTTGTTTTTACTTTCTCTTGCCTATATGACTATATAGGAAGGAAAGTATTGTTTTCATGTCGATTTTTCGAAATCGAGTTTTCACCGGATTTACACGTTTTCAGACCCCCTGAACCCAAAAAACATGTTTTTAGCGATTGGTCTGGTGTGCGTGTGTGTGTGTATACAAAATAACTCGAGAACGGAACTCGTACGAACTTTAAACTTGAAACTTAAGTTACACACGACTACCGGACCCAACACGAACATTTTCATCAAAATCGGTCAACCGGAATTAGTAGTTTATTCGTGTCATTTTTCACTTTTTTGCGATTTTCTCAAAAACTGATACTACGATTTTTTGTAAAATCGCCTGGTTTACTAAATTTTTTATGCTCTACAAGATAGGGTAGGCGTCATGTTTGCTGAAATTCTTGGCGAGGCTGTTTTCACGTAAAAACATGGTTTTCTTAAGATAACGGCTTTAATATGCATTTTAGCGCAAAAATTTATCTAATAAAAGTTGTAGAGAATTTAAAATGCTACAACTTTTATTTCAAACATTTTTTTGTATAACGCTTAGTTTAGCGGTAATTAGCGATTTTTTTTCTCACGAAAACGTGTGAAAAATCGATTTTTTTAAGATTTCGGCTTTAGTATGCATTTTACGACAAAAGTGTATATAATTAAATTTATACAAAATTAAAAGATCTACAACTTTAATTTATAGCATTTTTCTGTAAAGAGCCTAGTTTAGCGTGAAAGAGTGATTTTCCGTATTTTTAAGCTAAACTGAGGTTGATTTTCATTTTGCGTCTTTCACTCATGATTAAAATTAGGTTATGTTTATTGAGGTTAGTTGTTTGTTTATTTCTAATGTTTTATTACTAAAGTTTGGTTTATTGTTAATTATTTGCATTGGCAAGAGAAAGTTGTGTGAGTGTTTCACACCAGATCTTTTGGTCTTTCAATAACAATTATTATAAGCTATAATCATACAATCAGCTGATTATATTATGAAGTATTGCATGTTAACACGCTCTATAATCGATTTGTTCAGACGAGATGTGTAAGACGAGAGTGAACTATTGAGGCTCTTATACGCATGCGCGCGTAATGTTCGTCACGTACAATCTGACAACGCTGGCAAACGTTCTAATTGGTCTAAACGTGGGGAACAGCAGAGCTCATCAACCACGAAAAGCATATTAGAGGCTTTACTACAAAACAAGGAGTTGTAAACAAGGAACAAAATGGTTTACCATTCCTTCCTCACTGAATGAAGAAGTATGCTTATAAACATGCTGGGCTCTCTGTAAAGCACATATTTTCCACCCTGCAGTAGACGCCTTCACTTTATTCACCACAGGGTCTGACTGTAAACTGAAATTAAGTAATTTCAGTTACTGTTACAACTACGAGGTGCTTCCCCCACCACTAAACAGAACAGCTCAGCGGCACAGAGCGTTGGAGGGAGAGCTTCTAGCTAGAACAAAAATGACCTATACCCATCTTTTGTTCTTAAATGACTCAGTCTTTTAGTTGGCTGACTATGTAATGATGAAACAGAACCATTTTTGTAGCCCTGTAACTGACAGATTGAGCGCAAATGATTTAACACTCCACCCGTCTTATGGGCATAACCTTTATTAACCTAAAAATAGTCGTACCTTTACTGCTAACCTCAAAATATATTTTCTTTGGTAGCACCATCAGCTGTACTGTAGTAGTTGTATTTTTGTTTTGATCTTTGTTATCACACTGCTTGGATGAACTGATAAATTTTAATGTATAGAGTTTTTGTGTTTATAAAATTCTTATGTTTAAAAAAATTCTGTATATGAATTAATGGATTTATAAATCATCTTAGGTAAGATTTATGTAAGAAAAAACCTGTTAGTGAATGTAACTTCTGTTTGTAATAATGTTGAAACTTTGTTTTTGTATATCAGACAGTGTGATACTTGTTGTGTGAAATATTGTTGAATCTGTGAAACAGGTGATTTTTTCATAATACATGTAACAATATAATATTTATTTATAACTTATGTTTTTTTTAGTAACTTGTTTACTTATTTAGTTATTTATGAATCTACTTTACAATTAATATTATTTATTAAAAATGTGAACTGGTTTGTGATGAACTGATTTTCTTTTACTTTTGGCTTTTTGCCGTGTTATTTTATTGTTAAGTGATACAAAAGTATTAGTGATTTTTATTTTGGTTATGTTTTTGTTTTAACCTACTGAATACATTACATTTATAAAAATGACTAGACATTATAAGGTATGTTAATCATATTAAATTTATAATAATATTACTGTTTAAAGAGAGACTTCATATAACCAAACATGTTCTTGGGTAATAAATTCTTGATGAAATACTTTTGAAATTAGGAGAAATAAATAATTTTTTAGCACTATATAAAACGGTGAACAGATTTCTTTTTGTCAAATGCAACTTCTCGTTAAGTCTATATTATTTTATTCTATATCAGGCAAAAGAAAGTGCCTGTATGAATATATAGGAACGAAAGTATCGTTTTCATGTCGATTTTTCAAAATTGAGTTTTCACCGGATCTACACATTTTCAGACCCACTGAACCCAAAAAACATGTTTTTAGCGATTGGTCTGTGTGTGCGTGTGTATACAAAATATCTCAAGAACGGAACATCGTATGAACTTGAAACTTAAAGTTACATACCACTACCGGACCTGACACGAACTTTTTCATCAAAATCGGTCAACCGGAAGTAGTAGTTAATTCGTGTAATTTTTCACTTTTTTGTGATTTTCTCAAAAACGGGTCCTACGATTTTTTAAAAAAAAATCGCCTGGTTTACTAAATATTTTCTGCTCTAAAAGATAGGGTAGTCGACATGTTTGCTGAAATTCTTGGAGAGGCTGTTTTCACGTAAAAAAATTGTTTTTTTAAGATTGCGGCTTTAATATGCATTTCAGCGCAAAAATGTATTTAATAAAAGTTGTTGAGAATTAAAAATCCTAATACTTTTATTTCGAACATTTTTTTGTATAATGCTTAGTTTAGCGGTAATTAGCGATTTTCATTTTTTTCCTCACAAAAACGTGTGAAAAATCGCTTTTTTTAAGATTTCGGCTTTAGTACGGTATGCATTTTACCACAAAAGTGTGTATAATCAAATTTACAGGAAATTAAAAGATCTACTACTTTTATTTAGAGAATTTTTCTCTACAGCGCCTAGTTTAGCGTGAAAGACTGATTTTCCCATTTTTAAGCCAAACTGAGGTCGATATTCATTTTGCGTCTATCACTCATGATTAAAATTAGGTTATGTTTATTAAGGTTAGTTTTTTGTTTATATCTAATGTTTTATTACTAATGTTTTGTTAATTATTTGCATTGGCAAGAGAAAGTTGTGTGAGTGTTTCACACCAGATTTTTTTACTTTCTCTTGCCTATATGAATATGTAGGCAGGAAAGTATTGTTTCCATGTCGATTTTTCAAAATTGAGTTTTCACCGGATACACACGTTTTCAGACCCCCTAAACCACAAAAAACTTGTTTTTAGTGATTTGTCTATGTGTGCGAACAAAACATCTCAAGAACTGAACATCGTACGAAGTTAAAACATGAAAATTAAGTTAGGTAGGCCCTACTACTAGAGGATCTGTCACAAATATTTTCTTCAAAATTGGTCATTCAGAAGTAGTAGTTTATTCGTGTAATTTTTCACTTTTTACGATTTACTCAGAAACGGCTCCCACGATTTTTTAAAAAATCGCCTTATTTACTACATTTTTTATGCCCTATGTAATAGGGTAGGCGCCATGTCTGCTAACATTCTTGGGAAGGTTTTGGTCTTGTAGAAATAAATGTTTTTTTTATGATTGCTGTCTTAATGTGAATTTTGTGGGTTGGTCTAGAGGTAAAGTCGTCGCCAAAATCAGCTGTTTAACAGCTGATTTTCGGAGACAAGTTTCTGGTTCAAATCCTAGTAAAGGTAGTTACTTTTATACGGATTTGAATACTAGACAGTGGTTGCCGGTGTACTTTGATGGTTGGGGTTCAATTAACCATACTCTCTCAGGAATGGTCGACCTGGGTCTGTACAAGACTACACCTCATTTACACGCCATACACATCATCCTCATCTCATTGGGTCATGGGGTTGCTTATTGTTCTGAATTGAACAGATTGTAACGTACACATATTAGGAATTAAAAAAAAAAATGTGCATTTTAGGGCAAAATTAGTAAAGTCAAACTTCTGCTAATGGACACTTCTGAATTGTGGACATTTCCTAATAGCGGACAATTTTAAAAGTCCTGGCATTAGCTTGTAAGACACAATACTAAAATATTTTCTAATAAAGGACCCTCCATGTAACAGAGACGGACAGTTAAGTTGAATAATTTGAAAATCAATTTCTGGAAAGTGGATAAAACTTGTCCTTAAAAAATGTTAGTAGCCTACAATGTATGTAATACATTGTAGACATAATCTTTGTTCTTAATCAGGAAACATCATTCAACCTGCACTACTACATAATATGCATCCACAAAAAATCTTCAGATCAGAAAAAATGTGTTTAAAAATGTTGAGTGCATAAGTGGTTAAATTT
Organism: Catonia carolina; assembly: GCA_035578175.1. Lineage (NCBI taxonomy): Eukaryota > Metazoa > Arthropoda > Insecta > Hemiptera > Achilidae > Catonia > Catonia carolina. Next base: position 9,048,420 of record JAQMRL010000005.1, on the reverse strand, counting down.
ATAAATAGCGTGTGTTCTTAAAAACAAAAAATGATTTTATTACTATAGGTATTGTGTAAATTGTATAATCATGGATTACAAACGTAAGGAATGTTGGATTACTTATGAGTAACTGTAAATGCATGCATATTTTTTATATAACATATTAGATAATACATTTTTTTTTGGTAATTTTATATGCATGCACTATATACACTACATACTTATGTATTAAATAAATACTTTTTATCATTGCATAAGGTACATAAATTCCAGCCTCTCTTAGTTTGCTCCTAATGTAAACAAATAATGATGTCACTGAGCATGCGCATTATATCAAAATGTGTACACGGTGATTAAAAAGTAACAACAAAATACTTTCAAAAGTGTTTAAATACAAAATACTTTTAAAAGTATTTTTCTAAATGAAATTTTTAGGCCTACATCATATCATGACTGATGTTTTTAGTACTTTAAGTACTTATAATTTAAAAAAAATAGTTATCTTAATAGGAATATGACATCCGTAAAGTCGCAGACTCTGGCGTGCACCCTGTAGTAGCTGGCTTTCGCTTGTTGACAGTAGGAGCTAACTAAGAACGGCTAAACTGTTGTGTGTTTTTATATACTCTTGTTAAATATTGTTTGAGTCCCTTTGCCCCTTTGCTTTTCCCCCTTTACCCCTTGTTGCAAACAAGGGCAAACTCGTGACTATAAGAGAAACACAACACTATGATCAAATGTTAATCTACAAACTGACGCAGTCTGGGCAGTTGTTATTGAAGGTGTCTATTAACCCCATGTAGTGGGAGAACTCTCTACTATGTCTACAAGTAGAAGCATGCTCTCAGTCTGGTTATTTTTGGGTCCCACCTCGTATTGCCCCAAAATATTGCTTATTATAATATATGTACGATGATCTGTGTTTCTTTTTATTTAGCAAGGCAGGAAATCAATGACAGGAAGTGTTCGGACGCGAAAATCATCATTCATGGCGTCCCCCCATGGTGCAGCACTGACTTACTCAAGGCATGATTCGTTCGGTGGAAGCTCCACAGATATAGAACGATTGCTACTAAGAAGAGTTGATAGAGTTAGTAAAGGTAATTAATTAAGTAAGTATTAGTATGTACAGTTCAGCCGTTCTTAGTTTGCTCCTACTGTCAACAAACAAAAGCCAGCTACTACAGGGTGCACGCTAGAGTCTACGACTTTATGGATGTCGTATTCCTATTAAGTTAACTATTTCTATTTCATATAATGAATTAATACAATAATTTCACTAACCTTCTTTTTAAACTGCGTCACCTTTATTTTAATTTTTACTTACACGTGTTTCGGTGGATCCACCATCATCAGAGTAAATAACATATAATTGAAACTAAAAACATTATTTATTAAAAATCTATAGAAGATGATACATCTTCAGTCACTTGTATAAAACTGATTTAAAATTAATTTATTTTAATTTATCCCTTCTCATATTTACTGTAGATAGCAGCAGCAGCAGTGCTATCTACAGTAAATATGAGAAGGGATAAATTAAAATAAATTAATTTTAAATCAGTTTTATACAAGTGACTGAAGATGTATCATCTTCTATAGATTTTTAATAAATAATGTTTTTAGTTTCAATTATATGTTATTTACTCTGATGATGGTGGATCCACCGAAACACGTGTAAGTAAAAATTAAAATAAAGGTGACGCAGTTTAAAAACAAGGTTAGTGAAATTATTGTATTAATTCATTATATGAAATAGAAATATTTAAAACTGCAGGATGCATTATAAAGATTTATTTTTGAATAAGTTAACTATTTTTTAAATTATATGTACTTAAAGTACTAAAAACATCTCAGTCATGATATGATGTAGGCTTAACAATTTCATTTAGAAAAATACTTTTAAAAGTATTTTGTATTTAAATACTTTTGAAAGTATTTTGTTGTTACTTTTTAATCAGCGTGTACACATTTTGATATAATGGGCATGCTCAGTGACGTCATTATTTGTTTACATTTGGAACAAACTAAGAGAGGCTGGACTGCAGAAGTTGTAAACTGTTAATATTATTATGTATAGTGAAATTTTGAGTATCAACGTAGTGTTAAAATAATTATCACTTCTTTAATTGTTTATGGCTTGGTTTCAGGTTTTTGCATTTGAATCTTAATGTATTTTTACTTTCTCTTGCCTGTATGAATATATAGGAAGGAAAGTATTGTTTCCATGTCGGTTTTTCGAAATTGAGTTTTCACCGGATCTACGCGTTTTCAGACCCCTGAACCCAAAAAACATGTTTTTAGCGATTGGTGTGTGTGTGTCTGTTTGTGTGTGTGTGTGTGTGTGCGCGTGCGTGCGTGCGTGCGTGCGTGCGTGCGTGCGTGCGTGCGTGCGTGCGTGTGTGTGTGTGTGAACAGAATATCTCAAGAACGGAACCTTGTACGAACTTGAAACTTGAAACTTAAGTTAGACACCACTACCGGACCTGACACGAACATTTTCATCAAACTCTGTCAACCGGAAGTAGATAAATAAAAAATGAAATATATAAATAAAGTTGATAAGTTTGAGCCCTGCTCATCTGACGCCTGGTTGGACCAGACTCCGCAATAACTTTAAGAAAATCTGTTTGTTATTTATTATAATCATATTCTGAGCGAACTTTGGCTTAAGTGTTACAATACTTTAATGATATTTTATGTAGTAATGGCAGTTCTGACATTTTGTGCGGCAGTGAAACTTGGGTTTTTACAGGAGAAAAAACAGAAATTGGTAGCTGCAGAGATGCATTTTCTATGAATGGTCAAGGGTTGTATGAGAAAGGATAGAATTCAAAATTATGATATAAGAAAATAGTCATAGAACTCAAGTAGAGAATTAGTTATAATCACAATAAATGAATAGAGCATATTTGAAGAACAAAGAGAGACAATATTCCAAAATAGGTTCTGGAATTTGAGGTGTGGCTATTAACTAACGAGACTGACATTGTAAAATATTTTTATTTTTATTTTATACATTATCACTTATTGCCACCTTCAATATACACTCCTTCTCTATCCCTACAATGCTCCATGCGAATTTTCCATTGTTGGAAACAGTGCTGGAAGTCATCTTCTGTCAGCTCCTTCAGAACACGTGCCACTTTCTCTTTACAGCTTCCACAGACTCAAATCTTGTCCCTTTTAATGCAGATTTCACCTCAGGGAACAGGTAGAAGATAGTAACATGTGATGAAACGTGGTTTTTTACTTATGATCTGGAAACTAAGCGCCAATCCATGCAGTGGAAGAGCCGAACTTCACCGAGAGCCAAAGAAGCTCAAATGAGCAAGTTAAAATTTAAAGCAATGATGATTGTTTTTTTTTGATATCCATGGGATTGTGTACCTTCACTGGGTTCCTGAAGGTCAAACAATTAATCAATATTACTACCTTGAGGTACTTTCTAAACTATGTCAAAGAGTAAGGAAAAAACGCCCCGAAATGTCGAAGGACAAATCATGGGTTCTCCACCAAGACAATGGGCCAGCTCATTCCATGTTATCTGTCAAGAGGTTGTAGCTAAGTACAGCATCTCAGTGTTAGAACATCCACCAGATCTTGCACCATGTGACTTCTACCTGTTCCCTAAGGTGAAATCTGCATTAAAAGGGACAAGATTTGAGTCTGTGGAAGCTGTGAAAGAGAAAGTGGCACGTGTCCTGAAGGAGCTGACAGAAGATGACTTCCAGCACTGTTTCCAACAGTAGAAAATTTGCATGGAGCGTTGTAGGAATAGAGGAGTGTATATTGAAGGTGCTGAATCGTGGACCCTGAACGAGGATATGTGCAAGAAATTGGAAGCGTTTGAGATGTGGCTGTACCGGAGAATACTGAAGATCCCTTGGACTGATCGAGTAACAAATGAAGAGGTTCTCAGAAGAATGGGGAAGAACCTGGAGGTACTGACCACTATCAAGTCTCGAAAGCTACAGTACTTCGGGCACATTATGAGAAATGCAACCAGATATGCCCTCCTGCAAGCCATTCTACAAGGGAAAATTTTTGGAAAGCGGGGACCAGGTAGAAGAAGAACATCCTGGTTGAAGAACCTCAGAGTCTGGTACAATACAACTTCGGTACGTCTTTTCCGAGTTGCTGCAGACAAGATGAAGATTGCCATGATGATCGCCAACATTCGTAACGGATAGGCACATCAAGAAGAAGATATTGAAGGTGGCAATAAGTGATTATTTACAAAATTAAAATAAACTTTTTTACGTCAGTCTTGTAATTTAATAGCCACACTTCGTAAAGGCCTGAAGGAAAAAGAAGCTCGGGAAGACCCCCAAATGCTGAGAATAATTTATTTTATTTCCAGCTTTCTTTATGTCAAACAAAATATTGCGATAATGCAGGATGCATACAAAGAGAAAACATGCAATAATGCATGTCTTTTATGTTATATTTATAACATTTTCTCACAGTAATATAATGAAATTTTCATATTATTTTTGTTTTACAGTTGAAGTTCCTGTTGGTATGGATGATGCGATTGGTGAAACAGGTAGTACTGAATTATTTGTTATCTATTACAATACAAATTATACTGTAACTTTGTAATTACTGTTATGTAATACAGGGTGATTATAAATGAAATTACAGTTTCGATAGCTTATAGAAAATTTATTTTGAAAAGTTAAGCTAATTACTTACATGATTATATAGAAGAATTCATTAAGATTTTATTGAAAATATTTACAGATGTTCAATGTGTGCACCATTTGTAACTCGACAGATATCAACACGGTAGTCGAATTCTTCCCACCCACGATTAAGCATATGACGGTCAACTGTGGCAAGAGCATTTGCAATACGTTGTTTTAGATCGATATCTACAGGAAGCGGTGGCCCAAAAACTTTATCTTTTACATAACCCCATAAGAAAAAGTTGCAGGTCGTTAATTCTGGACTACGAGGTGGCCACGGCGTAAACACAATGTTTTCCTCACTTGCATGGCCGATCCATTGTCTAGGAAGGTGTTCATCAAGATAATTTCTGACCTGTAAGTGCCAGTGAGGCGGAGCTCCATCTTGTACAAAAATGAAGTTATCACTATCTTCTTGGAGTTGAGGCATTAACCATTCGTTTAACATATCCAGATAAATTACTCCAGTTGCTTATACTTCGTGAAAGAACGGCTCGTAAACCTTTTCCCGAGATAATGCACAAAAGACATTTACTTTAGGGGAATTGCGTGTATGCTGTAAAGTTATTTTCGTGTTTTCTGTGCCCCATATTCTAACATTATGTCTATTAACTTTTCCACTAATGTGAAAATTACATTCATCACTGAAAATTAGGCGATTAAAGAATGCGTCGTCATTTTCAACACAATGTTGCATCTCCAGACAAAAATTTTTACGTACGACTTTATCACTGGTATTTAAACTTTGTACTAATTGCATTTATAAGGTGTTATTTTCAAACGTTTCCGCAGAATTTTCCACACAGTCGGATGAGGAATTTGCAGTTCTAAACTTGCTGATCTAGTTGATTTTCCTGGACTTGGTACATAAACATCCCGAACACTATCAATTTGTTCTTCTCTAACAGAAGGTCTTCCAGTACTCTTCCTTTTACACAGACATCCACTGTTTTCAAAATGTTTATACCAGTCATAGATTGATTGCCTTGTTGGTGGTGGTTTACCGTATCTTGTTCTGAAATGACATTGCACAACCGTAATCGAGTTTGTTTTGGCTAATTCAAGAACACAATAAGCTTTCTCCACTTGAGTAGCGGCCATTTTGCTAGACTGGTCATTGAAACAGCAACAACAAAATGATATCAACAGTTGTACCAACATAAACTTTAAAAAATTCTCTACAAACCTATATCATTTACTATATTCAAATACACCAGTTTGATGTTTAAGAAGCTGTCGAAAGTGTGTATTCATTTATAATCTACCTGTATTACAGATTGTAATATTGTAATGTTGAGGAAGGCAATTGTAAACTTCCTCACTCGTCATTTTACTTAGTGAAGCCTCTAGAAGTTTAAACCGGTCTTTCGGCTGATGACCTAAACAACAGTTAGTAATGTAATATGTTAACTATTATTATGTACAGTTGTATCTCACTATGTGAACTTAATCCATTCTGAAGCGGAGTTTTTATGGTGAAAAGTTTGTTGAAAGTTTGTAGGGGGTGCGCCCCTGCTATACAAACTACGTAATCATGAATTAATCTTTGTCAATCCTGGTTACACGTTTTGCAACAGCATTTGCCTTAATGCTTTCTTTGTTCTTGATGATTGTGGCAATACTTGTTCAATTCATACGTTGAAGCCATATCGACCTGTCTCACTCCACTTCCAAATTTAGTAAAAATTTGTTTTTTAATCTCAAAATTGTCCATGGTTTCCTTTTCTTTGCTAACTTGGAGATACCTTTTGAAGACATTCTCAAAATTAAAATTCTAGATTGTAAAGTACAGTAACAAACAAATATAAAACATAAAAAATCAGTTCTTCAAAAATTTTAAGCTTGTGCAAACCAGTGTCATTTTTCTGGTTGTAAGATAATAGTCAAATTTAAACCAAAAGTTTATTTTGTACCATACATAATTTTTTACTTTCTCTTGCCTATATGAATGCCTATAGGAAGAAAAATATTGTTTTCATGTTGATTTTTCACCACATCTACACGTTTTCTGAGTCCCTGAACCCAAAATACATGTTTTTAGCGATTGGTATATGTGTCTGTGTGTGTGTGAGAACAGAATATCTCAAGAACAGAACATCGTACGAACTTGAAACTTGAAACTTAAGTTACATACCACTACCGGACGCGACACGAACATTTTCATCAAAATCGGTCAACCAGAAGTAGTAGTTTATTTGTGTCATTTTTCACTTTTTTGCAAGTTCTCAAAAACTGCTCCTATGATTTTTTTTAAAATCACCTCATTTACTACATTGTTTATGCTCTACAAGATAGGGAAGGTGCCATGTCTGCTGAAATTCTTGGTGAGGCTGTTTCCTCTTAAAACAATTGTTTTTTTAAGATTGTGACTTTAATACGCATTTTATCGCAAAAATGTATCTAGTAAAAGTAGTTTTATGAGTTTTAATTTTTTAATTAATATAGATAAGAGCTCACTTGATTGCTAGCGTAAGGAATTTGGTTGGATGAATAATAATAATTCATTTGAAAAATACCATTAGTACGTGCTGTTCTAAAAATATTAATCACAAATCATTTTTAATAACTACCGTAATACCAAAATATTTTATTAGATTTTAAACAAATAATATTCTAAAATATTTTATTAATATACTAACAGTTTATTATAATAGCCTAATAAAGTAAAAAAATGTAGGCTATTAGTTTTTAATATTTTACTGTTGATGTTTAGGTCATCAGCTAAAAGGCTGGTCTGAACCTGTAGAGGTTTTTCTAAGTAAATCGAAGAGTGAGGGGGTTTACCATTGCCTTCCTCACTGAATAGAAAAGTACGCTTATCAGCATGCCGGGCCCTCTGAAAAGCACATATTTTCCACTCTGCAAATGACACCTTCACTTCATTCACCACAGGGTCTGGCTGTATAATGAAATCCATTACTTTCAGAGGAGATAACTCTGATTAGTGTCTTTTACACCTCTACCTCTTCTGTTCTTAAATGATTCAGTCATTTAATTGGCTGACCATGTGATAAGAAACAGAACTATTTATTTTAGCCCTGCAACAAACAGATAGAGTGTAAATAATCTGACACTCCACCTATCCGTTATGGGCGTAATATGCCCAAAACGGGCAGGTGGAGTGTTGTTTTAATTGCACTCTATCTGTTTGTTGCAGGGCTAAAATAAATAGTTCTGTTTCTTATCACATAGTCAGCCACATATATGACTGAACTATTTAAGAACAGAAGAGGTAGAGGCGTAAAAGACACTAGTCAGAGTTGTCTCCTCTGAGAGTAATGAATTTCACTATGCAGCCAGACCCTGTAGTGAATGAAGTGAAGGTGTCATTTGCAGGGTGAAAAGTGAGTGCTTTTCGGAGGGCCTGATATGCTGATAAACATACTCTTTCAACTCAGTGAGGAAGGCAATGGTAAACCACCTCACTCCTCGTTTGGTTGTAATTGAGTAATTAAACAACTTTTGTTATATTATGTTTAGGACATGGAAGATTTCAAAAGTGTTTGTGGGTAATATGTGGTTTAATTTATGCTTGCTGTAGCATAAGCACAACTACACTTAGCTTTGTTTTACCAGCCGCTTGCGATTTTCATTTAACTGCAGGCGAAAAGGGGTTAATGAATATAATGCCTGTAGCTGGTAAGTACTTGATTTTCAAATCAGTAACATTTTATTATTAAGGGGGTCCATGATGTGCTTTGATGTTAAGAGATGGCTGCATAGCCCCAAAATGGCACCGTGGAGGGCAGCATGAACATAGATACCAAAATATAATTTGCCGCCCGCATTGGCAAAGTTTGTAACGTGCTTGCCTCTCATCATGCGGTCGCAGGTTCGAATCCCACTCAGGCATGGCATATTTTCATACGAGGGGGTACCCAAAAGAAACCGGAATTATTTTTCAAAAGCTATTTATTTTCAGCTTTTTTTACAAAACAATCTTATCCCCTTCAAAATACTCTCCATTATAACTAATACATTTATCCCACCGGTGCTTCCACTGTTCGAAACATTTTTTGTAGTCATCTTTAGAAATGGCTGACAGCTCCTCCCTCGTTTTTTTCTTGACCGCTTCAATGTTGTCAAATCTGTGTCCTTTAATGTGTCTTTTCATGCGTGGAAATAAGAAAAAGTCGCACTGAGCCAGGTCAGGCGAGTAAGGTGCGTGGAGCATGGGGCAGCGGAACCATGCCATTTTTAGTCAAAAAATCTTTCACCGAGATGGCTATGTGTGCAGGTGCATTGTCGTGGTGGAAGAACCAGTCTCCTGTCTGCCACAAATCGGATATTTTTTGATGAACACTGTTTTGCAACCTTCTTAAAACTTCCAAATTGTCATTCGACGGTCTGAGAGCACACGCTCGTGAATTTTTTAAACATTTTCGTCGATTCCGGCAGTTGATGGACATCCAGAACGAGGTTTGCCATCAATCAACATGTCACCATTTGTAAACCGAGAAAACCACTCGTACTTGAGATTTTTTCATAGCGTCATCTTTGTAAGCTGTTTTCAACATTAAAACAGTTTCAGCAGCACTTTTACAAAGTAGTAAACAAAATTTCACAGCTACACATTGTTCACTTAAACTTACCATCTCAAAAAAAACAAGAACAAAACAGCGCTAGCAAAAACAATCACTGCAGATTAATATAGAACTCACTGGAATACACTGGAATGGTGTATTTCCTTCAATTTGATACAAACTTTATGACGTAAATTGGCCAAAATAGTATGATATATGAAACTATATTATTTTTCAAAGTTGATGAGCGCTGAATGTACGCATTGTCCCCTACCCACATCATAGCTAGCCAATGACTTGCCAGCAATGTTGCCAATACTTGCTCTCATAGCTCTGTTGTATATTTTGTCAGCCATTTCATTGCTCTTTCAATAATAATTATAACCTATGATCATACAACCTGATTATATTATCAAGTATTGCATGTTAACATGCACTATAATCGACATGTTCAGTAAGAGATGCAAGACATAAGTGAACTACTTTGGCTCTTATACGCATGTGCAGATAATGTTTTCAGGCTGATACTTTCGTACAATTTGATAATGCTGGTAAACATTCTGATTGGTCTAAACGGGTGGAACAGCAGAGCTTTACTGGGGGAAAAGCATTATAGTGGCTGCTTTTAAACCTCCAATCTTTTTTATTATAATTAGTGTCATAAGATGATAAAATTTTGAAATTAATTTTATTCAAAATTTAGTTAAAAACATATCAGGAACAAAAAATGTTTCCACTATTTAGCAACACTAAAGAAATCTTTAACACATTCAATGCTGAACAATTATGAGGTATCTCTACCGTCGGGCTGATTACATGTGCAGCGTGTTCTCAGCTTGCTTTATGTATGGCCTACAACTTATTTTACTAACGTTTTTGTAGATTTATATTTTATTTACGACCTATACATAGATTTATGTTTGCTAATAACATAAAATAAACAATTCAATGTACTTTTTAGGTTTATTTCCGCTTGTTATAATAATGTATTTCTTGTTTGAATTTTTCCATTTACCGTTAAGATTTTCATGTAATTTCTTAGATAATTTTAAACTAAAAATAATATACTTTTAAAGTAAATCTTAAAGTGTAAGCTATTTTGAAACGATACTTGCAAAGATACTAAACCCACGGTTTCAACTGAAAACCCTTTAATAATATTAAACGAGTATATTATACGAGGGTAGAAGATCGTATGAAGAAAATTCTAAAACGAAATGCATGGTTACAAAGAAAAAACCTTTCTGAGGGTTATAAAATAGCAAAAAAACTGATATCCGCGAGGTGGTGTCCTTCCAGAATTACTTTAAATGATAAAAAATAGAACCCTCTAGGTAAGACGGCAGCCTGGCGGTAACACCTTCCCATGACTCGCTAGGCGAGTCTCTAGAACTGAAAGTGTTAAAGAAAGGCTACCCCCTTTTTTTATTGGTCAAGTATTCTGTAGGAAGGAGAAGATCAGGTGAGGGCTGTTAAGGGGAGGGGAGAATCAGGAGGAAAACATATTAAATGTAAATTTATTTTTATACTGTTAATCTAATAAAAGCCATTATTTTGTTATTGCTTGCAGGAATGATGATAGGTTCATATTTCTGGGGATTTTTTGCTGATTCAAAAGGTCGAAGATTCGTTTTAGTGTGCTCTTTAATGATTGATGGTTTAGCTGGAATGTTCTCGAGTTTATGTCAAGAAAAAAAAATGTTTCTTGTAATTCGAGTCTTCAATGGTTTTGGGTATGGTTAAAAATACTAGATCGGCTGTCTTGTAGCTTGTTTGGCGATGACAAGGCAATACCTGGAACTTTTTGAATTCCCCTCATATTATACATGGTTCTATATGAGTAATAGAATAATTGGGTCTTTTCCGTTTTCTGTATGCCACTATCAAATCCAAATTCCCTAAAGGGTTGTACACATGCTTGTTTCTCCCACTTCCTGCCTTACTGAATACTCATACTGAGCAGACACACTCACGCACGCGTACTATCCAGTTCCAGTATATACGAGGGCCATCCGGAAAGTAGTACCCGTTTGTGAAATAAAGACACAGAAGTAAATATTAACAAATGTAAACATTTTTATTGAAAAGAGCATACCTTAAACTACTTCTCCACATAATCTCCAAGCAAATTTAAGCATTTGTCATAACGTGTGACGAGTTTTTGTATTCCAGCATCATATTCCTCCGCCGCCAGCCGATCGAAATACGTAGTCACACCTTCTTTAAGTTCTTCATCGCTGTCAAATCTTTTTCCCGCCAAAAACTCTTTAAGTTTTGTAAAGAGATGAAAATCTGAAGGGGCCAAGTCCGGGCTATACGGTGGATGGTCGAAAATTTCCCAATTGAATTGCTGCAGAAGTTGTTGTGTTATCCCCGCTGCATGAGGCCTGGCATTGTCATGGAGGAGAATGACGCCATCAGACAATAGACCTCTCCGTCGATTTTGTATTGCCCGCCGTAATTTCTTTAATGTTTCACAATACGCATTAGCGTTAATAGTGTCTCCACGGGCCATAAAATCAATAAGCAGTATACCACGTCGATCCCAGAAAATGGTTGCCATAAAATTCCTGGTGGACAGAACAGTCTTGAATTTTTTTGGTTTCTTTGGTGAATGAGGATGATGCCACTCCATTGACTGTCGTTTACTCTCAGGTGAAGCATAACAAACCCACGTTTCATCACCAGTAACTATGCGATTCAAGAACGCGTCTGCTTCATCAGAATAACGTTCCAAAAATGTTAATGCAGCAGCCATACGCTTGGTTTTGTGCTCATCTGTAAGCATGCGAGGGACCCACCTTGCGCAAATTTTTGAATAATGCAGATGGTCTTTGACAATTTTATGAAGAATTGTGCGAGAAACATTAGGGAAATGTTCACAGATGTCATCAATTGTAACGCGCCGATCGTGCCTCACGAATTCGTCTACTGACCTCAGCAGTTGATCTGTAATGACAGATGGTCTCCCTGAACGCTCATCGTCGTGTGTGTTCCCCCTCCCCAAGTTAAAATTACGACACCAGCGCCGAACAGATGACTCATCCATCACATCGTCTCCATACACTTCCTTTAATTGGCGATGAATATCACAAGGTCGAACGTTTCTTGCATTGAGAAATTTTATTACAGCCCTCACTTCACAACTGGCGGCGTTCTCAATTTTTTTAAACATTATGAACGGTCACAGAAACAAGACAGGCAATGCTAGCGTCGCGGAACTTGCAACAGAAGGCAGACAAGCCACTGAAGCGATCTGACCTTGACCGGCGGCTGCTCGCCTCGTCAGCGCCTCATGCGGCGGAAACGGGTACTACTTTCCGGATGGCCCTCGTAGTACTATGTTATATGTTCTGGTTTTTTATTTTATTTTTTTTTTATTTACAGGTTACTTATAACTGATTACTAAATATTATTACTAAACTTATTCTAATTATTTATATTTAATTATTTTTACATTACTATTACATTATATTTTTTAATTATTTACATTGGGAAGAGAAAGTTGTGTGAGTGTTTCACATAGACTATTTTAGTTGTCACATCTTCTGGGATTATGCAGTAAACCGCTTCCCTGAAGGAACTCCTCAGCATCTTCTTCTGTCTGAATATTATTAAAAAACTACAAAATTCATAGCAGACTGTGTAGTAACTAACTATGAAATCGGAGAGGAGTTGACATTATGCAGGAATACGAGGGGGTACCCAAAAGAAACTGGAATTATGTTTCAAAAGCTATTTATTTTCAATTTTTTTACAAAACAATCTTATCCCCTTCAAAATACTCTCTATTACAAATAATACATTTATCCCGCCGGTACTTCCACTGTTCGAAACATTTTTTGTAGTCATCTTTAGAAATGGCTGACAGCTCCTCCCTCGTTTTTTTCTTGACCACTTCAATTTTGTCAAATCAGTGTCCTTTAATGTCCCTTTTCATTTGTGTAAATAATAAAAAGTCGCATGGAGCCAGGTCAGGCGAGTAAGGTGCGTGGAGCATGGGGCAGCGGAACCATGCCATTTTTAGTCAAAAAATCTTTCACCGAGATGGGTATGTGTGCAGGTGCATTGTCGTAGTGGAAGAACCAGTCTCCTGTCTGCCACAAATCGGATATTTTTTGACGAACACTGTTTTGCAACCTTCTTAAAACTTCCAAATTGTTAGTTGACGGTCTGAGAGCACACGCTCTTGAATTTTTTAAACATTTTCGTCGATTCCGGCAGTTGATGGACGTCCAGAACAAGGTTTGTCATCAATCGACATGTCATAATTTTTAAACCGAGAAAACTACTCGTATACTTGAGATTTTCCTATAGCGTCATCTTTGTAAGCTGTTTTCAATATTAAAACAGTTTCAGCAGCACTTTTACTGAGTAGAAAACAAAATTTCACAGCTACATGTTGTTTACTTAAACTTGCCATCATTAAAAACGAAACAAGAACAAAACAGCACTAGCAAAACCATTCACTACAGATGAATATTGAACTCGCAATGAGTTGCAATCACTGCACTGAACTCACAATGAGTTGCGCTATACATGTCTATGCGGCAGAAATGCGTACTACACAAGCACTGCCAACGGCAATGGTATTCCGGTTACTTTTGGGTACCCCCTTATATTGCTAGTCAGACTGGCGCGCTATACGCTGGAGTAGGAGAATTGTGCAACCCTTCAGGGTTTTTGGATTTGATAGTGGCATACAGAAGACGGAAAAGACTCGAATAATTTTATGTTTTATTTTATTCATTAACATTTTGTTTTGCATCGTGGCTGATAAATTTCTCCCCGCATAAGTAGTTTTTTGTCCAAACAATTTAGTGTTTAGTTAGCAACATAGTAATCGTTTCTATTTCTTATGTAGTGATTGTAGACATTTAAGATTCTGTATAGGCTAAACATGCTCTGTCTAACATATGTTGTCACCTTAAAAACGTAAAGTGAGGGAACTATAAGCAATTTAAGCTCCTTATTAGTCTGCTTGAGGTAAGGTAGAGTGGACACCAAATAAACGTGCCGGTGTAGCTGCACGAACAGTTCGGTTTTAGTCGGTAGATTTTGTGTCTTAGTACCAAACTGCCTATTAAATCACATGTTCTAAACGATGTAAATTATCATCTATTAGCAACATTAAAAACATTCAATTGTAAACATTGTATTCAACAATTAATGCCTACCACATACACACACATTACTGACTAATGTTTTTAGGTTTGCTGATATACAACGTTGTGAGAGCGATTTGACTCTGATTACAGCTTGTACGCAGCACTGACCCCCTACCACTCGCTGAGGCAGCCAAGTGTGGCATTACCAAAAAAAAAACCATCTGTGCACTCAAGAAAACTGGCATAATTATTTTGCGTCCGCTGTAGTCAGTTTCTACCGTACACCTAATAGCTTTCTTCTAAATTTTAAAAAACCTTTCTGTATCACAGACCGTACCTCAGAAAAATTTCTCCGCACTAAAATATAGTACCAAATATAAGACAGGATTGTAGAGTTCCCTGGGTACTTGGGAAGAAAGATGAATGTCAGATCCAGACAGCAAAAATGTGGTTTTTGAGAAGAGTTTAGGCGTGTAGTTTGATAGATCACATTAAGAATGCGGAAATCCGGGCCCACTTAAATGTCTCCTCTCTTTCAGATACAGTTGGCAAATACAGAAAGAAATAGGAGGAACATTTATTACGCATTAGTGAAGATAGATAGGCAAAACAGGCAATAAGCTAAATACCTGCTGGATTAAGAGATGTAGGTAGACCACAAAAAGGATGGGCAAAGAAGTCGAAACAGGTCAGATGGCCTAATCCATGACAGGAAGAAGAAGAAGATATAAGACAGAATTAGGTCGTGATAATCTGTCATTAGTAGATTTTTTATCATTTAATCTTGCAGTTTCTTTTTTATAATACAGTAGTTATTGGATACAGTGACTTCCAAGAGACTGGCAAGTTGTGGCCACTGTAAGCCGTAGTCAGTGTAACTGATGGCCTTTTGTTGTAGCAATGGTCTATTTACGGATATGTTCTTTGGCCGTTGTGAAGTAAAACACTTTAAAAGAGCTTCTTCTAGGTTTTTTTTTGACTAAGTCGAAGTCTCTTCGATTTCTCTTTACCTTCATCAAAACTATTTTGATGATTTTGATTTTGTCATTTCCCTGTTTTTCCAAATTGCGAATATTGAGGAGTGTCGAACGTTGTACACCCTTGCAATACTCTCCCGTTCGTTTCATCATTTTCACCAAATAATGTGTATTTTTTCCATCATTGTAAGATGTCTACATGATGATGCCATATTTACATTTGTATAAAACACAAAAATAGTGGGTATTAAGAATAACGGACTGGTTTACACAAAAGATGAACTAAACTTGAGTAAACAAGACAGTAAAGCTATAGATCAGTGCTGTATTTAAGACACAAAAAGAAATGATAAGCCTATTAGTAATCAAACTTCCAGCTCAAACTACCTACAGCTCAGTCGTTCTTAGTTTGCTCCTACTGTCAACAAACAAAAGCCACCTACTACAGGGTGCACGCTAGAGTCTGCGATTTTACGGATGTCGTATTCCTATTAAGTTAACTATTTTTTAAATTAAAAGTACTTAAAGTACTAAAAAACATCAGTCATGATATGATGTAGGCCTAACAATTTCATTTAGAAAAATACTTTTAAAAGTATTTTGTATTTAAATACTTTTGAAAGTATTTTATTGTTACTTTTTAATCAGCGTGTTCACATTTTAATATAATGCGCATGCTCAGTGATGTCATTATTTATTTACATTAGGAGCAAACTAAGAGAGGCTGGACTATACTGTAAATGCACGGTGAGACTTAACGTTATAAAGGGGAGTTGAGCGATAATTTTTTTATTTTTATTTTCAGTTTTTTTCATTTTTATTACTATTCATTATTTTATGAGCATTTTGGTACATCTAGAAGTACAGAAAGTGTTTCTATTATTTTTTTTCAATTTTGAAAATTAGTTTGCACTTAATTTCAAAGCAATAGTTATGCTAACGCAGATTTCAATAAATGTTAGAGACTGTTTTGAATCGCTGCGAATCATTGAACTGTAGTTCATTTGATTGATTCTTTTGATATCACGCTATCATTACTTGTATGTAAACAGAATTTAGCAAATTGTTAATGTTTGGATCTTACTTTGTTTTGCGTGTAATTTTGTCAACTAAGTTGTGATTTTTGAGCAAGTGTTCATATATACATTTCAAATAATGACAAAACGAAAAAGCTTTTGTAAAAAAAAATATTTTATAGAGGCGGTGGTTGTAAAAACCTATCTTCAGATAATGTTGATACCAGTAGGCCTTCATCAAATACAGAACTTCCACATACTGAAAATATTAACTTACAACCTGAAACTTCACAAATCCCTCCCAGTTGTTCAAAAAAGAAAATTGGTAAGAGTGATAATTTTGAACAAAATATTTCTAAAAGTAAAAATATGATTATTTCATTCAGCCCAGGGGATTCTAATATCAAAATTTCTAATATTAAAATTACAATTTACAAGTAAGTTTCAAAATGTATAGTTCTTTTTCTTTTTCTGCCGTTTACCAGAAATTGATATTTTCGCAATAAAAGACCCAAAATCTCAGAATCCACTCAAGCTATTGAAGTGAAATTTTGGGAGTCACTTCAAGTAATTAATAAAAAGATTTGGTACAAAAATTATGTCTATTGGTTTAATAAAAAAAAATGTTATAAGGAAAACTTTAAAAGAAAACTGCTAAAAAACCAAACAAATTGCAAAAAAAATTATAATATTTTTTTAAACTTTATATTAGCATGTAATTTGTACCAGTTGTTCAGTTTGTATTGTTAAATAACTAGTGTAAATTTCAAAGCTGTAGCTCAAGTGGTTTTTGAGATAATGGGTCTTAAATATAGCAAATTTAACATGGAGAGGATAGGACCGTTCAACTCCCCTTAAGAAAAAAAATACGTTAAAACTAGATAAAAAAAATGAGTATGAGTTGACTCATACTGTTGACAGATAACCGGCATAGTAGAAAATTGGTACAGTTTTCACTAAAACCTAATCAGTACAGTGATTTTAACTGATGCCACTGTAAACGATATTATTACTTTCTCTTGCCTATATGAATATATAGGAAGGAAAGTATTGTTTTCATGTCGATTTTTCGAAATCGAGTTTTCACCGGATCTATACGTTTTCAGACCCCCTGAACCCAAAAACATGTTTTTAGCGATTGGTCTGTGTGTGTGTGTGTGTGTGTGTGTGTCTGTGTGTGTGTGTGTGTGTGTGTGTCTGTGTGTGAACAGAATATCTCAAGAACGGAACATCGTACGAACTTGAAACTTGAAACTTAAGTTACATACCACTACCGGACGCGACACGAACATTTTCATCAAAATCGGTCAACCGGAAGTAGTAGTAACTTAGTTTATTCGTATAATTTTTCAGTTTTTTGCGATTTTCTCAAAAACTGGTCCTACGATTTTTTTTAAAATCGCCTATTTTACTCAATTTTTGATTCTCTACAAGATAGGGTAGGCGCCATGTTTGCTGAAATTCTCGGTGAGGCTGTTTTCACGTAAAAACGTTGTTTTTTTAAGATTACGGCTTTAATATAAATTTTAGCGCAAAAACTTATATAATAAAAGTTGTAGAGAATTTAAAAACCTACAACTTCTGTTTCAAACATTTTTTTGTATGACGCTTAGTTTAGCAGTAATTAGCGATTTTCTGATTTTTTCTCACGAAAACGTGTGAAAAATCGATTTTTTAAAGATTTTGGCCTTAGTATGCATTTTACGACAAAAGTGTATATAACCAAATTTATAAAAAATTAAAAGATCTACAACTTTTATTAAGAGCATTTTTCTCTAAAGAGCCTAGTTTAGAGAGAAAGAGTGATTTTCCGTATTTTTAAACCAAACTGAGTTCGAATTTCATTTTGCGTGTTTCACTCATGATTGAAATATGGTTATATTTTTGAGATTAGTTGTTTGTTTATTTCTAATGTTTTATTACTAATGTTAGGTTTATTGTTAATTATTTATATTGGCAAGAGAAAGTTGTGTGAGTGTTTCACACCAGATTTTTTTATATTACACGAAATAGTGGACCAGCCTTTCCATCAAATATTGGTCACGCTTACCGATAGGTCATTGTATCCTATGTCACTGACTGTGATAACTACTGTATAGTCCAGCCTCTCTTAGTTTGCTCC
The DNA here is from genome assembly GCA_035578175.1 of Catonia carolina. NCBI lineage: Eukaryota > Metazoa > Arthropoda > Insecta > Hemiptera > Achilidae > Catonia > Catonia carolina. The sequence continues at coordinate 9,030,001 of JAQMRL010000005.1, read as the reverse complement.
TAATGTAAACAAATAATGACGTCACTGAGCATGTGCATTATATGAAAATGTATACACGCTGATTAAAAAGTAACAACAAAATACTTTCAAAAGTGTTGAAATTCAAAATACTTTTAAAAGTATTTTTCTTAATGAAATTTTTAGGCCTACATCATATCATGACTGATGTTTTTAGTACTTTAAGTACTTATAATTTAAAAAGAAATAGTTAACTTAATAGGAATACAACATCCGTAAAGTCGCAGACTCTAGCGTGCACCCTGTAGTAGGTGGCTTTTGTTTGTTGACAGTAGGAACAAACTAAGAATGGCTGAACTTTAGCTATATATGTATTTCTACAGTTCTGATTTGTATAAAAATCGTAAACATTTACAATGTTAACTTTTATTTTCCTCTTGTTTTGTTTTTAGAATAATTGGGTCTGTTAGTGTTGTGTTTGCTTATCTTGGTGAATTTTTAACTGACTCTAAGCGAGATAAAGCTTTAGCCAGCTTGGAACTGTGGTGGACATTTGGAATAGTTTCTGAACCAGGTAATAGTTTTTCTTAGTATTACAGTTAAAATATTATAAATGAAATACTTATATTATTGTTCTAGCACCGAATTCAATGTAGTATAGTTTTATTTAATTTCAATAATTTTTACTTTCTCTTGCCTATATGAATATATAGGAAGGAAAGTATTGTTTTCATGTCGATTTTTCGAAATCGAGTTTTCACCGGATCTATACGTTTTCAGACCCCCTGAACCCAAAAAACATGTTTTTAGCGATTGGTCTGTGTGTGTGTGTGTGTCTGTGTGTGAACAGAATATCTCAAGAACGGAACATCGTACGAACTTGAAACTTGAAACTTAAGTTACGTACCACTACCGGACTCGACACGAACATTTTCATCAAAATCGGTCAACCGGAAGTGGTAGTTTATTCGTGTAATTTTTCACTTTTTTGCGATTTTCTCAAAAACTGGTCCTACGATTTTTTTTAAAATCGCCTGGTTTACTCAATTTTTTATTCTCTACAAGATAGGGTAGGCGTCATGTTTGCTGAAATTCTGGGTGAGGCTGTTTTCACGTAAAAACGTTGTTTTTTTAAGATTACAGCTTTAATATGCATTTTAGCGCAAAACTTTATATAATAAAAGTTGTAGAGAATTAAAAATTCTACAACTTTTATTTCAAACAATTTTTTGTATAACGCTTAGTTTAGCGGTAATTTGCGATTTTCTGTTTTTTTTTCTCACGAAAATGTGTGAAAAATTGATTTTTTTAAGATTTCGGCCTTAGTATGCATTTTACGACAAAAGTGTATATAATTTAATTTATAAAAAATTAAAAGATCTACAACTTTTATTTAAAGCATTTTTCTCTACAGAGCCTAGTTTAGAGAGAAAGAGCGATTTTCCGTATTTCTAAGCCAAACTGAGGTTGATTTTCATTTTGCATCATTCACTCATGATTAAAATAAGGTTATGTTTTTGAGGTTAGTTTTTTGTTTATTTCTAATATTTTATTAATAATGTTAGGTTTATTGTTAATTATTTGCATTGGCAAGAGAAAGTTGTGTGAGTGTTTCACACCAGATTTTTAAATTTGGGTTTGGTTTGATTTGGAAAAATTTAAATATAATAATAAACCTATTAGTTTGAAATTTATAAACATTTAGAGCCTAATGGTTTAAGGGTTTAATACACTTTTCAACCTCTTAGGGGTAGATCTTGGAAATAAATAAATAATTTTGTAGGTGCAATATCTGTAACACCTCAACTGAGTTTCACCCATAAACTTTGTCCGGAACGTAATTTAAAAAAAAAATCTGGTGTGAAACACTCACACAACTTTCTCTTGCCAATGCAAATAATTAACAATAAACCTAACATTATTAATAAAATATTAGAAATAAACAAAAAACTAACCTCAAAAACATAACCTTATTTTAATCATGAGTGAATGACGCAAAATGACAATCGAACTCAGTTTGGCTTAAAAATACGGAAAATCACGCTTTCACGCTAAACTAGGCTCTGTAGAGAAAAATGCTCTAAACAAAAGTTGTAGATCTTTTAATTTTCTATAAATTTAATTATATACACTTTTGTCGTAAAATGCATACTAAGACCGAAATGTTAAAAAAATCGATTTTTCTCACGTTTTCGTGAGAAGAAAAACAGAAAATCGCAAATTACCGCTAAACTAAGCGTTATACAAAACAATGTTTGAAACAGAAGTTGTAGGTTTTTAAATTCTCTACAACTTTTATTATATAAGTTTTTGCGCTAAAATTTATATTAAAGCCGTAATCTTAAAAAAACAACGTTTTTACGTGAAAACAGCCTCACCGAGAATTTCAGCAAACATGGCGCCTACCCTATCTTGTAGAGAATAAAAAATTGAGTAAATGAGGCGATTTTTAAAAAAATCGTAGGACCAGTTTTTGAGAAAATCGCAAAAAACTGAAAAATTATACGAATAAACTACTACTTCCGGTTGACCGATTTTGATGAAAATGTTCGTGTCGCGTCCGGTAGTGGTATGTAACTTAAGTTTCAAGTTTCAAGTTCGTACGATGTTCCGTTCTTGAGATATTCTGTTCACACACAGACACACACACACACAGACACACACACAGACCAATCGCTAAAAACATGTTTTTTGGGTTCAGGGGGTCTGAAAACGTACAGATCCGGTGAAAACTCGATTTCGAAAAATCGACATGAAAACAATACTTTCCTTCCTATATATTCATATAGGCAAGAGAAAGTAAAAATTGGTTAAATGGTTGAACAGTTTTCAACCCCTTACAGGTATAGATACTGAAGTCACGAGATTGCCTTATGCGTATGTATGGGCTGTGAGGAAGGGAAGGGAAACATTTGCAATGCTGCCAACCTCAACAGTGAGATACTACTTGTACATTTCACTACCGTGCAGTTTCTACATACATTTTGTAAGCTGTGGTTTATTCCGAGGAAATGTTTTCTTCATAAACCTTATATGAAATAAATATGACCTGTAATATTGCGTATAGCTTAATTAAATGACTAGAAATGTTTGATTTACTGTAATTACGAATGATTCGCCTTCTTTACTATTGCTGTCATCGGCGTTTTCATTATCAGTCTCTCTAGTAATAGTATCTACCTAACCGTTTTCTTTTTTTTACCAGGTGTCAATAAAACTGTTTAACCCTTTCACGGGCCACCAATAATTCTTATGCACTACCTAACTGGGCCACCAATAATTTAGAAAAATGAGTGTTATGTGTAACATGTTATAATTTGTTTTGTCTTACCTGGACTGAGCTTGAAGGTTTCCGAACAAAATAATTAATTATTGCAAGGAAATTTCTTTTTAAGTTTCTTAGAAGTCGTAGAAATACCGGGCACTGGTAGATGGAATGTCTCTTTTATTCATCTTATATAAAACACTAATAAACTAACTAAACTAACTATGAAACTAACTAAACAAATAATAATTAGAAAAATTTTAGGGGCTCGACTTACAGAAGATGGGTATAGGCTGCAATCCAACAAAACAACAGAGAGCTATTCAAACATTGAAATTGACATGCGTAAAAGGCGGTTGAAGTTCTTTGGACATCTTAACAGATTGCAGGAGGATAGGCTAACAAAAAGAATAATTGAATATATTACAAAACTTAAAATTTCAACACCTTGGCTGGACGAAATTCGTAAGGACCTAAAAAGCGCAAATATACATCAAACTGAAATTTTTAATAAAAACTTATTCCGTCACAAGGTAGACAAGTGGAAAGTTTCAGAGCCCTCAAGAGAGAAGCAGTTTAGACCAAAGTGGTCTGAAAACCGCAAAAAAGCTTTCTCGGAAACAAAGAAGGCCTACTGGACCAATAAGAAAAACAAATGACGAAACTGAGTCATGATGCTTAACGTCTTCTATCCAAGGAGAATTCGCCAATAATAATAATAATAATAATAATAAACTTATACGCGACCGAATATATATCAAAACGATTAGAGATACAAAATAACATTTACTAATAAAAAGGTTATAGAAGGTTACTAGACACACTGTGCACTCAACTACAGCAGGTAGAAGGGTCAGATTCTTTGCAATATAACGTCACAGTCGTAGGATTGTGAAAGGGAAAAAAATAACTCAAATATTCCCCGTCTTTTTCTGAATAAAACGATGTATTATATTACGTAGATGTGAGACCTGTAAAGCGAGATATCCAGCGCCAAATTTAAAATGATAAAATGCGTGATATCACGTCCATGCCCGTTTAAAACACGTTTCAGACAGCGTGATATCACGTCCATGCCCGGGAAAGGGTTAAGAATAGCTTCTTCACGTCCTTCATTTCCTTCTTTATTTTTCGAATTGTGGAAAGAAAAACCTCACAGTAGTTAGCCACTCGCTCACAGCTTTTGTTACGATACACGGATAGACATTTTTGTTTAGCTTCAACTTCATAACATATTATATTGCATATTAGATTTTGTTCAACATTGTCAATAGTTCGACCACGTTTTCCAGAAACCGACATTTCTCTAACTAACAGTTAACCTACAAAAGGTTACGCGATATAGGCCTACTGTATATGCTCTGGGTATAATATAAGTTGTTATGTTTGTCGTACTGAAATTTAAGCAGTCGGGCATACGTACTGATGCTTTCCCCCTTTACCCCTCGTTGCAAACAAGGGTAAACTCGTGACTCAAGTGACTATACATTTTTGAATGTTTAGGGGGTCATTTTTTAGGTGCACTATATCGGTAAAATCTCCACCGAGGTTCAGCCATCTAGCTGATCGGTAACTGATTAAAGTTGAAATATTGATTTAACCCTTTCTCACCCAGTGAGGCATAGAAGTCACATTGGAGTGAAATAGCAGACATAAAAACTTTAATTGTTAGCGACTACTTTTGATTAAAGAGCGCTGGATGTGAAGTGTAATAATTTTCTGTACCCTAGCCAGGAATCGAACCTGAGACCTCCGCTTTGCAGTGTAAGATGCTGACCACTATGCCACGGACGCGACCATTAGTTTCTTTTTAAAGTTAGTTTTAGTCTTAAATATTTGTGTTCATTTACTAAAATAAAGTACCATTTCTTTGAGTATGTTGAATGTACATGCAAGTATATTTTTTAGGCTGTAAATACTGATTTTGTCCATTTTATCAGTATTTTTGAATTGTAACCTTTAAGTCTTAAATAATGCTTTGCTACAAATCTAAGCAAGAGAATTTTGTTTATGAAGCCTGCACACGATTTTTACTTATTCATATTGTTGGGAACTTTGATACTATCAAGCCCAATGTGACATATGCCAAACTTTTTTGTCACGCCATCAAAAAAAGGCTGAAGGTCTAAAACTGATTTTATTTCACTTAAATGTCAGTAAAGTGTATGAAACAAAAGTTAAAAAAATTTGGGATTGAAAGGGTTAAGGGTTGAACACCATTTTTTGACTGATGTCAAAAGAAATTCTCATACTGGATGTTCTTCTTCTTCTTAACGTGCCTGTCCGATTCGAACGTTGGCTACCATCATAGCTATCTTGGTCCTGTCCTCTGCAATGCGGAAAAGTTGGGCTGAGCTCTGTTCATACCAGTCTCTCAGGTTAGCAAGCCAGGATATAAGATCCACTGGTCTCGCTTTTATCTGTATTAACATGACCCTTTCCGAGACTGGGACAAAGTTATGCACGCACTCAGCCACCCTCTGTGCCAGCACCACCCCCACTCCGTTCACGTGTCCTCCCTCAGTTGATCCAGAATAGTAGACCTTACTGTGCTTGAAACCGTCCCTCCCGGAGTACCGATTGAGGGACTTACTCCGGAAACAATTTTAGCTGCAAGCATAGCCATGTTGATTACTGGATGTTAGCAAATGTTTTTATCTGTTGTTATAGATATATATTGGTTTAATTTATAATATACACAAAGAGACAAATCAGTCCCTTAGGATCAGAACTGGTAATCTCCTCTGAACAAAATTTTTGGTAAATAATGACAAAAAACTGTATGAAGCAATGTGCTGAGTTTTTAATTCAAACAAAATATTAATTTTATGTAGTATGGTATGCAGAATAATTCTTGGAATTTTGAGATTATCACCTACACTAGTTCTTTTACAATTTTTAAATAATAAACATGGAGGTTTCCACTTTTGATTCTCAAAAGTGGAGATTTCTACTTATGTATCAAGGAGCTATGGAGAAAACTAGTTTAGTTTCAAAAACACATTAGAAGGAGAAAACTAGTTTAGTTTCAAAAACACATTAGGTGGAGAAAACTAGTTTAGTTTCAAAAACACATTAGGTGGAGAAAATTAGTTTAGTTTCAAAAACACATTAGGTGGAGAAAACTAGTTTAGTTTCAAAAAGACATTATGTGGAGAAAACTAGTTATCATTTATTTTCCACTATTTTGGTCTCGATAATTTTTTCATAGCTTTAGTCAGTGTAACTTTCTGTGGATTTTCAAATATTGTTTTTTGTAAAACAATCAACAGCTTTAACTATTGTTGTTGATTAGGTCATCAGCCGAAAAGCTGGTTTGAACCTGTAGAGGTTTTACTAAGTAAAATGAGGAGTGAGGTGGTTTACCATTGCCTTCCTCACTGAATAGAAAAGTACGCTTATCAGCATGCCGGGCCCTCTGAAAAGAACGTATTTTCCAGTCTGCAAATGACACCTTCACTTCATTCACCACAGGGTTTGGCTGTATAATGAAATCCATTACTTTCAGAGGAGATAACTCTGATTAGTGTCTTTTCCACCTCTACCTCTTCTGTTCTTAAATGATTCAGTCATTTAATTGGCTGACCATGTGATAAGAAACAGAACGATTTATTTTAGCCCAGCAACGAACAGATTGAGAGTAAATAATTTGACACTCCACCTGTCTGTTATGGGCAGCTTTAACTATTATCAGTATTATTATTAAATTGTAATATGAAGAATAAGAATCACTCTACCACAACCAAAAGAACAACACAGAATGCTCAAAACCTCACTTAGCAATGAAAGCACAGGTCATGTGACCTAAAACCTCTTCTCTGGTTGATTGATTTGGCGAATTCCACTTTTGAAACAGAAATAGTATCAATAGTATAATAGTATCAATAGTATAATAGTATCAATAGTATAATAGTATTAATAGTATAGTATTATAGTATTTTTTAATTTGATTCCCAGTTTTGATTCATAGCTAGATTTTTGTTAAATTAAAACAAGGGCAGATTTTTTGTCTTTAATCTCTCAACTGGTTTGATGCAGTTCTCCAGCTGTTCTATCTTGCGCAAGTTGTTTCATATCTACATACCTGTAAAACCCTACATCTTTTGTAATTTGTTTTACGTATTCTAACCTTTGCCTCCCCTTACAATTCACTCCCTCAATATTACCATAACAGGCAGGTAATAACCCTCTTTTGCCTATAACAGGCAGGTGGATTGTTAAATTAATTGCACTCAATCAGTTGGTTCCAGGGCTACAAAAAATAGTTCTGTTTCTTATCACATGGTCAGCCAAATATATGACTGAATTATTTAAAAACAGAAGAGGTAGAGGTGTAAAAGACACTAGTCAGAGTGATCTCCTCTGAGAGTAATGAATTTCACTATACAGCCAGACCCTGTGGTGAATGAAGTGAAGGTGTCATTTTCAGGGTGGAAAGTGGGTGCTTTTCGAACTGCCCGGCATGCTGATAAGCATACTCTTTCAACTCAGTGAGGAAGGCAATAGTAAACCATCTCACTCCTTGTTTTTACTTAGTTAAACCTCTAGAGGTTCAAACCAGCCTTTCGGCTGTTGACCTAAACAACATCAATATTACCCTCCATTATTGGCCTCCATTATTATTACCCTCCAATAATACCTGGTTGTCTTAGATATTCCCCACTAGCCTATCTCTTCTTCTGGTAAGATGTTTCCATATACTTCTTTTTTCATCCACCCGTCCTCTAAATTCCACCTCTAAATTACTTATTTCATCCGCACACCTAATATTTAACATTTTCTATTTCATATAATGAATTTATATAATAATTTCAAACTGCAGGATGCATTATTAAGATTTATTTTTTTAACATTTTCCTATAACTATGGGTCGATTACTACTTTTGAAACAAACAGACCATATCACTTTGTACAATACAACAAATTCTACAAAATTCTTCTATAACCCAAAAAGTGGAGATTACCACTTTTGATCCTCAGTTACTGAAATGCTTGTTTGTTTTTATTCGCAGTAATAGGTTATTTGGTTATACCACGGCGTTATGTATTTGGTGAGCCTGGTGTTTTCATTTATGATTCATGGAGATTGTATGTGTTTTTGTGTGGACTTCCAAGTGTAATTATGGGATTAATTATGATCAAAATGCCGGAGAGCCCAAGATTTTTATTACTTCAAGGAAAATTGATTAAATCTCGTAATGTACTACAGTTTATGTTTAATTTCAATCATGGAAAACATAGTGGCAAAGAGTATCCCGTAAGTAAACATTTTTTCAACTGAAATTTATTTATGTAATTTGTTTATGTAGGCATACAAAGCTGATTTAGATTGTAAGTTGACCTATATTTTACCTTTTAAGAAACAAGGTACCAATGAACACAAATGATATTATTTTGTAATATGAGGGTCTTTCGGAGTTCGGAAAGTTAAGAATGTTTTTCTTTATTTTGAACTTGTTTTTTTTTTTGTTCACGAATTGACCTGCTATGGATCACGTTACCAAGTTGTTCCTCTGGCCTACTGTATTTGCCAGCTTCCCTTGCGTTCGGCCCATAACGCCTTCATTCTCGCGCTTTGTTGCTGTCTCCTCTCCTCTGACCATTCGCCGCCATTGCCCCGGCGCATCCTCCTGCTCTCGATTGCCCCAGATTCCCTTATCACTGCTCTATAGTGCTCTCTGTCCTGTGTGTCCCGCGGTGTTAATCCTATCTGTTCCAGATCCAGTTTAGTTTCTTTGGCCCATGTGTAGTTCTTCTTTCTCCGGTTCACAAAGTCGAATACCTGTTTGACCAATCTATTGTTACTCATCCTGCTGAGATGCCCAAAGAATGCCAGTCTGCGCTTCCTCATTCGTGAGACGATGCTCTCTGAGAATTTATACACGTCTTGGTTGTGCTGCTGTCTCTATCCCTCCGTGGTCATCCTGCCCCCCATTATCTTCTGTATTATCTTCCTGTCCAATCCCTCAATCTTCCTGAGGCCCCTATTGAGAAGCAGCGTTTCACTGGCGTACAGTGCTTCGGGTTGGATTACCGTGTGATAGTGTCGCTTCTTAGCATTTTTGGAGATGCACTTCTTGCTGTACACGCTTCGTGTTGTCCTAAATGCGTTCCACATTTTCCATATTCTTTCCTCTATCCCGGGCTTATCCAGACCGCTTGTGTGGATGTGTTCTCCCAGATACTTAAACGATTCGACCTGTTGCAATGTTCCTATGTTAGTCTCGATGTCCTCTTGTGTTTTGTGGCTTGTTATGAACTTATTCATTGTAGCTTGTTGTTTGAACTTGTTTTATTTTAGCCAAAAAAACTTTTTTTTTCTTTTTTTTGAGATCGCAGTGGATCACTTAAGTCAGTTTCTGGGCACTCTCTTCTGGTTCTTTTCTTTGATTTTCCTCCAGTATTTTTCATTCTTGCAGATCTTCTTTGCCTTTCTGCTTTCAAAAAGATCACTTTCCTGCTTCCTCTTTTATGTACCTTTCCTTGGAATCTAATATTTTTATCTTTTACTAGTTTCAGCTGTTCAGTTTTATTTTCTAGATCTTCGAAGGTGTTGCCTAATTCTTCCATATCTTTCTTGATCTCTCTTAACCACATTACTTCTGTATTTTTCTGGTTAGAGTTTTCTGACTATTTGGTTTCTGATTCTATCTTTGGGTGTTCTGATTATGTCCAAAGAAGGATATTCTCTTTTTCTTCATCGTATCTATTACTGATCATCTTTATTTTTAATTGGACAACTATTATTATTATGAAATTTTAATGTTTCAAAAAAATTATGAAATTTCTGATTAATGTCAGAAGAATTGAAAACGATCTTCCAATCTGCTTTGGATAAACTGTATAACAAACAATTAATGTTCCCTTGGTCTTCCTGCCTAAATTATTTTATTATTTTTTGATTTGGGACATGACTACCTAAATGCTGAATCTCTAATACTTGGTAGCTGTGATCAGAGAGTTTTGAACCCCTTAACCTAACCTGACAACTATTCATATGTGTTAAAATATTATCTATTATGGTTTGTGAGTGACTAGTAATTCTTGTATAAACCTTTAACTTTTATATCAAGATTGTTTATCTTTACAATATCCCTAAACTAATATACCAAAAATATTTTGGTATATTAGTTTTGGTATTTAGGGCCGCATTGGCGCAGTTTGTAACGTGCTCGCCTCTCATCATGCGGTCCTGGGTTCGAATCCCACTCAGGCACGGAATATTTTCATACGTTACAATAAATCATTTCATCCTCCATTGTAAACAGTTACACCCCAACGTCGTCGCTAATGACCGTTTTAGTTGATGCAACGTTAAATAAATGAATTAAAAAAAAAAAAAATTTTTGTCGGATATTTTTTTTGGTCTTTCAGTAATAATTATAACCTACAAACATACAATCAGCTGATTATATTATAAAGTATTAAATGTTAACATGCTCTATAATCGATGTGTTCAGTATGAGATACAAGACGAGAGTGAACTAACACGGCTGTTATACGCATGCACGCGTAATGTTTGTCAGGTACAATCTGACAACGCTGGCAAACATCTGATTGGTCTAAACATGTGGAACAGCAGAGCTCATCATCCGTTAAATGCATATTAGTCACGGTTATCTCCTCTGAAATAAATAAATTTTATTGTACAGCCAGACCCTATGGTGAATGAAATGAAACTGTCATTTGCATGTTGGAAAGCAGATGCTTTTCAGAGGGCCTGACTCAGAGAGGAAGGCATTTGTAAACCATCTCACTCCTTGTTTTACTTAGTAAATCCTCTAGAGGCTCAAACCAGCCTTTCGGCTGATAACCTAAACAACAACATACTGTATTTAAATAAGTTTTATTTTATTTTTTCTTATCGAGCCAATTTTAGACCACGTGAGGTGACTTTTGATGATTATGGAAACTCTTTTTGCAGCCCACATGATTAGAATTCATTTACTGTACACTTTTCTCTTTTCTTCTGTCCACCCGTATTATGTTTTTGCTCTTCATGGAAGTCACTTAAAGTCTACTTATTATTAGTTGCCCGAATTTGGTTCAGTTAATAAAATTTTCTCTGTTTATTCTAGTTTTCTCAATATCCTTTCTGACTTCTTTCTAAGATAATAACCATATTTCTAAGACCTTAGGTCTATGAACAATAATTGTTCATTATCTTAAAAATTTTTTTGTCATCCATTCTATACTCGTGTCCGTAAAATTTTAGTCTTCTTTTTCTAATTGTTTCCATTTATCATTTTACCTATAAGTCTTTACCAATATCATCTTTCTATTATTTTTGGGCTCATTATTTTGCAAAATTTCTCCACTTCTCTTAATCCAGCCTTCCTAGTTTTTCTAGGGCACTCACTTGTGTACAGACAAATCGGTTTTATCACAGTAATAAAATGTTTGTCTAATCTCACTTAGTTACCAAGTTTTAAAGTTATTAGCACAAATGATTTCTGAATCATTTACTGATAGTTTGCTAAAATTAGTTTAAAAAAATTTTCAGGTTAAGGTTTTACAACCGTCAGCGCAAACGGAATTTTATTTTTTTAAAAGCATGCATGATATTTCTGCATGGGCTGTAACGAAAGAAACGATGTCTGGTATATGGAAGTTGCATGTTTTTTTATTTCAGAATTGTTTAAAGAATATTATTTTAACTTCTTATATAGATTTTGGACTTATGTTCAGGTAAGCAGAAATTTTGGTTCATATTCTCAGTAATTTTTGTGTTGGAGTAGCTCAAAAAAATTAATCTGATTAATTATTTATTTATATGCAGTAATGAAATCTATTCACTTATCCCCAAAATCTTTGGAACCAAAAGTTTAAAAAATTTGATAGCGGGTTTTATTTTGATTTATGATTATGAATCAAAGTAAGCAGACGTATCTCTTAGAGTAAAGACTGAGTACACGTTCTAGTCGAACATTTTGCGGGGTGGGGTGTGCAGCGTTTGTCTCAATCACATACTAATGCACACATGCGTTCTGAGTGACATCCTATTGCAATGGTGGGAAGAATGGCCCTGTTTGCATTCAGCGTTGCATGTAAATGAAAGTCAAACCAGTTTGTGTTTTGACAGCATTCAGTAAAGCATGTCATTTGAAAAAAAAATTTCAGAAATTCAAGCAGATCCTGAAATTTTGTTGTCTTTGCATTTACAAGAATAGAGTGGTTAAAGCAGAAAAACTCAAAATCAAAGGTAGTGGTACTCAAAATTGGCCATACAGGGCACGCTGTACTCTCCACAGAATGCTTTTGATTACTCAGGCCACGGAGTGCACGCTCTCTTGCTTCTCAGACCGCCTCAGATCACTCAGGCCTCAGATTTTCACCTCTCCCCTCTCTACCCTCTATCAACACATCTATTCGTCATAGAAGCATACACAAAGCATTTTTTTGTGACGTTATATCTCAAATGCTTCAATACTATTGATATTTGCAGCTTCAAGCATTCAAACCTCTGATCCACACAACAAAACTGACCAAATGAATTTGGGGTATGGGGTAGAATTACCTCATACTAAAATACAATAACAGATATAAGACAGAATTAGACCATGATAAGCTCCAATTAGTAATTTTTTATTTTTTAATCTGGAAATTTGTTTTAATCCAAATACCCCACATGATATTTTACTATGAGTACAAGTCAATTATTATTCGCAATGTAGTTCTAAATTTGATTGTAATCAAATAGGAAACTTACAAGTACATCATTTTTCGACATAGTCCCTTTGCTTTTCAGCGCATTTGGTCCATCGATGTTCAAGTTTCCTGATGCCCTCATAAAAGAAGGTTTTTGGTTGAGATGCGAACCAGGAATGCACTGCTTCTTTCAATGCTTCTTCCGAGGTAAATTGACAGCCCCTTAATGACTCTTTGATTGGACCAAACAAGTAGTAATCAGAAGGAGCAAGATCGGGACTATATGGAGGATGAACCAGTACTTCAAAATTGAGTTTCTGGAGCGTTTCAGCAGTATATGGACGGGCGTTGTCGTGCAACAACACAACACCTTTTGATAGCAGTCCTCTGCGTTTGCTTCGAATTGCAGGCTTTAGCTTGGCAGTAAACATCTCACTGTAACGTGCACTGTATATTGTTGTGCTCCTTTCCTGATAATGTTCCAGTACTGGACCGTGTGAGTCCCAAAAAACCGTAAGAATTAGTTTTCCTGTGGACGGTTGGGTCTTGAATTTTTTCTTGCACGGCGAATTTGAATGTTTCCATTCCATACTTTGCCATTTACTCTCCGGCTCGTAATGATGGATCCATGTTTCGTCACCAGTAATGATCCTGTCTAAGAAGTTGTCCCGTTCGTTACCTTAGCGATTAAAATGTTTTTTGCAGATGTCCAAGCGCATTTCTTAATGCAACAGTGTCAGTTGTTTTGGGACCCATCTTGCACAAACTTTATGAAACCCAAGTGTGTTGTGAATGATTTCGTAGGCAGAACCGTGGCTAATTTGCAGACGATGTGCTACTTCGTCAATAGTTACTCGTCTGTCTAAGAGAATCATTTCACGTGAATGCTCAATGTTTTTTTCATTTACGGCGGTAAACAGTCGTCCGGCTCCTTCATCGTGCGTAACACTTGTGCGACCATTTTTGAATTTTTCAATCCATTCGTAGACACTTCGTTGTGGTAAACACTGTTCCCGTACTGTACTGATAGTCTTCTATGAATTTTGGCCCCTGATACACCTTCCAGCCACAAAAAAACGGATCACTGAACGTTGCTCTTCTTTGGTGCAAATAGAAAGCGGAGCAGCCATGATTAACAGCACGACAGCGATAACAAAACTAAACTAGCAGCTTGAAACTTGCATATATGTAACCACAAATAAACAAAGCATGTGTAATTTACGCAAAACGACAGTATTGCCAACATAAACAAAAATATAACTAAATTCCGGATAATAATTGACTTACCCTCATACAAACTTGATTGGTATAAATATTTTACAACCAAAACTATTTAGAAAGGAATTTATGTACGCTGTAAAATGCTTCATCAATCAAATTTTTTTTACCTTTTTTTAAACAAACTTAAATTATCAGAACATTTTAAAGCTTGTGGCAATTTATGGATGTTTTTTCTACCTGTGAAAGTAGGTTTTTGTTTAAACAATTTAGTGTTGTGATTAGCGACATAGTAATCAATTCTATACAAAGTATAGTAGAAGCAGAGCAGATAGAATTAGTGTTTTATAATAATTATTTATTCTATCCGCTGTGGTAGAAGTATAAGCTTAGCTATAGTGTACAAAGTGTGGCTATAAAATAATAAGATTGATGCTACTGCAGAAGCATTATGTACGAGGGTTATCCAGAAAATAACGTCCGTTTTGAAATAAAAAGTAAACGAGTGAAGATACAAAAACTTAATTTATATACATATTAAAACTACAGTTTTTCTATGTTTTTCGACATAGTCGCTAAACAGATTCAAGCACTTGTCGTACCTTGGAACAGTCTTTGAAATACCCTCTGCATAAAAATCTGCCGCCTGTGAATGTAGCCAACCATTCACGGCGTTTTGAAGCTCTTCGTCATTGGCGAACCGCTGAGATGCAAGCCACCGCTTCATGTTCGGGAACAGGTGAAGTCATTAGGAGCCAAGTCCGGGCTGTATGGGGATGATCAAAAACGTCCCATTTAAACTTAGCCAAAAGTTCATTTGTTCTTCAAGCTGTATGAGGGCGAGAAAGCAAATGAGACTGACGTTGTAAAAAATTTTATTTGTTATTTTATACATAATCACTTATTGTCACCTTCAAGAATATACACTCCTTTCCTATCCCTACAATGCTCCATGCGAATTTTCCATTGTTGGAAACAGTGCTGGAAGTCATCTTCTGTCAGCTCCTTCAGGACATGTGCCGCTTTCTCCTTTACAGCTTCCACAGACTCAAATCTTGTCCCTTTTAATGCAGATTTCACCTTAGGGAACAGGTAGAAGATAATAACATGTGATGAAACGTGGGTTTTTACTTATGATCTGGAAACGAAGCGCCAATCCATGCACTGGAAGAGCTGAACTTCACTGAGAGCCAAAAAAGCTCGAATGAGCAAGTCAAAATTTAAAGCAATGATGACTGTTTGTGTTGATATCCATGGGATTGTGTACCTTCACTGGGTTCCTGAAGGTCAAACAATTAATCAATATTATTACCTTGAGGTACTTTCTAAACTACGTCAAAGAGTAAGGAAAAAACGCCCTGAAATGTGGAAGGACAAATCGGGTTCTCCACCAAGACAATGCGCCAGCTCATTCCGCGTTATCTGTCAAGAGGTTCCAAGCCAAGTACAGCATCTCAGTGTTAGAACATCCACCAGATCTTGCACCATGTGACTTCTACCTGTTCCCTAAGGTGAAATCTGCATTACAAGAGACAAGATTTGAGTCTGTGGAAGCTGTAAAAGAGAAAGGGGCACGTGTCCTGAAGGAGCTGACAGAAGATGACTTCCAGCACTGTTTCCAACAATGGAAAATTCACATGGAGCGTTGTAGGGGTAGAGAAGGCGTGTATATTGAAGGTGACAATAAGTGATTATGTATAAAATTAAAATTAAATTTTTTACGTCAGTCTCGTTATTTAATAGCCACACCTCGTATTTTATCAAAACCTTTTAGTACACCTTCTGAGTTCTGTTGTATGTTACTAGGAATAAAATCACCCTGTTGTGACCCCAGAATAACATCAATGAATATTCAAAACTTTGTAACAAATTTAATTTGTTTATTTTAGTTCAATTTTTGCAGTTATAATACACTTATTAATTGGATACCAGAATTACTAAATAATGTTAACCACTTTGAAAAAGTACATGGTACTGGATATACTTTGTGCGACGTCCAAGAATACAAAAATAGTTCCAATGCATCGTCTAACAGTTTTCAGCACACTGCTTTTTTTGGTACATTTGTAAATCCAGTGCTTTCGGATGTTAATCATAGGCATATGCAACATCATTGGGGATTTTACAGAGCTGCTGTTGATCCATCTTGTCAAGGAGTTAGTTTAAGTGTTTATCTGGAAACGTTTTTCGTTTGTTTGTGCTGCTTACCTACAACGATTGCTACGTATTACTGTATACAGCATATCAGTAAAAAGATTATCCTAGGTAACTTTTTTAAATATTTTAATTTTGTATTACTTGTAGTAATTTTGCGAGTAGAGTGGACACCAAATAAGCTTGCCGGTTTTCTGAAGTGCGCAGAAAATTTATTTTGATGATGGCGCGCTCGGTTGCCTCGGTGAGTGGTGGGGGTCAGAGCTTTACCACCTGTGATCAGAGTCACGTTGCTCTCACAACGTTAAATGTCAGCTGACCTGAAAACATTAGTCTGTTCGAGGGTTGCCTTTTATATTTCGGGGATGGACAATACTGGTGCTGCAATCTGTCAGCCAATATTGTTATCTTAAAGTTCGACTTTTTTTTGATAGATTGCACTCTGTGTCGCTCGTACAGTCCATCGTTGTGTTGTTTAGTAGTGACTTGAAATTGCTATCTCGGTCAGAAAATGGAGTTCAGTCGTGAACATTTTTGTGCAATTACTTTTTACAACTTTCAACGTGGATTATCTCGACAACAGTGCACCAATGAACTTAATTCGACATTTGGTGTTGAAGCACCATCGAAAAACACTGTATATTGGTGGTATACGGAATTCAATTGTGGCCGTGGTTCGCGAAGGTTGTCCAAAATCGGTTGTTTTTTAAGAAAATGTTGATTCTGTGCGTGAACTGATTCTGCAAGATCGTAATATAACATATCGTGAAATTACGGCATCCTTGGGCATTAGTGGGACCAGCATACATTCAATATTGCATGAACATTTAGGCACCAAGAAGATTTGTTTGTGTTGGATTCCCAATAATTTGACAATCGCTCAGAAAAAGGCTCGTGTCGATTGGTCAAAAGAAATGCTCACAAAATACAATAGCAGTGCTTCAAAACACGATTATGACATCATCTCGGGTGATGAATCATGGATATATGCCTATGAACCCGAAACAAAACAGCAGTTGACCGTATGGGTCTTTCAAGATGAGCCAAATCCCACAAAAGTTATTTGTGCACAAAGCACCTCCAAGCAAATGGTCGCTTGTTTTTTTGGAAAAACCGGGCATGTGGCAACTGTACCATAAGTGGAACGTCGGACGATCAATTCTGAATGGTACACAACCATTTGTTTGCCAGAAGATTTTGGAAAAATAAGGGAAACCGACCCCCGAAGACGAATGATTCTCCACCAGGACAATGCGAGCTCTCACACGTTGGCTGAAACAATGAACTTTTTGAGAAATAAAAAAATCGAATTGATGGGTCATCCACTATACAGCCCTGATTTGGCACCCAACGACTTCTTCTTATTCCTGCTCATCAAAAATAAATTTAGAGGTCAACGTGTTTCGACGCCTGAAGAAGTACTTGATGCATTCAAAAAGCACATTTTGGAGGTACCTCAATCGGAGTGGAACAAGTGCTTCGAAAATTGGTTCAAGCGCATGAAACAATGTATTGATCATCATGGAGAATATTTTGAAAAACAATAAAGCCATTTACATTGATTAATTTGTTTTTTGTTTTCTATTCTCGAAATATAAAAGGCAACCCTCGTAAAGAGTTTGTATGTGATAGGCGTTAATTGTTGTATACAATGTTTACAACTGAATGTTTTTAACATCGCTAATAGATGATAATTTACATCATTTAGAGCATGTGATTTAATAGGCTGTTCGGTACTATAACACGAAATCTACTGACTGAAACGGAACTGTTCGTGCAACTACAGCGGCAAGCTTATTTGGTGTCTGCTCTACATAATTTGTTTTTGTCATCAGTCTTTTGACTGGTTTGATGCAGTTCTCCAAGCTGTTCTATCTTGCACAAGTGGTTTCATATCTAAATACCTGCAACACCCTACATCTTTTGTAATTTACTTTAAATATTCTAACTTTTGCCTCCATCTACAATTTTCACTCCCTCAATATTACCTTCCATTACTGATACAGAAAGAATGTTTTAAGATACACCCCACTAGCTTATCCCTTCTTCTGGTAAGATGTTTCTATACACTTTTTGTTCATCCACTTGTCTAAGAACCTGTAAATTACTTATTTTGTCCACCCACCTAATCTTTAACATTTTCCTATAATACCGCATTTCAACAACTTCTGTCCTCTTCCTTTCTACAGCCCCTATCACCCATGTTTCACTCCTGTATTACTTCATGAGTAATATGAGATAGTACATAAAATACTACCTCATTTATCCAAATTTTCCAGACAAATCTTGATTGGAAAATAATTTTATTCATTTTACTTTTATCCTCTTCCTTTCTGTAGCCCCTATCGCCCATGTTTCACTCCTGTATTGCTTCATGAGTAATCTGAGATAGTACATAAAGTACTACCTCATTTATCCGAATTTTCCGGACAAATCTTGATCGGAAAATAATTTTATTCATAAAATCGGAATATCCCACATACAGTATTTGAACTACACTGTAAGCTATAGTCTGTTCTAGTTCAATTTTCAGTGACGTATTAGAAAAGGAATAGTTCACATGCAAACTCTTCGAACGGCAAAAACTTAAGCTATAAGTAATTATTTTGTCTGCCCATTACAGACTGGTGGAGTGATAATTATTTCCACCATACCTTTTAGTTCTAGGCCTATAAAAATAGTTCTGTTTTTTTAGCTCATGATCAGCCAATTAAATGACTGAATCATTTAAGAACAGAAGAAATAAAGATGTAAAAGACATTACCCAAAGTTATCTCCTATAAAAGTAATGAATTTTGTTATACAGCCATATCCTGTGATGAATGAAGTGAAGGTGTCATTTGCAGGGTGGAGAATGTGCTTTTCAAAGGGCCTGCCATTCTCATGAATACCAAACTGAAATGGCTAAGGCTGTATGCAAGTAAAATGATGAATACTTTTAAAAAATATGGGTTTCTGGAGGAGATGGGCTTTAATCCTGGCCAGAATACTCTACTTGCCATAAAACAGTTAGATTTGGAATAAATCCACAAATGTGATCAACCTGTTTCAGATTACTATAAAATGGTACTGCAAAAAAAAACTCTGTCAAGAAAGAGACTGGAATTTTAATTTTAAAAATGGTGAGGATCCAGACAACCCCTCATACAATGCTGGACATTATGAATAAGTACTAAGTAGCTTAGTCTTACATGGTTTTTACTCATAATAACTCATGTTTTTTTTTTAATCGCGTTATTCTCAAAACTTAATTTTTGTAAATATTATGCACTAACTTTTTCTCAGCTTCCAGAAAAGATAAAGCTATGAAATTTTTGTGACTTTATAAATGTAATTGTAGATTTATGGATATATTTACCTTTATTAAAAGCTATTACAATATAAAAGGGTATAAAAGTTTATATAAAAGGCTATTAAATAATGAGACTGACATAAGAAATTTTATTTTTATGTTATACATAATCATTTATTGTCTCCTTCAATATACACTCCTTCTTTATTCCTACAATGCTCCTTGCGAATTTTTCATTGTTGGAAACAGTGCTGGAAGTCATCTTCTGTCAGCTCCTTCAGGACACGTGCCACTTTCTCTTTTACAGCTTCCACAGACTCAAATCTTGTCCCTTTTAATGCAGATTTCACCTTAGGGAACATGTAGAAGTCACATGGTGCAAGATCTGGTGAATAAGGTGGATGTTCTAACACTGAGATGCTGTACTTGGCTTGGAACCTCTTGACAGATAACGCGGAATGAGCTGGCACATTGTCTTTGTGGAGAACCCGATTTATCCTTCCACATTTCAGGGCGTTTTTTCCTTACTCTTTGACGTAGTTTAGAAAGTACCTCAAGGTAATAATATTGATTAATTGTTTGACCTTCAGGAACCCAGTGAAGGTACACAATCCCATGGATATAAAAAAAAAACCTATTATCATTGCTTTAAATTTTGACTTGATCATTCAAGCTTTTTTGGCTCTCAGTGAAGTTCGGCTCTTCCAGTGCATGGATTGGTGCTTCGTTTCCAGATCATAAGTAAAAATCCACGTTTCATTACGTTATTATCGTTTCCAAAAAATTTGGGTCGTTTTCAATTGCGTACAACGTGTCAGTACAAACATTTTGGCGAGCTTCATTTCAAACATTTTTGAGCGGCATGTGTCCTGAAGGAGCTGACAGAAGATGACTTCCAGCACTGTTTCCAACAATGGAAAATTCACATGGAGCGTTGTAGGGATAGAGGAGGAGTGTATATTGAAGGTGACTATAAGTGATTATGTATAAAATTAAAATAAAATTTTTGACGTCAGTCTCATTATTTAATAGCCACACCTCGTATTTTTTAAATTTATAGATTTTAATACCCAATAACAAAAATTAAACTGAGAATTTTACTATTCAGAAGTTCTGGAAAAGGTGATTTTTTTGCCCATGAAAAATTTATTTTGTTACTGGAAATTTATCCTTTAAAATATTGCGTAAAAATTGTGAAGTTTAATTTTTTTAAAATATATTAAGTCTTTATGGTTTATGGTTCTTGAGAAAAAGGTGTAAATGTTAACATGGTGTAAGATGGAGATAGACGGACTACTCTTAAAACTGTTTAGTAAGGAAATAAAAATAATACACAGTGGCTTAAAACATTTTACATTCTACTTGATTTATTGTTGTGGTGTGACATTTTTGTTACAGTTATGCTGTTTAATTCTTTTTTTCTTTGAAATTTTGATTTATCGCAGTTACAGAATTATTAGTCGCTGGACTTGTTACCATATTAGTTACCATGGTTAAAAAAGGGGAACATTTATTTTTTCTAATGTGCATGTTTGAAGCATTCACCACAGTTGTAGAAGCAGTCCTGTTTTGCATTGTTGTCGAAATATTTCCTGATCAAGTCAGGTAAGTGATAACTAATGCTTACCATAATTTCTGAACATCAATCTGTAATTTTTTTTTTTTTTGATGGGGCAGTTTATTAGTAATTTTTACTTTCTCTTGCCTATATGAAAATGTAGGAAGGAAAGTATTGTTTTCATGTTGATTTTTCAAAATCGAGTTTTCACTGGATCTAACGGGTGATTCAAAAAGAGCGCCGGTTTTTAAACGGCTGGTAAATTTTTGTTTATCGGTTGGCAACATTGTTAGACCTCATTTCTATTTCGGAGAACATTCCGATTGACGATTCAGTTGTAGTTTCTCTTGTTCCCAGTGTAGTACTCTCGCAGTCTGTGTCTAACCATGGAGAAGTTTACTATTGCACAACGAGTGTTAATCGTCAAAACATTTTACCAGAGTGGAGAGAGTTATGCGGCTACTGTCAGGCGACTTCGCGGTACTCTAGGACGTAATGAAGCACCGAATAAATCAACAGTTCGCAGGCTCATGAAAAAGTTTTTTGAGACGGGTTCAACAGTCGACCTTAAAAGTTCTGGACGTCGTCGTTCTGGCCGAACTGAGCAGAACGTTGCGTTGGTTCGTGACAGTGTGGCTGTTAGCCCAGCAAAATCAATACGTCACCGTTCTCAACAATTGGGTTTACAATGTTCTTCTGTACGGAGAATTGTTCGGTACGATCTCCAATATCACCCGTATAAAATTCAGTTGACGCAACATTTGAAAGTGGCAGACCACCAGAAGAGACGACAGTTTGTTTACTGGGTATTGAGAAAACAGCAGGATGATGACACCTTCGCAAACAAAATTGACGCCTTGTGACTTTCATCTTTGGGGTCATCTGAAGTCATTGGTGTATGCCAATAAACCCCGAAACATCAATGACTTGAAGGAGGAAATTCGACGGGTTATCGGGCAAATGGAAGTCGAAACTTGTCGTGCAGTAATATCCAATTTCATGAACAGAGTTGATGCATGCCAGCGCAGTAGAGGAGGACACATGCATGACATAATTTTTCATACATGAAATCGGAAGGTAAGATGAACTTGTTGATGCATTTATTTTCAGTTTTTCAATAAAATAAATCTCTTAATTTGATATATCAAAACCGGCGCTCTTTTTGAATCACCCTATACATGTTTTCAGACCCCTGAACCCACAAAAAATGTTTTTAGCAATTGGTCTGTGTGCGTGCATGCATGCACGCGCGTGGGTGTGTGTTAACAGAATATCTCAAGATTGGAACATTGTACAAACTTGAAACTTGAAACTTAAGTTAAATACCTTTAAAGGACCCAACACGAACATTTTCATCAAAATCGGTCAACCGGAAGTAGTAGTTTATTCGTATCATTTTTCACTTATTTGCAATTTTCTCAAAAACTGCTCCTGCAATATTTTTTAAAAATCTCATTTTCTAAATTTTTTATGCTCTACAAGACAAAGTAGGTGCCATGTCTGCTGAAATTTTAAGCCAAACTGAGGTAGATTTTCATTTTGCATCTGTCACTTATGATTATCATTATACAGCCGTACTGTATTGTGAATGAAGTGAAGGTGTCATTTGCAGAGTGAAAAATATGTGTTTTTCAGAGGTCCCGGTATGCTGATAAGCATACTTTTCCACTCAATGATTAAGGCAATGATAAACTACCTCACTGCTCGTTTTACTTAGTAAAACCTATATTGGTTCAAACCAGCCTTTCGGCTGATGACCTGAACAATAAAAATGCATCATATACTTTCCTTCTTGTCTGAAGTATGAATAAATCCAAGTTGTAATCAAATTTGTAGGAAACTCTTCTTACACGTAGTCCCCGATGGTACAATGCTGATACAGCTGATACAAGAAACGTTTTTACGAAAAGACGAAACAGTCTTATTCATACAGCTTCATGTTACTGCACGTGATTTTTTTGAATGGCTGAAACTCACTTTATTATACTTTGTAAAATATTATGCTAAGGAGAGGTGGATGCCTTTTTATATCTTACTTTTAGAATTTTCAGAAATGCTGAGAAAGGATGAAGTTAATAAATAAACAATAGCTGGTAAAATTATCTGAAAAAGAATAAATAATAATCGAACTTTATAGGTACCCTTTTCAGTATAATTATCAATAGAATGAAATTAATCAGCTGGCCTGCAGGTGACCCAACCACACCTGCCCTATATACAAAAGTTATTGTTGTTGAAACATAACTTAATAGTGTAGTACAATTATGAGTGTACCCGGCGTGAGGCAGGAGCAGCTGCCCCCTAGAAGCAAACAAAAAAACTGGTTAAGGGGGTAGTCAACCCAGAAAATGAAAATGAAAACTACAGGCTATAATGTATCATTATGTATTTTAAATGAAAGAGTAATTTACTAGTAATGATCTACCACTTGAACTAGGCCAAAAAAATAATTATAGCCCCTAATATAAGAATGGGGATGGAAAAGCGGGCTTTTACGGGGAATAAAATATCTCAGGAACCAAGAAAGATATCAACATTATTCTTGTGCTTAAAAATGCAGAAAATTATTGTCTATTATCTGTTGTATGATATTGTATACATTTCATCTTACAAGAAATTAATTTGGAGAAAAACCATATTTTCAAAAACATTTATTTTATCCATTCACAAATTATTTTTTAACTAAATTTCTACTAAGTTTTTTTGTAATAATTATTCGTCAGATAATTGAGCAAGAAATTATGAACATTTGACAAAAAACGATCCAAATACCTCCGATAAAAACCAGAATATATAATTCCCAAGAATGTACAATCATGCAAAAACTACATTTCCGAAAAACTTAAAGTTGAAGGAATAATGTCACTCGCCTTGCTAGTGAGCTTTATTTTAAGCAAATGTTTTAATATTTTTTTGTCAACGTACAAAAAAAGTAAACACATGCAGTGATTTAGAAAATGTTAAACTTCAAATAAATGCAAAAAAACAATCAAAATTAAAAAAATCATCTTCTTGAGTTGACTACCCCCTTAAGTGATTACACGAAACAAAATCTGGTGTGAAACACTCACACAACTTTCTCTTGCCAATGCAAATGATTAATAATAAACCTAACATTATTAATAAAATATTAGAAATAAACAAAAACTAACCTCAAAAACATAACCTTATTTTAATCACGAGTGAATGATGCAAAATGACAATCGAACTCAGTTTGGCTTAAAAATACGGAAAATCACGCTTTCACGCTAAACTAGGCTCTGTAGAGAAAAATGCTCTAAACAAAAGTTGTAGATCTTTTAATTTTCTATAACTTTTATTATATATACTTTTGTTGTAAAATGCATACTAAGACCGAAATGTTAAAAAAATCGATTTTTCTCACGTTTTCGTGAGAAAAAAAACAGAAAATCGCAAATTACCGCTAAACTAAGCGTTATACAAAAAAATGTTTGAAACAGAAGTTGTAGGTTTTTAAATTCTCTACAACTTTTATTATATAAGTTTTTGCGCTGAAATTTATATTAAAGCCGTAATCTTAAAAAAACAACGTTTTTACGTGAAAACAGCCTCACCGAAAATTTCAGCAAACATGGCGCCTACCCTATCTTGTAGAGAATAAAAAATTGAGTAAAATAGGCGATTTTAAAAAAAATCGTAGGACCAGTTTTTGAGAAAATCGCAAAAAACTGAAAAATTATACGAATAAACTACTACTTCCGGTTGACCGATTTTGATGAAAATGTTCGTGTCGCGTCCGGTAGTGGTATGTAACTTAAGTTTCAAGTTTCAAGTTCGTACGATGTTCCGTTCTTGAGATATTCTGTTCACACACACACACACACACACAGACACACACACAGATCAATCGCTAAAAACATGTTTTTTGGGTTCAGGGGGTCTGAAAACGTATAGATCCGGTGAAAACTCGATTTCGAAAAATCGACATGAAAACAATACTTTCCTTCCTATATATTCATATAGGCAAGAGAAAGTAAAAATTAGATAGGGTAACGGGAAATAATCAATTTGATTACCACTTTGAAATTGTGTAAAAATCGAGAAGTTGAATGATCATGGCTTGCCCTCTCTTCCGTAGTTTTGATCCTGGGTACGCTCATGAGTACAATAACAATCAATGTTACACTATTATAAAATAAATCTTTATAATGCATCCTGCAGTTTGAAATATTTCTATTTCATATAATGAATTAATATAATAATTTCACTAACCTTCTTTTTAAACTGCGTCACCTTTATTTCAATTTTTACTTACACGTGTTTCGGTGGATCCACCATCATCAGAGTAAATGAAAAATAGAAACTAAAAATTTTTTTCATTTATTTAAAATTTACAGAAGATGATACATCTTCAGTCACTTGTATAAAACTGATTTAAAATTAATTTATTTTAATTTATCCCTTCTCATATTTACTGTAGATAGCAGCAGCAGTGAAGTGATATTGACTGCTGCTGCTATCTACAGTAAATATGAGAAGGGATAAATTAAAATAAATTAATTTTAAATCAGTTTTATACAAGTGACTGAAGATGTATCATCTTCTGTAAATTTTAAATAAATGAAAAAAATTTTTAGTTTCTATTTTTCATTTACTCTGATGATGGTGGATCCACCGAAACACGTGTAAGTAAAAATTGAAATAAAGGTGACGCAGTTTAAAAAGAAGGTTAGTGAAATTATTATATTAATTCATTATATGAAATAGAGATATTATAAAATAATTGAAATATATATTTCTAACCACCAGAATACGGTAACAGAAAGTTTCCTGTATTGAAAGTATTCTGGTGGTTAGAAATATATATTTCAATTTTAAATAAAATGGCTGTTTATAATCCTATATAGGATGTTTGATAAAATAAATATAAAATAATTATAAAGATATTTTTATTGCAATCTGTTTTTTCCAGAGGAATTGCGTTGTGTTTGACTGTAACAATAGGCAGATTTGGTGCTGTAGTTGGAAATTTTATTTTTGGAGAACTTATCACAACAAATTGTCGCTTACCATTCAGCTTCTTTAGTTTTCTGTTCTTCAGTAAGTTTTGTAATATATCCTTATCAATAGTTTTTTTTAAATATTTGAAGCTCTTATTACTCTGATAAAAAAATGAAATATTTTACTACAAGACTCTTCATTATATTACAAGAAAAATAATGATATCTTACTTTTATATAAGGCCTCAAAAACTTTATACCAAAGACATTTCTGTTAATTAGCACCCAAGCTCAATCTGCTCCACTCAAAATTTAAAAACATACGGGACATCGTAAAGTACTATAAAAAAACAGTTTATAAAAAGAGAGGCTGTAGCCTATAAACAATGATTATACCAGGAATCCAATACGGCTGCATTGGCATAGTTGGTAACGTGCTCGCCTTTCATCATGCGGTGTTGGGTTCGAATCCCATTCAGGCACGGCATATTTTCATACGTTACAAAAAAATCATTTCATCCTTCACTGTCTGCATTAGCAGTAATTGCAGAACAGTCGGACTTTAAACAAAAAAAAAAATCCAATAATTTTGTGAGCTCTTCTACCAGTCCAGTATTGGATTTCTGGTCCACATCTGGCATGACGTGGACCAGCAATCCAATGCTGGACTCCTCAAGTAGAAGTAATTGTGTTTGTATGAGGGTAAGTCAATTATTATCTGCAATGTAGGCCTAGTTATAAAATTTTATTGTAATCAAATAGGAAACTTACATGTTCATCATTTTTCGACAAAGTCCCAAACAAGTGATAATCAGAAAGAGCAAGATCGGGACTATATGGAGGATGAGCCAGTACTTTAAAATTGAGTTTCTGGAGCGTTTCAGCAGTGTGGGCAGCAGTATGCGGACGGGCATTGTCGTGCAACAACACAACACCTTTTGACTGCAGTCCTCGGCGTTTGCTTCGAATTGCAGGCTTTAGCTTGGCAGTAAGCATCTCACTGTAACGTACACTGTTTATTGTTGTGCCCCTTTCCTGATAATGTTCCAGTACTGGACCTTGTGAGTCCCAAAAAACCGTAAGCATCAGTTTTCCTGTGGACAGTTGGGTCTTGAATTTTTTCTTGCACGGCGAATTTGTATGTTTCCATTCCATATTCTGCCGTTTACTCTCCAGCTCGTAATGATGGATCCAAATTGTCCCTTTTGTTACTATAGCGATCCAAATGTCTTTTGCAGATGTCCAAGCGCGATTGTTTATGCAACAGTGTCAGTTGTTTTGGGACCCATCTTGCACAAACTTTATGAAACCCAAGTGTGTTGTGAATGATTTCGTAGGCAGAACCGTGGCTAATTTGTAGACGTCGTACCACTTCGTCAATAGTTACTCGTCTGTCTAAGAGAATCATTTCACATTAACGCTCAATGTTTTCTTCATTTATGGCGGTAAACAGTCGTCCAGCTCCTTCATCGTGCATAACACTTGTGCGACCATTTTTGAATTTTCCAATCCATTCGTAAACACTCCATTGTGGCAAAACACTGTTTCCATACTTTACCGAAAGTCTTCTATGAATTTTGGCCCCTGATACACCTTCCAACCACAAAAAACTGATCACTGAACGTTGCTCTTCTTTGGTGCAAATAGAAAGTGGAGCAGCCATGATTAACAGCATGATAGCGATAACGAAACTAACCTAGCAGCCTGAAACTTGCACACATATAACCACAAATAAACAAAGCATGGGTCATCAACGCAAAACGACGGTACTGCCAACATAAACAAAAATATAACTAAATTGCGGATAAAAATTGTCTTACCCTCGTAATTGTGTTGGCCACTACACCAACTTTCTTGGCTTACAATTAAAAATTTCCAATTAATTTTTAATTTAAAAATTAATTTGTACATAGAATATTTACTTCATTTATAACATTTTTTTTTACAGCGGGCTGTATAGCAGTTTTATGTTTCCCAAAATTGAAACTTGGTCACTAATACTTAAGGTTGAAAATACCTAACTTGAAACTTTGATGTTTGGCTATGAGATAGGTTCATACGTCAAGAAAGAAATATTATTGATATCTGGGAGCAAGAATCAATCATTCATCCATTTATTGTGCGCATTTTAGGTTTAATACCATTGTAAAAGATATTTTTATATATTTTTTGTCAATGATAATATATATGTATATATAAATTTTAATATACTGTGTATTTAATTGAGGCATCCCACAAAAAGTTCAGAAAGCTTCCATTGTTGATGAATTTGATTATAAATTAATTTTTATACTATTTGTAATCCTAAACCCAGGGGTGGTAACAAGGGAGGACACAGGGGACAGATATAACAAGCTCCCAAGCTAAAGGGGACATATAGTTTTTAAATTAGTGTATTTTACTTTCTCTTCCCCTATATGAATATATGTGAGCCGGAATCCGAAAAGGGACATATTGTCGAAAATTTTGTAATTTGAGCTATTAATTTTTTTAAATTTAGCATTAAATTCTGAACAATTACATGCAAAATTCAGACTTTTCACTCAAAAGTTGTTCAAGTTACGGCAGCTTAAGTTTTCGATTAAAAAAAAATTGATTTTAAATTTTATAACTTTTACATCGCACGTTTTAAAATTTTACATTTTAAGATCATATTACACATAGAAATTAGATTAAATGTTTCAAAACATGTTAATGTTTGACAATGCTGAAGGATTTTTTAAATGAGTGCCTTCAATTTATTTAGTGGTTCTGCAACTGAGTCCAGTAGCTTTGACTCGGGCTCAAAATACCCAATGGAAGATCTCGGGATTCTTCCACACCAAATACCTTGATATTTTTGAATATATATTTTATTGCATAGTCATTCCTATAGGAGTAATTGCATTGAAAGTACAACCGTAAAAAGTAAACTAAAAAAGAAACCAAATATCGTTGCATCTATTGATCCTAACAACTCATTTTCCTTCCAACAAGAGGTCTCTTTTCCTGTTCCACCTCATATATAGGGAAGAAAAGTATTGTTTTTATGTTGAATTTTCCAAATCGAGTTTTCACCGGTTATACACAATTACCACTTGTATGAGAAGAAAAATTTGTTGAAAACAAATTGAAAAGAAGAAAAAACAAAAATAAGTGAAGAAAGAAAAAAGAAAAGAAAAAAATATTTTAAATAATTTAGCGTAGACAAGTCAAGATTAGAAATTATAATACTGTGATTATAGAGTGAGTGCTTTAGAATGACTGGGCAGGCTGGTCTAAGCGAAGAAGAGATGTTTACGAGAAAGATCCTTTGCAAGATAATGAGTCCAAAGATAGTAGACCGACAATTTTTTTTGTTTTTTTTGCGCCCCAGAAACTCCAGGAGGAGTATAGGACATGTCAGTTATAACACCTGAAATACTTATAAGAATCACACAATGTATCACTACTATCAAGAAAGAAATTCTTGTACATTGTAAAAAGTTTCACCAATCAAGTAATTTTTCAGATTCTTTTTAAAGGAATGCAAATTATCACAACATTTTAAAAATTGCGGTAATTTATTAATTAATTTTCTCCCTGCATAAGTAGGTTTTTGTTCAAACAACTTTGTGGAGTGATTAGCCACATAATAATCATTTCTGTTTCTCGTGTTATGATTGTGAACATTGAAATTCTGCATAAAATTATTTTTCCTAACATACATAATCACCTCAAAAATGTAAAGAGAGGGAACTGTAAGCAATTTAAGCTCCTTAAATAGTGGCCTGCATGAGGTTAGCTGGTTAGCTCCCACCATACACCTAATAGCTTTCTTTTGAATTTTAAAAACCCTATTCATATTACCCATGCTAGAATTACCCCATACTAAGATACCATAACGGATATGAGACAGAATGAGGCCATGATAAGCTGCCATTAGTAATTTCTTATCATTTAATCTGGCAATTTGTTTTAGTGCAAATACTCCAGATTATATTTTATTACAAACTTGGTTGGTATAGAAGTCCCAAGACAAAAATCTATCTAGAGATACTCCTAGGAACTTCACTGTTTCTACATGCTCTAAACTATTATTATGAATAAATACAACCACTTCTCTACTTTCTTTAATGTTATGTTTATTTTTGAACTGCAAGTAGTGACACTTTTTCCCATTAACTGTTACAACATTTGATTCAAGAACTGTACTACGGACTCTATGTTAACATGTATATTTACTTCAATAGCATCTACGAGTAATCTGTTACTTATTACTGAAGTATCAATTTTTCTTGAAGTATATAGGTTACGAGGTCGAGAAGAACTGTACAAGGAAAATAAACGATTAGAAAAAGAAGACTTAAATTTTACGGATACCTGTATAGAATGGATGACAGCCGGTGACAAAAAAAAAATTAAGATACTGAAAAATAGACCTAAGGTGTTGGGTAAACGGTTTAAAGAACTCAGAAAGGATATTGAGAAAATCGTAATAAACCGGAAAAATTTAATGAACCGAACCAAATTCAGACAGCAAATTATGGACTTAAAAGGCTTTCATGAAAAGAAAAACAGAATCCCGGGTGGACAGAAGAAAGGAGAAAAGCCTACTACAGTGAGCGAATGCTGAGAATACCGGCTGCAAAAAGAGCTTCCAGAATAGTCACCTCACATGATCTCGAATTAGTCGTATAAGAGAAAAAATGTTTTCACCCTGCATGAGTAGGTTTTTTTAAAAAATTTATGGGTCTTTCCTGTTACTCCCCCCCCCCCCACCTCCAGCATAATTTTTTTAATTTTGTGGATATTTCTTATTAAGTTATTCTTACAGTATTTTTAACGGGAAAAAGGAAAAATAAAAAAAATCTTATATCAATATTTTTCAAGTTAACGTTAAAGTTTTTCCCTTTTTCTAGTTAACCTTAAACTATTTATTGTCGATTATTAACCCTTTCTAACCCAGTGTGACGAAGAAGTCACACTGGAGTGAAATAACAGACATCAAAATTTTAGTTATTAGCGACTACTTTGGATTAGGAACGCTGGTTGTGAAGTATATTAATTTTCTGTACCCTAGCCAGGAATCGAACTTGAGACTTCTGCTTTGCAGTGTAGCATGTTTAGCAGATGCAGATGCAGTGTAGCATCTGACCATTGCGCTACGGAGGCGACCATTAATTAGTTTCTTTTAAAAATTAATTTTAGTTTTAAATAACCCACCGGGTTGGTGTAGAGGTAAAATCGTTGCCAAAAATCAGCTGTTTGACAGCTGATTTTTGGATCAGCTTGATTTTGTTCCTGGTTCAAATCCTAGTAAAGGTAGTTACTTTTATACGGATTTGAATGCTAGATAGTTGTTACCGGTGTACTTTGATGGTTGGGGTTCAATTAACCATACTCTCTCAGGAATGGTCGGCCTAAGTCTGTACAAGACTACACCTCATTTACACGTCATACTTATTATCATCCTCATCTTATTGGGTCATTGGGTTGCTTATTGTTCTGAATTGAACAGATTGCAACGTACACAAATTAGGGAAAAAAAGTTTTAAATATTTGTGTTCATTTACTAAAATAAAGTAGCATTTCTTCGAATATGTCGTACGTAAGTACAAAGTATATATTTTAGACTGTTTGTAAAAAGTGATTTTATCCATTTTATCAATATTTTTAATTGTAAAATATTTATTCTTAAATGATTACTTTAAAATTAAAATCATATCTAGTTTTTTTACTACAAATCTAAGTAAGAGAATATATTTTGTTTAGGAAGCCTGAACATAATTTTACATATTCATATTGTTGTATGAAACAATGAATAGATATTTTTTGTGTTTAGTTTAAAAAATTGGGATTGAAAGGGTTAAATTATTTAATTATGTTAAATTAATTTAAGGGGATACTGTATTTTGTATACCGCCAATTTTAAATTTGCTCTTTTATGTACATTTTTCATAGGATTGGTATAAGATAGGAAAATGAAATTTTACGAACTTGTAGTTTTTGGGTTTTTCTAGCTACTGACATTTTTTCAATTTAATCTTTTGGACCATAACATTTTAAAAAAAATGACGAATAACATAATATTGTTACACATTTTTTCTACGTTTTTTGTGTATTACTAATTTTTTGGAGCACCTGAGGAAGTCATAAAAATGTCGGTGTATGTGGATATACGTACAAGATAATTAACTGGTACAAATTTCAGCCTGATAGCTTTATTGGTATCTGGTAAAAATGTACCTAAGTGTTGAAATGTAAATTTACAGGAAAAGGCAAAACCAAGAAGGCACAAATCAAAAACAAAATGTATACAAAAAAGTAAAATTCCCATCAACAGTTTGCTAGAAAGCTGAACCAACAGCTGAGAATATTAAAAATAGTGACGCAGATATTTTTAAAAAAATTGAAATTTCCTTTTCACTAAAACGAGCAGTATGAAATTATATTCGTTCTTGGTAACATAATTTTTCTGGGTAACCCTGATAAAAACTTGCTTTTTCAAAAAAAATTGACGTAATTAAATGTTTTTTTGGTAGAACTAGGCCTAAACTATTGAAAAACATAACAATCGCAATTTTTAGTTGAAACCATCGTGCAATCTCCCTCCCCTTAATGATTAATTTATTTTTAATGATTTTATGTAGCCTACTCAATGAATTTATATTATTTTCATTATGAGATACAGTAACAATATTGAGAAAAATCAATTTATTTACCCTACCTATATTTAACCTTAACTTGAAGAATATTGGTGTAGGATTTTTTTAAATATTTTTCCCGTTTTTATCGTTAAAAATACTGTTAATATCACAAAATGTGAAAAATTATTCCGGAAGGGGGGAAATAACAGAAAAAATCTCAATATATCGTGTCACAAGCAACACGGTAATCAATTGAGAGATAGGTGTTAATTGTTTTTTTTTGTTAATTCCTAATATGTGTACGTTGCAATCTGTTCAATTCAGAACAATAAGCAACCCCATGACCCAATGAGATGAGGATGATGTGTATGACGTGTAAATGAGGTGTAGTCTTGTACAGACCCAGGCCGACCATTCTTGAGAGAGTTTGGTTAATAAAACCCCAACCATCAAAATACACCGGTAACCACTGTTTAGCATTCAAATCCGTATAAAAGTAACTACCTTTACTAGGATTTGAACCAGGAACCTTCGTCTCCGAAAATCAGCTGATTTTGGCGACGACTTTACCGCTAGACCAACCCGGTGGTTGTGTTAATTAAAATCAAATTTTAGATTTTCATAAAATATTCCTGGGTAGAGGAGCAGGTAGACTAACCATACTTTTTAACAGTTGGGAATAAAATAAAACATTGGTCTAATAAATTCACGAAAAGTCGTAAAAATAAATCAATTTATCATAGTATCAAATAAGTTTTAATAATTTTATAGACGACTATGACTAATTCTACAACGCAAATGTATTCGTGATGAGGCAGTAACTAACAAACGCGTTCGTCTAAAATGTTATTTTTGTATACAAGTTACAACAGATGGGGTAAGTTGGCTGTTGTCTCTACGTAGTACATGATTAGTGTCTCTACCTAGCGGTTGAAATTAGTACTATATGAAATCTGAATAGCCGGCCGGCGCTTTGAGATGTATTGTTTATTTTTAAAGCGGTACCTGTTGAGTGTTTATTCGAATTGTCCGATTTAAATAATTTGTGTTTGTGTGTGTTAACGTTTACGAGTTGATAGTATAATAGAATTTATTAGTTTTATAATATTATTATCCATTGATCGGCAATTATGTAAGTATTACTGAAATTGTTTTTTATATTATTACTTTTTAATAAGGTTTGTTCGTAAATTACAGACAAATCCCAAAAACTGCACTTGTTAGATTGTAGTGTTTCATTTAATATCATAACCTAAAACTAATTAGTGCTTATAATGTTCTAATATATTACTGAAAATATTTATTTTAGTTTATTTAAAATCGCATCAACCGCTTGGTCATTAGTACTGTGGGAACGTGTTTAAATTTTCAGTCCGTAGCCGGGAATCGAATCTAAGACCTTCCGTTTGCATGCTAGCGCGCTAGTCACTACGCCACGAAAACGGCCTTCATATTTTTTTTTTATTTAAAATGTTTCTTTTCGTGAAAACTAATGTTGTATTAACTATTTGTATTTCCCAAATTCCGGACGCTTGCTAGAAGGTATACAGAATGTTTTACTCGCTACGTTTTTACTTTCTCTTGCCTATATGAATATAGGAAGGAAAGTATTGTTTTCATGTTGATTTTAAGAAATTGAGTTTTTACCGAATCTACACGTTTTCAGACCCCCTGAACCCAAAAAACATGTTTTTAGCGATTGGCCTGTATGTGTGTGAACATAATATCTCAAGAACTGAACATCATACGAACTTGATACTTGAAACTTAAGTTACATACCACTACCGGACCCGATACGAACATTTTCATCAAAATCGGTCAACCGGAAGTAGTACTTCATCCGTGTAATTTTTCAGTTTTTTTGCGATTTTTTCAAAAACGGGTCCTACGATTTTTTTTAAAATCACCTCATTTACTAAATTTTTTTATGCTCTACAAGATAGGGTAGGCGCCATCTCTGCTGAAATTCTTGGTGAGACTGGTTTTTTAAGATTGCTGCTTTAATATGCGTTTTAGCGCAAAAATGTTTATAATAAAAGTTGTAGAGAATTTAAAATTCTACAACTTTTATTTACAAAAATTTTTGTATAACGCTTAGTTTAGCGGTAGTTAGCAAATTTCTGTTTTTTTTTCTCACGAAAACGTGTGAAAAATCGATTTTTTTACGATTTCAGCCTTAGTATGGATTTTACGACGATTTTAAAACTGTATATAATCAAATTTATAGGAGATTTTAAGATCTAAAACTTTTGTTTAGAGTATTTTTCTCTACAGAGCCTAGTTTAGCGTGGAAGAGTTATTTTCCGTATTTTAAAGCCAAACTGAGGTTGCTTTTTTATTTGCGTTTTTCACTCATGATTAAAATAAGGTTATGTTTATTGAGGTTAGTTTTTTTGTTTATTTCTTAATGTTTTATTACTAATGTTAGATTATATTGTTAATTATTTACATTGGCAAGAGAAAGTTGTGTGAGTGTTTCACACCAGATTTTTTTTAGGTCAGAACTTACCCCAACAATGTTTATATTTCTTATCGTATAATTTTCTTCGTTTTGCTATTTTGTCCCTGTTATAGTAGAACAGAAACTCATTTTTAAAGTTATAGGTATAAAACCGTCTTGCTATCCGTCAGATCAACGTTTTGCATTTCAAGTGATAAATGTCAGGTAACAACACCGCCGTAACTACCGCCGGGGCGCTGCCCCCCAAGACCGAGGGACCCCAAACTGATGATTAAAAAAAAATTATTTTAATACCTAATCTAACTTCGTATAAAATACCCAGTTCCTTAATTCTAGCAAAAGTAAACCAAATATTCATCAAAGTGTGCTAGAGTAAATGTTTTGCGTGTCCGTTCATACTCCATACGGTAATTCCCATTAGATATGAAAATTATATTTATTTATTTAGTGAAATTATTTCAGAAAAACCTTAAGTCAAAAAAGATTTAACTTTTGGAGCCTTAAAAAAAATTACTCATTTTTACTATTTTACTTCAAAAATGATTATTTCAAAATATAATTTGTGTAGAGGAGCTCTTTAATATATTGTGTATACCTTAGTTTTTCTTTTACGTACTAATGATTTATGTTATTTATTTCTGTACAAAAATCGTTGTTGAATAACCACAAAAAATTATGTTGTAGCCTACAATAACATTTATTAAATTTATCACACTAGTTTACATGAATGACTTGAAACTTTTCCCAAAAAAAATAAAAATCTTGACTTTTAAAAAACTGTTAGTTTTCGGAAACTTTCTTCATCATCGTTGCCAACAGCGATTATTCCCCCCTCCTCCAATTTTTGCATATATACTTTCAGTGCCCTCTGCATCTGAAATGTATTGCCTAAGCTTCAGAATAATATCCTTTTTTTTCTTAAATTTAAAGAAACCCTTTAAAACAAAAACCTTCACTTAGTATCGTATTAATTGAGGAAAGGCAGACTTATGCTGATGGCATATGGTCCGTGCGACGCACGGATGATATGTCCGTGCGTTTGCACGAACAAGTAGCAACAAATGGAGAAGCATTGGGGTTGGCACACGGTCCGAGAGTTGCATGGTCC
This sequence comes from Catonia carolina, assembly GCA_035578175.1. Classification (NCBI taxonomy): domain Eukaryota; kingdom Metazoa; phylum Arthropoda; class Insecta; order Hemiptera; family Achilidae; genus Catonia; species Catonia carolina. The sequence continues at coordinate 8,993,770 of JAQMRL010000005.1, read as the reverse complement.
GTGCGATCGCCCGGATCCGGGCGAAAAGCGCCCAGCCCTTCCTGCTTAAACTTATCTGTGCGAACGCCCGGATGAAGCTATGATTACATCTAGCAGACTACTGTCTCAAAAGTGAATTTTTTAGGGAACGTGTGTTTACTTTGAGTTAGTCCAAAAATTAAAAAAAAAGCCAAAAAGGAACAATTTTGACTTATGGGCGTTCTGAAACGACTGGTTCATTTATAAATAAAATAATTAATGTCACCGCCACCCCTTGTAATTAATCATTTACTGTGTTGCCGGCCTTCAATACTTCTTCCGGCCTTTGTCGGCGCGATGGGCTCTTTAGCGACGAAGCGATAAAGCCCTGTAGCGGCGCCCGACAAACCTTCCGGCTGCCTTTGTCATCAAGGCCAAATCAGTAGCCGCTCTCTACAACAGCAGCTATATAAAGAGCGCTGCACTGAGCCGGGAGAATCAATTCCAATCAAGACACCGAGGGATTCACTTCCACCAGACAGCAGACGAGACGTCCACCACCGCACACGGCTGCCGGACTCCAGCGAGAACTAATCAACGACCCCGCAAGAGAGAAGATGCTGCTTCCGCTCGCCGTCCCGTCACCGTAGGCCGTCGACCGGACCGTCATCGCCCGCTGACGCGAGCGATGCCCACAGCGGTCCCTCGACCGAGCCTTACGCCCACCGGACCCGACGAAGCAGCCATCGACGCACTACTGCGAGGGAAGAAGATGACGTCTCCGCTGGACGACGACACGCCGTGTCGCCCAGCCTCCGACCGCTACGACGACTACGACAGACGACCACGACAGACGACCACCGCTTAAACGGCCCTTTTCAGGGCCACCAAATTAATAAGGTTGCCACTTAACGTCGCCATCCGGTGACATTAATATAAATATAATGTTGTAATTAGTCCTATTCATTTTTTATTTATAAAAAATAATACTTTTATTATTTGTTAATATTGTATAAGCTAGATAAATACACGTTTTGTTACCACTGTATTTTGTGTTTACCTCTTGGTCAATAGATAAACATACATTTTTATCGAACTGAAAAAGCCCCATGCATATAAAAAGAAAGGAATATTGAGGGACCTTACTATGAAGTTTTGCCCCGTAGCCTCCAAGTTTACGTCAATGGGTACCGAACTCTTTGTAAGAGAGATCTTGAGAAAGCTTCATAACAGTAAATCTAATATCCAAATAGATCCCATAAGTACGACATAAGAAACAAACGTCTATTTCTTCCAGATAGAGCGAGAAATCCGGTGTATGACCGACACACTTCTCTCATTTGGCCCCCAAATTTTATAACCTGCTACCTAAACATTTTTTTTTCTTTTTTTGCGTCCTGGAGATTCCATTAGGAGTATAAGACATGTCAGTTATAACACCTGAAATACTGAAATATATACAGGCCTAAGAATCGCACAATGTGTCACTACTATCAAGAAAGAAATGCTTGTACGCTATAAAAAGTTTCACCGATCAAGTAATTTTTCAGATTTTTTTAAAGGAATGCAAATTATCACAACACTTTAAAAATTGGGGTAATTTATTCATGAATTTTTTCCTTGCATAAGTAGGTTTTTGTTCAAACAATTTTGTGGAGTGATTAGCCACATAATAATCATTTCAGTTTCTTTTGTTATGATTGTGAAAATTGAAATTCTGCATAAAATTATTTTGCCTAACGTACATAATTACTTCAAAAATATAGAGAGAGGGAACTATTAGCAATTTAAGCTCCTTAAATAGTGGTCTGCATGACGTTAGCTGGTTAGCTCCCACCATACACCCAATAGCTTTCTTTTGAATTTTAAAAACCCATAACATATAATAAATAAAACATATACTCGTAACTACCCTTAAAACATATATTTGAACAGAATGAAATTATTAAATGAAAGGATTATTAATGTCGAAAGGGACAATATGAAACTATCGCTAGGTAAAACACAAAGTTAACTGCAGTGGCGGATTTAGGGCCACAGGGGCATACCCCTTCCAAATATTTTATTTATTTATTTTAATAGTTATTTGTATCTTTATAAAGAAATAAAGGGTGTATATATGCAACTAGCATGCTTCGCACGCGAAACATATGTAATCAATTTAAAAAAAATAAATATGTATCAGAAATCGTGTAGCTGCTATTTAGATCGACTGAATACTTCAACACACACACACACACACAAAACGTTTTGATAAATTCCCCCGCGTACTATCTCGCTAGTTTTTGTACGTATGTACAATAATACTTTCTTCAACATACACACGCGAGCGTGCACACGCACACACACAAAACACCGTTTTGATAATGTCCCCTGCGTACGTCTCTCATCATCATCAAACCCCTTCATCTACTTCAACAGCAATCATACACTCACACACACACACACACATATATATATATATATATATATATATTTATATTTATAAAAATCTTCATTAGGGCCCTTAGGGTTATCATTTTTGAAAATTTAAAAATAAAATGTTGCTGTGAATATAAATACGAATGTGCTGTCAAAATTTCGTGAAAACCCGTTGAGTAGTTTTGGAAATTAGCTTGCACAAAAAACACGCTTTATCTTTTTTATAGGTAGTGCTTGTTTGTTTAGCCACAATGGACCACTTTAGTCAATTTGGAAGCTTTCAGTCTCTTTTTGGCGTGATATTCTCTCATGTTCTGAGCACGCTTCTGTTTGGCTGCTTCTGAAAATTCCCTCTTCTTATACTCTCTTTTTTGTATCGTAAGCCGATGGTTGTGGTTCTTGATGACCTGTTTGTGTTACGGGATTTTTCCGTTAGATCTTCGTGAGTTAGTCCAAGTTCTTGTAAATCCCTTTTGATTTCTTTGTGCCACATGTATGCGTTACCATCGTCCGTTTTTCGTCTCATTGCATGGTTAATTATTCTGCGTAAAAGTCTGGTGTTTGGTGTTCTTAGTGTATGTCCAAAGTACGACAACCGTTTCTTGCGCATGGCCACTGTTATTGGTTCTATGTCTCTGTAGACGTGATCGTTAGGCAAAAGTCTGTAGTGATTGTCTACCTTGTGCTTCTTGTTTATGCAAGTTCTGATTATACTGCGTTCTACTTTTCTGCAAGTTTCCTTGATTCCTTGCCCATCTATCCACGCTAGGGTTTCGCTGCTGTATAAAATTTTGGTTCTTAAAGTCGTTTTATAATTTTTAATTTTTCTGTTTACTGATAGTGATTTTTACTCTCTCTTGCCTGTATGAATATATAGAAAGGAAAGTATTGTTTTCATGTCGATTTTTCAAAATCGAGTTTTCACCGGATCTACACGTTTTCAGACCCCTGAACCCAAAAACATGTTTCTAGCGATTGGTCTGTGTGTGTGTGAACAGATACTCAAGAACGGAACAGCGTGCGAACTTGAAACTTGAAACGTGAAACTTAAGTTAGGTACCACTACAGGACCCGACACTAACATTTTCATCAAAATCAGTCAACCGAAAGTAGTAGTTTATTCGCACTTTTTGCGATTTTCTCAAAAATGGTTCCTACGATTTTTTGTAAAATCGCCTCAATTACTAAATTTTTTATACTTTACAAGATGGGGTAGGCGCCATGTCTGCTGAAATTCTAGGAGACACTGTTTTCACGTATAAAAAATTTTTTTTTATTAAGATTGCGACTTTAATATGCTCTTTAGCGCAAAAATGTGTAGGTAGTCTATAATAAAAAATGTAGAAAATTCCATAACTTTTTATGTAGTATTCCATAACTTTTATTTGAAACATTTTTTTGTATAACGCTTAGTTTTATCGGTAATTAGCGATTTTCTGTTTTTTTTTCTTACGAAATCGTGTAAAAAGTCGATTTTTTAAAGGTTTTAGCTTTATTACGCATTTTACGACAAAATTGTATAATCAAAATGTTTAGGAAATTCAAAGATCTGCAACTTTTATTTGGAGCATTTTTTCTACAAAGCCTAGTTTAACGTGAAAGAGTGATTTTTCGTATTTTTAAGCTAAACTGCGATTGATTTTCATTTTGCGTCTTTCACTCATGATTAAAATAAGGTTATGGTTTTTGAGGTTAGTTTATTTCTAATGTTTTATTACGAATTTTAGGTATATTGGTCATTATTTGCATTGGCAAGAGAAAGTTGTGTAGTGTTTCACACCAGATTTTTTTTTAAAGTCGCATTTTTTATTTAGTGTTTTACGACATTGGGTAATGGAACGTTGGTTTGTGACTTGTTATAATATCCAGATCCTTGCCGGGAATCGAACCCGGGACCTCTCGCTTTGCAGGCTAACGCGCTAGTCACTACACCACGGAGGCGGTTTCAAAATACATTATTCTTTTAAGTTTTTTAAACCCTATAGAGCCGGCAATCGTCGATTTTGAGACGATGTTACCGCTTCTTGAACCGGTCGCGTCGCAAAATCGGATTTGCTTCATAGCATTACAATTTTGTCGTTTTAGTTTTAAATTCATCTGCAGATAGCGTTGCTGTTTTGTACAATAGTTTAGTAACGTATAAAGTAAATTTTTACTTATAATACAAGAGGTTTAATTACATATTCTGCCTGTTTTTCTTTATTCAAACCACGCTATTCTAGAGCTGAATTTGGTTATTTCTTGGTTTACATGATGTGTTTTTTATATATTTTTTCAGTTTTGAACATAGAATCTTTTTTTTTGTTTTATTTTAAAATATACATTATAAGTAACGATTTGTACAAAACAAATTTTGAAAGTAGAGCATAAGAAAGTTTTAAACAGTTGTGTCATCTGAAATTTTAAAACATATTGTCTAAAAATTATTTTCAAATAGCTTTAGCATCCCTAACTGTCAGATTAAAATTTCAATAATGTATTTATTCTATTTTACTAAGTTTTCTTGTTATTTTTAAACGTCACGTGATAAGGTTTGTGATTTATAGCAAATTTTTAATGATTTCTTTACGGTTCGGTGACCCATATGCTAGAAATTCTCTGCCAGTCTAGAAAAATGTTATTGCCGACTATAGGGTTAAATTTTTTGTGTAAATGTTCGGTTACCCGGACGTTGGTGTTTTATGCATAACTTACGAACGTCCGGTAAACCGGATGCTGTCACTACGTAAAAATTTATCGACGTCCTGTTTTCCGGACGTTGGTAGTTTAAAAGGGTTAAAGCGGTAGTGTATTGTATACTATAGAATAGATAAAGAAGTAACCTTTCCCCAATCACAAACTTCTCTTTTTCAAAAATTAAAAAATTAAGCAATATCAAGAATCTTATGTTACTCAGGAAGCTCTTAGCTTTCCAACAGTAAACGAATTTTTGAAATCGGTTGGATCATTTCTGAGATTACTTCGTGCAAATATACAAACAAACTTTACTTTTTTTAATGTTATTACAGGATAATACGTAGATCTACATACTGGTTTAACGACATCTGATGGTAACAGCTATTTATAATTAATAACGCATATCAATGTTATTTTATAGCGGTACTAAACAAATTTTATTATTTTACAGTAAGAAATTTATGTGAAATAAATGTAAATTTATTCCCGTCACTTCTCACAATTGGACTGAACTTTTTTTGTTAGTTCCCTTCTCGTTTTAAAACTCTCTTATTTAAACAGATGAGGGTAACGTATGATAGGAGTAATTTCTCATTAAGGGTTTTAGCACCCGTATGGTTATAATAAAGTTATGGTGGTTTTTCAATCTGATTGAATAGGGGCTGTGGGAATATGGTGTGAGCATAATGTTATTATAGCTATTATCTAGTAGTTTCCAACGTATCTTTCTTTGGAAAAGAACTTAGAACTTAAAACTTTTGCTTTACGTACATTATCACTTCAAAAATGTACTGAGAAGGAACTGTGAGCAATTGCAGCTCTTTAAATAGTGATCTGCATGAGGTAAGTTGGTTGACTCCCCATCATACACCTGACAGCTTTTTTCTGTATTTAAAAAACTCTTTCCATGTGACACTGTGATGAATTACCCCATACTAATACGGCATACCTGATATGAGATAAAATTAAACCGTGATAAGCTGCTATTAGCAATTTTTTATCATTTAATCTGGCATTGAGAAAACCGGAATTAACTGAGGAAAGATATTGGATCAAACCAAATTCAGAGAACTGAAGCCTTTACCGTCTGTAAAGACTTCCTCGAAGAGCAAAAACAGAACTCTGAAGACGGAAGAAAGGAGAAATGCCTACAGTAAACGAATGCTGAGAATGTGGGCTGCAAAAAGAGCTCCAAAAAGGGTCTAAAGTAACTTCATGCGGTCTAAGATGCCACAATACAGCTATAAAATGTTTTATCGATCAACTAATAGTTCAATTTTTTTTAAGCAAATGCTGATTAACACAACTTTTTAAAATTTGTTATTATTGATTTTCTCCCAGTCTAAGTAAGTTTTTGTCAAACAATTTAGTGTCGTTTTTAACAACGTAGTAAACATTAATTACAGTTTTGTCATTAGTGACTACTGTGCGAAAATCAACTAAACATCAGGTTCTACTGTTTTAAACTTACCAGACTCTTGCCGTTTTTATTTTCTCTTCCCCTATATGAATACATAAGAAAGAAATTGTATTGTTTTCATGATGATTATTCGAAAATTTTATCGGATATACATGTTTTCAGGCTCCCTGAATCCAAAAAACATGTTTTTAGCGATTGGTGTGTGTGTGAACAAAATATCTCAAGAACGGAATACTTTACAAAATTTAAACTTGGAACTTTAGTTAAGTAACATAAGAGGACCCGGAAACGAACATTCTCTTAAAAATCGGTCAACCGGAAGTTGTAATTTTTCACTTCTTTGTAATTTTCTCAAAATTGGCTCCTACGATTTTTTTAAAACATCACCTCATATACTATATTTTCTGAAATTCTTGGAGAGCCTTGTGCTCTCCTAGGAAATTATTTTTTTTAAAGATAGCGGTCTTAATATACATTATAAGGCAAAACTTTAGATAATAAAAGTTGCAGAAAATTTTAACACCTACAACTTTTATTCTTAACATATTTTTGCACAACGCTTAGTTTAGCAACAATTACTGATTTTCTGTTTCTTTTCATGAAAATCGATAAAAAATGGGATTTTTTAAGATTGCGGCCTTAGTATGTATTTTACGACAAAAGTGTATATAATTAAAGTTATAGAAACTCAAAAAATCTACAACTTTTATTTCAAGCATTTTCTTCTACAGAGCCAATTTTAGCGTCAATTAGTGATTTCCCGTATTTTTTAATTTGAACAGTGGTTGATTTTCATTTTGCGTCATTCTCTCATGATTAAAATTAGGTTATATTTTTCATTTTACATTTTTTACTTGTGATTAAACATAAATTACATTTTTCATTATCCTAAATTGGCAGGAGAAAGTCGTGTGAGTATTTCACACCATATTTTTATCTTGTGTAGGCACGCTTATGGTATATTTTTACGGGGAGTGCATGTGTATTTACGTATTAGTTTTATTAAAAATAGATTTTATGTTTATTTGAGCGGTTATTAAAATTATAAGAGAATGAATGGTCTAATCTACGGATTAGATTGATTTTTTATAGTCTACCGTATTTAATTGAATTAAGTACTACACGTTTTATTACTGATTGTAAAATATTATTGTTTTTGGCCATGGTTCTACGTTTCTTTTGTATTACATTCCAAAATATCATACGTCACAATGTTCTCTGTCAATTAATGATGATTTTTAATCATTATGCATACATTATGTTCTACTAAAATTGTGTAAACAGCCTGAGTGCGAATTGTACAAGGTGATCACAAATTTTATTATTTATTTTATTTTATTTCGTTTATTATTCACATATTATTCGCATATTGTTATAAGGACTACACCAAGCCCTTTTTACTTTCTCTTGCCTAAATGAATATATAGGAAGGAAAGTATTGTTTTCATGTCGATTTTAAGAAATCGAGTTTTCACCGAATCTATACGTTTTCAGACCCCCACAACCCAAAAAACATGTTTTTAGCGAATGGTCTGTGTGTGTAAATAAACAAATAACAAAATATCTCAAGAACGGATCATCGTACGAACTTGAAACTTGAAACTTAAGTTACATACCACTACCGGACCCGACATGAACATTTTCATCAAAATCGGTCTACCGCAAGTAGTAGTTTATTCGGGTAATTTTTCACTTTTTGCCATTTTCTCAAAAACTGGTCCTACGATTTTTTTAAAAATCGCCTGGTTTACTCAATTTTTTATTCTCTACAAGATAGTGTAGGCGCCATGTTTGCTGAAATTCTTGGTGAGGCTGTTTTTACGTAAAAAAGTGTTTTTTTAAGATTACGACTTTAATATGCATTTTAGCGCAAAAATGTATATAATTAAAAATGTAGAGGTTACCGGCTCGGCCTTGATGACAAAGTCCTCTGTCGGTACGCAGCCGAAAGGTTTATCGGTACGCCGCCAAAGGGCCTACCGCGGCGACAAGGGCCGCTAGAAGTATTGAAGGCCGGCAACACAGTAAATTATTAATTAGAAAGGGTGGCGGTGACAAATGCTTACTTCTGCGTCAAATTTGTGATTTTCTGTATTACTTTCTCTTGCCTATATGAATATACAGGGTGATTCATGAAGTTCTCCCCCCACTTCTACAGCACATTGTACTAGTAAAAATAATGAAAAAATGTTATATAAACATAGGTCCGAAAACGCTTCGTTAGCGAGTTACAGCTAGCGAAAGTTTCGCCTGGATTTCAGTTCACCAGGTGAAATGAGGTCTTCCTGGAATTGTGGTAAGGTAGATTAAGGGGCGAATTCAATCATTTCTTATGGTTTTTGATCTGATAAATTGAATAAAACAGGTCCCAGAACTGTAAGTTAAATAGTTTTTGAGAAAACCAGTGTCAAATGCAAAAAATGGAGTGAAAATCACATTTTTTCATCTTTGGGCAAGAATAACTTTGTTATTTCACCAAGAAACAGTTAAAAATTTTCAATAAAAAATGTAGAAAATTTTATTCTGAACAAACCGGTGTAAATAAAGTACACGGAAAGCGAATAGTTTTTGAGAAAACCAGTGTCAAATGCAAAAAAATGGAGTGAAAAAAACACATTTTTTCATTTTAGTTTTTCCGGTTAATTTTATTTTGTACTCTTATGAATAAAAACTCATTTAATCAAACATCTATTCGCTTTCTGTGTACTTAATTTACACCGGTTTGTTCAGAATAAAATTTTCTACATGTTTTATTGAAAAATTTTAACTGTTTCTTGGTGAAATAACACAGTTATCCTTGCCCAAAGATGAAAAAATAAGTTTTTCACTCCATTTTTTGCATTTGACACTGGTTTTCTTAAAAACTATTTAACTTACAGATCTGGGACCTGTTTTATTCAATTTATCAGATCAAAAACCATAAGAAATGATTGAATTTGCCCCTTAATCTACCTTACCACAATTCCAGGAAGACCTCATTTCACCTGGTGAACTGAAATCCAGGCGAAACTTTCGCTAGCTGTAACTCGCTAACGAAGCGTTTTCGGACCTATGTTTATATAACATTTTTTCATTATTTTTACTAGTACAATGTGCTGTAGAAGTGGGGGGAGAACTTCATGAATCACCCTGTATAGGAAGGAAAGTATTGTTTTCATGTCGATTTTTCGAAATCGAGTTTTCACCGGATCTACACGTTTTCAGACCCCCTGAACCCAAAAAACATGTTTTTAGCGATTGGTCTGTGTGTGTGTGTGTGTGTGTGTGTGTGTGTGTGTGTCTGTGTGTGTGTGTGTGTGAACAGAATACCTCAAGAACGGAACATCGTACGAACTTGAAACTTGAAACTTAAGTTACATACCACTACCGGACGCGACACGAACATTTTCATCAAAATCGGTCAACCGGAAGTAGTAGTTTATTCGTATAATTTTTCAGTTTTTTACGATTTTCTCAAAAACTGGTCCTACGATTTTTTTAAAAATCGCCTATTTTACTCAATTTTTTTTTCTCTACAAGATAGGGTAGGCGCCATGTTTGCTGAAATTCTCGGTGAGGCTGTTTTCACGTAAAAACGTTGTTTTTTTAAGATTACGGCTTTAATATAAATTTTAGCGCAAAAACTTATATAATAAAAGTTGTAGAGAATTTAAAAACCTACAACTTTTATTTCGAACATTTTTTTGTATAACGCTTAGTTTAGCGGTAATTTGCGATTTTCTGTTTTTTTCTCACGAAAACGTGTGAAAAATCGATTTTTTTAAGATTTTGGCCTTAGAATGCATTTTACGACAAAAGTGTATATAATTAAATTTATAGAAAATTAAGAGATCTACAGCTTTTATTTAGAGCATTTTTCTCTACAGAGCCTAGTTTAGAGAGAAAGAGTGATTTTCCGTATTTCTAAGCCAAACTGAGGTTGATTTTCATTTTGCGTCTTTCACTCATGATTAAAATTAGGTTATGTTTTTGAGGTTAGTTTTTGTTTATTTCTAATATTTTATTAATAATGTTAGGTTTATTATTAATTATTTGCATTGGCAAGAGAAAGTTGTGTGAGTGTTTCACACCAGATTTTTTTTTTTAATGAAAATGGGTAAAAAATGAGATTTCTTAATATTGCAGCCTTTTACAAAAAAATCTGGTGTGAAACACTCACACAACTTTCTCTTGCCAATGCAATTAATTAACAATAAACCTAACATTAATAATAAAATATTAGAAATAAACAAAAAAACTAACCTCAAAAACATAACCTTATTTTAATCATGAGTGAATGATGCAAAATGAAAATCAACCTCAGTTTGGCTTAGAAATACGGAAAATCACTCTTTCTCTCTAAACTAGGCTTTGCAGAGAAAAATGCTCTAAATAAAAGTTGTAGATCTTTTAATTTTATATAAATTCCATTATATACACTTTTGTCGTAAAATGCATACTAAGGCCGAAATCTTAAAAAAATCAATTTTTCACACATTTTCGTGAGAAAAAAAAACAGAAAATCGCAAATTACCGCTAAACTAAGCGTTATACAAAAAATTGTTTAAAATAAAAGTTGTAGAATTTTACATTCTCTACAACTTTTATTATATAACTTTTTGCGCTAAAATGCATATTAAAGCTGTAATCTTAAAAAAACAACGTTTTTACGTGAAAACAGCCTCACCCAGAATTTCAGCAAACATGACGCCTACCCTATCTTGTAGAGAATAAAAAATTGAGTAAACCAGGCGATTTTTAAAAAAATCGTAGGACCAGTTTTTGAGAAAATCGCAAAAAAGTGAAAAATTACACGAATAAACTACCACTTCCGGTTGACCGATTTTGATGAAAATGTTCGTGTCGAGTCCGGTAGTGGTACATAACTTAAGTTTCAAGTTTCAACTTCGTACGATGTTCCGTTCTTGAGATATTCTGTTCACACACACACACAGACCAATCGCTAAAAACATGTTTTTTGGGTTCAGGGGGTCTGAAAACGTATAGATCCGGTGAAAACTCGATTTCGAAAAATCGACATGAAAACAATACTTTCCTTCCTATATATTCATATAGGCAAGAGAAAGTAAAAAGTGTAACTAGTCAACGTTATATAGGAAATAAAAACATCTACAACTCTTATTTCAAGCATTTCATTTTACACAGCCTAGTTTAGAGTCAATTAGTGATTTTCCATACTTTTTTTAAGTCGAACAGAGGTTGATTTTCATTTTACATCATTCACTCGTGATGAAAAGTAAGTTTTTCTTTTTACATTGTTCAATAATGGATTCAACATAGGTTATTTGGGGTGTGTGTGTGTGTGTGCGCGCGCGCGCGCGCGTGGGTTTATTTACATTGGCAAGAGAAAGTCGTGTGAATGTTTCACACCAGATATTTTGTTTTGGTCTTTAAATAGTATTTATGTTGCATTGAGATTGATCTAATTGATCGTAGAACCTTGGTACTAATCTAATTTATTTTTAGGAGACGAAAACATTGTTAAATGATATGACATTCTAAGATCATATCCGGAGTTTTATTTCTCTTGAGATAATATTAGAATGATCCGTCATGGTTTACAATAAAATTAACCTTTTATAATTTACTTTAAAGTATACAGAAATTACGGATATCAAAGCTGTTAACATAATTTTATTCTTTCAAAAATAATCATCGATTTTTATTGATCGTTTTTGGTTTAGGTGTATTTTTACTTCCTCTTGCCCTACATGAATGTTTAGGAAATGAAAGTATTGTCTTTATGTCAATTTTCAAGGCCCATGAACCCCATAAAACATGATTTTGGCGATCGGTCTTGTCTGAACTAAATATCTCAAGATCGATATAATACACTATTGATAGACTATAATAAAAAAAATCTGGTGTGAAACACTTACACAACTTTCACTTGCCAATGCAAATAATTAACAATAAACCTAACATTAATAATTAAACATTAGAAATAAACAAAAAACTAACCACAATAAACATAACCTTATTTTAATCATGAGTGAAAGACGCACAATGAAAATCGACCTCAGTTTGGCTTAAAAATACGGAAAATCACTCTTTCACGCTAAACTAGGCTCTGTAGAGAAAAATGTTCTAAATAAAAGTTGTAGATTTTAATTTTCTATAAATTTGATTGTAGCCTATACACTTTTGTCGTAAAATTCTAAGGCTGAAAAATCGTAAACAAATCGATTTTTTACACGTTTTCGAGAGAAAAAAAAGAAAACCGCTAATTACCGCTAAACTTAAACGTTTTACAAAAAATGTTTGAAATAAAAGGTGTAGGATTTTAAATTGGCTACAACTTATATAAAAAACACATTTTTGCGATAAAATGCATATTAAAGTCACGATCTTTAAAAAACAATTTTTTCACTAGAAACAACCTTCCCAAGAATTTCAGCAGACATGGCGCCTACCCTATCTTGTAGGGCATAAAATATATTTAGTAAATAGGGCGATTTTTAAAAAAATCGTAGGAACCGTTTTTGAGACACTCGCAAAAAAATTAAAAATGACTTGAATAACTACTACTTCCGGTTGACCGATTTTGATGAAAATGTTCATGTCGGGTCCGGTAGGGGTGTGTAACTTAAGTTTTAAGTTTCAAGTTTGTACGATGTTCAGTTCTTGAGATATTCTGTTCACACAGACCAATCGCTAAAAACATGTTTTTTGGGTTCAGAGGGTCTGGAAACGTGTAGATCCGGTGAAAACTCGATTTCAAAAAATCGACATGAAAACAATACTTTCCTTCCTATGTATTCATATAGGCTAGCGAAGGTAATAATGGAACTTAAATAGGGTACCACAAGCGGCCGCACCAACATTTTTATCAAAATCGGACAACCAGAAGTAGTAGTTTATTCATGCAATTGTCTCAAAAACGGCTTTTATGATTTTTTTTAAAAATCGCGTCTTACTTTTATTCTCGAGTTAAGTTAAGCGCCATGTCTTTTAAAATTATTATTTTTGTGGAGGCTTTGCTCTCGTGGTAAAAAAGTTTTTTAAGATGCATTTTAGGCCAAAAGTGCATAATTAACGTTGTAGGAAATTAAAAAATCTACAACTTTTATTTCAAGCATTTTTTCCACAGAGCCGTGAGTTTCATACTCGTGAGTCACCTGTTTAACAGCTGATTTTCGGAGAAGAAGGTTCTTGGTTGAGATTCTAGTAAAGACCCACCGGCGTTGGTCTAGAGGTAAAGTCGTCGCCGTGTGTCAGCTGTTTTTACCCATCTATTTTTCAAAAATTCTAAAAATTCTAGCACAACATTGGCCAATCGATATTTCATGTTATTAACATATGTGTACTAAGTTTTTTACGCTGAATAAAACGATAGTTTGCCCATACCGAATGATCGAACGGTTATCGAGATAGCAAGGGTTCAGAAAATTGTTAACAAAATTTAAATAACGTATGAATTTGAAATTTCGTACACGCTGTAAGAATATAATTGTTTATGTTATGTTAAAATTTCAAACTTTCCGGTCAAATGTTTATCGAGTTACAACCTCTGAACGCATGAAATTTGTTGCGGTATCAAAAAAACCGGGTCTATTTATCTTCCAACCTCGATATGGCAATTTTTAAACAATATTAAAAATATAGGACTATTATAGATAAACGCAGAATAAAATGAGCTAAATTTTGATGTAAAGTATGTTGAAATCCGTTTCATAGTTTTGGAGATGCAAGGGTTCAAACTCGGGTGTCTATGATTATAAAACCGATAGTAGATAGTGGTTGCCGGTGTACTTTGATGGTTGGGGTTCAATTAACCATACTCTCTCAGAAATCGTCAGCCTGGGTCTATAAAACACTACACGTCATACACATCATCCTCATCTCATTGGGTCATGGGGTTGCTTATTGCTCTGAATTGAACAGATTACAACGTACACATATTAAGAATTATATTATTATTAGATTCTAGTAAAGGTATATAGGGCATACTACTTTTATTCGGATTTGAATCCTAAAAAGTGGTTACCGGTGTTTTGATGGTCGGGGTTTAATTAACCATACTCTTTCAGGAATGGTCGGCCTGAGTCTGTACACCTTATTTATACGTCATACATATTATCCTCATCTCATTGGACACGGAAGTTCTTATTGTTCTAAATTGAACAGATTGCGAAATACACATATTAAGGTTAGAAAAAAATTACTTGTGATTAAAATTATTTTTAATTGTAGTACTTTGTTTACTCATGATTGAAAATAAGGTGTTTTTTTTAGTAGTTACAGTGGTAAGAGCAAGTCATGTGAGTTTTTTACTCCAAATGTTTCTTGATTAGATGAGTTTTATTTAAGGAATCGACCCCTTGAATTAGATAAGGGGGTCAACCCAGAAAATGAAAATAAAAACTACTGGCTATAATTTATCATTATAGCTATATTTTTAATGAAAGAGTAATTCACTAGTAATGATCTACCACTTGACCAGACCAAAAAATTAATTACAGCCCCTAACACAAGGTTGGGGGGGGGGGGGGTGGAAAAGCGGGCTTCTACGGGGAATCGAATATCTCGGGAACCAAAAAAAAACATCAACATGATTCTTATACTAAAAAATACAGAAAATTGCTGTCTATCATTTGTTGTATGCTCTTGTATTAATTTTTTCTTAAAAGAAATTGATTGAAGAAACACCATATTTTCAAAAACATTTATTTTATGTGATCACAAATTATTTTATTACAAAGTTCCTATAAATGTTTTTGTAATAACCATTCGACAGATAATAGAGCACGAAATTATGAACATTTGAAAAAATAATTCATCCAAATATCTTCAATACAAACCAATATATTTAATTCCCAAGAATGTATAATCGTGCAAAAACACATTTCCGGAAAACTTAAAAGTTAAAGGAATAATTTCACTCGCCTTGCTAGTGAGCTTTATATTAAACAGACGTTCTCATTAGTTTTTGTCAACGTACAAAGTAAACACATGCTATGATTCAGAACATTTTAAACATCAAATAAAGGGTGATTCAAAAAGAGCGCCGGTTTTTAAACGGCTGGTAAATTTTTGTTTATCGGTTGGCAACATATTTTGACCTCATTTCTATTTTGGAGAACATTCCGATTGACGATTCAGTTGTAGTTTCTCTTGTTCGCAGTGTAGTACTCTCGCAGTCTGTGTCTAACCATGGAGAAGTTTACTATTGCGCAACGAGTGTTAATCGTCAAAACATTTTACCAGAGTGGAGAGAGTTACGCGGCTACTGTCAGGCGACTTCGCGGTACTCTAGGGTGTAATGAAGCACCGAATGAATCAACAGTTCACAGGCTTATGAAAAAGTTTTTTGAGACGGGTTCAACAGTCGACCTTAAAAGTTCTGGACGTCTTCGTTCTGGCCAAACTGAGCAGAACGTTGCGTTGGTTCGTGACAGTGTGGCTGTTAGCCCAGCAAAATCAATACGTCGCCGTTCTCAACAATTGGGTTTAAGATGTTCTTCTGTACGGAGAATTCTTCGGTACGATCTCCAATATCACCCGTATAAAATTCAGTTGACGAAACATTTGAAAGTGGCAGACCACCAGAAGAGACGACAGTTTGTTGACTGGGTATTGAGAAAACGGCAGGATGATGACACCTTCGCAAACAAAATCATTTTCAGTGATGAGGTGCACATCCACTTAAACGGTTTTGTTAATAAACAGAACTGCCGTATGTGGGGTTTAGAAAACCCTCACGTGGTTAATGAAAGGGAAATGTATGCACAGTGAGTGACAGTTTGGTGCGGCTTTTGGTCGGGCGGTGTCATCGGCCCTTACTTTTTTGAAAATCAAGAAGGACAAGCCGTGACAGTAAATGGAGACCGAACCGTACGATGATTAGGGAGTTTTTGTGGGGTCATTTGGATGGAATGGACATTGACGAGTTGTGGTTTCAGCAGGATGGTGCCACCTGTCACGCTGCACGAGAAACAATGTTGTTGCTCCATGAACGGTTCCAGGATCGCATCATTTCTCGTAATTCCGACCATCAATGGCTACCAAGGTCGTGTGACTTGACGCCTTGTGACTTTCCTCTTTAGGGTCATCTGAAGTCATTGGTGTATTCCAATAAACCCCGAAACATCAATGACTTGAAGGAGGATATTCGACGGGTTATCGGGCAAATGGAAGTCGAAACTTGTCGTGCAGTAATATCCAATTTCATGGACAGAGTTGATGCGTGCCAGCGCAGTAGAGGAGGACACATGCATGACATCATTTTTCATACATAAAATCGGAAGGAAAGATGAACTTGTTGATGTATTTATTTTCAGTTTTTCAATAAAATAAATCTCTTAATTTGATATATCAAAACCGGCGCTCTTTTTGAATCACCCTATAAGTGAAAAAAATTGTAATTTAAAAAAAATCATCTTCTTGAGTTGACTACCCCCCTATAAAACAATCGTCAACCAGAATGTTTACCTAAAGTGAAAATTTACAAACTGGTGACTAATTAAATTAATTTGAAGGCTATTAAAATTGAAATTGTAGGAAATAGCCTACGTAAGCACGTTGCGTGATATCTTTATACGTACGTATGTATATTTATTATAACAATATAGTTTTAATTATAATTATTATATTACGTATTTTAGGTACCTAGTCTTGTTTTATGAATAAAACGTAATTAAAATTATATTAAAGAATCATAAAAAATAGTATACTGAATGTGAAACAACAGTTCTAAACGTACCTGCTTCTGTTGAACGTAACAAGGACTTGAACAAAATTAAAATACATTAATGATCATTATAATCATATACAATTATAAATATAGTCTTGTGTATTGTTCACTTAATTTTATAATTTATTGTATAATATTTATAGTTCACCTCTCGAACCGTGAAGCTTGATATTTATCTTGTTTTACTTTTTTCCTTTTTTTGGTTTAACGTCCGACTGTTCGGAAATTACTGCTAATGTAGACGGTAAGGATGAAATGATTTATTTTGTAACGTATGAAAATATGCCGTGTCTGAATGAGATTCGAACCCAAGACCGCTTGATGAGAGGTGAGCACGTTACCAACTACGCCAATGCGGCCGGCCTTTTTTACTTTCTCATGCCCGTATGAATATTCGGTCGTGGACAAAATAAATGCATCGCTTTAAAAGATTTTAAATTGTTTCACAGTATCTTGCTGCCAAGAAAAGACAGATGGAGTGTCAAATTATTTACACTCAATCTGTTCGTTGCAGGGCTAAAATAAATAGTTCTGTTTCTTATCACATGGTCAGCCAATTAAATGACTGAATCATTTATGAACAGAAGAAATAGAGACGTAGAAGACCCTAATTTGTAGTTATCTCCTCTGAAAGTAATGAATTTCATTGTACAGCCAGACTCTGGGGTGAATGAAGTGAAGGTGTCATTTGCAGAGTGGAAAATATGTGCTTTTCAGAGGGCCCGGCATGCTGATAAGCGTACGTTTCCACTCAGTGAGAAAGGCAATAGTAAACCACCTCACACCTCGTTTTACTTAGTAAAACCTCTATAGGTTACAACCAGCCTTTCGGCTGATGACCTAAACCACAACAAGAGAGAGGCATTCCGGGTCTTCTTAATTTCACATTTTTAATTTACTACACAATCCCTAGGTTATGGATCAATATTCGTAACAAAAACTGTATTAAATGGTTTTTCCAGTTTTCGTAGGAGTATGTAAAGAATTTGTTAAGAGATTCTGTTGCACATTCTTGTTTTCTTCAAGTTTTGTTATTTACCTGCCTTAAATTCTCACAGTTATTAAGGTCTAACATAGTATTGTATATTTTTGGTAAAAAATAACTACTTTTGTTTATTTTTAACTATAATCTACCTATTCTCTATGTCTTATTTTGTCAATTTTATCTAAAATTAATTTAAATAATAAAAGATTTATTTTATTAATAAAAGTTTCAATTCTATTTTTTATAACAATATTTTTTTATTCATTAAAAATATAATAATATCTTTATAAATATTGTATATGAGGAAATAAATTCTTGATGTATTTGTTTAGTAGAGGTTTTTTAAACCAAGTTTATTATTAAAATTTATTAAGACTAGTTGGTTACTTTATTTTATTACTAATAAATGAATTCCAATCGATTTATTAATATGAAAATATAATAATTTATTAAATATCTATCTTTCTTATGCTTGATTTTGTCCATCGCTGTCTTTTGTATCCTTTTTCAAACATGGTAATATTGGCACAATAGCCAGTCCGCAAACTGAAATCACACAAGAAAAACGTTTTTTTAAAATATAAAACAAAAAAATTCTATATCTATGTGTGTAATGTATAAAAGGTTATTTTTATAAATTTTGTCTCGGCTTTTTTTTTATTTGAATGATTCTTTTTTTAAATAAAGCTTGCCGATTTTCTGTTATCTATCATTAATTTTTACTTTCTCTTGGCTATATGAATATATAGGAAGGAAAGTATTGTTTTCATGTCGATTTTTCGAAATCGAGTTTTCACCGGATCTACACGTTTTGAGACCCCCGAACCCTAAAAACATGTTTTTAACGATTGGTCTGTGTGTGTGAACAGAATATCTCAAAAACGGAACATCGTACGAACTTGAAACTTAAAACTTAAGTTAGATACCACTACCGGACCCGACACGAACATTTTCATCAAAATCGGTCAACCGAAAGTAGTAGTTTATTCGTGTAATTTTTCACTTTTTGCGATTTTCTCAAAAACTGGTCCTACGATTTTTTTATAAAATCGCCACGTTTACTAAATTTTTTATGCTTTACAAGATAAGGTAGGCGTCATGTCTGCTGAAATTCTTGGGGAGGTTGTATTCTCGTAAAAAAATAGTTTTTTAAGATTGCGACTTTAATTTGCATTTTAGCGCAAGAATGTATATAATTAAAGTTGTAGAGAATTGAAAAACCTACAACGTTTTTTCAAAATTTTTTTGTCCAACGTTTAGTTTAGCGGTAATTAGCGATTTTCCATTTTTTTCTCAAGAAAACGTGTAAAAAATCGATTTTTTTAAGATTTCAGTCTTAGCATGCATTTTACGACAAAAGTGTATAGACTATGATCAAATTTATAGGAAATTAAACGATCTACAATTTTTTTGAGAGCATTTTTCTCTGCAGAGCGTGAAAGAGTGATTTTCCGTATTTTTAAGCCAAACCGAGGTTGATTTTCATTTTGCGTCTTCCACTCATGATAAATGTTTTATTATTTATTTATTTTTCTAATGTTTTATTACTAATGTTAGGTTATATTGTTAATTATTTTCATTGGTAAGAGAAAGTTGTGTGTGTTTCATACCAGATTTTTTTACTTAGTCTTTTGCCCTATATGAATACGTAGGGAAGGAAAGTACTTTTTCATGTCAATTTTTTGAAATCGAGTTTCCACTGGAAATACACGTTTTTAGGCATCCTAAACTAAAAGAAACCATTATTTTAGCAATCGGTCTATGTTGTGTATTTGTGTATGAACAAAATATGTCAAGAACGGAATTATGTAGGAAGTTGAAACTTGGAATTCAAGTTAGGTACCAATAAGCGCCTCGACATGATAATTTTCATCAAAATCGGTGATTTTCTGTATTTTCCTCATCAAAATCAGTATGAATTTTACTACAATAATGTATAATATTTAATTAATCTTCTTCTTCTGCCTTTCAAGGATTAGGCATCTCTGCCTGTTCCGAACCTCTCAAATCTGCCCATCTCGTTCTCGGGCGTCCTCGTTCTCTCCTGCCCTCTGGCTTATAGCCCAGTATGTGCTTAGGTATCCTGTCCTCCCGCATTCTGTTTACATGCTTTAACCACTGCATTCTGTTCTGGGATACCTCGTTGTTTATAGAGAAGATGTTGAGTTCTTTCCTTATCTCGGTATTCCTGTAACGATCTTCTCTACAACACCCATTCACGTATGGGTAAGTACGCGTATGGGTGTACTTAATTAATGTTATAGTAAATAAAAACACCTAAAGTCCAGCCTTTCTAAGTTTATTCCTACTGTCAACAAATAATGACGTCACTGAGAATGCGCATTATATAAAAATGTGTACACGCTGATTAAAAAGTAACAACAAAATACTTTCAAAAGTATGTAAATACAAAATACTTTTAAAAGTATTTTTATAAATGAAATTGTTAGGTCTACATCAAATCATGACTGATATTTTAAGTACTTTAAGTACTCATAATTTAAAATATAGTTAACTTATTCGTAATACGACAGCCATAAAGTAGTGGACCCTAGCGTGCACCCTGTAGTAGCTGGCTTTGGTATGTTTACAGCAGGAGCAAATTTAGGGCGGCTGAACTGCACAACTTTTATTTTCTTCAAAGCCTAGTTTAGCATCAATTTGTGGTTATCCGTATTTTTAACTTAACCGATTTTTTTTTTTGAGTTTAATTCAAACCGCTTCAGACTATCCCAAAACACACAGTAATTATTCAAGGTAAACAATTGAATTGCTTAACTAAAATGTCGTCAAATGTACTAAAACACCCATGATGTCATTTACCTCAAAAATAATCGGTTTAATTCGACTACCTTGAGTTCAGTAACTTTGAACTTGATTTAACAAGGTTTGATATTAGGTCTGTGGTAGAATTTATTTTAATTTTAAATAACTTAATAACGGAATTATTTTTTATTTATTTATTTTTGTTAAATTCATTACCGTTAATTGATTGATTAGATAGGTTATTCAATAAATTAATTGGTCCGTAAAAATTTTGTTCAATTGGTTGGATGATTAGACCTTGGGTTTTTTTCATTCGACTTACTTCAGTAATATTTTGAATTCTGATTCAAATTTAATCGTTTTTTGTGTAAAATGTACATGTAAATTTATTTATCTCTTACGAGCACCGGTGCCCGAAAAATAACAAAGTTTTAATTTTTAACCTTTAGCAATAACATAAAGTGTAAAATTTTATCTTGAAATGGTAGGGCAAATCTTTGAAAATTCCATCATCTTCAGTATAAAACTTTACCATTTTTTTTGGAAGCAAAGTGCTTCTTAAGTATTCTGTTACTCTTTCAATAAATATTTTTTTATTATTCTTTTTTTTACTAGTATTTGAACCAGGAACCTACGTCTCCGAAAATCAGCTGTTAAACAGCTGAAGTCGTCGCCGAAATCAGCTGTATAACAGCTAATTTTCGGAGACGTAGGTACCTGTTCAAACCCTAGTAAAGGTAGTTTATTTTATACGAATTCGAATCCTAGACGGTGGTTTCCGGTGTACTTTGATGGTTAGGGTTCAATTAACCATACTCTCTCAGGAATTTTTTTTTTTGGTTTAGGAATTATTTTTCTCTTAGGAATGGTCGACCTAAGTCTGTACAAGACTACACCTCATTTACACGTCATACATATCATCCTCATCTCATTGGGTCATGAGGTTGCTTATTGTTCTGAATTTTTTTTTTTTTTTTTTTTTTTTGGTTTAACGTCCGACTGTTTTGCAAATTGCTGCTAATGCAGACGGTGAAGGATGAAATGAATTTTTTTGTAACATATGAAAAAATGCCATGCCCGAGTGGGATTCGAACCCAAGACCGCGTGATGAGAGGCGAGCACGTTACCAACATCGCCAACGCGGCCGGCGTTCTGAATTGAACAGTACACACATTAGGGATAAAAAAATTGTTTTTTTAACCCCCCCCCCCATCCGGGTTGGTCTAGAGGTAAAGTCGTCGCCGCGAGTCAGCTGTTCAACAGCTGATTTCGGAGACGAAAGTTCGTGGTTCAAATCCCAGTAAAGGTAGTTACTTTTATACGGATTTGATTACTAGGCAGTGGTTACCGGTGTACTTCGATGGTTGTGGTTCAATGAACCATACTCTCAAGAATGGTTGGCTTGAGTCTTTACAAGATTACTACCTACTCATTTACACGTAAATGATTTTCCGCATATTTTCTGATTAAAATGGGGAAAATGGGTTTGATGGCCCTATTGGTACGTCACTTAAGTTCTAATTTTTAACTTCGTATGATGTCCGTTCTTGATTTTTTTTTTTTTTTTTTTTTTTTTTTTTTTTTTTGGTTTAACGTCCGACTGTTGTGCAATTGCTGCTAATGCAGACGGTGAATGATGAAATGATATTTTGTAACGTATGAAAAAATGCCGTGCCTGAATGGGATTCGAACCCAAGACCGCATGATGAGAGGCGAGATATTTCTTGAGATATTTTGTTTACACTCATATAGACCAATCGCTAAATATGTTTTTTCTGGTTCAGGGAACCTGAAAACGTCTATTTCTGGTGAAAACTTTCAGTTAGAAAAATGCACATAAAACAATAGGCCTGCTTCTTTTCTCTTTAAATATTTATATAGTGTAAGAGAAAGTAAAAAATCTGGTTTGAAACACTCACACGACTTTCTCTTACCAATGCAAATAATTAACAATATAACCTAAGTAATAAAACATTAGAAATAAACAAAAAACCAACCTCAAAAAACCTAACCTTATTTTAATCATGTGTGAAAAACGCAAAATGAAAATCAACCTCAGTTTGACTTTGAAATACGGAAAATCACTCTTTCACACTAAACTAGGCTCTGTAGAGAAAAATGCTTTAAATAAAAGTTGTAGATTTTAATTTCCTATAAATTTGATAACTTACATACACTTTTGTCGTAAAATGCATACTCAGGCTGAAATCTTTAAAAAAATCAATTTTTTACACGTTTTCGGGAGAAAAAAAAATTGCTAATTACCGTTAAACTAAGCGTAATACAAAAAAAAATTTGAAAATAAAAGTTGTAGAATTTTAAGTTTTCTACAACTTTGATGATATAAATTTTGCGCTAAAATGCATATTAAAGTTGCAATCTTAAAAAAACAATTTTTTTACGTAAAAACAGTCTTCCCAAGAATTTCAGCAGACATGGTGCCTACTCTATCTTGTAGAGCATAAAAAGTGTAGTAAATGAGGTGGTTTTAAAAAAAATCGTAGGAGCCGTTTTTGAGAAAATCGCAAAAAGTGAAAAATGACACGAATAAACGACTACTTCCGGTTGACCGATTTTGATGAAAATGTTTGTGTCGGGTCCTCTAGTAGTATCTAACTCAAGTTTCAAGTTCGTACAATGTTTCGTTCTTGAGATATTCCGTTCACCAACACACACACTCGCGCGCGCGCGCGCACACACACACACACATACAGACCAATCGCTAAAAACATGTTTTTTGGGTTCAGGGGGTCTGAAAACGTGTAGATCCGGTGTAAATTCGATATCAATAAATCGACATGAAAACAATACTTTCCTTTCTATATATTCATATAAGGTAAGAGAAAGTAAAAAAAAAGAAGAATCATGGAGTAATCTCCATGAGTAATTTCAAAGACATGTGCACGTAAATGAACATTACACGGTAGAGGGCAGACCAGTTCCTTTAATCTATTTTACTTATTGAATGGACCCACCGGGTTGGTCTAGAAGTAAAGTCGTCGCCAAAATCAGCTGTTTAACAGCTAATTTTCGGAGACGAAGGTTCCTGGTTCAAATCCTAGTAAAGGTAGTTACTTTTACACGGATTTGAGTGCTAGACAGTAGTTACCGGTGTACTTTGATGGTTGGGGTTTAATTAACCATACTCTCTCAGGAATGGTCGGCCTGGGTCTGTACAAGACTACACCTCATTTACACGTCGTACATATATCATCCTCATCTCATTGGGTCATGGGGTTGCTTATTGTTCAGAATTGAACAGATTGCAACGTACACAAATTAGGAATAAAAAAAAATAACTTACTGAATGTTAAAGTTCCGACTACGACAAACGGGGCCCAGCAGCTCAGTGATAACACGAATGGGAACGCCAGACTTCCTAAGAGGACTCCAAGTCGTCCAAACATCATTGTTAAACTTACTGCCATTGTCCTGTTAAATTTAAACAAAATATAATAAATAAACAAATAAAAAATTTAAAAAAATAGTTCTGTTTCTTCTCTCTTACCTATTACTTATTTAAATAAATTTTAACACGTTGGCTCCCGCGCCAAATTTTGTGAAACACCGGGCCATCATACTTTTTTTAATTTTTTCAAAATTTATCATTTTTCTTCTTATTTTAACTTCTTATTATCACCGAATGGACTACTTTTGCCCTTAACAGACAGGTGGAGTGTCAATTTATTTACACTCAATCTGTCCGTTGCAGGGCTAAAATAAATAGTTCTGTTTCTTATCACATGGTCAGCCAATTTGACTGAATCATTTAAGAACAGAAGAGGTAGAGGTGCAAAAGACACTAATCAGAGTTGTCTCCTCTAAAAGTAATGAATTTCATTATACAGCCAGACCCTGTGGTGAATGAAGTGAAGGTGTCATTTGCAGAGTGGAAAATCTGTGCTTTTCAGAAGGCCTGGCATGCTGATAAGCGTAATTTTTCACTCAGTGAGGAAGGCATTGGTAAACCACCTCACTCCTTGTTTTACTTAGTAAAACCTCTAGAGGTTCAAACTAGCCTTTCGGCTGATGACCTAAACACAGACTATAATTAATAATAGGTATTCTTATATAGATATATATATAGATATATATATATATAGATATATATATAGATATATATATAGATATGTAGTTATTCTTATAGTTATAGACTATAATTACTGCAGAGCCAACAGCATTTTTGAAACTAACTTTTCTAATTTGTGCATGCACTTGATATTCACACACTATTCGAACTGCGACATTGTGTTAACTGGCAACCACTCACATGTACGTCGCATGGAGCACTAACACCACTGTGCACTGTCCAAACATGTTCAAACAAGAGTGTGCATGCAATCATATTGCTAGTTCGGCTATCTTATATTTTGTTTGGCGACAGCAAGACAACTCCGGGAACTTTTTAAACGCCCCTCGTACATACAGTTACGTTATGTACTAAATCATTATCAATTTAATTCTATATTTTTAAATCAAAGATGTATTCTAATATAAATACGTTTGCGTTTATGAGTGTTTAAATCTTTAATTTTAATGCTGTTAGTCTACAAAATTGAAAGAAAAAAACAAAATGAAGTTACCTCAAATTTGTTGGAAAAAGTTGTACTACTACTCCAAGTATAGCAACTGTGTTTGCTTGTAATACTGATACAAATATTGCTGAAGCGTGAATGGCCATTCTACCACTACACCATGAAAAAGCCCATCCACTTACTGCAGCTATAAAAAATGTCACCACTGGGAAAAAACGAAAAAATATATTATTAAATTTCATAATAAAATATTGTAACATATTTCATGATTAGTCTAGAAATGGTTAATGTAATACGTTGTTTATTTTTGTGTAGGTTTCCTTCAGAAATTATGTATTGTATGGGGTGGAGTGGGTTGAACAAGGATAGTGCATTGCAATGAATGAGTTGTTTTTCCAGGAAATAGAATATTTTTTTTTTGTAATCCCTAATTTGCGTACGTTGCAATCTGTTCAATTCAGAAAAATAAGCAACCCCATGACCCAATGAGATGAGGATGATTTGTATGAGGTGTAAATGAGTTGTAGTCTTGTACAGACTCAGGTCGACCATTCCTGAGAGAGTATTGTTAATTGAACCCCAACCATCAAAGTATACCGGTAACCACTGTCTAGCATTCAAATCCGTATAAAAGAAACTACCTTTACTAGGATTTGAACAAGGAACCTTCGTCTCCGAAAATCAGCTGATTTTGGCGACGACTTTACCTCTAGATCAATCCGGTGGGTTCATAGAATACAGTAGAAATATTGTGTTTCTATTTTGATTCCTACTACGACGTTACATTAGTTCCTGGAAATAATTCCACTAGAAGGCTGTTTAACAGCTGATATTTTGAGATGAAGGTTTTGTGGTATAGATACTTAAGTCACGAGATTGCCTTTTGCGTATGGATGGGCTGTGAAGAAGGGAAGTGAAAATATGACAGTGCTGCCAACCTCAATAGTGCGACGCTACTCGTACATTTCACTGCACTACCGTTCAGTTTCTACATACATTTTGTAAGCTGTTGTTTAATCCAAGAAAATTTTCTTCATAAACCTTATAAGAAATAAATCTGATCTGTAATACTGCCTATAGCTTAATTACACGATTAGAAATGTTTGATTTACTGTAATTACCAGCTACCTTATTCCATTTGAACAAATTTTCTACGAATGAATCGCCTTCTTTACGATCGCTGTCACCGGCGTCTTCACCATTAGTTTCACTAGTATCTACCAAACCGTTTCCTTTTTTTTACCAGGTTTCAACGAAACTGTTGAAGAATAGCTTCTTCACCTCTTTATTTTTCGAATTATGAAAGAGAACATCACAGAAGTTTGCCACTCGCTCATGGCTTTTGTTAAGAGGCATTGAAAGGCATTTTTGTTTAGTTTCAACTTCACAGCATTTTATAACACTGCATATTAGATTTCGTTTAGCACTGAATAGTTTGCCCGCATTTTCGAGAAACTGACATTTGTGTTTACGGTAACAAACAGTTATATTCGTACAGTTAACCTACAAA
Organism: Catonia carolina; assembly: GCA_035578175.1. NCBI lineage: Eukaryota > Metazoa > Arthropoda > Insecta > Hemiptera > Achilidae > Catonia > Catonia carolina. Next base: position 8,966,806 of record JAQMRL010000005.1, on the reverse strand, counting down.
AGGTTCCGCGATATACTGTATAGGCATACTCTGGGTATGGTTTTCTGGCATTTCTCCCACCACCTCCCCTCCAATTGGTCGCCGGATGGCATAGACCTGGAGGCCGTTCCTAAGAACTCTTAATGAACGTTGTGACGGCGACAGTCACCTTGAATTTAATTATAAGAACTAAGTTATAGAAAATAAAATTATTCGAGGGCGAGTCGGAGCCAGGTCGGCAGACCTGGGGAGTGTGTATCAATACTCGCCCTCTTGTCAATTGCCTCTTCGAGCTTAAGGCTCGCGTCAGAAACATGTGGGTCCTAACAGTCAGGTAGAATTGTCGAAGATTTTAAAATAACTAATAATAAAATATCAGTTAGGGCCTAGTCGCCTTTAAATTCGCCAGAAAGTGTTTGTACACCATTATAAATTTTGACTTCAGTGTCAAACGCCAGTTGCAATACTCTGGGTATACTGGGCATACAGTATACTCTGGGCCCACAGGGTATAGTATTAGTTGTCATGTTTGTGTACTGAAATTAAAGCAGTCGCGCATGCGCACTGATGCTGTTCCCCTTTACCCCTCGTTGCAAACAAGGGCAAACTCAGTGGGTGACTCAAGTGACTATAGTGAAGACTCACCGGGTGGGTCTAGAGCAGTGGTTGACCCCCTTTTTAGGCTGAGTATTTTGCCGACCCCCTCTGAATTATAATGTTAAAAATCTGGTGTGAAACACTCACACAACTTTCTCTTGCCAATGCAAATAATTAATAATAAACCTAACATTATTAATAAAATATTAGAAATAAACAAAAAACTAACCTCAACAAACATAACCTTATTTTAATCATGAGTGAATGACGCAAAATGAAAATCGAACTCAATTTGGCTTAAAAAAAACGGAAAATCACACTTTCACGCTAAACTAGGCTCCGTAGAGAAAAATGCTCTAAATAAAAGTTGTAGATCTTTTTATTTCCTATAAATTTTATTATATACAGTTTTGTCGTAAAATGCATTCTAATGCCGAAATGTTAAAAAAATCGATTTTTCTCACGTTTTCGTGAGAAAAAAAAACAGAAAATCGCAAATTACCGCTAAACTAAGCGTTATACAAAAAAATGTTTGAAATAAAAGTTGTAGAATTTTACATTCTCTACAACTTTTATTATATAACGTTTTGCGCTAAAATGCATATTAAAGCCGCAATCTTAAAAAGAAAATGTTTTTACGTAAAAACAGCCTCAAGCAGAATTTCAGCAAACATGGCGCCTACCCTATATTGTAGAGCATAAAAAATGTAGTAAACCAGTTGATTTAAAAAAAAATCGTAGGACTAGTTTTTGAGAAAATCGCAAAAAATTGAAAAATTATACGAATAAACTACTACTTCCGGTTGACCGATTTTGATGAAAATGTTCGTGTCGGGTCCGGTAGTGATATGTAACTTAAGTTTCAAGTTTGAAGTTCGTACGATGTTCCGTTCTTGAGATATTCTGTTCACACACACACACACACACACACACACACACACACACACACACACACACACACACACACACACACACACACACACACACACACACACACACACACACACACACACGCACGCACGCACACACGCACGCACACACACACAAACACACACACGCACACACACACGCACACACACACGCACACACACACACAGACACACACACACACGCATACACACAGAGACCAATCGCTAAAAACATGTTTTTTGGGTTCAGGGGGTCTGAAAACGTATAGATCCGGTGAAAACTCGATTTCGAAAAATCGACATGAAAACAATACTTTCCTTTCTATATATTCATATAGGCAAGAGAAAGTAAAAAATCTACAATAGTTATAATTTTTACTTAATAATCTGAGTAACTTTAGTTAAAGATATGAATGGATATTTGAGTGTAGTCAATCCGCTTAATGAGTAAGCTGTACAAAATGCTGAGCTGAGGGTTCGTCTCCATGATGAACTATCATGATAGAGCTATCAAGTGATCACGAAATGAAATTAACTTTCACCAATGCTTGTGCTGACAATTTTTGGATTAAGTATTAAAAAGGAATACTCAGAACTGTCCAGAGTAGCGTTGAAAATGTTGAAACCATTTGCCACATCCTACAACTGTGAACAAGGATTTTCCAATTATGGTGAATTTGAAACCCAAATCAAGAAATCATTCGGCACTGGAAAATGACGTCGTTTTGTGTGTGTTACAAAAATAAATCCAAATGTTCAAAAATTGGTTAATTCCAAACAAGCCCAAATTTCTCGTTAAATTAATTGGAAAAATTTGTAAAAGTAATGTACAATTTTTATGTCTCTTTCTCAGGAATGGTCTGTACAAGACTGCACCTCATGTACACTTAATACACATCATCCTCACCTCATTGGGCCATGGGCTTGCTTATTGTTCTTAAATTGAACAGATTTCAACGTACACACATTAGGGATAAAAAAATCCTAGTAAAGATACTAATTTTTTTACTGATTTGAATAATAAACAGTGTTTACCGGTATTTAGATAGTTGTGGTTCAAGGAACCATACTCTCTGAATCAGTACAAGACTACAACTCATTTACACGTCATACATAATACTCATCTCAGTGGGTCATGGGGTTGATTTTTATTTTTAAATTGAACAGATTGCAACGTACACACATTAGGGAAAATCAAAATATAAAAAAATGTATGATAATTCATTAAGTTTTTTTTAGTCATAAAACAAATCTTTACGCTACATTTTCTTAAGTTTTTATATATTTTATCTTAAAAATAGAATTTCTTCTATTTTTTATTTATTTATAATTTAAAGTTAAATTTTGAATAATAATCACATTGACCTTTTAACGTCGGACTACTCAACGTCATCAAAAACGCCTATTCTCATGTTCAATAACAATCATATTGGATATATAGTTAAACGTGATTTTTTTTATGTTTGTTTTAGTAGTGAAGATTAAAGGTAAGCCTATATTTTATGTCATTTTTTAACATTTAAAGAATGAATTGATTTGTTTAATGAATTAGTAGTAGAAGTAGAATCTTTTCCAGTATTGTTATTGGTACCCCTGGAAAAATTAACGTACGAAAAATATTTTAGTTTCTCTTTTTTTTTTGTTTTACGTCTGACTGTTTTGAAATTTCTGCTAATGTAGATAGTAGAGAATGATGATAATGAAAATGAGTGATGAAAAAATGCCAGACCTGACCGGGAATCGAACCCGGGCATATTACCCAGTTGCGCTAACCACTACGCCAACGGGCCGGCCAGTTTCTCTTGCCCTATGTAAACATATAGGGAAGAAAATACACGTTTTCAGGTCTCTGTGAACCCAAAAAACATGATTTTTGCGATTGGTTTGTGTAAGTGTTCGCGCTCGCTCGCTCGCGCGGAAACAAAATATCAGTTCATATTCGACGAAATTATATGTATTTATAGTCTTCCCAGGAGAAACGTTAGCTCCTCGGAAAGATATAGATTATACTAATCATATGTAACGTATTGCTTTAGGGGTTGTATTTTTACTCCATAGGCGAAAGTGATAAAAATTCAAATAATTTAGTTTTTCTTTGTTCAATTCTTCAGGAACAACTGTACCAAGTTTCAACTATCTAGGTGATCAGGAATTTAGAGAATGGAGTTTCTCTGTTAGATGCCTACCAGTATTAACTCCAGTCCCCCTGTGCCCGTCTTTACTACACTACTCCATGGTATGAAATGGTGGGAATACTGCGGTTTAGCTTGAAGGTGGAAAATATTATCCGCTATTCAACCGTTGTTCTGTTAGCATTATATTATATTGTACATTTATAACAATATACTCGTATGTAATGATTTTCCTGGAGTTAGCTGATATTGTACGAAATGAAGATGATGGCGTAGTTTTTCTCCAGCACAAGGCATCTCTTCATAATCCCCGTCACGACATGCTTTTACAATTAGGGCACCGACTTCGTTGGAGTTGCGAGAAGAGAACTTTCCGAGAATATAAACACCTTCAACAGGGCACATGGTTTGAAGTTACCAGCGTGCCTTTAAGGGCAATAATAATTTTTATACTTGTGGTGATGTCAGGGTACAACAGAAAAATTCTGTGGGAACTATCACAAGGGGAACTGGAGTCAATAGTGGTAGGCATCTAAGAGAGAAGACCCTAGAGAATTAGTTATGGTAGAGTCAATAACTGCCCATAACAGACAGGTGAAGTGTCAAATTATTTACACCCAATCTGTTCGTTGCAGGGCTAAAATAAATAGTTGTATTTCTTATTTCATGGTCAGCCAATATGAATGACTGAATCATTTAAGAACAGAAGAGGTAGAGGTGTAAAATACACTAATTAGAGTTATCTCCTCTGAAAGTAATGTGTTTCATTATACAGCCAGATTCTGGGGTTAATGAAATAAAGGTGTCATTTGCAGAGTGGAAAATATGTGCTTTTCAGAGGGCCTGGCATGCTGGTAAGCGTACTTTTCTATTCAGTGCGGAAGACAATTGTAATCCACCTCACTCCTCGTTTTACTTAGTAAAACCTCTAAAGGTTCAAACCAGCCTTTTGGCTGATGACCTAAACAACAGAGTCAATAAGAATTTTTGTTTTTATATTTATAATAAAGATGATTCATTATGAACGAAACAATTAAAAACCATTTTATCGATAGATTAGATGTCAAAAAGTAACTTGGTTGGATTTTCAAACTAATATAAAATACATTTAAATTAATTACTTTAATAAATAAAGTAATACATTTATAATCATATTACACAATTTGAAATAAAGAGGTAATTTTATATTTTTGAATACTTACTTAAAAATACTTCTTTTCCAACTTTGTTAACTAAAAAACTTCCGGTTAGAAAGCATATAGTCGTAATTATCGCTACATATATAAGTTTTGTATACACAGCGCCGTCAACGGTGACCTGGAATTGAATTAATAATTGATTAATATTTTGTTATACTCGTAGTATACAAAAGCGATTAACGATCAGTATAAAGTATAAGAGTGCGTTCACGTACGAAGCTTGTTTCCAACGGCGGAAACCAATCTCAGAAAAGGGATTACAAGCGCGAGTAAAAGTCTGCATTGTTTCAGGTGTGTCAAAAGCCAGCATTGGATGGTGCGATAAATTTTTAAATTATCAAGAAATCGTTCAGAAGGTTATTTATGATGAAGGTGCCTCAGTTTCTAACGAACGCTACGAAAATTACAATCAATCAATTTTTACCTCCCCTAATCAAATTTTTGCCCATTACAGGCAGGTGGAGTGTTAAATTATTTGCAATCGATCAGCTAGTTCCATGGCTACAAAAAATAGTTGTGTTTCTTATCACATGGTCAGCTAATTTTATGACTGAAGTATTTAAGAACAAAAGAGGTTAAACATAAGTAAAAAGTAAAAAGAAAAAGTAAAAGTTAAAAATAAAAGTAAAAAGTAAACTTTAAAAAACTCTATTTTATTCTCATATTGTTGTTTAGGTCAACAGCCGAAAGGCTGGTTTGAACATCTAGAGGTTTTACTAAGTAAAACGAGGAGTGAGATGGTGTGGTGGAGGAGTGATGGTCCAAACCTTTCTCACACAGTGCCTTTCTCACTGAGTACAAAAATAGCCTAGGCTTATCAGCATGTCAGGACCTCCGAAAGCATCTACTTACACCCTGCAATTGACACCTTCAATTCGTTCACCACAGGGTCTGGCTGTATAATGAAATGCATTACGTTCAGAGGAGATAACTCTGACTAGTGTCTTTTACATCTCTACCTCTTCTGTTCTTAGATAGTTTAGTATATAATTGGCTGACTACGTTATAAGAAACAGAACTATTTTTTGTAGCCTTGGAACTATAGCAGATCGAGTGCAAATAATTTAATACTCCACCTGCCTGTTATGGGCGTATACTCATATTGTTGTCTTATAGTCACACTAATTTCCTCTGAGAGTAATGAATTTCATAATTACACAGCCAGACCGTGAAAAGAAGGTGTCATTTGCAGGGTAGGAAGAAGATGCTTTTCAGAGGGCCTGGCGTGCTGATATCTCAGTGCGAGCATATCTCAGTGCGGAAGGCAATTGTATTCCCCGGCCTCGCACCTTGCGATTTTTATTTTTCCTCTACTCATGAGAGACCTTAAGGGTTATCATTACATCTCGGACAATAAGTTGAAGGTAGCTATAGCGTCCTGGGTTCGAGAAAAGTCGGAAGAATTTTTCAGTGATGAATGAAAAAACTTGTTTTACGTTGGGAGAAGTGTATAATGCTTAAGGAGAGACTGTACTTTATATCCCGCCAATTCTTTATTTTTAGATACATTTTTCATAGGATTGGTAAAAGATAGAGAAATTAAACTTTACACACCATAGGTGTCGGGTTTCTTCTCGAGCTACTTACATTTTTTTCAATTTAATCTTTGGACCATACCATTTTTTTAAAATATTACGAATACCATAAAACTTTTACAAATTGTTTTCTACGTTTTCTGCGTGTTACTAATTTTTGGAGCACCTGAGGAAGTCATAAAAATGTCGGTATATTTGGTTATACAAGATAATTAAATGGTAAAAATTTCAGCCTGGTAGGTTTATTGGTTTCTGAGAAAAATGTACCTAATGTTAAAAATCTAAATTTACGGGAAAACGCAAGAAACAAGATGGCACAAATCAAAAACAAAATGTACAAAAACGAGTAAATTTCTTATCAACAGTTGTTTAGAAAGCTGAACCAACCGCTGAAAATGCAAAAAACAGTGATGCAGATATTTTAAAAACTAAAATTCTCTGCACTAAAACGAGCAGTATAAAATTGTGAAGAATATTCGTTATTGGTAATATGACAATTTTCCTGTGTAAACTTGATAAAAACTTAATTTTTTCATAAAAAAATTATTTTTTGACGTTATTTAATGTTTTTTCTGGTAGATCTAGGCCTAAACTATTGAAAAACATAAAAAACCAAAAATCGAAATTTTGAGTTAAAACCATCGTGTCATCTCCCCTTAAAGGTGAAAATAAAAGGTGAAAGAAAATAAACATATGATTTTGAAGGTTAGGAATTTTACTTTAATTTGTTTTTACCCGATCTTGCTATTTCTTTATGTTCGCGTTCTATCTGCATGTGTGGAATAGTTATCAGCCTGCCCTCGTTTTTTAAACTAGAATTAGTTTAATATTTCCTCGATGGTTCAAGGGATGTGTTCAAATTAATAATCGACGAATTGACAAAACACTATTACCGCGTCTATTAAAATATATTATTGCTTAAAGAACTTACGTTATCACAGTCTGCAACTGTTTGTTTTGCTATTTTTGTTACTACAATCTCACAGACTTCTTTTTTTGTTGCATTTGGCATTTCTTCAATTTTATAAAATAGATCAGGCATCCAAAGCCTTACTAGATTCATTCTGAAATAAACAAAATTCATTATCATTTAAAAAAAATATTTTTATATTTGCGCCATCTGTCACTCAAACGATTTCACAATCACGCGAAAAAACGAAGCACCTACAGACTCAGCGTTTGTCTGACGTGTCCCATCTACGTCTTCACAAATTCGTAACCATCGACGAGTTAGAGAGAACGTTATTCCCTCAAATCATGGTGTGGGGAAAGGGAAAAAGGGAGTTTCAGCTGGATACAAGTTGTAGAATATTTAAAAACCTACAACTTTTAATTGAAACATTTTTTTCTACAACGCTTAGTTTAGCGTCAATTAGTGATTTTCTGTATTTTTCTTATCAAAATCGGTAAAAAAGTGTTTTTTTTTATTAAATTATGGCCTTAATATGCGTTTTACGACAAAAGTTTATTGTCAAAGTTATTGAAAATTAAACAAAAACTACAACTTTTATTTCAAGTATTGTTTTTTACTTAGCCTAGTTTAGCGTCAATTTTTTATTTTCCATATTTTTATGTCCTACAGAAGTTTAATTTTGCGTCATTCACTCGTGATTAAAATTAGGTTATGTTTTTCATTTTATAATATGTACTCATGATTAAATATAGATTATATTTTTATTATTTAAATTGGCAAGAGAAAGTCAAGTGAGTGTTTCACACCAGATTCTTTTAATTTAAAATTCATTAGCTAATTTTCCCTTCCTCCAAAATTAAGATTCTTCAAAATTTCTTAACAATACATTTAACTCCTACTTAAGCAAAATTAATTGTATACTCACGACAACAAAGCGCAAAATTGTATACCAAATACATATGCGGCATTTCCTACATGCGGGGGTTTAAATAACGCTGTCATTTGTCGCCAAAAACTTTTCAAAACAATTATTGTTTTATTTTGCCCACTTCTTTCTTCAGCTTGTTTTGCAATTGTTGATTTTCGTCTTTCGTCTTTTAATTTTCTTACCTGGAAAAAATTAAAGTCTGTTTATAAAAGTTACGTTTGAAATATGATGCAAAATAACTTTAAGGGCCTTTATCCTTCATCACTCAAGATCTGGTAAATCACTCTCGATCACGGATTATCCTCAGAAGTGTACGTACTCATGTTTGTCCAGCCTCTTAATATTATTCAACCATGAACATTTCCTTTGTTCTTCTGTCCTTCAAGGATTAGGCATCCCTGCCTGTTCCGAACCTCTGAAATCTGCTCATCTCTTCCTCGGGTCCCCTCAGTCTCTCTTTTCCTCCGGTTTGTAACCCAGCGCCTCCTTAAAGTTCAGTTGTTCTTAGTTTGCACCTACTGTCAACAAATCAAAGCCACCTCCTACAGGGTGCACGCTAGAGTCCGCTACTTTGTGGATGTCGTCTTCCTATTAAGTTAACTATGCTTTAAATTATAAGTACTTAAAGTACTTAAAACATCAGTCATGATACGATGTAGGCTAACAATTTCATTTAAAAAAATACTTTTAAAATTATTTTGTATTTAAATACTCTTAAAAGTATTTTGTTGTTACTTTTTAATCAGCGTGTACTCATTTTTATATAATGCGCATGCTTAGTGACGTTATTTGTTTACATTAGGAGCAAACTAAGAAGGCTGGACTTGAGATATTCTGTTCTCGCTCATCCTGTCCACATGCTCTATCCACTATAATTTATTTGGCAGTACCCTATCGATTATGGAAAAGATGTTAAGCTCTTTCCTTAACTCTACATTCCTATAACGGCCTTCTCAACTACATCCATGTAGGTTTGCCGTAAACATTACACTTCAGATGCCTGCAATCTGCTCTATTCTGTCTTTGCTAGCATCCAAATTCCGCTGCCATAAAGTATGGTTGGCACTGCTATTGTTTTATAAAATCTCAACCTTGTATCCCGACTGGTGTTTTTTTAAAGGTTCTGTGGATAGTCCCGCATTTATGTTGGAATCGGTGCATCTTATTGAAGGCGTCTCTATCTTGTTGATATGTTACGTTGCAACCCTGATACTGAAAGTGGGATACCTGTTCCAGAATATTGTTCTCTATAAGAATTTTCCTTCCCTCTAAACGCCATTACCCTTGTCTTCTATGTTTTACTTGTCAGCTTACTGTCTTTTACTTAGGTCAACTTAGGTCTTTTACAGCATAGGTCAACTGCTTTTACTTAGGTCATCAACCAGAAGGCTGGTTTGAACCTGTAGAGGTTTGTAAATCGAGGAGTGAGGTGGTTTACCGTTGCCGTCCTCACTGAGTGGAAAAGTATGCTTATCAGCATGCCGGGCCCTCTGAAAAGTATATATTTTCCACTCTGCACATGAGATCTTCACTTCATTCACCACAGGGTCTGCCTGTATAATGAAAATTTTCATTACTTTCAGAGGAGACAACTCCGATTAGTGTCTTTTGCACCTCTACCGCTTCTGTTCTTAAACGATTCAGTCACTTAATTGGCCGACCATGTGATAATAAACAGAACTATTTATTTTAGCCCTGTAGCGAACTTTTTTCTTATGCCACTAAAATCTTACAAACTAGTATTCACGGGCAAGAAAATAAATTTTATTTGAAATAAGAAGTAACACCACAGGAACAAATAACAAAAAAAGGCTGTAAAGATGCCACAAAAAATCATACAATCATTGAAATAATCACCATCTCCATCTGTCAAGGATTAGGCTCAATGGCCTGTTCCGGCATCCATATCTTTTTAGGTCTTCCCAAACCTCGCTTCCCTCTAGGTTTATATTTACATGCTCGCAGAGGAAGTCTGTGAGCTGGCATGCGAAGTAAATGGTTGGACCAATTTCTCTGTTATATTCTTAACGTTTCCAACAGTGATTGAACATTTAAATCGGCCCGGATAGCTTCGTTACCTACTCTATCTAACCGGGTACAACCTTTGACTCCTCGAAAAAAAATCTCATTACAGCAGCCTGAATAACATGGAAATAATATAAACTTAAAGCTAATAAGTCAGACACAGTTATATAAACACTGATGGATCGAAGGAATCCAAGATCGCGTTCAAAATAGGGCCATCATCGTTGAGTATATCATATTATTCAAGGGGTATCTTGAATTGCCAATGCAGGGTTGCATAACAGATGCAACCCACCAACATGTTTGATCATGAAAGTACTGATGGTTAGTCTCGAAATGAACTTTGTTTGAGATGAAGTGTAAGAGGGGAACAATCTACTGCGCATGCCCAGTTTCTCTTATTACAATCCTAAAAACATACTGACACTCGTAGTTCATTGGAATACACAGTCCTTATTTTATTACGCGACGAATGATACAGGAAATATTGTTTTGATTTGGCTATTCTGTTTTTACGTTTTACGCTACATTTATACAATAAAAGTATTTTAATTCGTTAAAACTCATTCCGTTTCTTTTCATTTTAATTCTTCACATTTTATTCGTTATTCTGGTGATAGGTATAAATTCTCTGGTGATAGGTATAAAGGTCTTAATTCAAAAATTGTCGGTTTTTTTTAAAATTGACAGTAAACTTAAATATAAATTTAGTGTATTTAAAGCAAATCACGGAAAAAAGTTTTAAAAACGGGTGCTGCAAATATGTAGATATGAAACAACTTGCACAAGGTAGAACAGCTTGGAGACTGCGTTAAGCCAGTTAAGACACTAATGACAAAAACGTTTAGACTGTGTAATATTTACTCATAAATTAATAATAAACGTAAAAGGGTTTTTTATTTTAGTTGTTCTGTAGAAAAGGAAAGAAAAGCATAACAATTATAAAAACAATTTTTGAAAACGACAATTGCAAAAACTATCCTTAAATAATAAAAAATATACAAATTATACTGTCTCAAGTTTTCATTTGATTCTTTTGAAAAGTTATTATTTTTAAGTTAAGACCTTTTATTATACCTATCAGTACAGAATTAGTCATCTATCCGTGTATTATAAGTTTATCATGTCAACCGCTCGAAAACAGGGTAAAACAATTCGAAGTGCGGAACGGAATGTTATTTTAAATGTTATTAAATGTTGTAAAGAAGAAGAAAAAAATAAACTATATATACTAAACAGTTGCATGTTTTTAGAAATGTACGTACTACGCTGGCAGCAGCGCATTGTCCACACTGAGTTCATCTCGTCATTACATATCAGTACAACCGCATCTACCACACATTCGAGCATCATCAGAAGTCATGACACCCACTGCGTAAATCTTGCGTGAAAACTTTTATGAACATTTAAAATTTTAACTTACCGGGTACGTATTCGGATGTTTTCCAGTGTTAAGAGCATAAATCGTTCGAAATACTTGTAATGCTTCTTCTTTCCTTCCTTGAGACATTAAAAATTTAGGACTTTCAACACAAAATGCTGTTAGAATAGCAGCCATTATAGACGGTAGCATTGACAGTAATGTAAATATCCTCCATGAGTTAATTACTATATTGTCGCTGAATAACTTAAACACTATTTTCTTCGGTATTAAATACCATGCCATTACTAAAAACAAAACAAAAACAAAGTTAAAATATTTTAAAGGAAATTTTGATAATTGTAGATATTTTATAAATTTCTTTCTTCAGTTTTCATGACAAACTGACGAAAGTGTGCTTACATTGATAGTATTTATATTTCAACTGATGACGAATGCATGGTATCCAAAAAGGGCCTAATGACTTTATTTCTCAGATGAGAATCATTTCTCGTAATCCCTCTCCGAGTTTTTTTTAAAGTGATTGAGGGCCTCCGGGCCAGCCCAGTCAGTCAGCTGGTAGAAAGTCGCTATTATTTATTAAGTAACACCGGTTGGGCAAGCGACTAAGTATGGTGACCAGCTGACAGCCATCCATGAACAAACTCTATTGGGCATCCCTGTTCAAACTTTTGCCTAATCCACTTCAAAAATACAGCGAAAAGCAGCGATCAAATTGGGTAGTTGTCAATAGTGTACAGTTCCCGATAACAAATAAAAGCTAAAAAAAAAAAAAGAAAAAAGTGATTGAGAGTGATTATTATTTACTATTATTTATGGTCTATCGAAGGTTGAAAAAAAAAACAGCCACCGTATTGTGTCTTTGGTGTATGTTTCTGTACTTAATAACTTGTTTTGTTTAGATCATCAGCCAAAAGACTGGTTTGAATCTCTAGAGGCTTTACTAAGTAAAATGAGAAGTAAGGTAACTTACACTTGCCTTCCTCACTGTGTGAAAATGTATGCTTATCAGCATGGCAAACCCTCTGAAAAGCATCTACTTTCCATTTTGCAATGACACCTTCACTTCATTCACCACAAGGTCTGGCTGTATAATGTAATTCATTACTCTCAGAGAAGATAATTCTGACTAGTGTCTTTTACATCTCTACATCTTCTGTTCTTAAATATTTCAGTCATGTAATTTTGGCTCACCATATGATAAGAAACCGAACTATTTTTCGTAGTCCTGGAACTAACAGATCGAGTGAAAAAATAATTTAACACCCCACTGCCTGTTATGGCGAAACTTTATAACTAATGAAATGTATGTACAAAGTGTATAAGTAAAATATTGAAGGGGCAATTCACTTTATCAAGGACAGTTTTCAATCAACCGTTTAATAGGTGTTAAATATTTCTAACAGTGTTAAAACAGTATTTTTCTCCGTTACAAGTCAATTTTTTAACAGTTTGATACAAAATTAATATAGTTATACTCTACGATTCGACGAGAAAGTACAGTAATATGATTCACGCAGCTATGCTTGATGCTTTTACTTTTTATTCAACTGTCTTCCCACTAGACTCGTGTATACCTCGCCCCACCACTATGTACATTTCAGTTGTACTTTTGTCGAAAAAAGTAAATCTACGAAAATTGTGTTTAAAATTAAGTTATGCTATTAATATACTAAAACTTTCGTTAATGTTCGGTTTGTTATGTTTTCCGATTAAATCTCTCCCAACTCCATAAATTTTAAAGATCGGTTTTTTTAATAGGCGGGCTTAAATGGTTGTTTAAAAATGTTTTTGTAAACGAAAATTTTGGAAAGATGAAAATGTAGGCATACACTGATTGTCAATTACAACGGTGTTAAAACCGTATTTTTTCTGTTACATGTAGTAAATTTTTCAACAATTTTCATACTAAAATAATTTAGCTATACAGTAAAATCTCGTTATACCGGGCCTCGAGATACTGGAATTCGGATATGCCAGCCTCGGCTCAGACATGTGTATCTCTAGATAGATCTTTGTCTTGGGATTTCTATACCAATCAAGTTTGTAGTAAAATATCATCTGGAGTATTTGCTCTAAAACAAATTGCCAGATTAAATGATAAAAAATTACTGATGGCAGCTTATCATGGTCTCATTCTGTCTCATATCCGTTAAGGTATCTTAGTATGGGGTAATTCTAGCATGGGTAATATGAATAGGGTTTTTAAAATTCAAAAGAAAGCTATTAGGTGTATGGTGGGAGCTAACCAGCTAACCTCATGCAGGCCACTATTTAAGGAGCTTAAATTGCTTACAGTTCCCTCTCTCTACATTTTTGAGGTGATTATGTATGTTAGGCAAAATAATTTCATGCAGAATTTCAATGTTCACAATCATAACACGAGAAACAGAAATGATTATTATGTGGCTAATCACTTCACAAAATTGTTTCAACAAAAACCTACTTATGCAGGGAGAAAATTCATGAATAAATTACTCCGATTTTTAAAATAATGTGAGGATTTGAATTCCTTTAAAAGAAATCTGAAAAATTACTTGATTGGTGAAACTACATTGTAAAAACAATGTACAAGAATTTCTTTTTTGATAAAAGTGATACATTGTGTGATTCTTAGATGTATTTCAGGTGTTACAGCTGACATGTCCTATACTCCTCCTGGAGTCTCCAGGGTGCAAAAGAATATTTATAGAAAAGAGTAAAAGTGTAAAGAAGTTAAAAGAAAGGAAACCCCCTCAATTTCTGCCGCTTATGCATTACGTTCGCGATGTTATTGTATTCTGAATGGCATTGCGCCCAAAATAAAGAAAAAAACAATAGCATCGCAAATGACAGTAATCAATTTAATATGTAACGGTAATACAATGGCAATGTTAATCGCAACTGTACGTATACTAATACTACTGTACTAATACTACAATCAATTATCAATTAGTACTATTGTAATAATACTCCACGATTTAAACACACCATTTATATGGGAGGCCTTCGGGCCAGCCCAGTCAGTCAGCTGGTAGAAAGTCGCTATTATTTGTTAAGTAACACTAGTTGGGCAAGCGACTTTGTTTGGTGACCAGCTGATAGCCATTACTGAAAAAACTCCACTGTGGGGTCCCTGTTCAACAATTCACGCCGAATCACGTCAACCAAAATACAGCGAATAGCAGAAATTGGGTGGTTGTCTTAAAAGTACAGTTCCCGATAACAAATAAAAGCTTGAAAAAAAATACATGGGAGAATAAAAAACATCTGTGTTGATTTCTAATTCCTTGTAGATATGCTTGTTCGTTAGCAGTCTGTGTTGCCCATAAACTATAGGTATGTTCACACTCGTGCGTTTTCTTATTCTACTTTCGATTCGACGTCGCATGCGACATCGCATCCGCTTAGAGGCATGCCATTTCACCTGTCCGTACTCGTTTGAAGGGCTTTATCTCAAAAAACATAACGAATATTTTTGAACATTACACTAAATTAAAGCCTGTTCTTTCCTGAGTTGATTGGTTTGACTTAGATTATTTTAACTTGAAACTAGTCGGAGATGCAGCAATTTACGCATAAAGAGCACTCAGATTTTTTCCGGTTTTCCGTTAATGTGGTTTTTAAACGTCCGTTACTCCGTCCAGGATTTTCACAAAAGAATGGGGTTTAAGTACGTTGAAGTTCAGAGTTTTTGCTGTATGAACATTTTAAAATAACTAGAAGTCTTATGTTCCATTTTTAAATGCCAGCCATTTTTTTAAAGTGTATTTTGGCTTCACGTAAAGAGTGGGAAATGATTTTTGGACTGAACCATGCATTTTTAGTATTAGCAGAATTGTGCCATGCATCGTATTTTGCATTTGTAATTAGAAATAGATATGTGGTGTTAATAGAAAATTCTATTAGCCTCTAAACTTCTTGAGAGGAAACTGAGCTCTGTAGCGGTATCCGCTCCGAGTATAGTCGTTTAGAAAAACAAACTTCTGTGTTTTTCCTGCTGCAACTCATTCTGAATAATGAAGCTCATTTTGAATAATTTAACGATGTTTTTATTTAAAAAAAATAAACTTTTGCTTGACATAATACCGTTGTGAAAATTCATGGTTCAGTCCAAAAATCATTACCCTACCCTTACGTGGAGCCAAAAAAGCACACTTTTAAAAAATTCCGGCATATTAAAACGGAACATGAGATTTAACTTTTAAAATATTCATACTATAGAAAAAACTCTGATCTTCAACGTACTTAAACGCCGATTTTTATGAAAAGCCTGTACGTAGTAACGGACTTTAAAAACCATATTAACGGAAAACCGGCTAAAAACTGAGTAATTTTTTGCGTGAATTGCTGGTGTTATCTTCGATTAATTTCTAAATAAAACAATCTAAATCAAACCATTCAATGCAGGAAGGAACAGACTTTAATTTAGTGCATTGTTCAAAAATATTTGTTATGTTTTTTTTTGAGATAAATTTCTTCAAACGAGTGCGGCAAGGTGGCATGCCTCTTAAGCGCATGCGACGTCGAATAAGAAAGCGCATAAATGTGGACATACCTTATGTTCTTTAGATTGATACAAGTTCTTAACCCTTGTTGTTGTTAGGGTCAACAGCCGAAAGGCTGGTTTGAACCTCTAGAGGTTTTACTAAGTAAAACGAGGAGTGAGGTGGTTTACCATTGCCTTCCTCACTGAGTGGAAAAGTACGCTTATCAGCATGCCGGGCCCTCTGAAAAGCACATTTTTTCCACTCTGTAAATGACACCTTCACTTCATTCACCACAGGGTCTGGCTGTACAATGAAATTCATTACTTTCAGAGGAGATAACTCTGATTAGTGTCTTTTACACCTCTACCTCTTCTGTTCTTAAATGATTCAGTCATTTAATTGGCTGACCATGTGATAAGAAACAGAACTATTTATTTTAGCCCTGCAACGAACAGATTGAATGTAAATAATTTGACACTCCACCTGTCTGTTACGGGCAGTTCTTAACCCTTATACACCGAAATACCACTATAGTGGCAAACCGGTTGAATCGCGCGGTCATTCACTAAATGCATGATATCACAGTCAGTATACATCGTAGAACAAAAAATATGGTATGAATCTGGAAGTAGATTTCTTAACGGGTGTAATAGGCGTTTCAGAATAAGGATATCATAAAAGGGAAATTTTGTATTCCCTGTACAGTGCGATGTTAAAAGCCAAGGTTATAGAATTTCCCTTTTTCGACTCATTCATGTGGTGTACATGACAAAGTGAACGTAGATGAATTCTGATTGTTCTGGCTTGTGGAAGGGCATTTCTGAATAGAACCTTGCTCTTTCTGACCGACGGAGAGGTCAATGTTGTTCTGTGGAGGGGTTTATCAGTTCCAGGAACAAAAAATAATGGTAAAAACAGAGATAAAAGTAAATTGTATGTTCTTCCTTGTCTGGCACGTTACAAACGTTTTGAAAACAGGTTTTTGTAGATAAAACAATTTCCTATATATCTTTGATAATAGCTGCACCCTAAAGATAATGTTGTTTATGTGACGTCACTTCAAAAGTTGTGAAATATATGTTACTGCTCGCACGTTCAATTCTTGATCTAGTTAATAATTTGAAAACTCTGTAACTCCGTGAAATATTTACGGAAAATAAAATGAAAAATACCAATTTATTCAGTAAACTCTTACCTACAAAACATGTTTTATACAAATTTTTGTTAAACTGAAATTTAAGCCCGTTATAGTAAAAAATCTAAAGTAAACACCAAATTTTCGCGGGTGAACATTTCGCTCGCTCTAAACGCAAAGAATAATAAAGCGATTTTCATGTTATTATATTCAAAATGTGCGTACGTTTTATATGAATTAGCTGTAACTTTTTCATAATTTTTCGTTTGTAATGACGCTAGATAAAACATTTTAAATAAGGTCGCGGTTATACAAAACCGGTTTTACTGTTTTACGCGAAACAGTCCGCTGCAAGAGGGGATTCTTCTTAAGGGGAGTTCATACCGAAAATTCTATTCCATAATCAATTTTTTGAATTTTATTGAATATTATATAAATATATTTGGAATTTTCTGTTTAATTTGGTATAATGATGTATATTTTTGTATATTTATGATCTCTAGAAGTATTTTAAATATTTTTTTTTATAATAGGTCTGCAGGTTCGGAATTTTGGGCAGTGAAATTTTCAGACAGTTATTTATTTATTACTCTGAAACCACATAATCTAAAAGGCAGTGAAAGATGTAATTTTTTACCTTGTTTTCTATTGGATTTATATGTTATGTTTTTACACAGGTTGTATGTTATACTAATTGATTTTGTATAGTAGTTGAAAAGAGAAAAGTCTTTTTTTTCTAGTGTTATTTCTGTGTTTATTACTCGTATATCTGAATATTATTTATTTTAATTTGTAAGCATGTTTTTCTTACAAAAGACCCATTTTCTCAGAAACCGCAAAACATTAAGTACCTAATGAATTTTTTTACTGTGTCTTTAGTAGGTTATAGTGGTACTGTGGATCCTCTTTCAGCATTGTACATGTGGAATTTCATGAAGAAATATTTTAAAAAAATTTGTCCCGTCAAAATAATTCATAATTTTTTACAAGTTGTTATATGTTAATGTCTGAGGATCAGTAGCCTCTTCTTGTATTCATAAATAATCCTTCAAAGCTACAGCTTTCAAACATTAATAACGGGTGATTCAAAAAGAGCGCCGGTTTTTAAACGGCTGGTAAATTTTTGTTTATCGGTTGGCAACATTGTTAGACCTCATTTCTATTTCGGAGAACATTCCGATTGACGATTCAGTTGTAGTTTCTCTTGTTCGCAGTGTAGTACTCTCGCAGTCTGTGTCTAACCATGGAGAAGTTTACTATTGCACAACGAGTGTTAATCGTCAAAAAATTTTACCAGAGTGGAGAGAGTTATGCGGCTACTGTCAGGCGACTTCGCGGTACTCTAGGACGTAATGGAGCATGGAATGAATCAACAGTTTGCAGGCTCATGAAAAAGTTTTTTGAGACGGGTTCAACAGTCGACCTTAAAAGTTCTGGACGTCGTCGTTCTGGCCGAACTGAGCAGAACGTTGCGTTGGTTCGTGACAGTGTGGCTGTTAGCCCAGCAAAATCAATACGTCGCCGTTCTCAACAATTGGGTTTACGATGTTCTTCTGTACGGAGAACTCTTCGGTACGATCTCCAATATCACCCGTATAAAATTCAGTTGCTGCACGAGAAACAATGTTGTTGCTCCGTGAACGGTTCCAGGATCGCATCATTTCTCGTAATTCCGACCATCAATGGCCACCAAGGTCGTGTGACTTGACGCCTTGTGACTTTCATCTTTGGGGTCATCTGAAGTCATTAGTGTATGCTAATAAACCCCGAAACATCAATGACTTGAAGGAGGAAATTCGACGGGTTATCGGGCAAATGGAAGTCGAAACTTGTCGTGCAGTAATATCCAATTTCATGGACAGAGTTGATGCGTGCCAGCGCAGTAGAGGAGGACACATGCATGACATAATTTTTCATACATGAAATCGGAAGGTAAGATGAACTTGTTGATGCATTTATTTTCAGTTTTTCAATAAAATAAATCTCTAAATTTGATATATCAAAACCGGCGCTCTTTTTGAATCACCCTATAGTTACTGAGATAATGGGTTTCAAATTTTGCTAATTTAACAGTGGCGGGATACGCGGTATGAACTCCCCTTAAGAAGGAGGAGGAGAAAAAGACGAACTTTATGGTGAATTTTTATGAAGGGTATAAAGTAAAATGGACATTTTGACTTATTTGTAAGAATCATAACAATGCTGCAACTTATTAAATCGCAACTGTTTTTTATACTGTTGATTGTTAAATGCATAATAAAATCAGGTTATGATCCCATAATTTTTTTTATAATTTCTCTTTACACATCATTAATTAAAAATTTAATTATAGTTTGTACATCTAATTAATGTCTTACAATATGTTTGGTATTTAATTTTGAGATTGTATTAATATGTACAGAGTTGATGAACATCTTAATGTGTTGTATTAGTTCGAAGTTATCTTCGTTCTTTTATTATTTTGATTTTTAGAAAGTGAATTTTTTTACAATTTCATCGTTTGTGTACTTTTATCTATCTTGTCACTATGTGTATCTCTATTTTTACTTTCTCTTGCCTACATGAATATATAGGAAGGAAAGTATTGTTTTCATGTCGATTTTCGAAATGAGTTTTCACCGAATCTACACGTTTTCAGAGCCCCTGAACCAGGAAAACATGTTTTTAGCGATTGGTCTGTGTGTGTGTGTGTGTGTGTGTGTGTGTGTGTGTGTGTGTGTGTGTGTGTGTGTGTGTGTGTGTGTGTGTATGTGTGAACAGAATATCTGAAGAACGGAACATCGTAAGAACTTGAAACTTGAAACTTTAGTTACATACCACTACCGAACCCGACACGAACATTTTCATCAAAATTGATGAACCGGAAGTAGTAGTTTATTCGTGTAATTTTCCACTTTTTTGCGATTTTCTCAAAAACTGGTCCTACGATTTTTTTTTAAAATCGCCTAGTTTACTAAACTTTTTATGTTCTACAAGTTAGGATAGGCGCCATTTTTGCTGAAATTCTTGGTGAGGCTGTTTTCATGTAAAAAAAAAATGTTTTTTTTTTAAGATTACGGCTTTAATATGCATTTTAGCGCAAAAATGTATAATATAATAAAATTTGTAGAGAATTTAAAATCCTACAACTTTTATTTCAAACATTTTTTTGTGTAACGCTTATTTTAGCGATATTTAGCGATTTTCTGTTTTTTTCTCACGAAAACTTGTGAAAAATCGATTTTTTTAAAGATTTCGGCCTTAGTATGCATTTTACGACAAAAGTGTATACAATCAATTTTATAGGAAATAAAAACATTTACAACTTTTATTTAGAGCATTTTTTTTCTACAGAGCTTAGTTTAGCATGAAAGAGTGATTTTCCGTATTTTTAAGCCAAACTGAGCGTCTTTCACTAATGATTAAAATAAGGTTATGTTTTTTGAGGTTAGTTTTTTTGTTTATTTCTAATGTTTTATTACTAATGTTAGGTTATATTGGTCATTTTTTGCATTGGCAAGAGAAAGTTGTGTGTTTCACACCAGATTTTTTTCCTAAAAAATAGAGATACACTTAAGATAGAGCATGCTCTAAGATGTTCCTTAAGCTTCGGAAAGAGGAAAAAGTCACGGGGTCCAAGATCTAGGCCATAAGGTATATGAGGTAAAACGTCTTGAAACCCAATCCTAATGCCTCTCTAATGCTGTATACGTTTTCAGACTTGTATGAGGACAAGCGTTGTAATGATGTAGAATTGGCTCTTTGTCTGGACGAACCCTATGCAACTATCACTTCAGATTTGATAGAGTAGCAACATATTGTTCGGAGTTGACTGTATAGCCACGTTCCAAAAACTTCATTTATGAACGATACCATCACAATCCCGAAAAACGGTAATAATGATTTTCTTTGCAGATGGCATTGTTTTGAATTTTTTGGTTGCGGCGAACCGGTTCGGCTGTGAATTGCTACTAGGGTGACTTGTTTACAAAGAGTTCCAGTATATGACTAACCACTTTTTACTTTCTCTTGCCTATATGAATATATAGGAAGGAAAGTATTGTTTTCATGTCGATTTTTCGAAATCGAGTTTTCACCGGATCTATACGTTTTCAGACCCCCTGAACCCAAAAAACATGTTTTTAGCGATTGGTCTGTGTGTGTGTGTGTGTGTGTGTGTGTGTGTGTGTGTGTGTGTGTGTGTGTGTGCGCGCGCGTGTGTGTGTGAACAGAATATCTCAAGAACGGAACATCGTACGAACTTGAAACTTAAGTTACATATCACTACCGGACCCGACACGAACATTTTCATCAAAATCGGTCAACCGGAAGTAGTAGTTTATTCGTATAATTTTTCACTTTTTTGCGATTTTCTCAAAAACTAGTCCTACGATTTTTTTTAAAATCAACTGGTTTACTACATTTTTTATGCTCTACAATATAGGGTAGGCGCCATGTTTGCTGAAATTCTGCTTGAAGCTGTTTTTACGTAAAAACATTTTTTTTTAAGATTGCGGCTTTAATATGCATTTTAGCGCAAAACGTTATATAATAAAAGTTGTAGAGAATTTAAAATTCTACAACTTTTATTTCAAACATTTTTTTGTATATTGCTTAGTTTAGCGGTAATTTGCGATTTTCTGTTTTTTTTTCTCACGAAAACGTGAGAAAATTCGATTTTTTTAACATTTCGGTCTTAGTATGCATTTTACGACAAAAGTGTATATAATTAAATTTATAGAAAATTAAAAGATCTACAACTTTTGTTTAGAGCATTTTTCTCTACAGAGCCTAGTTTAGCGTGAAAGCGTGATTTTCCGTATTTTTAAGCCAAACTGAGTTCGATTGTCATTTTGCGTCATTCACTCATGATTAAAATAAGGTTATGTTTTTGAGGTTAGTTTTTGTTTATTTCTAATATTTTATTAATAATGTTAGGTTTATTATTAATTATTTGCATTGGCAAGAGAAAGTTGTGTGAGTGTTTCACACCAGATTTTTAGACTATCTAGTCCATCATTATAGTAGTAGTTATAAAGATGGAGGCATTACTTTTCAATACGTCCTCGTAAAATTTCCTGCCCTTAACAGACAGGTGGAGTGTCAATTTATTTACACTCAATCTGTCCAGTTGCAGGGCTAAAATAAATAGTTCTGTTTCTTATCATATGGTCAGCCAATTAAATGACTGAATCATTTAAGTACAGAAGAGGTAGAGGTGCAAAAGACACTAATCAGAGTTGTCTCCTCTGAAAGTAATGAATTTCATTATACAGCCAGACCCTGTGGTAAATGAAGTGAAGGTGTCATTTGCAGAGTGGAAAATCTGTGCTTTTCAGAGGGCCTGGCATGCTGAAAAGCGTAATTTTTCACTCAGTGAGGAAGGCATTGGTAAACCACCTCACTCCTTTTTTACTTAGTAAAACCTCTAGAGGTTCAAACCAGCCTTTCAGCTGATGACCTAAACAAACAACAACTCGTAAAATGTTAGGAATATGTACTCCTATATTTTGTTTGGCTTTTCGTTTACTTAAACAATAAATATTGATACAAATTCAACCTAACACTCGTATATATACGTATTACATTGATCATTTCAGAATAGCTTAAAAGCAAATGCAATCACTGAAAAATTTGTAGTAGTTACTTATAAAATTGTTTTTTTTTTCATAAATTGAGATTTTTCATGTGAGATCTAGGCCTTAATTTGTAGAATTTTAGCACTATTTTTAAATATTGGTCATTATATTATTCAGTTGACCTTGAAAAGTTTATCATTATTGAAGAGATATTAAATAATTTTAATATTAATAAGCTCTTTTTATTATTATTTACTAACACGTTTTCTTTAATGAACCTTGCAATTTTTGAGATATTTAAATTTTTGATACATCATTGAATTGGTAAATACAATGTACAAATGTACATTATATAATTGATAACTTTTGGTATCGGTTGATTGGTTGGTTGATGCACGCTACCGTGCACGTTGGAATTTATTTATTTGTTTATTTAATTACTAATTAATTTAAAATATTATACGAGGGTCATTCGTAAAATAAGGTTCCCTAAGCTGCCAAGACAAAATGCGCTGTGCTGGGAGAAATCTGGCAACACTGTCGTACTCATCAGCTCTCCCTCTCTTTTTCCGCACCACTCCCGCCTTGCTACGTCGATCAGTGCCGGCCTACCAGCCTTCGAAAATGGAGCTCCTTATCGCTGTTACCGCCAGATGCAAAATTCGCGCTATGATACGTTTATTAAATGCAAAACAGATTTCACCTATTGACATTCATCATGGAACAACAGTAAACTCTGACAGATATTGCGACACATTAAGAAAACTGAGATGCGCGATCCAAAACCGCCGGAGAGGAAGATTGTCCAGTGGTGTGAGGCTTCTCCATGACAACGCTCAACCTCATGTCTCACATCAAACTCAAGAACTGCTGACAGATTTTGGCTGGACTGTTGTGCCACCCCCCCCCCTTACAGCCTGGACCTAGCCCCAAGTGATTATCACTTATTCCCAAAATTAAAGGAACATTTAGGTGGCCTACGCTTCAGTACCGATGATGAAGTCAAGGAAAAGGTTACTCGATTCCTCAAAGGATTGGCGGCAGAATTCTACAACATAGGGATAGAAAAGTTGGAGCATCGTCTGCAAAAGTGTTTAGACAGAAACGGCGATTATGTAGAAAAATAGCGAAAGTTTTAAGCTTTAAATTGATGTATAACACTAAGATAAAAAATATAGCTGTCTATTTTTAAAAATCATGGGAACCTTATTTTACGAATGACCCTCTTATTAAAAAAATAATGTCAAAATCTTTGTGATTTAATCAAAAAAGATGTAATCTTGAGGAGATCTTACAATTTCATTGTACAGCCAGATCCTGTGGTGAATTAAGTGAAGGTGTCATTTGTCGAGTGGAAAGTAGGTGTTTTTTAGAAAGCCTGGCATAGTGATAAGTGTACTTTTCCACTCAGTGAGGAAGGTTTTGGTATAACCACCTCACTTCTCGTTTTACTTACAGTTCAGCCGTCCTTAGTTTGTTCCTACTGTCAACAAACCAAAGCCAGCTACTACAGGATGCACGCTAGGGTCCACCACTTTATGTATATTGTATTCCTATTAAGTAAACTAAGTTTTGAATTGTATGTAATTAAATTTCTTAAAAAATCAGTCATAACATGATGTAGGCCTAACAATTCATTTATAAAAATACTTCAAAAGTTTTTTTTATTAAAACACTTTTGAAAGTATTTTGTTGTTACTTTTTAATCAGCGTGTACACATTTTTATGTAATGCGCATGCTCAGTGACGTCATTTTTTGTTTACAGCAGGAGCAAACTTAGAAAGGCTGGACTTTAGTTAAATCTCTGTACTATTTTTCAAAATTGATTAGCTCTGAACATACGCATTGCCTCCTACCCACTTCACAGCTAGCCAATGACTTGCCAGCAACGTTGCCAATACTTGCTCGCAAAGCTCTGTTATATATTTCGTCAACCATTTTTTCGGTCTTTCAATAACAATTATAACCTATGAACATACAACCAACTGATTATATTATATAGTACTGCATGTTAACATGCTCTGTAATCGACGTGTGTACGAGATTCAAGACATGAGTGAACTACTGGGGCTCTTATACGCATGCGCGTGTAATGTTCGTCAAGCTGACACATTCGTACAATCTGACAACGCTGGTAAACATTCTGATTGGTCTAAACACGTGGAACAGCAGAGCTCATCAACCGTGAAAAGCATTATAGAGGTTTAAACCAGCCATTCGGTTGATGATCTAAACAAGAAAATAACAAATAGATGGGCACTCTGGGTTCGCCTCCCAGTCAGATCAGGCATTTTTCATCACTCAGCCATTCGGCTGATGATCTAAACAAGAAAATAACAAA
The DNA here is from genome assembly GCA_035578175.1 of Catonia carolina. NCBI lineage: Eukaryota > Metazoa > Arthropoda > Insecta > Hemiptera > Achilidae > Catonia > Catonia carolina. The sequence goes on along the minus strand of JAQMRL010000005.1, from coordinate 8,941,705 downwards.
TAGATGGGCACGCCGGGATCCCGAGTTCGATTCCCAGTCAGGTCAGGCATTTTTTCATCACTCAGCCATTCGGCTGATGATCTAAACAAGAAAATAACAAATAGATGGGCACGCCGGGATCCCGAGTTCGATTCCCAGTCAGGTCAGGCATTTTTTCATCACTCAGCCATTCGGCTGATGATCTAAACAAGAAAATAACAAATAGATGGACACGCCGGGATCCCGGGTTTGATTCCCAGTCAGGTCAGGCATTTTTTCATCACTCATTTACATCTATCATCCTCACCGTCTGCATTAGCAGAAACATTGCAAAACAGCCAGACGTAAACCAAATAAAAAAATTAATGGGCATGAAAGTTACAAATGGACAAAAACAATGGACAAATAGCCTACTTACTTGGCTGAATAATCCCTCCAATGGACGTGAAGATCCCCGTGCTCATAATTATGCTATCTCTGTATTTCCCATTAAATAATTCTGAAAGATATGCTACAAATATTGAGAATGGTCCACAAATTCTGAAAAAAGATAAGACAAATTTTAAAAATTGATAAAGATTTGGTTACTTGAGTTTGATGTACAATTTTAAACATCACTTTTATAATTTACATTAACGGTAAATTATAAAAGATTAATAATAACAAAATATTTTACGCGACTCGATTGTAAACTATATATTTTTTGGTTAGTAATACCTTCATCAATACTTTTTTTTGTTATCTTCACGGATTAGGGAGAAATGCCGGTTCCGGAAACCACCTTTCCCTCGGATGACCAATACCCCTATTCGACCATTTGGCTTATAATTTACTGCCGATCTAGGCAAACGGCTTCCCTTTATTCACTCATTTACATCTCAAATGTCATATGACTACTCCAGTTGATTCTGTACTCGTTGTTCTTCTTATAATATTTGCAACTCTTGCCTTATAACGACAATTCGAATTTTTTCCTCAAGAGTGCAGTCCTTTACTGCCCGAAAAAATGTCATTTCCTCAGCTTTCACTTGACTTCGTTCTCTGTTTGAAACCACCCATGTCTCGCTGGCATACATTATAACTGGCACCACATAATTTTTTAGAACTTAAGTTCCGTTTCTTTCCTTGTTGTGTGCTTTAGGGTTCTGTGAATTGCCTCGCAAACATGGCTAAATCTATTGTACCTATTATACTTTCATTTAAAAACTACAAAATTTCAAAAATCCCTTGAATGAGACGACGCGTCTAAAGGCTGTTGGTTGTTTACCTATGATTAAATATAGGTTATATTGTTTATGATTTGTATTGTCAAGAGAAAGTCGTGTGAGTGTTTCACAACAGATTCTTTGTAATTAGGACTACACTTTTTTCGGATAATCCGAACATTTTAAAACCCGAACAGGTCCCAGTCTGAATTAGTTCGGATGTGCGTTTGTAAGTCTATTTTGAAGTATTTCTTTGACTGACTGAATTACACCAAATCTACATAAATTACCTGTATAAATTATTACCCCTGAAACCATAAAAAATAATTCTAGAACATGTCCATTTGTATAAAAAAACAATCCCCGAATGTGTTTCCAGATTAGCCACTTAGCTGAAAAAGTAAGGGTGGTATTTTCCTTCTTATAATCACACAAAACCGGGTAATAAGCCTATTGAGACTCCCTTATTTTTGAAAAGTCTCAACTTCTACACCCTTGTACAGTCCATTCAAAATAGCATGATAGTAAGTTTCTGAATGGTGATAACTTTTTTGAATAAAAAGTCCCTTTTCGAAAGTAAAATTTCCCGTTTAATTGTTCTAAGTGGTATTCATATTATTTTAAGTGGTAGTACAGATGCATGAGCACATTACAAAATTTGCTCTGTCCTTTACTCCATTTAAGTAATACAGTACTATCATTCTATTTCGAATGGACTATAGTAGCCTATAATTTGAAAAACTTCCCAGGGTAGATGGCTGGTCGATATGAACCGAAAATCCTAAATCCATGTAACGTTCAAGTGTTTTATTTTTTACAATTTTTTTTCGGATAATCCTAATATTTTTAAATCCGAACAGTCCCTGTCCCAATTAGTTCGGATTAGCAGGGTTGTGCAACTTAATTAATTTTTTATTTTACAATGATAAATCCTATATTTTATTGTGTACTTAAGTCATAAATAATTAGACTATTATCTTACTTGCTGTGGGGTTGTATTAATTACTCATTTATTTTATTTAATCTAAACTCGGATTATCTTAAGCAAGAAAAAACTGAGTAAATAAATAAATACCATTTGACCTTGATCTTAAATCGCATGTTGTCAATCTCTTTTTCTTCTTTGCACATAAAATAGGCAATTTACTTTTTTGTTACAAGATTTCTTTCTCCTTTTAGATAAAAGTATTTCCGAAATAGAATAGTAGTAAATACACATGGCGCACACATGATATAAACGTGGTTTGCGCATGCGCGTTAGTAAGTCTATTTTACGGCATTTCTCTTTCTGAATTACACCAGACAATACGAAAAATATATTCAAGGTAAGTTTTGTGTTTATTATAACCAAACATTTTTTTAATGTGTTAAAATGATCTCTCATTATTTATTCTGTAAATTTTTAATTTGAATCAATAATTTAGATTTATATTTCTTATAAATTTTTAATCTTGAAAGGTAATTATTAGGACCGTGCGACACAATGAATCATGTGTGTCTTCATTATTCCTAAGAACAGATTTCTACTGTCATAAATTTTAAACATTTTATATCTAATTGTTACAACAAAAATGAAATGTGTGTGGCTTATTAGTCGTAGGTTCCTTAAGATTGTTAAAAACATAATGTGTCACACCTATATATATATATATATATATATATATAAAATTCGATGTGTGTGTGTGTGTGTGTGTGTTCTCTTTATCTCCTAAATTACTGAACCAGTTTTCATGCAGTTTTTTTATGTTGTAACTATGATGCCAGTGGAGGTTTTAGGCTATTGAAACCCTTAAAAAGTTAGCCCTAAAGGGTTGAAAATAATGTTTATGTTCTACATTAAGGCTTTTATGAGGTTAGACAATCTGCTGCTATTAAACCAGCTGATGTGATTAAAATAAAGATTTGTCATAAATAAAGTCATATGATCAAGCAAATAGCGACGTGGTGCTAAGGATCAGCTGGCGACAACATCACATGATAATTTTATTGTATTTTATTATGAAAAAGCCTCCATTATTATTACGATTTTGTATTGTTGAGTATTTTATAAAAGTAAAGTTCCGTGTTTCTTTAATTTGTTTTAATTTTCTTTTAATTGGTGAGGGATCAATTGCTTTGATATTTTATTTTGACTTTTTTTATTCAACGTAGATTTAAAGTGATTACACCATTTTTTGCGTGCAAAGCCGCGACGGGGCATGCTAATTAAAAATAAAATCCGTTCATAAGAAAGTTTTATAGAGATTTTTTAAAACTCTAATGTGTGTACGTTGAAATGTGTTCAATTCAAGGACAATAAGCAACCATATAATCCAATGAGATGCGGATGATATGTGCGTCGTGTTGAGATATAGTCTTGTACAGATTCAGGCTGACTATTCCTGAAAAAGTAAAATTAATTGAACCCCAACCATTAAGGTACATCAATAACCACTATATAGTAATCAAATCCGCATAAAATTAACCGGAATTTGGTATAACTACCTTTACTAGGATTTGAATCACAAAACATTCATGCCGGCCGCATTGGCGAAGTTGGTAACGTGCTCGTCTCTCATCATGCGGTCTTGGGTTCGAATCCCATTCAGGCACGGAATTTTTTCATACGTTACAAGAAATCATTTCATCATTCACCGTCTGCATTAGCAGTAATTGCAGAACAGTCGGACGTTAAAAAAAACAAATCTGCGTAACATCAGTAAAGTCAAACAGCTAAATTGCGACGGTGATTTTAGCGCTACACCAAACCGGTTGGTTTATTTATAAATAGGATTGAGGCAATTGCGAACCACCTTACTCCTACTTGCAGAAGAGATAGAGACATTAAAAGACACCAGTCGTAGTTATCTCCTCTGAGAGTAATGAATTTCATTATACCGCCAGACCCTGCGGTGAATGAAGTGATGGTGGTGTCATTCGCAGGGTGAAAATTAGAAGCTTTTCAGAGGGCTTAACATGCAGATAAGCACAATTTTTCACTCAGTAATGAAGGCAATGGTAAACCACATCACTCCTCGTTTTACTTAGTAAAGCCTGTAGAAGTTCAAACTAGCCTTTCGGCTGATGACCTAAACAACAATAAAGTTGTTAATGTCATGTAGTTTACTGTACCTTCTTTTACAGCTTCCCTTCTGACAGAATCTATAAAAATATAGAAAACCTTTGTTTTCAATTTTCACCCGAACCGATTAAATAGTTATAGCTTCAGAATTTGTATAAAATACACAAATGAACATTCTTACAGTAAGAAAATATTTTTAGTCAGGATAAGTGGAGATCAGTTTACATTTTAAGCATCGGGAATTTTTCCCCATCCGTGTACCAGAAAGTTCCCATTATTTTTTTGTTTTACGTCTGACTGTTTAGCAATTTCTGTTAATGCAGACGGTGGATAGTGATAATAATGAAAATAAGTGATGAAAAAATGCCAGACCTGACCGAGAATCGAACCCGGGACACCGGCGTAGAAGCCAGTTGCACTAACCGCTACGCCAACGGGCCGCCCAAAAAGTTCCCATTCTACATACATAGATAATGTGGGAGAAATCAAATCTACATTTCTTTTCGGTCACGTGTATTAATTTCTTTAATAGCTTAAATGATAACTAACATCACGTGCTTAAATATATTTTTTTACCTTGAACAAAATTTTGGTCTAATAAACAAAGTATTATGACCAGTTTTTTATTGTACACAAATGATTAAGTGTAATTCTTAGGTTTAATTTTATGTGAAGACAATGTAAATAAAATCATGAGATTTTCTGATAACTTTTAAATTGAATTTATAACTGTACATTTTACTTCTATTCTATTGTAATATCGTTTTGATAATATTACTATTGTTATGAACAACATTTCTTTCATAAATTTATTTACACGGTGATTATATTTTAATTGGCGACCAAATTCTGACGAACCTAGATTCAGTTGTTCTATCTCCATCTAATTTTTTATTTCAAAAAAATTAATAACTAATATTAGAGTGAAAGAATGTATTTATTGTGCAAAAATTCTATACTCGAATTTCGACTGATCTATACAGGGTGTTTCATGAACGGATCATACTTCAGGAACTGATTATAGGCCTACAGCTAAAAATAAGAAAAATTTTTTTAATAAACTAGGGTCCAAAAACCATTCTTTAGCGAGTTACGGCTGGCGAAAGATTTCACCTGAAATTCAGTTGCCCCTGTGAAATGAATTCATACTTGAAATTTTAGGGCATTAATTATGGTTGGTAATTGAACAGGTTTTTTGCAAGATGAGCTGAAAAATCGAATAAAACCTGTCTCACGTCTGCAAGTACAGTAATTTCTGAGATATCTGACAAAATACGCAAAATTAGATCTCGAAAAACATGTCTTTCTTAGTTGAAGTAGATTTAGTTTATTTATACGAATAAGCTACTACTTCCGGTTGATCGATTTTGATGAAAATGTTCGTGTCGCGTCCGGTAGTGGTATGTAACTTAAGTTTCAAGTTTCAAGTTCGTACGATGTTCCGTTCTTGAGATATTCTGTTCACACACAGACACACACACACACACACACACACACACACACACACACACACACACACACACACACACACAGACACACACACAGACCAATCGCTAAAAACATGTTTTTTGGGTTCAGGGGGTCTGAAAACGTATAGATCCGGTGAAAACTCGATTTCGAAAAATCGACATGAAAACAATACTTTCCTTCCTATATATTCATATAGGCAAGAGAAAGTAATAATTATGTATAATCTAATAAAAATAATGTAATTTTTATTATTTACGGTTTCAAATGTTTATTTGTATTGTTATTCAGTATTTCCTAGTTTGAACAAAGTTTTAATTTTTAGAAATATATCAATAGTAATTAACTTTATTCAATTTGTAACAAACATGTAAACATGAATAGGCGTTTATATAATTATGGATATTTTGACGAATCATTTCTAAGCAATAGTGTCTTAGTTTAAGCGTTTCGTTTAAGACGATTAAACTTACACATATTTTCCTAAAAAAACATTTCTTCTTTATTTATTTTTATTATTTATTTAGTTAACATCGCATCAACTGTAACGGTCTTTAGCGACAACGTTGCGGTATAACTGTTTACAATCGAGGATGAAATTATTTTTTGTAACGTATGAAAATATGCCGTGCCTGAGTGGGATTCGAACCCACGACCGTATGATAAGAGGCGAGCACGTATCAACTACGCCAATGCGGCCGGCTCTTCTTCATTTCCCCCTGTGAAATAATATAAATGATAAATAATATAAATCAGTAATAATATTCAATGTAGTCGAAATTTCAGGTGTAATATGATTGCGCGTAAGGTCACGTGATCAATCCACACTGGAGGACGTCCCAACGGTATTTGTACGAATATGGTACACGCACTACTATCGAATTGATTAAAATTTGTTCTGATAGGCTACTATGTATTCACACTGCTTTTTTCTTTTAGTTATTTTGATAAAAATACAGCAAGACCTGACTTACGCGAGTTCGACTTACGCGAATTTACGTTAGCGCGATTTTGTTGAACATAATACATTATATTGTGTACAATAGTTATTCTTATCTTACGGATGTTTACATTTATGACCATTGTTTTGCTAATTGAGGAGTTGGATGGAAAATGAGCGTAATTAAGAAATTGAGATTTTGAGAAAATAAACGTTAAACTTTTTAATTAGCCATAAAATATTGATTTTTTTTTTCAAAACACTTAAAAATAAGCTGTATTGTTATTCAGTATTTCCTAGTTTGAACAAAGTTTTAATTTTTAGAAATATATCAACAGTAAATAGCCTATATAATCTAATAATTGTAATATATTTGTAGCCGCCCATATTCAATTCACTATGTCAATACTGGCCTTCGGCCATTCAACAACCAATGAATGGAAAAAGGGCATTTCTATTAGGTATACGAGGGGGTACCCAAAAGTATCCGGAATAGCTCTGCTGTGGGTGGAGCTTGTGCAGTACAAATTCCCGCCACTAGGCTGCTTGTAGCGCTACTCATTGCCAGTTCAATGCCATTTTGTTCGTTGATCTAGCTTGTTCTGTTCTCGTGCAGTGATTGTTCTCGCTAGTGCTGTTTTGTGCTCGTGTCGTTTTTCATGATGGCAAGTTTTAATGAACAACGTGCGGCTGTGAAATTTTGCTTCTTGCTCGGTAAAAACGCCGCGGAAACAGTTGTAATGTTGAACACAGCTTACAAAGACGACGCTATTGGAAAAACCCAAGTGTACGAGTGGTTTTTGCGCTTTAAAAATGGCGACATGTCGATTGAGAACAAACCTCGTTCTGGACGACCGTCGACTTCCCGAACAGACGAAAATGTTGTGAAAGTGAAAGAAATTGTACGAACAGACCGACGACAGACCATTGACTTTTTATCTTTAAGTGTTAAGAAGACTACGAAACAGCATTCGTCGTAAAAGACCTAATTTGTGGCAGACAGGGGACTGGTTTTTCCACCACGACAACGCGCCTGCACACACGGCAATCTCGGTTACCCAGTTTTTGGCGAAAAACGGCATGGTTTTGCTACCACACGCACCGTACTCACCCGATCTGGCTCCGTGTGATTTTTTCTTGTTCCCACGCATGAAAAGGGGCATGAAAGGTCTCCGATTTAACAACGTTGATGATGTCAAGAAAAAAACGACGGATGAGCTGGCAGCCATCACTGAAGAGGAGTACAAAAAATGTTTTGAACAGTGGAAGCACCGGTGGGACAAATGTATTAGTTGTAATGGAGAGTATTTTGAAGGGGATAAGGTTCTTTTGTAAAAAAATTAAAAATAAATAGTTTTAAAAAATAATTCCGGTTTCTTTTGGGTACCCCCTCGTACAACATTTGTGTGTATGTAGCCCTACTGCAAGCTTCAAAATAATAGTAACAGCCTGAATGAAATGATTTAAAACAAAAATAATTATGTATAATCTAATAAAAATAATGTAATTTTTATTATTTACGGTTTCAAATGTTTATTTTATAATATTCAATGTAGTTTCAATAGTAAACTACCACAGCAAAACATCATGTAATACGACAAAGCGAAAGAACATCACACAGCTGTGGCGCTTAAAATCAGCTGTCCTCAGAAAAAGGAATGCCACCACCACAAGGAAGAAGATATCCAAACGAAATTTTTCAGGCGTACCAAATGAACTACGGAGATTCTAAAAACGCGTTGAACAGAAAAAAGGGCAGAACATGGCTTACGCCCGTATTCCATAGAGCTCCTCAATTTCTCTCGAAACCATTAGTTGTCCTCCCCATTTTCATACTGGAATTTTATCTTGGTTTGCTTTTGTTCTAGACAGTAGTACTATTTAGTACGTTAAAAATATCGGTCGTATATGGTTGCGTAGATTTAATCGTGATTTGATTGTGCAACAATTTGCAGGTCTGTTATTTTCTTGTTTTTGTTGTTTCTTTGCGTACAATATGAGTTCTAATTAAGGTTAGAAAAACGGAAAGAGATTATTTTAAAGGAAAAGTTAGATGTCGATGAAAGATACGAAAGGGGTGAAAAAACGAAGAGCGTAAAAGGAATGAGTGGGTTTAGTGAATCAACTCTACGGACAATTACCGGATTTTAATGGCACGGACAATTAGCGAATGTTTTAAGGTTCAAACAATCCAAGTTACGTAAATTTCACGTTACGCGATGATTTTGCGGAACGCATGCCTCGCGTAAGTCGAGGTCTTACTGTATTCCATCTGATCTTTTTAACGGAGTTTTTTTGTATATATTATGGCCTGAAGCTTCTAGAATTCGAAGACCTAATACTTTTTAGTTTCTTTTGCCCTATGTGAATATATCGGGAAGGGAAGTATATTGTTTTTATGTCGAGTTTTTTAAAATACACTTTTAAAGACCCCTTGAACCCAAAACGAATGATTTTAGCGATCACTCTGTGTGTGTGTGTGTGCGCGCGCGCGCGTGTGTGTTAACAAAATATTTCAAGAATGGAATATTGTACAAATTTTAAACATGGAACTTAAGTTAAATAGGGTACCACTAAGACATCTGGCACGAACATTTTCATCAAAAACGTTCAACCGGAAGTAGTATTCGTTCAAATTTTCTCAAAAACAACTCCTACGATTTTTTTAAAGATCGCCTCATTTACTGCATCTGTTTATGCTCTACAGCATATAGCGAATGTTTTAAGGTTCAAACAATCCAAGTTACGTAAATTTCACGTTACGCGATGATTTTGCGGAACGCATGCCTCGCGTAAGTCGAGGTCTTACTGTATTCCATCTGATCTTTTTAACGAAGTTTTTTTGTATATGGGTAACCACAATGTCTACGAATTTCTTGAAGGGTTCTCTCTTGGTAAAAAAGTTTTTTTTAAGATTGCAGCCTAAATATTCATTTTAGGGTAAACGTGTGTATAAAATTAAAACTGTAGCAAATTAAAAATCTACAACTTTTATGGCAAATATATGTTTTTTCAACAACGCTTGGTTTAGCGTTGGTTAGTGATTTTTTTTTGTATATTTTTTGCAGTAAAAAACGGGATTTTTAACTTTGCGGTTTTAGTGTACATTTTACAACAAAAATGTATATCATAAAAGTTATAGAAAATTAAAAAATCTACAACTTTTACTTCAAGCATTTTTTCCTGCATAACCTAGTTTAGCGGCAATTAATAATTTTACGGATTTTTAAGTTCTAGAGAGGTTGATTTTCATTTTGCGTCATTCACTCATGATTAAAATTAGCTTATGTTTTTTTATTTTATATTATTTACTAATGATTACACGTAGGTTATATTGTTCATTATTTACATTAGCAAGATAAAGTCGTGTTAGTATTTCAAACCAGATTTTTTTGTTTGAGTTCGCTGGACAGTAACCATTATCCATAGACCAAAATTTTGACAGTAGCATTTCATGTTATATAATAGCGTTACTTTTATTACTTTGGTTTTTATTGAAAACACTATTCACGGCCATGGTTATCTTAACTACGATAGAATGTCAATGAAATTAAAGTGTATCAGTGTCGGAAATGAAAATTACACAGTTCCACTAATACTGTTTTTTTAGTACTGTCCTATTAATACTTTTATTCAAAATTAGATTGAATTTAATGAAACAAAACTGATTTTTAAGTTGCTTAAAATGTATTAAATCCTAAGAAGATTTTCCGAGTAAATTGGTGAGTACCGGAACGGTTTTTGACTACTTTCCCATTTAGAAATAAAAATTTAAACATAAGTTATATTTATGTAAAAACATTTCAAAAATCGTATTTTTAACAGTAAATTCACGCAAATAATTTTTTTAATCCCTAATGTGTCTAGTACGTAGTCATCTGTTCAGTTTATGACAATAAGCAACCCCATTACCCAATCAGATGAGGATAACATGTATGGCGTGTAAATAAGATGTCTTCTGCAAATCCAGGGCGACCATTCCTGGGAGAGTGTGGTTAATTGAACCTCAACAATCAAAGTACAATACACCGGTAACCACTGCCTAGTATTCAAACCTGTTTATGAGTAACTTCTTTACTAGGATTTGAACCAGGAACCTTTGTCTCCGAAAATCAGCTGTTGAATAGCTGATTCTAGGTGACGTGTTTACCTCTAGACCAACCCCGTAAGTTTCAAATAATTGAATTACCTAAACTTCTTATTTATAAAGCTTATCTCCGGCCTGTTTGGATGTATGCCCGTCAAATCTATGGAACTGCTACGGCATTCGTAATTTAAAAAATCCAGCGATTTCTGTCAAAACCTTTACAAGTTAAAAATGCTTCCTTTTATGTTACCAATGACAGTTTGCACAATGACCTCAAAATTCCGTACGTGAACGACTTATTTCGTAAAATTTATACAATATTCCTTATGAAATATCACATCTTAGCAACGAACTTGTACGCAACCTATACCTACGATACCTTCCCGGAAATCCCCGCAGACGTCTACGCCGACGATGGAGTAGGGACATCGTTTTGTAATAAGTAATTTCCGATAGTATACACAAATTATGTAATCCGTTCACAGAACATTTCAGCTGGAGCCCACTGTTGAGTGGTGATATCCTCTAAGTCTTAAAGCGCATTTTATTCCATTTCATAATAATCTCATTCACTCGGTTGTTTTTATGTACAATTGTGAATTTTCCTAAAGTCAAAAAAAAAATGTTGAATTCATGACTGACCCACCAGGTTGGTCTGGTGGTGAAGTGGTCCCTGCGCGTCAGCTGTTTAAAGCTGATCTTTGGTGATGAAGGTTCCTAGTTCAAATCCTAGTATCGATAGTTAGCTTCTATACAGATTTCAATACTAGACAGTGTTTATCAAGTGACTACGTTGTGGTCTTGTACTCACTACAACGATTTACACGTCATACATATCATTCTCCTGTCATTTTTCAGCACAATTTTTCTCGACCTCGTAATCTATAATGTCCGTCTACCATATTCGGACCTATTATCTTGAGGAGGTTCATAAAAATTACTTAAATGTTAGAAAAATTATAATTTAATAATACTTACGCAACACCACTTAGAAATTTAAAAATTAAAATCGGCCAAAATGATTGCGATAAACTTGATGCTATTCCAAAAATTGAATCTAATGTATAACCGATTGCAAGTAGTCGTTGTCTACCAAATGTGTCCGATAGAAAACCCCATAGAAAGGCGCTGCTAATCATTCCTGGAAATTAAAATGTGTTACATTAATTGAATCGGCAGTTTGAAAAAGGAAATAACCACCAAATCTTCAGAAATTGAAATTAAAACATATCACTTAAAATGGTCACATCTACATTTTTAGTTTTAAGGACATATGAATCCTGCATGTATTTTCTTTTGGTATTTGTACGCGAATTTTTCCATTTTCATTTTGTTTGAAGTTTTGAAAATGTTTATAGCCACTTACATAATCAACTAAAAATACATAGATAAAATCTAATATTCAATAAATATAATTGTATTTCTCAAAAATTATGTCGTTTATTTGAGCGTCCGTATTAAAAAAATAAAATACATTATTTGTGAGGTAATAAAATTGATGATTTTGTTCTTTTTAAAAAATGATTCAATTGAAGGAAACTAATTCAGTAGGTTTATTTGCTCAGAAGTGAAAATTGGGAGACGAATTTTAGAATTTATGAATGTCAGATTACAGAACTCTTATCTAGGTAATTTTGCGCTGAAATAAATACCAGGAAGCCTAAAAAATGTTTCCAAAAACTTACTGAACTATATTTATTTATTTCTTTAAACTGCTGATTCAATTTTTATAGAATCTTAAGTCACCTGTAGAAATGTAAAATGTTTTATCTTCATTTGTATACCTACTATGTTTTTTTGCCTGTAACAGGCAGGTGGAGTGTTAAATTATTTGCACTTGATCTGCGAGTTCCAGGGCTACTTTGCCTTCCTCACCGAGTGGAAAAGTATGCTTGTCAGTATGCCCAGCTCTCTAAAAAGCATCAAACTTCCACACTGTAAATGACACCATTATTCACCACAGGATCTGGCTGTATAGTGGAATTAATTACTCTTAGAGAAGATAACTTTGACTAGTGTCTTTAACACCTCTACCTCTTCTGTTGTTAAATGATTCAGTCATTTAATTGGCTGACCATGTGTTAAGAAACAGAACTATTTTTTGTAACCCTAGAAACTGCAGATTGAGTGCAATAAATTTAACACCACTTGCCTGTTATGGCATCCCTATTTATTATGCATATCTATTTTTTACATTCTCTTGCCATACATATATGAATATAGACTACAGGGAAGGAAGGTATTGTTTTCATGACAAGTATACACCAGATATACACGTTTTTAGGCACCCTGAATCAAAAAAACAACATGTTTTTAGCAATCAATCTGTGATTCTGTGTGTGAAATGAAAAATAAAAATAAAAAATATCAAGAACGGAATAATATATGAAGTTGAAACTTGTAACTTATGTTACAATAATCTCTGCAATAATCTGAAACCCAACCTTTTATTATCATGCTGCTAATTTACATAATTGGATTATTGCATTTATTCCATAAACGTTAATTAATTCATAAACTAGCATTAACCAGTTTACACACTGAAAATAACACCATTATTCACCACAGGATCTGGCTGTATAGTGGAATTAATTACTCTTAGAGAAGATAACTTTGACTAGTGTCTTTAACACCTCTACCTCTTCTGTTGTTAAATGATTCAGTCATTTAATTGGCTGACCATGTGTTAAGAAACAGAACTATTTTTTGTAACCCTAGAAACTGCAGATTGAGTGCAATAAATTTAACACCACTTGCCTGTTATGGCATCCCTATTTATTATGCATATCTATTTTTTACATTCTCTTGCCATACATATATGAATATAGACTACAGGGAAGGAAGGTATTGTTTTCATGACAAGTATACACCAGATATACACGTTTTTAGGCACCCTGAATCAAAAAAACAACATGTTTTTAGCAATCAATCTGTGATTCTGTGTGTGAAATGAAAAATAAAAATAAAAAATATCAAGAACGGAATAATATATGAAGTTGAAACTTGTAACTTATGTTACAATAATCTCTGCAATAATCTGAAACCCAACCTTTTATTATCATGCTGCTAATTTACATAATTGGATTATTGCATTTATTCCATAAACGTTAATTAATTCATAAACTAGCATTAACCAGTTTACACACTGAAAATAACACCATTATTCACCACAGGATCTGGCTGTATAGTGAAATTCATTACTCTCAGAGAAGATAACTTTTACTAGTGTCTAAAAATTATAAGAGATTATAATTATAAGAAATATGTGCAATTTTTCTATTTTTTGTGATATCCTCAAAAATAGCACCTACGGTTTTTTTTAATCACCCCATTAACTACATTTTTCATGCTCTAAAAGACCTAGTAATTGGCATGTTTGCTGAAATTCTAGGAGGCTGTGCTAATTCTCTGGAATTTGGAAACAAAAAAAATGTCATTCGATTCCTCTTAAAGAGTAGATACAGAAATTTTTAATGGTTTTTGCCATAGGTCAGAGGTAAGCCTTTAAAAAAATTTGCCGCCAGCCATGGGACGCATCTTTCCATGAAAGGGAATTTTTTATTATATTTTTTATTCATGAATAAACATTGGTTATATTGTTCATCATTTACTTTGTCAAGAGAAAGTTGTGTGAGCATTCATATCAGAATTTTTAAATAATACTCATTGTATTATAGAAATATCCACATTACAGAAACTGTGTTTAGAAGAAATAAACAGATTTGTCTACTGTATAATTTGAATAAAGTGGCTTTTTTAAGTGATATAAACTTTAAAACGCAGTAAATTTTATTGATTTTGTTGTTCTGGTTAAAAAAAATTACTTCTGAAATAATGTAAGTCATAAATAAATGATTTCTTCTTAGTAAGGCTGAAATAACCTTAAATTACAATTTTATGGTGTTATTGTACGGTTATTAAACAAAAAACTAATTATTAATTCAACCTTCAAATTATAACATAAAATTTAATAACATTTAAATCAATTTATGTTTCATATTTTGTTTAAAACAAAAGGTTTTGCAAAAATCAATAAAATAATATAGTAACTTAAAAATATTTTTAATTTATATAAGAAATTTATTTATTTTATTAGTTTTATTCAAATATTTAATTAACTCCTTAAAATAATAAAATTAACCACGGTTATAAACTATAAATAAAATTTAATTTTAAGCTTGCAGTGACAAATTTTAATTATTTCTGTTGTAATTAAATAGTTTTATTTCTTAGGATCATCAGATTTTTGTTGCATAATTTACAGTAAATATTCTTTGGGTAGGCCTGTATTTAAATTATAAGAAAATATTTTAAATGAATGATAATACGTTTTCAGCTGAAAAACCTAGCAGATACAAAATGGTTTGTTTATCTGTAGGCCTACATGTAAATGGGAAAGCCCTAATTGACTGACTCACTCATCTTTTAAATTCTCTAATATTGTACAATACCAAAAACACTGAAATTTGGAGGGAATATTCCCTTTTAGGGTTAAACATAAACAATATTGGTAGTTCACCGTTAAGGAGTTGAAAAGGGTGTTCAACCCTTACAACGATTTTTTCTGTTTACTTAATTCCGGACAAGCTAGATGGCTAAATGTTACTTGTAGTTCAACTACAAAAACTACTCCTTAACCATTTCCAAAATTTACCCCTAAAGGGATGAAAATAGTGTTCAACGCTTAACCCAATATTTATTTTTTTTTTTTTTACTTTATTTAAAGTCGCATATCGGCAAAACACATACAAAATGTTTACAATAAAAAGTGTCTTTCAATAAATTCAAAACTCCGACATTACAACACCGTAATTCTTCCAGAGATCACATACAGCAGCGAAACAATCTTCAGTCTCAGGAAGGAGCACAGAATCTCAGAATTGGAGCATCGGATCATCAGGAGATGCCTGAACAAAAGATGTTTCTCTGATGGGATATGGAAACCCGTCTCGAAAGAAGAAGTATACAGAAATACAGAACCTCTAGCAGACCAGATGAGGAAAAAGAGATTTCCTTCTTTGGACATCTCTTGAGGACCGACTCTTCCAGAATCTCAAAACAAATCATCAACTTTTTCCTAAACAGAAAAACTCAGCCCCACTGGATCAGGAAAATTAAGGAGGACATGAACGGACTCCAAATCTCACTTGAGGACCTCAAAACAAAATTCGGAAATTACTACAGGCTGAAGACCACAAGACTTGAACAGCAGAAACCGACGAAATGACAGAAAGTTGTGTATTCTGACAAGGAACGGCAGAGAAGATCAGATGGATTGAAGGAATACTGGAGAAAGTTCAAGGAGGGAAACATCAGGAAAGGACTCCAAAACCGCAAAAATTGAAATGATTGTTTTTTAGTTTGATGAACTTTTGTAGTCCTATGTGGCTTAAAAAAAAAAGTCGCATATCAACAGCTCGGTCATTAGCGACTACGGTGAGACATAAACAGTGGATTCTTACCTTGTGAAAATTTCCAGACCCTAGTCGGGAATAGAACCCGGGACCTTTGCGTGGTAGGCTATCGCGCTATACCATTATTTATTATTTACCAATATTTATTGTTTACTAAGTTCCGGACAAGTTAGATGGCTGAATTTCAGTGATGTTAATATTATAGTCCTACTAAAATTACCTTTAACAATTTCCAAAATGTAAGTTCCTAAAAGGTTGAAAAGGGTGTCCAACCCTTAACCAATATTTTATTTACTAATTTTCGATCAGGTTAGATGGCTCAAACTCAATGATGATAATATGTATAGTGACACTAAACAATACACCTCAATGATTTCAAAAATTTACTCATAAGGAGTTGATAAAGGTGTTCAACCCTTAAAGCCATATTTTTAGTTTACTCAGTTCAGACAAGCTAAATGGCTGAAACTCGATGGAGATGTTACCTATAGTACCTACATCTAAAAAAATACCCCTTGATGATTAGAAAAATGTACCCGTAAAAGGTTTAAAACTGTGTTCAACCACTAAACAAAGTAATAGAAAACATAGAGGTAGATTGCTAAAACTCAGTGGAGGTGTTACCATTAGTGCACCGAAAAAATTATTCTTTAACAATTTCTAAAATTTACCCCTAAAGGATTGAACATGGTGTTCAACCCTTTAAACCTTAAGATGTTTATCAATTTTAAACTCGGAAATCAGAAAATCTTATTTTTGAATTATTAACCTTAATTCAAAAATTATTGAAATGAAATAAAATTATACCCGGGTAAAGCCGGGACCCATACTGAAATTACACCACACTATTATAGAAAAACAGATATGATTCAGAATTAGACAATGGTAAGTTCCCATACTGCCCATCACAGACAGGTGGAGTGTCAAATTATTTACACTCAATCTGTTTGTTGCAGGGCTAAAATAAATAGTCCTATTTCTTCTCACATGGTCAGCCAGTTTAATGACTGAATCATTTAAGAACAAAAGAGGTAGAGGTGTAAAAGACACTAGTAAGAGTTATCTCCTCTGAAAGTAATGAATTTCATTATGCAGCCAGACCCTGTGGTGAAAGAAGTGCAGGTGTCATTTGCAGAGTGGAAAATAAGTGTTTTTCAGAGGGCCCGGCATGTTGATAAGCATACTTCTCCATTCAGTGAGGAAAGCAATTGTAAACCACCTCACTCGTCGTTTTACTTAGTAAAACTTTTAAAGTACCAACAACAGCTTGGTTATCAGTGACTACTGTGGGTTTCGGTACTGTAACGGTGGGTTTCAACGTGTTAAAATTTCCAGTCCCTAGCCAGGAATCGAACCTGGGACCTTCCTCTTTGTAGGCTAGCATGCTAGTCACAACTCCACAGAGGCAGGCAGATGATATTTTACTACAGATTTGATCGACATAGAAAACTTTCAGCTTCAAATCTAACGCTAAAGCTGTCATACACTATTACATCATTATGACTGTGGAAATTATTAGTTCCTAATTCTGCCAATTATTAGAAAATTAATTAAAATTTTACCTGCAAAAATAGCAGCATTTAAACAACCTTTGTCAAAATCAGTCAGTTGCAATTCACATGTTGCTGAAGGCAATGCAAACGACATAGCCGTTGTGTCGAATGTATTTGAACATGTTGCAGGAAAAGCAATTAATAAAAGAAAATAATTAAATTTTCCATAACCTGGAAAAAAATTAAATATATATTAAGTTTTTTTTAAAGTTTAATAATTATGTTTAATATGTTACGTTAGGCAATCATTATGTTACACAAACTCATTGTAAATGTAATACCTCCATGACCTTGATTGACAATCTTGAATTTCATTAAGAAACATTTGGGAAAATATTTTATTTGTTGTAACTAAAACTGTTGTGCTTGATTTCAACCTTTTTTGTACTTGTTCTGAAATAATCTTGTTTCATTCACTTAGGTATTGTAAAGTTACAGTTCTGATGATAGACTGTGGATTCTCTAATTTAGTAGATAAAGATAAATAGTTTTAATTTTTTCAGAATGTGAGAACATAAGCGTTGATCTCCTCCTCTTTCTCCTCCTCTTCTTCCTCCTCCTCCTTCTCTTCCTACTCCTCCTCCTTCTTTTCCTACTCCTGCTCCTCCTCCTTCGTCTTCATGGATTAGGCTGCTCGTTTTGTTTCCAAAAACATCTTCTCCTTCTGATGGGTTTGTAAACCCATCAGGATTAGACATCTCTGCCTGTTCCGAACCTCTCACATCTGCCATCTCTTTCTCGGGCGTCCTCGTTCTCTCCTGCCCTCCGGCGTATAGCCCAGTGTCTGCTTAGGTATCCTATCCTCCCGCATTCTGTTTACATGCTCTAACCACTGCATTCTGTTCTGGGATACCTTGTTGTTTATAGAGAAGATGTTGAGTGTTTTCCTTATCTCAGTATTCCTTTTTGTTATTTTTTTTTAGCTTTTACGAGTATTTGTTATTGGGAACTGTACATTGTTGACAACTACCCAATTTGATCGCTGCTTTTTGCTTTGCTGTATTATTTTGACGTGGATTAGGCGTGAGTTTGAACAGGGACCCCCAGTAGAGTTTGTCCATGGATCGCTTTCAGCTGGTCACCATACAAAGTCGCCTGCCCAATCGGTGTTACTTAACAAATAATAGCGACTTTATACCAGCTGACTGACTGGGCTGGCCCGAAGGCCTCGGTATTCCTGTAATGATCTTCTCTACTACACCCAAACGTATGTCGAAGAAATTTCATTTCAGATGCTTGCAATCTACTCCTCTCGCTTTTATAGCACTCTCCAACAGAGTTGACGAGTGTCCCCATTGCCAAGGGCAGCTCCCGATGGGAGACCCAGCAACAGCCATGGGCTCAGTATTCTTGTTTACCAAATATCCTGAAATTTTTGAATAGTTACTCTTTTAATTAACTAGCTATTCCTACATGAGTAATTACATTAAAAATTCAACCGGACAAAGTAAACTATAATAATCAACAAAAAAACCAAATATCGATGTATTAACCCTAAAAACTCATTTTGCTTGTATAAAGAATTGTTCTTTTCCAACAAGAGGTCCTTTTTCGCTTTCTACCTCACGTATGTTGGGAATATTGGGGAGCATTAACAAACACAAGATTCATGTCTCTTGATATTAGGCGCAGAGCCAACAAGGATTATAAATGAGAGAATAATGGAACGTCTAAGGTTAAAATAAAGGGAAACAGAGAGACGCATGCTGGAAATATAATTGTTGAATAAAATTACAAACTAATGGAGCCACGAGGAAACAAGAATGCGAAATATAATAGAACAAATAACCAAATCTTAATGGGATTGGGCAGATCTTGTGCACTTAACATCTTTTAAATTTCCCTTCACAAAAATCAGTCTCCCTACTTTTGGAACCGCTCTCTTAAGTATGTAACCGGGAATCAAATCTGAGCAAACAATATAGCTTTTTATATTACTATGAATGATAATTGTCACTTCACAATAAGACTCTGCTACAAAACCTGAAAAAAGAAGAATGTAAAATCATCAGCAAAATACTTGGACCACGAAAAACTGACGATGGATACCGGCTACAAACCAACAGAACCACAGAGAAAATTTCAGCAGACATTAGAAAAAGTTGACTTAAATTCTATGAACACATACAATGACTTCCTGAACACAGACTTACCCACCAGATTCTTATTGCTACAGAAAATCTTAAAGGCATGACATGGGCCGAACAAGTAAGAAGACACCTTGACAATGCTCAACTCACTTCTAATGACGCGATAGACCGCAATACGTATAGAAAAAGAATAGACGAATGGGAAGTGCAGCCAGAGATTAAAGCCAAGAAGACCGGCACTACGTGGGCAGAGGAGAGGAAGAGAGCCATGAGTGAGAAGATGCAGATGTCATGGAGAACCTGCAGGAAGAACCATAGAAACTTCACAAGATCCATAAGGGTCTACAACGTGTATAATAATAATAATAATAATAATAATAATAATAATAATAAATGATAAAATATATGTTAATATTACCTGTGTAAGAGATAGCTGTTTCAAAATCAACAGATTGTTGACTAAGCTTTTTATCTGAAACAAAAAAAAATCATAATCATTATCGTCTTGTAGTTCTACAGCCCACTTGGTAGGCTTTGGCTTGTTCCAAAATTCCTTTCCAGTACTCTCACACCCATCAACCTCTCACACATTAAAATTAAATCACTTTTAACATCATTTATTCACCTCTTCATAGGTCGGCCTTTCTTTCTCTTGAACATTATTTCGTTCCACACCATCTTAACAATCTTTGTTGACCCTTTACTTTCAATGTACCTCAACTATAAAGTTTAAAACCTTTATTAAATGGATAATTAATGGATTAGTCTGCATTCAGTAAAACGTTCATCTTTACATACTCTCCAGGCATCGTTTAAAAAATTGTTTTCTTTTTAAGATTGCAGCTTAGTATGTATTTTGACCTATATGGACCTACGGGTCCCAAATTTACGGTTCAACCAAACCCTCTTAACTTGTAACGAATTCAAGCACTCCAGTCAAAAACATTACACCTTATAGCGAAAGCACCTCTTTACGTTTGCAACAAAACCTTACATACTGATTTGAAAACACCACTTTTACAAAATTCCATCGAATACCTATACAAACACTTTCACGACAAGTCACATGAACACGAGAACCCACTGGTGCGTTCACTTTCTACCTTCCATTTACCTGATAATCCCCCTAGACTCCTTAAGAGACGCTGGAGTAGAGACCTGCTAATTTGATACACAAATTTCATTCTTGGGGAGACACCATGGGGGCCCTACCCCTCTCATGGCTATCATGTCATTTACATTATTATCATAATCATCACATTTGCTTGTTGTAAAATTTTACAGTTGTAAATAAAGAATTAAAGAGAGAGAAAAAAGTATGTATTTTAGTACAAAAGTGTATTTAATAATTAAAGGGTTAGAAAATTAAAAATTCTACAACTTTTATTTCACGTATTTGTTTCTACATAGCTTAGTTTTAGAGCTTTAGAGATTATAGAGTTTTTGAGTTTTTTTAGTTTATTAGTCTTAAAGCTTAGCTTAGTTTAAGTCCAACAGAGGTTAATTTTCATTCAATGATGATTAAAATTGGGTAAAGTTTTTCATTATTTATATTGTAAAGCAAAAGGCACGTGAGTGTTTCACACCAGAATTTTTTATTTAGCTAACCCAAAAATATTATCTTATGATTTTTTTTAATCTGCTCTCCACTGCTAATCTGCTTTCTAATCTGTGTGCGTTCTTGGATAAATCAGATGATTCTAATCTTCAGGATTATACAAACATTTTCAATTGACCTGGGGTTTGCACAAAAAATATCAAATTTTTTTTAAACGTTTTTAATTGTTTTAAACTCTTTCTGTTAAAAATTATATAAATAATTTATTATGTTTGGAGGACATTCAATTTTTTAAGATTTTGTGTTTGATATTTTATCCCGAGACATTCAGATCAATTAATTTTACACAGTAGGTTCAATTGATTAAGTCAGTATTGTTTAATTCTGATTCTTTGAATGCTAGACAGTAGTTACCGGTGTACTTTGATGGTTGGGGTTTAATTAACCATACTCTCTCAGGAATGGTCGGCCTGAGTCTGTACAAGACTACACCTCATTTACAAGTCATACACATCATCCTCAACTCATTGGGTCATGGGGTTGCTTATTGTTCTGAATTGAATAGATTGCAACGTACACAAATAGGAATTACAAAAAAAAGTATTGTTTAAATTGGGAACGCATGAGTGGTTAAAGATGGAATTTCGTCATTATTATTTTTCTGCATTGGCCTTCGGGCCATCCCAGTCAGTCGGCTGGTGGAAGGTCGCTATTATTTGTTAAGTAACATTAGTTGGGTAAGCGACTTTGTATGGTGACCAGCTCACAGCCATTCCTCAACAAACTCCACTGGGGGTCCCTATTCGAAAATTCATGCCGAATCACGTCAAAAAAATACAACGAAAAGCAGCGATCAAATTGGATGGCTGTCAATAAAATACGGTTCCAGATAACAAATAAAAGCTAAATATATATATATATATATATATATATATATATATATATATATACTGCGTTCGTTAGTATTGTTAGAGGGATTTTTTTCATAATTTTGTAAATTACTATATCAGCTGTTTAAAGTAGTAATCGATTTATTTATACCGTGTATTACAAGAATTTATATTTGCATGTTAAAATATAGTTTAAATCGTTCTGAAAATTTATTCTTAAATATTAATAATGTAAAATAATTTATGCGAGATTAATGAACTTTTTATTAACATATTTTATATAAAATTTTATTATACTATGAATTACAACAATTAAAATAAATAAAAACTTGTAATAAAAACAATTTAAAAAATTGTAAAGGGAAATTTTTAATTTCAAACAGGGAAAATGTTTTTTTAAAAAACTAAAATATCCCTTAGGGAAAGTTACTATCTTCATAATTTGAAACAACTGTACGTTATTATAATTTTGACCCACCGGGTTGGCCTAGAGGTAAAGTCGTCGCCAAAATCAGCTGTTTAACAGCTGATAAGTAAGTATACTCTTTTAACTCAGTGAGGAAGGCAATAGTAAACCACCTCACTCCTCGTTTTTACGTAGTAAAACCTCTAGAGATTCAAACCAGCCTTTCAATTGTTGAACCAAACAAACATAATTGTTTTCGAGAAAAAGGTAGAATTCAAATTATTAATTTATCGTTAGCTTTTTTAGATTCCTTTTGTATGTTTACTCATATAAATACATTTATTAGTAAACGCCTTCAAATGAGTTAGTCAGATTATTAATTGCAATGAAAGAAGTCTATGTTATAAGTGAGCCATTGTATCGGTAGAACCATTGGTATATTGAATGAAGTTTATTTCTGAACCGGTAGTGTCTGTACAGTTGAAATATTATATTTATGTGCGGCCAATAGTGAGCGACTGTATTCAGGTAGGCTAAACATAATTTTAATTGTAAATGGCCATCTTTTAGTTTTACTTTCTCTTGTCTATATGAATATATAGGAAGAAAGTATTGTTTACAAGTCGATTTTTCGAAATCGAGTTTTCACAGGATCTACACGTTTTCAGACCTCCTAAATCCAAAAATGTTTTTATCGATTAATCTCTGTGTGTGTGTGTGGGTGTGTGTGTGTGTGCGTGCATGCGTGCGTGCGTGCGCGTGTGTATGTGTGAACAGAATATCTCAAGAACGGAACATTGTACGAACTTGAAACTTGAAACTTAAGTTACATACCACTACCGGACCCGAAACGAACATTTTCATCAAAATCGGTCAACCGGAAGTAGTAGTTTATTCGTGTAATTTTTCAATTTTTTGCAATTTTCTCAAAAACGGGTCCTACGATTTTTTTTTTAAATCGCCTGGTTTACTAAATTTGTTATGCTCTACAAGATAGGGTAGGCGCCATGTTTGCTGAAATTCTTGGTAAGGCTGTTTTCACGTAAAAATTGTTTTTTTTAATATGCATTTTAGCGCAAAATGTATAAAATAAAACTTTTATTTCAAACATTTTTTGTATAACGCTTAGTTTAGCGGTAATTTGCGATTTTCTGTTTTTTTCTCAAGAAAACGTGTTAAAATCGATTATTTTAAGATTTCGGCCTTAATATGCATTTTACGACTAAGTGTATAGTCTATAATCAGATTTATAGGAAATTAAAAGATCTACGACTTTTACTTAAAGCATTTTTCTCTACAGAACCAAGTTTAGCGTGAAAGAGTGATTTTCCGTATTTTTAAGCCAAACTGCCGTTGTTTTTCTTTTTGCGTCTTTCACTCATGATTAAAATTAGGTTATGTTTATTGAGGTTAGTTTTTTGTTTATTTCTAATGTTTTATTACCAGTGTTAGGTTTATTGTTAATTATTTGCATTGGCAAGAGAAAGTTGTGTGAGTGTTTCACACCAAATTTTTGTCTTTATTTAAAAAGTAGTAGTCTTTTTATTAACTTTCATGTTTATTTGGTTGTATTATAAGTGTGGCACCGTATAATCTTTACCCAATAGTATACCATGTTCTTCATAATTTTTACTTTAAAAATTTAGTTTTTAAAACAAATTTTTTAGAAAAGATATGTTGTTCATCAGCCGAAAGGCTGGTTTGAATCTCTAGAGATTTTATCTGTTATTGATTTTCATTTTGCATCTTTCATATATGATTAAAATTAGGTTATGTTTATTGAGGTTAATTTTTTGTTTATTTCTTATGTTTTATTACTAATGTTAGGTTTATTGTTAATTATTTGCACTGGCAAGAGAAAGTTGTGTGGTTCACACCAGTTTTTTTTGTTAAGTTAAGGTTATTAAGTAAAATAACATTTTGGAATAAAAGGTTTTTTTAATTTATTTTAAGTTGTGTCAACATCTACCTTATTTTTTTTTTATTTTTATTTTTATGTTTTTTTTTATTGAGTGATGATGCCTGCATAAGCCTTGGGCTTGTGCGTAGGTAATGTTATGTGGTGATTTACAGATGAAAAAATGCCAGACCTGACCGGGAATCGAACCCGGGACCCCGGCATAGTAGCCAGTTGCGCTGACCACTACACCACATAATTTAGTCAGTAATTATCACCTAATTATAAGCCCCCTTTTATACGATCAGTTCAGTTCTCACATTAGTTTCCGTTTTAGATGTAATGTCAGTTGACCCTTTAAGTACAACGTCCAGAAAACAGGACGTCGTTATATTTTACAATGATGACATCCGGTTTACCGGACTTCCGTAAGTTATGCATAAAACGCCAACGTCCGAATAACGGAACATTTATAAAAAGAACTTTTAAGGGGAGCAGACCATTTTTATTATCCCTATACCTGCAATACTAACTTACGTACAGTTGAGCCGTTGTTAGTTTGCTCCTACTGTCAACAAACAAAAGCCACCTACTACAGGGTGCACGCTAGAGTCTACGACTTTACGGATGTCGTATTCCTATTAAGTTAACTATTTTTTAAATTATAAGTACTTAAAGTACTAAAAACATCATCCTGATATGATGTAGGCCTAACAATTTCATTTAGAAAAATACTTTTAAAAGTATTTTGTATTTAAATACTTTTGAAAGTATTTTGTTGTTACTTTTTAATCAGCGTGTACACATTTTGATATAATGCGCATGCTCAGTGACGTCATTATTTGTTTACATTAGAAGCAAACTAACAGAGGCTGGACTACAGATTTTTTTGTAGAAACCGTTAAAGCTACAAAGCTGAGCTTTGGCACACCTATCTACAGTACCTTTTTACAAATTTGTGCCAGAGCTTTTTCATTTATCTTCATCCAATCTAAAAATGATTTTTATTCTCTAAAAAATGTTCAAATGTGCCTACGCTTTTTTATGAAAAACACACCCAAAAAATAAAAACTCCAAAATTTTTGAAATACCTCTGGAGTAAATACACACCTTAGTACTAAAATGTCGTGTTATATATAAATTTAAATTGGGGGGAAACGATCGATCAATATATGGTAAAATTAAAAAATTAATATTTTTATTAAAATCAGTCTGCTACCCTTAAACAAAAATTAATGGAATAATGTATTTTGAAACCGCCTCCGTGACTTAGTCTGAAAACTTGTAGATCCGGTGAAAACTCGATTTCGAAAAATCGACATGAAAACAATACTCTCCTTCCTATATATTCATTTAGGCATGAGAAAGTAAAAAAAAACAGTCCCAAAGTTTATTAATTGCATTTTTTAAATAAAAGGTTTTCGGTGATTTTAAGCATTTAATTTTGACAGCTGTAATGACGTCACAACACATTTTTAACATGTTTACGTCAGTCGGCCTATTTCGTAAACATAAATTTATATATATAATCAATAGTTAAAATTATTTTAAAATATTGCCATTATAATATTTTAGTGAGCATTTAAAGTGTAACTAAATTCAAATAAAACGGTAAAATTAAAATTTATATGAGAAAGTGAGGTTATGTCAGTACATCGTGAAAAAGGGCTTATAATTAATTTCATTGTGATTTGCGGGGGAAAATAAGTTTATATACGAATTCACCAAACAAAAAAGTATCGATTTCAAAAAAGTTTGTTACAATCGGTGATTCTATATAATTACCTAAATATTTACTAAAAATTTAGCAAATCAGTATTACGAAAATATGGCCGTGAGAATCCACTTAATATGAGATCAATGTATGATAAAGAAGAAAATACCGGCAAAAACTTGATAGTATTAATATAAATTCTACTAATAAATTTCCAACAATCAATCAACACATGTTTTCGTTTATCTAATTAACCTTTTTTTAATCGATTTATTAAAAGTTGCATCAACTGCTTGGTCATTATTGACTGCGGTGTATTATGTTGTGGGATTTCAAGGTTTTTATAGAAAAATTTTACACATGAAAATTTCCATACCTTGGCCGGTAATCGAACCCGGGACCTCCGCGTGGCACGCCAATGCACTAACCACTACGCTACAGAGGCGGCCAAATTAACCTTTAAATTGAATATAAAATTACCTTCAACTGCAAGTGAATCTTCAATATCATCCATTATTTTTAATGACTTTAATTGTTTTATTAGATGTTTTTCTATGTGCACAATTCATAATTATTACAACATTAGCGCAGTATACTTTATTAAAGATACTCATTGAAATTAGAAAATTATAAAAATAACATTTTGTTTCCAAAAAATAACATACTAATAATATACATTTATTTCTTCTTCTCTTTTGTTTTGATAGAATGAAACAATAAACATAAATTTTAATGATGGCCGGTTGTTATTTTCATTCAAAAATAATTTTCTGCCTTGTTTAATTTTTGTTTGAATTATACTGTACACATATTCATTAGTTATCTCATAAGTAAAATATAAAATAGATTGATTATAAAAACTAAGAGAAAAAAGTCTGTATCTAAATAAAAAACCGGGTTGGTCGAGAGGTAAAGTCGTCGCCGTAAGTCAGCTGTATAACACCTGATTTTCGGAGACGAAGGTTCCTGGTTCAAATCCTAATAGAGTTATGTAGGTGTCAGACGGACTAATGTCCTATAGCATGGCGTTCTCTAGCTGTTACTAGTTCTCTAGTAACTAGAGAACGCTATGTCTATAGCCGAACGAGTGAGGGAGATATGTGGCATAACTACGCATGCGCCCAAAGGTCTTCACCGTTATAATCCAAATCTGAAAACATACTACAGTCGTTATCTTGCTTGTTAGTTTACTGCATGCATAAACGCTTGCTCACAACAATGAGTTAAATTATACGACAATGTTATTGAAACGGCGCGTATGGCTTTTGCGAGTGAGAGCGTTATGCATTCTCTCACTCCCACGGCTAGGGGACATTAGTTCATCTGAATATTATAGTTACTTTAATACGGATTTGAATAATTAGACAGTGGTTACCGGTGTACTTTGATGGTTGGGGTTTAATTAACCATACTCTCAGGTATGGTCGGCCTGAGTCTGTACAAGACTACACTTCATTTACACGTCAAACACATCTTCCTCATCTCAGTGGGTCATGGGGTTGCTTATTGTTCTAAATTGAACAGATTGCAACGTACACATATTAGGGATTAAAAAAATTGTGTGAAACACTAACTGGAATTTCTCTTGACAATGTAACTTATGTTAATCATGAGTGAATGACGCAAAATTAAAATCGACCTATCGATTAATACGTTGGACTTAAAATAATATGGAACATCACTAAAATTTATGCTAAACTAGGTTCTGTAGAAAAAAACGTTAGAAATAAAAGTTGCAGATTTTTTCCTTTATTCCCTATAGGCCTACCATTTATGCCTGCACATTTTTGTCGTAAAATTTGTACTGACACCACAATATTAAAAAAAGAATCACATTTTTAGAGATTTTGATGGAAAAAATCACTAGTTGAAGCTAAACTAAGAGTTGAACAATTTTTTTTGTTTATTTTTGGTTTAACGTCCGACTGTTCTGCAATTACTGCTAATGCAGACGGTGAAGGATGAAATGATTTTTTTTGTAACGTATGAAAATATGCTGTGCCTGAATGGGATTCGAACCCAAGATGATGAGAGGCGAGCACGAACAAAAAATAAAGATTGAAATAAAAGTTACAGGGTTTTAAATGGTCTACAACTTTAATTGTGTACACTTTTACCCTAGAATGCACATTAAGGCCGGAATAATAAAAAAACACTACTTTTTCCTACGATAGCACACGCTCCACAAGAATTTCAGCGGAGATTGTTCTATCCGATCTTGTAGAGTATACGAAATGTAGTAGGCCTAAATGAGACGATTTAAAAATATCGTATGATCCCTTTTTGAGATAATCGCAAAAAGTGAAAAATTGCACGAATAAATAACTACTTCCGGTTGACCCATTTTAATGAAAATGTTCATATCGGGTTCTGTAGTGGTACCTTACTTAAGTTACAAGTTTCAACTTCGTACTAAATTCTACTCTTGAGATATATAGTTCACACACATACAGAACAATCGCTAAAAACATGTTTTTTGGGTTCAAGGGGTCTGAAAACTTGTATATCTGGTAAAACGTTGACTTGAAAACAATTCCCTATTTAATCATATTGGGCAAGATAAATAATATGAAAATAAAGAATCTGACGTAACCTAAAATTATTTTAAAGTAGAAATAATCGTATTAAAAAACGCATTATAAATAGATTTCATGTAGTTTAATTTAATTATTTTGGCAACTTTCATTTCTATTTCAGTGTATTAATGAGATGTTAAAAAGAAATATCGCAGAAAATTGAATACGCAAAATATTATATCAGCTTAATTTTTGTTATTTGAATAAACCTACTTTTATGTCATCACTCACTACTACTACTACTGTAAATGATGAGGTATTTTTTACTTTATTAAAATAATTTATAAAAAATATTACTATGTCAAAAACTCATGTGTAAATCTCTTCCCAGTGTAAGTAATGAAAAATATAACCTAATTTTATCATTTATAAACAATGTAAATTGAAAAATACAACCTTATTTTAATTAGGCTATGAGTGAATTACAAAAAACTACAATCAATTGCTGTAGGGCCGACCGCATTGGCGTAGTTTGTAACGTGCTCATCTCTCATCATGCGGTCGTGGGTTCGAATCCCACTCAGGCACGGCATATTTTCATACGTTACAAAAAAATCATTTCGTCCTCACACAGTTACACCCCAACGTCGTCGCTAATGACTTTGCAGTTGATGCGACGTTAAATAAGTAAATTAAAAAAAAAATTACTGTAGGACTTAAAAATAAGGAAAAACTCATTGACGCTTAAAACTAATCTCTGTAGAAAACAATGTTTGAAATGAAAGTTGTAGATTTCCTATAACTTAATGTACTCGCCCTGCGCGCGGGGCGAGTGTACATTTTTTACAATTTTTCACTGATTTTATGAGCAAAATACAGAAAAACAATAATTGACGCTAAACTAAGTGTTGTAGAAAATAATGTTTAAAATAAAAGTTGTAGGTTTTTAATGTTCTACAACTTTTATTACATAGGTCTACACTTTGTTCAAGAATGCATACTAAGGCCGCAATAAAAAAAAACATTTTTTTTACCACAAGAGCACCGGGCCTCGAGAATTTTAGCAGACAAGCCTCTTACCCTATTTTGTAGAGCATAAAAAATTTAGTGAATTTTGTAATGAAAAACTGGAAAAATTCAGCGCTGTATACGGTTCTATTCGCAAGAAATAGGAAAGAAAACGAGAAAGGACACCCAAATGAAATTTTATAGAGCAATGGTTGTACCACTCATAATTTATGGGAGTGAAACATGGATGTCATAACAGAGGAATGAATCTCGTATCCAGGCTGCTGAAATGAGATTTTTGCGGGGAGTTGAAGGTTGTACCCGGTTAGATAGAGTACGTAGCGAAGCTATCCGCGCCGAATTAAATGTTCAGTCACTGTTGGAAACGTTAAGAATATAAGAGAAACTGGTCCAACCATTTATTTTGGATACCAACTCACAGACTTCCTCTGCGAGCACGGACATATAGACCTAGAGGGAAGCGAGGCTTGGGAAGACCTAAAAAGAGATGGATGCCGGAACAGGCCATGGCATAATCCTTGACAGATGATGATGATAAAAAATTTAGTACCTAAATAAAGTGATTTAAAAAAGTGTATGAGCCGTTTTTGAGATAATCGCAAAAAGTGAAAAATATCACGAATAAACTACTACTTGACCAATTTTTTACTTGACCAAGAGAAAATTTCGTGTAAAGTCCCCTAACTTAATGTTCGTGTGAAGTAGGTGAGTATAAATGAGTATAAACTTTTCTTTAACATGAGTGTTGTTTAGGTCATCAGCCGAAAGGCTGGTTTGAACCTGTAGAGGTTTTACTAAGTAAAACGAGGAATGAGGTGGTTTACCATTGCCTTCCTCACTGAATGGAAAAGTACACTTATCAGCATGCCGGGCCCTCTGAAAAGCACATATTTTCCACTCTGCAAATGACACCTTCATTTCATTCACCACAGGGTCTGGCTGTATAATGAAATTCATTACTTTCAGAGGAGATAACTCTGATTAGTGTCTTTTACACCTCTACCTCTTCTGTTCTTAAATGATTCAGTCATTTAATTGGCTGACCATGTGATAAGAAACAGAACTATTTATTTTAGCCCTGCAACGAACAGAGTGAGTGTAAATAATTTTTGACACTCCACCTGTCCGTTATGGGCAGTTAACATGAGTATAAACTAACAATAAGCAGTGTATAAATATAATTTTTTTTTAAATTTCTAATATGTGTAGCCTACGTTGCAATCAGTTCAATTCAGAACAATAAGCAACCCCATGACCCAATGAGATGAGGATGATGTGTATGACGTGTCAATGAGGTGTAGTCTTGTACAGACCCAGGTCGACCATTCGTGAGAGTATGGTTTATTGAATCCCAACCATCAAAGTACACCGGCAACCACTGTCTAGTATTCAAATCCGTATAAAAGTAACTACCTTTACTAGGATTTGAGCCAGGAACCTTCGTCTCCGAAAATCAGCTGTTAAACAGCTAACTCACGGGACGACTTTACCTCTAAATAAATAACTATAATAATAATAATAATAATAATAATAATAATAATAATAATAATAATAATAATAATAATAATAACTATAATAAATATAAATAACTCGATGAAGAAATGTTTTTACGTCTTATTTGATTTAACTAGTTCCTTTCTAACCTTACTGGATAGGCCGCCTGTCATGAAAATTATTGTTTATGCAAGTGTCATAAACTATTTTTGTGAGAAAACCAATTTTACGATTTTTTAGGGTTTAGGGGGTCCTTTCCAATACTGGTATGAGAATGGATGAGTGGATTCCACTGACATAGAAAATACGCGCGACGATTTTAAGAACTGTGCTTTTTTAGAATGCTTAGAAATCTCAGGTATTTTGTGTCATCGGGAAGTTAATAAACCAGTGGTAAGTCAGTGAGTGAATCAGTAAAACATAGAGATCTTTTATATTTTATGTTTAAAGATTATTAGAATTATTAATTCAACTACGATTCTTTTTATTTTCAATGGCATTTAGAAACGTCACCTACAATAATAATTATTATTTATAGCTTATAAAGATATCATTTGAAATTTTTAATTAATCAATCAATCAATCAATAATCATTTACGACACTTATTATAACTTGTCCAACTTAAACAGGCACATAGAAATTTATTGTTTTTGTATAGAATAAACCGCTCTTCTGGTTGTTTGTGTATAAAATTAATTGAAGTAAGGAAGAGTGAAAAACTATATAAATCTCTAGAGGTAAAACCTCTAAACCTCTAGAGGTAAAATGAGGAGTGAGGTTGTTTACCGATTCCTTCTTCACCGAGTGAAAAAGTATGCTTATCAGCTTACCAGGCCCTCTGAAAAGCATCTACTTTCCACGATGCAAATGGCACTTTCACTTCATTCACCATAAGGTCTGGTTGTATTATGAAATTCAACTCTCAGGGGAGATAACTGTGACTTTAAAGTACTAAAATGAAAGAAGTCTGTGTTTGGAACCGCGTATCTCATAAAGTAAGAAACATAAAAATTTCTGGTACGGCTCGTTTTAAAGCTTGTTTTTTTTAAAATTTTATTCGTATAATTTACGAAACACGAAAGTGTATTAGGCTTTTTCTAGCGCTTTTTGTACAAAAAATTTACACGTTCTTTAGCCCATTTTTCTTATAGTCCATGTTTCAGATCAAGTAGCATGATCAATTTTAAGAAGAAAAACATGGCGTTTTAGAATAGTGTTTCTGCATGTTTTCTTATTTAATTTTAAACTAAAATTCAGCCTTTTAGTATAGATAGGCCCGTATAACAACCGGGATGTGCAACGTCATAGCCGTAGTATACTGCCATGAACAAAAATATTTATCGCAACTCGATGTACCCTTCCGTGCACCGCTCTTCGTCCTCGTCCGCGCTCTCTCGCTCTAACTATTTTCAAGAATTGAAAAGAAGCAATACGTACACACGCACATGCGCAAATGTGTTAAACTCATGCTTTCC
Source organism: Catonia carolina (assembly GCA_035578175.1). Classification (NCBI taxonomy): domain Eukaryota; kingdom Metazoa; phylum Arthropoda; class Insecta; order Hemiptera; family Achilidae; genus Catonia; species Catonia carolina. The sequence goes on along the minus strand of JAQMRL010000005.1, from coordinate 8,908,929 downwards.
TTTTGTTATTGTTATACATTTTTGTTTTGTTTGATACAATTATATTTTTGCTGTTTTTATTTATTTTATTTTCTAATTCATATACATTTTTTGCCTAATATATTTATACAGGTACAATTATATTTTTACTGTTATTATTAATTTTATTTTCTAAAGAAATGGGAAGGACGGGAGTTGTAGGATTATTAATCTAATTAATATCCGAAAACTAATTATGACAATATAATATAATATGAAACTACAATGATCAACAGCTAGGATAGCATGGACAAGACAGTGACAACAACAATGGAAGGCGGAATGTGTTAATAACGGGGCAGAGACAATGTTTTCAGGAACGCACATACTGCAGTCATAAAATACCTCTTGACAGATAACTTAGCTGGCCCATTGTCTTGGTGGAGAACCCATGATTTGTCCTTCCACATTTTGGGGCGTTTTTTCCTTACTCTTTCACATAGTTTAGAAAGTACCTCAAGGTAGTAATATTGATTAATTGTTTGACCTTCAGGAACCCAGTGAAAGTAAACAATCCCATGGATATAAAAAAAAAATCATCATCGCGTTAAATTTTGACTTGCTCATTAGAGCTTTTTTGGCTCTCGGTGAAGTTCGGCTGTTCCAGTGCATGGATTGGCGCTTCGTTTCCGGATCATAAGTAAATAAACCACGTTTCATCACATATTACTATCTTCTATCTGTTCCCTAAGGTGAAATCTGCATTAAAAGGGACAAAATTTGAGTCTGTGGAAACTCTAAAAGAGAAAGCGGCACGTGTCCTGAAGGAGCTGACAGAAGATGACTTCCAGCACTGTTTCCAACAATGGAAAATTCGCATGGAGCGTTGTAGGGATAGAGAAGGAATGTATATTAAAGGTGACAATAAGTGATTATGTATGAAATAAAAATAAATTTTTTTACGTCAGTCGCGTTATTTAATAGCCACACCTCGTACTATCCAGTGCATAGGTGAAGAGGCTCTTCACCTACTGCACCTTAAAAGCCACTGCTGTTTTATAATGTAACTAATAATAATTTATAATGAAAATAAATAACTTACTTCTTTGATACTGCGGTTGCGATCCATTTTCCTTAGGATTGGTTATTGTATACACTCCACTATCTCTGGCATATTCATTCATGACATCTGGTTTTGAACTACTATCAGTATTGCTTGAACTAATTGTCATGTTAACAAACTATAATAGATCAAATAATCGAGTTTATGACTTTCCTGTAAATATATAAATTAAATTAATTTATCAGTTAATATTAATTAATTTTAATAGTTAATTCTAAACCCGTCCATTATTGACTTTTTAAAAACATCCCTAGTTGTTTGTTCGATCTGCAAACATTCATAATAAAAAGAAAGAGAAGAGAAATATTGAAAAATATTAAATGTCATTGTCGTACAATTATTATTATTTTTTTCCTTAATGGATTTTATCTCTCATTCGTATTACTGATCTATATATCTTTATCAAAATTGCATTATACTATCACGCTTAATAGATTCCCTACCGAATGAAATTTAAGAAGATCCATGAATTGATAACATCTATCTTATATAACATAATGATAATTAGTGAATTTCATTTTGAAAAATTTTCCAGTAATTAATTTTATATTCGCTTCAATTTAAATTCTGCAATATAATCAAATCTAATTCGCATTATGATTTATTTTATATTCCACATAATTTTTTCTTTCTCTTGCCTATATGAATATATAGGAAGTAAAGTATTGTTTTCATGTCGATTTTTTGAAATCGAGTTTTCACCGGATCTATACGTTTTCAGACCCCGTGAATACAAAAAAAAATGTTTTTAGGGATTGGTCTGTGTGTTTGTGTGTGTTAACAAAATACCTCAAGAATGGAACATCGTACGAACTTGAAACTTGAAACTTAAGTTACATACCACTACCGGACCCGACACGAACATTTTAATCAAAATCGGTCAACCGGAAGTTTATGGTTTATTCGTGTAATTTTTCACTTTTTGACGGTTTTCTCAAAAACTGGTCCTACGATTTTTTTTTTAAATCGCCTGGTTTACTACATTTTTTTCGCTCTACAAGATAGGGTAGTCACCATGTTTTCTGAAATTCTTGGTGAGGCTGTTTTCACGTAAAAACATTGTTTTTTTTTTTAAGATTACGGCTTTAATATGCATTTTAGCGCACAAATGTATAAAATAAAAGTTGTAGACAATTTAAAATCCTACAATTTTTATTTCGAAATTTTTTTTGTATAACGCTTAGTTTAGCGGTAATTAGCGATTATTTGTTTTTTTTCTCACGAAAACGTGTGAAAAATCGATTTTTTTAAGATTTCTGCCTTAGTATGCATTTTACGACAAAAGTGTATAATCAAATTTATAGGAAATTAAAAGATCTACAACTTTTATTTAATGAATTTTTCTCTACAGAGCCTAATTTAGCGTGAAAGAGTGATTTCCCGTATTTTGAAGCCAAACTGACGTCGATTTTCATTTTGCATCTTTCACTCATGATTAAATTAAGTTATATATTTTTTTAGGTTAGTTTTTTGTTTATTTTTAATGTTTTATTATTAATGTTAGGTTATATTGATCATTATTTGCATTGACAAGAGAAAGTTGTGTGAATGTTTCACACCAGATGTTTTTTACTTTCTCTTACCCTTTTGTTGGTTAGGTCATTAGCCGAAAGGCAGGTTTGAACCTCTATACCTTAACGAACTAAAGACTACAGATGAAGGCAGAGCATATGAACTAGATCACAGCACAGAACCAACTGACTTTCATTAATAGTATCCTGCGATATCACGTTGTGGTCCTGCTGTGGATGACAGCCTAACAAAACATTAGCTGGAGTTCGGTGGAACAGAGTGTGACTTAATTAATTAGCGAAGGGGCAACCTCACACCCAATCTTGGCTGTTATTGGCTAGATCTCATCTACAGTCTTTAGTTCGTTGGGGGTATAAAGCAGTAGTTCTCAACCTTTTTATGGTCACAGCACATTATCCTATGTAAAGAGTTCTCACAGCACACTAACGTACATGTTAAAAATCTAGTGTGAAACACTCACACAACTTTCCCTTGCCCATTCAAATAATTATCAATAAACCTAACATTAGTAATAAAACATGACAAATAAACAAAAAACTAATCTCAATAAACATAACATAATATTAATCATATATGAAAGACGAAAAATGAAAATCGATCTCAGTTTGCCTTAAAAATACGGAAAATCAATCTTTCACACTAAACTAGGCTCTGTAGAGAAAATGCTTTAAAAAAAAGTTGTATATCTTTTAATTTCCTATCAATTTGATTATACACTTTTGTCGTAAAATGCATACGCAGGCAAAAATCTTTAAAAAATCAATTTTTCACACGTTTTCGTGAGAAAAAAACAGAAATCACTAATTACCGCTAAACTAAACGTTATACAAAGAAATGTTTGAAATAAAAGTTGTAGGACTTTAAATTCTCTACAAATTTTATTGTATACATTTTTGCGCTAAAATGCATATTAAAGCCATAATCTTAAAAAAACAATTCTTTTACGCGAAAACAGCCTCACCAAGAATTTCAGCAATCATGGCGCCTACCCTATCTCGTAGAGAATAGAAAATGTAGTAAATCAGGCAATTTAAAAAAAATCGTAGGACCAGTTTTTGAGAAAATCACAAAAAAGTGAAAAGTTACACGAATAAACTACTACTTCCGGTTGACCGATTTTGATGAAAATGTTCGTGTCGGGTCCGGTAGTGGTATGTAACTTAAGTTTCAAGTTTGTACGATGTTCCGTTCTTGAGATATTTTGTATACACACACACACACACACACACACACACACACACACACACACACACACACACACACACACACACACACACACACACACACACACACACACACACACACACACACACACACACACATACATACACACACACACATACACACACGCACACGCGCACACACACACACACACACACACACACACACACACACACAGACCAATCGCTAAAAACATGTTTTTTGGGTTCAGGGGGTCTGAAAACGTGTAGATCTGGTGAAAACTCGATTTCGAAAAATCAACATGAAAACAATAATTTCCTTCCTATATATTCATATAGGCAAGAGGAAGTAAAAAGAAGGAGTATCAAGTAATAGCTATAGAAGCAGTTAATACCCAGTTAAATTGTTCAACCACCTACTTATGCGAGCTCGGCTTTTCAACACTAACAAACATAAAAAAGAAGCACGAGAGAGTTCTCTCTGTTGAAAAGGAAATGCATGTCTGTTTATCTTCAATTTCCCCAAGAACTGAACTTTTATTTAAAAAGTGACAAGCTCAAGTTTGTCATTAATAACTAACTAATTTTTTATTGTAAGACGTAATTCCCTATACAATAAGTTTAAGTTCTTGAATATTATTCTCTTATTCTTTTTTTTAAATTAAGTATTGAGTAAAATTATTTTTTTTTTTATTACAAAGTCTCAGAAGTTTTGCGGCACATCTCCCGTTGAGAACCATTGCTCTTAAAAGCTTTACTTAGTAAAACGAGGAGTGAGGTGGTTTACCATTCCCGTCCTCGGTGAGTGGAAAAGTATGTTTACCAGCATGCCGGGCCCTCAGAAAAGCATCTACTTTCCACCCTGCAAATTATTCTTTCACTTCATTCACCATTATGGCTGTATAATGAAATTCATTACTCTCAGAGGAGATAGCTGTGACTAGTGTATTTTACACCTCTACCTTTTCTGTTTTTAAATGCTTCAGTCATAAAATTGGTTGACCGTGTGATAAGAAACAGAACTTTTTTTTGTTGCCCTGGTAGTAACAGATCGAGTGCAAATAATTTAACACTCCACCTGCCTGTTATAGGCATCTCTTGCCCTATATGTATACATATGAAAGGAATAACGATTAATAGAAACTATTAAAAAAAGAAAACTAAATTTTCCGGATACTTATGTTAAGTGGTGTGGAGTCGGACGGTGTACAGTCTGAGTCTTGGATAAATCTACCATAAGAAAACCGAAGACATTTGAGATGTGGCTGTACAGACGAATGCTAAAGGTACCAAGGACTGCTCAGATGCCAAATATAGAGGTTTTCCGGAGAATGAAGAAAAACATAGAGATAATTTCCACCATTAAGTGTAGTAATTTTCAATATTTTCGATATATATTGCGGAATGACTCATGATATTCGTTAGGAGAATGAAGAAAAACATAGAGATAATTTCCACCATCAAGTGAAGGAATTTCCAATATTTTCGACATATATTGCGGAATGCTGCCCATAACAGACAGGTGGAGTGTCAAATTATTTACACTCAATCTGTTAGTTGCAGGGCTAAAATAAATAGTTCTGTTTCTTGTTACATGGTCAGCCAATAAAATGACTGAATCATTTAAGAATAGAAGAGGTAGAGGTGTAAAAGACACTAATCAGAGTTATCTCCTCTGAAATTAAGGAATTTCATTATACAGCCAGACCCTGTGGTGAATGAAGTGAAGGTGTCATTTGCAGAGTGCAAAATATGTGCTTTTCAGAGGGCCCGGCATGCTGATAAGTGTACTTTTCCATTCAGTGAGGAAGGCATGGTAAACCACCTCACTCCTCGTTTTACTTAGTAAAACCTCTACAGGTTCAAACCAGCCTTTCGGCTGATGACCTAAACAACAACATTGCGGAATGACTCATGATATTCGTTACTACAAGCCATTCTACAGGGGAAAATAAGTGGAAAGTGTGGACCTGGCAGAAGAAGGATGTCGTGGCTTCAAAATCTGAGAACACTGGGTGGACAGTAGAAAGGAGAAAAGCCTACAGTGAACGAATGCTGAGAATGTGGGCTGCAAAAAAAAGCTTACGGAAACGTCTAAAGTCATCTCACGTGGTATAAAATTGGCCCTATATGAGAAAAAAAATAAATATACCTATAGGGAAGGAAAGTATTGTTTTCACATCGACATTTGGAAATCAAAGTTCTTAGGTTGGCTGAGCTCTCAAAGTAAAAGTTGTTTTTTAAAGATTACAGCCTTAATATGCTTTTAAGGATAAAAGTGCAGTAAATAATTCAAGTTGTAGTAAATTAATAAACCTATAACTTTTATTTCAAGCGTTTTATTTTTCTAGAATGCTTAGTTTAGTGTCAATCAGTGATTTTCTGTATTATGATCATTAAAATAATTTTACCCACCGGATTGGTCTAGAGGTAAAGTCGTCGCCAAAATCAGCTGATTAACAGCTGATTTTCAGAGACGAAGGTTCCTGGTTCAAATCCTAGTAAAGGTAGTTACTTTTATTCGGATTTGAATATTAGACAGTGGTTACCGGTGTACTTTGATGGTTGGGGTTCAATTAACCATACTCTCTCAGGAATTGTCGGCCTGGGTCTGTACAAGACTACACCTCATTTGCACATCATACACATCATCCTTATCTTATTGGGTCATGGGGTTGCTTATTGTTCTGAATTGAACAGATTGCAACGTACGCAAATTAGGAATAAAAAATATAAATAAATAAAAAATAATTTTATCTCCGAAATCAGCTGTTTAACAGCTGATTCAGCTGACAACTGTACCACTAGACTAACCCGGTGGGTATGATGAAGATAATGGAATAAAAATAAGACATTTTTTTGTTTTGCCTAAATATCTTTTTGAAAGATGTGTTATTAGTTACATAATTATGTTTGTTTTTCTTTTAATATTATATTTTATGAATGTATAATAAAAATGATCATTATGATTTCCAACAGATTTTTTTGATAAGATGTATGTCCATTAACATACAATACACAGACCTATTTAGATAAACTGACGTCAATATTTCCTATAAAAATTATTAAAACGGAGACATTTTAATAGTCAATTTAATATTTAATTATATTCATTAATATAATATATAAAGATTATTAATACTTTTACATTTTACCATTAATTTCAGATGAGCTCTGACAAATAAATCTTCTCTGCGGGTTTATCTTCCAATAATGACACCTTGTGTAACCCAGGTTCTCTTGGCAATTCTATGTTTATCGACAACTCTTTGGAAATTCAACAACGAAATATGAAGTCTTACTGCGGAATACCGTCCTGTAAGTAAACATTTTATCATATTACGTGATTTTGTACCATAATTTTATTTCATTAAAAAATAAATCCTTATAATGCATCCTGCAGCTTGAAATCAATTCTATTTCATTATAATAAATTTATACAATAAATTTCACTAACCTTTTTATGGGGGTAGTCAACCCAGAAAATGAGAATCAAAACTTCTGGCTATAATTTATCATTATTTATTTTAAATGAAAGAGTAATTTAATTTACTAGTACTGATCTACCATTTGAACCAAGCCAAAAAATTAATTACAGCCCCTAATATAAGGGTGAGGTTGGAAATGCGGGCTTTTACGGGGAATCAAATATCTGAGGAACCAAGAAAGATATCAACATGATTCTTATGCTTCAAAATACAGAAAATTGCTCTCTATTATCTGTTATATGAGCTTGTATATATTTTTAATTACAAGAAATTTATTGAAAAAAACCATATTTTCAAAAACATTTATTTTATGTATTCTCAAATTATTTTTCAACTAAATCCCTATTAAGGTTTTTGTAATAATCATTCCACAGATAACAGAGCAAGAAATTATGAACGTTTGAAAAAACATCATCCAAATATTTCCAATACTAACCAAAATATTTAATTCCCAAGAATGTACATCATGTAAAAACCACATTCCCGGAAAACTTAAAGTTGAAGGAATAAATTTCACTCGCCTTGCTAATGATCTTTATTTTAAACAGATGTTTTTATAACTTTTTGTCATAGTATAAACAAAATGTTGTGATTCAGAAAATTTTAAACTTTAAATAAATGCAAAAAACACCGAAATTTTAAAAAATCATCTTCTTGAGTTGACTACCCCCATAAGCTGCTTTGATTTCTATTATTCGTCAGTTACACGTGTTTCAGTGGATCCATCATTATCAGAATACACAATATTATTTGAAACTAAACATTTTTATTTAAATTTTGTAGAAGATATTCCCTACATTAGATTAGAAGAACTCAATTTTCTTTTGTTTCTTCTTTCTTTTTTCTACTGTTTCTTTTTCTGTTCCTTATTATTAATTTATTAATAAATACCGCATTGCATCGAATTTAAGACGCACCTCAAAATATAATCATATTTTGTGGGAAAAAATAAACTAAGGTAAAATTAACGTACACAAAATATGGTTATTAAAATTTAATTACGTGGTAAAAGTGTTGAGTTGTACATCTCCTTAAAATAAATGACAGTAATTGCAGTTAGTTTATAAACTTAATTAATTAATATTTAAAACTTTGATGATCCTGTTGCGAGTTCCAATAAGAGTCATAAATAGGTAGGTGATTAAAAACACCAAAAAAAAAAAAAAAAATGGGAATGGGTTGAATAAGGATTCGGTACAAACATGGATGTATTGTTTGAACTTGGCCACTGAGACATTAGTAAACCCTTACCACCACACACAAAGACACATTATAACTGCTTTTTTCTTACATTTTAACTGAAAGTCAAAACTTGGTCCGCGAGTCTGTGAGTTGTGAGTGTAGTAGTAAGGGTTCCGTAAACATAAGCGGCCTAATTGCGTCATACGTACAGGTATTGTACCTGTATTGCAATACAGCGAATTTAAGACGCACCCTGATTTTGCGAACGAATATATTGCAAAAAATCTGGTGTGAAACACTCACACAACTTTCTCTTGCCAATGCAAATAATTTACAGTATAATTTAACATTAGTAATAAAATATTAGAAATAAACAAAAAACTAACCTCAATAAACATAACCTTATTTTAATCATGAGTGAAACACTCAAAATGAAAATCAACCTCAGTCTGGCTTAAAAATACGGAAAATCACTATTTCACGCTAAACTAGGCTCTGTAGAGAAAAATACGTTAAATAAAAGTTGTAGATCTTTAAATTTCCTATAAATTTGGTTATATACACTTTTGTCGTAAAATGCATACTAAGGCCAAAATCTTAAAAAAATCGATTTTTCACACGTTTTCGTGAGAAAAAATCAGAAAATCGCTAATTACTGCTAAACTAAGCGTCATACAAAAAAATGTTTGAAACAGAAGTTGTAGGTTGTTAAATTTTCTACAACTTTTATTATATAAGTTTTTGCGCTAAAATTTATATTAAAGCCGTAATCTTAAAAAAACAACGTTTTTACGTGAAAACAGCCTCACCGAGAATTTCAGCAAACATGGCGCCTACTCTATCTTGTAGAGAATAAAAAATTGAGTAAAATAGGCGATTTTAAAAAAAATCGTAGGACCAGTTTTTGAGAAAATCGCAAAAAACTGAAAAATTATACGAATAAACTACTACTTCCGGTTGACCGATTTTGATGAAAATGTTCGTGTCGCGTCCGGTAGTGGTATGTAACTTAAGTTTCAAGTTCGTACGATGTTCCGTTCTTGAGATATTCTGTTCACATACACACACACACACACACACACACAGACACACACACAGACCAATCGCTAAAAACATGTTTTTTGGGTTCAGGGGGTCTAAAAACGTATAGATCCGGTGAAAACTCGATTTCGAAAAATCGACATGAAAACAATACTTTCCTTCCTATATATTTATATAGGCAAGAGAAAGTAAAAAGGTGCGTCTTAAATTCGATGCAATACGGTAATATTATTTTTTATCAAGTTTTGCTAAACTATTTTTTCATGGAAATTTTTGTTTTTTTTTCTTATTAATTTGTCATTAAAGTAAGTAATTTTATTGAAACATTATTTTATTTTTATGAGAAAAAGATACAAAAAGTGTATTAGCATGTATATTATGTAAATAAAATAGTTATAAGCCGGCCGCATTGGCGTAGTTGGTAACGTGCTCGCCTCTCATCATGCGGTCCTGGGTTTGAATCCCACTCAGGCACGGCAGATTTTCATACGTTACAAAAAAATCATTTCATCCTCCACTGTACAAAGTTATACCCCAACGTCGTCGCTAATGACCGCTGCAGTTGATGCGACGTTAAATTTAAAAAAATATATAGCCTATAGTTATAAGCAAAGATTATTTTATAAACATGTAAATGTTTTATGTCAATAAGGCTTACATGGATAAGTTCTGTTAGACTTTGTATAGTTGTAAATAAATAAATAAATTTTAAATCAGTTTTATATAGATGACTGAAGATGTAATATCTTCTACAGATTTTTAATAAAAAATTTTAGTTCAAATGATACTATGTACTCTGATGATCGTGGATCTACCGAAACTCGCGTAAGTGACAGACAGCAGAAATTAAAGCAGCTTAGAGAAATAAAGATTAGAGAAATTTATTGTAAGAAATAGAATTTTATTTTATCTATACTTCTATACTAATATAATAAAGAAGAAACGTCTGTTTGTTTATTTGTTTGTTTGTATGAGGTAATCTCAGGAACTACTGAACTGATTTTAAAAAATCTTTCATTGTTGCATAGCTTAGAGCTTCCTGATCAATGTAGGTTATTTTTTAACTTTAAGTAACTTTAATTAAGTGAGTTAAGCAACTTAAACTGTGACGATGTCGTATGTTTTAGTTTATCGGTTGCATAGCACTTTTATTTTTTCTAAGTCCTCTGGATGGTGTATTTTTTGGGCTAGAAGCACGATTCAACTTTCATATTTCATAGAAAAAACGTGAAGAATAACATTCGATTCCAAAAACATTAAAAATTGGGATACATTCAAAATTTTTATTTTTGTAGGTACTGCATTTCATAAATTTGTTTTCATTCGACAGGTAGTGAATGAGTCATATATTTCCATTTACTCTGCGTACCGCACCCACCCACGTATTACTGTCTCTTATCTCAGCCACAATTGTCTCTTTCTTTTCCATCGGTACTCTTCTACGCATTCTATTCAATTCTGTTAAATTGCAGGGACAAACATTTAAGGGGAGCAGACTAATTTTAATAAAAAATGTTGATTTTTCAATTTTACCATGTATACTATTGATAGATCGTTTTACCCTATATAAATTGATATATAACACGGCTTTCGTTGCTTTTTCTGTTGAGAAAAATTATGTTTTTACGTTGATGGGGTACGTAGTGTTTATTTCGATATTCATTCACGTTTTTATTCTTGTAAATTGAGATTAATATAATAATGTTACTGCTCTAACATTACGGAGATCGCGTTTACATAAAAACAATAATTTCTAAAACGCATAGGAATCAGCTGTAAAGCAAGATAAATATTGGTGTGTTTTTGTTTGAAAGTTAATTCCAATTGGCAATAATAGGTGTTTCTGTTACGGTATTATGCTTTTACTATATCCGCATTTTTTGCGTATTGTATTTTTTGACTTTAGGTGCACTTATTTCAGGAACCATCCCACCTAAGAGTGTGAAATTTCACACACTACATTTTAGTACTAAGGTGTGTATTTACTCCAGAGGTATTTCAAAAATTTTGGAGTTTTTATTTTTTGGGTGTCTTTTTCATTAAAAAATGTGTGCTACATTTGAACATTTTTTGAGAATAAAAATCATTTTTAGATTGGATAAAGATAAATGAAAAAGCTCTGGTACAAATTTGTAAAAAGGTACTGTAGATAGGTGTGCCAAAGCTCAGTTTTGTACCTTTAACGGTACCTTCAAAAAATTTACCTAAGTTAGTATTGCAGGTATAGGGATCATAAAAATGGTCTGCTCCCCTTAAAACGGTGGGCATCGATTTGAGACGAGAGTGCTTCCTTCACTCATGGACAACTTTATGTCGGACGTTCTAGAGCTGGAAGGGCAGAAAAACAATTTATTTTGCTGCCACAGGGCAACAAAACCACAAATCTTGTATGTGGAGAGGTTTTAAAATAATTAAATGAGGCCTACATTAGCTGCTGTGAAGCGGAGCGGAGGGGGGGGTTGCTAGTTATTTATAATTTGATAGTATAGTAAACAGTTATAAAATTATTAAATTTTGAATTTCCAGTTTACCCACATTTGTGTGATTTTAGATCACATAAAGTATTATTAAACATTTCTTGAAGCTCTTTTTCCAGTTTATACTCTCAATATACTTTTCTTACGACTTTTTAGTCTTTCACACCAATAAGTTTGTGCAGGCTCACCAGAATCCAATAGTTGGAGGACACTGCAGTGGATTCCCACTCATGAGAATCGGTAGTTTAATTTGAAAGACATCATCATGTATTTCAAATCATTGTGTATTATAAGGGAATTGTGATTTCTTATTTAAATTAATTTTACATTTTTGTCATATTTTGTCAAAAATACCTGTATAAGATATAAAATACAATTTTAGTTTTTGTTTTGTCTTATCTGCATAATTTTAATTCCTTATATTGACATTTATTGATAGATGTAAATCTAGGTTTTTTAAAAAAATTTCCCCAAGTATTTAACATCTACTGGAAAAATTCACAAATTTTTTCTCAAAAAGTAATGCACTTATTAATAAATTGTTTTTCTACACTTATGATGTGCATGATTACATAAAAAAAAATTCAGCCGTTAGACATCCATGTACTGTCCAGGTAACTTAATCATCGGAAACTGCAAAAACTAATTTAACTGTAAATAGTAAACTCGCCACTCCAGCGGCGCTTCGCGCCGCTTACGTGGCTCGGCCTCAGAGGGGTAGGGGGATCAGAATTCATAAATGGATCAGAACCATTTGCCACAAGGTGAAGTTCGGCCGCCAGAGGGGTTGGGTGGATCACAATATTTTGATATTTGAAGATATGAAAGTTTTAAGATGAAGTTTGAAGTTTCAAAATTTAAAATTTGAAGTTTTAGGTTAATGTTTAAAGTTTCAAAATTTCAACTTTGAATGTTGAGGTTCGAATGTATGAGACTTTGAGCTTTTCGTTTTCTCATGTTCGTTTTATTCGTTTTATTACTAATGTTAAGTTATATTGTAAATTATTTGCATTGGCAAGAGAAAGTTGTGTGAGTGTTTTGTTTTATGTTCGACTGTTTTGAAATTACTGCTAATGCAAATGGTGAGAAGGATTATAGATGAAGATGAGTGATGAAAAATGCCAGATCTGACCGGGAATCGAACCCGGGACCCCGGCATAGAAGCCAGTTGCGCTAATCATTACACAATGGGCCGGTGAACATGTTTAAAGAGATAGGTGAAGAGGAGTTGTGTTTGGCTTTATCCGAAAAAAAAATTAGAGGAGGGATAAATAAGACAATAATGTTCATGAAGAATAAAACTATAAATTACAGTATCAATAAATAATTGCAATGAATTTAATAAAATTATTCATTCAAAATAAATTAAAATATTAATACCATTTATGATTTTCCCTATACAGTTTTTCTTTTATACTATCTTTCAGTAAAACAATAAATAATTAAATACCTATGCTATTAAATTTTTTCTCAGTAATTTATTTTCTAAATCTTTCTCCTTGAACTTAACTCTTAAATAATTGTTTTTCTATAATTTTAACACATCTACCTTCATTTTTTATTTAACATGTCCTTCATTTTTATATTAATTTTTTTTTTAATTTCTTATCAACAGCCGATTCCATTTTTATAAAATATTGCTTCATTTAGTACTTTTGTACATTTTCATCTCACTTATTCATTGTGTAAATTATTTTTGTGCAATTAACTAACAATCACTTCCTCTACTGTGCTTCATGGCTTTTAATAAAATTAAAATTTAATTTTAAACTTCTTTAAAGTAATAAAGTGTATAACGACTCACACAACCTTACGTAAAGAAAAATCATGACTCGAAATAAAACCAATTATTACGGGAGAATATGTGTTATAAAACAAGTTATGCAAAGGTCCTGGTTTTGGACGAGCTAAAACCCAGTGTTCTCTGTGCATTACCCACCATTATCACTAATAATCAAACAGTTGATGCGTTTTTTTTTAAAAGTTATATTTTTGAATCCTTAATGTGTGTTCCAGTTGTTTTATTTGAGAACATTAAGCAACTCTATGTCCCAATGAGATGAGGATGATATGTATGGTGTGTAAATGAAATGTAGTCTTGTATAGACTCAGGGTGTACATTCGTGAGACAATATGGTTCATTGAATCCCAACCATCAAAGTTTTTTTTTATTTTTCTTTGGGTCCTGGAGACTCCAGGAGGAGTATAGGACATTTCAGTTATAACACGTGAAATACATACAAGAATCACACAATGTATCACTACTATCAAGAAAGAAATTCTTGTACGCTATAAAAAGTTTCACCGATCAAGTAATTTTTCAGATTTTTTTTAAAGGAATGCAAATTATCACAACATTTTAAAAATTGGGGTAATTTATTCATCAATTTTCTCCCTGCATAAGTAGATTTTTGTTCAAACAATTTTGTGGAATGATTAGCCACATAATAATTATTTCTGTTTCGCATGTTATGATTGTGAACATTGAAATTCTGCATAAACTTTATATTTTGCTTAACACCGATACCACTGTTTATTATTCAAATCCGTATAAAAGTACCTTTACTAGGTAAATACCATAATTATTCCCTAAAAAAGCAATATTTTTGTCTTTATTCTTATATGTTTAAAGAAGTACTGTTTTTAACCCCAAAGAAAATAGATGGGTGTTATAAATTTAACATATGTATCTGAATATCTGTCTATGACATTGTAGCTTCTAAATAGTTGAACTGACTTTGATTTTGTTTTTTGTTTGAAAGGTGATTTGATCGAGAGTGTTCTTAGCTATAATAAGGCACCGTGGGGTAAAAAAACTGTCTGCTAGTTATATATAAAGTTTAAAAAGCATGAAATAAAAATTTAATTAAAAATTTTAAAAATCCCGACACAAAAAACCTTATAAAAAGTAAAAAATAAAAGTATTGCCCTTTATGTTTAATACAAGTAGTAATATTTTGATTCAAGATCATCATGTAGGGTTACTGCTAAGTAATACAACTAAGTTGAATTAATTTATTTTTCTATTTATTAATTAATTTAAGTTAAGTTAATTAATTAAATGATAAAAAATTGCTAATGGCAACTTATCATGGACTCATTCTGTCTCATATCCGTTATGGTATCTTAGTATGGGTAATATGAATAGGGTTTTTAAAATTCAAAAGAAAGCTATTAGGTGTATGGGGGGAGCTAACCAGCTAACCTCATCCACACCACTATTTAAGGAGCTTAAATTGCTTACAGTTCCCTCTCTCTACATTTTTGAGGTGATTATGTATGTTAGGTAAAATAATTTCATGCAGAATTTCAATGTTCACATTCATAACACGAGAAACAGAAATTATTATTATGTGGCAATTCACTCCACAAAATTGTTTGAACAAAACCCTACTTATGCAAGGAGAAAATTCATGAATAAATTACCAAATTTTTAAAATGTGATAATTTGCATTCCTTAAAAAAAATCTGAAAAATTACTTGATCGGTAAAACTTTTTTTTGCATACACAAATTTCTTTCTTGATAGTAGTGATACATTGTGTGATTCTTATAAATGTATTTCAGGTGTTATAAATGACATGTCATATACTCCTCCTGAAGTCTCCATGACGCAAAAAAAAAGAAAAAATTTCTATTTTGTTACTTAGTAGCCCCTCGAAACCATGGCACTTGTATCGAAATATTTCTACTTGTATTAAACCTAAAGCACAAATAGATATTTTTTTACTTTTTGTAAGTTTTTTGTGTTGGGGTTATTTAAATGTAATTTTTCCATTAAATATAATTACAGTAAGAACACCAAAATGTTGAAACAGAGGTCAAGCAGAATGTTTTGAAGCCTTCTTAAAAATTATTCTTAATTTTTCTTTTCACATCGTAATTAAAGATTCTAAAGTATTTTTATTTCTATAATTTTGATTTAACTATAAAGTTTCCATTTCAGAATTAATGTATTCATAAATAACTACAATGTTGATGTGACTTTAAATAAATGAATTTAAAATATTTACTTACATTTCTTCTCAATTATTTATGATATAATCGCATAATACAACATAAGTAAGTGAGGTTAACAAAATTATGTTTTAATTACTTAGTAGAAACTAATACAGTGTATATTATAAAGTCTACCGTCACTAGTGCAGTTTATCGTAAAAATATATCACGTTTGAAAATATGATATGTACTTTTTCATTCAATAATAATCGTTTATCACTGACTCACCTTACGTTATAGTATCCTTCATAACTAATATTACAGTATAATATCTATATTACTTTTGTAGTTAATCGTAAACGATGGTCTTTGAAACTTAATTTTTTTTCTACATTCAATTACATTTATGTATTAAACAATAGAAAATCTCAATTCTAAAGAATGAGTAATCGAAATAGTTACTTGGTTTGTATTTATTTCATTTAATATATATATTATACGTTGATAAGATTCTTTTAGAGTTTTAATTAATTTATTTTTCTTTTATGACTGATTTTTAGGTTATTTAAGAAATTTTATAATTTTCTTTGTTATTTTATTAATGTGTCGTACTATTACGTTGGCTTTCTTAACAATTTAATCTATTATTCATCAAAATTATACTTAGTTGAAACAAAGAATATGAAAAAAAGATTTTCTCTTGTCATTAATTTACTGCTTCATTTCAACGTATCCATTTTCTTTGAATAATAAGTTACTAATATGGCAAAAATTGACCATAACAGACAGTTGTAGTGTTAAATTTTTTGCAAACGATCTGCTAATTCCAGGGCTACAAAAAATAGTTGCGTTTCTTATCACATGTTCAGCTAATTATATGATTGAAGCATTTAACAACAGAAGAGGTAGAGGTGTAAAATACATTAGTCACAGTTATCTACTCTGAAAGTAATGAATTTCATTGTATAACCAAGAATGAAATGAAAGTATCATTTGTGGCAATTAGGTGCTTTTTGGAAGCCCTGGCATGCTGATAAGCATACTTTTCCACTCGGTGAGAAAGGCAATGGTAAACCACATCACTTCTAGGTTTACTTAGTAAAACCTCTGGAGGTTCAAACCAGCCTTTCGGCTGATGACCTAAATAACAATACGGCAAAAAGAAAAACTTAAGTCAAATATCCATCAAGTTTTAACCTTTGTGATATTTATAGAAAAATCTGGTGTAAACCACTCACACGACTTTTTTTACCTACGTAAATAATGAAAATTATATCTTATGTTTAATCATTAATAAATGATGTAAAATGAAATACATATCTTAATTTTAATCAAAAATAAATGGCGCAAAATAAAAATCAACCTCAGTTAAGGTAAAAAAAAATACAGAAAATCATTAAGTGATGCTAAAATAAGATCTGTAAAAAAATTTTAAAACAAAATTTGTAAGTCGTTTTATTTCCTATAACTTTAATTATATACACTTTTGTCGAAAAATACATACTAAGACTGCAATCTATAAAATTCCAATTTTTTAATGATTTTGTTGAAAAAAATACAGAAAATCACTAATTGACTGATTACTGACTTCAAGGGCTTCCACTAAGAACAAAAGCAGAATTATGATAAATAGAGGGAAAACCTACAGCAGAAGAATTCTGAGTGAACAGTGTATCTTCTTCTACCTCAATCGTAAGATTGGTTGGCAGCCCTCCATCTAGCTCTGTCCATTGCCACCCTCTTCCATTGCGCATAGCTCTCAGCACCCAGATCTTTTGTAATTTGGTTTAGATACTGTAGTCGGGGCCTTCCACGACCCTTTTGTCCATTAACTGTACCTTCAAGAATGCTTAACGTAAATTCGTTGCGTCTTATTATGTGTCCAATATAAGAATGTCGTCTGCCCCCGAGAAGCTTCAAAAGAGATCTACTTTCCTCTGCCCTTTGTAAAACCTCTACATTCGTGATCCTGTCAGTCCATTTTATCTTGAGCATTCTCCTCCAGCACCACACCTCAAATGCATTCAAAGCCTTTTCCTCGACCTTCCCAATAGTCCACGTTTCTGACCCATAGAGTGCTATACTCCAAATGCAACTCTTTATTAGTCGCTTTCTTATTTCCAACTTTAGACTATTTGAGGAAAGCAGCTGCCGTTTACTAATAAACATAGCTTTAGCTTCTCTAATACGCCTTTTAATGTCCATTTTATCCTTCCCATCTTCCGATATTATGCTTCCAAGATATTTATACATTTTAACTTGCTTTAGGGCGGTGTTATCTAATTTAATGGACACATTCTCTGGAACTTTTGAGCAGACCATAACTTCTGTCTTTACCTTATTGATCTCCATATCATATTTATTCCTCAGTATTTCATGCAAGGTGTTTAGTGCTCTTTCTATACTTGGTTTATCATCTGCCACTATTGCTATATCATCTGCAAAACGAAGCATCTGGATCCTTACCCCATTTATCTTGATGCCAGTGCAATACTCTTTGCATTCATTGATAGCTTGCTCTATGTAAATGTTGAACAATAATGGTGACAAACAACAGCCCTGTCTTACTCCTCTCTTTATATTAGCCTTCCTTTGCTCTTCACCTATCTTTAATGATGCTATTTGATTTTTGTACAACTCTCTTATAATCCTTATATCTCTATAGTCTATTTTGATATCTTTCAGTACCTTCATAAGAACATTCCAATTCACCCTATCAAATGCTTTGAGGAGATCCACAAATGCAACGTAAACTTGTTTGTTCACCAGAAAGCTTTTCTCCACAATATTTCTGAGACACACTATTGCTTCCCTTGTGCCCTTATTTTTCCTGAAGCCGAATTGATCCTCAGCGAGATTTGCATCAACCTTACCCTCAATTCTTCTCAATATTATACCCGTAAGTATCTTAGAAGCATGTGATAGGATACTCAGTGTTCTATACTCCTCGCACCTTGTTGCCTTGTTCTTCTTTGGCAAAAGCACCATAAGGCTTTCTTTGAAATCATCTGGTACTTTCCCAGTGATGTAGATAGTATTCATAAGAACAAATAGTTTGTACTTAATATCGTTGTCCAGTGCCTGCAAGAGTTCTGCCGGTATATTATCTAAACCATATGATTTCTTTGACTTCAGATCGTGTAAGGCCCTTTCCATTTCTGAAAAAGTGATTGGTGGTCCCAGATCATCAAAAGGCACATTACTCTCCTCCTCCAGCTCATCTAAGGCTTCCGAATCACTATACAGATCCTCCACATACTGCTTCCATCTATCTGCACCCTCCCCATTGCCCATCAACATCTTCATATCCCTTGATTTAATAATGTTGTTTCTCACAGCGCGCTTACCAAACATCCTTCTTACAGTGTATACGAACTCATTAATGATTAGGCAGTTTATGAAATTAAATTAAAACAAAATCTGGTGTGAGACACTCGCACGACTTTCTCTTGTCAATGTAAATAATGAGAAATATAACCTACGTTTAATCATTAGTAAACAGTGTGAAATGAATAACATAACCTAATTTTAATCATAAATGAATGATGCAAAATGAAAGTCAACCTTTGTTCGAATTAGAAAAAAATGGAAAATCACTAATTGATGTTAAACTAAGCTCCATAGAATAAAATTCTTGGAGTAATAATTGTAAATTTTTGATATTATATAAATACTATTATACTTCTTACTGATAAAAAGTCCCAGATTTAATTTCTGATTAAGTTCTAGAATATTACCCATTATTGTTATTCTTTTAAATTATTTTAAATTTACTTGATAATATGATTAATTATGTTTTAAAGGGTGATTCAAAAAGAGCGCCGGTTTTTAAACGGCTGGTAAATTTTTGTTTATCGGTTGGCAACATTGTTTGACCACATTTCTATTTTGGAGAACATTCCGATTGACGATTCAGTTGTAGTTCCTCTTGTTCGCAGTGTAGTACTCTCGCAGTCTGTGTCTAACCATGGAGAAGTTTACTATTGCGCAACGAGTGTTAATCGTCAAAACATTTTACCAGAGTGGAGAGAGTTATGCGGCTACTGTCAGGCGACTTCGCGGTACTCTAGGACGTAATGAAGCACCGAATGAATCAACAGTTCGCAGGCTCATGAAAAAGTTTTTTGAGACGGGTTCAACAGTCGACCTTAAAAGTTCTGGACGTCGTCGTTCTGGCCAAACTGAGCAGAACGTTGCGTTGGTTCGTGACAGTGTGGCTGTTAACCCAGCAAATTAGGGAGTTTTTGTGGCGTCATTTGGATGGCATGGACATTGACGAGTTGTGGTTTCAGCAGGATGGTGCCACCTGTCACGCTGCACGAGAAACAATGTTGTTGCTCCGTGAACGCTTCCAGGATCGCATCATTTCTCATAATTCCGACCATCAATGGCTACCAAGGTCGTGTGACTTGACGCCTTGTGACTTTCCTCTTTGAGGTCATCTGAAGTCATTGGTGTATGCCAATAAACCCCGAAACATCAATGACTTGAAGGAGGAAATTCGACGGGTTATCGGGTAAATGGAAGTCGAAACTTGTCGTGCAGTGATATCCAATTTCATGGACAGAGTTGATGCGTGCCAGCGCAGTAGAGGAGGACACATGCATGACATCATTTTTCATACATAAAATCGGAAGGAAAGATGAACTTGTTGATGTATTTATTTTCAGTTTTTCAATAAAATAAATCTCTTAATTTGATATATCAAAACCGGCGCTCTTTTTGAATCACCCTATATTTACTTTGCTTTGTCAAATATCCAATCTGTACATAATTTTATTTAAAAATCGATTGTCATCAATAAGGTTCATTAAGAAAAACATTTTTTTTTATTTAATTATTTAACGTCACATCAACTGCAACGGTCATTAGCGACAACGTTGGGGTGTAACTTTATGCAAAGTTGGATGAAATGATTTTTTGTAACGTATGAAAATATGCCGTGCCTGAGTGGGATTCGAACCCAGGACCGTATGATGGGAGGCAAAAAAGTTTTATTAAAAAATTCTAGCTGTCTTTGCAATGGCATGGTGGTAATGTGTTAGTTTATTATTATTTTTTTTTTTGTGAGTTGCATGCCGAGGAAGTATAGGGCATGTCAAGAACTTATGCATTAATACAATTTTAACGACACATTACCTACTACTGCAAGCTTACTTACTACAATTAGTACATCATTATATCTAATAACCCTCCGGGTTGGTCTAGAGGTAAAGTCGTCGCCAAAATCAGCTGTTTAACAGCTGATTTTCGGAGACGAAGGTTCCTGGTTCAAATCCTTGTAAAGGTAGTTACTTTTATACGGATTTGAATACTAGACAGTTGGTTACCGGTGTACTTTGGTGGTTGGGGTTTAATTAACCATACTCTCTCAGGAATGGTCAACCTGGGTCTGTACAAGACTACACCTCATTTACACGTCATACACATCATCCTCATCTCATTGGATCATGGGGTTGCTTATTGTTCTAAATTGAACAATAAGTGCAACGTACGCAAATTAGGAATAAAAAAAAAAATTATCTAATATTTATATGGCATAGTTTTCATAGCATTTGCTTCAATGTTTTGGGTGTTTATTTATGTTGAATTATTTCTTTTTCTTTTATTTTAATAAAATATTATTTAGAAATAAATTCTTGTTCATTGTAAAAAGTGAGAATCAATCAAGTAATTTTTTCAGTTTTTTTTTCAAAATGAATACAAATTAGCACAATATTTAAAAAATTGTGGTAATTTATTGATGTATTTTCTCCATGCATAAATTGTTTTTCGTTGAAACAATTTAGTGTTATGGTTAGTTACTTAATAAAATTGTTTCTGTTTTTTGTGTTATGATGATAATGGACATAGAAATTTTGCATAAAAGTATTTTACCTAACATAATTTTATATCATCGTCTCAAAAATATGAAGTGAGGATAAACTGTAAACAATTTAAGCTCATTAAATAGTGGCCAGTATTTACATAGATAAAGGTATCATAGTTGATTTTCAGCTAAATATTGGAAATTTTAATTCATTAAAATCAATGGAGACTGTTCCATAAACATTGTTGATCATTATTCATTTATTTACAATACATTGTTTACAACAGGCCAAAGTGGCCCAACGATAGAAACAATATTACATACAAATGGTCGCATTGGCGCAGTTGGTAACGTGCTCGCCTCTCATCATGCGGTCCTGGGTTCGAATCCCACTCAGGCACGGCATATTTTCATACGGTACAAAAAATGATTTCATCCTTCATTGTACAAAAAGTTACACCCCAACGTCATAACTAATGACCTTTGTAGTTGATGCAACGTTAATAAATAAATTTAAAAAAAAATATTACGTACAAAATAACCAGTAAATTATTACGAACTAAAACATAATTGCACAAACATAAATTAATATACTGTACTTTATTCACAAATAATAGTCTAAACAACTCACAATAATAATAATAATAATAATAATAATAATAATAATAATAATAAGAGAGAAATAAAAACTTAACTCAATAGGGTAGAGAGAGTATCAAATTAAAACTTCAGTTTGTAAATAAAGAACAGTTCCAAGAAACAAACACATAAAAATATTAAACAAAAAAATTCCATAATAAATAAATATACCAACAAAAAAACACTGGATAAACAAAATACATTAAAAAATTTAATCATTTCTAAAGGCCTGGAACTTGTCAGCCTAAACGAGACTCAACTCTGATGAAATGAATCTAATGAAATAATCTCATCTATTGAATTACAATTCAATAGCATGGTATTTAAAGGAGAATGGGTAGCATAATTACAGTGGAATCTCAGTAGTCCGGCCTGTTCGGGACCGAGAGGGTGCCGGATTACTGGATGTGTTGGAATTTTGGAACTATAAATTATAAATTTAAACAAAAAATGAATACCTATGAATTGATTTCTATGCGATTTTAAATTAAATTAACTAATTAAAAAAGGTTTGCTGAGTACTTCTGTAGTCATTGTACTAAACATAATTATCGGCTATTGACATCGCCTAGTGCGGTGTGAGTGTGCTAATGTTCTGAGAATTACGTTTCGTTGTCATTCAGCATGAAGTATAGAGTAAGACCCAGTTCTGGGTTTTGGATAAAAGGCAAAAAATTATTCCATTTAAAAATAATTAAGGTCTGCTTATTCATTTCTTTACTCAAATCCTAAACATACGTGTTATATTAAATCCGCTGTAATTAGGTCGAGTTGATTTCCCTAATTCAATTTAAATCTTTTACCAAAATCTGTCCTGGGTGAGGTTTCATACTTTTAGGCCTAATATTTTAAGGGCCGGATTACTGGAGGTACTGGACTACTGCAAGGATGGACTACCGAGATTCTACTGTAGTTGAAAAAGTCTTCCGATAGAACAAATTTTTGGAGCGTGTATTAAAACTTGGGACATTAAACAAAATCTTTGCTAGTGTGTGGGGATCATCAATTCTACCAGAGACTATCTTTTTCAAATATATTAAATGAGGCCAGATGACGCCTATTCTCAAGTGACTGCAATTGAAACATCACTTGTAGGGTTTCGTGCAGTATTGAAAATGAATAAATATGGTTTGTTTATTCATACCATATAATGCTTATAATGGTTTTAATGCGTATAATGGTTTTAATGCATATAATGCATTTTAATGCATATAGCTAATGAATTTTAATGCATATAATGCATTTTAATGCATATAATCCATATAATGCATATAATGGGCTGTTTTAATACATATAATGGGCAACATAATAAGGAGTCCACACAACTGAGCCGAATTCCAATATTGATCTGACATAAGAAAAGTATACACCATCATTTTACTAATGAACAAAATTTTGGATAAAACTTTTTTCTTTTTTTAAGTTTTTATTTGTTATTGGGAACTGTACTTTATTGACAACCACCCAATTTGATGGCTACTTGCCGCTGTTTTTTTTTTTTGACGTGATTCGGCATGAATTTTTGAACAGGGACCCCCAGTGGAATTTCTTCAGGATTGGCTGCCAGCTCGTCACCATACAAAGTCGCTTGCCCAACTAGCATTACTTAAGAAATAATAGCGACTTTCTACCAGCTGACTGGCTGGGCTGGCCCGAAGGCCTGGATAGAATTTAAAAAAAACTAAAAATAATAATTATTTCATCTTATCTGTCCTGTAATTTGAACCTTTTACAAAAATCATTTTATATTTTTAGTGTCGGTAAATCAAGAATAATAAACTAAAGACAATATTACCGCCCGGGTTGGTCTAGAGGTCAAGTCGTCGCCAAACCAATTTTCCAAACAATTTTCGGAGACGAAGGTTCCTGGTTCAAATCCTAGTAGAGGTAGTTACTTTTATATGGATCTGAATACTAGACAGTGGTTACCGGTGTTCTTTCATGGTTGGGGTTTAATTAACCATACTCTTTAAGGAATGGTCGGCCTGGGTCTGTACAAGACTACACCTCATTTACACGTCATACAAATCATCCTCATCTCATTGGGTTATGGGGTTGCTTATTGTTCTAAATTGAACAGATTGCAACGTACACAAATTAGGAATACAAAAAAAATAAAGACAATATTCAATATACATACTAATTAGTTTGTATTGGAATGTCTTATCATGACCATTCAATTTGAGATTTGTTTATTTTTTTGTAAAATTATTTTTATGAAAATTTTTTATTAGTCAAGACTTGTTTATTAATGTTTATTCAATAAGTTTGCTAAAAGTTTTATTGTTAAAATAATTTAATTTATGCTATGACTTTATTTACTATTATAGTACGGTATTTAAAATGCGTTTTCTCTACATTTAATTGCAACTTAAAAATATATTATTGATCAGTGTAAGACAAAATTTAATAAGCATGATTTTAAACTAGTTAGAAAAATAAAATGTAAACAAAACATTATTCTAATGTAACAAAGAGTTTTTTGATTTACAATAGTAATAGTGGGTTCATGTGAGTAAATTCAAACAATGAAACCAAAATGACATCATTATCCCCAAAGATGTACATATATTTTCGTATATATCACATATCATACATTACATACTACATATTATCATATTATATAAATATACGGGCTAATTAAATAACGAGATTGACGTTGTAAAAAATTTTATTTTTATTTTATTCATAATAACTTATTGTCACCTTCAATATACACTCCTTCTCTACCCCTATAACACTCCATGCGAATTTTCCATTGTTGGAAACAGTGCTGGAAGTCATCTTCTGTCAGCTCCTTCAGGTCATGTGCCGCTTTCTCTTTTACAGCTTCCACAGACTCAAATCTTGTCCCTTTTAATGCAGATCTCACCTTAGGGAACAGGTAGAAGATAATAATATGTGATGAAACATGGTTTTTTACTTATGATGTGGAAACGAAGCACCAATCCATGCACTGGAAGAGCCAAACTCCACCGAGAGCCAAAAAAGCTCGGATGAGCAAGTCAAAATTTAAAGCAATGATGATTGTTTTTTTTTATATTCATGATGGGATTGTGTACTTTCACTGGGTTCCTGAAGGTCAAACAATTGATCAATGTTACTACCTTGAGGTACTTTCTAAACTACGTCAAAGAGTAAGGAAAAAACGCCCCAAAATGTGGAAGGACAAATCATGGGTTCTCCACCAAGACAATGCGCCAACTCATTCCGCGTTATCTGTCAAGAGGTTCCTAGCCAAGTACAGCATCTTAGTGTGAGAACATCCACCTTATTCACCAGATCTTGCACCATGTGACTTCTACCTGTTCCCTAAGGTGAAATCTGCATTAAAAGGGACAAGATTTGAGTCTGTGGAAGCTGTAAAAGAGAAAGTGGCACGTGTCCTGAAGGAGCTGACAGAAGATGACTTCCAGCACTGTTCCAACAATGGAAAATTCGTATGGAGCGTTGTAGGGATAGAGAAGGAGTGTATATTATTAAAGGTGACAATAAGTGATTATGTATAAAATTAAAATTAAATTTTTTACAATGTCAGTCTTGTTATTTAATAGCCACACCTCGTATATCATTTTATCATAAGACAAAATTTACGATCAGTTGTGTCTAATGCTCCTTTGGCATTATTTTGACCTCTTAAAATTTTCAATCCATGAAAAATTGTTCTATGTTGTAGACTTAAAACATTTTTGCATGGAGTGAAGAGTTAGTTACCATTATTGACTTAGAACATTTTTGCAGGGATTGATTCTTTTAGTTAGTAGTTATGATAGATTGTAATAACATTGACATGAGTAGAAAATTGTTCAACAACCCTTTTCTACAAATTAAAGACAAAAGGAGAATTTGATACATCATTATCATTATCCCTTGAACAAATTTTTACTCTCTCTTGCCCTATATGAATCCATATAACCCTATCTTAAAGAAATATCTATCCTACCGTATCTTTCTAACCCTATCTTACCCTATGTATCTATTTGTCTACATATCTAAATAGCTTACCCTATCTTAATAAAATAAATAATAAAAAATTTTGTAAATTTGGCAATTTTAAAAAGGAGCCGTTTTTGAAAGAATCACAAAAAATGAAAATCACTTGAATAAACCTATTACTTCCGGTTGGCCGATTTTGAAAATGTTCAAGCTGGGTCTCTTAGTCGTACCTAACTTAAGTTTGAAGTTTCAACTTTATACAATATTCCGTTTTTTAAACATTTTGTTCACTCACGCACACAAACCAATTGCTAAAAACTTGTTTTTATTGAGCTCAGGGGAGCTGAAAGTGTGTATATCCAGGGAAAAATTAATTTTGAAAAATTAACGTGAAAATAATACTTTCCTTCCTTATACTCGTATATTCAAATAGGGCAAAAGAAAGTAATAAATACAATTTTGTGAATTACAAATCAATTTTATCACTTATGGGCAAAAATAATCCTGGTTTGTTGTTAAGTGGTTGTGGTTTGAACCTCTAGAGGCTTTACTAAGTAAAACAAGGAGTGAGGTGATTCACAGTTGCCTTCCTCACTGAGTGGAGAAGTATGCTTTTCAGTATGCCCGGCCTTCTGAAAAGCATCTACTTTCCACCCTGCAAATGTCACCTTCACTTCATTCATCACAGGGTCTGGCTGTATAATGAAATTCATTACTTTCAGAGGAGATAACTGTGACTAGTGACTTTTATACTTCTACCTCTTCTGTTCTTAAATGCTTGTCATATAATTGGCTGACCATGTGATACGAAACAGAACTATTTTTGTAGCCCTGGAATTAGCAAATTGAGTGCAAACAATTTAACACTCAACCTATCTGTTATGGGCAAAAATCCCAGTTTATGTTATACTAAAATATAAATTTGTTGGTTTTCTAACCCTTTCAGTACCAATGTCCGGAAAACAGGACGTCGATATATTTTACGTAGTGATAATATCCGGTTTACCGGATATCCATAAGTTATTTATAAAGTGCCAATGTCTGGATAACTGAACATTTATAAAAAGAACGTTTAAACAAATGTTAATAGAATAATGTATTTTAAAACCACCTCCATGGCGTAGTGACTAGCGCGCTAGCTTACAAAGCGAAAGGTCCCAGGTTCGATTCCCGGCTAGGGTCTGGAAATTTTAACACGTTAAAACCCACCGTTTAGGTACCAAAACCAACAGTAGTTGCTAATGACCAAACTGTCGAAGCGACTTTATAAAAACTAAAAAAAACTATTTTGAATATTTTTAAACAATTTATTTTTTTACTTTCTCTTGCCTATATAAATATATAGGAAGGAAAGTATTGTTTTCATGTCGATTTTTCGAAATCGAGTTTTCACCGGATCTATACGTTTTCAGACCCCCTGAACCCAAAAGACATGTTTTTAGCGATTGGTCTGTGTGTGTGTGTGTGTGTGTGTGTGTGTGTGTGTGTGTGTGTGTGTGTGTGTGTGCGCGCGCGCGCGTGTGTGTGTGTGCGCGCGCGCGTGCGTGCGTACATACAAAATATCTCAAGAACGGAAAATCGTACGAACTTGAAACTTGAAACTTAAGTTACATACCACTACCGAACACGACACGAACATTTTCATCAAAATCGGTCAACCGGAAGCAGTAGTTTATTCGTATAATTTTTCACTTTTTTGCGATTTTCTCAAAAACTGGTCCTACGATTTTTTTTAAAATCGCCTGGTTTACTACATTTTTTATGCTCTACAAGATAGGGTAGGCGCCAAGTTTGCTGAAATTCTGCGTGAGGCTATTTTTACGTAAAAACATTTTCTTTTTAAGATTGCGGCTTTAATATGCATTTTAGCGCAAAACGTTATATAATATAAGTTGTAGAGAATGTAAAATTCTACAACTTTTATTTCAAACATTTTTTTGTATAACGCTTAGTTTAGCGGTAATTAGCAATTTTCTGTTTTTTTCTCACGAATACGTGTGAAAAATCTATTTTTTAAAGATTTCGGCCTTAGAATGCATTTTACGACAAAAGAGTATATAATCAAATTTATAGAAAATTAAAAGATCTACAACTTTTATTTAGAGCATTTTTCTCTACAGAGCCTAGTTCAGCGTGAAAGAGTGATTTTCCGTATTTTTAAGGTTGATTTTAAGGTGATTTTCATTTTGCGTATTTCATAAAATATGATTAAAATTAGATTATGTTTATTGAGGTTAGTTTTTTGTTTATTTCTAATATTTTATTACTAATGTTAGGTTTATTGTTAATTATTTGCACTGGCAAGAGAAAGTTGTGTGAGTGTTTCACACCAGATTTTTTATGAACAGAATAAAAATTAATTTTTAACAAAAAATTTTATTTTTCCGTAAAGTTCAAAGTTTGGTTGACAATGGGAGGCTCACGCCTGCAAGTTGTCAAAAAAAGGGCTGGCATTTTTTGTACACCCTTATTCAAATTAAACTACAAACAATGATTTACAAATTAGGAAAAATTTCTTAAAACATTATGTTTGGAGTATAGCATTATATGGCAGTGAAACGTGTGTGATAGGGGCTGTAGAAAAGAAGAGGATAGAAGCTTTTGAAATGTGGTGTTATAAGAAAATGTTTAAGATTAGGTGGGTGGATAAAATAAGTAATTTAGAGGTTCTTAGGTGAGTAGATGAAAAAATAAGTATATGGAAGCATGTTACCAGAAGAATGGATTGGCTAGTGGGGCATATCTTAAGACATCCAGGTATTGGGATGTCAATAATAGAGGGTAATATTGAGGGAGTAAATTGTAGGGGGAGGCAAAGATTAGAATATGTAAAGCAAATTACAAAAGATATTGGGTGTTACAGGTATGTAGATATGAAACGACTTGCACAAGATAGCGATTGAAGAACTGCATCAAACCAGTCGAGAGACTGATGACAAAAAAAATGTTAATTAAATGGCTTTAGATCAATTTTTTAAATAGTTTCAGCACTAATAAGATTAAAAATACTTATTTAAATATAATGATAATAAATAAATAAAAATGCATACCTCAATAAGTAACTCATTCGTAGCCTATTTTTTTGTATTAGGACCTATTACATAAATACTGGACACAATTCACTAGTCATTTTGTAACTTAAACCGGTTGATAAGTAACAAATTATTACAATATTTTCATCCATTGCTCTTGGTTGATACATCACAAATAATACTAGCTCATAAGTCAATACCTTTTTTCTTACTTTTAATATTTCAAGTCGTAAAATTTTAAATTACAGTTAAAATTGAACATAAAAACATGTTTTTACGCAATTAGTTCGATTACATTTCTTTTACTTGTATCGTTTAATGAAGTAGTCAATCAAAAACTGTAATTTATTAGTACTGTTCATACTTTGTAATTTTATTTCGTTATTATTACAGTTTGTTGGTTAACTTAATTAAATAATATTTATTACAGAATGTTACTATAAATAATTATAGGGATCTATAAAAAATAATTTCAATTTTTGTTTTTCTTAATAAAATTATTAATAATGGATAGTTTTTATAATTTATAAAAGGTTGTCTTAAGGGGAGACTGTACTTTGTATCCCGCCAATGTTAAATTTGCTATTTTTAGGTACATTTTTCATAGAATTGGTGAAAGTTACGAAAATGAAACTTTACACACTTATAGTTTTAAGGTGCTTTTAGCTACTGATGTAGCTAGGACATTTTTTCAATGTAATCTGTTGAACCATAAAGTTTTTAAAAGAATAACAAATAACATAAAATTTTTACAATTTTGTTCTACATTTTTTGCATATTACTATTTTTTTGAGCAACTTAGCAAGTAAAAAAAATGTCGGTGAATGTGCATGTACATGATAATTAACTGTTAAAAATTTCAGCCTGGTAGGTTAAATGGTTTCTGAGAAAAACGTATCTAAGTGATAAAAATCTAAATTTATGGG
Organism: Catonia carolina; assembly: GCA_035578175.1. Lineage (NCBI taxonomy): Eukaryota > Metazoa > Arthropoda > Insecta > Hemiptera > Achilidae > Catonia > Catonia carolina. The sequence continues at coordinate 8,878,666 of JAQMRL010000005.1, read as the reverse complement.
AAAAGGCACAAATGAGAAACAAAATGTACACAAACAAGTTTAATTTCCCATCAACAGTTGGTTAGAAAGCTGCACTAACAGCGGAGAATATTAAAAATAGAGAAACAGATATTTTTAAAAAACTAAAATTCTTTTTGCACTAAAACGAGCAATATAAAAATATGAAAAATATTTGTTCTTGGTGACATGTTAATTTTTTAGGATAAACCTGATTGTAAGGGGAAGGGAGGAAATTGAGTGAGAAAGAGGGGCTAAAGAGAAAGAAAAGGAAAGAGATACAATGTGGAGGCGGAGGAGTAAAAGAGAGGAGAAAGAGGAAAAGGAAAGTGAGAGGAAAAGGTGAAAGGGAAAGGAAGACAAGCGATGAAAGGGGAGTGTTCACCACTTTGCTCACAGCAAAGTTGTGTTTGTGCATGCATCAAGTACCTGAATGTATGTGCTCCTACACACAACCAATTTTGTCTGTAATGTGTCCATCTTTCTAATTTATTGTAGATCTATTGCCCATATAAAGGCCTAATAACCACTTTAGAGGAGATTGGAAATTTAAAAGCATGCAACGAAAACGTACAGGAATTTCTTCGGAAATTCTACTATAGATACTGAAGTCATGAGATGGCCTTTTGCATACGTATGGGCTGTGAGGAAGGGAAGTGAAATATTTGCAGTGCTGCCAACTTCAACAGTGAGCACTACTCACTATACGATATGATAAAGATTTCCAGGGCTACAAAAAATAGTTGTATTTCTTATCACATGGTCAGCCAATTATATGACTGAAGCTTTTAACAACAGAAGAGGTAGAGGTGTAAAAGTCACTAACCAGAGTTATCTCCTCTGAGAGTAATGAATTTCATTATACAGCCACACCTTGTGGTGAATGAAATGAAGGTGTCATTGGCAGGATGGAAAGTAGATGCTTTTCAGAGGGCCTGGCATGGTGATAAGCCTACTTTCCTCAGTTAGAAAGACAATATTAGAACACCTAACTCCTCATTTTACTTAGTAAAGCCTCTAGAGGTTCAAACCAGTCTTTTGGCTGATGACCTAAAGATCAACAACATTTTTGTATAATGTAAATTTTTTAGTGACAATAAATGTTGTTGTTTAAGTTATCTGCCAAAAGGCTAGTTTGAACCTCTAGAGGCTTTACTAAGTAAAACAAGGAGTGAGGTGGTTTACATTGCCTTCCTCACTGAGTGGAAAAGTAGGCATATCACCATGCTGAACCCTCTGAAAAGCATCTACTTTCCACCCTGCCAATGACACCTTCACTTCATTCACCACATTATTTGTATAATGATGGAATTCATTACTCTCAGAGGAGATATTTGTGACTATAATACTTTTCACGGTTAATGAGCTCTGCTGTTCCATGTATTTAGACCAATAAGAATGTTTGCAAGCATTATGAGATTGTACGAATATTTCAGCCTGACAAACATTACGCATACATGCGTATAAGAGCTACATTAGTTCACTCGTGTTTTGCATCTCATACTGAACACATCGATTATAGAGCGTGTTAACATGCAATACTTTATAATATAATCACCTGGTTGTAAGTTTATAGGTTATAATAGTTATTGAAAGACCAAAAAAATGGCTGACAAAATATATAACAGAGCTACGAGAGCAAATATTAGTAACGTTGCTGGCATTGTCATTGTCTACCTATGAAGTTATCAGTCATTGTCTACCTGACATTGTCATTGTCATTGTCTATTATCATAGACATTGTCATTGTCATTGTCTATTATCATAGACATTGTCATTGTCTATTATCAGTCATTGTCTACCTATGAAGTGCGTAGGGGGGGGGGGCAATGGGTACGTTCAGAGCTCATTAGCCCTGAAAAATAGTATAGTGTCTTTTACACTTCTACCTCTTTCGTTCTTAAATGCTTCTGTCGTATAATTGGGTGATCATGTAATAAGAAACAGAACTATTTTTGTAGCCCTGGAACTAGCAGATAGAGTGCAAATAATTTAACAATCCACCTGTCTATTATGGGCTTTAAGTGATGATATAGAGCAGCAATTCCCAACTAGTGTGTGGCACACTCGGGTGCCTTCAGATCTACATAGTAGTGCTGCAAAATTACTCGCAATCTTGTTTACGTATAAACGTTTATTTATGTTTGTATTAAAATGTAGTTTTTCCTAAGTAAACACACACCATTTCTTATTATTTATTTGTCCGTGTCCTGATGTATAAAAATGGAAATATAAAAAAGCATATAATTATAATAAACTAGCGAACCCAACAGATGTTGTCCTGTGGAAACGTAACTCCAAAAGTCATACATTTTTTTAATCAATCATAAATGTTTTGACATGTTTTTATAAATCTATTTCTACGATACCTGATGCCTCTACATGTACAGTTATCACAACTTGACCTAAAATTTATAAATTAGTTAATTAATTTAAAAAACTTATTCTATCGGGTCGAATTTTAAATCTATTGCATTCTCGAATCAACTTAGTCTCACACAAAAAATTTCATAAGAATCAGTACACGCATTTAGGAGGAGTTCAATGACTAACACACGAACAGAAGAAATATATATAATACGAGGGGGTACCCAAAAGAAACCGGAATTATTTTTTAAAACTATTTATTTTTAATTTTTTTACAAAAGAACCTTATCCCCTTCAAAATACTCTCCATTACAACTAATACATTTGTCCCACCGGTGCTTCCACTGTTCAAAACATTTTTTGTACTCCTCTTCAGTGATGGCTGCCAGCTCATCCGTCGTTTTTTTCTTGACATCATCAACGTTGTTAAATCGGAGACCTTTCATGCCCCTTTTCATGCGTGGGAACAAGAAAAAATCACACGGAGCCAGATCGGGTGAGTACGGTGCGTGTGGTAGCAAAACCGTGCCGTTTTTCGCCAAAAACTGGGTAACCGAGATTGCCGTGTGTGCAGGCGCGTTGTCGTGGTGGAAAAACCAGTCCCCTGTCTGCCACAAATTAGGTCTTTTACGACGAATGCTGTTTCGTAGTCTTCTTAACACTTAAAGATAAAAAGTCAATGGTCTGTCGTCGGTCTGTTCGTACAATTTCTTTCACTTTCACAACATTTTCGTCTGTTCGGGAAGTCGACGGTCGTCCAGAACGAGGTTTGTTCTCAATCGACATGTCGCCATTTTTAAAGCGCAAAAACCACTCGTACACTTGGGGTTTTCCAATAGCGTCGTCTTTGTAAGCTGTGTTCAACATTACAACTGTTTCCGCGGCGTTTTTACCGAGCAAGAAGCAAAATTTCACAGCCGCACGTTGTTCATTAAAACTTGCCATCATGAAAAACGACACGAGCACAAAACAGCACTAGCGAGAACAATCACTGCACGAGAACAGAACAAGCTAGATCAACGAACAAAATGGCATTGAACTGGCAATGAGTAGCGCTACAAGCAGCCTAGTGGCGGGAGTTTGTACTGCACAAGCTCCGCCCACAGCAGAGCTATTCCGGATACTTTTGGGTACCCCCTCGTAGATTACGAAAATAAGAGTATCAAGTCTGCAGTGACTAAATTTGGATATCAGTTAGTGTGCCACTATGTAAAGATGTTTCGGAATCACTGATGTATAGAGTATATATACCCCAACTAAAAATAGAGAGTACACTCTTAACCCTTTCAATCCCAATTTTTTTAACTATACACAAAAAATACCTGTTCATTATTTCATACAACAATATGAATATGTAAAATTATGTTCTGGCTTCCTAAACAAAATATATTCTCTTACTTAGATTTGTAGCAAAAAAAACTAAATATGATTTTAATTTTAACGTCATAATTTAAGAGAAAATATTTTACAATTAAAAATATTGATTAAATGGATAAAATCACTTTTTACAAATAGTCTAAAAAATATACTTGTACGTACGTACGACATATTCAAAGAAATGCTACTTTATTTTAGTAAATGAACACGAATATTTAAAACTAAAATTAATTTTTAAAATAAACTAATTAATGGTCGCATCCTTAGCGCAATGGTCAGTATGCTACACTGCAAAGTGGAAGTCTCAAGTTCGATTCCTGGCTAGGGTACAGAAAATTATTAAACTTCACACCCAGTGTTCCTAATCCAAAGTAGTCGATAACTATAATTTTGATGTCTGTTATTTCACTCCAATGTGACTTCTTCATCATACTAGGTTAGAAAGGGTTAGACCCCAACAAAACAACTAACTAAAAATAATAAATCGATATTGTAATTACCTCGTTTCTGCAAACACAATAATCCTTGGAGTTCTATCAATGTATATTTACATATACAGCATTTACTTAAACTCATTAAAAATGTCTTTTCGTATGTTTTATCTTCGTAAATCTTTATAACTAGTTAAATAGAACTCTCTAGGATACGTAGTCTCCATTTGAATAATAATTAAAAATAAATAAATATTAAAATAATCAAAATTATATTTCATTTAACTTTTTTAATGAAAACGTTCGACGAGAAATTTATTTATTATTTAATATTTTTAGTGAATGTCTTTAACAAGTATTATGTTTATTATATATTTCATTTAATATACAATTAATTAAGAAATAAATATTTAAAATATTTTTTATAATATATAAAAAGGTTTTAGTTTTGTAATTTTTTTTATAAAACACTATGGTTTTTTGTTAAATATTATAAACCAAAAATCATTATTATATTAAATTTATAGCGCACATAAAGAATTGTATAAAATCGAAATAAACTGGCACCCGTTTGTCTCAAATAAATCAAAGTAATTGAGAATATTTAAGCACTTGAATTTATATTTATAACGATATATATTAAACTTTAGTAAATACCGTTATTAAATGTTATTAATTTACAACAGATAGAGTAATCAAACACCTCTACTTTCACACATTAACGCTTTTACATGTATACATATATTTTACATACACAATATACGAATGTGTGTACTATTTGACAGAAATTTAATTATTAAATCAGAATCAAGATAAATATAATTAATTTAGACTAACAAATTATTTTATTAAAAATTATTTTTATTCGACACATGTAATATATATTTTTAATTATTCGTATTTTTCAAGTTCAATTTCTGTTAAATTTAATTATTAAGTATTACTATGTATTTGTTCACTATTATCTCACCATTATATTAATTAATTTTTATTATATTTATTGGAATATTCTCTAATATCCTTACATATTAATAACAATTCTAAAATTAGGTTTTAATTTAATGATAAGGTTAGGGGATTTAACTATATGAGAAGATAATAATTATTGGAATTTTTAGGGGTGTGAATATTAAATTGTATGTACAGAAAAGTATTTTGGACATATTTTATGAAATTGGGAGATAGAATGTCACTGTTTCTTTTTAAATGTGTGCTAGAGAAAGTTATTCAGGAATGGGAAATGCAAATTGTCAATAAAGAATTGTTAGAGAATTAAAGAAAAGCATAAAGATAAACTGTCTGGCTTTTGCAGATGACCTGGCAATCATTTCTATATTATTTCCAACAATCACTTGAGTCAGTTGAGACTGTGGGAAAGATAGGCGATTCCAATTTAACATTGGTTGTATAGAACAATACGCTCTTCGCTACTGTCTGTCCTACAAACATACGAGGTGTGGCTATTAAATAACGAGACTGATGTTGTAAAAATCTTAATTTTTATTTTATACATAATCACTTATTGTCACCTTCAATATACACTCCTTCTCTATCCCTACAACGCTCCATGTGAATTTTCCATTGTTGGAAACAGTGCTGGAAAGCATCTTCTGTCAGCTCCTTCAGGACACGTGCCGCTTTCTCTTTTACACTTTCCACTGACTTAAATCTTGTCCCTTTTAATGCAGATTTTACCTTAGAGAACAGGTAGAAGTCACATGGTGCAAGATCTGGTGAATAAGGTGGATGTTCTAACACTGATATGCTTACTTGGCTAAGAACCTCTTGACAGATATCCCGGAATGAGCTGGCGCATTGTCTTGGTGGAGAACCCATGATTTGTCCTTCTCTATTTCAGGGCGTTTATTTCCTTACTCTTTGACTTAGTTTAGAAAGTACCTCAAGGTAGTAATATTGATTAATTGTTTGACCTTCAGGAACCCAGTGAAGGTACACAATCCCATGGATACCAAAAAAAAACAATCATCATTGCTTTAAATTTTGACATGCTCATTCGAGCTTTTTTGTCTCTCGGTGAAGTTCAGCTCTTCCAGTGCATGGATTGGCGCTTCGTTTCCGGATCATAAGTAAAAAGCCACGTTTCATCACATGTTATTATCGTTTCCAAAAAATTTGGGTCATTTTCAATCGCATACAAAGTGTCAGTACAAACATTTCTGCGAGCTTCATTTCAAACATTTTTGAGCGGCACGTGTCCTGAAGGAGCTGACAGAAGATGACTTCCAGTACTGTTTCCAACATAGGAAAATTCGCATGGAGCACTGTAGGGATAGAGAAGGGGTGTATATTGAAGGTGACAATAAGTGATTATATATAAAATTAAAATTAAATTTTTTACAACATCAGTCTCGTTATTTAATAGCTACACCTCATATAAAAGCAGAGCTATCTCTTCAACAACCGTATTGCAAATGAATAGTAGCTACCAACAGGTCTGCTGGTGTCTCTCTTGGTTGCTGCAGTAACCACGATGTTGCCACTGGTTGCGCCACTGTGGTCTCCTAGTGGGATATAGCCCTAAAGCTACGGCCCCACTACAGGAGGCAACTGTCAAGGCAGGATAGAAATGAGGCCCGGATACTTCTTCTACCAAAAACCAACCATGAAATGTTATGGTGCTGGCTGTATTGGAGCCACCTAACACTTTTTGAAACCAAGTGACTCACCAGGCGTGCATCCTAGCCAACCAACTTGTCTGTATGCAACTTGTACCAACTGTAACCAGCCGCATTGGTGTAGTTGGTAACGTGCTCGCCTCTCATCATGCGATCTTGGGTTCGAATCCCATTCAGGCACTGCATATTTTCATTTGTTTCAAAAAATCATTTCATCCTTCACAGTCTGCATTAGCAGTAATTGCAGAACAATCTGATATTAAACTGAAAAAAACTTGTCTGTCAGTTCTGTAGGTGTCGAGGCTGGTAATTACCGGTTGGCTGTAATTAGTGATTTTTAAGTGACTGAGTAACATCTCTTTATAAATATTGAACTTTTCTCTTCTCATTCTCAAAAATTCCACAAATTTATTATCGCACAAACAAGCGTCTTAGTACAAATGATAAAATTTGCTGAAAACTTCCCTACTGGTATTAATCTATATGTATAAAATTTGATGTATGTGTGTGTATGTTCCCCTTTATCTCCTAAATTACTGAACCAATTTTCATGCAGTTTTTTTATGTTGTAACTATGATGCCGGTGCAGGTTTTAGGCTATTGAAACCCTTAAAATGTTAGCCCCAAAGGGTCGAAAATAATATTTATGTCCTACATTAAGGCTTTTATGAGGTTAGATAATCTGCTGCTTTTAAACCAGCTGATATGATTCAAATAAAGATTTGTCATAAATATAGTCATACATGATAGTTTTTTTGTATTTTATTATGTAGATATGATTTTGTATTGTTGAGTATTTTATAAAAGTTAAGTTCCATGTTTCTTTAATTTGTTTCAATTTTCTTTTAATTGGTGAGTGATCAATTACTTTGATATATTATTTTGACTTTTATTTTATTCAATGTAGATTTAAGTTTTTAGTTTTGACAATTTTTTTGTGGTTGTTTTTTTGGTTTTTGTTTTTTCCATTTTCAATAATCCCATCAAAAAAAATCACTAGGAAGAAAATCTTCAAAAGCAAAAAACTTCAAAAAGCAAGAACTGCTGAAATTTTTAAATGCTACAAATTTTAAAAAAAAGTGATTACACCATTTTTTGCGTGCAAAGTTGCGACGGGGCATGCTAGTATGGTATGCCCACTCATTTATAAAATTGTCACATAATTTTAAATCTAAACTTTCTATTAGCATTAACTCCTCACTCAAATCTAGACATGTCATCATCGCTTGTCTGTGAAGATGACTGAACCAGTTTCAATGTTCCACCTCCCTGTCAACAGTCCAACAATGAATCTTGCTTTTTCATCAACATTTGCCTCTAGCAGTGCAGCCATAGCCTAAGAGTGAAGCTTATGGATTCATGTATGGATGAAAGTAAAAAGATGTGATGCTAAGAGGTTAAGGGGAGACTGTACTTTGTATCCCGCCAATGTTAAATTTACTATTTTTAGGTACATTTTTCATAGGATTGGTAATATAGGGAAATTAAACTTTACACACCATAGGTATCTGGTTTCTTCTCGAGCTACTGAAATTTTTTCAATTTAACCTTTGAACCATACCATTTTTTAAAAATATTATAATTAAGATAAAATTTTTACAAATATTGTTTTCTACATTTTTTGCATATTACTAATTTTTAGAGCACCTGAAGAAGTCATAAAAATGTCGGTATATGTGATATAAAAGATAATTAACTGGTAAAAATTTCTGCCTGGTAGGTTTATTGGTTTCTGAGAAAAATGTACCTAGTGTTACAAATCTAAATTTACGGGAAACACAAGAAACAAGAAGGCACAAATCAAAAACAAAATTTACAAAAACAAGTAAATTTCCCATCAACAGTTGTTTAGAAAGCTGAACCAACAGCTGAGAATACAAAAATCAGTGATGCAGATATTTTAAAAACTAAAATTCTCTTTCCACTAAAACGAGTAGTATAAAATTGTGAAAAATATTCGTTCTTGGTAACATGATAGTTTTTCTGTGAAACTTGATAAAAACTTAAATTTACGTAAAAAAAAAATTTTTGCCGTAATTTAATGTTTTTTTCTGGTAGATCTAGGCCTAAACTATTGAAAGACATAAAAAACCAAAAATCGAAATTTTGAGTCAAAACCATCGTGCCATCTCCTCTTAAATAAAGTAGAGATGGTTTAGTAAAGGAAAGAAGTCATGTTGGACCCAACCTGAGGAAACTTGAAGTAGAGATAAATAGGATGATCAAGATGATTATGATGATCCTGATTACAAATACCCTATAATTTGATCTATAAAATATTTTGAAAGGTCAATAACTTTAAATTTTTTTAAAACTATTACAAATTTTCATCAATAAACATAATTATTTAAACTGTGTTACAAAAACACAATCTATTAAGATTAAATAGCAATAAAAAATATAATTAAATAAACAGTGAACATTTGTTTTTCAAGCAAACAAAATAAAACTAAAACAAATATTATTAAACACTCAAAAATAATTACTCGAGATCTTTTTTTTAATTTATTAATAAGTGATATTCATTTTATATTGTGAATAATTAATTACTTCAGTTAAATCATCTCAGTCATTAAAATTAATTCTTGTGTCATCAAAAAATGATTGATTGTCACGATGAAATTTAATTTATAAAATAATGTTTAAAAATTTATCAGGTTTTCTTTATTCGGGAAAAATAATTATTATTTATTAGATTGACTTATACTTTGTATAAATAAACTAATTATTATACAAATAACATAAAATTACTGAATGTTCGTTTCATTAGGTTTTCAATTTGTTCGTTATAATTGTTGAATTCTTCTACATTTTTAAAGTCTGTGTGTTAATCTCTTTTTTGAAAACAATGAGGTAAGCTTTAATTTTTTTATGTTATGTTGTAATTTATTTTTTTAATATCTATTAATATTTTTGTTAAATACTCTTATTGTTTTTTCTAAAAATTGATACAAAGATAATTTCATAGAACTGTATCAAAGATAATTAATTTAGTTAACCCACTTAGGGCTTTTAATTGATATTTCTGCATGTACATCAACTTGCAGACTTTCTGCAAATATATCTAACCGAATAATTTACAGTACGTCAATTTCACAAAATATTTAACTTTTAAAGTAAATTAGGCTCCCGCTTGTTCTGAATCTTAATAGCTACAAAATTTGATTGAATTAATGCCATCTCTTGCATGTTCTCCCAACATCTCTTCTCCCCTCCGGTCTATAATGCAAAACATTGAGGGGAATCCTTTCCTGAGGCAATCTCTGTACTGTCTGTCTGTAACTTGATGGCGGGGGCACGCCCCAGACCACACAGAGTGTCCCCATAGAACTGCAGTTTAGCTACCCAATCCTCACTGCTTTGTGGTAACGGGCGCTGGCTGTAGCACTTTCGTGTGCTATTCGTAGTACACAGTTGCGCGCAGAACATCCATGTGTGGTAGAGCCATGTGCAAAGCATTAGCTGCATAACGAGCTCGATGGTGACTCGTCCAATGTTTACACGAGTACTGAGGGGAGTGGGGCGCCCTGTGGACGTGACCGCACCCACTCATTTGGGTTGGCCTCTCAGGGGCTGTGGGTTCCTGGGTAGCTCTCCGGAGCCACTATGCTTCTTAAATCCCTTCGGAATGGGTGTGGCTGGCCGAGGGGTGTCCAGCAACAGATAGGTGAATACGCATGTAACTTGATGGCCTACCGCAGAGGGGAGCAATATGCGGATTGCAAAACCATTTCAGAAAACATACATCAGATTTTTTTTAAGTAACTGAAACTTATCATCATCATCATCTGTCAAGGATTAGGCTCAATGGCCTGATCCATCTCTTTTTAAGTCTTCCCAAGCCTCGCTTCCCTCTAGGGTTTATATTTCCATGCTCGTAGAGGAAGTCTGTGAGCTGGCATACGAAGTAAATGGTTGGACCAGTTATATTCTTAACGTTTCCAACAGTGACTGAACATTTAGCTCGGCATGGATAGCTTCGTTACGCACTCTTTCCAACCGGGTATAACCTTTGATTCCCCGCAAAAAATTTAATTTCAGCTGTCTGGATACGATTCATTCCTCTGTAATGATGTTTGATGTCCTTTCTCGTTTTCTTTCGTATTGTACTGTGAATAGAACCACATGCAGTGCTGAATTTTGCCAGTTTTTCACTCATGTCATCATCTTTGTCGTAGGAAATGTGTTTTACTGTTCTTATTGTTGTTGTTTAGGTCATCAGCCAGAAATTTGGTTTGATTGAACCTCTAGTAGCAACCTTTACCAAGTAAAACAAGGAGCGAGGTGGTTGATCCCTTCCTCACTATGTATAAAGTAAACAACTTTACAAATGAAACTTTGTGTGAAACACAAATGAAACAAAACTTTTACAAATAATCACTTATTGTCACCTTCAATATACACTCCTTCTCTATCCCTACAATGCTCCATGTGAATTTTCCATTGTTGGAAACAGTGCTGGAAGTCATCTTCTGTCAGCTTCTTCAGGACGCATACCGCTCAAAAATGTTTGTACAGATTTCAGATGAATTAATGTCCCATAGCTGTGAGTGAGAGGGAGATATGTGGCATAACTAAGCATGCGCCCAAAAGTCCTTACCGTTATAATCCGAATCTGAAAACATACTACAGTCGTTATCTTGCTTGTTAGTTTACTGCATGCATAAACGCTTGCTCACAACAATGAGTAAAATTATACGAAGTTATTGGAATGACGCGTATGGCTTGTGTGAGTGAGAGCGTTATGCATTCTCTCACTCCCACGGCCAGTGGACTTTAGTTCATCTAAATACTGTACTGACAATTTGTACACGATTGAAAATGACCCAAATTTTTTCAAAACAATAACATGTGATGAAATGTGGTTTTTTACTTATGATCCGGAAACGAAGCGCCAATCCATGCACTGGAAGAGCTGAACTTCACCGAGAGCCAAAAAAGCTCGAATGAGCAAGTCAAAATTTAAAGCAATGATGATTGTTTTTTTTTATATCCATGGGATTGTGTACCTTCACTGGGTTCTTGAAGGTCAAACAATTAATCAATATTACTACCTTGAGGTACTTTCTAAACTACGTCAAAGAGTAAGGAAAAAAACGCCCCGAAATAGAGAAGGACAAATCATGGGTTCTCCACCAAGACAATGCGCCAGCTCATTCCGGGATATCACTGTCAAGAGGTTCTTAGCCAAGTACAGCATATCAGTGTTAGAACATCCACCTTATTCACCAGATCTTGCACCATGTGAATTGTACCTGTTCCCTAAGGTGAAATCTGCTTTAAAAGGGACAAGATTTGAGTCTGTGGAAGCTGTAAAAGAGAAAGTCGCACGTGTCCTGAAGGAGCTGACAGAAGATGACTTCCAGCACTGTTTCCAACAATGGAAAATTCACATGGAGCGTTGTAGGGATAGAGATTGTAGGGAGCGTTGAATATTGAAGGTGACAATAAGTGATTATGTATAAAATTAAAATTAAATTTTTTACAACGTCAGTCTCGTTATTTAATAGCCACACCTCGTAAACTTTAAATTTTTTGAAAAGTTAATAATCATTATTTAAAAATTGTATTTGCTATAGAAGAAGTAATAATTGTAGGTACAGTAAAAAAAGTATTTTATTTTAAATAATATTTGCATACAGATAATGAATTTTTATCTTAGCAGTATATATAGGTACTATTAATAATAGTAATAATAATAATGTTGTAAATTAATGTACTAAGTATATTTATGATAGGATTTTTCTTAAATTCTCTCAAGTTAAAATTTTTAAATTAAATTACTATTAAAACATTATATTATTTTTTTACGTCAGTTAAAATTTATCTTTGTTCAAGATAGCGAAATGTTCAAAGTAAGCTTTATAAATTAAATTTAATAACTGTCATTTTATATCGCACCTAGAAAATTAATACTTAATTAGTGCTCTGTTGGTTCGTACATTAGAAATATTCAAAACATAAACTTGAAATTTCATTTTATGAAGTTTGTTTTTTGTTAATGTTGTATGTTACTTAATTATTTATCATCGTTAAAATTTTGAATATATCAGTAAGTACGACTTAATTCAATTTTTCTACCAAACTTTGTTGTATAAAATCATATAAATCTGGTTTAAAATTAATTAAATGGATTGATTTGTTTGTTAATTAATTTCTTAATGTAAGCTATAAATATTTGTGAAATTCTATTATTCAATTATCATGAATCTCCAGAAACTTGATAGTTCTAGAATTTTAAAATTTGATTTGGAAATTCCATTTGAATCACATGTGCTCAGTTAGAAATTATTTTTACTTTCTCTTGTCTATATGAATATATAGGAAGGAAAGTATTGTTTTTATGTTGATTTTTCAATATCGAGTTTTCACCAGATCTACACGTTTTCAGACCCCCTGAACCCAAAAAAACATGTTTTTAGCGATTGGTCAGTGTGCGAACAAAATATCTCAAGAACCTAACATTGCACGAAGTTGAAACTTGAAACTGAAGTTAGATACTACTAGAGGACCTGACACGAACATTTTCATCAAAATCGGTCAACCAGAAGTAGTAGTTTATTCGTGTGATTTTTCACTTTTTTGCGATTGTCTCAAAAACGGCTTCTATGATTTTTTTAAGAAATTGCCTCATTTACTGCATTTTTTATGCTCTGCAAGATAAGGTATGCACCATGTCTGCTGAATTTCTTGGAGAGGCTGTTCTGTCTCAAAAAAAAATGTGTTTTTACGATTTGCGGCTTTAATATGCATTTTAGCGCAAAAATGTATAATAAAAGTTGTAGAGAATTTAAAATCCTACAACTTTTATTCCAAAAATATTTTGTATAGGTAACGCTTAATTTAGCGGTAATTAGTGATTTTCTGGGTTTTTTCATGAAAATCTGTAAAAAATCTATTTTTTAAGATTTCAGCCTTAGTATGCATTTTACGACAAACACACAGGCCAATCGCTAAAACATGTTTTTTGGGTTCTGGGGTCTGAAAACTCGATTTCGAAAAATCGACATGAAAACAGTACTTTCCTTCCTATAATATTCATATAGACAAGAGAATGTAAAAAGTTTTAAGTGTTTATTTCTTCATCAAGAAAGAAAAACCACAAAAACACAAAAAAAGTCTGAAAACGCTTAAATTTATATTAAAGTTAACTCTTCGGTGGTTAGAAGTTAAGGAGCTCTACGCTGCAAAGCGGAATATTTTGGGGTCAGTTCTCGCCTACGGTTTGGAATATTATTACATATTCAAATACACCATTCCTTAACCTCAAGTCGTGCATATGTATTTGCCTAGCCTACCTATCGTGTAAAAAATATTGTAAAAACTTAAAAACAAGCCCAGAAAATTAGAACTGCCCTTATAATATATGCCTTTTAAGGCTGAAAAATTCTTTCCCTTTCTATTGCCATGTTGTTTATGTTAACAGCCGAAAGGCTGGTTTGAACCTCTAGAGGTTTTACTAAGTGAAACGAGGAGTGAGGTGGTTTACAATTCCCTTCCTCACTGAGTGGAAAAGTACACTTATCAGCATGCCGGGCCCTCTGAAAAGCTCATATTTTCCATTCTGCAAATGACACCTTCACTTCATTCACTACAGGGTCTGGCTGTATAATGAAATTCATTACTTTTAGAGTAGATAACTCTGATTAGGGCCTTTTATACCTCTATCTCTTCTGTTCTTAAATGGTTTAGTCATTTAATTGGCTGACCATGTGATAAGAAACAGAACTATTTATTTTAGCCCTGCAACAAACAGATCGAGTGTAAATAATTTAACACTCCACCTGTTTGTTATGGGCAGTCTATTCCCATATCAATACTAAAATTAAAGAGCAAAGAACTTTGGTTAAGCTAAAGAAAACCTCATCCAGATATCTTTAATAGCGAAAAATCATATGGGTTTATTTCTCCACCAAAAAATAAAATATTCAAAAATGTACAATTTTCAGAAAACTTAAAAAAAATACAGAACTCAGAACTGCCTGACATTAACTTTAAACTTTTGTTTTTCCACCTTTTAAAGTTTTTTAAATTTATTTATTTAGGGGCCTACCGTATTTACCGGTGTAAAAGACGCACTCCCGTTTTCAAATTACATATTTGATTTTAATTTTTATGAGAGTAATGTGAATTTTGTTTTTATAAGGAATGACTTTTTTAAATTCAATGAACATGTATAAATACTGAAGTCACGAGATTGCCTTTTGCGTATGGATGGGCTGTGAGGAAGGAAGTGAAAATTTGTCAGTGCTGACAACCTCAACAGCCAGACACTACTCGTACATTTCACTATCTTGCAGTTTCTTCTACGTACATTTTGTAAGGTGTGGTTTATTCCAATAAAATGTTTTCTCCATAAACCTTATAAGAAATAAATGTGACCTGTAAGATTGCCTATAGCTTAATTACATGAGTAGAAATGTTTGATTTACTGTAAATTTAAGCTACCTTATTCCATTGGAACAAAGTTTTATACGAATGAGTCGCCTTCTTTCCTATCAGTCTCAGTGGTATCTACCTAACCGTTTCCTTTTTTACCAGGTGTCAACACGTTAATTTCCTTTTTTATTTTTCGAATTGTAGAAAGAGAAACATCACTGTAGATAGCCACTCGCTCATGGCTTTTGTTAAGAGGCAGGGAAAGGCATCTGTTTAGCTTCAACTTCACAGCATTACTTGATTTATACACTTACACATATAATTTGATTTATATACTTTAATCGTAAAATGCATAGCCTATTAAGGCTGTAATCTTAAAAAATCGATTTTTTTTACACGTTTTCGTGAGAAAAAAACAAAAAATCGCCAATTACCGCTAAACTAAGCGTAATACAAAAATAATTGTTGAAATAAAAGTTCTAGGATTTTCAATTCTCTACAACTTTTATTATATACATTTTTGCGCTAAAATGCATATTAAAGTCGCAATCTTAAAAAACAATTGTTTTACGTAAAAACAGCCTCTCCAAGAATTTCAGCAGACATGGCGCCTACCCTATCTTGTAGAGAATAAAAAATTTAGTAAAATGAGGCGATTTTTAAAAAACAAAATCGTAGGAGCCGTTTTTGAGAAAATCGCAGAAAAGTAAAACATTACACGAATAAATACTACTTCCGGTTGACCGATTTTGATTAAAATGTTTGTGTCGGGTCCTTTAGTGGTATTTAACGTAAGTTTCAAGTTTCAAGTTTGCACGATGTTACGTAATTGAGATACTCTGCACTCACACACACACACACACACGCGCGCGCGCGCGCGCACACACACGCACACACACACGCGCACGCGCGCGCGCACACACGCACGCACGCACGCACGCACGCACACACACACACACACACACACACACACACACACACTTTGACCAATCGCTAAAAACATGTTTTTACAAAACATGTCAAACGTACTGTATAACTTACTGCCATGAACAAAAACATTTATCGCAACTCGATGTACCCTTCCATACACTGCTCTTCGTCCTCCTCCACGCTCTCTCGCTCTATCTATTTCCACGAATTGAAAAGGAGCAATACGCATACCACAGACCAAACACACCCACATGCGCAAATATGTTAAACTCATGCTTTTCTTTTTTTATTATTATACATTTTTGTTTTGTTTGATTCAATTATATTTTTGCTGTTTTTATTTATTTTATTTTCTAATTCATAGGCTATACATTTTTGCCTAATATATTTATACAGGTACAATTATATTTTTACTGTTATTATTAATTTTATTTTCTAAAGAAATGGGAAGGACGGGAGTTGTAGGATTATTAATCTAATTAATATCCGAAAACTGATTATAACAATATAATATAATATGAAACTACAATGATCAGCAGCTAGGATAGCACGGACAAGACAGTGACAACAACAATGGAAGGCGGAATGTGTTAATAGCGGGGCAGAGACAATTTTTTCGGGAACGCACGAAATGCAGTCATAAAATTCTCTACTCCTTCCTTTCCCATTGTTTGTAATGGTCATTCAGCCCGGTTGTTACCAGGGGCGGTTCCAGGGCTGATTTTCGGGGGGGGGCTATCTTGTTTTTATGTAGCTCTTACTACATAATTTGTAATACATAGTTTGTAATTGAGTCACTGAAAAGTCCTCTTTTATGCTGTATTGCTGTAACCACAATTTTAATTCATAGAGAAATTTTCAAGGTGCTGACTGGATGCGAGTGGCTTTTGACTACTGACTCTGATTGTTATCTTAATACTATTTAAAAATAGATACTTTCTGTTTGACTCATTTTTATACTAAAATAATTATTGTTAATTGATAGGTACGAGTATTGGGATTCAGCTTTGTTAGAAATAATAGCTTATAGAAAATATTAAACTACAGTCCAGCCTCTCTTAGTTTGCTCCTAATGTAAACAAATAATGATGTCTCTGAGCATGCGCATTATATCAAAATGTGTACACGCTGATTAAAAAGTAACAACAAAATACTTTAAAAAGTATTTAAATACAAAATACTTTTAAAAGTATTTTTCTAAATGAAATTATTAGGCCTACATCATATCATGACTGATGTTTTTAGTACTTTAAGTAATTATAATTTAAAAAAATAGTTAACTTAATAGGAATACGACATCCGTAAAGTCGCAGACTCTAGCGTGCACCCTGTAGTAGCTGGCTTTTGTTTGTTGACAGTAGGAGCAAACTAAGAACGGCTGAACTTGTAAGTTTTCTTAGTATTTCGGGGGAGCATGGCCCCCATGGCCCTTCCCTGAAACCGCCCCTAGTTGTTACACGGGCGTAGCTATAACTATCTCAGACGCAGGAAGCGAATACGATTTCCATTAACTAGCATTTCAAAAGAAATGACTAACCAGACTGTGATGAGACAATCATTAATTTCAACGTATTCCGTCATTAATAGTTGAATCATTGTCAACAGATAAAACCATGCCCTTTGATACTGAATTATGTGTTCTAGAAACTTTACAATGGAAACAGATTTTCCGAATAGCCTAAAGTTATTAGACAGTTGAATAGTGTTGTGAAGGTAATAATGTACAGTAGGCCTACAGTATTTTTTTCTTTTTTAGTTTAGTGTATTTAACGTCGCACCGACTGTTTTTCTTTAATTTGTTTTAGTTTATTTATTTATTTAAAGTCGCACCAACAGCTTGGTCATTAGTGGCTACAATGGGTTATGGAACATTGTGTTATGACTTGTTATAATTTCCAGATCCTAGCTGGAAATCAAACCCGGGACTTCCAAGTGGTAGACCAGCACGTTACCATTACGCTACGGAGTAGGTCTAAATCAAATGCTTGATTATTAGTGACTACGGTGGGTTGTGTATCTAGAACAATAGGTTTTGGCTTGTGAAAATATGTAGTTTTAGCCAGGAACCGAACTCGGACCTTCGCGTTGTAAGCTAGCGCGCTAACCACTACGCTACAAAGGTGGCTAGTAAAGTATTTTGATTTTTGTACTGCTATAAAGCAATTAATTTAACAGTTATTGATTTTTAATTTCTCTTGCCTATATGAATGTATAGGAAGGAAAGTATTGTTTTCATGTCGATTTTTCGAAATCGAGTTTTCACCGGATCTACACGTTTTCAGACCCCCTGAACCCAAAAAAACATGTTTTTAGCGATTGGTCAGTGTGTGTGTGTGTGTGTGTGTGTGTGTGTGTGCGCGCGCGCGCACGTACGTGCGTGCATGCGTGTGTGTGTGTGTGTGCGCGTGCGCGCGCGCGCGTGTGTGTGTGTGAGTGTGCGTGTGTGTGTGAGAGTGTGTGTGTGTGTGTGTGTGTGCGTGTGTGTGTGTGCAGAATATCTCAATTACGTAACATCGTGCATACTTGAAACTTGAAACTTACGTTAGATAGGCTACCACTAGGGGACCCGACACGAACATATTCATCAAAATCGGTCAACCGGAAGTAGTAGTTTATTCGAGTCATTTTTCACTTTTCTTTTTTGTCTTTTTGCGTCGTTTTTCGCGATTTTCTCATAAACGGCTTCTACGATTTTTTTTTAAAAATCGCCTCATTTACTAAATTTTTTATGCTCTACAGGATAGGGTAGGGTAGGCGCAATGTCTGCTAAAATTCTTGGAGAGGCTGGTTTTACGTAAAAAAATTGTTTTTTTTAAGATTGCTTTTAAGAGTTTTTAAGACTTTTTAAGATTTTTTTTTTGTATAACGTTTAGTTTATCGGTAATTAACGATTTTCTTTTTTTTCTCATGAAAACGTGTAAAACAATAGATTTTTTAAGATTTCAGCCTCACAAAAAGGCTGAAGTAGGCTTTTTATTTTACGATAAAAGTGTACCTATAAATCAAATTTATAGGAAATTAAAAGATCTACAACTTTTATTTAGACCATTTTTCTCTACAGAGCCTAGTTTAGCGTGAAAGAGTGATTTTCCGTATTTTTAAGCCAAACAACTAAGGTTGATTTTCATTTTGCGTCTTTCACTCATGATTAAAATAAGGTTAGGTTTTTGTTTATTTCTAATGTTTTATTACTTAGGTTATATTGTTCACTATTTTCATTGGCAAGAGAAAGTCGTGTGAGTGTTTCACACCACTTTTTTTTTTTTTGGCTGCCTCCATAGAGTAGTGGTTAGCGTGAGCCTACCACGCGGAGGTCTCGGGTTCGATTCCCGGTTAGGTTTTGGAAATGTTCACAAGTCAAAAAAATCTGGCGTGAAACACTCACACAACTTTCTCTTGCCAATGCAAATAATTAATAATAAACCTGACATTATTAATAAAATATTAGAAATAAACAAAAACTAACCTCAAAAACATAACCTTATTTTAATCATGAGTGAATGACGCAAAATGACAATCGAACTCAGTTTGGCTTAAAAATACGGAAAATCACGCTTTCACGCTAAACTAGGCTCTGTAGAGAAAAATGCTCTAAACAAAAGTTGTAGATCTTTTAATTTTCTATAAATTTAATTATATACACTTTTGTCGTAAAATGCATACTAAGACCGAAATGTTAAAAAAAATAGATTTTTCTCACGTTTTCGTGAGAAAAAAAACAGAAAACCGCAAATTACCGCTAAACTAAGCGTTATACAAAAAAATGTTTGAAATAAAAGTTGTAGAATTTTACATTCTCTACAACTTTTATTATATAATGTTTTGTGCTAAAATGCATATTAAAGCCGCAATCTTAAAAAGAAAATGTTTTTACGTAAAAACAGCCTCACGCAAAATTTCAGCAAACATGGCGCCTACCCTATATTGTAGAGCATAAAAAATGTAGTAAACCAGTTGATTTTAAAAAAAATCGTAGGACTAGTTTTTGAGAAAATCGCAAAAAAGTGAAAAATTATACGAATAAACTACTACTTCCGGTTGACCGATTTTGATTAAAATGTTCGTGTCGGGTCCGGTAGTGATATGTAACTTAAGTTTCAAGTTTGAAGTTCGTACGATGTTCCGTTCTTGAGATATTCTGTTCACACACACACACACGCACACACACACACACACACACACACACACACACACACGCACGCACGCACGCGCACACACACACACACGCACAGACACACACACAGACACACACACAGACCAATCGCTAAAAACATGTTTTTTTGGGTTCAGGGGGTCTGAAAACGTATAGATCCGGTGAAAACTCGATTTCAAAAAATCGACATGAAAACAATACTTTCCTTCCTATATATTCATATAGGCAAGAGAAAGTAAAAACCCACAGTTAGTCACATAACCCGTTGTAGTCGCTTTTGACCAAGCAGTTGATGCCACTTTAATTAACCCTTTCAGTGCCGAAACAATATTTAAAAGTTTGATGTAAAGTGCCATTTAATTTGAATAAGGGTGTACAAAAAGTGCTAGCCCTTATTTCGAAAACTTGCACGCATAAGCCTACCATTGCCGACAAAAATTTCAACATTACAGAAAAATAAAATTTCCTGTTAATAATTAATTTTTATTGTATTCAGAAATAAACGTAATCGTTTTAACACTAAAAATGTGCGAAATAGTTTTTTTTTAGTTTATTTAAAGCCGCATCGACAGCTTGGTCATTAGCAACTACTGTGGGTTTTCGTAACTTAACGGTGGTTTCAATGTGTTAAAATTTCTAGACCCTAGACGGAAATTGAACCCGGGGCCTTTCACTTTACACATCAAGCTAGCGCGCTAGTCACTCCGCCACGGAGGCGGTTTCAAAATACATTATTTTAAATACATTAATTTTTGTTTAAAAGAGTGGATAGATTATATAATGAAGATGTGCGTAAGGAATTGAACATCGTCAAGTTGGAAGACCAAATAATAGAAAATAGGCAGAGATGGCTGACACATTTGGAAAGAATGCCTGATGGGCGTACACCTAAGGAAGTGTGGAGGTACAGGCCGGTTGGCCGAAGAGATATTGGAAGACCCAGGAAAAGATGGTAGCTGTCCTTAAGAAAATTTCGAAAAAAAAAACCTTGAGACCGGAACAGGCGATTCGCCTGAACCCTGTAGTGAAGAAGAAGAAGGTTTTTTGTAAATGTTCGGTTATCCGGCGTTGGCACTTTATGGATGTCCGGTAAACCGGATGTCATCATTACGTAAAATATATCGACGTTCTGTTTTCCGGATGTTTGTACGGAAAGGGTTGAACAAATTAAATAAATAAAACAGTTACAGAAAATCCCTATCAGTTGTATAAGATGCACCCAGTGCGTCTTAAACAACAGTAAATACGGTAAATGTATTGTGTTTTTTTTTCTCTAGAGGACAGTATCCTATTATTAGTTAAGTTTAGCTTATGCTTAAATTTTTTAATTGATTTATGTTATGAAATAGTATTTGTCAGTAGCCTAAGTTAAATCATTATTTGTAATTATTAATTGTGTTTGATGGTTGGGGTTCAATTAACCATACTCTCTCAGGAAAGGTCGACCTGGGTCTGTACAATCATTTACACATCATACACATCATCCTCATCTCATTGGGTCATGGGGTTGCTTATTGTTCTGAATTGAACAGATTTCAAGGACACATATTAGGAATTTAAAAAAAATTTGTAAAATAAATAATTAATTGTTATAAGTTTTGGACCTAACGGGTTAGTGCACTTTGTTGGTTGGTGTCCAATTAACCATATTCTCCTAGGAATTGTCGGCCTGGATCTGTACAAGACTATACCTCATTTACACGTCATACACATCATCCTTATTTCATCGGGTCATGGAGTTTATTGTTTTGAATTTAACAGATTGCAGCTCACACACATTACGGATAAAAACAGAGCCTTAAGTTATTCTGTTTATTACTTATTCCACCCAAATTCCGAACAAACCTAGACTTTGGTGTTACAATATTATGAACTAGCAACCCCTGCTCGCTTCGCTTCACAGCAGCTAATGTAGGCCTCATTTAATTATTTTAAAACCTCTTTACACAATATTTGTGGTTTTGTTGCCCTGTGGCAGCAAAATAAATTGTTTTTCTGCACTTCCAGCTCTAGAACGTCTGACATAAAGTTGTCCACGAGTGAAGGAAGCACTCTTGTCTTAAATCGATACCCACCGTTTTAAATGTTTGTCCCTGCGATTTAACAGAATCGAACAGAATGCATAGAAGAATACCGATTGAAAAGAAAGAGACAGTTGATATATGGCTGAGATAAGAGACAATAATATGTGGGTGCGGTGCGCAGAGTAATTGAAAATATATGACTCATTCACTTCCTGTCGAATGAAAACAAATTTATGAAAATATACAGTACAAAAATAAAAATGTTGAGTATTTCAGAATTTTTAATGTGTTTGGAATCAAATGTTATTCTTCATGTTTTACTATGAAATATAAAAGTTGAATCGTGCTTCTAGCCCAAAAAATACACCATCCAGAGGACTTAGAAAAAATAAAAGTGCTGCGCACCCGATAAACTAAAACATGCGACATCGTCACAGTTTAAGTTGCTTAACTCACTTAATTTAAGTTACTTAAAGTTGCAAAATAGCTTATACTGATCACGAAGCTCTAACCTATGTAACAATAAAAGATTTTTTAAAATCAGTTCCGTAGTTTCTGAGATTACCTCATACAAACAAACAAACAAACAGACGTTTCTTCTTTATTATATTAGTATAGATTTAACATTACGCCCATAACAGACAGGTGGAGTGTCAAATTATTTACATTCAATCTGTTTGTTGCAGGGCTAAAATAAATAGTTCTGTTTCTTATCACATGGTCAGCCAATTGAATGACTGATTCATTTAAGAACAGAAGAGGTAGAGGTGCAAAAGACACTTATCAAAGACATCTCCTCTGAAAGTGATGAATTTCATTATACAGCCAGACCCTGTGGTGAATGAAGTGAAGGTGTCATTTGCAGAGTGGAAAATATGTGCTTTTCAGAGGGCCCGGCATGCTGATAAGCGTACTTTCCACTCAGTGAGGAAGGCAATGGTAAATCACCTCACTCCTCAATTTACTTAGTAAAACCTCTAGAGGTTCAAACCAGCCTTTCGGCTGATGACCTAAACAACAAACAGATTTAACATTAGTAGGATACTGTAGAACGATGCAAAGCCCCTTCAGTTCACTTTATCAATCTTAGTTTTAAAAACAACTTAATCAAACATTAAAAATTTCAATTAATTTTTTTATTGTTTATTGTTTTCAGTAATTAATTTCTTTTATTCATTTTGTAACATCTGATTAAGTGGTTTAATTGTTTGTTTTTTTTCAGAGTTCCAAACAGAAGATGATGCTTGTGAAGGAATACTACAGTAAAATGCCACACAACCTATTGTTTATTAATAATTATCGAGTTAATAAATAATTAATTATTTTTAAATTATAAATTTTTATTTAAAAAGTGATTGAATTCAGTGTTTACGGGTTTTTAGTGTAAATAGTATTTTTTATTTTAAATCTTCAATTCATTTTTTGGTTGACTTTAGGTAATGTTATTTTCTGTGAACATTCTAAAAAATATGTACATGATCATGTTATTACGGATTCAGTATAATAATAACAATCATTTTGAACAATTTGATCGTTATTTTAGTTATAATTACAGTTGATTTATTAATTATTTAATTTTTTTATTAAATATTATAAATTTTCTTATATAGTATTATAAATTAATAATATTTCAAAATGAAAGAACGAAAAATTACACCGGCTCCTCATGCTGTTGGTTTTAAAACCGATAATTCCGTCGTAGGTCAAGATTTAAATAGTGTTTATGCTATTTCATATGCTATGTCAAAAGATGAAATTCCTACAATTGGAGTTAAGAAGACGGTCACTACCGATCCAGCCCAACCAAAAAAGAAACGTAGCATTACTCGTAAGTATGATTTTTAATAATAATAATTATAATAATAATAATAATAATAATAATAATAATAATAATAAATTTTATTAACATTAGACCATGTACATAGCAACAGTCAAAGTCAAGTTCATATCATTGTAAAGAATTAACAATCATTAAGTATTTACACAATATAGATTTTGCTTCCTTCTCTACAAATAAAATAAATATTATTTTTCTCTTTAATTCTTTATTTACAACTGTAAAATTTTACAACAAGCAAATGTGATGAATATTTATTTATTTATTTATTTATTTATTTATTTATTTCATTTAATTGTTTGCAACAGGCCGAACACGGCCCAATTATAGAAACAATATATCATTACAGAGCAAAAGACAATACAAAAGTAAAAAGCAAATAAAAGGATAGAAAAATACAATCAGAAATAGTCAATAATGCAAACAGAATTAAATATAACTAAAATAGTATTATATACTAAAATTTTACAAATAATTTACTGATTAACAATCATGATAGAGGTCCAAAACAAAAACAAAAAAAATAAATAAATAAAAAATTTAACACACACACACATAATGTGGAATTGCTTGGAAACTTACATCTATATGATATATATGAATATGATAATAATGTAAATGACATGATGGGCATGAGAGGGGTAGGGCCCCCATTGGTGCCTCGCCATGAATGAAATTTGTGTATCAAATTAGCAGGTCTCTACTCCAGCGTCTTTCAAGGCGTCTAGGGGGATTATCAGGTAAATGGAAGGTGGGAAGTGAACGCACCAGTGGGTTCTCATGTTCGTGTGACTTGTCGTGAAAGCGTTTGTATAAGTATTCAATGGAATTTATAATGTAAAGAGGTGCTTTTGCTATAAGGTGTAATGTTTTTGATTGGAATGCTTGAATTTGTTGCAAGTTAGAGGGTTTGGTTGAAATAAAATAAAATAAATATAAACACAAATAAATGAAATCTCCATCAACATGTATTAAAAAGTAACCTGTGACAATTTATTACATAGTTTTAGTCCTAAAACATCACAGCTTTTCAGCGACCGGAAAGGTACATTAAAATGATTGCTATTTCTAGCGTTACAAGAATGAATGTCTCGCCTCAGTTGCTGAACTGATAAATTATCCATGGGATGTACATAGTAGGACAGTGTAAATATACAAGTTAACAAGTCTTAATTCTTAGATTCACAAATAAAAGTTTACACTGATCCAATCTATGTGACAGCACTGATAAGATGTCAGATGACATTCCAATATATTTTATAAATTATAATTTTTCCCATAACAGGAAGATGGGATAAATTATTTGCACTCAATCCAGTGCTACAGTTTCAGTTTGCTACTTGTTCCAGGGCTACAAAAAATAATTTTGTTGTTTATCATATGGTCAGCCAATTACATGATAGAACCATTTAAAAACAGAAGAGATAGAGGTGTAAAATATAATAATGTCCCGTCAAAAATAATAGAAACCTGAGTTTGAAGCTTAATAAATCGCTACAAGAATATAGCATAGATTGTAATTAATTAATACCTATTTAATTCTGCGTTGAATGGTGAAAACTTGAAATTTTTATCTATTTTTTAAAATGTGATATTGATATTAGAACAAAAAAGAGCCTGTTTTTGAAGACATTTTATGGATTATGCTAACTTATTGGCCTATAGGGGATGTTTACGATGTGTGGATCCAGTGTGATTTATTGTACCGAAGGCCTATGAACTTCACTCTTTCCTAACGATTCTGTGACTAGCTTTCTGTTGGACAAAATAATTATCCTGAATATTATTAGATGTGTCAACCTCCGCTTAAACTATTTTGTATTAAATTAAGTAAAGATAAAATTGTGCATACGAGGTGTGGCTATTAAATAACGAGACTGACAATGTAAAAAATTTAATTTTAATTTTATACATAGTCACTTATTTTCACCTTCAATATACACTCCTTCTCTATCCCTACAACGCTCCATGCGAATTTTCCATTGTTGGAAGTCATCTTCTGTCAGCTTCTTCAGGATATGCGCTGCTTTCTCTTTTACAGCTTCCACAGACTCAAATCTTGTCCCTTTTAATGCAGATTTCACCTTAGGGAACAGGTAGAAATCACATGGTGCAAGATCTGGTAAATAAAGTGGATGTTCTAACACCGAGATACTGTACTTGGCTAGGAACCTCTTGACAGATAACGCGGAATGAACTGGTGCATTGTCTTGGTGGAGGACCCATGATTTGTCCTTCCACATTTCGGGGCGTTTTTTCCTTACTCTTTGACGTAGTTTAGTAATTACCTCAAGGTAGTAATATTGATTAATTGTTTGACCTTCAGGAACCCAGTGAAGGTACACAATCCCATGGATATAAAAAAAAACAATCATCATTGCTTTAAATTTTGACTTGCTCATTCGAGCTTTTTTGGCTCTCGGTGAAGTTCAGCTCTTCCAGATTACGATTGGCGCTTCCGGATCATAAGTAAAAAACCACGTTTCATCACATGTTATTATCTTTCTGTTCCCTAAGGTGAAATCTGCATTAAAAGAGACAAGATTTGAGTCTGTGGAAGCTGTAAAAGAGAAAGCAGCACATGTCCTGAAGGAGCTGACAGAAGATGACTTACAACACTGTTTCCAAAAATGGAAAATTTGCATGGAGCGTTGTAGGGATAGAAAAGGAGTGTATATTGAAGGCGACAATAAGTGATTATGTATAAAAATTTTTAAAAATTTTTTTACAATGTCAGTCTTGTTATTTAATAGCCACACCTCATATTTTGAACAGCCTTGAACCTAACAAGCAGTGGAAGTAGAAAATACACATTCTAAGTGACTGATAACACTAACCAGTGAATAAACGGCACGTATGTGTTTTTGTCATTAATCTCTTGACTGATTTGATGCAGTTCTCCAAGCTGTTATATCTTGCGCAAGTCGTTTCATATCTACATACCTGTAACACCCTACATCTTTTGTAATTTGCTTTATATATTCTAACCTTTGCCTTCCCCTACAATTCACTCCCTCAATATTACCCTCCATTATTGATAGACCAATAACTGGATGTCTTAAGATATACACCACCTAGCCTATCCCTTCTTCTGGTAAGATACTTCCATATACTTTGTTTTTCATCCACTCGTCTAAGAACCTCTAAATTACTTATTTTGTCCACCCACCTAATCTTTAACATTTTTCTATAACACTACATTTCAAAAGCTTCTATTCTCTTCCTTTCTACAGCCCCTATCACCCACGTTTCACTCCCGTATAATGCAACACTCCGAAAATACTGTTCAAAGAAATTTTTCCTAATCTGTTTTCATTTCAAAGACTTGAAAAATAAAATAAAAGGTTTTAAAATTCTTCAGTAAATTTGGAGAATACCCAGGATGATATTCTGTACAATGAGAAATTCATAAAGGATCATGCTGTGGGAAATGTGATGTGTATGCTTGGAACATTTATTAAATTATTTAATAAATTTATAACTCCTTCAACAATTTGATCCATGCCATATTAATTTAGTTAATTTAGGTATTTTTTATTGTGTCCGGATGTGGGAGAATCCAAATAAAGGGAGTCCAGATAAGGGGTTTCCACTATTTTAAAATTTCTCCGTGTAATTCGGACCGAGTTTGATCTCATCAAATGCGGATTAGCAAGAGTTTTGTGTACTCTAAAACACATTAAGAGTAATGAGGTTCATTAAGACCTAAAATTATTTATAACATTCTATTTCTTTTCAGTCATAAAATGCACATTACTGAATTATTGTAGTTATAAACGTTATGTAATGTCATAAACCATAGATTATACAATAGGCCTATTAAGTTATATTATGACCATTAAATTTATTTTAATATCTTAAAGTATAGATTGAATCTTAAATAGTTTTAACAGTGCAACTGTGTTGTTTTAAAATTTGGACATCATTATCTGGTCTTGTTGAATTAAAACAATTTTCAATATGTATGGGATCATCAGGTATGTACAAAATATTCATCTGCAGTACAAGCTCGCTAATCCGAACTAATAAAAACTCCCAACTGTTCGGACTACCAAAAAGTTGGGATTATCTAATTTTTGTCTAAAAAACAATATTCATGTTTAAATTAAGTAAAATACAATATTGATTATGTTGGAATAAACTAATTTAATTATAAATAAATTAATAATAACATGTACAATAAACAGTGACCTTACTTGTCTTTCCACAAAAAAAGTTACATTTTTTTATATCATTATTTGCAATCAGTTTTCTAAAAATAAACTATAAACAAATCTTTTGAATTTACAAATCACAAGTTGAGGCCTCATTACCCTGAATACCTCTTATTACATCAATTACTCATGTGTTAAAAGAGAAAATAAGTGAAAAATAAGTGAAAATAAGTAAAAAAGAGAAAAGAGAAACTGTACAAAGATATTTTACGTTTTACAATATGGAATACTTTTCACTATAATTTTTTGTACATTTAAACCCTTTCAGACAAGTCCAAAACATGGTAATGTTTCAGGTGCCTAACTTCTTCTGCATTGTTTAGAAGATTTAAGGCTGATTCGGTTTTGTAACGTTCAAGTCTTGACTGATATTTTCTACTAAAACGCTTGACTTCGTCCATTACATTAGGAAGGTTGCAATAATGTTGTATTTCTGCATTCCTTGCAAACCATGGTGCCCTTGTTATAGCCCAAAGAACCTTTTTCTGGAACCTTTGAATTACCTCTATGTTACTTCTGCTGTTAGTTCCCCAAAGTTGAACACCGTACAACCAAACTGGTTTAAGTAACATTTTGTAAAGCAGCAACTTATTCTCAAGAGAGAGTGAAGAGTTCCCACCAAATTGTAAAATTGAGTGTAAAAGTTACATTAAAAGAAATAAATTAACAATTAAAAAATTTGTAAATACAGTACATACAGTAAGTTAATAAAAATATATACAGTTATTTATGTTGGAATAATCTATTATATAATTCAATAATGAAATACGTATTTTTCTCTACTTTATTTTTTCACACAAAAGTCACATATTTTCTTCTGTTTCTTGAAAGCCAAAGTTTGTTCGAAAACTAACATTTTACGTTAGCTACGTACTAACTTTAAGGATTAAACAATCTATAAAATTGTTGTTTAGTTTTTATTAAATCAGTAAGTAATGAGTTCACAATTTTATTTGCAGATAAAATTAGTATGATCAGTGTGACAAGTCAACAGTCAGTGGATTTTGAAACGGCTATTTCATACACAGGTAATTTCTGTACTATCATATTATTTAAAAGGTAAATGCAGTCTAATTTATTTTAATGGAAATTCTAGTTACGGTAACACAGAGTTTTACCAGACAGAGTTAAATAATAGTTATACAGTTCTCTTGGTTCATAAGAAAAAGTATAAAACCCATTTCGCTCTATTCCTGAACTTATTTTATAAGAATTTATAGGGAAGACCAACAGAACATTGTTCTCAAACAAATCAAATCCATGTCTCGCACAACTTTGAAAAATTTCAGATTGTTTGGTGACACCACAAGAAGTAAAATGGCTCTAATTAACAATCGATACCACAGCAAACAATATATATGGAGTAATATTTATTTCTCTGCCCGTAACAGACCGGTGGAGAGTCAAATTATTTACTCTCAATCTGTTGGTTGCAGGGCTAAAATAAATAGTTCTGTTTCTTATCACATGGTCAGCCAATTAAATGACTGAATCATTTAAGAACAGAAGAGGTAGAGGTTTAAAAGACACTAATCAGAGTTATCTGTTCTGAAAGTAATGAATTTCATTATACAGCCAGACCCTGTGGTGAATGAAGTGAAGGTGTCATTTGCAGAGTGGAAAATATGTGCTTTTCAGAGGGCCCGGCATGCTGATAAGCATACTTTTCTATTCAGCGAGGAAGGCAACTGTAAACCACCTCAGTCCTCGTTTTACTTAGTAAAACCTCTACAGGTTCAAACCAGCTTTTCAGCTGATGACCTAAACAACCATATTTATTTCATGAGGATTATTTCAAGTCTCTGTCGATGTACAGGGAGTCTAAATTAAATTTTAGTTCATCAGGCTTAATTTAGAAAAATTAATTTGGTATTTATCCACCGGGTTGGTTTAGTGATACAGTCATCACCACAAAACAGCAGATTTTCAGAGATGAAGATTGTTTAGTTCAAATCCTAGTAAAGGTAGTTACTTTATTATATAAAATACTGCGGAAGAAGTTTTTGGATATTATGTTATGTTTATTTTGTCTTTTGTATTTCAACTTCTTCAAGTTCTTTACGTTATGTGTTAGTCTTGGTAGTTGACTGTAAGTGGTAAAGAAAAAATAATAATGAAAAGAATAAAATAAGAGAATAATAAAATGAGAATAAAATACAATGAATTAATAAAACAATTAATTAGTAAAATGGAATATGAAAATGGCAAATTTGTAAATAAAGGGATATATAAGATAAAATGTGGAAATAAGAATTGCGATTTGTTCTACATTGGAATGACAACTCGAAATTTTACACCAGATTTAAAGAACATGAGAGAGCATTCAAATACAATAAAATAGAATCTAATTATGCAAAACATGAGAAAGAATCAGGACATGATTTTGGAAAAATAGAAGAGGCATAGTATATAAGATAAAATGTGGAAATAAGAATTGCGATTTGTTCTACATTGGAATGACAACTCGAAATTTTACACCAGATTTAAAGAACATGAGAGAGCATTCAAATACAATAAAATAGAATCTAATTATGCAAAACATGAGAAAGAATCAGGACATGATTTTGGAAAAATAGAAGAGGCATAGGAAGTCACAAAGGACATTGAAAAAATCGGAAGAAACCAAAAAAAACTTAATGAACTGAACCAAATTCAGACAACTAATTACATACTTTAAGGGCTTCCATCGAGAGCAAAAACAGAACACCGGGTGGACAGGAGAAAGAAGAGAAGCCTACAGTAAGCGAATGCTGAGAATGTGGGCTAAAATTGGTTTTATACGAGGAAAAAAGTATTATTTTGAAAGATGATTGTATCATAAAATTTGTTAACTTCTGAAGTTGGCTCAATGATTTTTCTGTTTGATGAGCCCTACAGGTATAGTTTTTACTTCACGATAGGTTAAATCCAGTACATTAAGTTTTGTAACAATCTTACTGCATTTTTTTTAATATTACCCTGCTTAGAGAAGGTATCTCTTTATAACAGAACGGGTTGACTATGAGGGGAGATGAGGAGCCCTCAAAAAATATTATATATTAATTAATTAATTGTACTAATTATAATGTAATATATTTTCAGGATATGGGAAATTTAACTACATGCTTCTTCTGATAGCATTTCCTGCTGCTTGTTCAACATTTTTTGATACATCAGTTATGTCTTTTACATTACCTGTTGCTAGTTGTGACCTTCAATTGAATGATTTTCATAAAGGTTGCCTGAATGGTGCCATATATGCAGGTATGTAATTAATTAATTAATATTTTGTTAATATTATTAATCTGTAAATCGTTTATTGATGAATAATTATGTACCATTGGTTTGGTCTGATGGTAAAGTCATCAGTTGATTTTCAGATGGTCTCCATCCTCCATCAGGATGATGACGTGAGTGAAAAACTGAAAAATTCAGCGCTGTATGCGGTTCTATGCAGTAGTGATGTGATGCTCATAAGCGAGTCGTACAAAAGAACTAGCTCTTTTAACTGAGCGGTGAGCTACCAGCTTTTTACTTTCTCTTGCCTATATGAATATATAGGAAGGAAAGTATTGTTTTCATGTCGATTTTAAGAAATCGAGTTTTCACCGGATCTATATGTTTTCAGACCCCCTGAACCCAAAAAACATGTTTTTAGCGATTGGTCTGTGTGTGTGTGTGTGTGTGTGTGTGTGTGTGTGTGTGTGTGTGTGTGTGTGTGTGTGTGTGTGTCTGTGTGTGTGTGTGTGTGTGTGTCTGTGTGTGAACAGAATATCTCAAGAACGGAACATCGTACGAACTTGAAACTTGAAACTTAAGTTACATACCACTACCGGACGCGACACGAACATTTTCATCAAAATCGGTCAACCGGAAGTAGTAGTTTATTCGTATAATTTTTCAGTTTTTGCGATTTTCTCAAAAACTGGTCCTACGATTTTTTTTAAAATCGCCTATTTTACTCAATTTTTTTATTCTCTACAAGATACGGTAGGCGCCATGTTTGCTGAAATTCTCGGTGAGGCTGTTTTCACGTAAAAACGTTGTTTTTTTAAGATTACGGCTTAAATATAAATTTTAGCGCAAAAACTTACATAATAAAAGTTGTAGAGAATTTAAAAACCTACAACTTCTGTTTCAAACATTTTTTTGTATAACGCTTAGTTTAGCGGTAATTTGCGATTTTCTGTTTTTTTTCTCACGAAAACGTGAGAAAAATCGATTTTTTTAACATTTCGGTCTTAGTATGCATTTTACGACAAAAGTGTATATAATTAAATTTATAGAAAATTAAAAGATCTACAACTTTTGTTTAAAGCATTTTTCTCTACAGAGCCTAGTTTAGCGTGAAAGCGTGATTTTCCGTATTTTTAAGCCAAACCGAGTTCGATTGTCATTTTGCGTCATTCACTCATGATTAAAATAAGGTTATGTTTTTGAGGTTAGTTTTTGTTCATTTCTAATGTTTTAATACTAATGTTAGGTTTATTGTTAATTATTTGCATTGGCAAGAGAAAGTTGTGTGAGTGTTTCACACCAGATTTTTTATTTTGAACGACCAGCACACCGAGCGTTTCTCCCCACACAGCACGCTCTCCGCACAGAGCTGACTTGTACATCCCCTCCACAACTAAACCACTTTTCTCTAGTCGCATCATAGCAAGGGCTACCTAAACGCTGCATGGAAAGTATACATATTGCATCAAACTTTGGCTCTTCTGTTTGTGAGGGTGCAGAGAGGGGGTCATTATTCTTTCATACTATACTACAACAACCCTGAGACAAGTGGTTGTAAAATATCATTGTACTGTACTTTAACTATTTTACCACGTGCGTACGAAACAAAGATATGACAAAGATAAGACATGACAAAAATTTGTTTGTGGAAAGGGATGCATGAACGTTCAGGTTGACGCACGCACAAACACAACGTGCTGTGTGCGAAGGAGTGAGCGAAAAGTCACCCTCGGCTCGACTTGCTGTCTGTTTATTCACATAGCTCAGCTCAGTGCTGTACGTATTAGAATCTACTAGCTCACTGCCACAGTTCACCCTGTCTCATTGTTCAATTGTACGGTGGCACGCTCTGTGCCGTTCATTCAAGTGTGCGGAGCGGGGTGTGCTACCTCACCTATTTTACTATGCCGTCCATTGACTACTATGCAGGACAATAGGAATGAAAACAAGACAAGATACTCAAATGAAATTTTATAGATCAATGGCTGTACCACTCATAACATATGGGAGTGAAACATGGGTGTCATTACAGAAGAGTGAATCTCATGTCCAGGCTGCTAAAATGAGATTTTTGCAGGGGTCAAAGGTTGTACCTGGTTAGATAGAGTATATAATGAAACTATACGCGCTAAGTTAAATGTACAGTCACTGTGTGAAACGTTAAGATTATATATAAGAGAAACTGGTCCAACCATTTACTTCACATTTCACCACACAGACTTCCTCTACGAGCATGGAAATATAAACCCTAGAGGGAAACGAGGCTTGGGAAGATCTAAAAAGAGATGCATGCCGGAACAGGCCATTGAGGCTAATCCTTTACAGAGATGATGATGGCGTCCAATAGGCTTTTTTCGTCGACTGTTTCTATGTTCAGATCCTGATAGATTATATCATGTGCCGTCCCATGACTACTATGCCGGACAATAGGAATGAAAACAAGACAAGATACTCAAATGAAATTTTATAGATCAATGGCTGTACCACTCATAACATATGGGAGTGAAACATGGGTGTCATTACAGAAGAGTGAATCTCATGTCCAGGCTGCTAAAATGAGATTTTTGCAGGGGTCAAAGGTTGTACCTGGTTAGATAGAGTATATAATGAAACTATACGCGCTAAGTTAAATGTACAGTCACTGTGTGAAACGTTAACATTATATATAAGAGAAACTGGTCCAACCATTTACTTCACATGTCACCACACAGACTTCCTCTACGAGCATGGAAATATAAACCCTAGAGGGAAACGAGGCTTGGGAAGATCTAAAAAGAGATGCATGCCGGAACAGGCCATTGAGGCTAATCCTTTACAGAGATGATGATGGCGTTCAATAGGCTTTTTTCGTCGACTGTTTCTATGTTCAGATCCTGATAGATTATATCATTCCAAACATACCATGGAATATCAAGATTTTTTTTCCATAACCTTTTCAGTGCTAACGTCCGAAAAACAGGACGTCGATATATTTTACATAGTTATACCCTCCGGTTTACCGGACATCTGTAAGTTATACAATAAAGTGCCAACGTTCGAATAACCGAACATTTCCAAAAAAACTTTTAAACAAAACTTAATGGAATAATTTATTTTGAAACCGCCTCCATGATGTAGTGACTAGCGCTCTAGCCTACAAAGCAAAAGGACCCAGGTTCAATTCCTGGCTAGGATCTGGAAATTTTAACACATTAAAACCACCGTTAAGGTACCAAAACCCTTAATAGTTGCTAATGACCAAGCTGCCGATGCAACTGAAAATAAACTAAAAAAAACTATTTTGAATATTTTTAGTATTAGAACTGGTTTTATGAACACAATAAAAATTAATTTTTATTTATTTATTTTATTTTATATTTATTTATTTTTTTAAATTTGATTTATTATTAATTTTTTATTTTTCTGTGATGTTGAAATTTTAGTCGGCAATGGCAGGCTTATATCTGCAAGTTTTCGAAATAAGGGCTGGTACTTTTTGTACACCCTTATTCAAATTAAATGACACTTAGATCAAACTTTAAAATATTGTTTTGGCACTGAAAGGGTTATATTACAACTACATCTAATTAAATTATGTATATATATCAAAAAGGACTTACCCAACTAGCTGTTATGAAATATGTATTATTAATCATACATTTTAGCACACTTTATAAAGTGTTCAATATCCATTTTATAAACACTTAACGTCAATGAACAATTAAAGTTTTTGGGGAATTTAAAAGAATCCAAATCACTAAATGTAACTAATGAAACCTAAGCAAACCGGACAACTGATAATATTTAACTAAAACATTATTATTAATGATATTTCTTCTTATAACAAATTTAAATGAATCAGTACGAATTCTAAAGAAATTCTTTATCATTAAAATAAAAAAAATTTCCTTTTAAAATTTATAAATTTTAATTTAATAGATTAATAGAAGCCCTTGCCTATAGTATTTGTAATTGCAATTTGAATAACGTTGATTATGTTAACAAACATTTTGTAAGTTCAATTCAGTTGAAAAAGTAGACATATTTAGTAAAAATTAACATTTTCTTTATACGTGTTTAGTAAAATTTACTAATAATTTAAACTGTATTATATTTATTCTGTTTTATTTTTCAAAAATAAAATCAACAATATGTTTACTGTTTATTTATTTAAACAGTAGTAAATACTATAAAATAAATTACTAGAACAAATTGTTTTTTTAAAACAATCCCTAGCTAATTACATTGTATTATTATAACTTGTTCAAGACAAACTGGCACCGGCCAGTATTGACAAGTATAATCAATTCAAAATAAAATATACTAGTAACAAACAAAAGTACTAATGGGTCGGCAAAAAACATGCTACCTGTAGTAACTTTTCATAATAACTTCCATGTCATTATTTTGTCTAATTATTATTAATCTACCAAACAATGTTATCAGAATTTGAATCCATTTTATTTAATATTGATTTAGATTTAGATTTGTTATCACATTTTTCAAAGACTCCAAAAATTACAGTTTCGTTGTAAGCAACAAAATGTTTTTCTTGTTGGAACACTTTGCAGAGGTTCCAACATCTGTATAATTATATAGGTATACAAATGGGAAAGCTCTCACTGACTGACTCACTCACTCATCACTGATTATCCTACTTGAACAATAGCTAGAAAGCTGAAATTAGGAGAAAATATTCCCTTTAGGGTAAATATAAAAGTTAAATATAAATAATTTTGACAGTCTACCGTTAAAGTGTTGAAGAACCCCGTAACCGATATTTTCTGTTTACTAAGTTACAGATCTGCCCATAACAGACAGGCGGAGAGTCAAATTATTTACTCTCAATCTGTTCGTTGCAGGGCTAAAATAAATAGTTCTGTTTCTTATTACATGGTCAGCCAATTAAATGACTGAA
Organism: Catonia carolina; assembly: GCA_035578175.1. NCBI lineage: Eukaryota > Metazoa > Arthropoda > Insecta > Hemiptera > Achilidae > Catonia > Catonia carolina. The sequence continues at coordinate 8,842,208 of JAQMRL010000005.1, read as the reverse complement.
TCATTTAAGAACAGAAGAGGTAGAGGTGTAAAAGACACTAATCAGAGTTATCCCCTCTGAAAGTAATGAATTTCATTATACAGCCAGACCCTGTGGTGAATGAAGTGAAGGTGTCATTTGTAGGGTGGAAAATGTGTGCTTTTCAGAGGGCCCGGCATGCTGATAAGCGTACTTTTCCATTCAGTGAGGAAGGCAATGGTAAACCACCTCACTCCTTGTTTTTCTTAGTAAAACCTCTACAGGTTCTAACTAGCTTTTTGGCTGATGACCTAAACAACAACAAGTTACAGATAAGGTAGATGTTAAAAACTCAGTGAAGATGTTCCTTATAGTTCAATTACAAAAATTACTCCTTAACAATTTCCAAAATGTACCCCTAAGAGGAAGAAAATGGTGTTCAAACCTTAAACCTATATTTATTATTTACTAATTTTCAGACAAGTTGGGTGGCTGAATTTCCCTGGTGTTATTTATTGTGCAACTTTAAAAATTACCCCTTAAAAATTTCCAAAATGTACTCCTAAAAAATTAAAAAGGGTTCCAACCCTTAAACCAATAATTTTTATTCACTAAGTTCCAAGCGAGTTAGATGGCTGAAACTTGATGGCAATCTCATGTGTAGTGATTACACCTCAATGATTTAAAAAATTAACCCATAAAAGGTAGAAAAAGGTGTTTTCACCCCTTTTCCAATTTACAAGGAGAAAACTTAATGAACCGAACCAAATTCAGACAACTTATAAATTACAAAGTTTAAAGGCTTCCATGAAGAGCAAAAATAGAATACCAGGTGGACAGAAGAAAAAAAAGCCTACAGTGAGCAATGCTGAGAATGTGGGATGCAAACAGAGCTTCCAAAAATATTTAAAATCACCTCACATGGTCTAAAATTGCGTTGTCTACACCAGGGAAAATATAGCAATAATTTTTTTTTTTCAAAATTTAAAAATTAAGTAATGCCAGGTAGCCTGTTATACTCAGGAAGATCTAAACTTTCACAAGTGAAAAATTTTTGGTGTAGTCTCTGAGAATACCTCGTAAAGCAAACAAAGGAATGGAACTAATGTTACTCTTATATATATAATCAAAATTTTTATTATTTCTTTAAACCACTAGTAATATGGTAAACAGTAAACACATACTAATTATAGCACTTTCGTGCATAAAATGCACATCTTCAGTAATTTTCTTTGATATATCATTTTAAGTTTAAAATATCCTACTTCCACCATGGTAGATAAGGATAGATAAGGATGAAATCCTTATGGGATGTTTTAAAATTTAAATGATATATTAAAGAAAATTACTGAAGATGGGCATTTTATGCACAAAAGCGCTATAATTGGTAAGTTGTTTACTGTTTACCGGTTACTTACTTAGTTGTTTACTGTTTACTGGTGGTTTAAAGAAATAATATTTGATTATCAATATAATACATTTTTTTTTTTTTTTTGGTTTAACATCCGACTGTTCTGCAATTACTACTAATGCAGACGGTGAAGGATGAAATGATTTTTTTGTAACATATGAAAATATGCCATGCCTGAATGGGATCGAACCCAAGACTGCATAATGAGAGGCGAGCACGTTACCAACTACGCCAATGCAGCCGGCAATATAATACAGCCGTTAAAATACCTATATAGGGGATTTTGTTTGATATGTGTATATATATATATATATATTTTATTAAACATCCTATGTAGGATTTTTAAACAGCCGTATTATTTAAAATTGAAATATATATTTTCTAACCACCAGAATACGGTAACATAAAACACTTACCAATGTTTATAGCGCTTTCGTGTATCTTGTACACATCTTCAGTAAATTAACATTTATTACAAGTCAAAATTTAAAACTTCCTGCTCCTACCATGGTAGATAAGGAATCCTTATCTACCATGGTAGGAGCAGGAAATTTTTAAATTTTTACTTGTAATAAATGTTAATTTACTGAAGATGTGTACAAGATACACGAAAGCGCTATAAACATTGGTAAGTGTTTTATGTTACCTTATTCTGGTGGTTAGAAAATATATATTTCAATATATATATATATATATATATATATATATATTCATGCAGGAATTTACAGCCCCAGCTGTATCTCACTTCCTAAGCACCACCTCTCTTTGTTTTGCTAGTCACCATCGGAACGCCACTGCAAACTCTTTTATAATAATAGTAAAGATAGACAACAGAAAATAAGTAGTCTATGCCACAGTATGGTCTTCCTCACTGGGCCTAAGATTGGTTATCAGTTTACCAGATCTAATATACTGCACATCTAATACGTTTATGCTTTCTTAACTTTGACAAGTTATACTTTTTAGAGAGGGAAAATTATTTTTTATTTGTCTAAAAATCGTCTTGTATTAACATCTATGTTTACTTAACGAAGTTCAATTTAATATTATATCTATAGTAATCATAGGACAAATGAATAGTTTTCTTAATAAAATAATTTTTATTCGAATAATATTATTCAAAATCCCAAACATATGAATTATTAAAATAAATGCAGTGTACTCATATAATAAACGTATCACTACACTAACAGCAAATGAACGTAGTATTCAATCATACCTAGTCTTCAGTTTAATAATTGTTTATTAAGAGATTACCATTTCATCAATTTAAGTACTGTAGTTCGGTATTGTTAGAACAGTAAACTAATTAACAGGTATGGTATTAATTACCATGCATCTCATTGTTATCCAGACCATACATTGAAAAAAAACTGAATATATTATTCAAACATGTTGTGTTCAATTTAAATTGCAATTGCACCATATGATGAATAAAGTCTTATTAGGAATTATCTCAATTGTACTGGATTATTTTGATTCTCTCCTCTTAACATCACGAAAGATTTTGGTTGATTTCCCAATTGTTAATTTTTTAAAATTTCTTATGCATTAACAAAATAGCACCTCCCCCCCCCCCCCCCCAATTACTTCACTTTGGGTTTCCAAAAATTTAATGTAATTTAATTTAAGAATTGTATAACTATGACAAGTTATAAAATTGTATAGAATTGTACAAGTGCACAATAAAAGTGTAGTGTACATAATGTGTTATATTACGTAAATTAATTAGAAAGGTTCTGTCGAGTATCTGTAGTAATATTTTCAGTAGTAATTTAAGTTAGAATAAAATTTCTCATTATTCTTAAGGCTAGATCGTAATATACATATTTATAAAAAAAAATTGTATAATACTGTGCCCCATAACAGGCAGGTCATGCCTGTCAAATTATTTGCACTCGATCTGTTAGTTCCAGGGATACAAAAAATTCTGAACAAAGCATTTTAATCGACAATTGCGTAGTTGGTAATGTGCTCGCCTCTCATTATGCGGTTTTGGGTTCGAATCCCATTCAGGCAAGGTGGCATATTTTCATACGTTAAAAGAAATCATTTCATCCTTCACCGTCTGCATTAGCAGTAATTGCAGAACAGTCAGACGTTAAAAAAAAATTGACAATTTGCAAATGAGACGAGCGAGTGTGAAATTTGTTCCCTGACTTTTAACGCCCTTGCCACACCTCACTTTTTGATCCAAAGTTTTCTGCTAACTAAAGATTACTGTCTGTCCATCCACCTTACTCTCCAGATTTAGCACCATGTGACTTCTGGCCCTTCCCAAAGATAAAACCGTGCTGAAAGGAAAACATTTTAACACCATTCCCGACATTGAGAGGGCCTCGACAGAGCAGCTAAAGGCCATTCCGAAAGAAGCGTACCAGAAATGCTTCCGATCATGGAATGAACATTCAGATAATTCTATTTTATTTAATGAATTTATATAATAAATTTCACTAACCTTCTTTTTAAACTGCATCAACTTTTATCTTTACTTACACGTGTTTCAGTGGATCCACCATCATCAGAGTAAATAACATAATTGAAACTAAAAAAATTTTTTATTTATTTAAAATCTATAGAAGATGATAAATCTTCAGTCATTTGTATAAAAAGAGTTTTATATTTGAAATAAATAAAAATTTTTTAGTTTCAATTATGTTATTTACTCTGATGATGGTGGATCCACCGAAACGTGTGTAAGTAAAGTAAAAGTTGACGCAGTTTAAAAAGAAGGTTAGTGAAATTTATTATGTAAATTCATTATATAAAATAGAATTAATTTCAAACTGCAGGATGCGTTACAAAGATTTATTTTTGAATTCAGATAATTGCATTGCTAGCCAAGGAGATTACTTTGAAGGAGATTAATTCAAATTTTAGCTAAGCTTATTACTTCATTGGTAATAAAATTATTCACTGCAATTTTTGATGTCAGTATTTTTCTAAATTCTGGCTGCTAATAATATATTTTAATGAATTGATTAAACTTTTGCAATTTTTTCACATGTTAAATTCAAAGTCACTTATCTATTGAATAAAAATTCAATGTTAAGTCCCTTCGTTTTGTTCGTTGTTTAGGTCATCAGCCGAAAAGTTGATGTAAATCTCTAGAGGCTTTACTAAGTAAAATGAGAAGTTAGGTGGTTTATAGTTGCTTTCCTAACTGTGTGGAAAAATATGCTTATCAGCATGCAAAATTATCTGAAAAGTAAATATTTTCCACCTTGCAAATGGCACCTTCACTTCATTCACCACAGAGTCTGGCTGTATAATGAAATTCATTACTTTCAGAGGAGATAACTCTGATTAGTGTCTTTTATACCTCTGCCTCCTCTGTTCTTAAATGATTCAGTCATTTAATTGGCTGTCCATCTGATAAGAAACAAGACTATTTTTTTGTAGCCCTGGAACTAGTAGATCGAGTGAAAATAATTTAACACTCTACCTCTCTGTTCTGCCCATAACAGACAGGTGGAGTGTCAAATTTTTTACACTCAATCTGTTCGTTGCAGGGCTAAAATAAATAGTTCTGTTTCTTAACACATGGTCAGCCAATTAAATGACTGAATCATTTAAGAACAGAAGATGCAGAGGTGTAAAAGACACTAATCAGAGTTATCTCCTCTGAAAGTAATGAATTTCATTATACAGCCAGACCCTGTGGTGAATGAAGTGAAGGTGTCATTTGCAGAGTGGAAAATATGTGCTTTTCAGAGGGCCCGGCATGCTGATAAGCGTACTTTTCCACTCGGTGAGGAAGGCAATGGTAAACCACCTCACTCCTCGTTTTACTTAGTAAAACCTCTACAGGTTCAAACCAGCCTTTCGGCTGATGACCTAAACAACAACACCTCTCTGTTATGGGCAAATCATTTTGTTCATAAATTATAATTTTAGTTCACTGTTTACTCTTTTATTGTATGTTAAAAAATGTTATTGATTTTTTTTTAAATCCCTAATGTGTGTAAGTTGCAATCTGTTCAATTCAGAACAATAAGCAACCCCATGATCCAATGAGATGAGGATGATATGTATGACATGTAAATGAGGTGTAGTCTTGTACAGATTCAGGCCGACCACTCCTGAGAGAGTATGGTTAATTGAACCCCAACCATCAAAGTACACCGGTAACCACTGTCTAGCACTCAAATCCGTATAAAAGTAACTACCTCTACTAGGATTTGAACCAGGAACCTTCGTCTCCGAAAATCAGCTGTTAAACAGCTGATTCTGGCAACGACTTTACCTCTAGACCAACCCGGTGGGTTAAATTGATTTGAGTGGGTTATTGATTAATTTTGTTTTTTTAATATTTTCATGTTATTTGTTTTTCATTAGTTATTAATGTCTTCAGTGGTTGTATTGTATGTTACAGTTCCAAATAAAGAGTAAAAATTTGAAAAACTTATCAAAGTTTAGTTTTGAAAATGACTTTAAATAATTTTTTTGTTAAAGTTTTTACTTTATCATTTATATACTATATTGAATTTGTTTTGTTTGTTTAAGGAATGATACTAAGTGCCTTTCTCTGGGGATTTTTGTCGGATAACTTTGGACGTCAACGACTACTAGTAATTGGTTATTTCCTAGACACACTCTGCAATATATGTGCTAGCATATCGCAGACCTTCGTGCTGTTACTTTTATTCAAATTTCTCAGTGGATTTGTGTAAGTGTAAAAAAATTTATTTTTAATTTTATTTTAGTATTAATTAAAATCCCTTGTGCAACACTTACACAATGTTTTCTTACCAATGTAAATAATGAGTAAACTCATTTGAATCATAATTGGATGACTTTAAATGAAAATCAACCTTTGTTGGACTTTGATTTTGATGAGCCAATTACAGAAAATCATTATTCGACACTAAACTAAGTTCTGTTGCAACAAAACGCTTGAAATAAAGATAGTATATTTTTAAATTTACTATATCTGTACTTATATACACTTTTGCTCTAAAACGCATATAACAATGCCAGTCGCATTGGCGTAGTTGGTAATGTGCTCGCCTCTCACCATGCGGTCTTGGGTTCGAATCCCATTCAGGCACGGCATATTTTCATACATTATAAAAAAATCATTTCATCCTTCACTAACTGCATTAGCAGTAATTGCAGAACAGTCGGACATTAAACCAAAAAAAATAATAAATAAAACGCCTATAAAGGCTGAAATTTAAAAAAAAACCTTATTACTATGAGAGCACAGCCCCATGTATTTCATGCCAATTACCCAATCTCGTAGAGCACAAAAATGTAGTTAATCAGACAAGTTTAATGAAAATTGTATCAAATTTTGGTACTCACATTCTGATAAACTTGCAGTAACAATTTTAGGGTGATTGAACAATTTTTGTTAAAGTAGATGCATATTAAAATATTAAAAACATGAACTACTTTACAAAATTTAATCTTATGAAGGGCCTCCGAGCCAGCCCAGTCTGTTAGCTGGTAGTAAGTCCCTATTATTTGTTAAGTAACACCGGTTGGGCAAGCAACTTTGTATGGTAACCAGCTGACAGCCATCTGTGAACAAACTCTACTGCGGGTCCCTGTTAAAACTCATGCCTAATTCACATCAAATAATACAGCAAAGCAACGATCAAATTGGGTAGTTGTCAATAATGTACAGTTTGCAATAACAAATAAAGCTAAAAAAAAAAAAAAAAAATTACGAAGAATTAAGGAAATTACTTAGATTCAGATATTGGCCTTCGGGCCAGCCCAGTCAGTCAGCTGGTAGAAAGTCGCTATTATTTGTTAAGTAACACTAGTTGGGCAACCGTCTTTGTATGGTGACTAGCTGACAGTCATTCCTGAACAAATTCCACTGGGGGTCCCTGTTCAACAATTCAGGCCGAATCATGTCAAAAATACAGCGCAAAGCAGCAATCAAATTGGTTGGTTGTCAATAAAGTACAGTTCCCGATAAAAAATAAAAGCTAAAAGATTCAGATATTGCTTTCTTTAACACATTCCGTGCGGATGTGGTATGCCTACCACCTAAGGATTTTTGTGAGTGACGAGCGTGGTAGGGATACCACGGCAGTCCTATTCATAAACTCTCTGTCCTTACTAACCAATTCAACGTATCAAGGAACGACTTTCACACACTCTCAACTCAATATGTTATTCTAACTATTACTACTGAACTACGATTCTAAAAAATCAGATCTACCAACCCTACTGACAAAAAAAATGAATAGTGTTTTTGAAATATCCATGTGGTAGTCCTACCACATCCATCAGTCACAAAAATCTCTGCGTGGTAGTCCTACCTCGTCCGTAATTCGGTGAAGCCGTTTTACATCTCATTTAATTCTGTTGTCATTGATATTTGTTATGTATATTGACACCGCACTGAATGTGTCAAGCATTAAAAAAACTTATTTCACTATTGTACAAAAAATTTTTTTGGAATTCACAAAAAACTATAAATTTAAGCCGTACTTATCTAAAATACACACAAACTTATTTTTTAGCGAAAATTACTAAATTTTTTCCATAGTCCTCCTTAACTGCCCATAACAGACAGGTGGAGTGTCAAATTATTTACACTCAATCTGTTAGTTGCAGGGCTAAAATAAATAGTTCTGTTTCTCAACACATGGTCAGCCAATTAAATGACTGAATCATTTAAGAACAGAAGAGGTGGTAGAGGTGTAAAAGACACTAATCAGAGTTATTTCCTCTGAAAGTAATGAATTTCATTATACAGCCAGACCCTGTGGTGAATGAAGTGAAGGTATCATTTGCAGAGTGGAAGACATGTGCTTTTCAGAGGGCCCGGCATGCTGATAAGCATACTTTTCCACTCAGTGAGGAAGGCAATGGTAAACCACCTCACTCCTCGTTTTACTTAGTAAAACCTCTACAGGTTCAAACCAGCTTTTTGGCTGATGACCTAAACAACACAGTCCTCCTTAAATAACAATTTTTATCATTGTATTTCAAGCCTTATTATATTTATTTATATATTATAATACAATTTAGGTACTTACTTATGTTTAAGGGTAAAAAAATTAGATTCTAACTGAGAAAATCTTCAAACTAGTTTTATCTTAAAGACAATTATCAGATGCTAAGTATTTACATGCACTTAAACAACAGAGTTAAGAATCAAATTTTAATCACTTATAATCAGTCCTAGACCTTGATAATGGTTTGTAATTTGGAAATTTATGGTAATGAAGATGAATTAATTAGATACAGTTAAGTTTATGGTGCAGATTGTTTGTAAATCATACGCATTACTACTGCTTTTATGAATGAAATAAATTTTCTAATATTAATTTTTTTTAGTTAAATTCATTTAGTGCTAAAAAATTGTGCATATAATTTTAAATATAACAAGTAAATATAAATATTGAGTAATTAATACAATTTTATTCATTAACTAGCGGTACCCGGTGCGCGTTGCTACGCCCAAGAACAGAAAGTATGATTTTATGTTGCTATTATAAAATAGGGGTTGGTGGTAGAAGGGTGAAAATTTAGGAATGTATGTATTTTTTAATGCCACATTATAAAAAAATTAAAAAAATTTTCAAAAAATTAAAAAAAAATTTTGGGGTGGACCACCCTTATCACTTAGGGGTATAAAAAATAGATAAAAACCTATTCTAAACCTACCAAGTGTACATTTAAAATTTCATCAAAATCGGTTCAGCCGTTTCGGAGGAGTATGGCAACTAAAACTGTGACACGAGAATTTTATATATTAGATAAAAAATAACCCACCGGGTTGGTCTAGAGGTAAAATTGTCGCCCTGAGTCACTGTTTAACAGCTGATTTTCGGAAACAAAGGTTCCTGGTTCAAGTCCTAGTAAAGGTAGTTACTTTTATACAAATTTGAATACTAGACAGTGGTTATCGGTGCACTTTGATAGTTGGGGTTCAATTAACCATTCTCACTCAGGAAAAGCACATATTTTCCACTCTGTTAATGACACCTTCACTTCATTCACCACAGTGTCTGGCTGTATAATGAAATTCAATACTTTCAGAGGAGATAACTCTGACTAGTGTCTTTTATACCTCTGCCTCCTCTGTTCTTAAATGATTCAGTCATTTAATTGGCTGACCATGTAATAAGAAACAGAACTATTTATTTTAGCCCTGCAACTAACAGATTGAGTGTAAATAATTTTATACTCCAACTGTCTGTTACGGGCAAATAAGATAATTATAAACAAAGTAAAGAATCTTGTACATTTTTGATTTGTTCAGTTTATAAAGTGTATATGATTATTATAAAATAATTTTTAAAGACAAATTTAAAATTGTAAAGTTTCATTTCTGTATTCCATTTTAATTATTAAAATGTTCTGTTTGATTAATCCAGAATTTGTGGGCCTTATTCAATCTTCATGGCGTATCTCTCAGAAATGTTTAATGGAAAATACAGGGATAGCATTATAATGAGCTGTGGAGTTTTCATTTCTATTGGTGGAATTATACACCCAAGTAAGTATGTTTAATTTGTTTATTGATTACTGCATAAATTAAAAGTCATGGTTAGCCTCCGTGGCACAGTGGTTAGCATCCAAGGCATTAAAGGGAAAGCCGTGGGTCGATTCTCAGCTAGGGTCTGAAAATTGTACTTGTATGGTCTAGAATAATTCTTCTTCTTCTTTTTCGTTTTCTTCTTCCAATCTTCTTGTCATTCTTCTTCTCCTATTTCTCATCGTTATCAAGTATTAGGTACACAATTGCTATGCAGCTTTCGAAGTTATTGATCCTTCCATCTTTTCCTTGGTCTTGACAAATTCTTTCTCCTGATTGTACCTCTCAATCATTTCAGAACCTATACTATTTTTCAAAGCTGATGAACTCTGAACGTACGCATTGCCCCTACCCACTTCATAGCTAGCCAATGACTTGCCAGCAACTTTGCCAATACTTGTTCTCATAACTCTGTTATTGTCACTTGAGTCACGAGTTTACATTTGTTTGCAATGAGGGGTGAAGGGGAAAAGCATCAGTGCGCATGCACGACTGCTTTAATTTCAGTACGACAAACATAACAACTTATACTACACCCGTTGCATATACAGTATATCACGGAACCTTTTGTAGGCTAACTGTATGAATATAACTGTTTGTTACCGTAAACACAAATGTCGGTTTCTCGAAAACGTGGTCAAACTATTCACAGTGCTGAACGCAATGTAATAAAATGTTGTGAAGTTGAAGCTAAACAAAAATGCCTATCCGTGCATCTTAACAAAAGCCGTGAGCGAGCGGCTAACTACTGTGATGTTTCTCTTTCCACAATTCAAAAAAGAAGGAATTTAAGGATGTGAAGAAGCTATTCTTTAACAGTTTTGTTGACACCTGGTAAAAAAATAAAACGGTTAGGTAGATACTAGAGAGACTAATAATGAAAACGCCGATGACAGCAATAGTAAAGAAGGCGATTCATTCATAATTACAGTAAATCAAACATTTCTAGTCATGTAATTAAGCTATAGGAAATATTACAGGTTGTATTTATTTCTTATAAGGTTTATGAAGAAAACATTTTCTCAGAATAAACCACAGCTTACAAAATGTATCTAGAAACTGCATGGTAGTGAAATGTGCGAGTATTGTCTCACTGTTGAGGTTGGCAGCACTGCAACTCACTTTCCTTCCTCACAGCCCATACATATGCAAAAGGTAATCTCGTGATTTCAGTATCTATTTATATTTTGTCAGCCAATTTGTTTGGTCTTTCAATAATAATTATAACCTATGGACATACAACCAGCTGATTATATTGTAAAGTATTGCATGTTAACGCGCTTTATAATCGATGTGTTCAGTACGAGATGCAAGACACGAGTGAACTACTGTGGCTCTTATACGCATGCGCCACCTATGTTTGTCAAGCTGATACATTCATACAATCTGACAACGCTAGCAAACGTTCTGATTGCTCTAAACGCGTGAAACAGCAGAGCTCATCAACCGTGAAGAGCATTATAGAAGATGGATCTCTGAAAGAAACACTTAGGATATTAATTTGAATAAATATTGTGACACTTATCGCTAAGGTCCGTTTCGGGATCTAGGTTACTAAATAATTAATACACTAAAGTTTACAATTAGAAATATTTATTACACTAAACGATTTACAAAATAAATAATAAACTAATTATAATAAAGAAATACAATAAATAACTTATTAATTTACTTAAAATAAATAATAAACAATAAATAACTTAATAGTTTACTTAGCACTACTTACAACCAATTTTATAGACTACACATACAAAATGAGACCGAATACAGAAAAACTGGATTTAATACAGATGCACAATAACTTTTCAAAATACACACACAAACAAAGACAGTATAACAATCGTTGACCAACACAATGCTCGGAAACGCCCCTGCACCACGTCCAATACCTACTCGTCAAAGATCAAACGAATACTGACTGCTGACCGCATCGGGGGTCTCTTTATATACTTACTCATTTAAAAAGATCATTCTAGCAAAGCAGAGAAACTTCATGGAAATAATGAAGTACAAAAAATAACCCTTTATAAATGAGTGCTAGAAAAATCGATTGTAAACAAGTCAACAAAAGGTCTTATTGTAAATAGAATCAAAGTCGTTACGGGTCCCTTTCATAATAACAGTTGTACAACAAACAATACCCGACCTTATGTCCTACACAATAGCGCGCAGTCCTATTGTCATTTATTGTTGCTATTGTCACTATTTCACTCTATTATCCTCTTTTTACTATATTCATGAATGAAACACTAGAACCTTCGCAAACCATCCTTTTCTTCGATATTGTTACAATATTTAAATATATTAGAAAATTCATAAAATCACCACCGACTTGAGGGAACAACAAACTTGTGAATTACCTAAAACTATTCCATTTTGTATAAAGTTTTCTATAACCTATTACTTATTATTTTGTTTAAAGACTAAAATTCAAAGACTAAAATAGAAAATTTTAATCACCACTGACTTTAGGGAACTACAAACTTATAAATTACCTAAAACTGGTAAGTCGACATTGGGAAGGTTGGTGAAACCCACTTTTGCTCTCTCCACATAAAGAAACCCTTGGTCCAGCTTTGAACTTTATATAGCTTAATACTGTATAGCAATCATTGATTTCATTTTTTCTTTCTGTTTTAGTCCTGGCGTGGTTAATAATTCCTCAGAAGATACATTGGGAATTTTTTGATGGATGGATTGTTATGAATTCGTGGAGAATCTTTTTATTAGTTTCAACGCTACCATCATTTATATCAGGTGTTCTTACATCATTTTGTGTAGAAAGTCCAAAATTTTTATTAGCCAAAGGTAGAAAAGAAGAAGCATTAGAAGTTTTTCGTACGATGTATGCTATTAATACGGGGAAACCTGGTGAATGTTATCCTGTAAGTATTAAAAAGTAATATTTGGCTTTCACAATTACATATACGAGGTGTGGCTATTAAATAATGAGACTGACATTGTAAAACAATTTTTTTTTATTTTTTAAATAATCACTTATTGTCACCTTCAATATACACTCCTTCTCTATCCGTACAACGCTCCATGCGAATTTTCCATTGTTGGAAACAGTGCTGGAAGTCATCTTATGTCAGCTCCTTCAGGACACGTGCCGCTTTCTCTTTTAAAGCTTGTCTCTTTCAAATCTTGTCCCTTTTAATGCAAATTTCATCTTAGGGAACAGGTAGAAGTCACATGGTGCAAGATCTGGTGAATAAGGTGGATGTTCTAACACTAAGATGCTGTATTTGGCTAGGAACCTATTGACAGATAACATGGAATGAGCTGGTGCATTGTCTTAGTGGAGAACCCATGATGTGTCCTTCCACATTTCGAGGCGTTTTTTTCGATACTCTTTGACATAGTTTAGAAAATACCTCAAGGTAGTAATATTGATTAATTGTTTGACCTTCAGGAACCCAGTGAAGGTTCACAATCCCATCGATATCAAAAAAACAATCATCATTGCTTTAAATTTTGACTGGCTCATTCGAGCTTTTTTGGCTCTCGGTGAAGTTCAGCTCTTCCAGTGCATGGATTGGCACTTCGTTTCCAGATCATAGTAAAAAACCACGTTTTATCATAGGTTATTATCTTCTACCTGTTCCTTAGGGTGAAATCTGCATTAAAAGGGACAAGATTTGAGTCTGTGGAAGCTGTTAAAGAGAAAGCGGCACGTGTCCTGAAGGAGCTGGCAGAAGATGACTTCCAGCAATGTTTCCAACAATGGAAAATTCACATGGAGTGTTTTAGGGATAGAGAAGGAGTGTATATTGAAGGTGACAATAATTGGTTGTGTGTAAAATTAAAATTAAATTTTTTACAATGTCAGTCTCGTTATTTAATAGCCACACCTCATATACATGTAAGAATATTTTGCTTAAGACAAATTTTTAAGATGATGAGAAGGTTATCAATCCTATCTCCTACTCAAAGGACCACAGAATCTACTGTCAGAGTTACCATACCTTAACTGTGATGTTCCAGTTTTAAGATATTAGGTACGAGGTCTGTCCAATAAATACGCGAACTTGTGCAAGCTAGCGCCCATGACACGGACTATAGTCCCACCCAATGGCGGCGCTATTTGCCTGATTCCCAATGAGCCATCAGTGCTTGGCGGATCATCGAACTGTGTGTATGGTGCTAGTTATGTTAGTTTCTGTTGTCCTTGTTTTTACTGTTTGTCGAAAATGGAAACTGACGAAATCACGGAGCAACGAATCAATATCAAGTTTTTGGTGAAGTGCAGTAAAAGTTTTAAAGAAATTACTGAAATGTTGACAGCTGTTTACGGTGATAATAATCTGAAGAAAACATCAGTTTTCACGTGGCGTTTTAAAGATGGCCGACAAGATGCCACGGATGATGCAAGGCCGGGACGACCTTCAACCACCTGTGTTGGACGACAACATTGATCATGTGCAGTCCCTTGTCCTTACTGATCGTCGAAAAACTGTCCGAATGATAGCTGATGAACTGAATTTAGGAAAATCAACAGTGCACACTATTATAACCGAACATTTATCAAGATGATGGATGGATCCTTCACCATGACAATGAACATGCACATTCAGCATTGATTGTTCGCTAGTTTCTGGCAAAAAATTCAATCACCATCCTTGATCATCCTTCTTATTCACCAGATATCACCCCCTGCGACTTTTTCCTATTCCCAAAATGCAAAAATGTGATGAGGGGACATCACTGGGAAGATTTGTACACAATAAAGCAAGAAACGACGAGAACACTAAAAAGCCTAACTGCTGAGGACTTCCAAGGGTGCTTTAAACAGCGAAAAAGAAAATGGAATAAGTGCATAGCAACAAATGGAGAGTACTTTGAAGGGGACAAAATTGATGTACACTAAATTTTGCAAAATAAAGTTTTTATGGGCTCAGTTCGCGTATTTATTGGACAGACCTCGTATTCACCCTCACATTTCCTGTTTTTGGAATAAAACATGAAACAACAGTTTTTAGGCACATTAAACATATTAAATTTATTCTTTTTTCACAGGCCTCAATAGTATCGTTTAGTTTTGTTCATTCGATCATGAATGTAACTGAGATTATTTTATTTTAATTTGGCAAATAAATTATTTGGAGTCCGTAAACTTTGGTTTGTAAATAGTTTATTATTCGTTCACCTTTATTCGAATATTTTTTTAAATAGTTGAATAAAGATTTGTGATATTTTGTTAATTTTGTGAAACTGTTTTGGTAAACCAAAGACGATTTGTTTCATAATTTTTCACATAAAATTATTTTTATGGTTTTATTATTATTCTAGGTAAAAAAATTAAAGGATGAACAAGGCTTATCAGCAGCTAATGAAAACAACAAACCTGCTAAAGAAGAACCAGTTACGACAGAAGTGAAATCAAATAAGTTATTACACGTACTGCACCGAACTTGGCTTCAAATAACTGTACTTTTTAGAAAACCATACATTGGACATTCTTTTATTATGTTCAGCATTCAATTTGGTGCATTAATGGCGTAAGTTATATTTTTAATTTATTATTGTCATAAAACACAAAAGAGGTTACGTAGAATTTTTTTCATACCCCTAATATGTCTACGTTGCAATCTGTTCAATTCAGAACAATGGGCAACCCCATGACCCAATGAGATGAGGATTAAGTGTATGAAATGTAAATAAGGTGTAGTCTTGTACAGACCCAGGCCGACCATTCCTGAGAGTTACGGTTAATTGAACCCCAACCATCAATGTACACCAATAACCACTGTCTAGGATTCAAATCCGTATAAAAGTTACTACCTTTACTAGGATTTGAACCAGGAACCTTCGTCTCCGAAAATCAGCTGTTAAACAGCTGACTCGTGGCGACGACTTTACCTCTAGACCAACCCGGTGGGTGGTTCTGTAACTTCATTTCTAAAACATTATACCCTTCATGATACAAGGGTACATGATGGGCAAGGGTGTTAAAGGAATAATAAAGATATCAGTTAAAACTGAAACTAATTATTAAAATTTTTGTAAATGTTATCTCTTCAGTCGCTTTCATAATACTCTAGTTTTATAAAATTTACTAAATTTAATACAGGGCACTGGGTAACAGAGCTAGAACAGAGACAGTAGTGAAGTTCTACAAGGTAATGGCAGCCCCAGTCCTTCTTTATGGAAGCGAGTCATGGGTTACCACAAAATACCAAAAAAGTAGGATCCAAGCAGCTGAAATGAGGTTTTTAAGAAGGGTGAAGGGCTGCTCGAGGCTGGATCTAATACATAATGAGAAAATTAGATCTGAGTTGGGTGTATTTAGCTTGAATGAAACAGTGGAGGAGTACCGGAATCAATGGAGACAACATTTGGAACGGATGCCAGAGGAGAGAATTCCTTTAAAAGTGACGGAATATGTTCCAGTTGAAAGAAGAAAGGTAGGAAGACCTTGAAGAAGATGGCAGTAATCGAGATGTACGGATTGGAATGTCTCGTGTTTGTGTAGACGTTCAGGATGGTTTGTGAGTTCGGAACAGGCTTTTGCCTAATCCTTGATTGTAAGAAGAAGAAGACTAAAAATAATAAGATTTTTACATATCATTTAGAAAAAAAATCTCATTAAAATATGACTTTCAATGAAATACTAGTGAAGCAAAGCCTTCAGAGAAATAGAGCAAATGGTAAAATTATTCATATGAGAAAATAAAAGCTCTTAGTTCCATCTTATATTGAGGAGCGTAACGTTTTGCTTCATTCATCAGGTGAAAGGCCAGTTTGAACCTCTAGAGGATTTAATAAGTTAAACAAGGAAGAAGGTGGTTTACTTAGCCGTCCTCACTGAGTGGAAAAGTATTTTATCAGCATACCAGGCCCTCTGAAAAGTATGTACTTTCCACCTTCCAATGACACCTTCACTTCATTTACCACAGGGTCTGGCTGCATAATGAAATTCACTACTCTCAGAGGAGATAACTCCAAGTAGTGAGTTTTACCTACCTCTTCTGTTGTTAAATGCTTCAGTCAATTGGTTGACCATTTATGATAAGAAACAAACCTATTTTTTGTAACCCTGTGTTAACTGATGGTAGAGTAAAAATTCTCTAAATAATTTTTTAAATCATTGTATTTCACTTATCTCTGTCCAATCTTCTTTATATAGTCTGCTGATACGTAAGTATAGTTAAAAATAGTTACATTAATTTCTCAAGAATATTAATTTTTTATTTATTTTAGGTTGAACAACCTTAGGCTCTGGATGCCGTTACTATTCCATAGAATTAAAAAAAGTGCATCTGAATTAGGAGCTTCTAGTATTTGTGAAATAATTAATTTACATGCTGGTACGGTTGAAGTATCTACTGGAAAATTTGCACAAAATTGTGACACGGTAATATTTTTTTATTAATATATTTTTTCTAATATATAATTTATTTGTAGTATAATTTTTTTTTAATATATTTATTTAACGTCGCATCAACTACAACGGTCATTAGCGACGACGTTGGGGTGTAACCGCCTGAGTGGGATTCGAACCCAGGACCGCATGATGAGAGGCGAGCACGTTACCAACTGCGCTAATGCGGCCGGCGTATAATTTTTGAAACATTACATTTATTAAATATTTAACATATTTTTTTTTTTTTTTTAATTCCATTCAGGAGACTCCAAAAAGGGTGTACAAGACATGTCAAGATAAAACTGAAAAGCCGACATTTTAACATTACTATGTTAAATTAATTTTAATTACTTCATTTATTACTACAACTTACTTGCTTACTTGAATAAGCTAGTCACCCAATCATTTTTATAAAACAATTTTATAAAATTTTCCTTAATGCATACAATTTTTAATGCAATTTTCCTTCGTGCATACTTGGAAATTTATTTATTTTCTACCAAACAACAACTATTTAGAAATGAAATATTTATCGTACACTGTAAAATGTTTCATTAATCAAGCATTTTTCAGCATTTTCTTAAACAAATTTAGATTATTACAACTCTTTACAGCTTTTGGTAATTTACTGATGTATTTTCTACTTTCATAAGTAAATTTTTTTTTTTAAATTTGGTGTTTTGACTAGCAACATAGTAATCGATTCTATGTGGCGTAAAAACATTGTTATTTGACTGTAACATTGAGTTTTCATCTAAATTTTTCTGTCTGTTTATTATTGATTACTGCTGCCAATCGAGCAGTTTGATATCTGCAAAGGCACTCATGATTTGGCATTAAAATATAAGTAAAACTATTCGCGCTATGTCGGTTTCATAAAATTTGCTTCATCATAAAAAGACACATGAATTTACTACAATGAAATGAAAATTAAAAATTTTAAACAAATTTATTTAGGCTACCTCTGTGGTAGCCTACATGATAGGCTACAAAGTGGAAGCTTTCACATTTGATTCCTGGCTAGTTTCTAGAAATTATTACATATTCAAACCCACATAAGTTGCTGATAATCAAGCAGTTGATACAATTTTAAATTCACTAAAAAATTGAATTAATATTTATAGTAAATTCATTATAATACTTTTCACGGTTGATGAGCTCTGCTGTTACAAGTATTTAGACTAATCAGAACGTTTGCCAGTGTTGTCAGATGGTACGAATGTTTCAGCCTGACAAACAGTACGTGCTCATGCGAATAAGAGCCGCAGTAATTCACTCGTGTCTTGCATCTCGTACTGAACACATCGATTATAGAGCGTGTTAACATGCAACTTTATAATATAATCAGCTGATTGTATGTTTATACGAGGGGGTACCCAAAAGAAACCGGAATTATTTCTTAAAACTATTTATTTTTAATTTTTTTACAAAAGAACCTTATCCCCTTCAAAATACTCTCCATTACAACTAATACATTTGTCCCACCGGTGCTTCCACTGTTCAAAACATTTTTTGTACTCCTCTTCAGTGATGGCTGCCAGCTCATCCGTCGTTTTTTTCTTGACATCATCAACGTTGTTAAATCGGAGACTTTTCATGCCCCTTTTCATGTGTGGGAACAAGAAAAAATCACACGGAGCCAGATCGGGTGAGTACGGTGCGTGTGGTAGCAAAACCATGCCGTTTTTCGCCACAAACTGGGTAACCGAGATTGCCGTGTGTGCAGGCGCGTTGTCATGGTGGAAAAACCAGTCCCCTGTCTGCCACAAATTAGGTCTTTTACGACGAATGCTGTTTCGTAGTCTTCTTAACACTTCAAGATAAAAAGCTTGATTTACCGTCTGGCCTGGTGGAACGAACTCTGAATGGACAATTCCCCTCACATCAAAAAAACAAATCAGCATTGTTTTGATGTTCGATCTGACTTGACGACTTTTTTTTGGTCGGGGTGATAATGAAGTCTTCCATTGACTGGATTGTTGTTTGGTTTCTGGGTCGTACCCATAGCACCAAGACTCGTCACCCGTAATGATCTTTGACATGAAATCTGGATCAGTTTCAAGCTGTTGTTTCAAATCACTACACGTTTCAATTCGACATTCCTTTTGAGTGTCTGTCAGAACCCGAGGCACAAACTTGGCAGCGACTCTTTTCATTGTCAAGTCTTCTGTTAAAATGCGTTGGACTGAGCTCCAAGATAACCCACTAACCTAAGATATTTGGTCAATGGTCTGTCGTCGGTCTGTTCGTACAATTTCTTTCACTTTCACAACATTTTCGTCTGTTCGGGAAGTCGACGGTCGTCCAGAACGAGGTTTGTTGTCAATCGACATGTCGCCATTTTTAAAGCGCAAAAACTACTCGTACACTTGGGTTTTTCCAATAGCGTCGTCTTTGTAAGCTGTGTTCAACATTACAACTGTTTCCGCGGCGTTTTTACCGAGCAAGAAGCAAAATTTCACAGCCGCACGTTGTTCATTAAAACTTGCCATCATGAAAAACTACACGAGCACAAAACAGCACTAGCGAGAACAATCACTGCACGAAAACAGAACAAGCTAGATCAACGAACAAAATGGCATTGAACTGGCAATGAGTAGCGCTACAAGCAGCCTAGTGGCGGGAATTTGTACTGCACAAGCTCCGCCCACAGCAGAGCTATTCCGGATACTTTTGGGTACCCCCTCGTAGGTTATAATTGTTATTGAAAGACCAAAAAAATGGCTGACAAAATATATAACAGAGCTACAAGAGCAAGTGTTGGCAATGTTGCTGGCAAGTCATTGGCTAGCTATGAAGTGGGCAGGGGGGGCAATGTATATATTCAGAGCTCATGAGCCTTGAAAAATAGTGTTGTTGTTTAAGTCAACAGCCAAAAGGCTGGTTTGAACCACTAGAGGTTTTACTAAGTAAAAACGTGGCGTGAGGTTGTTTACTAGTGCCTTCCTCACTGAGTGTAAACGTATGCTTATCAGCATGACACGCCCTCCAAAAAGCACCCACTTTCCACCCTGCAAATGACACCTGCATTACATTCACCACAGGGTCTGACTGTATAGTGAAATGCATTACTCTCAGAGGAAATGAGTATGACTAGTGTCTTTTACACCTCTACCTCTGCTGTTCTTAAATAGTTCAGTCATATAATTGGCTGACTATGTGATAAGAAACAGAACTATTTTTTGTAGTCCTGGAACCTACTGATCGAGTGCAATTAATTTAACATTCCACCTGCCCGTTATGGGCAATGAAAAATAGTATAGTTATGAATTAACAAAATACAGTAGACTCTCAGAAATCCGGACTAATGTGGCGGACGGCCGGTCCGGATTTCGAAAAATCCGGATTTCTGGAGGTTGGCAATTTCATCTTTATGGTGAGTAATTATGACAATAAGCATTAACGTTTATCTCCTAAGATAAACTAAGCTAAGATAAGAGTGAGCTTCTGAAAAAACTTTAAAACAGTGTAGGCCTAATAAATTACAGTAGGCTACTGGTACTGTAATTATTCAATATATGAAGCACAAACATTGACTAAACTTAACGCTACTGTACCATAATAAGATTCGATTGCACTCTTTGTAAGATTTGCAAGTTACGGATTTCAAACATGTAACAAAATGTGTCATATATGTCTCAATTATAGAGTAATTATAATTATATAGAGTAATTATAGTAGGTACAAATTCATTAAAAAACCAAGTCTTAAAAATTGTAGAATTCATCCATGCTTTTTGTTGGTTTGTATACCAAAGTGGCAACACATCGTCTTTCTTTAAATTTTTAAAAGCTCTGGGTTTTCTTGATTTTCCTATTAATGTTAACCTAAGTTTATGACTGCCAGTCACATTGCTACAAGCCAACACCGTAACCTGTTCCTTACTTTTTTTTATAGCCCGAAGCTGAAGCTTCTTTTTTGGATGCGAGAGTTTTCGTGGGCAACATTTTATAGTTCAGACCAGTCTTGTCGCAATTATACAGCTGGTCACCGGAAATTCCTTCTTCGTCAAGGATTTTAAAAAGTAAGGTCTTAAACTCAGGAACAGCGTCTTTGTTCATCGATAAAGCCTCCCCACTGATTTCATCGGGCCAATCCCATGAAAACTTTTTACTGGTTGTTAATTTAAAAGTTGTAAATTTTCAGAAAATAAAGTAAAAAAACAAAAATCGTCCGGACTAGCGTGATCCGGATTTTTGAGAGTCTACTGTAGTTGTGATTAAAAATTGGGTGAATAGTTTTGTTATGAACTAAGTAATAAACTTACATCAAATTTGAATGAATCTCCTTCAAAATACTCTTCTTGGCTAGGAATCCACTTATTCCAATGTTGATTCCACGATTATAAGCATTCATGAAAGGTACCTTTCGAAAGGGCTCAGGACTTTCATCTGCTCAGTCGTGGCCCTCTCAATATCAGGAATGTCAAAATGTTTTCCTTTCAGCACCTTTTATTTTTTTAGGAAGAGCCAGACGTTCATGGTACTAAATCCGGAAAGTAAGGCAGAAATGGATAGACAGGAATCTTTTTTTTTTGGTCAAAAACTCGCAGATCAGAAGTGAGATGTGGAGTTGGGCGTTGTCATGATGAAGGACAAATTTTGTACTCACTCGTCTTTTTTGCAAATTATCGGTTGAAATGCTTTTCATGGACGTGTACAAGATGTTCAATTCTTCAATAATCTCTTAAATATTCAATCCCCTGTTAAGAACGATCAGGTTTTGCAACTTTTTGCATGTTTTCATCTGTTTTGAGGTCAAAGGATGTCCAACCATTGTTAGTCTTCAATTGATTCTTTCTACTTTTAAATCGCACTTACCAATTGTCTTCAGAGTTACCACATTATTGCCATACAACACTAGTTTTAAGATTTCATGAGCTTCTTTGGCACTTTTTTGCAGCTTAAAACAAAACTCAATGTTAACGTGTTTTTTCAAATCCATGATGCGCTACAGACACAGTAAACACGACCTCGTTTTTCCATCTCTGTAAGCCGACGGACAAATCACAACTTGTTAAAAATTGACTGTGACTATCTTAAAGAATCAAGCTATTGGACTTATTACTTCAAATTGATGTAGTGTCAGAAATTTATTCATAATAAACTTATTCATGATTTTTTTTTAACACGCCTTGTATAGGATATCGCTTCTTTCACATTTAATAAATTCAAGCGCACAAAGCCTTTGGAACAGCACAGTTGGTTAACTAATGAGTGGAAAATCACGGTCAAATAACACCACTTTTTTCTTGTTTTACGTCTGACTGTTTTGCAATTTCTGCTAATGCAGACAATGAGAAGGATGATATGATATTGAGTGGTGAAAAAATGCTAGACCTGACCGGGAATTGAACCCAGGACCCTGGCATAGAGGCCAGTTGCGCTAACCACTGCCAATGGGTCAATGGGCTGGCCAAAAACACCAGCTGGGTAAACAAGTGTTCAGGTGAGATCTAACAATAAAGTAACCACTTAAGTTGTCCTCTCTAGTTGAAGATAACTGAAAACATAAAGACCAGCAAATTTCATAGGGCTATTGTCTCAGTAAATTTGCAAAATAATTTATGAGATTAATTTATCTCATGCCATATTGCTAAACTCTCTGGTTTAATATGAACAAGAGAGTATTGAAGAGAAGTAGTTTTAAATTATTTTGCTAACTTTAAATGATATGGCCTCAGTACAAATAGAAGTGTTGGACATTTTCTTTAAGTGGCTAACAAAGTTAGCGATAAAATCCTATTCACAAAATAACAAACAGACTGTGTGGACAATACAAACGTAAAATTGTCAAAGAAGTATAAAAATATGAGTCTGTGTTGATTCGTACTGTACACTAATTTGTGTGACTTATAATTCTGTATAAATTGTAAAATAAATCTATACCTAATACACATCTTTAATTTCACTCTTTATTTTCGCTGTTTTTAGATCGTTGTGGATTCCTCAGTTTATACAAATATGTTATGGGTTTCTGTTTCAACAAGCATCACTTTTCTTCTTGCTAGTTATTTTGTCAGAAAAATTGGCAAAAAGAACCTTTTGGGTATGTATATAATGTTTTCTGAATTATTTTATATTTTTTAAAATATTGAAACTTACTAATAATTCAAATAAATAACTACAGAACAGTGTGAATAATCTAAACCTTGTATAGTCAGAAATATTGGGTAATCCAAACTGAAATTGAGGAAAGAGGAAAAACCAGATATTTATCTTTACAATCTTCTTTATCCTTCTTCCAAGTTTCCATTTCTCTTTATCGCTGAACCATTTCTCCTCCATTCATCACATCTCATTGCATCTTTTTTCCAATATATTTATAACTGAAACCATCCAATTCACTCTTTGTCACCTTTTGTTCTTTTTCCTGTCATCTTCAAGTACAATATTCTTTTAAGCAGTCTTTTTTTTATCCGAGGCGGCGAGAAAAACTCATGTTCACTCCCTCACGATGGGGGAAGTAATGTTGGACTCAATTGAGTCATCCTCGTCCAGCCCCAAGGAGGCCGCAACCACCTTACCAACCAAAAACCCACTGCCTGGCCACTTGATCCATTATCAGCAAACAACCCTCCACCTCCCTTGGAACTGTTTATATAATACTACAAGGAAAATGTTGGGTTAAAAAAAAATTACACTGTCAGCGGGGCGTGGAAGAGAACCGTAGCCTAATTCCCCTCTCGCTGTCACTGACCAACACTCACTCTCTCACTTTCATTCATTTCTTTCATCACCAGCTCAGGAAATTAGTGTGCCTACCTTGCCTACTGAAATCGGGGCAGGATTGATTCACTGTGGGAGAGGGCGATCCCACTGATCTCCATATGTCTCTTCCCTTTGCAGTCTCCCAACCACCCTCTCCGCAAACTGAACGACCAACTTCCAGCCCTCCTCATCCTGCAGCATCGCTGCCCCTACTCTCTCTGGGATCCATTTTTAAGCAGTCTACATACCTCCAACCTACTTCATCTCTTGGTTCACAAAACTTTTCGCACTGCTTGTCATTTCCATATACAGATTTTTTCATTTTGAGTATCATTTGATAAAATTAATTTTCTATAACAGTTAAGTTCTGATAATTTTCTGCTGGATATCCTATTAGCATAAGTTTCCCAAGAAGTTTGTTGAGTTTCACTTTTCAGTAGATTTTACTAATGGTTGTTTCAAAAAGAAGAAACCATATCGTTAATTTTTTTTTTTGTAACGTCCAACTGTTCTGCAATTACTGCTAATGCAGCCGGTGAAGGATGAAATGATTTTTTGTAACGAATGAAAATATGCCGTGCCTAAATGGGATTCAAACCCAAGACCAAGATTCGTAACACAAACTCAGACCATACAAACTGTTCATGGCCAACGCCACGAAGAAACTGCTTGCCTTGTTTAAATGGGATATCCTGAACCATCCCACGCATTCCCCTGACCTAGCACCTTCAGATTACTATCTCTTTACCTCCCTGAAGCTGCACATGGGTGAAAAAAGGTTTTCAACCGACGAGAAGGTAAAGGAGGGGCGGAGAAGTGGATGAAGGGGTTGGCGGGAAACTACATACTTCGAGGAAGGCATAAAAAAATTGATACCCCGCTTCACCGCCTGCATTGAGAGGAATGGCAACTATGTCGAAAAATGGCTTACATATGTACTAAAGTAACCATATATTTTTTTTGTTTAAATAAAAAATTTTGTTCAGTACACTTACTTTCTGGATATGCCTCGTAGAAGAGGAGATTATCACTTTCGATCCTCATGACAGAATTCAAATTACCACATCTTTAAAAAATTCATGAAATTTATGAATTATATTTTTATTTCAGTCGTAACATACCTGATTGGATCGATTTCTGCATTCGTATTTGTTTGGATTGATTCAAGTTATGCTCTTTTAATATCAGCTGTATTCATTTCTTCTATGCAAGCTAGTACAGTTGGATTATTAGGCGTTACCGTTGAAATTTTCCCTACAGATCTCAGGTAAAAACAACGTTTTTTTATACAATCTTTCATTAAACCTTAAGAGAAAAGTATTTTTATTAACCTAGGAGCCATCGCACTTTTTAAAATTACGCAGTTGGTCACGCTTATAGTTTTATCCAACAGTTTAATTTTTAATTTCTCTTGCCTGTATGAATATATTGGCAGGAAAATATCGTTTTCATGTCGATATTTTGAAATCAAGTTTTTACTGGATCTACATGTTTTCAGACCCCTGAACCCAAAAAACATGTTTTTAGCGATTGGTGTGTGCGTGCGTGTGTGTGTGTGTGTGTGTGTGTGTGTGTGTGTGTGTGTGTGTGTGTGTGTGTGTGTGTGCGCGTGTGCGTGTGCGTGCGTGCGTGCGTGCGTGTGTGTGTGTGTGTGTGCGTGTGTGTGTCAAGAATATTTCAAGAATGGAACATCGTACAAACTTGAAACTTGAAACGTAAGTTACATACCACTACCGGGACCTGACACGAACATTTTCATCAAAATCTGTCAACCGGAAGTAGTAGTTTAATCGTGTAATTTTTCACTTTCTTGCGATTTTCTCAAAAACTGGTCGTACGATTTTTTTTAAAATCGCCTGGTTTACTAAATTTTTTATACTCTACAAGAAAGGGTAGGCGCCATGTTTGCTGAAATTCTTGGTAAGGCTATTTTCACGTAAAAAAATTGTTTTTTTAAGATTGCGGCTTTAATATGTATTTTAGTGCAAATATTTATATAATAAACGTTGTAGAGAATTTAAAATCCTACAACTTTTATTTCAAACATTTTTTTGTATAACGCTTAGTTTAGCGGTAATTAGCGATTTTCTATTTTCTTCTCATGAAAACGTGTGAAAAATCGATTTTTGTAAGATTTCGGCCTTAGTATGCATTTTACGACAACAGTGTTTTAATCAAATTAATAGGAAATTAAAAGATTTACAACTTTTATTTATAACATTTTTCTCTACAGAGCCTAGTTTAGCGTGAAAGAGTGATTTTCGGTATTTTTAAGCCAAACTGAGGTCGATTTTCATTTTGCATCTTTTCACTCACTCATGATTAAAATTAGGTTATGTTTATTGAGGTTAGTTTTTTGTTTATTTCTAATGTTTTATTACTAATATTAGGTTTATTGTTAATTATTTGCTTTGGCAAGAGAAAGTTGTGTGAGTGTTTCACACCAGATTTTTTTTTTCATAAAAGACTAAATTAAAGTGCACGCCACGAAAGAAGTCTGCTGTAAAGACCAGTTGTCCCTCAACCAATTTAATAGAATTTTCTGTTTACAACACTCGTCCATTAATCTTTTATTTTTAAAATCATAAATGCAGAAGGCTAAATACATGGGCGCAATACTGTTGTAAAAATGTTGTGGTTCAGTCAAATATCATTTTCCTATCTTTATTTGGAGCCAAATTAACACTTTTTTAAATGGCTGCCATAATTAAACGGAACATCGGATTTTACTTTTAAAATATTCAAATTGTAGAAAAAACTGTGATCTTTTAATAACATAAATGCTGGTTTTTTTTAACCTGGATGAAGTAACAGACATTTAAAAAGCACATTAATAGAAAACTCGTTAAGAACTGGGTACTTTTTATGTGTAAATGCTTTTTAAATTTTTAAATAAAAAATATTTTAGTCAAACGAATCAACACAGGAAAGAATAGCCTTTAATTTGCGGTAGGGTTAAAAAATTTTCTGTTCAGTTCTTTTTGAAATAGAGATCTTCAAACACATGGCGGGCACTATAATAAAACCAAGTAATTATTTAAATCACATGGAATGCACTGTAATTTCTAGTATAGAGTACTCTAAATTTATTAGTCAATGTATTTTTCTGTTTGTAGAGCTATGGCAGTAAGTTTGACAATGATGTTTGGTCGTCTTGGAGTATTATTAGGAAGTTTAACAATGCCATTGTTCATGAATCTGAATTGTTGGGTTCCATTTGTCGGTATTGGATCGACCGTTTTAGGTAAGTTTTCTTCACTCAATTCAAATTCAAATATTTTAATATGTCTGATTTGTTAAACTTATTCTACCTGTAGTCACTGAACAATTTCCCTAAATAATGTCCCTTTTCATGCATGGAAATAAGAAAAAGTCACACGGAGCCAGGTCAGGCGAGTAAGGTCCGTGGGGTAGTGGAACCATGCCACTTTTAGTTAAAATATCTTTCACCGAGATGGCTATGTGTGCAGGTGCATTGGCGTGGTGGAAGAAACCAGTCTCTTGTCTGCCACAAATCGGATCTTTTGTGACGAACACTGTTGCACAATCTTCTTAAAACTTCCAAATTGTCAGTCGATGGTCTGAGAGCACACGCTCTCGAATTATTTAAACATTTTCGTCGATTCGGGCCATTGATGGACGTCCAGAACGAGGTTTGTCATCAATCAACATGTCACCATTTTTAAACCGAGAAAACCACACGTCTAAGCAAATGCTTCGTTTTGTTTTTCATTTTTTATTTTTCTTATCTTGCCAATACAGTTTCATTCTTATGCTGTGTTGCTTTTTTCGTTCCTCATCCCATTTTGGCCTGTATGGCTTCGGTTCCTTTGGCTCGTGTAACTTCCCATTTGTTGATTTTGGTTCTAAAGCTATCTCTGTCGAAAATTT
Source organism: Catonia carolina (assembly GCA_035578175.1). Taxonomy (NCBI): domain Eukaryota; kingdom Metazoa; phylum Arthropoda; class Insecta; order Hemiptera; family Achilidae; genus Catonia; species Catonia carolina. Next base: position 8,814,366 of record JAQMRL010000005.1, on the reverse strand, counting down.
CCTCCGTTTCAATATTCGCCTTCTGTAGATCACCCGTGGTTTGTGTTACGCAGTTTGTTGTTGATTGCCACTTAGTAATTTGATCGAGAATCTGTCTTGTTAATCTGTGTGTCGATAATCTCTGTATGTGTCCATAAAATTTCGCTCTTCTCTTTCTCATATCAATTTCGATATTAGAGAATTTTCTGTCGTTTCTATCTTTTGTAACCTGTATCCGTCTTTGGTCTGTCTTGGTCCTAAAATTTTCCTGATTATCTTTCTTTCCTCTTTCTTGATGTCTTCCATTTCATTTCTTTTATCCAAAGCTAAAGTCTCGCTTGCATACAATGCTGCTGGTTTCACAACCGTGTTGTAGTGCCTATCATTACATTATTATATTTCCATTTATTTATTTTTTTATTTTTTAGCGTGCTGTATTGGGCTGTGTATACTTCTTCGTTGAAATTCATCTACAGTAGTGAAGTGCTGATGTTTAACAAAAAAAAACATTATATCAGGTTTCAATACATGATAAATTCATCTTGTCAAATACTGTACGTAACTAAAAGGACTATGTCTATAAGTAAGGACAATTTGATAGCTTTACTAATTTTATTAATACTAATTAGCTTATTAATAAACTGTTGTTAATCATTTAGTATTAATTAATTATTTTTATTATAATTTTTAAAGTGTCATTAGTGTGAAAGTTTTGTAGATATTATACCAATTTAAATTGTTAATTTTTTGTTTAAATAAATTTAATTATATATTTTATTAATGGTATTTAGTTACTAAATAATTTTTAATGTGTAGGATTTATTAAAGAAATTTTATTTAATATTTTTATACATTTATTTTATTGTTTAATTATGTTATTACTAATAGTATTAATATGTTACTTAAAAGGTCTGTCGCAAAAGTTCCAGTAATGAATTTCAACAGCCAGCTATTTACGCTTGTGTGGTGTGGCTCTGTCAGAAAAATTGGTGGGGGGGGGGGGTTAAGTGGATAGTGCCACTGTTCTCAGTCACCTGCAAGCAGTAGTTGAGTGAAAATCATGTTTAGCACAACAAAGTGTGTCTCCATACCCGTTGAAAAAATTATGGCGCAAAATTTGGAGCAGCATTTCACAATTAAATTTTGCTTTATCTGAGTAAAAATGGCATGGATACGCTAAAAATGCTTAGGCAAGCCATTCAGGTGGATGCAGTGTCACACAGAACTGAACTTTCAAGCGGCACAGAATGTTTTGGGAGGGTCAGGAGACCATAGATGGCGAGTGCTTGGAGCGCCGATCAATGAGAAAAACTGATGACAGGTCCAAAAAATGCAACGACTTTTGGACAGTGATCAAAGAATGAGTGTCCGGATGTTAGCCAAAAAAAAAAGGCATACCCAAAACAATTGTTTACCATATTTTAACTGAGGATTTTGATATGAGGAAGGTCTGTGCCAAGATGGTGCTATAAGTTCTCATCTACGACATGAAGGAACAGCTCCTGTTGAAGTGTCAGGAATCTGTTGAATCGCTCGAATGCTACAAAACTGAGCCTGAAATTTTGACTTGGCACCAGCTGACTTCTTTTTGTTTCCCAAGATAAGAAGAACTTTGAAAGACACCACCACTGGATACTAGAGAGAGTAAAAAAAGCTTCAATGGCCTGACTACGAGACGTCCTTGTTGAGGCCTTTCAGGGAGTCTATGAAGGGTGGGTAAAATGTTGAAAAAGTGCATAGAGTCGGGAGGAGAGTGATTTGAAAATTTCTAAAGAGATTGTAAATTTATGTTAAATAAATAATTTAAAATATTACCCGAATTTTTGGGACAGACTCTGTACATTAAAAAAGAACCTGTTTCAATAATAATTATGTATTTAATTTTGGTTTTAAGTAAGTTGTTTTGTAATACTGTTATCTCAGCTTTTAATATGTTATTTATGTTTTGTTTATTGGAATTACAAAAGTACTCCCCTTATCTGGACAGCTCAAAAATTTTTATTGACATCTTCACAAATTCTTCTCTACCTTTCATCTCTTTTCAATATCTTTCATTTTGGGACCAAATTCTTTAAAAATTAAAGTATTAATGTAATTTTTTTTTTTTAGATTTTTATTTAAATATTAATGTAATTGTATTATTTTTAATGGTCCGCATAAAATTTAATGAATTGTAAAATAATTTACAATTTATTTCATTTAATCCATTCCAGCAGAGTGATATTAGCTCTAATACATACACTGTGCTTACAGGAACTTTGATGTACAGGAAAATTAACATTGGACAATGAACTGTCAACATTAATCTTATTATAAGGGTGTAATGTTACTTTTATTACTCCAGTCGTTTGGAAACAGAATAAAAATTAGTCTCAAAAATATTTTATTAGCTAATAATTTAATTATTAATAAATAAAGATATAATGTTATTCAATAAATTTCATTAACCTTTTTAAGCTGCCTTGATTTTTACTATCTGTTACTTTACACGTGTTTCGGTGGATCCACCATCATCTGAGTACACAATGTCAATTGAAACTAAAAATTTGATGTATGTGTGTGTGTGTGTGTGTGTGTGTGTTTGTATGTTCCCCTTTATCTCCTAAATTACTGAACCAATTTTCATGCCATTTTTTTTATGTTGTACCTATGATGCCGGTGCAGGTTTTAGGCTATTGAAACCCTTAAAAAGTTAGCCCTAAAGGGTTGAAAATAATATTTATGTCCTACATTAAGGCTTTTATGAGGTTAGATAATCTACTGCTTTTAAACCAGCTGATGTGATTCAAATAAAGATTTGTCATAACAAAAGTAATATGACTTAGCAAATAGCAATGTGGTGCTAAGGATCAGCTGGTGACAACATCACATGATAATTTTATTGTATTTTATTTTTTTACTACATATTTTAAAAAAAAGTGATATCACCATTTTTCGGGTGAAAAGCCGCGACGGGGCATGCTAGTATAATAGGTATATAATAGAAATCAAGGCAGCTTAAAAAGATTTGTGAAATTTATTATATGAAATAGAATTAATTTAAAGCTGTAGGATGAGGATTTGTTTTTGAATGTTATTCAATTTTGATATTGGCCAAAAAATTTAGCGTTTATTGTTGTCTGAGCGGGAACCGCGAGCTTTTAATGGTCAGTTGATACTTTATTTTTGATATTACAGGTTGTGTGTTTGAATCCAACACAAATATAAAAAGAACTTTTTTATCGAAGTGAGTACTTCTTTTGGCGCACCTGGAATGTGTTTTTACTTTTTCTTGCCTATTTGAATACATAGGAAGGAAATTATTGTTTTCTAGTTGATTAGTAGAAATAGAGTTTTCAATGGATATAGACATTTCAGACCCTCAAACCAAAAAAACAAATTTTCAGCGATTGGTCTCTGTGTAAACAAAATATCTCAAGAACAGAACACTGCACAAAGTACAAAGTTGAAACTTAAGTACTATTAGGGGACCCAACACGAACATTTTTATCGAAATCAGTCAACCGGAAGTAGTAGTTTATTCATGTAATTTTTTACTTTTTTGCGATTTTCTCAAAAACGGCTTCTACGAATTTTTTTTAAAAATCACCTTATTTACTAAATTTCTTATGCTCTACATGATAGGGTAGGCACCATGTCTGCTGAAATTCATGGGGATGCTGTGCTCTCGTAGAAAAAAGTGTTTTTTTTTAGATTATGGCCTAAATATGCATTTTAGGGCAAAAGTGTATCTAATTAAAAGCCTACCCTATCTTGTAGAGCATAAAAGATGTAGTAAATAAGGTGATTTTAAATACAATCGTAGGAGCCAGTTTTTGAGAAAATCGTAAGAACAGAAAAAGACACATATAAACTATTACTTCCGGTTGACCGATTTTGATTAAAATGTTCGTCTCGGGTCCAGTAGTAGTATCTAACTTAAGTTTTAAGTTTCAACTTTGAATGGTGTTCTGTTCTTGAGATATTTTGTTCACACACACACACATTCCAATCGCTAAAAACATGGTTTTTGGGTTCAGGGGGTCTGAAAAAGTATTAATGTAAAGCGGTAAAAACTTGATTTCTTAAAATTGACATGAAAAAAATACTTTCCTTCCTATATATTCAAATAGGCAAGAGACATAATAGTCAATGATCATTTAACTAAAAAAATGAAAATGTTTTAATCAGTGTGGGATTCGAAATCACAATTCTCGTATGGTAATATCAAGAATAAAGTATCAAATGAACACTATATTGTTCAGACAAAGGCAGAGTTTTTTCTTATGTAAGTACCATTCTACCAATGCCAAAATTTAGTAACATTATGTCTATTTATTAACAACCATGCCTGTTGCGGCTTCGCACGCGAATTATGTGCAATCTATTTTTTTTTAAATAAATGTAACAGAAATTGTGTAGCTGCTATATAGATGACTGTATACTCCAACACACACACACACACACACACAAAGCAATTTCATAAATTCCCCTGCATAAGTCTCTCACTAGACTATATACGTATGTATAATTACTGTCTTGAACAATAGTACACACACACAAAACGACATTTTGATAATTTCCCACCCGTATATGTCTCGTACTACGTACTACGTACTCACATGTACACTCACACATACAGATTTATGAAAATCTTCATTAGGACCCCTTAGATTATCATTTTTGAAAATTAAAACTAAATTGTTTCTGTGAATAGAAATACAAATATGCTGTCAAAATTTCATGAAAATCAGTTCACTACTTTTGGAATTAGCATGCACAAAAAAAACACTCTTTGTCTTTATAATATTTGTATAGTAAAATTAAAGTATTAACTGTTAAAATTTTTTGGAGACTCATTTGTATTCTGTTTCCACATGACTAGAGTAAAAAAAGTAAGATTACACACTTGTAATAAAAATAATGTTGCCATACACAATACATTATATTATATTTAGTGAGGAAGGCATGGTAAACCACCGCACTCTTGTTTTCTTTAGTAAAGTAACAAATAGTTCCTCTATTTGTGTTTGCGCTATAAAAAGCATTTTGGCTGATGACTTAAACGACATTACATTATATTTTATTTAGTGAGGAAGACAAAGGCAAACCACTGCACTCCTTGTTTTTTTTAGTAAAGCTTTTATTTGTGTTTGTAGTTAAAAAAAGCCTATTGGCTGATGACAAACAACACATTATATTATATTTTATTTAGTGAGGAAGGCAATGGTAAACCACCGCACTCCTTGTTTTCCTTAGTAAAGCCTGTATTTGTGTTTGTGTTTCAAAAAGCCTTTTGGCTGACGATTTAAACAACACATTATATTATATTTTATTTAGTGAGGAAGGCAATGTTATACCACTTCATTCCTCATTTTATTTAAGTCAATGCCTCTAGAGGTTCAAACCAAAATTTAATGACCTCGTCCGTGGCGTAGTGACCAGCGCGCTGGGCTATAAAGCGGAAAGTCCCGGGTTCGATTCCCGACTAGGGTGTGGAAATTTAAAAAAAAACACCATTAAGTGCATAACCACTGTGTCGCTGATGACTAAGCTGTCTGTGTGACAAAATAAAATAAACGTTAAACATTTTGTGGGAATTGCATCCTGAGCGGAATTAGCGGTGGAATTTTTATTTACTGAAGATGCTGGAAACAGATTCATTTTTGCGTAAGTATCAGCTACAAAAGTAAGTATTGTTAAGATTAGGATGTACCGATTCGATACAATATAAATACACGGAGAAAATGATCGGTATCGAGAATAGACAGTAAAAAGTCGATTAAAAAATGCCGTAATTTTCTCAAGGTAAATTTCTAATATTAATACAGTAAGTTGGGTAAGTAAAAATAAAAAATTGATTCAACAAATCTTATGTATATACCGAAGTCTAATGGCACGGTATTTTACGAATAAGGCGTTTCAAAAAAAAGAATGTGCACAAATGAATAATCGCTTAAAATTTTTACAATATTTCAACCAATACGCACACATTGTGTATCGTTCTTTGAATCGATAGAATGTCAGAATCGACAACCAAAGATTTTTAAAATGTAATATTTTGAGGACTACAATACTACTTTTAAAATATATTCATAGAATGAAATTCTGTATTAAGTACAGCCCACGCTACCTACCGGATGGTTGTTGATTTGACATAAAGGTTGTTGTTAGATAGACATAAACACGAGGAGGGAATTTTTATTAATAAGATTTCCCTAATTATGGTAAAATAGGTCTAAAATTGGTATATAAGAAAGACATCAAAACGGGGCTTGCGTGGGTGGGTCCCCTCAGTCCGTTGTTAACTTTCAACTAGTTAACATGCTCTTGTCCAGACAATGTTATTTTAATATCGTGAAAATATAGGTTTTTTGTGTGTGCGTAAATAGAATTCTAATACTGTATCGTGTCTTACTAAGAATGTTCTTTCGCTATCCGCTAGATGGCGTAAGAATGCACTTTTTACACACTGTAGTTCCAACAATATTCTATAGATAGCGTGAAAATGTACTTCTTAAAACTAGCTATGTAAATTTTTCTTTTATGTTCACTTACGTAATTTTATAGACTGCATAGAGAAAGTAAGAATAGAGGGGAACTCCCATGTTACAAAGTGTTTTAACGTTTTTCGTCTGCTACTATGTTTCGGATTCCAACGCCTGTAGAATGCGCTAGTAGCGCATACGAGGGAGATTTTGAATTTTGGCCTATTATCCTATACAATATCTATTTTTATTTAATTTTATTTTTGTTTTATAATTGAAACTTTTTGGAACTAATTTTTTTAAAAGTCGCATCAACAGTTTGGTTATTGGTGATTACTGTGGGTCATGAACAGTGAACAGTGGGTTGAGATTAGTTATAATTAATGAAATGAAATTTTGTTACTTAAAGAAGTGGGTTTTTCGCAGAAGGTTAGGGGACGTGATTTCTTCTGTTTTCCGAAAGCGAAAAACCTGTAAGTATTAACATGATAAGTAAATACGTGTAGGCCAAAATAAATCTTGTATGTGTTTAGGTTAACCGTTAACGGATTGAGTAAACATTAAATGTAGAAATTGCCTTCTACTTTTAAATTATTATTTATTACATAAATCTGGTGCTTAAGTTTGCCTGATGTCATAATAGTTATAGTAGTTTTAACATCACATCAATTAAAAAGAAAACAAACCAGTAAAATGGCACATGACCTAACCTATATCCCTAACCTAATTATTAATAACCTAATACTATTAAGTATTAGTTATTAATACTTTAATTAATAACCTAATTATTATACCAGGCAAACTTAATCACTAGAGAATGTGTACAATAATAATTAAAATAGGCAATTCATATATTTCATTATTTACTAATTCGCTAGTAGTAAATGTGCTCCTACAAACAAACAAGATGTATTTTGGCCTACACGTATTTACTTATCATATTAATACTTACAGGTTTTCGTCTCTTGGAAAACAGAAGAAATGACGTTCCCTCCCTATACCTCTGCGAAGAAAACACTTTTTTAACCTAATAAAATTTCATTGTAAATAAAATATAATCTCCAAACAACCATGGTCTTATACGCCATTACGAAGCTATTAACGTACGATTTGATCTCCCCACGCTTGCTCTGTATGCCGGCCGCGTTGGCGATGTTGGTAACGTGCTTGCCTCTCATCACGCGGTCTTGAGTTCGAATCCCACTCGGGTATGGCATTTTTTCATACGTTACAAAAAATTAATTTCATCCTTCACCGCCTGCATTAGCAGCAATTTGCAAAACAGTCAGACGAAAACTTAAAAAAAGAAAAAAAAATTGCTCTGTATGACGCCTAGTTCCAAATTTTAAAGTGACGCCAACACGCACTCTATGATTATAACCCTGTAACACTAGCAGACGGCAAACAGTGTTGCATTTGGCCTATCTCAGTTCCATCTCTATGCTTACTTACTCTATGATAGACTGTAAATCCTCTACATCTACAAAAATCCTTCTAATGCCCGTATGACGAATGGATTCTCATTACGTATATTTTCTTGCTATGTTTCCCATTTTATTACTGATTTACATTATAAAATATTAAGCAATGTCCAAAAACCTAGCATTTTTCATTCATTAAGTTGTAGGTTTGTTTTATTTATTTATTTATTTACTTCTACAATACCTGGTTACAGCTATTACTTGAATTATTCAAACTGGAAATTACTTTCCAGAATTCAATGTACAGCTAGCTTATGATTAGGAAAGTGAATTGGTAAAAACCATTGACATAAACTTACAATTATTTTTATATTTGTATTTATTTAAGGAACATTTTACAAAAAATTTATCTTATTTTTGTTTGATGCTAAATAAATAAAATAAACTTTATTATCACTTACATAAAATACATTATACATGACAAGTTGAAGTGTTTTAAAACAGGAATTTGGAAGGAGGGAAAATGGATATAAGAGACAGACCAGGCGTTAGGAGCAGCCAGTGAAAACATGGAACAAACCTACTTGAAAAATCTGGTGTGAAACACTCACACAACTTTCTCTTGCCAATGCAAGTAATAAACAATAATCCTAACATTAGAAAGAAACAAAAAACTAACCTCAATAAACATAATTTAATTTTAATCATGAGTGAAAGACGCAAAATGAAAATCAACCTCAGTTTGGCTTAAAAATACGGAAAATCACTCTTTCACGCTAAACTAGGCTCTGTAGAGAAAAATGCTTTAAATAAAAGTTGTACATCTTTTAATTTTCTATAAATTTGATTACAAAACCTTTTCTCGTAAAATGCATACTAAGGCCGAAATCTTTAAAAAAAATCGATTTTTCACACGTTTTCGTGAGAAAAAACAGAAAATTGCTAATTACTGCTAAACTAAGCATTATACAAAAAAATGTTTCAAATAAAAGTTGTAGGATTTTTAATTCTCTACAACTTTTATTATATACATTTGTTCGCTAAAATGCATAATAAAGCCGCAATCTTAAAAAAACAAATTTTTTATGTGAAAACAGCCTGACCAAGAATTTTAGCAAACATGGCATACCCTATCTTGTAGAGCATCAAACATTAAGGAAATAAGGCAATTTAAAAAATCGTAGGACCAGTTTTTGAGAAAATCGCAAAAAAGTTAAAAATTACACTAATAAACTACTACTTCTGGTTGACCGATTTTGATGAAAATGTTCGTGTCGGATCCGGTAGTGGTATGTAACTTAAGTTTCAAGTTCGTACGATGTTCCGTTCTTGAGATGTTTTGTACACACACACACACACACACACACACACACACACACACACACACACACACACACACACACACACACACACACACACAGACAGACCAATCGCTAAAAACATGTTTTTTGGGTTCAGGGGGTCTGAAAACGTATAGATCCGGTGAAAACTCGATTTTGAAAAATTGACGTGAAAACAATACTTTCCTTCCTATGTATTCATATAGGCAAGAGAAAGTAAAAATCAAAATGTGAACACATGAAAATTAGTTTGTTCATGATTATTTATTTACGTAACCTTGAAATGCATTTAACAACAATGTTGCAACACACTTCTTTCTGCATCTGCGTTTCCTTGTGAACTCAAATTACGAATCTACAATTTTGTATAACTGTTTTATCAGTTTTGGAAATGCAGTACATTTTTACTTTCTCTTACCTATATGAATATATAGGAAGGAAAGTATTGTTTTCATGTCGATTTTTAGAAATCGAGTTTTCACCGGATCTATGCGTTTTCAGACCCCCTGAACCCAAAAAGCATGTTTTTAGCGATTGGTCTGTGGTGTGTGTGTGTGTGTGTGTGTACAAAATATCTCAAGAACGGAACATCGTACGAACTTGGAACTTAAGTTACATACCACTACCGGACCCGACACGAACATTTTCATCAAAATCGGTCAACCAGAAGTAGTAGTTTATTCGTGTAATTATTCACTTTTTTGCGATTTTCTCAAAAACTGGTGCTACGATTTTTTTAAAAATAGCCTGGTTTACCAAATTTTTTATTCTCTACAAGATTGGGTAGGCGCCATTTGTGCTGAAATTCTTGGTGAGGCTGTTTTCGCGTAAATAAATTGTTATTTTAAGATTACGGCTTTAATACGCACTTTAGCGCAAAAATGTATATAATAAAAGTTGTAGAGAATTAAAAATCCTACAACTTTTATTTTTAACATTTTTTTGTACAACGCTTAGTTTAGCAGTAATTAGCGACTTTGTTTTTTCTCACGAAAACGTGGGAAAATCGATTTTTTTAAGATTTCGGCCTTCGAATGCATTTTGCGACAAAAGTGTATATAATTAATTTTATAGGAAATAAAAAGATTTAGGCCTACAACTTTTATTCAAAGCATTTTTCTCTACAGAGCCTAGTTTAGTGTAAAGAGTGATTTTCCATATTTTTAAGCCGAACTGAGGTTGATTTTCATTTTGCGTCTCTCACTCATGATTAAAATAAGGTTATGTTTTTTGAGGTTAGTTTTTTGTTTATTTCTAATGTTAAGTTTATTGTTAATTATCTTGCATTGGCAAGAGAAAGTTGTGTGAGTGTTTCACACCAGCTTTTTTTTTTTAGAAACGAGTCCCGTTTATATTTGGTACACGCTCAGTGATAATAATTTTTGACGATTTACTTTGAGAACTAATGAATCCACCTCTTCACCACGATGTGGGCTTTTGGAATATCTGGAACATAGTTATTTATGTCTCGAGTCTAAATGAAAGCATTAATGATTAAAACTCAGATTTAAGCATGCCATCCTATTTTTTCACTTATCGTGGGGCTTACCAACTGGTCGAACGGAGCGTAATGACGGGTGATCTTCATTTAGAACATTTCCGAGGGGTAGTTGAAGAAATATCCAGTTTCAGAATCAGAAAAACGCACGGGAAATTAGTGACCAATATATACGATGTGTGGCTATTAAATAACGAGACTTACAAAAATTGATTTTAATTTTATACATAATCATTTATTGTCACCTTCAATATACCCTCCTTCTCTATCCCTACAACGCTCCATGCGAATTTTCCATTGTTGGAAACAGTGCTGGAAGTCATCTTCTGTCAGCTCCTTCAGGACACGTGCCGCTTTCTCTTATACAGTTTCCACAGACCCAAATCTTGTACCTTTAAATGCAGATGTCACCTTAGGGAACAGGTACAAGTCACATGGTGCAAGATCTGGTGAATAAGGTGGATGTTCTGACACTGAGATGCTGTACTTGGCTAGGAACCTCTTGACAGATAACACGGAATGAGCTGGCACATTGTCTTGGTGGAGATCCCATGATTTGTTCTTCCACATTTTGGGGCGTTTTTTCCTTACTCTTTGACGTAGTTTATAAAGTACCTCAAGGTAGAAATACTGATTAATTGTTTGACCTTCAGGAACCCAGTGAAGGTACACAATCCCATGGATATATAAAAAAAATCATGTTTGCTTTAAATTTTGACTTGCTCGTTCGAGCTTTTTTGGCTCTCGATGAAGTTCGGCTCTTCCAGTGCATGGATTGGCGCTTTGTTTACGGATCATACGTAAAAAACCACGTTTCATCAGTTTTTATGATTGTTTCCAAAAAATTTGGGTAATTTTCAATCGCGTACAAAGTGCCAGTACAAACATTTTTGAGCGGCACGTGTCCTGAAGGAGCTGACAGGAGATGACTTCCAGCACTGTTTCCGACAATGGAGAATTCGCATAGAGCGTTGTAGGGATAGAGAAGGAATGTATATTTAAGGTGATAATAAGTGATTATGTATAAAATTAAAATAACATTTTTTACGTCAGTCTCGTTATTTAATAGCCACACCTCGTGTATATATATCAGTATACACATATCAACATAAAATTTTAGAATGGTTACCTGGTTTTCCGCGTTATCAATAAAAATGAATACCACGAGAAAACCAGGCTGGGCGGGTAGAACTAGCGTTGATATAATAATTAATTTGTATATGTATATCTTCAACTAGGCTGAAAGACACGTTTCTACAGATAGTCATGGAAAGGCACGTTCCGAAAAGTCTCCACAGTACTGTATGAATCTAAGCTTTGTGCAGCTGCGGGATGAAGGGGACAGACGAAGTACCAGACTGCTGTTACGTCATAACACTGTACTAATCATCTCATTGCTATTCGCTAGGCAGTGGGCTGCCTGGTGCGGTGACATCATAGAACTCTAATACATACGTGATATACAAGGCCTTCAAAGTTATGTAAGCGTATGCACAGAAGACGGATTTGGTTGAGGTACGATGAAGGGAGAAATAATGGTGCGAGTAGTACAGAGTAGAGAGGGGAATTCACAGCCGACTCGTTGGAATGCATAACGTACCGTACCGTAGGTTTATTATGGTCTGGGCCTACGGGAGCCACTTTTTCCTAAAAGAGCGACCTCCAACATGGTGGAAGGGTTGTCATTTCCTTGGGGGCTTTTCACAAATGTCCACCGACCACAGACAATAAGACAAAGTAGTCAACCGTTCCAGCTACGATCTGTTCTCTGCGACAGCTTCAGTAGAATGAGACAATTCACGCACGCACATACGCATGCATCGAACGTATGTCATCCCCTCTACAGCCGGCAGTATTCTCCCCACTCACTTCTCATTTCTGCGCAAACTACGCTTACAAAACATTGACAGATTTTTTGTACGTGGGTGTTGTTTTGACTATTCGCTGTAGACGGCGACACAGAAATTGTATTTTGGATAGTACCCTTGACTACTACAAACATAATACAAGTAAAACGTTACTAATACTAACGCAATCTCTCATAGTATAGGGTGATTCAAAAAGAGCGCCGGTTTTTAAACGGCTGGTAAATTTTTGTTTATCGGTTGGCAACATTGTTTGACCTCATTTCTATTTCGGAGAACATTCCGATTGACGATTCAGTTGTAGTTTCTCTTGTTCGCAGTGTAATACTCTCGCAGTCTCTGTCTAACCATGGAGAAGTTTACTATTGCGCAACGAGTGTTAATCGTCAAAACATTTTACCAGAGTGGAGAGAGTTATGCGGCTACTGTCAGGCGACTTCGCGGTACTCTAGGACGTATGAAGCACCGAATGAATCAACAGTTCGCAGGCTCATGAAAAAGTTTTTTGAGACGGGTTCAACAGTCGACCTTAAAAGTTCTGGACGTCGTCGTTCTGGCCGAACTGAGCAGAACGTTGCGTTGGTTCGTGACAGTGTGGCTGTTAGCCCAGCAAAATCAATACGTCGCCGTTCTCAACAATTGGGTTTACGATGTTCTTCTGTACGGAGAATTCTTCGGTACGATCTCCAATATCACCCGTATAAAATTCAGTTGACGCAACATTTGAAAGTGGCAGACCACCAGAAGAGACGACAGTTTGTTGACTGGGTATTGAGAAAACGGCAGGATGATGACACCTTCGCAAACAAAATCATTTTCAGTGATGAGGCGCACTTCCACTTAAACGGTTTTGTTAATAAACAGAACTGCCGTATGTGGGGTTTAGAAAACCCCACATACGGAAACTTGTCCCACATAGTCGAAACTTGTCGTGCAGTAATATCCAATTTCATAGACAGAGTTGATGCGTGCCAGCGCAGTAGAGGAGGACACATGCATGACATCATTTTTTATACATAAAATCGGAAGGAAAGATGAACTTGTTGATGTATTTATTTTCAGTTTTTTCAATAAAATAAATCTCTTAATTTGATATATCAAAACCGGCGCTCTTTTTGAATCACCCTATAGTAGTGACGTAATGCATACCTCTCAGCTGCACAAAGCTTGGGAACGGGCAGTAACTAAAATACATACTGTGCATGCTGCCAACTGTATTATTAATTGTCCATTAACACCTTTGAGTGTTCAAATACTGACACGTCAATTGTTTTTCGGTTTCGTAGATTATTTTCTATTATATTTTGTAGTCTACTAAATATGAATTATTGAAAAAAATTTTTATTATTTTTTTTCAAGATCATAATATACAATTTCAAAATTATTAATTTCGCAATAAAACCTGTATCCCTCAGCTGGTTAAGTCATTCAATTGTATTGTATTGTTGTTCATTTTTAATTTTAACGGGTGTACAGAATTTGAACGTATTCAATTGGTATTTTTTAATTTGACTATGTTTTCACTTTTAAGGACTGCAGGTAGTCCGATAATTACAAATACAAATGTCTACAGAATCGCAGCAAAATCTTACAGTAATGAGGTAATACAAAATTTAATTTATTGACAAATTTTTTAGGAAGTAAACAATTCAACAATGAAGTAGGTCCTACTACAGATTGTCGTAATGCTTGTATTAATTAGGCTAATTTTAATAATTCGACCTGTTTGTTATCTTGTTAATAAAATAAACCCTTCATTTTTTATCTAATCGTAGTACACGAAAATCTTGTGGTAAATTATAATATGCAGATAGTAAATAAAAACCACCAGTTCAACAATAACAATGTGAAAAATTTAGGTAAATTTTAGTTATCAGACCCCGCTTTCTTAAATTTATTTTCAGTTCTAATAAAAGGTCATTTTGCGAAAATTTGGCTTAATCTAGGTACTTTTTAAGAATTTAAGTCCCGTTATCTCAGCTTTCACAAGGATTACAAAAAAGTTATTTCAAATTATGCAGATTGTAACTTTTCCCCTGAGGGATATTTTTAATTTTTTAAACAATTTCCCAGTTTGAAATTTAAAATTCCCCTCTACAATTTTTTTACCCCTTAAAGTGCCAGCGTCCTATTATTAGGACGTCAGCAGTTTTACCAAAAAATGCCGGCGTCTTTCTTTTATTAGTACGTTTATTAAAAAATTCATAGAAGTTTTTATGTTCACTTAATTTGTAAAAACAACGTTTGAAAATAATCAGTAAGAAATGTAGATGGAAAAAATACAAGTAAGTTTTTTATGAATGTAAATTGTTACATATTGATTAAAAAAAACTAAAAAACTTATATCGCAGTATTTTTATTTTTTTACAATACATAAATGATTTTTTTTGTAATTTTTGCATACCGTAATTAAATTGTTTTTAAAGTGATATAAATGAAATTGAAAAACATAATTTTTAGGGTGATTTTTTTTAAATTGAAAAGGAAATTTCCACAAAAAATAACTACGTATAGTTTTATTTTTAAATTGTAAGAAATGTGTTCAAAGTTAAATGTCATGCAAAATCAATTCATTATGAACAAAACAAAGTCATTAAGATACCTTCAATAAATAGCCATGCTATGGATAGATAGATGCTACAAATCGCACAAAAGTAGGCTGACATTTTTCGGTAGGAACTAACAATATTCTGCTGGCACTGTAAGTGTTAACTGTTTTTATTCGCGCTTTAATTTATTTGTATTGTTGTAATTCATAGTACAGTAGAGTACCGATTTTCCGTGGATCGTTTAACCGGGGTTTGGATTAACCGTGCGATCACGAGAAATTTTTTTTTTTTTGGTTTAACTTCCGATTGTTTTGCAAATTGCTGCTAATGCAGACGGTGAAGGATGAAATGAATTTTTTGTAACGTATGAAAAAAAGGCATGCCCGAGGGGGATTCGAACCCAAGACCGCGTGATGAGAGGCGAGCACGTTACCAGCTCCTAAAATCAGTTGCAAAGAAGCTTTAACCGGTGCCGAAACATTACTAACTTTCATGGAAAATCAGGATGACATAGATTAAGTGGACATTTTACATATTCGTGGTTATATAAGACAAATAAAAGAAAAAATATTGCGGCATAAAATGAAACAAAGTAAAATAACAGATTTTTTGTGATTTTTTTGTTACGTAGTTTAAGGTAAGATTTATATAAATTTATGTAGTAAATATTTTTATTTCAATTCAATTTGTTTATTTATTTCCGATATCCGATAGTATTAACATGTATTAATCAGTAGAATAAAACATACGCGTAACTGGTGGTTTTGTTTATGACGTAAGTGGTCTCGACCGAATTGGGTTGCATTATCCGTGTTTTCCGGTATAGTTATCCCCCCAATTATCACGGATAATCGGTATTATACTGTATAATGTTACATAAAACATGTTAATAAAATGTTTATGTATCTCGCATAAAGTATTTTTACATTACTAATATTTAAGAATAGTTTTCAGAACGATTTGACTATATATTTTATAATGGTAACTTACAAATTCTTGTAACATGCTGTATAAATAAATAAATAAATTACCACTTAAACCGCTAAAAATCCCTCTAGCGATAACGTAAATTTCCCTTTTTAACCACTTCATACGCTCCCTATTTAAGGGGGTAGTATACAATGAAAATGACCAAAAAAAAATTTTTTTTTGCTTTTTTTATTGTGTGGAATGTTCTGAATAAGAGGGTTATTTTACTTTGTAAAATGGATTGATAGAAATGTTACAAATAAATTATTTTGTTGCAAGTGTCAACTCTTTTTTTTTTGCTTAGAAGCAAAAAAATCGTGTTTTTCTATGTTAAATAACTCAAGACTGATAGCAGATAAACTACTGCAGTTTTTTTTTTAAATTTGAAGCGCATTTCATTCTGTATTTCATTATAACACCACTAGATTGCTCTACTGTGTCGTTCTTGCTCTATGATTGCTCTATTTTGAGATAATAGGTATGTTACTTACAAGAAATATCATTTAGTTTAATATTGTTTTCCCGCAAATAAATTTTTTCATGTCGTGTTGCACTAGAAACTGTGTAATTTGAGTTGTATTTCAGCTACAGTAATAAATTTGACATCAAAATACTCAGAATTTTCTTCTCTATTGACTGTATATGCTTTTAACCCTAAGTGTGGTAAAAAAAAATTTTTTAATATATTTTGCGCTAATAACATCTTTTAGAGGCTTCTAAATGAAAAAAAATAATATTTTTCTTCTTCATTCATATATCTCAAAAAGCATAGTCTGGACAATAAATATGCATGTTTTTTAGCACATACCCGAAATTTCAAGTAAATCGGCTA
This sequence comes from Catonia carolina, assembly GCA_035578175.1. Classification (NCBI taxonomy): domain Eukaryota; kingdom Metazoa; phylum Arthropoda; class Insecta; order Hemiptera; family Achilidae; genus Catonia; species Catonia carolina. Next base: position 8,797,446 of record JAQMRL010000005.1, on the reverse strand, counting down.
AATAGTATTTAAAAAATCCATTTTCCAAAAAACCATTGTAATTTAAAACCTACCCTGTTCTTTAGGCCTAGGGGTAGTTTTTTTAACATGTGTTATAATGAAAAGAATGTGCTAATCTTAGGCTATAAAATGAAAAAGTAGTGAAGGTTCAAACTTGAAAGATGTAAATTTTTATTTTTATGGTATACTCTTAATTAATACTGTCTTATAGTAAATTGAATCTACTGTACTGCCTGAAACTTTGCACGGTTCATCTACAGTTGAGCCGTTCTTAGTTTGCTTCTGCTGTCAACAAATAATAGCCAGCTACTACAGGGTGCACGCTAGAGTCCGCTACTTTATGGATGTCTTATTCCTATTAAGTTAACTATGTTTTAAATTATAAGTACTTCAAATATCAGTCATGATATTATGTAGGCGTAACAATTTAATTTAGAAAAATACTTTTAAAAGTATTTTGTATTTAAATACTTTTGAAAGTATTTTGTTGTTACTTTTTAATCAGCGTGTACTCATATTTATATAATACGCATGCTCAGTGACGTCATTATTTGTTTACATTAGGAGCAAACTAAGAGAGGCTGGACAATAAGCACCTTGTAGTTACTGTTTTCATGTTGGTTCGAAATCGCCTTTTTTCAGGTGTAGCGGTAGTGCTTTCATGTTCGTTATCCATTTAGTTTCAAATGAAATCTGTGTCCTGCTTTTTCTATTGGTTCTTTTAGCACGTTGATTTGTTCTACTGGTGTTCCTGTATTCCTAGAGATTGCTAGGTCGTCTACAAAAGCTAGACAGTTTATTTTTTATGTAGTTCTTTGATGCTTCAATTTGTACAGTTCACCGTCCTAAGTTTGTTCCTACTGTAAACAAACCAAAGACCGCTACTACAGGGTGCACTCTAGGGTCCACGACTTTATGGACGTCGTATTCCGATTAAGTTAACTATGTTTTAAATTATAAGTACTTAAAGTACTTCAAACATCAGTCATGATATGAAGTAGGCCTAACAATTTCATTTATAAAAATACTTTTAAAAGTATTTTGTTTCAAATACTTTGAAAGTATTTTGTTGTTACCTTTTAATCAGCGTGTACTCATTTTTATATAATGCGCATGCTCAGTGACGTCATTATTTATTTACATTTGGAGCAAACTAAGAAATCTGGACAATAAGCACCTTTATGTACAGTTCAGTCATTCTTAGTTTGCTCCTACTGTCAACAAACCAAAGTCAGCTACTACAGAGTGCACGCTAGAGTCCGCGACTTTATGGATGTCGTATTTCTATTAAGTTAACTATATTTTAAATTATAACTACTTAAAGTACTTCAAACATCAGTCATGATTAGAAGTAGGCCTAACAATTTAATTTATAAAAATACTTTTAAAAGTATTTTGTATTTAAATACTTTTGAAGGTATTTTTTTGTTACTTTTTAATCAGCATGTACACATTTTGATATAATGCGCATGCTCAGTGACGTCATTATTTGTTTACATTAGGAGCAAACTTAGAAAGGCTGGACTGTAGTTACAATGGTCTACACATAGCAATGGGTGCGTATGAATAAGAAAAAGGTTATACAATACATAAACGTGTTAGTTTCTAGTTAACATTAGTATTTTTCATGTGGTTAGAAAATTAAGTAAATCTACAAAACGGAATGAAATAAATTTTAGTTCAATAGTTAGCCAATAAATGGCTCCATGCTAAAAAATATTATAAAACAATCAGTAAAGGTCAAGGGCGGATCTAGAAGCCAAATTTGGGGGGGGCTATTGAGACTTGACCCCCCCCAATTTTTTTACTTCTGCGAAATAATTCTTCTTCTGCGAAATAATAATGTTCTTTTTGTTCAAATAGAATTCTATAAGATTCTTAAGAATTAGTTTGAATAGAGGAGTAAATGAACCCAAGTTAGCAAATTCGAAACTTAAGTTTTTTAGTTTGTATCCGTAAAATCCATTTGACTCAATCGAGTAAAAAAAGTTGAAAAACTATATTATCGGTAATAATTATAAAAAATTTTTAGCAAAAAAAAAAAAGCCGGGCTTTGGGGGAGGGCGATAGCCCCAATAGCCCCCCCCCCTAGATCCGCCTCTGGTAAAGGTATGTGTATTGCAAGTGAAAATTGAAGTTCGGGTTGTAATGTGTAGGTACTGGATTAACAGTGAGAGGCAAGGCCTTTGAGTATACTCAAAGGGTAATGCTGATAATGGATAACAAATGAAAAAATACCAAACCTAACTGGGGATCAAACCCCGGCCACCTGTCTCTAGATGTGCTGACCACTGCAATAACTAGCTCTGTAATTGAAACACGTCTAAAAAATAATGTACAAGTTACTAAAAAACAGGATTTATATGCTTAGAGTAAACTGTTAAAAGATTTCTGAAGTCTTACAGTACTTTTGAACAGCTTTCAGATAAGGAATTATGTGCTCTGCAAGGCTCATGGAAGAAAGTTCAGAAGAAATCCAAAGAAGCCGGAGTAATGTTCTTCACAGAGTAAGTATTTTTTCTTGGCAATTTTTTTTTTAATTACAGTAGTCATGCATTATCGATAATAGTACCTTGTTTAATGAATTGCACTTGCAACTGTGCACATGGTCTTATATGGGTCTCTGTGAGGTGGCGTTAAAATTCAGTTCGCAAACATATCTGATGTTAAGTTTTGTACAATGTTCTTAGAAATATAGATAGATTTATTTTCTTTTTTGAAATTAATTTACAATATTTTACATATTAATTCTTTCAGTTAAGAATTTTTATTTCCTCAAATAGTTTTTTTGTGTTTATAATACGAGGTGTGGCTATTAAATAACGAGACTGATGTTGCAAAAAATGTTGTTTTTATTTTATACATAATCACTTATTGTCACCTTCAATATACACTCCTTCTCTATCCCTACAATGCTCCATGCGAATTTTCCATTGTTAGAAACAGTGCTGGAAGTCATCTTCTGTCAGCTCCTTCAGGACACGTGCCGCTTTCTCTTTTACAGCTTCCACAGACTCAATCTAGTACCTTTTCATGCAGATTTCAACTTGGGGAACAGGTAGAAGATAATAGCATGTGATAAAACGTGGTTTTTTACTTATGATCTGGAAACAACGCGCCAATCCATGCACTGGAAGAGCCGAACTTCATAGAGAGCCAAAAAAGCTCGAATGAGCAAGTCAAAATTTAAAGCAATGATTGTTTTTTTATATATCCATGGGATTGTGTACCTTCAATGGGTTCCTTAAGGTCAAACAATTAATCAATATTACTACCTTAAGGTACTTTATAAACTACATCAAAGGGTAAGTGAAAAACGCCCCGAAATGCGGAAGGACAAATCATGGGTTCTCCACCAAGACAATACGCCAGCTCATTCCGCATTATCTGTCAAGAGGTTCCTAGCCAAGAACAGCATCTCAGTGTTAGAATATCCACCTTATTCACCAGATCTTGCACCATGTGTCTTCTACCTGTTCCCTAAGGTGAAATCTGCATTTAAAGGGACAAGATTTGAGTTTGTGGAAGCTGTAAAAGAGAAAGCAGCACGTGTTCTGAAGGAGCTGACAGAAGATGACTTCCAGAACCGTTTCCAACAATGGAAAATTTGCATGGAGCGTTGTAGGGATAGAGAAAGAGTGTACATTGAAGGTAACAATAAGTGATAATGTATAAAATTTAAAAAAAAATTTTACATTAGTCTCGTTATTTAATAGCCACACCTCGTATTTTAAAATACCACCTGTGTAAAAAGAAAGCAAAGAATCAAGACAAGCAAAGATCAGACATATTAATACTGTGATAAAAAAAAGTGTCATAGAATGCCCAGGAAGGTTAGTCTCCCTAGAATTCTTCCCAGAAGTTCCTATAAGGCTAGAATGCCTTATGATTAGGCAGTTTGTTGACCAGTCACTGAGTGCTTTTGTCCTCACTGTCCTTCATGTGGACAATTTTTTAAATTTTGCTACCTGTTGGGTTATAACATTTTTTTATTTATTTTTGTTCTCTCAATGGCTTGTTAGCCTTTTTTATTAATAGTAAGCCTATTAAAGGATATTTACTTGACAGAATGCATAAGTTGTGCTACTTTGAGCACATATATGATTCTATTATATTGTAGGGTAAACAAATATAAATGGTAACACTTAACATACACCAAACTGATTATTAGTCTGATGGATTTTGAATGAAAATGAGTGATGAAAAAGGCAGATGTGACCAAAAATCAAACCTGGGACATCTGGCGTAGAAGCTAGTTACACTGACCACTGGACCGTACACCAAGGCTTAACTACTCCTGGGTAAAATGTGCTACAAATTTTAGTGGAATAGTAAACTACCGGTTATCCAAAACATAAAAAAAAATCTGGCGTGAAACACTCACACACTTTCTCTTGCCAATGCAAATAATTAATAATAAACCTAACATTATTAATAAAATATTAGAAATAAACAAAAACTAACCTTATTTTAATCATGAGTGAATGACGCAAAATGACAATCGAACTCAGTTTGGCTTAAAAATACGGAAAATCACGCTTTCACGCTAAACTAGGCTCTGTAGAGAAAAATGCTCTAAACAAAAGTTGTAGATCTTTTAATTTTCTATAAATTTAATTATATACACTTTTGTCGTAAAATGCATACTAAGACCGAAATGTTAAAAAAATCGATTTTTCTCAAGTTTTCGTGAGAAAAAGAAAACAGAAAATCGCAAATTACCGCTAAACTAAGCGTTATACAAAAAAATGTTTGAAATAAAAGTTGTAGAATTTTACATTCTCTACAACTGTTATTATATAACGTTTTGCGCTAAAATGCATATTAAAGCCGCAATCTTAAAAAGAAAATGTTTTTACGTAAAAACAACCTCACGCAGAATTTCAGCAAACATGGCGCCTACCCTATATTGTAGAGCATAAAAAATGTAGTAAACCAGGCGATTTTTAAAAAAATCGTAGGACTAGTTTTTGAGAAAATCGCAAAAAACTGAAAAATTATACGAATAAACTACTACTTCCGGTTGACCGATTTTGATGAAAATGTTCGTGTCGGGTCCGGTAGTGATATGTAACTTAAGTTTCAAGTTTCAAGTTCGTACGATGTTCCGTTCTTGAGATATTCTGTTCACACACACACACACAGACCAATCGCTAAAAACATGTTTTTTGGGTTCAGGGGGTCTGAAAACGTATAGATCCGGTGAAAACTCGATTTCGAAAAATCGACATGAAAACAATACTTTCCTTCCTATTTATATTCATATAGGCAAGAGAAAGTAAAAATACTCAGGATTGTCAGTTTTAAATGTAATTTGGATGTTCTCTGTTAGATGCCTACCACTTATTAACTCCAGTTCCCCTTGTGATAGTTCTCCCACTACTGAATAAAGATTGCACTACACACCACGTGTTCTCACACAGTCAATATGTGAGCGTATGCATGGACACACCAATTGAGCTTAAATGAAACATTCTTGTTTTATTTGCTTGTTTTCATTTTTATTATAAAAAAATAGGCCAATGTAATAAATTAATAAAAAAAAATCATACAGGAGGCATAAAATCTTTATTGCTTCAAGTATCTTCTCAAAAAGGTAATTTCTATATCCCATAATTGTAAAAGCATGTCGTGACAGGAATTATGACGCACTCCCTCCCTCGTGCTGCAGAAAAACTATGTCATCATCTTCATTTTGTACAGTGTACAGCTAACTCCAAGAAATTCATTGCATAAGCCTTTCTTTGTAAATATACAATAATATAAATTACAGTATAAATGAAATTTATCAACTTACCTTTGGTTACTTTTTACTTTCTCTTGCCTATATGAATATATAGGAAGGAAAGTATTGTTTTCATGTCGATTTTTCGAAATAGAGTTTTCACCGGATCTACACGTTTTCAGACCCCCTGAACCCAAAAAACATGTTTTTAGCGATTGGTCTGTGTGTCTATGTGTGTGTGTGTGTGTGTGTGTGTGTGTGTGTGTGTGTGTGTGTGTGTGCGCGCGTGCGTGCGTGCGTGCGTGCGTGCGTGCGTGCGTGTGTGTGTGTGTGTGTGTGTGTGTGTGTGTGTGTGTGTGTGTGTGTGTGTGTGTGTGTGTGTGTGTGTGTGTGTGTGTGTGTGTGTGTGTGTGTGTGTGTGTGTGTGTGTGTGTGTGTGTGTGTGTGTGTGTGTGAACAGAATATCTCAAGAATGGAACATCGTACGAACTTCAAACTTGAAACTTACGTTACATACCACTACCGGACCAGACTCGAACATTTTCATCAAAATCGGTCAACTGGAAGTAGTAGTTTATTTGTGTAATTTTTCACTTTTGTGCTATTCTCTCAAAAACTGGTCCTACGATATTTTTTAAAATCTCCTAATTTACTAATTTTTTTTATGCTCTACAAGAAAGGGTAGGTGCCATGTTTGCTGAAATTCTAGGTGAGGCTGTTTTTACGTTAAGAAATTGGTTTTTTAAGATTGCTGCTTTAACATGCATTTTAGCGCAAAAATTTACATAATAAAAGTTGTAGAGAATTTAAAGTCCTACAACTTTTATTTCTAACATTTTTTGTATAACGCTTAGTTTAGCGGTAATTAGCGATTTTCTGTTTTTTCTCACGAAAACATATGAAAAATCAAATTATGACTTCGGGCCTAGTATGCATTTAACGACAAAAGTGTATGTAGTCAAATTTATAGGAAATTGAAAGATCTACAACTTTTATTTAAAACACTTTTCTCTACAGAGCCTAATTTAGCGTGAAAGAGTGATTTTCTGTATTTTTAAGCCAACTGAGGTCGATTTTCCTTTTGTCTTTCACTCATGATTAAAATTTGGTTATGTTTATTGAGGTTAGTTTTTTGTTTATTTCTAATGTTTTATTACTAATGTTAGGTTATATTGGTCATTATTTGCATTGGCAAGAGAAAGTTGTGTGAGTGTTTCACACCAGATTTTTAAGTTTAAAACAAATACGGGTTTTGGTGGTACCACCTTCTTCAGAGCATATTATTAAATTAAAATTCAGAACGCTGTTTCCATTCAGTCATTTTGATTAAAACTGGTTTAAATTTCATTCCTGTGATTGTTTTATATGCTCTGAAGAAGGTGGTAACACCGAAACGCACAAAAGTTTTTTAAACTTAAATAAGCAACCAAAGGGGTAAGAGGGTGATAAATTTAATTTATACTGTAATTTATATTAATGGTTGGCAGGATGCATTATTTCGAAAAATTTATTTACAATAATACAGTATGCTAACAGATCGATTGTTGAATAGCGAATAACAATTTCCTGCCTTCATTCGTACTAGACCGCACTGTAATACTCCCAACATCTCATACCGTGCAGTACCTACCGTAGAATTTTTTTTTCCGCCCTGGAGACTCCAGGAGGAGTATAGGACATGTAAAGCACAAGGGGAACTGGAGTTAATAGTGGTAGCCATCTAACAGAGATCCTGTAATTTTTTTACTAATAACTTAAACAAAAACAAAAAATAATAAATTGTATTTCTGTACCAAAATACTGTTTAAGCAAACTGTACTGTAATTTATAGCACATAAGTATGCCTACATGAAGTTCACCATTTCAGACAGGATTTTTATCGATAACAAGAGTATTTTCCTTGCTGCAGTAGCCTACTGTTTATTTTTGGCTAAATCATCTTTATTGTAAACAGTCAATTAGTACACTGTATTGTCGTTGAATGGGTACTGTAGTATCTTAGAATTAACCCATTTTCCATTTAGTTTTGTGGATAATCAGTGGTATGTACTGGTAGTGGAAGTGAAATGATATTTTTAACAATATCATGTAAACATGTGGTCATAACCACTGAATCGACGCCTACTGATGTACTTTTAGAATGTTTGAAGGACATTTCAGTAAGAAAACGAATGGAAAACAAAAACCAGAAAAAATTTCTGACTTTTCGAAAAAATAAAATTTATGGAAAATACTTTACAATTAAATTATACGATTAAAAGTTTTTAGGAAACAGTAATGTTTTATTTTTATATAAGACCCTTTTCCTTGTTATTTAGAAAACCTAACTTATCCTAAATTTTTGGTTATCTAAAATTGGCTTGCCCCAATTATTTTGGATAACCGGAAGTTTACTGTAGTCATTACATGCCTACCACTAAGAATACCATACTATTTTATCTGTTTATTAACCTCTCTCAGCAGTTTGGCCATTAGTGACTGTGGTGTTTTATGGAACTGGAATGTTGGTAGATAATAATACAGAGTGATTTTTTAGTCCTGTTACCCAATTTTTAATGTGGTAATATTTTTCTAAAAAAAATAAATTTTGTTTTGTGACACTAAGTTGGTAGCCCTACTCAACCAGTATGGATATGGCAGTGTGAGTTGATTCTCCTTGAGCTGTGTAAAATTTTGTGCCATTTCCGGTCGTGCTATGAACAGAATGTCTTTTATCCTAAAACAATCTCTTGTTTAAATCTGGAGGCTGAAGCTCTAGACTAATCGTATGTGATACGGATACAATTTCAATTTTTTAGCAGCTTTCTGAGCACTCGAACATGACAAATCAACATGCGAGGAAAGTTTTTGTAAGCTTTTCCATGGAGAATTGAGCAATCTTGTTTTCACATTCTCTTAACGTCATCTGTCAAGAGAGTTGGTCGACCACTACGTTTTCTGCTGCAAACAATACCTGCCTCTAAAAATCAGTTAGTTAGCCTAGAAATTGACTAGAATAGAGTAGAGGAACACCAAAAAATTTAATTTGAAATGATTCTTTTACACTCTCATACGATTTTGTAGCAAAATATTGTTCAAGAATGAAAACCAGTTGTTCTAGGGTAAAAGATTCTGTTCGTAACACAACTGGAAACAGCACAAAATTTTACGCAACTCAAGGAGAATCAACTCAAACTGTCGTATCTATACCGGTTGAGTAGGGCTACCAACTTTGTGTCACAAAACAAAATATCCCTTTCTTAGAAAAAAATTAGCAGACATTAACAATTGGGTAACAGGACTAAAAAATCATCCGGTAATAATAATAATAATAGTAATGTTAGATGATTTGACTAATAATAAATTCCAGCTCCTAGCAGGGAGTCGAACCTAGGACATTACTCTTAGTAGGCTAGCACACTAACCAGTATACAATTGGAGGCAACCAACATAGTATTCGTATTTTATTAATTAATTAATGTATTGCTTTTTATGAATTTTTTTTGTCAGTCTCGACTGAGTTTGATGCAGTTCTTTAAGCTGTTCTATCTTGCCCAAGTTGTTTCATATCGACATACCTGTGTAACACCTTTACATCTTTTTGTTTTTTGTTTTATATATTCAAACCTTTTCCTCTGCCTACAATTCACTCCCTCAATATTACTCTCCATTATTAATAGACCAATACCTGGATGTCTTAAGATATGCCCCAATAGCTATCCATTCTTCTGGTAAGATGCTTCCATGTACTTCTTTTTTCATCCACTTGCCTAAGAACCTCTAAATTAGTTTTTTGTCCACCCACCTAATCTTAAACATTTTAAATCAGCACATTTCAAAAGCTTCTATCCTCTTCCTTTCTAAAGCCCCTACCACCCACGTTTCACTCCCGTCTAATGCTACACTCCAAACATAGTATTTAACCCATTAACCTACGAATAATTGTTTTGTACTGTTGGTGGCCTTACAGTTAAGATTTAATTTTGCATAAAATGACACTATATTGTAAATAGACAATAACTTTTTTTCTTTTAACCAATTCTCTTAATTTTTTCATTTTTTCAGAAATTAGTAACCATTTAGAGCAAAAAATTACTTATATTGTCACAATTTTTTTCTTGTAAATGAAAATTTTTTTTAGTTTTTTTTAATTGTAACTTAGAACTTTATAATTTTCTATAAAACAATTTATAAAGGCAATCTAGAGAATTCTTTTTCCTACAAAACTAATTCAAACTTTTAAAAATTGGTTAATATAAAAAAAGTTATGCCCTATTTTCTAATCACCGGTCATTGCAGTTTTCACTTATTTATGCATCAATATCCTTTCGGTAATGAAATTAATTTGTTAGCATGCAGAGAATTTATTTAATAGTTAAAAATTATTGAATTAATAATATTGAATATTATGACATTATATAAAACACGATAAATAACTAAAACATTCTTAACAAACACGCACTTACAGAACGTAAACAAATACCATTTTTCAACACATTGTATAGGTTATTTTGAAACGAAGTTATAACTGAACGCTTACACGCACTCTATTGGTGGACATATGAAAATAAAACAAAAATTATGTAGTTTTCGTTAGTGCTGCTACATCAAGAAGTTTTTGAAAACTACGTAGACAGGACTAAATAAAGTACGAGGACGTTGAATCGACGTCATTGTACACAACGGCACAAAATTCCTGACTACGTTCGCCGTTATTATAATTATTATACCAATGGGTTAAAGAAACTTTTTCCAATCTGTAAGTCAATGTTTGTAGTCAGTAAGTGGTTTTTCATTTTAAAGGCTTGTAAAATACAATAAAAGGCTTTAAAATTCTTCAGTAAATTTGAAAGTATTGTGTGCAATGAGAAATTCATAAAGGATCATGCTGTGGGATATGTGATGTGTATACTTGGAAAATTTATTAAATTTTTTATGTATATAAAAATCTTTTTATATTTACCTTATACCTTATAATGACGTGTAGTCTTGTACAGACCCAGGCCGACCATTCCTGAGAGAGTATGGTTAATTAAACCCCAACCATCAAGTACACCGGTAACCACTGTCTAGCATTCAAATCCGTAATTACTTATATACGGATTTGAATACTAGACAGTGGTTACCGGTGTACTTTGATGGTTGGGGTTTAATTAACCATACTCTCTCAGGAATGGTCGGCCTGGGTCTGTACAAGACTACACCTCATTTACACTCCATACACATCATACTCATCTCATTGGGTCATGGGGTTGCTTATTGTTCTTAATTGAACAGATTGCAACGTACACAAATTAGGAATTAAAAAAAATATATATTTACCTTATACTGCTTCTTATAATTTGTTTCTTACAAGTACTTGTGCGGTGTGCACCGCACCGCTTCTTCAGGTAATAACATAAGCTCCTGTTTATGAAGATAGCTGAAGAGTTTGATTCAAACCTTTTGACAAAGGAAAATGCGATCTTGAACAGTTTCTAAAAGTTCATGTTATTACCTGAAGAAGCGGTGCGCACCGCGAAAGTACTTGTAACAAACAAAGTATAAAAAACAGTAATAAGGTAAATATAATTTTTTTTATATATACATAAAAAACACTACATTAATATTGTTTCTGCTGCTATGGTGCTAAGTGGGGTAATTCTAGCATGGGTAATATGAATAGGGTTTTTAAAATTCAAAAGAAAGCTATTAGGTGTATGGTGGGAGCTAACCAGCTAACCTCATGCAGGCCACTATTTAAGGAGCTTAAATTGCTTACAGTTCCCTCCCTCTACATTTTTCAGGTGATTATGTATGTTAGGCAAAATAATTTTATGCAGAATTTCAATGTTCACAATCATAACACGAGAAACAGGAATGATTATTATGTGGCTAATCACTCCGCAAAATTGTTTGAACAAAAACCTACTTATGCAGGGAGAAAATTCATAAATAAATTACCCCAATCTTTAAAGTGTTGTGAGGATTTGAATTCCTTTAAAAGAAATTTAAAAAATTTAAAAATTTAAAAAATTACTTGATCGGTGAAAGAATTTCACAAGAATTTCTTTCTTGATAGTAGTGATACATAGTATGTTTCTTATATGTATTTCAGGTGTTACATCTGACGACATGTCCTATACTCCTCCTGGAGTCTCCAGGGCGCAACCGTTGAATGCAACCGTTTTTGAACCGTTGAATGTATTTGAATGAATGAATGAATGAATGAAAACATCAAATTAAAGCTTTGTTTTATTGTTGATTACTGGATATACATCAACATTTTTGGAAATCAATAGTGTATTAAATATAACAAATTACGCATAGAAAGTACCATTTTTGAACCACTTTTCTAGTATACCCAACTCCAAAGTCCTATTACTTTGTTCACATGTACTTTAACATGTGTAGGGCTATATTAACAAATTATATGTTAATGTAATCCTGTAACCAACAATCAAAAAGTGTTAATTTTATGTGTCGTAAATGGTTTTTCATAAAACAGTTCAAAAGATATTGCTGTTTAAAGACAGGTGTTTTCTTTCGTGAATCGGACTATAGTAACTTAAATATTTATATTCTAATTTTACTGAAAATAAATACTTATCAATTTTCCTTATAGGTTATTCAAAAAACACCCAGAAACAGTAAAATTCTTCAAAAAATTTGGAGAATGCCCAGATGATATTCTGTGCAATGATAAATTCATAAAGGATCATGCTGTGGGAAATGTGATGTGTACGCTTGGAAAATTTATTAAGAAAATGGATGACCCATGCGAGGTTGACAAGCTAGCAAAGGATCTTGGGAAAAAGCACGTTAAGTATTGCGTATCACCAAAAAATTTTAAGGTAAGTGTATTAAATGATTTTTCATTAACGTATAATCATGGACATTGTATAACTTTTTTTTATGGTTCTACTTCCTCTTTGTTGTTATTTAGGTCATCAGTCAAAAGGCTGGTTTGAACCTGTAGAGGTTTTACTAAGTAACACAAGGAGTGAGAAGGTTTACAAATGCCTTCCTCACTGAGTGGAAAATATGCTTATCAGCATGCTGGACCCTTTGAAAAGCACATATTTTCCACTCCGCAAATGACACCTTCACTTCATTCACCACAGGGTCTGGCTGTATAATGAAATTCATTAATTTCAGAGGCGATAACTCTGATTAGTGTCTTTTACACCTCTACCTCTTCTGTTCTTAACTGATTCAGTCATTTAATTGGCTGAGCATGTGATAAGAAACAACTATTTTATTTTAGCCCTGCAACGAACAGATTGAGTGTAAATAATTTGACACTCCACCTGTCTGTTATGGGAAGAACTTTCTCTTTGATAGATTTTTGTATTTTCTGATTTTGAGCGTAGATTAGTCGATAATCTTTCCCATTGGATTAAAAGACCGTCCAGCAGATGTAATCAGTAAAAAGGATGCGTAATTGTGTTTCACTCTACCAATGCCTTCAGTCAAAACAACCAGCGACAGACCGGGTGTTTTATAATAGGGCCTACTCTATGAATTCTTTCTACTGGTACTGTCGTATTTTGTATTTAGTGTATGTTTCTGTTAATATATAGCAAGTTTCATCTGTCAAGAGTACATTTTTTGTTACTTGAATGGATCATGCTAAGTTCAATCAAAATTTTAATACATTTATGTTTTGACGTCCTACAGGGTTCCATGGGATTGAGTACAGTACAGATTCACTAAAGTCAAGCCTTTCTTAGTTTGCTCTTAATGTAAACAAATAATGACGTCACTGAGCATGTGCATTGTATTAAAATGAGTACACGCTGATTAAAATTTTTACAACGTCAGTCTCGTTATTTAATAGCCACACCTCGTATAACATTGTAGGCCAAACATTTGTATTGAATTCATAAAGTTTTATGCCATTAGAAAACATTTTTACACGGGATTTCACGTACTTATATTTTAATTGTAGAAAAAAAGTTTAATTGAAGTTACAATAATAAATCTTTATAACGCATCCTGCAGTTTGTAATTATTTCTATTTCATATAATGATTTATATAATAATTTCACCAACCTTCTTTTTAAACTGCGTCACTTTTATTTTTATTCTTACTTACGAGTGTTTGGGTGGATCCACCATCATCAGAGTAAATAAAAAAATTGAAACCAAAAGAATTTTTATCTCGCTTATTTAAAATTTACAGAATATTATACATCTTCAGTCATTTGTATAAAAAGTTTTATAAAAGTTAATTAAAAGAAAATATAAATAAGTGAGATAAAAATTATTTTGGTTTCAATTTTTTTATTTACTCTGATGATGGTGGATCCACCGAAACACGTGTAAGTAAGAATAAAAATAAAGGTGACAGTTTAAAAAGAAGGTTGGTGAAATTATTATATAAATTCATTATATGAAATAGAAGTTACAATAATTAAAATTAATATACTCACAAGTTGTTTGTTTTGTTTTAGGACGCCAAGGGAGTTTTACTGAAGGTAGTCGAAAAAATGGACTGCGGCATCGACTGTGATGGAAAGAAAGCTTGGGATAAATCTCTGAAAGTCATACTTGGTGGTATGGCTAAGGGATTGAAATGATTCCCTTTCCTTGCATTTTTATTGTTATATGTAGCTAGTTCTTATATTATTTTAAGTTGTTTTAATTTTGTTAAAAAAAAATATACAAAATTTTTTAACAGTTTTTAAGAAAATATATTTTAAACCAATTTAATTTTGGTTTTAATTTTTGCAAGTAAATAAAAAATTTTTTTGTCATTATTGTTCAACACATGTCAAGTTTAGGTTAAATTTGTTAGTAGAAACTTTTTGTAATCTGTTTTAAATTTAATAAAATGTTTTCAAATATTTTTACAATTTTATGTTGGGGGAGGGGTGGATTTGATGTAGTGATGATTGACTGATCTGAGTTATTTCAATGATTCTAAAATTAGAATACATTACGTATTTTTGAATTGAATATTATATAACCTTTTGTTATCGTCCACTTTCAAAATTTCGTAATAAAATTATTTTATTATTTTTTTATTGTGTACTGCACTTTGTAACTGCTTTTTAAATGCCTTTTCTGTTATCCATTGAATTTTCAAACTACGTTAGTTCTCATTCGCTATATTACAAAATACAATCTGTAAGTTCCGCAATCAATTTTATATGATTTTATACAATTATGGACAAAATTAACCAATCACTTTAAAAGATTTTAAATAGGTTCACAGTATCTTGATGACATAGGTATTATAGATACTGAAGTCACGAGATTGCCTTTTGTGTATGGATGAGCTGTGAGGAAGGGAAGTGAAAATACGACTGTGCTGCCAACCTCAACAGTGAGACACTACTCATACATTTCACTACAGTGCAGTTTCTACAAACATTTTGTAAGCTGTGGTTTATTCCGAGAAAATGTTTTCTTCATAAACTTTGTAAGAAATAAATGCGACCTGTAATATTGCCTGTAGCTTAATTACATGACTAGAAATGGTTGATTTATTGTAATTGCCAAGTACTTTATAACATTGAAACAAAATCTTCAACGAATGAATCGCTTTCTTTACGATCGCTTTCACCGGCGTCTTCACCTAAGTTTTCTTTTTTTATCAGGTGTCAAAAAAACTGCTGAAGAATAAGCTTGAGCTTTTTATTGTTTAGCTTCTTCACGTCATTAATTTCCTTCTTTATTTTTCGAATTGTGGAAAGAGACACATCACAGTAGTTAGCCACTCGCTCATGGTTTTTGTTAAGAGGCAGAGGAAAGATATTTTTGTTTAACTTTAACTTCACCTCGCCATCTCCCAGTATCTTATTGCTCGAGTCCCAGCTCCGTGTAGTTGGAAGGAATGCAGTGCGCTGTTATAGTATTGGGAGAATGTATGAGTTAGTAGTGTTTCACAGCTGATGCATTTGTAGTAGTAGCGTGTACTAACTAGACTAAAAAAATATTCTTGTCATCCAGCGCATTAATTTAACAAATTCCAACCGGGTTATTAACTTGGTCGGATTTATAATATTTAACTTACCAATTTATATCAAAATATGTAAATAAATGTAATAAATACAAACCAATATGTTAAATATGGAAAGTTTGAATACGAATGTTTTGTATCAAAGTAATACAACAATCGTTCTCCCAGCATGTCACTCATTCTTTATACCTCACCTGTACCCTTCACACCGCAACTACATGGAGCGTGGAACTGCATAATACCTCTGTAATCCGAGACCACATTTTCTGGTACCATGAATGTGAGCAATCTGTATCCTCTTTGGCATACGCTGTTCATCCATTCCCTCCAAGTGACAGCTATCATTTTCACTGACATTTTATGATTGCCTCTACTTTTATTATTTTGCATTATGTACTTAAATACTTAAACAATTTTAAACAAATGAAACCAATAAAATATGAAGGAAGGAGTCCATAATATTAAAAGTAAATAGAAAACTATTTTTTATATATATAAGTAAAATATGTAATATAAAGAAAAATTATTTACAAAAAGCTTACAAAGAAATAATACAATGTTTGGTCATTTAAATTCGAAGTGAAACAAAACTGGTAAGTTGCATTGATTTATTTAAATATTCATTTTGTGCCTCTGAATCATATTTTTAATAATAGGTACATGAAATATTCCTGGTTTTAGTGTCTCGCAGGCGTTTGACGAAGAATGTACTGGTAAAGCTACAGCGTAATAGGTTCCTTGCTTGTTACCTAATAACATTTAAAATAATCATAAATATTTTAGTATGATTTTAGGAAAATATGAGCAAATATTGGTAGAAAGTTAGGGGCTTAATATTGTTTTTGTTTTATAAAAAAAAAAATTTTTAAGAAACGCTATTATTTAACAATTAATCAAAAAGAAATGAACTAAAAAGAAAAAAAGAAAAAAATTTACAAAAAAAAAAAATCACAGACATTACAGTTAAAAATAAAAGCGTGGCGCATTAATATATATAATATTTATTGTAATATATATTAATGCGCCACGCTTTTATTTTTAACTGTAATGTCTGTGATTTTTTTTTTGTAAATTTTTTTATTTTTTTCTTTTTCATTTCTTTTTGATTAATTGTTAAATAATAGTTTCTTAAAAATTTTTTTTTTAATTTTTTTTTTGATTTTTTTGTAATTTTTTTTTCTGTGATTTTTTGTAAATTTTTTTTATTTTTTTATTTTTAGTTAATTTTTTTAAGTAATTGTTAAATAAAAGCGTTTTTTAAATTTTTTTTTAAATTTTAAAATTTTTTTTTACTAACACCTCCACAGCGTATTGTCATCGAAGATAAACAAGTGTGCAAAGTTTGATTCATATTGATACGGTAGAAGTATTAAAATTTTAAGTTGCAAGATTTGATGGATCCAAGAGTAAGTTAAATAAAAGCGTTTAATTACATGATGTACAATCTGTCAATGTTTTGTAAGCATAGTTCGCGCAGAAATGAGAAGTGAGTGGGGAGAATACTGCCGGCTGTAGAAGGGATGACATTTGTTCGATGCATGCGTATGTGCATGCGTGAATTGTCTCATTCTACTGAAGCTGTCGCAGAGAACAGATCGTAGCTGGAATGGTTGACTATTTTGTCTTATTGTATGTGGTCGGTGGACATTTGTGAACAGCCCCCAAGGAAACGTCAACCCTTCCACCATGTTGGAGGTCGCTCTTTTAGGAAAAATAGGCTCCCGTAGGCGTAGATTATATAAACCTATGGTACGCTATGCATTCCAGCGAGTCAGCTGTGAATTCCCCCCTCTACTGCCCCCTCTACTCACACCATTATTTCTCCTTTCATCGTACCTCAACCAAATCAGTCTACTGCGCATACGCTTGCATAACTTTGAAGGCCTGTACTATCATTGTAATATGGCCATCAACAAAGCACATGGACAATCGCTACAAGTTTGTGGAATAAATTTGGAAAATGTTTTTCACATGGACATCTGTATGTGGCAACCTCATGCGTTTGAAAACCTTCAGATTTAATAGTGTACACACCAGATGGAAAAACAAAACTATATTTTACATCCAAGAGCAATTCAATAAAAAAAAAGCACGGAACTGTTATAACGAATTCTCTTTAAATTTGATTTTTGTAGGCGTAGCAGCGTGCTCAGGGTACAGCCAGTATTCTATAAACTAAATTTATTCAGAATAATGGCTATTCGGTTGGTTTGACAGAATGATTTTTAATGATTGAAATATTATAGAAAATAACTTTTTTATCTTTAACACGTTGACTGCTACGTGACCCAAATATGTGTCACACTTGTCTTTAAAAATGGGCCATGTGCATCAAAAATGAGTCACAGTACATGACTGATTTTTAAGCCATGTTTTGTGGTTTCTAAAAACACAGCTTCAGAGAGTGACATTATACACTTAAGACTGTTTAAATAGTTGGTATTTTTCAAATAATAGGATATTTCGTATACTGGTACAGGTACAGTGTAACCTCAGAAATCCGAACTAATTGGGGCTGACCCCCGTTCGGATTCCGGAAAATTCGGATTATGCGGGGCACTTGGTAATTTACCTTTACCATTCCAAATAAAGAAGGCTATGAATTGTGGGTGGTCTATTAAAGCGTCTGTATGTGTTAGTGACGCAGTAGCAGTGATTTGCACTGTACGGCTTTTTATTGGGTTGCTGAAGCATGGGAGAAATGTAATAAGACTTTGATCCAAAAATCTTGGAAAAACCTGTGGCCAAGCCTTGCATTTGAAGAAACAAATTTTGTTGTGCAGCATCAAATGGAAAACATACTTCCACTCGTTCAGCAGATTCCTGGATGCGAAGAAGCCGAAGAAAACTGTCTTCAAGAATGGTTTGCAGATGACAACGCCGGTAATCAATATTTAAACGATGGCGCTATTGTTTCAATTGTCCAGGAACAAGACCAAAATAATGCCGCAGTCGAAGAAAGTGAAGAAGAGGATGTCTCGACTGATGTTATTTCACATGCAGATGCCTCTAGTGCACTTGAAGTTGCTCTGCGCTACGTAGAACAGCATGCTGCCGCTACCCCGACAGACGTGATGTTTATGCGACGCTGGCGCAACATCGCCGCTTCAAGCAGGATTACTTCCTTGCGTCAGAAGAAGATAACCGATTTTGTTCCAACCAATTAAGGTGACCTATTCATTATAAAATATCAACTAAAATGTTCAAATAAATATTAAATTCATTTCTGATTTGTAATTAGTATAACTTTCCATCACTTTTCAGGAGTAGAATTTTTTTAGCTTATTGCAAAATTGGTGTTCGGATTATCCGAAATTTCGGATTTTAGGGGTTCGGATTTCTGAGGTTACACTGTAGTTTTCCTTGTTGTCCTCTACAAGAATGTTGCTATTATTTTTCATTTTATTATTTCTTTTGCTTATTTTGGTTGAAAGAAATAGTCTAGAATACTTTGCAACTAAACACAATTATGTTTATTACTTTTTTTATTGTGACGCAAAAATGGGTCACATGGCTCTGAAATGTAAAATCATTCCAGCAGGCCATATGACCCAAAAGTGTGTCAACTTTATTTTACAAAAAAAAATAGCTGTTATTATTTTTTTAATTAATAAATGAAGTAAAATAAGAAAAAAAGGAATAAAATGTGAAAAAATTAAATAAAAAAAGTACGATGGCCCCGCTGTAAGTGTCATAAAATTTAGTGCGGCAGTCAACGTGTTAATTTTTTTGTATGAACGGATAAATGAATATTGTACCCTTGTACACATTCAGGCTGATCATTCCTGAAATAGTATGGTAAATTAAACCTTAACCATCAAAGTAAAAATAGGATCATTTTAGTCAGTCCAATATCCAAGTCTCATCGATGGGATTGTTCTGGGCATTGTGGTCCTCCCAGTATCTTTTATACTCTCTAATCTTTGTGCACTTTCTGGTGTTTAAAATATTCATGTTGAATTTTCTTCTTGTAAATGTGAAGCAGGTGTTTTTGTCCTGGATCTTATAGTTTCATTTATTTTTGTCTGTAGTGTCTTCTGGTATAAGATCAATTTCCTTCAGATCCTCTTATTTCTCTGATCCATCTGCTTCCTGTAATTTTTACTTTCTCTTGCCTATATGAATATATAGGAAGGAAAGTATTGTTTTCATGTCGATTTTTCGAAATCGAGTTTTCACCGGATCTATACGTTTTCAGACCCCCTGAACCCAAAAAACATGTTTTTAGCGATTGGTCTGTGTGTGTGTGTGTGTGTGTGTGTGTGTGTGTGTGTGTGTGTGTGTGTGTGTGTGTGTGTGTGTGTGTGTGTGTGTGTCTGTGTGTGAACAGAATATCTCAAGAACGGAACATCGTTCCGTTCAACTTTTGTTTAGAGCATTTTTCTCTAGAGAGCCTAGTTTAGTGTGAAAGCGTGATTTTCCGTATTTTTAAGCTAAATTGAGTTCGATTGTCATTTTGCGTCTTTCACTTATGATTAAAATAAGGTTATGTTATGTTGATGTTAGTTTTTGTTCATTTCTAATGTTTTAATACTAATGTTAGGTTTATTGTTAATTATTTGCATTGGCAAGAGAAAGTTGTGTGAGTGTTTCACACCAGATTTTTGAAGTTGAGATTGTACTGAACTTGTTTTAAGAGTCTTGAATCTTGCATCCTCATGATGTGACCAAAAAATTCCAGTCTCCTCTTACGCATGTTATCAGTAATGGGTTCAAGCTCTATGCACAACCAGTGTTAATTTATATTAACACATTTTTACTTTCTCTTGCCTATATGAATATATAGGAAGGAAAGTATTGTTTTCATGTCGATTTTTCGAAATCGAGTTTTCACCGGATCTATACGTTTTCAGACCCCCTGAACCCAAAAAACATGTTTTTAGCGATTGGTCTGTGTGTGTGTGTGTCTGTGTGTGAACAGAATATCTCAAGAACGGAACATCGTACGAACTTGAAACTTGAAACTTAAGTTACATACCACTACCGGACCCGACACGAACATTTTCATCAAAATCGGTCAACCGGAAGTAGTAGTAACTTAGTTTATTCCTATAATTTTTCACTTTTTTGCGATTTTCTCAAAAACTGGTCCTACGATTTTTTTTAAAATCGCCTATTTTACTCAATTTTTTATTCTCTACAAGATAGGGTAGGCGCCATGTTTGCTGAAATTCTCGGTGAGGCTGTTTTCACGTAAAAACGTTGTTTTTTTAAGATTACGGCTTTAATATGCATTTTAGCGCAAAACGTTATATAATATAAGTTGTAGAGAATTTAAAAACCTACAACTTTTATTTCAAACATTTTTTTGTATAACGCTTAGTTTAGCGGTAATTTGCGATTTTCTGTTTTTTTCTCACGAAAACGTGAGAAAAATCGATTTTTTTAACATTTCGGCCTTAGTATGCATTTTACGACAAAAGTGTATATAATTAAATTTATAGAAAATTAAGAGATCTACAACTTTTATTTAGAGAATTTTTCTCTACAGAGCCTAGTTTAGCGTGAAAGTGTGATTTTCCGTTTTTTTTTTAAGCCAAATTGAGTTCGATTTTCATTTTGCGTCTTCCACTCATGATTAAAATAATGTTATGTTTTTGAGGTTAGTTTTTGTTTATTTCTAATATTTTATTAATAATGTTAGGTTTATTATTAATTATTTGCATTGGCAAGAGAAAGTTGTGTGAGTGTTTCACACCAGATTTTTTATTAAATACAACCCACTGTTAAATATAGCTGTTAATATTACAATTATACTTATACGTAGTTCAAAATAAGACAACCTAAAGTCCAGCCTTTCTTAGTTTGCTCCTAATATAAACAAATAATTAAGTCACTGAGCATGCGCATTACATAAAAATGAGTACACGTTGATTACAAAGTAACATCAAAATACTTTTAAAAGTATTTTTATAAATGAAATTGTTAGGCCTATATCATATCATGACTGATGTTTTAAGTACTTAAAATTTAAAACATAGTAAACTTATTAGGAATACGACATTCATGTTGTGGACTCTAGCACGCACCCTGTAGTAGCTGGATTTGGTTTGTTGACAGTTGGAGCAAACTAAGAACGGCAGAACTGTAACTGAAAGTTAGAGACTGATACTCACCACTTAAAGCAATGATGACTAGAAGAAAAAATACTGGACAGTGATTATCTAATAAAAATCCAGCTAACTCACTTCCAACAACAGCACCTAACTTACCTGACATCATAGCCACACACATTCCCATAGCCCTAGAATTAAAAAAAAAATTAAATCAAAATCTAACCAGACTGATTTTAATTTTAAAAAATATTGATTTTTGATTTTACCATATACTGATAATTTTTTTTCCTGTTTCAATTAATATATAACATGACATTGGTTATTTTTTCTAAGAAGAAATAAGCTTTTACGTTGATGGTATGTAGTGTTTATTTCAATATTTTTTTCACGTTTTTCATTCTTGTAAATTGGGATTAATGGATTAATATCATCACGTTACTGCTCTCATATTATGGGATCGCGTTCACATAAAAGTATACACTAAAAGTACATTAGAAGGCACTGGAATTAACAGTAACACAAGATTACATTGGTGTGTTTTTATTTGGAAGTTAATTTCAAGTGGCAATTAGTTTCTGTTGCGGTATTATGCTTTTATAAACGCATTTTCCCACATTGTATGTTTTTAATTTCGGTACACTTTTCTTGGGAACCATACCACCTCGGAGTGTGAAATTTTGTGCAGTACTTTTTTGTATAAAGTTGTATATTTACTTAAGAGATATTTCAAAAATGTTAAATAGTTTTTATTTTTTGGGTGGTTTTTTTTCATAAAAACCATGTACATTTTAACATGTTTTAAGAAAATGTTTTTTTTTAGATTGGTCAAAGATAAATGAAAAAGCTCAGGTACAAATGTGTATAATGGTACCGTACATAAGTATGTGAAAGCACAACTTTGTAGCTTTAACAGTTCCTACAAAAAATGTACCTAAGTTAGTATAGTAAGTATAAGAATAATGAAAATGATCTGCTCCCCTTAAATAAAAAACGTTTTTGATTAAAATTTGTCTTAATAATCATCAGAATTATGCAAAATATCTAAATATACCAGGAAATATATGCCTCTAGAAGCTGGTTTGACGCCACTGCCTGCCAGTGTTTCCTGATTGCTACCATTGTGCATCCTCTGGTACTACTTATGTGAGTTACATTCATCCAATTCAATCATGTTTCTTTAAGCAATCATTGTACTTGTAGATTTGTTTTCTCCTTTTATTCTGCAACTCGTACTAATATATTTTTTAATCAGTTAGTTCTATTTACAGATACATCCGCATAAGTCACATTATTCAGGAATAAAGACGGATATATCCACATGTATTATTATCGAGTAAAATTCAAGATAAAAATATGTGATTAAATTTGAATGGTCTTAGCCTTTAAAAATGGGTTTCTATCCAGGAAAACAAATTATTCTAAAAGAAATAGCGCCTACCTTATCATGTAGAGAATAAAAAAAATTAGTAAATGAGGCGATTGTAATTTTTGAGAAAATCGCACAAAAGTAAAACATTACACGAATAAACTACTACTTCCGGTTGACCGATTTTGATGAAAATGTTCGTGTCGGGTCTGGTAGTGGTGTCTAACTTAAGTTTCAAGTTTGTACGATGTTCCATTCTTGAGATATTCTGTTCACACAGACCAATCGTGAAAAAAAAAATGTTTTTAGGGTTCAGGGGGTCTGAAAAGTGTAGATCCATAAAACTTTATTTCGAAAAATCGACATGAAACCAATACTTTCCTTCCTATATATTCATATAGGCAAGAGAAAGTAAATATTAGGTTGTGTTTTTAATTTTAAATTGTTTACTCATGATTAAAAATAGGTAATATTTTTCATTGTTTACCTACATTGGTTAGAGAAAGACATGTGAGTGTTTCACACCAGATTTTTTGTTACTGTAATACTTATTCATTAAAAAATTTGTAAAATTTGTTGACTAATAAGCTTACCTGAGATTTGTAGGAAAGAAATCGACTACCATTGTTGTCATTATTGAACAAGCCATACAAGCAAATATTGGTATCGCTCCAGTTAGAATTAATACCAGGTATTTGTACCGAATAATTAAAATACAAATACCTGATATAATTGCGATTGATAAAAATAACTCTGAAATGAACAAAATCACATAAGTTTTAATATTAATCAACTGATTTAATAAAGAGTTGATCTATAATAAGTGGTCCAAAATGGTTGCTTGACAAATTTATTTTTATTTTAATTAATTACTTTCTCTTGTTTATATGAATATATAGGAAGGAAAGTATTGTTTTCATGCCGATTTTTCGAAATCGAGTTTTCACCAAATCTACATGTTTTCAGACCCCTGAATCCAAAAAACATGTTTTTAGCGATTGGTCTGTGTGCGTGTGTCTGTGTGTGAACAGAATATCTCAAGAACGGAACATTGTACGAACTTGAAACTTGAAACTGAAGTTTACATATCACTACTGACCCGACACGAACATTTTCATCAAAATCGGTCAACCAGAAGTATTAGTTTATTCGTGTAATTTTTCACTTTTTTGCGATTTTCTCAAAAACTGGTGCTACGATTTTTTTAGGGTAGGCGCCATATTTGCTGAAATTCTTGGTGAGGCTGTTTTCACGTAAAAAAATTGTTTTTTTTTAAGATTACGGCTTTAATATAAATTTCAGCGCAAAAACTTATATAATAAAAGTTGTAGAGAATTTAAAAACCTACAACTTTTATTTCAAACATTTTTTTGTATAACGCTTAGTTTAGCAGTAATTAGCGATTTTCTGTTTTTTTTTCTTACGAAAACGTGTGAAAAACCAATTTTTTTAAGATTTCGGCCTTAGTATGCATTTTACGACAAAAGTGTATACAACCAAATTTATTGCAAATTAAAAGATCTACAACTTTTTATTTTTGAGCGTTTTTCTCTACAGAGCCTAGTTTAGCGTGAAAGAGTGATTTTCCGTAATTTTAAGCCAAACTGTTGATTTTCATTTTAACTCATGATTAAAATTAGGTAATGTTCATTGAGGTTAGTTTTTTGTTTATTACTAATGTTAGATTATATTGTTAATTATTTGCATTGGCAAGAGAAAGTTGTGTGAGTGTTTCACTAGATTCTTTTGTCTTTGGGCCAGCTGGTAGAAAGTTGTTATTATTTTGTTAAGTAACAGCGGTTTGGCAAGCGACTTTGTATGAACTACAGCTGACAGCTATTCATGAACAAACTGTATTGGGGTCCCTGTTCAAATTCATAAGTAAGTCAAATCAAAAAATACGGTGAAAAGCAGTAATCGAATCGGGTGGTGGTCAATATTGTACAGTTCCCGATGAGAAAAAAAAATTTCACTGGAATGACCCAAACTGTAGGAGAATTCAAAACTGTATTGTTTTACCCTTATCTTGTGTCTTTAAAAAAATCACAGCCATTTTTATATTACCCACCAGGTTGGTCTAGAGGTAAAGTCGTCGCCAAAATCAGCTGTTTAACAGCTGAGTTTCGGAGACGAAGGTTCCTGGTTCAAATCCTAGTAAAGGTCGTTACTTTTATACGGATTTCAATGCTAGACAGTGGCTACCAGTGTACTTTGATGGTTGGGGTTCAATTAACCATACTCTCTCAGGAATGGTCAACCTGAGTCTGAACAAGACTAAACCTCATTTTCAAGTCATACATATCATCCTCATCTCATTGGGTCATGGGGTTGCTTATTGTTCTGAATCAAACAGATGCAACGTACACACATTAGGGATTACAAAAAAAAAGAATTTTTATATTGTGACAAACATTTGTTTACGTTTGCAAGTTATTGCATTAAATGCAAAAACTTTTTTCAGGTTTTCCTTGAAAACTTAAAACAAAAACCACTTTATTCAGCACATTATAAGCTATATCTTAGATATATTATTGTAATATTTAATTTTTAACAAATACTTGAAATTTTTATAAAAAATATTGAATTTGATCACCATCATTAAGATTTTTTTATATGTACATTATGTTGAGTTAGTAAAAAGAATCTGAACGCTTAAACTGATCTTTCTTGTTTACTATAAAATTTTTAAATTCAGAATTTCAAAGTTTTTACTAGGTATTTTTAAAAATGTAATATCATTAATGGGGGAGCAGATAAAAATCTTTAACTTATGTCACAAAGAGGTTTTTAATAGAGGTCTTTATACTGAAATAAAAAATTCTTGTTTTCCAATGAGAACAGAGTTATAGCAACATACAAACTATTAAAAACCTCAGCGCTCTCACTCTGTTGAAGCATTTGAAATACAATTTAAAGACTTGTATATCTCAGAAAACATGAACAATTTAACCAAAATAGGTCAACCAGTAGTAGTACTAGATCATTCATGCAATTTTGCACTTTTTTGCAATTT
This sequence comes from Catonia carolina, assembly GCA_035578175.1. NCBI lineage: Eukaryota > Metazoa > Arthropoda > Insecta > Hemiptera > Achilidae > Catonia > Catonia carolina. The sequence continues at coordinate 8,771,361 of JAQMRL010000005.1, read as the reverse complement.
TCTTGAAAATCGCCACACTTAGCCTACTGTATTTTTTGTGCTCAACAAGATAAGTAAGTGGCATGCCAGCTGTAATTCATGGAGGGATGTGCATTCATATTAAAAAAAACATTTTTTTAAGGCTGTGGCTTTAATACACATTTTAGAGCAAAAATTTATTTAATGAAAGTTGTAGGAAGTTTACAAAATCTACAATTTATTTCAAATGTTTTTCGGGTTAATTTTCGTTTAGTGCCTTTCACTCATGATTAAAATTAAGTTACACAAGGTGTGGCTATTAAATAACGAGACTGACGTAAAAAATTTTATTTTTATTTTATACATAATCACTTATTATCACCTTCAATATACACTCCTTCTCTATCCCTACAACGCTCCGTGCGAATTTTCCATTGTTGGAAACAGTGCTGGAAGTCATCTTCTGTCAGCTCCTTCAGGACACGTGCCGCTCAAAAATGTTTGAAATGAAGCTCGCAAAAATGTTTGTACTGACACTTTGTACGCGCTTGAAAATGACCCAAATTTTTTGGAAACGATAATAACATGTAATGAAACGTGGTTTTTTACTTATGATCCAGAAACGAAGCGCCAATCCATGCACTGGAAGAGCTAACTTCACAGAGAGCCAAAAAAGCTCGAATGAGCAAGTCAAAATTTAAAGCAATGATGATTGGTTTTATTTATACCCATGGGATTGTGTACCTTCACTGGGTTCCTGATGGTCAAACAATTAATTAATATTGCTACCTTAAGGTATTTTCTTCACTACATCAAAGAGTAAGGAAAAACCGCCTCGAAATGTGGAAGGACAAATTGTGGGTTCTCCACCAAGACAATGCGCCAGCTCATTCCGCATTATCTGTCAAGAGGTTCCTAGCCAAGTACAGCATCTCAGTGTCAGAACATCCACCTTATTCACCAGATCTTGCACCATGTGACTTCTACCTGTTCCCTAAGGTGAAGTCTGCATTAAAAGGGACAAGATTTCAGTCTGTGGAAGCTGTAAAAGAGAAAGTGGCACGTGTCCTGAAGGAGGTGACAAAAGATGACTTCCAGTACTATTTCCAACAATGGAAAATTCGCATGGAGCGTTGTAGGGATATAGAAGGAGTATATATTGAAGGTGACAATAAGTGATTATGTATAAAATTAAAATTAAATTTTTTACGTCAGTCTCATAATTTAATAGCCACACCTCGTGTTTCATCATTTATAAATTTGCAAGAGACAGTCATGTGAGTTTTTCACATCAGATTTTTGAATTAATTAAATGATTTTAAACTTACTTAAAACAAATTTTCTATCCAGGAAAAATAATAAAAATGTTAAACAAAATGTTAAAACTTGAATTCCTCCAATTAAAATATTTGGTAGAATTGAATCTCGACTCAATGAACATTGCCGTTCATGTCTTATATGAAAAACCGAGAAACTTTTCCACAATCGTTTCTTTTTCGTTTTATTTGAATTCAAATAATTAGATCCTTCATGAGACAGAATGTTTCCAGTTTGATTACTTCTATTTGCAATTAAATATTTCTCTGTTATTGAAACGGTAGCATTATTATTATTTTCATGTAAATTTAACGTGTTGTGCAAATTACGTTCGTTAATTTCAGAAGTAAGATTAACATCTGAATGTAATAACATTTCGGATCCTTTTCTGCTTAATACTTCACATAAAGTCGGCTTATAATTTGGATGTAACTCTTCTAAACGTCCTAGTTTTGTAAAAAGCTCTGGCATCCATAACAGTATTGAATTCACACTGAAATAAGGAATAGGTACATAAACAGATTGATGAACTTTGTCATTTGCTTCATTACAGAAAACACAATCTCAATAATTTCATTATTTTCAAAATCTTTAGGTATGTCTGTAAAGCTTTTATTATTAACTATGCCCTAATTTTTACTTTCTCTTGCCTACATGAATATATAGGAAGGAAAGTATTGTTTTCATGTCGATTTTAAGAAATCGAGTTTTCACCGGATCTACACGTTTTCAGACCCCCTGAACCCAAAAAACGTGTTTTTAGCGATTGGTCTGTGAGTGTGTGTGTAAACAGAATATCTCAAGAACGGAACATTGTACAAACTTGAAACTTGAAACTTAAGTTACATACCACTACCAGACACGACACGAACATTTTCATCAAAATCGGTCAACCAGAAGTAGTAGTTTATTCGTATAATTTTTCACTTTTTTGCGATTTTCTCAAAAACTGGCCCTAAGTTTTTTTTTAAAAATCGCCTGGTTTACTCAATTTTTTATTCTCTACAAGATAGGGTAGGCGTCATGTGTGCTGAAATTCTGGGTGATAATTTATAATATTGGCTGAAATTCTGGGTGAGGCTGTTTTCACGTAAAAACATAGCTTTTTTAAAGATTACGGCTTTAATATACAATTTAGCGCAAAGATTGATATAATAAAAGTTGTAGAGAATTTAAAATTCTACAACTTTAATCTCAAACATTTTTTGTGTAACGCTTAGTTTAGCAGTAATTAGCAATTTTCTGATTTTTTTCTCATGAAAACGTGTGAAAAATCGATTTTTTTAAGATTTCGGCCTTAGAATGCATTTTACTACAAAAGTGTATATAATAAAATTTATAGGAAATTAAAAGATCTACAACTTTTATTTAAAGCATTTTTCTCTACAGAGCCTAGTTTAGCGTGAAAGAGTGATTTTCTGTATTTTTAAGCTAAACTGAGGTTGATTTTCATTTTGCATCTTTCATATATGATTAAAATAAGGATATGTTTATTGAGGTTAGTTTTTTGTTTATTTATATTGTTTTATTACTAATGTTAGGTTTATTGTTAATTATTTACATTGGCAAGAGAAAGTTGTGTGAGTGTTTCACACCAGATTTTTATTTATTGTAAACCATATTGCTTAGTCTGACATAACTGTTAGAACATCCACCCTATAGGGTGGATGTTGGCCTATAGGCCAAACTTATCGCCTTGTCTCTACCATCTTCTTGGACTCCTTAAAGAATTTCTTTGAGGCCAGCGTTTGAAAACAACGAAGCAGTGGAAGCATTAAAAAAGGTCCCAATACGTTGGGAAAAATTCATTTCTAAGGCAGGAGAGTATAAACTTGGAATTTTTGAAAAAAAAAACAATTAATTACCATTTGTATTTGATACACCCTTGTAATCTATACAAATATTATAAAGAAAAAGCGTGATTTTTTGTGCAGGCTAATTTTCAAAACTACTGTATGGATTTTCATGAAATTTTGACAGCATATTCTTATTTATATTCACAGCGACATTTTATTTTTAAATTTTCCAAAATGATAACCCTCAGGGCCCTAATGAAGATTTTTATAAATATATATATGTGTGTGTGTGTGTGTGTGCGTGTGTGTGTGTGTGTGTGTGTGTGTGTGTGTGTGTGTGTGTGTGTGCGTGTGTGTGTGTGTGTGTGTGACATACACGGGGAAAATGATCAAAATGTCGTTCTGTGCGTGCGTATAAAGATAGATAAATAGATAGATACTGACACAGATAGAGACAGAGAGATAAAGAGATAGATATAGAGAGAGAGGGGGATATATATACAAATATAAATAGAGATAGAATATCATTGGAGAAGAGAGAATACGTTGGAGTAAACAGTAGCTGGCAGTTACACTACTTCTGTTACATTTTTTTCTTAAATTGGTTAAGCCTACACCTGTTTCGCGTGTGAAGCCGCATGGGATATGCTAGTAAGTCATATATATAAAGGAATTTTGTGTCATTCAGTCCAACATACAGTAGATTGCTGATAATCCAGATTAATAGGGATCAGACCCCGTCTGAGTCATTGAATTGTCTGGATTTTCACACATACATTTAAAAGACACAAAATACACCACTTGCATGTACTCTGTCAAGACCAGTGAGTATTAGTCATTTTTGGCGCTCTTACACAAATACATACATACTGTAACTGTACCGAGCAGTCAATTTTTTTCACCAGAATCAAATCTGGTGATTCTCTACTATCTATGGAAACCTGAAAAACATCTGTACAATCCATTTTTACTTTCTCTTGCCTATATGAATATATAGGAAGGAAAGTATTGGTTTCATGTCAATTTTTTTAAATTGAGTTTTCACCGGATCTACACGTTTTCAGACCCCCTGAACCCATAACACATGTTTTTAACGATTGGTCTGTGTGTGCGCGCGCGCGCGTGCGTGTGTGCGTGTGTGTGTTTGTGTGTGAACAGAATATCTCAAGAATGAACCATCATACGAACTTGAAACTTAAGTTACATACCACTACTGGACCCGACACGAACATTTTCATCAAAATTGGTCAACCGGAAGTAGTAGTTTATTCGTGTAATTTTTCACTTTTTTGCGATTTTCTCAAAAACTGGTCCTACAATTTTTTTTAAAATTGCCTTAATTACTAAATTCTTTATGCTCTACAAGATAGGGTACGTGCCATGTTTGCTGAAATTCTTGGTGAGGCTGTTTTCATGTAAAACAATTGTTTTTTTAAGATTGCAGCTTTAATATGCATTTTAGCGCAAAAATTTTTATAATAAAAAATGTAGAGAATTTAAAACCCCACAACTTTTATTTCCAACATTTTTTTTGTATAACGCTTAGTTTAATGGTAATTAGCGATTTTCTGTTTCTTTCTCATGAAAACGTGTGAAAAATCGATTTTTTTAAGAATTCAGCATTAGTATGCATTTTATGATAAAAATGTATATAATCAAATTTATAGGAAATTAAAATATCAACAACTTTTATATAAAGTATTTTTCTCTACAGAGTCTAGTTTAGCGTGAAAGAGTGATTTTCCGTATTTTAAAGCCAAACTGAGTTTGATTTTAATTTTACGTTTTTCACTCATGATTAAAATTAGATTATGTTTATTGAGGTTAGTTTATTGTTTATTTCTAATGTTTCATTACTAATGTTAGGTTTATTGTTAATTATTTGCACTGGCAAGAGAAAGTTGTGTGAATGTTTCACACCAGATTTTTATGTCTACCAAACTGCAAAGAAGCTTGTGATTGTCCCAATTGAATCGGTAAGTGGAAAAAGGGTAATATTCCAAAAAATGCGAAATTGAATGAAGATAGCAGTTTTGTTAAGTTTACTTCAGCGCATGTATTGGTTGATAAAAGGGAAATATTCCTTGTATCTAAAAGCAGCTAAGCTACATTAAAAATTTAGTACAGTGGAAAAAGGATAATATTCCAGGAATATTACCCTTCTTCCATTCAATAGCAAACAGCTGTTGGACCACTGGTTTCTGTGTTATTATTTTCAAAATGTAACTGTAAATTATTTTAAAATTAAAATAAAGTTTTGTAGCATATTGGCACATTATATTGTTTTTTCAACTTAATTTTTTCCATTCACTTGTACTAAATCTAGAAAAAGGTGAATAGTCAACATATTAATAATCAAAAATCAATCCCATGATTATTGTATAACAAATTCTAAACTCACCATTAAAAAGCTTAAATATAGTACTACAAATGACCAATTGAACATTTTACCATTAAACCAAAAACAGTCACAAAACAGTTTGTTTTTTAATTTCTCGAAAATAAGGATTTTGGAATATTACCCTTTTTCCACTCACCAAATCAATTATGGATCAGCAATAAAATGTCTAGTGAGAAATAACCATCTGATGATCTATAGTAAAATAATACATTATTACACTTACCACATGAATGTCCCAAATTGAATAATACATGCTGAAACTGTATTGTGTATAAACGGTGTTTTAAATAATGGTATAGTCTGATTCCATAACAGTTTTACAACTTCTGATATATTTCTCATATTTATATCCAGCTCTTCTGTCTCGTCATTTGCGTCAATTATGACATTTTTTATCTAAAAGTAACAAAAAGTTATATTAACTAAAATTTGGAGCAGATTATTGTGCTTATTACACTTCACCATCTCCAATTAATTTTTACTTTCTCTTGCCTATTTGAATATATAGGAAGGAAAGTATTGTTTTCATTCACCAAAATCGGTCAACCAGAAGTAGTAAGTAGTTTATTCATGTCATTTTCCACTTTTTGGCAATTATTTAAAAAACGGCTTCTATAATTTTTTTAAAAAGACCTCATTTGCTAAATTTTTTATGCTCTACAAGATAGGGTAGGCACTGTGTCTGCTGAAATTCTTGGGAAGGTTGTTCTCTCATAAAAAAATTGTTTTTTAAAGATTGCGACTTTAATATGCATTTTAGCACAAAAATGTAGTATATAATAAAAGTTGTAGAGAATTAAAAATCCTACAACTTTTAGTTCAAATATTTTTTTTGTATAACGCTTAGTTTAGTGATTTTCTGTTTTCTCACAAAAATGTGTAAAAAAATCAATTTTTTTTTAGCTTTCAGCCTTAGCATTTTATGACGGTGTATATAACCATACTCACAGGAAATTAAAAGACCTACTACTTTTATTTAGACCATTTTTCTCTACAGAGCCTAGTTTAGCATGAAAGAGTGATTTTCCGTATTTTTAAGCCAAACTGAGGTTGATTTTAATTTTGCGTCTTTCACTCATGATTATAATAAGGTTATGTTTTTTGAAGTTAGTTTTTATTTACTTCTAATGTTTTATTACTAATTTTAGGTTATATTGTTCACTTTTTTCATTGGCAAGAGAAGTCGTGTGAGTATTTTACACCAGATTTTTCTACTGATTCTTGACTTGCTCAGTCATCTTCGTCTTCTGGTACCGAATCCTGGCAATCATTCTGGCAATGATAATTCTATTCGCTGCCTCTCAGCCATAAATGCCAAAAATTTTACAAAAATAAAGTAATACAATAACAAAATATCAATAATTCTATCTGAAACTAGTTAAATTTTTTAAAAAAATTCTTACTGGGTAATTTTCACTTTTTCCTTTTCCATTCCACGAGTAAATACTTTGAAGAACTTGAATAGCTTTATCTTTATAACCTCTTGTTAACAAAAACTTTGGACTTTCTGGTAAGATGAAAAGTAAAATTCCAGATATAATACTTGGAATACCACCAAATGCAATATATAATCTCCATGATGTAAATACTAATCCTTGGGCAACTGGTATTTTCCATTTTATAGGTAAAATAAACCAAGCTGTAACTAAACAAACAAACAAATAAACAGAGAAATCAAAACAATTAATAATTTTACTCATGAAAATTGAATCTTTGAGGTTCACTGAACCTTTTGAACTTACTCTTTATCCACCGTCACCTCCAAGAAGGTTGCTAATAATGAACTTCGATTTTACAGCTATAAATAAATTAGTGGAGCTGTACTTAGGCTACAGTCTCAAGTTATAAGCATAGCAATAGTGAACCTAAAAAAATATTCCAATACACATCTCTACGGGGTTGAAAAGGGTATTCAAACCTTAAATCTTTAATACATTTCAAACTAATACCTAGGTCTGTTACAAGAATTTTATTTTATTATTATTATTATTTACGTTATGGCCTACAAAGGACCGCGATTTCTCAGTTTTTCTTCTGTGCTTTCCTCTTCGCCCAGTACTCTTTCATTTTCTTGGAAAAGTCACGTTTTCGTTCTTCCGACCATTTAGGTCTTGATCTTTTACTATCCTCTTCCTGGAGCACTAGTTTGAGTTTATGTCTGAGAGGTGTTCTTTGTATGATGTCCGTCTCCGTTATTTGGAGTTTGTTGCAGTCTGTTTTTATCTCTTTGAGCCATCCATCAGGATTTTATTTTATTTATTTATAATCCTAATTTAAAAATTATTGAAATAAAATAATAGTCGGTTCGCAAAGTCGTGGTCAATTGGCTTCCAGGGGGATGACTTCAAATACCTTTCATGATACAACGCTACACAAAACAACTCTGACTCATATATTATGTTTTCAGAGCACTAGCATTAATTAACTAGCTCCAGGGAACCGCCACTGACATGCTAGTAAATCCTACTAGTATAGTGAATACACTGTTGCCAACTGACATATAAGGGAACATTAAATTTCCCTATGCATTACTTCTACGAGGTGTGGCTATTAAATAACAAGACTGACGTAAAAAATGTTATTTTTATTTTATTCATAATAACTTATTGTCACCTTCAATATACACTCCTTCTCTACCCCTACAACACTCCATGCGAATTTTCCATTGTTGGAAACAGTGCTGGAAGTCATCTTCTGTCAGCTCCTTCAGGTCATGTGCCGCTTTCTCTTTTACAGCTTCCACAGACTCAAATCTTGTCCCTTTTAATGCAGATTTCACCTTAGAGAACAGGTAGAAGATAATAACATGTGATGAAACGTGGTTTTTTACTTATGATCCGGAAACGAATCACCAATCCATGCACTAGAAGAGCCGAACTTCACCGAGAGCCAAAAAAGCTCGAATGAGCAAGTCAAAATTTAAAGCAATGATGATTGTTTTTTTTTATATCCATGGGATTGTGTACCTTCACTGGGTTCCTGAAGGTCAAACGATTAATCAATAGTACTACCTTGAGGTACTTTCTAAACTACGTCAAAGAGTAAGGAAAAAATGCCTCGAAATGTGGAAGGACATAATTGGTTCAATCCGGTTTCATTTAATCCTCGGAGTGGAAATCTCGGCGAAATCTTTCGCTAGACTTATCTCGCTAACGAAGCATTTCCAGACATATGTTTATATGAACTTTTTGTCTTTTTTTTAGGTCTACAATCACCTGTTTAATGTTTCTTTCCTCCTGGTCCATCCTGTATAGTATATTGCAGAACCTTTTGTGGGTTGACTGAACGAATATAACTGTTTGTTACCGTAAACAGAAATGTTAGTTTCTCGAACATGTGGGCAGACTATTCACAGTGCTGAACGAAATCTAATATGCAGTGTAATAAAATACTGTAAAGGAAGCTAAACAAAAATGCCTTTCAAAACCTCTTAATAAAAGCCATCAGCGAGTGGCTAACTACTGTGATGTTTCTCTTTCCACAATTTGAAAAATAAAGAAGGAAATTAAAGACGTGAAGAAGCTATTCTTTAACAGTTTTGTTGACACCTGGTAAAAAAAAGGAAACAGTTAGGTAAATACTAGTAAGACTGATAGTGAAGATGCAAGTGACAGTGATAGTAAAGAAGGCGATTCATTTGTAAAAAATTTTGTTTCAATGGAATAAGGTAGCTGGTAAATTACTGTAAATCAAACATTTCTAGTCATGTAGTTAAACTATAGGCAATACATGTCACATTTATTTCTTATAAGGTTTATGAAGAAAACATTTTCTCGGAATAAACCATAGCTTACAAAATGTATGTACAAACTGCACCGTAGTGAAATGTACAAGTAGTGTGTCACTGTTGAGGTTGTTAGAACGGTCACTTCCCTTCCTCACAGCCCATACATACACAAAAGGCAATCTCGTGACTTCAGTATCTATACCTTCTTAATGTTATGGTTGTGTCTTTTTTAAAACACCTGTTATTATAGGGTGATTCAAAAAGAGCGCCGGTTTTTAAACGGCTGGTAAATATTTGTTTATCGGTTGGCAACATTGTTTGACCACATTTATATTTTGGAGAACATTCCGATTGATGATTCAGTTGTAGTTTCTCTTGTTCGCAGTGTAGTACTCTCGCAGTCTGTGTCTAACCATGGAGAAGTTTAGTATTGCGCAACGAGTGTTAATCGTCAAAACATTTATCCAGAGTGGAGAGAGTTATGCGGCTACTGTCAGGCGACTTCGCGGTACTCTAGGACGAAATGAAGCACCGAATGAATCAACAGTTCGCAGGCTCATGAAAAAGTTTTTTGAGACGGGTTCAACAGTCGACCTTAAAAGTTCTGGACGTCGTCGTTCTGGCCAAACTGAGCGGAACGTTGCGTTGGTTCGTGACAGTGTGGCTGTTAGCCCAGCAAAATCAATACGTCGCCGTTCTCAACAATTGGGTTTAAGATGTTCTTCTGTACGGAGAATTCTTCGGTACGATCTCCAATATCACCCGTATAAAATTCAGTTGATGCAACATTTGAAAGTGGCAGACCACCAGAAGAGACGGCAGTTTGTTGACTGGGTATTGAGAAAACGGCAGGATGATGACACCTTTGCAAACAAAATCATTTTCAGTGATGAGGCGTACTTCCACTTAAACGGTTTTGTTAATAAACAGAACTGCCGTATGTGGGGTTTAGAAAACCCTCGCGTGGTTAATGAAAGGGAAATGTATGCACAGCGAGTGACAGTTTGGTGCGGCTTTTGGTCGGGCAGTGTCATCGACCCTTACTTTTTTGAAAATCAAGAAGGACAAGCCGTGACAGTAAATGGAGACCGATACCGTACGATGATTAGGGAGTTTTTGTGGCGTCATTTGGATGGAATGGACATTGACGAGTTGTGGTTTCAGCAGGATAGTGCCACCTGTCACGCTGCACGAGAAAAAATGTTGTTGCTCCGTGAACGGTTCCAGGATCGCATCATTTCTCGTAATTCCGACCATCAATGGCCACCAACGTCGTGTGACTTGACGCCTTGTAACTTTCATCTTTGGGGTCATCTGAAGTCATTGGTGTATGCCAATAAACCCCGAAACATCAATGACTTGAAGGAGGAAATTCGACGGGTTATCGGGCAAATGGAAGTCGAAACTTGTCGTGCAGTAATATCCAGTTTCATGGACAGAGTTGATGCGTGCCAGCGCATTAGAGGAGGACACATGCATGACATCATTTTTCATACATAAAATCGGAAGGAAAGATGAACTTGTTAATGTATTTATTTTCAGTTTTTCAATAAAATAAATCTCTTAATTTGATATATCAAAACCGGCGCTCTTTTTGAATCACCCTATACTATTCAAAAACCACACATTCTTACTTGGTAGATAAATAAGACTAACTGCACCAATCGCTGCAACAGCAACTAAAGCTACAGCTCGTTCCTTAGCAGCGTGAAATTCTCCAACGTACGTATATGATGCTATTGATGCACTACACACTCTAAAACCAAAATCCAAAATAATACGCACATTATTGTTTATTAATATTCCATAATGATTAATAAAAGTAGAAACAGTTTAAGTAAACTAGTTTATTAAATATCCCTTTCATGAGATGACGCATCTCACACCTGGTGGTGGCAATTTTTAGAAAGGCTTACCTTTGACTTAAGGCAAAAACCATTTTTGTTTCTGCATCTACTCTTTAGGAGTAATCGAGTGACACTATTTTAACTTCCAAATTCTGACTTTGATTTCTTAACTTCCAGTTTTGGGCACTACTGTTCAAAACCAGAAGTTCAAACCCAATGATTTTTGTATCTACTATTTAAGAGGAATCGAATAACACTATTATTGTTTAACTAGGTTTAACTTTGAGAGTACTAATACCAGATTGATACCTTTTATCTGTACTGTAATTATTTAATCATTTAGTCATCAAATTTATGTTTAAAATATCTTTTGAATCTAACACTCCCAAACACTCCTTTTACTGATGTTATGTTACATTTTTGGACCCAAACACTCCTCTTTTCTCTGGTTTTTGTCTCGTTTCTCCTCTTTTTTAGGTTCTACTGTTCTATCTGGTGATGATAGCAACTAATAAATATTTTAATTTTTTTACTAATATTGAATCAAATATTAGTTTACTTACAAAAATCCTGTTACAAAACGAAATATTATAAATGTTGTAAAATTTGGAGCCAAACTCGAAATTACTGCTACAACACTGTGTGCTATCATGCATTTGTACAATAAGTATCGACGACCGAGTGTGTCAGAAATAACTCCAAACAAATGTGAACTGCATAAAATTCCTATAAAAACATAAAAGTATTTTTAGATTATTTTTTAATATGATATTTTAATACGTAAAAGGCTGAAATAATTTTATGTCTGAATATTTAATTAGATAAATTTCTTATGCCCAACACAAATATATCTTAAAGTCATTTTCGGGTCACAAATATTTTACCCTGCTCGACTTGTCTTGAGCTTTTTATTCCCAACAAATCTCTCCAAAAAGTGTACCTATTACAGCCTTTATTGTTCATTGTTCCTAATGTCTTATTTGGATTCAAGCAACTTCCAAAGTGTCTTAGTATTAGCCCAGCAGCTTTTAACCGTAATACATATAACACTGTTGTTATCTGACCTTTTGTATCATAACTTAAGGGGGTACGGAACAAAAAAAATTTCAAAAATTCAAAATTTTGTTTTTCCCGTCATGTGATTACTTGATATTTTAGCTTTAAAATGAGCTATTATTCAATAAATTCTCAGCAGTAGAAAATTTTCTACAATTTTTTTTTGAAAGCAAGTTCAATGTGATTTTTTGTCAACTGAAGTTGGTATGCGGTGCGTGACAACTATGCTAAAACTTTACAGTAAACTCATTCAAAATTCTGATCGTGTAATGAGTGAGCTTCAAAAAAAGGTAAGGCAAGCTAGAAAACAAGCCAAAAAGAAACTAGAAGAGGAGCTAGTACAGCAAGAGGATCTAGATAATCCTGCTTATGCTGCTGGCATGTACTAATTTATGTAAGTAACACATACATATTTTGGTTTCCTTATTTCCCGAAAACCATCATTTTTGACTTAAAAGACCCGTTTTCTCAGGAACTGTCAAGAGATATTCGCTTCAAATTTTCAGGACATAATAATTAGTATCTTATACAACTTTTAACAGGAGCGTTTTAAAATGTAGGCTCCTTGAACTTATTTTTCAGACTTACCAGTACAGTTACCATAGCGACTATGATAAAAAAAAAAATTATAAAAAATTTTAAAATAGTAATAAGGACAAACTCCTGCGTCTAAAGTTGTATTAGATACTTAATAATGAGTGCTGAAAATTTGGAGAAGTTATCTCTATTGGTTCCTGAGAAAATGGGTCAAACATTAACATGGCTGAGATAGGCGTTTCGTACCCCCTAAGTTTTGACATTGACAACGTTTTTATTCATTCATCCGAGTTTTTCATTTGTTTTCCTGTTCTTTGTGAAGTTTTGATGCGATTAAAAAATACTTCTCTTCATATAAAATCCAAAAAATATAGGTTTTTCTTCTCATCAGTTACAATTCTAGGTAACAATGTCTCAAATGAAGGTCTTACACCCCTGGCTGAATATATTGAATCCGTAACAAAATTTCCGTGCCCACAGAAAGTTCATAAGTGAAATCATTTTTAGGTCTAGTAAATTATTAATGTATTGTGTTTAGGTCATCAGCCGAAAGGCTGGTTTGAACCTGTAGAGGTTTTACTAAGTAAAACGAGAAGCGAGGTGTTTTACAATTGCCTCCCTCACTGAGTGGAAAATTACACTTATCAGCATGCCGGGCCCTCTGAAAAGCACATATTTTCCACTCTGCAAATGACACCTTCATTTCATTCACCACAGGGTCTGGCTGTATAATAAAATTCATTACTTCCAGAGGAGATAACTCTGATTAGTGTCTTTTACACCTCTACCTCTTCTGTTCTTAAATGATTCAGTCATTTAATTGGCTAACCATGTGATAAGAAACAGAACTATTTATTTTAGCCCTGCAATGAACAGATTGAGTGTAAATAATTTGACACTCCACCTGTCTGTTATGGGAATTAATGTATTATTATATATTAAAAATGTATTACTTACCTATAAAACATAATGACTGTATCGATCCTTTATCATGAGGTGTTAAATTAAAATCACATTCAGCTGCTGGCAATATGTATGAAACATCATTCACGCCAATAATGTAACTAAATAAGCTTAAACCTCCAGCGCATGTTACTAAATACTGATACTTCCCACAACCTAAAACATTAAAAAATAATAATTAATAACACTGTAAATAATTACTTAGGAGGCGAAGCAAGTCAGTGATCGGCTGGCTTGCATGTGCCGAAGCATCACGTCCAAGAGAGCACACCTGCTCCCTTACTTTTTGTAGCAGTTTTTCGTGCCCGTGCCTCTGGAAACTCCTCGGCTTTTTATGGCTACTTTTCAGCCACGCATTGGTCTCGCCGAGGTGAGCTGAGATGCTGGGCTTCAGTCTGTCTATCCCTATCCTTGTCCTCGGCATCTAGCACTTTTTCTATCCGTGCTAGAGGCAACTTCTCCTACTTTAGCTTTTGCCCAACCCAAGTGGTGTTAGTCGTACCGTGCCCAAGGGTGGATGGCACTGGGGCTTTTAATCAGTGTCTTAACGGTGCCTGTAGGATACCTGGCTCCTCCTACAGTATGGTGCCTTACCTCTGTACGCGGGGCTATGCAGGGGCGGACCTATTATCTCCCTAGCTGCAAGTGGGGACCAGATGGTACCCATTTCATTTGAAAGTATGAAAAACAGCTATGGATGCTGTGACTCTGGAAGGAGTGGATTTAAACTACTCCCCTGAGTTAGAGTATCTGGGGGCTGTCATGGATGGTGGCCTAACCTGGTAAGGCCACAGGTCCAGGACTGTGAAGAAGGCTATAAAGGCCTTATGAATGTGTGAGAGTCTGCTGGGAGGACTCCGGGGCTTGGGCCTCGTATGGTGGAATGGGCTTATGTGGGCATCATTCTGCCAATGGTCACGTACGAAGTTGCTGTATGGTGGCCAACAACAGATCTAGGACGGCGCAGGATCGGCTGAGGAGCTATAGAGACTGGCCTGCCTAGGGATATGTGGTGCAATGTGCACTGGTCCAACGGCCGCTATGGAGGCGATGGTTGATTTGCCTCCTTTTCATGTGCAAGTGAGGGGAGAGGCGATTGGAACTGCCTTGAGGCTGGAGGACGGGATCGGGGTCCCATCAGTGGAGATGGGCCACACTGAGATCTTCAAGGTTTGGAGGGATGGGTGTGGTATGTGGTCCTTGGGACCGTATGAGCAGATCATACAAATTCTCCGACACACTGAGGATGAAAACTTTTGATCGTCAGGAGTGGGCGGAGGGTAGGCCGGTGATGCCGGAAGGGGCTACCTTTTGGTATATTGAAGGCCCTGTGATGAGTGGAAGAGCGGGATTGGGGGCCTGGGGGTCCGGGGGAATGACTTCCCTGGCCCTTGGGTGTAACATGACCGTCTTCCAAGATGTAATATGGGCCATTGAGGTCTGTGCGGAGAGGCGTATTGTAAGGCGCCTCAGTGGGTCGCACATTTATATTTTTGCAGTTGCATTGTGGGTGGCTGCAAAGGTATAGCACTGTTGGGTGGGGATGTGTAAACACCTGCTCAGGTAAGTGCACTAAATCCTAGGCAGACCCTGCGCTTTATCGAAGGTGCGGGCCTTGCATAAACTAGGAATGGGGGCAATCACAAAAGATCTTTTAGGTCGCGGTGAGGAGGGGCTGGAGAAGCCTGAACGCCCTCATTGCAATGAATGAATGAATGAAATAATTACTTAAGAACTGCATAAACTGTTAGGGAGACGATGGTCTGTCAGGGAGACGATGGGACTTTTAGGGAGACT
This sequence comes from Catonia carolina, assembly GCA_035578175.1. Lineage (NCBI taxonomy): Eukaryota > Metazoa > Arthropoda > Insecta > Hemiptera > Achilidae > Catonia > Catonia carolina. The sequence continues at coordinate 8,755,962 of JAQMRL010000005.1, read as the reverse complement.
AATGGAGGGATAGAGAAGGAGTGTATATTAAAGGTGACAATAAGTGATTACGTATAAAATAAAACTAAAACTTTTTACGTCAGTCTCGTTATTTAATAGCCACACCTTGAATAACGTTGCGAGAGCGACATGACTCTGATCACAGCTGGTACAGCACTCGCTGAGGCAACTGAGCACGCCATTACCAAAATAAACTTTTTGCACACTTCAGAAAACCAGCAAGCTAATTTGGCGTTTGCTCTGCTAGATAGTAGTTACTGGTGTACTTTGATGGTTGGTGTTCAAAATCCATCCTCTCTCAGGTGTGGTTGGCCTGAGTCTGTACAAGACTACACCTCATTTACACATTGTACATGTCATTCTTGTATCATTGGATCATGGGGTTGATTTTTTTTGTCATCTGTCTCCCACTCGATTAGTTTGATGCAGTTCTCTAAGTTGTTCTATCTTGCACAAGTCATTTCATATCTACATACCTGTAACACCCTACATCATTTGTGATTTACATTAAATATTCTAACCTTTACCTCCCCCTAAAGTTCAATCCCTCAATATTACTCTCCATTATTGATAGACCAATACCTGGATGTCTTAAGATATGCCCCACTAGCCTATCCCTTCTTCTGATAAGATGTTTCTATATACTTCTTTTTTCATCCACTCGTCTAAGAACCTCTAAATTACTTAGTTTGTCTACCCACCTAATCTTAAACATTTCCCTATTACACCACATTTCAAAAACTTTTATCCTTTTCCTTTCTTCAGCTCCAATTCTATATTTCGCTCCCATATAATGCTACACTCCAAACGTACTGTTTTAAGAAATTTTCCCTAATCTGTAAATCAATGTTTATAGTCAGTAAGGTGTTTTTCATTTCAAATCCCTTCTACCTTCAGCAATCCTGCTTTTGATATCATTTGTGCTTCTACCATCCTTTGTTATTTTACTTCCTAGATAGCAGAATTCCCTAACATCCTGTAGCGTTTCATTCCCTACTTTTAAATTCCTATCTCCTATAAATCATTCTTGCTACTGCACAACAATTTTTTTTTGTTCTTAGAAATTTTCATGAAGTAATCCTTTCTCATAATCTCATCCATTCCATTTAAGATATTGTTCTTAAATTAAACGGAGTGCAACGTGCACACTTTAGGTAATAAAAAGAAAAACGTTAAGAATCAATTCTAAATCAACAAATTTCTTTTGTAAAATTCCATTCAAGCAATCAATCATTCAATTCTTTATTGAACAATGCGTCTTTAGAATATCAGAATCACATTTTAGAATATAATGCCAAGATTAAATAAATTTTGTAGTAAACTTTACAAAACTATATTTCAAATATATATAATTATCTACCTGCCACTTTAAGTGCATCCTCGAAAGGTACAGGCTCTTCACATTTCTCTATATCTCCTGAAATAAAGGAAAATAGTTTTCAAATAAGTCTACAGTTTTATTCTCACTTTGTATGCATTAAGAAATTACAAATTTGCTTCCCTAACATCTCAATTCCTTGAGAGAAAAATGAGTTTTGTTGGCAATAAACAAAAAAAAAAAAAAATCACCTCCATGGCATAGTGACTAGCGAGTGCTCTAGCCTACAAAGCAAAAGGTTCTGCATTCAATTCCTGGCTACAGTCTGGAAATTTGAACTTGATAAAACCCACTATTATAGTACCAAAACCCACAGTAGTTGCTAATGGCCAAGTTGTTGATGCAACTTTTAAAAAAATAAAGGTAAAAAGAAAGCTTGCTGTTCATGGGATCTTACAAAGAGTGATGCAAAGAATACATGGAACAAGGTAAAAACTACACTAAGGAACAGGGCTGAGTTCTAAAGTAATGGTAGGTTCTGATTCTTTTGTATGACAGCAAAAGTTAGGCACGTACAGGAAGTAGGAAATAGAAGCTGCAGACATGTGTTCTTTTGGAAGGTCAAGGATTGTACAACAGAGGACATATTAAAAAATGCAATACAAGGTAAGAATGGCAGACTATAAGTATAAATGAGAGAATCGGTAATTATCACAGTAAATGAATAAAGCATCTTCAAACAATGAATTGAAATAAAACTCCAAAACTGGTTCTAGCACAGGCCTGAGAGAAGAAGTAGCTTGTGAAGATCTATACAATGCTGGAAATAGTTTAACTAATTCTTTAACGAAATGAAACAAACCACTTTCATCTATGCCACCTATGTAGAGTAGTGGTAGCACTCTACCCTACAACGTGGAGATCCTGTGTTCGATTCCTGGCTAGGGTCTCGAAATTTTCGCAAGTTAAATTACACCGTAGTCGTTAACCCTTACAGTGGCAGCATCCTAATACTAGGCCATCAAGATTATGACTTAAAAATACCAGCGTCCTTATATTAGGACATCAAAAGTTCAACCAAAAATTGCCAGCATCAGTTTATTAGTATATTGACTAAAAAATTCATAGAATTTTTATTTCTAGCTCGATTTTTTTTAAACAACATATGAAAATAATCAATAAAATATGTAGACTGAAAAAACTTCATGTTGATTAAGGAGGCTATGGCAAGTATTTTTATTTTTTTACAATACATAACATTTACAATACATATTGAGACGTATATATGGCCTTTATAGATTTTGTAAAGAGCTCAAGAGCATAAAACTCATCTTCTTGCCTCCGAACTGTACAAATGTACTTCAGCCAATGGACCAAAGAGTTATCAAAAGCTTAAAAGCTCACTACAGAAAGAAATTAGCTGTATGTATTCTTCAAGAACAAGAGACTTTAAACTTCTTTATCTATGACTTTAAAAATTATTAAGATATCTAGAAAAATAGTCAAGTTATGGATATGTAGCAGCCAGTTATGAGGGCTCATTATTATAAAGCATCACATGATAGTATAAAAATAAAAATGGTTTAAAATTTTCAAAATGAATGTGATTTGGGTTATTAAAATGTTATTAAATTTAAAAAATAGATATTATATGTTATTCCAAATTTAAATCTAATATTATGTAAAAATGTATTAAATAAATTTAATAATTTTTTGTATAACAATAAAAAGTGGGAGGAAGAAATAAAGAGTTGGTTTGTGGCTGGTAATTGAAGGAAGAAGTTGTTTTTTTTATTTTGCTCTAGCCTAATTATTGCTCAAAATAACTGCACGCTACAGATAGAAGATATTATATAAATTCTACAAATCGCACGAAAATAAGGTGACATTTTTAAGCATACCTAGTGAAAAATACCTGGCATTTTTCAGTAGGAACTCACAATATTCCCCTGGCACTGTAAGAGTTAATAACCAAGTTGCTGATGCAACTTTAAATAAACTTAAAAAAAATACTTTCATGCAGGAATAGTCTAGATGGCTTATGCTGCGATGAAAAGACATCCACTATATAGCATTGTAACGCTAACATGGAAAGTCAGATGAAAAAACAAACCCGGGACTCTAGGCATAAAAGTGTGTCAAGCTAAACACTTTGCTAATATTGTGTTGCTTAGGTCAACAGCCGAAAGGCTGGTTTGAACCTCTAGAGGTTTAACAAAGTAAAAACGATGAGTGAGGAGTTTTACTATTGCCTTCCTCACTGAGTTGAAAGAGTATGCTTATCAGCATACCAGACCCTTTGAAAAGCACATACTTTCCACCCTGCAAATGACACCTTTACTTCATTCACCACAGAGTCTGGCTGTATAGTGAAATTCATTACTCTCAGAGGAGATAACTGAGTAGTCATTTATACCTCTACCTCTTCTATTCTTAAATAGTTCAGTCATTAATTAGTTAATTAGTTAATTAGTTGCCATAACGGACAGGCGGAGTGTCAAATTATTTACACTCAATCTATTCGTTGCAGGGCTAAAATAAATAGTTCTGTTTCTTATCACATGGTCAGCCAATTGACTGAATCAATTGAGAACAGAAGAGGTAGAGGTGTAAAAAAACACTTGTCAGAGTTATCTCCTCTGAAAGTAATGAATTTCATTATACAGCCAGACCCTGTGGTGAATGAAGTGAAGGTGTCATTTGCAGAGTGGAAAATATGTGCTTTTCAGAGGGCCCGGCATGCTGATAAGCGTACTTTTCCACTCAGTGAGGAAGGCAAAGGTAAACCACCTCACTCCTCGTTTTACATAGTAAAACCTCTACAGATTCAAACCAGCCTTTTGGCTAATGACCTAAACAACAATATATAATTGGCTAACTATGTGATAAGAAACAGAACTATTTCTTGTAGCCCTGGAACCACCAGATCGATTAATTTAACACTCCCTCTGCCCATCATGAGCAGAACTAACATTGTATTAAACTAAATTAATTTATTTCGAATAGGAATGTTCAAATAAGTAAATGTATTGCAAATCAATACTAAAATACTAAATAATACTAGGAATGTTAAATGTTAGTAATGTTCAAATAAGTAAATGTATTGCAAATCAATAGTAAAATAATTTAAAGATGTATTATAAGTTAGAAATTATTATTTAAAGGATTAAAATAATTAATTGATTTCTACCTTTTTCAGGAGCCATTGCATATTAATTTGTTGAAATTACTTTTTTCCGTGTTTTCAAACATCATTATTCAAAATGTTATGACAAATATTTTACTTTTTTGTTATCTCATTTGTTATTTGTTTAAGATAAGATCAACTTTTTGTTCTACTAAGAGATATCAAGCAATATATATTACTAGCCATATATATTACTGAAATCATTATTTATTTATACATGTAAATCAATATTATTTAAAACATGAGAGATATTACACAAAATGTACTATTATAAAAATGTGTGCGAAGTAATCAACACTGTTAAGATTATACGAGGTGTGGCTATTAAATAACGAGACTGACGTAAAAAATTTTATTTTTATTTTATACAAAATCACTTATTGCCACCTTCAATATACACTCCTTCTCTATCCCTAAAACGCTCCATGCAAATTTTCCATTGTTGGAAACAGTGCTGGAAATCATCTTCTGTCAGCTCCATCAGGACACGTGCCGCTTTCTCTTTTACAGCTTTCACCTTAGGTAACAGGTAGAAGTCACATGGTGCAAGATCTGGTGAATAAGGTGGATGTTCTAACACTGAGATGCTGTACTTGGCTAGGAACCTCTTGACAGATAACCCGGAATGAGCTGGTGCATTGTCTTTGTAAAGAACCCATGATTTGTCCTTCCGCATTTCGGGGCAATTTTTCCTTACTCTTTGGCGTAGTTTAGAAAGTACCTCAAGGTAGTAATATTGACTAATTGTTTGACGTTCAGGAACCCAGTGAAGGTACACAATCCCTTGGATATAAAAAAAAACAATCATCATTGGTTTAATTTTTGAGTTGCTTATTTGAGCTTTTTTGGCTCTCTGTGAAGTTAGCTCTTCCAGTGCACAGATTGGCGCTTTGTTTCCAGATCATAAGTAAAAAACCACATTTCATCACATGTTATTATCTTCTACCTGTTCCCTAAGGTGAAATCTGCATTAAAAGGGACAAGATTTGAGTCTGTGGAAGCTGTAAAAGAGATAGCGGCACGTGCCCTGAAGGAGCTGACAGAAGATGACTTCCAGCACTGTTTCCAACAATGGAAAATTCACATGGAGTGTTGTAGGGATAGAGAAGGAGTGTATATTGAACGTGACAATAAGTGATTATGTATAAAATTAAAATTAAATTTTTTACAATGTCAGTCTCGTTATTTAATAGTCATATCTCGTATATCATGTTCAAATTATAATTACAAATTCTATAAGCTTAAATATTATTCAAAAAAGTGAAAAACTGGCAAAATTCAGTGCTGTACGCAGGACAATAGGAAAAGAAAACGAGATGACACCCAAATTAAATTTTATAGAGCACTGGCAGTACCACTCATAACACGTGGGAGTCATTACAGAGGAATGAATCTGATATTGAGGCAGCTGAAATGAGATTTTTGCAAGGTTGTACCCGATTAACATATTCAATGCTGAGTAATTATGAGGTATCTCTCCCATCGGGCTGATTACTCGTGCAGCGTGTTCTCCGTTTACTTTATCTAGGGCCTACAACTTATGTTACTAAAGTTTTTAAAAATTTATTTTGTTTGCAACCTGTTGTTGTTTAGGTCAACAGCCGAAAGGCTGGTTTGAACCTCTAGAGGTTTTACTAAGTAAAACGAGGAGTGAGGTGGTTTACCATTGCCTTCCTCACTGAGTGGAAAAGTACGCTTATCAGCATGCCGGGCCTTCTGAAAAGCACATATTTTCCACTCTGTAAATGACAACTTCACTTCATTCACCACAGGGTCTGGCTGTACAATGAAATTCATTACTTTCAGAGAAGATAACTCTGATTAGTGTCTTTTACACCTCTACCTCTTCTGTTCTTAAATGATTCAGTCATTTAATTGACTGACCATGTGATAAGAAACAGAACTATTTATTTTAGCCCTGCAACGAACAGATTGAGTGTAAATAATTTGACACTCCACCTGTCTGTTATGGGCAGGGTTTGCAACCTATACATGGATTTATGTTTGCTAATAACATAAAAGTAAACAATTCAATGTTTTTTAGGTTTATTTTCGCCTGTTATAATAAAGATACTTCTTGTTTGAATTTTTTCATTTACCTTTTCATTTACGTGTAATTTCTTATATAATTTTAGACTGCAAATAATATACTTTTAAAGTAACTCTAAAAGTGTAAGCTATTTTTAATCGATACCGGCAAAGATACTAAATTCACGGCTTCAACTGTACCCTGAAAACCCATTAAAAATACTGTACGAGGGTAGAAGATCGTATGAGAAAAAATTCAAAAACGAACTACACGGTTACAAAAACACCCTTTCTAACCCAGTGTGACATAGAAGTCATATTGGAGTGAAATAACAGGCCTCAAAATTTTAGATGTTAGAGACAACTTTGGATTAAAGAACGCTGGGTGTGAAGTGTAATAATTTTTTGTCCCATAGCCAGGATTCGAACCTGAGACTTCCGCTTTGCAGTGCAGTATACTGACCATTGCGCCACAGAGGCAATCATTAGTTTCTTTTTACAGTTAATTTTAGTTTTAGATATTTGTATTCATTTACTAAAATAAAGTAACATTTCTTCGAATATGTTGTATGTATGTACAAGTATATTTTTTAAACTGTTACTAAATAGTGATTTTATCATTTGACCAATATTTTTTAATTGTAAAATTTTTGAAGTCTTAAATAATATTAAATTCATACTTAGTTTTTTTTTTTGCTACAAATCTAAGAGATGTAGGATTTTTAAACAGCCGTATTATTTAAAATTGAAATATATATTTTCTAACCACCAGAATACGGTAACATAAAACACTTACCAATGTTTATAGCCTTTTCGTGTATCTTGTACACATCTTCAGTAAATTAACATTTATTACAAGTCAAAATTTAAAACTTCCTGCTCCTACCATGGTAGATAAGGAATAGTCGATTCTTATATTTAAAACAGTCTAGACTGTTTAAGACTGTTTTAAATATAAGAATCGACTATTCCTTATCTACCATGGTAGGAGCAGGAAGTTTTAAATTTTGACTTGTAATAAATGTTAATTTACTGAAGATGTGTACAAGATACACGAAAGCGCTATAAACATTGGTAAGTGTTTTATGTTACCGTATTCTGGTGGTTAGAAAATATATATTTCATTCAAAAATAAATCTTTATAATGCATCCTGCAGTTTTAAATATTTCTATTTCATATAATGAATTAATACAATAATTTCACTAACCTTCTTTTTAAACTGCGTCACCTTTATTTTAATTTTACTTACACGTGTTTCGGTGGATCCACCATCATCAGAGTAAATAACATATAATTGAAACTAAAAACATTATTTATTAAAAATCTATAGAAGATGATACATCTTCAGTCACTTGTATAAAAAGTTTTATACAAGTCACTGAAGATGTATCATAACATAAAAATCACAAAAATCATTGTATCATAAAAACATTATTTATTAAAAATCTATAGAAGATGATACATCTTCAGTCACTTGTATAAAAAGTTTTATACAAGTCACTGAAGATGTATCATCTTCTATAGATTTTTAATAAATAATGTTTTTAGTTTCAATTATATGTTATTTACTCTGATGATGGTGGATCCACCGAAACACGTGTAAGTAAAATTAAAATAAAGGTGACGCAGTTTAAAAAGAAGGTTAGTGAAATTATTGTATTAATTCATTATATGAAATAGAAATATATATTTCAATTTCAAATCTAAGAGAATATATTTTGTTTAGGAAGCCTTAACATGATTTGACTTATTCTTATTGTTGGGAACTTTCATACCATAAAGTCCTAATGTGGCGTATGTCACAGTTTTTTGTCAGGCCAACAAAAGGGCTAAAGGTCTAAAAGTGATTTTATTACACTTAAATATCAGTAAATGTATGAAACAATGTACGCATATTTTTTTTTTGGGTTTAGTTTAAAAATTTGGGATTGAAAGGGTTAAGGGCTATATATTAGCAACAAACTGATATCCTACAGGCAGTGTCCCTCCGGAATTACTTAAAATGATAACAAGAGAGAACCCACTAGGTGATAGGGCAGCCAGGCGGTAACACCTACCCATGACCCGCTAGGCAAGTCTCTACCACTGAATGTGTTAAATAAAGTACTTAACGAAACTATACACACCGATTTAAACGTTCAGTCACTGTGTGACCCCTCCTGGGGAGTACAAGACCTTGTCGTTGGTGGAGGGGCTAGCGTGTTCCTATGACCCTGCGAGCTATGCCGACGGTAGTGTAACTACTGGTAGGGCCACCCAAGCCGGACAGGTCAAAGGGTAGGAGCCAGACTAAGAAGTACTCCAACCCAGCGTGTTGGGCTAATCCCCCACACGTTGGTTAAAAACGGATTCAAAGCACAACACAAAGCCTCGGAACAGGACTGGATAATCGGAATAATAAACGGAAATGCTGTAATACTAGATTTGGGACATGGAATGGTGATAATGATTATAGAGAGAAGATAGCTCTGGCTAGGAAAAATACCACGACAGAGCTATCAGGAGTACATGGAGCGGTTGGGGGAGGTTCGAGGAAAAGACTGGCAGCAGATGAGGAATATGATGGACCGAGGTATCTGGAGACGATGGATCGAGGCAATGGCACACCCTACGCTGAGAGGCAGAAGGGGCAGATAAAGAAGAAGAAGAAGAAGTCACTGTGTGAAACGTTAAGAATGTATAAAAGAAACTGGTCCAACCATTTACTTCGCATGCCAGCGCACAGACGACCTCTAAGAGTATGGAAGTACACTTACCCAAAATTTCATTTGGGTGTCCTTTTTCATTTTCTTTCCTATCATCCTATGAATAGAACCGCATACAGCACTGAATTTTGCTAGTTTTTCAATCACGTCATCATCTTTGTCATAGGAAATCCCAAATAGTTGCCAAGTATAGCTGCCAGCTAACCTCATCCAGGCCACTATTTAAGGAGCTTAAATTGCTTACAGTTCCCTCTCTCTACATTTTTGAGGTGATTATGTAGTTAGGCAAAATAATTTTATGCAGAATTTCAATGTTCACAATCATAACACGAGAAACAGGAATGATTATTATGTGGCTAATCACTCCACAAAATTGTTTGAACAAAAACCTACTTATGCAGGGAGAAAATTCATGAACAAATTACCCCAATTTTTAAAATGTTGTAAGGATTTGAATTCCTTTAAAAAAAATCTGAAAAATTAATTGATCGGTGAAACTTTTTATAGCGTACAAGAATTTCTTTTTTGATAGTAGTGATACATGGTGTGATTCTTATATGTATTTCAGGTGTTATATCTGACGACATGTCCTATACTCCTTCTGGAGTCTCCAGGGCGCAAAAAAAAAAAAATTTTTGAGCAAACCAGCCATCTTCCCTTGAATCCCGTAATCTTTGATTTTTGCGCCAATATTCTTATGCCAAACTCTGAGCTAATGTTGTGTAACTTATAAATGGCATATTGGAGCCTGTACTATGAACTAATAATAACATTTTAGTAATTTGGGACATTAGTAATGGAGAATTATGCAGAGGATATTGTTTCGTTGCATTGGTTAAATTTAATCAATTCCAGTAAAATTAAAAATTACAATTATATCACTCATATTGAATATAGTAGTAAATAAATATTTTTAAAAAACACAATTAAATACCCAATATTTAATAGGGAAAGAAAGTACTGTTTACATGACAATTTTTCAAAATTGATTTTTCACCGAATATACAAATTTTCAGAACCCTGAAGCCAAAAAAAACTTTTTTAGAGATTGTTCTATGTGTAAACAAAATATCTCAAGAACAGAATAGTGTACAAAGTTGAAACTTAAGTTAGGTACCACTACGGGACACTTTATAAAAATTTTCATCAAAATCGGTCAACAAAAAGTACATAAGTGATTTGTGTCATTATTTCACTTTTTAGCGATTTTCTCAAAATGACAGTAATTAATATATAGTCCAGCCTCTCTTAGTTTGCTCCTAATGTAAACAAATAATGACGTCACTGAGCATGCGCATTATATCAAAATGTGTACACGCTGATTAAAAAGTAACAACAAAATACTTTCAAAAGTATTTAAATACAAAATACTTTTAAAAGTATTTTTCTAAATGAAATTGTTAGGCCTACATCATATCATGACTGATGTTTTTAGTATTTTAAGTATTTATAATTTAAAAAATAGTTAACTTAATAGGAATACGACATCCGTAAAGTTGCAGACTCTAGCGTGCACCCTGTAGTAGTTGGCTTTTGTTTGTTGACAGTAGGAGCAAACTAACAACGGCTCAACTTTTTTGTAAGTGAATGCATATTTGATTTTATGTGCTATTGACCAGGGCAGTTTGAAGAGAATGGTTGTATTTATGTGCGGTTTGATTTATGGAATGTGTTCAAAAAATATAAAGTATAATTGTTATGTAATTCATAGTATAAAGTCACAGACAGACCTATGAAATAAAATTGAGTGAAAGAACATTAGTTAATTGAATTGTGGCAAGAAATATATTAAATACCATTGGAACATTGAACGAAACTCTTAAGGTGAGCGACGGACTTCAGAAACGATAAGTAAAGAACATTAAACGGTAAACTATTAGTTATTAATTCAATAACCAGCTGAAATAGACTTTATAAATATATTTCGATAATAATAATAATAACTACATAATATCTAAAATATTCTAAATTTCATTTTTTTAAAAACCAGCCAGATTTAATTAAAATTTTATTTAAAACCAATTTTCTTTTGTTTTATTTCGATTGTCATTTGTTTTTATGTGTTAAATAAGTTAAAATTAAATATACTAAATGTTACAAGATGAAGCCAAAATATTTCATACAAGGCAAGAGAAAGTAAAAATTAACCAATTAACCTCCAAATATAATAGGCATATACAGTAGAACCCCGTTAATTTATCACATCCGATAATTCGTCACCCCTCGGGAAAATTTGTGATTATTTTTAGAAAACAACATTGGTACTTAATGTTTCTAGGTGATAAAATTTTAAGTAAATTTTTAAAATTTTGTATGTGGGAATAGTTAGTAAAAAGAAGAATATGTTTGGTATGCTGGTACTGCCCCTTCCGTGTAATCGCGTATTGGTGGGGCATGACAACATTGAGATGACTCCTGGTTGCCAAGATAACTCCCGTTGGTAGTTTAATCTTAAAAATATCTGGTGTGAAACACTCACACAACTTTCTCTTGCCAATGCAAATAATTAACAATAAATCTAACATTAGTAATAAAACATTAGAAATAAACAAAAAACTAACCTCAATAAACATAACCTAATTTTAATCATATATGAAAGATGCAAAATGAAAATCAACCTCAGTTTGGCTTAAAAATACGGAAAATCGCTCTTTCACGCTGAACTAGGCACTGTACAAAAAAAATCGCTTTAAATAAAAGTTGTAGATCTTTTAATTTCCTATAAATTTTATTATAAACACTTTTGTCGTAAAATGCATACTAAGGCCAAAATCTTAAAAAAATCGATTTTTCACACGTTTTCGTGAGAAAAAAAACAGAAAATCGCTAATTACCGCTAAACTAGCGTTATACAAAAAAAATGTTTGAAATAAAAGTTGTAGAATTTTAAATTCTCTACAACTTTTATTATATAAATTTTTGCAGTAAAATGCATAATACAGCCGCTATCTTAAAAAACAATTTTTTTACGTGAAAACAGCCTCATCAAAAATTTCAGCAAACACGGCGCCTACCCTATCTTGTAGAGCATAAAAAATTAAGTAGTGGTATGTAACTTAAGTTTCAAGTTCGTACAATGTTCCGTTCTTGAGATATTTTGTATACACACACACACCAATCGCTAAAAACATGTTTTTTTGGGGTTCAGGGGGTCTGAACCCCCTGTGCGCTTGTAGATCACAATTAAATATTTTATAAAAACAATAAATATAATTAATATTTTATTTTAATTTGTTACATAATTAAATCATATTAATTACATGTTTCAATACAAAATCATAACCATAAAAAATAATATACACAAACAAAACAAATAAAATGTAAAACTTGTAGATCCGGTGAAAACTCAATTTCGAAAGTGACGAATTATCGGGGTTCTACTGTAGGTTAAAATCAATTAGCAACTAAGACATAAGAGGTTTAAGGAAACACAGACAGGATAAATCACAATTAAATATTTTATAAAAACAATAAATATAATTAATATTTTATTTTAATTTGTTACATAATTAAATCATATTAATTACATGTTTCAATACAAAATCATAACCATAAAAAATAATATACACAAACAAAACAAATAAAATGTAAAATTCTATTGGAGAAACCTTAAAAAAATTATTTTAATTTTTTCGCCACGAACAAAAAACTAATTGCAAAATATTTACAATTAGAACAATATTTATGAATAAATATTACACAATTATAATGTCCGACTAAGAATTTTACACGTTATTTATTTTAAATAATACTCAAAACTTGCACCAATTAACATTTATTTTCCCTTAAAGAATGAACATGAAAATTAAAAAAAAAAATATGGTCTACCAGATTTTACTTTCAATAACTATGTTAAGTAACATCTATTAAAACGATAAACATGTTTAGTAAAAATGATTTAATTATTTCGAACTATTTTCTTATGCTAACAATTCATTAATTTAACCAATTAAAATTTTGGTGCTGGCGATTCAATTTTGGAGTAGTCTAAATTTGGAGAATAAAACTGAAACAAACAAAAAAATCTGTCATTAATAATAATAATAATAATAATAATAGAGCTAAGTTTACATGAACAAAATTGTATCAAAACAAGGTCTTTTTTTTAATATTTACCTTTTACTGCTTCTTATACTTTGTTTTTTACAAGTACTTTCGCGGTGCGCAACGCTTCTTCAGTTAATACCGTATAGCTTCTAGAAACTGTGAGATTTGAATCAAACTCAGTTTCTAGATGCTACATGTTAATACCTGAAGAAACTGTGTGCACCACAAAAGTACTCGTAAAAAAACGAAGTATAAGAAGCAGTAAAAGTTAAATATAAAAATTTTATTTACCAATTAAGAGGTTTGTTAGAAAAGTATCCATCCGTTTTTTTTTTTGCAAAACCTGATGGATGTCAATCAAGCGTGTTTACATGAGTCAACCTTGAACCTTTATGCGCATGTGTGAATTTTTCCCGCCTGTTGATAGAGTCAGTTCCTGGCAAGCAGCGTTAAAGTGAGGTAGGTAGTGTGTAGTGCTCTCATCGGTTTTTTTGTAAGGAAAATGACGGAACGACTGGAGCAGCATTGCTGTATCCTCTAAAAGTGACCCCGACTTCATGAACACCATAATCACTAGTGACGAGTCTTGAGTGTACGGATACAACGTGGAAATCAAATCCCAGTCGTCACAGTGAAGGCATTCCACGACACCAAGACCAAAGAAGGCCTACTAAATGCCCAGCAACGTCAAAGTGATGCTGATTGCTTCTTTGACTCCCATGGTGTGGTAAACCATGAGTACGCACCACAGGATCAAACAATCACCAAAGAGTACTACAGGGATGTCTTCAATTACTTAAAAGATGCTGCGTGGCACAAGAAACCGGAGTTGTGGTCAACAGGAAATTGGTGCTTTCATCACAACAATGCTCCAGCACATTCCTCGCATTTGATTTAGACTGGTGAAAAACTGGACTCCTGTGGTTCAACAAGCTCCTTACTCTTCTTATATAGCCCCCTGCAACTTCTGGACAGCACTTGTAAATGATACGGGCGCACCATTTTGATCGGCTGGACGGCACCCGTATACACAACGGGTGCCTATTTTACTTGGTTTTATATCCATTAGCTCATATCGTATACCATCGCCGTCAATGCTGTCACTTAATTTAATTCATTCTGAATCTAATAGAGTACACTCATAGTCCTAATGTTGTCAGATTAACAAATATATCAACTTTTACAGCATCGATGTTATTAAGCGTGAGCAATCGATCTGCCGGTACTTCTGCGCGTTGTTGTTAGTTATTAATTTGTTATTATAATACTTAGTTTATTTTTAAATTTTACTTAAAAAATAAAAAAGAAAATTCGTTATTAAAAATAGGTAATTAGTTTGTAAGAATTTAACTCATATAATTAATTTTATTATTATTATATTATCATTATATGGTGAAAAAATTTTTAAATTCAAGAAAACATACCTCTCTTCAGTGAAACATTTTTATCATTAAAATGCAAGTAATCCTAATCTTATTAAATGAAAAGTAATCTAATCTACTAATCATAAACTTTAATTTAATCTTTACTTTTTGAATTTATGACAAATGGCTGATTTGTTACAATTTTTTAAAAATCCCCAAAAAATGGTGGTCCACGGGCAAAACTACAAAAAAGAAGTCAGTCTTCAAAGTGTTAAGAAAAGTTATCACCATTAGCCGGCCATTTACACAGATACTTGCTGGTGTGTTTGGAATGCCGCGTACTTACTGTGTGTTGCCCACTAACATAAGTTGAATTTACACGTGCTACACTCGCGCTCCACGAACGGCAAATACTTACGCGTTCGTTTATGGGATAGAGAAATCAAATTTCGTATGTTCCAAGTACACGAGTAAGTATTTCATCCAGTTAGAAATACTAAATGTTTGGATTGTCATAATCTGTTTCAGTTCACGTTGTTTTAATATTTTATTATTAGTGGATATACTTTATAGTAGACTTGGTTATTTAAATTGTTTTTTTTTTGTTATACACGTGCTTAGTTTAAGTTATTTGTTTAACATTTATTAAAATTGTGAAATATGAGTTTAGTAAGCCTTGAAAAGAAAAAAGCTTTGGCTTTAGCCGTTACATTTCATTACGCTGATGACAAGCCTAAGAAACGGAAACGTAGAACGGAAAAACTTTGGTTACAAAAACGGGAGTATACACACGTTTACCTTTTAAACGAATTACGGGAAGATAATCCTGAGGCTCCAATCCGTTTTGACGGCTCTACTTTTTTTAAATTACTTTCGGAAATAACCACATACACCTTGAATTTTTTTCACAACAAACTTCTTATCAGCCTTATCGTAGATTTTTTTACACAGCTCAATCATTTTTTCATAAGCTTTTAATTTTAAATTGCGGTTCGTATACTCACTACTTCTAACTTTCCATAAACTTGGATGACACCTATACAATTCTATAAATTCCATCATGAACTCCTTACTCCAATATCGTGTATCTATTTTCAATACGAAACAACAAAAAACTAAAGAATACTAAAATTTTAAAAATACAAAAAATAAAAATTTAGTAGAAAGAATATAACAAAAGTTAACAAATGGTTTGGATGCAATTTCACAACTGGATGAAATAAGAACGGCACGTTCTAGACCTCAAATTAGTGGGCTTGTCACACGCTAAACCCGCGCGCCAAGTGTCTCGATCCAAGTATCTTATGCGTCTTTCCCCTAAACACATACTCTAGTATGCGTTCTTGGTACCTGGCGTTCCAAACCCGCCAGTAAGTATCTGTGCTATTCAGAGACTTGCTATCATGCTATTTTGAATTGATTGTACACAACTGACTTTTTACGGTGCACAGATATCAATATTTACCTTATATTGTTTAGTAGCATATTCCTGGTATGGTTCTTTATCTTTCCTGGTCCAGGCTACATCGGGGTTTCTTAGAGCAAGCCTAAGTGTGTAGAACGCTGCTCCAACACATCCGACTCCAACAATCACATACAACGGAATCAACTGAAAAACGTATTTTTAAATTAGCGCAAAAGTAAATACAGTATAATAACGATTATCCGTGGTAATTGGGGGGATAACTATACCGGATAACCGGAAAACACGGATAATACAACCCAATCCGGTCGAGACCACTTACATCATAAACAAACCCACCAGTTACGCGTATGTTTTATTCTACTGATTAATACATGTTAATACTATCGGATATCGGAAATAAATAAACAAATTGTATTGAAATAAAAATATTTACTACATAAATTTATATAAATCTTACCTTAAACTACGTAACAAAAAAATCTGTTATTTTACTTTGTTTCATTTTATGCCGCAATATTTTTTCTTTTATTTTTCTTATATAACCACGAATATGTAAAATGGCCACGTAATCTGAGTCATCCTGATATTCCATGAAAGTTAGTCTCGTTTCGGCACCGGTTAAAGCTTCTTTGCAACTGATTTTAGGAGCTGGTAACGTGCTCGCCTCTCATCACGCGGTCTTGGGTTCGAATCCCACTCAGGCATGGCATTTTTTCATACGTTACAAAAAATTCATTTCATCCTTCACCGTCTGCATTAGCAGCAATTTGCAAAACAGTCGGACGTTAAACCAAAAAAAAAAATTTCTAGTGATCGCACGGTTAATCCAAACCCCGGTTAAACGATCCACGGAAAATCGGTACTCTACTGTAATACACTTTCTCATATGTAGGGTGAGTTCGGCTTTCGTTTAGATCTTTGCCGTGCAGCACAAGGAGGACACATTGAACATTTTATAAGTGTGTAAAAAAAACTTTGAAACTTCCTCTTTCTAATTTATTGTTCATTTTGAATTTACGCTTAAATAAATACGAATTTATAAAATTGGGTCACCATTTAGAATAACCCTGTATATAGGAGGCGTGGGGAATGTGTTAACTGTGCATGCGCAAACCAGTGCTCAATTGATCTTGCCAGTATTCTACAAAAGTATAATCTACTCCTATTTAGTCTTTCATCGAAATTTGTTTTTCCAAGTTTCAATCAACCAAGCAGATAAAGCAATAACAAATTGCCAGATTAAATGATAAAAAATTACTAATGGCAGCTTATCATGGCCTAATTCTGTCTCATATCCGTTATGGCATCTTAGTATGGGGTAATTCTAGCATGGGTAATATGAATAGGGTTTTTAAAATTCAAAAGAAAGCTATTAGGTGTATGGTGGGAGCTAACCAGCTAACCTCATGCAGGCCACTATTTAAGGAGCTTAAATTGCTTACAATTCCCTCTCTGTACATTTTTCAGGTGATTATGTATGTTAGGCAAAATAATTTTATGCAAAATTTCAATGTTCACAATCATAACACGAGAAACAGAAATGATTATTATGTGGCAACTCCACAAAATTGTTTGAACAAAAACCTATTTATGCAGGGAGAAAATTCATGAATAAATTACCCCAATTTTTAAAATGTGATAATTTGCATTCCTTTAAAAAAAATCTGATAAATTACTTGATCGGTGAAACTTTTTATAGCGTACAAGAATTTCTTTTATGATAGCAGTGATACATTGTGTGATTCTTATATGTATTTCAGGTGTCATAACTGACAAGTCTTATACTCCTCCTGGAGTCTTCAAACGCAAAAAGAGAGCAAAACCTATAACTGTCTTTATTTCTACTCTGTAACTTTTGGCCTATAATTCAAATTATTTTATTTATTATATTTATATAATTTACCAATGCATTCAAAATTTTGTCAGAAAGAAATAATAGCCAAGTGTACTAAACAGAATTGAGATTTCTCAACCTGGGTAACTAAGACACTAGGTTATGCAATTTTGTACGACCGCATCTGGGTCTGTAATACTATAATATTATGCCCACTGAATCCTACCATCTCTTCTAATGCACTTTGGAATATTTGGAATATTAGTAGATTTAAGTCTTCGCATTTAGATTCTGCAGAATCACAACATCTGCAACATGATCACTTTCTTCTAGTTTATCTTCTTTGTCACCAACTTTTATGTCCCTTGGCTCAGTTGCTACTTCTACTTCTTCCTCATTGAATACAGCTTTCTAATGTTTTCAACTGGGTGACAAAGCAAAAAGTTTCTTTCTTCTTTTATCTCAATGCTCTTTAAAAGCTTTGCAATAAGATCAGCTTAATTAAAATCCAAATTAAAAAATTGTAGTACAAAAGTAATACAGGCTGAATCCTGAATCCTGGTTGAGAGGGCCAAGAAGCCCTATGATGGCGACATCGTGTTAAGGAACACCTGGTCGCTCGGGGAACAATATAACAGAATAATTGCAACCTCAAGAAATTTAGGGGGAATTTTATAGTTTAAATAGGAAATAGGATTCTGGTTCGTGGGATATTGGAACTGGGACTTGAAAGGAGGTAATTCATTTTTAGAAGTTATCTGTGGAAAATTTAAAGTAAGGGACAAGCGGGTTTAAGAGCGGCTCTTTTATTTTATTTTATATTTCAGTGGCGTTTTTCAGTTTTGTGGGAGTCCCATTATCTTGGTGAGGGGAAGGCATGCATTTTACTGAACGTGGACTAAAGGTATAATTTAAGGTAGGGGTTTGTTTATGATTTCAGGGGAGACGGAAAGGGTAGAGTTTGGCATAATCACCGGCCTTTTTATTTTCTGAGTGTTTACTAATTTAAAATGGCGGCTCTTTTCACCGTAGTGGAGTGATTATGCATAGGAACATGGGGACAACTACCAACTGGGGGGAGTGTCATACAAGTTAGAAGGGGCATGGGCAAATAAGAGGAATACAGGGCGGAATAAAAATGTGGTAACTCTAAATTTTGTTAAGTGGGTCATACTGGAATTTAGATAAAGTCGTGGAACGGTAATGGCATAGAGACTTCAGGTGGATGTGGGCGTCGGTACAAGTCCTGAATGATCTGGGGTCCGCCAGTTTTCCCAGCGTCGTGTAGCCGTTTTGAGGTATTGTAAATAAAGTCCTCCATAGAAGGGAAGAGAAGGTGTTCGTGTATGATGCGATTGGATATAAGATAGTGGAACTGTGTGATGCACCGGAGGACTTTGTTCTGGTACGCTGAAGTACGTCTTTTGTTGGACTTGGAGAGAAAGGGCCACCATACCGGTGACCCGTACAAAAGGAAAGGACGTAGGATAGAGGAGTACATCAGAAGTTTCAGTTTTGAGGAGTATGCAGGAGAGAGGAACAAAGGGATGAGTAAAGCGAACAAGGCCCTACCCTTGCTAAGCTTGCTGTCAATGTGCTGTCGAAGTGTCAGTCGTTTATCTAGGTCAACCCCTAGATATCTCACGCTGTTCTGCCATGGGAGGAGTTCCCCTTCCAATCGTAGAGGCGGAGGAACATTGCGTTTTAGTGTAAAGTGGATTGCTTCACATTTTGTGGGGTTAAGTGATAGTCTCCAGACACGACACCAGCTAGTGATGTCTAGAAGCTGAGTTTGAAGCGCGCGGCAATTGAGGCGGGGGCATCTGCCGTGACGGTACAGAATAGCATCATCGGCAAACAATCCGAATTGGATTGAATCACGGACAGGAAAATCGAAGGTGTACATAAGATAGAGGATGGGCCCAAGGACCCAGCCCTGAGGTACACCCGCGGACGAAGGGGTGAGTGGGGACATGGCCATGTGGAACTGAGGAATAGTGACAGAGACTTGGAATTGTCTTCCAGTAAGATAGGAATGGAGTAATCGGACAGTTGAGGGGGGAAAAAATTGTGCCAGTTTGTAAAGGAGGCCCATATGCCAGACGCGGTCAAATGCAGCCCGAAAATCAAGCAGCACAGCCGTCGTGTCACAGTAAGAATTTCTGGCATCCACAAGTGCCGTGACGATGCGGAGGAGTTGGGTAGTTGTGGAGTGTCCTTGACGAAAACCAAATTGCTCGGGGGGAAGAACAGATTCAACAACAGGACGCAGGCGCGGGAAAAGAAGCCTTTCGAATAATTTGGACAGGATTGGCAAAAGGGAAATTGGTCTATAACTTTCGGGATCAGTCGGACGTTTGTGGGGTTTCAGAATAGTAATGACTTTGGAAACCTTCCACGAAGAGAGGAAATGTTGCAGCGCCAATACTGCATTGAAAATTGCCAAAAGATGAAGCTTTAGATCTGGCGGGGAATTCAGGATGGCGTATCCAGAGACATTATCAGGACCAGGGGCCTTACGCGGATTAATCGAGGAAATTACAGAGGTGACATCATCCTCCGTGAAGGGCTGTAAGTTACAGGGCGTAGGGTCAGAGAGCGTTGAGTTGACTTCATCATGAATGAGTTCATCCTGGTCATGATGAACGGGTGGAGGGGCAACAAAATGTCGTTCAAAATGCGAAGCGAAAGTGTCAGCAATCGCCTGCGGAGAGTACGTCAAACCATTAGGTGTCATCAGAGGATGCGACTTCCTCTGGGTCGACAACAAACGACGTGTAGCCTCCCATGGTCTTCCGTCGTCCGCTACTCGATGAAGGTAGTCCTCCCATTTACTACACCGGTGATCATCGAGTAGCAGTTTACACCTAGCAGCGGCACCATTGAATAGATCCCGATGATGTGGATCTCTGGTGCGCTGCCAGAGCCGTCGAAAGCGACGTCTATCGGCGATTGCTGTTTTGATAGGAGCTGGAAGTGACGACCTAGTGCGAGGCGGGCGTGGGTGTGAGTTCTGGGCAATTGAATCGGAAAGTATCGAAGTGAGGGAATCAAGATGGGACTCAAGCTCAGTTACAGCGGTAAAAGTGGGGGGTTCAGGTGGGATTTGGGAGGCAACTGAGTCATAGAAGGAACGCCAGCAGACTTTCAGAGAAGGAGGCGGGACAGGGATACGAGCAGTCGAGGACGTGAAAGTAAACAGAACTGGATAGTGATCAGAATTCAATTCAGGTAACACATCGATGGCAGGGACAGAGCCAAGATCGAGAGAAATAGCGTAATCAAGGATATCAGGAAGTTGATAAGTGAACGGGGGCACCCTAATCGGGGTGTCAGGAACATGGAGCGCTAACGACAAAGGAGACTGCTCGAGGAAGGACAGGAGTTCAGTACCAGAAATGTTCGTTGTTCGGCAGCCGAGATCCGTGTGTTTGCTGTTCCAATCGCCAGCTGCAAACACAGGTTGACGTTGGTCGAAGAGCATAGCAAGGGCTGCGGGGTGGAAATGGGCAGCAGATGGGGGGCGGTAAACTGAAATGAAAGTAACCAGACGTGAGAAGAGAGGCACCGTAACAGCGACATGTTCAATCGAAGGAATATGGGTCACGTCAAGGAAGTTATGAACATGTCTCTTATGTATTAGAACAGCTACCCCCCCTGCTGGGACCACAGCGCCAGGTCGATCGGCACGATACACAACGTAGGGGGATAGGCGAAAGCGAGTAGTAGGTAAAAATTTAGTTTCCTGTAGAAGAGCAACGTCAATATCGTAATCTGTTAGTACTCGTAGTAGATCGTTTCGTTGGCGAAGGATGCCATTGCCATTCCATGACATAATGCGAAAACGCATTACAAAAGGAGGGAGGTTAGAGATGAGATAAGGATAGTGATAGCTTCAGAGGCGGAGCTAATAGATGTTAGTTGAGGAAGAACATTAGCCACCCAACCTATAAACAGGAAAACTTGTGTACTGTCTATAACACTGCTGTAAAAGAAATTGGTTGCTACGTACACATTCACATATCTCTCAAGAGAAAATTTTTGCTGGATGGTTTTCCAACCCAAACTAAACATTCCCAGCAACGAATTAACGGGAGGGCAAGTTGAAAAGAAATACAATCATGAAATAATACTCAAAGAAAGAAAACTGCTATCAAATTCCTGCTGCACAACTCCTTATGGGTTAATAAAAATTCTAAATTTAGACAAGGCTGCTGTAACTGCTTGAGAAAAAAATTCATCCACTGTATAAAAAATGAATAGGTAAGAAAACACGACGTTAGGCACTATACAATAGAAATCAAATCATTGAGGAATGGGTGGGAAACCCATAATGGGCGATCTCGTGAATGGGAATTCACCTGATCGCTCGGAGAATATGATTATGGAACTATTTTGGATTTTTTATTGGGAATATTAGGAAGGAATAATTGAAGGTAAATTTTTATTATTATGATTCGGATTCGGGGAGAGGTAGTTTTAGAGCATTGATGAAGGAGTAATTTATTTAGATGAAATTAGGAAATTGATTAATTATAGGAAATAGTTAAAGGAAATCATGGAATGGCAGTATGCATTTGTCTTCTGGTGGATGGTAGTCTTCGTATATTTTTCTGATGATCTCTAATTCTGATACTTTTCCAGAATCGTGAAGTTTGCACTATACAATAGGTAGATAGGTAGATAGAGGAGGTTAGGCTTTGTTGTAAGAGGAAAAGCAAGAGCAGATAAGCCGTAAAAATTAAACGAATCAAGACATTCATAACAATAACAAAGGAAAAATATCTGGAATTTTCCCTTTTGTAACAGAAACTTAATCGACACAGCTAAATTTTGAAGTACCACTCAAGTTTGTGTCCCTACCCCACTTTTGCCTATTTGATACTTTAATACATACAGAAATTTATACAGATGTAAATTCGAAATAAAACTACTTAGTAAACATATATCGAACACTTAGTACAGAACTATACTTAAATTACTAAATAAAAATAGGCGTTAAAAATTTACGCTGGGTCAGACTAGATAACACTAGGACACAATGCCTGAATTAAAATATCAATTAGTAGAAAATATGTTTTAGTACATACTGCGGGTTCCTTTTTAAGGCTGCTCCATGTCAAACCTTTCATTTTTATAGTTTTATAGATGTTTATTATAAAACTTCCAGACTATGACCTTCCTGAAAAATAAAGAACAAATGGTTAGTGTAAGTTTCAACACTGATCTACTTGGTGCGCTGTCTGCAAGAAAATTGTTGCTTATGGAATATTTTCACTAATGATCAGATAAAAATAATTGCTCAACTCTCTTCAAACAAAATGTATAATATTACGCAACGTTTATCGCATTTTTAATGTATTTTATTTTTCGCCATTGATTGTTATATAGTTTATATTAGTCATCATAATAATTCATGAAATAATTAAAATGCTTGACAAATTATATTTTATATATTTATTTTATTAAAAATTTTCAAATTTGCAACAAAATTAATCTAAAAGGGGTTGTTCAATATTATACAATACACTTAGAAATATTCAATCGGTAATACAGTTACTTTTAAAATCATATGATTTTGAAAGTGTATTAGGCTTCCGGCCACGTTATGGCTGCTTCAAAAACATTTTGTGTTTGTGGCTATTTTGAATTGTATTGATAGTTTGTTTTTCTTGCCAATTTTGGCAAGTGTGTGTATATTAGACGGTTAAGAATATATTTAAAAACCAAAATGATCAGTTTAAGGACGATATGTTGCTTACTGACAGTTATATTGTCATTAGCGCACTTAGCCGTTAGTGTCGAATTAACCTTTGAGTTATTGGATAATGCCAAGGATTGCTTTTATGAGGAGATTAAGTTTAATACGACTGTAACATTGGAATTTCAGGTAATTCTGATCATAATTAGATATGACTCATTAAAATGTGTAATATTTAAGTATACGGACATTAATAATTTTTGGCTAGGTTATCACGAAATGCCGATTAGCTTTTGACATAATTTTGACTATTGTTTGCAATAGGAATAACTTATTGTTATCTTGTCTAAATAATAAATACGAAAATATTTTTCGTATTTGGTTAAATTTACTTTTGAACAGGTGTTCAGTTTTGCCTGAGTTTGGTATTAAAATTGATTGTTCATATTATCAAGTTTAAAATCGTAATATACTGATAGAAACCTTATAAATCACTTATATTGTTTTCCAGTATTAAATAATTCTAGCAGTTTCTCTTTCAAAATAATTATTCTTTGATTTATTAATTAACTAGGCACACCAAGTTATCTGTAACATCATTTATCACATACTTGACAATCAGCTGTTCTGTTTATAGATTTAAATCCCAGGTACCATATTATGATAGTATAATCCTTAAAATTTAACAAATCTTATTAGATTTATTGAATTTCAACTCTTGCTATTGTAAATTTCAACAGAAATTAAGAAGGTTCATATGAGGCAAGTTTTGAACAGAAAACCACACCTAATTGAAAAATAACCACTTGTTTGCTGTTTAATTTTATAGTATGTTAATACTAAGATGTTCTTAATGTATAAAGCAACATGATTGTGTTTTAAAGATTGTATATAGTAAGAAATACGGTTACATAAAATTTTTGGAAGTATTTACCATGGAAAACCAATATGGAGTTAAGGGTGTAACTGCAAATTGAGCCTTGTAATCAAATGTTTTTCTTCATTTTGTTTTTAGAATTATTATTATTAATTGAAATATCAGTAATGTAGCATGTTGAGAGGTATTAAATTTGTGATTGATGATGAGATTTTTTATTATTCAGTAACTTCATTATCAATTTGTATTGTGTGTCACTAATAGATCATATGTTACCTTCTCTCGCCACACGTGCTAGAATTAAAAATCTGGTGTGAAACACTCACACAACTTTCTCTTGCCAATGCAAATAATTAACAATAAACCAAACATTATTAATAAAACATTAGAAATAAACAAAAAACTAATTTTCATACATATTCATGAGTGACAGACGCAAAATAAAAATCGACCTCGGTTTAGCTTAAAAATATGGGAAATCACTCTTTCACGCTAAACTAGGCTCTGTAGAGAAACATGATTTAAATAAAAGTTGTAGATCTTTTAATTTCCTATAAATTTGATTACATACACTTTTGTCGTAAAATGCATTCTAAGGCCAATATATTAAAAAAAAATTAATTTTTCACACGTTTTCATGAGAAAAAACATAAAATTGCTAATTACTACGTGAAAACAGCCTTGCCAAGAATTTCAGCAAACATGGCATCTACCCTATCTTGTAGAGAATAGAAAATGTAGTAAATCAGGCAATTTTTAAAAAAATTGTAGGACCAGTTTTTGAGAAAATGGCAAAAAAGTGAAAAATGTTACGAATAAACTACTACTTCCGGTTGACCGATTTTGATGAAAATGTTCGTGTCGTGTTCGGCAGCTGTATTAAACTTAAGTTTCAAGTTTGTACGATGTTCCGTTGTTGAGATATTCTGTTCACACACACACACACACAGACCAATCGCTAAAAACATGTTTTTTGGGTTCAGGAGTTCTGAAAACGTGTAGATCCGGTGAAGAGTGTATTTCTTAAAATCGACATGAAAACAATACTTTCCTTCCTTTCCAAGAGAAAGTAAAAATTGTTTAGTTGGATCACAGATGGAGTTACATATCGTTTTACTTTCTCATGCCCCATATTAATATGTTCATATTATTTATTTATTTAATTTAATGATACACACTATTTTCCGTTTAACAGAATACTATATCTAGTATATAACACATTAATTAATGCTATATCATAGGCAACCAGCAGAAGCAAGGCTTGGGCTCCGGCTGTCAAGTTCATTCAGCTATTATTCATCGTAACTACTGCTTTATACTAATAAGGAAATATTATTCACGTATATGACAGCTTAAACCCAAATAAAAATTTCAACATAACTGACCAACAACTCGCTTTTCTTTTCGCTTTATTTCCCCACAAACCTTCCATTGTTTATGAAGATTGTCAACAGCAGCAAAATTGGACTGATTGTGGAGTTTTTTCTATTGCATTTGCAGTTTCTATCGGGTTGGACGTGAACCCATCTGATCAAATTTTCAAAACATCGTTAATGCGAACTCACCTAAAGTTCATTTTCTGGATTGATTTACATACTTCCTGCTTTTCGCATGGCCAGTTATATTTTTCATGTTCGAGGGTTAGCGATAAAAACAATTTGTACATTTTAGTGCCAACTGGACAAACTAAAAATATTGTTTATAGAGAGGCCTTACATTAAATGCTTCCACTAACCCTTAAAAATTTAAGAATCAATAAATTCTTATATTTAATATATAAATATAGATTAACATAATCTCATTATGATTTTCCAACATGTGCAGCGAAGCGCACGGGTCTTGCTAGTAAAATAGAAAACCAAATCAAAGGATGAAAAGAAATCAAAAAAATTGGGGTTGACTTTATTAAAGTTCTTTTTTATAATGAAAAATTTTTTTTATTTTTAAGTAGGTCATTCCTGAAAATTTAAATCAAAATAAATATATTTTCTGGTATCCATTTTTTGATAATTTGAAGAGCAAGTTACTTTATGAAATTGGATTTGTTGGCGGTTTGTTCGTGGACTTTGTGATATTTATCAGTTTATATTATACATTCAAAATTCCCCGGGAAGGAACGTATTATATTTTCATGCCAATTTTTCAAAATGAGCTCCATAAACACATGTTTTCAGGCAAACTGAACCAAAAAAAAAACGTAATTTTAGCAAGTAGTCTTTGAGTAAATGAAATATCTCAAGAACAAAATAGTATATAAAGTTTAAACTTGAAACTTAAGTTGTATACCACCAGAGGACCCTACATTAACATTTTCATCAAAATCGGTCAGCCGGAAGTAGTATATTATTATACGAATTGTGGAAAAAGAAATACCACAGCAGTTAGCTGCTTGCTCATGGATCTTGTTAAGAGATGACACGGAAAGGAATTTTTGTTTAGGTTCAACCTCTCAACATTTTATTACACTCCATATTAGATTTCATTCAGCACTGTGAATACTCAAACGACATGTTTAAGAAACCAGGATTTCTGTTTATTTATTTATTTAATTAAAGTCCAGCCTCTCTTAGTTTGCTCCTAATGTAAACAAATAATGACGTCACTGAGCATGCGCATTATATCAAAATGTGTACATGCTGATTAAAAAGTAACAACAAAATACTTTTAAAAGTATTTTTCTAAATGAAATTGTTAGGCCTACATCATATCATGACTGATGTTTTTAGTATTTTAAGTACCTATAATTTAAAAAATAGTTAACTTAATAGGAATAAGACATCCGTAAAGTCGCAGATTCTAGCGTGCACCTGCATGTAGTTGGTGGCTTTTGTTTGTTGACAGTAGGAGCAAACTAAGAACGGATGAACTGTACATTAAATTGTTTACAACAGGCCAAAGTGGCCCAATGATAGAAACAATATTACATATAAAATAGACAGTAACTTATTACTAACTAAATCACAATTGCACAAATACAAATTAATGTACTATATCTTAATCATAAACTTATACAGAGAGAGAAAAAGTGCCTAACTTAATTGGGTTAAGAGAGCGTCAAAATTAAAACATCAGTTTGCAAACAAAGAACGGTTCCGAAAGACAAACATACATAAAACATAAGTACATAAAAAAACAAAAATATTAAAAAAATCCATACCAATACATAAAAAAATACTAAATAACCAAAAATACCGGGTAAATAAACTACATTAAACAATTAAATCATTTCTGAAGCCCTGGAGCTTGTCAGCCTAAACGAGGCTCGACTCTTATGGTAACAAACCATACATTCGTACCATATATTCGTATAGTTGACCTACAAAAGGTTTGGTGATACACTTGTGTGCTCAGGGTATAGTGTACATTGTTGTGTTTGCTGAACTGATTACAGCAGTTGCACATGCGCACTGATGCTTTCTCCCTTTACCCCTCTTTAAAATCAAAGGGAAACTCGTGACTCAATTAACTATATATGTATTCAGCTTCTGTTTTCAGTATTATTTGGTATATATTGTAGTAATCTTAGTGTTCGTATTTCTATCTTATAAATTTGCCAGTTAGCTTAACCTATGGAAAACTTTACATGGAAATTCGTGTAGTAATTTTTACTTAACTGTAAATAATATTATTACTTTGTGGCATTGTTATTATTTATTACTTTTTAATGTTCAATATATTTTTTTCGTAACTGTGTAAAAAAATTGTTTAATCTATTACTAAATTAATGGATATTGTTGTAGGTGCTATCTATAAACAAGTAGATAAAAATAAAAATCATTAATTTAATTAATGTTTGTGTCTAAAATAAAATTGCATTGCGTGTATTTTAAAACGACCAATTAGAGTGAATATTGTTTAAAAAAAATTTCATGATTTATTTATTTATTTGTTTTTATAAATGTCAAAGAAAGTGTAATGAAAAACATGTGACTTGTAACTTGAGAGTTTTTGAAACTAAATGACCTACTTTTCATAACTACATTATCTTTCCAATGTAATTAAAGAATTTACAAATTTATTTTGTATTATTACAAATTTCCAAATTTATTATGCTGGCCGCATTGGCGCAGTTGGTAACGTGCTCGTCTCTCATCATGCGGTCCTGGGTTCGAATCCCATTCAGGCACGGCATATTTTCATACGTTACAAAAAATCATTTCATTCTCATTGCACACAGTTACACCCCAACGTTGTCGCTAATGACCTTGCAGTTGATGCGACGTTAAATAAATTTTTAAAAAAATTTATTTTCTTTCGTGATAAATTTGGACTTTTTTTAATTGATCTGGTTTGCAATTATTGCTAATGCAGACGATGATGAGAAGAGTGAGAGATGAAAATATGTGATAAAAAATCTAGACCTGACCGGCAATCAAACCAAAGACACCAGTGTCGAAGCCAGTTATGCTGACAACTATACCATTGTTTGTACATAAATTCAAACCTTTATTTTATTAAAATTTTCTTAATTCTTATATTCAGTTAATGCAGATTAGGGTTCAGTCTTTTGATTGAATTTATGATTTTGTATAAAGTAATCTAAAATACACTTTATGCTAAAATTAGTATTCCCGGGTTTATTCCCTGACTAGGGTCAGAAATATTTGCAATGGTATGGTAAATTTTTGCAATCTACGTAAGAATATAAAATATTCTTAAACTTTTTAGTCAGTGTGATCACCTGAGATTGTTATGAAAATTTCTAGAATTATTCTTCCCAGGATCTAAACACAAATATTTTTTTAAACATTTTTTTTCAGTATGCGGGTAATTAATGTTAAAAATTTGGAAAAAACATGGATTTTCTTCCACTTTCATTCTACAAAATTGTTACTGGTAATTTCATGTCAAAAAAAACCTTGAGAAATTTGTCTTTTTGAACTGGAATTAATAATGATTTTGTAAAATGATAATAGGAGAAAAACTGTTTATTAAAAATTTTGAAAATTAAATAAAAATCAAAAACCAACTGATAAAAATTAAAAAAATATATTTCTGCGTTTAGATCCCTGGGTCATTCCATGTGAAACCAACAAAGCACTCAACCCAACCATCTCAGATTTTGATGAAATTTGGCTTAAAAGTATTGTTTTAGGTCCTGAATCCAAAAATATTTTAAAAAAAATTCTATCTCTTATAGGTTTTTTGCTAATTAGATTCAAAAATTTGAAAATTTCACTTTTTTGTACGTGCGCCCAAACGTAAAATGTGCTCTAAGTCAAGTTCTATAAGTCATAACAAGCCGCTCAAGGGCTCATTTTCTCTTCACAGGGCTGTGAAGAATAATTCTTAAAATTTTATTAAAACTGAGGTGTTCAGTTTGAAAATGTTTTGTTTGTTTTAGTTTGAAAAAATTTTTTCCCTGCATAAGTAGGTTTTTGTTCAAACAATTTTGTGGAGTGATTAGCGACATAATAATCATTCCTGTTTCTCATGTTATGATTGTGAACATTGAAATTCGGCATAAAAGTGTATACTGTGCTTCCCAGAAAATTTGACCTAATGGGAAATTAAGATTGGACAATGACTGTCAATATTAATCTTTTATTAACTTATTAAATAAATAAATAATTTAATATCATAGAATTATGAGCTATCTAAATTTTTTGTAGACTCATTTTGATTCTGTTTTCAAACGACTGGAGTAATAATATCAAGATTACACCCTTATATTAAGATTAATGTTGACAGTACATTTTCCAATGTTAGTTTCCGTATAGGTCAAATTTTCTGGGAAACTTGGTATAATAAATGTTATTGGAATTTAAAAAGACCCACAAATTTTATTTCAAGCATTTTTTTAAGTCCTACAGTGTTTGATTTTCATTTTGCATCATTCACTCATGGTTAAAATAAGGTTATGTTTTTTATTTTATATTGTTTACTAATGATTGTTTAGGTCATCAGCTGAAAGGGGCTGGTTTGAACCTGTAGAGGTTTTACTAAGTAAAACGAGAAATGAGGTGGTTTACAATTGCCTTCCTCACAGAATGGAAAAGTACGCTTATTAGCATGCCGGGCCCTCTGAAAAGCACATATTTTCCACTCTGCAAATGACACCTTCACTTCATTCACCACAGGGGGGTCAGCTGTATAATGAAATTCATTACTTTCAGAGGAGGTAACTCTGATTAGTGTCTTTTACACCTCTACCTCTTCTGTTCTTAAATGATTTAGTCATTTAATTGGCTGACCATGTAATAAGAAATAGAACTATTTATTTTAGCCCTGCAACGAACAGATTGAGTGTAAACAATTTGACACTCCATCTGTCTGTTATGAGCAGTACTAATGATTAAGGATAGTTTTATTTTATTTATATTTACATTAGCTAGAGAAAGTTGTGTGAGTGTTTCACACTAGATTATTTAATAACGTGGTAAAAATTTAAAACATGTGTACATGTTTTAGATCGTGTACACTTATTTGTTAGTTTTATTCATTAAAACTTTTATCTTGATGGTGTGTGATTTTTTTTTTTTTTTCAGGTGGTTACTGGAGGGGCTTACGACGTAGATGTAGTATTACAAGGTCCCGACAATGTTGTAATATATAAACAAATGAAAGCCCAGTTTGATAGTCACACTTTTACTTCCGCCAGAAGTGGAGTTCATGCTGTTTGTTTCAGTAACGAGTTTTCGACATTCTCTCATAAACTTGTTTATATGGATTTGCAAGTCGGAGAAGAAACGCCTTTACCTGGATTGGGAGAACATGTTACGGTTATGACTCAGGTAAGTCGATTTTATTTGAAAAATTAATAATATCTTATAAAAGTATTCTTATTTTAACTTTTTCTTTTAACATACATTTTCAATTGACCTTATCATCTTTGTGTTTTGCTCACGTTTCCTTTTCTCCCACAATCTCTTCATTCTTTCAAATACCGTTGATTTGCAATGATCCAACAGTTATGGGACCAAGGGGGTGTCAGATTGTCAAAAATGTCAGATTTATTAAAGGTTGATTTTTTTTTTAAACTGAATTTTGAATTCTAAGGCAAGAAAATTTAAGTTATGTGTATACAGTACTTATATTGTTATAATAAATATTTTACGATCATTGTATTGTCGTCTGATAGCTTTTCTCTGCTCATCTGCAAGAAACGAATGCCATGCCGCTTCTTAAAGTTTTTAAACCAACCAACGCTGGCACAAAAATCATTTTTGTTGGTTATTTCACCATAAAAAACTGGGTTTTCTGTTATAAAATGTCTTCAAAAATAGAGGCGTGCCTGCTTCTTGGTTGCTTAAACCAAGCATACACAGCTTCCGCAGCTTGAGGGTATTCATTCTTGCGAAGGGTTTTTCTCTTAAGAGCCCACCTTGTACGGTTTTTATAAATTGTTTTCTTTCACTCCTATTTTTTTTACCATGTTGTCAATTGTAGGTCACCTGATATCAAAAACTTAAAAGATGTCAGTTGGAGTTTCACCCCAGTTTTACTTTTAATAATTTCTCATTTATCAGTAAGAGTTAATGTTTTATGCTTGCGTTTAGCGATTCCACTTGTGCTTGCGATCACACAGCACAAAAATTAAAAACTGAACAATTAAAGGAGCACGCTCAATAGCACATTGAAGCTGTCATCATGAGTCACGGGGCAGATGGGACGAGGCACCTGTTGCGACAGGTTTTAACTAGTGTGTGTGTGTGTCTCTGTGTCTGCAGCAGTGATATCATCCGACATTGCGTCGGACTGTAAAATCTTGAATTATCGCGAGTCAACTGTATTTCCTTCGTAAGTTGTTCATTGTTGTAGAATTCATGTCTCTTCTTTTCATTCTCTCTCCCGCAGATCACTCTGGCTTTTTTTCTGAAAAAAATTTCCTATTCTATGTGTCTTTTGTCTATATATCTTTAAGGTCATTCAGTGTTACTGTTGTACTGTGCTAATTTAGTTTTGAGATTTATAATTTCATCAAAAATTTGTTTTGTCAGTCTGCTTTCATTGATTCATGCCACATGTCTGACAAATACAAGTTTCCGTTTTCTCATTACATGGATTATGTTTTCAGTTTTGTCATATTTATGTCATTGTTTACATAATTTTTTTTACTGAAGTGTTTCAGTGAATCAAATCATCAATAGAGTACACAAATTTAAAAAAACTGAAAGTAAACTTATCAAAATCTGTAGAAGATGTTGTATCTTCAGTCATTTGTATAAAAGAGTTTAAAAAGGAGTTTTATATGAATGACTGATGTTACGATGTCTTCTCGCAGATTATAAGTTAAGTTTCAGGTTTTTTTTAATTTTTGTATTTTGATGATGGTGGATCCACCGAAACGTGTTATTAAACAATAAAATTACGCAGTAAAACGTAAAAACATTAAGTGGTATAGCAGCTGTAACAGGTCAATAAAAAATGTAATGTATTTTTACAATAGAATTTATTGTAGGCTGCAGAACACATTATAAAGATTTATTACAGTTATGATTTATTTTCGATTGGACCTGACTTTATCTGCGAGTCATGTTTGTTTATATGAAGTAGTTTTAGTTTATTTAAATTGAATCAACAGCTTAGAAATTAGTGACTGCAGTGGGTTAGAGAACTGGAACGGTAGGTTTTTGGTACGTTATCATTTCCAGATCCTAGCCGGGACTCGAACCCAAGACTTTAACTTAATAGGCTAATGTGCTAACCACTGAGGTGGCTCAAGTCTATTCTTACAGTAAATAAATCTTAAGTTTGTGGTAAATAATGTACAATTGCGCTGAAAGCGATTCATGAATATTTTTCTTTCCGCAGATGGAAACTTCGGCTCAGGAAATACACAAATCAATCAATTCAGTCGCAGACTATCAAACGCATCATCGGTTGCGAGAAGCGCAGAGTAGAAAACGAGCTGAAGATCTCAACGAAAGAGTATTCTGGTGGTCATTAATGGAAACGATAGCCATCTTGTTTGTTACGGTCGGACAGGTGTTTGTTCTTAAAAATTTCTTCTCGGAAAAAAGGCCGTCACAACTAAATAAAATGTAGTAGGTTATCATTTGTAGGTTAACTAATAAATTTAATCTTGTTTTATTTATTAATTTATTTATAATATCATTACACAATTTTATCATCAAAATGAAAACTTTTGGAAGAATATACTAATTAAAATACGAAATATTTGTGTAAAAAGATATTATTACTTAATTTGTAAAATTTGATTTGTTTCGTTCATAATTTTGTAAATACGTTTTTCAGTTTATAATCTGTTAGGCCAGTTAAATGTATAAATTGTTTAATATATCATGTTTTCAGTTTGTTTATTAAAGTTATTTGTCTTTTTTTCTTCGTATTATATTGATGTAAAATCAAAATTTTGTTTGACCATTTTTGTCGTGTTATGTTTTAGTTTATTTTGGTTTTTGGCCAATGTAATTTTGTAATGTTTCATGTTATTTTTTTCTGGTAGGACAAATTTTTACAATTATTTCTGTCTCACATTTACTGAAATAACGTACTGCCAGGATGATTTTGTTATAGACATTATAGGAAGCTGATTTTGGAACATCCTGTGTTACATGTCACTAAAGTTTTCCATTTTATCATATTTTTCTTAAATAATTTTTTTTTTTAAGAATTATGGGGTTTATAAATTTGTGCTAATTAATTTATGGATTGTTTATTAAGAAAAGAAACTTTCACTCGTTTAATTTTATTATTTTAGTTTAATAATTGTATTATTAATACTGCCTTTACTTTACGTATTATGGAATCTGTACTGTGGGCAAAAACAGGAAACCGTGATGGTTTGATGGAAAAGCCTCATGATTATCTCACAAGAGGGCACCATTCTGATTTTGCCAAATTTGATAGGTTGTCTCTGTATGAAAAAACCATTTATGTGGAATCAAAACTGATGCCCCATCTACCACAAAGGTTGTTTGTGATTTATTGTGAGAAAAGATTTAAATAGATTTGACGTCTTACCTTTTTAAAAAGTGATCTTATACGGCCCAAAGATTTATAAATGATGAAGTTTATCTTTTTTACGACTCATATGGTTAATTGGTTTTGAGTTATGTTTTTTTTTTTTAATGATTTTTAAGTGATGAAATTTTTGATACTGACTTATCTTTTATTTTTTTGAGTTTTTTTTTTATTTCATTTATTTAACGTCGCATCAACTGCAACGGTCATTAGCGACGACGTTGGGGTGGAACTTTATGCAATGTAGGATGAAATGATTTTTTTTTGTAACGTATGAAAATACGCTGTACCCGAGAGGGATTTGAACCCAGGACTGCATGATGAGAGGCGAGTACGTTACCAACTGCGCCAATGCGGCCGGCTTTTTGAGTTTTGTATGGATTAAAATTTTAAATAAATGAAATAAATTAAGGGCATTGGAGAATTACATTAAAATTTAAGGGATACTCATATTATTTTTTACTTATTATTTAGCACAGAATTTATACACTCAAAGAATATTTATAAAAATCGAATCTGCATTTTTTTTAGGACAGTATCAGAAAATATTGATGTCACGTTAAATTTTTTGCTCGAAGACAGATCACTCTGTATCAAGTAAACTTTATTTTTAAATGCTAAAGTAATCTAATATTTGTAGAGACTGAT
Source organism: Catonia carolina (assembly GCA_035578175.1). Taxonomy (NCBI): domain Eukaryota; kingdom Metazoa; phylum Arthropoda; class Insecta; order Hemiptera; family Achilidae; genus Catonia; species Catonia carolina. The sequence continues at coordinate 8,720,899 of JAQMRL010000005.1, read as the reverse complement.
TCAGAGCTCATGGCAGCAGTTATGTAAAGTGGAACATCAGAGTTATTATGTAGAAGAAAGAAACCTCAGCGCATGTGACAAACACAATGAACTAAATAAAATATATAGATAGTGAGTCATGAGAATGACTGTTTGCGTATAGATGGGCTGTGAGGAGAGAATAGAAATCTGACAGTGCTGCCAACCTCAACAGTTAGACACTATATTTTACTATCATGCAATTTCTATTTCATATAATGAATTAATATAATAATTTCACTAACCTTCTTTTTAAACTGCGTCACCTTTATTTTAGTCCTACTTACACGTGTTTCGGTGGATCCACCATCATCAGAGTAAATAAAAAATTGAAACTAAAAATTTTATTCATTTATTTAAAATTTACAGAAGATGATACATCTTCAGTCACTTGTATAAAACTGATTTAAAATTAATTTATTTTAATTTATCCCTTCTCATATTTACTGTAGATAGCAGCAGCAGTCAATATCACTTCATCATTCCTAAATTTTATCTGTTCATTCAAAATGTCCTGCTTTTGCTCTTTTAAATATTTATAAATATGGAACATCTCATATTTTTCAATTTTATTTTTATTCTCTATATTACATTGTTCTATTATATTGAAATGTTCATCTATTTTACCAAATTTATGTTTTTCTTCTTTTATATGATTGGTATAGTTAGATATAATGTAGTCACATTTCAGTGCTTTTTTATGTTCATTATACCTCACTTGAAAATTACGACTAGTCATACCAATGTAAAATTTTTTACAATCCTCATTACCACAATCTATTTTATACACACCCTTTTTATTGCTTAGTGTTGAAAATAGATGAACATTTCAATATAATAGAACAATGTAATATAGAGAATAAAAATAAAATTGAAAAATATGAGATGTTCCACATTTATAAATATTTAAAAGAGCAAAAGCAGGACATTTTGAATGAACAGATAAAATTTAGGAATGATGAAGTGATATTGACTGCTGCTGCTATCTACAGTAAATATGAGAAGGGATAAATTAAAATAAATTAATTTTAAATCAGTTTTATACAAGTGACTGAAGATGTATCATCTTCTGTAAATTTTAAATAAATGAATAAAATTTTTAGTTTCAATTTTTTATTTACTCTGATGATGGTGGATCCACCGAAACATGTGTAAGTAGGACTAAAATAAAGGTGACGCAGTTTAAAAAGAAGGTTAGTGAAATTATTATATTAATTCATTATATGAAATAGAAATATTTCAAACTGCAGGATGCATTATAAAGATTTATTTTTGAATGAAGATATCATGCAATTGTACCGTTAAACCACATGTTGGCTTTCAATTAATGAACAAAATCTGAATTTCCAGCACCATGTTATTAACTAACAAACTGAAAATATTGACACTATCAGATAGGTAATACAGACTAAACTCCAGTCTATTTCGATATGCCTAGAAACTACATGATTGATGTGAAAAGTGCCAAAGAAGTACAACAGAAAACTACTGGTTACAAGAAACTGGGAATAACATTTATGTTATGCATAACAGCCGATGGAAACAAATTTCCTCCTTGTGTGATACTCAATCAAGAAAGTTATTATGTCTATCAATATCGTGTTACATTTAATTCTGTTTCGTCCCCCATTTCAGGTAATAAAATTTCAGAAATAAGATTTTTCTAGATTTCATTTTTTTCTAAAATTTGTGCTGCCAAAATAAGCTGTGTTTTAGAATCTAGTATATACAGTATTAGACCTACAGGTGCAAATGAGAGGTTTCATATACTGACAACATTACAGTCTGATTTTCATAAGGAGAGTGCTGGGCAAAACGTGCGTCTGCAGTAGTATAGTCTTGTATGTACTGCAATAGTACAGCGTATTTAATCAACAATGGAACAGCATGGCTACAAAATATAATAAGTGTTGTCAATTTTCAACAACACTCTTGACTGTAGGTCAAAGGAACGCCCCAGACGACACAGAGCCCATAATACTGCAGTTTAGCTACCCTATCCTTGCCTGCTTTTGAGGTAATGGGCGCTGACCATAGCACCTCCATGTGCTATTCGTAGTACATGGTTGTGCACAGTACTTCCATGTGTAGTAGAGCCACGTGCAAAGCATTAGTGGCGTAACAAGCTTGACAGTGACTCGTCCAACGTTTACACGGGTACTAAGGGGAGTGGGGCGCCCACTCATTTGGGTTGGCCTCTCAGGGGTTGTGGGTTTGCCTGCTAGGTAGCATTCTGAAGCCACTAAGGTGCTTAAATTCCTCAGGAATGGGCGTGGTTGGCAGAGGAGTGTCATAGATAAATACGCGCGTTGGTTGGAGGGGTATGCGGGGTTGAAGTGAAGTATGCGCATGCGCAGCCCAGCGCTCACAGCAGTTGGCTTCGCCTTTACCAATATTGCTATCATGCACTCTGAATCATACTATATTTAGTAGATTGAACCATTAAGTTTTGTAGAAGGATCTGAGCAAATATAAATGTTAACTTTTTTTTTATAAAGAATTTTAAAATAATTCTTTATTTAGCAGATGATCATACCCATGAAGTTATTCACTTTAATAATTTATTTTTATTGATTTTCCATCATGTATGATCATAATATTAAATTCTTCTTTTCTACCAAATGTTACTATTTTAGTAATATATGTTATAAATATTATTAAAAAATATTTGTTGTGAATAAAATTATAAAGAGGTGCATTGTACAGAAAAAGTTGCATAGTGGGAAAATGAACATTGACTTTATAGTATACGTGTTTCAGAAAACCATTTAAGATGTGTGTGATAAAATTCGTGATTGAATGTTGGAACTTTATCTGTTGTACCGAATGTCAGATTGAGAGCTTGAATTTTTATGGCTTATTTGAATATTACTTAATAAAGAGCCTTAAAGATGTTACTGAAATCTTTATATTTAAAATTTTTAAATGTTATTGTATTTGACATTGAGAATCGTAATGTCGAGAGTTATTATTTTAATAACGATTTCATGTATTCTTATTAAAAAATATCGCTATTTTATTTTATTTAAATTAATACCTTATAAAATGTATTGTATCTTAAGGGGTTTAAATTAATTTAAATATAATAAAAATTGTATTATTTAATCGTTAATAATGGGTGTTTCTTTTTATGTGTTAATTGTGGTATGGGAAAAATGTATGTGATGGTTGGAATACATTAATCGTTTTCTTTTATTATTGTTATGGTGAATATACAATTGGTTATAGCGATTTAAAGATTTTGATTTAATTTAAAAATTATTTTTTGTTGATTTATAATTTGTGACAATTTCATGTAAATGAATGACTAAAGTTTTTTTTTTGAGTTTTTTTACTCATTCTAATCATAAACACTTAGCCTGCTGAGTCATTATGTACTATTCTATTCACTCCAGTGTACTCTAGTTCTGTAAAATGTCAAGTTTTTAAAATAATGCAGTAAATGTTGTATTATAGTTATAAATTTGGTACTTACATTGTTTTATTCTACGGAATTTTTTCTTTAAAATGGTGTAATGCACTGTTCAGGTTGACGCACACACAAACACAACGTGCTGTGTGCGAAGGAGTGAGCGAAAAGTCACCCTCGGCTCGACTCACTGTCTGTTTATACATATAGCTGAGCTCAGTGCTGTACGTACTTGACTCTACTAGCTCATTCCCACAGTTCACCCCATCTCATCGTTCAATTGTACGACACGCTCTGTGCCGTTCACTCAAGTGTGCGGAGCTGGGTGTGCTAGCTCACCTATTTTACTGTGCCGTCCCATGATTAATACACTATGTTAAGTTATTAAAACACCGTAGTCAAACACAATTCATTGGTTTTTGACATTTTCACTAAACTGTACAAATGTACAGTTGACCCCATCTCATCATTCAATTGTACGGCACGCTCTGTGCCATTCACTCAAGTGTAGAAAACGTAACAAATGTTAATAGAAAAGGTTTTTGACATTTTACACTAAACTATACATTTGTTAATAGAAGTCTTAATAAATTCACTAAACAATATTAATAATAATAAACTAAAAATAATATGTATAATTTACTTTACAAGTTATATCGGGCCTTCATATGATAAATTCGCTACGATGTAAACAAACAGACATAACCTACATGCTACAACTTGACCACATTGTACATTAAATACAAAGAAACTAAAAGTTAAACAGAGACATCTAACGGTTGAAACTATTTGTTCAAAACAATGTATCGTCATCACATAGTGACGTAGTCCATAAACAACCAATAATGGTCATCGTCATATGACGACATCGGCAGAAATCTTAAAACTTTGTTCGTTGTCAATTGACAATGCTCGCAGGCTAAGTGTTTTAAAGATCATGTTAACATAGTTCAGATTTCTTTCTTTTTCGTAACTCTTATTTATAGTAAATATTACCATATTATCATGGATGATAATGTTTGTAGACTACTTCTATAGTAACTATTAATACAGTGTGTAATTGTAGAAGATAGTATAAATAAGATTCTACTATTGTATGAGGGTGTATCAAATATAAATGAGAATGATTTTCTTAAAAATTCTGTATGGGTCCTACACCTGGAAGATGTTGTACTGGTAGTCTGTTCTGTTCAAGGCCTATTCCTACAACGCTAGTTTAGCAGCTTATTAGTAACTAGCAATGTTCACACCAGCTAGTTTACTAGCGCTAGTCAATCATGTAATCTTTTCTCCCCTACTAGTGCTAGTAAGCAATGTTCACACCGAGCTAATTTACTAGCGCTAGTCAATCATGTGATCTTTTGTCCCCTACTAGTGTTAGTAAGCAATATTCACAACGAGCTAATTTACTAGCGCTAGTCAATTACGTAACCTTTTCTCACCTACTAGTGCTAGTAAAATCAAACATGTTCAAAGTCACTAGCCCTTTTTTTGTTCCCACTATGCTAGTAAATTAGCGTCGTGGGAATGGCTTTTAGAGAAAGAGTAGAACCTACCGCAACTATGTCGGGTCCCTTTAGTATCAAAAGAAATCTTGAGCGAGAAAGAAGTTTATGTCTCTCAAGCAACAGGTTATCAAGTTTTTAGCCAAGGAGTAAGCAAACCCACTCCTTGCAAAATTTTGCAAAAAGATTACAGGAACAATTTGGGGACAACACCATGTCAAGAACCTGTGTGTTTGCTTGACATAAAGAATTTTCGGGAGCGGTCAAGAATGAGAGTCACAATCGCTGCCCAAGCACAAGTGTGACCAAACTCTTATATAGGGTGCTTTTCACGTTGATTTTATCTATGATCGATGCACAATATTATTGTGAATTACTTTTTTTTTGGGGGGGGGGGAGTTTAATGTTAGACTGTTCTGCAATTACTGCTAATGCAGACGGTGAAGGATGAAATGAATTTTTTGTAACGTATGAAAATATGCCATGCCTGAATGTGAATTGTGAATTACTGGATGCTGTGAAATTGTCATTTGAAAGGAAAATGTAGAAGTATATTTATCGTTGTGACAAAAGTCAAACCTCATATGGGTTAAACGATGATGCAAATATTGAATGCATTAAGATGGAAATGGCTGGAACATCCACCCTACAGTCCTGACTTATCACCTTGTCACTACCATTTTTTTTTGGAAATCTTTAAGAAGTGCTTGGAGGCCAGCATTTTATGACAACGAACCGGTGGAAGTGTTTATGCTCAAATTGCTACAAAATCATCCAAAGAGTTTTTACAATGATCAAATAAAAAAAACTCTCAATCTGATGGGAAAAATGCATTTCTAAGGCGGGAAAGAATCTAGAAAAATAATATATTATATTAATTGTAAGCTTAGTTAGTTAAATTTTTTTTTAAAACCGAATCCATTTTATATATGATACACTCTCGTAATACGCTAAATAAAAACAAAATAAAACCGGACAAAATTCTTATAATGTTACATTAAAACCGGAAAAGAGTTAATAAAGTTTTATTAAGTACTCTTAAATTGCTTTCATTAACTTTTTAACTTGCCATCAAAATTATAATAGCAAATATCATACCATAATATTTTCATGAAAATTTAAACTGTAAATAAATTTGTAAGATTATAAATTATATGTGTATAAAATTTATTCATAAACAAATTATTTTCAGTGAGTATAATCTTGAAAAGGTTCATTATTTTGTTATGTTAGATTTAGGTTTTTATTTAATATGTTATATTTATATTATATATTTGGGAACTATATGTTATTTAGTTTGTATGTGATTGTTATTTATATAACTTTGTATTATATTTTAATTTTTGATTATGTATTTGTTATATATATATATTAATCCTTTTCTAAGTATGAGTAGGTTTTTATTCATCTATAAATAAATCTATATTTAGCTGAAATATGTTATTTAAAACATAAAAAATCTGTATTATATAATACTGTAGTTATTGGATACAGTGACCTACAACGGACCAGCTAGTAATCGATGGAGTTTTTTTTAAAGCAAAGCTCCAGTTACAGTCATGTTGTTTCCCTGTTGTGAATTAAACCACTTTAAAAGAGCTTCTTCCACATCTTTGTTTGATCAATTCGAAGTCTCTTTGATTTCTCTTAACCTTTATCAAAACTATTCTGAATTTTCTATTTTATATAATAAATTTCACTAACCTTCCTTTTAAACTGCATCAACTTTTATCTTTACTTACACGTGTTTCAGTGGATCCACCATCATCAGAGTAAATAACCTAATTGAAACTAAAAAAAATTTTTTTTATTTATTTGAAATCTATAGAAGATGATATACATCTTCAGTCATTTGTATAAAACTGATTTAAAATTAATTTCCTCTAATTTATCCCTTCTCATATTTACTGTAGATAGCAGCAGCAGTCAATATCACTTCATTCAACAGGTCAAATTTAGGAATGATGAAGTGATATTGACTGCTGCTGCTATCTACAGTAAATATGAGAAGGGATAAATTAGAGGAAATTAATTTTAAATCAGTTTTATACAAATGACTGAAGGTGTATAATCTTCTATAGATTTTAAATAAATAAAAAATTTTTTAGTTTCAATTATGCTATTTACTCTGAAGATGGTGGATCCACCGAAACACGTGTAAGTAAAAATAAAAGTTGACAGTTTAAAAAGAAGGTTAGTGAAATTTATTTTATAAATTCATTATATAAAATAGAGATCAAATAATGTGCGTTTTTTCCATCTCATAAAATGTCTATGTGATGACGCCATATTTATGTTTGTGTAAAACACAAAAATAACAGACGCTATTACAAATAATGTACGGGTTTGCACAAAATATATGAACAAAGCTTGAGTACACAGGACAATAAAACTATAAATCAGTGCAGAAAGAAAGGGTAGGCGTATTAGTAATCAACCTTCTGACATGAACTACTGTAAATGCACGTTGAGACTAATGCTATTAAGAAAAAAAATCTGGTGTGAAACACTCACACAACTTTCTCTTGCCAATGCAAATGATTAATAATAAACCTAACATTATTAATAAAATATTAGAAATAAACAAAAACTAACCTCAAAAATATAACTTTATTTTAATCACGAGTGAATGACGCAAAATGACAATGGAACTCAGTTTGGCTTAAAAATACGGAAAATCACGCTTTCACGCTAAACTAGGCTCTGTAGAGAAAAATGCTCTAAACAAAAGTTGTAGATCTTTTAATTTTCTATAACTTTTATTATATACACTTTTGTCGTAAAATGCATACTAAGACCGAAATGTTAAAAAAATCGATTTTTCTCACGTTTTCGTGAGAAAAAAAACAGAAAATCGCAAATTACCGCTAAACTAAGCGTTATACAAAAAAATGTTTGAAACAAAAGTTGTAGGTTTTTAAATTCTCTACAACTTTTATTATATAAGTTTTTGCGCTGAAATTTATATTAAAGCCGTAATCTTAAAAAAACAACGTTTTTACGTGAAAACAGCCTCACCGAGAATTTCAGCAAACATGGCGCCTACCCTATCTTGTAGAGAATAAAAAATTGAGTAAAATAGGCGATTTTAAAAAAAATCGTAGGACCAGTTTTTGAGAAAATCGCAAAAAACTGAAAAATTATACGAATAAACTACTACTTCCGGTTGACCGATTTTGATGAAAATGTTCGTGTCGCGTCCGGTAGTGGTATGTAACTTAAGTTTCAAGTTTCAAGTTCGTACGATGTTCCGTTCTTGAGATATTCTGTTCACACACACACACACAGACCAATCGCTAAAAACATGTTTTTTGGATTCAGGGGGTCTGAAAACGTATAGATCCGGTGAAAACTCGATTTCGAAAAATCGACATGAAAACAATACTTTCCTTTCTATATATTCATATAGGCAAGAGAAAGTAAAAATATGTTACAACTAGACGAAACAATGAGTAACTTGCTGACTTATACTGTTTGAGAGATAACTAGTATAGTTGAAAATTCATACAGTTGTGACGAAAACTAATGTGAATTTAACCGATGTAAATGTAAATAATATTATTTTATATTGCACGTAATATCGGATCAATCTTTTCATCGAATATTGGTCATATTAACCAATAGGTCATCGTATGTGATAACTACTGTATTTATTAAATGGTGAATCTCTAATGAATCCATTGGTTTGAATTTCTTTGCAAATCGTTGAATCTTTGAGTTTAGTTATGCAAAATGATGATCAGGCATTCAATTTAATTGGAATGGCCAAAAACTTGATTTAGATGACCACATTTTATACATATTAACAAGAAATATATATCATTATTCTGTATGTTATATAAGGGTTTATATCTTCACGAAATATCAGTGAATTGTCAGCAGTTATGTTCTATATAATGTTGATCAAAAATGACGTAATTTTATGTGATTTTGGGAGAGTAGCCCAAATGGGATTTTAGGGGATTTAGATGTTTTATTGGTTATTGATTTAACCAAATATACCCTTAGGCTTAACCCTTAGGATTTAACCAAATATACCCTTAGGGAATGCCGAAAACGGGCAGGTGGAGTGTTATTTTAATTGCACTCTATCTGTTTGGTCCAGGGCTAAAAAAATAGTTGTGTTTCTTATCACATAGTCAGCCACTTATATGACTGAACTATTTAAGAACAGAAGAGGTAGAGGTGTAAATGACACTAGTCAGAGTTATCTCCTCTGAGAGTAATGAATTTCACTATGCAGCCTGACCCTGGGTTGAATGAAGTGAAGGTGTCATTTGCAGGGTGGAAAGTGAGTGCTTTTCGGAGGGCCTGGCATGCTGATTAGCATACTCTTTCAACTCAGTGAGGAAGGCTGGTAAACCACATCACTCCTCGTTTTTACTTAGTAAAACCTCTAGAGGTTCAAACCAGCCTTTCGGCTGTTGACCTAAACAACAACAACCCTTAGGCAATTAATTTTGGGTGTGACGGTGATGTTTTAATTGCAGTATAGGAATAAAATCGTGCTGCATTGAAAGTATTAGGTTTTCCATCAAAACCTTAACTAGTTTTGTAAAAAACACTTTCAATGAATTATTATTACTTTTTTTTAAACTAAATTATAGATCAGCTGTTGTTTTTAATATTCAAGCAACGTTCAAAAAGTTCCCGGAATGGTGGTTCACCATACTTATTTTAAATACCTACGCCAATGTTTACTTTATCATCTTCAAATTATCACGTAAAATGGCATGATTTGATCTGTAAAATACCAACTTTGTTTGCGAACTCTGCAATTTTCATTTTTCAATCATCTAGGATTTCCCTTTTTGCAATCATTTAATTTCAGGATGTCGACAGACTCCCACTGCACTTGTCGTCCTCTTACGTCTTGTTCTTTCTTAACCTTAGAGCCGGCAAAATCGGATTTGCTTCATATCATTGCAATGTCGTCGTTTGTAGTTTTAAATTTATCGACAGTGTTGCTGTTTTGTACTACAGTTTAGTAGTGTTTAAAGTAAATTTTTACGTATAATACAATACGTAGTTTAGTTATTTTATTTGGCCTATGTTTTACTGTTGAAACCAGGCTATCCTAGAGCTGAATTTGGTTATTTCTTGGTTTACATGACGTGTTTTTGTATATATTTTCTTCAGTTCTGAACATAGAATCGTTTTTTTATTTTTTATTTTGAAATAAACATTATAAGTAACAATTTGTATGTAATGAATTTTGAAAGTAGAGCATAAGAACGTTTTTAACTATGGTGTTATCTGAAATTTTAGAAAAATATTTATTTAAAAATTATTTTCAAATAGCTTCAGCTTCCCTAACTTTCAGATTAAAATGTCAATAATGTATTTATTATATTTTCCTAAGTTTTCTTGTTATTTTGATACGTCACGTGATAAGGTTTGTGATTTATAGAAAATTTTTAATGATTTCTTTACGGTTTGTTGGCCCATATGCTAGAAATTTTCTGTCGGTCTAGATAAATGTTATTTCTGGCTGTAGGGTTAATCATGCAAACCAGTTGTAAACAGCGGATTTTTTTTAGTGCATTATCACCGTAAACTTGCTGCAAAGCCAATAGCATCTCTGAAGCTGACCTTCCCAATTTGCGCTACATGAACGTAATGTTTACGCGCTATTTGAATTGTGACATTGTGTTGACTGATAACCACTTACATTCACGTTTCATGTAGCACTGACACCACTATGCAGTTTCCAAACAAGTTCAAACAAGAGTATGCATGCAGTCATATCACTAGTTCGTCCATCTTATCGCTTGTTTGACGAGGGCAAGGCAACTCCGGGAACTTTTTGAACGTCCCTCATATATCTCGCTCGATGAATATCATGCTATCACATGCAAAATTATTTATCTATATCTTAGAAGTTATATGAAAATTATTAGTCTAAATCTAAAGATTGTAGAGTACAGAATCTCACTGTCAGGATTATGGAGTGTTAGAATTCCTTCCAATTGGTTGCTTATTCATTTTAAGATCTCTAACCATTTTTCAAAGTTTTTTTAAACTGAATTTAGGAGACTTCAAAAGGGATTATAGGAGATATCTGATAAGCCTAATCTTTAACACGATGTTAAATTCATTACTTATTTATTCATTTATTACCACTACAGTAGAATCTCAGTTGTCCGGCCTGTTCAGGGCCGAGAGGGTGCCAGATTACTGGATGTGTTGGAATTTCGGAACTATAAATTATAAATTTAAACAAAAAATGAATATGCATTGATTTATATGTGATTTTTAATTAAATTAACTAATTAAAAAAGGTTTGCCGAGTACTTCTGTAGTCATTGTATTACACATAATTATCGGCTATTGACATCGCTTAGTGCGGTGTAGGGGTGCTCGTGTTCTGAGAATTACGTTTTTTTGTCAATTCAGCATGAAGTATAGAGTATGACCTAGTTCTGGGTTTTGGATAAAAGGCCAGAAATTATTCCATTTAACAATAATTAAGGTCTGCTTATTCATTTCTTTAATCAAATCCTAAGCTTACATGTTATATTAAATCCGCCGTAATTAGGTCGAGTTGATTTCCTTAATTCAATTTAAATTTTTACCAAAATCTGTCCTGGGTGAGGTTTCATACTTTTAGGCCTAATATTTTAAGGACCCACCGGGTTGGTCTAGAGGTAAAGTCATCACCGTGAGTCAGCTGTTTCACAGCTGATTTTCGGAGTCGAAGGTTCCTGGTTCAAATCCTAGTAAAGGTAGTTACTTTTATACAGATTTGAATACTAGACAGTGGTTATACCGGTGTACTTTGATGGTTGGGGTTCAATTAACCATACTCTCTCAGGAATGGTTGACATGAGTCTGTACAAGACTACACCTCATTTAAACATCATCCTCATCTCATTGGGTCATGGGGTTGCTTATTGTTCTGAATTGAACAGATTGCAACGTACACATATTAGGAATTTTAAAAAAAAATATTTTAAGGGCCGGATTACTGGAGGTGCCGGACTACAGAGATTCTAGTGTACTTACTTGCTTACTTCTATAAGCGAATTATCCAACCATTCATATCAAATACTACACATTTTGCTTCAACATTGATACATTTTTTAACCAAAAACGATTCAGAAAAGAATTCTTGTATATTGTATGAAGTGTTTCATGAATCAAGTATTTTTTTTAGCTTTTTTAAACAAAATTGCCACAATTTTTTTAAAGCTTATGGTAATTTATTGATGTATTTTCTACCTTCATAAGTAGGTTTTCGTTTAAACAATTTTAAGTGTTGTGATCAGTTCTGTTTCTTGTGTAATTATTGTGACGTACTAAAATGGCTGGCTTCTTTTTGCAACGTGTTATTAAAATCAAATTATTATTTTTGATTTAAATTTGTAGAAGTCACCTTTCTTATAATATTAACACTACCTAAACTGTACAAAATAATTAATATTCTAAGTAACGTGTGTTTGTAGTATATTATTTCTGAAATTAAAAATAAGCAAAGGAAATTATGTCACAATTTTTGAGAGATGTATGTACTAAACAGAATGTTAACACAGTCTTTTCGTGTATTCTAAATAATTTAAGTTAAGTGTCTGTGAGATACATTTTAGTATAATTATAATTAATGATTTTTCAATTAAATATTGTTATTTAATTTAAGTGTTTATATTGTTAATCTTGTAAATATTTCATTGTAAGTATTTTAGTAATTTTCATTATCACTTTGAAAAGTTATCAGTTTAAATAAAAAAACAAATATAGTAGTTAAAACTCTCTGACTCACTGAGTTTGTCGTATGGTAAAGTAATAGTTGCAAGTCAGTTGTTTTAACAGCTGATTTTTGGAGACAAATGTTCCTGGTTCAAGTCCTAATAAAAAGAGTTACTTTTGTATGGATTTGAATACTAGACAGTGGTTACTGGTGTATTTTAATGGTTGGGGTTCAATTAATCGTACTCTCTCAAGAACAGTCGGCCTGAGTCTGTACAAGACTAGACTTCATTTACATGTCATACTTATCATCCTCATCTCATTGGGTCATGGGGTCGAATATTACTCTAAAATTGAACAGATTGCAACGTACACACATTAGGGATAAAAACTCTCTAATTTGGACTTCTAAAGAGCTTTCAGTTCATTGTAGAGATATTTTAAGCATTATGTTGGTTAACTTTTCAGTTTAATTTTAGATATGACTTTGATGTGTGAAGCCTACACTCTCCAAGGTAAGGAAAATCTTGATATACTTTTCAGTTAAATGTATTAAAAAAATCAATTGAATTATCAAAGAAATTTATTTATACGAACCTATTTTGCTGGATCCATCATCATTAGAGTATACGTATTTATAAACGATTCAGATTGAAACTAATTAATTAATTTTTTTTTATGGCCTCCACTCACCCCTTACAGCCATCCCAATCTCCATTAAAGTGACTAACAGGGAATCGGGGACGACCTACATGAGTTGAAGAAGTGCAGCAACAGATGGAAATCCTTGAAACGCTGCACTTACCTATCAAGACATAAATACAAGGGACATCAAAAGAAAAAACACTAACTCATATGTCTATAAGCTTATAAGTAAATTTGTGCAGGGATTGGCAATGATACCACACCTCCAGCGTGGAAAGATAACAATGAGAAAGAAACAAACTAACACTAAAAATGAATAAAAATACCAAGCTAACTTCTTCTTCTTCTTTCTCTCTCCCCATGTGCCTTACAGCGTCGGGGTAGTCTCGGTCAACCCTCTCCATTGTACTCTATCTGCCGCCAATCGTAAATTAGGTCTGTCCAGTCTTTTATTCCGAAAATTCCTGTCCTGTCCGAGGCTATTTATATGACTTTGAATCCGCTTTTTCAACGTGTGGGTGATTGGCCCAACGACGTCGTTTTTGGAGTACTTCTTCGTCTGGCTCCTACCCTTTGACCTGTCCGGCTTGGGAGCACGCAAGCCCCTCCACCATCTACAAGGTCCTGTACTCCCTAGGAGGGGCCAAGCTAACTGCCAAGTAAAACATACCAATTATCAAAAGAGGAGTCCTATATGACTTAATAACGCTGGTAGGCTACTCAGTTCACCTACCAACTTGTCATATGGCTGTCCCAACAGGATTATATTAAATTAATTAATATTAATAGTTAGGATACAGGATTTCAAAGGACTAAGATGATGAGCATCTGTTTTAGTATTTTTAAACTCTAAAAGTATGACTACATGTTACGTAGAATTTCATGCACCCGAAATTGGGTATGCCCTCTGTATTTCAGATGAGCGCAGTTTTATTGTAGTATCAAAAATTTGTTTTGTGTGTATTAATAAGAATTTTTTTTATAACAACACAAGGAAATCAGTAGTAAAAAAATCTGTGAAATAAATTTCCTGACCCACCGGGTTGGTCTAGAGGTAAAGTAGTCGCCAAAATCAGCTGATTTTCGGAGACGAAGGTTCCTGGTTCAAATCCTAATAGAGGTAGTTACTTTTATACGGATTTGAGTACTACGCAGTTGTTACCGGTGTTCTTTGATGGTTGGGGTTCAATTAACCATACTCACTCAGGAATGGTCGACCTGAGTGTGTACAAGACTACACGTCATACACATCATCCTCATCTCATTGGGTCATGGGGTTGCTTATTGTTCTGAATTGAACAGATTGCAATGTACACACATTAGGAATTACAAAAAAAAAATTTCAATATCTTCGCTTTAAGTAAACAATTTAAAAAAACCACTTTTTTTGTAATACTTTAACTGTTTTAAGATGTTAATAGCTTTGAATCATATGTGTATAATTTTAGATTTTTTCCTTATTTGGATTAGGCTTCACCCCATTTAGAACTAATGATTGATTGAAATATATATTTCTAACCACCAGAATATGGTAACAGAAAACACTTACCAAGGTGTATAGCGCTTTCGTGTATCTAAAAAAAGAATAATGATGGATTAATCATACAAATTCAATATTTATACACCTATTACCACTGAATTAGAGAGGTTTTGTTGTGTAATTACAAGAATTCTGGAATTTAACCTTTCTCTTTGTATTCTGTTTAATATTGTACATCGTTGTATTCTCATTTAAGGAATTTTAAATTTACGGTGAGTTAACTATATATTTGTTTTTATTGTGATAACATACATATAAATGAATTAATCAATCTATAATTTATTTACAAATATAAGCTTTAGTATATTGAAGTTACATTGCAGATACGGAATACACTTTGTTCTTGGTGCATTGAACTCGGAAAATGTTGTTTTTTTTTTTTTTAAATTCGGGTAAAGTGAAAAAAATATACTTTATAATTTTTTTTAATACAACATCTATTGTGGACTACTTCTGTCTTGTTGCAATTAAGTAACACCAAAAGAAGTTATTGTAAATTTACAGTTAAAATTCTAGAATTTTTCTGTTCGTAAAAGGTATTTCATTAAAATTGATTACATTTATAATATATACTACCATAAATTGTAAGCACTAAATTTAATGTAAATTTTTATAATTGATATTCATTAATACAGTATTTTATTAATATATTTATTATGAATTTTGTTTAAAAAAATTAAGTTATGTTACAGAGGTAGTCTGTCCAACAAAATTTTTCATTTAGTGAAAGTTTTAAACCTCTTTAATGTTTGTAATCATTTTTATTGTAAGATATATGGAAATACTTGAAAAAAATTATATTTTTAGGGTAAGCGCACAGTGAACGCTGGTCGCTTACAAGCGGGAGTCTGCTTGTTGGAATAGGCCATTATATTTTAATCGAACGTCTCGCAGTAAACGCTGGTGGAGAAAGCTGCGCACTGGTCATCTGCGCATATCAGCTGACTGGTTTGTTTGCATAAACCTGCCTGCTGCTTGCTAGCAGGTTGTTAAGTGTACTTGGTGTCGTTTAATATGTATTCATAAATAACATCGTATTAATTAATTATAACATAGGTTTATAAAAATAACTTTAAAAGATTATTATTGGCCAAACAATGCTTTAATATATTGAATATCGGTAGTCAAAATGTTTAAAAAATGAATTTCAAAATAATCACAAGTCTTTTCCAGTAATATTGGTTGCTTGTGCAAGTTGCACCATTGTTTTTGAAAACGAGTTCTAGTTAAGACAACATAAAATTAAACGTTTCCAGAGTCATTCTCATGCATTTAAAAAAACCTGTCTATCTTTTTTTAATTGCGGAAAAAGATGATCCTCGCCGTACAATTTTCTGTTTTTATTAATGTCACTAACGGTATCGTCTTTAATTCGTAACAATTTTGTGGAAATGTTTTCCATTAGAAATATCATCTTCTTTCCTGTTACTGGAACTCGTGTTGAATATTGACAACTGAATGAAGGTTAAGCGTGTAGTTACATGCTCCCACTATGCACGTTCGCCACCTTGATCAGTACCTGCGACCAGCATTCACTGTGCGCTTACCTAACATGATATTTCTATTGTATATGATGGGGATGAGTGGCTTGGTATCGTTATGCACGTTTGACACAGCGTTCAGTGGGTTAAGCATTGTATTTTCCATGGTGATTAATAATGAATGGCTTGGATAAATACACAAAATAAATGATTCAATGCATGAAATTTGAACACGTTTTATTGAACACACACGAACACAAGCGGACTGTATTACCGTTCAGCACACACTCACTCACCTGCGCACTGGTCCACGCAGTCGAACTAGCTATGCGCATGGCAGTAGCCAGCGCCCATTCACCCACACATTTTCACAACTCAACACATTCACACACAAATAAAACATTAATTAAATATTAACCACATGGAAAACATCTTTATAAAATTTCAAACTAAATATGTTCAACAAACTAAAGACATTCTTATTAATACTGGAATCTACAAAACTGAGAATAATTAATTGTGTTTGAATGAAGGAACTTGGAGTGTTTTTAAATAAGTTATACTGTAAAATTTTGATTTTTACTGTTTAAAACAAATGATGGTAAACTTATATCAGGAAGGTGAAATGTACCTTAATATCTAAAGGAAATTTTTTAGGGCAGACTCTTCTCTTACTAGTTTGTGACTAAATAAATTTAAATTTATTAGACTGATCTTCTGTTGCGATATACATATTAACTTAAAAACATTTTCTTGAATGAAGGAAAAAGTAATTTATATCAAAACAAAAGAAATTTGTACATTAAGGTTTTTTTTAAACGCCAAATTTAATGTTACATATTATGTAATTGTTAGCTTATTAAATGTCTTGAGTTTTTGTCATCTACTTATAAAATAAAATCCTGCCGTAATATATTTTGTCACAAACAAAAAAATTTGAAATAAATTTTGTTAAATATATTGTTCAATTTTATTGTGTAAAAACATTATTGTAATATCGTTTTTGTTATTGTATGTTTATATGTTAAAACTATTACAGCTAATAGGTTTATCAAAGGGCTTGGATAATGATTCTTCTGCAGTAGAAATAATGCAAGAAGGTAGAGGAATAATTTTGTAATATCTTCATTCAAAAATAATTCTTTATAATGCATCCTGCAGTTTGAAATTAATTCTATTTTATATAATAAATTTCACTAACCTTCTTTTTTAACTGCGTCAACTTTTATTTTTACTTTCACGTGTTTCGGTGGATGACTCACCATCATCAGAGTAAATAACATATAATTGAAACTAAAAAATGTATTTAGAATCTATAGAAGATGATACATCTCTTCAGTCATTTGTATAAATTTAAATTTAATTTGTATAAAGTTTTATTCAAATGACTGAAGATGTATCATACTTACTCTGATGATTGTGGATCCACCGAAACACATGAAGTAAAAATAAAAATTGACGCAGTTAAAAAAGAAGGTTAGTGAAAGTTATTATATAAATTCATTATATAAAATAGAATTTTGTAATAGTAGGCTCGTACTCTACTAATGTCGTAATATTTTTAATGAAACAGAAACAAATGAATAATTAAAAATCCCTTTCATTAGATGGCGTGTCTCATGACAACTGTGGCAATTTTTAAAAAGGCTTTACCTTTGATCAATGGCAAAAACCATTAGTGCATCTACTCTTTAAGAAAAATTGAATTGGTATTATTTTTGTTTCCAAATTCTGACTTAATTCTCTTAACTTCCAGTTTTGGGCCACTTCCAGTCAAAACCGGAACTTCAAACCCAATGATTTCTGTAACTACTCTTTAAGAAGAATCGAATGACACTATTTTTGTTTCCAAATTCCAACTTTTAACCCGACGAGAACGGAGATTTAAACGATCACGCGGACTGTCATTTTACGCCTAATAAAAACTTGTATTTCATTTAGTTTTATTCCTAAAAATGTCAAAAAATTACCATTTATTTATAAAAAATTTGTTATTAGAATAACGTTTGAACCAAATTTTTCCATTTTCATTTACGACCAGAAAAAAAATTGAAAATGAGAAAAAATATTTTCTTTTAGTAATATCAATTTATGTACGAAAAAGTGTCACTAAATCACTAAAAAATACAAAAACATATGTTTAGCTATATACGTAAATAAAGCAATTCATTGTAAAAATAACAACAGTTAGATATTGCAAATTGATAGACGCATTCAAAAGATATCACACTTTTTGTTCAACAAAGTAACGTGTTGGATCAAAATAATGTGGTGTCTTCAAGTTTTATTTACTCCTGTTATATGAAAGTTCTGTCTCTTTTCCACGTGTTGTTTTGTGTATTATCTTTTTCTAAACAGGATAGCATAAATCAAAATATGTTATCGTTTATTTTGACGCTAATTGTATGATTTAATAACCGAGGGATAGGCGAGATGGGTAGTGTTAACCTTCTTTATTCAATTTTAGGTTCATAAAATTTGTCACCGCCACTTCTAATTTAATGATTTCGATTGTTATATTTAAACCTAACTGATGATGTCATTCCCAATCAAATACCTTTTTTGTTGAAAAGTTATGGATAAAAACATTCAAATTTTAGTACTGGCTCTTCAGAAAAATCTCTTTATTTCGCGTAACACCACGTCATCAGTTTTTATCGTACAAATATGTAAGATATATCAAATGAAAGAAGAAAAAAGTCTCGATCTAATAAAACTAAACCTATTAGAAAATAATGAATAGTTGTGGAGATAATTGAGTTTAAAGAAAGATGATGATGAATGAGTGATTTTGGAATTTTTTCCCGGTTAGTAAGGGTTAAGAGAAATTGAATAACATTATTTTTGTTTTCAAATTCTAACTTTTAATTCTCTTTAACTTCTGTTTTTGGGCCACTTCCGGTCAAAACCGGAAGTTCAAACCCAGTGATATCTATATCTATTCTTAAATGACACTATTTTCCCATTAGACCCAGAGCCAGTACTAAAATTTAAACATTTTTATCCATAACTTTTCAACAAAAAAGGTATTTGTTTGGGAATGACATCATCAGTTAGCTTTAAATGTAACAATCGAAATCATTAATGATTAATAAATTACAAAATAGTGTCATTAAAAAATTACTATTAATGATTAATGTGAATGACACTACTTTTGTTTCCCAATTCAACTTTTAATTCTTGACTACCGATCGAAACTGGAACTTCAACCCCATTCTAGGCCCACTTAACTATTTGTGTAAATTATGAATCCAAATACCGTTCGTTGCGATCTCTTATAGTTTCTGACATCTGAGTGTAATGAACGAACAAAGGAAAATGATACAGGACATTTTAAAAATTGCCACTGATGTGTTTATCGAAAAACATTTGATTTTATTATTTTAAATAATGTTGTTAAATCAAATGATAAAGGTCCAGTTAAACATTAGACATTACGATTATTAATGAAGCTTCGGGATTTGTTTGGTGTGATTTCAGTTACTGTTTTTTTGGTTGGCAGTCAAAAGAAACTGAAGTGCCAACATCCCACATAAAAAGTGAAAAAGAATTTAGACAAATATTAAAATTTATAATATCTTGGGAACATTGTGTTATCACATATTTCTTAGTTTATTTATTTGTTAAATAATCGTGTCTAAATAAAGACCAAGAATTTTTTATTTTAAACCCTGGCTTTAACCAGTAACTTTGAGTAGAGGTGCAAGTGCCTTGGTTAAACCTTGTTCAGCTGTACAATTAAATTAGTTTTCATGAAAGATGAAACTACAAAAATAATTGTATTTTGTATTTTAAAGTATCATTAATAATTTTTCATTCAGTATTCAGTTAA
Source organism: Catonia carolina (assembly GCA_035578175.1). Classification (NCBI taxonomy): domain Eukaryota; kingdom Metazoa; phylum Arthropoda; class Insecta; order Hemiptera; family Achilidae; genus Catonia; species Catonia carolina. Next base: position 8,700,783 of record JAQMRL010000005.1, on the reverse strand, counting down.
ATTTATTATGTATTTTTGTTTTGTATTAGTAATTTTGACCAAAAAATTGTAAAATTTAATAAATATGTGAATATTGCAATAGTTTTATGTTTTTACCTATTTTTTTTTTTAAATTAAATTTCACTGGAAGCATGTTTTCAGGCCCCTGAACCCAAAAAACCACATATTTATCCATTGGTCTGTGTGTGAACAAAATATCTCAAAAATAGAAGAGCATAAGAAGTTGAAACTTCCACAAGGGGTAAATTACGACACAAACATTTTCATCAAAATTGGTCAAGTGGAAGTAATAGTTTACTCGTCCAAATTTTCACTTTTTGCAATTTTCTCAAAAACTACTCTTACAATTTTTTACAAAATCACCTCATTTATTAAATCAAGAAAGGTTAACTAATAAAAAACTTTATTAATAAAATAATAATTTATTAAAAAAGAAGATTATGGCAAATTACAATGCTAATAATAATAAAAATAATACATACAAACTTAACACTAAAAATGAAAGAAAAATAGAAAATATCACATATAGTAACTATAAAGTTATAAGAAAGTTCAGAATTTATTTAGTTCAAAAAATGTTTATGCAAAAGATAACCTGACACATATATTTTACTTAAGTAGGACATTTTCAGGCTCTGTAGAAAAAAAATGCTTGAAATAAAATGTCGGTTTTTAATTTTTTATAACTTTGATTATATTTTTTTGGTACAGTAGAATCTCAGTAATCCGGCCCTTAAAATATTAGGCCTAAAAGTATGAAACCTCACCTAGGACAGATTTTGGTAAAAGATTTAAATTGAATTAGGGAAATCAACTCGACCTAATTATGGCAGATTTAATATAACATGTATATTTAGGATTTGATTAAAGAAATGAATAAGCAGACTAATTATTGTTAAATTGAATAACTTTTGGACTTTTGTCTAAAAGCCAGAACTGGGCCATACTCAATACTTCATGCTGAATTGACAACGAAACGTAATTCTCAGAACTCGAGCACCCCCATACCGCACTAGGCGATGTGAATAGCCGATAATTATGTTTAGTACAAAAACTACAGCAGTACTCAGCAAACTTTTTTTAATTAGTTAATTTAATTTAAAATCACATATAAATCAATGCATATTCATTTTTTGTTTAAATTTGTAATTTATAGTTCCAAAATTCCAACAAAACCAGTAATCCGGCACCCTCTCGGTCCTGAACAGGCCGGACTACTGAGATTCTACTGTGCATGCATACTAAGACTGCATCTTAGACTGCGAAGTCGATTCTTCGATACCGATTCTCTAATTTTTGAACATTGGCAAAAAAGCTAATTTTCCAAGATATATGATATCAAATATTAATATATTGGGTAATTTTAGCTTGGAGGAGTAAAAACAATTGTTGTAATTAATTAAGAAACTAATTCAACAAATTTTAATCATATACCGGAGTCCGACGGCTAGTTTTTTTTATGAATATGGCTCCGAAAAAGGAACAAATACAAATAAATCGCTTATTGAACTACGGAAGAAATCAATTATGGTTCAATACAACCAGTTCATGAGATTGGGCTTTCAGAGTAAATAAATTGCAGTACATTACTATGTTTATACAGCTCCTGTGGGTTTCCTTCCTTTGTCAATTTCTTTTAAAACATAAAACTATGAACAAAGAGCGGATATGTCGAAGTGCTCCCCATTATTTCGAGTGGTTTCGATTGATTGTCGGCGTTGTTGTACAGTAGTAAGAATATAACAACAGGATATAGTTACGAACACAAGGTTATTAGCAGAGGTTAACTTGAGTTTCATTGTGCATCCATGTGGTTAAACTGCATGTACCGTGAAAGTTAAAATATAAAAAATATTTTTTTAGTTTTAGTTTGATTATATTTCACAATTTTAAGTTTAATTATACTGCTTTATTTTATAAGTGGCACTAAAAAATGGATTCTAAAGAGTGGAAACACTTTAAAAAATTTTAAAACACAGGAAAATATTTCTGCTCCTTAATTGAATTTAAGGGGGTAGTCAACCCAGAAAATGAAAACTTCTGGCTATAATTTATCATTATTTATTTTAAATGAAAGAGTAATTTACTAGTAACGATCTACCATTTGAACGAAGCCATAAAATTAATTACAGCCTCTAATATAAGCGTGAGGTTGGAAAAGCGGGCTTTTATGGGGAATAAAATATCTCAGGAACCAAGAAAGATATCAACATGATTCTTATGCTACAAAATACAGAAAGTTCCTGTCTATTACCTGTTGTATGCGCTTGTACGTTTTTTTTCTTACAAGATTTTTATTGAAGAAAAACCATATATTAAAAAACATTTATTTTATGTATTCACAAATTATTTTTTAACTACGTCCCTATTAAGGTTATTGTAATAAACATTCCACAGATAATAGAGCAAGAAATTATGAACATTTGAAAAAAAAACATCATCCAAATATCTCCTATACAAACCAAAATATTTAATTCCCAAGAACGTACAACCATGCAAAAACCACATTTCAGGAAACTTCAAAGTTGACGGAATAATTTCACTCGCCTTGCTAGTGAGCTTTATTTTAAACAGATGTTTTTATAACTTTTTGTCAACTAACAAACAAAGTAAACTAAATATGTTGTGATTCAGAAAATTTTAAACTTCAAACAAATGCAAAAAACACTCAAAATTTAAAAAAAATCATCTTGAGTTGACTACCCCCTTAATTTTGTTTTCATCTTTGCGATTATTTGATTTTTGGTATGGGAATCAAGAATTGATGAATCAATTTCTTGTTTGTTGGTATCATGAATCAAAAAATATTGGTATCGACACCACCATAAAATACAATTTCACTCTTTACATAATTTTATAGTTTACTTGGTAAAGGAATCCTTAGAAAAACACGTACGACTGAATCAAATTTAAAAACAAAATTGCACTGATAATGTAATGTAAAATTATTCTGAGAATTTCACCATACATTTTACATTTAATATTAATAATTGTTTTTGACAACTGAAACCTCGATTCGCAATATGTTGTATAAATTGTTATGACTGTGATGTCCTTGTTTAATTAATTTCTTGTCACATCCTGAAAAATAAGATAATAAATTTAAATCTTTCTGGAGCTGCATTATTAAATTACAGTAAATAATTAATAAATTAAAAATTAACGGGGGACTGACGTGAAAATATAATTTTTGCTTAAAAAATCAATTCTTGAATGTCAAGAATTGACACATCAATACTTGCACAAAAATCGTTCAATCAGCCTGGAATTGTTTTTGCAAGTTTGTTATCAGAATGTAGTAACTCTGGACAGTTTTCTAAAATATGTAATTTTTCACATTTTCCCTGTTAATGTGGAAGAAAATTGACAGATGTTCAGTAAAAAAATGAATAAAAAGTGAAGTAAAACTTCATGCACTACATGCCTGTATTACACTATAAAAGATTTTTGACATAGATCTTTTAAAAAATATCAGATCTTCTTTATAAAAGTTATAAAATATTTGGTCAAACATTGCTACTTATAACGGGTGATTCATTTAAAAGAAGCCCACTGCATTTAACAGCGGCCTTCGGCACTCAATTGGATTCAAATAGTAAATGAATAAATAGAATTACTTAATACATAATTTTACATATTTACTTAAAATTTATATACAAATTTCAACTTCACCTTTACAGTAGATGCTGAAGTGGCGTCCTTGAGTGCTTACACATTTTTGCGCTCGTTCGATGTTATTAATGCACACACGACGCAATACAGAAACGTCTATAGCTTGAATGGCTGCCACGATCTTATTCTTTAGCTCGTGTATACTGCGGGGGTTTGTTTGGTAAACAATTCCTTTTAAATAACCCCATATAAAAAATCACACATACTCAAATCGGGTGAACGAGGAGGCCACAAATCTTTACTAACAACTCGCATGGGAAAAGCCTGATTGATATGAGATAGGGACTGGCTTTTGATATGGAAAGGTAAAGTTGAAATTTGTATATAAATTTTAAATAAATATGTAAAATTATGTATTAAGTAATTCTATTTATTCATTTACTATTTGAATCCAATTGAGTGCCGAAGGCTGCTGTTAAATGCAGCACGCTACTTTTAAATGAATCGCCCGGTATTACACAACTTGAAAGTTTTTCATCATGGTTCCTTAAAAATGGATGATTGATTAGCTATTCTATGCTTCTCCAGCACCAATAACTGGAGCTGTAGCGATAAGTTTATTATTGAAGAACAGGAAAATTAAACGTGTTTTGATTACGTCATGGACAGGAAGATGCAAACTAAACGTAATTCATGAGAACTTGTTTAAGGGAACACATAATCCCTATCTTCCACCATGTTAAAGAAACTATTAAACCAATCTATTTCAAATTTTTACTTTCTCTTGCCTATATGAATATATAGGAAGGAAAGTATTGTTTTCATGTCGATTTTTCGAAATCGAGTTTTCACCGGATCTATACGTTTTCAGACCCCCTGAACCCAAAAAACATGTTTTTAGCGATTGGTCTGTGTGTGTGTGTGTGTGTGTGTGTGTGTGTGTGTGTGTGTGTGTGTGTGTGTGCGTGCGTGCGCGTGTGTGTGTGTGAACAGAATATCTCAAGAACGGAACATCGTACGAACTTGAAACTTGAAACTTAAGTTACATACCACCACTGGACGCGACACGAACATTTTCATCAAAATCGGTCAACCGGAAGTAGTAGTTTATTCGTATAATTTTTCAGTTTTTTGCGATTTTCTCAAAAACTGGTCCTACGATTTCTTTTAAAATCGCCTATTTTACTCAATTTTTTATTCTCTACAAGATAGGGTAGGCGCCATGTTTGCTGAAATTTTCGGTGAGGCTGTTTTCACGTAAAAACGTTGTTTTTTTAAGATTACGGCTTTAATATAAATTTTAGCGCAAAAACTTATATAATAAAAGTTGTAGAGAATTAAAAAACCTACAACTTCTGTTTCAAACATTTTTTTGTATGACGCTTAGTTTAGCAGTAATTAGCCATTTTCTGATTTTTTTCTCACGAAAACGTGTGAAAAATCGATTTTTTTAAGATTTTGGCCTTAGTATGCATTTTACGACAAAAGTGTATATAACCAAATTTATAGGAAATTTAAAGATCTACAACTTTTATTTAACGTATTTTTCTCTACAAAGCCTAGTTTAGCGTGAAATAGTGATTTTCCGTATTTTTAAGCCAGACTGAGGTTGATTTTCATTTTGAGTGTTTCACTCGTGATTAAAATAAGGTTATGTTTATTGAGGTTAGTTTTTTGTTTATTTCTAATATTTTATTACTAATGTTAAATTATATTGTAAATTATTTGCATTGGCAAGAGAAAGTTGTGTGAGTGTTTCACACCAGATTTTTTACATTAGTTGTAATAGATCTTTATACACAAGCTGAGGTTTTTGTTTAATTATCTGGAACAGAAAATGAAAAAAAAAATTTTGTTCGGCCATCAAAAATATTATAAAATATTTACCACATATTTTTTAAAATACCTAATTTTGCTATTTTTAACCTCAAAAAAACTCAGCCTTTGTTAAAGAGGTCCATTAAAATTATTCTAAAAATTTTAAAGAATTGGTTCAGTAGTTTTGGAGTTCCTCATGAATCAGAAAACAACTTTAAACAGAAAAAAACTACACATTGTAAACAAACAACGGCCATGACACAAAACAACACAACATTATTTAATGCTGCTAACAGTTGAAGCATATAATATTGTGAATTTTTAAAAAGATCATGAAAATTGATGGAACCATTCAAAAGTTACAATTTTTCTTAAAACAAAGTTGTTATAACAAAGTTTTTCGAAAATAAAAATGTGTGCACTATTAAAAAAAAAAAAATCTGGTGTGAAACACTCACACAACTTTCTCTTGCCAATGCAAATAATAAACAATATAACCTAACATTAGTAATAAAACATAAGAAATAAACAAAAAACTAACCTCAATAAACATAACCTAATTTTATTTAATCATGAGTGAAAGACGCGAAATGAAAATCAACCTTAGTTTGGCTTAAGCGAAACTCCAAATATTTTTGTCCGGGACTTTCAGATGGTGTCGGCAAAGGAGGGCTGATGTTTTCCATACGCTTGACAACACAACGGGTTCTCATAAGAGCTGTACTGCATTCTGAACGTTTAACAGAGTATACCCAGCGGCCGCTCCCCTCTGAGGCAGCAGCAAAGGTTACCTCCAGTTCCAACCCTCCCCTTCAAAAAGCAGCTACGCCACCGGATGCCCTGCCGGTCCGGTCAGAACAAGAGAACGCTGCATGCTCTACCGACAAGAGCTATAAGAGCCAGCTTACAATAGATAGTTGTTTATTTAGGTCATCAGCCAAAAGGCTGGTTTGAACCTGTAGAGGTTTCACTAAGTAAATCGAGGAGCGAGGTAGTTTACAATGCCTTCCTCACTGAGTGGAAAAGTACACATCAGCATGCCAGGCCCTCTGAAAAGCATATATTTTCCACTCTGCAAATGACACTTTCACTTCATTCACCACAGGGTCTGGCTGTATAATGAAATCCATTACTTTCAGACGAGATAACTCTTGATTAGTGTCTTTTACACCTCTACCTCTTCTGTTCTTAAATGATTGAGTCATTTAATTGGCTGACCATGTGATAAGAAACAGAACTATTTATTTTAGCCCTGCAACTAACAGGTTCTTCTTCAGGTGCCTTCTCCATTACAAAGGTTAGCTATCATCATCATGGTCAGTCGCACCTTGTCCACTGCTGCTCTGAAAAGGTCATGCGACGAGCAGTTAAACGCTTCTCTCAGGTTTTTTAACCAGGATATTCGTCTGCGTCCCACCGAGCGTTTACCAATGAGTTTCCCTTGAATTATGAGATGCAAAATCTCATATTTAGGCCCCCTCATGATGTGTCCAAGGTATGTCAGTTTTCTTATCTATACGGTCTGCAGGATTTCCAGCCCTTTCCTCATTCTTCTGAGGACCTCCATATTTGTGACCCTGTCCGTCCACGGTATTCGAAGCATCCTCCGGTAGGTCCACATTTCAAACGCTTGTAGACGGGTTTCACATTATTTGGTGAGTGTCCATGCCTCTACCCCATACAAGAGGATGGGAAAGACGTAGCACTTCAAGAGGCGGGTCCTGGTTTCGAGGCTTAGGCCGCGGGCCGATAGAAGAGGTCTCATTTTTAGAAATGCTGCCCTGGCCTTTTCAATTCTGATCTTTATTTCTGGCAGGTGGCTTGTACTGCAATTGACTCGGGTTCCCAGATAATAACTAACAGATTGAGTGTAAATAATTTGACACTCCACCTGTCTGTGTTATGGGCAAAGTAGATAGTAATAAACAAAATGAAAATAGCTAACGGGAAATTACCAGAAAATAATCAGACTATAATTTCATGTAGATAACTCCGAACTGTCTTCATGATCCGATGGTGGTGTGTTATCGACGAATGAAGTATCTACATCGGAGACATTGTAATAAGACGCGTCTCTACCAGTTCCACCTCCTACACCATCTAACCTGTTCATACCTTCTAAAGCTCTTTGATTATTTGGTTCTAACCTGAAAAAAAAGAAATAAAAAACTAAATTACAAATAATTATAATCAACCATTACAATTTAGACTAAACAATAAAAATAATTTGACGTGGACATCTGATCAGCGCTATTATGAGGGTAATTCGGAAAGTAAGGTCCGAATCTCTGTAATTCAATAAACATGATGCGAACATCATATTGCGCATGCGCGTCGACTTCCGGCATGTCTTGCGTGTAAAATGACACTATTTGCATTCGTATTGTTGCAATGTACTGTTTACAGTATTAGTTCAAAATGTTTTAAACAATTGATCAGCCCACCGACTGTGAAATTTGTTCCAATATACGGTTTTCGACAGCAAGGAACATTTCAGCGGCAGAAATTCATCGCCAGATAACTGAAGTGTACGGCCTCAATGCGATGAGTGACAGCTAAGTGCGTAAGTGGGTGAGAAATTTTAAGAATGGACGGGACAATGACCATGATGAACCGCGATCAGGCCGACCATCAGTGGTGAAAGAAGATTTGGTTAATGCCGTGGAAGAAAAGATTTGTGAAGACCGGCGATTCACTGTTTCAAGTTTATCATTGGAGTTTCTGAATGTGAGAAGAACAACTTTGTACAAAACTGTGTCTGAAAATTTGCAATTTCACAAATTGTGTTCACGTTGGGAATGCCAGGCCCCATTCTGCCATTCGAAAGCAAAATCTGATCGAATCATTTGGATGGGAACAGGCTGAAAGGAGTTTTTCGATGGCAAGCGGTTCGGCACAGATGACGACGTGAAAGAAGCTGTTCAAGACTGGTTATCCTCACCAGCAGCAAACTTCTATTATACAGGCATACAAAAGCTTGTTGAACGTTATGATAAGTAATATGATATGTAATATGATAAATTTTTAAATAAAAATGGAAACTATGTGAAAAAATAAAGAAAAATGTAACAAATACAATAAAAAAGGTTTTTTGAAAAAATCTTACATTATTTATTTTTTTTTTAGAAATCGGACCTTACTTTCCGAATAACCCTCGTAAAAGGTTGTATTCTGATACAAGGATAGTAGCGAATAACATCTTATATTATTAAAATTTAAAAAATTGCCTAGCGTTTTTTGTGGAAGCCAGTAATTATGAATGTTGAAGGCAAACAAAATATAATTATATTTTAGTTACGTGAGTTTATTTTATTGGTTTAGTTTATTGGTTGTAGTTCATAATGAATTGTCATTAGAAATACGTAAGCTGACAAATGGAACAAAATAATCTTTGAAAGTTGATATTTCCATTCCCTTTTTATGTATTAATAAATTCCTTTTATATTGTATTATATTTCCTTTTTTTTATAACTTTTGAGACCTCAATAGATCACTTTAGCCCATTTGGAAGCTGCTTTAAGTTTCTTATTAGCATGGTAGCGCCTCAGGTTTACAGCGCACATTTCCCGTTGTTCATCTGTGTAGACCCTTACACCGACTGTCCGCTTCTTTGTGGTCAATTGGTTTTTATGTGATTTGATCAAATTTTTGTAGCATGGCGTCTCCTCCACCAGGTCCGTCATCGTTAGGTTGAGTTCGGCCATGTCCCTTTGGACCTCTGTGATCCATGTGAAAGTGCTGGTTTTCCGTTTGGAGGCTAGAAATTTATCCAGAAGTCTCCTACGTAACGTTATCTGTGGAGTTCTCATAATGTGCCCAAAGAAAGACATTTTACATTTCCTTTGTACGTATTAATAAATATTTTCAATATATTTAAGAGTACGTTATCAATTACAACAAAACGCTTTCACGTGAAACGCCTTCAAACGAGGCATATCCACAACTTTCCTGAAACATAGATAACAGAAAAGATTCAAATATTTTTTACATCTGATTGTCATACACATTACCGATAATGCAGACAGTAAAGAATGACAGATGAAAATGAGTGATAAAAGAATGCCAGACCTGACTGGGAATCAAACCCAGCACTACTGGCCGAAGAGCCAATAACGCTGATCACTATAACAGCAGGCTGGCTCATTATAGTACATGATTAATTTAAAAACTTGAAATAAATAGCTTGAAATAGTTTAACGTACCGTAAAGCAGTATGATAATGATCGAAAGCTTTAGCTTCATCATTAAGTCTTCCTAATAAATCTCCTAACATTTGATGCAACCTACAAGTAGGTGTGATATTCGCTTGTTTTTCCAATAATGCCACAGCACCTTCTAGATTCATTTCCTGTGCCACACACAAAACATAAAAGTAAATTAGGTCTAAACATTAATAAATTCTCATGATTGTTTCAAATGAGTTTCAGTAATAATAATGTTAACACATTCAGCACAAGGCAAGAGTCACGGTTGCATTACTAAATTATAGAATCAACTTAAACGACTTTTACGTAAATGAAAACACCTGATAAATACATCAGTTATATTCACAATATAATACAGATGTATGATGCAAGTTCCAGGCACAAAACACTGATTTAAGTGGCGATTATTTTGAATCCCAGAACTGCTTGGGTGCGGGACATTGTTTTTGGCTTTGTAAAAACATTAGCAATAAAATAATTGATTTTTTTTGTTTAATATCTGACTGTTCTGCAGTTACTGCTAATGCAGACGGTGAAGGATGAAATGATCTTTAGTAACATATGAAAATATGCTGTGCCTGAATGGGATTCAAACCCAAGACCGCATGATGAGAGGCGAGCACGTTACCAACTATGCCAATGCGACCGGCTAGCAATAAAATAGAAAGCAGACCAATACTCATGGACGAAACAACGAAAAGAATTTTAACTATAATTTATAATGAACCAGTTAAACATTAAAAGATACGGTGAAAACATTTAAACATTCACAAAATCATATAAACCTTTCGACAATTAAGACAGTGTAAAACCAGTTGCCATAACAGTAAGAAACAAACGAGAAAACAGTTGTAGGCTAGAAGATGCAAGGCCATCTGAAAAGCATCTACTTTTCACCCTGCAAATGACACCTTCACTTCATTCACCATAGCGTCTGGCTGTATAATGAAATTCATTACTCTCAGAGGAGATAACTAGTGTCTATTTAATCTTACTCCTCTATTTCAATCGACTATTGTATTTCTATGATTACAATAATTATTGTTTAACCCCTTACCGGTTTTTGCCGGAATATTCCGGCGTACGAGAAGTGGATAAAAAGGGCCACTGACGGAATATTCCGACGACAGATTTTGTCCCGTTTTAAAACGTCCGTTGTTGGACAATTCCGTTTTAACTGTTGCGTATCTCTTTGTATAGCTATTTTAGTTCTATATTCTAACACTCATAGCGCTAGTAAATATTTTTGTAGAAGTCTATCTTCGAAATAACGTTGCTACTCTGCTACGGGTACTCGGACAGTTTTAGGTTAGTGTTAGCCAGCCGACCTGTTTACTATTGTAAAGAGTTACGTCAGCCTGTCATTTTCTGTTAAATGCCGCATTATGGTTTATAATAGTGTAGGGTGCGTATTATAGTGTCTAATAATAGTGTAGGTAATTTAGTTTTTCACTTTTTATAATTATAATCTTCTATTTGAATAAATTTACTTTGGTATTTCGTTTTTTGTAAATGATTGCTTTCTAAAGAGCTATGACAGGTTAGGTATCCATTTCTTATTATTGTAATAACATCTAATCTGCATGCAAAATACCAGTGTTTGTTACTTAATAAGTCATAACTAGGATATACACAACTTTCTATGCAATAAAAAAAAATAGAGCAGCTTAGTATAGTTTTCTGAAAAAAAAAAAGAAACCGGCAAGGGGTTAAGAAATTATTTATAACTCATTAATTCAAGGAATCACTGATCATTATTAATAAAGAGAATCAATTTACATTTAATCGGCAGTTACTGTTTTTCATTAAATTCATTTTCACCTTTCTGCTGACTATATCCAGCCCCTGTAATTTCTCCTCAACTAGTTTCAATTTCCTTCTTTGTCTTTAAAGTTTTCCAATGACAAAATTTTCACATAGTAATATTTTTTAGTACCAAAAGTGTCAAAAAAAATTTTCATTACAAATTTTGTCTACAAAGAAAATTACGTTTGCAGCAACAATCACAGTTTTCAAACACATGACTTCGTACAATGTATTATTGTTCACTTTTCTGTCAGAATAATTATTCATTGTTCAAAAAAAAAAACATTTTAATTTAGCATTGTATATAATATAATATAAATATTATATTAAAAAAAATATTAGTTTTCTAAGTTCACATGAAAATTATAGTTTAGAAAGGAATTTCAGGTGCTGGATATAGTCAGCAAAAAGGCTAAAAAGAATTTAATGAAAAATAGTAACTGCCGATTAAATGTTGTGATAAAGAAAATCTATTTGTAACGAAAAATTTTTTTAACACTTTTGGTACTGAAAAATATTACTATGTGAAAATTTATCATTGGAAAACTTGAAAGACAAAAAAGAAAATTAAAACTAGTTGAGAAGAAATTTCAGGTGCTGGATATAGTCAGGAGAAAGGCTAAAAAGAATTTAATGAAAAACAGTAACTGTCGATTAAATGTTGTGATCGATTTTCTTTATTAATAATGATCAGTGTTCCTTGAATAATGAGTTATAAATAATTTGTTGAACCATATTTGAATAATGATTATTGTAAACGTAGAAATATGATAGTAGATTGAAAAATGCAAACAAATACAAAATAATATAAGTTGATGAAATAAATTATGATGTTGATCCCTGCAATGCTGATGTTTGAATGGTGATTGTTAGAATGTATTTTGTTTCTTTTTTGTTGCCTAGTAACAAGTTTTAAAATTTACATCAGCTGGAACGTAAATATTTAAATCAGCTGTTACGAAAATATTTATAAAACTCTGTACCTAAGAAGTAAAGCAAGTTAACTCCATTTTCGTAATTTTTTAGAAGAGCAAAAAACATGAAGTTTTTCTTTTTTTTTAAATTTTGAAGGTGTTCGAATTTGTTTAAATTTGTTCCAAATATAGCTTCTGATACAGAGATTTAAATGACTAAACAACTTTCTTAACTTCTACACCTCTCTGACCACCCACAGAGCTTGAGTAAATCAAACGAAAACAAAACTTAGACAAAATATTTCGTGCTAACTCTATTCTTATAAAGAAATAGCATTTTATTCACAACAATGTTTGAAAAAATTACAGATTTCAAGCAAATTCTGAGGCCTATCAGTTGGACAATAAAAACAAAATAATTCAAAATAAAATAACTTATTGTCAATGTGTTGTTGTTTAGGTCATCAGCCAAAAGGCTGGTTTGAACCTGTAGAGGTTTTACTAAGTAAAACGAGGCGTGCGGTGGTTTACCATTGCCTTCCTCACTGAGTGGTAAAGTACGCTTATCAGCATGCCGGGCCCTCTGAAAAGCACATATTTTCCACTCTGCAAATGACACCTTTACTTCATTCACCACAGGGTCTGGCTGTATAATAAAATTCATTACTTTCAGAGGAGATAACTCTGATTAGTGTCTTTTACACCTCTACCTCTTCTGTTCTTAAATGATTCAGTCATTTAATTGGCTGACCATGTGATAAGAAACAGAACTATTTATTTTAGCCCTGAAATGAACAGACTGAGTGTAAATAATTTGACATTCTACCTGTCTGTTATGGGCAGTTATTGTCAATAACGAGTATATATTCAATTAGAGTTAAAAATAGTAGTAATTTTAAAAATCTTCCGCATCATTATACAAAAGTGTAGTTAACGTGGTTACTGCAACTTTTATAGAGCTTTCTTGCTGATTTTCAAACTTAATTTTACCAAAATTGGAGTTAAAATCCTTTACCTCTAGGGCACAGAACTATAAACATTGAAAGTATAGATGGGAGCTCACTTGATTGCTAGCGTAAGGAATTCGGTTGGAGAGGATTGTTTGTACCATTCCCCTCCCCCTATAACCTAGTAGTAGTAATTGTTATGGTTTAAAAAATATAAATAAAAGGGGTTAACTTAGTTTCAATATAGTATTACAATTTTATTAAAGAATATATATATGTCTATGTAAACTAATTAAGAAATAAGTTTGTTTTTCATGGTGATGGAAAAATTAAAGTAATTATTGTTGTTTACTGTAAATGGTCACAAACGGAAACATAAATACGACCAGTAAATAATAAACTGGAAACTTTTACTATTTCTTGGAAAGTTTAAAGGAATATTCTATTGGATTAACTAAAGGCAAATTTGTAAATTATCATAACACATTAAAGAGAAATCATTGATGTTGTTGTAAACAACACCTAAGTATAAAAACCAGGGGAGAGAACCCCCTGTGCCTTTACTCTGCTCTCATTCTTATCAAGACGTAGTTCAGTGTATCTGCCATTCCGTATTAACGGTTCACCGTTTTACGTATTTATGCTTTTCATTTTGTGATCATCAAAACTGAAGAAGTTGTACGTGTTTGGTAAAATAAAACTGCAATTTGTATCTTTCTCAAATTGTGTTATTTAATTCGTTGTAATCGTCTGCAGCCTTACCCACAACATAATAATACTGTTAGTACGCTCTGTTCTAAAAATATTACTCACAAAACATTTCGAATAACTACCATAGTACAGGTCATTTGTTCTAGCTAGAAGCTCTCCGACCAATGCTCTGCTCTGTGCCGCTCAGCTGTTCTGTTTAGTGGTGGGGAAATCACCTCAAAGGGAACTGATCAGTCTCTCCATAGTGCTAGCAGCGTTAACAGCCTAACTGTACTATAAATCCTAAAAACATTGACTGTATGTTGTAATTTCATATTTTTACTTTCTCTTGCCTATATGAATATATAGGAAGGAAAGTATTGTTTTCATGTCGATTTTTCGAAATCGAGTTTTCACCGGATCTATACGTTTTCAGACCCCCTGAACCCACTTTACTTTACTTTACTGTGTGGGCGTTCAGGCTTCTGCAGCCCCTCCTCACTGCGACCTAAAAGATCTTTTGTGATTGCCCCTTTCCCCCTGAACCCAAAAAACATGTTTTTAGCGATTGGTCTGTGTGTGTGTGTGTGAACAGAATATCTCAAGAACGGAACATCGTACGAACTTGAAACTTAAGTTACATATCACTACCGGACCCGACACGAACATTTTCATCAAAATCGGTCAACCGGAAGTAGTAGTTTATTCGTATAATTTTTCACTTTTTTGCGATTTTCTCAAAAACTAGTCCTACGATTTTTTTTAAAATCAACTGGTTTACTACATTTTTTATGCTCTACAGTATAGGGTAGGCGCCATGTTTGCTGAAATTCTGCTTGAGGCTGTTTTTACATAAAAACATTTTCTTTTTAAGATTGCGGCTTTAATATGCATTTTAGCGCAAAACGTTATATTATAAAAGTTGTAGAGAATGTAAAATTCTACAACTTTTATTTCAAACATTTTTTTGTATAACGCTTAGTTTAGCGGTAATTTGCGATTTTCTGTTTTTTTTTCTCACGAAAACGTGAGAAAAATCGATTTTTTTAACATTTCGGTCTTAGTATGCATTTTACGACAAAAGTGTATATAATTAAATTTATAGAAAATTAAAAGATCTACAACTTTTGTACAGAGCATTTTTCTCTACAGAGCCTAGTTTAGCGTGAAAGCGTGATTTTCCGTATTTTTAAGCCAAACTGAGTTCGATTGTCATTTTGCGTCATTCACTCATGATTAAAATAAGGTTATGTTTTTGAGGTTAGTTTTTGTTTATTTCTAATATTTTATTAATAATGTTAGGTTTATTATTAATTATTTGCATTGGCAAGAGAAAGTTGTGTGAGTGTTTCACACCAGATTTTTGTTGTTCTATTCCCTTCACAAGTCTTCAACTCTATAACTATAATCCTAAAAACATTGACTGTATGTTGTAATTTTATATTTTTGTTGTTCTATTCCCTTCACAAGTCTTCAACTCTATAACTATAATCCTAAAAACATTGACTGTATGTTGTAATTTTATATTTTTGTTGTTCTATTCCCTTCACAAGTCTTCAACTCTATAACTATAATCCTAAAAACATTGACTGTATGTTGTAATTTTATATTTTTGTTGTTCTATTCCCTTCACAAGTCTTCAACTCTATAACTATAATCCTAAAAACATTGACTGTATGTTGTAATTTTATATTTTTGTTGTTCTATTCCCTTCACAAGTCTTCAACTCTATAACTATAATCCTAAAAACATTGACTGTATGTTGTAATTTTATATTTTTGTTGTTCTATTCCCTTCACAAGTCTTCAACTCTATAACTATAATCCTAAAAACATTAACTGTATGTTGTAATTTTATATTTTTGTTGTTCTATTCCCTTCACAAGTCTTCAACTCTATAACTATAATCCTAAAAACATTGACTGTATGTTGTAATTTTATATTTTTGTTGTTCTATTCCCTTCACAAGTCTTCAACTCTATAACTATAATCCTAAAAACATTGACTGTATGTTGTAATTTTATATTTTTGTTGTTCTATTCCCTTCACAAGTCTTCAACTCATGCATTCGGTAGTAGGCCTATTGTTTTTACTCTTTTGCTGTTTGGTTTTGTTTATATTAATTTTTCGTATGTATTCTTTGTTGTTTAGTTTCTATTTTTTATTTATTTAGTTATTAAAATGAAACCTAGTTGTAGTAGTGAAAATTCGAGCACGAGTATTAGTGTAATACAGAAAAGGCAGGTAATACGCGGTCAGGCTAGGGAGTAAATAGTCAGTGTATACAATTTTATGAAAAAAAGAAGCTGAATAAAACGGACCGATTTTACTGACCGATGTGCAAAATCGTGTAGCCAGAGCTATGGGGATTTCACGTAGTACAGTTCACAGAATTTTAAAAGAAAAAAAAAATCCCTGATGTGCTATCAGAACACAATATAAGAAAAGAATGAGAAGGAAAGTGGAGAGTGAAGTGGACGATTTTGATAAGTGTGTTGTGAGAAGAACAATATATGATTTTCATAAAAAAACGCTGAATGGCCAACTTGAATTTATTACTTCCTGTTTTACGGGAGAAAATTAATTTCAAAGAAAGTAAATGGTCGCTGTGGAAAATTATTAAAGATATGGGATTCAGATGGAGAAAGGCAAAAGACAACAAAAATATAAAGTTTTTAACTAGTTTTTAGTCTAGCGTAGTAGTTGTAACAGAGTAGTATACAGTTAGAAAGAGAGGGAATGATCATTAAGTGAGAGGAGATAACACTTGCCCCATTGAAACTATCCCTACTCTACCTACTCGCCCTCCCCATACCAGCTTCTTCCAAAAACAAATGTTCTATACCAAAATATTTTATTAGATTTTAACGTAATAATATTCTAAAATAGTTTATAATATACTAAAAGCTTATTATAATAGCCTAATAAAGTAAAAAAAAAGTATTGGTTTTTAATATTTTACAACCGAGTGTTATATTTTATATCAGTTAGTTTATAAATAGGTTGTGTATAACAATATTAGATTACATACAATAACTAGAATAATAACTTGATGAGCCACGAGCATAATTAACACCACTACAGGAACAGTCTCACAGTACAACTAACACATATGAAGAGTAAATATTTTCAGAATGTATAGTACACACCATGTATGTACACACCACACGCCATGTGAATTTAAAGCAACCGTTGCTATGACAACATCACGTCTCACTGTCGCCATTCCCCCTTGCCCTTCATCCCGCACTAGCAAACAAGTCAGCTCCTAACTATATAGCTGGACATAACATCAATTAACTGACAATGTGATAAGAAACACAACTATTTTTTGTAGCCCTGGAACAAACAGATCAAGTGCAAACAATTTAACACGCCACCTGCCGGTTACGGGCAATACAATTTACAATATTACTATTAAAAAATCTGGTGTGAAACACTCGCACAACTTTCTCTTACCAATATAACCTAACATTGGTAATAAAACATTAAAAATAAACAAAAAACATAACTTTATTTTAATCATGAGTGAAAGAAACAAAATGAAAATCTTTCTCAGTTTGGCCTAAAAATTCGGAAAATAACTTTCACGCTAAACTACGCTCTGTAGAGAAAAATGCTTTAAATAAAAGTTGTAGATCTTTTCATTTCCTATAAATTTGATTATATACACTTTTGTCGTAAAATGCATACTAAGACCGAAATACTAAAAAATTAGATTTTTCACACATTTTCGTGAGAAAAAAAAACAGAAAATTGCCAATTACCGATAAACTAAGCGTTATACAAAAAAATGTTTGAAATAAAGGTTGTAGGATTTTAAATTGTCTACAACTGTTAATTTAAAACAAACCCATGAGCTGAGGCGTGCAGGTGACCAGTACGCAGGTTCCCTCACCAGCATTTACTGTGAAAAGTCTGATTAAAATATAATAGCATATTTCTGCTAGCAGGTTCCTCCTTGTAAGCTGCCTGTCACCAGCAACCTGCGACCAGCGTTCACTGCGCCCTTACCCTAACACTGCAATTATGCGATAATTGAAATAAAAGCTACAGAGAGCAAGTAGGTACATATGATAAGGTCACATCTGGCACCAACATGTTAAGACAACAAAAAAATTAATGAATCCCCGGAGACAATTGGCAGAGCAATTAATTAACTTGAAAATCGCTTGTGCATACGTAATATACAACAAACATTAAAATGTAATACATGCAGTAATATATAGATGAAAAAATGCCACATCTGACTGAGAAATCAAACCTGGGACCCCTAGTGTAGAAACCAGTTGCGCTGACCACTAAACCAGAGAAACATTTAAATACAAAACATTTGAAATTTAGCTTACCTGTTCGTGTATTTCAGCCAATAAGTAAACTGCAGGCAGATAAGTTTCATCCTGAAGTAATGCCTTTTCAAGTAACGATTTAGCTTTACAAACGGCAACTGGGTCTTTCATTAAAACACTTGCATATAGCTGTAAAAATAGAACAATAAAAGTTAATATTTTAGATATATTTCAACTGAAAAAATTTGGTGTCAACTCAGTTCAATAGAACAGAATATTTATAATATTCATTCAAGGTTTTAAAAATATAGGAAACAGTACAAAAATATTTCCTAATATCTACAAATAACCTTATTTTATTATGTCTAAGGTGCATATTAACTAATCCAAACGGTGAAGGGTGATAGATAACAACTGCCAGACCTTTTTTTTATTAATCATCCCATCATCCAATATTGAATATAAGTCTCCCCTCTCTGCCTCCATAATACCCTGCTTTGCGCTATTCCTACCTGATTAAATATCTTTTGTGACGAACACTGTTTCACAATCTTCTTAAAACTTCCAAATTGTCAGTCGACAGTCTGAGAGCACATGCTCTCAAATTTTTTTAACATTTTCGTTGATTCGGGCAGTTGATGAACGTCCAGAACGAGGTTAGTCATCAATCGACATGTCGCCATTTTTAAACCAAGAAAACCACTCGTATTCTTGAGATTTTCCCATAGCGTCATCTTTGTAAGCTGTTTTCAACATTAAAACAGTTTTAACAGCACTTTTACTGAGTAGAAAACAAAATTTCACAGCTACTTGTTGTTCACTTAAACTTGCCATCATATAAAACGAACAAGAAAACAACAGCACTAGCAAAAACAATCACTGCAGAAGAATATTGAGCACGCAATGAGTTGCAATCACTGCACTGAACTCGCAATGAGTTGCGCTATACACGTCTGTGCGGCAGAAATGCGTACTACACAAGCACTGCTCATGGCAATGTTATTCCGGTCACTTTTGGGTACTCCCTCATATACAGTCATCTGTATGCTATATAACAGTCATCAACCATAATATTTCCGTTTTCAATGATTGGTCATAATTTTGTTTTGTCTCCGTGTAGGTTCAATAGGATTGAAGCCAGACCTTACAGAAATCAAACCAGAATCAAAAGTCAGTTGTAGTGACCACTACAAAAAATAAGGCCATCCAAATAATCATTCACAATAATACTTACCGTAAGAGCGCGTGGTGCATTATTTAATTGTTTACAAGCATTACTGGCAATTGTACTGGCTTCACGCAACCGATGAGTAGCAACATAACAATCTACAAGACCTTGATGTGGTTCATAACGATATGGCGCTACCTGCAACAAAAAAGGACAATAAATTACAAAAAATGAACAAACACAACTTGAGCATCACTAGAGGCTGCCAAAACTGAAGTAAACTAAAGCAAATGATAACTTCAATTCTACAGACATTTATACAGAATTGATGGCGTAACACGATAGGTTTTCAAGACAGTAAACCTACAATATTTCGTAACTGATTTAAAGGAAAATATGATAAGGGCCTTAAATGATTAGAAGAAAACAAAAATTTATTACAGATAAAGGATGAAGAGAAGAGAGAAGAAATCCTCATACTAATATAATGCACAGATTGTAGTCTGCTAAAGAAAATTCCAAACTTTTCTAGTCATTTAAGTTAGTTATTAGTTAGCAGCATAGGAGCGCAGAATCTATATTAATGTAATGTTTTTTTTTTTAATTTATAGAAAAAATTTTTAATATTTTACCCTTTTTTACTGCTTTCTTTTTCTCCAATTGTTATGAGCACTTTCGTAGTGTGCACCGCTTCGTCAAGTAATAACCTAAAATTTTTACAATAATTATTCTGAAGACTGCATCTTCCTTCGGAAAAAGTTTGATTTAAACTGGTTATAGACACAATGCTATCTGTGTCAATAGCAGTAGAGTTTTCTATTCTATAATTAGTTTAAATCAAACTTTTCACAAAGGAAGATGCAGTCTTCACAATAATTATTCTAAAAGCTCTACATTATTACCTGAAGAAGCGATGCACACCATAAAAGTGCTTATAACAATTGAAGAAAAAGAAAGCAGTACCAAAAAATCTGGTGTGAAACACTCACACAACTTTATCTTGCCAATGCAAATAATTAACAATATACCAAACATAAGTAATAAAACATTAGAAAAAAAACAACAAAACTAACCTCAATAAACATAACCTAATTTTAATCATATATGAAACATGCAAAATGAAAATCAACCTGTTTGCCTTAAAAATACGGAAAATCACTCTTTCATGCTAAACTAGGCTCTGTAAAAGAAAAATGCTCTAAATAAAAGTTGTAGATCTTTTAATTTTCTATAAATTTGATTATATACACTTTTGTCATAAAATGCATACTAAGGCCGAAATCTTAAAAAAATCGATTTTTCACACGTTTTGTGAGAAAAAACCGAAAATTGCTAATTACCGCTAAACTAAGAGTTTTACAAAAAAAATGTTTGAACTTAAAGTTGTAGAATTTTAAATTCTCTACAACTTTTATTACATAAATTTTTGAGTTAAAATTCATATTAAAGCCATAATCTTAAGAAAACAATGTTTTTACGTGAAAACAGCCTCACCAAGAATTTCAGCAAACATGGTGCCTACCCTATCTTGTAGAGCATAAAAAACTTAGTAAACATGTGGATTTTTAAAAAAATCATAGAACCAGTTTTTGAGAAAATCGCAAAAAAGTGAAAAATGACACGAATAAACTACTACTTCCAGTTGACCGATTTTGATGAAAATGTTCGTGTCGGGTCCGGTAGTGGTATGTAACTTAAGTTTCAAGTTTCAAGTTCGCACGATGTTCCGTTCTTGAGATATTCTGTTCACACACAGACACACAGACCAATCGTTAAAAACATGATTTTTGGGTTCAGGGGGTCTGAAAATGTGTAGATCCGATGAAAACTCGATTTCGAAAAATCGACAAGAAAACAATACTTTCCTTCCTATATATTCATATAGGCAAGAGAAAGTAAAAAGGGTAAATATTAAAAAATTTTATATATTTTTTTTATATTGAAATTTATATAATTTTTTATGTTTATATAATTTTTTATACATAGATAACTTTAGAAAGAAAAGAATATCATTCCTAGGACACATACTCAGAGCAGAAAAGTCCAGACTTGTGAACCGGCTGATCAACCATTTTTGGAATAAGGTGTCAAGACCTAGGTTGCAAAGGATGTACAGCGGGATGTGGAGGAACTTGGAATCACAAAACAAGATCTGCTAACAAAATCAGCTAAGTACAACCAACTAGTCAAGACTAAAATGGTGACATTCGAACCAAAAACCAGAAGAGTGTACAACAGGGTGTTTACAGACAATGACCGGAAACAGAGATCGGAACGTTTTAAGCAAATGAGGGACAAACAAAAGGAAGCCACGCTTAGGAGAGTGCGCTTTTCAAAGAAACCCAATACTGGAACAGACCTTAACTTGAACTAAAATGATTCTATGAGGTCTCAAAAGTAAAAACAAATAAATTAAATAAAAAATAAAATACATTTAATTAATAATTTCTAATTACTTGGTATTTTTCAAAAACTGTAGGGTGGAAATACTTTTTTGGATTTTATTCGTAAAACTGCCGGCCAGGTTGGCGATGTTGGTAACGTGCTCGCCTCTCATCACGCGGTCTTGGGTTCGAATCCCACTCAGGCATGGTATTTTTTCATACGTTACAAAAAATTCATTTCATCCTTCACCATCTGCATTAGCAGCAATTTGCAAAAATGTCGGACGTTAAACCAAAAAAAAAAAAAAGTAAAAAAAAATTTGTAAAACTAAACAAAAAATATACAATGGAAAAATTGCATTTTCCGCTTTGTTTCCCCGCTGTCTGGTATTTTGTTACTTTTATGTATAAATTTATATTTTATGATCAGATAAAGGAATCTCATTAATATTTTGGGAGTGTCTTTATAGTAATACATGTATTTTATATAATAAATAAAAAAACATGATTTAAACTCCTCACAAATTACAAAATGGTGGCCATATTTATTTTTCGATTCGTTTTAACTCAATAACCATTAGCTTAATCAAAATGGATAATTTAATTTTTTTTTCAATTTATTTCTGTTTAAAGTCGCATCAACTGCTTGGTCATTATTAGAAATTACGGTGGAGTACGTAACATTAACTTTGGGAATTGACCGGAAAATTTCCAGACCCTAACCGGGAATCAAACTCGGGAACTCCGCAAGGCAGGCCAATCCATTAACCACTATGCTACGAAGGCGGCAAATGGATATCATTTACTAAAATATAAAGGTGGTTCCAAAACATTAATGTAATTCCTTTAACCGATTATGAGATATAAATTTACACATAAACATAATAAAATGACAGACTAGGGAAACAAAAGAGAAAATGCAATTTTGCACAGAACATTTTTTGTTTAATTTTATGAGCAGAATCAAAAAAAAAAGTTTCCAGCCCACCATTCCTGAATCCCTGTAAAACAATAACAGTTTTACAAACAAGTAAATTTATAAAGTATTTTTTTTTTAAAAATGAAAATTATTAAAGTACAAAGTAAAAATACTTACTTTAAAAGCTTCTCTGAAGTGTGCAATCGCATCCTGGTATTTCTTTAAGTCATACAAAATCTTACCCTTAACAATAAGTGCTTCAACATTTCTAGGACTAAAGTAACAGGCCTGAAAAAATCATGAATAATAGTTAACAGAAAATCACATTGATTTAAATTATTGGTACAACTTTTATTCACAAGTTCAACTTGTGAAAATAGTTCTACATCACCAGTTGCAATGATAACAGAATCACAGAAAATTGTATATACGAGGGTTATCCAGAAAATAACCTCCGTTTTGAAATAAAAAGTAAACAAGTGAAGATACAAAAACTTTATTATATACATATTAAAACTACAGTTTTTCTCTATTTTTCGACATAGTCACCAAACAGATTCAAGCACTTGTCGTACCTTGGAAGTCTTTGAAATACCCTCTGCATAAAAATCTGCCGCCTGTGAATGTAGCCAACCATTCACGGCGTTTTGAAGCTCTTCGTCATTGGCGAACCGCTGAGATGCAAGCCATCGCTTCATGTTCAGGAACAGGTGAAAGTCACTAGGAGCCAAGTCCGGGCTGTATGGGGGATGATCGAAAACGTCCCATTTAAACTTGACCAAAAGTTCATTTGTTCTTCGAGCTGTATGAGGGCGAGAAAACAAATGAACTTTTGGCCAAGTTTAAATGGGATGTTTTCGATCATCCCCCATACAGCCCGGACTTGGCTCCTAGTGACTTTCACCTGTTCCTGAACATGAAGTGGTGGCTTGCATCTCAGCGGTTCGCCATGACGAAGAGCTTCAAAACGCTTTGAATGGTTGGCTACATTCGCAGGCGGCAGATTTTTATGCAGAGGGTATTTCAAAGACTGTTCCAAGGTACGACAAGTGCTTGAATCTGTTTGGCAGCTACGTCGAAAAATAGAGAAAAACTGTAGTTTTAATATGTATATAATAAAGTTTTTGTATCTTCACTTGTTTACTTTTTATTTCAAAACGGAGGTTATTTTCTGGATAACCCTCGTACCTTATTGAAAGTTCCCGACATGGTTTCGTACAACATGGGCATCAATAATCATACACTTATGGTTTTTCACGTATCTTAAATATGATTCCAATATAACAAGAACTAATAATAAAAATTCCTTTTATCTCATGGCTGGTGACAATTTTTAAAAATGCTTACGTTTGACTTGTAGCAAAAACCATTAGTGATTTCTGTAACTTCTCTTTAAGAGGAATCGAATTAAACATGATTTTTGTTTCCAATTCCGACTTTGATTTCTTGACTTCTGGTTTGGACCATTTCAGGTTGAAACCGGAACTTCAAACCCAATGATTTCATGAGTTTGATGTATTTTTCATGAGCAAATGACAAAAAATAAAAATCAATTTTTGTTCTATTTAAAAATACAGGATATCACTAATTAACGCTAAATAGACTCTGTAGAACACAATGCTTAAAAAAAAGTTGTAGATTTTTTTGTTTCCTATAACTTCAAATTATAATATACACCGTTTCTCTAAAATGCATAAGAGCGCAACCTTAAAAAAACATTTCTTCCGTGAGACCTCACCAAGAATTTCAGACGTTAAGGTGTTTATCTTGCAGAGAATAAAAAGTGTACTAAATGAAGCAATTTTTAAAAGAATTGTCGAGCAGTTTTTTAGAAAATCGCAAAAAGGGAAAATTTTTTTTTGCACTAATAAACTAACCCTTTCCACTCGTATTATGTTTGCACTGTGATTTTCCTCCACTTGTATTTATTTTATGATTTGTTGATACCCTATTACATTAAACATACGGATAATGTGTTGTTATTAGTTTTAAGAGCATGCAATACTTTTTATGTTTGTTATTACTTTAACGATAATAATGATACATAAAAAATGCTTATTCTCACCTACAACCTTTTAAAATATAACCTGCAAAACATACACTGTCGTTGTAAAATCTAAGATAAAATAAACTATTTAACTAGAAATCGATACCTAAAACCTAATAAAAACACGCAAAATAATCTGAATATTATTTTTGTGTGAATTAGTTACCTAAAACTACCAAAAAACATTAACCAATCTTAAAGCAACACGAAATACCGCAAACTAAACTAAGCGTGTTCACGATTAGGTTAGTTTGTTTACTAGTTTGTTATGGTGACATCGATTCAATTAATTCCGTTTATACCGATAATCGGTAGTAGTCAACTATCGAAAACTACAAGAATTAATTTTTAAAACATCCCATAGAGGCTAGCACATTACAGCAACTTTGTTAAACGCATATTTTTATACAAAATCAGTTGTGAAAACAGAGTCGGATGGAATCCGACATACGAGCGGAAAGGTAATACTATCATGACGGATCAGATCCGACAGTCGAGTGGAAAGGGCTAAGTTCTGGTTGACTGATTTTGATGAAAATGTTTATGTTGGATCCACTAATGGTATCTAACTTAAGTTCCAACATTGTATGATATGCCTAAAAAACTTATATTAATTAAACTATAAAAACTTATTTTCTGGGTTCAAGGGGTCTGAGAATGTGTATTTCTGGTAAAAACTCAATTTTGAAATAATAATTTATAAAAAAAAAATACTTACCTTTCCTATAAACGTTCATATATGGCAAGAGAAATCAAAAATGAAAAATTACTAATATTTAAAACTATAAAAAGCTTCTCAGTTGCACTTACCTTTTGTGCAAGATACGCAGCACGTGACAAATTATTATTAACATAAAGTAAATATGATAAGGCAGTCCAAGCTTGAGGCCCGTGTTCTTCATGAGTCCATGAGACAGGTACTAAACGTTCTATTTCTAATATTTGCTTTTCATTTGCTAACAGAGCAGCTAGTATATCTAACCCTCTTTGATTAATAGGATCTACAGCATGTGCCTAAAAAAAAAACATTAAATACAATAATTATTTGAATTTTCCATCACTGTTTTATTTTTAATTGATGATTATCTAAAAAAAACAAGTTGAATTAATAAGTATATATATACATTTCACCATCGTTGTGACGTCTTTTCGGATTCCTCACCAAGAATTTCAGCAAACATGGCACCTACCCTATCTTGTAGACCATAAAAAATTTAGCAACCCAAGCAATTTTTAAAAAAATCGTAAGACTAGTTTTTGAGAAAATCGCAAAAAAGTGAAAAATTACACGAATAAACTACTACTTCTAGTTGACCGATTTTGATGAAAATGTTCGTGTCGGGTCGGTAGTGGTATGTAACTAAAGTTTCAAGTTCGTTTCGATGTTCCGTTCTTGAGATATTCTGTTCGCACGCACGCACGCAACCAAGCACGCACGCTCATGCATACACACCGCTAAAAACATGTTTTTTGGGTTCAGGGGGTCTGAAAATGTATAGATCCAGTGAAATCTCGATTTCGAAAAATTGACATGAAAACAATACTTTCCTTCCAATATATTCATATAGGCAAGAGAGAGTAAAAATAGAAGTTTCATCTGTACATTTACGTGTAGAGTAAATTCCCTTTTCGTTGTACAAATACTTTTATAGTGAAATATATTATTTATTCAAATGTTATAATAATGAAAATGTTCTCTTAATTAGTTTATTTATTACTAATATATATCTTATAATACAAAAAAACTATCACTCTATGAACATTAACGCACAACATAACCTCAAAAACAGAAGCTTACTAAATCACGGTCTGTGCAAAGCGAAAACAATATTAGACTTTAGAATTTAGTTTAACATGTTCGTAACAGATAGCACTACCAGCAAACCTCGCAATAAACATGATCATATTACTACAGGATTGCTTCTACAGTGGGAAATTCAAAAATGAATATTTACGTTATTGCTCATTAACAACGGGAAAGACTAAAACGTATACATACAAGGTGTGGCTAGTAAATAACGAGACTGACGTAAAAAAATTTATTTTTATTTTGTACATAATCACTTATTGTCACCTCCAATATACACTCCTTTTCTACCCCTACAATGCTCCATGCGAATTTTCCATTGTTGGAAACAGTGCTGGAAGTCATCTTCTGTCAGCTCCTTCAGGACACGTGCCGCTTCCTCTTTTACAGCTTCCACAGACTCAAATCTTGTCTCTTTTAATGCAGATTTCACCTTAGGAAACAGGTAGAAGTCACATGGTGCAAGATCTGGTGAATAAGGTGGATGGTCTAACACTGAGATGCTGTACTTGGCTAGAAACCTCTTGACAGATAACGCGGAATGAGCTGGCGCATTGTCTTGGTGGAGAACTCATAATTTGTCCTTCCACATTTCGGGGTATTTTTTCCTTACTCTTTGACATAGTTTAGAAAGTACCTCACGGTAGTAATATTGATCAATTGTTTGACCTTCAGGAACCCAGAGAAGGTACACAATCCCATGGATATTAAAAAAAACAATCATCATTGCTTTAAATTTTGACTAGCTCATTTGAGCTTTTTTGGCTCTTGGTGAAGTTCGGCTCTTCCAGTGCATGGATTGGCGCTTTGTTTCCGGATCATAATTAAAAATCACATTTCATCACATTTTATTATAGTTTCCAAAAAATTTGGGTAATTTTCAATCGCGTACAAAGTGTCAGTACAAACATTTTTGCGAGCTTCATTTTAAACATTTTTGGGCGGCACGTGTCCTAAAGGAGCTGACAGAAGATGACTTCCAGCCCTGTTTCCAACAATGGAAAATTCGCATGGAGCGTTGTAGGGATAGAGAAGGAGTGTATATTGAAGATGACAATAAGTAATTATGTATAAAATTAAAATTAAATTTTTTATGTCAGCCTCGTTATTTAATAGCCACACCTCATGTATGCAGTTGCTCATGAAAAGGTTAAACAGCTAACTATATTTAAAAAAAAAACTATTTCTTAACTTACCCTTTGCAATGTGATAAGTGCCATTTTTGTATCGCCACTATAATAATATGTTTCACCAAGTGATGCTAAAAGTGCGTGATTCCCCCTAATCGGGGATCGTTCCTCTAGTTGTTTAAAAGCAACAATCGCTTGCGAATAATCTCTACTCTGAGTGTGCGCATGCGCCTTTATCCAACCATTAATCCTAGAACAAAATTATGATTATTATATTAAATAATTTTCCACAACAAATGTGGTGTGAAACACTCACACGACTTTCTCTTGCCAATGCAAATAATTAACAATATAACCTAACAGTAGTAATAAACCACTAAAAATAAACAAAAAAACTAACCTCAATAAATATAACCCGGTCCTACGATTTTTTTAAAAATCGCCTGGTTTATTTAATTTTTTATGCTCTACAAAATAGGGTAGGCGCTATGTTTACTGAAATTCTTGGTGAGGCTGTTTTCACAAAAAAAAATTGTTTTTTTTTAAGATTGTGGCTTTAATATGCATTTTATTGCAAAAATGTAAATAACAAAAAATGTAGAGAATTTAAAATCCCACAACTTTTATTTGAAACGTTTTTTTTGTATAATGCTTAGTTTATCGGTAATTAGCAATTTTCTGTTTTTTTCTCACGAAATCGTGTAAAAAAAATTGATTTTTCTAAGATTTCAGCCTTATTATGCATTTTACGAAAAAAAAATATATAATGAAATTTATAGGAAATTAAAAGATCTACGACTTTTATTTAGGGCATTTTTCTCTACGGAGCCTAGTTTAGTGTGAGAGTGATTTTTCATATTTTAAAGCTAAACTGCGGTGATTTTCATTTTGCGTCTTTTACTTACGATTAAAATAAGGTTATGTTTTTTGAGGTTAGGTTTCTGTTTATTTCTAATGTTTTTATGATGAATGTTACATTATATTGTTAATTATTTGCATTGGCAAGAGAAAGTCGTGTGAGTGTTTCACACCAGATTTTTTTATTATGTTTACCGCACCGTTTTACTATTTGTATTTCTAAAGTACTTGTCGATACCAATTCTTTCGGTCTTGGGTGAAGACCGTAAACAAACACCCTGGTCTTCCAGAAAACATACCGCATTAAATAGATTGTTATTGATTAGTTATATCATTTTTCAAGTCCAATGGCGCGTTGGGCTTAACAGAGCGCATTAACACGCATTACTTTATAATATAATCAGCTGATTGTATGTTCATAGGTTATAATTGTTATTGAAAGACCAAAATAAATGGCTGAGAAAATATTAACAGAGCTACAAGAGTGAGTATTGGCAACATTGCTGGCAAGTCATTGGCTAGCTATGAAGTGGGTAGGGGGCAATGTGTATGTTCAGAGCTCATCAGCCATGAAAAAAAGTATAGTCAAGTTCATTTACAGCTTAGCCGTCCTAAGTTTGCTCCTACTGTAAACAAACCAAAGCCAGCTACTACAGGGTGCACGCTAGGGTCCACGACTTTATGGATGTTCGTATTCCTATTAAGTTAACTATGTTTTAAATTATAAGTACTTAAAACATCAGTCATAATATGATATAGACCTAACAATTTCATTTATAAAAATACTTTTAAAAGTATTTTGTATTTAAATACTTTTGAAAGTATTTTGTTATTACTTTTTAATCAGCGTGTGTACACAGTTTTATATAATGCGCATGCTCAGTGACGTCATTATTTGTTGACAGTAGGAGCAAACTAAGAAAGGCTGGACTTTACAAGGGTTGAATCGCAACTCAGCTGGGTCATAGTTGTCCCATCAGTATTTATCAATCATAATGTACAGTATTCAGATGAACTAATGTCCCCTAGCCGTGGGAGTGAGAGAATGAATAACGCTCTCACTCACACAAGCCATACGCGCCGTTCCAATAACATTACTCATTGTTGTGAGCAAGCGTTTATGCATGCAGTAAACTAACACCCCTCCTAGGGAGTACAGGACCTTGTAGATGGTGGAGGGGCTTGCGTGCTCCCAAGACCCGGAGAGCTATGCCGGCGGTAGTGTAACTACCAGCAGGGCCTCCCAAGCCGGACAGGTCAAAGGGTAGGAGCCAGACGAAGAAGTACTCCAAAAACGACGTCGTTGGGCCAATCACCCACACGTTGAAAAAGCGGATTCAAAGTCACATAAATAGCCTCGGACAGGACAGGAATTTTCGGAATAAAAGACTGGACAAACCTAATTTACTGGAAAGGAAAAGGAAATAGTAGAGGAGATGAAAAGGTATAAAATGAGTGTTCTAGGAGTTATTGGGAGAGGAAAGAGGCATGGCCCTAGGGCAAATGAGACGATTGGCGGCGGATAGAGTACAATGGAGGAAGTTGTCCGAGACTACTCCGACGCTGTAAGGCACATGGGGAGAGAGAAAGAAGAAGAAGTAAACTAACAAGCAAGATAATGACTGTAGTATGTTTTCAGATTTGGATTATAACGGTAAAGACCTTTGAGCGCATGCGTAGTTATGCCACATATCTCCCTCTCACTCGCTCGGCTATGGGACATTAGTTCGTCTGATACCTACACAAGAAATCTAGTTTTATCAATTTCCTTTGATTGACCCTGTTTCCCCACCAGTATTACTACAACCAATTTTTCATACGGTTTAAGTAATTTAATTGTAATGCACTCGTAGTTTAACAGTCATTATTTATTGTAACTTACTAATTTATTAATTTACTAATAAACAAGTATTTCTTGTTAACAGTTTAAAAGGAAGTTTCATCATTTATTAATAACAGTTCCCAAAAGAACCCGGAACAAACATTACAATACGAATGTACATTTCAAAAAGAAGTTAAAAATTCTTTTTTTTTTTCAGTTTTACTTCGGACTGTTTTGCAATTACTGCTAATGCAGACGATGAGAAGGATGATATATAAAGAAAGATGAGTGATAAATTGAACCCAAGACATTAACAATTCACAGGCAGTTTGATAAATAGAATATAAAAACTTGTTTACCATTCCATTCCAGGAACACCTGCATCTATCATAAGGGCATTCACCTCAGCTCCACTGACACCTAGACTTAATAATCCTTCAGCAGCTTCCAGAGCCATAGGACACTCCTGATAAAAACAAAATAACAAACAAGCAAATAAATTTTACTGACTATAAAATCACTTTTATCTTTTTATGTGCTTAAAACATTGAAGATGATTAAATTTTTCTGATAACGAGACTGACGTAAAAAAATTTATTTTCATTTTATTTGTAATCACTTATTGTCACCTCCAAAATATACTCCTTCTCTATCCCTACAATGCTCCATGCGAATTTTCCATTGTTGAAAACAGTGCTGGAAGTCATCTTCTGTCAGCTTTTTCAGGACACGTGCCGCTTTCTCTTTTGCAGTTTCCACAGACTCAAATCTTGTCCCTTTTAAAGCAGATTTCATCTTACGGAACAGGTAGAAGTCACATGGTGCAAGATCTGGTGAATAAATTTCAAACATTTTTGTCCTGAAGGAGCTGACAGAAGATGACTTCCAGCACTGTTTCCAACAATGGAAAATTCACATGGAACGTTGAAAGGATAGAGAAGGATTGTATATTGAAGGTGACATTAAGTGATTATGTATAAATTAAAATTAAATATTTTACGTCAGTCTCGTTATTTAATAGCCACACCTCATATTGTGTTGCTTTAATAAGGATAGAACAGCTATGTTTCATCTATAGGTTATAAGTTTTTTATAATTTTTAGGTTTTCAAATTCTTCTTCTTAGGTTCCTATCCGTTCCGGAAGTTGGCCACCATATTAACAATCTGAACTTTATCCACTGCCGCTCGAAACAACTGTGCTGTCATTTTCGAGTACCACATTCTCAGATTTTTCAATCAGGAAATACGTCTTCTCCATACGCTACATTGTCCATTTATTCTTCCTTCCAATATAGATTACAGCAACCCATATCTTTTCTCGTTGCGCATTATATGTCCCAAATACTCGAGTTTCCTAATCTTTATCGTGTTCATGACTTCTTTTGATTTCTGCGTGTGTCTTAACACCTCCTCATTAAAGATGCAATCCACCCAGGACTCGCAACATCCTCCGGTAGAGCCACAGCTCAAACATTTCTAGTCTCTTACTCATGAAATCATTAAGCGTCCAAGACTCTACGCCATAAAACAGAACCAAGAAAACAGCATCGCAATAGTCGCATTTTTGTTTTAATATTCAGATCGTGCGTTTTGAATACTTTACTCATTCTATTAAATGTCCAACGAGCTGTTTCAATGTGTATTCTAATCCCTTAAGAATAATCCCATCTATCATTCAATGTTGTTCCGAAATAGTTATATGTTCTCAAAGTCTACGGTTTTTATATTTCCTATAACTTTGATTATATTATACAATTATGTCATAAAATGCATACTAAGGCTGCAATCTAAATAGATCCCCCAGTGTTTTACCGATTTTGATACGTAAATTACAGAAAATCACTAACTGACACAATACCAAGCATTGCAGAAATATGTTTGAAATAAAAGTTGTATGTTTTTAATTTTCTATAAATTTAATAACTGAAATATATATTTCTAACCACCAGAATATGGTAACAGAAAACACTTACCAATGTTTATGAAAACAAAATTTTTTTAAGAATTTTAATTTACTGAAGATGTGTATAAGATACACGAAAGCGCTATAAACACTGGTAAGTGTTAACTGTTACCGTATTCTGGTGGTTAGAAATATTTATTTCAATTTTTAAATAATATGGCTGTTTATAATCCTACATAGGATGTTGGATAAAATAATAATAAATTTAATAACATATATACATTGTTCCCCTAAAATGTATATTAGGGCCACAATCTAAAATAAAACATTTTTTTATCAATATCAAGTCATTATTATCACTTGATAAATTTGTTGAGGCTTTTATTTATTTAATATTTTACTGTATACAACAACAGGTGGACCACATAAGAAGTGAGGACATAAAAGAGGAACTACAGGTTTTTAGCGTACATG
This sequence comes from Catonia carolina, assembly GCA_035578175.1. Lineage (NCBI taxonomy): Eukaryota > Metazoa > Arthropoda > Insecta > Hemiptera > Achilidae > Catonia > Catonia carolina. Next base: position 8,667,990 of record JAQMRL010000005.1, on the reverse strand, counting down.
AGAGAATCTTAAAGTACAAGGAAAGATGGAAGGAACATCTAACAAGAATGACGGATAGAAGAATACCAAAGCAGATATGGGAATATAAACCATTAGGCAGAAGAGCTCTGGGTAGACCGAGGAAAAGATGGAGCCGAAGAGAGTGATGACAGAACAGGCCAAGGCCTAAACCGTGAAGAGAAGAAGAAGAAGATTGTACACAACAGGTCGTATAATGACCCAATTACAGTATACAATATTACATTAACAACATTCAGGTTGAACTAAATATTACATTTTAAGACTAAATTAAATTTAAAACTAAACAAACATTATATTATAAAATTAACTTAATTTAACTTAAAATTGTTATACAATACTTTAGTCTATTGTATTCATAAAAATAAACAAAAAAGAAAAGAAAGAAGAAATGAGATATAGAAAGCTATCCTAATTCACCAGAGGCAAACAGCAAAAATGGACTATGCAGAATCGGAGGGAAGTAAACCAACAAAGTTAATTATTTAAATTAATGTTAAACATGCAAGCATCATGATGAAAGAGGTCCAAGTTGACAACAGCAGAAATTCTATAATATTCTATTATATTTTTTTTTTTTTTGGTTTAACGTCCGACTGTTTTGCAAATTGCTGCTAATGCAGACGGTGAAGGATGAAATGAATTTTTTGTAACGTATGAAAAAATGCCATGCCCGAGTGGGATTCGAACCCAAGACCGCATGATGAGAGGCGAGCACGTTACCAACATCGCCAACGCGGCCGGCATATTCTATAATAGAATATTATTAATTATATTGTAACAAGATCGAGAAAAGACGGGATCGCTCACGAATCTTCCAGAATTCCATTCATAAACATAGTTAAGAAATAATAAAATAACAATAACTTACACAATAAGATCAGTTTTGTAAATGACAGTTGTAACCATAAAAGTGTCTATTCATTCATAAGGGTTGAAATAACTATCATAAAGTTCAGGTATACTATTGTGTACAGCTATTTTTATGAAGTTATTTATGAGGTTGTTTACGTTTCTATTTACAATAGTTGACATGTTAACAAAGGGATTTTTCTAGCATTCATTAATAAAGAGTTATTTTTGTACTTGAGTAGATTTCTCTACTTTGTTCTGGAACGATCTTTGTGAATGATAATAAAAGGAGGCCCCCGGGCGGCGATCCAGTCAGTATTCGTGTGATCTTTGCCGAGAGATTATTGGGGTGTGTATTTACAGGTTACACACCCGAGTATTGTATCCGAGTAAGATTGTTATACCGTCTCTTTGTTGTGTGTGTATTGTAAAGTTAATGTGTAGTTTTGTGAATTCAGTTTGTGTTGTATGTTAGTGTAATCTATAAAAGTGATTGTAAGTAGGCTAAGTAAGTTATTAAGTTATTTATTGTTTGTTATTTATCTTAAGTGAATCATTAAATCATTTATTGTATTTCTTAATTATAATTAGTTGAATTATTTATTTAGTTATCTTTTAGTGTAATAAATCTTTGTAATTGTAAAATTTAGTGTATTAATTATTTAATAACCTAGATCCCGAAACGGACCTTAGCAATAAGTGTCACAATATATTCTATTTTAGCAAGAGTTATCAATAACAATATATTGCCTTGAGGCATTCAAGATTAACATGGAACTGTTTAAGAATTAACAGAAATCTTAATAAAAATTTAAAAAATAAATTACTGATCTCTTTTAATTACATACCCTTAAGACTTCTTTGTACGCAGTAATTGCAGGTCGTTCCATTCCAGCTTGTTGAAATAATTTTGCTAACACCATATTAACTTTACCGGTTCTTTGCTTCGCAGGAATAGACTGAAGAATATTGATTGCTTCTTCTGACTGATGTAATTTAACGTAACAAAGATGCAACTGGTACTTTATGTCTGTAAATTATAACAATACAGAAATAATAAAAATCAACTAACTCGAAATTAATATAATAACAATTACAAAAACTTAATTCTCTACATTTGTATGAAGAAATAATTTCTCTATCAAATCCGAATTCCCTGAAAGGTTATACAATTCTCCCACTTCTGCGTCTAGCATGCCAATCTGACTAGCAATATTCCTGCGTAGTGTCAACTCCAATCCCATTTCACAGTTAGTTACTACACTGTCTACTATGAATTTTGTTGAGTTACTTCGTAACTCTACGTAGAGTTACATAGAGTTACCTTGAACAGTTCCATGTCAATCCTTAATGCCTTGAACTGTTAATTATTAATAATTAATTCTTGAACAGTTCAATTCTTAATTCTTGAACAGTTCCATGTTAATCCTAAATGCCTCAAGGTAACTCTACGTAGAGTTACTTCCGAGTAATTCGGACGGAAAAGATACTACAGAGTTCCTTCAGGCCAAATGGTTATTACATAATCCCAGAAGATATGACAACTAAAAAAGTATGTGTGAAACACTCGCATGACTTTCTCTTCCCAATGTTCATAATTGAAAAATATAACTTAATAGTAATGTAGTAATAGCAAAATAAAATAATCAAAATAAGAAATAAAACAACGTGTAACATATACTATACAATATACTGGGACTGAGAAGGACGTGTGTATGCGTGCGTGAGTGTGATTTTCCGTATTTTTAAGCCGAACTGAGGTTAATTTTAATATTGCGTCTTTCACTCATGATTAAAATAAGGTTATGTTTTTGTTTATTTCTAATGTTTTATTACTAATTTTAGGTTTATTGTTAATTATTTGCATTGGCATGAGAAAGTTGTGTGAGTGTTTCATACCAGATTTTTTTGATACCAATCCTGTCAGTTGTAAAGTTTTGGAAATATCACATCACTAAGAGCAAAAATGTTATTATTTTATGTCAGCCAGTAATGATAACTTATCATTAAAAGTGACTGGTTACCATGTCCAACAGATATTTTAATAGTGTACATCACAAAAACTTAAGTAAAATGTATTAATTGTACAAAAAAGAAAACAAATGTAATCTTTTAACTTACCAACATCTGAGACTAAGTCCTTAGCAATTTCATTGGGTTTAGTGGCTTGTTTTGACTTCAGTATTGACTTCTTAAATTGAAGAGCATGTCTATAGATTGCTTCAGCTCTTCTATATAATCCCATTTGGAAAAGTGAATTGCCATAATAAATGTATACTAAAAACTTATCAGATGGACTTAAAATCTGAGGATTATGATCAGCTACAGTTAACAACAAATTGACCTGAAAAAATCCCATAAATCATTAAGGATTTACTATAAATCACATTAATAATTGCTAAAACATAAAATTAAAAACGGAAATTTAAAAAAATCAAATAAAATTTTAACGTACATGTAAAAGTTAACATAACCTGAAAATTCAAAACTGAATTAAATAAATTAAAATACTTACTAAGGTAACAACATTGGAGAATAATTCTTGTTCGTATAATATTACTACTTGTTCAAACACTGCGTTCGACATTTTCATTCAGGTAGCAGGTAACATAAACAAGAACTGACCAACAACTTTCCAATGCGATACAAATCTATACAGTCAAGAATGAATAATAAAAGACCGTTTCGTGATTTCATGAAAGATCCTCTTTGTATCCGAATTGAATAAGAAGGTTTGTAACGTATGAAAAGAATCCTTTGAGTATTATAAAATAAAGAAACGCATAATATAACATTAATATTTTTATTGATGAATAAAGAACTTAATAAAAAAAATATCACACGAATATTCTTTGATATTTATTAGTAATCATTTGACAATACATGTTGTCCTCTGGTTGTACGCCGGGTGGCGCCAAACTCGAATACCGAACTAGTGCTTATAAATACAATTTAAGTTTTTTTTTGTTTTTGTTTTTAAAGTCGCATCAACTGCTTGATCATTAGCGACTGCGGTGGAGTATGTTACATAATCTGTGGGATTTAACACGTGAAAATTTTCAGACTCTGGCCGGGAATCGAACCCGGAACCTCCACGTGGCAGGCCATGCGCTAACCACTACCCTACGGAGGCGGCCAATTTAAGTTTTGATTTTTTAAATGTTCGCGTCTAAGAGAATCTCAAGTTTTGCGACTTAAGAGATCTTTATATAAAAACAACCAAGTCTTTAAAAAGGAATCACGCATCGACAAAAGATTCCTATAGTAGATACTAGTTGCCTTCATCCATTTAAATAATAATGCATGATAATGTTTGACATTTTACTTTTAGAAGTAACGAATTGTATCATCTCTTCGCCATGATGGGGGTTTTGGAATATCTAGAACATTAGGCCAGCCACACACGTAGTTTCAACTGAACAGTAGAAACTGTACACTGTAATAGAAGCACACACACGTGCATTTCAATCCTTCGGTTTTTAGAATGGATTCAAAGGAGAAGGTCGATTTCGCCGCTCTCAGTTTACATTTTATAATTTTACAAAAAAGTAAAAAATTGGAAAATTGTAAACAGTGGTGTAAGAAGTGGTTACAAAGGCGAAGTCAATCTTTGGACATCAGCTTATTAAAAGAATTAAGTGAAGAACCATTAGAATTCCTCAATTATTTGCACGTGACAGTGTACTACAATAAAATCTACAATTACTGGGTTTGGTTTATTACGCGACATCTTTAACTCCACAAAAAATGCATTGTTAAAAAAGAACTCAAAAAATCAAATTCCTGACCCAAATTGAACTGAGAACTGTACAGTTGAACCCCTATGCATGCAACAATCAGTTGAACCTTTCAGTTAAAAAAATAGAAATTTCATTTGTCTCAGTTTAACTGTTCAGTTGAAACTGTATGTGTGTGACCGACCGGCCTTATCTTCCAGACACAGACATGATTTATTTTGTATTTAACTTATTTATTTACAATCATCCTTTACAATGTGGCTTTAAGCAAATCATTACAATAGAACGAAAGTGACATGAGTGAATTAGACAGCCTTTGCTGTCACTTCAACAAAATAAAATTATAAAATAGCCTAAAGTTAATAACAAACAAAGAAAAGTTGCAAATAATATATATAAAATTATAAAATAACAATGTGAATAATAGAGAAGTAAAATTAATTTAATTTTGAAATTTCACTTCAGATTAAAAAGTTCTGCCCATAACAGACAGGTGGAGTGTCAAATTATTTACACTCAATTGGTTCGTTGCAGGGCTAAAATAAATAGTTCTGTTTCTTATCACATGGTCAGTCAATTAAATGACTGAATCATTTAAGAACAGAAGAGGTAGAGGTGTAAAATACACTAATCAGAGTTATCTCCTATGAAAGTAATGAATTTTATTATACAGCCAGACCCTGTGGTGAATGAAGTAAAGGTGTCATTTACAGAGTGGAAATTATGTGCTTTTCAGAGGGCCCGGCATGCTGATAAGCGTACTGTTCCACTCAGTGAGGAAGGCAATGGTAAACAAGACACTCCTCGTTTTACCTAGTAAAACCTCTAGAGGTTCAAACCAGCCTTTCGGCTGTTGACCTAAACAACAACAGATTAAAAAGTAGTGATTAAGATGAATGGTGATTTCATGTATGGATTAAAAATGTTAATCAAAATCAAGGATGTGCTATCTTTTGAGGCACTTTGTTTCCTTACTGTTGTCCAGTAAATTTAATGCCAGGTGGTTTTCTGGTGATCGTTTAATCTTAGCTGGTACAGGAGGCTCAGCTCTATTATTTCTTCTGTTATGGTACAGATACTTTGATGGTCATGTATTTCCGAGTTTCTTATAAACCACTCAGCATTACTCGATGAACTTAAGACTTTATTTTGGAACCGTTGTATTATTTCTAAATTGGATTTGCTGGTTGTACCCCAAAGCTGAGCACCACATTTCCAAATAGGCTTGAAAATTGTGTTATAGATCAAGACCTTATTTTCAACAGATAATTGCAACCTTCTTCCTAATAACTACTTAAACTTCATACAGACATGAATAAAGCTCAGATTTTCAGCATGTTTGCACGCATGCTGCCAACTGTATTAAAAATTGTCCATTGATATCAATCAATTATTTTCTGTTTCTCAGAATATTTTTTATTACTTTTTTTGTATTAAATAAAAATTAATGAACCATTTTAATAACAATTTTTTAGATTATACACAATTTAAAAATTATTGATTTCATAATAAAACCTGGATTCCTCAGCTGTTGAATTATTCAATTGTACTGTATTGTTGACCATTTTTATTTTGATGAGTGTAAAGAATTACAGAATTGCAGAACTTATTCGACTGGTATTTTTGATTTCACTATGTTTTCACTTTTAAGGGCTGTAAGTAGTCCAATAATTATAAATGCGAATGTTTACAGAATTGCGGCAAAATCATACAGTGACGAAAAGGTAATAAATTTAAGGTGTACCTAGCACTATTTTTTAACATTTTTTTCTGAAAAACCAACTCTCTATCATTCGGATTTTCATTCCTTAATACAAAAATATTTCTTACACTTTTTTTTCACCATTTTTCAAATTTTTTCTTTTGTGTGTTTCATTGCAGATTCAGCCATATTATGTAAATATGTTATTATATATTATTAATTTTTTTTGTCATCAGTTTCGACTGTATTGATGCAGCTCTCCAAGCTGTTCTATCTTGCGAAAATAGTTTCATATCTACACACCTGTAACACCCTACATCTTTTGTAATTTGCTTTATATAGGTATTCTAATCTTGGCCTCCCCCTACAATTTACTCCCTTAATATTACCCTCCATTATTGATAGCCCAATACCTGGATGTCTTAAGATATGCCCCACTAGCCTATCCGTTCTTCTGGTAAGATGCTTCCATATACTTCTTTTTTCATCTAAGAACCTCTAAATTACTTATTTTGTCCACCCACCTAATCTTTATTTTCCTATAACCCCACATTTCAAAAGCTTCTATCCTCTTCTTTTCTACAGCCCCTATCACCCACGTTTCACTCCCGTATAATGCTACACTCCTAACATAATGTTTTAAGAAATTTTTCCAAATCTGTAAATTTAAACTTCATAATTCATTCTGTAAATTGTACTTCACAACCTACAATATAATAATGAATGTACTAATGAGTATAACAAATGAATATGATAATATAATGAATTATGAAGAATATAAAATATGACCATGATGAATATCATATTTTAATATGATAGTATATAATATAATTATGTAATAATATAATGATATAAAATTGAATATAATACACACAAACATAAAAATTTAAAAGAAGCATTTACTGTATATACTTACAAATAAATTACAGTATAATTTAGAAAGAAAAGAAAAAAAAAGATTAAAGATAGAAAGAGAAAATAAAATAAAAGAAAAGAAAAAAAAGAAGAAAAAATATATCAGAACAGGAGCTGTGGAACAAAAATTTGAATTTAGGAATAAATTTTTTTTTATAACTTAACTGATTGTCAAAAAAAGATCAATAATACGAACAGGTAATAATTTAACAAGTAATTATTGTAAAAACTGAGTGACCATAAAGAGACACCCAAGTTTAAACATGTTAGTTATAATTCATTTGTTTGTAAAGTTGTAATCTAAAAATGTTTTCATTTCCAGCTTACTGAGCGTGAGAAAACTGCGCTTTTCAAGTCTTTATGCTTAGTTAACAGCAATGCTGAATGCTATGGAATTGCATTTTTCAAGGAGTAAGTTTCATTTATGTTATCTCATCTGTTAATATATATATTATAATATTATAAGAAGATAATTTAAATATCTTAAATATTGTTACTGTAATATTTTTAATGTGATTGACAGAAGAAAAATCTGTTTTAAATAAAAAATCATACGGGCCGTTTTTGAGAAAATTCCAAAAAAGTAAAAAATTGTAGGAATAAATTATTGGGTACTTTCAGTTGACTGATTTTGATGAAAATGTTAGTGTCCTGTCTTCTTATGGTTTACCAGCTAACTTAAAATCCAAGTTTGTGTGATAATTCGTTTTTGAAATATTTTGGTTACACATACAGACCAGTCGCTGAAAACATGTTTTTTGGGGTACAGGGGCGATGTTGGTAACATGCTCGCCTCTCATCACGCGGTCTTGGGTTCGAATCCCACTCGGGCATGGCATTTTTTCATAAGTTACAAAAAATTCATTTCATCCTTCACCGTCTGCATTAGCAGCAATTTGCAAAACAGTCGGACGTTAAACCAAAAAAAAAATTCACCAAAAAAACACTTTTCAGGTCTTTTTTGTTATTTTTTTTGTTTAACGTCCGACTGTTTTGCTAATTGCTGCTAATGCAGACTGTGAAGGATGAAATGAATTTTTTGTAACGTATGAAAAAATGCCATGCCCGAGTGGGATTCGAACCCAAGACCGCGTGATGAGAGGCGAGCACGTTTTTCGGTGAAAAACAATACTTTCCTTCCTTGTATATTTTTATAAAGGGCAAGAGAAAGTAAACAATTACCAAAATATAGGCTATTTTGTATACATTCGTATTAACATACTGTTGTTTAGGTCATCAGCCGAAAGGGTGGTTTCAACCTCTAGAGGCTTTACTAAGTAAAATGAGGAGTGAGATGGTTCAGCAATGCCTTCCTCACAGAGTGGAAAAGTAGTCTATGTTTATCAGCATGCCAGGCCCTCAGAAAGCACCTACTTTCCACCCTCCAAATGACATCTTCATTTCATTCACCACATGGTCTGGCTGTATAATGAAATTCATTACTCTCCGATAAGATAATTTTGACTAGTGTAATTTACACTTCTACTTCTTTTGTTCGTAAATGCTTCAGTTATAAAATTGGCTGACCATGTGATAAGAAACAGATTTGTGTTTTGTAGCCCTGGAACCAGCACATTGAATTCAAATAATTTAACACTCCACCTAAAGCCCAGCCTCTCTTAGTTTGCTCCTAATGTAAACAAATGACATCAGTGAGCATGCGCATTATATCAAAATGTGTACACGCTGATTAAAAAGTAACAACAAAATACTTTCAAAAGTATTTAAATACAAAATACTTTTAAAAGTATTTTTCTAAATTAAATTGTTAGGCCTACATCATATCATGACTGATGTTTTTAGTACTTTAAGTACTTATAATTTAAAAAATAGTTAACTTAATAGGAATATGACATCCGTAAAGTCACAGACTCTAGCGTGCACCCTGTAGTAGGTGGCTTTGGTTTGTTGACAGTAGGGGCAAACTAAGAATGGCTGAACTGTACCTGTTATGGGCAATTAACATACTATACTAAATATTATACCTTAACGAACTAGAGACTGCAGATGAAGGCGAAGCATATGAACTAGATCACAGCACAGAGCCAATTGACTTTTGTTAATCATATCTTGCGTTGTCACGTTGTGGTCCCACTGTGGATGACAGCCTTACAAAAAGTCAGCTGGAGTTTGGTGGAACAGAGTGTGACTTAGCGAAGGGGCAACCTAAAGACTACAGATCTCATCTGTAGTCTTTAGTTCATTGGGGTTTTGGCTGTATAATTTTTTACTGTAGTTTCCTGAGTAGGCATACTTGAGAGAAGTCATTTGATATAGGACATTGGTCATAAACTAGTAGACTGTGAGCTCTAGTAAATAATTTATTTTGTATGTAGATCTTATTTCATGTGTGATGTGAAATTTTTTTACATTTACATTTTTGTCTAGTGGTGACAGATAAATTTTTCTAATTTCTAACTTTTAATACATTTACTTTTTTGTAGATTATTTGCTAAAAATCCATCAACTGTCAGGTACTTTACCAAATATGGCAAAGATGCAAGCTGTATCTTAAATAATAAAAGTTTTACAAAGGATCATGCTGCCGATAATGTTATGCACGGAATCGCTGAATTTGTCAAGAAAATGGATGATCCTTGTGAAGCAGAAAGGATGATGAAAGAGCTTGGTAAAAAGCATCAAGATTTCTGCCTCAAATGTGAAGATTTAATGGTGAGTTTGGGACCCATTCCGTTATTTTACATCATCAAAATATCGTGTGAATGCACCTTTACTGTTCAACCCAGTAATCGCCAGCGCGTGCTCTCTAATGTTCGACTAGCAATCACCTGTTTCTTTTATTTCGGTTGTTTACATTTTTATTTAACTGTAACTGTGTTATTATTTAAATGCAACTGTAAATGAAGAGAATGATGGTTTGTTAATCCAACTTCGTATTAGCGAGAAATGTGTCTCTTCTTACACACCCAACGATCCTGACCAGCGGTGTTCAGTATCATACAATGTCCATTTAAACAAATGCGTGGATTATGCATTATTTCTTTCTCTTGAAGGAGATATACAGTTCTTTCCTTAGTAGAAATAATAGGAGCCAATTCCAAAAATTTATTATGTATTGAACAGAACACGTGCGAAGCAAACAACCAACTAATGTGTAGGCCCTATTAATAAACATGCAAACATTATCTACAATTAATTACTGAGTGGGAGTCATCAGTAATAATTGTAAAGATGCGTTTACACGAGACGACTTTAGGGTTACAGATCATGTGATGTGAAATAACGGAAAAGGTCAGAGAGTTCCTTTCGGCCGTATTACATTCCTTTCCTATGACGTCACTCACATTCGTATAGTTAGGTTTTACTAGTGAAAAACCAATTTGTGAAGCATTTTATCTACACATGTATATTTTACAAATCTGTAGGTTGCAGGAGAATGACATGAGGGTGACTTGTTTGGGAACACTGCAGGTAGTATTCTGCTGTGCGCCACTCCCTTGCCCCCTCTACTACAATGTACATTAGACCCAACTGTTTGTAACAAAAGCAAATTACTACAGAAAAACGTCACAGCTTTCACACAAACTAAGAAACGTTTGTGTGTTGACTTACAGACGGCCTGCATGTGATATTTGTTTACATAAAAAAATTTTAACGCTCTAGCCTACCCCTCACACTAAAACGTTAATAAAATATTTTCCTTTCAACCTATTCTATTTCTGTAGATAGTATTAGTTGTGTTGAAGAATTCTCTACAAAATAAATACATAAATGACTGGTTTCAGACTTGTATTGACCTCACTGCAACAATTTTTATTGCGTATTGCACTAGCCATTTCTATAGCCTCTGAAATGGCTTCACGCAGCACATGGTTTGACTCGTTGATTTTATCCAAATAGAGCCTAATGTTACGAGTAATATTAATAGACCGATCTGTTATGATATGTAAACCAATTGGAATATTTGTGTACTTAATAAAAAATTTAACACTTAATTTTATATTTTTACGGTGTTCCTATGGAGTTATCCATTTTCTTTGACTTCCTGCAGCCCATCACCTCCTGTCTTCCTACTCACCCATTCCCCATGAGAATCATATTCATCCTAGACACGCTGGTTAGATTAACAACTGAAAAATTAAGGATTTTTCAACTAAATTCCAAGTGTATTTTGGAATAAGCAGTATTACCATAATTAATGACTTTTAAAAATTGCCTGGATCAGCCATATAGCCTCAACATTAATGCCAGGTACCATTTTTGGTACATTAATATACCATTTCTGTTTTACAATAGATGTTGATTCTTGCATTTTTGCATTACCCTATATCAGTGGTTCCCAACCTGCAGTGGTCTGCGGACCACTCAGACTGAAAGTGAACTACCACGGACCACCAATTACATATTGCATATATCTTATCAGTTGTAACCAAATTAAAAGGTGATTAAATAAAACAAATTTTCAGAAACAAACTATTAATATTAATTAAGAAACTATTATTACAAACATATAATTTTTATTTTCAGAAAGTAGGGTACATTGTCCATCAAAAAAAGTAAAAATATTTTAATTGTAAATTGTATTTTAATAAAATAAGGAATACAGAATTTATTTAGTCGAAAATAACAATGAAAATTAAAAAATGAATTAAAAATGAAATGAAAATTTTAATGCGACTTTTGTTCACGAATCTTTGACTAGCTGAGGAATTCTAGGTTTTAGGCTCTTGCTAAGACCTACTCTCAAATCACTGCTTACACTTAGCCGATTTCGTTGTTTGTTTTTAATTAACAATAAACTAGAGAACCCCTGCTCACACAAATAAGTGGTTGAAAAAATCATAAGATACTTGCTACTTGCCGAATCTTGGGGAAGCCTAGGGCTTTTTTACACCGCAACTCTTCTACCTTTACTTAATCTGAATCTTGAATGTATTTACTTAATCTTGTTCAATGAAAATCGTAACTTTGATTTAAACACGGGAAAATATTACTTTTTTATAAGTAGTCACCGGACTCTCACGGACCACCCCGAAGGCTCTCACGGACCACCTTTGGTCCACGGACCACCGGTTGGGAAACACTGCCCTATATGGTATTACTCAGAACTGGTGAATCCAAGGTTTATGATAAAAAACCTATTTTACTCAGAAAAAACAGCCTAAGAATGATTAAAACCCTGGTGGATTGAAAAACAGCCTAAATGATTTAATAAAAACCTTGTGTCAATTCAGAATGCAGATGGAGGAGCATATTTGTCACTTGACTTTAGAGAGCTCTAACCGCATGGGGCTACATCTGATGTTGGTTGGTGCGCTGCACATGCGACTATAATTTTACTTTTTAATGTTGTACTTAAGCGCTCTGCTAAAATACTAACTCAATTCATCCATCTTTTGTCAGTATTTTTAAAAAAAATGTGGAGAAGAAAATTTTGTTAATCTCATGTCTGTAGCTTTAAGTTGGGAATACAGATGCCATTAAATTGGGAAACTAAAGCTAGTTTCCCAATTCAAAAGCGCATGCCAGCGCCAGCGCCAGTAACTGGCACACTGAAGATACATTTGCAAGTATAAGTATCAGACAAACTAATGTCCCATAGCCGAGCGAGTGAGAGGGAGATATGTGGCATAACTACGCATGTGCCCAAAGGTCTTAACCGTTATAATCCAAATCTGAAAACATAGTACAGTCATTATCTTGCTTGTTAGTTTACTGAATGGATAAGCGCTTGTTCACAACAATGAGTAAAATTAAAGTAAATGTTATTAGAACGGCACGTATGGGTTGTGCGAGTGAGAGCGTTATGCATTCTCTCACTCCCACGGCCAGGGGACGTTAGTTCATCTGAATATTATAATTGTCAATGCAAGCAGCTTACATGCCTGCTTGTGGCACGCTTAGATTCATTTGGCAGGAGAGTACACAGACTGTCAGCTAGAAGTTTTTTTTTGATTTTTAAGTGTTTAAATAGTTTGTCTTTAAAGTGTTTGAAGGTTTCACAACGAGCGAATCATGGAAAGCATTCGCAGCGAATTGAATAGAATAATATTATTACTTGCAACAGAATATGTAGGTAATAATGCAACCCAAATTGAACACAAAAAGAAGAAAAATTTTGGTAAGATTGGATTAGCAGACGAGAAAATTATGTAGCAAATAGTTGTTTGCTTAAAGAAGACAAGAAAATATAGGAGGTTTCAGAAACCATTTAAGAAAGAAAAAACTACCAAATCATCATGAAAACGTCAGGCAGGTTGCCAGATACTGGCATGCATTGTCATGTGCATTCACACATTCAGATGGGTCTCTCCAAGCATGCACACCACTAAAGTTGACTACTGGCACGAAAAATCAAATTTTGTGCAATCTTCTTGCAAGCCAGCTACAGGCGTGCTAGTTAACGGTATACATGTGCCATTTAGGACACAGCAGCTGGTAAGTGCAAGGTACTGGTATGCAATTGTGGACCTGAGTTAATCTGGAGATTATCCTGTGTAGATAACTACAGCATTTCTAGAAAAAGGGCGGAAGGGTAAGGATAGACCTACAACAGTTCTAACAGTTCTCCCACATGACCGTTTTATACTTCTGCTCTCATTTATAATAGACACTGAACTTAACCCGTTAACCCTTAATCTGTTAAGCTCTTTTCTTAATGTTCTTTTTTTAATATAATGTAATGCAAACCTTTTTTTCAGAGTGCTGAACCAATTCTGTTGTCTTCAATGGAGTATAATTTGGGAGACATGTGGGATGCTGAAATTGAAGAAGGCTGGAAGAAAGCTTTAAAAGTAATGTTTCGGGGCTTAACAAGAGGACTTAAAGATGAAGAATGAAAGTTTTAAAAAAAATCGCTTCAACAATTTCAGTGTGTGGTTTTTAATAATTAATACTTTTAAATCATGACATTTTTGTCTGATTGTAACAAATTTTATTGCTGTATTCTAGAATTTTTAAATTTTGGTCAGTTTGTAGTTACTATCTTATTATTGTACTGATAATAAAATGTTATGTTATACAACTTTTATTTTAATTGTACTGTTAAGTACATTTTTGCTACATAAAGGCTATTATTTTATCTTGCCCTTTATGGAATACTAACTGCCATCTCTGCTCCACCCAAGTTAATTTTTTATTTCAATAATTTTGTAAATTAGGATTATAATTAAATCAAAAGTAAGATTTTCTAATTTGGAAAATCTAACACATAGACACTTCCACTAAGTTTGTCAACTAAGATTTGGACACTTCCACTAAGTTTCATCAATTTACTTCATCCAGAAATTAATAAAAAATATTTCTTTAGGGTTGAACACCCTTTTCAACCCCTTACAAGTAAATTTTTGATATTGTAAAGGTGTAATATTTTTAGCATTACTATATGTAACATCACCAGGTTTTAGTCCATCTAACTCATCTGGAATGTAGTAAAAATTAAAAAATTATTTGTTTTAAGTATTGGACACCCTTTTCAACCTTTTAGGGGTACACTTAAGGGGTAAATTTTTTAGTTTCACTATAAATATCACAAATTCAATAACTCGTCTGGAACTTTGTAAACAAAAAATAAATGTTAATGGTTGAAGACCATTTTTATCCTCTTGTTGTTTAGGTCATCAGCTGAAAGGCTGGTTTAAACTTCCAGAGGGTTTACTAAGTAAAATGAGGAGTGAGGCAATTTACCACTGCGTTCTGCACAGAGTGGAAAAGTATGCTTTACAGCATGCCAGGCCCTCTGAAAAGCATCTACTTTCCACCCTCCAAATGACACCTTCACTTAATTCACTACTGGGTCTGGCTGTATAATTATGAAATGCATTGCTCAGAGTAGATAAAACTGACTAGAGTATTTTACACCTTTTATTTCCTATAACTTTGATTAAATAAACTTTATAGAAAATTTATAATTTCTTCTTAATGATAAACTCTGCCATGCCATTCCACTCCACAGCAAATACATTGTGGCAGATATGGCTATGTTAACTGTCAAAACAGCTGAAGCCATCTTTGGTAACCGAGGGACACAAAAACCTTTTCCACTTCCTATCCACAGTCTGCCACAAGAAATGCATTAAGGCGCTACAATCTTTACAGACTGATTAACAAAATGCAGAAAATCACTAGTTGACTCAAAACTAATTATAGAAAGAATGTACGAAATTAAAAGTTGTAAGTTTCTTAATTTTAACATTATGTACACTTGCTCTTCTAAAATGCATATTAAGGCAGCAAACTTAAAAAAAAGTTTCATGTGAAACAGCATTTTGTAGGTTACAGCGAGTTAAAATGCTTTACCTTTTTAAAAGTAAATTTTTTTAAAATTTTACCTGAAGTTAAGGGCATTCAGGTAAACTGAACAAAATAAATTTAAATTTCACTCCTTTAAAAAAAAATTCTCTGCAGCATAGGGGTCTGATTCCCAAGTAGCACATGATGTCAGAGTTAAAAACCTAATAGTGCTGTATGAAAGGGTCATACATTGGCACTTGTAAACAGGAAATGTTTGATTTCTTTTAAACCCTAATGAGTGTATGTTGCAATCTGCTCAATTTAAGTAAAATAAGCAACCCCATGACGCAATAAGATTAGGTTTATATGTGGACATGTAAATGATAGTCTTGTACAGACTCAGGCTGACCATTCATGAGAAGTATGGTTAATTGAACTCTGACCATCAAAGTACACTGTTAACCACTGTCTAGTATTCAAATATAAATATAAAACTACCTTATCTAGAATTTGAATCACAGAACACTCCCATCCTAGCTGTCAAACGTTTATCCAAACATAAGAAATTTTCAAAATAAAGAAAAACATTCTTTACTTTCCGAATGACCCTCGTAATATTCTGTTCAAAATAAAGATAAAATACGGCTGCATTGGCGTAGATGGTAACATGCTCGCCTCTCATCATGCGGTCCTGGGTTCGAATCCCACACACGCACGGCATATTTTTATATGTTACAAAAAATCATTTCATCCTCCATTGCATAAAGTTACACACCCCAAAGCCATCGCTAATGACCGTTGCAGTTGATGCGACATTAAATAAAAAAATAAATAAAAATTATTCTAATTTTTTAATCATTGAAATAGGGTTTATCCTGCAGAGTTTGGTCTAAGGTTGACTTCTGGAAAATATATTTTTATAATCCATTTCTTTGAAGATTTTCCATTATCCAAGAAGAATAATTGTTGCACTTTTATGGGTGTTTTCTTAGTTTCTGATATGTCGTTCTGGAAAATATGGTAATTGTCAGCTGTTCGTGTTTTGGTGTTTGATTAATACAAACAAGGTACATTACTTTTGAATGTATTACTATGCTATTATATAAAATATAGGAAATATACAAATGCAATTATTCATGAATTCTAAAAACTGTTTACAGATATATAGCAAGTTTTTTATACTAATATGTGAATTTGTGTTAGTTCAGAGCACAGTTGACATAGCCTATGCTCAATTTGAGTATGTATCAAATAACTTGACACCATATGAATGTAAACGATTAGTTGCAGCCCTCCATTATCATAATCATGAATTAAATGAAAAAGCTCTTAGTGCAGCAGGTAAGTAATTACAGGACAAAAGATTTCATTGAATAATTCCGGCCAAAATTTGAAAAGAACAATAAGTTTTTTCACCATCTCTGTAGCATAGTGGTAGAGCGCTAGCCTACAATGTGACGGTCCTGGGTTTGATTCCCAGGTAGGGTCTGAAAATTATAACAAGTCGCAACTCACTGTAGTTATTGATAACCAAGCTGTTGATTCAACTTTTAAATAATAAACTAAAAAACTATTTTTCATCAAAAATTAGTTAGAATTTGTTAAGAGTTAAGCACATTAAGGTAAAAGGTGATGCAGTAAATAAAAAATGGGAGAGCAGACTGAATTTTTTTGTGAATTTCAGGTGATTTCCAAGGAAGTGTAGTACATGTCAAGAACTTAAGAACATATAAGTTAATGCATATTAACTGAATGAGTGTATACACTTTCCCCTAAGATGTATATTAAGGTAAATTATGAAAACCATTTTTTACCACGAGAGCACAGGCCCCCAAGAATTTCAGCAGATATGGTGCTTACCCTATCTTGTAGAGATAGTAAAAGATGCAGTAATTGAGAAATTTTTTAAATAATACTAGTTGTTTTTGAGAAAATTGCATGAATAAACTACTATTTCTGGTTGAACATTTTACATGAACATGTTTGTCAAATACTTAAGTGGTTTCAACTTGCTAAGTTCCAAATTTAAAGTTTGTACAACATTCCATTCTTGAGATATTTTGTTCACACAGCCACAGACCAATACCTAAAAATGTGTATTTACAGTGAAACGGTTTCAAAAAATCAACAAGAAAGCAACACATTTCTTTCTTACATAGCCTTAAAGGTCAAGAGAAAGTTAAAATAACTACAAAATGCTGCTAGTTGTAATTAATTATTGGAATGCTAGAAAAATTTTTTATAGGAGATACAGTAATAGCATCTTATTGTTCTCTCCTATAATTAAAATGTAGGCTATAAACAATATCTAACCACAGGAAGTATATGTTGCCAATTTGATTAAATGAGAAGATGCCACCCACATTTCTGTTAAATTTCGGGTCAGTTGATTAGTGTGGTGGTCAGCAGTACTGGCTTCTAAGGTTTTGGTTCAATTATTTACCCAATACTATCAGGTAAATATTAGAACACGACACAATTATTGTAGTAAACAAGTAAGCTTGCAGAATTAGTTATGTGTACATTCAAAAATAAATCTTTATAATGCAGCCTGCAGTTTGAAATTACTTCTATTTCATATAATGAATTAATATAATGATTTCACTAACCTTCCTTTTAAACTGCGTCACCTTTATTTTAATTCTTACTTACACGTGTTTCGGTGGATCCACCATCATCAGAGTAAATGAAAAATTGAAACTAAAAAATTTTTTTTTATCTCACTTATTTAAAATTTACAGAAGATGATACATCCATCTTCAGTCACTTGTATAAAACTGATTTAAATTGATTTATTTTAATTTATCCCTTCTCATATTTACTGTAGATAGCAGCAGCAGCAGTCAATATCACTTCATCATTCCTAAATTTGACCTGTTCATTCAAAATGTCCTGCTTTTGCTCTTTTAAATATTCATAAATATGGAACATCTCATATTTTTCAATTTTATTTTTATTTTCTATATTACATTGTTCTAATATATTAAAATGTTTATCTATTTTACCAAATTTATGTTTTTCTTCTTTTATATGATTGGTATAGTTAAAAGTTATATGATTGGCATATAAAAGTTTATATGATTGGTATAGAAATAAAATAAAGGTGACACAGTTTAAAAGGAAGGTTAGTGAAATTATTATATTAATTCATTATATGAAATAGTAGTTATGTGTAATCAAAATAATATACTGTATTTACAGTTGTAGAAAATTAAATAACCTACAACTTTAATTTCACTCAACAGTAGATGCTGTACCTGATGAAGTTCAATGTATTGATTTATTACTGGAATGGAATAGTGCGAAAGGTGAAGGCAGAGGTCAAACACATGAAATAGTTACTCTACGATTAAGACAGATTGATCGACCCGACTTAGCCAACTGGTTGTCACGTAATGTATATGAAACACTAGAGAAGCAGATTACAAATTATTTTACCAAAGAAGAAAGAACAACACCAATCATAAAGAAAGTTACAGTTCATACTGAAAAGATAATTGCAGAGCAAAGGTAAAGGTCACCCTGGTTTTTTAACTTCTTTTTTACATTAAACAACTAGTACTTAACTTGTGGAAATTAGTTAGAATAAATATCTAAAGTCCAGCCTCTCTTAGTTTGCTCCTAATGTAAATAAATAATGACGTCACTGAGCATGCGTATTGTATCAAAATGTGTACACGCTGATTAAAAAGTAACAACAAAATACTTTCAAAAGTATTTATATACAAAATACTTTAAAAGTATTTTTTTAAATGAAATTGTTAGGCCTACATCATATCATGACTGATGTTTTTAGTACTTTAAGTACTTATAATTTAAAAAAATAGTTAACTTAATAGGAATACAACATCCATAAAGTCATGGACTCTAGCGTGCACCCTGTAGTAAGTGGCTTTTGTTTATTGACAGTAGGAGCAAACTAAGAACGGCTGAACTGTAGGTAAGAATATGTATATGAATAAATCATTATACTGCATCCAGCAGCACCTTGTAGACTGTAGACAAATTAAACGACAACACACAATTAGTTTTCACCAATCTTTATTCTTTTAAATATTGTAAAGGATGTGTGAAACAATGTGAAGCTTCATCCCGCTGCTCAGAACTGGATGTTAACCTGTTTGGTGTGCAGGGAGTATGACTTACTTAGTCCCATGTGCTGCAACAAACAATACATGTGTCTGTTACATAATTCTCTGAAAACATTTGTCTCGTTTATTTAGACCAGTGGTTCCCAACCTATGGTACGAGTTCGGGGTACGCAAAAAAATATCAGTAATGGCGAAATTGTTATTTAAAAATATTAACTACTTTTGGGAATTCTTATCACTAAGAACCAGTGTGAAGTTTTCAGCCTACTTCACAGTTTCTTAGCTGAAAACAATCTGAAACTGTCAAAAGAAATAAAATGTAATATTATATCACACTTAAAAAAAGGCCTTCAGATGTCGTTCAGAGATTTTCCAGAGCGAAATTTTGAAAAGAACTGGATTTCTAATCCCTTTGATCAGGATTACTTTGAACTATATCAGGATTACGAACTTGTCAATATCAGAGAAAAAAGCACTAATAGAAATCTCAACAGATTCTTCTCTGCAGTCCAAGTTCAAAAATACAAATCTCACTGAATTAAGGGCAGGAGTGAGAACAGAACATAAAAGTATCAGCGATAAAGCCCTGAAGTATATTTGTTACCCTTACAAGCACAGTACTTGTCGAGAGAGCATTTTCTTCCTATGAATTCATGAAAAATAAACAGGAATAAGCTTGAAGCATCTCCAGATTTGAGGCTGTACCTGTCATCATTTGAACTGGATTTTAAACAGCTGAGCTCTGAAATACAAGCTCAAGGATCCCATTGAGTAAACTTCATAAACATTTTCAAAGTAACAAAAAGAATATTTTCATTATGTTGATATGTTATTTAATATGATAATTCAAACTGATTTTTGGATAGTAAAATAAAAATCATATATTTTATATATGTTGGGGTTTTTTGTACCTTTTATCTCTAAATTGATATTAGGGTTAATAAAAATGTATGTAAGTAAA
The DNA here is from genome assembly GCA_035578175.1 of Catonia carolina. Lineage (NCBI taxonomy): Eukaryota > Metazoa > Arthropoda > Insecta > Hemiptera > Achilidae > Catonia > Catonia carolina. Next base: position 8,647,521 of record JAQMRL010000005.1, on the reverse strand, counting down.
TTTTACATGTAAATGGTTGGAGGGGGTTGACAAGAAGAGGGTACTTAATAGTAAAAGGTCTACTCAAGGGGTACAGATGATAAAAAAATGTTAGGAACCACTGATTTAGACGATAGGAACATGAGTGGACCGGTCTCTATCGTTTTACAATCTTAAAAAATCTGGTATGAAATACTCACACGACTTTCTCTTGTCAATGAAAATAATGAACAATAATAGCTAACATTAGTAATAAAACATTAGAAATAAACAAAACACTAACCTCAAAAAACAACCTAATTTTAATCACGAGTGAATGATGCATAATGAAAACCAACCTTAGTTTGACTTAATAATACGGAAAATCACTCTTTCACGCGAAACTAGGCTCTGTAGAGAAAAATGCTTGAAATTAAAGTTTTAGATCTTTTAATTTCCTATAAATTTGATTACTATTTTCAAACACTTTTGTCGTAATTAAGACTGAAATCTTAAAAAATTCATTTTTTACAGATTTTCATGAAAAAAAAAACAGAAAATCACTAATTACCACTAAACTAAGCATTATACAAAGAAAAGTTTGAAATAAAAGTTGCAGGATTTTAAATTTTCTACAACTTTTATTATATATATTTTTGCGCTAAATGAGTATTAAAGCCACAATCTTAAAAAAACAATTTTTTACGAGAAAACAGCCTTCCCAAGAATTTCATCAGACATGGCGCCTACCCTATCTTGTAGAGCATGAAAAATTTAGTAAATGAGGTGATTTAACAAAAAATCATTGGAGCCGTTTTTGAGAAAATTGTAAAAAAGTGAAAAATGACACGAATAAACTACAACTTCCGGTTGACCGATTTTGATGAAAATGTTTGTGTTGGGTCCTCTAGTGGTATCTAACTTAAGTTTCAAGTTCGTACGATGTTCCGTTCTTGAGATATTCTGTTCACACACACCGACCAATCGCTAAAAACATGTTTTTTTGAGTTCAGGGGGTCTGAAAATGTGTATATCATGTAAAAAATCGACATGAAAACAATACTTTCCTTCCTATATATTCATTTAACCCACCGGGTTGGTCTAGAGGAAAAGTCGTCGCCAGAATCAGCTGTATAACAGCTGATTTTCGGAGACGAAGGTTCCTGGTTCAAATCCTAATAAAGGCAGTTACTTTTATACGGATTTGAATGCTAGCCAGTGGTTACTGGTGCACTTTGATGGTTGGGGTTCAATTAACCATACTCTCTCAGGAATGGTTGGCCTGAGTATGTACAAGACTACACCTCATTTACACGTCATACATATCATCCTCATCTCATTGGGTCATGGGGTTGCTTATTGTTCTGAATTGAACAGATTGCAATGTACACATATTAGGAATTTAAAAAAAAAAAAGTATTCATTTATGCACACATATTCCACTGTCGATCCAGCTGTTTATCATCGCTGACGCTACAAAGCGTCATCACAAAGAGGCAGTTGGATGGGGAACTCTTTCCCAGTTTTCCATTGGCACATGCCCATTTAACTATTATGTTAGAGCATTACAGGGCATTCTATAGACAGATGACCTTGTAGCATAAGCCTACATAAAATATTCTGTGTATGCGTTCATAAGTGAACTGGTTTCCCTTTATAGTAATAAGGGAAACAATACACAATAATATAACACATGATGAATGCATATAGGCCCTGTGTATAAAATCCTATACTAAAATTAAAATACCACAGAAATGCTGAGACCATGCATCTGATTCCCCTACCAGACACAACTCAAATGAAAAGCCTATAACTGTGATGTATTGACAAGAATAAATTTAATTTTGTTTTTCCAGTGATGAAACTGAACCATGGTCTATTATCATAACTGCTGAACATGTGATACTTGTAACCATTACAGTTCTTATTATACCGAACATGTGGAAATTTTTTTCCTTCATTTATTACTGTATGAAATTATTACGTAAGTTCATGCAAAAAATAAATTTCCTTATTAGTCTTTCTGATGAAGTTTTAAAGTGAGATGTACATGAATTTAAAAAAAATATATTATTTTCTATTACTTTGAACTTTTCTGAATACAGAAATATATATTTTACATAATTTGGCCATAACAGGCAGGTGGAGTGTTAAATTATTTGCACTTGATCCGCTAGTTACAGGGCTACAAAAAAAATTCTTTTTCTTATTACATGGTCAACCAATTATATGAGTGAAGTATTTAACAACAGAAGAGGTAGAGGTGTAAAAGACACTAGTCTCAGTTATCTCTTTTGAGAGTAATGGATTTCATTATAGAGCCAGACCCTATGGTGAATGAAGTGAAGATTTCATTTGCAGAGGGAAAGTAGATGCTTTTCAAAGGGCCCATCATGCTGATAAGCATAGCTTTCCACTCAGCAAGAAAGGCACTGGTAAACCACTTTTCCTTGTTTTACTTAGTAAAGCCTCTAGAGCAGTGGTGTCAAACTCAATTTTGCAGAGGGCCATATATTAAATTTAGAATGTGTAGGCGGGCCAGATCAAATAACAAAAAATGTACTGAATTATTATAACATTTTATTTATTTAATTGTATAGTATATAATATACGGTAGTTAAAAATCATATCAAAGTTATAAAAGATGGTAATTATTTTGAGCTCGAGGATCCAGATACCCGACTTCTCCTGTTTTCGACAAGCTCATTGATGTCAGGTAGAGATGGCGTTACTGTCTATCTCTCTCGCTTGTCTGGGCACGCGCTGCGCTTAAAATTACTTATAAATGTAGTGTGCGCATTTTAAAACTTCCGTAGAGGAATCGAGTGAAGTCTAAAAGTTCTAAAAAACATGATTCTTTTTTCTGTTGACACATTGCGATCGCGGGCCGTATTGATACAGCCCGGGGGCCAGTTGCGGCCCGCGGGCCGTATCTTTGACATGACTGCTCTAGAGGTTCAATCCAGCCTTTCGACTCAAGACCTAAAAACTATAAACTTATATAAAAAGTTTATGGTTAATACGAGTATATCATGTAAAAAAGGATTGTAAGAATGATTGTATCTTAATCCATATCATTTACTGTTGACGTGCGACAAGGCATAGTGTAAATTGATCTACTTACAAGTCACTAAAGTAAATAAACCATACACTGACGGAAACATATTTTTTTCTTTATTTAACATCGCATCAACTACAGTGGTCATTAGTGACGGACATTGGGTTGTAACTGTGAAGTATAAAATGATTTTTTGTAACATATGAAAATATGCCGTGCTCGAGTGAGATTCAAACCCAAGACCGCATGATAAGAGGCGAGCACATTACCAACTACGCCAATTCGGCCGGCAAAAATATTTTGGACTGTTGTAATTGAAGCTGTGAAGCCTACTTTCAAGCACCTGATCAACTGAAAAATGTTAATAAAGGAGTATCTATAATGTAAATTTTAGTTTAAAAAAATAGACATTTATTTCTGGGTTGTACATGTACTCATCTCCTTTCTTGTGGAGTGGACGATTTATTGCAGATGTGTTCATGCTAATAACGATAATTCAAAATTGAGATCCATGCAAAGAATTGCAGGAGGGGGGAAAAACATGAAAAATTTTGAAAATAAAAGTGAACTATAAAATAGGCTAATGTTAATCTAGGTCAGTCCTGTAGATACTGAATATGATTTTTAAGTGCATATACCTGAATGTCATTATACGGCAGCATATCTTACTAGAATTTTACAACAGTAAATACTCATTTATATGAAGCTGATATTCAAATTCCCTTAGCAAGTAAATAATTTTATTTAACTTCAGATTAATAAGACTATTTGTTAACATGTATACTTTATCTTACAGGATCAAACAGATGGAAGAAAATACCAGACAAACCCACAGAACTCAGCAATATAAAACACAAAGAAGATGCACCGCTACTAGCGCATAATACAGATCATTCAAGCGAAGAAGAAAACTTACCGAATCCACCAAAAAATGTATAAAGTTTTGAGTAATCTAATGTAAAAGAAAACTTCTACTATATTTCAATAAGTTCTTAGACTTTTTTTGTTTCTATCAATAACCACATTGAATTCTAAACCAAATAAAAATTTCTAGCAAATATCAACTGTTATACAATTTTTATTGATTGTGCTTGAACCAGAAAGTAACCATACTTACCTTGAAAGACAATTCAAGCAGAACTGCCTCCCCATTCCTCTTTTACAGCTTGCAAATATTGATTCATACTGTACATCAAAATTCTTATAACTGCATGCAATTAAAACTATTGAATAAATGAAAAGTGGTTTTGTTATTTTGGTTTTAAAACAAGTCTTTCATAATTTTTTTGTGTATTTACAAATTTTCAAAATTGACATTATCAATTTCCTATGTTTGTCAGTCACATCCAGATGTCAAAAACTGCAAGAGATAGCAATTAATAGTTTTCTGATTTATAATCTACACAAAAAAATACTGGGCCTGGATTGGGTTTAATGTTCCGGTTACAACCGTGGCCCAAAACAGGGAGTCAAGAAATCAAAGTCAGAATTTGGAAACAAAGTGTCAATCGTTTTCTCTTAAAGATTACATACAGAAATCATTAGCTATGTCCACACTCGTGCCATTTCACCTGTCCGCACTCGTTTGAAGAGCTTTATCTTAAAAAAACATAATGAATATTTTTGAACATTATACTAAATTAAAGCCTGTTCTTTCCTGCGTTGATTGGTTTGACTTAGATTATTTTATTTTTTAACTAGTTACGAGATTTAGCAATTTACGCATAAGGAGTACTCAGATTTTAGCCGGTTTTCCGTTAATGTGGTTTTCAAACGTTCGTTACTCAGTCCAGACTTTTCATAAAAGAACAGCGTTTAAGTACGTTGAAGATCAGAGTTTTCTCAATATGAACATTTTAAAGAAGTCTGATGTTCAATTTTAAAATGCGGCCATTTTAAAAAAAAACTATTTTGGCTTCACGTAAAGATAAGGAAATTATTTTTAGACTGAACCATGCATTTTTACAGCAGTATTGTGCCATGTATCGTTTTTTCCATTTGTAATTAGAAATAGATATGTGGAGTTAATAGAAAATTCTATTAGCCTCTAAACCTCTTGAGAGGAACTGAGCTCTATAGCGGTATCAGCTCCAAGTATAGTCGTTTAGAAAAATAAACTGTTGTGTTTTTCCTGCTGCAACTCATTCCATAGCTCATTTTGAATTATTTAATGAAGTTTTTATTAAAAAAAATAAATGCTTTGCTTGACATAATACTGTTGTGAAAATGTATGGTTCAGTTCAAAAATAATTTCCCTACCTTTACGTGGAGCCAAAAAAAAACACTTTTTATAAAATGGCCGGGATATTAAAACAGAACATGAGATTTAACTTTTAAAATACTCATATTATAGAAAAAAACTCTGATCTTCAATGTACTTAAAACACCAATTTTTAAGAAAAGCCTGGATGGAGTAACGGACGTTACTCCATCACTTTAACGGAAAACCAGCTAAAAACTTAGTACTTTTTTGCGTTAATTGCGTTCAAGTTATCTCCGATTAATTTTTAAATAAAACAATCTAAATCAAACCCATCAATGCTAGAAAGAACAGGCTTTAATTTAATCTATTGTTCAAAAATATTCGTTGTTTTTTTTTTGAGTTAAAGTTCTTCAAACGAGTGCGGGAAGGTGGTATACCTCTAAGCGCACGCGACATCGCAAGTTGCAAAAGAAAGCGCACGAGTGTGGACATACCTATTTGGAATGAAATTCTGGTTTCGACTGGAAGTGGCCAAAACTCAAAAAGTCAAGAAATCAAAATCAGAATTTGGACTCCTTTTCATTAAGAATAAATTGCCACCAGCTGCATCGTCTAACAAAGGAATTTTTTAATATAAAAACCACTGAATACACAACAGATGATTGCTCACCTGATAACAAAAGCTGTTGTCATGACAATCTAACAAAATTGTGCATGCACTGTTTTTTTATTACCGTAACTGCAGATGGATTCATAATATATCCAAGATAGCCTATTGCCATTTTTTAAAGGTGAGAGAGTCATCTACTGGGTATTTGATGGTTTTTTTATATTATAAATTTTAAAACAATATTCGGAAAAACGTTTAACAAAATTACCAATTTTAATAGAATTTGCATAAATTCTATGGTTTATTAAAGGCTGAAAATTTTCCCGCAGTTATTTCTCTTCAATTTGATATATTTTTAAATACTGTAGGTTGACTGAGCATTTAGTACATAATATTAGCAGATATCCAAACCTAGTGCAAAATGCTCGGGCACCACCTCTGATATAAAATTAGGGCAATATCACACGGTTAAAATTTTTCATTCGGTTGGGTAATTTCAGTTTGTAAGCAAGTAAAAATACTTAAAAGTAGATGCTTATGACCAGTAAGGTTAATAGAATATATACAAACATCAGATAATAAAATTTACTTTGTTTTATTAAAGAAATACATAATTCACTTCACTTCTTTTACTTGGAGACCTGTAAAAAAGAAACAAAAACAGTTAGAAAAAATCTTTTACATTATTATCTCATTTATACTACAAAAAAAAGTTACCAGTGCACAAATAATACAACAATAAATACAAGGTGTGGCTATTAAAAAATGAGACTGACGATTTATAAAATTTTATTTTATACATAATAACTTATTGTCACCTTCAATATACACTCCTTCTCTATCCCTACAACGCTCCATGCGAATTTTCCTTAGTTGGAAACAGTGCTAGAAGTCACCTTCTGTCAGCTCCTTTAGGACACGTGCCACTCAAAAATGTTTGAATTAAAATGACCCAAAATTTTTGGAAACAATAATATTATGTGATTAAACATGGTTTTTTACTTATGATATGGAAACGAGCCGCCAATCCATGCACTGGAAGAGCCGAACTTCACTGAGAGCCAAAAAAGCTCGAATGATCAAGTCAAAATTTAAAGCAATAATTGTTTTTTTTTTTATATCCATGGGATTGTGTACCTTCACTGGGTTCCTGAAGGTCAAAAAATTAATCAATATTACTACCTTAAAGTACTTTCTAAACTACGTCACAGAGTAAGGAAAAAACACCCCAAAATGTGAAAGGACAAATCATGGGTTGGTTCTCCATCAAGACAATGTGCCAGCTTATTCCGCGTTATCTGTCAAGAGGTTTCTAGCCAAGTACAGTATCTCAGTGTTAGAACATCCACCTTATTCACCAGATCTTGCACCATGTGACTTCTACCTGTTCCCTTAAGTGAAATTTGCATTAAAAGAGACAAGATTTGAGTCCGTGGAAGCTGTATAAGGGAAAGCGGCTCGTGTCCTGAAGAAGACTTCCAGCACTGTTTCCAACAATGGAAAATTTGCATGGACCGTTGTAGGGATAGAGAAGGAGTGTATATTAAAGGTGAAAATAAGTGATTATGTGTTGTTGTTTAGGTCAACAGCCGAAAGGCTGGTTTGAACCTCTAGAGGTTTTACTAAGTAAAACGAGGAGTGAGGTGGTTTACCATTGCCTTCCTCACCGAGTGGAAAAGTACGCTTATCAGCATGCCGAGCCCTCTGAAAAGCACGTATTTTCCACTCTGTAAATGACAACTTCACTTCATTCACCACAGGGTCTGGCTGTACAATGAAATTCATTACTTTCAGAGAAGATAACTCTGATTGGTGTCTTTTACACCTCTACCTCTTCACTGTTCTTAAATGATTCAGTCATTTAATTGACTGACCATGCGATAAGAAACAGAACTATTTATTTTAGCCCTGCAACGAACAGATTGAGTGTAAATAATTTAACACTCCACCTGTCTGTTATGGGCAGAGGTGATTTTGTTTAAAATAAAAATAAATTTTTTACGTCAGTCTCATTATTTAATAGCCACACCTCGTTTAATACACCAACTAAATTTTATGAATATTCTCTACTGTCTTACAAACAGAACTTCCAGTTCAATAAACAGATAAATTAAAAAAATACAAAATTTTTATGGAAACTGAACAAAAACGATTAAAGGAAAGAAAGGGACATGTTCAGGAAAAAATTGAATCTATATACAAATAAAAAATCGGTGTGTAACACTCACGAGAGTATCTCTAGCCAATCAATGTAAATAATCAATAATATAACCTATTTTAACCATGAATGATTGATGCAAAATGAAAATCAACCACCGTTCAACTTAAAATATGCGAAAAATCACTAATTGATGCTGAAAAAAATGCATGAATAGAAGTAGAAGTAGTAGATTTTTTCCCATAACTTTTAATAATTACACTTTTGTCATAAAATGCATACAAAGGCCACAATCTTAATATTTACATATTTTAATGAGCAAAATACAGAATATCATAATTGCCATTAAACTAAAGAGTTGTAGAAAAACTATATTGAAGTCACAACCTTAAAAAAAAAAACAATTTTTACCATGAGAGCACAGCTCCAAGAACTTTAGCAGACATGGCGCTCACCCTACTACCTTGCAGGCATAAAATAAATTCAGTAAGGCAATTTAAAAAAATCATAGGAAGTCTTTGATGAAAATGATAAGTGTCCAAAAACCCCTACCCAACTTTAGTTCAAGTTACAACTTCAGACGATATTTCATTCTTGACATATTTTGTTCACACACACACACACACACACAGAGAGAGAGAGACCAATCGCTAAAAAACAAGCTTTTTTGGGTTCACAGGGGCTTGAAAACATGATTTCTGGTAAAAACTCGACAAGAAAACATACTTCTCTTCTCTAAATAAATTATTCATATAGTGCAAAAGAAAGTAAAACGCTATGAATCACAAAAATGGACAGAATACAGGAAAAACAAGGAGACAGAATTATGAAGTTAGGGAAAAGAAAAGATTCTTGTCCCTACTACATGAACTACCAAACATTTTCCTTTAAACTAGACAACAGGTTCAAGCCACAATATTAAGTAAGACGGAATAATAAAATAATTACCTGGAGGTAAGGACTGTTTGAGCTTTTCTGCCTTCTCTTTATCTGTGATCACTAAGGTGTATAAAAATCTAGAACATCTGACCTTGAACTTGGTATTTTCTGGGTTCTTCTTTATTTTAACAGCTGAAATTAAAAGAAAACTAATGTAGTATTTGTATACGGTTACAAACAAAATAATTCTGCAACTAAGAAAACAAAAAACACCGGGTTGGTCTAGAGGTAAAGTCGTCACCAAAATCAGCTGTTTAACAGCTGATTTTCGGAGACGAAGGTTCCTGGTTCAAATCCTACTAAAGGTAGTTACTTTTATACGGATTTGAATGCTAGACGGTGATTACCTATGTACTTTGATGGTTGGGGTTCAACTAACTATTCTCACTCAGGAATGGTCGGCCTGAATCTGTACAAGACTACACGTCATACATATCATCCTCATCTCATTGGGTCATGGGGTTGCTTATTGTTCAGAATTGAACAGATTGGAACGTACACAGATTATGAATTTAAAAGAAAACTTAAATTTGTTTGTATTTTTTGGATTAAAAATTAACAGTCAACGTAAATCTTCAATGTTCATATCTACGCCTCATTTACACAATCGGATTACTTTAATTTAATTTCAATTTTTTTATTTAATTTAATTACAGTAATGATGATAAAATCACAGCTTAAAATTTAGAAAAAATAAAACTAATAGAAAGAAACTGGAACTCTACATATTAAAATAATTAGGATAAATTCTGTTCACATTTTATTTCAACTGAAAAATCTCGAGAACTAATAAAGCTACGATACCGTATGTACGCTTACAATTCTCGGGATGTTATACATTGTCGAACAAAATGTGTGTTAATTAATTTGGAACCCACCGGGTTGGTCTAGAGGTAAAGTCATCGCCAAAATCAGCTGTTTAACAGCTGATTTTCGTAGACGAAGGTTCCTGGTTCAAATCCTAGTAAAGTTAGTTACTTTTATACGGATTTGAATGCTAGACAGTGGTTACCGGTGTACTTAAGATGGTTGGGGTTCAATTAACCATACTCTCTCCGGAATGGTCGGCCTGGGTCTGTACAAGACTACACCTCATTTACACGTCATACATATCATTCTTATCTCATTGGGTCATGGGGTTGCTTATTGTTCTAAATTGAACAGATTGCAACGTACACATATTAGGAATTAAAAGAAAAATAAAAAAATAATTTGGTACAGCTGGTCTAAAGTAACGGTGATACATAGAAATAACAAACGTTTGACCATAACTTTGGTATAAATAAACCAAATTAGATAAATGAGTTCATGAGACAGTGTACGATGTTTCAAGTGTTTTAAGCCAACGTTCATTATTATAACTGCTATAGAACTCGAGATATCTATATAATATATATCTCAATTAATTAATATTATTAATTTCAGTTTCAGTTGAATCAATTGGTTGGCACAGCTGGCACTTAGCACATGGCCACTCTCTGTATTGCTTTGTGTATACATGATGAACACCACAGTGAATCTTTCCATACCCCTTTGAATAATAAGGCTTCTGAAAATAGTTAAGCGCTGCGTATATTAATTTAAAAAAAAAGAAAAACACAAAGATCTGCTTTTATTTTACATCCACCTGGGTTTTTCCATTAATAATAATGTTGACGTTAAACGAAGATTTTTCTGAGGGTGCCTTGCACAGCTTTAAGAAGTTTCAGGCTGTTTACTTTTTTTTTTCTTTTTTTTGGTTTAACGTCCGACTGTTCTGCAATTACTGCTAATGCAGACGGTGAAAGATGAAATGATTGTATGTAACGTATGAAAAGATGCCGTGCCTGAATGGGATTCGAACCCAAGACCGCATGATGAGAAGCGAGCACGTTACCAACTGCGCCAATGCGGCCGGCTAGGCTGTTTGCTGGAGCCACAAAAAGTAAAATAGCTCCATTCAATAGATGTATAGCTACAGCCAATGAAATAAATGGAGAGGTAGATCTGTTTCACAGAGATGGTAAAATTAAAGAAAAACTGTACAGGATACTGGGAAGGAAGGCTGTGAATACTGCGTGATCTTTATGTTATTTGTGTCTATGTGGTGTATGTTAGGCTCAGCAGCTGACTGTTTTTCAGTGAAGAAAGAATGACTACGTTAAGTTGTAATGGTGCGGTATACTGAGGCGATATTCTATTGCTGTTCTACTGTACCACCTCGCATCCTTGCGACCAGCCATAGTAGTGGGTGGAGACGGCGGGGTGTAGGGGAGTTTGGGAGCCCACCCCCCGAAAAAAAGAGGTAGATAACAATGAATGATTAAAGAATACCAGACCTGACATGGATTCTGGTACTTTAGCTGATAAAATCTTTACAATGCATCCTACAATGAATTCCCATGTATAAACATAACAACCCGCTCCAACAACTCCCTTTCACAGCTCACTACCCCATTTATACTTGGTAGTGGATTCACTATCATCAAGAGTATATACGTTCTATACATTAAAAGAAACTGATCGTTTATATACCACGCTAACCAAAAAATCACGCTTAACCCTTACAGTGCCAGCGTCCTATCATTAGGACGTCAGCAGTTTTAAAAAAATGGCGGCGTCGTCCTTTTATTAGTACGTTGACTGGAATAGAATTTTTATTTTTCACTCAATTTTTAAAAACATCGTATGAAAATAATTGGTAAGAAATAAAGATTGAAAAAAAATACGTGAAGAGGTTTTTTATGAATTTAATTGATTAAAAAAACGAAAAATAGAATTTTTAAAACTTTTATCGCAGTATTTTTATTTTTTACAATACATTAACATTTTTTTTGTAATTTTTGCATAATTAAATTGTCTTTAAAATGATATATGTGAAATTGAGTAACATAATTTTCAGGGTGATTTTTTTAAATCGGAAAGGAAATTTCCACAAAAAATGACTACGTATCACTTTATTTTTATATCGTAAGAAATGTGTTCCAAGTTGAATGTCATACTAGATCAATTCATTATGAACAAAACAAAAATAAATCATTAAGATACCTTGAAAAATAGCCATGTCATGGGTAGATATATAAAATTCTACAAATCGCACAAAAGTAGGCTGGCACTTTTCGGTAGGAACTCACAATATTCTCTTGGCACTGGTAAGGGTTAACTCAAACCATTTAATTTAACTGTAACTAATACGCTACAGTTCAGAAACGCAATTTGCTAACGCCACTTCATACTGACAAAATAGATCCGTAAATCCCGCCTTGTTGATATTTCAAATTTACTTGATGCTTCCTATGACCTAACCGATCACGTCATTTTCTCCCTCTACTTCCTTGCATTTCCGCCTTCCTCATCGCTCATTGTTGGTTCAGCATTCATAATGAATGGATGCGCGCTTTTCTGATGCGTGTAACGCATGGCGTTGGGACGCTACCACGCTACCGGCTTTACAATCTCGTTTCGTTCTTACATTTCGTTTCGCTCGCTATGAACTCAAGTCGTTTGTTCCTGTCTAATTTGTGTGAATTATTATATTCAGTTGCTCATGTCAATATATTGTGAACTTTTTCGTTTGTTATTTGTGGTGTCTGTTAGTGCTATCCAGCACGCGCTGTCTACAATTGTGAATTCTCAATACTGGATTAAAGGTAAGTGCGCACTTGTTTATTATGTATTGTTGACCAATAATGTGTGTTCCCATGTAATGTCATGTCCTTTAACTCTTGTTTCCTACCTATTTTGTCAGTTTTGCTTAACCGCTTGTTTAACCATTTCGTTCAATCACTCAGTCGTTTAGTTGTGGCTGGCAACTACCAAATGCAACCAGCCTGGTCCTCCAGTTTAAATTGTTTAATCGCCTATTCATTAACGTTAGAAAATTACTTTTCTCGATTATTCTTTATTGTGTTTTAAAACAACGTATATGCTTTAACACAATTGAATTGATAAAAAAATTATAATTAAAAGCTGTGAAAAAAATTAGAAAAACATACAGATGAGGCAATATTTTTATCATTTTCGAGACGATAAAAATACTGCTTATGGTTTTTCTCATTTATTTTACAGCTTTTAATTATACATCGTTCTAGTTGAAAACGACAACACAGCTATTTCGAGCAGCAGTGGATAAGGTTCAGATTGTTAATTATGGTAGTCAACATCTGGAACCTAGAAAAGAATAAGAATACAGTGGAATCTCAGTAGTCCGGCCTGTTCAGGACCGAGAGGGCGCCGGATTACTGGATGTGTTGGAATTTTGGAACTATAAATAATAAATTTAAACAAAAAATGATTACGCATTGATTTCTATGTGATTTTAAATTAAATTAACTGATTAAAAAAGGTTTGCTGAGTACTTGTGTAGTCATTGTACTAAACATAATTTATTGGCCATTGACATCGTCTAGTGCGGTGTGGGGGTGCTCGTGTTCTGAGAATAATTACGTTTAGTTGTCAATTCAGCATGAAGTGTAGAGTATGACCCAGTTCTGGGTTTTCGATAAAAGGCCAAAAATTATTTCATTTAACAATAATTAAGGTCTGCTTATTCATTTCTTTAATCAAATCCTAAACATACATGTTATATTAAATCCGCCGTAATTAGGTCGAGTTGATTTCCCTAATTCAATTTAAATCTTTTACCAAAACCTGTCCTGGGTAAGGTTTCATACTTTTAGGCCTAATATTTCAAGAGCCGGATTACTGGAGGTGCCGGACTACAGAGATTCTACTGTATTTTTATCTCTCTAACACAGAGCAATAATAGTGCAATAGCAATTAAAACTGCTGGTGGGTTTTTTCTGTGTAACGTCCGACTGTTCTGCAATTACTGCTAATGCAGATGGTGAAGGATGAAATGATTTTTTGCAACATGAAAATATGCCGTAAATGTGTAATAAGGTGTAAATGTGGCAACAACAGCTGTTACATGCAAAAGCTCACAAATCTTGTGAATTATTTTTATCGAATGCCAAGAAAGGCAACAGTTAAGAATAACCTAATTATTATTAAGATGTTTAGCTTTTCTTTATTTCAATTTTCAATATAAAACAATTAAACTTTGTTAAAAAATGTGTGAAGTGTTAACATTTTAAATAAAATGACTATGTTAATTAATTTTGTACATCAGAGGTTCCTTGGAAAGCATAAAATCTACATGATTTAGTCAGAATGCTAAGGTTATACATCACATGTACATGTCATTCTCAGTGCATATTAATCAACTACCTGTAAATACTGCCCGTTGCCAAGCTTTGTGCAGCCGAGAGGTATGCATTACGTCACTACTACTGTCAGAGATTGCATTAGTAGTAGTAACGTTTTACTTGTATTATGTTTGTAGTAGTCAAGGGTACTACCCAAACTACATATTACATTCTGTGTCGCAGTCTACAGCGAATAGTCAAAACAACACCCACGTATGTCACGCACTAGGCAGCCTACTGCCCAGCGAAGAGCAATGAGATGATTAGCACAGTGTTGACGTAACAGCAGTCTGGTACTTTGTCTTTCCTCTTCATCGCGCAGCTGCACAAAGCTTTGGGATGGGCAGTACATAATTCATGCGTGATTTTACTTACATTTTGCATCTTTCCTCCTGGCCTTCAAAAGGAAATCCTTAATTTCTTTGATTTCACGGGGCTGTAACAAATAGAACAATTTATTAGATTAGTCATTTAAAACAAGACTAGTTTTTTAAAAATTGATTTTAAAATTGAACGCAGTAATCATGTGTATCAGAGGTTCCTTGGAAAGCATAAACTCAACATGGTTGTTCAGAATGCTGTTGATACATCATTTACACATTATCTTTTGACAAGACTGCACAAATTTAGTGTACTGAACACACATAATAAGTATTTATTAAGATCTCATTGTTGACCTAATTATACCACAACCCAAAAACGGCAATTTTAACCATAATGCTTTCCACGGTTGATGAGCTCTGCTGTTCCACACGTTTAGACCAATCGGAACGTTTGCCAGCATTGTCAGATTGTAGCTGACAAACATTACGTGCGCATGCGTATAAGAGCCACAAAAGTTCACTCGAGTTTTGAATCTTGTACTGAACACATCAATTACAAGAGCGCATTAACATGCAATATTTGATAATATAATCAGCTGATTGTATGTTCATAGGTTATAATTGTTATTGAAAAACCAAAAAAATGGCTTACAAAATATATAAAAAAGCTACGAGAGCAAGTGTTGGTAACGCGTACGTTCAGAGCTTATCAGCCCTGAAAAATAGTACAGAATGTTTTAGTCATAATATTTAATGATAAATACACTGGTTTTTTTTTTAATTTTTGTTAATGTATGTTCCAAAACTATGATAACTGTACAAAACAGAACCAACTCTCAGGAACAGCCATCGCTTCGTAATTTGTAAATCTATCCAAAACGGTAGATGAACAGTTACGAAAACAATGACAATTACTTTACCACAGGTGTAACGCTAACAAACTTATACCAGTTTGTCTGCTGACTCCATGTGGCACTTTACTTCTATTTTTGTTTAGTTCGAAATCTTGACTATTGTGCAAAAAAAAACTGCCAATACCAATGCAGAAGAAATGACAGATTTAAGTGAGCGATGAAAAATGTCTGAATGAAAAAAGATCTGATCAGGAATCAAACCTGAGACCACAAGCATAGAAGCCAGTTGTGCTGCCCACTACACTACATTTATAGGCTGGCCAATATGTGAGATGGAAAGCAAAAAGGAACCTCTTGTAGGAAAAAAAATTAGTTGTTAAGGTCGATACATCGATATTTGGGTTTATTGTGGATTAATGCAGTTTACTTTGTCCGGCTGTATTTTCAATGTAATTACTCCTGTAGGAATGACACAATAAAACATTTATATATTAACCTTTTGAGGACTACGAACGTACGGGTATGTTTACCGCTCTGCGATCGTAAAGGACTATGCACGTACGGGTACGTTTCATGTTTTTCGGTCCAAAATACTACGAACGTACCGGTACGTTTGCTTCTGTTTTTATACTTGTGCTGACATCTATCATTTTCTCCATGTACTACGTGTTATAAACGAATAATTAATTTAGTAGGCTTTGTTTTATGCAATTGAAATAGCACGTGTGTTTTGTCTAACCTCACTTATGAGTTCCGAAAAGTTGTTATAGTTGTGTTAGCTTCTTGCTACCGTTTGTTTACTAATACAGAATACTTATTTATAGTTTACTAATAAATAATTTTTATTTCTTATGAATAAAAGTGAGATTTATTATAATGTAAATCGTGTTTCGTGTATATATTTGTTTTATTTTGAACGTTTCATTTCATTGCGTATTTTGTATATTATACGAGTGGAAATGGCTAGTTTTAGTGGTAGGTGTCTACGGGATGACGATATATTACAATATATAACTAATCCCGGATTCAGATATTGAAAATTACAATGAAAGTGATAGTGAAAATGCATTTTATGTACGGCACGATAAATGTGCACATGATGTGCGCGCGCATGCACGTATGGGCGCTTGACTGTGCATGTGAGGGTTATTTACATGTATAAGTATTCAAGGGGTGAAAGTTTGTAAAAAAAAAATAGCAGAAAGATAATAAATAAGGGAAGCAGAAATAAGACGAAAAACCTAAAAAGAACTCAGGCTGTCAGCTGAGTTCTAGGTTGGAAAACATAGTCCTCAAAAGGTTAAAAAAAAAAATCAGGATATTTGCTAAATAAGAATGCTAAGACCTTCCAATAGGTGCCCTAAGCCCGAGTCAGAGCTACTGGACTCAGTTGCAGAACCACTAGTGAAGGTACTCATTTAAAAGGACGTTCAGCATCGTCAAACATAAACTTTTTTTTAAACATTTAGTATTTATTTTTAAGTGTTATTTGTTCTTAAATGTAAAATTTATAAAGTGTGATGTAAAAGTTTAAAATGTATTTAATACCAATTTTTTTATCAAAATTTTAAGCTGCCATAGCTTACAAAATTTTTGAGAGAAAAGAGAAAACTTTTGAGAAAAGTCTGAAATTTGTCCGAATTTAATACCAAATTTTTGAAGGTTAATACCTTAAAATAAAATTTTTTAGGTCCCTTTTCCAGCTCACATAATACTTCCACAGCCTTAATTTATTACAGTATAATATTGTACTTTACAAATACGTATTACAAGTTTTTAAGAAAAAAAAACAAAGGTTTAAAGTTAATCAGTATAAAAAAATCTGCGCAGAATTCTACTTATTGGTATCAAAGTATATCCACTTTTTACTTTCTTTCACCCAATATGAATATATAGGAAAGTATTGTTTTCATGTCGATTTTCGGAAATAAAGAGTTTTAACAAAAGTTATACGATCTAAGAAAACCTACAACTTTAATTTCAAGCATGTTTTTCTAGATAGCCTAGTTTAGCATAAATTAGCGATTTCCCGTATTATTTCAACTCAAACAGAGGTTGGTTTTCATTTTGCGCCATTCACTCATGATAAGAGATAGGTTATATTATATTCCATTATTTACATTCACAAGACTAAATCATGTGAATGTTTCACCCCAATTTTTTTAATTTAAACTACAGTATGTTGGCTGTGTCATTAAATGTTTTACAGGCATTCAGCACAACCCTAAACACGGTAAAGCGAAGGACATGTTCAGTTAGGCACTGCCACTAATTTTTTTAACAACTGCATCAGTTGTTTGGACATAATAGGCCAATTGTAAATTGTTACCGTTCTACGAACAACAAATGGAAACATATATTTAACTGATGAACTGCTGAATAAATACAAAATACCATCTTGTACAAAGCTGACAAGATTGTGTGAAGCTGAGCAGTATCATCCTGTATTTTTTTTTTTACTGAAATGGCAGTGTACGCATGATTCTTGCCTGCGTGTTTTAACATATTGATACAATCTTCAAAGATTGAGGAAAATTATTTATTTAGAATAAGTTGGTTAAAATACAGACTAATTAGAATTTGAACATCTGCTCTTGTTCATGTTGTTAAGGTCATTAGTCAAATGGCTGGTTCAAACCACTAGAGGCTTTACTAAGTAAAACAAAAGAGTAAAGTGATTTACCATTGCCTTCTTCACTGAGTGAAAAAGTATGCTAATCAGCATGCCAGGCCCTCTGAAAACCATCTTACTTTCCACTCTAAAAACGATAACTTTACTTCATTCACCACAGAGTCGGGCTGTAAAATGAAATTCATTACTCTCAAGAGATAACTCTGAGAGTATAATAGGATGACCATGTGATAAGCAAGAGAGAGCTATTTTTTTGGAAGCTATGGAACTAGCAGATTTAGTACTAATACTGTAATTTAACACTCCACCTGCCAGCTAACACCTGCTCTAAGTAAAAATATATAAATACAACAAAAAAGCACAACTGGGCAAAAAGATGGATAAAAATTCTTAGCTGTATATCAGAGGTTCCTTGGAAAGCATAACTCAACACAAACAATCAGTATGCTAATGATACATCATTTATACAACTATTACAATCAGGTGCGCAATCTCCCCCCCCCCTGGTATCAAACAGGGTTTGTTTAAGAACTATCTGATATTACTGTACAATAAGACCTCAACTTATGCAAGGGATGCGTTCCGCAAAATCATCGCGTAACTTTGATTGTTCGGTTTAACCTTGAAACATTCGCTAATTGTCCGTATCACTCAAATCCGCTAATTGTGTGTAATTCATTAAACTCAGTCGTTACTTTTATGTCCTTCGTTTTTTTACCCCTTTCGTATCTTTTAACGACACCAAACTTTTCCTATTAAGTAATCACTTTCCGTTTTTATTCAAACACCAATTTTTTTAGCAAGATTGTAATTTTTGGGAGACTACAGAGCTTTTACCAACTCATTGCCTTAAAAATTGCTTTATAAACTTACTAAAACACCGAATTGTATGCAAACCTACACAATATAATTTACATATGCTAATCTATTTATGCCCATAACAGGCAGGAGGTGTTAAATTTTTTGCACTAGATCTGCTAATTCCAGGGCTACAAAATAAAAGTTCTGTTTCGTATCACATGGTCAGCCAATTATATGACAGAACCATCAGATGAACAGAAGAAGTAGACGTGTAAAAGACACTAATCAGAGTTATCTCCTCTGAATGTAATGAATTTCGTTATACAGCCAAACCATGTGGTGAATAAAATGAAAGTGTCATTTGCAGGGTGGGAGGAAGATGTTTTTTAGAGGGCCTTGCATGGTGATAACCTTACTTTTCCATTCACTGAGGAAAGCACCGGTAAACCACTTTCACTCCTCAAAGTTCAAACCAGCCTTTCAGCTGATGACCTGAACAACAACATAAAGAAATAGTGTTTGTGTATTCAAATCCCACAGGGAAAGAAATTGAGCTTAAAAAATATCCAAACAAAAAAACTGATGTGAAACACTTGCATGACTTTCTCTTGCCCTAGTAAATACTGAAACATATAACTTGTGTTTAATCATGAGTAGGCCTACACAATGTAAAATAAAAACAAACTAATTTTAATCATGAGCGAATGATGCTAAATGAAAATTAATCTCAGACTCAAAAATTATAGAAAATCACCAACTGATCCTAAATTAGGCTCTGTAGAGAAAAATGCTTAAAATAAAAAAAAGGTTTCTTTAAAATTTTCTAAATCTTTGATTGTATACATTTTCATTGTAAGAAGCATACTACTGCCACAATCATAAAAATCAATTTTTTATGATAAAAATACAGAAAATCACAAATTTACCCAAAACGAAGCGCTGTAAAAAGAAAATGTTCGAAATAAAAGTTGTAAGTTTTTAATTTAATACTTAAAATTTATTAAATATGCTTTAACGCTAAATTGCATATTAATGCTGCAATCTTAAAAAAACCTTTTAACCACAAAAGCACAAGCCTCCAAGAATTTCAGCGATTTTAAACAAAATCATAGGAGCCGCTTTTAAATTAACCACAAAAAAGTAAAATATCATTAATTAACTGCAACATCAAGTTGACAGATTTTGATGAAAACGTTTGTGTTCAGTCCCCTTATGGTATCTAACTTAATTTCAATTTCATACATTGTTCAGTTTTTGAGATTTATGTTCACACACACAAACCAAACTAAAAACATGTTTTTTGGCTTCAGGGGGCCTGAGAACATATATTTTTGGTAAAAACTTTATTTAAAAAATTCATATTCAAAAACAATACTTTCTTTCCCTACATATTCATATAAGACAAGAGAAAGTAAATTTACAGCCGCAGCAGTAAAACCGTGGCTTTATAAAGATCCCAAGTACCGCCCGTCCCCAAATTTTGTGCAGCTGAGAGGTATGCATTACGTCACTACTGTGAGAGATTGCGTTAGTAGTAGTAACTTTTTACTTGTATTATGTTCGTAGTAGTCAAGGGTACTATCCAAACAACATATATTCTGTGTCGCTGTTTACAGCGAATAAGCAAAACTACACCCACGTATGTCATGCACTAGGCAGCCTACTGCCCAGCGAAGAGCAATGAGATGATTAGTACAGGCCTTCAAAGTTATGTAAGCGTATGCGCAGTAGATGGATTTGGTTGAGGTACGATGAAGGGAAAAATAATGGTGTCAGTAGTACAGCAGTAGAGGGGGAATTCACAGCCGACTCGCTGGAATGCATAACGTACCGTACCGTAGGTTTATATGGTCTAGGCCTACGGGAGCCTCTTTTTCCTAAAAGAGCGACCTCCAACATGGTGGAAGGGTTGACGTTTCCTTGGGGGCTTTTCACAAATGTCCACCGACCACAGACAATAAGACAAAGTATTCAACCGTTCGAGCTACGATCTGTTCTCTGCAACACCTTCAGTAGAATAAGACAATTCACGCACGCACATACGCATGCATCGAACGTATGTCATCCCTTCTACAGCCGGCAGGATTCTCCCCACTCACTTCTCATTTCTGCGCGAACTACGCTAACAAAACATTGACAGATTGTACAGTGTTATGACATAACAGCAGTCTGGTACTTCGTCTTTCCCCTTCATCCCGCAGCTGCACAAAGCTTGGGGATGGGCAGTAAAAGTTTCTGTGAAAATGTAAACAAAATTGGAGATGGGCAGTAAACGTTTCTGTGAAAATGTAAACAAAATTGGAGATAGGCAGTAAAAATTTCTGTTAAAATTAACACATCGGTCACTTAATGAGTAATGATAAAAAACACATATTATAATAAATCACATTAAAATAAATAAATTGACAAATTTAATGGTAGACACTATATTTAAATTAATGTATGTTCCAAAACTATGGCAATTGTACTCAACAGAGCCAACTCTCAGGAACAATCGCAGCTTTGCAATTTGTAAATCTATCCAGAACGGTAGATGAACAGTTACAAAAACCACGATAATTACTTTACCACAGGTGTAACGCTAACAAACATACACCAGTTTGTCTGCTGACTCCATGTGGCATTATTTTTACAATTATTTATTCCAGAATATTAGAGGTCAGAATTTCTGATTTTTATTGCACAACCCCTTAATGTATTTAGTTACGATGGTGACCGAACCCCATCTTTGTGGGTTATTTTACATTTACATACAAAAACATGTATACTAGAAATAGTTAAAACACTATACCACCTCCATTGATAAACCTGATGTAACCTCCACTGGCAAACACTTTTCAGGTTGAACGTCAAATTAATGACTAATATTAAAACTGCAGAAAGCAGACGGAAGAATCATAATGCCAGTTAACAAAAAAATACCAAGTAAATGGATAATGTCGATTATTGGTTCCCCCCCCCCCCGTTTTCTGTATGCCACTATCAAATAAGAATTCCCTGAAGAGTTACACAATTCTCCCATTCCTGCATCTAGCGTGCCAATCTGACTAGCAACATTCCATTAACACGTTCAGTGCGGCTGCCACATTTATGTGGCGTATTGAACAGTCCCAGGGTGCGGGCCGCCACAAAAATGTGGTCAGTTTATACAGTTTTATAATCTCTTCTTTCTGTGTTCATCTACGGTAAATTGTATTTCTTTTATTGTTCAGCCATACAAAAAGTTTCATTCTATGCCAGTATACCTTCAGATTTTGAAGAAATGTCACCAGTTTTTTTTGGTGGAGTTTTAAAAACTGATATATTTACTTCTATGTTTCGAGTTTAACGGGCTGTTTTATTTGTTATTAATAAAATGTTATTTCATTATATTACTTTTCTTACAATTACGCAACATTTACTATACTTAGTAAATATTAAGTGTGGCAAAAATGCAACTAAATAAATAAATATGTGAATACGAATGTAATACCTAAATGCTTTAAATTTAAGTAGGCCTATTTTTTCGTACATACAGACCTAAAGTTAACTTTTTTTAAAGAAACTAGTAGGTATTAATTTTTTTTTAAATGTTTGCCTCATTAAAAATTGGTTATAGAAATATTTTATTAGTACTTATAATGTTACGAGCCTACGAGGCGTGCACAGTCACACAAAGTGGCAGGGTCATTTACTTATAATAGTAATACTAGTAGGCTTATTAAATTCTTTTCTTAGGTGACCCCATTTTTGGAATTGCATTTTTACCTGTCCACGGAAAGACTTACTGCCGTGGGAACAGAAAGGGTAATAAAATATTGTTGAAAACAAGAAAAAATCGTAAAGCCGTCACAGGTACCGATATCTATCTGCCATCTGTACCGTAATATTACTTACTTTCAACTTTTCAAAAACCTTTGGCCACACCGCAGTTATTCTGCTAAGAGTGCCATAATGAACTATTATCCTTTTATTCCAATAAGTTTTTAATTTTTTCTCATAGGTTTACGTGATAAAAGCAAAGTACATTCTGACTTTTACATTTGTTTTGTATTTATACTTTTATGTGTGTATTTTTAAAACGAAAACGAATACATTTATCTATAGTAAAATACATAAACATACACATATAAATATAAAATAAATGTATTGAATGAAAATACACACGAGCAAATTGTAATTGTAGAGAGAATATTAAGATATGAAGCACCGCGGACTTGTGCGCTTTCTGTGTGCGGGGAACATATAATTGCGGCAGGCGACGGTTCAGCTACAGTGACTAACATCGCTTCATTTGGGCCGCAGTGAACGTGTTAATGATAGGCACTATTATTTATATTAATGTATGTTCCAAAACTATGGCAATTGTACTCAACAGCGCCAACTCTCAGGAACAATCGCAGCTTTGCAATTTGTAAATCTATCCAGAACGGTAGATGAACAGTTACAAAAACCACGATAATTACTTTACCACAGGTGTAACGCTAACAAACATATACCAGTTTGTCTGCTGACTCCATGTGGCATTACTCTTACAATTATTTATTCCAGAATATTAGAGGTCAGAATTTCTGATTTTTATTGCACAACCCCTTAACGTTTTAGTTACGGTGGTGACCGAACCCCATCTTTGTGAGTTATTTTACATTTACGTACAAAAACATGTATATTAGAAATAGTTAAACACTATACCACCTCCATCGATAAACCTGACATAACCTCTACTAGCAAAACACTTTTCAGGTTGAACATCAAATTAATGACTAATATTAAAACTGCAGAAAGCAGACGGAAGAATCATTATGCCAATTATCAACAAAAAATACCACGTACAGTCCAGCCTCTCTTAGTTTGCTCCTAATGTAAACAAATAATGACGTCACTAAGCATGCGCATTATATCAAAATGAGTACACGCTGA
Source organism: Catonia carolina (assembly GCA_035578175.1). Taxonomy (NCBI): domain Eukaryota; kingdom Metazoa; phylum Arthropoda; class Insecta; order Hemiptera; family Achilidae; genus Catonia; species Catonia carolina. The sequence continues at coordinate 8,623,900 of JAQMRL010000005.1, read as the reverse complement.
TTAAAAAGTAACACAAAATACTTTTGAAAGTATTTAAATACAAAATACTTTTAAAAGTATTTTTTTTAATGAAATTGTTAGGCCTACATCATATCATGACTGATGTTTTTAGTGCTTTAAGTACTTATAATTTAAAAAATAGTTTACTCAATAGGAATACGATATCCGTAAAGTCGCAGACTCTAGCGTGCACCCTGTAGTAGGTGGCTTTTGTTTGTTGACAGTAGAAGCAAACTAAGAATGGCTCAACTGTAGGAATTCTTATGGCAACACAACTAAAACAATTAAGTAAACTATACAGCCGAATCAGAATTTACAAACATTCTACAACAACCTATTTGTGTGTGAGCTTTAAAACTACATAAGTTTAATGATGAACTACTACAAAAAAAGAACAAACCGGTAACTTATGCCACATGGGAATTTTCATAGAATGATGCAATTGATTAAATCAGTACAAGACTGATGTACCTACAGCAGTCAAATTTGTCAGTAGCAAATCGACTACAAGTTTATCTAAACTACCATGTAATAATGGATGTATAACAATATTAAGGAAAGCATTACACAACTTGTGATAAAACATTTGATACCATAAAACATAATTGAAAACGATATTCTCACTACTTACTCCTAATTACAAGTACCTAGGTTAATTTTGGCTGGAACAACTCGTCATAAGCACATGCTTATTCCACGTTAACTTAAGCAGACTCGTAGAAAGTATATAAAAAGTTATAAAAAATAGTAGATTAATTATTAGAAATTAATTTTTCCAAGAACGTGTCCGGTTACATTTTATTTAAAACTCAAACACTGGTACCGAAACATTCATAATTACTAAGTTTCTCATACATTACGTCCATCACTTTGCTACAACAGTTAACCTAAATTCACGATACATTGTTAGGGATATCGGCCTAAAGGCTAATTTACAAAGTAAATTAATTTACTAATTTATAAAACGACATTGCGTGAATAAAATACTTTAAATTTCAGTGGTATTATGTAATTTAATATGGAAGTTTTAATTAAATATTACATTCTGCGTATAATGTTACTTACCATGTTTTAGACTTGCGATTACCAGTGCCTGAAACAAAAGTAAACCCAATAAAAACCAGAACCAAAAACATGTAATACTTATATTTTTGTAAGAGATTTATACAACAATAAAGAAAATCATATTCAATGAAAATTATAAATAAAATAAATTTTAACTACCATCAACCAACAACTTACCTAGACAACACGAGGCAAACGTTTCACGGAAATGAAAGTATTGATGTAAGTTCCTGTGGCAAGTTATTTCAAATCTTGCACGGCAGAGAGCGTGATGAGCAACTAGCGGAAAGTTTCAAAATTTTAGTTTGCGCTAAACATTGTTAACAAGAAACCATTATGAAATAAATTAAAACGACTTCAGTAAAACTTAGAATTGATGTACATTTTTATGCGACTCTGTTTCGTTCATATTCAAAACTACATTAATAAATTTATGTTTTATTCAGGTTAGTACTTTTTCCCTTCTGGAGCAGAATTAACTGATAGGTACTGGAACTACTTGTATTTCTAAAATGTATTATTATTATTACTATTGTAAATTTGAATTACCTTAAACCATTTTGATACAGTGCTATATAAAGTAACATTTATGAGTATCTTCAGCTAATTTAATGGGTACATATTGTCACTACCATGTTAAATTGACAGACATTTCATGTTCCTTTTTCTTAAAATGTGTTTAAGTTATGTTGCTTAAACAAAGAGCTAGAGCTAGAACATGGCAGTTATCAAGGACCCCTAATGATAAGGTTACCTACAACCGATTGAACAGCGAAGTAAAGAGATTAATAAAACAATTTAAACATCATTCATTTGAAAACCAAGCATTGAAAACAAGCATTAAATGTCTGTGATGGCACAATCTGGGAAAAAACAAAGCGTCTTCTAAAACACCACTCATTTTCAGTGCCTCTTCAACATCTGGATGGTACTTGGGCTATTTCCGAGGACAGTAAAGCTAACTATTTCACTAATCATCTCTCACTTGTTTTTCAGCCACATCCTGACATCCTAAATCCTCATTATGTGTATTTTATACATAAATCATTACTTGCCCCTCTGCCCCTTTCACTGCCCCCTACTCCTTTCAAACCCTCCGGAATCAGTAATCTAATCAGGCGTCTCCCTAAACGAACGTCTCCGGGTTATGACCTCATTACTGCAGAGGTCTTACAAAATCTCCCAAGAAAAGGTATTCTCTTTTTAACAGCATACTCAGAACCATTAAAATTTCTATTCAGTGGAAGTTCTCCTACATCAAAATGATACTAAAGCCAAGTAAACCTCCACACAACCTCAGTTCATATCGCCCAATTAGTCTTCTCCCTCTCTGTTCATTAATGTTCGAAAAATTACTCCTACAAAGAATCCTAACTTACTTAGAAGAATTTCAAGTAGTTCCTCTTCATCAGTTTGGCTTCCGAAATCGACATTCTACAATTCACAAACTGGACAGAGTCGTAAACTTTCTTGCTACAGCCCTAGAGAAAAACAATACGTGAATGGGGTATTTTTTGATGTTAGTCAAGCCTTCGACTGAGTTTGGATTGATGGTCTGCTGTTCAAACTAAGGTTCTTACCTTCCACATACTATCTTATTCTTCAGTAATTTCTTTTAGAACGTCATTTTCTGTCTCACAAGGTAGTACTCAGTCTGACGGTATACCATTGTTGGCTAGGGTTCTACAAGGGTCCATTCTCGGTAGTTAATAGCAATGACAATGATGGCTGCCCTCAGACAGACTGCAGAATGCGAAGAAAAGGTTTTAAAGTTCTATGGTGAGTTATACCAGACTGATAGACTATGCAAACAATAGATAGCAATTGGACATTTTTTCACTAATGGAAAACGTCAACAATAACCAAGGACACTATACTATTTTTAAAGTAAATTATTAATTTTTAAACGCTTTTATTTAACTTACTCTTGGAAGCATCAAATCTTGCAACTTAAAATTTTAATACTTCAACCGTGTCAATATGAATCAAACTTTGCACACTTGTTTATCTTCGATGACAATACGCTGTGGAGGTGTTTGTAAAAAAAAATTTTAAAATTTTATAACGCTTTTAATTTAACTTACTCTTGGATCCATCAAATCTTGCAACTTAAAATTTTAATACTTCTACCGTATCAATATGAATCAAACTTTGCACACTTGTTTATCTTCGATGACAATACGCTGTGGAGGTGTTTGTAAAAAAAAATTTTTTTAAAAAAATTTAAAAAACGCTTTTATTTAACAATTACTTAAAACAATTAACTAAAAAGAAAAAAAGAAAAAATTTACAAAAAAATCACAGAAAAAAAAATTACAAAAAAATCAAAAAAAAAAATTTAAGAAACGCTATTATTTAACAATTAATCAAAAAAAATGAACTAAAAAGAAAAAAATTTACAAAAAAAAAATCACAGACATTACAGTTAAAAATAAAAGCGTGGCGCATTAATATATATAATATTTTACAACGAATATTTTACAATAAATATTATTTATATATTAATGCGCCACGCTTTTATTTTTAACTGTAATGTCTGTGATTTTTTTTTTTGTAAATTTTTTTATTTTTTTCTTTTTAGTTCATTTTTTTGATTAATTTTTAAATAATAGCGTTTCTTAAAATTTTTTTTTTTATTTTTTTTTTTATTTTTTTATTTTTTTATTTTTAGTTCATTTTTTTGATTAATTGTTAAATAATAGCGTTTCTTAAAATTTTTTTTTTTTTTTAATTTTTTTTTTATTTTTTTGTAATTTTTTTTTAAAGTAGATTTTTCAGGGCTGATGAGCTCTGAATGTATGCATTGCCTCCTACCCACTTAATAGCTAGCCAATGACTTGCTAGCAACGTTGCCAACACTTGCTCTCATAGCTCTGTTATATTTTCCATCAGCCATTTTTTTGGTCTTTCAATAACAATTATATTACAAAGTATTCCATGTTAACGCGCTCTATAATCGATGTGTCCAGTACGAAATGCAAGACACAAGTGAACTACTGTGGCTCTTAAATGCATGCGCGCATAATGTTTGTCAAGCTGAAACATTCGCACAATCTGACAACACTGGTAAATGTTCTGATTAGTCTAAACACGTGGAACAGCAAAGCTCATCAACTGTGAAAAGCATTATAGTAGGGACACAATGGAAGGATGAGTGTAGATCAAATTCCCAAGGTGATTGAGGGGTATAACCAGAGGACGAGATGGAGCTTGGGAAGGCCAAGGAAAGGACGGAAGGACCAATTATAATACGGCCGGCTCGTGTAACTGGTTTCTATGTTGGGGTGCCGGGTTCGATTCCCAGTCAGGCCTGGCATTTTTTCATCACTCATTTTCATATATCATCCTTCTCACCATCTGCATTAGCAGAAATTGCAAAACAGTCAGACATAAAAGAAAAAAAAAGATCATGTCGCTTTATCCCACAATGCTAGTACTAGCAGGACCTATTAGCGCGCCAGTGATGGTTCCCACGAAGCTAGTTAATTAATGCTAGTACTCTCAAGACATATACGTGAGTTCTGTTGCGTATTGCCAGTGGCGGTCCTAGAGGGTGGGCCTGGGCCCACCCATTTTTAATATGATTTGACTGAAACAATAAAACAATGGGGATTTTTATCCACAACAAGATGGCAAACAATAATGATTATGATATTTACGTATCACAAATGAGACGAATTAAACCTTATCTATAAGCATCTATGATAGGGCAAAGACTTAGTAACCTGGCGATTGTATCCATAGAAAGAGAGTTTAAGTTTTCCTTTAATGTCGGATCCAGATCCAGTTGTAGACGAGTTTGCAGCTCAAAAAGGAAGAAGGCTACAGTTCAGTTTGTTTTAAAGTAAACAATAATCGAGAGTTGACTAGTTTATGTGTTATTATTTCTTCATAATTTTGACCAACAGAATGGATTTGGACTTGATTTTTATATTTTCAAACTGTTTTTGTAACTCCATGTACTGTATTTAAAGTGTTTAATTTAGTAAATTTCTTTTAAAAATTACAAGGTTGTATTTATTTATTCGATACTAAACCTGAAATAAAGATAGAATGTACTCAATCAGTTATCTAAATGTATTCAATTTATAAAATCATAGACAAATACATATATGTATATATGTTTTACATAGGTAAAAATGATGTACATTACAATCATATAAACAGCTACTTTTTAACCTAAAATATTAACATATAAATTGAAATATATATTTTATTTTCTAACCACCAGAATACGGTAACATAAAACACTTACCATGTTACCGTATTCTGGTGGTTAGAAAATAAAATATATATTTCAATTTTAAATAATACGGCTGTTTAAAAATCCTACATAGGATGTTTAATAAAATAATAACATATAAATATATATAAGTGGGCCCACCCAGAAAAAAATTTCTGGGGCCACCACAGCGTATTGCTGACAAAGTACAGCTTATTAGCAACTAGCAACGTTTCCAAACATTCATACCGAGCTAGTTTACTAGCGCTGTCAATCACATGACCTTTTCTTCCCTACTAGCGCTAGTAAAATCAAACATGTTCAAAGTCACTAGCGTGCTAGTGAATAATAGAAAAATTAAAATAAACTAGCTGCTAACACTAGCAGCTGGAATAACCCTTTAGGAGCCGGATATCTGAAAAGAAGAATTTCAGAATAATATCAGTGGTCTTTAAGTGACTAAATCAATAACCATGAATGAATAACAATGATACAGATTCAGATTAATGTTTTTTATAATCTAAAGTCATGAATAGTAAACAAGGAATTACAAATTAAACAACATTTATTGTATTTACAAATTATTTAATAATAATTTATCACACTTTGAAAAACTCATTAAGTAGATCACTAAATACAAATTAATTTACAATTCCAAATTAAAATACAAAATAATTAGAAAAAAATTTATCCATTTAGAAATATCATGAAAATATTAGAAAAAAATTACATTCATACAAAACATTGTCTTTTCTAAAACAAATAAAAGAATGGTATTTTGGATGCAATTTATTTAAACAATTAAAATTGGCACACAGATGGCTTAGTTTATGATTAATTATATCAACTAAAAAAAATACAATTATAAATTGTAATTGCTTTGATTAAATTATTAATAAATACATGCTGGAATTTTAATTTACAGATAAATAATTTGTATGTAATGTTTATTTTTACCTACAATTATTTTAGTCTCTTAACTTACATATTGTATGTTTTGGCATGGTGATTCACCATCATCAGAGTACATAAAATAAAAAAATTGAAACTAATTCTGATAAAATTCTTTCAGAAGTTGTAATTAATTATCTTGTCACTTCTATGAAAAAGTTCAATAATTTATTTTGTCCTTTTTCATTTTCTGTAAATTTGGGGGTAGCAGTCAACATCACATCAACATTCATAAACTTTAATTGTTAATTTAAAATGCAGAGGCAGTATAGTATTTTAAATGAACAATTGCACAGAATATAAAATATGATAAAATCAAATAATTGAAGTTTTATAGAAATGATAGAAGATATAACATCTTAAAGGATTTTAACAAAATTAGTTTTGTATGTGGTAACGCCACAATTTGAATTTATATTTGAAGGGTTGAGGGCATCGCTGTCGCTTGTTTTGTACCCACTGACCGCACACTCGCTTACCAGTATGCGCTGGAGACAGTCGGTCCACTGCTTTTATTGAAGTGTACCGCTACACTTTATTAACCGCATCGCCTTTACGCACACCCGGAACACGGCATACAACCATGAAGTTTCCTGAGAAGAAATCGTTCCTTGGAAGAAGACAGCAGTGTAGTAGGTATACCTATCCCTTATACCTGTCTTTCGCCTTTCCCCTCCCCACTCATCACGAGTACTAATCACGCTGGAAAAGGAGGTAAGAGGCTGCTTCATTTTGTATTTCTTTACATCGCATTCCGAGTAAGCCAACCAAATAAAAGGTGCACAAGGTGCGCAGTAGAACATGCAACGCATACAGTTCACTGCTCTGGAGGAGGGTCCCGCGGGATTCTTCGTTTGATTTCGGTTTTATCTCTGCTTGGGGACAAACGCACCACACCATGCACGCATCCATGTTAACAGTATGAAACTAATTTTATTTCCAGAATCTGAGCTTTCTGGAAATCCTAACAACAATGCAATTACTATGAACACCGGATGGATGAAAGAAAGGAGAGCTTAATACAGTTAAAGACTCCAAAAAGACCTTTTAGAGATTTCTAAAGTTTTTTTAAGTTATCTAAAATGGATCTATATGAAAAAGTAAAATAATACATAGATTTTTGAATCAAAAACAGAGTAAACTTTTAAAATATATGACATTTTAAAATTAATAAATAAAACGGAAAATTAAAATTAATTAATAAAATAAAATAAATAATAATAATAATTAATATATAAAATTAATTCTGAAAATTAAATTTTTTGACTTACATTTTTCCCTAAACCCTAGATTTTATTTGAATACTTCATGTATTATGAAAATATAATTTAATATAAGAGTGAATAAAAAATTATTTCTCCAGCAGTATCACAATTACAATTTCAAATCAATTTATGAAACAATTAATCTTGATATACATCAAATTTCACTATTATGTAATCATAGTAACTTAACTACTGGTAATAACATAATATTGGTAACTGAACTTAAATACTTAGTTTTATTTTTATTCTTACATTACTTACAATAAGTTTAACAAGTATTATTTTTACTAAATTATTAAAATGTTATCTACACTTTAAGTAACTACACATTTACACAATATTCGAGGTACGGTCAAAAACATCCCGGATCAGAAAAAGACATCATTTTTACTTCAACTTCCTGCCAAGAACTCTGCTCTTGTATTTACACATTTTTTCCAACATTTTTGTTTAAACGGTCAAAACATTCATGGAACCTATTTTGTGATAGTGCCTTTGGCAATCTCATAGAAATTTCAATAACATTCTGTGAATCACCAAAACAGAGTTTTTTCAATTTCATTTCTAATTATGGGAATATGTAAAAAAATCTGCTGTTGTAAAATCAAGCGAGTATAGTTCCAGAGTGGTAACATTGTTCTCGACAAGAAAATTTTTTATTGACGGAGACCTCTGATTTTTTACTGTAAGAGTGTTATCTGCAGTAAACCCCAATGATCTGCTCATTTTTTAGGATGTTTTCATCTGATAGAGTTAAATCTTCACGTTAAGTTCCTTGTTCACAGCTTAACCTTGAGTAGTGAGTTCATTGTGAATCATGTTCTTGTAGTGAAAAAAATAACTTCAACATTACTAAATTAAAATCTTTATAATGCATCCTTCACCCTATATTCAATCCTATTGTAAAAATATTTAGGTATTTTTTTCCAACCTATTACAGCTGCTTTTAAAAGTCATTTGTAGTTTTATACAAATGACTGAATATACAACACCATAAATTAAAAAAAAAGTTCAAATTTTCAATTTTCTGTACTGTGATGATGGTGGATCCACTGAAACATGTCAGTACGATTCTATTTTATAAAATAAATTTATACACCAAATTTCACTAATCCTTTTAAAAGCTGCCTTAATTTTTATTATTCACTTACATGTGTTTTGGTGGATCCACCATCATCAGAGTATATAATATCTTTGAAACTAAAATTTTTCAAAAATTTAGATGATGGTGGATCCACCAAAACACGTGTTAGTGAATAATAAAAATTAAAGCAGCTTTTAAAAAGGATTAGTGAAATTTATTGTATAAATTTATTATACCGACTCTACTCTACTCTATGGCAGTGAAACTTGGGTGCTATAAAAGCGAGAGTAGAGTAGATTGGAAGCATCTGAAATGAAATTTCTTCGACATACGTATGGGTGTAGTAGAGAAGATCGTTACATACTGAGATAAGGAAAGAACTCAACATCTTCTCTATAAACAAAAAGGTATCCCAGAACAAAATGCAGTGATTAGAGCATGTAAACAGAATGCGGCAGGATAGGATACCTAAGCAGACACTGGGCTACATGCCAGAGGGTAGGAGAGAGCGAGGACGCCCAAGAAAGAAATGGGCAGATTTGAGAGGTTTGGAACAGGCAGAGATGCCTAATCCTTGAAAGGCAGAAGAAGAAATTTATTTTTGAATGTCAGTAGGAAATAGAATAATATAAAACAAAAGATAAAAAAAGCACGTGATATAGCAGCTGTAACAGGTCACTGAAAAATTAAATATTTTTACAATAGGCTCCAACATTACTTTCCCGTGGTTTTGTCTAACAAAATTTTGCTAGAATGTTTGACCCTGACAAAAATGCTTGTCCTTTGCACACAACGCTGATATTTTCATCACTTATTTCCACATGAGTTTTGTAGCGTAACTAGGATCTCAGGTAGTGATTTCTCCAGCAAAATCAAATATTTGCACAATAATAAATCTTTATAATGCATCCTGCAGTTTGAAATATTTCTATTTCATATAATGAATTAATATAATAATTTCACTAACCTTCTTTTTAAACTGCGTCACCTTTATTTTATTCCTACTTACACGTGTTTCGGTGGATCCACCATCATCAGAGTAAATTAAAAATTGAAACTAAAAATTTTTTTTCATTTATTTAAAATTTACAGAAGATGATACATCTTCAGTCACTTGTATAAAACTGTTATACAAGTGACTGAAGATGTATCATCTTCTGTAAATTTTAAATAAATGAAAAAATTTTTAGTTTCAATTTTTAATTTACTCTGATGATGGTGGATCCACCGAAACACGTGTAAGTAGGAATAAAATAAAGGTGACGCAGTTTAAAAAGAAGGTTAGTGAAATTATTATATTAATTCATTATATGAAATAGAAATATTTGCACAATGCTCTGAAAATTATATTTTTAGAATATGAAAAATGAAAACGCCCACTATGAATGAAATTACTTGTAGCTGTCAACGGTAGTAACTATTATTGTTGTTTTCGGTTGTCAACAGCCGAAAGGCTGGTTTGAACCTCTAGAGGTTTTACTAAGTAAAAACGAGGAGTAAGATGGTTTACCATTGCCTTCCTCACTGAGTTGAAAGAGTATGCTTATCAGCATGCCAGGCCCTCCGAAAAGCACTCACTTTCCACCCTGCAAATGACACCTTCACTTCATTCACCACAGGGTCTGGCTGCATAGTGAAATTCATTACTCTCAGAGAAGATAACTCTGACTAGTGTCTTCTACACCTCTACCTCTTCTGTTCTTAAATAGTTCAGTCATATAAGTGGCTGACTATGTGATAAGAAACAGAACTATTTTTTTTAGCCCTGGACCAAACAGATAGAGTGCAATTAAAATAACACTCCACCTGCCCGTTTTGGGCATGTTAGTAACTAATAAGATTAATATTTGCCTATGTTTTCTAGTAAGTTGCCAACCAAATCAGAAGAAATTTCCCAACCGTAATTCCTCTACTTGGCTACAGAACAAGCAGAATGACTTTTCCAGAAACTTTTCCCATTCCAGGAAATTTTTGACCTTCCTCATAAGATTAATACTACTTGCATACATTACAAGCACAATAAAATATTAAAAAGTTTTGATTATATTTATTTGATACATGAAAGTTTCTTTTATATATTAAAATACATACAAAATATTAAGCAACTTTTTTTTTACTGTATAAAATATCTATAAAATATACAAAAAAATTATAATAAAATTTTATTTCAGCCTCATTTTTTATATTAATTAAAATTCTAAAATTATTTACATACACAAACGACTTACAAACAAAATTTATGAATTTTTGTACAAATTACAAAATTAAAATATTGAAACGGAATAATTTTTACAATAGTTTAATTAATAAAATTTTATTAATTAGTTTATTTATTTAAGAAAATAGTAATAATAATGTAGATGACTATTATTTATTTTGTTAATACACACATACTTAAAAAAACACACCCACACAATTATACGTACATACAATTATTTTGAATTTTGAATTAAAAGAAAGAGAAAGCTTGAAATGCTTTTTTGTAGATGAAGGGCTAGCTTTTGTATTACTTTTGTATATGAAGATGAAGGACGAACTATCTTTTAGCTGGATGAAATATATTTAATGTTTGTATAACCTCAACAAAAACAAAATACAATGGCTTTTTAAGGAAAGTGGCCAAACAGATCCGAGGTATTTTTTGTTTTACATCCGACTGTTCTTTATATTATTAAGTACTACTTGACCCTTGTCTGTACAAGACAATGGTCTGGGAAGAGTTGTTTAAGAGGTTCATCAATTTTTCCTGACGATGCCACACTCTCCTCGATCCTGGATTTTCAGGAACTCCAGTTGTGGATTTTTTAACTCTCCCTCCCAAAAAACTGTCTTCTCTTCTTCTCGCAATCAAGGATTAGGCTTCCACCTATTCTGAGTCACAATAGCGACAAAACTTTATTGAATTATTGCCATCTTTGTGTGGCCACCCAAAAATTCTCCTCCCCTCCGAACTGTATTTCAAAACATTGAGGGGGATCCTTTCCTCACACATTCTCTCTATACCATCCCTATTATTGATTTCTCTACAATCTACTGATCAGGAATGAGTAGGAACTGCGTTCTCGCACTGGTTTCCCTCCAATTTAATAAAAATAAATATTTTTTAAGCCAAGTTATTGCTCCAGTTTTGGATTTTTTAACTCTCCCTCCCAAAAAACCGTCTTCTCTTCTTCTCACAATCAAGGATTAGGCTCCCACCTGTTCTGAGTTACAACAGCGACAAAACTGCATTGAATTATTGCCATCTCTTGTGTGGCCTCCCAACAATTCTCCTCCCCTCTGAACCGTATTTCAAAACATTGAGGGGGATCCTTCCCTCAGGCATTCTCTCTATACCATCCCTATTATTAATTTCACAACTATCTACAGATCGGGAATGAGTAGTAACTGTGTTCTCACACTGGTTTTCCCCCAATTTAATAAAAAATAAATATTTTTTAAGCCAAGTTATTGTTGGGTATTGATTCACACATCTTAAAATATTAAATTTTTAGCGTTGCCACACTGGAAAACTTATGCCTATGCTATTTTGCAAGGCTGATGAGCTCTGAATGTATGCATTGCCCCCTACCTACTTTATAGGTAGCCAATCACTTGCCAGCAATGTTGCCAATACTTGCTCTACTAGCTCTGTTAAATACTTTGTCAGCCATTTTTTGGGTCTTTCAATAACAATTATAACCTATAAACATACAATCAGCCAATTATATTATTAAGTATTGCATGTTAACGCGCACTATAATCGATGTGTTCAGTACGAGATGCAAGACGAGAGTGAACTATTGCAGCTCTTATACACATGCATGCATAATGTTTGTCAGGTACAATCTGACAACGCTGGCAAACGTTCTGATTGGTCTAAACGTGTGGAACTGCAGAGCTCATCAACTGTGAAAAGCATATTACACAAGTGGCTTCTGTATAGCCAGCGCAATTCAATTGTTTTTTTAAGAAAATAAAAAAGAAATAAAAGTAATGCACTACAATGAATCAATTAACTTTTTTTTTTAATTTAATTAAAGACAGAATTTATATCTATTATCTGCCATGAATTACAAACACACACTCATTCAAACAATTTACTTAAATTATTATTTACATGTAAATAAACATAGGTAATAATTATTTTCTTAATAGATTTAACAAATTTATAATAATACATTTTGTCATTATAAAAATCAATGTTCATCGAAATTTACATTCTAACTTAGTAAAAAGAATACTCTTTACCAAATAAACTGTTTAATATTTTTATAAATTAACAGCAAGTTCTTAAATTTTTTTAAGTTCTTTATGTACTTCTGAATTCATTGAATGACTACTTTAAGTTAAGAAAATTATAACAATACGTTATTTCAAGATCCTAGCCAAGAATCGAACCCAGGAATTTAGCTTTGTTAACATTCTACAACTGAACTAACCAAGCAGTCTCTTATTTTTAACTGTTTGTTTAAAGTGACATTAACTGCTATTAAAAAATAGGGTATCTACGGTATCTAATAGAAAAAGGAAATTTCTCATGTACTACCCGAGAATTAATTGAGTATGGAATATTTTGTTTCAATAGTTGTATGTATGAATGACAAAGCTTACTAATTCTTTCATTTTAATTTGTAGTATTAAGCTTCTTTTTTTCCTTTCCTTTCATAAAGTACAATTTTTTTAAATATTTTTTTATCTTCTAAGAACATGCTGTTAAATTCATACTGAGACAAACTGAATATTATCAAACACAAAATTTTGCGCTATAAAAAAACAAAAATGAAAAAAGCGAGTATTTAAGATATCATAATAATTCATAAATCAAATTATATACAATTGCTGGCCGCATTGGCATAGTTGGTAACATGCTCACCTCTCAACATGTGGTCCTGGGTTTGAATCCCACTCAGGTACGGCATATTTTCATATGATACAAAAAATCATTTCATCCTCCATGGTGTAAAGTTACACTCTAACATCGCCGCTAATGACCATTGCATTGATGCGACATTAAATAAATAAATGAAAAAAAAAATTATGTACAATTGATTAAACATTATGCATTATTATAAATTAATTAAATAATTACTAATTTGATTATGTATGGCAATTGAAAATTATGAAATTAAACAAAAATTAATTAACCAATAATTGAAGCTAAATCAGGTAATTTAAACGATCTTAATGTATTCCTTCTGAATGATGATGATGAAGATTGTGGAGGCGGTGGTGGTAATAAACTAGTAGGAATAAATTCTCCTCGGTTTCCTCGAAGACTACTGGCTTGAGACTGAGGTGGTCTTCTCGTTGTCAGTGACACGACATCTTCTAATGCTTCTAAGGTCGGTCCAGGTGAGCTAAGAAGTATATTGCTACATTGAGCTGCACAAACATCGTCTCGTAAAATCGCATCTCTGCCTGCTTCACGTAATAATTGATCACAGTCTGTTACTCTCAATGATGCACATTGTGGCTGTAAAAATGAAAAAAAAAATCAACTTTTTGAAGACCATTTTCGTATGAGTTGTTTAACCCTTTACAGGTCTGTGGTCTGCCCATAACAGACAGGTGGAGTGTCAAATTATTTACTCAATCTGTTCATTGCAGGGGTAAAATAAATAGTTCTGTTTCTTATCACATGGTCAGCCAATTAAATGACTGAATCATTTAAGAACAGAAGAGGTAGAGGTGTAAAAAACACTAATCAGAGTTATCTCCTCTGAATGTAATGAATTTCTTTATACAGCCAGACCCTGTGGTGAATGAAGTGAAGGTGTCATTTGCAGAGTGGAAAATATGTGTTTTTCAGAGGGCCTGGCATGCTGATAAGCGTACTTTTCCACTCAGTGAGGAAGGCAATGGTAAACCACCTCGCTCCTCGTTTTACTTAGTAAAACCTCTACAGGTTCAAACCAGCCTTTCGGCTGATGACCAAAACAACACAGGTCTGTGCTAAGTATACTTACCACTGGCAATAAGGTTGATTTTTTTAAAGAATAAACTATACAGTTGAACCCTATTGGCATTTTATGGCTTTATAGATGTTCTCTTGTTAAGTAGGCTATCCACATTTTGAAATTAGTGCGCAGCGACCATTTGCTTCATGAGTTACACGAATGTGGTAAGAATTCATACCAGCGTACTCAACCGTGTTGTTTTGTTGTTTCTTTTGTAGTACAGTGTTTAGAAAATTTGAGTTTTTTTATGGGAAAGCAAGCATTCATGCTAATATAAAGTTCCAATTTTACCATTAGATTCCCATTTCAATAAACTTCCTTGGTAAATATACTTACTAGGGCTTAACATAAAAAAAGAAATATCTTACTGTTCTGGCACTAGAAATACATTATTCAAGTCCCTATAAAACAAAATTTAACAGTTTACAACTTGTATATTTTTCCCCGTAGTACTGTCCTATAAAGGGTTAAGGTCAACAGTCAAAAGACTGGTTTGAACCTCTAGAGATTTTAGTAAATAAAACGAGAAGTGAGTGGCTTACAATTGCCTTCCTCACTGAGTTGAAAGAGTATGCTTATCAGCATACCAGGCCCTCTGAAAAGCACTTACTTTCCACCCTGTAAATAACACCTTCACTTCATTCACCACAGGGTTTGGCTGTATAGTGGAATTCATAACTTTAAGAGGAGATACCTCTGACTATAGTCTGATTCACGAAATAAAACACCTGTCTAAACAACAATATCTTTTGAACCGTTGTGTTGTTGTTGTTTAGGTCATCAGCCGAAAAGCTGGTTTGAACCTCTAGAGGCTTTACTAAGTAAAACGAGGAGTGAGGTGGTTTACCATTGCCTTCCTCACTGAGTGGAAAAGTACGCTTATCAGCATGCCGGGCCCTCTGAAAAGCACAAATTTTCCACTCTGCAAATGACACCTTCACTTCATTCACCACAGGGTCTGGCTGTATAATGAAATTCATTACTTTCAGAGGAGATAACCCTGATTAGTGTCTTTTACACCTCTACCTCTTCTGTTCTTAAATGGTTCAGTCATTTAATTGGCTGACCATGTGATAAGAAACAGAACTATTTATTTTAGCCCTGCAACTAACAGATTGAGTGTAAATAATTTAACCTCCACCTGTCTGTTATGGGCAGTGTGTGGGCAGTGTGAACCGTTGTATGTAAAAATAATTACGATACAACAAATTAAAGCTTGTTTTATTTATGGTTACAGGACATACATTAACATTTTCAGAAATTAATAAGGTATTAAATATAATAAATTACTGCTTCTATAATTAATATAATATAATATAATTAGCCTGCTTCACGTAATAATTGATTACAGTCTGTTACTCTCAATGATGCACATTGTGGCTGTAAAAATGAAAAAAAAAATCAACTTTTTGAAGACCATTTTTGTAGTAAATTGTTTAAGGTCAACAGCCAAAAGGCTGGTTTGAACTTCTAGAGATTTTACTAAATAAAACGAAAAGTGGCTTACAATTGCCTTCCTCACTGAGTGGAAAGAGTATGATTATCAGCATACCAGGCCCTCTGAAAAGCACTTACTTTCCACCCTGCAAATAACACCTTCACTTCATTCACCACAGGATCTGGCTGTATAGTGGAATTCATTACTTTCAGAGGAGATAACTCTGACTATACTATTTTTCAAGGCTGATGAGCTCTGAACATATGCATTGCCCCCAACCCACTTTGTAGCTAGCCAATCACTTGTCAGCAACGTTGCCAATACTTGCTCTTGTAGCTCTGTTAAATATTTTTTCAGCCATTTTTTTGGTCTTTTAATATCAATAATAACCTATAAACATACAATCAGCTGATTATATTATAAAGTATTGCATGTTAACGCACTCTATAATCGATGTGTTCAGTACGAGATGCAAGACGAGAGTGAACTCTCGGCTCTTATTCGCATGTGCGCGTAATGTTTGTCAAGTACAATCTGGCAACGCTGGCAAACGTTCTAATTGGTCTAAACGTGTGGAACAGCAGAGCTCATCAACCACAAAAAGCATATTAGTGTCTTTTACACTTCTACCTCTCCTGTTCTTAAATAGTTTAGTCATATAGACCAAATATGATAAGATATGGTGACCATGTGATATGGTTATATGTCATTATGGTGACCATGTGATAAGAAACAAAACTACAGTGGAGCGTTGGTTATCCGAACTAATTGAGACCAGAGCGATTTTGATAATCAAATACACTAAATACTGTAATTTGATACACTGTACCATAACAATGTAATATAACCTAACACTAATTGCATTTATTGATAATGTCGAGAACTAAACTTTATAAAAACAAACGAAAAAATACAGAATTTCAAAACTGAAAAAATTAACTAATAAACTATTGACACCGCCACCCCTTCTAATTAATCATTTACTGTGTTGCCAGCCTTCCAATAGTTCTCCTGGCCCTTGTCGGCGAGGTAGGCCCTTTGGCGGCAAACCGACAAACCTTTCGGCTACGTACCGACAGAGGGCTTTGTTGCCAAGGCCGAGTGAATAACCACCCTCTACCACAGCGCTCTTGGCTCTTTATTAACTATATAAAGAGCACTACACTGAGCCGAGGGATTCAATTCAGATCCAGATTGGATCTCAAGGAGAAATGAGATCCGCAACGTCAATTGACGCGTATTTTTTTTTCTCTTTAATTCTTTATTTACAACTGTAAAATTTAACAAAAAGCAAATGTGATGATTATGATAATAATGTAAATGACATGATCGGCATGAGAGGGGTAGGGCCCCCATTGGTGCCTCCCCAAGAATGAAATTTGTATATCAAATTAGCAGGTCTCTACTCCAGCGTCTTTTAAGGCATCTAGGGGGATTATCAGGTAAATGGAAGGTGGAAAGTGAACGCACCAGGGGGTAGGCGTGTTTGTGTGACTTGTCGTGAAAGCGTTTGTATAGGTATTCGATGGAATTTTGTACAAGTGGTGTTTTCAAATCTGTATGTAAGGTTTTGTTGCTAACGTAAAGAGGTGCATTTGTTATAAGGCGTAATGTTTTTGACTGGAATGCTTGAATTCGTTGCAAGTTAGAGGGTTTGGTTGAACCGTAAATTTGGGACCCGTAGGTCCACATAGGTTTCAAAAGAGAACAATATATGCGTAATTTTTGTACCATTGGTAATTTTGATCGTTTGTGAAGTAGGGAATATAAAGTTTAAGTCGGGAATTCAGTAATAAACTGAAATTTAGTAATTACTGAATTCAGTAATAAATTGACGGGTATAGCAGGGAAAGTGTTAAATTCGTCTGTGACAGAAAATAATTTTATCCATGAGGGGTTATGAAGAGTTGTCCATGAAGGGGAAAATAAATTTTATACTTACGCCTTCAGGAGTACAAACACAGCTTGTACATGGCGTTGGTAATGCTGAATCACCAACGGGAACAGTTCTTCCAGCAATCTGACATCCTTGCTCAGCTGCTTCCCTCCACATAGTTAGATCGATTGAAGGGAGAGATTTGCATGGTAGACGAGGATTACTACAACAAAATATGTAATTATAATCAGAAAATAAAATAATAGAGTCTACTTGAGACCTAAATTAACACGCAGAGAAGAATATTGTTATAAAAGTTATTGGTATGACGTATCATTCAAGTTCATACATTTAAGATACAATTGAATCACTTGTTTGAGAAACCACACATGTCCATTTTTATCAAAATTGAGTTAGTTTTTTTTTTAATTTATTTATTTAACGTCGCATCAACTGCAACGGTCATTAGCGATGACGTTGGGGTGGAACTTTATGCAATGTAGGATGAAATGATTTTTTTGTAACGTATGAAAATATGCCATGCCTGAGTGGGATTCGAACCCAGGACCGCATGATGAGAGGCGAGCACGTTACCAACTGCGCCTATGTGGCCGACTGAGTTAGTGTTAAAAATTGAATATTTCATGGCATTTCTATAATTTTATAGAGAAAACCACAAGTCCAGATACTATAGTAGTAGATCTAACCTGCAGAAAATTCTTTTTGTTTGAGAAACAACATTAGAAATATTTTTATGGCCATCAGCAGAAAAAGATGATCAGCCCGAAGAAATGTAATACGAGGCGTGTTCAGAAAGTAAGTACCGTTTCATTCTACTGCCGCCGTAGCGCTGCAATCGGTGTTCCGCGCATGTGCACTAGTCGTCCTTGTTCACTGGCTATCGACTCACGCCATTGTAGTTGTTCTACATTGCGTTTTCAGTTTTCTCTGAACGTTTAAAATGTTTAAGACAATTAGTGATCCCGCCGATTGTGAGATTCGTTCTGTAATAAGATTTTTTAACGCAAGGAATGTGAAACCGGCTGAAATTTATCGTCAACTTCGAGATGTTTACGGGGAAGACGTGATGAGTGAAGGAATGGTGAGAAAGTGGGTTAGAATGTTCAATGGCGGTCGAACAAATGTGCATGATGAGAATTGTGTTGTTCCATGACAATGCTCGGCCCCATACCGCTGGTGACACTCAAACATTGGTTCGACAATTTCGTTGGGAGCAGTTCGATCACCCGCCATACAGCCCGGACTTGGCACCGTCTGACTACCACTTGTTCCTGCACATGAAGCGCGAGCTAGGCGGCCAACGCTTTGAAACCGACGATGAAGTGAAAACTGCTGTGCAGTCGTGGCTACATTCGTTGGCGGGAACCTTCTACGAAGAGGGTATAGACAAATTGATCACCCGCTACGATAAGTGTTTGAACATCAGTGGAAACTATGTCGAAAAATAGTTTAAGGTTTGGACTTTCATGTAGAAATAAAATTGTGTTGAAAAAAAATTGTTTTACTTGCTTTTTCTAAAAACGGTACTTACTTTCTGAACACGCCTCGTATTAATTGTTTTTCTTGAAATTAAAATGAATAAAAAATTTAACTAAGCTTTTAATAACACAATATAATCAAACAAATATTCTGTAAATTAATATTATAATTAAATAGTCTGGAGTATTTTAAGTAAAACAAGTTGCATTAGGTCTATTTATTTCATCAATATGCATTTGTTTGAGAAAAACCACAAGTCCATGCTGGAAAATTCCCTTGTCTAATAATAACCATTAAAAATAAGATGAAATTTATAAAAATGAATATATTATTTTTAAAGAAGTACTTCAAATTCATATTAAATAATTTTGAGCAATATGTATCAATAAAATTTAAAAAATAGTTCCCATATTTCCTAAAAAATTCACTTGCGTTGGACTCATGTTGTTTCTCTAACAAGCAATTCAATTGGTAGATAATTTAAAAAATTGAAATATATAATTCTAAACCAGCGGTTCTCAAACTTTTTTGGAGACGTACCATTTAATATGTCTTGACATGTTCACGTACCACCAGTGGTTTTGTCTCAAAATAATTATGTATAAACGTGGTCAAGGGCACAGAAGAAGGGGAGGTGCGCGCGTATCATACACTTTTAACACTACTATAAATAAATAATACACACTGATTAATTGGTAACCACTTTTTATTTATACAAATTAGTGTTCAATCACATTAATTTTTTGAACTGGTTTAATACACTTCAAACAAAACCTAGTTCATTATGGTAACATCAAACAAAAATAGAAGTACTTTATGAAAAAAACGTTCAAACAATAATTATATTTAAAACTGATTCATGAAAATGAAACATTCTAACAGGATGTTGCTGCTCGGAAATTCAAGGCTCGTAACCACAGAGCGTTCACTGATTTAACGGTTTTATTTTCTTTTGGTTTTCCTTTTTCTTTTGCTCTAGAAAGAATGAATGCAGGAATAATTTCATACTGGCTGCGGGACGTGTAAATCTCACACACAAGCACGATTTTCAATTCTCCTTTTCTCAAAAATAAATGATCAGAAAGATACAAAACGAAATCAATCAAATACTCACGTACCACTGGCCACAATCCCGTGTACCACAAGGGGTACGCGTACCACGCTTTGAAAACCACTGTTCTAAACCACCAAAATATGGTAACAGTAAACACTTGCCAATGTTTAGAGTGCTTTCATCTATCTTACCAATGTTTAGACAGCTTTTGTGTATGTTGTACACATCTTCAGTAAATTAAAATTGTCATAAAAAGTAAATTTTAATTTACTGAAGATGTGTACAACATACATGAAAGCAGTCTAAACATTGGTAAGTGTTTACTGTTACCGTATTCTGGTGGTTTAGAAATATACAGGTACAGTCAACTCCCAATTATCCCCGGGCGGATTATCCGCACACGTCAGATGAAATGTTTTTTCATTCTTTTTTCTTAACGTTAACGTTTTAACTTAAAGTTAACTTTTTTAAAACGTTGTGACTTCTATTACAACATAGCTTCTGCACATCATTTGTAAGTAAACAATATTTTTGTTTTTTTTTCTAAATACATTGTATGTACTAATTTAAAAAAATACAGTAAACAAACATTTTTAGGGACAAAAAATAATTAACAACATTTAAAATTTTAATGTTATATTTTGTAATTTAAACTAGTGTTTACATTTTTGTACATATTTACGTTCTTTAAATAACAAAAAATTAATAAAGATTTTATAGGTATACTACTGTATATGCCTACGCTTTTTTCGTCATTTTGCGGATTATCCGCGGAATTGGATTATCCGCGGCACTCGTGCCACCCAATTCCGCGGATAAACGGGAGTTGACTGTATTTCAATTTTAAATAATACGACTGTTGATAATCCTACATAGGTTTTTGTTATAAAATAACATTTAAAAAGTATGTGAGTCTGTACTCATAAACTTTTTTAAAAGTTAATTTTTTTTTAGTTTATTCAAAGTAGCATCAACAGCTTTGTTATTAGTGACTATGGTGAGTTATGCGATTGGAACAGGAGGTTTTGACATGTGAAAATACCCAGAACCTAGCTGGTAATCAAACCTGGGACTTCCACGTTATAGACTAGAGTGCTAACCACTACGCTACGGAGGCGGCCAAAAGTTAATATATTACAAACATTCAATCGCGCAAAAACTTTTTAAATTAAAAGGAAATAATCCAGAACATATTTTTACTTTCTCTTGGCCTATATGAATAAATGGGGAAGGAAAGTATTGTTTTCAAGTCAATTTTTAGTGTGTGTGAGAGAGAACAAATTATCTCCGGAACAGAATAGCATACAAAGTTGAAACTTGGAACTTAAGTTAGGTATCACAAGAGAATCTGACACAAACATTTTCATCAAAATCGGTCAACTGGAAGTAATAGTTTATTCATGCGATTTTCACGGTTTTACAATAGAAAATCATCATCGCTATATAAAAAACAAACTTTTTTTTTGGATAGTTTGGATTACTGGAGCGTTCGGATTAAAGAGGTTTGGATTAGCGAGATTGTACTGTAGTTTGAATCACTTGCTCAATGGCAGAGCATCTTAAATACTGGTGTAGAAAATGTATTAAAAGCTACTATCAGTTATAAATACTGAGAAGCTACTTAAATTACAAAAGTGGAAAACCAAAAATATTAAAAAAAAATCTGGTGTGAAACACTCACACAACTTTCTCTTGCCAGTGCAAATAATTAACAATAAACCTAACATTAGTAATAAAACATAAGAAATAAACAAAAAACTAACCTCAACAAACATAACCTAATTTTAATCATGAGTGAAAGACGCAAAATGAAAATGAACCTCAGTTTGGCTTAGAAATACGGAAAATCACTCTTTCTCTCTAAACTAGGCTCTGTAGAGAAAAATGCTTTAAATAAAAGTTGTAGATCTTTTAATTTTCTATAAATTTAATTATATACACTTTTGTCGTAAAATGCATACTAAGGCCGAAATGTTAAAAAAATCGATTTTTCTCACGTTTTCGTGAGAAAAAAACAGAAAATCGCAAATTACCGCTAAACTAAGCGTTATACAAAAAAATGTTTGAAATAAAAGTTGTAGGTTTTTAAATTCTCTACAACTTTTATTATATAAGTTTTTGCGCTAAAATTTATATTAAAGCCGTAATCTTAAAAAAACAACGTTTTTACGTGAAAACAGCCTCACCAAGAATTTCAGCAAACATGACGCCTACCCTATCTTGTAGAGAATAAAAAATTGAGTAAAATAGGCGATTTTAAAAAAAATCGTAGGACCAGTTTTTGAGAAAATCGCAAAAAACTAAAAACTGAAAAATTATACGAATAAACTACTACTTCCGGTTGACCGATTTTGATGAAAATGTTCGTGTCGCGTCCGGTAGTGGTATGTAACTTAAGTTTCAAGTTTCAAGTTCGTACGACGTTCCGTTCTTGAGATATTCTGTTCACACACAGACAGACACACACACAGACCAATCGCTAAAAACATGTTTTTTGGGTTCAGGGGGTCTGAAAACGTATAGATCCAGTGAAAACTCGATTTCGAAAAATCGACATGAAAACAATACTTTCCTTCCTATATATTCATATAGGCAAGAGAAAGTAATAAATTATACATGAAATAACTAAATAATAATACTTACAGAAAATCACTAGGTTGATCAAGTACCGAGCGTTGAACATCTGAATTAAGGTCCATGTTATCACACAACAATTTTGCAAGAGTGGCTTTACGAATTTCAGCCAACTGGGGTTCTGTAAAGCGGAAGAGTGGGTCACCACTTTCGTACCTGAAATAATAAATAAATGAAATTACCATTTGTATTGATTAAATTTTGTTTTATCCATAAATAAGCACCTTCTAATCTGAGATAAACTTGTTCAAATGGTGGATAAAATTAAAACAATTATTTTACATTTTTTTAACCCTAATGTGTGTGCGATTCAATCATTTCAATTTAAGAACAATAAGCAACACCGTGACCCAATTAGGTGAAGAAATATATATGACGTGTTAATGAGGTGTAGCCTTGTACAGACTCAGGCCGACCATTCTTAAGAAGTATGGCTAATTGAACCCCAACCATCAAAGTACATCGATAACTACTGTCTAGTATTCAAATCTATATAAAAGTAACTACCTTTCCTAAGATTTGAACCACGGAAACTTCGTCTCTGAAAATCAGCTGACTTGTGGTGATAACTACCACTAGACCAACCCGGTGGATTACCAACCCGGTGGGACTGTGATATACAGTACCGCTCAAATTAATTGGAACACCAGGTAAACGACTACGATTCTTAAATGAAAGACAATTTATTGATCAAAAAAATTACAAACAGCTCCCTAATAATTAATATGTCCTCCTTTGTGTTTTATAACCTCTTCACAGCGTTTTGGCATTGATTCTATTAGTTTTTTGCATATATTTTTTATTTCTTCATCGTGGAACCATATTTTGATTACAGCAGTAATCATGGATGTTTTTGTAGTACAATCGTCTTTGGCAATCCTTTTTTTAGTAATAGCCCATAGATTTTCGATTGGGTTTAAATCGGGTGAATTGCCAGGCCATTCCAGAACCGTTATTTTGTTCTCAAAAAAAAATTTCTTGCATTTTTTAGATGTATGGCATGGAGCCGAGTCTTGTTGAAAAATTCCATTGCTTTCTGGAAACATTTGCAAAAGGAGTGGAACGACTCTTCTTTCTAATAAAGCAATATATTTGTCTGAGTTCATCATACCTTCTATGGGAACTAATGGACCTGGACCATTATAGGACATACAGCCCCAAAACATTTTTTTGGGTGGATGTTTTGGTTGTTGAAGGATGTGAGCTGATGTCTCAGCTTCATTCGCACTTCTGCGGACAAAGTTTACTTTATGTCCCTGAACCAAAAAATGTGTTTCATCAGAGAAAAGGACATTTTTCCACTGTTCAACAGTGAACTGTTTGTAGGTTTTAGCCCACTGCAAGCGTTTCTTCTTCATTGCTACAGTAAGAAGCTGCTTTTTCTTAGGTCGGTAAGCTTTTCGCCCAACTTCAGACAGCCTTCTTTTAACAGTACTAACATGAATATTAACCCCTTTTTTGTTAATTTCTCGTGCCAAATCTACAGCCGACAACCTGGGGTTGATCTTACTAGTCCTAATTAATTGGCGGTCAGTTTGTGGTGTGGTTTTCCTTTTACGACCACAATTTCCTATTCTGTTAACAGAAAAGGAGCCAGTATCATTAAATTGCTTAACAATTCGGTTAACAGTAGCTAGACCCACCTTACATTCTTTAGATATCATCCTCTGAGACATATTTCCATACTGATGTAGTGTAATAATCTTGCTACGTTTTCTAGGTGTGGTATCCATCAGTTGAGTTATTGAAAAACTACAATAGTTTGTTTAACAAACACAAAAACGCGCAACAATAACACAATTCACACAATACTTCACTGAAAATGTGTTCAACACAAAGAATCACATGTGCACTAACTGCTTTTGAGGTTAGGTTGTTAGTTTGTTCAATACAAGTGATGTAGCAGTGATGCCAACTGTCGCATGATAAAAAGAGTGAAATTCCCTGTGTGTTCCAATTAATTTGAGCGGTACTGTAAAATATACTTAAATAATGCATCTGAAGATTCTTCATTTAATTTTTCATCAGCCATTTATTTACATATTCTCATTTCAAAAACTACCAAATTTCTTGAGAAAATATACGAGGGTGAATCAAATATAAACGGTAATTTTGCTGTTGACTGTACCAAACACGTTCGGACCAGATGTGGCGGTGAGCAGTTGTTGTTTTGTTTAATAGGAGTGGGGGGAACAGCTTACTTCGCAGCATTGTTGCGTTCTGCCATCAGTACAGCCATGACCGAGCGAGAGGTACATCCATCTGTTGCGCAACGAATTGTCATAAAATTTTTAGCAAATGAACGTGTTAAGCCTTCAAAAATATTTACTCGTTTTCGGGCACAGTTTGGGGACACTACTCTGTCTAAGAATCGAGTGTATATGTGGGCCAGAGAATTTAGGGGTGGGCGAGAACGTGTTGAAAACGAAAGTCACTGTCGACGCCCAAGGTCAAGTCTCACAGATGACAACATTAGTGCCGTTCGAGAGCTTATTGAAGGTGACCGCCGGTTAACTGTTCAAGAAATCTCGTCAGAAATTGGTATCAGCTACGGAAGTGTTCAGTCTGCAATCACAGACCACCTTGGCTTCAGAAAGATTAGTGCTCGATGGGTTCCGAGGTTGCTCTCCAGAAATCAAAAACAGGTCAGGTTGGAGATCGCCGGGAGACTTCTGCATCGATTTCAAGAAGAAGGTGAAGATTTTTTGAGGCACATCGTCACATGTGATGAGACGTGGGTCCACTATTACACTCCCGAATCGAAAATGGCAAGTAAGGAGTGGCGAAGGAAGGATGAAGGCTGCCCAGTGAAAGCCAAAACTCGTCTCTCAGCCGGAAAAGTTCTTGCAACAATTTTTTTTGACTCAAGGGGTGTTCTACTCATTGATTTTCTTCACGATCAACGAACAGTGAATGCGGCTTACTACTGCCAGGTGCTACAGTCGGCAAAAACCAGTTACCGAAACAAAAGATGAGGTGTGCCCATTAGAGATGTCATTCTTCTCCATGACAACGCAAGGCCTCACACCGCATTGTTGACAAGGGATAAATTGGAAGAAATGGGCTAGGAACTCTCGAACACCCTCCTTAAAGTCCAGACTTGTCCCCTTGTGACTACTTTTTGTTTGTGCCTCTGAAAGAATCACTTGGAGGAAAACGATTTGAAAGCAATGAAGATGTCGAGAAGCACGTGCGCGATTGGTTGACAACTCTCCCTCAATCTTTTTATGATCAGGCAATATTCAAGCTTCCAAATCGGTGGCAGAAGTGTGTAGATAATGCAGGAGACTATATTGAAAAATGTTGAAGGCATAGTTTTTGTATAATATTATTCAATAAATATAATTTTAAAAATTACCATTTATATTTGATTCCCCCTCGTAGTATAAATTACAAATATTTTACAATATTACTTTCATTGTTTTAAAATATTAAATTTTGCCCATAACAGGCACGTGGAGTGATGTATTAAATTATTTGTACTGAATCTGCTAGTCCCAGGGCTACAAAAAATAGTTCTCTTTCTTATCACATGGTCAGCCAATCATAGGACAGAAGCATTTATGAACAGAAAAGGTAGAGGTGTAAAAAAGACTAGTCTGAATTATCTCCTCTGAGAGTAATGAATTTCATTATACAGCCAGACCCAGTGGTGAATGAAGTGAAGGTGTCATTTGCAGAGTGGAAAGTAAATGCTTTTCAGAGGGCCTGACAGCTGATAAGCATACTTTTCACTTAGTGAGGAAGGCAAGGTTAAACGATCTTTCTCCACATTTTACTTGGTAAAGCCTTTTGAGGTTCAAACAAGCCTTTCAGGTGATAACCTATAGTCTATCTATTGTAAGAGTACTCCGCGCGAGGCAAGCGCCTATACGTTGTAAATGAAAGTTTTACACTAGTTAGTGCGTATCTACCTCTCCACCGAACAGTTATCTTGCACTATGTTCCATCATTAAAATATCTACATCCAGCTAAAACTAACATTATCCTTTAAGCGTTTTCAATTATACCGTTCAGATTACTTGTAATTATTGTAGTTTCAGAAAGAGACTCCTTAATTAATTATTTTAACCATTACATTTAACAAAACAATTTTTATCTACTTTTTAATGTTTACCGTTTTATGTTTCAAAAACTCAACACTCTCACTATCACGCATGTTAACAAAACACAGCTTACAAAACTTTTCAACTTCAGTCTACGAAGAAAATCGAAACGAACTGATACAATACCAAAAGGATAACCGATGACACTAAAAATGAGTTAAACACAAGCAAGTGCAAACAGTTGTATTAAACTAGTCACAGACATTTATTTTAATGATACAAAATAAACAATCTGAAATGATAAACAACGAATCACTGGAATTGTTTACTCTCCTGTTATAGTTCAAGCGCATTAATCTTATATTACTTGTGACCAAAAATATAACAGTATAATAAAAACCCACTAATCATAAATGTTAATATAATAATAATAAATAATGTAACGAAAAATAAGAGTAACAATAGTAAAAGTTTTAGTTATTAATGGTAAAGTAATGTTCGATTTATAAAACCTTTTGGTAACAAATGAATTGAACGTGTTTTTATTATATTAAGCTTAGAGCAAATAATTAGTGTTGTATGGAATTTTGTTTTTGATCATGCTGTACGTATTTTTAATTACTACGCATGCGCACTTGTATTGCTGGTTGCCTACATCGGAGTAATCTTAGCGTAGACAGACTCTAAATAACAACAATATTAAATCGTGATCAACATAAAAATACATGAACATACTGACCAAAATCGATCACATTTACGCAGTTGTCTGAACTGTAGCCCGATAATACATGCAAAAGTTGGACCAACAAGGCCGCCTTGTAAAGGTCTTTCACTTAATCCACCAGGGAACAAATCAATATCGTTAACACTTGGATAAATATGACGAAGCCTGGCTATAACTTCACTTGGCAATTCACGACTGAGATCTTCCCAAGTTTGCGCTCGTTTTAAATTGCAAAGAGACCTGTATTCATTGTAAGGTGGTATACCATGGTCTCTCGCTGTAAAATAATCAACAACATGAAATATTAGAATCAAATTAAATTTGAATTAATAATTAAAAAAATTATCATTATTTGTGGTTGAAAAAATACAACAAAATAAAACTGTGATAAACTAAAATTGAAAAATAATAGGTATTTAGGTAATTTACAAGATAATTTTCTTTATAAATGCATCCAGAAGACTCCAGGAAAAAAAAGGATTATGGGACATCTCACAATCAGAAAAAATTGATAAACCTAAAGGCTTATCAATTTTTAGCACTGGTCAATGCTTTTCAATTTTATGTATCACTGGTGCTTATCAATTGTAGAAAAGATAAAAGGCAATAATTGGTTAGTCTCAAACTGAATTCTCAGTTTGGGCAAGAAACATTTAAAGAAACATGGTGAAGAATTTTTCGTAAAAATTAGCTTCAGGAAACAAATGCATGGCTTGTGTATGCTGCATATTGCATCAATAAATTGCCTCAGCTCCCTCCTTGATAAATCTGATATTAGGGGCGATTCGAAAATACTACAGCAGTGAAATGATATACGATGCTGAGGATTGTAGTATCTGTTAGGCAATATTCTCAGCATTCATGCATAAGAATCATCAGATAACGGGAGATTGGTTATTAGTTTTAGAGCATCTGATGATAAAGCTGAACGCAGATACTGCAGTTTGATGCCATTACTAATATTTGGTTCAGCATCAATTAGCACCTGGAATGTTAAAAGGATGTCCAGTACGACATATTCCCGGAACATTTGGGAGATTTAATTTTAGAAGGCAAGCACTAGTACTGAAAGGAACACAATGTGGCTGTTTGCAGAATAGACGCTTGCTGAACCGGTGGAGGATCACTGGTAGTAAAGTTTCAATTAGAAAATGAATTGAAGTTACCTTACAAATCCGCCAGAGAACTCCTCCTTAGATAATGACTGGAGAGCATCATCAAGCTTGGCAAATTCATCATGCAGTTTTGTCCATCATCCATCTCGCATTAACCCTTGCCAGTAAAAAAGTCGCACAGTTGTAAATTACGAGGGCAGTCCAGAAAGTCTGTCATGTTTTGCGTTGTAGCCGCTAGGGGCGAAGCTATCGCAGCCATTTTGGTGCCGCGGTGTTTCTCCGTTCAGTGGCTATCCAGCCATGCTAGCGAGAGGTCTGTGTCGCTCTTCGTTGTTTTTCAACAACAATTTAAAATGTGTGCCGCAATTCAAAATCCCGCCAGTTGTGAAGTACAGTCGGTAATACGGTTTTTGTTGGCTATCGATTTCTTGGAACGTGGCACAACAATAACCTCTGTGAGGTATTGTGAAACACTTAAAAAGTTATGAAGAGCAATCCAAAACAAGCGCAGAGGAAAGTTGACTGAAAAAATTCTCTTTTTGCATGACAACGCCCGAACACACGGCAAATCGAACACGAGAAGTCCTGGATGCTTTCAAATGAGAGGTTTTCCCACATCCGCCATACAGCCCGGACCTTGCCCCCAGCGATTATCACTTGTTCCCGACAATGAAGACATGGCTTGCGACGCAGCGCTTTGACGACAACTTGGAGCTGCAGGAGGGTGTGACTAACTGGTTAAAATCACAGGCGGTAGACTTTTATGACGCCGGCATTTCAAAATTAGTTCACCGCTATGATAAGTGTCTTAATTTGTTTGGTGATAATGTAGAAAATAGCATTTTAGTTGCATTTTCAAATGTATATAATAAATTTTTTTTCTTGGACTTAGTTTTTTTTTAATATCAAAACGTGACAGACTTTCTGGACTGCCCTCGTAATTGTCCAGCCTCCAGGAAGTGGATGGCCTCTTGATTATAAGCCTAAAGGCTTAGCAATTTTAATCTTGATTCATGTGATTATTTTTACCAAATAATACATGTTTTACCTCAGTAGTTACTTGGAATTTATTTTTAAATAAAAAAAACTGTACAGAAAGGAATTCTTGCACACTATATAATATCAGACAAGTATTGTTTTAGCTATATTTTTTAAACCATGGCAGTGTAATATTAAAACCAGTACAACTCTAAAATAAGTTACAGAAATAGTTTTATTTACCTCTTTGAATGTTAAGTGCGGGAAGATCCATTCCAGAATGAGGGATACGTTTTTCTTCAAACAAATGGTTGGTTATTTCACCAGTAATGAACTGATCAAGATTTTCCATTGGTGTTGAAACCAAACCACGAATCAACTCATCTATCATTTGGTTCTGTCGTAAAATATCACAAAAATTAAACATTATACTAAGTAGCAATATAAACATGTATGCAATAATATCTTATTATATAAAAATGTAGCATCAAATGCCCATTAGTTAGAGAGTGGAATGTCAAATACTTCATCAAAAATTGGTGTACAACACTCACATGACTTTTTCTTGCCAATGTAAATAATTAAAAGTACTTACGTTAAATCCACTTTTATTCTTGTTCAGGTCATCAGCTGAAAAGACTGGTTTGAACCTCGAAAGGCTTTATTTACTAAGTAAAATGAGGAGTGAGGTAGTTTACAATTTCCTTCCTCACTGCAACAAAAAACATGCTTATCCGCATAAAAGACCCTCTAAAAAGCATGGTTGGTTATTACACCTTCACTTCATTCACCACAAGGTCTGGCTGTAAAAAGGAATTCATTACTTTCAGATGAGAAAACTCTGACTATACTATTTTTCAGGACTGATGAGCTCTGAACATTTGCATTGCCCCCTACCCACTTTATAGCTAGCCAATGACTAGCCAGCAACGTTGCCAATACTTGCTCTTGTAGCTCTGTTAAATATTTCGTCAGCCATTTTCTTGGTCTTTCAATGACAATTATAACCTATAAACATACAATCAGCTGATTATATTATAAAGTATTGCATGTTAACGCACTCTATAATCGATGTGTTCAGTACGAGATGCAAGGCGAGAGTGAACTACTGTGACTCTTATACGCATGCGTGCATAATGTTTCTCAGGTACAATCTGACAACGCTGGCAAACGTTCTGATTGGTCTAAACGTGTGGAACAGCAGAGCTCATCAACCGTGAAAAGCATATTAGTGTCTTTTACATTTTTACCTCTTCTGTTCTTAAATGCTTCTGTCGTATAATTGGCTGACCATGTGATAAAAAACAGAACTATTTTTTATAGCTCTGGAAGTAGCAGATGGATTGCAAATAATTTAATCACTCTACCTGCTTGTTAAGGGCGAACAACTTATATTACGAGTGTTACCCAGAAAATAACCTCTATTTTGAAATAAAAAGTAAATGAGTGAAGATACAAAAACTTTATTATATACATATTAAAACTACAGTTTTTCTCTATTTTTTGACATAGTCGCCAAACAGATTCAAGCACTTGTCGTACCTTGGAACAGTCTTTGAAATACCCTCTGCATAAAAATCTGCCGCCTGTGAATGTAGCCAACCATTCACGGCGTTTTGAAGCTCTTCGTCATTGGCGAACTGCTGAGATGCAAGCTACCGCTTCATGTTCGGGAACAGGTGAAAGTCACTAGGAGCCAAGTCCGGGCTGTATGGGGGATGATCGAAAACGTCCCATTTAAACTTGGCCAAAAGTTCATTTGTTCTTCCAGCTGTATGAGGGCGAGAAAACAAATGAACTTTTGGCCAAGTTTAAATGGGACGTTTTCGATCATCCCCCATACAGCCCGGACTTGGCTCCTAGTGACTTTCACCTGTTCCCGAACATGAAGCGGTGGCTTGCATCTCAGCGGTTCGCCAATGACGAAGAGCTTCAAAACGCTGTGAATGGTTGGCTATATTCACAGGTGGCAGATTTTTATGCAGAGGGTATTTCAAAGACTGTTCCAAGGTACGACAAGTGCTTGAATCTGTTTGGCGACTATGTCGAAAAGTAGAGAAAAACTGTAGTTTTAATATGTATATAATAAAGTTTTTGTATCTTCACTCATTTACTTTTTATTTCAAAACGGAGGTTATTTTCTGGATAACCCTCGTACATACATGTTTGCCCTAAAATGTATTATTGAGGCCACAATCTTACAAAAAAATCAATTTTTTACTACGAAAGCACAGGCTCCCCAAGAGTTCTAGCAGACATGTTGCTTACATAAACTATAACAATATTGGGAACTATAACAGAAATTATATTTATTTCGAAAGAGAAATAAATCTCAATACTATCCAGTGCATAGGGGAAGAGGCTCTTTACCTACTTCACCTGAATAGCTGCCGCTGATTAAAGTTGTAGAAAATTAAAAACCTACAACTATTTCAAAGACTTTTTCTTAAATGCATATTTTAGTGTCAATTAGTGATTTTTTGATTTTACTCATCAAAATACGTAAAAAATGTGATTTTTAATGTTGCAGTCTTAGTATGCATTTTATGAAAAAAGTGTATGTAATTAAAGTTATAGACAATTAAAAAATTACAACTTTTATTTCAATTATTTTCTTCTACAGAGCCTAGTTCTGCCCATAACAGACAGGTGGAGTGTCAAATTATTTACACTCAATCTGTTCGTTGAAGGGCTAAAATAAATAGTTCTGTTTCTTATCACATGGTCAGCCAATTAAATGACTGAATCATTTAAGAACAGAAGAGGTAGAGGTGTAAAAGACACTAATCAGAATTATCTCCTCTGAAAGTAATGAATTTCATTGTACAGCCAGACCCTGTGGTGAATGAAGTGAAGGTGTCATTTACAGAGTGGAAAATATGTGCTTTTCAGAGGGCCCGGCATGCTGATAAGCGTACTTTTCCACTCAGTGAGGAAGGCATTAGTAAACCACCTCACTCCTCGTTTTACTTAGTAAAACCTCTAGATTTTCAAACCAGCCTTTCGGCTGTTGACCGAAACAACAACAGAGCCTAGTTTAGCGTAAATCAGAGATTGCTGTTTTTTTTTTTCATCAAAATTGGTAAAAAATGGAATTTTTTAATATTGCGGCCTTAGTAGGTATTTTACAACAAAAGTGGATATAATCAAATTTACAGGAAATTAGAAAACTCACAACTTTTATTTTAAGCATTTTACAGTGGCTAGTTTAGAGGCAATTACTGATTTTTCGTATTTTTAAATGTAACAGAGGTTGATTTTCATTTATCGTCATTCTTTCATGATAAAACAGGTCATATTTTTAACTATTTTTACATTGGCAAGAGAAAGTCATTAGAGTTTTTCACACCAGATTATTTATAATAAATTACAACTTACCTGATAAATGATATCTGGATTAAAGAATACATCTCTCAATAAAACAGGCGGTTCAACAGGTGAATAATTTGGATTCATACGAGGAAGATGTGGTCTCAATAAACTGTGTCCAATACGGAATGCTGCTGAAGCAAATTCTGTCACAACATTAGGATTACAGGTGCTTGTGTAACCTAAAAACAATTTCCAACCGTTATCATTAACTTTTAAAAATAATAAAATATATACTAATTTATAAATATTATAAATTTCACAAACCTTTTCAACTGCCTTGATCCTTATTCTTCTTACACGAGTTTCGGTGGGACCACCATCATCAAAAGTATACAAAATATAATATAATTTTTTTTTCAAACCTACAGAAGATTTTGCATGTTCAGTCATCTATATTGTTTAGGTCATCAGCCAAAAGATTGGTTTAAAACCTTTTAAGGCTTTACTAAGTAAAACAAGGAGTGCTCACCTCTCATCATGCAGTCCTGAGTTCAAATCCCACTCAGGCATGGCATATTTTCATACGTTACAAAAAATCATTTCATCCTCATTACGCACAGTTACACCTCAACATCATCGCTAATGACATTGCAGTTGATGCGAAGTTAAATAAAAAAAAAAAAAAAAAAAAACAAGGAGTGAGGTGGTTTACCTATGCTTTCCACACTGAGTGGAAAAGTATGCTTATCAGCATGCCAGGTTCTCCAAAAAGCAACTACTATCCATCCTGCAAATCCTTCACTTCATTCACCACAGGGTCTGGCTGTATAATGAAATTCATTACTCTCAAAGGAGATAACTGTGACTAGTTTCTTTTACATCTCTACCACTTCTGTTCGTAAATACTTCAGTTTTATAATTGGCTAACCATGTGATAAGAAACAGAACTAATTTTTGTAACCCTGGGAATTAGCAGATTGAGTGCAAATAATATAACACTCTACCAGCCTGTTATGGGCTTCATCTTTATAAAATATAAATAGAAAATATCATCTATATTTTATCTAGATGACTGAAGAATCCTCCGCTTTTAAAAATATTCAACTAGTTGGTTGTAAGTTTTAATCTCTTCTGCAGTCCCAAAATGATCCCCTTTGAGGTGACTTTTCAATCTTGGGAATAGAAAAAGTCAAAAGAAAGATGGATATATCTGCATCCATTATTATTGAGTATAAGTAAAGAGAAAAATATGTGAAGAAATTTATATGGATTCTCAGCCTTTAAAAACAGTTTTCTAAAAAATGTTTACACAACCCATAACTAAATGTGTCTTTGACATGAAATTACGAGCTATGTTCGGAAAGTAAGGTTTCATGATGCTTGGAGCATTAGGGAAATTAGTTTTTACGAAAGCTGGCACTCCGGCATGCTAGGCAGGATGGCAAGGAAGAGAATGAGTGGTGAAAGAGGTTAGCAGCTTGTCTGGCAGCGTCACATTCGTGTTTATAAATGGAACCACTTATTCCTAATCCCGTCAAGTACAAAGTGAGAGGCCTCATCCAAAATCTTTTTTGTAAAACAAAACAGAAACCTGCAGATGTTCATCATGAAGTTGTAGCTGCTTATTGGTAATGTCATGTCACGTGAAAAAGTGGTGAAGTGGTAAAAATTTTACAGAAGGCCGAACAAACATTCACAACGAAGAAAGGAGCAGGAGACCTTCGATAGTGACAGAAGAGTTTGGTGCCGGGTTTTGGGAATATTGCTCATTGATTTTTTGCCAAGAGAAGAATCAATTAATGCCGATCGATACTGTGAGACACTTTGGGGACTTCGTTGACCCATTCAAAAGAAAAGGAGGGGGCAGCTAACGAAAGGTGTTTGTCTTCTGCACAATAACGCTCGACCTTACTCAATGAGAAAAACAATTGACCTTTTAACCTCTTTTGGTTGGGATGTTTTAAACCATCCACCCCAAGTCTGGACCTTGTACCGTTTGATTTCTTCCTTTTCACTCATCTAAAAGAGTATCTCGGTGGAAAACGATTTTCATTTCATGCACAGGTAAAAGACATGGTCTATGATTGGTCGAGGGAGTTGGCGGGAGACGAGTTCAACAAGGGCATAAAAAATTGATCCCACAGCTCACTAAATGTAAGGAACTGAATGGTGATGTCGAAAAATAGCTATATACCTAAGTAACATTGAATGTAAGTTTCATAATAAATTTACATTTTTCTATTTTTAATATCTGTTGTGATCTTACTTTCCAAATAAACCTCATAATTCCGTACACGAAGGATTAAAAAAAGAATTACATTAGTGTAAACATAATTTTTTTTTTTAAATTCTTAATGTGTGTGCATTGCAATCTGTTCAATTTAGAACAATAAGCAATCCCATGACCCAATGAGATGAGGATGATATGTATGACGTGTGTAAATAAGGTGTAGTCTTGTACAGACCCAGGCCGACCATTCCTGAGAAAGTATGGTTAATTGAATCCCAACCATCGAAGTACATTGGTGACTACTTTCTAGTATTCAAATTCGTATAAAAGTAACTAGCTTTACTAGGATTTGAACCAGGAACCTTCGTCTTCGAAAATCAGCTGTTAAACAGCTGACTCGCAGCGATGACTTTACCTCTAGACCACCCGGTGGGTGCATACATGTTAGTGTAAACATAATAATAATGCGTAATATTTCTTATAAACTACAAATCTATTTATTTTCTAAAATAATTTAATAAAGATATTTACAAGAATATCTAACCTTTGTAATATCCCTGATTGCTTAATTTAAGGCCGTACAAATTGACAGCATTCCATCCAAGTACTCTTGGTAAAAATTCATTGTAAAGTACATGTTGATAAGAAGCAATATTAATTTTCCTTGCTGTCTGGTATAATTTCTCATCGCCCCAATGAGGATTGACTTCTCTTAAACCACCTACAATACGATTATGCTCACGCATATACAATGTATGAATCGCAGTCAATGCAGGTTGTTCACTCGCACGGCCATCTCCTACAAAAATGCAGAAAAAATAATGATTAGAAAACAATATATAGAATATTTTAGTTATTTATTATTATTTTATCAAACATCCTCTGTAGGATTATAAACAGCCGTATTATTTAAAATTGAAATATATATTTCTAACCCCCAGAATACAGTAACAGAAAACACTTACCAATGTTTATAGCGCTTTCGTTATCTTGTACACATCTTCAGTAAATTAAAATTCTTTAAAAAATTTTTCGCTTCAAAATTTAAAACTTCCTACTCCTATGGTAGGAGTAGGAAATTTTAAATTTTATGGTGAAAATTTATTTTAAAGAATTTAAATTTACTGAACCTATGGTAGGAGTAGGAAGTTTTAAATTTTGAAGTTAAAAATTTTTAACATTTTTAATTTTTTTTAAATTTTTTAAAGAATTTTAATTTACTGAAGATGTGTACAAGATACACGAAAGCGCTATAAACATTGGTAAGTGTTTTCTGTTACCGTATTCTGGTGGTTAGAAATATATATTTCAAGAATCTTAGATCTTATCAAAATACTCATTTGTACAAACATGTTTTCTTTTCAAAACCATGTACTCCATTTACTCCACGAATGCTCAATAACATTCGCAATTTTTAAATAACTGCAGCTCCTCTATATTGTCACTCTGCCATAATGTACAGAAATATGGAGAAATGAACATTTTTTAATTCGACACCATGTATCTCGACTTGTTTTGGGCTCAGCTAAAAAATTGAGAAGCGCCTGTCAGCAAAATTGAAATGACTTGTTTAATCTTTATAAAATACTTAAATTCTAAATGCTAACTAAATTTATTCTAACTATTTAACCACTGCTTACACAACTGATTATTAGCACTCAAATCCATAATTATTTTCTGGCCTACAAAGTTAAGGGGCACAGAAAATAACTTTACTTTCAATGGTTTCTTCTGATGTTTCTAGCATATATTCTTTCATTTTATGACAGTGTGATCTTTCATTTTCATAATTCTATTTAGCTCTTATGTGTTCCATTTTGTTATCAAGAGAACCTCTGAACTTCTTAGTTTTCATCCTAATACATCTCTTTTTTTTAACATCACCAGATGTTAACTCAATCTCTTGAATATCTTTCTTATTTTTTTACTCAAATTATAAATGGTTTTGGATCAATCAAGACCTTTTGACTCCTCTGTTTTGTTTTCCAGTACCATTTGCTTTTACAGAAGAAAGAAAAACAAGGTGATTAAGTTTGAGAAGCCCCTTCACATAGTAGTCCTGTAGATTATGATGAAGGAAGTAAAATTGTCGAGTCTCAAAATGAACTACATAGGAAGCTTCAATGACTCACAATCATATTGCATCTTCAAAGTAGATTTACAACTACTTCCAGCTAATTTTAATTAATTTAATTTTCCAAATAATTAATAAATTATGAAATCTTGAAGCTACCCTTGAAAGCTTATTATCTACTTGCATGTGTTTCTACTTAATATAATAAATTTATACAGTAAATTTCACTGACCTTTGTTTGAGCTGCCTTGATTTTTTTCTATTTACTACTTACACGTGTTTTGGTGAATCCACCATCATCAGAGTATATAATATAATACTGTTTAAAACTAATTTTTTTTTAAACTATAGAAGATGTTGCATCTTCTATGTTTAGTTCTTTTTTTATTGAGTGATGATGCCTACATAAGCCTTAGGCTTGTGCATAAGTAATGATATGTGGTGATTTACAGATGAAAAAAAATGCCAGACCTGACCGGGAATCGAACCCGGAACCCGTTTCAAACGATATTATATAACTTACTCTGATGATGGTGGATCCACCGAAACACATGTAAGTAGTAAATAGAAAAAAAATTAAGGCAGCTTAAAGAAAGGTTAGTGAAATTTATTGTATAAATTTATTATATGAAATAGAATTAATTTCAAGCTGTATGATGCATTATAAGGATTTATTTTTACATGTGTTTCATTGGATCCATCATCGTTGTGTTGTTGTTTAGGTCATTAGCCGAAAGGCTTGTTTGAACCTATAGAGGAAGGTTTTACTAAGTAAAACAAAAAGTGAGTTGGTTTACCATTGCTTTCCTCACTGAATGGAAAAGTACGCTTATCAGAATGCTGGGCCCTCTGAAAAGCACATATTTTCCACTCTGCAAATGACACCTTCACTTAGTTCACCACAGGGTCTGGCTGTATAATGAAATTCATTACTTTCACAGGAGATAACTCTGATTAGTGTCTTTTACAACTCTACCTCTTCTGTTCTTAAATGATTCAGTCATTTAATTGAAAGACCATGTGATAAGAAACAGAACTATTTATTTTAGCCCTGCAACGAACCAATTGAGTGTAAATAATTTGATACCTGTCTGTTTTAGGCAGGGATCCACCATCATCATGTGAACTTTTAAATAGATTCCTGAAGATACAACATTTTCTGCAGGTTTTAATAAATATTTAAAAGTTTCACATAATATTTTATAATTATACTCTGATGATGGTGGATCCAATGTGTAAATACAGTAAATAGGTAATAAGGTTCAAGGCAACTGGAACAGTTAGTTAAATTTATATTATATGAAATAGAATTATGAAAACCTTAAATATTTTGAATAAAAACACAATAATTGAGGCTGTAGCTAGAACAAGGGCCTATGTGCCCATATGCCCTTTTTCGGGAGAACACGTTTTTCGATTCCTCGTATCTTTTTCTATATGTACACAAAATTTCATACGATAATATTCATCCGTTAAGTTTGTAGAACTGTTTTTGTGAAGTGTTGTAGAGGCCCTTTTTCCATAGAACACATGTGCTGTTAGTTTAGCTATTTTTTGTGCTTGGTTGTGAGGTTAGTCCCATTTCATTTCAAAAAAATGATTTACTTTCATCATCTATATATTTAAATAGGTCCTTCACATCTTTAATTTTTGCCTTTTTCAACAGAACTGGTTCATTAGATGATGAAAGTAAATCATTTTTTGATGATGATATCATCAGGAGTATCATCATTTTTGATGATACTCCGACAGATCACAAAATTCTACGCATCTATACCATCTTTAAAACTGAGCTTAGGAATGAAAGATGACTTTATTTCATTGCAGTATTTTTATCATTTTTTATCTTATATTAATAATAATAATAATGAATCAAAGATGTTCTTATACTTTTAAAAACACTTATTTTTTTCCTGTTTCAATTTTAATAAAAAATGGATAAACTGCTTTTTATCAAACATAGATAATGTAAAGAATTTTGTATTTTACTAACAAAACAAAATAAAATATAACTTTTGTGTTTGTTTTAACTGAACTTGTGTAATAAAGCCCTTTATACAAATAACATTACAGTATTGCACTAAATTCTGTTCTATAGAACAAGGGCCTACGACATGCACCTCTTAATAACAATTTTTCATTAAAAGTATTAAAACTTCAGTTATACAGAACAGTTTTTTACCATCAGTAAAGCATAACCAAAGCGATAACCATGTTCATTGATATTCAGTCATTGAGGTTATTTTTGGGGAACTATGAGAAAACTTTAACCTTCATTTACTCAAAACCAACTTTTGTCCTATGGGCCCTTGCTATGGCCTCAATTATTTTTGTAAAGGTAATTTTTTTATATACACAAAAAACAAGTTGTTAAAATTACCTGCAATGAAACAATATCCAGAAGGCGCTCGACATTCAGGATGTAATGGAGACTGAGGAAGAAGTTCCTTAGCATTAAATTGACTGACTGTTGCATTTAAACGACCGCCATAACCACGTAAATCTCTTCCAAGGCAAGCATTATCACCATATATCTGAGATCCATCTAAAAACGCTGAATTCTGATTGATCTGTTCTCTTGGTCCTAAAATGAAAAATCTGCTGTGACACACTCACACAACTTTCTCTTACCAATGAAAATAATGGAAAATATATCCTAACATTAATAATAAAACATTAAAAATAAACAAAAAACTAACCTAATTTTAATCATGAGTGAATGATGCAAAATGAAAACCAACCGTAGTTAGGCTTAATAATACGGAAAATCACTCTTTTTAACACTAAACTAGGTTTTGTAGAAAAAAATGCTTAAAATAAAAGTTGTAGATCTTTTAATTTCCTAGAAATTTGATTATATGCATTTTTGTCGTAAAATGCATACAAAGCCCCCTCCCTGGCTATGTGTCTGTTGAAATGCTAAATTGTCATGAATTTCAACTTTTAAAATTGAAATAATAATTTAATTTTTTGACAAGTTAAAGATATATTTTTAATTACCGTATATCCCGGCGTATAAGTCGAGGTTTCAGAAGCAAAATATATGTTTAAAAAACAGAGGTCGACTTATACACCGTGTCTACGAAATTTAATTTTTTAAAGTTCAGGGTAGTTGACTGAGAAACAAAATACACTGAGGTACTTAACTGAAATAAGTAACTACATAACACTATATTCGTTAGAAATACGTAACTATATTCTTTTTAAAAGAAAAAGTAATAGAATAAAAAATTACCTAGGTAGGTATCATAAAATACATACAGTTATAGATCCGTGTCAGAAATTTCTGACTCTCCATGGTCTATTCCTGCAGCGTCATATGGATCCCACAAGTCTTCCCTTGCTTCATCACTATCCTTGTCAGTATCGTCATCGTCGTCACCTACGTCCCACAGTACGTCGTCTTCTGATGAATCTAAAGCGTTAGATATCCCGCATTTTTTAAATGATTTTACCACAGTTTGTATTTTCACTTCATCCCAAGCTGTAATTACCCACTGGCAAATAATGTCTAAAGACGCAGGACGCATATTTCCGCCCGGAGTAAAACTTTTCTCTCCAATAGCCATCCATTTATTCCACTCCCGATAAACTGCACTTTTAAATGGCTTGTTTAAACTAACATCCAATGGTTGTAGCACTGACGTAAGTCCACCCGGGATTACACATGTATCCGTATTTTCGTCCTTTAAATTTTTTTTTTGTTTTTTCCGTTAGATGCGCACGAAACATGTCCCACACCAATAAGCTTTTTTTCTTTCTTAAACCACCAGGTCACCTATTCCAAATATTTTTTACCCAAATGTCAATACCGGCCTCATCCATCCACCCCTTTTCTTGGAAATGTACTATTATGCCTGATGGAAATTTAATTTTTGGCCTAATTTTTCGCTTAAAAATAACCAAAGGCTTAAGTTTTGTTCCGTCTGCCATACATGAAAGAACCACAGTAAAACGAGTTTTTTCGTGTCCAGTTGTTTTAACAATTACCGAATGTTCACCTTTTACGTTCACTGTGCGATTACCAGGCATGTCAAAATTCAGCGGCGTTTCGTCCATATTTCCAATGTTAGCCAGCTCATAGTCATGTTTTTTTCGAAGGTTTATAACAAATCTATGAAAATTAATAATCTTGTTATCTAAATCTTTTGGTAGTTTTTGTGCGATTTTAGTTTTTTGTCGCAGAACTAGGTTATGTCGATCCATAAAACGGCTACACCAACTTCTAGTTGCCAGGAAACTTACCGAGTGTTCAGGATTATCTTTTGCCCAGTTTATTGAATGCAATCGAATTGCGCAACGTGTGATAATATTGCCGCTCAATCGGTTTTGAAGCACCCATTCCACTACATGTTTCTCTAATTCCGGCCAAAGTACAGTTCCTGTTCGCATAGCGCATTTAGAGCGAGGCATTCCTCTAATCTTTTCTTCACTTTTCCGCCAATCACGCACAAGTTTTTCGTTAACACCGAACTTACGACCCGCTTCACTGTTGTTTGTAGTTTTTGCCAAACCGATAACTTTTAATTTGAATGAAGAGTCGTGTTTCATTCGTTTAACCGCACTCATTGCTACAGGTAGTATTGCACGCACGAATAGGCCTATACAAAATGCACTAAATAAATAACCGAAAGCAGGTGGATAACCTTACTCGATGATTGTAGTCACGGCAATGAAGACATCTTCTTCTCAGGGTGCCGCTCCGGTCCGGAGGTTGGCGATCATCATGGCGATGCGTACTTTATCTGAGGCTATACGAAACAGTTCCAGTGAGCTCTTCTCAAACCAGGTTCTTAGATTGGCCAGCCAGGATATTCTTCTTCGTCCCGGTTTTCTTTTCCCGTCAATCTTGCCCTGCAGAATTTGTTGCAGCAACTCATATCTGTGCTCGTTACGCATTATGTGTCCCAAATACTGAAGTTTACGTGCCTTTACTGTGTTACCTAACTCGGCTTCCTTGCCCATTCGACGTAAGATTTCCTTGTTGGTGATTTTTTGGGTCCAGGATATTCTCAGTATTCGTCTATAGAGCCAGAGTTCAAAAGCTTGCAATTTGTTAATTGTTGCCTGTGTTAATGTCCAGGCTTCTACTCCGTAGAGGAGGACTGAGAATACATAACACTTCAGCAGTCGTAATTTCATTGGAAGTGTCAAGTTATGGCTCTTGAACACCGAACCCATGTTATTGAAGACACTTCTAGCCTTTGCAATACGACATTTTATTTCCTGCGAGTTATCCCACGTCTCGTTTATACATGTGCCCAGATATTGACATTGTGACACTCTTTCTATTCTAACCCGATTGACTACAATATGATCGTGTGCACCAATCTGTTGTTTGCTGATGATCATCACTTTTGTTTTGTTAGGATTTATCTCCAATCCATATATTGCACTAACCTCTGTTAGCCTGTCCATTACCTTCTGTAGGCCCTGCATGGTGTCGGCAAATACCAGAGTGTCATCAGCATATCTTAAATTGTTCAATCTGATTCCATTTATTGATATTCCCTCCTCTATATTATGTAATGCTTCTCTGAAAATACGTTCGGAGTACAAATTGAACAGGATCGGCGACAAAATGCATCCCTGTCTCACACCTCTCAAGATTTTAACTTCATCTGTGTGGTCTTCTCCACATTTCAGTACCGCCGTTTGGTTCCAGTAGAGATTTGTTATTATTTTGCGGTCTTTTGCGTCTATTCCTATCTCCTCTAGTATCGCCATCATCTTCTCGTGCCTGACACGATCGAACGCCTTTTGATAATCAATCAGACAGGCAAAAACGTCGCAACTCACATCCCTACATCTCTGGAACAGTATTTGCACACTAAATAGAGCCTCTCTAGTCCCAACCGCATTCAGGAAGCCGAATTGATTGGGCGAAATTTGCTCTTCACAAATTTTATACATTCTTTTATGAATTATTTTCAAGAATAACTTTAGGAGATGACTCATTAAGCTTATTGTCCTGTGGTCTTCACACTTCTTAGCACCTTTCTTCTTTGGTAAAGTTATAAATTCTGACTTCAACCAGTCCCTTGGAATGATTCCTCTTCTATAAACGGTGTTGAAAATTGTAGTTAACCATTGCACTCGTTTTTCATCCATCAGTTGAATGATCTCTGCAGGAATTCGATCCAGTCCTGTTGCTTTTCCCTTTTTGAGCTGTTGAATGGCTGCTTCTACTTCTTCCTTTAAAATGTCCGGGCCATCTGTATCCTTGATCTCTGGCTCCACCTCCTGTCGTGCGTCATAGAACAATTTTTCGAGATACTGTTTCCAAGTGTCTTTCTTTTCTTCTTTATCAATTATTATCCTTCCGCTCTCATCTACTAATTTCCCATACGTTTTCTTCCGAAACATACCCGTTGCTTCCTTGACTTTGCGATGTACATTAAAGTCATCATATCTCTTTTGATATTGTTCTATTTCTTCACACCTCTCCCTTTCCTCCTTCTCCTTGGCTTCACGTATTTTCTTCCTTATAATGTTTTGCATCTTTTTATATTTCACTGGATGTTGTTTCAATTTTCTTCTTTCATCCATTAGGCTCAGAATTTCCTCTGTCATCCACGATTTCTTCTTCCTTCTATCTACTTGTAATTGTTGTTGTTTGACTTCTTCCACAACTGCCTTCAAGTTCTCAATCTCCGTTTCCACATTGAGATCGTGGCTCTCATTTACACAATCGTTTATTATTTGTTTAACTTCTTCTTTTATCACCGGATCATTCAGCTTCCTTATGTCCCATCTCTGTTCCTTTTTAGGTATTATCTTTTTCATTCTAAATTTGAAAGTACCAACCAGAGGCACATGATCGGATTGAATGTCTGCTCCAGGATACGTTCTTACATTTATACATCCATTCCTAAATCTCTTATTAACCAGTATATAGTCTATTTGATTACGTATTATTTGGTCAGGTTTATCCCTA
The DNA here is from genome assembly GCA_035578175.1 of Catonia carolina. Lineage (NCBI taxonomy): Eukaryota > Metazoa > Arthropoda > Insecta > Hemiptera > Achilidae > Catonia > Catonia carolina. Next base: position 8,579,456 of record JAQMRL010000005.1, on the reverse strand, counting down.
GGTGACTTCCAGGTGTATAGTCTTCTTGGTGGTTGCTTGAACCATGTGTTCGTGATTACTAATTGATGTGTTTCAACGAACAGTTCCAAAGTGTCACCACGGTCATTTCTTCCTCCCAGACCAAAAGCACCCACCAACTCAGATGTCCTACCTTTCCCAATTTTTGCGTTAAAATCGCCCATTGTGATGAGTATTTCATGTTTCTTTAGTTTTTTGATAATGTCATTTATACTTTGATAAAATTCTTCTACTTCCTCATCTGTATGGTCCGCTGTGGGAGCGTATACTTGAATTACGTTGATATTAACTGGAGCCGCTCGAAATTGTACCAGCATTACTCGTTGTGATATGGGTACAAAGTTACTGATGCATTTAGCCATTTTGCCCGTCACAATCACTCCGACTCCCTGCTCATGTACTCCTGTTGATGTACCCGAGTACAACACAGTGTGTTCTGCAATTATGTTTACTCCTGTACTCGGCCATCGCATTTCACTAATGCCAAGTATATCTAGTATATCTAATGAAGACATAATAATAACCTATAGACTGTACTGTACTAGTAGCCTGTGAAAGTCATTCACACGACATATTGGGTATTCCCAAAATGTAACATTAGGTAGGTAGCCATAAAACCTTTTGATTGACAGGTGGAATTCGTCAACAATATAATACTTCCCCATTTCTGTCCCAAAATAAATATAGTAATGTAAACTGAAATGTATAATCTTATACCTATCTATCAAAACCTAGTAGCTAGGTATTTTCATTCATTGTGTAGAACAGATGGCTAATTAAAGAGTCGTTTTTAAATAATCTGACGTACCAGTGGGTTATCAAAATAAACTTCGTATGAATTACCGGTACCTTACTTTTCGGATTCGACTTATACAACGGGTCTTGCTTAAATCAACAAAAACACTCTTCAAAATTAGGTTCGACTTATACGCCGGGTCGACTTGTACGCCGGGATATACGGTAAGTACAATTTGGCCTTCGGGCCTGCCCAGTCAATCAGCTGGTAGAAAGTCGCTATTATTTGTTAAGTAACACTGGTTGGGCAAGCGACTTTGTATGGTGACCAGTTGACAGCCATCTATGAATAAACTGTACTGGGGGTCCCTGTTCAAACTCATGTCTAATCCACGTAAAAAAAAAAATTTCAGCAAAAAAAACAGAGATCAAATTGGGTAGTTGTCAACAATGTACAGTCCCGATAACAAATAAAAGCTTAAAAAAAATTAAGTTCAATTTAAGAAATTAACCTGAAATTTCCAGCTCTATAAGAGTAAAACAGACATTCATTTCTACTCAATTATTATTAATTATTTGATTAAATACAATTTTATGCCATTTAATATTTTTATTATTTATTTTTTATTGTGCAAAAACCTTGACAAGAACAGCCACATATTATACTAAAACTAATTTACTACAAATTAATTCTTTGTATCATGCAGGGTCCATATTCACAAGCCAGCCTTATAACTGTCCATTCAACATTTTCAATTTAAATTAGAAACAAAAAAACATGTACCTATATTTATGCAGAAAAATTTGAAAATAACTTTATACAAAAATTTGGAAAAGTTCAAACATAAATTGACAGATTTTTGATAAAATAGGTTTAATAAATAGAAAAACAAAAATTCCTTAACATTTATACTAGACAATTTACGAAGAAAGAGTTAATTTTGTTAAATTGTATGAGATAGAAAAACATATGGTATACATGCGAAAAGTAAACTCAACTAGCATAAAGTAATTAAAAGTACCAGAAAAAATGCTCACCAAGTCGTTGCTGACCAGGTAATGACCTCATAAAAGGAAGACAGAATCTAGCTCCACTTGTTGAATTAACTTGAGGATAAAACGGATCACCAGGAGGAATATGTATAGGCATACATTCCGGATGAACTGTTAAGGGTGAGTCACAAGATCGGCAGTCAGGAATCGAAGCAAAAAATCCTGAAACACAAAACACAATTTAAAGTACAAAAACTTATTGACCCCTTTTTTCCTCATAAAGGGCCAATTTTAGACCACGTGAAGTGATTAGATGTTTCTGGAAGCTCTTTTTGCAGCCCACATTCTCAGCATTCGTTCACTGTAGGCTTTTCTCCTTTCTCCTGTCCACCTGGTGTTCTGTTTTTGCTCTTCGTGGAAGCCCTTTAAAGTCTAAGTAGTTGTCTGAATTTGGTTCAGTTTATTAAGTTTTCTCTGTTTATTCCAGTTTTCTCCATATAGTTTCTGACTAAACCATTTATCCAACACCTTACATCAGTTGTTTAGTGTCTTAAAACTATGTTTTGTCAACCAGTTTTCATCCATTTTATACAGGTGTCCATAAAATTTTAGCCTTTTTTAACAAATGTTTCCATTAACCGTTTGTTTTCTTTGTACAATTCTTCTTGACCTCATAACCTATATTGTTCATCTACTATTTTTGGACGCATTATCTTGCAGAGGATCTTTCTCTCAAATTTCTCTACTTCTCTTATACAAGCCTTCTCGCCCATTCTAAGGCACTCACACATGTACAGACACACAGGATTTATCACAGTATTATAATGTCTATTGTAGGCGTAATACGAGGTGTGGCTATTCAATAACGAGACTGACATTGTAAAACATTTTATTTTTATTTTGTGCATAATCACTTATTGTCACCTTCAATATACACTCCTTCTCTATCCCTACAACGCTCCATGTGAATTTTCCATTGTTGGAAACACGTGCCGCTTTCTCTTTTACAGCTTCCACAAACTCAAATCTTGTCCCTTTTAATGCAGATTTCACCTTAGGGAACAGGTAGAAGTCACATGGTGCAAGATCTGGTGAATGAGGTGGATGTTCTAACACTGAGATGCTGTACTTGGCTAGGAACCTCTTGACAGATAACGCGGAATGAGCTGGCGCATTGTCTTAGCGGAGAACCCATGATTTATCCTTCCAGATTTCGGGGGATTTTTCCTTACTCTTTGACTTAGTTTAGAAAGTACCTCAAGGTAGAAATATTGATTAATTGTTTGACCTTCAGGAACCTAGTGAAGGTACACAATCCCATGGATACAAAAAAAAACAATCATCATTGCTTTAAATTTTGAATGATTTTTTGAATCGTTACAATCAACTACGGTTGATTACCATAAAATGCATATTAAGGCATGTAGAAAAAAATGTTTAAAAAAAAATTGTATGTTTTTAAATGTTCTACAACTTTGATTATAAATACACATTTAACCTAGAATGCCCATTAAGACCACAATCTTTAAAAACAATTTTTTTCTATGAGAGCACAGCCTCCCCAAGAGATTTTAGCAGCCATAGCGCTCACCCTATCTTGTAGAGCATAAAAAAATAGTAAATGAGACAATTGTTGAGAAAATCGTAGGAGCCATTTTTGAGAAAATTGCAAAAAGTGAAAAATTATGCGAATAAATTACTACTTCCTGTAGACAGATTATGATGAAAATATTCCCTAGTGACATTTAACTGAAGTTCAAAGTTTCAACTTCATATGGTATTCCGTTCTTGAGATATTTTGTTCACACACAGACACACATACCAATTGCTAAAAATATGTTGCTAGGTGGGTTGAGGGGGCCTGAAAACATGTATTTCTGGTGAACACTCAATTTTGAAAAATCAACATGAAAACAATACTTTCTTTCTCTATAAATTATTAATATAGGGGAAGAGAAAGTAAAAATTAAAAAAAAATAAATAAAAAAGATACTGAACCTCTATGAACAGGTGTAAAAGTAATATCGTGGTCAACAAACTGAGCAAACTGCATCAACATGAGTGTATATCTTCCATGAAGATGACTGATATCTGCATGAATCATCTGAGAAACCAATCTTGCCGATGGTAAAGGTGAACCGGTTACAGATGTAATTCTTGGACTTGATACACCTGTTAAAAAAATAAAAACAAATTAACAATGTTCAGGATTTTTGGGTATTTTTTGAAATACTTTATTCTGTATTAGTGTATTTAAATAAATGTGGAACCATCTGTGTGTAGATCAGTGCCGTACACCGGAAGTGGTTGATTACTAAGTAACCGGCCGGCCTTTGGTGTAGTGGTCAGCACAACTGGCTTCTACACTGGGGTCCCGGATTCAATTCCCAGTCAGGTGTGGCACATTTTCATCACTCATCTTGATTTATCATCCTTCTCACCATCTGCATTAGCAGTAATTGCAAAACAGTGGAGCGTAAAACTGAAAAATCACAACACTAAATTGTTTGAACAAAAACCTACTTATGCACATAGAAAATACATCAATGAATTACCAAAAGCTTTAAGAAGTTGTGGTAATTTAAATTTGTTTTAAAAAAAGCTAAACAAAATACTTGATTGATGAAATATTTTAGTGAACATGAATTACTGTCTAAATTTTTTTTTGGTTTAACGTCCGACTGTTCTGTAATTACTGCTAATGCAGATGGTGAAGGATGAAATTATTTTTCATCCTTCACCGTCTCCATTAGCAAAATAAAAAATTAATAGTTTTTTTTTAAAAAATTAATAGTTTTTGGTTGAATAATATACAAACATTCAACTAAACGCTGATACAAATTGTGTAAAATTTAGGGTTATCAGTTTTAATTAGATATGTCCTATTACTCCCTTCTGGAGTCTCCTGGGTGCAGTACTTTGGGGAAGAAGTAATTTTTTATCTTTCAGATCAGACAGTTATCAAGGGCACCTCCAAGTGCCCAAAATAGTAGTTAGTATTATGAATTTAAATATTATTAGTAAATTTCTGCATAATTGTTGTAAGACAAACAATATGGTGTCATAAATAGACTTTACGGTACATGAGAGATACATCCAGGAACGGATGGATCACTGGTGATCCCTGTCAAAAACATCACATATTCACTCAACAAGATATCAGAACACAATTTTGTATACCAAACACCCATATTCCTGCAAAATAATAAGTGTCTAACAAAAACAAAATCAGTTATTTTGGTCAGTTTAGTGATTGCCACAGTACAGCAGTAAATGTGTTAATCTCTTCATTCACCAGTTCAGGAAATATGTTTCTTATTTTATGTGATTGATACAGAATTAATTTAGAGTGGGATAGGCCGATTCTGTTTGTCTCTGGATCTATCCTCCCTCCGCACTCTCAATTACCTTCTCTGCAAATACATATTACTTAAAAAGACTGTACTCACCATTTTCATAAACTGATGGAAGAAGTCTAGCAAATGTTGTTAAACTTTTTCCAAGATTAGGACGTTCTAAATTATTACAATGTCCGGAAAATGTTCGATAAGGTGATCTAGGATTACAAGGTCCTTGTTCTTCTCGACATGTATTTGGCGGTGGTTCTGCTGATGAGATGAATCCAGTAACATCTAATTCTGATAATAAATCTTTTCCGGGTAAATCTGGGCCAAATGATATTACATTGTCTCCATTATCAGATAACTGTCGTCGGCGTCTTTTAGCAGCAGGACTGAAATAAAATTAAAATAGTATTACAACTGTTGAATCTCATTAATTTTAATAAAAATATCATTAGCCGAATCTTGTATCCCAGCATGGGTGTACCCAGGATCAAAACTAGGGGGGGGGGGGGTGGCAAGCCATCATTGTTCAGGTTGTAACATTTTAGTGGGCTCTCCAATAAAATGTTATAGTGGCTCTAGATACTTCTTGATTTTTACACCATTTTGTTTTAATACATAAACTAAAGATTTTACACTTAATTTGGTTTGGTATCGTCACTTTATAACCATTTAATTATTCTTTTTATTGCTTCTACAAGGCAGCTGCCTTCCCCTGCCCCTCGCTGGGTACACCCATGTATCCAAGTGGTTGGAATGAGATTTTTGGGGGAATCAAAGGTTGTACCCGGTTAGCTAGAGTACATAACGACACTATACGTGCAGAGTTAAATGTTCAATTACTGTGTGAAACATTAAGAATATTATAAAAGAAATTGGTTCAACAATTCACTTCGCATGCCAGCACACAGACTTACTCTACAATCATGGAAATATAAACCTAGAGGGAAACGAGGCTTGGAAAGACCGAAAAAGAGATGGATGCCGGAACAGACCAGTGAGCCTAATCCTTGATAGATGATGATGAAGATCATTAGTGACTGAAGCCAATCTGGGATAATAAAATCCAGAGTGACTGGAGACTGGGACACTTATAGAAAATTTAGAGATTTTCTTACAACACCTTCAATAACCTATATTTGTAATCTATGGTAGAAAATTCAATTCTTAAATCAGTAAGTAATATTAATAAATAATATTTCACATGGCAAAATGGCACTGGTCTACACATGCACAATAACATAGAGCAGAACTTAGTCATGTGGGAGGACATTATGTCTATTCCAACTCTACCATTCATCATTCCACTTTCAGCAATTGAGTTACAATTTCAGCTCACTGTATTACATAAATGAAAATGTAACTACTGTCACCGTCTTCCCATTTGATTAAGTCTGTGCTGCCGGCTAAAAAGCTTCCGACGTAGCGACAGAGGGAACCGCCAATAGTTCCGAAAGAGGCGGTAGGCCTGTGGCGGTGTACCGACAGAGGCCTTTGTCATCAAGGCCATACCAATAACTGCCCTCTACCACAGTGCTCTCGGCAACTATATAAAGAGCGCTACACTCAACAGGGAGATTCGATTTCGATCCAGACAGCGGACAAGACATCCACCATTGGCAACACGGTTACCAGACTCCATTGAAGACTAATCAACGACCCCACAAGAGAGAAGATGATCCTTCTGCTCGCCGACCCATCAATGTAAGCCGTCAACTGGACCAGCATCGCCCGCTGATGCGAGCGATACCCATAGCAGTCCCTCAACCGGGCCTTACGCCCACTGGACCCGACAAAGCAGCCATCGACGCACTACTGCAAGGGAAGATGATGAATGTACTGAAAGGGATGATGATGATAAGGGAGATGATGTCTCTGGTGGACGACGAGCTCCTCGACTGCCACAACGACTACTACCAATGCTTCCCATCAAGACGACCACGGCTTACACAGTCCATTTCAGGGCAACCAAAATGCAAAGGTTTCAACTCGCCACTTAATGTTGCCATCCAGTGACACTACAATTAACATTGTAGTGTAAAACTAACTGGTTTATACCCATAGTGTAACTACCCCACAAGTTACACCGTAGTGTAACTGGTATATAAAAATCTGGTGTGAAACACTCACACAACTTTCTCTTGCCAATGTAAATAATTAACAATAAACCTAACATTAATAATAAAATATTAGAAATAAACAAAAAACTAACCTCAAAAACATAACCTTATTTTAATCATGAGTGAATGACGCGAAATGAAAATCGAACTCAATTTGGCTTAAAAAAACGGAAAATCACACTTTCACGCTAAACTAGGATCTGTAGAGAAAAATGCTTTAAATAAAAGTTGTAGATCTTTTAATTTTCTATAAATTAAATTATATACACTTTTGTCGTAAAATGCATACTAAGGCCGAAATCTTAAAAAAATCAATTTTTCACACATTTTCGTGAGAAAAAAACAGAAAATCGCTAATTACCGCTAAACTAAGCGTTATACAAAAACTTGTTTGAAATAAAAGTTGTAGAATTTTCAATTCTCTACAACTTTTATTATATAAAGTTTTGCGCTAAAATGCATATTAAAGCTGTAATCTTAAAAAAACAACGTTTTTACGTGAAAACAGCCTCACCCAGAATTTCAGCAAACATGACGCCTACCCTATCTTGTAGAGAATAAAAAATTGAGTAAACCAGGCGATTTTTAAAAAAATCGTAGGACCAGTTTTTGAGAAAATCGCAAAAAAGTGAAAAATTACACGAATAAACTACCACTTCCGGTTGACCGATTTTGATGAAAATGTTCGTGTCGAGTCCGGTAGTGGTACGTAACTTAAGTTTCAAGTTTCAAGTTCGTATGATGTTCCGTTCTTGAGATATTCTGTTCACACACACACACACACACACACACACAGACACACACACAGACCAATCGCTAAAAACATGTTTTTTGGGTTCAGGGGGTCTGAAAACGTATAGATCCGGTGAAAACTCGATTTCTTAAAATGGACATGAAAACAATACTTTCCTTCCTATATATTCATATAGGCAAGAGAAAGTAAAAATAGAAATAAATTACTTGTTATTTAATGCATCCAAAATTTCAGTTGAAGCAAATTCATACAACAATGAGCTGTTTGCTAACAGTAATGCTTGAGTTGTAGGTTTACTAAAAGCTGCTGCTGTTCCTGCTGGAGATTTTGGATCGATTCCTCCTCCTGGAACAAAATTATTAATATAAAAGTAAACAAAACATCAACACATATACGGAGTGGCCCATTTGTCAATTTCCCAATTAAATATGATATTTTGTATCAATAAGTTTGTAACATTGTTATGTTAGCAGCAACCACATATAATATTAATTGTTCTCCGTTATAGTGAGGTGAGTCTCTAAGCCGTGTCGCCCATCTTTACTTCAAGTTCTTCACGAGGGTGATCACGATAGGCGATTGGAATTCTGTGAGAAGTCGCTATCCGTACAGAAGCCGATCCAAATTTCTTGCGATCAATTTTGTGGTGTGTTGAGGCATGTTTCAAACTCAATGAACAAGTTAATTGGCGTAACTGCGTGTACTCATCGGATGCAAATCCTCATAAGATAATCCAAGAAGAGCTAAATACGCCTGGTGTTATGGTATAGGGAGAAATTTGAGGGAAATATTAACTTGGAAAGTTACGAACAGGTGCTACAGGAACTAGTCTTTCCGGAACTTGAAAACAATCCTGTTTACAATTTTCAATTGCACTTTTCTTCCAACTGGAACATATTTCATCTTTGGCATCCGTTCCAAATGTTGCTTAGTAGGACAAGCAGCTGAAATGAGGTTTTTAAGAAGGGTGAAGGGCTACTCGAGGCTGGATCTAATACACAATGAGGAAATTAGATCTGAGTTGGGTGTATTTAACTTGAATGATAAAGTGGAGGAGTACCGGAATCAATGGAGGCAACATTTGGAACGGATGCCAGAGGAGAGAATACCTCTAAAAGTGATGGAATATGTTCCAGTTAAAAGACCTCGAAGAAGATGGCAGTAGTCGAGATGTACGGTGTTTGTGTACAGGATGGTTTGTGAGTTCGGAACAGGCTTATGCCTAAACCTTGATAGTAAGAAGAAGAAGAAGAAGAAGTAGAGAGTACTACCCCAGAACTTCTTCTTCTTCTTCTTCAGATGCCTATCCATTCCAAATGTTGGTGACCATCAGTTCTCAGATTTCGAAGCCACGACACCTTTCTTCTGCCAGCTCCACGCCTTCCATAAATGTTTCCTTGCAGAATGACTTGTAGTAATGAATCTATCATTCCACATATTTCCAAAATATTGAAGCTTCCGGTACTTGATAATGGAAATAACCTCCATGTCTTTCTTCATTCTCCTAAAAAGTCTATATTTGGCATTGCGCAGACTATGAGCACCAAAAGCTACTTAAATAATTATAAATTTTATTATCCTACACAGTAAATTCTGTCATACTTACTGTTAGACCAAAACATATACTCCATTTGTTGTCTTCGCTGAATATCACCTTCAGCTCGACGCACAGCTTCTTTTATCATTTCCATAGTAAGAACTTCAGCTAAACCTTCATCTTCTTTTTCTTTCCAAGCAGTTAAATCAATGTCGGGTTGAAGATCGCATGCAATTACGGCATTCCTGTATTAAATTAAAAGAAATAATTATTTAACATATTTCAACCATTCATAAAAGTAGATATAACATCATCATGCTTTAATCATGTCATCATTGCTTTAACACATTAAATATTATGTGGGTATTGAGAAGTTATATACTATGATGGACCTGTTCACGAGGCATAACCCCTCTTGCACATCCTCCGTCACTGCAGACAAATCAGGTTTATCACCTCAATTTTTTTTAAATTCAGTTTTTAATAAAAAAAATTTGCCCATAACAGGCAGGTGGTGTGATTTAATTATTTACACTCAATCTCCTAATTCCAGGACTACAAAAACAGTTTTGTTTCTTATGACATGGTCACCCAATTACATGACTGCAGCATTAAAAAACAAAAGAGGTAGATATAAAAGTCACTATTCATAGTTATCTCATTTGAAAGTAATGAATTTCATTATACAGTTGGACCCTGTGGCGAATGAAGTGAAGGTGTCATTTGCAGGATGGAAAGTAGATCCTTTTAAGAGGACCTGGCATGCTGATAACCATACTTTTCCAAATTGGTGATGAAGGTAATCGTAAACCAACTCACTCTTAGTTTTACTTAGTAAAGCCTCAAGAGGTTGAAACCAGCCTTTTGGCTGATAACTTACAAATTAATAAAAAACTATTTCATAATGCTTTAAATTTTTTATTTATTTATTTATTTTTATTTATTTAACGTCGCATCAGCTGCAAGGTTATTAGCGACGATGTTGGGGTGTAACTGTGCATAATGAGGATGAAATAATTTTTTGTAACGTATGAAAATATGCCTTACAATTTTTATTTTGCTAAAACGAAGGCTTCAGATGATTAATTAATAATAAAAACCCCGATTACAAAACTAAAACTGTAGTAGCAATTATGAATGAACTGATACTTAAAAATTGGAAAAAATTAACTTAAGAGCCAATATCTTAAAATTATCTTCACTATAAGACAGAGTGAACACATCTCAAGCTCAAGGGAGATCTGAAAGAAACTAAAATAGCAACATATGAAATCATGGTCAGAGGATACATTCCAAAAAAAGTAAAGAAACTTGAAGGGTTCTAGAGGAAGAGAATTTGAGCAGAAAGTACACAGGAGAGGTGAGAAAAGCACTTATGCAAAATGAACGAGTGCAAGGAAATAAAGAAAAGAAATGCCAAATGGTGAAACTATTTGGCACATACTGTGCCATACCACCTGTCACAAAAATTAGCATAGCATCAATATTATTACAGACAAAAGCAGTTACTTATTTTACATCACTTAGTAACACCCTTGGTACAATACCATTATAACCTGTACAGCACAACAGATGAAAATGGCTTTTATCAATTCAGCAGTGAACGTGTAAATCTTTTTGAAAATTAATACTTCAAGAAAATTTCAATTCTACCAAAGTACTTACAGATAAGGATCTTGCTGAAGAAAAACTCTTGGCTGAATACTTAAAAGTCCTTTAACATTTGCGCAGAATAAACCACCTAATGTGACTTTTCTAACTTCTTGTAACTGAGCTGAAATTTAATAGAAATCATACAAATGTCTTAAATTAGTTCTATAGATACAAAGAAAATAATGTTAATATCTACTTTATATATATTATCAAATCAAGTCAAGAAGAAATGTATAAAGAAAATGAACGATTAATGGAAATAATTAGAAAAAAAAGATTAAAATTTTACAGACACCTGTCAACCATATACAACCGGTTAACAAATCAAATTTTTAAGACACTAAACAATAAACCTAAGGTGATAAATGGTTAAAGAAGTCCGAAAGGATAATGAGAAAACCAGACTAAATCGAGAAAACTTCATAAAATAAACCAAATTCAGACTACTAATCATGGATTTTAAGGGCTTCCATGAAGAGCAAAAACAGACCACCGGGTGGACAGAAGAAGAAGAAAAGTTGACAGTGAGTGAATGCTGAGAACGTGGGCTGTAAAACGAGCTTCCAGAAACATCTAAAGTTACCTCAAATGGTCTAAAACTGGCCCTATACGAGAAAAAAAATTATCAAATCAGCAAATTACAATCTGCTCTTTCATACAGAAACAAGAACCATAAGTAATACAGTTAATATAGAGTATAAAATACTCAACATTATTAATAAAATAAATTAATTTTAAAATGATTGAAATTGAAATGAAAAAATACATATATATGTCTGTAAAAATAACGTTAATTGTGTTGAAATCTGGTACTTAATTCTAACTCATTGATTATTATTATATAGTATAGTCACTGTTGTCCGGTAAGGAATGATTCAGATGTCTCTTCAGTCTTTGTTTGAATGTTCTGCAAAATCGTGTAATTTTTTGTCTTACTGAGCTAATTCATAAGTCTTTATAGATGTATCTGCCATTATAGACATACAGGATACATCCTGTACGTCCAGCCAAGCTTCAGAACTGTCCTGTATAGCGTCAGCTTTGAGTAAGTTGATATCTATAAACATCTCCCAATTAAACAAAACATATTTCTCAGTTTTAAGTTCAACTGTCTTCGTTTTGTCAAAAATGTGTTTTATCCACGTCAGTCAATAATACAGTAATGCCAATATACAATAAATGATAAACTATTTAATTCTTCTAAAAACAAGTTTTTTTATAGAGATACAGTAAATATGCCAGAAATTGAGCAAAAAAAAAATAATAAGAAAACATACCTTGGTTGAATGAAGTGGGTGGAATATCATTTTCATACCAAAATCGGTCACTCTGCCTGATATTAGCAAATTGATGTGCTAATATGCAAGTGAACGTTGGTCCTAACAAACTTCCTCTTAGAGGCTTCTCGAGCATTCCTCCTATTAAAATATCGACTGAGTTCGGCCGCCTAAAAAACATATTCAAAATATTGCATTTTAGAAAACATACGAGGTCTGTTCAAAAAATAACCGAACTTTCAAAATTACGCGCTAATGGGGATATTTAGCGACATGCGGTTGGTGGCACACTGTTCTACGTCATTCCTTTTGTCAACACATTTTCTTGGATTGTTGATATCTCATTTGATTTTCGCGGTGTTCTGATTTTAGTACGACGTGTTTAAGTGCTAGTGACGATTTTTGTAATGTGCGAAATTTGGGAGCAAAGGTGCAATGTGAAATTTCGCGTGAAGCAGGGGAAAACTTTCACAGAAACATTTCAACTTTTGAAACAAGCTTAAGGAGATGATTCTCTGAGTTGTACGCATTGTTGTAAATAGTTTTCTCAATTTGAAAGTGGTCGCCAGTCAATTGAAGATGACCCTCAACTTGGAACGCCTTTGACTTCAACTGATGGCACCCTCGTTAGGAAAATCCATAATCTGGTGCGTGTATATCGCCGATTGACTGTTAGAGAACTTTCAGAAGAGGTTGGCATCTCAATTGGATCGTACCATGAAATTTTAACTGAAAAATTGAACTTGCTTTGTGAGTTGCAGCAAAGTTTGTTCCCCGTTTGACGACCGAACAGCAAAAAGAACATCGTGTGGTAGTTTGTCGGCAACTTCTTGAACAAGCCAATGATGATGCAACATTCAGGTAAAGGATCATAACAGGAGACGAAAACTAGGTTTGCGGCTACGACATTGAGACAAAAGTGCAGTGTTCACAACGGGTTGACAAAAATTTCACATTACAAAAATCGTCACTAGCACTTAAACACGTCGTACTAAAAACACAACACCATGAAAAGTAAATGAGATATCAACAATCCAAAAACATGTGTGGAACAAAGAAAGACGTAAAGCAGTTTGCTCCCAACCGTACGTCGCTAAATATCACTGTTAGCGCGCAATTGAAAAAGTTCAGTTATTTTTTGAACAGACCTCGTACAGTCATTACAATTAAATTTGAATAAAAGTTAACGTTGGCATACAGCTTTCCATCTTGAGGTAGGAAAGCACTGTGATGACAATTTTAACACGTTGACTGCTATGTGACCCAAATATGTGTCACACTTGTCTTTAAAAATGGGCCATGTGCATCAAAAATGAGTCACAGTACATGAGTGATTTTTAAGCCGTGTTTTGTGGTTTCAAAAGCCACAGCTTCAGAGAGTGACATTATACATTTAAGACTGTTTAAATAGTTGGTATTTTTCAAATAATAGGATATTTCGTATACTGGTAGTTTTCCTTGTTGTCCTGTAGTACTAGAATGTTGCTATTATTTTTCATTTTATTATTTCTTTTGTTTATTTTGGTTGAAAGAAATAGTCTAGAATACTTTGCAAATAAACCCAATTATGTTTATTACTTTTTTTATTGTGACGCAAAAATGGGTCACATGGCTCTGAAATGTAAAATCATTCCAGCAGGCCATGTGACCCAAAAGTGTGTCACAACTTAATTTTACAAAAGAAAAATAGCTGTTATTATTTTAATTAATAAATGAAGTAAAATAAGAAGAAAAAGGAATAAAATGTCAAAAATAAAACAAAAGTACGTTGGCCCCGCTTTAAGTGTCACAAAATTTAATGCGGCAGTCAACGTGTTAAAAGGAGTTTCATTTAACACGGAGACTATCCATTGCCAACTGTTTTCATATAAGACAGTGGATCTTCTTTTTATGGCCTTTAAAGACCTTTCAGATCGACTTTGAAAGCCTAATTTTTGATGGTGAAACTACTCTCTATTCTGTTGCTGTTTCTTCCTTTTCCAGATGGTTTTCACTCCTCTAGAGGTAGTCGTCCTCCTTTCCTCTCACTATTTAATGTAAGAACTTCTTTGTTCGTCATGTAATCTTCACATAGCATAAATCTTCTGTTACTCCTTCTGTCTATCATTTAAGTCCTGTATTATAAATTCAGTCACATCAGTAGCTGTTTTTTGAAACCAGAGAAGTTGGCTTTTATAGGAAATTAATTTGTTAAAGATTTCCTTTTTGCCCACAACTGGCAAGTGGAGTGTTAATTATTTGTACTTGATCTGCTAGTTTCAGTGCTACAAAATATAGTTCTGTTTCTTATCACATGGTCAGTCAAAATTTTATAACTGAAGCATTTAACAACAGAAAAGGTAGAGGTGTAAAAGACACTAGTTAAAAGTTTTAACTTCTGAGAGTATTGAATTTCAATATACAGCCAGACCCTGTGGTGAATGAAATGAAGGTGTCATTTGTAAGGTGGAAAGTAGATGCTTTTCAGAAGGTCTAGGATGCTGATAAGCATACTTTTATCACTCAGTGAGGAAAGCAATGGTAAATCACCTCACTCCTCGTTTTACTTAGTAAAGACTCTAGAGGTTCAAAGCAGCCTTTCAGCTGATGACCTCAACAACAACAACAACAAAATCTTCTTCTCTCCTCCTCGTTGTCATTTAAGTCCTGCATTATAAATTCAGTCACATCAGCAGCTGTTTTTTTTGAAACCTCAGAAGTTGGGTTTAATAGAAAATTTATTTTTTAAAGATTTCTATACATATTTTCAGTGAAAACTCAGTTTTGAAAAATCAACATGAAAACAATACTTTTCTTCTCCATAATTTATACAGACCATATACACTGCACCCTCAATGTTCGAGATTAATTGGGCCCATGAAAACCATCTTGAAAATCGAAATCATGAACATCGAGATCCATTTTCAGTGTAAAATTTCTAATCGGTTCCATGTGAGTGAAAAATGCGTGGTTTTTAAAGAGATAAACAAGGCGTTTCGGCTTATTTTCAATAAAAAAAACTGTGTTGTAGAAAAATTTAGTTTTTAAAAAAAGAAATACAAAATATTATTAACTATCTTGATTCAAATGTAAAATGTTCTTTGCAATCGAAAAATATTCCCCTATTATATTTTGTTGTTATTTGTGAATTTTATAAAACATTCAAAGTTGTTTCTTTATGTACATTTTATTCCTTCTGGGCTGCAAATTGTGTCCTTGATGTTGATGGTGAAACCTTGATGAGTGGTAATGATGTTATTTCTTTTCGGCTTAAAAAAATTCAAAATCGTTGTTTGTTTTGCTTTGGTTTGAAGTTCTTTAAGTTTTATTTTGTAAGGATGTCTCGTCACCCATATTTCTCATTACTTTTCCAAATTACCGGCAAAGTGTGTTTTGGTACGTTTTTTAAAGCTGTTGGATTTCTTGTTCAAGATCCCAGTACAAATCACGAACACCGAGTGTTAATCTCGAAAATTGAATTTTTTGTGTACAAATACAAAATCTCGAACGGTCGAAACCTCGAACATAGGAGTCCACGAACATCGAGGGTCGAGTGTATTTATAAAGGATGAAAGAAAGTAAAAGGAAACTAACCTAATGGATCTAGCTGTAAATTTTTAGTCAGGGTTCTTCATGTATATTCTTCATGATCTAATATTTATTTAGATTATGAACTATCTGATCAGAAATATCATCTAAAATTTGCTCTGTTAGAATATACAGGACTAAATTACTTCATTAACAAGACCAAAAATAAACGAGGAGTGAGGTGGTTTACCAGTGCATTTCTCACCGAGTGATAAAAGTATGCTTATCAGCATCCTAGACCTTATGAAAAGCACCTACTTTCCACCTTACAAATGACATGTTCCATTCATTTCATTCATTCACTTCATTTCGTTTCATTTCATTCACCACTGGCTGTATATTGAAATTCAATACTCTCAGAAGTTATAACTCTTGACTAGTGTCTTTTACTCCTCTACCTTTTCCGTTGTTAAATACTTCAGCTATAAAATTTTGACTGACCATGTGATAAGAAACAGAACTATATTTTGTACCACTGAAACTAGCAGATCGAGTGCAAATATTTTTAAAATTGAAAAATATATTTCTAAACCACCAGTAATATGGTAACAGAAAACACATACCAATGTTTTAAGTGCTTTTGTGTACTTCATATACATCTTCAGTGACTAATTTTTTGAAATTTATTAATAGTTAAAATTAAAATTTAAAACTTCCTACTACTACAACGGCAGATAAGGAATTATTCCTTACTCTTCCAGAGTTAGGTAATGAAGTATGAAGTACACAAAAGCAATATAAATACTGGTAAATGTTTACTCTTACCGTATTACTGCTGGTTTAGAAATATACGAGGTGAGGCAAAACATTAAATAAAACTTTTAAATAACGAGACTGACATTGTAAAAAATATTATTTTTATTTCATACATAATCACTTATTGTCACCTTCAATATACACTCCTTCTCTATCCCTACAATGTTCCATACGAATTTTCCATTGTTGGAAACAGTGCTGGAAGTCATCATCTGTCAGCTCCTTCAGGACACGTGCCACTTTCTCTTTTACAGCTTCCACTGACTCAAATCTTGTCCCTTTTAATGCAAATTTCACCTTAGGGAACAGGTAGAAGATAATAACATGTCATGAAACGTGTTTTTTTACTTATGATTCAGAAACGAAGGCCCAATCCATGCACTGGAAGAGCCAAACTTCACCAAGAGCCAAAAAAGCTCGAATGAGCAAGTCAAAATTGAAAGCAATGATGATTGTTTTTTTTTATATCTATGGGATTGTGTACCTTCACTGGGTTCCTGAAGGTCAAACAATTAATCAATGTTACTACCTTGAGGTACTTTCTAAACTACATCAAAGAGTAAGGAAAAAAACGCCCCGAAATGTGGAAGGATAAATCATGGGTTCTCCACCAAGACAATGCGCCAGCTCATTCCGCGTTACCTGTCAAGAGGTTTCTAGCCAAGTACAGCATCTCAATGTTAGAACATCCACCCTTTTGACCAGATCTTGCACCATGTGACTTCTACCTGTTCCCTAAGGTGAAATCTGCTTTAAAAGGGACATGATTTGAGTCCGTGGAAGCTGTAAAAGAGAAAGCAGCGTGTGTCCTGAAGAAGCTGATAGAAGATGACTTCCAGCACTGTTTCCAACAATGAGAAATTTGCATGGCGCGTTGTAGGGATAGAGAAGGAGTGTATATTGAAGGTGACAATAAGTGATTATGTATAAAATTAAAATAACTTTTTTTACGTCGGTCTCATTATTTAATAGCCACACCTTGTATATTTCAATTTTAAATATAATTGGCTGTTATAACTGCATAGGATGTTTGATAAAATAAAAAGTTATAATAATCATGAAGTATCATTAAATATTATATTATTATCATTTTAACTTTAACTTACCGATATAACTTTGAAAGTAGTTGTTGATGTTCAGGCATCAAAGTGAACATTTTATCGAAACTATCTGTATTAGGATTGTTATTATTATTTCCAGTACAAAGATTTAACCAATCTGCATATCCAGCCAATTTTTTCCGTCTGCTTAATTTTATATATTCATTTGCTTTATTATTTTCAGTCGCTGAAAATATAATTTAAAAAATTAATCATTAAACGATAAATGTTGTTTAGGTCATCAGCCGAAAGGCTGGTTTGAACCTTTAGAGGTTTTACTAAGTAAAACGAGGAGTGAGGTGGTTTACCATTGCCTTCCTCACTGAATGTAAAAGTATGCTTATCAGCATGCCGGGCCCTCTGAAAAGCACATATTTTCCACTCTGCAAATGACACCTTCACTTCATTCACCACAGGGTCTGGCTGTATAATGAAATTCATTACTTTCAGAGGAGATAACTCTGATTAGTGTCTTTTACACCTCTACCTCTTCTGTTCTTAAATGATTCAGTCATTTAATTGGCTGACCATGTGACAAGAAACAGAACTATTTATTTTAGCCCTGCAACGCACAGATTGAGTAAAAAATTTGACACTCCACCTGTCTGTTATGGGCAGTAAACGATAAATATGAAAATAAAAATAATCGTAACAGTAAACTATATTTGATGTATTATTTAAGATAAAAATCTGTTGAGAAACATTAACATGACTTTCTCTTGCCAATGTAAATAATGAACTATGTACTGGTAACGCGCTATAAGTTGACGATTGCGCCTATCATGCAGAGGACAGAATACTATCTATTCTACTTACATCGGCCAACCCGAAAACATAAGACATGTATCAAGCGTGTAACTCAAAATGTAACCACCACAAACACTTAAGAAATAAAATTCAGTTCATGACCCGTCACACTAAATAAGTAAGGAGTAATGTAATTATTTAAAGAAAGTGAATTGTTTAAAATTAAATTGCAATTTAACATAACTTTACTGAAAATAATGAAATATGAAAACCCTAAAAATAAAATAACATTTTGAAATTACCGTAACTAGTACGGTACTAGTAATAGTACTAGTACTAGCAGAACTAGTTCTAGTAGTAGAACTACTCTACTAGTATTACTCACAATAATAAGCTCGCATTGACTGAACTCACGGACTAAATAGTCTACCACTACAAATGTTAGAGTTAACAAATGTTATTTGCACTAAAACAAATCGCCAGATTAAATGATAAAAAATTACTAATGGCAGCTTATCATGGCCTCATTCTGTCTCATATCCGTTATGGTATTTTAGTATGGGGTAATTCTGTTGTTGTTTAGGTCATCAGCCGAAAGGCTGGTTTGAACCTGTAGAGGTTTTACTAAGGAAGTGAGAGGTGGTTTACCAGTGCCTTCCTCACTGAATGGAAAAGTTCACTTATCAGCATGCCGGGCCCTCTGAAAAGCACATATTTTCCACTCTGCAAATGACACCTTCACTTCATTCACCACAGGGTCTGGCTGTATAATGAAATTCATTACTTTCAAAGAAGATAACTCTGATTAGTGTCTTTTACACCTCTACCTCTTCTGTTCTTAAATGATTCAGTCATTTAATTGGCTGACCATGTGACAAGAAACAGAACTATTTATTTTAGCCCTGCAACTAACAGATTGAGTGTAAATAATTTGACACTCCACCTGTCTGTTATGGGCAGGGGGTAATTCTAGCATGGGTAATATAAATAGGGTTTTTAAAATTCAAAAGAAAGCTATTAGGTGTATGGTGGGAGCTAACCAGCTAACCTCATGCAGGCCACTATTTAAGGAGCTTAAATTGCTTACAGTTCCCTCCCTCTACATTTTTGAGGTGATTATGCATGTTAGGCAAAATCATTTTATGCAGAATTTCAATGTTCACAATCATAACACGAGAAACAGGAATAATTATTATGTGGCTAATCACTCCACAAAATTGTTTGAACAAAAACCTACTTATGCAGGGAGAAAATTCATGAATAAATTACCCCAATCTTTAAAGTGTTGTGAGGATTTGAAGTCCTTTAAAAAAAATCTGAAAAATTACTTGATCAGTGAAACTTTTTATAGCGTACAAGAATTTCTTTCTTGATAGTAGTGATAGTGATTCTTATATGTATTTCGGGTGTTATATCTGACGACATGTCCTATACTCCTCCTGGAGTCTCCAGGGCGCAAAAAAAAAAAAAAAAAAAAGAGTGCAGTAATTTAGTTTACTGTTCATGACCAAAAGGATACTAAATATAGCTTAGGCCTAGTATTATGGTCTATTTAGAATGAATGTTAATTATTAAGAATGAATAAATAATACAATGGGATGCTTATAAAATGACATAGTTGTAAACATAATAGATCAATGTAAGAGTAAAACAACAACATGTCATGGTTAAAGCTGTCGCTATGATGTATTTAGAAAAGCACATATAATATATAAGCACTTCCACCTCCCGCATAGATTGATTTCATTGATGAAACATTTTACAGTGTGCATGAATTCCTTTCTAAATAGTTTTGTTTGAAAAGTATAGGGTGATTCAAAAAGAGCGCCGGTTTTGATATATCAAATTAAGAGATTTATTTTATTGAAAACTGAAAATAAATACATCAACAAGTTCATCTTTCCTTCCGATTTCATGTATGAAAAATGATGTCATGCATGTGTCCTCCTCTACTGCGCTGGCACGCATCAACTCTGTCCATGAAATTGGATATTACTGCACGACAGGTTTCGACTTCCATTTGCCCGATAACCCGTCGATTTCCTCCTTCAAGTCATTGATGTTTCGGGGTTTATTGGCATACACCAATGACTTCAGATGACCCCAAAGATGAAAGTCACAAGGCGTCAAGTCACACGACCTTGGTAGCCATTGATGGTCGGAATTACGAGAAATGATGCGATCCTGGAACCGTTCACGGAGCAACAACATTGTTTCTCATGCAGCGTGACAGGTGGCACCATCCTGCTGAAACCACAACTCGTCAATGTCCATTCCATCCAAATGATGCCACAAAAACTCCCTAATCATCGTACGGTATCGGTCTCCATTTACTGTCACGGCTTGTCCTTCTTGATTTTCAAAAAAGTAAGGGCCGATGACACCGCCCGACCAAAAGCCGCACCAAACTGTCACTCGCTGTGCATACAAGAGAAACTAAAACTGAATCGTCAATCGGAATGTTCTCCAAAATAGAAATGAGGTCAAACAATGTTGCCAACTTATAAACAAAAATTTACCAGCCGTTTAAAAACCGGCGCTCTTTTTGAATCACCCTTTATTTAACTTCTAATTAAACAAATATTGTATACTATTTGATACAAAGGGGTTCATGACAAGGCTACTGAGTTAAGCAGTAGCGGGGAAAAATTATTGGTAAGTGATGAATTTATCATTGTGTTTGACTTTTTAAGTTAGTGTGATATTTGATTCAATGGGGTTCATGACAAGCCTACTGAAATAAGCAGTAGCAGAAACAATTTTTTGGTGGTTAGTGATGAATTTATCATTGGTGATAAACTATCAGTTTTATCTTGACATGTCCTATACTCCCTTTGGAGTCTCCTGGATGCAAAAAAAAAATAGTCCAGTCTTACTCTCGCTGACAATCGTCAACTTATATTGCGTTACCAGTACACCTACGTTTAATCATGAGTAAACAATGTAATATGAAAAACAAAACCTAATTTTGTGATACAAAATGAAAATCAACTTCTGTAAGACTTAAAAATACACAAAAAACGCTAATTGACATTAAATTAGGCTTCGTTGAAAAAATTCAATAAAAGTTATAATTTTTTAATTTTCTATAACGCTAATGATATATACTTGTTGTAAAATGCAATTGTTTGCCAGGGAAATATTTAGTTGCTTGATGTGATGCAAGCGGAGGTTGGCAGTACTTATATTTGAATACATACCTTCGTGAACGTTTTCTAATTGCGCTGGAGAATTTACGATCATTTCTATTGTGTTCAATAAATTTGATTTTATTTCATCATATGTTTTATTTGGGAAGTTCATGTCCATCGAAATCTACAAAGCAAGCAAACATAACCTCATTTAATTATTAAAGTAAATGAAATAAGTTTCATAATGCAAGAAACTAAAGTAACAAAAAAATAAAAATAGAACAAATAATAATTTCACATTTTTTTGTTATTTTTTTGGTTTTGTACTGGCTGATTGGCAGGAACTCTTCACTCTCTCTTGAGAATAAGTTGCTGCTTTACAAAATGTTACTTAAACCAGTTTGGTTGTACGGCGTTCAACTTTGAGGAACTACGAGCAGAAGTAACATAGAGGTAATTCAAAGGTTCCAGAATAAGGTTCTTCGGGTTATAACAAGGGCACCATGGTTTGCAAGGAATGCAGAAATACAACATTATTGCAACCTTCCTGATGTAATATATGAAGTCAGGTGTTTTAATAAAAAATATCAAGCAAGACTTTAAAGTCACGAAAATGAATTAGCCATAAATCTTCTAAACAATGCAGAAGAAGTTAGGCGCCTGAAACGTTACCAAGTTTTGGACTTGTCTGAAAGAGTTTAAGTGTACAAAAATTATAGTGAAAAGTATTCCATATTGTAAAATGTAAATATCTTTGTACATAATAATTTTCTCTTTTAACAAGCCGGCCGCATTGGCGCAGTTGGTAACGTGCTCGCCTCTCATCATGCGGTCTTGGGTTCGAATCCCATTCAGGCATGGCATTTTTTCATACGTTACAAAATATCATTTCACCCTTCACCGTCTGCATTAGCAGTAATTGCAGAACAGTCGGACGTTAAACCAAAAAAAAAAAAAAAAAAAAAAAAAAAAAATCTTTTAACATCTGAATAATTGATATAATGAGAGGTACTCAGGGTAATGAGGCCTCAACTTGTAAATTGTAAATTCAAAAGATTTGTTTATAGTAGTTTATTTTTAAAAAAACTGATTGCAAATAATGTTAATTTAAAAAAAATAATAATAATAAATTCTATATAATCCACATGCATACATATTTTTAATTATTTTACTGACATTTTCAGCTGCTTTAAATTAAATTTTTTTAAATTTTTATCAACTTAAAAACTTATCGTGTTTCAGTGGATCCACCATCAGAGCTTATAAAATATAAATTTAAAACTACTCATAATTGAAATTGCAGTAATAGTTTCTCAGTCATCTGTATAATTTTTTTAATCTATATATTTTCATATTTTTTAGTGTAGATAGCAGCAGCAGTCACAATTACCTAATCAATTTTTTTTTAAATTTCTAACATAACCCACCGGGTTGGTCTAGGGGTAACGTTGTCGCCGCTATCAGCTGTTTAATAGCTGATTTTTAGAGACCAAGGTTCTTGGTTCAAATCCTAGTAAAGGTTGTTACTTTTACACGGATTTGAATACTAGCCAGTGGTTACCGTTATACTTTGATGGTTGGGGTTCAATTAACCATACTCTCTCAGGAATGGTCAGCCTGAGTCTGTACAAGACTACACCTCATTTACACATCATAAATATCATCCTCATCTCACTGAGTCATGGGGTTGCTTATTGTTCTAAATTGAACAGATTGCAACGCACACACATTAGGAATAAAAATTTAAAAAAAAAACAAAATTTCTAATATGGGTACGTTGCAATATGTTCAATTTACAAACAATACACAACCCCAAGCAATGAATATGATGTAATTCAGAAAGTTAACAGATGAAACGAATTATCTAACAATGCTACATATTCTTCTCCTCCTCCTCCTCCTCCTCCTTCACATGGGCTATTGGCCATATACAAGAAAAAAAGATGACTGGAGATGGATGGTAAATCTTCTAAATTTTTATTTAGTATTTTATACACTCTGATGATGGTGGATCCACTGAAACACATACAAGTAGATAATGAAGAACAAGGCAGCTGAAAAGTTTAGCGAAATTTATAATATTTATACCATAGAATTGATTTCAAGCTGCAAGATGCATTATAAAGACTTATTTTTTAATGAAACCATTTTATATTCAAAATTCCAAGATTCACTAAGTGAGTTTTACTATTATTTATACTGTTTGTAATAAATTTTACTGTTCGCTGTAATACCTTTTAACAGAATTAGAATGTCCACAAGCACTACAAACGAAACAAAATCAATTACTATGTTATACTGTTCGCCAATTACGGCGGCATGTAGGGAGGGTAGCGGGACAGAGAGAGAATGTGTTGCGTCCGCCGTTCCCCTCAACTCATTTCAATCAGTGCACGGTGTTCAAGCGCAATAGTGATAATACGCAATACGGTAGGGCACTCTGCCGGCCAGTTTCGTTTACTACACTCTAACAAGCTCATTTTTCATCAAAAAATTCTGAAAAAATTACTTTCGCTTCCTAATGAATCTTCTTTTATTACGCTATAAATGTTATTATTATTATACTCTGATATTTAGATCAGATACGCTCGTACAAAGACGTTTAAATCTCATCGCATTTTTTGCGTATCACGTAGACTAATATACCTTATTTATTTTCCAGGATGACATAATATGCGTTTCATTATTTTGTTATATCTGTAATTTGATATATATATATATATATATATATATATATATAATATATAATATATATTATATATATATATATATATATATATAAAACAGAAAGAGAAATAATAAACGAGCTTGAAAAAATCACTTTTTGAAGGGAAGTCAAAGATAGATCATCGTGTCTGGTGTCTCCTTCCTGTTAGTATTCCAAGAAGCTGAATCATTTTTTATAGTTGTGAACTTTATACCAAACATACGTATTTTTTTAGAAATCAACTACACACGCACAATATCAGTTGAATGAAATTTTAACAAAAAGAACCGTACAGTAAATATAACAGAATGAGGGTATGACGTACCTCTCTTTCGGGCCAGTCAAAACTTATGGTAGGTACATCATTTAGAAAAAAACTTATTGCCTATGACCCCAAAAGGAATCGTAGAAATTTTTCCCCGTATTTTGTGCGCACGCAACTAATTTCGACGGCGTGCGGCTTTCGACAGCGACACAAATGTCAAATCGATTACCGCATGAACAGAACACAATGAGTAGTAAGTACTACTTTAGAGGCAGCCTGTATCAGGCTACGACGCTGTGGTGTGGGAGCTACTTACTGCGCATGTGCGGCCCGCATGCCACCGTAGTTGGTTATATTTATACTAATCACAACACTAAATGTTTTGAAGAAAAACTTACTTTTGCAAGTAAAAAATACATCAAAAAATTGCCACAAGCTTTAAAATTTTGTGATACACACTTGTGAAACACTCACACAACTTTCTCTTGCCAATGCAAATAATTAAAACTAAACCTAACATTAGTAATAAAACATTAGAAATAAACAAAAAAAACTAACTTTAATAAACATAACCTAATTTTCATCATGAGTGAAAGATGCAAAATGAAAATCAACCTCAGTTTGGCTTAAAAATATGGAAAATCACTCTTTCACGCTAAACTAGACTCTGTAGAAAAAAACGCTCTAAATAAAAGTTATAGATCTTTTAATTTCCTATAAATTGGATTATATACTTAAAGGTAAATTGTGTATTATTCAGATTTACATGCTTATTGAAGTAAGCAAAATAGTTAAACAATAATATAAAACATATAACATTTAATAATAAATTATAATAAATAATAAATTTATATAAAAATATATAATAATATATTATTATAATAATATTAAACATTTAGTTGGCTAATCCAGGATCTAGGAAAAAAAATTTGAAATGTACCATAAAGAAACACAAAAATATAAAATTATGGAGAAAATACATACCAGTGTCGGAGGTATCATTGAAGAAACACTAAAAAGTGGGGCTAAAACTGAACTGTAATATGTTCCACTATGTTTTGAACTTGAATACCCATTAAATCTACCTCTCTTTGCTGGTTTCAGAGACCACTCAGTTGTGACAGCCTGCAATAATAAAATTAGAAAATATTACAAAACAAAAATATGTTCTCAAACTTTAAAGATATCTTGTGAACACATAAAAATTTGTTTTTTATCTTAACATACAACACACTAAGGTACCCTCATTTTCTGCAAATGGTTCATGGTATTGTACTTAATAGGTTGCTAAATGATCGGCTAATATAAAAGAAGCAGAATAATTCAAGAAAAAATTCTCTGCAAGATGGCTTCAAAGAGATTATGAGGAAGAGAAGAACTGGACAAGAAAAACTAATGACTAATAAATACAATCAGAAAAAAATCCCTTTCATGAGACTGTATTATAACATAACAGATTCATAATGTGAATGTATTTAAAATGGAATGGATTGAACTAAGTTCAGATTACTGATTTGAACAGGTTCCATGGAGAAAAAACAAAAGATACATGACAATTTCAAAAATTGCCACCAATGAAAACTAAAATTATACAGGTGTCCATATAATTTTAGTTTTCTACTCTTATATAGCTTTCTCAAGATCTCCTTTACAAACAGTTTGCCTGTTTGGCAAAAACCATTAGTTATTTCTGTATCTATTTTTTTTTTTTTTTGGTTTAACATCCAACTGTTCTGCAATATGTTCTGCTAATGCACTATTCCGACTGTTCTGCTAATGCAGACAATGGTGAAGGATGAAATGATTTTTTGTAACATATGAAAATATGAGGAAGTACCCAAAAGAAACCGGAATTAGTTTTTAAAACTATTTATTTTTAATTTTTTTACAAAAGAACCTTATCCCCTTCAAAATGCTCTCCATTACAACTAATACATTTGTCCCACCGGTGCTTACACTGTTCAAAACATTTTTTGTATTCCTCTTCAGTGATGGCTGCCAGCTCATCCGTCGTTTTTTTCTTGACATCATCAACGTTGTTAAATCGGAGACCTTTCATGCCCCTTTTCATGCGTGGGAACAAGAAAAAATCACACGGAGCCAGATCGGGTGAGTACGGTGCGTGTGGAAGCAAAACCATGCCGTTTTTCGCCAAAAACTGGGTAACCGAGATTGCCGTGTGTGCAGGCGCGTTGTCGTGGTGGAAAAACCAGTCCCCTGTCTGCCACAAATTAGGTCTTTTACGACGAATGCTGTTTCGTAGTCTTCTTAACACTTCAAGATAAAAAGCTTGATTTACCGTCTGGCCTGGTGGAACGAACTCTAAATGGACAATTCCCCTCACATCAAAAAAACAAATCAGCATTGTTTTGATGTTTGATCTGACTTGACAACTTTTTTTTGGTCGGGGTGATAATGAAGTCTTCCATTGACTGGATTGTTGTTTGGTTTCTGGGTCGTACCCATAGCACCAAGACTCGTCACCCGTAATGATCTTTGACATGAAATCTGGATCAGTTTCAAGCTGTTGTTTCAAATCACTACACGTTTCAATTCGACGTTCCTTTTGAGTGTCTGTCAGAACTCGAGGCACAAACTTGGCAGCGACTCTTTTCATTGTCAAGTCTTCTGTTAAAATGCGTTGGACTGAGCTCCAAGATAACCCACTAACCTGTGATATTTGGTCAATGGTCTGTCGTCGGTCTGTTCGTACAATTTCTTTCACTTTCACAACATTTTCGTCTGTTCGGGAAGTCGACGGTCGTCCAGAACGAGGTTTGTTCTCAATCGACATGTCACCATTTTTAAAGCGCAAAAACCACTCGTACACTTGGGTTTTTCCAATAGCGTCGTCTTTGTAAGCTGTGTTCAACATTACAACTGTTTCCGCGGCGTTTTTACCGAGCAAGAAGTAAAATTTCACAGCCGCACGTTGTTCATTAAAACTTGCCATCATGAAAAACGACACGAGCACAAAACAGCACTAGCGAGAACAATCACTGCACGAGAACAGAACAAGCTAGATCAACGAACAAAATGGCATTGAACTGGCAATGAGTAGCGCTACAAGCAGCCTAGTGGCGGGAATTTGTACTGCACAAGCTCCGCCCACAGCAGAGCTATTCCGGATACTTTTGGGTACCCCCTCGTATGCCGTGCCTGAATGGGATTCCAACCAAGACCGCACAATGACAGGCAAGCATGTTACCAACTACGCCAATGTGGCCGGCATTTACTTTTTAAGAGGACTCGAATGACACTACTTTTGTTTCCACATTCCGACTTTGATTTCTTGACTTCCGGTTTTCGGCCACTTCTGGTCGAAACCGAAACTTCAAACCCAATCCAGGTCCACTAACGCTTTGTGTAGATTATGAATCCGAAAACCGTTTGTTGCTATCTCTTATAGTTTCTGATATCTGGGTGTGACAGACGGACAGACAAAACAAAATGATAGATGAAAATTTAAAAATTGTTACAAATGTCAACTAAAATTTTACAGACACCTGTATAAAATGAATGACAAACAGGTGACACAACAAATTTGTAAGACGCTTAATAATTGACCTAAGGTGTCGAAAAAGTAGTTTAAAGAAGTTAGAAAGTATATTAAAAAAATTGGAATAAACCAAGACAACATAATGAATTAAACTAAATTCAGATTACTGATTTCAACAGCTTCCATGGAGAACAAAATCTGAACACTGGCCGCCTCCGTAGCATAGTGGTAGCGCACTAACCTACAACGCAGAGGCCCCAGGTTTGATTCCCGATTAGGGTCTGGAAATTTTCATAAGTTAACACCCACTGTTTCATAACCTACCGTACTTGCTAATAAGAGAGAGCTGTTGATGCACCTTTAAATAAACTAATAAAAAAATCAGAATATCGAATGGACATAAGAAAGAAGGAAAACTTACAGTGAGAGAATGCTGAGAAATTTCGCTTCAAAAAATAGCTTCCAGATGTATCAAAAGTCATGGTCAATTAAGTAACCCTAAATAATAAAAATAACTAAAAAAAATTAGAAAAAAAAACAAAAATAAAAGGCCCCTAAGTGCATACCTCACCAAGTAAAGTTGGTAAAAATTCATTATAAGTTATATGTTGTATTTGAGCGATTATAAGTCTACGAGCTTCTTGAAATGTTACTTCTGATGACCAATGGCGATTCATTCTTGAAAATTCTTCTACCAGTCGATTATGCTCTAATATTAATGTTGTTAATAACATTCCCAGTCCAGAACTCATTTGATGACATCTGTGAAACGAATAATTATTTTTAAAAAAATTATGATAATTTGGAGCAATAAAATTAAATCAATGGTAAACAATAACTTCTTCGCAAACCGTCAAGCGAACTACAATTCTAATGTTGATACAGATTGTAACAAAAATTGCAATAGTGGTCCGAGGCAGGTAGATGTATTATGCCCCTCCTGTTCATTGACACTCTATCATTGCACTCTATCTGTTTGGTCCAGGGCTAAAAAAAATAGTTCTGTTTCTTATCACATAGTCAGCCACTTATATGACTGAACTATTTAAGAACAGAAGATGTAGAGGTCTAAAAGACACTAATCAGAGTTATAGGAGCATAGGAGATATCCTATGAGAGTAATGAATTTCACTATGCAGCCAGACCCTGTGTTGAATGAAATGAAGGTGTCATTTGCAGGGTGGAAAGTGAGTGCTTTTCAGAGGGCCCGGCATGCTGATAAGCATACTATTTCAACTCAGTGAGGAAGGCATGGTAAATCACCTTACTCCTCGATTTTACTTAGTAAAACCTCTAGAGGTTCAAACCAGCCTTTCCGCTGTTGACCTAAACAACAACAGATAAAATACACAAAAGAGTATATTACGGTTGTTTCAAAAAGCTGTTTTAACCATAACATGAAATAAACTACTACTTCCAGTAGAACGATTTTGATGAAAATGTTCGTGTCGGGTCCAGTAGTGGTGTTCAACTTAAGTTTCAAGTTTGTACAATGTTCCGTTCTTAAGATATTCTGTTCACGCACGCAGAAACACACACAGATCAATCTCTAAAAACATGTTTTTTGGGTTCAGGGGGTCTGAAAACGTGTAGATTCGGTGAAAACTCAAATTCGAAAAATCGACATGAAAACAATACTTTCCTTCCTATACATTCATATAGGCAAAAGAAAGTAAAAAGTACAAGTAACACATAGATAAAATTTATGTCTCCTTAAATTATAGTTGGCAACACTGTATTCAGAGTTAACAGCTTATAATAATTGAAATATCATTCTTACGCACCAATAATGCATATAGAGTGATTGTTTATACAGAGCAGAGGTGAAATGTATGAGCTCCGCAGGCTTATTCTCAAGGACAAAGTTGAGGGTAGGCACAGACCTAGACGAAAATAAACTCACGGTTGAAAAATATTAGAGACAACAAACATGAGTACACACACTCTTTTGAGGGCGGTGTTCATGACAAGAGAGTGATTTACCAGAGTTGTAGTGAAACTTCATTGATGGAATCAACATTCTCAAGAAAATGAATGACACACCAAGTATCAATCTTTCAATTTTTTATGTTTTTTTTTAAGTTTTCTAGCAGATGAGATGGTCTAAAGCGGATCATTCACACTCCTACATGCAGTTCGCCTTGCAGGATGGTTGTCGGTCACACACAGTCGTGCAATTTAACCCTGCATCACTTTTTATAGCGACTGACGTTGACCTTTCTCCTTACTCTTTGACATAGTTTAGAAAGTACCTCACGGTAGTAATATTGATTAATTGTTTGACCTTCCAGAACCCAGTGAAGGTACACAATCCCATGGATATCAAAAAACCAATCATCATTGTTTTAAATTTTGACTTGCTCATTCGAGGTTTTTTGGCCCTTGGTGAAGTTTGGCTCTTCCAGTGCATGGATTGGCACTTCATTTCCGGATCATAAGTAAAAAACCACATTTCATCACATGTATTATCTTCTACCTGTTCCCTAAGGTGAAATCTGCATTAAAAGGGACAAGATTTGAGTCTGTGGAAGCTGTAAAAGCGAAGCGGCATGTGTCCTGAAGGAGCTGACAGAAGATGACTTCCAGCATTGTTTCCAACAATGGAAAATTCTCATGGAGCGTTGTAGGGATAGAGAAGGAGTGTATACTGAAGGTGACAATAAGTGATTATGTATAAAATAAAAATAACATTTTTTACATCAGTCTCGGTTTTTAATAGCCACACCTCGTATATGGAAGCATCTTATCAGAAGGGTAAGAGGTAGAAGGGCTAGAGGGGCATATCTTAAGACATCTATCAATAAAGAAGGGTAATATTGAGGGAGTGAATTGTAGCGGGAGGCAACGGTTGGAATATATAAAGCAAATTACAAACAATGTAGGGTGTTACAACAGGTATTTAGATATGAAACGACTTGTGCAAGATAGTACAGCTTGGAGAACTACGTCAAACAAGTCTAGAGACTGATGACAAAAAAAATTGTGATAAGCTGTCATTGTCTATTTTAAAACTAGAAAAAAGGGTACGATGCTCTGAGAGACAAAATTGCACTGACAACTTGTAAAAACAACTGGGAAAACCACTCTGCAGGTTATCTGGCCGGATATTAACACATTTACATAGAGAACAGGCTGACTGCACGTGTTGGGGAAGAGCTGGCAGGATTTTGCCAGATGTCGCTGGCATTTGGCTTCCCTATGCAGGACAAAAAAGTAGGCAATGAAAACATACAGGAAGTTGGGGAATTCTGCTATCTAGGGAGTAAAATAACAAAGGATGGTAGAAGCACAAGTGATATCAAGAGTAGAATTGCTCAAGCTAGAAAAGCCTTTGAAATGAAAAACAGCTTACTGACTACAAACATTGATTTACAGATTAGGAAAAATTTCTTAAAACATTATGTTTGGAGTGTAGCATTATACGGAAGTGAAACTAGGGTGATAGGGGCTGTAGAAAAGAAGAGGATAGAAGCTTTTGAAATGTGGTGTTATAGAAAAATGTTAAAGATTAGGTGGGTGGACAAAATATGTAATTTAGAGGTTCTTAGGCGAGTGGATGAAAAAAGAAGTATATGGAAGCATCTTACCAAAAGAAGGGATAGGCTAGTGGGGCATATCCTAAGACATCCAGGTATTGAGCTATTAATAATGGAGGGTAATATTGAGGGAGTAAATTGTAGAGGGAGGCAAAGATTAGAATATATAAAGCAAATTACAAAAGATGTAGGGTGTTACAGGTATGTAGATATGAAACGACTTGCGCAAGATAGAACAAGTTGGAGAACTGCATCAAACCAGTCGAGAGACTGATGACAACAAAAAAAAAATGCAGGACACTTTGCTGGCCTTCAGCTAAACTCACTATCCGGCATCTCTTTGGAGACCTACAAGTCAGCCTGCATGCAGGAGTGTGAATGACCCACTTAAGACAGTATTACTTGAATAATATCCCATTACCCAGATGAAATTTGTATTAAGATAAACATCAAAATATTATTTGATAGTGTAAAACATTAATTATGAAATTGAAACCTTATTAATAATTATACTTCATTAAATAGGAAATTAATACAATAATTATTAACTGTTTACAGTTCCATCCACTAATTACATTTCATTAAAATGTAAATAACATTACATAAAAATATTCTGTTAATTATGGAAAGTTTTCAAACAGGGAAAGTTTCGTACAATTTACTGAAATACAAATTTATCCAAATCGTAGGCCTAATTACAAAAATATTTTAAAGTGAATGATAATTAGAAGAATACTGTTTATAAATAGATTCATCTAGAAGCAACATTATTATAAGTAACTTATTTAATTTATATACTTAACTAGTGGTTCAAAAAGCAAAATTGTGTTCTCAAATTAAAACGGTCATTTAATATTAAGCAAAAACTAAAATACATTTTACTTTCTCTTGTCCAATATGGATATAGAGGAAATATAAAAAGGAAAGTATTGCCTTCATGTCGATTTTTCCATAACGAGTTTTCTCCAGAAATTTACGTTTTCAGGCCCCCTGAACCCATAAAACCCATAACCCATTTTTGGTGGTAAAATCAAATTAGATCAAAATAGCCCTTAAAACTGTGTTTTTATATATTTATGTAAAAGTACAGTTTGAATCAAAACAACCAATCTCCATCATAAAGTTGGAATCATAATTGCCAATCTCCAAAAGTGACCAGTCAGAGAGCAGCAGTCATGTCTACTAGTTTCTTAGTTTTTGAGGCTAATATTGTCTAATATTGAGGCTAATTTAATATTGTTTTTGAGCATATGTGTCGAACGACATATGTCCAGTCGTGAGTATCAGAACAACCAATCTCCAAAATTATTTGTTAATTTTTTATGTAACTAGAAAAGTAAACAAGCTAAAACTTTGTAATTACATTTCTAATTGGTACAACAAAAATATAATACATTGTTGAAACTAAACAAATCAGTTTTCTTATAGGTACAGTTTTTTGCAGTTTGCCAAAAATTACCCTGAATGGAGATTGGTCGTTTTGATCCTATAGGTCTCTAAAAAAAACTAAGCTCTCTAAAAAAATGCTTGAAATAAAAGTTGTACCAGTTTTAATTTCTTACAATTGATTATATACACTTTTGCATTGAACTAAGGCTCCAATCTTTAAAAAAAATCCTGCTATATACCGATTTTGATGAGCAAAAAACAAAAACAAATCACTAATTGACGCTAAAATAAGTGTTGTAGAAAAAAATGTTAGAAATAACGTTGTACATTTTTAAAATTTTCTACAACTTTAATTACACAATTTTACCTTAAAATGTAGGTATAGCTACTAAGGCCAAAATCTTACCACTGGAGCACAGCCTTCTTAAAATTTTTAGCAGAAATGGTTCTTACCCTATCTTATAGAGCACAAAAATGTAGTATATGAGGTGGTTTTTTTTTAAAGAAATCATACCAGCCATTTTTGAAAAATTGCACAAATATTTACTACAGGTAAACCGATTTTGATGAAAATGTTCGCTTTGGGTCCCCTTATGGTACCTAACTTAAGCTTCAAGTTTCAACTTTATAGGATATTCCGTTCTTGAGATATTTTGTTCACACACACACACACACACACACGCACACACACACACGCGCGCGTGCGCGCGCGCACACACACGCACACATACACGCGCGCACGCACGCACACACACCATTCAGTAAAAACTTCTTTTAGTGAATTGCGTCTAGGTAAAATTAAGAACTTAAGAATTAAAAAGTTAAGTTAATTTAAGTTTCTTGGGTTCAGGGAGGTTGAACACCTGTATTTCCAGTAAAAACTCAATTCGGTAAAATCAACATGAAAGCAATACTTTCCTTCCTTATATATTAATATAGGGCAAGAGAAAATGAAAAATAATATTTGAAAAAGATGAACAATAGATAGTTATTCCATTAACTTATAATTAATAATAATTAATTATTGTTAATCTATACTAATATAATAAAGAAGAAACATCTGTTTGTTTGTTTGTTTGTTTGTTTGCATGAGGTAATCTCAGAAACTACTGAACTGATTTTAAAAAATCTTTCATTGTTGCATAGCTTAGAGGTTCCTGATCAATATAGGCTATTTTGGAACTTTAAGTAACTTTAATTAAGTGAGTTAAGCAACTTAAACTGTGACGATATCGCATGTTTTAGTTTATCGGGTGCATAGCACTTTTATTTTTTCTAAGTCCTCTGGATGGTGTATTTTTTGGGCTAGAAGCACGATTCAACTTTTAAATTTCATAGAAAAAACGTGAAGAATAACATTCGATTCCAAAAACATTAAAAAATCGAAAATATTCAAAATTTGTATTTTTGTACTGTATTTTTCATACATTTGTTTTAATTCGACAGGTAGCGAATGAGTCATATAATTACTTCCAGTTACTCTGCGTACCGCACTTACGTATTACAGTCTCTTATCTCGGCCACATATCAACTATCTCTTTCTTTTCCATCGGTATTCTTCTATGCATTCTATTCAATTCTGTTAAATCGCAGGGACAAACATTTGAAACGGTAGGTATCGATTTGAGACAAGGGCGCTTTCTTCACTCATGGACAACTTTATGTCGGACTTTCTAGAGCTGGAAGTGCAGAAAAACAATCTATTTTGCTACCACAGGGCAACAAAACCACAAATTTTGTATATAGAGAGGTTTTAAATTAATTTAATGAGGCCTACATTAGCTGCTGTGAAGCGAAGCGAGCAGGGGTTGCTAGTTATTAATAATTATTATAATTTATTATTATAATACTTACTCTTTACAAGATGTTAAATCTAATTCTGCTCTGTCATTATGTTTGTGAACTGTACTTCCTTGTTCCGAATTACCGTATAAAACCGAACCATCTAAAAAACCAGTTGCACCATTCACAATTGCACCATTCTCATCTGCAAAATCACAACATATAGTTAAATTAGGAAACAAACCACCAGGTTGGTCTAGGGTAGTGTGACCAGGCGTCCTTTAAAAACGGGAAAGTCCCGTTTTTTCACGTTGTGTCCCGTTGTCCCAAAAAACGTTGTCCGGACGTCAAAATGTCCCGTTTTCTCACTTTTATAATTACATAATAGAAAAAAAGACATTATTGTTGGCTGGAGCAAATGAAAAGTACACCAAAACTTAAAAATGTATTAAATTTTGTTAACTTCTGTTACCAGTTGTGTATTTTAATGGTATATCCTTGTTCATTTATGCTTGAGAAATAACTTTAGTAATAAAGTAATATGAACCTCAACATTTTATTTACTTATTTTTATTCCTTGAAAAATTAGCAAATTGTGTGCTTTGATGGGTTTAAAAGAAAAGAAAATTTACGTTTTAAGTTTTAAAAACAAGTTCAGACACTTGATTTTTTTTATTTTATAATATTTTTAACAGACGAACATTAAACCAGGATTCTGTAGGCCCTATTCCATACCCCCACCCCTAGACCACAGCCCCGGTAGTGCGTGTTATATTAGTGTCCCGTTTTTGCATGCTAACAATCTGGTCACCCTAGTCTAGGGGTAACGTTGTCGCTGCGAGTCAGCTGTTTAGCAGCTGATTTTCGGAGACGAAGGTTCCTGGTTCAAATCCTACTAAAGTTAGTTACTTTTATATGGATTTGAATACTAGACAGTGGTTACCGTTGTACTTTGATGGTTGGTTTTCAATTAACCATATTCTCTCAGGAATGGTCGGCCTGAGTGTGTACAAGACTACACCTCATTTACATGTCATATAAATATCATCCTCATCTCATTGGGTCATGGGGTTGCTTATTGTTCTAACTTGAACAGATTGCAATGTACACACATTAGGAATAAAAAAATAAAATAAAATTAGGCAACAATCATCTTCAACTCTCTACTTCCTCTCAAATAAAATTTATTTTGAATCACTGTGATTTATAATACATACTATTAAATATTATAAACCACAGTGACTCATAAATATTTAGCTAAAAACAATTTTTTTGTGTTGTTTTGGACGATTTTAATACATCCATTATAATAGCGAGATAAATTGTACGATAGATTAGATTGTATAAATAATTATATAAAATTTTAAACTGTTTTTTTTCATTATTCATCTGAAATCATACAATTATTAACGGACACAATTTGATCACTGCTTTTTGCTCAGTATTATTTGACAATAATTAGGCATGAGTTTGGGTAGGAACCCCAGTAGAGTTTGTTCATGGATGACTGTCAGCTGGTCACCATACAAAATCACTTACCCAACCGGTGCTACTTAACAAATAGTAGCAACTTTCTATCAGTGACTGATTGGGCTGGCCCGAAGGCCAGCTTAGAACTGCTTACAACTGGAGTAGTACTATTTTTAAAAACACATTTCCGAGGGTTAAAATCTACTTATCTAACTTAATAGTGGTACCAAAATGTTCAAGAAAGTCCAAATTTTAGTACATAGTAAAAATAGGTATAAATTTTATGAGTTCAACTCCCCTTAAAGCAAACTCCAGAAATGGTTGTACAGTTAAAGTTTAAAACTTAAAGGGTCGGTTTTACACCGCTTTTCCGTACTTATATTCTTTACAGCTGAAGGATAACTCTTAAATATTGTTATCAACTGGGCATGTGAATGTTTTATGTTGTTTAGGTCAACAACCGAAAGGCTGGTTTGAACTTCTAGAGGTTTTACCAAGTAAAAAACGAGGAGTGAGGTGGTTTACTATTGCCTTCCTCACTGAGTTGAAAGAGTATGCTTATCAGCATGCCAGGCCCTCCAAAAAGCACCCACTTTCCACTCTGCAAATGACACCTTCACTTCATTCACCACAGGGTCTGGCTGCATAGTGAAATTCATTACTCTCAGAGTAGATAACTCTGACTAGTGTCTTTTACACCTCTAACTCTTCTGTTCTTAAATAGTTCAGTCATATAAGCGGCTGAATATGTGATAAGAAACAGAACTATTTTTTTGTAGCCCTGGACCCAACAGATCAAATGCAATTAATAACATTCCACCTGCCTGTTTTGGGCATGAATTTTTTACATGATCAATTATTAAGGGGATAGTCAACCCAGAAAATGAAAATGAAAACTTCTGGCTATAATTTATCATTATTTATTTTAAATGAAAGAGTAATTTACTAGTAATGATCTACCATTTGAACCAAGCAAAAAAATTAATTACAGCCCCTAATATAAGGGTGAGGTTGGAATAGCGGGCTTTTACGGGTAATCAAAAATCTCAGGAACCAAGAAAGATACCAACATGATTCTTATGATAAAAAATACAGAAAATTGCTCTCTATTATCTGTTGTATGCACTTGTATGTATTTTTTCTTACAAGAAATTTATTGAAGAAAAAACATATTTTGAAAAACATTTATTTTATGTATTCACAAATTATTTTTTAACTAAATCCCTATTAAGGTTTTTGTAATAATGATTCCATAGATAATAGAGCAAGAAATTATGAAAATTTAAAAAAAACATCATCCAATTATCTCCAATTCTAACCAAAATATTTAATTCCCAAAAATGTACAATCATGTAAAAACCACATTCCCGGAAAACTTAAAGTTAAAGGAATAATTTCACTCACCTTGCTAGTGAATTTAATTTAATTTAATTTCACTCGCCGGCCGCGTTGGCGATGTTGGTAACGTGCTCGCCTCTCATCACGCGGTCTTGGGTTCGAATCCCACTCGGGCATGGCATTTTTTCATACGTTACAAAAAATTCATGTCATCCTTCACCGTCTGCATTAGCAGCAATTTGCAAAACAGTCGGACGTAAAAAAAAAAAAAAAAAAAAAAAAAAATCACCTTGCTAGTGAGCTTTATTTTAAACAGATGTTTTTATAACTTTTTGTCAACATACAAAGTAAACAAATGCTGTGATTCAGAAAATTTTAAACTTCAAATAAATGCAAAAAATCTAAATTTAAAAAAAATCATCTTCTTGAGTTGACTAGTATATATTTAACAGTACAATGATAAGGAGCAATATGAAATTTAGCAGTAATTTCAAATAATTTTAATTACCTTCATTAATCAGTGAAATATCACGTCTAACCAATTCAGACCAAATAGGTAGCATGCTTGTAATATAATTGTGATGATCAGGATTAAGAACAGATTGGACAGCTGATAATACATTTCCGATGTTCGGTAACCACTCTTGTGATTCAGGTTCTGCAACAAAAAAAAAAGAAAGGAAAAGTTTAATACTTACAGCAATTAATAAAGATGATCAAATTAAAAAGTTGTTTCATTTATTTCTAAAGTAATATATACATATGGTAAACCAAAATTATATAACAAAATAGTGATTAATTGTAACACGTTTTCAAACATGAAACTATTGGAGAAATTTCAGTTGTTAACCTTTTATAACCTTTATATTATTAACCTCAAGGTTAAAATGATATCATAACAGAAACGGTCCTGTTGCTTTCAAGATTAATAATTTTAAAAATAAGTTTCATAAAGTCTAAAATCTGGTGTGAAACACACACAACTTTCTCTTGCCAATGCGAATAATGACCCATGTAATCTACATTAGTAATAAAACAATAAAAATAAACAAAAAAACTAACCTCAAAAAACATAACCTTATTTTCATCATGAGTGAATGATGCAAAATTAAAACCAATCTTAGTTTGGCTCAATTATATGGAAAATCACTCTTTGACGCTTAACTAGGCTCTGTAGAGAAAAATTCTTAAAATAATTATAGTTGTAGATCTTTTAATTTCCTATAAATTTGATTACATACTCTTTTGTCATTAAATACATACTAAGAAAGAAATCTTAAAAAACCATTTTTTACAGGTTTTTAAGAAAAGAAAGCAGAAAACCACTAATTCCCCTAAATTAATTGTTGTACAAAGAAATGTTTGGAATAAAAGTTGTTGGTTTTAAATTGTCTACAACTTTTATAATACATTTTTGCCATAAAATGCATATTAAGGCCGCGATTTCAAAAAAAATCATATTTTTCTACGAGAGAACAGCCTCCCCAAGAATTTCAGCAGACATGGCGCCTACTCTATCTTGTAGACCATAAAAAATGTAGTAAATGAGGCGATTTAAAAAAAATCGCAGGAACCGTTTTTTAGAAAATCGCAAAAAGTGAAAAATGATATGAATAAACTACTAGGTACTCCCGGTAGGCCGAGTTTGATGAAAAAGTACGTGTCGGATCCTCTAGTGGTACCTAACTGAAGTTTCAAGTTTAGCTTCGTACAATATTCCATTTTTGAGATATTTTTTTCACACACGCGCGCGCGTGCACACACAGACCAATCGCTATAAACATATTTTTTGGGTCCATGGGGTCTGAAAACGTGGATACCCGGGAAAACTCAATTCGAAAAATTGACATGAAAACAATACTTTCCTTCCTACATATTCATCACCCACCGGGTTGGTCTAGAGGTAAAGTCGTCGCCAAAATCAGCTGTTTAACAGCAGATTTTTGGAGACGAAGGTTCCTGGTTCAAATCCTAGTAAAGGTAGTTACTTTTATACGGATTTGAATGCTAGACAGTGGTTACCGGTGTACTTTGATGGTTGGGGTTTCATTAACCATACTCTCTCAGGAATGGTCGGCCTGGGTCTGTACAAGACTACACCTCATTTACACGTCATACACATCATCCTCATCTCATTGGGTCATGGGGTTGCTTATTGTTCTAAATTGAACAGATTGCAACATACACATATTAGGAATAAAAAGAAACATATTCATAACATAGGCAAGAGAAAGTAATTTGTGGTTACACAACTGATAACCCTAGTAGCATTATGTTTTAGTTTGACGTCGGTTAAAGGAAGTAGATAATAAAATACATTGAATTGTAACCTTAAAATTTCAACCAGAAATTGTTGAATTAACGATCATTTTGAACGATAAATCGACTATTTTGATTGATAAATCGATTTATAGATAAATCGACATGAAGCTACAATAATCTTGTCAAAAATACAAAGAGTTCTAGTAAACACAAATAAATAAACTATTAAAACCAATGAAAATAATGTATCAAACGTAGAAGTCACGTGTTTCTTTTCTATCGTGATTATTTCAATGTTTTGTTTCACAATAGAACCACGTGCGTTTATATCACGGTTTGTTAAAAAGTTGTCATGGCATCGTTTTTCACGATACGATTGATTCTTTCACTCAAGAACTTTGTTATAATTGCTACGAGTACATTTCCCAGCGATTCTTCTCTTTTTAATGTCAAGGTTTTATTGTTAATAAAATTATAACACTTCATTATCACGCGAGAAATTATCTAATTAATTATTTAACTTAATGTAGGTAATGCTTGTAATTGTCAACTTGGTTTTTCCATAACCCGGATGACACTTCATTAAGTTTATCAACGTGTTTAACGGAATTTAATTACTGTATGAATGTAATAACATAACTTCTTTGCCATTTCCCATGGATTAAACATAACCTTAAAAGTTTACCTTTCACTTCATTTGATTTGTCACATAAAATGTCACATTATTAAACAAATGAATGACTTGAAGGGAATTTATTAATGTACTTTTTTTTAAAAATCCCGTTATAGTTGTTTGATGACGTAAAAAATCTGGTATGAAATATTCAATCGACTTTCTCTTCCCATTGCAAATAATAAAAAATATAACCTATAATTCAAAAAATATAATCAATCATCAAACCAATCACAATAATCATCATAATCATGAGTAAACAATTTAAAATTAAAAATATAACCAAATATTCTGGGTCTTTTCTGTTCCCCCCCCCCCCCGGCATAATTTGTCACATTTTGTGGATACAAGTAGGTAATCTTACAGTATTTTTAACGATAAAAACGGGAAATTTTTAAAAAAAATTCATATATCAATATTTGTCAAGTTAACGTTAAATTATTGATGAAAGCTATTAAATTATTTAATAATATTTAATTTAATGATGTTAATTTCATTTAATTCAGTTAAATTAATTAATGGTTAATTTATTTAACGATGTCATGTACTCATGAGTTTATATATCATTATTACATACAGTAACAATATTATTATTTTTAATTATAATTATTATTTACCCCACCTATTTAACCTTAACTTAAAGAATATTGATGTAGGATTTTTTTTTAAATATTTTCCCTTTTTTATCGTTTAAAATACTGTAAGATTACATACGAAATAATTATCCACAAAATGTAACAAATTATTCTTCTTCGGGAGGGAGATCAACAGAAAAGACTCAATATTTTTTTTAGTTTATTTAAAGTCGTATAGACAACTTGGTTATTAGCGACTACTATGGATTTTGGTACTGTAACGGTGGGTTTTAAGGGGTTAAAATTTCCGGGCCCTCGCCGGGAATCGAACTCGGTACCTTTCGCTTTTTAGGCTAGCGCGCTAATCACTACGCCACGGAGGCGGTAAAAACCTAATTTAAAAAAAAAATAATTTTTAAATATTTTGTTATCCCTAATGTGTGTACGTTGCAATCTGTTCAATTCAGAACAATAAGCAACCCCATGACCCAATGAGATGAGGATGATTTGTATGACGTGTAAATGAGGTGTAGTCTTGTACAGACTCAGGTCGACCATTCCTGAGAGAGTATGGTTAATTAAACACCAACCATCAAAGTACACCGGTAACCACTGTCTACCATTCAAATCCGTATAAAAGTAACTACCTTTACTAGGATTTGAACCAGGAACCTTCGTTTCCGAAAATCAGCTGTTAAACAGCTGATTTTGGTGACGACTTTACCTCTAGACCAACCCGGTGGGTTAATTTAAAAAAAAAAAATCAAATAAATTTAAATTGATTTATTTAAGGTCGCATCAACTTGCTTGGTCATTAGCTACTACGGTTTTTTTTTTTTTTTTTTTTTTTTTTTTTTTGTTTAACGTCCGACTGTTCTGCAATTACTGCTAACTGCTAATGCAGACGGTGAAGGATGAAATGATTTTTTTGTAACATATGAAAAGATGCCGTGCCTGAATGGGATTCGAACCCAAGACCGCATGATGAGAGGCGAGCACGTTACCAACTGCGCCAATGCGGCCGGCTAGCGACTACGGTGGAGTATGTAACATTGGGATTTGACACGTAAAAATTTCCAGACCCTGGTCGGGAATCGAACCCGGGACCTCAACATGTCAAGCCAATGCGCTAACCACTACGCTACGGAGGCAGCCACCTAATTTTGATAATGAGTGAATGACGGTAAATGAAAATCAACCTCTATAAAACTTAAAGATACGAAATATCGCTAACTTGATGCTAAAATCAAAAAAATTTGTTAACTTTACTAAAAAAATGAAAAACAAAAATTAAAAAAAAGTAAAATAAAACAAATACCTAATTCAAAACTACGCTGAGTATAAAAACTACCTGAAATAAAAGTTGGAGGTGGTTTTTAATTTCACAAACAAACCAATCGCTAGAAACATATTTTTTTGGTTCATGGGGGGTCTGAAAACTCTTATTTCGAAAATCTACATAAAAATAATACTTTCCTTCCGTAAAATGCGTATAGGGCAAGAAAAAGTAAAAATTAAAATTATTAAGTACAGGTTTTAAAATAAATAAATTTTTGCCAATGCAAATAATGAACAACATGACCTAACATTAGTAATAAAACAATAGAAATAAACAAAAAATTAACCTCAAAAAACATAACCTTATTTTAATCATGAGTAAATGACGCAAAATGAAACCAACATTTGTTTCGCTAAACGAAGCGTTATACAAAAAATGTTCGAAATAAAAGTTGTAAATTTTTAAATTGATTACAACTTTTATTATAGGGCCTATACACTTTTGCGGTAAAATGCATATTAAGGCTGTAATATATAAAAAAAAAAACATTTTTATCTACTAGAGAACAGACTCCCCAAGAATTCCAGCAGACATGGCGCCTACCCTATCTTGTAGAGCATAACAAATGTAGCAAATGAAGAGACTTTAAAAAAAAATCATAGGAGCAGTTTTTGAGAAAATCGCAAAAAGTGAAAAATGACACGAATAAACTACTACTTCCGGTTGACCGATTTTGTTGAAAATATTTGTGTCTGATCCTCTGGTGGTATCTAACTTAAGTTTTAAGTTTCAACTTCATACGATGATCTGTACTTGAGATATTTTGTTCACACACATAGACCAACCGTTAAAAACATGATTTTTTGGATTCAGGGGGTCTGAAAACGTGTATATCCGGTATAAACACGATTTCAAAAAATCGACATTAAAACGATACTTTCCTCCTAATAAATTCAAATAGGCAAGAGAAAGTAAAAATGTGTACTAGGCCGTTTCCGTTGCGTGGTGACTAGTGTATTAGCCTACATAGCGGAAGGTCCCAGGTTTGATTCCCAGTTAGGCTCTGAAGAAACCCAGAATAGTCGTTAATAACCGTGCTGTTGATGCGACTTAAATAAACTAAAAAAAATCTGGTGTAAAACACTCACACAACTTTCTCTTGCCAATGCAAATAATTAAAAATAAACCTAACATTAGTAATAAAACATTAGAAATAAACAAAAAACTAATCTCAATAAACATAACCTAATTTAATTATAATGAAAGACGCAAAATTAAAATCAACCTCAGTTTGGCTTAAAAATACGGAAAATCGCTCTTTCACGCTAAACTATGTTCTGTAGAGAAAATGCTTTAAATAAAAGTTGTAGAGCTCTTAATTTCCTATAAATTTTATTATGTACACTTTTGTCGTAAAATGCATTCTAAGGCCGAGATCTTAAAAAAATATATTTTTCACACGTTTTCGTGAGAAAAAAACAGAAAAGTTCTAATTACTGCTAAACTAAACGTTATACACAACAATGTTTGAAATAAAAGTTGTAGGATTTTAAATTCTCTACAACTTTAATTATATAAATATTTTCGCTAAAATGCATATTAAAGCCGTAATTTAAAAAAAAAAAACAATTTTTTTTACGTGAAAACAGCCTCACCAAGAATTTCAGCAAACATGACGCCTACCCTATCTTGTAGAGCATAAAAAGTTAAGTAAATGAGGCGATTTTTAAAAAAATCGTAGGACCAGTTTTTGAGAAAATTACAAAAAAGTGAAAAATTACACGAATAAACTACTACTTCCGGTTGACCGATTTTGATGAAAATGTTCGTGTCGGGTCCGGTAGTGGTGTGGTATGTAACTTAAATTTCAAATTTCAAGTTTGTACAATGTACCGTTCTTGAGATATTCTGTACACACACACACA
Source organism: Catonia carolina (assembly GCA_035578175.1). Taxonomy (NCBI): domain Eukaryota; kingdom Metazoa; phylum Arthropoda; class Insecta; order Hemiptera; family Achilidae; genus Catonia; species Catonia carolina. The sequence goes on along the minus strand of JAQMRL010000005.1, from coordinate 8,535,024 downwards.
GACCAATCGCTAAAAACATGTTTGTGTGGGTTCATGAGGTCTGAAACGTGTATATCCGGTGAAAACTCAATTTCGAAAAAATGACATGAAAACAATACTTTCCTTCCTATAAATTCAAATAGGTAAGAGAAAGTAAAAATGTGTACAAGGCAGTTTCCGTTGCGTGGTGACAAGTGTATTAACCTACAAAGCGGAAGGTCCAGGGTTTGATTCCCGACTAGGTTCTGGGGAAACCCACAGTAGTCGTTAATAACCAAGCGTTGATGCGACTTTAAAAAAAACTAATAAAAAATAAATGTGAACGAATTTATATGACAGTTAGTCGTAGATTGACAAAAGACACGGGTATAACTAATAAATAGCGGATTGATGGTGCGCGGGTAGAAGTTGGATAATGTAGTTATTATTGAACTGGGGAAAGTGTCAGCAGCAATGAAAGTGAGCCACAAGGTCAGTGACATGGCATAGACTAACGTCTCAAGGCTTTGGTGCAGTACTGAATAACGTAGCACAAAACAACATTACTCTGTGCTTTATTACCAGCCAACAACAAACTGGTATGTTACGCTACTTGTAGAAAAACAACTAGTAATGTATAAACTCCACCTACAATCTAGTGCATTTAAAAAGACAAGCCCGTTCCGGGTTCCGTAATAATCTATTTTTCTACTCTGTAATTAATTTACCGCAATTTTTTGTTCAGTTCTTATTAACACACCTGTAAATTATTATAATGAAACAAATGATGCGGCAAACCACTTAAATTTTCCGCGAACGTTTCTTCAAAACTACATTTTACACTTAACATTAATAAAACAGGATGTATTTTATTTTTACTTTAGGTTTAAACTTAGTGTATAGCTTACATTATATCTGTACCAACATTATTCGGAAGTCAACAATCGTTATACTGTTGCAATGTTGATATTAAAACATATGTTGATATGCCGGCCGCATTGGCGTAGTTAGTAACGTGCTCGCCTCTCATCATGCGGTCTTAGGTTCGAATCCCATTCAGGCATGGCATATTTTCATACGTTACAAAAAATCATTTCATTCTTCACCGTCTGCATTAGCAGTAATTATTGCAGAAGAATCAGACGTTAAACAAAAAAAAAATGAACACATTCAATGCTGAGCAATTATCAGGTAGGTATCTCTCCCGCTCGGCTGATTTTTTGTGCGACCTGTTTTCTGTTTGCTTTATTTACTTACGGCTGTATGTTACTTACATTTTTTATTTGCAACCTCTACATGGATTTACCTTTACTAATAACATAAAAGTAAAAAAAAAAATCTGGTGTGAAACGCTCACACGACTTTCTCTTGCCAATGCAAATAATGACCAATATAACCTAACATTAAAAATAAATCGACCGACAGAGATTTTACTAAGTAAAACGAGAATTGGAGTGGTTTACCACTGCCTTCCTCATTGAGTTGGAAAGTATGCTTGTCAGCATACCAGGCCCTCCGAAAAGCATACATTTTCCACCCTGCAAATGACACCTTCAATTCATTCACCACAGGGTCTGGGCTGTAGAATGAAATTCATTACTTTCAGACGAGAAAACTCTGATTAGTGTCTTTAACACCTCTACCTCTTCTGTTCTTAAATGATTCAGTCATTTTATTGGCTATCCACCGGGTTGGTCTAGTGGTAAAGTCGTCGCCAAAATCAGCTGTTTAACAGCTGATTTTCGGAGACGAAGGTTCCTTGTTCAAATCCTAGTAAAGGTAGTTACTTTTATACGGATTTGAATACTAGACAGTTGTTACCAGTGTACTTTGATGGTTGGGGTTTAATTAACCATACTCTCTCAGGAATGGTCGGCCTGGGTCTGTTCAAGACTACACCTCATTTACACGTCATATACATCATCCTCATCTCATTGGGTCATGGGGTTGCTTATTGTTCTAAATTGAACAGATTGCAACGTACACAAATTAGGAATTAAAAAAAAAAAATATTTGGCTGACCATACGATAAGAAACAGAACTATTTTTTGTAGCCCTGGAACTAACAGATTGCAAGTAATTTAACATTCCGCCTCTCTGTTAAGGGCAGACTTAGAAATATATAGTATAGTATTAATACTTCACCAGGATTCGAATTATAAAACAACTTGAACGCAAAGTTTCATTAAAAATGTTTATTTAAAATTTAGTTTTTAACCTACGTTATACAAAACCGAAATATCATTTTTCCTTGTACAACAGAAAAAATACATTAATTTTCTTTTAATTTGAAATTGTTATAAAAACAAAATAAACTGTAAAAAAATTATACTTTAGTGGCACATCTGATAATGGTGTGAGCAGTTGTTATTCTAAAAGTTGGTTCCAAGTGACTGTCTATTACTGCGTTCCTACGAGCTTTAGATTTGATAGTTTTTATTAACGATAAAGCATGTTTGCAAATAAAAGTACTACCGAACAAAGACGTAAGTCTTAAAAAAAATTCTTGCAGATTTCTATTCTATTAAACTATTTCTCGCGGTAAGTAATTTTTGTAGAATTCTAATGAAATATTTTAGGTAATTATTAAACAAAATAGTGTGACTCAACGTTAGTATTGTATAGTTTGAGTCAGTAATATTGAGCTAACTTATATACCTTTTACTATGCAATAGTAATCCGTTTCATTACATTAAGAGAAACATTTTAGGGCGGGCTGCGAAAAACAAGTCGGGGCCACGGTTTGGGCCTCCTGTTCTATTTAGTTCTTATTTCATCCTACAGATTACACTACTTAGTAAACAAAAGTAATGTTGAACAATGACGTAGATCGGTCATGTGCGGTGGTAGTTTGTTGTTTTGTTTTTAAGTGAATAATATCCCGGCTCTTTTTTTTGGACACATTTTGGTTTTTCTCATTGTGAGTTTGGTTGATTTTATGTGTTAATAAACTATGTTATAAACAAATTAATAGTGTAGATAATAGTTTACGAATATTTTCAGTTGTACATTTTTTGGGTTAGGTTTTTGTTTAGTGTGTTGAACTCTTGTCTAATTGTGTACATACATAAATTGATAATTAGTGATTTTATTAGTATTATATGTAATTATTAGTCGTTTATAGTTGTGTTGTACGATGGCAAACAAACGTAAACTAAGGAATAAAACTTCTTTATAAATGGAGGAGAGTTTTAATGTGCTGGTGAGTGACAAAAAATACAGTAAACTTTAATCTTCATTTCTCGTAAATTATGTTTTTACATGTTTAAACGGTTTTATCCAACAGAGTTTTAGGGCTCCTAATTGATTGTAACATTTTTTTTTGAAATCGATACTTTTCTGTGTACTGAATCCACATAATATATGAATTTATTTTTGCGCGCAAACTGCTGTGGAATTAGGTTATATAGCCTTTATTCCTACCGATATAACCTCACTTTCTTGTATAATTTTAATTTTGCCGTTACATTTCCCTTCATTTACCGTATAAATGCTCACAACCAATAATTAATGTCATCATATTTAAATATAAGGTACCAAATATAATAAATATACTATTTAAATTTTTTATATTTAGTTGTATGACAGCTGGAATGGTGAATTCTTTTTACTTTCTCTTGCCTATATGAATATATAGGAAGGAAAGTATTGTTTTCATGTCGATTTTTCGAAATCGAGTTTTCACCGGATCTATACGTTTTCAGACCCCCTGAACCCAAAAAACATGTTTTTAGCGATTGGTCTGTGTGTGTGTGTGTGTGTGTGAACAGAATATCTCAAGAACGGAACATCGTACGAACTTGAAACTTAAGTTACATACCACTACCGGACGCGACACGAACATTTTCATCAAAATCGGTCAACCGGAAGTAGTAGCTTATTCGTATAATTTTTCAGTTTTTTGCGATTTTCTCAAAAACTGGTCCTACGATTTTTTTTAAAATCGCCTATTTTACTCAATTTTTTATTCTCTACAAGATAGGGTAGGCGCCATGTTTGCTGAAATTCTCGGTGAGGCTGTTTTCACGTAAAAACGTTGTTTTTTTAAGATTACGGCTTTAATATAAATTTCAGCGCAAAAACTTATATAATAAAAGTTGTAGAGAATTTAAAAACCTACAACTTTTGTTTCAAACATTTTTTTGTATAACGCTTAGTTTAGCGGTAATTTGCGATTTTCTGTTTTTTTCTCACGAAAACGTGAGAAAAATCGATTTTTTTAACATTTCGGTCTTAGTATGCATTTTACGACAAAAGTGTATATAATAAAAGTTATAGAAAATTAAAAGATCTACAACTTTTGTTTAGAGCATTTTTCTCTACAGAGCCTAGTTTAGCGTGAAAGCGTGATTTTCCGTATTTTTAAGCCAAACTGAGTTCGATTGTCATTTTGCGTCATTCACTCATGATTAAAATAAGGTTATGTTTTTGAGGTTAGTTTTTGTTCATTTCTAATGTTTTAATACTAATGTTAGGTTTATTGTTAATTATTTGCATTGGCAAGAGAAAGTTGTGTGAGTGTTTCACACCAGATTTTTTTTAATGTTCACAATTTCAGGTCTGCCCATAACAGACAGGTGGAGTGTCAAATTATTTAGACTCAATCTGTTAGTTGCAGGGCTAAAATAAATCGTTCTGTTTCTTGTCACATGGTCAGCCAATTAAATGACTGAATCATTTAAGAACAGAAGAGGTAGTGGTGTAAGAGACACAAATCAGAGTTATCTCCTTTGAAAGTAATGAATTTCATTATACAGCCAGACTTTGTGGTGAATGAAGTAAAGGTGTCATTTGCAGAGTGGAAAATATGTTCTTATCAGAGGGCCCGGCATGCTGATAAGCATATTTTTCCATGCAGTGAGGAAGGCAATTGTAAACCACCTCACTCCTCGTTTTACTTAGTAAAACCTGTACAGGTTCAAACCAGCCTTTCGGCTGATGACCTAAACGAAACAACAACAATTTCAGGTAGTACTATTAACTGTTCAAGAGGTTCTATTTATCTCTATTTTAACAATTTAAAAAATCTGGTGTGAAACACTCACACAACTTTCTCTTGCCAATGCAAATAATTAACAATAAACCTAACATTAGTATTAAAACATTAGAAATGAACAAAAAACTAAACTCAAAAAACATTAGTGAAATACGCAAAATTAAAATTGACCTCAGTTTAGCTTAAAAATACGGAAAATCGCTCATTCACGCTAAACTAGGCACTGTACAACAAAATGCTTAAAATAAAAGTTGTAGATCTCTTAATTTCCTATAAATTTTTATTTATACACTTTTGTCGTAAAATGCATTCTAAGGCCGAAATCTTAAAAAAATAGATTTTTTACACGTTTTCGTGAGAAAAAACAGAAAATTGCTAATTACCGCTAAACTAAGCGTTATAAAAAAAAATGTTTGAAATAAAGGTTGTGAAATTTTCCATTCTCTACAACTTTTATTATATAACGTTTTGCGCTAAAATGCATATTAAAGCCGCAATCTTAAAAAGAAAATGTTTTTACGTAAAAACAGCCTCACGCAGAATTTCAGCAAACATGGCGCTTACCATATCTTGTAGAGCATAACAAATTTAGTATACCAGGCGATTTTTAAGAAAATCGTAGGACCAGTTTTTGAGAAAATCCCAAAAAAGTGAAAAATTATACGAATAAACTACTACTTCCGGTTGACCGATTTTGATGAAAATGTTCGTGTCGGGTCCGGTAGTGGTATGTAACTTAAGTTTCAAGTTCGCACGATGTTCCGTTCTTGAGATATTCTGTTCACACACAGACACACACACACGCGCGCGCGCGCGCACACACACACACACACACACAGACCAATCGCTAAAAACATGTTTTTTGGGTTCAGGGGGTCTGAAAACGTATAGATCCGGTGAAAACTCGATTTCGAAAAATCGACATGAAAACAATACTTTCCTTCCTATATATTCATATAGGCAAGAGAAAGTAAAAATAGGTTAATCTTAAAATAACCGCTTTTTATACGTACATTTTTTAAAAACTAATAATTTTTTCTCAGAATTTTTAAAAAAGATTGCTCTAACAGACACAGCTAAATGTTATCTTTCATTTTTGATGTTAACATTAAGATTGGTTTACGTATTACAAATAAATATATGATGTTGCTAGTTAGTTTTGTTTTTTTCACACCCCAACTCTTATTTTAGCGGTTATAGTGAACATTTTTACTTTCTCTTGCCTATATGAATATATAGGAAGGAAAGTATTGTTTTCATGTCGATTTTAAGAAATCGAGTTTTCACCGGATCTACACGTTTTCAGACCCACTGAACCCAAAAACATGTTTTTAGCGATTGATCTGTGTGCGTGTGTGTGTGCGCGCGCGCATATATGTGTGTGTGAACAGAATATCTCAAGAACGGAACATCGTACAAACTTGAAACTTAGAACTTAAGCCACATACTCGTACTAATATCGGACCCGACACGAACATTTTCATCAAAAATCGGTCAATCGGAAATTGTATTAATTCGTGTAATTTTTCACTTTTTTGCGATTTTCTCAAAAACTGTCCTACGATTTTTTTTAAAAATCGCCTGGTTTATTCTTTTTTTTATTCTCTACAAGATAGGGTAGGCGTCATGTTTGCTGAAATTCTTGGTGAGGCTGTTTTCACGCAAAGAAATCGTTTTTTTAAGATTACGGCTTTAATATAAATTTTAGCGCAAAAATTTATATAATAAAAGTTGCAGAGAATTTAAAAACCTAAAACTTTTATTTCAAACTTTTTTTTCTATAACGCTTAGTTTAGCGGTAATTAGCAATTTTCTGTTTTTTTTCTCACGAAAACGTGTGAAAAATCTATTTTTTTAAGATTTCGGCCTTAGTATGCATTTTACGGCAAAAGTGTATATAATAAAATTTATAGGAAATTAAAAGATCTACAACTTTTACTTAAAGCAATTTTTTGTACAGTTACTAGTTTAGCGTGAAAGAGCGATTTTTCGTATTTTTAAGCCAAACTGAGGTAGATTTTCATTTTGCGAATTTCATATATGATTAAAATTAGGTTATGTATATTGAGGTTAGTTTTTTGTTTATTTCTAATGATTTATTAATAATGTTAGGTTTATTTTTAATTATTTGCATTGGCAAGAGAAAGCTGTGTGAGTGTTTCACACCAGATGTTTCAATATAGTGTAGTCAATATTTTGTAATCAATTCGTTGTGATAAAAGAAAAATCATCCTAACCATAAAACAAAGAATTCTAAAAAGGTATTCTATCCTCCTTAAATGACAATGAAACTTAATATACTTCTTTTCACTGTAACCTCCAACAACATTTACACGAGGCCCTGGATAATCCGAACTAATAAAATCCACGGCTTTTCGTATTTCGAAAAATTCGGATTATCAAGGGTTTAATTTAAAGGAACAGGATAGAGTATCAATTGGGGACTTTTGGAAGCCGAAATAAGTCCCGTACTAACTATCTAGCTTTTGAGAAAATCGCAAAAAATTAAAAAAATGACAAATTAACTACTACTTCCGGTTGACCGATTTTGATGAAAATGTTTTTGTTGGGTCCGGTAGTGGTGTCTTAACTTAAGTTTAAAGTTTCAAGTTCGTACGATGTTCCGTTCTTGAGATATTTTGTTCACACACGCACGCACGCGCGTGCCCACACACAGACCAATCGCTAAAAACATGTTTTTTGGGTTCAGGGGGTCTGAAAACGTGTAGATCCGGTTAAAACTCGATTTTTGAAAATCGACATGAAAACAATAAGTTACTTTCCTTCCTTATATTCATAAACGCGCGCGCGTACACACGCACACGCGCGCGCACACACACACACACACACACACACACACACACACACACACACACACACACACACACACACACACACACACACACACAGGCAAAATCGCTAAAAACATGTTTTTTAGGTTTAGGGGGTTTGAAAACGTATAGATCTGGTGTAAAACTCGATTTCGAAAAATCGACATGAAAACAATACTATCCTTCCTATACAGGGTGTCTCACGAGTAACCCGACAAACTTCTAAGGTGGTTTCCTCTCATCAAAATAATGAAAAACGTTTATATAAACATGGGTCCGGAAACGCTTTGTTAGCGAGTTACGGCTAGCGAAAGATTTTGCCCTGGGTTCAGAACATACGCCTAAATAAAGTCATCCTAGAGGTCTAGGAACCCAATTTTATGAGTAGATTTGATGGTTTCTTTTGTATTTCGACCAGAAAAATTTTAATAAAATAAGTTCCTGAACCATATCTCCAGTAATTTTTGTAATATCCAATGAAAAACGGACAAATCTGTGCATAAAAATACGGTTTTTTTAGGTTTGAACAACAATAACTGTGTTAAATGGCTAATAAATGTGTAAATTTATTAAGCAAAACTTGTAGAGATTTTAATTCTGAAGAGAATGATGTAAAATAGGCCAATAATAAACAAACACAAAGTTTAAAATATAATTAATTAGATTAACATACTTGGTTTAATTTCATTAAAATACATGATAATATTTTAATATCATGGTTTGACGGATACATAAATTTAAATACAGTAGATACATTCATGTAATGCATTTTAATACGAGTAATGGTAGATGTGACCTTGAAATTGTGGATCTTAATAGCGGCACTATGTCAGTTCACTATTTTATATAATAAAAAAAAAATACCGTAACTAGTTACCGTAAATTAAAAGCGATCTAGTAAAATACTATCACTTTATGTGGTTAGATTAATATTATATAAATCTCGTAATATTTTATAAAATATACTTTCTGTTTGGTAAAAAAAAAAACAATTCTGTAACAATCGTATACAATATTATTATAAAATTTAAAAATCTGGTGTGAAACACTCACACAGCTTTCTCTTGCCAATGCAAATAATTAACAATAAACCTAACATTAGTAATAGAATATTAGAAATAAACAAAAAACTAACCTCAACAAACATAACCTAATTTTAATCATGAGTGAAAGACGCTAAATGAAAATGAACCTCAGTTTGGCTTAAAAATACGGAAAATCACTATTTCACGCTAAACTAGGATCTGTTGATAAAAATGTTCTAAATAAAAGTTGTAGATCTTTTAATTTTCTATAAATTTGATTAAATAAACTTTTGTCGTAAAATGCATACTAAGGCCGAAATCTTTAAAAAATCGATTTTTTACACGTTCTCGTGAGAAAAAAACAGAAAATCGCTAATTACTGCTAAACTAAGCGTTATACAAAAAAATGTTTGAAATAAAAGTTGTAGGTTTTTAAATTCTCTACAACTTTTATTATATAAATATTTGCGCTAAAATTTATATTAAAGCCGTAATCTTAAAAAAAACTTTTTTACGTAAAAACAGCCTCACCAAGAGTTTCAGCAAACATGGCGCCTACTCTATCTTGTAGAGAATAAAAAATTGAGTAAACCAGGCGATTTTTTAAAAAAATCGTAGGACCAGTCTTTTGAGAAAATCGCAAAAAAGTGAAAAATTACACGAATAAACTACTACTTCCGGTTGACCGATTTTGATGAAAATGTTCATGTCGGGTCCGGTAGTGGTACGTAGGCCTAGTTGTACTTATAGTAAATAGTACTATAGCCTTATCGTGAATACTAGTTTTTATGGAAAACTTTTAATAACATACGTCAAATTTATTCGAAATAATGTAAAGTAATATCGAAATAATTACAAGAACACATTTATAAATAAAATAAATAATAAAATTTATTATTAAATAATAAAAAATGTGTCTGCCCATAACGGACAGGTGGAGTGTCAAATTACACTCACTCTGTTCGTTGCACGGCTAAAATAAATAGTTCTGTTTCTTATCATATGGTTCGCCAATTAAATGACTGAATCATTTAAGAACAGAAGAGGTAGAGGTGCAAAAGACACTAATCAGAGTTATCTCCTCTGAAAGTAATGAATTTTTATTATACAGCCAGACCCTGTGGTGAATGAAGTGAAGGTGTCGTTTGCAGAGTGGAAAATATATGCTTTACAGAGGGCCCGGCATGCTGGTAAGCGTACTTTTCCACTCAGAGAGGAAGGCAATGGTATACCCTCTACAGGTTCAAACCAGCCTTCCGGCTGATGACCTAAACAACAACAGCTTTATCATGAATACTAGTTTTTATGGAAAACGTTTAATAACATACCTCAAATTTATTCGAAATAATGTTAAGTAATATCGAAATAATTACAAGGAGAACACCTGGTAAATACAGTAATAAAATTTGTTATTACCAGAATTACCGAATTACAGCGTAATAAAATGTTTCTTTCTTAAAATACCCTCCAGAACAGGAGACAAATAAATAAATTGATGAATTCGTTAAGATTTTAATAAATAACACCAACCACTCATCCTGATAATATTTTCAATAATTACAGTCTATAGAAATCAATTCTAAAAATAACAGGATGTTTTCAATATCTTTCTTAGGCTTGCTTTCAAAACAAAACTTTCAGTTTAAATTCTGAAATAAACAGTAATTCCATATTGGCGTAAATAACGAGCATTGTTTACTTCTAAAAATAAATTTATGTCCATGAAATAAATTTTATAAATTTCAATTTAATCACAGTTACTTATAGAAATTGGAAAAATGTCAGTCGTTAAATATTTTATGTTAAATAAATAATATTTATATAATTATTATTCGCAAAATATTTTAGAAACTTGCATTGTATTCATTTGTTTTAAAAAAAAATGGTGTGAAACACTCACACGACTTTTTCTTGCTAATACAGTAAAACCTCACTAATTCGGACTAATTGGGGGGGGAAGTGAAGTCCGAATTATTGAAAGTCCGAATTATCGCGAATATTTGTTTACATTTAAAAATTGAATAATTTAGGCAATTAAAATTAAAAAATAAACGTTACTTGTCTGAAATGTCGATGTTTAATGAATTTACAGTACAGTATATTGAAAAACAACAAAGTTAAAAGTATAGAAATAAAAATATTTACGGCAGTAAAAATATTGTTAAATAATAAATGTCCAGTGTAAAATGATATTTAATTAAAGCACTATACTTACGTACCGATTATTTGGCTTTTGTTGAAGTAGAGGGTTGACAAATATCCTCAGGGATCATTTGAGGTTGCTTAGAAAAAAACCTTGTTATTTTTTTCTGTGATTCTTTGCTACACTGTTTTCTTATAACTTGTTGGCGCATCTCTCTTAGGACAAGATAATAGTCATTGAATTCCGGATTGAAGTCTGCAAATTCAATAAGTTCGTCTATGTGGTTTCTCACTTCACTAGCTTAAATTGTGGACGTTTTCTTCACTGAGTAACCAATAATGTATTACAGGATGAAACAATTTTTATTAGACAGTTAAACACTATTATTTTTTGAAGTAGCACTTTATTAATTTTTAACTAAAAAATTTCTAAAAAAATTAAAAAAGCTGCTCTTCTTGAAGTAGTCCGAAATATCGCGAATTCCGAATTCGTGAGGTTTTACTGTATAATTAATGAACAATATAACCTAATTTTAATTATGAATAAATGATGCTAAATGAAAAACAACCTCTGTAGGAATTAAAAATACGAAAAATAATTAATTTACGCTAAACTAGGCTATGTAAAAATTAGTGTAAAATAAAAATTGTAGGGTTTTTAATTTCCTATAACTTTAATTTATAACTAAATTCTTGTCGTAAAATGTATACTAAGGCTGTAATATTAAACAATCACATTTAGTGCCATACAGCCCTGTGTTACCTTCCAAGGAAGTTCTAATATTTAAACATTGAAAAATTCTTAAAATCGGTTTAGTAGTTTCTGAAATTACCTCAGACATTACCTCAGACAAACAAATACAGACGTTACTTCTTTTCATATTTTTTTTTTTTTTTTTTTTTTTTTTACTTGTGAGGCCACAATGGACCACTTCAGCCACAACATGAAAGACTCTACTTCGATCTCTGAGCCCTGATCTTTACCCAGTATTCCCTCATTCTTTGTGATCTCTGAGCCCGGAGTTCTTCCGTCACCCTCTGCACTCTTCTAGTCTTGGTTTCCGGTTCCAAAGCCAGATCCTTCAACCCTCTATAACTTTCAGACTTGAACCTCACATCCTCCAGCGTCAACCCAAACCTTTACAAGTCCTCCTTGACCTCCTTCGTCCAGTTCAAACCGATTTTAAAATCCCAGACACTTTCAATAAGTCGTCTGAGTACTCTGTTCTCCGGTGTTCTAAGGATATGGCCCAAAAAGGAGATTCGTTTTTTCCTAATTGTGTCTAGTATTGGCTCCGAAATTTTATAGACTTCATTATTTGGTAGCAGTCTCCAACTATTATCTTTGTATATTCTCTTACCAATACAGGTTCTAAGGATTCTTCGTTCTAACGTCAGGATTCTGTGGGTTTTAGTTTTTTGTGACAGTTTTGTTAGGGTCTCTCCACAGTAAGTCACTGCAGGTTGTATTACCGTTTTGTAATGTCTTACCTTTGTATTATATTATATTATATGATTAAAATAATAATTTTACAGAAACGTTGAGATAAAGAACTATGACGTCATCATAATTCTATAGCACATGCTTACATAAAAATGATAATGCAATCCAAGTTTGAATAGAAATAGATATGGCTAATAAAATTTTTCTGAACATAATTTATTTTTTTATTACAATAGTAAAAGTTTTGCTTGAAATCAACTGGATGTAAGTCACTATGACTTGTTTTTCTGTGTACGGTTAAAAATTGCTAAACAAAAGATTATATATGTACAATCAAAAAATTTCTCTACGTTATGGATCTGTGTTGTAGATTTATTAAAAAAAAATTATGTTATTACAAGTAGCTACTAAATTTATATTATATTGGATGTTTTTGCAGTACATACTATATAATTTTATACAATGACATCCCGATAATGCTTTTTATACATCTGAAATAAACCTATATTTTTACTCTTAATTTAGATACAGTATGTGTAAAAAATTAAAAGTCGAAAAAATGTCACGATTTTTACTTTCTCTTGCGTTTATGAATATAAGGAAGGAAAGTAACTTATTGTTTTCATGTCGATTTTCAAAAATCGAGTTTTCACCGGATCTACACGTTTTCAGACCCCCTGAACCCAAAAAACATGTTTTTAGCGATTGGTCTGTGTGTGGGCGCGCGCGTGCGTGCGTGTGTGAACAAAATATCTCAAGAACGGAACATCGTACGAACTTGAAAATTGAAACTTACGTTACATAGCCTACCACTACCGGACCCGACACGAACAATTTTATCAAAATCAGTCAACCAGGAAGTAGTAGTTTATTCGTGTCATTTTTCACTTTTTTGCGATTTTCTAAAAACTGGTCTTACAATTTTTTTAAAAATCGCCTCATTTACTAAATTTTTTATGCTTTATAAGATAGGGTAGGCGCCATGTTTGCTGAAATTCTTGGTCAGGCTGTTTTCACGTAAAAATTTGTTTTTTAAGATTGCTGCTTTAATATGCATTTTAGCGAAAAAATGTATATACTACTAATAGTTGTACAGAATTCAAAATCCTACTTTTATTTCCAACTTTTTTTTGTATAACGCTTAGTTTAGCGGTAATTAGCAATTTTCTTTTTTTCTCACGAAAACGTGCGAAAAATCGATTTTTTTAAGATTAGGCCTTAGTAGCCTATACATTTTACGACAAAAGTGTATATAATTAAATTTATAGAAAATTAAAAGATGTACAACTTTTATTTAAAGCAATTTTTTGTACAGTGTCTAGTTCAGCGTGAAAGAGCGATTTTCCGTATTTTTAAGCCAAACTGAGGTTGATTTTCATTTTGCATCTTTCATATATGATTAAAATTAGGTTATGTTTATTGAGGTTAGTTTTTTGTTTATTTCTAATGTTTTATTACTAATGTTAGGTTTATTGTTAATTATTTGCATTGGCAAGAGAAAGTTGTGTGAGTGATTCACACCAGATTTTTAACCATCTTATACTTAATTTTATACGTATATCAAGAATAATCATGATAATAAAAATTATGCACCGGTGTAAAAATTGTTATAGGGCATAAGTACTTTGACGGTTACGGATTTTTATGAAAAGCGAACAAAACGATCATTAAAATGATAGGTTTTGTTGTTTATCATAAATTACTTATAGTAGTCAGTGCAAAATTATTTTTTTTAAAAAGAAGAAAATGGGTTTATTACTTTTTTATGACTAAATAATTTGTTTGTTGGATCATAAACTTAACTTATCACTAGTTCCGATAGAATCGAGTACAACGAGAATATTCATCTTTCTTCACTCAGGTGGTATTTCTTTATTAGTACCAGTGGGGTCTCGTGGCTTTAAAAATAGGTGAAGAGTTAAAAACACGAGAAAAAATAGTAAAGGAGGTGTGGCTATTAAATAACGAGACTGACGTTGTTAAAAATTTTATTTTTATTTCATACATAATCACTTATTGCCACCTTCAATATACACTCTTCTATCCTTACAACGCTCCATGCGAATTTTCCATTGTTGGAAACAATGCTGGAATTAAAAGGCACAAAATTTGAGTCTGTAGAAGCTGTAAAAGAAATAGCGGCACGTCTCTTGAAGGAACTGATAGAAGATGACTTCCAGCACTGTTTCTAACAATGGAAAATTCGCATGGAGCGTTGTAGGGATAGAGAAAGAGTGTATATTGAAGGTGACAATAAGTGATTATGTATTATTTTTTTATTTATTTTTTATTCCTAATTTGTGTACGTTACAATCTGTTCAATTCAGAACAATAAGCAACACCATGACCCAATGAGATGAGGATGATATGTATGACGTGTAAATGAGATGTAGTCTTGTACAGACCTAGGCCGACCATTCCAGAGAGAGTATGGTTAATTGAACCCCAACCATCAAAGTACACCGGTAACCACAGTCTAGTATTCAAATACGAATAAAAGTCCTTTACTAAGATTTGAACCAGGAACCTTCGTTTCCGAAAAACAGCTGATTTTGGCGACGACTTTACATCTAGACCAACCCGGTGGGTTATGTATAAAATAAAAATATAGTTTTTTTACAACGTCAGTCTCGTTATTTAATAGCCACACCTCGTATATCACATTGAAGACTACACATTTCACCGGGACAGGAAACGATATGAATACATATACCTAGGCTATATAAAACATAAAAAGAATCACTGTCACTTTTTTCTATTACTATTAATTCTTTAAGTGACAGGATATCAAACCAAAAATGGCAAACTTAAATGTAAGTGTACTACGTAACAGGCGCACAAGTCGTGTGAACTAATGAGGAGTAATGAATGGTGAATTAGAGATATTTAACTTTCAAATTCAACAAAATATAATTAGAAAGTACCCTAAATATTATATTATATATTGTGTAATGTTATTTGCAAAAAGAATAATTAAATGGTTATAAATATTTGATAATAGTACTTACCATATTTAGCCGGTAATAATCGAATGAATGGTGAGCCGGAACTGCCCCAATCTGGATGTCTTACATTATTACAAACGCCGTCTAATGTGCTGTATTTGGATGCAACACAAGTGTTTGTTCCTATTGAAGATGTACGCGGTGTCCATTCTCCGTGTACTACTAATGTCACTCTGAAATAAATAATTCAAATAAATCGGTTAACGATATGTTATAATATTATTGTGACATTATTTTATTTACTTTATTTTGTTAAATATATAATTTATTACTAAACTAAACTAAGCTATACAAGTATACAATATTTTTAATTAAATAATTTATACGTAAAAACTGTTCTTCACAGAGTTCTGTCCACGCATACGAGTATATAAAAAAAAAAAATTTAAATTACTTTTTTTTTAATCCTTAATGTGTGTACGTTGCAATCTGTTCAATTCAGAACAATAAGCAACCCCATGACCCAATGAGATGAGGATGATATGTATGACGTGTAAATGAAGTGTAGTCTTGTACAGACCCAGGCCGACCATTCCTGAGAGAGTATGGTTAATTGAACCCCAACCATCAAAGTACACTGGTAACCACTGTTTAGTATTCAAATCCGTATAAAAGTAACTACCTTCACTAGGATTTGAACCAGGAACCTTCGTCTCCGATTTAAATTACTTAAATGTTTTTTGTTTTTTTTTGTATACTCGTATACAAAAAAAAACATTTAAATTACTTAAGGGGAGCATACTGATTTTAATAAAAGTATATTGATTTTTCAATTTTACCATGTATTGATCGATCGTTTTCCCTCATTTAAATTGATAGATAACACGACGTTGGTTGCTTTGTCTGTTGAAAAAAATTTTGTTTTTACGTTGGTGGGGTACGTATAGCAGCCGCGTCAGCTCGTGATCCGTGTGAGGAATTTCTGTTACGGCATGCAATGAAAGATTATACTATTCATAAAAAAAACATTTATCATAATGTTCTTGTCATTATAAAGTAACCTTTTGTTTTATTATTTCAATTTATTCTATAATATACGAGTAGTAACTCTTTACTTAGTAGTAACTCGTAGTAACTCTTTTACTTTTCTTTCATTGTATTTATTAATATTTAGTAATTATTTACAGTTTGAGTCAGGCAGTCCTCAGGAATTAAAATATGTACGTAGCATAGAAAATAAGGAAATTAAAAAATATATATTTCATAACATTAATTTATAGGCCTAAATAATTAGTAGCAAATTATGATTACGATTTTTTTACTGAGGTAAAAAAAATCGAATGGTTAAGCCAATTCCGAGTCCTTTACGCGATTCTTCATCACAGTTTTTTATAACTGATGCAATAATTTGTCGCACTTCCGAATGAATTACCGCTTTATTTTTCCGGGAAGACATATTAAAATAAAACAAAAGATATGAAAAATACACGTTGAAATTTACCTAACACAAAACTAATAACTTTTGGCACGTTAACACGCTTTAAATTTCAAAATAAAAATCACTTTAGTGATCAAAAATCATGAATAATGATTAACACATCCGAGACGCATTAGCACAAATGTACAACTGTATATTGTGACACGTGTATCCGTTGTGAAAAGCAATAACATGTAGGCCTATAATAAATAAATACATAGACATAATAATAATATTTACATGATGACTAAATGTTTTTGTACTGCACGATAAGACAAATATATTACTCACATTCTATTACGCCACCCGTCCCACTACCCCAGGCGACAGAGATCATGAGCTGGCGCGCGTATAGTAGTGGTTATTTCGACACGTTTTCATTTTTGTAAATTGGGATAATTATAATCATGTTACTGCTCTAACATTATGGAGATTGCGTTCACATAAAAACAATAGATTCTAGAACGCATAAGAATCAGTTGTAACACAAGATAAAAATATTGGTGTGTTTTTGTTTGGAAGTTATTCCAATTTTGGCATTAGGTGTTTCTGTTGCGGTATTATACTTTTATTATAACCGCATTTTCCGAAAATTGTATTTTTTGACTTTAGGTACAATTATTTCAGGAACCATCCCACCTAGGAGTGTGAAATTTCGCACACTACATTTTAGTACTAAGGTGTGTATTTACTCCAGAGGTACTTTAAACATTTTGGAGTTTTTATTTTTTGGGTGTCTTTCATAATAAAAATGTAGGCTACAGTTGAACATTTTTTTAGAACAAAAATAATTTTTAAATTGGATAAAGATAAATGAAAAATCTCTGGTACAAATTTGTAAAAAGGTACTGTAGACAGGTGTGCCAAAGGTCAGCTTTGTAAAAAAAAAAAAAAATTTACCTAACTTAGTATTACAGGTATAGGGATAATGAAAATGGTTAGCCCCCCTTAAAACCCACCGGGTTGGTCTAGAGGTAAAGTCGTCACCAAAATCAGCTGTTTAACAGCTGATTATTAGAGACGAAGGTTCCTGGTTCAAATCCTAGTAAAGGTAGTTACTTTTATACGGATTTGAATGCTAGACAGGGGCTACCGGTGTACTTTGATGGTTGGAGTTCAATTAACCATACTCTCTCAGGATTGGTCGACCTGAGTATGTATAAGACTACACCTCATTTACACGTCATACACATCATCCTCATCTCATTGCGTCATGGGGTTGCTTATTGTTCTGAATTGAACAGATTGCAACGTACACAAATTAGGAATTACAAAAAAAAAATTACTTAAATTTTTTTTTTGTATACTCGTATGCGCGGTCAAAAATATTACGCCTTGTAGCAAAAGCACCTCTACGTTAGCAACAAAACCTTACACACAGATTTGAAAACACCACTTGTACACAATTCCATCGAATATCTATACAAACGCTTTCACGACAAGTCATACGAACACGAGAACCCACTCGTGCGTTCACTTTTCACCTTCCATTTACCTGATAATCCCCCTAGACGCCTTAAAAGACGCTGGAGTAGAGACCTGCTAATTTGATACACAAATTTCATTCTTGGGGAGGCACCAATGGGGGCCCTACCCCTCTCATGCCTATCATGTCATTTACATTATTATCATAATCATCACATTTACTTGTTGTAAAATTTTACAGTTGTAAATAAAGAATTAGAGAAAAAAAAATTACTTAAATACTTATATCTATTACTTGCTGACCAGGCAAACATTTTTTTGCCGCCGAGAGTAGAAAATTATTAAATTACTAATATTGATACAAAAAAATAGGGGTTGGTGGTAGAAGGGTGAAAATTTAGGAGTGTATGTATTTTTTAATGCCACATTAAAAATAATAAAAATTTTGCCCAAAAAATAAAAAAGCTTTTTTTTGGGGTGGACCACCCTTATCACTTAGGGGTATAAAAATAGATAAATACCTATTCTCAGACCTACCAATTGTACATATAAAATTTCATCAAAATCGGTTAAAGTGTTTCGGAGGAGTAAGGCAACTAACACTGTGACACGAACATTTTATATATTAGATAGATAGAAATTGCTAAGTTATTACAGGGTACAAGGATTACATTAAATAGATTTTCTTTTATTCCTAATGTGTGTACGTTGCAATCTGTTCAATTCAGAACAATAAGCAACCCCATGACCCAATAAGGTGTAAATGAGGTGTAGTCTTGTACAGATCCAGGGCGACCATTCTTGAGAGGTATGGTTAATTGAATCCCAACCATCAAAGTACACTGGTAACCACTGTCTATAATTCAAATCCGTGTCAAAGTAACCACCTTTACTAGGATTTGAACCAGGAACCTTCATCTCCGAAAATCAGCTGTTAAACATCTTGTCATCTGAAATGTTAGGCTTATTGTTATCAACAAAAATATATTTAATTTTTGAAAATCGGACGGTAAACTACCGAGATGTATTGAAAATTCGGTTTCTTAATTTTCTGGTCGTTTGTATCTTTTCCAGTAGAAAAGTTTAGAATAAAATTAGGCTGGATGACTTTTTTTTGTTATTCCTAATTTGTGTACGGTGCAATCTGTTCAATTTAGAACAATAAGCAACCCCCATGACCCAATGAGATGAGAATGATATGTAAATGAGATGTCTTGTACAGACCCAGGCTGACCATTCGTGAGAGAATATGGTTAATTGAACCCCAACCATCAAAATACACCGGTAACCACCATCTAGTATTCAAATCCGTATAAAAGTAACTAAAGTCCAGCCTCTCTTAGTTTGCTCCTAATTTAAACAAATAATGACGTCACTGAGCATGCGCATTATATCAAAATGTGTACACGCTGATTAAAAAGTAGGCTAACAACAAAATACTTTTAAATTTTTTTTCTAAATGAAACTTTTAGGCCTACATCATATCATGACTGATGTTTTTAGTACTTTAAGTAGGCCTACCTATAATTTAAAAAATAGTTAACTTAATAGGAATGCGACATCCGTAAAGTCGCTAACTCTAGCGTGCACCCTGTAGTAGGTGGCTTTTGTTTGTTGACAGTAGGAGCAAACTAACAACGGCTGAACTTTACCTTTACTAGGATTTGAACCAGGAAAATTCGTCTCCGAAAATCAGCTGTTGAACAGCTGACTCGCGGCGATGATTACCTCTAGACCAACCCGGTGGGTGGATGACACCTTAATTTTTTTGTTTTATTGGAGAAGACGAAACCCAGAGCATATACTGCCCGTTCCCAAGCTTTGTGCAGCTGCGGGATGAAGGGGAAAGACGAAGTACCAGACTGCTGTTACGTCATAACACTGTACTAATCATCTCATTGCTCTTCGCTGGGCAGTAGGCTGCCTAGTGCGGTGCATACGTGGGTGTTGTTTTCACTATTCCCTGTAGATGGCGACACAGAATATATGTAGTTTGGATAGTACCCTTGACTACTACAAACATAATACAAGTAAAAGGGTCGTATACAATTTCGCCACCTGACTTTAGCCCCACTCATTAAGCACAATGGGTGATAATGGCAATAACAAGGTACTTAGTAGGTAGGTGGTCGTAAATTAACCCTTTGATAAATTACCGATACTTGAGTAATTTACGACAGGGGTGTAATAAAAGTACTCTCTATCTCCTTCCCGAAGAAAGGGTACAGAGTAATAAATAGCAAACCTAGAAATAATATTGTGGGACTAAATTACAAAAGAACGGGTCTTGCATCAGGTAAAAAATATGTTTGTTATTCAATAGATTTCTGAAAATGAAACCAACAAACTTTTAATATTAGAACCTATGTATGATAGACATAGTATTATAGTTGTTTTACTCCATGTATTTCAGTCAACGTTTATGTCAGTTATAACATTAATATATAAATTTAAAACTACTGTAGTTATATTAAATCAAATTATTATAATTTTAAAGTCTATTGTACAAACAAAAGTGGTTCTTTCGTTCCTATTTCCAGTATTACAGATTTTTATTTTTTTAAAGGTAGCTTGATCGAGAGTGTTCTTATATAATATTAGTCCATATCAAACCAACTTTTTTTCTGTAATCCTGGGTTCTCTTGGGTAGAGTACAACAAAGGAGATATGGCCTACACCAGTTTCGTTTCTCAGAACCTGGCTTTTTAACATATTACACACATCCTAATTACTATAAATCCATCCCACGAGGCAAAATTTGGGACCCGTTGGTCTTTGGGCTAAAATTAACAGCACTTTATCAGGATTGGTCGTCCCGCGTCTGTGCAATACTACACCTCACTTACACGCGGCATACACATCATCCTCATTTCATTGGGCCATACGATGACTTACTGTTTACAAGTTGAACAGATTGCAACATACACATTCAGCATGTAGAAAATAATTACTATAAAAAATAATGAGTACCTATCCTTACTTTTTTCCCAAAAACCAGTAGGCCTACGTGTAACCTGTGGAAATCGTGTATTGTAAAGAACATTAATGTATCTTAAGAATCGACTGTTTGTTTTCGAAGTGTGAATATTTCAGTCTTATAATGATATGTTAATTTTAAAAATCTGGTGTGAAACACTCGCACAACTTTCTCCTGCCAATGCAAATAATGAACAATATAATCTAACATTAGTAATAAAACATTAGAAATAAACAAAAAACTAACCTCAAAAAACAACCTAATTTTAATCATGAGTGAAAGACGCAAAATTAAGACGTTATTTTCTTTAAAAATTCAGAAAATCACTCTTTTACGCTAAATTAAGCTCTATAGAGAAAAATTCTTTCAGTAAAAGGTGTAGATCTTTAAATTTCCTATATATTTTGTTCTATACACTTTTGTCGTAAAATGCATACTAATGCCGAAATTGTAAAAAATCGATTTTTTTTACACTTTTTCGTGAGAAAAAAAAAACAGAAATTCGCTTAACTAAGCGTTATACAAAAAAATGTTCGAAATAAAAGTTCTAGGTTTTTGAATTGTCTACAACTTTTATTATATACATTTTTGCGCTAAAATGCATATTAAAGCTTCAATCTCAAGAAAAAACCATTTTTTCTACGAGAGCACAGCCTTCTCAAGAACTTCATGGCACCTACCCTATCTTATAGAGCATAAAAAGTGTAGTAAATGAAGCGATTTTTAAAAATATTAGGAGCCGTTTTTGAGAAAATCGCAAAAAGTGAAAAATTACACGAATAAACTGTTACTTACAGTTGACAGATTTTGTTGAAAATGTTTGTGTCGGGTACGGTAGTAGTACCTAACTTAAGTTCCAAGTTTCAACTTCGTACAGTACGATGTTCCGTTCTTGAGATTTTTTGTTCACACACCCACACACTCACACGCGCACACACACACACCAAATGCTATAAAACATGTTTTTTGGGTTCAGGGGGTCTGAAAACGTGTAGATCCGATAAAAACTCGATTTAGAAAAATCGACATGAAAGCAATACTTTTCTTCCTGTTACATACATATAGGCTAGAGAAAGTAAAAAAATTGTGGGAAACATTTTCATTGATGGTACCATATGGTTTTTGTTTTAAATTTTTTTTTGGTTTTTGGTTTAATAAGCTTATGGTTGTTAAGAGCAGTGTTTGAATTGGTATAGGTTGTGATTCCCAAGTTTACACTTAATTTCAGCCGTATGTCGTTTCTTGCTAAACACAGTAGAAAAATTAGGTAATATTTAATACAAAATTTGAATAATATCATATTATTAGTTAATGTATAAACAGCAATTGACAAACATAGTTTGATTATTATTATAGAAAAATAGTACAGAAGAAAGAGTTACAGAGAGAGAGAGTGAGAGAGAACACTGTGGGGAAAAATATGGAATAAATAGAAAATGTGTTGAGGGTTGATGAGGCAAGTAGCAGGTAGTACAGAAGTGAGAGAGAACACTGTGGGGAAAAAATCAAAGAGTGACCGCCTTCTATAGAAGCTGTCAGTACATGCCAAGGAACAAAGAAGAGATTACTGACCCTTTTAGTGGCGAATTCGGACATGTGGGTCCAATGTAGATCCGCCAAGTAAAAACGTTACTACTACTAACACAATCTCTCACAGTAGTAGTGACGTAATGCATACCTCTCAGCTGCACAAAGCTTGGGGACGGGCAGTACAGTATTATGCTCTTGGTATAGTGTACGTTGTTGTGTTGGCTGAACTGACACCAAAGCATCTGCACATGCGCACTGATGCCCATCGTTAAAACCAAAGGCAAACTCATGACTAAAGTAACTATATAGATACTGAAGTCACGAGATTGCATTTTGCATATGGATTGGCTATGAGGAAGGGAAGTGAAAATTTGCAGTGCTACCAACCTCAGAAGTCAGATACTACTTGTACATTTCACTACCGTGCAGTTTCTACATACATTTTGTAAGCTGTGGTTTATTCCGATAAAATGTTTTCTTCATATACCTAATAAGAAATAAATATGACCTGTAATATTGCCTATAGCTTAATTACATGACGAAATGTTTGATTTACTGTAATTACCAGCTACTTTATTCCATTGGAACAAAATTTTCTACGAATGAATTGCAATTTTTACTATCCCTGTCACCGGCGTCTTCACTATCAATCTCACTAGTATCTACCTAACTGTTTCCTTTTTGTACTAGGTGTCAACAAAACTGTTAAAGAATACTTTCTTCACGTCTTTAATTTCCTTCTTTTCTTTTAGAATTGTAGAAAGTGAAACATCACAGTAGTTAGCCACTCATGGCTTTTGTTAAGAGGTAGGGAAAGGCATTTTTGCTTAGCTTAAGTTTACGACATTTTATTACACTGCATATTAGATTTGTTCAGCACTGTGAATAAACTGGCCACGTTTTCGAGAAACTAACAGTTCTATTTACGTTAACAGTTATATTCGTACAGTTAACGCAAAGTTCGGAGGGAGGTGGAGGGTTGTTTGTTGATGTCTGATCAAGTGGCCAGGCGGCGGGTTTTTGGTTGGTAAGGTGGTTGCGGCCATGGGCGGATTTACGGGGGTGCTAGGAGGTGCGCCGCAAACTAAAATGAAAGTGTACAAAACAATCATAAGACCAATTGTTACATATGGATCAGAAGCCTGGACCCTGACTGCTTATAACGTTAATACATTAAATGTTTTTGAAAGAAGAATTATCAGGAAAATATATGGAGCAGTAAGGACCAATGGAGAATGGAGAACAAGAACAAACTCAGAGATTGAGGAAATCCTGGAAGGTGCTAATATTGTTCGTTTCATAAAGTCAAGGAGAATAAGCTGGCTTGGGCATACCTACAGAATGAATGAACAGCGAATGCAGAGGCAAATGCTCACAGGTAATATGATGGGTGCAAGAAGGAGAGGCAGACCAAGGAAACGATGGTTTCAGGATGTCGAGATGGATCTGACAGCAATGTCAGTGAGAGGTTGGAAGCGGAAAGCGATGGAGCGAGACGTGAGGAGGCAGATCGTAGAGAAAGCCAAGGTTCACCACGGACTGTAGCGCTATGAGAAGAAGAAGAAGAGGAGGTGCGCCGCACCCCCAAATTTTTGAATTTTTTGAATTTAGTATCCAAATACCTCATACCTTCCGGTAAGCTCGCACCCCCAGATATCAAGACCTAAATCCGCCCATGGTTGCGGCCTCCTTGGGACTGGACGAGGACGCCTCAATTGAGTCCATCACTACTTCCCCCATCGTGAGGGAGTGAATCTGAGTTTTTTTGTTACCGCCGCGGATAAAAAAAAGTTAACGCACAAAAGGTTCCGCAATATACCGTATATGCTCTAAGTGTAGGATCAGTAGTATAATTAAAGCAGTCGCGCATGCGCACTGATGCTTTTCCCCCTTTACCCCTCGTTCCAAACAAGGGCAAACTCGTGACTCAAGTAACTATACCAAGAGTAACGACAATAAAAAATCACCAAACGAACAGGTTGTAAAGATTACGAGAAATTCCGATAATCTTAGTAAACATAAACTTCTTTATAAATGAACATCAATACATAAAATTTACTTTCAACAGCTCTTGCCTATTCAATTGAGTAACAAAAGAAATGTCAAATTACAATCATACAGACGTGCTACTATTTTAAATAATAGACACAAATAAAGATTAAGCAATAACACATTTTTAGGTCTAACACATTCTATTAATTCAAGAAGCACCTTTCATAACAGTGCATTTAATGCCATCAATTCAGAATGCGTGATTACGCATTTTAAATAACATAAATAATTATTCTAAAAGAGTTTTTTTTATTATATAATAATATTCAATACATTATTTATTGTACAATAGAAATACATTTAAATTCTATGACATCTTGACCGCTTCGATAACATCATGATCAATAAATTGTGACTAATTTGTCCTAGAAGTATAATGTTACATACAAAAGTAAATACAGTATTGAATTAGGATTACCCTCATGTAAAATGGAATTTCAATACATATCCCACATTGTTAAAATGTTCCCGATTAAGTAATACTTCTATTATTTTTAAGAAATTGTTACTTCATACCTTCAATTTTTAAAAGGACCGTCATTTGTACCTGCATAGTATTACATTATTATTTGTTACTTGTAATTAATAAAGGTATAAATTACTGTGAATATTTTGAAATATTGTTAACAAAATTTTGAAATTGTTCTACGAAATATTTGCTGTAGAATAATAATTCTTCTAATAGAACCTTGGCTTTAAAAGAATTTTTTTATTTTTTGTTGGCTCATTCCGAGGGGGTATAGGTACTGAAGTCACCAGATTGCCTTTTGCGTATGTATGAGCTGTGATGAAGGGAAGAGAAATATTTGCAGTGCTGCCAACCTCAACAGTGAGACACTACTCGTACATTTCACTACCGTGGAGTTTCTAGATACATTTTGTGGGCTGTGGTTTATTCCGAGAAAATGTATTTTTCATAAACCTTATAAGAAATAAATGTGATCTGTAATATTGCCTATAACTTAATTACATGACTAGAAATATTTGGTTTACTGTAATTACGAATGAATCGCCTTCTTTACTATTGCTGTCATCGGCGTTTTTATTATCAGTCTCTCTAGTATCTACCTTATAGGTTTCTTTTTTTACCAGGTGTCAACAAAACTGTTGAATAATAGCTTCTTCACGTCCTTAATTTCCTTCTTTATTTTTCAAATTGTGCAAAGAGAAACATCACAGAAGTTAGCCGCTCGCTCACGGCTTTTGTTATAAGGCACGGAAAGGCATTTTTGTTTAGCTTCAACTTTACAACATTTTGTTACATTGCGTTCAGTATTGTGAATAGTTCGACCACGTTCTCGAGAAACCGACATTTGTCTTTACGGTAACAAACAGTTATATTCGTACAGTTAACCTACAAAAGGTTACGCGATATACTGCATATTTATGCTCTGGGTACAGTATAAGTTGTTATGTTTGTCGTACTGAAATTAAAGCAGTCGCGCATGCGCACTGATGCTTTTCCCCCTTTACCCTTTGTTGCAAACTAGGGCAAACTCGTGACTCAAATGACTATACCATATTTGAATTTATATTTGTTCATCAGTCTTTCGACTTGTTTGATGCAGTTCTCCAAGCTGTTCTATCTTGCTTAAGTCGTTTCATATCTACATACCTACAACTCCCTGCATTTTTATTATTTGCTTTAAATATTCTTACATCCAAAAGTCACCAAAACCAACCTTACTTTCGCTTATTAATACAGGAAATCACTCTTTCCCGCTAAACTCGGCTCTGTAGAGAAAAATCCTACATATGAATATTGTAGATCTTTTAATTTCCTATAAAATTTGATTATATTTGATTATATATAAATTTGATTATATACACTTATTTAATTTGATTATATACACTTTTGTCGTAAAATGCGACCGAAATCTTAAAAGAAATCCATTTTTTGTAGATTTTCATTAAAAAAACAACAACAGAATATCACTAATTACCGCTCAACTAAGCGTTAAACAAATAAAAAAATCTGGTGTGAAACACTCACACAACTTTCTCTTGCCAATGCAAATAATTTACAATATAATTTAACATTAGTAATAAAATATTAGAAATAAACAAAAAACTAACCTCAATAAACATAACCTTATTTTAATCATGAGTGAATGACGCAAAATGACAATCGAACTCAGTTTGGCTTAAAAATACGGAAAATCACGCTTTCACGCTAAACTAGCCTCTGTAGAGAAAAATGCTCTAAACAAAAGTTGTAGATCTTTTAATTTTCTATAAATTTAATTATATACACTTTTGTCGTAAAATGCATACTAAGACCGAAATGTTAAAAGAATCGATTTTTCTCACGTTTTCGTGAGAAAAAAAACAGAAAATCGCAAATTACCGCTAAACTAAGCGTTATACAAAAAAATGTTTGAAATAAAAGTTGTAGAATTTTACATTCTCTACAACTTTTATTATATAACGTTTTGCGCTAAAATGCATATTAAAGCCGCAATCTTAAAAAGAAAATGTTTTTACGTAAAAACAGCCTCAAGCAGAATTTCAGCAAACATGGCGCCTACCCGATATTGTAGAGCATAAAAAATGTAGTAAACCAGTTGATTTAAAAAAAAATCGTAGGACTAGTTTTTGAGAAAATCGCAAAAAAGTGAAAAATTATACGAATAAACTACTACTTCCGGTTGACCGATTTTGTTGATGAAAATGTTCGTGTCGGATCCAGTAGTGATATGTAACTTAAGTTTCAAGTTTCAAGTTCGTACGATGTTCCGTTCTTGAGATATTCTGTTCACTTACACACACACACACACACACAGACCAATCGCTAAAAACATGTTTTTTGGGTTCAGGGGGTCTGAAAACGTATAGATCCGGTGAAAACTCGATTTCTTAAAATCGACATGAAAACAATACTTTCCTTCCTATATATTCATATAGGCAAGAGAAAGTAAAAATTGTTGTGATTTTAAAATTTTCTACAACTTTTTATACACTTTGGCCCTAAAATGCATATTAAAGCCCCTATCATAAAAAATCATTTTTTTCTACGAGAGAACAGGCTCTCCAAGAATTTCGGTAGACATGACGCCTAATTATCTTGTAGAGCATACAAAGTATAGTAAATGAGGCGATTTTCAAAAAAAAATCGTAGGAGCCGTTTTTTTGAGAAAATCGCAAAAAAGTGAAAAATTACACAAATAAACTACTACTTCCGGTTGACCGATTTTAATGAAAATGTTCGTGTCGGGTCCGATAGTGGTATGTAACTTAAGTTTCAAGTTTCAACTTTGTACGATGTTCCGTTCTTGAGATATTCTGTTCACACATACACAGACACACCAATCGCTAAAAACATGTTTTTTGGGTTCAGGGGGTCTGAAAACGTGTATATCCGGTGAAAACTCAATTACAAAAAATCGATATGAAAACAATACTTTCCTTCATATATATATTAATAATATAGGCAAGAAAAAATACAAAAAGTAAAAAAAGAGGCGTGGGACAGTAAATTTTTATCAAAAAATATTAGTAGTATTTTTTCCAAACTTGTCTTTAACAGCCAAAGAAAATTATATAGTTAAAATTTTACATCCTGGAATGTTTCATGGTTTAATTAAAAATATTTGAATGAATATAATTTAACTTACAAATTTAAACATTTTTAAATAATAAGACATTTTTTTGTATATTAACTTGTAAAACGAATAAATTTGGTAAATATATTTAATTAACAAAGAACCCTAATTAAGATAATAAAATATACTTTCACCTCATTATGATTTAATTATTCATTCATGTAAACAGTCTATACCTAAGGCAATCATTCAACTGGATTTTTAACAAATTTTTGAAAGCAAATTAACTACTTGCGAAAACGACTGATTTTGAATTTTAATGTGATTTAAAAATAGCATTTAGCCTAAATGCTTTTACTTCAGAGCTGAAACAAGATTAGTTGTTTTATATGACTGTATTAAAAATATTGGAACAACAGTTGTCTCGATGCCTCTTTCACCATGCGTGATTGTATAGCGATCAATTTACTGTTTTCTATTCTAAGGATTCCGGGTTTGATTCTCGGTTATATCTGACATTTAAACGTACGGCAACAACGACTGTCTCGATGCCTCATCCATCATACGTGATGGTATAGTGATCAATGCATTGCCTTTTTTACTGGGGTTCCAGGTTTGATTCTCGATTTTGTGTGGCATTTAAACGTATGGCAACAACTGTCTCGATACCTGTTTCACCATGCGTTATGGTATAGTGATCAACTTGAGCTCAATTTACACATGTAGGACTGTGCTGCTACCGTGTCGCGACTGTTTTAAATGAAAAATGGTCTAATCTAAATTTTTAGTTGAATTCTTAAGACAAGTCTTTTTAATTTACACATGTAGGACTGTGCTGGTACCGTGCGCAGACCGTGCTGTCTTCGACTGCTCGCGAAGGGATTCATCAAGGTCATTACAGATGACAGTCCGACATGGTCAGAGCACAGCACCTTACGGTTTAGACCGGCCTAGGGCGGTCTAGGACCGCTTTAGACCACCCTCGGCCGGTCTAGTTCGTCATAAATCAACCAGAAACAGCTTAAACTGCTTATTTACCAAGTTGTGGGACTGTTTCAACACCATTTGATGTGTTTCGTAAGCTCAGGTCTTAATGATTCTAGTAAATATTCAAATTTGTGGACACTCATTCGAAAATAGTTAACGAACTTGATTGAATCTTCTCTGAATTTATTAAATATTGTGTGAATTCTCCTTCCTCTCCTCTAGCCCTGTATAAATTATGATCCCAATAGGTTTCCTTTTTCTTATTTTCTTCCGTTCTTGCGCACTCTACGGTTTAGACCGGCTAGGGCGGTCTAGGACCGCCTAAGACCACCCTCGGCCGGTCTAGTTCGTCATAAATCAACCAGAAACAGCTTAAACTGCTTATTTACCAGGGTGTGGGACTGTTTCAACACCATTTGATGTGTTTCGTAAGCTCAGGTCGTAATGATTCCAGTAAATATTCAAATTTGTGGACACTCATTCGAAAATAGTTAACGAACTTGATTGAATCTTCTCTCAATTTATCAAATATTGTGTGAAATTCTCCTTCCTCTTCTTTAGTCCTGTATAAATTATGAACCCAATAGGTTTCCTTTTTCTTATTTTCTTCCTTTCTTGTGCACCCTACGGTTTAGAACGGCCTAGGGCGGTCTAGGACCGCCTTAGACCACCCTCGGCCGGTCTAGTTAAATAAACCAGAAACAGCTGAAACTGCTTATTTAACAGGTTGTGGGACTGTTTCAACACCATTTGATGTGTTTCGTAAGCTCAGGTCGTAATGATTCCAGTAAGTACTCAAATTTGTGGGCAGTCATTCGAAAATAGTTAACGAACTTGATT
Source organism: Catonia carolina (assembly GCA_035578175.1). Taxonomy (NCBI): domain Eukaryota; kingdom Metazoa; phylum Arthropoda; class Insecta; order Hemiptera; family Achilidae; genus Catonia; species Catonia carolina. The sequence continues at coordinate 8,504,853 of JAQMRL010000005.1, read as the reverse complement.
GAATCTTCTCTCAATTTATTAAATATTGTGTGAAACTCTCCTTCCTCTTCTCTATCCCTGTATAAATTATGAGCCCAATAGATTTTTCTTTTTCTTATTTTCTTCCGTTCTTCTTCTTGTACTAATTCATATAAGCAGCAGGCAACAATTACGTCCTTTTCGCTTTGATCCATTGAAGTCTATTAATCTACGAACGAGAGACTACTACTGCACGGTGTGCAGTTGACAACAGCATCGACGGTCTATAGGCGCACAGTACCATATGTGTTAATTAAAACGGTCGAACACAGTCGTGACACGGTAGCAGCACGGTCCGCGTACAGTCCTACATGTATAAATCCAGCTTTACTGTCTTCTATACTGTGGATCCCGGGTTCGATTCTCGGTCATGTCTGACATTTTTTCATCATTTCATTTGTTTCATCGCCTGTATTAGTAATGTGAAAAACTGATAGAAGTAAACACCCCACCCAAAAAAATCATACCATCGATTGTTAATGCCGTCAAAAGAAAAAATTCCATTGTACAGTACAACCCCAGTTAACCGGACTTATATAAAAGGGGGTTAAAAAAGTAATTAACCCACCGGGTTGGTCTAGAGGTAAAGTCGTCGCCAAAATCAGCTGTTTAACAGCTGATTTTAGGAGACGAAGGTTCCTGGTTCAAATCCTAGTAAAGGTAATTTTATACGGATTTGAATACTAGACAGTGGTTACCGGTGTACTTTGATGGTTGGGGTTTAATTAACCGTACTCTCTCAGGAATGGTCGGCCTGAGTCTGTACAAGACTACACCTCATTTACACGTCATACACATCATCCTCATCTCATTGGGTCAAGGGGTTGCGTATTGTTCTAAATTTAACAGATTGCAACGTACACAAATTAGGAATAAAAAAAAAGTAATACTTCAACATGGATAACGTAGTACGAAGTGTCTTTCTTGAATTGAAAATTTTATTTTAGCCTAATGAAAGTGCATTTAAAATAATGTCCTCGTTTTAACCACGATTGAATCACGAAGCATTTAATTTAAAAGGGAAAAATCAAATGATAATGGTTAGTAGACCGCTTTGATAGACAGGAGAAGTAAAGTGGTTATCAATGTATCTAAACACAACCATTTTAAGAATTTTATAGTCAGAAGTATCGGGTGTAACGTACAAAAAACACCATCAAAACGTGACCGAATCCCATTCACGCGATATTCTACAACCGACATCACGAATAACATGTTTTTTTAAATTAATGTTTATTTTTAACATATGTAAACATTCACTAAGTATAACCTATATTTGTTTTGTCTTTTGTTAATTTAATTTATGAATTTGTTTTATGCCACGTTTATGTTAAGCTGAGATTGTTCTATTGTACATAGATTTTACTGTATTATTTATCTCATAATTGTATTCAGTAGGCTACGTTGTAAATATTTGTCATTGAATCATAATATCAATAGTTTTAATAAAAAACACGGTTTATAAATTTATGTTACGTAACTAAAGTTTTAAAATCATGTGATAAAGATTTGTACATAAAATTATTTATGTTAAGTACTTTGTATCTAAAAAACATGTTGTGTGAAACATTAACACGACTTTCTTTTGTCATTGTAATTAATGAAAAATATAACCTGTGTATTATGTAAAATGAAAATCAACCTTTGTAGGACGTAATATATGGAAAAATCACTAATTGACTCTAACTAGGCTCTGTAGAAAAAAATTCAAATGAAAGTTGTAGATTTTTTTATTTCTTATAACTTTAATTATATACTTTTAGTTCCAAATGCATACTAAGTTTGCAATCTTAGAACAGAACATCCCATTTTTACCGATTTTTTTATGAGCAAAAATAGAATTTACCAATTGACGGCAAACTAAGCGTAGTGGAAGAAAATGTACAGAATTAAAGTTGTAGATTTTTACTTTCTCTTGCCTATATTGTTGTTTAGGTCAACAGCCGAAAGGCTGGTTTGAACCTCTAGAGGTTTTACTAAGTAAAAACGAGGAGTAAGGTGGTTTACCTTTGCCTTCCTCACTGAGTTGAAAGAGTATGCTTATCAGCATGCCAGGCCCTCCGAAAAGCACTCACTTTCAACCCTACAAATGACTTCACTTCATTCACCAGAGGGTCTGGCTGCATAGTGAAATTCATTACTCTCAGAGTAGATAACTCTGACTAGTGTCTTTTACACCTCTACCTCTTCTGTTCTTAAATAATTCAGTCGAATAAGTGGCTGACTATGTGATAAGAAACAGAACTATTTTTTTTAGCCCTGGACCAAACAGATAGAGTGCAATTAAAATAACACTCCACCTGCCCGTTTTTGGGCATCTTGCCTAAATGAATACATAAAAGAACCCAAAAACATGTTTTTAGCGATTAGTCTATGTGCGTACGCGCGCGCGCGTGTGTGTGTGTGTGTGTGTGTGAACAGAATATCTCAAGATCGGAACATCGTACGAACTTGAAACTTAAAACTTAAGTTATATATTAAAAAATCGTGTATAGGCTATATTAAAAAAATCGCACGAATAAACTACTACTTCCGGTTGGCCGATTTTAATGTAAATGTTTGTGTCGGGTCCTCTAGTAGTACCTAACTTAAGTTCCAAGTTTCAATTTCGTTTAATATTCGGTTCTTGAGATATTTCACACACACACACACACACACACACACACACACACACACACACACACACACACACACACACACAAATCGCTAAAAACATGTTTTTGGGTTCAGGGGGCCTGAAAACGTGTATATTCGGTGGAAACTTGATTTCAAAAAATCGACATGAAATCAATACTTAGTTTTCTTCCTATATAGTCAAGAGAAAGTAATAAACGTTTTTACATTTTCCATTTCCAAGAATTCCTATTCAAAACATTTCATTCATCGTAATTTATTATCCTTGCTCAACACATTCCAACCCATACAATAAACAATCAATTGCCTGAAACATTTTTGGAATGTCACTGTTACAAATACTATAATTTAAATACACTGTTACAATGGTATTGGGCGAGACAATAATAGTTATGATTTTTAGGCCGGCACTAAAGAAAAAAATACACAAAACTGATGATTTTTAAAAAAAATTAAGTTATGCCTTTAAGCAATAATTTACATACTGTTACATGCATTCGTTCGTCAAGGGTGTTTTTAATTCTAAAGAATATAATTATGGTAAAAAATACAATCAATATATAAGTATAAATTTATTGCATAAAAATAAACTAATTTTTATACATCCAAAAATTACAAGGTCAACAATTAAAAACAGGTCCATATAATTTTAAAATTGGAGTTATTCAGATGACTACGGGTTAAACAGTAAGTAGAGTATAATTACAGATAAACAGTAATTTTAAGTGTAAATTAGTTTCATGTTGTAACTTTTGCACTTGCGGGTAGATGTACCGTGTGTGTTAACAAGGCCAGTAAAGACAAGAGCAAAACATTTAACAATTGCATGCAAACATTATTACACATTACGTGAAGACACGCTTTACGTTTGTATTCAGATGAAGGTAATACATTAAATACATGTGCACAGTCATTCACAACTAGGTTTAACCCAATTTCATAAAAATATACTATTACTGTACAGAATAATAAAATATTTAAATTAGATAAATAAATGCCAAAAATAAAGTCTAATAACTTAATACTAACGCCTTTACGAACTTGTGGGAATTAATGGTCAAAAATTATGTTTGATTCGGTTTTCCCAGATGACAAAATATTAAAAAATCTGGTGTGAAACACTCACACAACTTTCTCTTGCCAGTGCAAATAATTAACAATAAACCTAACATTAGTAATAAAACATAAGAAATAAACAAAAAACTAACCTCAACAAACATAACCTAATTTTAATCATGAGTGAAAGACGCAAAATGAAAATCAACCTCAGTTTGGCTTAGAAATACGGAAAATCACTCTTTCTCTCTAAACTAGGCTCTGTAGAGAAAAATGCTTTGAATAAAAGTTGTAGATCTTTTAATTTTCTATAAATTTAATTATATACACTTTTGTCGTAAAATGCATACTAAGGCCGAAATGTTAAAAAAATCGATTTTTCTCACGTTTTCGTGAGAAAAAAACAGAAAATCGCAAATTACCGCTAAACTAAGCGTTATACAAAAAAATGTTTGAAATAAAAGTTGTAGGTTTTTAAATTCTCTACAACTTTTATTATATAAGTTTTTGCGCTAAAATTTATATTAAAGCCGTAATCTTAAAAAAACAACGTTTTTACGTGATAACAGCCTCACCGAGAATTTCAGCAAACATGGCGCCTACCCTATCTTGTAGAGAATAAAAAATTGAGTAAAATAGGCGATTTTTAAAAAAATCGTAGGACCAGGTTTTGAGAAAATCGCAAAAAACTGAAAAATTATACGAATAAACTACTACTTCCGGTTGACCGATTTTGATGAAAATGTTCGTGTCGGGTCCGGTAGTGGTATGTTACATAAGTTTCAAGTTTCAAGTTCGTACAATGTTCCGTTCTTGAGATATTCTGTTCACACATACACACACAGACCAATCGCTAAAAACATGTTTTATTGGGTTCGGGGGGGTCTGAAAACGTGTAGATCCGGTGAAAACTCGATTTCGAAAAATCGACATGAAAATAATACTTTTTTCCTATATCTTCATGCAGGCAAGAGAAAATAATAAAAGTTTTAGATATTTTAATTTACTATAAATTTGATTATATGCACTTTTGTCGTAAAATGCATAAGGACGAAATCTTTAAAAACACTTTTTTTACAGATTTTCATGAAAACTACTGCTAAACTATGCCTTGTACAAAAAATGTTTAAAATAAAAGTTGTAGATTTTTTTCTATTGTCTACAAAATTCATTATATACACTTTTGCCCTAAAATGCCTTTTAAGGCCGTAATCTTAAAAAAATCATTTTTTTCTACGAGAGCACAGCCTCCCCAAGAATTTCAGCAGACATGGCACTTTTTGAGAACAAAAAATGTAGTAAAATAAGACGGTTTTTTAAAAAATCGTACGAGCCGTTTTTGAGAAAATCGCAAAAAAGTGAAAAGTGACAAAAATAAACTACTACTTCAGGTTGACCGATTTTATGAAAATGTTTGTGTCAGAGTCCTCTAGTAGTACTTAACTTAATTTTCAAGTTTCAACTTTGTTCGAAGTTCCGTTCTTGAGATATTTTGTTCATACACACGCACAAACACACTCACATACTCACACACACAGACCAATCGCTGAAACATGTTTTTTGGGTTCAGGGGGTCTGAAAACGTGTATATCATGTGAAAATTAACATGAAAACATTGCTTTCCTCATATATATTCATATAGGCAAGTGAAAGTAATAAATCTGGGCTAAATACACCTACATATTTCAGGATACATTAAAAACTTATAAAATACAATTTAAAAAAAAATGTTGTACGAATAACAAGACTGGGAATGACGAAATATATACCCTATTCTAATAATTAATGATTTTCGAAATAATCAGGATATTTCGAAGTAAAAAAAATCGTTGTACAGATCTAAACCCACGTGTACTTGTAATTTAATAATTAATTTTCTTTTAAACAAAATGTGATTAAGCAATTAAACGTACGTACAAGTTATCCCGTTAATTGCTAGCAAGTTATGTAAACGAATAATAAAATGAGACATGCTAACTTTTCTTAATATATTATCACGATAGGCTTTATCACTAATCACCTTAAAGTAATTTTACATCTGAGCCTGAATAATATGTAGGTTTGACGGTTCGAGTCGGCTGCATGAACAGCGAGGGGTAGTCTGTTTAACTACACATTAGATTTCGGTTCTTATTTCTGTGTATACGTACAGCATTTTTTTAAATTGTATTTTATAAGTTTGTAATGTATCCTGAAATAAGTAGGGGTATATATATTTTTTTTAATTCCTAATGTGTACGTTGCAATCTGTTCAATTCAGAACAATAAGGAACCGCATGACCCAATGAGATGAGGATGATGTGTGTGACGTGTAAATGAGGTGTAGTCTTGTGCAGACCCAGGTCGACCATTCCTGAGAGAGTATGGTTAATTAAACCACAACCATCAAAGTACACCGGCAACCACTGTCTAGTATTTAAATCCGTATAAAAGTAACTACCTTTATTAGGATTTGAACCAGGAACCTTCATCTCCGAAAATCAGCTGTAGGTGTATTTAGCCCAGATTTATTACTTCCTCTTGCCCATATGAATATATAACAGGAAAGTAATGTTTTCATGTTGATTTTTCACATGATATACACGTTTTCAGACCCCCTGAACCCAAAAAAACATGTTCTCAACTTTTTTTAAATCCCTAAAGTCTGTGCGTTACAATCTGTTCAATTTAAAAACAATAAGCAATCCCATGACACAGTTAGATGAGCATAATGTGTGTGACGTGTAAATGAATGTCTTGTACAGACTCAGACCGACCATTCTTTAGATAGTATGAGTAATTGAACCCTAATCATCAAAGTACACCAGTAACCATTGCTTATTATTCAAATCCGTATAAAAGTAATTACTTTTACTAGGATTTGAACTACGGTACCTTCATCTTCGAAAATCACCTCTTCAACTACTGATTTAGCGACGACTTTACCGTTAGATCAACCCGGTGGGTTAACATCAATTTAAGGGGTATTTACAATATTTTAATATAACTATATGTCATTTATTTCTTTATTACAAACGTTTCGTCAAGAAAAATCAGTATATTTTCGAACTCGTAAGGCCATTGCGAGATATTATATAAATTATATATTTTAGTTTTTAATTTTTCAGTATTATTACTTAAAAAAAGTTTAAAGTAACATGAAACAACACAAGGATACCATATATTTGAAGTAGGTACACTAGTTAATTAAAAAAAATTGTTGTAAAACACTCATGCGACTTTCTTTTATCAATGTAAATAATTAAAAATATATCTTAATTTTAATCATGAGTGGACGATGCTAAATGGAAAATCAACCTCTGCTCCACTTTTTTTTTTTTTTTTTTTTTTTTTTTTTTTTTTTGTTTAACGTCCGACTGTTTTGCAAATTGCTGCTAATGCAGACGGTGAAGGTTGAAATGAATTTTTTGTAACGTATGAAAAAATGCCATGCCCGAGTGGGATTCGAACCCAAGACCGCGTGGTGAGAGGCGAGCACGTTACCAACATCGCCAACGCGGCCGGCAAAGCTCCACTTAAAGATACGGAAAATCAGTTTTTATTTTGTACAATTTTGATTATATACGCCCTTGCTTTAAAATGCATATTAAGGCCGCAATCCACAAAAACCAATATTTTCCGCGAGACGACAGCCTCCCCATGAATTTCAGCAGACATGACGGTTACTTCATCTTGTAGAGCCCAAACCAATGTAGTAAATTAGGTAATTTTAAACAAAATCATATGAGCCATTTTTGAGAAAATCGCAAAGAGTGCACAAATAAACTAAGTACTACTTTCGGTTGACCGTTGAAGTAAACTAAATATCTCTTCATAAGGATCAACAATTTGTAAGAGATAATTTTATTCTTTACACACAAGAGAATGCCTATTTAAAATAAGAAACTTTTCTTTAATTACTTATTATTTTATATTTTATTATATTTTATTGAATAAAAATGGTAAACGAACCCAATAACAAAAATCCACTTACAACAAACAGCAATCACCAATCTCGTTTAAGTCATAAATCCGTTTCACGCAATATCAATTTAAAATCTGAGACAACCTTCTGTAAAATATGCACATAAAATAAGAATAAAACAATCTAATTTGCTAAAACTGAATGGACGGTGGAATTATTACATGTTTCCCGTTTGGTGTTAAACCGTCCATTAAAATATTTTATACAAAAATCGCTTCTTCTTCTTCTTTAGTTACCTAGTAACTAGAATAAATAACTTTTTTTTTTAAAATAATTTTGTCAATGTGAATTAAATAATTCTAAAGTATTAATTTTTCAATCAGCTGGAGATGTTTATTATTTTAATAGACTCAAAAAATAAACAACTTCAGATGTCCAATAAATTTGTTGTATTACACCGTTTTTGATGAAAATGTTCGTGTTGACTCCCCTTAAGGTACTTAAGTACCTTACTTAAGTTTTAACTTCGTACGATATTCCGTTCTTGAGATTTTTTACATCCACGCGTGCGCACACACACACAGATAATGGATAGATAGACTGACAGACAGGCCGGCAGAAAGAGAGAGAGAGACATGCGCGCATACTCAGGCCAATCTCTAAAATCACTTTTTTTGGGTTCAGTTGGTCTGAAAAATTGTATTTCCGGTAAAAACCCGATTTCGAAAAATCGACATGAAAACAATATTTTCCTTCCCTAAAAATTAATATAATGCAAAAGAAAACAAAAATTAATAACAATTAAAGGAAAAACGACCAAATATCATAATGGTTTTTTTTTTTTTTTTTTTTTTTTTTTTTGGTTTAACGTCCGACTGTTTTGCCATTACTGCTAATGCAGACGGTGAAGGGTGAAATGATATTTTGTAACGTATGAAAAAATGCCATGCCTGAATGGGATTCGAACCCAAGACCGCATGATGAGAGGCGAGCACGTTACCAACTGCGCCAATGCGGCCGGCGAATATCATAATGGGTCATCTCGCAAATTATAGTCTAAACCTGTAGTTCTACAGGTGTTTTTAACACAACACAATAATATTATAAATACCTTTCTTTCAAGCAATTTTATTTCGATTATTATTTTTTCTGACCCACCGGGTTGTACTAGAGGTAAAGTCGTCGCTGCGAGTCAGCTGTTTAACAGTTGATTTTTCGGAGATGAAGGTTCCTGGTTTAAATCCTAGTAAAGGTAGTTACTTTTATACTGATTTGAATACTAGATAGTGGTTACCAGTTTACTTTGATGGTTGGGGTTCAATTAACCATACTCTCCGAGGAATTGTCGGCCTGGGTCTGTACAAGACTAGACTACACCTCATTTACAAGTCATACTAGGTGTAGCTATTAAATGACGAGATTGACGTTGCAAAAAATTTAATTTTAATTTTATACATAATCAATTATTGTCACCTTCAATATACACTCATTCTCTATCCCTACAACGCTCCATGTGAATTTTACATTGTTGGAAACAGTGCTGGAAGTCATCTTCTGTCAGCTCCTTCAGGACACGTGCCGCTTTCTCTTTTACAGCTTCCACAGACTCAAATCTTGTCCGTTTTAATGAAGATTTCACCTTAGGGAGCAGGTAGAAGTCACATGTGCAAGATCTGGTGAATAAGGTGGATGTTCTAACACTGAGATGCTGTACTTGGCTAGGAACCTCTTGACGGATAACGCGGAATGAGCTGGCGTATTGTCTTGGTGGAGAACCCATGATTTGTCCTTCCACATTTCGGGGCATTTTTTCCTTCAGGAACCCAGTGAAGGTACACAATCCCATGAATATAAAAAAAAAACAATCATCATTGCTTTCAATTTTGACTTGCTCATTCGAGCTTCTTTAGCTCTCGGTGAAGTTCGGCTCTTCCAGTGCATGGATTGGCGTTTCGTTTCCGTATTATAAGTAAAAAACCACGTTTCATCACATGTTATTATCGTTTCCAAAAAATTTGGGTCATTTTCAATCGCGTACAAATTGTCAGTACAAACATTTTTGCAAGCTTCATTTCAAACATTATTAAGCGGCACGTGTCCTGAAGGAGCTGACAGAAGATGACTTCCAGCACTGTTTCCAACAATGGAAAATTTGCATGGAGCATTGTAGGGATAGAGGAGTGTATATTGAAGGTGAAAATAAGTGATTATGTATAAAATAGAAATAAATTTTTTTACGTCTGTCTCGTTATTTAATAGTTACACCTCGTACACATCATCTTCATCTCATTGGGTAATGGGGTTGCTTATTGTTATGAATTGAACAGATTGCAACGTACACACATTATGAACAAAAAAACATTTTTTTTTCTTAACATTATAATGAAACGACTGTACAAAATGAATAAGGAACGGAGTGAGTGGTTATCTGATTCATAACGCAGCCGACTCGAGCCGTCAGACAATCTCTAATTGTATACCCATAATAATAAGTAAGGAACACGAGCGTAAATATGAATATCTGTTTACAAAGTACAATTCTAATTCAAAAGTTATTTTTAGAGTTGTATTCTTATTATCTGACGATAAATCAATGGTTAACTTTCACTCTTTAACTACAAATGCATTACTATCATTACTTTACTATGTAAAATATTAATGAATACGCCTATGTACTGTAAGATTAATTGTAGATTACATATTATTAAAAATTGTATAATGTATAGATTTATACATACATAAATAAATAAGGAAGTTCTATGCACTGTAAAATATGTTCCGAAGTGTAGGCTTCACTTTCTGATATCCTATTTTATAACATGTAGGCCTACAACAAATAAAAATTAAGTAATTCTGTTTGATAAATTAATTAATTATCGTACTCCAATCAGTGATCTTTACTGTAAATATTAACTGGTTATATAGTATTTTAAGATTAGATCGGTATTTTTTAAAATAATTATAAAACAATGCAGGAAGTTAACTCTAATGCAAACAGCCCATTCTTTTAAATTGCAGTGTATACTGTGGACAATTAGAACTGGCACAACTCTTGCTCTACGTGTACACACAGTTCCGCATAAAGTATATCCGTAACCTATTCTTTCAACAAATTTTAATGTACGCAAATGCCTACAACTTTGTTTCAATGTACAAACATACAAATAATTATTTTATTTTAAAATATGTATTTAATTTGTTTCAGTAACAATTTAAATTATAAATTACAAGAACTAAACTGCGAAAACTCACTAAACTATACTCTACAGACGCACTCAACTAACTAACAATCTTTGGGGTCACTTTCTTCAATTCGTTCAGTAAATTAGTGTGTGAATATGTTTCTCATCAGCAATAACTTTTTACACCACACTTCGTTTGTTTTTTTTGCCTCTTGCTGTTGTTGTTTAGGTCATCAGCCAAAAGGCTGGTTTGAACCTGTAGAGGTTTTACTAAGTAAAACGAGGAGTGAGGTGGTTTACCATTGCCTTCCTCACTGAGTGGAAAAGTACGCTTATCAGCATGCCGGGCCCTCTGAAAAACACACATTTTCCACTCTGCAAATGACACCTTCACTTCATTCACCACAGGGTCTGGCTGTATAATGAAATTCATTACTGTCAGAGGAGATAACTCTGATTAGTGTCTTTTACACCTCTACCTCTTCTGTTCTTAAATGGTCCAGTCATTTAATTGGCTGACCATGTGATAAGAAACAGAACTATTTATTTTAGCCCTGCAACGAACAGATTGAATGTAAATAATTTGACACTCCACCTGTCTGTTTTGCCTCTTAAACGACTAATAAAGCGAGAATCGCACGCGCATTTTCGTCACTGGGGAACATTATTTAAGCAATAAACCTAATTTAAATGGACGTGGAGGTATTCAACTGATGATGTAAGGGGTTTTCAGCCCAACAAGCCGCCGTTCTCCGGCGGACTGCTCAGGGATAAGTGACACGCTGCCCGGTACGTGTATGGCTAGTATTAGTTATAAATTGCAAATAATATAACATCAAAACAATTAATAATATAGAGAAATTAATAGACCAATTAAATGTAACTTTAATAGGGTAAAGAATTCTAAGAAAGCAAACTAACAAATAATTCAAACAAAATTAAATATAACCAAGACAAATAAACCACTATAATACAGTCGAACTTCTATAAAATAAAGTCGAACTTCTATAACTCGAATATTCTATATCTCGAATTGAATTTCAGTCCCCTTCAACCTTCCTGCATTTACCATGTAAAAAGTCATCTATAACTCGAATTCCGCCATCTCTCTAAATCGAACTATTTATTTCGTTTATTTTGACAAAATTTGTACATAGTTCTCAAAATAGCGGTTTTGGTCTTTTGAGAAATGTAGGTACAGTCCTGCTTCTTTCATTAATTATACGAGAAAAAGTTCGACCATAAAAGGGTACAGACCCTCAAAGTCATTTGGTTGCCATTGTGTAGGCCTTAACAGGCGTAAACCAAAACAATGAATTTCTTTGAATCGACGAATCTTTGGTCGACCACAGAACAATAGAACCATAGTCTGTCGGTACAATGTACCGTATTCAGCATGTACTGCGTAATTTTGGAATACTGTGTACAATATGTACAGTACTTAACACTACAGCCAATAGCTAAGCTAAATGCAACGTACATTACTGTATTACGAAATTACGCAGTTGCAGTAGATCTACATATTCCACATCTTGTAGGGTACTGTATTAGCGTATGTGGAATGTTCTGTTTTTTTTTTTAAATAAAGCTTTGTTTTTATTTTTCCAAAACTCGAAATTTCTGTAACTCGAATTGTTTTCCCCATCCTTTGAGGTTTCGAGTTAAAGAAGTTCGACTGTAATGTGTACAACTATAATTTCTTAGTACATTCATAATTACATCATAACTAAGATAATACTATAATAATGCAATAAAGAAATATCAATTATACAAAGGTGTAGTAAATAATAATATACGGTGTTTAATCATACAACAAAAAACAAACAAAAAAATAAAATAACATTGGAGGAGAAAAGTGAGAGTGATAGGCTGAAAGTTGTCTGGACTTTCCGGTTGGTCAAATCGTTTTATTTTGTTTTGTTATGTTTCTTTTTCAATGATGACATAATAGTAATTAAGTTGAAATATACTAAAGAAATTTACAATGACGACAACCTTTGAAATAACTTTCCGATGAGTAACAAATAACCTTTGAAAAAACTAGTAGATGATTTTTCAAATAATATCTACGTACGAACGTATTTTATAAGAACCTGTTGTAATTGAAATGGGATTTCCAGATTCTAATAAAAAGAATTAGAAATGTATAAGTTGTTGTTGTTGTTGTTTGGTAATAGAGGAAATTTTATACAAATTTATCTATTTTTTTCAGGTTAATGATACTTTACTAGGAAATATGAATTAATAATTAAAGGATGTATTTATTGACGCTCAGTTTATGATTCTTGAAATTTAAAATAATGATATTTGTCACTCTACGTTAAAAATATGTTTTCATTGTGTTTTCTTTAATAAATTTACGCTGATAATGTGTTAAAATAAATTTAATAACGCTAATAATGTTTTACCCATAACATGCAAGTGGAGTGTTAAATTATTTGCACTCGATCTGCTAGTTCCAGGGCTACAACAAATATTTAATTCTTATCACATGGACAGCCAGTTATATGAATTAAGCATTTAATAACATAAGAATTTAAAGGTGTAAAAGACACTAGTCAGAATTGTCTTCTCTGAAAGTAATGAATTTCATCATTATACAGCCAGACCCTGAGGTGATGAAATGAAGGTGCTTTTCAGAGGACCTGGCACGCTGACAAGCGCCAGAGGACCTGGCACGCTGACAAGCGCCAGAGGACCTGGCACGGTGACAAGCGCCAGAGGACCTGGCACGCTGTCAAGCGCCAGAGGACCTGGCACGGTGACAAGCGCCAGAGGACCTGGCACGGTGACCAACGCCAGAGGACCTGGCACGCTGACAAGCGCCAGAGGACCTGGCACGCTGACAAGCGCTCGCTCACTGAATAACGGAATAGTAAACTACCTCACTCCTACTTTCACGTAGTAAAGCTTTCAGAGGTTCAAACCAGCCTTTCGGCTGATGACCTAAATAACATTTCTCAATTCTACATTGAGTATTATGTTTTTCATTCACAGAAAAATAATATTATCCAAATAAAACCTGACTTCCAACCTTCTTAGACACACACACACACATACAAGCGCGCGCGCACACACGTACATACAAACATACATACACATCTATCGGTAAAAAACGTTTTCTTGGGTTCATGGGGGCAGAAAAGGCGTATTTCCGGTTAAAACTCGATTTCGGAAAATCGACATTAAAAGGTGTGACATTAAAGGTCTGCATTGAAAGGTCCGATTGGCTTGTACAAGGTGAAAAGAAGTTTATTATTTTATAAGAAACCTATCCGTGAAAACTGACAGTAGTGGTCCAACACTGGCCATATAAGTGAAAACAATTTTTTTTTAACATGCAGTGCTCTCAATTATGATTTCATAAATATCATCAAAAAAGCGTTCGGGGTTTATGATCGTTGGCAAATAATTTGAATTTCCAATAATTTACTAAGGAAGTAACTTTTGGTTATTTCCAAAAAAATGACGGGAAACGAAACGAATATGGGACCTTCATATTCACAAGGCCTACCAGTATCCTTTCAAAAAATTCATCGGAACGGTCTACATATTTCCTTTTTATTTTAATCAATATTAAAATGATTTTTCCTTTACTAGCGACTGGCTAATTCCGATTGGCTTGTACAAGGTGAAAAGAAGTTTATTATTTTATAAGATAACAAATTACTGCATTGCCTAAAAAATTGATTTATGGACAAATTATTTAACGTATTTGAACTATGTTGCATAAAAAGTTACGGTAATTAAACATCTTTTGAATACTGGTGAAGAATTTATCGAGAAGCTAAAAGAACTCTTCCGTGAAATTTGGAGAACTTAAAAAATCCCCAAAAATTGGACCGCTACATTAATTGGCCCTTTCCATAAAAAGGAAAGTAAAAGTAAAATTTATGTAAATAAATAATTACAGAGGGATTTTATAATTATGTTTCTAGAAACACGGAAACAGCAATAGAACAAAATAAACATGTTAAAAGAACAAGCAGAAAAAGGAGGACTACAGATTTCCTGCGAAAAAACCAAATAGTCCTATATAACGAATATCTAATAATCTAATAATATCTAATAATCCCGCGTCACTTAGAACCAATACGGAAAAATTAGAAAAGTTGATAGCTTCTTGCACCTCAGGGAGATAATACAACCGGAGACCAGTGAAAAGGAAGCAGAAACTCACCACGTAAGAAGAAATCTCTCAATACAAGCCACGATTAGACAATATAATCTATATATGTGATATATAATGAACAGCCAAAAACAAAACAAAATATTAAGTACCCTATAACACTCACCTCAGAGTATTACATTTATTCAAGATCTTTTGTCTCTCTCGGAGACATCATCAGGAATTAAATATTACACACTAAACACATATAACATAAAACATTAAAACAATTATGATCAAAGACCACATCAATTATTTTCTATTTCACTAACCATGCCGCGCGCGGTTATTCGCCGAATAACTAGCATGTATGTGTGTGTGTGTGTATGTTCCCTTTTATCTCCTAAATTACTGAACCAATTTTCATGCAGTTTCTTTATGTTGTAACTATGATGCCGGTCTGCCCATAACAGACAGGTGGAGTGTCAAATTATTTACACTCAATCTATTAGTTGCAGGGCTAAAATAAATAGTTCTGTTTCTTGTCACATGGTCAGCCAATTAAATGACTGAATCATTTAAGAACAGAAGAGGAAGAGGTGTAAAAGACACTAATCAGAGTTATCTCCTCTGAAAGTAATGAATTTCATTATACAGCCAGACCCTGTGGTGAATGAAGAGAAGGTGTCATTTGCAGAGTGTAAAATATGTGCTTTTCAGAGGGCCCGGCATGCTGATAAGTGTACTTTTCCATTCAGTGAGGAAGGCAATGGTAAACCACCTCACTCCTCGTTTTACTTAGTAAAACCTCTACAGGTTCAAACCAGCCTTTCGGCTGATGACCTAAACAACATGATGCCGGTGTAGGTTTTAGGCTATTGAAACCCTTAAAAAGTTAGCCATAAAGAGTTGAAAATAATGTTTATGTCCTACATTGAGGCTTTTATGAGGTTAGATATTCTGCTGCTTTTAAACTAGCTGATGTGATTCAAATAAATATTTGTCATAAATAAAGTCATATGATTTAGCAAATAGCGACGTGGTGCTAAGGATCAGCTGGTGACAACATCACATGATAATTTTATTGTATTTTATTATGTAGATACGATTTTGTATTGTTGAGTATTTTATAAAAGTAAAGTTCCGTGTTTTTTTTTAATTTGTTTTAATTTTCGTTTAATTGGTGAGTGATCAATTGCTTTGATATTTTACTTTTATTTTATTCAACGTAGATTGAAGTTTTTGGTTTTGACAATTTTTTTGTGGTTGTTTCTCCATTTTCAATAATGCCATCAAAAAAACATCACTAGGAAGAAAATCTTCAAAAGCAAAAACACTTCAAAAAGCAAGAACTGCTGAAAAGTGATTACACCATTTTCCGCGTGCAACGCCGCGACCGGGCACGCTAGTACTGTTATAAAACCTGTGTCTGTACGCGAGTCTGACAATGACCGGAAAGGCTGGTCTAAGGAAAAGCAGAGAAATTTGAGAGAAAGATTCTTTAGAAGATAATGGGTTGGAAGATAGTAGACGGACATACTGTGGGTTACGAGGCCGAGCCGAGTACACTATACAAGGAAAATGAACGATTAATGGGAAACGATTAGAAAACGAAGACTAAAATTTTATGGACATCTATATAGAATAAATGATAAATAATTGGCAAAACAAATTTTTACGACATTAAACAATAGACCTAAGGTGTCGGATAAATGATTTAAAGATGTCAAAAAGGATATTCAAAAAACTGGAGTAAACTGAGAAAACTTGACGAATTTAACCAAATTTATACAACTAATTACGGACTTTTAAGTGTTTCCATGAAGAGTAAAAACAGAACACCGAATGGAGAAGAAAGGAGAAAAGCATACAGTGAACGAATGCTGAGAATGTGGGCTGCAAAAAGAGCTTCCAGAAACATCTTAAAGTCTCTTCCTGTAATCTAAAATTGGCCCTATACGAGGAAAAAAAAGGTTAATAAGTTTTTGTACCTTAAAATTATGTTTTGTGTTTCAGGATTTTTTGATTCAATTCCTGACGCCGATCACGTGACTCGCTCTAACAGTTCATCCAGAATGTATGCCTGTACATATTCCTCTTGGCGATTCTTTTTTTTTTTTTTTTTTTTTTTTTTTTTTTTTTTTGGTTTAACGTCCGACTGTTTTGCAAATTGCTGCTAATGCAGACGGTGAAGGATGAAATGAATTTTTTGTAACGTATGAAAAAATGCCATGCCCGAGTGGGATTCGAACCCAAGACCGCGTGATGATCTTGGCGATTCATTTTATCCTCAAGTGGAGCTAGATTCTATCTTCGTTTTATGAGGTCATTTCCTGGTCAGCAACGACTTGATGAGCATTTTTTCTGGTACTTTAATTACTTTTTTTTACTATAGTATTTTGTTTACTTTTTATTGTATATCTTATGTTTTTCTAGCCCACACAATTGAACGAAAAACTACTCTTTTGTAAATTTTTTATTTTAAATTATGTAACCGGGTTGGTCTAGCGGTAAAGTCGTCGCCAAAATCAGCTGTTTAACAGCTGATTTTCGGAGACAAAGGTTCCTGGTTCAAATCCTAGTAAAGGTAGTTACTTTTATACGGATTTGAATGGTAGACTGTGGTTACCGGTGTACTTTGATGGTTGGGGTTCAATTAACCATACTCTCTCAGGAATGGTCGGCCTGGGTCTGTACAAAACTACACCTCATTTATACGTCATACACATCATCCTCATCTCATTGGGTCATGGGGTTGCTTATTGTTCTAAATTGAACAGATTGCAACGTACACACATTAGAGATTACAAAAAAAATTATGTAATTTTTTGGAATTTCCATTTTTTAAATGTGTTACCAAAAGGCTGTCAATTAAATTCAAACCTATCCAAATTTATTTCAAAATTTTTTTCAACGTGCTCTGTCATAAATAATAGGCTATAGTTATTTCTACGTAGACTATTAGGGTTTTTTTGTAAATTTAAAGTAAAAATGGATATTTAATAGGGTGGAGTTTTGTCGTAAAATGCCGCAATCTTTAAAAAATCTCATTTTTTGCCGATTTTGATGAAAAAAAAAACAGAAAATCACTAATTGTCCCTAAACTAAGCGTTGTATAAAAAAGTGTTTGAAATAAAATGTGTAAGTTTAAAAATGCTCTGGAACTTTAATTGCGCAGACTTTTGCTCTAGAATGCATATGAAGGCCGCAATCTCAAAAAAACATCTTTTTCTACGAAAGCACAGCCTCCCCTAGAATTTCAGCAGGCATGGCACTTACTCTAAGTAAAGCGAGGAGTGAGGTGGTTTGCCATGCCTTCCACCATGAGTGGAAAAGTATACTTATCAGCATGCCAGGCCCTCTGTAAAGTTCTACTTTCCACCCTGCAAATGGCACCTTCACTTCATTCACCACAGGGTAGAACGGTATATTTAAATTCATTACTCTCAGAGGAGATAACTCTAATTAGTGTCTTTACACCTCTACCTATTCTATTCTTAAATGCTTCAGTCATGCAATTTACTAACTATGTGATCAGAAACAGAACGATTTTTTTGTATTAAACTAAATAAAATTAATGATAGTAATAAAAATAAATAATAAGTAATACTTACGTTAATAAAAAAGTGACAAATATTCCCAACATAATGAAAGTTCTTAATTCACTTATAAAATTTATTAAAGTTCAAAAAAGTTCAAAACGCACTACTTCATGTTAAAATTAATAAACAAAATTTTTCATTCGTTGGGCTATAAAACACAATTAAACGATTAAAGAACAATAGAATAAAATATTAAATTTAGACGAATAAATAAAACAATAAATTTTAAATATTTAAAAAAAGTGTGGTTCTAAAAAAATAATTTTGTTTATAAAATGTTTATTCTTTACTTAATTGTCTACCTTTCTGTAAGTTGAATTAATAGGTTTTGCGTTAACAAGCCTTTAATAGCAAAACCGAATTATTAGCGAATTTCGTATAAATGTTGAGAAGGAAGCTCTAAATAAAAACGTTTATTAATTTTCTTGCCTTAGTGTATGAAATATATATAGGAAAAGAAAAGTATTGTTTTCATGTCAATTTTTAGAAATTTAATTTTTACCTCAATACACGTTTTCAGGTCCCCTGAACCCAAAAAATATTTTTAACGATTCATGTGTTGTGTGACCCTGTGTGTGTGTGTGTGTGCGCGTGCGCGCACGCGCGCGTACGTGCGTGAGGAGAGAGCGATAGCGAGAGGGGTGGGGGAGGGAGAGAGTCTTAACAAAAATCTTAACGGAATATCAAACATTTAGTTAATGCTTGGAATTTATGTAAGTTGTCCCAGCACAAACTTTTCATCAAAATCAATCAACTGAAAACAATTCCTATGATTTTTTCTTAAACCACCTTATTTACAACATTTTTTAAGTCAAACTGAGGTTAATTTTAGGTTATTTTGCGTCTTTCACTCATGATTAAAATTAGGTTATACTTTTTGAGGTTTTTTTTGTTTATTTCTAATATTTTATTACTAATATTAGGTTATATTGTTTATTATTTGCATTGGCAAGAGAAAGTCGCGTGAGCTTTTCACACCAGAATGTTTTTTCTTTGTTTATTTAACGTCGCATCAACTACAGTGGTCATTAGCAACTACGTTAGGTTGTAACTGTGAAGGATGAAATGATTTTTTTGGATCGTATGAAAATATGCCATGCCTGAGTGGTATTTGAACCCAAGACCGCTTGATGAGAGGCGAGCACGTTACCAACTACGCCAATCCGGCCGGCACTACATTTTTGATACTATTTAAGATGGAGTAAGTGTCACGTCTGTTGAAATTCTCCACGAGGCTGTGCTCTCGTGGTAAAAAAGGGTTTTTTAAGAAGGCGTAATGAATTCGTTTTAGAACATAAGTTTTAGAAAATTTAAAAACCTACAACTTTTAATTCAAACATTTTTTTATAATTTTTAATTTAGCGTCAATAATTAGTAATTGTCTGTTTTTTGCTCATCAGAATTTGTAAATTTTTTAATGTTGTGGACTTAGTTTGCAATTTATGACAAAAGTTTATATAATCTAGAACTTTTATTTCAAGCGTTTTCTTCTACAGAAGTCATTCAGCGTCAATTAGTGATTTTCCGTATTTTTAAGTCAAACTGATGTTGATTTTCAATTAGCATTATTCACTCGTGATTAAAATTAGATTATATTTTTCTTCTTATATTGTTTACTAATAATAATTAAACATAGTTTCACACCAGTTTTTACTTTCTCTTGCCTATATGAATATATAGGAAGGAAAGTATTATTTTCATGTCGATTTTTAGAAATCGAGTTTTCACCGGATCTACATGTTTTCAGACCCTCTTAACCCAAAAAAACATGTTTTTAGCGATTGGTCTGTGTGGGTGTGAACAGAATATCTCAAGAACGGAACCATCGTACAAACTTGAAAATTAAGTTACATACCACTACCGGACCAGACACGAATATTTTCATCAAAATCGGTCAACCGGAAGTAGTAGTTAAATCGTGTAATTTTTCACTTTTTTGCGATTTTTTCAAAAACGGCTTCTACGATTTTTTTAAAAATCGCCTCATTTACTAAATTTTTTATTCTCTACAAGATAAGGTAGGCGCCATTTCTGCTGAAATTCTTGGGGAGGTTGTTTTATCATAAAAAAATTGTTTTTTTTAAGATTGTGACTTTAATATGCATTTTAGCGCAAAATGTATGTAATTAAAGTTGTAGAGAATTTTAAATATAGGCTACTACAACTTTTATTTCAAAAAAACATTTTTTCGTATAACGCTTAGTTTAGCGGTAATTAGCAATTTTCTGTTCTTTTTTTCATGAAAACGTGTAAAAAATCGATTGTTTTAAGATTTCAAGGAAATTAAAATATCTACAACTTTTAATTCAAGCATTTTTCTCTACAAAGCCTAGTTTAGCGTGAAAGATTGATTTTCCGTTTTTTATGCCAAACTGAGGTTGATTTTCATTTATCGTCTTTCATTCATGATTAAAATTAGGTTATGTTTATTAAGGTTAGTTTTTTGTTTATTTCTAATGTTTTATTACTAAATTAGAAGCTAACATTAAATGTTAGCTTATATTGTTAATTATTTGCATTGGCAAGAGAAAGTTGTGCGAGTGTTCCACACCAGATGTTTTAATATAAATAGGCCTACATAAGAAAATCTATTAAAATGTAACGGGTTACACTAGCTTAATAATACATAACAATGAATTACTAGTTTGCAATAATTTTGAACATATTGTTAAGTAATACATCAAAACATCAATTATTTTCTTCCTACTTGAAAATTAAACTAGAATGTGAAAGTGCACACTCTTTAGAAAAACATGTAATTGAATTAGAAATAAAGTATCTACCGACATGAAGTGTTACCGGTTTTTATTGACGTTAGTTCGAATTACATTTAAATAAAAAATTTATGAACGTAACAAGCCTATAAAATAAAACTTTTATTAGGCCTACGTAAATAGTATTTTATTAAATACCGGAAGACGGAAATGAAAATTTAGGTTAAATTTTATTCGGAAAAATAGTTTAGGAAGTATTGTTTAAATTTAATTTTAATGTACACAAAATGTAATTTAAGTAATTTTAATATCAGAGTGTAAATGTAATTATGGAACAGGTTTTAAACAGTTAATGTAATATGCAATGAAGTCATTTTATGAGTGCAGTCAATTTGGTTAATCTATTAAACGTGTTGTTATGTTAATATTTTAACAACTCTGTTACGTAATACAATATATAATTATTATATTTATGTTAAATGTATAAATATGCTACCACAAAAATATTTAAGAAATTTTGTAGAATTTATATGAATAAAAGGGAATTTTTTGTAATTAAAAATGAACATTTTTATTAAGATTAGATGAATTAAACTTTACATTATGTAAAAATCTGGTGTGAAACACTCACATGATTTTCTCTTGTCAACGTAAACAAATAACAATATAACCTACAGTCCAGCCTCTCTTAGTTTGCTCCTAATGTAAACAAATAATGACGTCACTGAGCATGCGCATTATATCAAAATGTGTATACGCTGATTAAAAAGTAACAACAAAATACTTTCAAAAATATTTAAATACGAAATACTTTTAAAAGTATTTTTATAAATGAAATTGTTAGGCCTACATCATATCATGACTGATGTTTTTAGTACTTTAAGTACTTACAATTTGAAAAATAGTTAACTTGATAGGAATACGACATCCGTAAAGTCGCAGACTCTAGCGTACACCCTGTAGTAGGTGGCTTTTGTTTGTTGATAGTAGGAGCAAACTAACAACGGCTGAACTATGTTTAATCATGAGTAAACAATGTAATATGAAAAACATAACCTAATTTTCATCAATAGTGAATGACGCTAAATAAAAACCTCTGTTACACTTAAATATACAAAATCACTAATTAACGTTTAACTAATCTCTGTAAAATACAATGCTTGAAATAAAAACTTGTAGGTTTTTTATTTTCTATAAGTTCAAAATAAGTTGATACAAAATATTGTCGTAAAATGCATAGGCTACTAAGGCTGAAATCTTAAAAAATCGATTTATTTGACAGATTTTCATGAAAAGGAAACAAAAAAATCACTAATTACCTCTAAACTAAGCGTTATACAAAAACAGTTTGACATAAAAGTTGTAGGATTTTATAAATTCCCTACAACTTTTATTATATACATTTTGCGCTAAAATGAGTGCGTATTACAGCCGCAATCTTAAAAAAAACATTCTTTTTACGAGAAAACAGCCTTCCCAAGAATTTCAGCAGACATGGTGCCTATCCTATCATGTAGAGTATAAAAATCGAAGTAAATGAGGCAATTTAAAAAAAGTCGTAGGAGCAGTTTTTGAGAAAATCGCAAAAAAGTGAAAAATGACACGAATAAGCTACTACTTCCGGTTAACCGATTTTGATGAAAATGTTCGGGGAGTCCGTAAACGTATAGATCCGGTAAAAACTCGATTTCGAAAAATCGACATGAAAACAATACTTTCCTTCCTATATATTCATACAAGCAAAATAAAGTAAAAATTGAAAATTTCTGTAAAAAATTTAAAAAAGTGAGAACAAATTTTAATTATCGCATAAACAATAATAAAAAATTGTAAAAGTAACGCACTTTTTGAGTATTAACGCATGAGAACTAAATAATACAATTATTATAATATTAAATAATATATTTAAATAATTAAAATAAACGTATAATGTTTTTTTTTTTGTAATAATGAAGTTATTTATATCCTTGAAGGTTGACATAATAAAAAGCAATAATAAAACTTTCCCATTACCTATAATAAAATAAACGAGTAATAAATTAAATAATAAAGAATATAACAGTAGTGTATTAGCGTGTATGGATATTGTTTTCGCCCTTGACTTTCCCATTACTAAAAATTAAGAACCGGTATTGAAAATGATTAGCAATTAGTTACATTATTAACTCATCATCAGATAATTCACGGGATCAAAAATCTCGATAAAAAATTAATTTTAAACCACATTAACTACCGTTTTGAAATATCATTCTGAATTTTAAAATTATAGAACCTGATTTTAGAAATATTTTATAATCTGCCATGAAAAGTCGTATTACTAGCCAAATTAAAAATAAAATTCTAGGAATAATTATCTCTAAAGGCAGTTAACAGTAAAGAAAACATGAAAAACCTTTTAGAACCCTAAAGACAATATTGAAGATCGGAAAAAAAGGAATAAAGAAATTTAAATATCAAGGTTGCGTAATCCAAGAGAATGATAATATTAACGAAGAAAGAATGTGGTGTGAAAATTTCACATAACAATCCCTTACCAATGTTAAATTAAATTTTTTTTTAATCCCTAATATGTGTACGTTGCAATCTGTTCAATTTAAAACAATAAGCAACCCCATGACCCAATGAGATGAGGATATTATTCATGACGTGTAAATGAGGTGTAGTCTTGTACAGACTCAGGTCGACTATTCCTGAGAATTTTTTTTTTTTTTTTTTAACGTCCGACTGTTCCGCAATTAATGCTAATGCAGACGGTGAATGATGAAATGATTTTTTGTAACGTATGAAAAAATGCCGTGCCTGAATGGGATTCCTGAGAGAGAATGGTTAATTGAACCCCAACCATCAAAGTACACCGGTAACCACTGTCTAGTATTCAAATCCGTATAAAAGTACCTAGAACAACAACAACTAGGTACCTAGTACATAGAAAAGTACATAGAACTACCTTTACTGTGATATGAACCGGGAACCTTCGTCTCCGAAAATCAGCTGTTAAACAGCTGATTTTGGCGACGACTTTACCTCTAGACCAACCCGGTGGGTTAAATTAAAATCCTAATAATATGTGTACGTTGCAATCTGTTCAATTCAGAACAATAAGCAACCCCATGATCCAATGAGATGAGGATGATGTGTATGACATGTAAATGAGGTGTAGTCTTGTACAGACTCAGGCCAACCATTCCTGAGACAGTATGGTTAATTGAAACCCAACCATCAAAGTACACCGGCAGCAACTGTCTAGCATTCAAATTCATAAAAAAGTAACTACCTTTACTAGGATTTGAACCAGGAACCTTCGTCTCCGAAAATCAGCTGTTAAACAGCTGATTTTGGCGACGACTTAACCTTTAGACCAACCCGGTGGGTTAAATTAAAATAACCTAATTGTAATATGATTGAATGACGTTAAAAGGAAATTAACATCTGTAGGACCTAAAAATATGAAAAATCATTAATTGACGCTAAACTGGACTGTAAAAACCGTTTGAAATAAAAGTTATAGGTGTTTTTAGTTTCTATATTTTAATAATACGCACCTTTGTCGTAAAATGCTTAAGGTGAGACTGTATGATGGTTTTGACTGA
The DNA here is from genome assembly GCA_035578175.1 of Catonia carolina. Taxonomy (NCBI): domain Eukaryota; kingdom Metazoa; phylum Arthropoda; class Insecta; order Hemiptera; family Achilidae; genus Catonia; species Catonia carolina. The sequence goes on along the minus strand of JAQMRL010000005.1, from coordinate 8,480,045 downwards.
AAATATAAAATATGAAAATATAAAATATTTTCGGTTTCTTATGTTTTTTAATAGTTTAGACCTAGACCTACCACAAAACATTAAATTACAACAAAAAATCTGGTGTGAAACACTCACACAACTTTCTCTTGCCAATGCAAATAATTAACAATAAACCTAACATTATTAATAAAATATTAGAAATAAACAAAAAACTAACCTCAAAAACATAACCTTATTTTAATCATGAGTGAATGACGCAAAATGAAAATCGAACTCAATTTGGCATAAAAAAACGAAAAATCACACTTTCACGCTAAACTACGCTCTGTAGAGAAAAATGCTTTAGATAAAAGTTGTAGATCTTTTAATTTTCTATAAATTTAATTCTATACACTTTTGTCGTAAAATGCATACTAAGGCCGCAATGTTAAAAAAATCGATTTTTCACACGTTTTCGTGAGAAAAAAACAGAAAATTGCAAATTACCGCTAAACTAAGCGTTATACAAAAAAATGTTTGAAATAAAAGTTGTAGGATTTTAAATTCTCTACAACTTTTATTATATAAATTTTTGCGCTAAATTGCATATTAAAGCCGTAATCTTAAAAAAACTATGTTTTTACGTCAAAACAGCCTCACCCAAAATTTCAGCAAACATGACGCCTACCCTATCTTGTAGAGAATAAAAAATTGAGTAAACCAGGCGATTTTTACAAAAATCGTAGGACCAGTTTTTGAGAAAATCGCAAAAAAGTGAAAAATTACACGAATAAACTACTACTTCCGGTTGACCGATTTTGATGAAAATGTTCGTGTCGGGTCCGGTAGTGATATGTAACTTAAGTTTCAAGTTTCAAGTTCGTACGATGTTCCGTTCTTGAGATATCCTGTTCACACACACACACGCGCGCGCGCGCGCGCACACACACACACACACAGACACACACACAGACCAATCGCTAAAAACATGTTTTTTTGGGTTCAGGGGGTCTGAAAACGTATAGATCCGGTGAAAACTCGATTTCGAAAAATCGACATGAAAACAATACTTTCCTTCCTATATATTCAAATAGGCAAGAGAAAGTAAAAATTAAGTTTCTATCAGGTTTATCCTAAAAAATCAACATGTCGCCAAAGTTGTAGGTTTATGTAATTTAATACAACTTTATTAATAGGCCTACATTTTTGCCCTAAAATGCATTTATATATTGTTCGTTTAAGTGCAAAAAGAATTTTAATTTTTTTTTTAATATCTGCTTCACTATTTTTAATATTCTCCGCTATTGGTGCAGCTTTCTAACCAACTGTTGATGAGAAATCAAACTTGTTGTACATTTTGTTTCTCATTTGCGCCTTTTCCCGTAATTTCAGATTTTTAACACTTAAGTACGTTTTTCTCAGAAACAATTTTTAACCTACCCGGCTGAAATTTTCACCAGTTAATTATCAAGTACGTGTACATTTACCGACATTGTTTTTACTTCCTCGGGTGCTCACAAAAATAGTAATATGAAAAAAACTAAGAAAAAAATTGTAAAAATTTTATGTTATTCGTTATTTTTTTAAAAACATTTTGGTCCAACTGATTAAATTGAAAAAATTCAGTAGCTAAAACCGCCTTACAACTATAAGTGTGTAAAATTTCATTATCGTAACTTTCACCAATCCTATGAAAAATGTACTTAAAAATAGCAAATTTAACATTGTCGGGATACAAAGTACAGTCTCCCCTAAATAAGACCGCGATATTAAAAAATATGATTTTTTACTCATTTTAATGAGAAAAATACAGAAAATCATTAATTGATGCTAAACTATGCATTGTAGTAAAAAATGATTGAAATAAAAGTTGTAGGTTTATGTAATTTAATACAACTTTATTAATAGGCCTACATTTTTGCCCTAAAATGCATTTTAAGGTAGGCCTATCATTCTTAAAAAAAAAAAATTTTTACGACGAGAGCACAGTTCCGCTAAGATTTAGCCGATTTTTAAAAAAATCGTAGAAGGCGTTTTTGAGAAAATCGCAAAAAACGGGAATTTATTTTGATGTAATAGTTCGCGTCGGATCCCCTTATAAAAACTAACTTAAGTTCCAAGTTTCAACTTCGTACGATATTTAGTTCTTAAGGTATTTCACACAAACCAATCGTTAAAAACACGTTTTTTTTGGGTTCAGGGGGCCTGGAAACGTATATATCCAGTGAAAACTCGATTTTTAAAATTTGACATGAAACAATTTACTTTTCTTCCTTGTGTATTCATGTTGGGGAAGAGAAAGTAAAATCGAGAAAATGGAGAGAGTATACGATCAACTGAAAAAAATATTTACTGTAAAACAATCGATATTGTTAAACTGTGAATTAAGACAATACAATACAATTAGTTACAAAACCTAACGCATTTCGTGTTTCTGAATACAGTGTACGTTCGTTATCTTACATCAGAAGAAAAGTTTTAAGAAGAAAATAGAAATAAATGAGAGAAAATTCATAAGGAATATTACGGTCTGAAAAAATGAATATGGTAATAAATGTGTAGAAGTAATATATTTTTATGGAAATATAAAAATATAAAAAATAACAGATTCTAAGTGAAAACAAAAAATTCATTTTCATAGACATGTCTATAGAATGGACTAGAAAAGATTGACTTTACAGTTGCAAACATTCAACTTTATAGATGCAAACATTCAAAAACATTGAAAAGAAACTGAATTTGGTGTATAGAAACTGAAAAATCTGGTGTGAAACACTCACACAACTTTCTCTTGCCAATGCAAATAATGAACAATATAACCTACTATTAGTAACAAAACATTAGAAATAAACAAAAAACTAACCTCAAAAAACATAACCTAATTTTAATCATGGGTGAAAGACGCAAAACGAAAATCAACCTCAGTTTAGCTTAAAAATCTGGAACATCACTCTTTCACACTAAACTAGGCTTTGTGGAGAAAAATGCTCTAAACAAAAGTTGTTGATCTTTTAATTTCCTATAGGCCTAAATTTGATTATATACACTTTTGTCGTAAAATGCTTACTAAGACCGAAAACTTCGAAAAAATCAATTTTTCACGCGTTTTCGTGAGAAAAATCGCTAATTACCGCTGAAGTAAGCATTATACAAAAAATGTTTCAAATAAAAGTTGTATGATTTTAAATTGCCTACAACTGTTTTTTTATATAATTTTTTGCGCTGAAATGCATATTAAAGCCGCAATCTTTAAAAAACAATTTTTTACGTAAACACAGCCTCTCCAAGAATTTCAGCAGACATGGCGCCTATCCAATCTTGTAGAGCATAAAAAAATGTAGTAAATAGACGATTTTAAAAAAATCGTAAGACCCGTTTTTGAGAAAATCGCAAAAAAATGAAAAATTACACGAATAAACTACTACTTCCGGTTGACCGATTTTGATGAAAGTGTTCGTGTCGGTTCCGGTAGTGGTGTTTAACTTAAGTTTCAAGTCCGTTCTTGAGATATTCTGAACATACACAAACGCGCGCGCGCACACACACACACGCACACACACAGACCAATCGCTAAAAACATGTTTTTTGGGTTCAGGGGGTCTGTAAACGTGTAGATCCGGTGAAAACTCGATTTCGAAAAATCGACATGAAAACAATACTTTCTTTCCTATATATTCATATACGCAAGAGAAAGTAAAAATTCATTTTCATGGACATGTCTATAAAATGCTCAGAAATGATTGACTTAACAGTTATTTGATAGATGGAAACATTCAAAAACATTGAATAAATGGTTTATAGAAACTGAAAAAGATATGAAAGTTTAAGATAGTATAGAGTACAGAAGAAATTAATTTAGAAAAGGGTTAAAAAAATTTGAAGAAATGTAAGAGAAAAAGGTAAAAAATGACAATAAGATGTAGTCAGAAGAGATGAAGAGTTTAATGAACAAATGAAAATGGCTTGGAAAAGACGAAAAATAGCAATGAAAAAGAAAACATATCAAGTGCAAGAAAAAATCATTTAACGTGGTCCTTAGTAGTAGACCGAAAAATTGAAAAAGAAGATTAGACAATATACACTGAGAAGTGTTTGTAGAAAGTTAGGAACGACCTTGAAAATAAAATTATATCTAAAAAATTTAAATTTTAAAAGTAAAAATAAATAAGTCAATAAATGTAGACTGAATGTTTTATAAGTATTGTAAGATTATAAATTGGTGGATTACTATTTCAAGTAATGTAGAGGTTAGCGCGCTAGCCTATAAAGCAGAAGGTCCCGGGTTCGATTCCTAGCCAAGTTCTGGAATTATTTCATGTTAGAACTCACCGGATAATTTTTTATAGTAGTCATTAATAACCAAAACGGTTCGTGAGAATTAAAATAAACAAAATATGTAATAAAATATACCGCGCGACCGTCTCCGTGGCGTAGCGGTAAGCGTTATAGCCCACCAATCCCGGGTTCGATTCCCGGCTAGGATATGGAAATGATTACAATTTCAAAAAAATTATTACCTGTCTTTCTAGTTACATAACAGCAGTCATTAATGACTAAGCCGTTAAATACAGTAAACAAAAAAAAATTATAGCCGACCGCATTGGCGTAGTTGGTAACGTGCTCGTCTCACATCATGCGGTCGTGGGTTCGAATCCCACTAAGGCACGGCATATTTTCCGTTACAAAAAAATCATTTTATCCTCACACAGTTGCACCCTATCGTCGTCGCTAATGACCATTACAGTTGATGCGACGTTTAAATAAATAAATAATTTTTTTTTTTGGCTTTTGTTATCGGGAACTGTACATTATTGACAACTACCCAATTTGATCGCTGTATTTTTACTTTCTCTTGCCTATATGAATATATAGGAAGGAAAGTATTGTTTTCATGTCGATTTTTCGAAATCGAGTTTTCACCGGATCTATACGTTTTCAGACCCCTTGAACCCAAAAAACATATTTTTACTTTCTCTTGCCTATATGAATATATAGGAAGGAAAGTATTGTTTTCATGTTGATTTTTCGAAATCGAGTTTTCACCGGATCTATACGTTTTCAGACCCCCTGAACCCAAAAAACATGTTTTTAGCGATTGGTCTGTGTGTGTGTGTGTGTGTGTGTGTGTGTGTGTGTGTGTGTGTGTGTGTGTCTCTGTGTGTGAACAGAATATCTCAAGAACGGAACATCGTACGAACTTGAAACTTGAAACTTAAGTTACATACCACTACCGGACGCGACACGAACATTTTCATCAAAATCGGTCAACCGGAAGTAGTAGTTTATTCGTATAATTTTTCAGTTTTTTGCGATTTTCTCAAAAACTGGTCCTACGATTTTTTTAAAAATCGCCTATTTTACTCAATTTTTTATTCTCTACAAGATAGGGTAGGCGCCATGTTTGCTGAAATTCTCGGTGAGGCTGTTTTCACGTAAAAACGTTGTTTTTTTAAGATTACGGCTTTAATATAAATTTTAGCGCAAAAACTTATATAATAAAAGTTGTAGAGAATTTAAAAACCTACAACTTCTGTTTCAAACATTTTTTTGTATAACGCTTAGTTTAGCGGTAATTTGCGATTTTCTGTTTTTTTCTCACGAAAACGTGAGAAAAATCGATTTTTTTAACATTTCGGTCTTAGTATGCATTTTACGACAAAAGTGTATATAATTAAATTTATAGAAAATTAAAAGATCTACAACTTTTGTTTAGAGCATTTTTCTCTACAGAGCCTAGTTTAGCGTGAAAGCGTGATTTTCCGTATTTTTAAGCCAAACTGAGTTCGATTGTCATTTTGCGTCATTCACTCATGATTAAAATAAGGTTATGTTTTTGAGGTTAGTTTTTGTTCATTTCTAATGTTTTAATACTAATGTTAGGTTTATTATTAATTATTTTCATTGGCAAGAGAAAGTTGTGTGAGTGTTTCACACCAGATTTTTTGAAATGAATTAGGCATGAGTATGAGTTTGAACAGGGACTCCCAATAGAGTTTGTTCATGGATGGCTGTAAGCTGGTCACCATACAAAGTCGCTTGTCCAACCGGTGTTACTTAACAAATAATAGCGACTTTTTTACCAGCTGACTGATTGGGCTATCCCGGAGGCCAATAAAAAAATAATATACTCAGTTTTTGGTCAAAACGTAAATAATTTTCTTAGATTAGAGCTATCTTTAATATTTTCACTCAAAGAAATGGACAGACATGACAAAGGTTAAAGATCTTGTTAAGTCGCCTCCGTGATAGTCTATAGAAATTAGCGTAGGCTAATAGATTACGGAAGGTCCCAGGTTCAGTTCCCAGGTAGGATCCAGAAATTTTAGCACGTGAAAACTCATTGTTCCATAACCGAAATAGCAGATAATGACGTAACTGTTGATGCAACTTTAAAAAATTTAAAAATTATATACGAATGTAAAATCAAGTACCTATTTTTAATAAAATTTAAAAAAAAGAAAATTCAACAACAGTTTTTACGGTTTATAATAAAAAATTTAAAATTTATTAAAACTTTAAAAAAATTCAATTTTAAAAGAAATTAACAAGAGATTTGGTTTTAAAAATCAATTTAAAAAAAAATACTAACAGTTCAGAATTGGCGGTCCAGTTGATACCGCAATACACAATGCAAGAATTACCTGTCCTTTTCCAGTCATCTTATTATTCTAAATCAACATAAATACTTTAGGTAGCAATTTTATAATTTCACCTTGTTGAACCAGTTAAATTTTTATTGACCACTTTTACGGCGGAGTGGTTAGCTTGTTAGGCTACAAAACGGAAGATCCCAGATTCGATTCCCGGTTAGGATCCGGAATACATAATAAATTAAAATCCACCGTCCCATGATCGAAATTATTCGATAATAACGAAGCTGTAGAAGTGTCAAAATTAAAAAATAATAATTTAAAATTTTTAATAACCAATAATGTATAAAAAAATATATTAAAATTTAAGCTTACTGTTTAAAAAAAAAATGTAAAAATATTGTTTTAGTCTTATATATTTCTTAAAAAATTATGTTAATTATATTATACTAAAATTTGAACCACACTTATTTTTTTACAAAAAAATTTAATTATAAAATTTTTTAAATCACACACAAAAGAAAACGGTAACACTGATCGTCTACCAACTGATAAATATAGCCAAGTGGAATTGATAACCAATCGTATACTGAAGAGAGAGATACACCAAGAACGAAGCGTTTGATAGAAACAAATTCACTACTAACCTACGAATGGTATCAACCCCACAAAGTAACCGCAACGGAGGCGACAACCAAAACTTTCTCCCCCACTCCCCTTCTCTACCAACAACTCCCACCGACTACAGAACAACATTATCACCTTCCTCTTCTTCTTCTTTTTCGTTTTTCACTGTCACTTATTCATTTGCTTTTATTCTCCCGCCCTCTCACATACCAATATTCATACAAACTTTCGTTTAACATTTTTCCTTTATTACCACTGTCTATTATATATTTGTATGTTACATTGAATTCTTATGTACAATTCTACCTACATACGATATACTGTCGTTTTAAATTATGAAGGCAGTAATTTTTCCCCCTGAGGGATATTTTAGATTTTTTTTTTAACAATTTCCCAGTTTGAAATTAAAAATTTTTCTTTATAATTTTTACTTTCTCTTGCCTATATGAATATATACGAAGGAAACTATTGTTTTTTTCATGTCGATTTTTCGAAATCGAGTTTTCACCGGATCTACACGTTTTCAGACCCCCTGAACCCCAAAAAACATGTTTTTAGCGATTGGTCTGTGTGTGTATGTGTGAACAGAATATCTCAAGAACGGAACATCGTACGAACTTGAAACTTAAGTAACATACCACTACCGGACCCGACACGAACATTTTCATCAAAATCTGTCAACCTGAAGTAGTAGTTTATTCGTGTAATTTTTCACTTTTTTGCGATTTTCTCAAAAACTGGTCCTACGATTTTTTAAAAAATCGCCTGGTTAACTAAATTTTTTATGCTCTACTTCTTCTGTTCTTAAATAGTTCAGTCATATAATTGGCTGACTATGTGATAGGAAACAGAACTATTTTTGTAGCCCTGGAACCAACAGATCAAGTGCAATTAATTTAAGTAATTATCTTCTTCTTCTTCTGCCTTTCAAGGGTTAGGCATCTCTGCCTTTTCCGAACCTCTCAAATCTGCCCATCTCTTTGTCGGGTATCCTCGTTCTCTTCTACCCTCCGGCTTATAGCCCAGTGTCTACTTAGGTATCCTATCCTCCCGCATTCTGTTTACATGCTCTAACCACTGCATTTTGTTCTGAGATACCCTGTCTTTTATAGAGAAGATGTTGAGTTCTTTCCTTATCTCGGTATTCCTGTAACGATCTTCTCTACTACACCCATATGTATGTCGAAGAAATTGGCCGGCCCGTGGTGTAGTGGTCAGCGCAACTGGCTACTATGCCGGGGTCCCGGGTTCGATTCCCGGTCAGGTCTGGCATTTTTTCATCTGTAAATCACCACATATCATTACCTACGCACAAGCCCAAGGCTTATGTAGGCATCATCACTCAATAAAAAAAAAAATTTCATTTCAGATGCTTGCAATCTGCTCTCTCTTTAAGTAATGATATCATGCTAATTCGAATGGACTGTAGTTTACTAGGATTTGAACCAGGAACCTTCGTCTCCGAAAATCAGCAACCAATTCTGTTAACCAGCTGACTCCCGGCGACGACTTTACCTCTAGACTAGGACCAATTCAGTGGGTAAAGGAAGAAACCTTAACAAGAAACAACTTCAGCGAAAAAAATTGTTGGAATTACATAAGAACTATTGTGACACCAGTTTCATTTTTTATGAACTGCATCTACATGAACTATTATTATTGTTTTTCATTGAGATATGTAATTTCAAATTCATAAAAATATCCTTATTCAATTTTTTTATACGTTAGTTGTATTATAAGTTAACATCAACGTAATAAATAACAGAAAACAAGTTTAATTATAATAAACATGATGGGACAGAATTAAAACAAGATGCATCAATCAGTAGCCTAATGGATAACGTATCTACATCTTATATTATAACTACTTATAGATATAGATGATTATATATTGGGTGTCCCAAAAGTCCAATTACGGTAAAATATTTCGTAAACTAGTTTTGTTATTCTTCAAAATATAGACTAATATTATCATTTTTTTTGTCATCAGTCTCTCGACTGGTTTGATGCAGTTCTCCAACCTGTTCTATCTTGCGCAAGTCGTTTCATATCTACATACCTGTAACACCCTACATCTTTTGTAATTTGCTTTATATATTCTAATCTTTGCCTCCCTCTACAATTTACTCCCTCAATATTACTCTCCATTATTAATAGCCCAATACCTGGATGTCTTAGGATATGCCCCACTAGCCTATCCCTTCTTTTGGTAAGATGCTTCCATATACTTCTTTTTTCATCCACTCGCCTAAGAACCTCTAAATTACTTATTTTGTCCACCCACCTAATCTTCAACATTTTCCTATAACACCACATTTCAAAAGCTTCTATTCTCTTCTTTTCTACAGCCCCTATCACCCACGTTTCACTTTCGTATAATGCTACACTCCAAACATAATGTTTTAAGAAATTTTTCCTAATCTGTAAACAATGTTTGTAGTCAGTAAGCTGTTTTTCATTTCAAAGGCTTTTCTAGCTTGAGCAATTCTACTCTTGTTATCACTTGTGCTTCTACCATCCTTTGTTATTTTACTCCCTAGATAGCAGAATTCCCTAACTTCCTGTATGTTTTCGTTGCCTACTTTTAAATTTCCCATCTCTTCTAAACCACTCTTGCTGCTGCACAACACTTTCGTTTTGTTTTTATTAATTTTCATGAAGTAATCCTTTCTCAAGATATCATCCATTCCATTTAAGGCATCCTCTAGTTATTTCTTTGCCTCGGCTAATACTACTATTATAATTATAATATAATAATACTACTATTATAATTATAATATAATAATACTACTATTATAATTATAATATAATAATACTTCTATTATAATATTATCATATGAATGCAAATACAGGGTGATTCATGAAGTTCTCCCCCCACTTCTACAGCACATTGTACTAGTAAAAATAATGAAAAAATGTTATATAAACATAGGTCCGAAAACGCTTCGTTAGCGAGTTAGAGCTAGCGAAAGTTTCGCCTGGATTTCAGTTCACCAGGTGAAATGAGGTCTTCCTGGAATTGTGGTAAGGTAGATTAAGGGGCGAATTCAATCATTTCTTATGGTTTTTGATCTGATAAATTGAATAAAACAGGTCCCAGAACTGTAAGTTAAAAAGTTTTTGAGAAAACCAGTGTCAAATGCAAAAAATGGAGTGAAAATCACATTTTTTCATCTTTGAGCAAGAATAACTTTGTTATTTCACCAAGAAACAGTTAAAAATTTTCAATAAAAAATTTAGAAAATTTTATTCTGAACAAACCGGTGTAAATAAAGTACACAGAAAGCGAATAGTTTTTGAGAAAACCAGTGTCAAATGCAAAAAAATGGAGTGAAAAAAACACATTTTTTCATTTTAGTTTTTCCGGTTAATTTTACTTTGTACTCTTATGAATAAAAACTCATTTAATCAAACATCTATTCGCTTTCTGTGTACTTAATTTACACCGGTTTGTTCAGAATAAAATTTTCTACATGTTTTATTGAAAAATTTTAACTGTTTCTTGGTGAAATAACACAGTTATCCTTGCCCAAAGATGAAAAAATAAGTTTTTCACTCCATTTTTTGCATTTGACACTGGTTTTCTTAAAAACTATTTAACTTACAGATCTGGGACCTGTTTTATTCAATTTATCAGATCAAAAACCATAAGAAATGATTGAATTTGCCCCTTAATCTACCTTACCACAATTCCAGGAAGACCTCATTTCACCTGGTGAACTGAAATCCAGGCGAAACTTTCGCTAGCTGTAACTCGCTAACGAAGCGTTTTCGGACCTATGTTTATATAACATTTTTTCATTATTTTTACTAGTACAATGTGCTGTAGAAGTGGGGGGAGAACTTCATGAATCACCCTGTAGAATCTACTGAAATTCATGTTTGTACATTTTTTCCACCATCTTGAATGCAACTATTTTTTTTAATACGAAGGTAATCATGTAGAATTTTGCGAAAAAACCACTGGTGTTTTAAAATATCTTTTCGTTTTGAAGGTACAGCCCGTCAAACTCGGGAACACAGTGAAAAGAACACATTCTTGGGTTTTAGCCTCTAAAATTTAATTTACTGATTAATTTGAGTTCATTTGAACAAATTAGCGGCTAATTTTCACTGATTCATCAAAAATTACTTATCAGCTATATAAGTCAGCTGTAACATAAATTAAACCAGAATAAATGGCTTGTCGAGTGTTTCCCTTATGTAAATTTAGCATTGGATCAGCGTTAAAAAGCAAGGGCTAATAAAAATTTGCACTGATTTGTTCAAATTAAACTCAAATTTACTTCAAGTTTACTAATTGATTTGACTTAAACAAATCAATCAGTAAACTAAATTTTAGAGACAGTTAAGGAAGAATACTAACATCCAAGACCGCCATTTTCAATGTGTTCCCAATTTTGACGTGTTACAACTTCAAAACGGAAAGTGATATTTAAAAACGGTTTTCACTAGTGGATTTTTTGCAAATTTCTACATGAAAGTGATGTATCACATGAATACCTTCGTATTTTAAAAAAAATCTGGTGTGAAACACTCACACAACTTTCTCTTGCCAATGCAATAATAATTAACAATATACCAAACATTAGTAATAAAACATTAGAAATAAACAAAAAAAACTAACCTCAACAAACATAACCTAATTTTAATCATGAGTGAAGGACGCAAAATGAAAATCTACCTCAGTGTGGCTTAAAAATACGGATAATCACTCTTTCACGCTAAACCCAGCTCTGTAGAGAAAAATGCTTTAAATAAAACTTGTACATCTTTTAACTTTCTATAAATTTGATTATATACACTTTTGTCGTAAAGTGCATACTAAGGCCGAAATCTTAAAAAAAAAACAATTTTTCACACGTTTTCGTGAGAAAAAAAACAGAAAATCGCTAATTACCGCTAAACTAAGCGTTATACAAAAAGTGTTTGTTTCAAACATTTTTTTGTAGGATTTTAAATTCCCTACTACTTTTATTATATATATTTTTCCGCTAAAATGCATATTAAAGCCACAATCTTAAAAAACAAATTTTTTACGTGAAAACAGCCTGACCAAGAATTTTAGCAAACATGGCGCCTACTCTATCTTGTAGAGCATAAAAAATGTAGTAAACCAAGGGATTTTTAAAAAAATCGTAGGACCAGTTTTTGAGAAAATTGCAAAAAAGTGAAAAATTACACTAATAAACTACTACTTCCGGTTGACCGATTTTGATGAAAATGTTCGTGTCGGGTCCGGTAATGGTATGTAACTTAAGTTTCAAGTTCGTACAATGTTCCGTTCTTGAGATATTATGTTCACACACAGACACACACACAGACCAATCGCTAAAAACATGTTTTTTTTGGGTTCAGGGGGTCTGAAAACGTGTAGATCCGGTGAAAACTCGATTTCGAAAAATCGACATGAAAACAATACTTTCCTTCCTATATATTCATATATGCAAGAGAAAGTAAAAAAATTTGCATGCAAGATGACAGAAAATATATACAAACATGAAATTTCAATGGATTCTATTTGCATTCATAAAATTATAATGTGTTTTGAAGAATAACATCACTTATTTGTGAAATATTTTACCGTACTCGTACTTTTGGGACACCCAGTAAAATTAATAGTGTATGCATTAAATAATACTTATTTATAATTACTTGAATAACGAGATGGATACAATAAAAATTCTATCCAGGATTATACACACAATCTATATTAACATCAAAAATTAAATCATAAGATTCAAGAGAAGTTCCTGTTGTGATATTATAAACTGTATTAATTATGTACTACAACGTGATTACTTAAACTTATGCAAACTTACCACGAATTTAAATCTAATCCAATATTAAAATATTAATGTTCTCTAGTACTGTAATGTTCACCTTGAATTTAATGTTCATAGTAATTCCTGAACTATTAAAACATATTTTTAATGTTTATAAAAAATTTAAAGGGTGTGGAAGTAACAATAAGATGGACGTAAACTGGAATGAAATTTGATGCATGTTATTATATTCATTATTTTTTTATAACTGTATAATTTGAAATTATATTAAAATATTTCTTCCATAACACGCAGGTGGAGTGTTAAATTATTTGCACTCGATCTGCTATTTGTAGGGCTACAAGAAATTGTTCTGTTTCTTACCACATGGTCACCCAATTGTATGACTGAAGTATTTAAGAGTAGAAGAGGTAAAGGTGTAAAAGACACTTGTCACAGTTATCTCCTCTGAGAGTAATGAATTTTATTATACAGCCAAACCCTATGGTGAATGAATTGAAGGTGTCATTTGCAGGGTGGAAAGTAGATGCTTTTTAGAGGCCCTGGTATGCTAATAAGCGTACTTTTTAACTCAGTGAATTGTGACAGTGGTAAACACCTCACTCCTCATTTTACTTAGTAAAGCCTCTACAGGTTCAAACCAGCCTTTCGGGTGATCACCTAAACAAAAGCATTGCCATATTGTATGTTCGGTTATTTTGAGATCTGGAGTCATGTTAGGCCTATACTAAGATATAAATATATATATTCTTCTTCTTCTTCTTCTGCCTTTCAAGGATTAGGCATCTTTGCCTGTTCCGAATTTCTCAGATCTGCCCATCTCTTTCTCGTTCGTCCTCGTTATCTCTTTCCCTCCGATTTATAGGCTAAAGTTTGCTTAGGTATCCTATCTTCCCTCGTTCTGTTCACATGCTCCAACCACTGAATTCTGTTCTGGGATACCTTGTCGTTTATAAAGAAGATGTTGAGTTCTTTCCTTATCTCGGTATTCCTGTAACGATCTTCTCTACTACACCTATACGTATATCGAAAAAATTTCATTTCAGATGCTTGCAATGTACTCTCCTCTCGCTTTGATAGCACTCAAGTTTCACTGCTATAGAGTAGGGTCGGAACTGCTATTGTTTTATAAAATCTCACCCTCGTGTTTTTGCTGGTGCTAATTTGTAAGGTGCGGTGGATAGTTCCGCATATTTTCTGAAATCGGTGCATCTTATTGTAAGCATCTTTAAAAGAAGAAGAAGAAGAAGAATAAGGAGGAAGAGGAGGGGGATGAAAAGCAGGAGAAGGAGGAGGAGGAGGAGTTAGCGCTTTTGTAGTAAGTCAGTTGTTGCTTGAATTGTGAGTGAAAAGTGTTGTCAGGCCTTTTATTTCTACATTTTTTCCACAGAGCCTAGTTTAGCGCGAAAGAGTGATTTTCCGTATTGTTAAGCCAAACTAAGGTTGGTTTTTATTTTGCGTCATTCACTCATGATTAAAATTAAGTTTTGTTTTTGAGGTCAATTTTTTTTTTGTTTATTCAAATGTTTTATTACGAATGTTATGTTATACTGTTCATTATTTGTATTGGCAAGAGAAAGTCGTGTGTTTAACACAAAATTTTCTTTCATTATTAACATTATTTTGCATTGGCACGAGAAAGCCTTGTGAGTGTTTCGTACCAGATTTTTTTCATTTCCTCTATATTGCATTCTACATTTCTCTCGTCTGAAGTTATTATAAGGTTTGATATAAAATTATTTGAAAGAAATATTAATTTCAGTTAATATTGGTATGCCTACATTAGCCCCAGACTAAATTGTTGTTGTTTAGGTCAACAGCCGAAAGGCTGGTTTGAACCTGTAGAGGTTTTACTAAGTAAAACGAGGAGTGCGTGGTTTACCATTGCCTTCCTCACTGAGTGGAAAAGTACGCTTGTCAGCATGCCGGGCCCTCTGAAAAGCACATATTTTCCACTCTGTAAATGACACCTTCACTTCATTCACCACAGGGTCTGGCTGTACAATGAAATTCATTACTTTCAGAGGAGATAACTCTGATTAGTGTCTTTTACACCTGTACCTCTTCTGTTCTTAAATGATTCAGTCATTTAATTGGCTGACCATGTGATAAGAAACAGAACTATTTATTTTAGCCCTGCCACGAACAAATTGAGTGTAAATAATTTGACACTCCACCTGTCTGTTATGGGCAGCAGACTAAATTATAAAACGATTCAGTAAAAAGAAATCATTTATATATAATAATAATAATAAGAAAAAAACACAACGGACTTAATACATTTAAAAAAACCTCATACAATAACAGATATTTGAATTCAAATGTATAGAGTATTTAATTTAAAATGGAAATTCCTTGAAACAAATTAAGAACACACCCTTGAGTATCAAACAAAACACTCTTACGCAATTAACATTGTATTTTCTAATCCATATCTAAAATATCCGTTCTCTTTAAAAAGCATTTTCAAAAAAGATTTCCACATGATTGAACAATTTTACAAATAACCGTTCAAAAAGTTATCCATTATAGAATCTTTAATAGAATTCTTTAATTTTTATACAACATGACAGGACGATAAAATTTTTTTTGGTGAAATACCGTAATTAGCTGACGGACGATTACACTAGGCCTAATAGATTTTTATAAGGCAGGATGCTTGCAGAAGTAAAGGAAACTACATAAAACTACAAACAAAACAACGATTTAATATTTTTCTAACTATAAAAAAAACAATTTTTTCAGTATCCCTAAAATGTATACGTTGGAATCTTTTCAATTTAAGAACAATAATATTGTGACACTTATCGCTAAGGTCCGTTTCGGGATCTAGGTAATTAAATACAGTCGGACCTCCATATATCGAAATTGTAGGTTCCTCATAAAAAATTTGATATATAGAAACTTCGATAAATAGATACGCTGTTTTTTTTACTTTCTCTTGCCTATATGAATATATAGGAAGGAAAGTATTGTTTTCATGTCGATTTTTCGAAATCGAGTTTTCACCGGATCTATACATTTTCAGACCCCCTGAACCCAAAAAACATGTTTTTAGCGATTGGTCTGTGTGTGTGTGAGTGTGTGTGTGTGTGTGTGTGTCTGTCTGTGTGTGAACGGAACATCGTACGAACTTGAAACTTGAAACTTAAGTTACATACCACTACCGGACCCGACACGAACATTTTCATCAAAATCGGTCAACCGGAAGTAGTAGTTTATTCGTATAATTTTTCACTTTTTTGCGATTTTCTCAAAAACTGGTCCTACGATTTTTTTTAAAATCGCCTATTTTACTCAATTTTTTATTCTCTACAAGATAGGGTAGGCGCCATGTTTGCTGAAATTCTCGGTGAGGCTGTTTTCACGTAAAAACGTTGTTTTTTTAAGATTACGGCTTTAATATAAATTTTAGCGCAAAAACTTATATAATAAAAGTTGTAGAGAATTTAAAAACCTACAACTTATGTTTCAAACAGTTTTTTGTATGACGCTTAGTTTAGCGGTAATTTGCGATTTTCTGTTTTTTTTTCTCACGAAAACGTGAGAAAAATCGATTTTCTTAACATTTCGGTCTTAGTATGCATTTTACGACAAAAGTGTATATAATTAAATTTATAGAAAATTAAAAGATCTACAACTTTTGTTTAGAGCATTTTTCTCTACAGAGCCTAGTTTAGCGTGAAAGCGTGATTTTCCGTATTTTTAAGCCAAACTGAGTTCGATTGTCAGTTTGCGTCATTCACTCATGATTAAAATAAGGTTATGTTTTTGAGGTTAGTTTTTGTTCATTTCTAATATTTTATTACTAATGTTAAATTATATTGTAAATTATTTGCATTGGCAAGAAAAAGTTGTGTGAGTGTTTCACACCAGATTTTTTCATTATGACTGCTACTTATATTAAGTGAGATTACTCGACCGTAACCATATTACCTAAAAACAGTATTTGTTTACAATAAAGTTTGTTTTAGTGTGAAGACGGATGTCCAGGGCAATTGTCCACAAAAAAAAAAAACTTTTCTCTTTTGCTTAGGCATGATTTTATCTCGTAACAGTTTTAGGTACCCATTTGAAAACTTCTTCGTATTTACATATTTTTGATCGAACATAGTATAAACGTATCACACTACTCTTGTACGTGGACCACAGTGGTGAACGTACTGACGTACTGTATTGTCACGTTGCTCTCTCCTCCCTCCCCCCCCCCCCTCTCTCTCTCTCTCTATCTCTATCTTTCTCTCTGTCAATGTTTTCGATTGACTAGTGTGTCATGGGAGGGCTATATGGAGTTCTATTTATATTTTCATTTAATATAAATTTAATTTAATTTAGAATTTAATTTTAATTAAATTCGATATATAGAATTTGTTTTCGATGTACAGAAGTATTTTTCATTTAAAATTTCACGGGACTCAGGAAATACTTCGATATATAGAGAATTTCGATACATAGAAGTTCGATAAATAGAGGTCCGACTGTAATTAATACACTAGAGTTTACGATTACAAATATTTATTACAACTAAAAGATTTACAAAATAAATAATAAACTAATTATAATGAAGTAATATTATGTTCATAAAAAAACGAAATCGTTCTAACAATAAAAATATTCAAAATAGGTTTTTTTAGTTTATTTAAAGTCGCATCGACAGTTTGGTCATTAGAAACTACTGTTGGTTTTGGTACCTTAACGGTGGTTTTAACGTGTTAAAATTTTCAGACCCTAGCCGGGAATCGAACCCGGGATCTTTCGCTTTGCAAGCTAGCGCGCTAGTCTCAACGCCACGGTGGTGGGTTCAAAACACGACATTATTCCATTGTTGTTGTTGTTGTTTAGGTCATCAGCCAAAAGGCTGGTTTGAACCTGTAGAGGTTTTACTAAGTAAACCGAGGAGTGAGGTGGTTTACCATTGCCTTCCTCACTGAGTGGAAAAGTACACTTATCAGCATGCCGGGCCCTCTGAAAAGCACATATTTTCCACTCTGCAAATGACACCTTCACTTCATTCACCACAGGGTCTGGCTGTATAATAAAATTCATTACTTTCAGAGGAGATAACTCTGACTAGTGTCTTTTACACCTCTACCTCTTCTGTTCTTAAATGATTCAGTCATTTAATTGGCTGACCATGTGATAAGAAACAGAACTATTTATTTTAGCCCTGCAACGAACAGATTGAATGTAAATAATTTAACACTCTACCTGTCCGTTATGGGCAGATTATTCCATTAATTTTTGTGTAAAAGTTTTTTTTGTTAATGTTCGGTTATCCGGACGTTGGCACTTTATGCATAACTTATGGGTGTCCGGTAAACCAAATGTTGTCACTACGTAAAATATATCGACGTCATGTTTTACGGACGTCAATACTGAAAGGGTTAAGGCGAACAAGAACAAAATTTAACATTTTTAAAATGTTTCCAGATGTATTAAAAATACAGGTTGAATTGAGTAACAAACAAACTTTTTGTAATAAACTCATCTATGTGTAATCTTGGTATTTTTTTTTCAAGTAAAAAATATGTATGTTATATTAACTGATTTATTAAAATGTTTCTGTAGTGTAACCAGGGTTTTTTTTAATAACCCTGGTTTATATTGCGTTAAAAATTCCCTAACGTAATCACTTACAATTAGGTAAGTTGAAGTTTACGTATTAATTTTGTAATAGTTATTTTATGCTTGTTTTCCATGTAATTCTTACAGTAAATTACATTTGTAGAAATTTAAAAAATGTAATTTACTGATGGTTAACGTTATTTGAATTCTTTTTCATTGCGAAGCATTGACATATTATGAGCAAATTATAATATAGGCTACTCGTTTACGATTGCTAACATTTTGAAAATTGTTTCAAAATTTTTGTATATGATAATACAGTCGAACTTTTATTACCCGAATCCTCAAAGGATGGGGAAAACGTTCGAGTTACAGAAATTTCGAGATATGGAAAAATAACAACAAAACTTATTCAAAAATAACAAAAACATTACATTCCACATAAGCTAAAACATTAGCCTACTTCTTCTTCTTCTTGTGCCTTTCAAAGATAAAGCATCTCTGCCTGTTCCGAACCTCTCAAATCTGCCCATCTCTTTCTCAGGCGTCCTCGTTCTCTCCTGCCCTCCGGCTTATAGCCCAGTGTCTGCTTAGGTATCCTATCCTCCCGCATTCTGTTTACATTCTCTAACCACTGCATTCTGTTCTGGGATACCTTGTTGTTTATAGAGAAGATGTTGAGTTCTTTCCTTATCTCGGTATTCCTGTCACAATCAAGTAGGTATTATTACCTCTATATAATAGAGGTATTATTTACACTCAATCTGTTCGTTGCATGGCTAAAATAAATAGTCCTACTACACCCAAACGTATATCGAAGAAATTTTTATTTTCAGATGCTTGCAATCTACTCTCCTCTCGCTTTGACATTGGCAAGAGAATCGTGTGAGGCTGTTACACACCAGATGGTGTTTCTTTTGTTTTGTTTTTTTAGTTTTTTGTGTTATCGGGAACTGTACAGTGTTGAGAACCACTTAACTTGCTTGCTACTTGTGTACTGTATTTTTGACGTCAATTATGCATGAATTTGAATAGGATTCCCAGTTCGGTTTGTTCGTGAGTGGCTGTCAGCTGGTTACCATATAAAGTCGCTTGCCCAACCGGGGTTACTTAACAATTAATATCAACTCTCGACCAGCTGACACCAGATTTTATTTTTTTGTTTTTTGTTTTGTTTTTGTAATCCCTTATTTGTGTACGTTGCAATCTGTTCAATTCAGAACAATAAGCAACCCCATGACCCAATGAGATGAACATATGTATGATGTGTAAATGAGGTGTAGTCTTGTACAGACTCAGGTCGACCATTCCTGAGAGAGTATGGTTAATTGAACCCCAACCATCAAAGTACACCGGTAACCACTGTCTAGCATATAAATCCGTATAAAAGTAACTACTTTTACTAGGTTTTGAACCAGGAACCTTCGTCTCCGAAAATCAGCTGTTTTAACAGCTGATTTTGGCGACGACTTTACCTCTAGACCTTTATTTATTTAAGCTTGAATCAACTACTACAGCAGGTCATTAGCAATATATTTTCATTTTGTTCTTGTAAATTGCCCATATAACCTGCTCATAACAGCCAGATGGAGTGTCAAATTATTTACACTCAATCTGTTCGTTGCATGGCTAAAATAAATAGTTCTGTTTCATATCACATGGTCAGCCGATTAAATGACTGCATCATTTAAGAACAGAAGAGGTAGAGGTTTAATAGACACTAATCAGAGTTATCTCCTCTGAAATTAATGAATTTCATTATACAGCCAGACCCTGTGGTGAATGAAGTTAAGGTGTCATTTGCAGAGTGGAAAATATCTGCTTTTCAGAGGCCCGGCACGCTGATAGCATACTTTTCCATTCAGTGAGGAAGGCAAAGGTAAACCACCTCACTCCTCGTTTTACTTAGTAAAACCTCTACAGGTTCAAACCAGCCTTTCGGCAGATGACCTAAACAACATATAAATTATCTACATCGAAATTAATTTTCGGATAACGTGGATTCGTTTAACTAGAATCCTTCCTAAAATTCTTCAGATAACTGGTTTTTTTTTTAGCTTTTATTTGTTATCGGGAACTGTACATTGTTGACAACTACCCAATTTGATCGCTGCTTTTTACTGTACTTTTTTTTTGGCGCGTTAGACATGAGTTTGAACAGGGACCCCCAGTAGAGTTTGTTCATGAATGGGTGTCAGCTGGTCACCATACAAAGTCGCTTGCCCAATCGGTGTTACTTAACAAATAATAGCGAATTTCTACCAGCTGACTGACTGGGCTGGTCTGAAGGCCTGGATAACTGTTAAAAATAAAAATAAAAACACTTAAACAAATAATCAGTGAAATAAAATAAACCACTACATTAAGCAATCCTATAAAATTACAATGAACAAGAAAGTGTAATAAATTTTATGGACACCAAAAGTAATTAAAGAAATAAAAGTAAATGGCAACAAACAAAGAGGGTAAAATTTACCAGCTGATCAAGATAATCTATTCACGGTATCCTTATAATGTTTCCATCACGCTTAAAATAATGTAACTTGATTGTATTGCGGGTAAGAAAATAATGTATTTTATTGTATTTCCACAATAGTTTACTTTCAAAGTTTATTTCTACAAAATACATATACTATAATATTTCAGGTGGTGATAATAAATAATATTCTTAACATTAACAGTATGGCAAGCCACAAGAACTTTCTAAAGACATTTAAAAGTACAGTAGGACTTCGATTATCCGTCTACCGATTTACCGTCTTTCTCGCTTAACCATCAGCCTTTTTAACCGACTTTGAGCCCGTGAAGGTCCTGTAAATTCAGCCAGCAGCACTAAGTTACTATTGCGTGATTCACCAAATGCGTGTTCGTCTGTGCGGTTGCAGGTTTTGAATTTGACTCTGATGATGAACTCATTCAGCGAGTTTTGGAGCCTAATGATCCTGCAGAAAATCACGAAAGCGACCATGAGGTAGAAGACGCTACTACTAAAACAATCACCCATGCTGAAGCAGAATCAATGTTTTCTAAATGTATTGATTGTTTTGAACAGCAGACTGAAGCAGATTCCACTCAGCTGTTGCTGCTTCGAAGAGTAAGAGATATAGCAGCCAAAAAAGCCCAAAATGTGTTGAAACAAAAGAAATTACTGTAACAGACTTTTTTAAACAATAGTTGTGCTGCACTGTATCTAGTGTAATTTGTATTGTAATGTTTGCAGCTTGTATGCCATTATAGTGTACTGTCTGGTAGTACAGTAGTCAACATTAAATTAACATTTTGACACTTTACAATATATTTTTTCTTTGTTTTTCGCTCTTTCTCCATAAACCGTCTTTTCGGTTATCCGTCAGGGCTTCGGTCCCGTGACTGACGGATAATCGAAGTCCTACTGTAAATAAACAAACTTTATAAAACGCACGTAAAATAATATCGGTTGAACATTCTTTTTAACCACTTGTAAATTTTTGAAATCGTTGAGATGTAATTTTTTAGTCATTATACGAACGGGCGTACCCAGCGAGGGGCTGGGGGTAGCTGACCCTTGAAGCAAAAAAAGTAATTAAACGGTTATTAAGTGATGTTGTTGTTGTTTAGGTCATCAGCTAAAAGGCTGGTTTGAACCTGTAGAGGTTTTACTAAGTGAAAAGAGGAGTGAGGTGGTTTACCAGTGCCTTCCTCACTGAGTGGAAAAGTAACGCTTATCAGCATGCCGGGCCCTCTGAAAAGCACATATTTCCCACTCTACAAATGATAACTTCACTTCATTCACCACAGGGTCCAACTGTATAATGAAATTCATTACTTTCAGAGGAGATAACTCTGATTAGTGTATTTTACATTTATACCTCTTCTGTTCTAAAATGATTCAGTCATTTAATTGGCTGACCATGTGATAAGAAACAGAACTATTTATTTTAGCCCTGCAATGAACAGATTGAGTGTAAATAATTTGACACTCCATCTGTCTGTTATGGGCATAAGTGATGTTATAAAGCGAATAACCAGTTGTTTATTTACCACATTGAAATGGTGTAAAAATCGAGAAGTATGTAGAGGGCTAAATAAAATGTTGCAACCTGATCGACCATGGCTTGCCCTCCCCCCCGCTCTAGTATTGATCCTGGGTATGCCCATGATTATACTTAACATTTCAACCGAGTTTTAAGGTGAGACTGTATGATGGTTTTCACTGAAAATTTCAATTTTCGGTTTTTTATGTTTTTCAATAGTTCAGACTACAAGAAAAACATTAAATTACGTTAAAAAATTATTTTAATGAAAAAATTAAGTTTTTAGCAGGCATATCCAGAAAAATGATCATTTTACCATGAACCAATATTTTTCGTAATTTTATACCGATCGTTTTAGAGCAAAGGGAATTTTAGCTTTTCTTAAATATCTGCGTTACTGTTTTTGACATTCTCAGCTGTTGGTACAGCTTTCTAACCAACTATTGATAGGAAATTTACTTGTTTGTGTACATTTGCTTTTTGATTTGTTCCTTTTTGTTTTTTGGCTGTTCCCGTAAATTTAGATTTTACAATTTTAGGTACATTTTTCTTGGAACCCATTACACCTATTTTTTTTTTTTTTTTGGTTTAACGTCCGACTGTTCTGCAATTACTGCTAATGCAGACGGTGAAGGATGAAATGATTTTTGTAACGTATGAAAATATGCCGTGCCTGAATGGGATTCGAACCCAAGACCGCATGATGAGAGGCGAGCATTACACCTAGCTGGCTGAATGTTTTACCAGTTATTCATCTAGTACATGCACAAATACCGACATTTTAATGACTTCCTCAGATGCTCCAAAAATAACTAATATCCAAAAAACGTATAAAGAAATTTGTAAATATTTTATGTTATTCGTTAATTTTTTTTAATTTTATGGGCTCACAGATTAAATTGAAAAACTGTGAGTAGCTAGAGAAACCCGACAACTAAAAATGTGTAAAGTTTCATTTTTCTATCTTTTATCAATCCTATGAAAAATGTACCTAAAAATAGCGAATTTAACATTGGCGTGATACTAAGAACAGTGTCCCCTTAAACAACTAACTCGTCCGGAAGTTAGTACGAGGGTCGTTTGAAAAGTCCGTGTAAAAATAAAAACTACTTAATTGTTTGGGGTAAACCTTTTTTATTTTTCGACATAGTCTCCTTTTAGGCTTATACACTTCGTCCAACGCTGCTCTAGTTTGTTGATCCCTTCCGAATAATAGGATTTGCCCAAGTCTGAAAAATAGCCATTCGTTCCTGCAATCACCTCCTCGTTTGAATAAAATCTTTTTCCCGCTAGCCATTTCTTCAAATTGGGAAACAAATAGTAGTCCGAGGGAGCCAAGTCTGGAGAATAGGGGGGATGTGAAACGAGTTGGAACCCTAATTCCATTAATTTTGCGACCACAACTGCTGAGGCGTGAGCTGGTGCGTTGTCGTGATGGAAAAGGACTTTTTTGTGGGGCAATCGTGGGCGTTTTTTTGCAGCTCGGTTTTCAAGCGGTCCAATAACGATGAATAATATGCACCTGTAATAGTTTTACCCTTTTCCAGATAATCGATGAAGATCCCAAAAGATTGTGAATCCCAAAAGACAGTCGCAATAATCTTTCCGGCCGAAGGAACTGTCTTCGCCTTTTTTGGCGCAGATTCCCCCTTCATAACCCATTGTTTAGATTGTTCTTTGATCTCAGGAGTGTAGTGATGTATCCATGTTTCATCCACAGTGACGAAACGACGCTTAAAGTCCTGCGAATTCTTCTGGAACAAACCGCCTTGCAACACTTCACACGAAATTCTTTTTCATCCATTTTTTGAAAATCGCTCGACTTCCTTGATTAAAACGAATGTCAAACACAAAGAAATAGATCGAACTGGGTGAAACTACACGTGTGTTTTTCGAACAGATGGTACTAACTAAACATATGCTCGATATGCGCCAGCAGTGCCATGTATCTGACTTTGCACGAACTTTTCAAACGACCCTCGTAAATATACAATATTGGTTTAAGACTCCTTACAGACACGCCGGCAAGCAGGCTGTGTACTCGAGCATTGGCGTCAATGTTGCTTTACACACTGAACCGGCCCGGTTTCTAGCCGGTTTGCTGCCGGGACTGTCGACTAGACTACCCGACTGTAGGCCGCCAGTTTGAATAGAATGGTTGACTACGGCCAGCAAACCGGCCCGGCATGCCGGTGTGTGTGTAAGCAGTCTACACCGTTTTCAACCCCTTACGGGTATCTTTTTTAATCGTTAAAGGGTATTTATTTAGGTGCACTACATGCAACATCTCCACCGAGTTCCAGCCATCTAACTCTTCTGTAACTGAGTAAATTCAAAAGGTGTACTATTGATTTAAGGGTTGAACAGCCTTTTCAACCCCCTTACGGGTAAATTTTTGAAATTGTTGAGGTTTAATTTTTTAGAGTCGCTATATGTAGTATCTCTGTTTTTTTTAAATAGGAAGGACTTAAGGCACACGATTTTGATAAAAAATTTCTAACTTATTAACAATCTTTGTGCTTCTAGATTTGTTTCTAAGTTTCAACTTCGTACGATTTTTCTTTTCCGAGTTATTCTTTTCAAAAACGTATACTACATCCACAAACGAATCGGTGAAAACATATTTTTTGGGCTCAAGCTCCTATAAATTCGATATCAAAAAATCGACATGAAATTATAACTTTACTTAGGTACTCGAATATTTCATATAGGGCAAGAGAAAGTAATATTATATAAGTTAACGGTATGGCAAACCACATGAGCTTTCTAAAAACATATAACATGTTTAATAATGTAAGCTGATAATAAAAAAAAATAGCTTATGAGTATAACAATAAAATGTTAGGCCTACAGATGAACCGCTTAAACTCTCTCACAGGTGTTCGACCGATTCTAGGCTACAATATATCCATTTTTGATTGATATAAACGGTACTGTACTGACCGCAAAATAATAAATTAAAACTAGGTAATGTGTTTCGTATGTAGTAATTTTTTATTACTAAATTTCTCAGTTTAGTGTTTTTCACAACGTGAAAGTTGGCTGCTAACGAAAAAATAGATTTTTATGAAGTTTTAAAAAAGAATTGGAAGTTTAAACTATTTTATGGGCAAAAACGTGTTAAAAAGTCGTAATGTAAGTAGTTACACTAAACTTTGATGATTGTATAGTCACTTGAGTCACGAGTTTGCCCTAGTTTGCAACGAGGGGTAAAGGGGGAAAATCATCAGTGCACATGCGCGACTGCTTTAATTTCAGTACGACAAACATAACAACTTATACTATACCCAGAGCATATACAGTATATCGCGAAACCTTTTGTAGGTTAACTGTACGAATATAACTGTTTGTTACCGTAAACACGAATGTCGGTTTCTCGAAAACGTGGTCGAACTATTCACAGTGCTGAACGCAATGTAATAAAATGTTGAGAATTCGAAGTAAACAAAAATGCCTATCCGTGCCTCTTAAGGAAAGCCGTGAGCGAGCGGCTAACTACTTTGATGTTTCTCTTTCCACTATTCGAAAAATAAAGAAGGAAATTAAGGACGTGAAGAAGCTATTCTTTAACAGTTTTGTTGACACCTGGTAAACAAAGAAAACGGTTAGGTAGATACTAGAGAGACTGATAATGAAAACGCCGATGACAGCAATAGTAAAGAACGTGGTTCATTCGTAATTACAGTAAATCAAACAATTCTCGTCATGTAATTAAGCTATAGGCAATATTACAGGTAATATTTATTTCTTATAAGGTTTATGAAGAAAACATTTTCTCGGAATAAACCACAGCTTACAAAATGTATCTAGAAACTGCACGGTAGTGAAATGTACGAGTAGTGTCTCACTGTTGAGGTTGGCAGCACTGCAAATATTTCACTTCCCTTCCTCACTGTGCCAATACATACGCAAAAGGCAATCTCTTGACTTCAGTATGTACATCTGACGTAAGATTTAGGATTTGGGGCTTGTGTAGAGCTAGCTTAAAAGGTTTTGTTATTTAGACATAAACAGATCCTGAAAGAACCCGGAATAAACCTTACAAAACATTTCTCTAACATTTTTATTAGTAAAGGTCCTTAAAGCGACTCTGGCCTGGTTTATGAACATAAGGGTTTTTTTCGTGTTTAGGAGCTGAAAACGTTTAGAAATGATTAGGGAAGAGTACTAACCGTGGAGACAACCAGCGTTATATTAAGGTACTTGCATGGCAAATGGTGAAAGAGGATTTCTTCCATTCATTTGGATTAAATTTGTTTTTAAAATATGGTTATTTTTACTTCTTCTTCCTCTATATGAATGTATAGGGAAGCAAGCAAGGTATTGTTTTCATGTCGATTTTTTTAAATCATTTCTCACCGGATATACACGTTTTTAGACCCCCAGAATCCAAAATACGTATGTTTTAGCAACTGGTCTCTGTGTAAACAAAATATCGTGCAAAATTAAAACTTGTAACTTAAGTTAGATACCACTACGGTAACCGACACGAACTTCTTCATCAAATAGGTCAACCGGAAGTAGTAGTTTATTCCTGTAATTTTTCACTTTTATTCAATTTTGTCAAAAACGGCTTCTACGACGTTTTTAAAAATCACTTCATTTACTACATTTTTCATAGTCTAAAAGACATGCAAGTGATATATCTGATGAAACTTTTGATCTTGTATAAAAAAAATATTTTTTTTAGATTTCGGCCTCAATACGCATTTTAGGGCAAAAATGTATAAAATCAAAGTTTTCGAACAATTGAAAACCTTCAAATTTTTTTTAAATATGTTTTTGTACAATGCTTAGTTTAGCGTCAATTAGTGATTTCCTGTAATTTATTCATCAAAATCGATAAAAAATGGGATTTTTTAAGATTGCAGCCTCATTATGCATTTTA
This sequence comes from Catonia carolina, assembly GCA_035578175.1. Lineage (NCBI taxonomy): Eukaryota > Metazoa > Arthropoda > Insecta > Hemiptera > Achilidae > Catonia > Catonia carolina. The sequence goes on along the minus strand of JAQMRL010000005.1, from coordinate 8,452,615 downwards.
CGACAAAACATTTTCCTCCGGCTGCACGTACAACATCTAGACGGTAACTGAACTCATCCCAAACTCTCTGACGCATGTCTTGGGTCACTGAGTTGACTGCAGCTGTGATACGATTCCTTAGTTCATTCAAATTGGTGGGAAGAGGTGGTATGTAAACTGCACTTTTCACGAACCCCCACAAGAAAAAGTCACAGGGTGTGAGATCTGGAGACCTCGGTGGTCAAAACTGAAGTGCAGAGTCGTCATTCGCCATGCGACCTATCCATCGTTGACGTATGGATTCATTTAGGAAACGCCGAACATTGCGATGCCAATGGGGTGGAGCTCCGTCCTGCTGGAAAATGTAATCTCCTGAATCTTCATTTATTTGAGGAACGAGCCAGTTTTGTAGCATTCTAAGCTACGTTTCCCCAGTAACCGTATTCTCATCAAAAAAGAAAGGCCCATAAACTTTTGTCAGCGACAAGGCGCAAAAAACATAAACTTTTGGGCTGTCCCGCTCATGTTCCACTGTTACATGGGGATTTTGTAGTCCCCAGATCCCAACATTATGCCTGTTGACTAACCCACTTAGATGAAATGTGGCTTCATCACTAAAAATCACTCGAGGCAGAAACAACTCATCTTCCATGTGTTGGAGCATACGGTCACAAAATTTTACACGCCGTATCTTATCGCCTCGGCAAAGAGCCTGTAGCACTTGCAAACGGTAAGGTTTGTACAATAATCGGCGCCTCAATACACGCCAGACAGTTGTTTGCGGTAGTCCGAGTTCCATACTCACTCTACGGGTTGATTTCATAGGGCTACGCTCAAGGCTAGTTCGAACGTGTTCCACATTCTGCTCCGATACACGAGGTCTGCCTGAACTTTTACCTTTACACAGAGAGCCAGTTTCGTCAAATTGTTTATTCCAATGATAAATGCTCTTCCTCGTTGGAGGTTCGACGTTAAACTTAAGCCGAAATGCACGCTGCACCGCAGTTGCAGACTCGGTTCTACTGTACTCACGCACGCAAAAAATCTTGTGTTCCATAGCAGCCATCTTGCTTACAACTGACGCAGTACGCGGCTGCGCAGCTGACGGCAACAATGCGGTGCTGGAGCGCTCTGGTGTCGTTATTTATAACTTTGTTATTTCCTCTTTCAAATGTAATTTACAGAATTAAAATATAACATGCAGTTTAGGAAATATAGTTGATTGAAATTGTTCCATCTTATTGAATCACGCTGTATATAATACGAGTATGTATTGTAATTTATAATCAAAGTCATGAAAAATAAAATTTCTATAACATTACTTTTATTTCAAGCATTTTCTTCTACAGAGCCTAGTTTAGCGTCAATTAATGTTTTACCGTATTTTTTACATCGAACAGAGGTTGATTTTATTTTGCGTCATTCATTCATGATTAAAATTAGGTTATGGTTTTCATTTTACATTGTTTATTAATGATTAAACATAGTTTACATTGTTCATTATTTACATTAGCATCAGAAAGTCGCGTGAGTGTTTCACACCAGATTTTTAAAATATTCAAACATACTGACCTAGTTTTAATGTCATCAACATTGTGACGTAATTTATGGAAGTAATTTATGGTAGGTAATGATCGTTATTTACACATTCTCTGCAGCACAATATGAATTCCAATCTATATTAGTAGGCCCTTACAGAATTAAGTAGCCGTAACATTTCAGTAAGCAGTCCTTAATATTAAATGGAAATCACGTATATGGTATTACATTTTATTGCCTCTTTGTAAATAAATAAATAAATAAATACTTAAATTGAATTCGTAAGCATGAACTAAAAATAGCTGAGCATTTTGAACTTATTTCTTAAGGTTAATAAGTTTTCTTTTACGTACAATGTATTAAGACCTTGAATATATTTTTATTAAAAATCTCGTCTGTATTTTGTTCAATTATTTATTCTCAGAAAACAGCTATTTGAATTTTGATAAAAGTAAAGTAAAAATTATGTATTTAAGGAATATTTGGGAGTGTACAAAGTGTGGCTATTAAGAAAAATACTGACGTTGTAAAATAATTTATTTTAATTTTATACATAATCACTTATTGTCAAAATATACTCCTTCTCTATCCCTAAAACGCTCCATGCGAATTTTACATTGTTGGAAAAAGTGCTGGAAGTCATCTTCTGTCAGCTCCTTCAGGACACGTGCCGCTTTCTCTTTTACAGCTTCCACAGACTCAAATCTTGTACCTTTTAATGCAGATTTTACCTTAGGGAACAGGTAGAAGTCACTTGGTGCAAGATCTGGTGAATAAGGTGGATGTTCTAACACTGAAATGCTGTACTTGGCTAGGAACCTCTTGACAGATAACGCGGAGTGAGCTGGCGCATTGTCTTGGTGGATAACCCATGATATGTCCTTCCAAACTTCGGGGCATTTTTTCCTTACTCTTTGACGTGGTTTAGAAAGTACCTCAAGGTAGTAATATTGATTAATTGTTTGACCTTCAGGAACCCAGTGAAGGTACACAAACCCATGGATTAAAAACAAAACAATCATCATTGCTTTAAATTTTGACTTGCTCATTCGAGCTTTTTTGGCTCTCGGTGAAGTTCGGCTTTTCCAGTGCATGGAGTGGCACTTCGTTTCCGGATCATAAGTAAAAAACCACGTTTTATCACATATTATTATTATCTACCTGTTCCCTAAGGTGAAATCTGCATTAAAAGGTACAAGATTTGAGTCTGTGGAAGCTGTAAAAGAGAAAGCGGCACGTGTCCTGAAGGAGCTGACAGAAGATGACTTCCAGCACTGTTTCCAACAATGGAAAATTCGCATGGAGCGTTGTAGGGATAGAGAAGGAGTGTGTATTGAAGGTGACAGTAAGTGATTATGTATAAAATTAAAATTTTTACGTCAGTCTCGTTATTTAATAGCCACACCTCGTACTGCTTTTTTTCTTTTTTTTCTTGCATCTAGGAGACTCCAAAGGGAGTATAGGACATGTCAAGATAAAACCTGATAAACTGAAAGTTTATCACCAATGATAAATTCATCACTTACCACCAGAAAATTGTTTTTGCTACTGCTTACTTCAGTAGGCTTGATAGATAGGGTTGAGGAAAGCTACGACGGTTTGGTTATTTCAGAAGAATGTCAGAGGATAGACTTCCTAAAAGGATGTACTTGTAGATAAAAGGCAAAACAAGGTGTAGACTAGTGGTCCGTTCCAACATGAAACTTAGTATTTTATTTCATGAAGAAATTACGATACCAATCTTTTCTGAGGTCATCCAGTACTAAACACAAGAAACACAATTAATTACTATGTTGTTAATCCCAACACTAATTTATTTGAACAAAACGCTACTTATACAGGTATAAAATACATCAATAAATTACCACAAGCTTTAAAAAGTTTTGGTAATTTTAATTTGCTTAAAAAAATGTAACGCTGATCAGCATGCCGGGCCCTTTGAAAAGCACATATTTTCCATTCTGCAAATGACACCTTCATTTCATTTACCATAGGGTCTGGCTGTATAATGAAATTCATAACTTTTAGAGGAGATAACTCTGATTAATGCCCAAAACGGGCAGGTGGAGTGTTATTTTAATTGCACTCTATCTGTTTGGTCCAGGGCTAAAAAAAATAGTTCTGTTTCTTATCACATAGTCAGCCACTTATATGACTGAACTATTTAAGAACAGAAGAGTTAGAGGTGTAAAAGACACTAGTCAGAGTTATCTCCTCTTGAGAGTAATGAATTTCACTATGCAGCCAGACTCTGTGGTGAATGAAATGAAGGTGTCATTTGCAGGGTGGAAAGTGAGTGCTTTTCGGAGGGCCTGGCATGCTGATAAGTATACTTTTTCAACTCAGTGAGGAAGGCAATTGTAAACCACCTTACTCCTCGTTTTTACTTAGTAAAACCTCTACAGGTTCAAACCAGCCTTTCGGCTGTTGACCTAAACAACAACAACTCTGATTAGTGTCTTTTACACCTCTACCTCTTCTAATTAAATAATTTGTAATATATTTTCTTAACGGGTTTGCTCCTAAAGATAGCTGATAAAGAGCTGCTTCGAAAAAGTTATTAAGTTGTCATTTATACTAGTAAATAAAATGCATACACTTAAAACAATTACCTTGAAATTACGAACTGGCAACACCCTGAATAATGGATTCTATTTATTTCAATCTTTAAGAACATTAACGTAGTAACCGTCGATACATTTCACATGTCTTAGCAGGAGTAGAAGCGAATTCTATGAAGTAAGTATTTAATAATTACTACAAAGGTTCAACACGGAACAATGACCAAGGACAACTTCTATTTACTTCTGTAACAACCCTTAAATAAAATAACGTGCGTAATTTATCCATACACCTCAGTAAATAGGGAATACATTATATTTTATTATGTATATATTTATTATTGAATTTGATAAAAATAGATTCATTTCCAAGGAACTCAACTTTAATCCACGTTGGGTAGGCTAGGCACATGAATCACTGAAATTACAAACACAGGTATATCGACATTATTAACTCTTATATCGATCGATATTGGTATTTATGGTACAGTAAAACCTCTGAATACCGGACATCAGCGGGACCACGCTTAATGTCCGTTGTATAGAGTTCTCCGTTCTATAGAGGGGAGCCAATACATAACAACTTAGTGATTTATGCGTTTTAAGGTTTTAACATAATGGAAATTAACGTAAAGAGAGAGAGAGAGAGAGAGAGGGAGGTACGCGATTTTAAGTTTTTTTTACTATACAAGAAATTTTTATTTGCAACTGTATAAAATTAACAAGCAAACTTGATAAAAAAAGGGATACAAATATTGACAAATTTTAAAACATTGAGTAGATTGCTGCCCATTGACAGTACTCCAACCGTAATCATTAAGTTAGTTCATTATTTTGTTTATTATTTACTTATTTTATTTTGGTTTTCTTTAATTTTGACGTTTCATGATATCCCTACTCCAGAGTCGTCGTTTCTGTCTTCGTATAGGGGCAGTTGGTAAATCTGGTGTGTCTAGGTCAACAATGAGCTGGTTTTGATTATTGGGTAATTTCTTTTTAAATCGTGTGTACGATGTGTGGCTATTAAATAATGAGACTGACGTTATAAAAAATTTTATCTTTATTTTATACATAATCACTAATTGTCACCTTCAATATACACTCCTTCTCTATCCCTAAAACGCTCCATGTGAATTTTTGATTGTTAGAAACAGTGCTGGAAATCATCTTCTGTTAGCTCCTTCAGGACACGTGCCGCTTTCTCTTTACAGCTTCCACAGACTCAAATCTTGATCCTTTTAATGCGAATTTCACTTTAGAAAACAGGTAGAAGTCACATGGCGCAAGATCTGGTGAATAAGGTGGATGTTCTAACACTGAGATGCTGTACTTGGCTAGGAACCTCTTGACAGATAACGCGGAATGAGCTGGCGCATTGTCTTGGTGGAGAACCCGTGATTTGTCCTTCCACATTTCTAGGCGTTTTTTTCTCACACTTTGACGTAGTTAAGAAAGTACCTCAATGTAGTAATATTGATTAATTGTTTGACCTTCAGGAACCCAGTGAAGGTACACAATCCCATTGATATAAAAAAAACAATTATTGCATTAGATTTTGACTTGCTCATTCGAGCTTTTTTGGCTCTCAGTAAAGTTCGGCTCTTCTAGTGCATGAATTGACGCTTCGTTTACGGATAATAAGTAAAAAACCACGTGTTTTTACATGTTATTATCTTCTACCTGTTCCCTAAGGTGAAATCTGCATTAAAAGGGACAAGATTTGAGTCTGTGGAAGCTGTAAAAGATCAAGCGGCACGTGTCCTGAAGGAGCTGACAGAAGATCACTTCTAGCATTGTTTCCAACAATGGAAAATTCGCGGAGAATTGTAGGGATAGAGAAGGAGTGTATATTGAAGGTGATAATAAGTGATTATGTATAAAATTAAAATTAATTTTTTTACAATATCAGTCTCGTTATTTAATAGCCACACCTCGTATGACTGAAGCATTTAACAACAGAAGAGGTAAAGTTGTAGAAGACACTAGTCACAGTTATCTCCACGGAGAGTAATGAATTTTATTATACAGCCAGACCATGTGGTGAATGAAGTGAAGGTCTCATTTGCAGGGTTCAAAGTAGATGCTTTTCAGAGTGCCTGGAATGCTGATAGGATACTTTTCCACCCAGTGAGGAAGGCATCTATAAACCACCTCACTCGTTGTTTTACTTAGTAAACCCTCCAGAGGGTTTAAACCAGTCATTTCCGTTGATGACCTAAACAGCAACATTGTTTACTCATGATTAAGCATAGATTAAATTATTTATTATATACATTGCCATGAGAAAGTCGTGTGAGTATTTCAAACTAGATGATTTATTATTTAGTGGTGAGGCTGAATATTGACTACTGTATGTAATAAACATGTATATTAGTAATGTGATAATAGTTGAAATTTAATAATATGAAGTTATGTGAAAGTTACAGTAGCGACACGTAATAATGCGGTCTCCATTGTACTCGGAGCTACCTCCTTACTAAGTTAGTGGTTAAGACAGAGAAAAATAATAACACATTGTTGAACGACCGTCGTCCCTCGTCCGTCATCCGTCGTTATGTAACATTGTTTTTATTATTCAAATTAAAATAATACAAGGTAGTGTAATAAAACTAAGCTGTGTAAATCCTTCCTAGACAATTTGTCTATTATGTTGGTACGTTTTAGGCTAATGTCTATTTATCACATTTTTTACTCTCTCGCTCACTTCTCTCCCTTAAACACACACATAAACACTCTCTGAACCTTCCCCCTTTCACTCCTTTCTCTCGTTCTCTCTCCTTCTCATTCCCCTCTAGAAAAAGAATGGTAGGAGGAGGACAAAGAGATGTAGGAGGGGCAAGACAAGGATGGGGAGGAAAAGGAGGAGAGCGAGGAATAGGGAGAAGAGGGCGAGGAAGAGGAAGGGGAGGGTGAGAAAGAGACCGAAGAGAAGAAGAGAAGGAAGAGGACGCTGAGGAGGATGAGGATAAGGATGAAGTAGAAAATGAGGAGAAAGAGGAGAGCGAGGAAAAGAAGGACGAGGAGAAGGATGAGGAAGAGATAGAGGACGACGAGGAAGAGGACGCAGAGGAGGATGAGGATAAGGATGAAGTAGAAAATGAGGTGAAAGAGGAGAGCTAGGAAAAGAAGGACGAGGAGAAGGGTGAGGAAGAGGGAGAGAACGACGAGGAAGAGGAGAAAGAGGAGGAGGAGGAGGATGTGGAAGAGGACGTATAGAAGGAAAAGAAGGACAAAGAGAAGGGCGGGAAAGAGGGGAGGACGACGAGGAAGAGAAGGAGGAGAGTGAGGTATGGAAGAGGACGTAGAGGAGGAAAAGAAGGACGAGGAAAAGGGTGAAGAAGAGGGAAAGATGATGAGGAAGAGAAGGAGGAGGAGGGTGAGGGTGTAGAAGAGGACATAGAGGAGGACGAGGACGAGAACGTGGAGGTGAAAATGAAAAATTATTACAAATGGGAAAAATGTTCACGACCCAAATTTAAAGAAATATTTTTTCATGACCCTAAAGCCAAAAAAGTAATTTCTACAAGGATGTCTGTTTGTAGCTATATAAATAAACTTTTATTGTCGCCGCGAGTCAGCTTTTTGACAACTGATAAAAGGAGTCCTGGTTCAAATCCTAATAAGGATATATATTTTTTTACTGATTTGAATATTATAGACAGTTATTACCATTCTATTTTTATGGTTGGGGTTCAATTTATCATACCTTTTACGAATAGTCGGCCTGCGTCTGTACAAGTACACGTCATTTACACATCATCTTGATATCATTGGGTCATGGGGTTGCTTATTGTTCTGAATTGAACAAATTGAACGTACACACATTAGAGATTTAAAAATGATAATATAAAGGTAGTTACCGTATAAAGAGGGTACCGGGCCCGATTCCTGGTCAGGTTTTTCATCTATCACCCTTCTAATCGTCTCCATTAACAGTAACGGCAAAACAGCCGCACGTAAAACCAAAAAAAGAAAAAAGAAAAATTCTCCAGTACAAAATTCTAGCAGTGAAAGCGTCAATAAAGATCCATAGTACATTGTTTTTTTATAAATTTATTTTAATAAATTATTTCACTACCGCTATACAATAATTTATTTTAAAATATATATTATATAAATGTTATCATACATTCACAAAAATAAATTAGGAGATTTATTATTTATTACCGGTATCAAGTGTAATAAATAATCCTATTACGCATTCTCTGTACTAGTCTAAATATTGTATGAATTTATAACTTTTTATTTTTAATACTAAACAAAATAAAATGTTTACTGTGTAAATAATATAAGTGAAAGTATTTTACGAAGAATTTATGATATTTTTAATTCATAAATATCTTTAGTTATTGATGGCATTGATTGTAATTGATTGTTGACACGATAACATTTTTTGAAGTAGAATCTTCCTTTTAAAAATTTAATGTAAGGTTCACGATTGTTTTAGGACCTAAAGTCATAAATAAATAAATTTATGTACAGGTTTATTTATGTCTTTACAGATTGAATTATGGGATAAAGAAAATACTTTTCAGAAAACCGGGATTTTTTCTCGTATAGGGCCAATTTTAGACCACGTGAAGTGACTGTAGAGGTTTCTGGAAGCTCTTTTTGCAGCCCAATTTCTCAGCATTCGCTCACTATAGGATTTTCTCTTTTTTTCTGTACACATGGTTTTCTGTTTTTACTCTTTATGGAAGCCCTTAAAGTCCGTTATTGTCTAAATTTGGTTCGGTTCATTAAGTTTTCTCGGTAACGGTTTTCTCAATAACGTTTCTGACTTATTTGAACCATTTATCCGACACCTTAGGTCTATTAATAAGTTTCATAAAAATCCGGTTGATAAAACAAATTTTCAAGAAAAAGATCCTCTGCAAGATATTGGCTCTAATGATAGTAGACAGTGCAGAGTACTGATTAATGAAAATAAAAATTCTACGGACACCTATATAGAATGGATGACAATATTTCGTGTATTGTAAGAGAAAGTTAAAGCGTAGAAAATTTTCGAAAATCATATTTCTTTATATTATTATTTTTTCATATTGCGCCAATTTCAGACCACGTGACGTGACTTTAGACTTCTGGAAGCTGCTTTTTCAGCCCACATTCTTAGAATTTGTTCACGGTAGGCTTTTCTCCTTTCTTCTGTCCACCCGGTGTTATGTTTCTGCTCTTCTAGAAATCCCTTGAAGACCGGATTTAGTTTTCTGAATTTGGTTCGGTTCATTAAGTTTTCTTGGTTTATTGCGGTTTATCAATAACCTTTCTGACTTCTTTAAACTATTTATCTGACTCCATAGGTTTATTGTTTAGCGTCTTAAAAATTAGTTTTGTTAACCGGCTGTCATCCATTCTATACAGGTATGCGTAAAATTTTAAGTCTTGTTTAGTTAATAGTTTCCATTAATCGTTCATTTTCCTTGTACAGTTCTTTTCGTCTTCTTAATCCGTATTGTCCGTCTATTATCTTCGGACTTCGGATATCTTGCGGAGAATCATTCTTTCACATTTCTCTGCTTTTCTTAGAGCAGCCGTACCGGTAATCCTAAGCCACTCACTCGAGTACAGACACACAGGTTTTATCTCAGTGTTATAAACTTATCTTGGTTTGTCTTGAGAGTGTTTTCTTCATGTACAAGAGGTGAGATCCTCGGAGTGCACCGGATATCTTTCCCATCTGCTGTTGTTCGCTTCCTTTTCGCTGGTATTATTAGTCTATTATTATAGCAAAAGCAAATGATGCAAACGAAGTGGTTTAATTGTTTCATAGAGGTGACAGAATTAAGGAGATATTATACCCTACATAATAGTACTGTGAAAGAAGGCAATGAATATTACGTAATGTTTATGTTATTTTGTGTGTTTTATGTTTTTCGTGTTATATGTTGGGCTTTGCAGTTGACTGTTTCTGGTGAAAGAAAAATATTTACAATGAAAAGAATAATTATAATAATGCAGTCTGCCCATAACAGACAGGTGAAGTGTCAAATTATTTACACTAAATCTGTTAGTTGCAGGGCTAAAATAAATAGTTCTGTTTCTTACCACATGGTCAGCCAATTAAGTGATTGAATCATTTAAGAACAGTAGAGGAAGAATGTCTGTACTGGGACAACCTTGACCTGTGACCCTGACCTTGACCTAAAAAAAAAAAAAAAAAAAAAAATCCCGCCAAATTTTTTTCCCGCCAAATTTTCAAACTCAATTTTCTCCGCAACCGCTGGACCGATTTTGACGCACGTGGTACCCACGTGACCGGGAGATCGAGATCTACAAGATAAGCCCTAAAACTCGTCGATCCGATAACCAGGTCACGTGTTACAAGCTATCTCAGGTTCCATAGGGGATACGGCTACGGATTAGGGCTTATCTTGTAGATCTCGATCTCCTGTTCACGTGGGTACCGCCCGCGTCAAAATCGGCCCAGCGGTTGCGGAGAAAATCAGGTTTGAAAATTTAAAAAAATAAAAAAAATGGCAAATTTTCAAACCCGATTTTCTCCGCAACCGCTGGTCCGATTTTGATGTGGGCGGTACCCACGTGACCAGGAGATCGAGATCTACAAGATAAGCCCTAAATCTCATCGATCTGATAACCAGGTCACGTGTTACAAACGATCTCAGGTTCCATCGGGGATACGGCTACAAATTAGGGCCTATCTTGTAGATCTCGATCTCCCGGTCACGTGGGTACCGCCCGCGTCAAAATCGGCCCAGCGGTTGAGGAGAAAATCAAGTTTGAAAATTTAAAAAAAAAAAAAAAAAAAAAAAAAAAATTCTCGCCATTTTTTTTTTTTTTTTTTTTTTTTTTTTTTTTTTTTTTTTTTTTTTTTTGAAAAATTTCAAACTCGATTTTCTCCTCAACCGCTGGTCCGATTTTGATGCGGGTGGTATCCACGTGACCAGGAGATCGAGATCTACAAGATAAGCCCTAAACCTCATCGATCAGATAACCAGGTCACGTGTTACAAGCTATCTCAGGTTCCATCGGGGATACGGCTACGGATTAGGGCTTATCATGTAGATCTTGATCTCCTGGTCACGTGGGTACCACCCGCATCAAAATCGGTCCAGCGGTTACGGAGAAAATCAAGTTTGAAAATTTAAAAAAATAAAAAAAATGGCAAATTTTCAAACCCGATTTTCTCCGCAACCGCTGGGCCGATTTTGATGCGGGTGGTATCCACGTGACCAGGAGATCGAGATCTATAAGATAAGCCCTAAACCTTGTCGATCTGATAACCAGGTCACGTGTTACAAGCTATCTCAGGTTCCATCGGGGATACGGCTACGGATTAGGGCTTATCTTGTAGATCTCGAGCTCCTGGTCACGTGGATACCGCCCACATCAAAATCGGACCAGTGGTTGAGGAGAAAATCGAGTTTGAAATTTTTCAAAAAAAAAAAAAAAAAAAAAAAAAAATAAAAAAAAAAAAAAAAAAAAATTCTCGCCATAATTTTTTTTTTTTTTTTTTTTTTTTTTTTTTTTTTTTTTTTTTTTTTGGCAAAGTTCCAAACTCGATTTTCTCCGCAACCGCTGGTCCGATTTTGATGCGGGTGGTATCCACGTGACCAGCAGATCGAGATCTACAAGATAAGCCCTAAACCTCATCGATCCGATAACCAGGTCACGTGTTACAAGCTATCTCAGGTTCCATCGGGGATACGGCTACGGATTAGGGCTTATCATGTAGATCTCGATCTGCTGGTCACGTGGGTGCCACCCGCATCAAAATCGGCCCAGCGGTTGCGGAGAAAATCGAGTTTGGAACTTTGCCAAAAAAAAAAAAAAAAAAAAAAAAAAAAAAAAAAAAAAAAAAAAAAAAAAAATTGACCTTTGACCCCAAAAAATTACTTTAGTTTTTATCATTGACGTCATTCGTTTTTTATCTTTGCACGTGAAAGACTATTGATTCAGATGATGCAACTTGTTTACTGCAAATTTAAATGTACAGTTAATTTTTCTACACTAGTCGTCGAGTCAGCGATAAGTTGTTTGTTTCAATTTTAAAAACCAACAACGTCATACCGCATGTTATTATGAACCGAACTGCATACGCAGCGTTTCCAATGCAGTAGCATAGGACAATTATGTATATAAAAGGTCACCGATTTTCCCACCGTATCATAACCACTGCTCTACACCGCTAGAACAGTTCTTCTTCTAGATACAGTTCTTCTTCTCCTAGCTGTTGCTACGCTGCTAGACAGTTCTTCTTCTCTACCTGTTGTTAATTGAAGGTGAGTTTTATTCTACTTTAAATATTTTTAAAAATTAAAAAGACTCTAGCACTTTTATGAAATATACACTTTGAATCTTTAATAAAATTAAAACCTAAAATCTGTTTATGAAATTAAGACGTAGAACCTCATACATAGGTAATACATTGTTGGTACTGCAACATCACCAGTTGTAACCGTTGTTGATACATCAACAACAACAACAACTGTAACAACACCAGTTTTATCGTTTACTATTACAAGTACGGAATAACAATTTCCATACCTAATTTAAATTGTTCCGGCCGCATATCGGTAGTTTAGCAAAGCGAATTCAAATAAATATTTATTTTCCTGGTTCGTCTCTACTACATGTTTCTGTTTTTGGTATGTTTTAGTTACCAACAACACCAACAACTCCAACAACCGGCAACAACCAACAACCGGTAACAATCAACACCCAACAACAATAGCAATTTGGAGATCACCAACTCATATTGTAAAGGTTGGTCTTATTATAAATACTATACTGGAATAATAATTTACATACTAAAAATAAAGGGATATTTGTTTTAACCGCATGCGACGAGTTTCAAAGCGAATTCAAAGAAATATTTATTTTCTTGGTTAGTCTCGACTACATGTTTTTGTTTTCGGTATGTTTCAGTTACCAACAACACCAACAACCGGCAACAATCAACAACCAACAACAATATCAATTTGGGGATCATCCAGCTCGTATTGTAAAGGTTGGTCTTATTATAAATACTATACTGGAATAATAATACATTTACATACAATTACATACTAAAAATAATGGGATATTTGTTTTAACCGCATGCGACGAGTTTTATTTTATAAACTCTTGGGTAGTCTCTTCTACATGTTTCTGTTTTTGTTATGTTTCAGTTTAAATCAATAATCATCACCACCATCACCACCGCCGTCGACAATACCGGCAAAATCAACGCAGTAACTCCACCATCATCAACAACAACATCCTCCTCCGTCAGTTTACAGTAACTCCACCATCACCAACAACACCCCAGCAACATCCATCATCTCATACCGTCATCATCGCCTTCTTTAACTCCACCAACAACCCCGGCACCTCGTCGTCTACGCCAACATCTCCTTCTTCAGCTCCATCAACAGTACCAGGCTACATACCTCTCCGTAAGTATTTTGTCGGCAGCGGAAATAAATTAAGTAGTTAGTTATTAAGAGAATATCGTAGGCATAGAGAACATGGCTGCAAACCTTCTATGTTTAGAAACCGCAGCCGAGACTGTGGCATATGCAGATACAAACCTTGCAAGTGACGTAGTGTTGTACAATCTGCTTTCATCCCAGCCTCCACCTACCGTTTACTCATATCTATGTGATGGATCTAAGATCCGAAAGAATATGAGAACCGTAGTAGTAGGATGGATAAAAGATTTATGCCAGTACAGGCGAATGTACCACAAGGTGGCCGCAGCCGCAGTGATATATTTCGACCGGTTCCTTAACCGCAAGCCTGATACTGAACCGAATGATTTACAATTACTGGCATGCTCATGCATGCTGGTAAGTTCAAAATTTTACGAGGCGTATGGATGCTTTACTTCTGACGAGTTGGCGGCTTCCACCGCCGATTCCTGTAGCATAGAGTCCATCCTGCAATGGGAGATGGAAGTGCTGAAGGAGCTGTCATGGAGGGTATCTATAGTGTTACCTCACGACTTTATTCATCCGATTTTGTCTAGGATTTTCCCTACTGTAGATGACCGAGACCTGAAGAAGGTCAGAGATATGTCTTACGATCTCCTGTTAGAGGCGGTATGCGCCTATGAAATTAACGACATCTGCTACAGCGAACTGGCCGGTGCATGCTTATGCGTAACGTTACGCTCTTTCAGTTCGTTGAAGGTCGAAGAAGACGTAATTGCTGGGATGCTGTTATATATTGATCTAACTTATTCTATCCAAAAGGTTCTAATGCTAAATGTTCCCTGTGCAGATGAATCTTAGCAAAAAAATTAGTGTATTACTGTTAAATTTATATCGTATTAGCAGAATAAATGTATTAAACTGTTTATAATTGTTTTCATTTCGAAGTACCATACGTTTACCGCTACACTAAAACATATGGTTTTGCAGGAAATATGGAAAGTCAAGCCAAACGAATCAGGTTGGATCAAGTTCAAGAGACTGACACCTTTTGCGTCTTGGAGAATGCGTTCGGATGTAACCTCCGGACGTATTACTACAAGAACACAAACGAGGAACTTAAGGACATACCAGTGCTCCTTATCCACCTGAGGGAAGAGATGGAATCGCTGCTCAAGGAGATGTCGACCTCCATAAGATCGTTCAAATTTAATATCTTAGTGGAGTGTACGTATGATAAGGCGGCGACGGGAGAGGTGCACGATATAGGTTTTAAGACCGCCAACACTTGCGTCTTTCCCGGGTCGAATATAGAAGCGCTTTTAGACAGGAGTATCCAAAAGCTTATAGACGAGGAGGCGGAGTTTTTGGGAAAGGGGAGCGGATGGTCTTTAGTATCTGTAGATGGGATCCTTCTCAGGATCAATCGATACAGGCCGCTCAGAGGTTCCTCTTACCTACCTCTTCCACCGTTCGTAAAGAACCGCAAAGCGGTTATCAACGTTCAGAACCGAGACGAAAGGTGCTTCAAGTGGGCTATCCTATGTAAACATGTAACAGGTCCTCACAGGGAAAGAATCGATAGACGATACAACGCCCTGCTTGACAAGTACGATTTCAGCATGCTAGATTTCCCCACTTCCCTCGGTCAAGTGAAGGCCTTCGTCAAGGCCAACGGGGTGTCCGTAAACGTATATGGGATAGCCGAAAAAGAGGTAATAGAGCCTCTATTCGTGTCAGATGTCGAAAAGGACGATCATTTCGACCTGCTACTCATAGCTGCCGGTGATAAGCATCACTATTGCTTCATCGAAAATTTTAGCCGTTTCATCAGACCGCAGCTGACAAAAAATACCGGTCAAATAGATATATGCAAGAGGTGTTTCACCTTCTACAACGTCCACCCTACGGGTCACGAGGCGATGACCGCCCACAGGGAGTACTGTATGGACAATCCTCCATGCAGGATCACGCTACCCACACCTAATGATGACGGTACTCCTCCTGTGATGAAATTCAAAAATTACCATCACATATTCCCAGTCCCTATAGTAGCGTATGCAGACTTTGAGTGCATACTGAAACCTACCGAGGGCTATCTCCCTAAACCGTCATCTTCTTTCACTATAGCCACGGAGCGTCACGTTCCCATGAGCTATGGAATGTACTTTGTGGTCGACCCGACTCTGCCTGAAGACATTAGAGAATTAGTCCCTAAAACCCCTATGATTTACCGCGGCCTCAACGCTACCGAGCACTTTATGCGCACCCTCAAAGAAATAGTCGAGCGGATAGCCGCAGCGTCGGACCGTAACGTCCCTATGGTCTTTACGGCTCAGGACGAGCTTTCGTTCAAAGCCGCCATAAGATGCCAGATGTGTGACGTTACGTTCAGGCCTGAGGTGAGACCCGTCAGGGACCATTGTCATCTTACTGGAAAGTATAGGACAGCTCTCTGCTCGAAATGCAATCTGATGAGACAGAACCAGAAGTTCTTGCCCGTCTTTATCCACAACTCCTCCAATTACGATTCTCATTTCATAGTCAGACAGCTCGGCTATGACGAGAAGAGGATATCCGTCATACCTAATTCTACGGAGAGGTACGTTTCCTTCTCCAAAAACATAACCAAGACGCTAGCCGTGAGGTTTGTCGACACCTTTAGGTTCATGGCCAGCAGCCTGAGCGCTCTGGTAGGCAACCTCCCTCCCGAAGGCTTCACCCATACAGAGTCTTTCTTTAACGGGACGCAACTGTCCCTAGTGAAGAGGAAAGGCGTGTACCCTTACGAGTACACCGACTCTTGGGAGAGACTCGATGAGACGGAACTTCCGCCTCAGGAAGCATTCTATAGCAGCCTCACCGGGGAGCACATTTCAGACGATGACTATCGTCATGCTCTGAAAGTGTGGGACACTTTTAACATCCGCACGCTGGGGGAGTACTCTGACTTATACCTCAAGTGCGATGTCCTCCTGTTGGCCGACGTCTTTGAGAATTTTAGGTCACTGTGCAGGAAGGAATACGGGCTCGATTGCGCCCATTACTTTACTGTTCCAGGTTTTTCTTTCGACGCCATGCTCTACAAGACGCGAGTAGAACTGGAACTCATAACCGATTATGATATGTACATGTTCTTAGAGCGAGGAATCCGAGGAGGAATCTCTGTATGCGTCAAGAAACATGCCAAGGCCAACAACCCTTATGTGGAAGGTTTCAACCCCGAGCTGCCCTCCAACTACCTCATGTATGTGGACGCGAACAACCTATATGGTTGGGCGATGAGTGGGTACCTCCCCTACAAGAATTTTTACTGGGTCGAGGATGAAGAGAGAAAGAACAGGCTAGTTTCGAATTTAAGTGCCATCCACGACGACTCCCAGCTAGGCTTCTTCCTAGAGGTAGATGTGGAATATCCTGCGGACGATGAGACGCAAGACTGCCACAACGACCTCCCGTTCATGGCCGAAAACGCGACCCCTCCCAGATCAAAGACCTCCAAACTTTTGACCACCCTGCAAAACAAGACCAAGTACGTATGTCATTACACCCTACTTAAACAGGCCATGGCACACGGTCTAAAGGTGACCAAAGTCCACAGGGTCCTCCAATTTCAACAGTCTGCATGGCTCAAGCCTTACATAGACTTGAATACCTGCAACAGACAGTCTGCCCGAAACGCCTTCGAGAAGGACTTCTTCAAACTGTTGAACAATGCCGTCTTCGGCAAGTGTATGGAGAACGTCCGTAAACGTATGAAACTGGAGCTGGTTAGCAATTCAAAGAGGTTGATGAAGCTGATCACCAAACCCTCTTTCAAGGACCGGATCATATACGACGAGTCGCTATGCGCTGTCGAACTGTTCAAGACCTCGGTCCGTTTAGACAAACCTATTTACGTAGGCGCTACAGTCCTGGACTCCAGTAAGACCTTAATGTATTCGTTTCATTACGATGTCATGAAGAAGAGGTACGGGTCGAAAATCGACCTCCTGTACATGGATACAGACAGCTTCTTTTATGACATCGAGACCCCCGATTTTTACCGCGACATGCAGGAACTAGAATTCAAGACCTTCTTCGACACCTCCGACTACCCCCCGACACATCCGTGCCATTCCACTACCAACAAAAAAGTGCTCGGGAAGTTCAAAGATGAGTGCAACGGTGTCCCGATCGCCGAGTTCATAGGTTTGAGAGCGAAACTCTACACCTTCAGGACTGGCGAGGGAGATATCCAGAAGAAGGCTAAAGGCGTCAAAAAGAATGTGGTCAAGAAAGACATCACTTTTGACGACTATAAAAAGTGCCTCGAAGATCCCTCGTTGTGGTTGTACAGGGACATGAAAATGTTTCATTCCCTCAAGCATATAGTAAACACCATTGTGACTAGCAAGCTTGCGCTGTGCAACTACGACGACAAGCGCATCGCCGTAGATATCGCCCGCACCTTGGCGTACGGACACAGAAACGTCCCGCCTGAGCTCCGTAACGTTTTAGGTTAGGTTCCATCCCTCCCGTACACCCCGTTAATCCTCCACATATGTCTACTAGCCGACTATATTCGACCTCTAAACGTTGAACAGCGTCAGTATTGGAGTTTACGCCGCACCAGTATTACTAGTTGTAAGAACATAGGTATATTGTTATTAATCTCGAAAAACTAGGACGAATGAGTTTGCGCCTCACTCGAACCTGTCGAGCCGCATTACGCGATTGGATGTGTCTGCACATGTAGTTTTTAAAAAATTCTTATTTTATATTTCAGACATATAATGTGTCTCCCCAAGCCGCTGCCTGAGGTCTCGGACATTTTTGAAAATGTAGAGACTGAAGAGGAGATTGAAGATGAACAGGGCGAGGAGGTATGCGAGCAGTGCGAGGAGTTAAACGATGAAGAGGGGACGGCCTTTATAATAGATCTTTACGAACTTCAGGACGATCTGGACGATCTAGACGAGCCTGATGACATCGGCGAAGACGCGCATCAGTTTCTTCAGGAACTGAGGGTGCTGTTCCCCTCGTACTCTTACGAGATGTTGTATCCGCTAGAGACTATGGTCCCATGCGCCGTCCATATACGTACAGATGCTTTGACTTCCATAAGTCATATCTACCATTCTGTCCATGATAGGTGGCCACAGTGCGTACCGTACATCTCATACTTTACCTGATCCGGTCGCCCATTTCCTAGCAATCGGTAGTATGATACCATGTCTATTTTTGTTATAGGCTATGTACATCGAGAGGAATGAGCCAAAGATGTTTACGATCGAGGAGGTAGAAGCGGAGATGTTTGAGGATGATTCGGAGGCAGGCGACGACGTCTTGTCGATCGGGACGGTCGCCGTCGAAGAGGCCGACATGGACTCAGTGACGTATGAGCCCATCGGTAACCACATGGACTTGACGGCGCATGAGACCGTGGGCGACCTCGTAGACTCAGAGGGCGAGGAACCATCCATGGACGATCTCGTAGACTCCGAGGACGAGGAAGTGTCCACGGATGGCCTCGTAGACTCTGAGGTCGAGGTAGTCTGCCCGTTGTGCCGGAACGTAGGGGACGAATTCGGATATTCGTTTCGAATATGTGTCGAAGAAGTAGAGGACCTCAGACAGGTCGGAGATTTCTTTCGATTTGTCGAGCGAACCTTTTTCTACTGCCGCGTAAGACCGATTTACATAAATAGCAATTATGTAAGGGTTGAGGAAACCGATGTCGGTCCTATAGATTTCCCATCTCACATGGCGATTGATGTAGAGGAAGGCGCACATGCGCGAACCATATATCATGCAATCCACGATCGATGGCCGCAATTCGTTCCCTATGTCTATGTATGATAATCCACACGTATTCGTTTTCATCATCGCTATCGTCATCATCATCATCATCATCATAAACATCTTATATATTAATCAATTGTATGTCGTCACACACGTATTCGTTTTCATCACCATCATCATCATCATCATAAATATGTTATATATTAATAAATTGTATGTTACGCAATTTTTTATATTAATAAATTGTATGTTACGCAATGAGTTAGTCTTTTCATTTCTCCAACACTAAACCACATATAGTACCTAAAACACATGGAGACAGGATCGATGCTCGATTCCTGAGAGGGTCTGTCCCCGACAGATCCTCGCATCGTGCTGCGCTTTCGCTTCACGATCGGCAAAGCCCTCTGGCTTTAGCAATACTTATATATGCTCGATTCTTGAGAGGGTCTGTCCACGACAGATCCTCGCACCGTGCTGCGCTTTCGCTTCACGATCTGCAAAGCCCTCTGGCTTTAGCAATACTTATTTATCTAAGGTGAGAAGGATGATGAATAAAAACAAGTTCGAATAGAGTTAATACATATATTCTGAAATCAAAGTACTAGACTAATGTTACAAAAGTTCAGACTCTACAAGCAGCCGTACATGTGAGAAAAAAACGAATCGAGGTTACAGGACGCGGCTTTACTGGCTGACGCAACAGTTAAAACTGCATTGCATGCAGTGTTTTCTCTTCTTGGTAATGGTCCATTCGTCTTCGCCGTCTTCGCTCTCCTGTTGGACGTGTTCTTCGCAGGGCATCTCCAAGAGTAGTTCTTTATCATTCTTGAGGTATGACGGTAAGTCGTTGTATACGTTGGATATACAGTTGCCGTAATGGTCCAAGAGAAATTCCTTGGGTAAGTAGCGGAGGGCTTCAGGCCCAGGGTTGTTGAAGCCCGAGTCCAACACCTTTTTTATGCACTCCCCTACTTTGTTTACCGTGTCGAAGACGACGCTCCTTTCTTTCCACCACGCCCTCATAGCCTCGGCCCTCTTGAGGGAGCAGTCCGAGTGGGAAAACGGACACTGTATGTCTGATCCGTGCATATACATGAGGTGTTCGATCGAGGGACAGCCGTAGTCGTCGAGGTCTTAAACCTTTAGATCGTTGCACATCAATAGTCCCTCTAATGTTTTCCTGTTTTCCTTTCCTTTGACGAAGATCTTCCCGCCAGACACGGCCCCCGTCAGCAAGTGGTAGAGCTGTGTGTAGTCGACGAACCCACTGTTCCATCGTATCCCGATTCTGTCTTGTCCTTCCCAGATGCGCGTTTTCTTGGACGGTGTGAGTACACCGTAAAAGTCGTAAGGAGGTTTGAACAGATAATGATGCTTCACGCTACCTTCTACCGAGAGGACTACCAGCTCCTTGATGATCGTCTCGTAATCCGAAGGTCTGATGACCTGAAAATCTACAATGAAGGAAGGCATGTTGTTGCGCGCGACGAGACCTAGCACACAATGGTTAATTTACCCTCCTGACGGTCCCTGTTAAAGGCGAGTACTGAAGGATGCAATCTGTGATTATCAAGCAATAGGCCGTCGTATTGGTAGGGATGTTGTTTTTACACTCTATCTCGATCCTGATGTCTATGGCGCCAGTGTTCAGCGACTCGTTCTGCTTCGAGCAGTCGATAAAGAAGAGGGGGACTTTGGTCTTGAAGTTTGCAAAATCGATTAGGGGGTGGTTGACCTGACCTCCGTAGTAGACCTTATGGAACCGCTTAAAGTTTTCGTAAAACAACGAGTATTCCCCCTTAGCGTTTTCGTACGGGTAGTACACGGAATTGAGGTAGAGTTTGATGTCCTGGAGCTCGCAGTGGTCGAAATGGGATGATACCGCCGTCTTGGTCTTCTTGTCCGTTTGCAGTCCTACTATGACGTAACGGGGCTTATCCGCCTGGGAGGAGGATTTGACGGTCCAGATCACGTCGGTGCTCTGCGGTAAGATAGGATATTCGTACAGGTTCCATCTGCGGAAGGCCATCGATAT
Source organism: Catonia carolina (assembly GCA_035578175.1). Classification (NCBI taxonomy): domain Eukaryota; kingdom Metazoa; phylum Arthropoda; class Insecta; order Hemiptera; family Achilidae; genus Catonia; species Catonia carolina. Next base: position 8,431,340 of record JAQMRL010000005.1, on the reverse strand, counting down.
GGGCGCGTCCTGATCCACCATCCTGAGCAACGGGAGTCTGTGCTGATCGGAAAGCCTGACGTAAGGCATCTTCCACTCCACCTTGGTAAGAGTCAGCTTGTAGTCCTTGCCTGCGGGTACCGCTACGGCGCGATCGTCGGTAGCCGACCTTAGCATGATAAGTTCCAGCTTAGCGTTGACTATTATGCGACGGTAATCCTCGCAGAATCCCATGATCCTCTTCAGCGGAACGTAAGCCGAAAGCCTACCTGTTGTGCTGTTGGCGATAGCCGTTACGGCGTCCTTGTTCCACCCTTCCACGTCTATAGAGTGTTGTTCGCCGTACCTGAAGGACGGAATATTTTTCAAGGCCGTCGTTACACCGACGTTTCGCACCCTGTCCACTTCGATACCGTTCATCTCCAGCCTTATCTCTTCAAACAGGAAAGCGGGCCAGTTGTCAGAAAGAGCCAGGGCCGCATCCAAAGTACCGTCGGACGCCGAAAGTTTCACGTCCACAAACAGCAGGCTGTCGCAAGGTAGGGTGTACACATCCTGTTGGTTCACGGGTATCCTTATCTCGTCGTTGTTGTTGAAAGTCGCTGACGCGTACGGAGTGTGAGTATGCATCTCCATGCCTATGATGGCATCGTCCGCTACGGCGTTAGAGGATCCCACGTCTATTATATAGCTCATTTCTGCAGCACGATGAAACCCAACGATCTTAGAAAAGCAGCGTTATATGTAGAGAGTCTCTTCTTTTTCACTTCACCAAGTGGCGGGTCGGGCTCCGCAGGACGAATGTTCTTCGCTCCGTCCGGTACGGCTCTTTTATAACCCTCTTCCAGGTAGACTAACCCCATCGCGTACGTCTTTTAAGGTGAAGCCTGAGGCTGATGACTTCGTTCTGAAAGCTTATCGGTCTTCCGTCCTGATCCACCACAGAGACGGACAGTCTTCCTATCCTCGATGTGTTTACGGGTAGGTAGATGACGTTCTTGGGAACTTCGATTATCTTATAACCCCGTTCCACCTGCGGGAAGAACTCGTGCAGGGTATGCCCTTCGGAACCGTTAGTGTACGAGCCCCGCACGATGTTGCAAGTCAACCGGATGGCGTTCACGGCCGTAATGTTGACAGGGCGCTGGGACGTGTACCATTTATTAGGTTCGAGGATCACCGCATCGAACCCCAACACCTCTCTGATGGTTCCGGGTACGGAAAAGTCTACCTTTTCTCCGCAGAATATCGAGCACTTTAGAGTGGTGGGGTCTACGACCATGTTAAGTCTTGGGAGCGGACGGCATTCCGTCTTTGATCCCCTTGACGTCTCCTTCTTCGCATCGCTTAAGGCTTTCGCTTTCGCTTCCTCCTCCTCCCTTTTCGCTTTAGCTTCCTCCTCTGCCCTTTTCGCAGCCGCCTTCGCCGCATTATCCAATCTCTTAAAGACCTCCGCGAGAGGGTCGGTACTCGATCTCTCTTTCCTTTTTCCTTTCTGTTCCTTTTTCCGCTCCTTCGAGTGCTTTTGGTACTTGAGGGATCCTGCGTCTTCAACATCGGTACGGTTTTCGTCTTGCTCCGCGTCTCTGCTGCTGCCGCAGTTCACTCCGCCGTACATCTCCAACATCTCGTATTTGATCTTTGAGTGGATGTCGTCAATCTCGTACATGCCTTCGGGCAGCTCCACCTTCATCCCGTCGCCGAAGCAGAACAGGTTGTTCACCCCTTTCCGCACGTTGGGTATGTTGTTGTAGCTCATGAAATCTACCAGGCCTATCTCCCACTGGCCCTCTCCGAGGTCTATGGGAGGAAAGTAATCGACCTCGATCGTAGAGCTCTTACCGCTTAGGCACAACATCCTTACCCGATAGAAACTCTAGGCATAGATGTCCGCAGACGACTGAATCAAAGTCCTGCCTCCTGGCGTAATTATATCTTATGATGTTCGGTCCGTCTTCTCCGTTCTCGAGGTACCTTACCAGCTCTACGGGAGGCCTCAGGTTACCGTAGCTGTCAAAGTACTCTACGACTGCACCGGTCTTCCTGTAACATACCCAGTGGGTCCCTTCGTTCCTCGCGCTGTCCAAGTTGACGATGGCTGATTCGTTCTCGTAGGGTCTATGGGGGAGCGTGTCACGCATAAACACCCCTCTAAAGTTCGAGATTTCGAGTGCGTCGGCAGCCGCCATCAATTGACTATCGGACAGGGGTTTGTTAGGAAGTTTCAACGAAGTTTTTTTTTCCTTAGTCCGCATCCCGCGTGCTGCGTAGGGTACGGTCTCAAATACAGTCCCTCACCTCGTCGGGTAGTGCTACGGTTAGTCCTGCGGGTGGTGCGACGGGTAGTCTTGCTAGAGGTCTTACGAAGGGTCTTCCTACGAGCGGTCTTCCTACGGGCGGTCTTCCCGGTCTGCCTTCGCTTGATCCTCCCACCGAACTTGCTTTTAGCTTTCATTATGTTGGTCACCGCCCAGGCGGCCGCTTTCTCCGCTATGCTGGAGTCGGACGCTCTCACCCTCTCCCAGGCTCTATCTGCTAACACGCGGTCTGCTTCGGCCCTGCCCGCAGAGTCTTTACGGTTGTGGTAGGCTATGTCGTGCTGTTTGCACGCTGCGTCGAGAGGGTTGATGCCTGGGTCTCCTCTTCTCAATCTCTTCTGCAGGTCCGTGCCGGGTCCGCAGTACTGATATCCTGGTATGTGGAGTTCCACGGGTAAAACGTCTATCGCTCTGTTCAAAGCTGTCCCCACAAGGTTCTCTGCAGCTCCTAAGACTCCGCTCGCGATGCTCCCTACCAGTCCGGCTCCTGAATGCGATCTGTCGCGAAATGTGTTGCGTCTCCCCATTTTAAGGCCGGAATGAAGCTCGAAGACCCGTTTTTCTTTATTTATGGTGCGCTTTTTCCCTCCAGGCGTGACGATACGTCCTCAAACTCTTTGCGCAGCTTTTGGATCTCATCGCGCATTTTCAAAATTTCGTCGACTCGCTCGTCTTTGACAGGATCTGAAACTTTCATCTCTTCGGCGTAGGAGGAAAGGTACTCTTTCAAGTACTTGAGGTTTACGGCGTCTTCTTCATCGATCGGGTCTCCTACTTGCGCCATCCTGCGACCGTAAAGGTCGTAGTAAGGTTCGCCACCGCCCTCCTCCAAGACCTCGAGGACACCGTAATCTTCAGCGTAAGCTTGGATGAGCCTCATGCATTCGTTGACGTTGACCGCGTCCGTATACGACTGGGCTACGCCTACGCGACAGATTCTCCGGTCTCTCATGTCCATATCTCCATCCGCGGTAACCCTGTAAGGGGTGAGAAAACGACGTACGGATCTTCCAGTGTCCATAGCGAGAATGAGGGTTACAGACGTAGATCTCCTCTTATAAGCCCCAGCTCTTTGAGTTCCTCGACTATTGAATTTATCTCGCTGTCGTGACCCGTATGGCCCGAGTCTTTAGAAGCTACGAGGAGTCTAAGCCTGTCGCAAAGCTCGTTGGGATCGTCGAAATATACGTACTCGGTCTTCCTGTTTCCGTTCAGCTCCATCATAGGCCCAGCTCGTATACCCTTACCGCGCTTCGGTCGGTCCGGCTTCGGAGGGAAAAGCCGGCTTATGATTGAGACGTACTTTTTCCCTGTGTTGGCCTTCACTTGACCTAGCGCCGAGTTGTTCCTTCTGTGGGCGCTTGTGGCTTCCAATAAGTTTTTGTACTCCTCCAAGTCTTCTTCCGAGTAGATGAACGGATCGGGTTTCCTTTTGAATATCAGCTCGTACAGACCGTGCGTGCCTGGGTACGATACGTCTCCGACGATTATCGAGTCGTCAGGCTTGAGTTGTACCGTAGAATCACCCATCACCAATTCGCTGCCTTCGAAGTGTACCCCGTATGTAGAATCCGTATTGTTGTCGGAGTCTGTGATGGCCTCATGCATGTACTGACGGGCCAGACGTCCGGGAAACGTGTTCTTGACCCATACGGAAGCTCGAACCTTACCTAGAGGCGTCGAAAGCATCTCCTCTATAGTGGTAGGCGTGCTAAACTCCTCCTCGCGAGGTAAAGTCCTCGCCGGGGTGGCGTGAGGTCTGGAAGCGTCCCTCATCTCAGTGGAATTCCCGACAGTTGCATCGTCCTCCGTGAACTCCACTGGGAGGCTGACGCTCGTATCCATCTTATCCATCCTATGGGGGTCTCCCGCATCCATCGGTTCGTCCGAGGTCTTCTTCTTAGTATGCCGAGGTCCGAACCCGTCGCTACTCCTCTTCAGATTGGAATACCTGTAGGGTCCGGTCATCAGATCCTTCCATGAGTCGTCGATACTTTTACCTGCGACTCTGTCTTCTTCGTCATCATCATCATCATCATCATCATCATCATCATCGTCAAGAGCTTTAACCCGGCTAAAAGGCCGCTTTTCAGGTTTCGTCCTAAAAGGCTTCAATGTCTCCCTACGCTTTACTCCCTTCAACGGTTCGCTCGTTGAGGAAGGGTCGGTCTCGGCTTTCTTCTCGTTCAACAGCTTCGATAGTGGGTCGGTTAGCGGTTTGAGCTGCTTCTGTATCCTGAGATCTTCCTCAGTCAAGCCATGCTTCAGAACTAGTTGCTTCTCTCTTATCCTCCTGCGTAACTCTGCGATCTCCAGCACTAGATTCTCGTCGACCTGTCTCGAAGCCATCTCATCGTCTATTGACGCAGTACCTTTCCACTACCGTCAATATATACACGACCTGCGACTGTACAGCTTTTTCCAGCTTTTTCCTGCTAGCTGCACAGCTTTTTCCTGCTTATTCCTGCTAGCTGCGCAGCTTTTTCCTGCTTATTCCTGCTAGCTGTGCAGCTTTTTCCTGCATATTCCTGCTAGCTGCGCAGCTTTTTCCTGTTAGCTGCGCAGCTTTTTCCAGCTTTTTCCTGCTAGCTGCGCAGCTTTTTCCTGCTTATTCCTGCTAGCTGCGCAGCTTTTTCCTGCTTATTCCTGCTAGCTGCGCAGCTTTTTCCAGCTTTTTCCTGCTAGCTGCGCAGCTTTTTCCTGCTTATTCCTGCTAGCTGCGCAGCTTTTTCCTGCTTATTCCTGCTAGCTGCGCAGCTTTTTTCAGCTTTTTCCTGCTAGCTGCGCAGCTTTTTTCAGCTTTTTCCTGCTAGCTGCGCAGCTTTTTCCTGCTAGCTGCGCAGCTTTTTCCTGCTTATTCCTGCTAGCTGCGCAGCTTTTTCCTGCTTATTCCTGCTAGCTGCGCAGCTTTTTCCTGCTTATTCCTGCTAGCTGCGCAGCTTTTTCCTGCTTATTCCTGCTAGCTGCGCAGCTTTTTCCTGCTTATTCCTGCTAGCTGCGCAGCTTTTTCCAGCTTTTTCCTGCTAGCTGCGCAGCTTTTTCCTGCTAGCTGCGCAGCTTTTTCCTGCTTATTCCTGCTAGCTGCGCAGCTTTTTCCTGCTTATTCCTGCTAGCTGCGCAGCTTATTCCTGCTAGCTGCGCAGCTTTTTCCTGCTTATTCCTGCTAGCTGCGCAGCTTTTTCCTGCTGTATGTCGGTCTAAACGGCCCGTAGTTCGGTGATGAACGTGTCGTAATTAAATCTATAGCGGCCGCCGAGGGTTTTTCTCTCTTTGTCGACTACTAGAAACCCGTTCATGTTTCGAGACCACGCCTCACCGCACAGATTCTTGAACTCCTCAAAAGTCATATCAGGGACTACGTGATCGTTAAAGATATGACGTAGGTTGCGCTCGTCCTGACGGAACACGAGTAAAAAATTTGCATTATCTCTAACGAGCTGTTTAGGCGCCTTACTATATGTCTGACATAGGTAAAATACGTCCAGGTTGTTATGTCTCCCCATAGCAAAGTATTTTACCACGTTGTGTTGTTTCTCGCATACAACATCGTCAAACATCATCACGGAATTGGGCTCTACCTCTTCCGGAGGCGGGACTTGCGCATTGTCGCTGAATTCGTGATAGTCTACACCCTCCATATCATGAAACACGCGCTCCAAAAACCTATACTTGGGTTGGTGCAGAGATTTTGAAAATACGTACACATTGCAGAACCTCAGCCCGTTGGGGTCGAACAGCAGGTTGATTATTGCGTTTGTCTTGCCACAATTCGACGGACCTACAGCCAAACATCTGATACTATTCGGCAAGAGGCGACCGTGTCTGTTTCTCGTTTCGCCTATTTCTCCCGACTCGATAAGCACATCTAAGTTGACGACAGGGAGTTTCTCTTTCTGCTCCCTACACCTCATTTTGCGTTAGTAACCGATAAACCTACATTACAGCTCTTATATAAGGTCTTTCTTGTCGATCCATGAATCGTGACTCTCGTCATACCCTAACCACCTGACCAACAACCTGTCACCTTTTCTCTTCAATACCTTCTCGACGAGAAATACGTCACCGTATTGCGTCTTACTCAGTTCCTGTGTGTAAAAACTACCTTTGATCACATGTCCTTTTTCGTCTTTGAGCGAGTATGTGACGGGACGGGTGTGCAAAATACGATCTACGGTAAACACCTCATTGGTCCAATTCGGTATGTAACCCTTGTCGAAAGTCTTTTTGTACTTGCTGATCCTGACCTTATCTCCCGGCTCAAACTTGACGGTTTGGGGGGCGCGTTTCTTACGAGTATTGGACAATATATTTCTTAGCACCTCACCTTCGTTCCTCTTATTTACATCTACAGGTTTGAAACCTATAGTCCTGTGAGACCTGTTATTGTACTGAGACAGGAGGTCGTCTAAAAGACCTACCCAAACGTAATTGCCCCGTTCTGTAAACTTTCTCCACATCATCTCCTTCAGCGTCCTGTTGAACCGCTCTACTATCGAGGCCTTCTTCGGAGAGTAAGTGGAGTAGTGGTTGATCCCGTGCTTAGACAGCAGAGACCTTACAGACGCGTTATACCACTCTTTACCCTCGTCGGTATGAAAATGGCGCATCTTGTGTTTTTCCAGTATGGGACCGAGAGCGCTAGCGACTTCTTCAGCCGTCTTGCTCTTGAGCGGTACGGCAATAGCAAATTTAGAAAAACAATTTATTACTGTCATTATGTATCTGTAGCCCTTATTGACTCTGGCGTATGGGATCATCTCTACCAGATCGGCCTGATACAAGTCGTCGATACCCTTCAGCTCTACGTTTCTGGTGGGATAGTTCCTGCGGGCTTGCTTGTGAAGCTCGCGCGCTATACCACTTCTCAAGCTCATCGTGCGATGCACTGAGAGCGACACTGCTTATATCTAGGTTAAATAGGGATTTTGAATGGAAAAGACGTTATTTTTATATATACATTTATTAATTAAATAATACAGCCTTTGGTTTACTCTTGAGAGTTCTTATTCATTTTTTAAATTCTACTATATTCATTGTTTTCCCATCACCCAAGTCTTTATTTCCCTTGTACACTATTATCCCTCCCCCGTTATAGTTCAGTAAAGCGATATCTTCATCGGTCAGCGTTTTTGTAAATCTTGATGGTAGGAACACCTTCGAATTGCCGATGTATATAATTATTTGCTCTCCGTACATGGTCTGCGCCCTGCCGACCTTCGTAAACCGGTATTCCTTGTTCAACACTAATTCAGACACCCTCATGGTATCTTCATTCATCTTTTTTAGTAGCGCCTCCATTTCTAAAACAAAAAATAAACACAAGTCTGATAAAAACCATGATAACTACATGAACCCTCTCCATCCGGGCCAATACACTCTAACAGTCCGTCTATTTTGAGCGGGTGTTAGTCCTTCAGTCTCTTAAACAAAATAGTTAGTATGTAAATACCTCATGTATTATACGAAATAGCATAGAGGTTTTTCTTTCGAGATCGATGTGGCGCTACACTCGCCTACTATCATGTCGTAGATTTTGTATAGCAGGTAAAACAGCGCTATGAACAGTAACGCTATAACGCATAGGAATATTGTTATAGCGTAAATCATGCTGTCAAAGGAAAATATAAACCGATTTTTTAAACTACTACGTTCGAAGTTCAACTTACGACTATTGTCAAAGTCTTAATTTACAAAAAGGTTTTAGGTTCAAATTTATTTAATTCTACGTTTACATCAATAACGGTTGTTGTTGATGCAGATTAAAACAATAGAGTTCAAATGTAATTAATTCTACGTTTACGTCAATAACGGTTCTTGCTGCTGCAGATTAAAACATCAGACTACATATTCAGTGTACAGTTACGGTAGTTGTTGTTGTTGTTGTTGCTGCATCAACAACGGCTAAAACTGGTAATGTTGCCGTACCAACAGGTTCTACGTCTTAATTTCATAAACAGATTTTAGGTTTTAATTTTATTAAAGATTAAAAGTGTATATTTCATAAAGGTGCTAGAGTCTTTCAAATTTAAAAAATATTTAAAGTATAATAAAACTCACCTTCAATTAACGGTAGGTCAACAGGTAGGAGAAGAAGAACTGTGTCTAGCAGCAGGTAGGTGGAGAAGAAGAACTGTTCTAGCAGCGTAGCAGCAGGTAGGTGGAGAAGAAGAACTGTTCTAGCAGCGTAGCAGCAGGTAAGAGAAGAAGATGTGTCTAGCAGTGTAGAGCAGTGGTAGTTGAATTATGGTACAATGGGACAATCGGCGGCCTTTTATACAAATAATTATCCTATGCTAATGCATTGGAAAAGCTGAATCTGCGGTTTGACACATAATAACATGCGGTATGACGTTGTTGGTTTTAAAAATTGAAACAAACAACTTATCGCTGACCCGACGACTCGTGATTTTAAATAATACGTTGCAGCATTTAAAAAAATTAACTGTACATTTAAATTCGTAATAAACAAGTTGCATCATCTGAATCAATAGTCTATCACGTGCATAGATAAAAACGAATGACGTCAATGCTAATAAATTAAAGTATAGGGTGTTCCGAAACAAAATTACCAAAATTACCGATTGTCCGGATCCCGAAGGAACCTAACGGTCGAAACCGGACGTAACGCGTTCTACGGGTCGTCCGGATCCTGCGCGCACCTAAACCTCGTCGATCCGACCCTCAGGTCACGTGTTACAAGCGATCTCAGGTTCCATCGGGGATACGGCTACGGATTAGGGCTTATCTTGTAGATCTCGATCTCCCGGTCACGTGGGTACCACGCGCGTCAAAATCGGTCCAGCGGTTGCGGAGAAAATTGAGTTTGAAAATTTGGCGGGAAAAAAATTTGGCGGGATTTTTTTTTTTTTTTTTTTTTTTTTTTTTTTTTTTTTAATATTTTTTTTTTTTTTTTTTTTTAGGTCAAGGTCAGGGTCACAGGTCAAGGTTGTCCCAGTACAGACATTCTTCCTCTACTAAGAACAGAAGAGGTAGAGGTGTAAAAGACACTAATCAGAGTTATCTCCTCTCTGAAAGTAATGAATTTCATTATACAGCCAGACCCTGTGGTGAATGAAGTGAAGGTGTCATTTGCAGAGTGGAACGTATGTGCTTTTCAGAGAGCCCGGCATGCTGATAAGTGTATTTTTCCACTCAGTGAGTTGTGGCAATGTTAAACCACCTCACTCCTCGTTTTATTTAGTAAAACCTCTACAGGTTCAAACCAGCCTTTCTGCTGATGACCTAAACTACAATAATGCAGTATACCAAGGTAATTCTTTTGCTGTTCTACTGTACCACCTCTCATCCCTGCAGCCAGTCATAATAGTGGGGAGGAGTTGGCGGGGTGTAGGGGAGTTTTTAGAGCCCTCCCCTCAAAGAAAAGAAAAAAATATTATTATTAGATATCTATTAATAAATTCGTAGAATTCACAAACGGTACATTTTTTTATCAAAAAAATTGTAATTTAAATGACAGTTTAAAAAATTCAATACTTCACTGAAAATATTGTTATTGTATACAATAAATATACTATAATAAAATATTTTATTATATACTTTACTTTTTGTCGTATTTGAACAATTTTTTATAAAATTTAATATATAGCACGTAGTCTTCTTTCTCTGGTATTATTAATAATACGTAGAATTCACATACAGTACATTTTTTATCAAGAAAATGTTTAATTTAAATGACAATTTAAAAAAAATCCAATATACTGTAAATATTGTCATTGTTATTTTACTTTTGTCTTCCTTGAAAGTATGTTTATAGAATTGAATTTGTAACAAGTGGTTTTGTTTCTCTGGTATTATTATTAATACGTAGAATTTGTATACAATACATTTTTCATGAAGAAAAATTTTAATTCAAATGAAAATTGAAAAAGAAAACATCCAATATACTGTAAATATTGTTATTGTAATTTTGTCTTCCTTGAAATTTTTTTATAAAATTTAATTTATAGCAAAAATTCAATACATGCAACAAACTTAGGATCCAAATCCTAAAACGAAATCATCCTATCAGATGAAAACAACTATTTTCCTTGATATCGCGACGATCAAAACTTCCACTTCATTTAAAACTACAAGTATATAAATCTTTACTGAAACCGATTTGGACTTATGGTGGCCAAATTTACGGCGCAGCAAAACATTCGAATCTACAACGAATTCAACGATTTCAATCCAAATTACTTAAAAAAATAACTGACGCACTCTTTTACGTTACTAACCACACATTGCACAACGATTTATGTGTTCCATACATTAACGACACATTTTATCACATCTATTCTCTGTTCAAACGCAAACTTGAGTATCATAAAAATCATCTAATAAGAACGCTGGCATCCCCAAACTTATCCGGAAATGCGCAACGCAGACTGAAACGACAATAGAGTAGAGATATCATAGCGCAGATGTAAATTCTATCAATTTATTATTCAAGATTAATCCACCGTTGGAGTGGCACTATTGAGTGGCGGTCTCCTAATGTCATAAGGCCATTTTTGTTTTTGTAAATAACATCACATTCACTGGTTGTATTTTGTACAGTTGTGAATAAAATAAACTAAGTTTTTTTTTATTCCTAATTTGTGTACGTTGCAATCTGTTCAATTCTGAACAATAAGTAACCCCATGACCCAATGAGATGAGGATGATGTGTATGACGTGTAAATGAGGTTTAATCTTGTACAGACCCAGGCCGACCATTCCTGAGAGAGTATGGTTAATTGAACCCCAACCATCAAAGTACACCGGTAACCACTGTCTAGTATTCAAATCTGTATAAAAGTAACTACCTTTACCAGGATTTGAACCTGGAACCTTCGTCTCCGAAAATCAGCTGTTAAACATTAGATTTTGGCGACGACTTTACCTATAGACCAACCCGGTGGGTTAAACTAAGTTAAAAATCTGGTGTGAAACACTCACACAACTTTCTCTTGCCAATGCAAATAATTAACAATAAACCTAACATTAGTATTAAAACATTAGAAATGAACAAAAACTAACCTCAAAAACATAACCTTATTTTAATCATTAGTGAATGACGCAAAATGACAATCGAACTCAGTTTGGCTTAAAAATACGGAAAATCACGCTTTCACGCTAAACTAGGCTCTGTAAAGAAAAATTCTATAAACAAAAGTTGTAGATCTTTTAATTTTCTATAAATTTAATTATATACACTTTTGTCGTAAAATGCATACTAAGACCGAAATGTTAAAAAAATCGATTTTTCTCACGTTTCCGTGAGAAAAAAAACAGAAAATCGCAAATTACCGCTAAACTAAGCGTTATACAAAAAAATGTTTGAAACAGAAGTTGTAGGTTTTTAAATTCTCTACAACTTTTATTATATAAGTTTTTGCGCTAAAATTTATATTAAAGCCGTAATCTTAAAAAAACAACGTTTTTACGTGAAAACAGCCTCACCGAGAATTTCAGCAAACATGGCGCCTACCCTATCTTGTAGAGAATAAAAAATTGAGTAAAATAGGCGATTTTAAAAAAAATCGTAGGACCAGTTTTTGAGAAAATCGCAAAAAACTGAAAAATTATACGAATAAACTACTACTTCCGGTTGACCGATTTTGATGAAAATGTTCGTGTCGCGTCCGGTAGTGGTATGTAACTTAAGTTTCAAGTTTCAAGTTCGTACGATGTTCCGTTCTTGAGATATTCTGTTCACACACACACACACACACACACACAGACCAATCGCTAAAAACATGTTTTTTGGGTTCAGGGGGTCTGAAAACGTATAGATCCGGTGAAAACTCGATTTCGAAAAATCGACATGAAAACAATACTTTCCTTCCTATATATTCATATAGGCAAGAGAAAGTAAAAATTGAATCGGTGAGTGGAAAAAGGGTAATATTCCAAAAAATGCGAAATTGAACGAAGATTGTAGTTTTGTTAAGTTTACTTCGGCGCATGTATTGGTTGATAAAAGGGAAATATTCCTTGTATCTAAAAGCAGCTAAGCTACATTAAAAATTTAGTACAGTGGAAAAAGGATAATATTCCAGGAATATTACCTTTCTTCCATTCAATACCGAACAGCAGTTGGACCACTGGTTTCTGTCTTATTATTTTCAAAATGTAACTGTAAATTATTTTAAAATTAAAATAAAGTTTTGTAGCATATTGGCACATTATATTGTTTTTTCAACTTAATTTTTCCCTTTTACTTGTACTAAATCTAGAAAAAGGTGAATAGTCAACATATTAATAATCGAAAATCAATCCCCATGATTATTGTAAAACAAATTCTAAACTCACCATTAAAACGCTTTAATATATTACTACAAATGACCAATTGAACATTTTACCAATAAACCAATAAATTACAGGCAAAGCCAGGTATGTTTTCAACAGGATGGGGGCAGTGTTTAAGAGCCATAATGACCCTCGACACAAAAATGAGACTCCTCAGGTGTTATGTCTTCTCTGTGCTGTTCTATGGTGTGGAGTCCTGGACGCTCAATGATGCCATCTCCAAAAAGTTGAATGCATTCGAAATATGGCTCTACCGTAGAATGCTGAGAATCCCTTGGACGGCACATATGACCAATGTTGAGGTGCTGAGAAGGATGAAGAAGGATATGGAGGTGATGAATACCACAAAGCGAAGAAAACTCCAATATCTTGGACACATTATGAGGAATGGAGAAAGGTATGAACTTCTGCAATCCATACTGCAAGGAAAAATATTAGGACAAAGGGGCCCAGGTCGAAGAAGAATATCCTGGTTAAAGAACCTTAGAACCTGGTTCAATAAAACTACTCCGCAACTGTTTAGAGCTGCAGTTGACAAAATGAGGATCGCCATGATGGTGTCCAACATTCGAAACGGATTGGCACCTTAAGAAGAAGAAGAAGAAGAAGATATGAAACGACTTTCGCAAGATAGAACAGGTTGGAGAACTGCATCAAACCAGTCGAGAGACTGATGACAAAAAAAAACCAATAAACCAAAAACAAAGTCACAAAACAGTTTTTTTACTTTCTCTTGCCTATATGAATATATAGGAAGGAAAGTATTGTTTTCATGTCGATTTTTCGAAATCGAGTTTTCACCGGATCTATACGTTTTCAGACCCCCTGAATCCAAAAAACATGTTTTTAGCGATTGGTCTGTGTGTCTGTGTGTGTGTGTGTGAACAGAATATCTCAAGAACGGAACATCGTACGAACTTGAAACTTGAAACTTAAGTTACATACCACTACCGGACGCGACACGAACATTTTCATCAAAATCGGTCAACCGGAAGTAGTAGTTTATTCGTATAATTTTTCAGTTTTTTGCGATTTTCTCAAAAACTGGTCCTACGATTTTTTTTAAAATCGCCTATTTTACTCAATTTTTTATTCTCTACAAGATAGGGTAGGCGCCATGTCTGCTGAAATTCTCGGTGAGGCTCTTTTCACGTAAAAACGTTGTTTTTTTAAGATTACGGCTTTAATATAAATTTTAGCGCAAAAACTTATATAATAAAAGTTGTAGAGAATTTGAAAACCTACAACTTATGTTTCAAACATTTTTTTGTATGACGCTTAGTTTAGCGGTAATTTGCGATTTTCTGTTTTTTTCTCACGAAAACGTGAGAAAAATCGATTTTTTTAACATTTCGGTCTTAGTATGCATTTTACGACAAAAGTGTATATAATAAAAGTTATAGAAAATTAAAAGATCTACAACTTTTGTTTATAGAATTTTTCTCTACAGAGCCTAGTTTAGCGTGAAAGTGTGATTTTCCGTTTTTTTTAAGCCAAATTGAGTTCGATTTTCATTTTGCGTCTTCCACTCATGATTAAAATAAGGTTATGTTTTTGAGGTTTGTTTTTGTTCATTTCTAATGTTTTAATACTAATGTTAGGTTTATTGTTAATTATTTGCATTGGCAAGAGAAAGTTGTGTGAGTGTTTCACACCAGATTTTTTAATTTCTCAAAAATAAGGATTTTGGAATATTACCCTTTTTCCACTCACCGATTCAATTATAGAAAGACTGGTTGATCTCATTTTCCGTTATGATGTCATCTAATAGTATTTGTTTAAAAATAATGTAGTACAGTACTATACATTGGAAAATAACTTTCTTCGTTTAAGGAGGGTATGTACCTTTTAACCTTCATACGCTAGTACATCATCATATATTCAATTACCCACTTTCTCTCTAGTAATAGTAGTAATAATAATAATAATAATAGCATAATGTTATGACATCATCGTTTTTATAGTTACATTATTAATTATATTAGGTATTTTATTTATTACTGTAAAAATTAAAGTTAACTGTTTTTTTTTATTACAAAAATGATCGTATTTAAGTGAATTTATTACCTAATTAAACTTAGTAGGCTTTCTAGTGATGAAATGGTGTAAATGAACTTTTAATTACAAAATTAATGTTTTTTTTTTTAAGTTTCTTAGATAAGTTTTTACTTTCACTACCCTCTACATATTGCCCATTACAGGTAGGTAGGTGGAGTATTAAATTATTTGCATTCGATCTGCTAGTTCTAGGGATACAAAAAATAGTTGTGTTTCTTATCATATGGTCAGCCAATTATATAATTGAAGCATTTAAAAACAGAAGAGGTACAGGTGTAAAAGAAACTAATCAGAGTTATCTCCTCTGAAAGTAACGAATTTCATAATACAGCCAGACCCTGTGGCATTGGCGGATTTTTGAATTTTTGTATGTTGGTATCCAAATACCTCATACCTTCCGGTGAGCTCGCACCCCCAGATATCAAGCCCTAAATCCGCTCATGCCATGTGGAGAATGAAGTGAAGATGTCATTTGCAGTGTAAAATGTGTGATTCTCCGAAGGCCTGACATGTTTATAAGCATATTTTTCAACTCGGTGAAGAAGGCAACATTAACCGACCTCATTTCTCGTTTTACGCAGTAAAACCTCAAGACATTCGACCAGCCTTCCGGCTGATGACCTAAACAACAATCTGTCACCGGAAGGCGACATTAAGTGGCGAGTTAAAACTTTCCATTTATTGGTGGCCCTGAAAAGGGCCGTATTGTGGTGGTCTTGATGGGAAGCGTCGATCGTAGTCATCGTGGCAGTCGAGGAGCTGGGCGACACGGCGTGTCGTCGTCCAGCGGAGGCATCATCTTCTTCCCTCGCAGAAGTGCGTCGATGGCTGCTTCTTCGGGTCCAGTGGGCGTAAGACTCGGTCGAGGGACCGCTGTGGGCATCGCTCGCGTCAGTGGGCGATGACGGTCCGGTCGACGGCTTACGGTGACGGGTCGGCGAGCGGAAGCATCATCTTTTCTCTTACGGGGTCGTCAATTAGTCTTCGCTGGAGTCCTGTAGCCGTCTGCCGTAGTGGACGTCTTGTCTACTGTCTGGATCGGAATTGAATCTTCTCGGCTCAGTGTAGCGCTCTTTATATAGTTGCCGAGAGCGCTGTGGTAGAGGGCGGTTATTCACTCGGCCTTGGCAACAAAGGCCTCTGTCGGTACGCAGCCGAAAGTTTTGTCGGTACGCCGCCAAAGGGCCTACCGCGCTGACAAGGGCCGGGAGAAGTATTGAAGGCCGGCAATCCAGTAAATGATTAATTAGAAGGGGTTGCGGTGAAAAATCCCCTATCTATTGCCCATAACAGGTAGGTGGAGTGTTAAATTATTTGCATTCGATTTGCTATTTGCAGGGCTACAAAAAATAGTTCTGTTGCGTATTAAATGGTAACCAATGATATGATTGAAGTATTTAAAAACAGGAGAGATACAGGTGTAAATTCACTAGTTAGAGTTATATCTTCTGAAAGTAATGAATTTCATTTGTACAACCGAACTCTGTGGTGAATAAAGTGAAGGTGTCATTCGTAGAGTGGAGAGTAGATGCTTTTCAGAGGGCTGGCATGCTGATAAGCATACTTTTCCACTCGGTGAGTAAGGCTACGGTAAACCACCTCATTCCTCGTTTTACGCAGTAAAATCTCTAAAGGTTCAAACCAGCCTTACAGCTGATGACTTAAACAACAACATAGGAAAAAAAGTATTGTTTCATGTCGATTTTTAAACGTTGAATTTTCACCGGAAATACATGTTTTGTGGCTCTGAACAAAAAACAACATGTTTTAGTGATTGGTCTGTGTGTACAGAACATCTCAAAAATATTACTCTCAAACCAGTGTCTTTTACACCTCTGCCATTTCTGTTCTTAAATAGTTCAGTCACATAATTGGCTGACTATGTGATAAGAAACAGAACTATTTTTTTGTAGCTCTGGAACCAACAGATTGAGTGCAATTAATTTAACACTCCACCTGCCTATTATGGGCAAAAGCCCGTATTAATAATTAATTAAAGGAAATAATAATAATAAAAAATAACTTCAAATAATAATAGCTAATAATAACGGACAAATAAATGCTTTTTTTACAAACACTAATAAAAATATTTTAAACAATTAATTTGTTCTAGACAAAGTATACGAGTTTTAAAGAAATAAAGTAAAAAAATTAAATAAAAGTAGGTCCGTGAAGGTCGAAGTCACGATTAAAAGACGAAAGGAAGGAAAACGTTAGCCACAGCCATATAGATACGTTATAAATTACCGAAGGCAATACTTTCTTCATTCCTGAATAGAATAGCGCTACTACTACTATGATTACGATGACGTAATCGACAGACTACCAACAACAAATAAAATAATGCTAGAGGCAGTGAAAATAAACTCGGTTAGGAGAAAACTGTAAAACGATCAATCTGCTGTATCATAATATAATATAATATAAAAGAGACCATTTTTATTATTTACTTTAATTGCTCAGTTTATTATAATCGGATTTAATGCACATAAACATAAAAAGATCAGTAATAAATTTCAAATGAAAATTTATAATTTAATTTAAATTTATTTTGCAAATTTAAACATATTTAAATTATCGTTATTATAATTTTTATTATGATGGTATCAAATAACAGAAGTTCCGGTTCAACTCTCCTTGGTATTTTATAAACGCCCTCAACACCTACACAGCCTAACACACGTACAATACATCTATTGTTGTATTTTATATCATAGGTATACAACACACTGATTATAAAATCGAAAGTTACATTCAACAAAATCATTTTTATTTCGTATAAAAATATCCACCGGGTTGGTCTAGAGCAGCGGCTCTCAAAGTGTGCGCCGCGGCGCCTTTAGGCGCCGCCAAACACTGTAAGGAGCGCCGTGTCTCGACCTACACAATATTTTCCTTTTGGTTTTACCTTCTTATCTCCTTCTCTGGAAGATGAATCAACCGCATAATGTACGTGATGATAATGCTCTGTACATTGTACAATGATTGTTGTAATATAATTATTACAATTTGTACTATGTGTAGTAATCAGCTGTTGTGTTAGTTTACAATTATTTATTTAGAACAGCTGATTTCTGCATTTTATTAGTGCAGGCAAATATTAAATTTATATAATTTTTTAAAATTTAAATTTAACTAATCAAAACCCACAGTATTTAAAATTTTATTAACCATTAATTGACCAAAAGTAGTAACACAAAATTATTTTTCAAAATTTATTTCATATTTAATTTTTATTTTATTTTACATTAAGGTTCCAAAGATGTAATTTACAACAATGTACAACAATGTAAATAAAGGTTGTCTTAAACTAAGCATCAAACAGGAAACATGAGTTTTATTTCCCGTGATAGTTCAATTAAGTTAATCAGACATATATATGTTAGCGGGATTATTTTAAAATGCTACAAAACCGCTACATGTACTATGGGCAGTACTGTACAATGGTTGGTTCAGAATAAGGGCGCAACCAGAAATTATCTATACATTAAGGGAGCCGCGGGTCTACAAAGTTTGAGAACCGCTGGTCTAGGGGTAACATCGTCGCCGCTAGTCAGCTATTTAACAGCTGATTTTCGGAGACGAAGGTCCCTGGTTCAAATCCTAGTAAGGCCTTCGGGCCAGCCCAGTCAGTCAGCTGGTAGTAAGTCGCTATTATTTGTTATTTAACACCGGTTGGGCAAGCGACTTTGTATGGTGACCAGCTGACAGCCATCCATGAACAAACTCTACTGGGGGTCACTGTTCAAAATCATGCCTTATTCACGTCAAAAAATACAGCCAAAGCAGCGATCAAATTGGGTAGTTGTCAAAAATGTACAGTTCCCGATAACAAATACAAGCTAAAAAAAAAAATCCTAGTAAAGGTATTGTGCGGGTCCAAGCTCCGTGTAGTTACGGGTCGAAGGGTACGGGTGAGGTATAATGAATGAGTGACGCATGCTGGGAGAACGATTGTTGTATTACTCTGATACAAAACATTCGTTTTCAAACTATCATATTATTAACATATTTGTTGGTATTTATTCAATTTATTTATTTACATATTTTGATATAAATTAGCAAGTTAAATGTTATGAATCCGACCAAGTTAACGCGGTAGGTATTTGTTAAATTAATGCGCCGGATGATGAAAATATTTTTTTAGTCTAGTTAGTACACGCTACCACTACAAATGCATCAACTGTGAAACACTACTAACTCATTCATTCTCTCACTACTATAACAACCCACTGCATTCCTTCCAGCTACACGGAGCTGGGACTCGAGCAATAGTTATGCTGTGGATAATTCGAACTGACACAACTCTTGCTCTACGTGTACGCACAGTTCCACATAAAGTATATCCGTAACCTATTCTTTTAACAAGGTCTACAAATTTTAATGTACGCAAATGTCTACAACCTTATTTCAATATACAAACATACAAATAATTATTTAATTTTAAAATATGTATTTAATTTGTCCCAGTAAAAATTTAAATCATAAATTGTAAGATCTAAACTGCAAAAAACTCACTAAACTATACTCTGCAGACGCACGCAACTAACTAAACAAATTGGTCTGAATATATTATAATGAACAGAAAATCATATGAAAACAAGTTAGTCACATCATTATGTCGGACAAATTATTAATAACTACAGTGAAAACAAAGCGTAGTGACCGTGCGTGAGTTGCACATTACAATAGTGATTGTATACTTTTGTGACTGTACCTTCGTTGTATGGCGAGGGGCGAAGAGTGGAAAAGGTAAACACCGAAGCTGCTTGTGCCAATTCAAACTGTCCATGGTATACTTTTATACGGATTTGAATGGTAGACAGTGGTTACCGGTGTACTTTGTTAGTTGGGTTTCAATTAACCATTCTCTTTCAGGAATGGTCGACTTGAGTCTGTATAAGACAACACCTCATTTTCACGTCATACACATCTCATTGTGTCATGGGGGGTTGGTTGTTGTTCTAAATTGAACCGATTGCAACGTACACACACACACACACACACACACACATTAGGAATAAAAAATAAATTTAAAAAAAATTTCGTATAAAACTATTTTACTTGGAGGGTTAACCCAACGAGTTGGTCTAGGGATAACGTCGTCGCCGTGAGTCAGCTATTTAACAGCTGGTTTTCGGAGACGAAGGTTCCTGGTTCAAATCCTAGTAAAGGTAGTTACTTTTATACGGATTTGATTACAATTTTTTTTTAACGTCCGACTGTTCTGCAATTACTGCTAATGCAGACGGTGAAGGATGAAATGATTTTTTGTAACGTATGAAAATATGCCGTGCCTGAATGGGATTCGAACCCAAGACCGCATGTTGACGAGACGATTTGATTACACGACAGTGGTTACAGTGTACTTTGATGGTTGGTTTTCAATTAAGCATACCTCTCAGGAATGGTAGGCCTGAGTCTGTATAAGACTACACCTTATTTTCACGTCATACATATCATCCTCATCTCATTGGGTCATGGGGTTGCTTATTGCTCTAAATTGAACAGATTGTTACGTACACACATTAGGAATAAAAAATAAATTTAAAAAAAATTCGTGTAAAACTATTTGACCTGGAGGGTTAACCCACCGGGTTGGTCTAGCTCTAGGGGTAACACCGTCGCCGTGAGTCAGCTGTTTAACTACTGGTTTTCGGAGACGAAGGTTCCTGGTTCATATCCTAGTAAACACACACACATTAGGAATAAAACTTACTAGGAATAATATTTTTGGTAGTTACTTTTATACGGATTTGACAGTGTCTTGTCGTCCATCCTTTTGAAGTGCGTGTAAAGGAGTCTCTTTAAATAAAGGAACTTTTAAAATTCCTTTCACCCAACTAAAAACCATAATAAAAAAGTGGTCGGATTTAAAAATCAGTGTTTTCCGAACAACTTTTTATAACGTATAGGCTTTAATAACGCAATAGGTATAATATTACATTCAGAATCTTTTAATAAGTGAATTGTTACACTTTTTAATTCATGAAATAGTTTATGAATAATTTATAGGAAGATGTTATCCGGTAATCGTAAACCGTAACTTGGATTACACTTTAAATGATAGTTGTAAAATAGTAAAGCGAACTTGGACGCCTACACACCGCGGTCATTTGTACAACACCATTTCTCATGTTACGCTCAGTTAACCAAGTTAAATACTTCAGACACGAATTAACTTTACTAAACTCAAAGAAAGTGTTCGTTTAGCTGCAATTTTAATACTTTTAGGCTACTTATTCAGTTAACCAGAATGTTTTTTTTTATTAGTTAGACTATATTTATCATGGTTTTTCACTTTTTATCAAAATTCGTCACTGAGTGAGAGAAGTACGTAATTATTTTCATATTGACCTATAAAATTCCTTGTAGATGTTTATTAAAAAAATGTTGTGTAAAACACTCACACGACTTTCTCATGCCATTTTTTTTTTACGTCGCATCAACTAAAATGGTCATTAGCGACGACGTTGGGTTGTAACTTACTGTGTATAATTTTTTTCTGTCCCTAATGGTGTACGTTGCAAACTGTTCTATTCAGACAATACACGGCCCCATGACCCAATGAGGTGAGGATGATGTGTATGACTTGTAAATGAGGTGTAGTCTTGTACAAACTCAGGGCGACTATTCCTGAGAGATTATGGTTAATTGAACCCGAACCATTAAAGTACACCGGTAAACACTGTCTTAATATTCATATCCGAATAAAAGTCGGATATGAATATACTTCTGGTATACCTACCTTTACTAGGATTTGAACCAGGAACATTCGTCTCCCAAAATCAGCTGTTAAACAGCTGACTCGTGGTAAAGAATTTACCTCTAGACCAACCCGGTGGTCGCTGTATTTTTTTTTTTTTTTTTGTTTAACGTCCGACTTTTCTGCAATTACTGCTAATGCAGACGGTGAAGGATGAATGATTTTTCTGTAACGTATGAAAATATGGCGTGCCTGAATGGGATTCAAACCCAAGACCGCATGATGAGAGGCGAGCACGTAACCAACTACGCCAATGCGGCTGGCGGTCACTGTGTATAATGAAGGATGAATGATATTTCTAACGTATGAAAATATGCCGTGCCTGAATGGGATTCAAACCCAAGACCGCATGATGAGAGGCGAGCACGTTACCAACTACGCCAATGCGGCCGGCGGTCACTGTGTATAATGAAGGATGAATGATATTGGTGTTACCAACTACGCCAATGCGGCTGGCAATATTTTTTTTAAATTGTTATCTTTTATTTTGAATCTTTAACACTTTCAGTACCAACGTCCGGAAAACAGGACGGCGATATATTTTACGTAGTGACAACATCCGGTTTACCGGACGTCCATAAGTTATACATAAAGTGCCAACGTCCGGATAATCGAACATTTACAACGTACGGCTCCTACGATTTTTTTTTTTTAATCTCCTCATTAGCTACATTTTTAATGCTCTACACTACAGGATAGGGTAGGCGCCATGTCTGCTGAAATCTTGGGGAGGTTGTTCTCTGTTAGAGAAAATGGTATCTTTAAGATTGCAGCCTTAATATGCATTTCAGCGCGATAGTGTTTATAATCAAAGTTATAGACAATTTAAAAATCTACAACTTTTATTTTAAACATTTCTTTGTATAACGCTTAGTTTAGCGGTAATTAGTGATTTTTTCTGTTTTTTTTTCATAAAAATCTGTAAAAAGTGGATTTTGTAAGATTTCGGCCTTAGTTTGAATTTTACGACAAACGTGTATATAATCAAATTTATAGAAAATTAAAAGATCTACAACTTTTATTTGTAGCATTTTTCTCTACAGAACTTAGTTTAGCGGCAAAGCGTGATTCTCCGTATTATTAAGCCAAACTGAGGTTGATTTTCATTTTGCTTTACTCATGATTTAAATAAGTTTATGTTCTTTGAGGTTAGTTTTTTTTGTTTATTTCTAATGTTTTACTTATTACTAATATTAGGTTATATTGTTCATTATATGTATTTTTTTTTTTTTTTTTTTTTTTTTTTTTGGTTTAACGTCCGACTGTTCTGCAATTACTGCTAATGCAGACGGTGAATGATGAAATTATTTTTTATAACGTATGAAAATATGCCGTGCCTGAATGGGATTCGAACCCAAGACCGCATGATGAGAGGCGAGCACGTTACCAACTTCGCCAATGCGGCCGGCATTATATGTATTGGCGAGAGAAAGTTATGTTAGTGTTTCACACCAGATTTTTTATATTATAATTAATTATTAACTTCCTGTATCATATGTTTTCAAACAAAAATATTAATAATACATTGAATTACAAATTAAAGAAAACATTCAACAACTTGTTGAAAACAAAAAAAAGAAGAAATTTTATTTATGAATGATTATTAATTCTGTAAACTGAACATAAATTTTAAAATGAAAGCGCTTTATTCACTTTTTATAAACGTTAAGTTAGTTACTTTTACTATTTCGTGTTTAATAATTTTCCTTTTCACCTTTTGACCTTCTGTAAATACCGAAGTTACTCAAATTAAACTGTGGTCTAGCTGAAACAAGTAATAGACCACAAAATACGTATAATTTTGTTACCTCAAAACAAGACTGCTAATAAAAATAATAAATCAATAAAATATTTAATAATTTGTTAACTAATTATTGGAAAATATTTCTTTTGTACTGTATTTCATTTTTATTACGGTAGATGAAGTGCGGGTAATTTTGTTCCCTATTTTTGTGTTGCAAACTATTTTGTAACAGGTAATTAATTAGTACTTATAACTTTTAAACAGGAAAACCTTTAAAAAAAAATCTGGTGTGAAACGCTCACACAACTTTCTCTTGCCAATGCAAATAATGACCAATATAACCTAAAATTAATAATAAAACATTAGAAATAAATAAAAAACTAACCTCAAAAAACTTAACCTTATTTTAATCATGAGTGAAAGACGCATAATGCAAATCGACCTTAGTTAGGCTTAAAAATACGGAAAATCACTCTTTCACACTAAACTAGGCTCTGTAGAGAAAAATGCTAAACATGCAAGTTGTAGATCTTTTTATTCCCTATAAATTTTATTATATACACTTTAGTCGTAAAATCCATACTAAGGCTGAAATCTTTAAAAAAATCGATTTTCACGCGTTTTCGTGAGGAAAAAATAGAAAATTGCTAATTACTGCTAAACTAAGCGTTATACAAAAAAATGTTTGAAATAAAAGTTGTAGGATTTTAGATTCTCTAAATTTTTATTATATAAATTTTTGCGCTAAATTGCATATTTAAGCTGTAATCTTAAAAAAAATAATTTATGTAAAAAAAAATCACCAAGAATTTCAGCAAACATGGCGCCTACCCTATCTTGTAGAGCTTGTTTAGCAAACCAGGCGATTTTAAAAAAAATCGTAGGACCAGTTTTTGAGAAAATCGCAAAAAAGTGCAAAATTACACGAATAAACTACTACTTCCGGTTGACCGATTTTGATAAAAATGTTCGTGTCGCGTCCGGTAGTTGTATGTAACTTAAGTTTCAAGTTCGTACGATGTTTCGTTCTTGAGATATTCTGTTTACGCACGCGCACACGCACGCACACACAGACCAATCGCTAAAAACATGTTTTTTGGGTTCATGGGGTCTGAAAACGTGTAGATCCGGTGAAAACTCGATTTCGAAAAATCGACATGAAAACAATACTTTCTTTCCTATATATTCATATAGGCATAAAAATGCTTGTAGAGCATAAAAATTTATTATATGAGGCGATTTTTAAAAAAAATCGTAGAGTTGTATTTGAGAAAATAGCAAAAAAGTGAAAAATTACACGAATAAACTAACACTTCCGGTTGACTGATTTTGATGAAAATCAATCAAGTTTTTTGGGTTCAGGGGGTCTGAAAACGTGTATATCCGGTGAAAACTCGATTTTTAAAAATCGACATAAAAACAATACCTTCCTTTAGCGATCCTTGAGAAATATAGGCAACAGAAAGTAAAACGTTAACTTTTGTGACATTTTGTGTCATAGAAGTACAAACGCATTCCAACAAGAATGGAGGTTCAGTGGACCTACTGGGCCTCTTTACCCGTTGTAAATTGGGTGTAGGCCTACACCTGATTTCAATAGAAATAACTTTAATTATTAAAATTATTTAAATAACAGAAATAACTAAAATTAGGTGTTACAATATTATGCATAACGGTAATACTGTAGTATACATCGTTAATAAAAGTTCGTACGAAAATCCGAATTTATCGGTAATCCGAACTGCCTATGATCCTTGTTAGTTCGAATATTTAATGTTCTACTGTACCTACTACAAAGATATTTTACGGATTGACTTGATCAAAATTTCTCCAAATCAATTTAAATTTTGACTGATGGTGAATTTTCTCCTGTCACATGCTAAAAAGACAGATAAATTTAATTGTTAAAAAATGTTTTCAAATACAAATTACTTGTATTAAATTTTATACAAATTATCGTTAATTAATGATATATTAAACTGGGTATCCCAAAAGTTCGAGTACGGCAAAATATTTTGAATGTAAGGGAAATTTCAAGATGTATGCTTATGTGAACCTCACTCGAATAAAAAGTGCTATTTTATGACGAATCAAAAGATTTTATACGCCATCTTGAATGTAACTTTATTTTTTTAAATGGGAATGTGGTCATTTCAATGCGAAATTTCAAGAAAATTTGAATGGTGAAACCGCACGTTGATATCTCATACGGTTTGGAAGATATTCGCGTTCTTTACATTTCAGCAATACGTTATTGAATGTCATGAGATATCGATCTGCGGTTTTCGCCATTCAAATTGTCTTGAAATTTCGCATTGAAATAATGTTTCGCATGACCACCTTCACATTTAAAAAAAAAATGAAGTTGCTGAAATGTAAAAAAGGCGAATATCTTCCAAACCGTATGACTTTTATCGGTGTACGATTTTCGCTATTTTAATTGTCTTGAAATTTCGCATTGAAATAATGTGTCCCATGACCACTTCCCATTTTTTTTTGTTTTTATTAATCCTTAATGCGTGTATGTTGCAATCTGTTCAGTTGAGAACAATAATCAACCCCATGACCCAATGAGATGAGCATGATGTGTAAATGAGGTGTAGTCTTGTGCAGACTCAGAGGGTATAGTTAATCGAACCCCAACCATCAAAGTACACCCCTAACCACCTTTTAGTATTCAAATCCGTGTCTATCGTACTATCTTTAGTAGGATTTGAACCAGGAACAAGCGTCTCCGAAAATTAGCTGTTGAACAGCTGACTTGCGGCGACGACTTTACCTCTAGACCAACCCGGTAGGTCTAAATTCCCTATTAAAAAAATAAAATCTGGTGTGAAACACTCACACGACTTTCTCTTACCAATGTAAATAATGAAAAATATAACCTAACATTAGAAATAAATAAAAAAAACTAACGTTAAAAACGTAACCTTATTTTAATCATGATTGAAAGACGCAAAATGAAAATCGACCTCAGTTTGGCTTAAAAATGCGGAATCACTCGTTCACGCTAAACTAGGCTTTGTAGAGAAAAATGTTTTAAATAAAAGTTGTAGATCTTTTAATTTCCTATAAATTTGATTATATACACGTTTGTTGTAAAATTCATACTAAAGCCGAAGTCTTTAAAAAATTCGATTTTTTCACGTTTTCGTGAGAAAAAAACAGAAAATCGCTAATTACCGCTAAACTAAGCATTATACCAAAACATGTTTAAAATAAAAGTTGTAGGATTTTAAATTGTCTACAATTTTTATTGTATAAATTTTTGCGCTAAAATGCATATTAAAGTCCCAATCTTAAAAAAAAAATATTTACGAAAAAACAGCCTCACCACGATTTTTAGCAGAGATCGCGCCTACCCTATCTTGTAGAGCATAAAACATTTAGTAAACCAGGCGATTTTAAAAAAAATTGTAGGACCAGTTTTTGAGAAAATCGCAAAAAAGCGAAAAATTACACGAATAACTACTACTTCCGGTTGACCGATTTTGATGAAAATGTTCGTGTCGGGTCCGGTAGTGGTATGTAACTTAAGTTTCAAGTTTTAAGTAAGTACGATGTTCTGTTCTTGAGATATTATGTTCACACACACATACACCCACACACACGCGCGCCACGCACCAATCGCTAAAAACATGTTTTTTTGGTTCAGGGGTTCTGAAAACGTGTAGATCAGGTGAAAACTCGATTTCGAAAAATCGACATGAAAACAATAATATCCTTCCTATATGTTCATATAGGCAAGAGAAAGTAATAAAGTTATATTCAAGATGGCGGACAAAATTGTTTGATTTTATATAAAATAAGTATTTTGTATTTGAGTGCGGTTCACATTTGCATATATTTTGAAATTTCCCTTACATTCGAAATATTTTGCCGTTCGTCAGACTTTTGGTACACCCAGTATATAATGATAGAATAATCGAATGAAAATAAATTTAAAAAAATAAACAGCCGCTTAAATGATAAAAGATGTTCATATATGTAATTAACACTTCATTAAAACAAATATCAATCAATCAATCTCTGTCTTAGTAGTATGTACCTCTGTACAGACTTTAATTTACTTCAAGATTTTTAACGTTTGTATTTTTATTTATTACATGTTATGTAATTATTATATTTACCTGTCACAAAGAAGAATAGAAATATGAACAAGGAGGTTATATTTACGGTAATATATGAATCGTTCATAAAAAATTACTTTCTTGGAAGGAAAGAAAGTATGACAAAGAGAATAGTCCATAAGTACGTATTATTACGACAAAAGCTATGCCGTAATATTAACAACGTTAATGCGTTATGCTTTAACGAATATTAGTATACAGAAATAATAATTCGATTTGACTTTCTCCTAATGCAGTAGGAAGATGTTTGCTTAAACCATTACCCCATCACACACTGATGATTCTTAATGATAATTTCATTTTTGAAGTTTGCGATCTAATGAAATTTAAAGGTTTTTTAAGTATAAACTTTGCTTTGAGGATTTTTAGAACGTTAAAATGCTTCTAAGTAAACCGCTAAAGAAGGATT
Source organism: Catonia carolina (assembly GCA_035578175.1). NCBI lineage: Eukaryota > Metazoa > Arthropoda > Insecta > Hemiptera > Achilidae > Catonia > Catonia carolina. The sequence continues at coordinate 8,403,643 of JAQMRL010000005.1, read as the reverse complement.
CTCGTAAATAATTTAAAAAATCTGGTGTGAAACACTCACACAATTTTCTCTTGCCAGTGAAAATAATTAATAATAAACCTAACATTAGTAATAAAACATTTTTAGAAATAAACAAAAAACTAACCTCAATAAACATAACCTAATTTTAATCATATATGAAAGACGCAAAATGAAAATCGATCTCAGTTTGCCTTAAAAATACGGAAAATCTATCTTTCATGCTAAACTAGGCTCTGTAGAGAAAAATGCTGTGAATAATAGTTGTAGATCTTTTAATTTTCTATAAATTCGATTATATTCACTTTTGTCATAAAATGCATTCTAAGGCCGAAATCTAAAAAAAATCGTAGGACCAGTTTTTGAGAAAATCGCAAAAAAGTGAAAAATTACACGAATAGCCACTACTACTTCCGGTTGACCGATTTTGATGAAAATGTTCGTGTCGGGTCCGGTAGTAGTATGTAACTTAAGTTTCAAGTTTCAAGTTCGTACGATGTTCCGTTCTTGAGATATTTTGTACACACACAGACCAATCGCTAAAAACATGTTTTTTGGGTTCGGGGGTCTGAAAACGTGTAGATCCGGTGAAAATTCGATTTCAAAAAATCGACATGAAAACAATACTTTCCTTCCTATATATTCATATAGGCAAGAGAAAGTAAAAATCTGGTGTAAAATGCTTACACAACTATCTCTTGCCAATGTAGATAATGAACACTGTAGAAAATCAACCTCTGTTAGACTTTAAAATGTGGGAAATCAGTAATTGCATTTAAACTAAGATCTGTAGAGGAAAATGTTTGAAATAAAAGTTGTAGGTTTTTTAATTTCCTATAACTTTAATTGTATACTCTTTTGTCGTAAAATTTATACTAAAGCCGCGATCTTAAAAAAATCCCAGATTTTATTGATTTTGAAAAAAAAACAGAAAATCACTAATTGCCGCTAAACTAAGCGTTGTACAAAAAAATGTTTGAAATAAAATTTTTAGGTTTTTAAATGTTCTACAACGTTTATTATTAACACTTATGTTCTAGATTGCAAATTAAGGCCGCAATCTTAAGAAAAAGAATTTTTTTGTAAATCAAATGTATAAAATTCTAAGTAAACACTGAGCCAAATTGTGTGTTATTTGATAAAAATTGTTTAGTGACACGCTTATTGAAGTAAACGAGTAAGAAGTGGTAATAAATGAATTTGGTAAGTCATGAATTTAACACGGTGTTAAAAATTAGACTTATCAGTTTTATCTTCACATGTCGTATACTTCTTTCTGGAGTCATCTGGATGGAGTTATAAAAAAAAACATGGAGTAAGGTAGACGAAGGCTATGAACGGATTGGACATTGCGGGACAAATTTTTACTTTCTCTTGCCTATATAAATATATAGGAAGGAAAGTATTGTTTTCATGTCGATTTTTCGAAATCGAGTTTTCACCGGATCTACACGTTTTCAGACCCCCTGAACCCAAAAAACATGTTTTTAGCGATTGGTGTGTGTGTGTGTGTGTGTGTGTGTGTGTGTGTGCGCGCGCGCGTGTGTGTGTGTGTGTGTGTGTGAACAGAATATCTCAAGAATGGAACATCGTACGAACTTGAAACTTGAAACTTAAGTTACATACTACTACCGTACCCGACACGAACATTTTAATCAAAATCGGTCAACCGGAAGTAGTAGTTTATTCGTGTAATTTTTCACTTTTTTGCAATTTTCTCAAAAACTGGTCCTACGATTTTTTTAAAAATCGCCTGGTTTACTCAATTTTTTATTCTCTACAAGAAAGGGTAGGCGTAATGTTTGCTGAAATTCTTGGTGAGGCTGTTTTCACGTAAAAACATAGTTTTTTTTAAGATTGCGACCATAATATGCATTTTTGCGCAAAAATTGATTTAATAAAAATTGTAGACAATTTAAATCCTACAACTTTTATTTTAAACATGTTTTGGTATAATGCTTAGTTTAGCGGTAATTAGCGATTTTCTGTTTTTTTTCTCACGTAAACGTGAAAAAAATCGATTTTTTTAAAGATTTCGGCCCTAGTATGCATTTTACGACAAAAGTGTATATAATAAATTTTATAGTAAATAAAATGATCTACAACTTTTATTTTAAGCATTTTTCACTACAGAGCCTAGTTTAGCGTGAAAGAGTGATTTTCCGTATTTTTAAGCCGAATTGAGGTTGATTTTCATACTGCGTCTTTCACTCATGATTAAAATTAGGTTATGTTTTTGAGGTTAGTTTTTTGTTTATTTCTAATGTTTTATGACCAATGTTACGTTATATTGTTAATTATTTGCATTGGCAAGAGAAAGTTGTGTGAGTGTTTCACACCAGATTTTTTTAAAATAAAAACTAGAACTATTGTGCGAATGGTATTCATCTATCGTTCTTTGTTTTGTGGCAGTTAGTTATTTTGCACATACAGTTCAAAAAATGTACTTTTACGGCATAGGCTATTTATTTATATTTATATTATATATTTATTTATATTTGCATAAGTTGTTAAATTAATGTTTAAATTAATAATAGGATTAAGATAGAGATTTAAGAAATTAATATGTGTATAGTACACTGTGTAAGTGACATTAGAAAATAAGTGTTAGCACCCACTGGTGCTAGCACTTATTTTGGTGACTTCATGGTTATACAAGGGGGAAGGGAAATAATATCGCTAAAGAAAAACTGTTCGTTAGTTTTAAGTAACTAGTTGCAGTAGATTTTAAAAAATAATAAAATAAAAACAATATGGTCTTTCTTACATTGCCAAGACAAACTCATGTGAGTGTTTCACGCTAGGTTTTCCTCCTATTGTGTGTACGTTACAATCTGTTCAATTTAAAACAATAAGCAACCCTATGACCTAATGAGATGACGATGATATTTATGACTTATAAATGAGGTGTAGTCTTAAAAAGACTCAGGCCTACCGCTCCTGGGAGAGTATAGTTAATTTAATACCAACCATCAAAGTACATCGGTAACCAGTGTCTAGGATTAAAATCCATATAAAACTAATTACCTTTACTAAGATTTGAACCAGGAGCCTTCGTCTCCGAAAATCAGCTGACTCATGGCGCCGACTTTACCCCTAGACCAACCCGATGGGTTTTCCTATTAATATGGAAAAAAATTATAATTAATATTTTCATTAGACTACAATTTATTTGCATAAAACATAAAACTTTTTACTGGCATTTTTTGTTGTTGCCGATTAGGTCATCAGCCGAAAGGCTGGTGTAAACCTCTAGAGGCTTTACTATGTAAGACAATGAGTGAGGTAATTTACCATTGACTTCCTCACTGAGTGGGAAAGTGTGCTTATCAGCATGCCAGGCTCTGAAAAGCATGTACTTTCCACTCTGCAAATGACTTCTTCAATTCATTCAAAACAGAATCTGGATGTATAACGAAATTCATTTCTCTCAGAGGAGATAACTCTTGACTAGAGTCTGCCTACGCTAAGAGTACTCCGACGTAGGCAACCAGCAATACAAGTGAGCATTAGTATTAATTAAAAATGCGCACAGCATGATCAAAAACAAAATTCCATACAACACAAATCGCTTTAAGCTTAATATAATAAAAACACGTTCAATTAATTTGTTAGAAAATGTTTTATAAATCGAACATTAGTTTACAATTAATAACTAAAACTTCTACTATGTTCACTCTTACATTGCTATTTTTCGTAACATTATTTACTATTATTACATTATTATTTATGATTAGTATGTTTTTTTTATAGACTCAGTTTTATTTTTGGTCACAAGTTATATAAGACTAACGCGCTTGAATTATAACAGGAGAGTAAACAATTCCCGTGATTCGTTGTTTATCATTTCAGACTGTGTATTTCATATCATTAAATTGAATATCGGTCTGACTTTTGATAAACGACTAACTAGGAGCACACATATCAAACGGAAACGTTTATTACTGAATTTCCGACTTAAACGTCTATATTCCCTACTTCACAAACGATCAAAATTATTACCAATGGCATAAAAATTACGCATATATTGTTCTCTTTTGAAACCTATATGGACCTACGGGTCCCAAATTTACGGTTCAACCAAACCCTCTAACTTGCAACGAATTCAAGCATTCCAGTCAAAAACATTACGCCTTATAGCAAATGCACCTCTTTACGTTAGCAACAAAACCTTACTTACAGATTTGAAAACATCACTTGTACATAATTCCATCGAATACCTATACAAACGTTTTCACGACAAGTCACACGAACACGAGAACCCATTGGTGCGTTCATTTTCCACCTTCCATTTACCTGATAATCCCACTAGACGCCTTAAAAGACGCTGGAGTAGAGACCTGCTAATTTGATATACAAATTTCATTCTTGGGGAGGCACCAATGGGGGCCCTACCCCTCTCATGCCGATCATGTCATTTACATTATTATCATAATCATCACATTTGCTTGTTGTAAAAATTTATTTATTTCATTTGCTTGTTGTAAATAAAGAATTAAAGAGAGAAAAAATTAATGTCTGTGACTAGGTTAATACAACTGTTTGCACTTGCCGGTGTTTAACTCATTTTTAGTTTCATCAGTTATCTTTTGGTATTGTGTCGGTTCGTTTCGATTTTCTTCGTAGTTTTGTAAGCTGTGTTTTGTTAATATGCGTGATAGTTAATGTGTTGAGTTTTTGAAACATAAAAGGGGTAAACATTAAAAAGTAGAAAAAAATTGTTTTGTTAAATGTAATGGCTAAAATAATTAATTAATGTGTTTCTTAATGAAACTAGAATAATTACAAGTAATCTGAACGATGTAATTGAAAACGCTTAAAGGATAATGTTTATTTTAATGATGTAGATATTTTTATGATGGAACTTAGTGCAAGATAATTGTCAGGTGGAGAGGTAGATACGCGCCAACTAGTGTAAAACTTTCGTTTACAACCTATAGGTGCTTGCCTCGCGCGGAGTATTCTTACAATAGATGAACTATAGTGTCTTTCACACCTCTACCTCTTTTTTTCCTAAATGCTTGTCATATAATTGACTGAACATGTGATAAGAAACAGAACAAATTTTGTAGCCCTGGAACTAGCAGATCGAGTTCAAATAATAATTTAACACTCCACCTACCTTTTATAGGCAAAATATACTTTCAAAAATTCAATATACATACAATCATTTAACATGACCTACATTTGAAAGATTCTGCAAGTAATAAAAATCTGGTGTGAAACACTCACACAACTTTCTCTTGCCAATGCAAATAATTAACAATAAACCTAACATTAGTATTGAAACATTAGAAATGAACAAAAACTAACCTCAAAAACATAACCTTATTTTAATCATGAGTGAATGACGCAAAATGACAATCGAACTCAGTTTGGCTTAAAAATACGGAAAATCACGCTTTCACGCTAAACTAGGCTCTGTAGAGAAAAATGCTCTAAACAAAAGTTGTAGATCTTTTAATTTTCTATAAATTTAATTATATAGCCTACACTTTTGTCGTAAAATGCATACTAAGACCGAAATGTTAAAAAAATCGATTTTTCTCACGTTTTCGTGAGAAAAAAAACAGAAAATCGCAAATTACCGCTAAACTAAGCGTTATACAAAAAAATGTTTGAAACAGAAGTTGTAGGTTTTTAAATTCTCTACAACTTTTATTATATAAGTTTTTGCGCTAAAATTTATATTAAAGCCGTAATCTTAAAAAAACAACGTTTTTACGTGAAAACAGCCTCACCGAGAATTTCAGCAAACATGGCGCCTACCCTATCTTGTAGAGAATAAAAAATTGAGTAAAATAGGCGATTTTTAAAAAAATCGTAGGACCAGTTTTTGAGAAAATCGCAAAAAACTGAAAAATTATACGAATAAACTACTACTTCCGGTTGACCGATTTTGATGAAAATATTCGTGTCGCGTCCGGTTGTGGTACGTAACTTAACTTTCAAGTTTCAAGTTCGTACGATGTTCCGTTCTTGAGATATTCTGTTCACACACACACACACACACACACACACACACACACACACACACACACACACACAGACAGACACACACACAGACCAATCGCTAAAAACATGTTTTTTGGGTTCAGGGGGTCTGAAAACGTATAGATCCGGTGAAAACTCGATTTCGAAAAATCGACATGAAAACAATACTTTCCTTCCTATATATTCATATAGGCAAGAGAAAGTAAAAATATAAATGATTTTATAAAAGTTTTCGATACATATGTTTGGAACGATTATATCTATAACGTACCTTAAAAAACTTAATTCGTAGATAACGTACAAAAGAATATTTAAAAATCCATATCCTAAAACTAAAAGGAAAGTGAATGGAACCTCACATTAGTTAATTTAGGAAATAAAATAGTATACAAATTAAACAGGCGATTAAGTTTAAAAAAAATTTAACATTAATTCACACTATGAACTTTTAGAGCTCATATTTGTATAACATTAGAACACATGAAAAAATAACTTTCTTTTAACCTTAAGAAGGTTCTAATATCTATTGTACCAATATACACACTGTAGTAAGCTTTCTTTCTTTATCTTTATGCATTGATATTCTATCCTTTTTTACTTCTTATTTTATTTTTTCTTCATTCCATTCTTCTTTTGAGTCAAAAAGGGAGAAAGCGATACATTCAATAGTGTGCATTTCAGTCATTATAAGCAAACGAACGTTAACGTAATTTTTATCTTCAATTTTCACTTGACTGTATGTTTATTTAAGTGCTTATTCATTGTTAAAAACTTACTAAACCGATTGCATTAAAACGTGTAATTGTTTATGGTATTTGTTTATCTTCAATAAAATTCTGTGTGTGTAAGAGCAGTCTGCCCATAGCAGACAGGTGGAGTGTCAAATTATTTACACTCAATCTGTTCGTTGCAGGGCTAAAATAAAAATTCTGTTTCTTATTACAAGGTCAGCCAGTTAAATTACTGAATCATTTAAGAATAGAAGAGGTAGATGTGTAAAAGACACTTATCAGAGTTATCTCCTCTGAAAGTAATGAATTTCATTATACAACCAGACCCTGTGGTGAATGAAGTGAAGGTGTCATTTGCAGAGTAGAAAATATTTGCTTTTCAGAGGGCCCGGCATGTTGATAAGCCTACTTTTCCACTCAGTGAGGAAGGCAATTGTAAACCACCTCACTCTTCGTATTACTTAGTAAAACCTCTACAGGTTCAAACCAACCTTTCGGCTGATGACCTGAACAACAACGTAAGAGCAGTATCTAATAAAATGGATTATATTTTCAAGCGTCATAATCTTACTCTCGCAATAAAAATGAGGCATCTAAGATGTTATATCTGCTTTGTGCTCCTGTACGCTGTAGAGTCATGCACTTGTGGTTGAAGTCATCAAGAGGAAACTGGAGGACATTTGAGTGTAACCGTAGAGACGAATGTTGAGGGTCGCATGGTGTTCGGATGCCAAATTTTCTCAGGAGAATGAAGTAAGACGTGGAAATCATTTCCACCTTCAAGGATAGGAAGCTCCGATGTGCGGAATGAATCAAGACATTCGTTACTACAAGGAAAAATAAATGGAAATCGAGGACCTGGCAGAAAAAAAGGTAACGTGGCTTGGAAATCTGTAACGTATAAGTAGTTTTTCTATAGTTAATTTTATTTCTTTAAGTAGATATTTCATTATATTTTTCCTCGAATACTTATTTCCTTCATTTTGTAGATTCTTTGTTGGTAAATTCTTTATTTTCTTTCAAATGCTTTCGACCCTATGGTTATGTTAGATTTCTCTGTACGGTTGAAAATTAGGGTGGTGAATTTTATTATTTCCTTTGTATGCAGCTTTGAATATGCTCTACCCCTCCTACCCTGCTTTGTGTGAGGTCGTCAACATCTTTGGGTGTGTACGTGCTGTTTTGGTTGTAAGCAGACATCGTATGATCTGTAGGAAGGCTGTCATTGGTTGGTTTATATCGCGTGATCCACTTCAGCCCTTGTTTGGGGGGGAACTTGCTTGTTAGTTAGTTCTGTTGTATTGTGGATCTCGTCCGATGAAGAAGCACAAAGTTAATGTTTAATGCCTTCGTAGGCTAAGTAAAATGTGGTATCAGAATGTTTAATATTGTCTTTATTTTATCTAAAATGTATCGTCATTGTTAATTATATATCGTCTAGTGTTGTTGGCAATAATTTTGTGCGTTATTTTACCATGAGATAGTGTATTGTTGGTTTGCTTCCTGTTCGTTCCGTATGCTAGACGCAGCAGAAATATTTGGAAAAATGTATTCACAAATCCAGAAAAATGTATTCACAAATCCAGAAAAATGTATTCACAAATCCAGAAAAATGTATTCACGAATGTATTCACAATTCCATTGAAATGTATTTAGTAATCCATTTGAGATGTATTAATGTATTCGGATATTCAGTGAAATGTATTCATGTTTTCAAATCAATTAAGATGTATTCAACTGTAATCTTGTAAAAGTATACCAAGGAAATGAATGTGAAACCGACTTGAGGATGGATTAACACGAATATATTTGCCCAATATTCCGTAGCGGTGTTTCTTATGAATGGGAAGTACAATTGAATTTATATTTTATTTTATTTTGTTTTGATGAACACTTAAGTTTGTTTAAATAAATTTATATATGTTCTTAATTATCATTTTATATTTGCTGGATCCTGCAAAGTAACTTCACTTATTTGTATTATATTTAAAACTTTCATTTCTTTCAGTAAATTTTTGTCAACAACATAAAAGTTTTTATTTTTATTTTCTTTTCTCCCAAAGTGACTAGTTTTTAATGTTATTATCTCATCTCTGGAAATCCTTTTCCAGAATGAAAGTTCTGGACCAATTCAGTGTTAGGTTTTTAATAGGTTATGAAAGGAAGCACGGTTCAGTAAAATTTTTCCAAATATTTTTCCAATAATTAATTTTCTTTTAGTAAAAATTTTCACTTGACAGTAAAATTTTTCCAATAATGTTAATTTTATAAACAGTAAATACTCATATGTTGTGTTGTAAAAGTTTATAGGTTATGTATGTGTAGGTTTTAAAACAGTAATGTGAAAACAGTAAACAGTAAGTGAAAAAGGTATTTATAGGTTAGGTTCTCTGGTTTTATTGTCAATAATAGTAGCGTTTGTTTTTTAATATTTACCTTCTTAGATTTTACTACTTTGGGAGTTTATGTAAGTTAATTTATTTAAAATTTTGTATATGTGATTATGTGTTGACATCTTATTTTAATGTTTCAGAAGTAAATCTAAAAACTGCTGTAATTCTCTCATTCTATTACAAATTTGAGAACGGTGTGTTCGAGATCATTTGTCCTGTTTGTGAGTTGTGGCCGACAACTTATGGCACAGCTGTCTTTGTCAAGTTTTGGGTTTGTTACCGGAGAATATTTGGTCAGTTATATATTTTATTATTTTATTTGTCTATTTTAAAATTGTGTTTGTTTGATAAAGTGTCAGTGTTAGTTTAGAGGTTATAATCTTGGAATGTGGTCAGTTATAGAGAACGTAGATTTTTTTTTAAGGTTAGTTAGTGGTCAGTCAATGTTAGGGAATATTTTTTTTTGTGTGTAGGCTAAGCATTACAAAGGATGTAATGATTTTCTTAGCAAAAGAGTTGATGGTGTTTAGCGAAAGGCTAATTTTGATTCTAAAGTAATCAAAAGTTTTTTTTGTGATGTCAAGTTAAGTGATGGTTATTCCGGAGTGTTATGGTTAATCTGGAGAGTGTGTTTGTCTGGGAAAAGTTAGGTTTTTTGAGTATCTATTCTGGCTAAGTAGATATCTCGTTCGTGTCTCTTTAGTTTATTACTCTTTCTTTAGCTAGGCGGTGTTTGAACTAGAGTTTCACATACTAGGAGTTATTGTCCGCTGACATTATCCCTTTTTAATTCTTTTGATTAGGATTAGTTCCCGAATGGGTGTCCTTTTCGTTTTTTCTTTTTATAGTAAAGTTTCCCAGATAACCTGTGATATATATATATTTGTGGTGAAGTTATGTGAAAACAACATATAGGTTATGTTGAGTTGTGTTATGGAAGTTTTAATGTTTTGTGGTGTTTTAGGCTTGGCTACCGGGGGTAGTTCAGAGCAACTGTTGAGTTACAGACGTGTAACTAGATCCTTTGAGAGGATTGTGTGTTTTTTTTTAACTAGATTACGTTTTAGTAATGTGTGTTGTGAGATGGATTTGATTGACCGAGCCTATTCTGCGTTTGTTAATTGACTGTCTTTAACTGTTCCATTGTTTAGCTTGAGGTGTAGGCACTGTTTTATGGTTTAGTAAAGTTGTTTTCTAATTCTGTTGGTAGTTATTGGAGATTTGTTGATAAATTTGTACTTGTTTTGGTAGTTTAGCTTATGTGTTAGCTTTTGTTTTGATTTGCAAACTTTTAAGGTTATGTAGTTGATGTTAGTGAACTAGTAATGTTTTATGTACAGTAAATTTGTTATTTTGTTGTTGATGTACAGTTTAACTAAAGGTAAAAGTTGTTTTAAAGGTGATTTTGATTAAACTGATTAGTGAAGTAGATGTTTTGAAAAATTGGCATTTTTAACTTGTATTTTGGTAACGACCCCGAGATGTTTTTGTGAAAAGGTGTATTTGTTAATTCTTCTGTTGATAAAAGTGTTTTCTTGATATTTTTGATTTGTTTAGTAAAGTTTTGGAGTCATGTTATTTTTTTAATAGTATTGCAAAAGTGAGGTTAGGATTTCAATTAGTTAGTGTAATCTGCTGGTCTTTTAGTTTCTCAAATTGTTGGTTAAGTACAGTATAATTTGGTTTGAAGTTAAAGTTGAATAGTAGTTGAGTGAAAATCTTTGATAAAGAGTTTTGATTCTTAGTTCATTTTCTTTTAAGGTGATTTGACTGTGTTTGGTGTGAACTGGTGAATTGTTAAAGTTATTTAATTAGTATGTTTATTTGAAAGTTGTGTAGCTAGTGGTGCTTTTAACTAGATTTAAAAAGGTGTTTATAAATTCTAATTTGTAGTTGAAGTATTAATGGTATAGTTGTCTGTTTTTGGTTCATTCATATTTAAGTTATGTTGCTAAAATGTTGCATTGGTGTGTTCTAAGGTAATAATTGGTCTTCGGTTTATTTTGTGTTTAAAGTTTTGAAACTGTCTTAACTTATTGTTCTTTTAAATTTTAATTCTTGTCTTTGTTTTAACTTATTTTGAATTAATTTAAATTTTGGTTGAGTTCTGTGCTGAAAGTAGGTTAAAAGTTTTGAAATAGTATGTCGGTTTAATTTGGTTAATCTCGCTTTAATTTGTTTAGGGCTTTAAGATTTTGTTTGTCTGTTTTCTTTCCTGTGAAGTTTTATAAATTTGTTTTCGAAATTTTCAATTGATAATAGAATTTGAGGTTAGATAAAAGGAACAGTCCTTTGTTTACATTTTAGGTTAGGGCTGATGTGTGTTGGCTAGTTGAGTTAAAGCTAATGTTAGATGTTTGCCTAATTTCTTTTGAAAATGTTGTAATTGTTAGATCTTTGATATTAATTCTGATCTGTTTTTTTTAAATTTAATTTGATTTCGTTTAAAGTTTTAAAAGGTTTCTTTGTTAAAAGTTGTTTAAAAGTTTTTGTTGTGTCGAATCTGGTACTTTGGTTGAATTCAGTTAAATTATTGTGGTTCGATTGGAGTTATTGTTTACCAGTGTCTGCAAAGTAGTTTGATTTGAGTTTCATGGATTTTTGAGTAGTTAATGGACTTTGAGGTTATCTCGACAGACTAATTCATTGTTTGAGTTAGGTTATTTTTCTGTGCGTTGTTAATTGGTTGTGTTAGTAGTAGGTGACGAATAATTACTTGATGGATTTTCTGAATTTGTAGTGATTGAAAGTTTCAAATTGTTGAAATGGATTCCTAATTTTGATTTGATTAAATTTGAAATATTATTAGTTTATTTGTGTTATTTTTAAAAGTTTGTTGGTGATTATAGTTTTCTAGATTCGCATTTTTGGAGCTAGTTTTTTTTTATTTTTGATTTAAGGTAGAGTATTTTGGTAAATTGTCAAAATATTTTGAGGTTATGTTTGTTTGTTTACATTGCTGTCATGTTTAATCTATGGTGGTTCAGTGACTTGAAAACTTGTATTGAATGGTTGCCTAGTTTGTTTTAATTATAGTAATTGTTTGTAAATTAAAGTAGCGTTATTAATCTTTCTATTTGGTGTTCTGAATTTTGATTTTGTTGATTTAAATCTTTGTAAATTATCTTGCGAATTTAAATTTTTTTTCAAGATTTTGTTTTGGCGTTAATGTTTACATCCTGTTAGTCAGTCGTGTTTTACCTGGTTATTTCTTTTCTGATACTGTTGTAAGTTGTTGAATTGTGTTGTTGTTTTTGATTGGATTCCTGTCTGCCTGTGGTGATGTTGATGTCTCATATTTTTTTTTTGGTTCAAATTTTTTTTTGCAGACTATGTCTGAGTTTTCGAGGAGGAGATTGTAACGTATAAGTAGTTTTTCTATAGTTAATTTTATTTCTTTAAGTAGATATTTCATTATATTTTTCCTCGAATACTTATTTCCTTTATTTTGTAGATTCTTTGTTGGTAAATTCTTTATTTTCTTTCAAATGCTTTCGACCCTATGGTTATGTTAGATTTCTCTGTACGGTTGAAAATTAGGGTGGTGAATTTTATTATTTCCTTTGTATGCAGCTTTGAATATGCTCTACCCCTCCTACCCTGCTTTGTGTGAGGTCGTCAACATCTTTGGGTGTGTACGTGCTGTTTTGGTTGTAAGCAGACATCGTATGATCTGTAGGAAGGCTGTCATTGGTTGGTTTATATCGCGTGATCCACTTCAGCCCTTGTTTGGGGGGGAACTTGCTTGTTAGTTAGTTCTGTTGTATTGTGGATCTCGTCCGATGAAGAAGCACAAAGTTAATGTTTAATGCCTTCGTAGGCTAAGTAAAATGTGGTATCAGAATGTTTAATATTGTCTTTATTTTATCTAAAATGTATCGTCATTGTTAATTATATATCGTCTAGTGTTGTTGGCAATAATTTTGTGCGTTATTTTACCATGAGATAGTGTATTGTTGGTTTGCTTCCTGTTCGTTCCGTATGCTAGACGCAGCAGAAATATTTGGAAAAATGTATTCACAAATCCAGAAAAATGTATTCACAAATCCAGAAAAATGTATTCACAAATCCAGAAAAATGTATTCACGAATGTATTCACAATTCCATTGAAATGTATTTAGTAATCCATTTGAGATGTATTAATGTATTCGGATATTCAGTGAAATGTATTCATGTTTTCAAATCAATTAAGATGTATTCAACTGTAATCTTGTAAAAGTATACCAAGGAAATGAATGTGAAACCGACTTGAGGATGGATTAACACGAATATATTTGCCCAATATTCCGTAGCGGTGTTTCTTATGAATGGGAAGTACAATTGAATTTATATTTTATTTTATTTTGTTTTGATGAACACTTAAGTTTGTTTAAATAAATTTATATATGTTCTTAATTATCATTTTATATTTGCTGGATCCTGCAAAGTAACTTCACTTATTTGTATTATATTTAAAACTTTCATTTCTTTCAGTAAATTTTTGTCAACAACATAAAAGTTTTTATTTTTATTTTCTTTTCTCCCAAAGTGACTAGTTTTTAATGTTATTATCTCATCTCTGGAAATCCTTTTCCAGAATGAAAGTTCTGGACCAATTCAGTGTTAGGTTTTTAATAGGTTATGAAAGGAAGCACGGTTCAAATCTGAGAACTTGGTTTGGAAAAAGCTGAGAAGAGCTATTTTGTAGTGCAATGGACTAAGTGAAAATTGCTGTTATGGTCACTAATATTCGGAATGGATAGGCTCTTGAAGAAGAAGAAGGAGGAGGAGGAGGAGGAGGAGAAGGAGAAGGAGGAGGAGGGGGGAGGAAAATCAGCTGTTTAACAGCTGATTTTCGGAGACGAAGGTTCCTGGTTCAAATCCTAGTAAAGGTAGTTACTTTTAAACGGATTTGAATGCTAGACAGTGATTACCGGTATACTTTGATGGTTAAGGTTCAATTAACCATACTCTCAGGAATGGTCGTCCTGAGTCTGTACATTACTATACTTCATTCACACGTCATACACATCATCCTAATCTCATTGGTTCATGGGGTTGCTTATTGTTCTGAATTGAACAGATTGCAACGTACACACATTAGGGATAACAAAAAAAATATTTTTACTTTTGTTGTTTACTAATGATTAAAAACTGGTTTTATTGTTCATTTTTTACATTGACAAGAGAAAGTAGTGTGAATGTTACACGCCATTTCTTTTATTTCCTTTTAACCTCATTATCATATTATTATAAATGTTTAAACAATTGTAGTAAACAAGTTTATTACAACTATCAAATTTTTATGTAATAGGTACATCTTATAAACTTAGGATTGAAAAACACAAAAACAGTGAGAAATCGAAAGTATTTCCGTAATTTGTATTTCTTTCAAGGACTTATTAATTGTGATAAAAAACCGGTTTATATGTCATTATATTATAATATTATTGAAGTATTAGTGTGTAAAAATCCGCTCTCTATTTTCTACATTTTAAATGTCCTTAACCTTCAGATCAGAAAGGAAACAATATTAAAAATGCAAACATGTGTTTATAAAACATATATTCAGCATTTTATCAAAAATATTACTTTAATTTTTTTTGTTTCCTTGTTTACTAAAGTACCGCATTTTTTTCATCTACCAGAATATAAAAATAATACATTAATAAATTCGGCAAAATACACCACATTTCTCACAGATCTTCAAGCAGTACGCCTTATATAAATTAGTGGTTCCAGAGTAAAGGATAACTATAAATTTGATGAAAATACAAATAAGTTAGCAGTCTCAAGCATGAAATTCGGGTCTTTCTGTTATTCCCCCACCCCAGCATAATTTTTCACATTTTGTGAATATTTACAGTCTTTTCAACGATAAAAACAGGAAAAATATTTTAAAAAATCCTACGCCAATATTCTTCAAGTTAAGGTTAAATATAGTTAGAGTAAATACATTGTTTTTTTCTCAATATTATTACTGTATGTTATAATTAAATATTAACTCATTGAGTACATGACATCATTAAATTAATTTAACGTAATTAAATCAAATATGATTAAATAATACGTATAATAATTTTCAATAAATAGTTTTAAGTTAACTTGAAAAAGAAAAAAAAACTTTAACGTCAACTTAAAAAATATTGATATATGATTTTTCAAATATTTTTCCCGTTTTTACCGTTAACAATAATGTAAGAATACCTACATTCGAAATATGCACAATATATAACAAAAGCTGGGGGGGAATAACAGAAAAGACCTCGAAATTCTCAATATTTGTGTTAATTGATTTGTCTTTTTTACTTACTCTTGCCTAAATGAATATATAGGAAGGAAAGTATTGTTTTCATGTCGATTTTCGAAATCGAGTTTTCACCGGATCTACACGTTTTCAGACCACCTGAATCCAAAAACATGTTTTTAGCGATTGGTCTGAGTGTGTGTGTGTGTGTGTGTTTGTGTGTGAACAGAATATCTCAAGAATGGACCATCGTACGAACTTAAAACTTAATTTTCATACCCCTACCGGACCCGACACGAACATTTTCATTAAAATCGTTCAACCGGAAGTAGTAGTTCATTCGTGTAATTTTTCACTTGTTTGCGATTTTTTCAAAAACCGGTCCTACGATTTTTTTAAAAATTGCCTTAATGACTAAATTTTTTATGTTCTACAAGATAGGGTGGGCGCCATGTCTGCTGAAATTCTTATGAAAGGATGTTTTCTTGTAAAAAAATTGTTTTATTAAGATTTCGGCTTTAATATGCATTTAAGCGCAAAAATTTATTTAATAAAAGTTGTAGAAAATTTAAAATCCAACAACTTTTATTTCATACATTTTTTGTATAACGCTTAGTTTAGCGGTAATTAACGATTTTCTGTTTTTTTTCTCACGAAAACGTGTGAAAAAACTAACTTTTTAAGATTTCGGCCTTAGTATGCATTTTACGACATAAGTGTAATAATAAAATTTATAGGAAATTAAAATATCTACAACTTTTATTTAAAACATTTTTCTCTACAGAGCCTAGTTTAGCGTGAAAGAGTGATTTTCCGTATTTTTAAGCCAAACTGAGGTCGATTTTCATTTTGTGTCTTTCACTCATGATTAAAATAAGGTTAGGTTTTTTGAGGTTAGTTTTTGTTTATTTCTAATGTTTTATTACTAATGTTAGGTTATATTGTTAATTATTTACATTGGCAAGAGAAAGTTGTGTGAGTTTCACACCAGATTTTACTTTTATCTTGTTTGACCACATTGGATCATTTTAGTCAATTACTTCTTGGATCTCTTTTGAAGTTTTTGTTCCCAGCATGTTTCATTCTATTGGACCTTGCTTTTCTTTGTTCGTAAGCATACTATCAGTGAGGAAGGCAATTGTAAACCACATCTCTCCTCGTTTTACTTAGTAGTCTCTACTTTTTGTTGGTTTTTTTTTGGTTTAACGTCCGACTGTTCTGCAATTACTGGTAATGCAGACGGTGAAGGATGAAATGATTTTTTTGTAACTTATGAAAATGTGTCAAGCATGAATGGGATTCAAACCCAAGACCAAGACAGTTGGGGGGGGATCGCCCCCCCCCCCAACTGTTTATTGTAATAGACGTGTTGTAAGCAACTTGATACCTTTATTTGTTTCCTTTTTTCTTTCTCTTCAAAAATCTGAATCTGAGTATACATTTTTAAGTGACTACATATAGTCCAATATGGCTGGTACCTGGCGGCACGTAGCAAAAGACGCGTACTTTTCAACTTTAATGTGACTTAATAATAATAATAATAATAATTCTTTATTTCTGTACATAATTTCATTTACAAATAGTAGTATTAATAACAGTTAATTTATAATAATCTTAAAATATAATACAATAAAATTTTACAAAATAATAAAATATTATACAACACTTACCATATTTCTAAAAAATAAATATTATACCAATTTTTTTAACTTCTCAATATTCAACAAAAGATTCATGTGATTCTTCATGTGATTGTGAATTCAAATAACAATTAATTTCACCCAGAAATAATAAAATCAATTTTTATATTTTCATAAAAAAAACAAGTGTAGTTTTATGAATAATTTTAATAAATTTATTTATTTACAATATATTTATTTAAATTTAAAATAACAAAATAACTTAATTTAAATTGAAATAATATTACTGTGACATCCTTTAGCCAGCTTTTTTAATAAAAACAAAAAAAAAATTTTTTACAATTTGAACTTTTTAAAATATTATTTTATAAAGTATCATGTAGGATCATATTAGTTCTGATTTTCGGAGACGAAGGTTCCTGGTTCAAATCCTAGTAAAGGTAGTTACTTTTATACGGATTTGAATAATAGACAGTGATTACCGGTATACTTTGATGGTTAAGGTTCAATTAACCATACTCTCTCAGGAATGGTCGTCCTGAGTCTGTACATTACTATACTTCATTCACACGTCATACACATCATCCACATCTCATTGGGTCATGGGGTTGCTTATTGTTCTAAATTGAACAGATTGCAACGTACACAAATTCGGAATAAAAAAAAAGTAATGTAGGATCAGATGACCTTTACGCAGAGCTCTAAAACGTTATTTTTAACTCAAAAATACAAAAAAATTTCCGGGGGAGAACCCCCGGACCTCCCTTTGGTTGGGGTGTACCCCCCAAACCCCCCGTTCGCCCCCCCAAGTTAAAGTCCTGGATCCGCACCTGTTTGGCTAAGCATACTTTCAGTGAGGAAGGTAATTGTAAACTACCTCTCTCCTCGTTTTACAAAGTAAATCGTCTAGAAATTATTCAAACCAGCCTTTTGGCTTACGATCTAAACAACAGGAAAATAACAAACAAGTTAAGTAGAAATTACTTAATGAAATGATGATAATTATCTTACTCAATAACAACTAGAAGAAAATAATGAACGGAAGAAAGAAATACGAGGAAAAGTTAGTTGGAGTAGATGATTTTAACGCTTCTGATACGGATGTATACGTGCGTATATGTGTATAATACGCAGACTACCTGTAGTAATAACATTCTGATAGGAACATGTATACTCGTATGTGTTTGACACTCCTTTTATTCCAACCCCAAGGCTGCTGTAACTTTCACTTAACTTATGTTTATATATGTACACGTATAGATAGATATGTATACTAAATAGAAAAAGCAACGGCAACTATTTTAAAAAGAGTCTTTCTTGTCAGCAGTGAAAGTTGTGTATGTAGTTTGAAGCATCTACCACGAATGAATCAGCTTATCAGTAATAATAGAACGAGTAGGTCGGTCGGCAGTCGTCGAAGACCGCCAACCGTTGTTGGTTACCACCCTCATATTATTATGTATATATTAAACCTACCTGCCTCAAGAACTACCTATTTTATTTCTTCACTTATTATTGCCTTCAGTAATAACAAATATCATTACATTTTTACTTCCTAAATTAAACTAGATTTTTTATAATCCGGTTTATCCCAAACTTCTTAATCCGGAATTATGAATTACGGGTACTCGTAACCGCCTATTCTTTGTGTTTAGGTCATCAGCAAAAAAACTGGTTTGAACCTGCAGAGGTTTTACTAAGTAAAACGAGGAGTGAGGTGGTTTACAATTGCCTTCCTCACTGATTGGAAAAGTACACTTATCAGCATGCCAGGCCCTCTGAAAAGTACATATTTTCCACTCTGCAAATGATACCTTCACTTTATTCACCACAAGGTCTGGCTGTATAATGAAATTCATTACTTTCAGAGGAGATAACTCTGATTAGTGTCTTTTACACCTCTACCTCTTCTGTTTTTAAATCATTCAGTCATTTAATTGGCTGACCATATGATAAGAAACAGAACTATTTATTTTAGCCCTGCAACTAATAGATTGAGTGTAAATAATTTGACACTCCACCTGTCTGTTATGGGCTTATTCTTTACTATGTTAATTTAAGGTGGTTATTATACCATGTTGCTGGTTATTTGGGATACTACCAGGTGTGGCTATTAAATAACGAGACTGACGTTGTAAAAAAAATGTTATTTTAATTTTATACATAATCACTTATTGTCACCTTCAATATACACTCCTTCTCTATCCCTACAACACTTCATGCGAATTTTCCATTTTTGGAAACAGTGCTGGAAGTCATCTTCTGTCAGCTCCTTCAGGACACGTGCCGCTTTCTCGTTTACAGCTTCCACAGACTTTTCCCTTTTAATGCAGATTTCACCTTGGGGAAAAGGTAGAAGTCACATGGCGCAAGATCTGGTGAATAACGTGGATGTTCTAACACTGAGATGCTGTACTTGGCTAGAAACCTCTTGACAGATAACGCGGAATGAGCTGGCGCATTGTCTTGATGGAGAACCCATGATTTGTCCTTCCACATTTCGAGGGTTTTTTCCTTACTCTTTGACGTAGTTTAGAAAGTACCTCAAGGTAGTAATATTGATTAATTGTTTGACCTTCAGGAACCCAGTGAGGGTACACAATTCCATGGATATAAAAAAAAAACAATCATCATTGCTTTAAATTTTGACTTGCTCATTCGAAAACTCGAAAAATCGACATGAAAACAGTACTTACCTTCCTGTTTAGGTCAACAGCCGAAAGGCTGGTTTGAACCTCTAGAGGTTTTACTAAGTAAAAACGAGGAGTAAGGTGGTTTACAATTGCCTTTCTCACTGAGTTGAAAGAGTATGCTTATCATCATGCCAGGCCCTCCGTAAAGCACTCACTTTCCACCCTGCAAATGACACCTTCATTTCATTCACCACAGGGTCTGGCTGCATAGTGAAATTCATTACTCTCAGAGGAGATAACTCTGACTAGTGTTTTTTACACCTCTACCTCTTCTGTTCTTAAATAGTTCAGTCATATAAGTGGCTGACTATGTAATAAGAAACAGAACTATTTTTTTTTAGCCCTGGACCAAACAGATACAGTGCAATTAAAATAACACTCCACCTGCCCGTTTTGGGCAGGTACCTTCCTATTATTCATATAGGCAAGAGAAAGTAATAACACTAAAACTTAGGAAAATATAATAAATACATTACTGAACCGAATCTGGCTGTAAGGGATGCGAAACTATTTAAAAATAATTTTTAGACAAATATATTTGGTCTATATATTTGGTTTATATATGTGGTCTTGGGTTCGAATCCCATTCAGGCACAGTATATTTACATACGTTACAAAAAATCATTTCATCCTTCACGACCTGCATTAGCAGTAATTGTAGAACAGTCGAACGTTAAACCAAAAAAAAAAAAAAAAAAAAAAAAAATACTTTTTAAAACTTTCTTCTGCTCTACTTTTAAAATTCATTATATATGGATCGTTATTTTTAATGTTTATTTCAAAATAAAACCAAAAAAAAAACGAATATATGTTCAAAACTGAAGAAAATATATACTAAAACACATCATGTAAATCAAGAAATAACCAAATTCAGCTCTAGGAGAGCGTGATTTCAACAGAGAAACACAAGTAGAATATGCAACTAAAACTATTGTACAAAACAGCCACGCTGTCTGTAGATTAAATTAAATTATAACAACAGAGCAATGCTATGAAGCAAATCCGATTTTGCGACGCGACCTATTCAAGAAGCGGTATAACATCGTCTCAAAATCGACGATTGCCGGCTCTAGGGTTAAAAAAATGGTCTTTTTATAATACGCAAATACACAAACGTAATACTAATTCTTAAACACAAACATAGTAATTAAAACGATCTTCTTCTTCAGGTGCCTTCTCCATTACGAAGGTTGGCTATCATCATGGTCAGTCGCACCTTGTCCACTGCTGCTCTGAAAAGGTCATGCGACGAGCAGTTAAACGCTTCTCTCAGGTTTCTTAACCAGGATATTCGTCTGCGTCCCACCGAACGTTTACCAACGAGTTTCCCTTGAATTATGAGATGCAGAATCTCATATTTAGGCCCCCTCATGATGTGGCCAAGGTATATCAGTTTTCTTATCTTTACGCTCTGCAGGATTTCCAGCTCTTTCCCCATTCTTCTGAGAACCTCCATATTTGTGACCCTGTCTGTCCACGGTATTCGATGCCGTCCGCATTGGCGCAGTTGGTAACGTGCTCGCCTCTCATCATGCGGTCTTGGGTTCGAATCCCATTCAGGCACGGCATATTTTCATACGTTACAAAAATCATTTCATCCTTCACCGTCTGCATTAGCAGTAATTGCAGAACAGTCGGACGTTAAACCAAAAAAAAAACCGGTAGTCGAAGCATCCTCCGGTAGGTCCACATTTCAAACGCTTGTATAAGGGTCTCACATTCTTTGGTGAGTGTCCACGCCTCTACCCCATACAAGAGGATGGGGAAGACGTAGCACTTCAAGAGGCGGGTCCTGGTTTCGAGGCTCAGGTCGCGGGCCGATAGAAGAGGTCTCATTTTTAGGAATGCTGCCCTGGCCTTTTCAATTCTGATCTTTATTTCTGGCAGGTGGCTTGCACTGCAATTGACTCGGGTTCCCAGTTAATTATAGGCTCCCACTTTTTAATTCTGTCTTGCCCAGCATTAAAACGATCATTAATTACTTAATTATTCGATATCAAAATGTATAGGCTTATGTACTCAATAACATCCAGGAAGAACGAAGAGTTACTGCCACTGGATTATTCAGTAATTTCGTAACATGTGATTTACAATAAACGAATGTACAAGATATTATTTATCTTATATGTAATATATTTATTAATAAAGCCCATTATTAAAGATAATTAATTTTATAAAAAATGAATACATATGTATAGTAAAAGATTAAACTTTCTTTATATATAAAGCCAGTATTGTTTAGAGCTTAAAAATCATAGAAAAAAAATACAAAAGATTTTATACAGGGAAGTAGTGTATATACAAAATTAAATTCGTTAATGATCATTATTAATCAATAATTTTTCTATTTAAATTGTACAAAACACATTGTATTAATATTAAAAAAGGGCTTGTATTAAAATAAGAGAAAGCAGCAACCGACAACAAAATGTCAAACTGATTAATTGTCATTGAAATCGCCTAAAGGCATTCGGCTATAAAAATCTGGCATACACTCGTAATATTAAGTAATATAATAATAAAATAAAGATTATAACAAATAATTTTCTATTAGAACGGTTATAATTATAATGCAGTTAAAGTAAAACAATAATAATTCATACGCTGCAATGCACATCATGGTTTCTATGAGTAGTTATTGTATTGTACTATTATTTCCGGAAAAAGATGCATTCACTTCCTATTAAACATTCATACAATCGTATTTTGTCCATAATAGGCAGGTGGAATGTTAAATTAATTACACTTGATCTGTTGGTTCCAGGGCTACAACAAAATAGTTGTTTCTTATCACATAGTCGGCCAATATAATATGACAATTATTTAAGAACAGAAGAGGTATAGGTGTAAAAGACACTAGTCAGAGTTATTTTTTCTGAGAATTATGAATTTTATCATACAGTCACACCCTATGGTGAATGAAGTGAAGGTGTCATTTGCAAGGTGGAAAGTAGATGCTTTTCGGAGGGCCTGGCATACTGATAAGCATACTTTTCCACTCAGTGAGAAGACAATGGTAAACCATCTGACTCCTCGTTTTACTTAGTAAAACCTCTAGAGATTGAAACCAGCCTTTGGCTAACCATACTTTCAGTGAGGAAGGCAATTGTAAACCACCTCTCTCTTCGTTTTACTTAGTAAAGCCTCTAGAGATTCAAACCAGCATTTGGCTAAGCATACTTTTAGTGAGGAAGGCAATTGTAAACCACCTCACTCCTCGTTTTACTTAGCAAAGCCTCTAGAGATTGAAACCATAATAAAATTGTCCATAATAGGCAGGTGGAGTGTTAAATTATTTACACTCGATCTGTTAGTTCCAGTGCTACAAAAAAGTTCTCTCCCCTATTACATGGTCATCCAATCATATGAGTAAATCACTTAAAAACAGAAGACGTACAGGTGTAATAGACACTAATCAGAGTTATCTCCTAAAGTAATGAATTTCATTATAAGAGGTGTGGCTATTAAATAACGAGACTGCCGTTATAAAAAAATTTATTTTAATTTTATACATAATCACTTATTGTCACCTTCAATATACACTCCTTCTCTATCCCTACAATGCTCCATGCGAATTTTCCATTGTTGGAAACAGTGCTGGAAGTCATCTTCTGTCAGCTCCTTCAGGACACGTGCCGTTTTCTCTTTTACAGCTTCCACAGACTCAAATATTGTCCCTTATAATGCAGATTTCACCTTAGCGAACAGGTAGAAGATAATAGCATGTGATGAAATGTGGTTTTTTTACTCATGATCCGGAAACGAAGCGCCAATCCATGTACTGGAAGAGCCGAACTTCAAAGAGAGCCAAAAAAGCTCGAATGAGCAAGTCAAAATTTAAAGCAACGATGAGTGTTTTTTTTTATATCCATGGGATTGTGTATCCTCACTGGGTTCCTGAAGGTCAAACATTTAATCAATATTACTACCTTGAGGTACTTTCTAAACTACGTCAAAGAGTAAGGAAAAAACACCCCGAAATGTGGAAGGACAAATCATGGGTTCTCCACCAAGACAATGCGCCAGCTCATTACGAGTTATCTGTCAAGAGGTTACTAGCCAAGTACAGCATCCAATGTTAGAACATCCACCTTATTCACTGGATCTTGCACCATGTGACTTCTACCTGTTCCCTAAGGTGAAATCTGCATTAAAAGGGACAAGATTTGAGTCTGTGGAAGCTGTAAAAGAGAAAGCGTCACGTGCCCTGAAGGAGCTGACAGAAGATGACTTCCAGCACTGTTTTCAACAATGGAAAATTCGCATGGAGCGTTGTAGGGACAGAGAAGGAGTGTATATTGAAGGTCACTATAGGTGATTATGTATAAAATTAAAATTAAATTTTTTAAAACGTCAGTCTCGTTATTTAATAGCCACACCTCGTATAAGAGCCTCAGTAGTTCACTCGTGTCTTGCATCTCGTACTGAACACATCGATTATAGAGCGCATTGACACGCAATACTTTATAATATAATCAGCTGATTGTATGTTCATAGGTTATTGTTATTGGAAAACCAAATTGCTGACAAAATATATATACAGGGTGATTCACGAAGATATGCAGAAACTTTGGGAGCCCATTGTACATGTAAAAATAATGAAAAAAGTTTATATAAACATGGGTGGTTCGTTACCGAGTTAAGGCTAGCGAAAGATTTTGCCCTGATTTCAGCTCACCAGGTGAAATGAGGTCTTCTTGAAATTCTGGTAAGGTTGATTAAGGGGCAAATTCTATCGTTTCTTATGGTTTTTTACCTGATAAATTGAATAAAACAGGTCCCAGAACTGTAAGTTAAATAGTTTTTGAGAAAACCAGTGTCAAATGCAAAAAATGGAGTGGAAAAAAACACATTTTTTCATCTTTGTTTTTCCGGTTAATTTTTCTTGGTACTGTTATGAATAAAAATTCATTTAATCAAACATCTATTCGCTTTCTCTGTACTTTATTTACACCGGTTCAGAATAAAATTTTCTACATGTTTTATTCAAAGATTTTAACTGTTTCTTGGAGAAATAACAAAGTCATTCATGCCCAAAGATGAAAAAATTTGTTTTTCACTCCATTTTTTGGATTTGACACTGGTTTTCTTAAAAAATATTTAACTTACAGTTCTGGGACCTGTTTTATTCAATTTATCAGATCAAAAACCATGAGAAATGATTGAATTCGCCCCTTAATCTACCTTACCAGAATTTCAGGAAGACCTCATTTCACCTGGTGAGCTGAAATCCGGGCGAAACTTTCGCTACCCGTAACTCGGAAACTAAGCATTTCCGGACCCATGTTTATGTGAACTTTTTTCATTATTTTTACATGTTAAACGAGCTCTTAAAGTTTCTGCATATCTTCGTGAATCACCCTGTATAACAGAGCTACGAGAGCAAGTGTTGGCAAAGTTGTTGGCAAGTTATTGGCTAGCTATGAAGTGGGTAGGGGGCAATGCGTACGTTCAGAGCTCATCAGCCCTGAAAAATAGTATTGGGTATATCTTTCATATTACTTTGTTTACTTTTGATCAAACGTAGGATATTATGGCCATTATTTACATTGGTAAATATAATTTACATTGGTTGAGTGTTTCACACCAGATTTTTAAATAAATATTTTCAGCAAAAATTTATATAAGTCTTTATTTGGTGTATCTTTCAAATTATTCTGTTTGGTAGTTTCTGAAATAGAGGTTTTAAAAGGGGAGATTGCACGATGGTTTTAACTCAAAATTTCGATATTTGGTTTTTTATGTTTTTCAATAGTTTAGGCCTAGATCTACCAGAAAAACATTAAATTAATCAAAAAAATATTTTTTTTTATGAAAAATTTAAGTTTTTATCAAGTTTACGTAGAAAAATTATCATGTTACGAACAACGAATATTTTTCATAATTTTATATGCTTGTTTTAGTGTAAAGAGAATTTTAGTTTTTATAATATCTGCATCACAATTTTTAATATTCTCAGCTGTTGGTTCAGCTTTCTAAACAACTGTTGATGGGAAATTTACTTGTTTGTGTACATTTTTTTTATTTATGCCTTCTTGTTTCTTACCTTTTCCCGTAAATTAAGTTTTTTAACAATATGGTACATTTTTCTCAGAAATCAATAAACCTACCAGGCTGAAATTTTTACCAGTTAATTATCTTGTATAGCCACATTTACCGACATTTTTATGACTTCCTCAGGTGCTCCAAAAATTAGTAATACGTAAAACACGTGGAAAACAATTTGTAAAAATTTTATGTTATTCGTATTTTCCCACCGGGTTGGTCTAGAGGTACAGTCGTTGCCAAAATCAGCTGTTAAACAGCTAATTTTCAGAGACGAGGGTTCCTGGTTCAAGTCCTAGTACAGGTAGTTACTTTTATACGGATTTGAATACTAGACAGTGGTTACCGGTGTACTTTGATGGTTGGGGTTTAATTAACCATACTCTCTCAGGAATGGTCGGCCTGGGTGTGTACAAGACTACACCTCATTTACACGTCATATACATCATCCTCATCTCATTGGGTCATGGGGTTGCTTATTGTTCTGAATTGAACAGATTGCAACGTACACATATTAGGAATTATTAAAATTCGTATTTATTTTTAAAAAATAGTATGCTCCAAAGATTAAATTGAAAAATATCAGTAGCTCGAGAAGAAACCCGACACCTATAGTGTGTAAAGTTTCATTTCCCTATCTATTTCCAATCCTATGAAAAATGTACCTAAAAATAGCAAATTTATTATTGGCGGGATACAAAGTACAGTCTCCTCTTAAAACACGACGGACTTCTTTTGTTTAGAAAACAATAAACGTTTTCTCAGGCAAATTCCATCTTGTTACATAGTTTTTTTTTTATAATCCCTAATGTGTGTACGTTGCAATCTGTTCAATTCAGAACAATAAGCAACCCCATGACCCAATGAGATGAGAATGATATGTATGACGTGTAAATGAGGTGTAGTTTTGTACAGTCTCAGTCTCAGGTCGACCATTCCTGAGAGAGTATAGTTAATTGAACCCCAACCATCAAAGTACACCGGTAACCACTGTCTAGCAGTCAATTCCGTATAAAAGTAACTACGTTTACTAGGATTCGAACCAGGAATCTTCGTCTCCGAAAATCAGCTGTTAAACGGCTGACTTTGGCGACGACTTTACCTCTAGACTAACCCGGTGGGTTTGTTTTTTTTTAATCCCTAATGTGTGTACGTTGCAATGTGTTCAATTCAGGACAATAAGCAACCCCCATGACCCAATGAGATGAGGATGATGTGTATGACATGTCAATGAGGTGTAGTCTTGTACAGACCCAGGCCGACCATTCCTGAGAGAGTATGGTTAATTGAACCCTAACCATCAAAGTACACCGGTAACCACTGTCTAGCATTCAAATCCGTATAAAAGTAACTACCTTTACCAGGATTTGAACCAGGAACCTTTGTCTCCGACAATCAGCTGTTAAACGGCTGACTTTGGCGACGACTTTACCTCTAGACTAACCCGGTGGGTTTGTTACATAGTAAATTTTTCATTTTAAACGTTTCTTTTATTGTCACACTTAGTCGTATAATGTACACACAAAAAAACTTTTATCTATATGTTAAAAAATATAGGAAGAAAGATATAATTACTATACTATACACAATCAATTTAATAATACTAACTTATTAAAAAATATTAATCGTGAATAGTGCATGTACAGTAACCTAACAAGTATTATTATCAACCACGTATCAATGTCAAAAAGAAAAAAAACTATCAAGAATATTGATAGTTTCCGACTGAAGATAGACATTTTTATAGACGTGCTTGAATATTGTACCTGTTATTAGAAGAGGCGTACCTAATCAGTATAGTATTGAAAGAAATTATTTGAAAAAATTTGTTTTGAAATATAGTTTAGCTTGATAAGGTTGAAACTTAACAACTCCATGTGAAAGTGAATAATTTAATAGGAAACCTTGTCAACGACCTACACATTTTCTTAATTTTTTTTTTCTTTTTGTAATAAAAATGGTTAAATAAAACACGTTTTGTCATTATGTTGTTAACTATTATATTGGTAACTATATATAAACAAAATATATAAGGTGATCAGAAAGTTTATTTAAAACTCATTTCAAGTTGTTGACTAAAAATAAGTATGCTCATAACAGGCTGGTGGAGTGTTAAATTATTTACACTCGATCTGCTAGTTCTAGGGCTACAAAAAATAGTTCTCTTTGTTATCATATGGTCACCCAATTATACAGGGTGATTCACGAAGATATACAAAAACTTTAGGAGCTCATTGTACATGTAAAAATAATGAAAAAAGTTTATATAAACATGGGTCCGGAAATACTTCGTTACCGAGTTACGGCTAGCGAAAGTTTCGCCCGGATTTCAGCTCACCAGGTGAAATGAGTTCTTCCTGAAATTCTGGTAAGATAGGTTAAGGGGCGAATTTAATAATTTCTAATGGTTTTTGATCTGATAAATTGAATAAAAAAGGTCCCAGAACTGTAAGTTAAGTAGTTTTTTAAGAAAACCAGTGTCAAATGCAAAAAATGGAGTGAAAACACATTTTTTCATCTTTGGGCAAGAATAACGTTGTTATTTCACCAAGAAACTGATAAAATTTATGAATAAAACATGTAGAAAATTTTATTCTTAACAAACCGGTGTAAATAAAGTACACAGAAAGCGAATAGATGTTTGATTAAATGAATTTTTATTCATAACAGTATAAAGTAAAATTAACCGGAAAAACAACGACAAAAAATGTGTTTTTTCATTCCATTTTTTGCGTTTGACACTGGTTTTCTCAAAAACTATTTAACTTACAGTTCTGGGACCTGTTTTATTAAATTTATCAGGTCAAAAACCATAAGAAACGATAGAATTTGCCCCTTAATCTATCTTACCAGAATTTCAAAAAACCTCATTTCACCTGGTGAGCTGAAATCCGGGCGAAATCTTTCACTAGCCGTAACTCGGTAACGAAGCATTTCCGGACCCATGTTTATACAAACTTTTTTCATTATTTTTACATGTTCAATGGGCTCCCAAAGTTTCTGCATATCTTCGTGAATCACTCTGTATTACTGAATCATTTAATAACAGAAGGGGTAGAGCTGTAAAAGATACTAGGTACAATCAATCTCCGAAAAGAGTCAAGATTAATAGACTAAATTTCATTCCATACTTTTTATTTCAAATCACCTTAATAAAAATCTGGTGTAAAATACTCACATAACTTACTCTTGCCTATGCAAATAATTAACAATATAACTTATAATTAGTAGCTAATAAAACATTAAAAATAAACAAAAAAACATAACCTTATATTAATCATGAGTGAATGATGCAAAATGAAAATCAACCTGTTTGGGTTAAAATACGGAAAATCACTCTTTCACGATAAACTAGGCTCAGTAGAGAAAAATGCTTTAGATAAAAGTTGTAGATCTTTTAATTTCCTATCAATTTTATTATATACACTTTTGTCGTAAAATGCATATTAAGGCTGACATCTTTAAAAAATCGATTTTTTACACATTTTCATGAGAACATTTTTTTTGTATAACGCTTAGTCTAGCGGTAATTAGCGATTTTCTGTTGGGGTTTGTTTCACGGAAATGTGTAAAAAATTGATTTTTTAAAGATTTCAGCCGTAGTATGCATTTAACGACAAAAGTATATATAATCAAATTTATAGAAAATTAAGAGATCTATAACTTTTATACAGAGCATTTTTCTTTACAGAGCCTAGATTAGCGTGAAAGAGTGTTTTTCTGTATTTTAAGCCAAATTGAGGTTGATTTTCATTTTGTGTCTCACTCAAGATTAAAATTAGATATGTTTATTGAGGTTAGTTGTTTTTTTATTTCTGATGTTTTATTATCCCACCGGGTTGGTAAAGTTAGTTACTTTTATACGGATTTGAATACTAGACAATGGTTACCGGTGTACTTTAATGGTTGGGGTTCAATTAACCATACTCTCTAAGGAATGGTCGGCCTGGGTCTGTACAAGACTACACCTCATTTACACGTCATACACATCATCCTCATCTCATTGGGTCATGGGGTTGCTTATTGTTCTGAATTGAACAGATTGCAACGTACACAAATTAGGAAAAAAAAATGTTTTATTACCTACTAATGTTAGGTTATATTGTTAATGATTTGTTGCATTGGCAAGAGATAGTTTTGTGTGTGCTTCACACCAAATTTTTTTGGATTCTACTCAAAAAAAATGAGTGGTAAATAGTAATAAATATATTTAGACGGTAACTTAAATAAATAAAATTAATAGTAAGCCTACAAACATCATTTAAATTTAATCTTAAAAACCAGTAACTGTTCTGAAGCAATATGATATGGCTTCCATAATTACATTAAGAGAAACTGTTATTTATAGAGGTAGAAAGGTATAAAATAATCAATAAAAAACATTGCGGTAATGCACAAATAAATACTCTAATGGAATCAATGAATTATTCATGAACTTGATAAGAACGAATAAATTATTATAAATAATATAGTAATGCCAGTTAATATTAATTGAAATATAGTACAAAATATTATTCCGTTTAAAAAAGTATAGTGAGTTACATAACCTTATCAAATATGGTGTGCAAGGCTCACATTACTTTCTCTTGCCAATGTAAATATTGAACAATATAACCTTAAGTAAAAAAACATTAGAAGTAAACAAAAACTAACCTCAAATAAACCTAACCTTATTTTAATCATGATTGAAAAACGGAAACTGAAAATCAACCTCCGATTGGCTTAAAAATACGGGAAATCACTCTTTCACGCTAAACTAGGCTCTGTAGAGAAAAATACTCTAAATAAAAGTTGTAGATATTTTAATTTCGTATAAATTGTCGTTATACTTTTTTGTTGTAAAGTGCATACGAAGGCTGAAATCTTAAATAATCGATTTTTACCACTATTTCATGAGAAAAAAACATAAAATCGCTAATTACCGCTAAACTAAGCGTTATACAAAAAAAATTGAAATAAAAGTTTTAGGATTTTAAATTCTCTATAACGTGTATTATACATTTTTCCGCTAAAATGCATATTAAAGCAGCAATCTTAAAAAACAATTTTTTTACGTGAAAACAGCCTCAAGGTAGTTACCCCTAAACCTAAAGGTAGTTACTTTTATACGGATTTGAATACTAGATAGTGGTTACCGGTGTACTTTGATGGTTGGGGTTTAATTAACCATACTCTCTCAGGAATGGTCGGCCTGGGTCTGTATAAGACTACACCTCATTTACACGTCATACACATCATCCTCATCTCATTGGGTCATGGGGTTGCTTATTGTTCTGAATTGAACAGATTGCAACGTACACAAATCAGGAGTAAAAAAAATAAATTAAAACAGCCTCTTCAAGAATTTCAGCAGACATGACATAAAAATTTTAGTAAACGTGGCAATTTAAAAAAAATTATAGGACCACCTTTTGAGAAAATCGCGGAGCGTGAAAAATTACACGAATAAACTGCTACTTTCGGTTGACCGATTTTGATGAAAATGTTAGTGTCGGGTCCGGTAGTGGTGTCTAACTTAAGTTTCAAGTTCGTGCGAAGTTCCGTTCTTGAGATATTCAGTTCACACACAGCTACGCGCGCGCGCGCACACACACACACACACACACACACACACACACACACAGACCAATCGCTAAAAATATGTTTTTTGGGTTCAGGGGGTCTGAAAACGTGTAGATCCGGTGAAAACTCGATTTCGAAAAATCGACATGAAAACAATACTTTCCTTCCTATAGTCTGTATTCATATAGGCAAGAGAAAGTAATAGTTGTTTAGGTCATCAGCCGAAAGGCTGGTATAAATCTGTAAAGGCTTTACTAAGTAAAACGAGAAGTGAGGTGGTTTTCCAATGCCTTCTTCACTGAGTGGAAAAATTAGCTTATCAGGATGCCAGGCTCTCCGAAAAGCACCTACTTTCCACCCTGAAAATGACACTTTCACTTCATTCACCACAGGATCTGGTTGCATAATTAAATTCATTACTCTCAGAGGAGGTAACTCTGACTAGTGTCTTTTACACCTCTACCTCATCTGTTCTTAAATAGTTCAGTCATATAATTGCATGACCATGCGATAAGAAACAGAACTATTTTTTGTAGCCCTGGAAGCTGCAGATGAAGTGTAATTAATTTAACACTCCACCTACCCGTTATGGGCAGTCATAAAAGGGTACAGACCCTCAAACTAATCTGGTTGCATTTGTATAGGTCTAACAGGCGTAAACCAAAACAGTGAATAATTTCTTTGAATCAACGAATCTTTCGTCGACCACAGAACAATAGAACCACAGTCTGGCGGTACAACGTACCATATTCAGCATGTACTGCGTAATTAAAATAGCGTAATTTTGGAATACTTATACAATATGTACAGTACTTAACACTGTAGCCAGTAGCTAAGCTAAATACAATGTACAGTACGCATGCGCAGTAGGCCTACATATTTAACATTTGTAGGCTACTGTTTGCCCATAACAGACAGGTGGAGTGTCAAATTGTTTACACTCAATGTGTTCGTTGCAGGGTTAAAACAAATAGTTCTGTTTCTTATCACATGGTCAGCCAATTAAATGATTGAATCATTTAAGAACAGAAGAGGTTGAGGTGTAAATGGCACTAATTAGAGTTATCTCCTCTGAAAGTAATGAATTTCATTGTACAGCCAGACCCTGTGGTGAATAAATGGTGTCATTTGTAGTGGAAAATATGTGCTTTTCAGAGGGCCCGGCATTCTGATAAGCGTACTTTTCCATTCAGTGAGGAAGGCACTTGTAAACCACCTCACTCCTCGTTTTACTTTGTAAAACCTCTACAGGTTCAAATTAGCCTTTCGGCTGATGACCTTTTAAACAACAGGCTACTGTATTATTAGCCTATGTGAAAAGTTCTGTTTTTTTTAATAACTATTTTTATTTTATTTTTCTATAACTCGAAATTTCTGTAACTCAAATTGTTTTCCTCATCCGTTAAGGATTCGAATTATAG
The DNA here is from genome assembly GCA_035578175.1 of Catonia carolina. NCBI lineage: Eukaryota > Metazoa > Arthropoda > Insecta > Hemiptera > Achilidae > Catonia > Catonia carolina. Next base: position 8,370,941 of record JAQMRL010000005.1, on the reverse strand, counting down.
AAGTTCGACTGTACTTTTTCTTTTATTCACACGTCTAAGAATACGTAAATTACTTATTTTGTCCACCCACTATAATAATTTTTAACATTTTCTTATAAGATCACATTTCAAAAGCTTCTATCCTCTTCCTTTTTACAGCCCCTATCACCCACGTTTCTCTCTCGTATAAGGCTATGTCTACGTAAACTACGAATCCGCGTGAAAGTAATAATATTATTAAATTAATAAAAGACGACATTTTTTATTAATTTTCGTGTGTAATTTTTTGTTGTATTAAATAACAAGTTATAACAAGTAATAACAATCGAAGAATATGGTGATTTCATTCATCGACTTTAAAAAGGCTTACGATTGTATACACAGAAATTCCATGCTGAAAATATTAAGAAATTTGGGATTACACCCGAAATTGATCAAACTAATCCAGTTGACACTAAAAGATACCAAATCCAAAATACGATTTAGAGGAGAACTATCCAAAGAATTTAACATCACAACAGGATTAAGACAGGGAGATGGACTGTCTCCATTACTATTTAACTGTGCACTAGAGTATATAATGAGAGAGTGGCAGAGAATCAATCCTCCCACAGTGGTATTAGGAAGAAAGAACAAAGGATTGAGATTTAGTTGTCTGGGATTTGCAGACGATCTAGCGCTACTAGCAACAAATGCAGAGGGAGCCATTTCCCAAATTAAATCTTTAGAAGATATAGCAGGAAAGATAGGACTCAAAATATCGTATGAAAAAACTAAAATGATGAATTTAGGAGAGGACAAATTTAAACACGTAATGATAAATGACAACAAAGTGGGATTAGTTGAGAAATTTAATTATCTGGGGGAAGTAATCACAAAAAATAATAATGAGGCAATAAATTGGACTGAAAGATCAGCCAAGATAAACAGCACCTATAAGATGGTGAAAAATACATATAAGAAAAAATGCCTCTCAATTCAATCAAAATTAAAACACTATAAAACAGTTGTCCAACCCAAAATAACCTATTGCAGTGAGACCCTGTTTAAAATAAAATCCAAGATTAACACTGACAGAGTTGTCAAAAAGGAAAGAGAAATAGTGAGAACCTGCATAGGCAAGAGAAACAAAGTGGAAGGACACTGGAGACTTTTGCCCAATAGTGAAGTTTACAAAACTATTGATCCAGTAACTGAGACGATGAGGAAAAAGAGAATATCATACCTCGGTCACATATTGAGATATCCAGAAAATAGATATGTCAAACAGATATTGAATTTCTGTTGTGGACTCGCTCTCAAACCGGTATGGATGAGAGAAATAAATGAAGATCTGGAGGAGATGGGATTAAAAATTGAAGACCTCCAAAATAAATCCGAAAAATTAAACATCATTAAAAGCTTTAAATTTGCACCTCCTCCAACTAAACAATATAAAACGAGTGTCGTATCAGATGACGTGAGACTGGCCCGATCGCTTAGAATGAAGGCCTACTGGAAGAAGAGAAAACAACGTAGTCTAAACAAATGTTAAACTAACTTAAAGTGATCCAGTGTGGTCTTAAAAGGAAAAGAAAAAAAAAAAAAAAAAAGTTAATATAATTTGCAATATCAAAGAAATTGTGTGATACTTTCACTATAAACCTATAAATTAATATACCGTATGAAATTAAATTTATATTCTGATCAGCTTCAATCAAACGAAAGGCATTTTATAATAATTATTAGATAAATTAAAATACATATTGTAAGTATTAATAACATGGTGAATATATTTATATATTGTACCACTCGATATAATACGTACTAAAAATTTACTCATTTGATCCGGCAATCAAATTTCAATTTCACCTTTCGACTCATTAATCTTTATGTGATAGAGGTCCAATTTCCAACATTAGAAGTATCTGTATATTAAAAGCGAGCAGCTTTTTTTTCAACACGATTTTAACCACCTGAACCTTCACCGATTTTCCCCGAAGTGGGCTCAAATGAATCGTCTGTTCGAGTAGATTTACAGAACTATCCAAAATCAAATATTTCAATTTATGACCGTAAAATAGGAGGTCTAAAATTGATTGGAGAGGGGGCAAGTTCAACGAACTGAAGTATATGCCTCTCTCTTTCTCTATCTATCCCTCCCACATCTCGCACAGCTATTTCAGTTTGGAGAGGGGGCAAGTTCAACGAACTAAAGTATAGGCCTACCAACGCATTGGCAGTGTCACAGTCAGATCGCTTTGGAGTTTCCAACGTAGTTGTTGTAAATTTATATACAGTTCAATCTGCTATATTTTCGTTTTGTTTTTATGTGGAATTAAATAATAAGATTTTAGAAAAAATTGGAGCAGTTATGACTGCTGTCAATCCGTATACTCAAGCTATAAGAAACTGGGTGACATGGTAAAATATGAAGTGGCAATTGCACGACCTAAAAATCGCCTGCCACTATACAATTTTTTTATGAAGTTCCATCATGAGCCGAATGAGAACAGAAGAAGATTCAATGAACCAGTAGTACAATAAAACAAAAAAATTTGTTTACAGAGAAGTTCTATAAAAACAAATTTACACTTTTGTGCGGGTTTTCCCGCACAGGTTCACCTAGTAGATACTTTAGTCACGAGTTTACCTTTGGTTGTAACGAGAGGTAAAGGGGAAAAGCATCAGTACGCATGCGCGACTGCTTTAATTTCAGTACAACCGACACAGTAACGAACAGTATACCCAGAGCACATACAGTTTTATTGCGGGATCTATTGTAGGTTAACTGTATGAATATAACCGTTTGTCACCGTTAATAGAAATGTTGGTTTCTCGAACATGTGGTCGGAATAATTCACAGTGCTGAATGAAATCTAATATGCAGTGAAGTTGAAGCTAAACAAAAATGCCTTTCTTTGCCTCTTAACAAAAGCCATGAGCGAGTGGCTATGTACTGTGATGTTTCTCTATCCACAATTTAAAATAGAAAGAAAGAAATTAAAGACGTATAGAAGCTATTCTTCTTCAACAGTTTTGTTAACTTTCTTTCAGCTTCGTTAACTTTGTTTTGTTCGGTGAAAAAAAAACGGTCAAAAATCAGCTGTTTAACAGCTGATTTTCGGAGACGAAGGTTCCTGGTTCAAATCCTAGTAAAGGTAGTTACTTTTATACGGATTTGAATACTAGACAGTGGTTACCGGTGTACTTTGATGGTTGGGGTTTAATTAACCATACTCTCTCAGGAATGGTCGGCCTGGGTCTGTACAAGACTACACCTCATTTACACGTCAAACACATCATATTCATCTCATTGGGTCATGGGGTTGCTTATTGTTCTAAATTGAACAGATTGCAGCGTACACAAATTAGGAATAAGTAGATAATATACTCGTATAGTATGTAGAAATTGCACGGTAGTAAAATGTAGAGTCTCAGAGGTTGGCAGCACTGTTAAATTTTCACTTTCCTTCCTCACAGCTCACCCATACGCAAAAGGTATTCTCATGACTGAAGAATCTATATTATATTTTTATAATTTCATTATTTATTTAGAAAATATTTATCTAGGTAACAGAGTAATTTTCTCAAACACTTCTACATAGTTTTTTTTAATTCCTAATGCGTGTACGAGCGAGTTACGACCGAGGCCGACTATTCCTGAGAGAATATGGTTAGTTGAATCCCAACCATCAAAGTACACCGGTAACCACTGTATAGTATTAAAATTCGTATAAAAGTAACTGACTGTCACTGTAGTTCCATTTTATTAGGTATGTTACTGTGCTGTCGGCTATCAAAGCTTCCGACTTAGCGACAGAGGGAGCCGTCAATAGTTCCGAGAGGGGCGGTAGGCTTGTGGCGGCGTACCGATACAGGCCTTTGTCATGAAGGCCGAGCCAGTAACCGCCCTCTACCACAGCGGTTCCTCGACCGAGCCTTATGCCCACCGGATCCGACGAAGCAGCCATCGACGCACTACTGCGAGGGAAGAAGATGATGTCTCCGCTGGACGACGACACGCCGTGTCGCCCATTAAGACGACCACCGCTCAAACGGCCCTTTTCAGGGCCACCAAAATGCAAATGTTTCAACTTGCCACTTAATGTCGCCATCCGGTGACATAACTTTACTAGGAATTGAAGCAGTAACCTTCGTCTCCAAAAATCAGCTGTTAAATAGCTGACTCACGGCGACGACTTTACCTCTAGACCAACCCGGTGGGTCCTTCTAGAATGGACGCCAAATAAGCTTGCCGGTGTAACTACGCGAATAGTTCGGATTCAATCGGTAGATTTCGTGTCTTAGTACCGAACTGCCTATTAAATCACATGTTCTAAATGATGTAAATTATCATATATTAGCGACGTTAAAAACATACAGACTAATGTTTTCAGGTTAGCTGATATATAACGTTGCAAGAGCGATGTAACTGTACACAGCTGGTACAGTACTGACCCCCACCACTCACTGAGGCAACCGAGCGCACCATTACTAAAAAAACCTTCTACGCACTTCAGAAAACCGCCAAGCTTATTTGGCGTCAGCTCTACAAAAGTAAAAATTTTATTTTACTATAAAATTTTTTTATAATTTTTTGGGCGATTATGACACACTTGTTGTAAGGTCATCAACATAAACGATACGGATTAAGCCTTCTGGCCTAAACCAACTTCAAAAATCTGTGAAACACTCACACAACTTTTTCTTCCAGTATAAATAATGACTTATCCTATGTTTAATCATTAGTAAACAATGCAATTTGCCCGTAACAGGCAGGTGAAGTGTTAAATTATTTGTACTCAATCTGCTAGTTCCAGGGCTACAAAAAATAGTTCTGTTTCTTATCACATGGTCATGCAATTATATGACTGAAGCATTTAAGGACAGAAGAGGTAGCAGTGTAAAAGATTCTAATCAGTTATCTACTCTGAGAGTAATGAATTTCATCATTATACAGCCAGACCCTGTGGTGATGAAGTGAAGGTATCATTTGCAGGGTGGAAAGTAGATGCTTTTCAGATGGCCCGGCATGCTGATAAGTATACTCTTTCAAGTCAGTGAGGAAAGCAATAGTAAACCACCTCACTTATCGTTTTACTTAGTAAAGCCTCAGGCGGCTCAAACCAGCCTTTCAGCTGATGACCGAAACAACAACAACAAAATATAAATGTATAGTGAAGAATAGTATTGTTTTCATGCATATTTTTCGAAGATCTGAGGCTGGTTTAAACCTCTAAAAGCTTCACTAAGTAAAACGAGGAGTGAGGTGGTTTACCTTGCTTTCCTCACTGAGTGGACAAGTATGCTTATCATCATACCAGGCTCTCTAAAAAGCATCTACTCTTGACCATGCAAATGATATCTTTACTTCATTTATCACAGGGTCTGGCTGTATAATGAAATTCATTACTCTTAGAGGAGATAATTCTGATTAGTGTCTTTTACAACTGTACCTCTACTGTTCTTAAATTCTTTAGTTATACAATTGGTTGACCATGTGATAAGAAACAGAACTATTTTTTATAGCCCTGGAACTAGGAGATCGAATGCAAATAATTTAACCCTGCACGTTTCGAGCAAAATAAAACATCAAAAATTAATTTATTTAGTTCTTTACCTTCGATATTAATTAAGTTATCAAATGATTATCAATTTAGATTGACTGTACTTGTAAACGGAAGTGTTCCGTTAATAAACTTCAATTATTTGTAAACAAGAAATAATTTACTTTAGTGATTACATAAAAATAAAACAAGTGATTACATAAATTTATCAAAACTCATAAAGCGCCGATAGAAAAATTGATAGTTATATTTTTATTACGGCATAATATTCATTACCGTTGATGATAATGATGATGATGATTTATATAATATTATTGACGTAATGGCATAACGCTCTCATTAACAACACCGAAATCGTAACCGGAACAAGTAAACCTAATTCTGTTGGTTTTGCATTGTCTTTTTATTTCTTCTTCCTTCGTTCTTCAATAAATGATGACATGTAAAGGAAATGGATGATGAAACAGGAAGGAAAGAACAATGTTCGAATCAAATATGACAAAATCTTTTACGACTTCAATATTGCAGTACTTTAATTATAATTAAATTACTTTTATTCTTTTAACATGTGATATGTTGAAAAGGAGGAACAATCTTATTATGACCTTAACTACTTTTAACAAATTATTTACATATTGTTCACATGCGTTTTTACTTTCTCTTATCCTGTATTAATATTGCCCATAATAGGCAGGTGGAGTGTTAAATTATTTGCACTCGATCTGTTAGTTCCAGGGCTACAAAAAATAGTTATGTTTCTTATCAAATGGTCAGCCAATTATACAAGGTGTGGCTATTAAATAACGAGACTGACGTAAAAAAAAAATTTTAATTTTATACATAATCACTTATTGTCACCTTCAATATACATTCCTTCTCTATCCCTACAACGCTCCATGTGAATTTTCCATGGTTGGAAACAGTGCTGGAAGTCATCTTCTGTCAGCTCCTTCAGGACACGTGCCGTTTTCTCTTTTACAGCTTCCACAGACTCAAATCTTGTCCCTTTTAATGCAGATTTCACCTTAGGGAACAGTTAAAATAAACTGAGATAATTAAACTGGGATAATTAGACTGGGATAATTAAAATAACATGTGATGAAACGTGGTTTTTTTACTTATGATCCAGAAACGAAGCGCCAATCCATGCACTGGAAGAGCCGAACTTCACCGAGAGCCAAAAAAGCTCGAATGAGCAAGTCAAAATTTAAAGCAATGATAATTGTTTTTTTTATATCCATGGGATTGTGTACTTACACTAGGTTCCTGAAGGTCAAACAATTAATCAATATTACTACCTTGAGGTACTTTCTAAACTACGTCAAAGAGTAAGGAAAAAACGCCCCAAAATATGGAAGGACAAATCATGTGTTCTCCACCAAGACAATACGCCAGCTCATTCCGCGTTATCTGTCAAGTTCCAACCCAAGTACAGCATCTTAGTGTTAGAACATCCACCTTATTCACCAGATCTTGCACCATGTGACTTCTACCTGTTCCCTAAGGTGAAATTTGCATTAAAAGGGAGAAGATTTGAGTCTGTGGAAGCTGTAAAAGAGAAAGCGGCACGTGTCCTGAAGAAGCTAATAGAAGATGACTTCCAGCAATGGAAAATTCGCTAGAGCGTTGTAAGGATAGAGAAGGAGTGTGTATTGAAGGTGACATTAAGTGATTATGTATAAAATTAAAATAAATTTTTTTACGTCAGTCTCGTTATTTAATAGCCACACCTTATATGATTGACGCATTTAAGAACAAAAGAGGTAGAGGTGTAAAAGACACTAATCAGAGTTATCTCCTCTGAGAGTAATAAATTTCATTATACAGCCAGACTCTGTGATGAAGGATGTAAAGGTGTCATTTGCAGGGTGGAAGGTAGATGCTTTTTAGAGGGCCTGGTATACAGATAATCATTATATTCTCACTCAGTGAGGATGACATTAATTAAGCACCTCACTCCTCGTTTTACGTAGTAAAACCTCTAGTGGTTCAAACCAGCCTTTTGGCTGATCACCTAAACAACAACAACATATTAATATGTAGGAAGGAAGTATTGTTTTCGTGTCGATTTTTCGAAATTGAGATTTCACCAGATATACACGTTTCAGCCCAAAACACTTATGCCCAAAACGGGCAGGTGGAGTATTATTTTAATTCCACTCTATCTGTTTGGTCCAGGGCTAAAAAAAAATATTTCTGTTTCTTATCACGTAGTCAGCCACTTATATGACTGAACTATTTAAGAACAGAAGAGGTAGAGGTGTAAAATACACTAGTCAGAGTTATCTCCTCTGAAAGTAATGAATTTCACTATGCAGCCAGACCCTGTGGTGAATGAAGTGAAGGTGTCATTTGCAGGGTGGAAAGTGGGTGCTTTTCGGAGGGCCTGGCATGCTGATAAGCATACTCTTTCAACTCAGTGAGGAAGGCAATGGTAAACCACCTTACTCCTCGTTTTTACATAGTAAAACCTCTAGAGGTTCAAACCAGCCTTTTTTCGGCTGTTGACCTAAACAACAACACACGTTTCAGCCCCCTGAACTCATAAGAACATATTTTTAGCGATTGGTCCCTGTGTGTGTGTGTGGGGGGGGGGGGGGCGCATGATCAAAATATCTCAAGAACGGAACATCGTATACCTTGGATAGTCGAATTGGCACAAGCATCTTCGGTGTTCATCGAATGGGCGACACGTAGAATGGTCTACAACTTTTGATAATTCACCGGCGCTGAAATGGTCGACTCCTTTTGATAAGTACCGACGCCTAAATGGTCGATTCCTTTTAATAAGTCACCGACGCTTAACTGAGTTATGACAGCGGTATAATAATACTACCCTATTTATTGCTTTTCTACGTGCTACATGAAGAAGAGAGAGAGAGAGTGAGAGAAAGGAATAAACTATCAAGGAATCACTTTTAACATCGTAAACTACGATAAGTATAGTACATTTAAAAACATTTTTCACTGCTAATATTACTGTCGATTTCTTTATTATAGATACCTGAGTTTGGTGTCTTGTTTCTTCAAAACCGCTTCTTCAATTTTAACATTCTATACACCAAAATTTAGCTGATTTCAGTCTGCGTTGTTACATGTTTATTTCATTTGTACGTAGTCCTGTATTATCAAATCTGAAAATAAAATACAGTAATACTCTCTTAGTCACCCAGTAGTTTCCAGGACTTGCGCGTTCCAGAGCGTCTGTCTACATTCAGTCGGGATAAAACAAAAGAAAATGTCGACCATTCGGTCGGTCTATATTTGTCGGAATAAATCAAAAGAAAATATGTACCATTCGGTCGGTCTATATTTGTCGGAATAAAACAAAAGAAATTGTCGACCATTCGGCATGCTACCTGTTCATCTACTCCACTCTTCGCCCTTCGCCGTGCAACGACGGTACAGTCACAAAAGTATACAATTGCTACTATAATGTGCGACTCACACACTGTCACTATTCGTTGTTTTCACTGTTGTTATCTGTCAGACATAATAATGTGACTAATTTGGGATCCCTAATTTGTTTTCACATATCTTTATCTGTTCATTAATAATATATTCAGACCAATTTGTTTAGTTAGTTGCGTGCATCTGTAGAGTATAGTTTAGTGATTTTTTTGCAGTTTAGTTCTTGTAATTTATAATTTAAATTTTTACTGGAACAAATTAAATACCTACATATTTTAAAGTGAAATAATTATTTGTATGCTTGTATATTGAAATAAGGTTGTAGGCATTTTCGTACATTAAAAATTTGGAGACCTTGTTGAAAGAATAGGTTATGGATAAAATATGCTTTATGCGGAACTTTATGTACACGTAGAGCAAGAGTTGTGCCAGTTCGAATTGTCCACGTTATACGAAGTTGAAACTTGAAAGTTACGTTAGGTACTTTTAGAGGACCCGACACGAACATTTTCATCAAAATTGGTTTATTCGTGTAATTTTTTCACTTTTTTACGATTTTTTAAAAAAAATCACCTCATTTACTGCATTTTTTTCGCTCTACAAAATAGGATAACCCACCGGGTTGGTCTAGAGGTAAAGTCGTCGCCAAAATCAACTGTTAAACAGCTGATTTTCGGGGACGAAGGTTCCTGGTTCAAATCCTAGTAAAGGTAGTTACTTTTATACGGATTTGAATGCTAGACAGTGGTTACCGGTTTACTTTGATGGTTGGGGTTCAATTAACCATACTCTCTCAGGAATGGTCGGCCTGAGTCTGTACAAGACTGCACCTCATTTACACGTCATACACATCATCCTCATCTCATTGGGTCATGGGGTTGCTTATTGTTCAGAATTGAACAGATTGCAACGTACACATATTAGGAATTAAAAAAAAAAATAGGGTAGGCGCCATGTCTGCTGAAATTTTTGGGGAGGCTGTGCTCTCGAAGAAAGAAATACTTTTTTTTTTAAGATCGCGGCCTTAATATCCATTTTACGGCAAAAGTGTACTATATTCAAAATTGTACAACATTTAAAACCTACAACTTTTATTCTAAACATTTATTTGTAAAACCATTAGTTTAGCGGTAATTACTGATTTTCTGTTTTTTTTTCATGAAGATCTGTAAAAAATGGATTTTTTAAGATTTCGGCCGTAGTATGCATTTAACGACAAACATGCTTATAATCAAATTTATAGGAAATAAAAAGATCTGCAACTGAAATTTTTTTAGCAATTTTCTCTACACATCCTAGCTTAGCGTCAGAGTGATTTTCCGTATTATTAAGCCAAACTAAGATTGATTTTCATTGTGCATCATTCACTCATGATTAAAATTTAGTATTGTTTATTGAGGTTAGTTTTTTGTTTATTTCTAATGTTTTAATACTGTTTTTTTTAATCCCTAATGTGTGTACGTTGCAATCTGTTCAATTTAGAATAATAAGCAACCCCATGACCCAATGAAATGAGGATGATGTGTATGACGTGTAAATGAGGTGTAGTCTTGTGCAGACTCAGGTCGACCATTCGTGAGAGAGTATGGTTACTTGAATCCCAACCATCAAAGTACACCGGTAACCACTGTCTAGCATTCTAATCTGTATAAAAGTAACTACCTTTACTAGGATTTGAACCAGGAACCTTCGTCTCCGAAAATCAGCTGTTAAACAGCTGATTTTGGCGACGACTTTTTACCTTTAAACCAACCCGGTGGGTTAATACTAATGTTAAATTATATTTAAACGCTTTTATTTAACTTACTCTTGGATCCATCAAATCTTGCAACTTAAAATTTTAATACTCTTACCGTATCAATATGAATCAAACTTTGCACACTTGTTTATCTTCGATGACAATACGCTGTGGAGGTGTTTGTAAAAAAAAATTTTTAAATTAAAAAAAAATTTTTTTTTAAATTTAAAAAACGCTTTTATTTAACAATTACTTAAAAAATTAACTAAAAAGAAAAAAATTTACAAAAAAATCACAGAAAAAAATTACAAAAAAATAAAAAAAAATTTTAAGAAACGCTATTATTTAACAATTAATCAAAAAGAAATGAACTAAAAAGAAAAAAAGAAAAAAATTTACAAAAAAAAATCACAGACATTACAGTTAAAAATAAAAGCGTGGCGCATTAATATATATAATATTTATTGTAAAATATTCGTTGTAAAATATTATATATATTAATGCGCCACGCTTTTATTTTTAACTGTAATGTCTGTGATTTTTTTTTTGTAAATTTTTTCTTTTTAGTTCATTTCTTTTTGATTAATTGTTAAATAATAGCGTTTCTTAAAATTTTTTATTTTTTAATTTTTTTTCTTTGATTTTTTTGTAATTTTTTTTTCTGTTATTTTTTGTAAATTTTTTTTATTTTTTTATTTTTAGTTAATTTTTTTCATTATTTGTAATGGCAAGAGAAAGTTGTGAGTGTTTCACACCAGATTGTTTTTGATACGTAGGTGATATTAAAGAGATAACTTTGTCACGCGCCACACCATAGTTGCGGACATAAGAAATATTTTACTTTAGCAATCTTTCATTCATTAAATTAAGCGATTAATGTTAACAGAATGTTTACTTATGATTTATGATAATTTATTTTTAAATATTAGGCTACCATTTTCTAATGGTTTTATAAGATTATTTTATTTATTTATAAAAGAAAGAACAAATTAATTTTTAAACGGTGACAGGTGTCCTGATTAAGATGAAAAGAATAATTATCACACTTTTTTGCAGCCTCTTTCTTTGTTACAAATATGAAAAACACAACTGTTGAATGTATTTCTTTTATTTGGCCGAGATTTTTTGAAAAGAGATCTTATTGAAGAGTTTTTTTTTTTGTTGTAGTACCTACATTCAATGCAATTTTTTGTTGTTTGGTCTGTCCGTTTGATTTAAGTCATACAAAAATGTAATTAACAAATGATGACATTATTTCTTGGCCTACATTTTAAGATGTGTTGATAAATTGTATTGTATTCCGCTCGGTGTGCGTATGGGAAGCACACAAAGTGTACAATACAATATAGTAGTGGTTGACTGCTAGATTAAGTTAGTGTAAACAATGAAAGGCTTGCTGCTGTGTACTTTGTGGTAATATATTATTTAGTATTAAAATTGTATTTGTTATAATATGAATTTAAAATGTCAGTCATATAAATGTGCTTTGTTGTTAAGGTCATCAGCCAAAAGGCTGGTTTAAACTTGTAGAGGTTTTACTAAGTAAATCGAGGAGTGAGGTGGTTTACCATTGCCTTCCTCACTGAGTGGAAAAGTACACTTATCAGCATGCCAGGCCCTCTGAAAAGCATATTTTTTCCACTCGGCAAATGACACTTTCACTTCATTCACCACATGGTCTGGCTGTATAATGAAATCCATTACTTTCAGACAAGATAACTCTGATTAGTGTCTTTTGCACCTCTACCTCTTCTGTTTTTAAATGATTCAGTCATTTAATTGGCTGACCATGTGATAAGAAACAGAACTATTTATTTTAGCCCTGCAATGAACAGATTGAGTGTAAATAATTTGACACTCCACCTGTCCGTCATGGGCAGAGATTAAGTTAGTGTAAACAATGAAAGGCTTGCTGCTGTGTACTTTGTGGTAATATATTATTTAGTATTAAAATTGTATTTGTTATAATATGAATTTAAAATGTCAGTCATATAAATGTGCTTTGTTGTTAAGGTCATCAGCCAAAAGGCTGGTTTAAACTTGTAGAGGTTTTACTAAGTAAATCGAGGAGTGAGGTGGTTTACCATTGCCTTCCTCACTGAGTGGAAAAGTACACTTATCAGCATGCCAGGCCCTCTGAAAAGCATATTTTTTCCACTCTGCAAATAACACCTTCACTTCATTCACCATAGGGTCTGGCTGTATAATGAAATTCATTACTTTCAGAGGAGATAACTCTGATTAGTGTCTTTTGCACCTCTACCTCTTCTGTTTTTAAATGATTCAGTCATTTAATTGGCTGACCATGTGATAAGAAACAGAACTATTTATTTTAGCCCTGCAATGAACAGATTGAGTGTAAATAATTTGACACTCCACCTGTCCGTCATGGGCAGAGATTAAGTTAGTGTAAACAATGAAAGGCTTGCTGCTGTGTACTTTGTGGTAATATATTATTTAGTATTAAAATTGTATTTGTTATAATATGAATTTAAAATGTCAGTCATATAAATGTGCTTTGTTGTTAAGGTCATCAGCCAAAAGGCTGGTTTAAACTTGTAGAGGTTTTACTAAGTAAATCGAGGAGTGAGGTGGTTTACCATTGCCTTCCTCACTGAGTGGAAAAGTACACTTATCAGCATGCCAGGCCCTCTGAAAAGCATATTTTTTCCACTCTGCAAATGACACTTTCACTTCATTCACCACATGGTCTGGCTGTATAATGAAATCCATTACTTTCAGACAAGATAACTCTGATTAGTGTCTTTTGCACCTCTACCTCTTCTGTTCTTAAATGATTCAGTCATTTAATTGGCTGACCATGATAAGAAACACAACTATTTATTTTTGCCCTGCAACTAACAGATTGAGTGTAAATAATTTGACACTTCACTTGTCTGTTATGGGCAAATAAATGTGCTTAACAAACTATTTCTGAATATATTGCTCTTCGATTGAAAAGGTGATTAGTTTGTTTTTGTTAATAAAACCTTCTATATTTTTATAAATGCAATTAATTTTAAATTTCTGGGGTGAAACACTCACTCGACTTTCTCTTGCTAATGTAAATGATAAATATAATAAACCTTTGTTTAGACATTAGTAAACAATGTAAAATTTAACCCTTGCAGTGCCGAAACTATATTTAAAAATCTGGTGTGAAACACTCACACAACTTTCTCTTGCCAATGCAAATAATTAACAATAAACCTAACATTAGTATTAAAACATTAGAAATGAACAAAAACTAACCTCAAAAACATAACCTTATTTTAATCATGAGTGAATGACGCAAAATGACAATCGAACTCAGTTTGGCTTAAAAATACGGAAAATCACGCTTTCACGCTAAACTAGGCTCTGTAGAGAAAAATGCTCTAAACAAAAGTTGTAGATCTTTTAATTTTCTATAAATTTAATTATATACACTTTTGTCGTAAAATGCATACTAAGACCGAAATGTTAAAAAAATCGATTTTTCTCACGTTTTCGTGAGAAAAAAAACAGAAAATCGCAAATTACCGCTAAACTAAGCGTTATACAAAAAAATGTTTGAAACAAAAGTTGTAGGTTTTTAAATTCTCTACAACTTTTATTATATAAGTTTTTGCGCTAAAATTTATATTAAAGCCGTAATCTTAAAAAAACAACGTTTTTACGTGAAAACAGCCTCACCGAGAATTTCAGCAAACATGGCGCCTACCCTATCTTGTAGAGAATAAAAAATTGAGTAAAATAGGCGATTTTAAAAAAATCGTAGGACCAGTTTTTGAGAAAATCGCAAAAAACTGAAAAATTATACGAATAAACTACTACTTCCGGTTGACCGATTTTGATGAAAATGTTCGTGTCGCGTCCGGTAGTGGTATGTAACTTAAGTTTCAAGTTCGTACGATGTTCCGTTCTTGAGATATTCTGTTCACACACAGACACACAGACACACACACACACACACACACACACACACAGACCAATCGCTAAAAACATGTTTTTTGGGTTCAGGGGGTCTGAAAACGTATAGATCCGGTGAAAACTCGATTTCGAAAAATCGACATGAAAACAATACTTTCCTTCCTATATACGAGTATTCATATAGGCAAGAGAAAGTAAAAATTTGATGTAAAGTGCCATTTAATTTGTAGAAGGGTGTACAAAAAGTGCCAGCCCTTATTTTGAAAACTTGCAGGCGTAAGCCTGGCATTGCTAACCCAAATTTCAACGTTACAGAAAAATAAAATTTCGTGTAAAAAATTTATTTTTATTATGTTCATAAAAAAGAAATCGTTTTAACACTAAAAATATTCAAAATATTTTTTTAGTTTATTTAAAGTCGCATCGACAGTTTGGTCATTAGCAACTACTGAAGGTTTTAGTACCTTAACAATGATTTTAACGTGTTAAAATTTCCAGACCCTAGCCGGGAATTGAACCCGGGACCTTTCGCTTTGCAGGCTAGCGTACTAGTCACTACGCCATGGAGGCGGTTTCAAAATTCATTATTCTATTAATTTTGGTTTAAATTTTTTTTTGTAAATGTTCGGTTATCCGCACGTTGGCACTTTATGCATAACTTACGGACGTCCGGTATTAACCGGATGTTGTCACTACGTAAACTATATCGACGTCCAGGTTTTTTTCGGACGTTGGTACTGAAAGGGTTAAAACAAAACCTAATTTTAATCAAGAGTATGTCACCGTCGCCCTTTGATTAGGTACCGTGCTCCCGGCTAACAAAGCTTCCGACATACCGACAGAGGGAAGCCACCAATAGTTCCGACAGGGGCGGTAGGCTTGTGTCGGCACTGCAGAAGGCTAGTAACCGCCCCCTACTGCAGCGCTCTAGTGACTATATTAGCCCGATGGTCATTCCATTCGACTCTGCAGCTTCGACCAGACATCCACCTGGCACACGGCTACCGGACTTCGACGAAGACCCATCGATGTCCCCGCAAGAGAGAAGATTATACTTTCTCTCGCCGGACCGACGCCGTTACCGCCAACGCCCGCTGTCGCAAGCGATGCCCACAGCGGTTCCTCGACCGAGCCTTGCGCCAATCGGTTCCTGACCAAGCAGCCATCGACGCACTACTGCTAGGGAAGAAGATGACGTCTCCGCTGGACGACGACACGCCGTGTTGACCGCCACGAAGACTACGAACAACTGACTCTTCCCGCCTCGACAACCACCTCATGCAGGCCACTATTTAAGGAGGTTAAATTGCTTACAGTTCACTCTCTTTACATTTTTGAGGTGATTATGTATGTTAGGCAAAATAATTTTATGTAAAATTTCAGTGTTCACAATCGTAACACGAGAAACAGGAATGATTATTATGTGGCTAATCACTCCACAAAATTGTTTGAACAAAAACTACTTATGCAGGGAGAAAATTCATGAATAAATTACCCCAATTTTTAAAATGTTGTTAGGATTTGAATTCCTTTAAAAAAAATATGAAAAATTACTTGATCGGTGAAACTTTTTATAGCGTACAAGAATTTCTTTCTTGATAGTAGTGATACATTGTGTGATTCTTAAATGTATTTCAGGTGTTATATCTGACGACATGTCCTATACTCCTCCTGGAGTCTCCAGGGCGAAAAAAAAACCCGTTTAAACACCCCACTTCAGGGCCGAAACATTTAAGGTTTCCCCGTGCCACTTCATCTCACCACCGGAGGTAAGTGAATGACGTAAAATGATAATCAACCTCTATATTACTTTAAAATACGGAAAATAATTAACAGAACTCTGTAGAAAATATGTTTGAATTAAAAGTTATAAGTTTTTTAATGGGCAGGTGGAGTGTTATTTTAATTGCACTCTATCTGTTTCGTCCAGGGCTAAAAAAAATAGTTCTGTTTCTTATCACATAGTCTCAGCCACTTATATGACTGAACTATTTAAGAACAGAAGATGTAGAGGTGTAAATGACACTAGTCAGAGTTATCTCCTCTGAGAGTACTGAATTTCACTATGCAGCCAGACCCTGTGGTGAATGAAGTGAAGATTTCATTTGCAGGGTGGAAAGTGAGTGCTTTTCGGAGGGCCTGGCATGCTGATAAGCATACTCTTTCAACTCAGTGAGGAAGGCAATGGTAAACCACCTTACTCCTCGTTTTTACTTAGTAAAACCTCTAGAGGTTCAAACCAGCCTTTCGGCTGTTGACCTAAACAACAAGTTTTTTAATTATTTATAACTGTAATTAGGCCTATATAACTATATTTTTATCGGTAAAAATGTATACTAAGCCCACAACCTTTAAAAATCCCATTTTTCCCGATTGTGATGAAAATATCGCGTCGAGTCTTATAATGGTACCTGATTTAAGTTCCCAGTTACAACTTTTTACGCTATTCTGTTCATGAGATATATTGTCCGCACACAAACAAATCGCTAAAAACAATTTTCTTTTTGTTTCAGGGGACCCGAAAACGTGTATTTTGGGTGAAAACTCGATTTAGAAAAGACTATATGAAAACAATACTTTTCTTCCCTACTTATTCATATAGGGCAAGAGAAAGTAAAAAGTGCGTAATAACAAAAAAATAATACAAAAATAGCTAAATATTTATTTCTTAATCCCTAATGTGTACGTTGCAATCTGTTCAATTTAGAACAATAAGCAACCCCATGACCCAATTAGATGAGGATGATGTGTATGACGTGTAAATGAGATGTAGTCTTGTACAGACCAGGCTGACCATTCCTGAGAGAGTGTGGTTAATTGAACCTCAACCATCAAAGTACACCGGTAACCACTGCTTGTATTCAAGTCCGTATAAAAGTACTTTTACTAGGATCTCAACCAGGAATCTTCATCTCCGAAAAGCAGCTGTTAAACAGCTGACTCGCGGCGACGACTTTACCTCTTGACCAACCTAAATTTTTATTTAAATAAAAAGCTAAATAGGGTAGGGAACTAGAACGGTAGGTTTTATCAGGTTATAATTTCCAGACGCTAGCCGGGAATCGAACCCGGGACCTCCGCTTAGTGTTTTTTTTTGTTTTCACGTCCGACTGTTCTGCAATTACTGCTAATACAGACGGTGAAGGATGAAATGATTTTTTGTTACGTATGAAAATATGCCGTGCCTGAATGGGATTCGAACCCAACACCGCATGATGAGAGGCGCTTAGTAGGCTAGCGCGCTAACCATGGCGTAATTTAATTTTAATTTATTATTAGTGTATGTGTAAAAATCTATTAACTAACTATTATAAGTTTAAAAGAAGTTTATTTATAATTTATTATAACCAGATCCCGAAAGAACCTGGAATAAATATTACAGTATGTTTTTATTTTTTTTATTTATTTATTTAACGTCGCATCAACTGCTGTGGTCATTAGCGACGACGTTGGGGTGTAACTGTGTGTAATGAGGATGAAATGATATTTTGTAACGTATGAGATATGCCATGCCTGAGTGGGACTCGAACCCAGGACCGCATGATGAGAGGCGAGCACGTTACCAACTGCGCCAATGCGGCCGGCATATAAAATAACAGTATGTTATTTTACGGGTAAATAAAACTTTATTTGCCGGCCGCATTGGCGCAGTTGGTAACGTGCTCGCCTCTCATCATGCGGTCCTGGGTTCGAATCCCACTCAGGCATGGCATATTTTCATACGTTACAAAAAAATCATTTCATCCTCCATTGTACAATAGTTACACCCCAACGTCGTCGCTAATGACCTTAGTAGTTGATGCGACGTTAAATAAATGAATTAAAAAAAAAAAAAACTTTATTTATTTTGGTAAGATCAGTAGGCTACGTAGGATAAAACATTTTGTGAATCCGAAGAGAAAAGAAGAGAGAGGAGTTTAAAAAAAATTAATTAATAATTTTAAAGGCAGATACTAAAATATTAATTGGTATGCACATCAAATTTATCATACAAATTATCCATTAAATCTTTAATTACATTCAATATAATCTCGTTCATAAAATTGAAAGTATAATAAGTAATTATTTATAATTTCTCATAGAGATTCTTCTTCCGAAATAAATTCTTTGACCTAAATATTAGAAATTTTTTTTTGCATACTATACATTTGACACGCCTAACCTAAATTGATGCACATTTTTGTTTCAGGGCGTGTGTTTGTGTGAGTCGACAATATGAAATGTAAAAAGTTTTCATGTTGGGGTGAAAGTTGTTACCAATTTATTCATATTATTGTCTGTTTGGTCCAGTCGCGGTGCTGAAAAGTGAAACTGTAAGTTTAACTCAGGCTCTACATTACCCAGTACCCAGTACTTATTTATAATGTATTTAGTACTTAAAAACTATGTATTTATTTACTTTTGCTAATGTATTCGTAATATAAGGAAATGTATGTATCCAATAACGAACTAATAACATTACTAAGAACAATAATAAACCTACACTCTCTTGTGTAACCACTATTTTCAATATTTGTTTACATTTTATTAGTTACACAAATATTTAATATTACTGTTTAAAGAAACTCGAACGTTATTTTAGATGCATGCAATTTTTAAACACTTTTACTTTTGTTTAACAAACAGATAGCGCTGAAATTACTTCCAACTTTTGTAAAAAAAAAATGTTTATTCATACAAATATTTGTTCTTGGATAAAACATAGATTTCTAATGTTCAGTTTTTATTTTTTATAGTTTATGTAAATTTTATCAAATGCGTGGTGAGTAACTACTGCAGTACCTATTAAAAATCTGGTGTAAACACACACAACTTTCTCTTGCCAATGCAAATAATTAACAATAAACCTAACATTAGTAATAAAACATTAGAAATAAACAAAAAACTAACCTCAATAAACATAACCTTCTTTTAATAATGAGTGAAAGACGCAAAATGAAAATCAACCTCAGTTTGGCTTCAAAATACGGAAAATTACTCTTTCACGCTAACTAGGCTCTTTAAAGAAAAGTGCTCGAAATAAAATTTGTAGGCTAGATCTTTTAATTTCCTATACATTTGATTATACTTTTTTTGACGTAAAATGCATAATAAGGCTGAAATCTTTAAAAAAATCGATTTTTGCACGTTTTCGTTAGAAAAAAAAACAGAAAATCAATTATTACCACTAAACTAAGCATTATACAAAAAAATGTTTTAAATTAAAGTTGTAGGATTTTAAATTCTCTACAACTTTTATTACATAAATTTTTACGCTAATTGCATATTAAAGCCGCAATCTTAAAAAAACCCATTTTTTTACGTGAAAACAGCCTTACCGAGAATTTCAGTAAACATGGCGCCTACCCTACCTTGTAGAGCATAAAATTTTAGTAAACCAGGCGACTTTAAAAAAATCGTGGGACCAGATTTTGAGAAAATCGCAAAAGAGTGAAAAATGACACGAAGAAACTACTACTTCCGGTTGACCGATTTTGATGAAAATGTTTATGTCGGGTCCGGTAATGGTATGTAACTTAAGTTTCAAGTTCGTACGAGGTTCCGTTTTTGATATATTCCTGTTCACACATACACGCGCGCGCGCGCACACACACACACACCAATCGCTAAATCTTGATGAACTTCAAAATATTTAGAAGTACTAATCTAATATTTCCTGATGGGAAGGATTTTTTACAAGGCTTGTTCAAATATTTAGAATAGAAGCTACTGGAGATTACTTAACAAGCAGTAAAGTGAATATAATTTTTAGTTTATGTTTTAATTGTAAAGTAAAAGGAAAATATTATTTAATTTTTAAACCTCCAATAAAATAATTTATTCATTGTAATAAAAGCAGATACTCGAACGTAATAAAAATACCCGAAATTATTGTGGTAGAACCGTTAACTTGAAACTTAGCAGCGAAGATAAAATTGCATACGTATCCGTTATTCAAAGTTCATTACCACAATGTAGGTAGCAGCACGGTACACAGTACTAAATGTTTTTATGTGGAATCAGCTGATCTGACAAAATGTTTAGGAGACCTCGATATTTTCGAGGGATTCGTGGTTTTTCTAATTTTAGAAGCAGATCAAGTGTTTTGAACGTAACGTGATGCACCGGTGATAACGGAAATTTAAAGTTTTATTATTAAAAAATAAAGGTATGTTAATATTGACTGGATTTAATAGTAAAATATTTTACATTATTCGGTGATAATTGAATGCGATTTGTAGGTTATGCTAATGAGCTACATGTGTGTAAATTGTTATGGAAAACATTCCCACGATTTCGTCAATTTTATGTGATATAATATGAGTTAATTAGGTAAAAATGGTGCTTTGTAACGTCGACAAATAGTGATCATTATGAATGAAAATTTAAACTTGTTTGAAACATTTAAACGATCTTTTGTTTTTGTAAGTGATGGCACTGAAGCTGTGGTTAAATATTTAAGAGATACGTTTAAAGCGTTTGGTAATGCGGTATTTCTGTACGTATTTTTCTGTGTATTATTCTATTTGATTAATGCGAGATATACATTTACAAATGTTAACAAATTTATTACCAGATTTAAACGTGTGTTGATAGTAACAGCCCATCCAGATGATGAATGTATGTTTTTTGGACCATTTATATTAAATTTAGTTAAAAAAGGTGATTGTAAAATATTTTTGTTATGTTTATCGAATGGAAATCATTGTAAATTAGGGAAGAAACGGAAACAGGAATTATGGGATAGTTGTGAAGTTTTAGGTGTACCTGCTAGTAATATATTTTTATGTACAAATCCCGAAATGCAAGATGATCCGAACATTGTTTGGCGGAAAGAAGAAGTCGCAGATATTATTTTAGAACATTCAGAATCGTTAGATGCTGATGCGATAGTAACATTCGATGAGGATGGAGTGAGTGGACATTATAATCATATATCTATATTTAACGCTGTATGCTTCCTGGTGCTAAAGAAACAACTTCCATTACGTACCCAAATATATGTATTAGAATCTGTAAATCTCTTCCGTAAATATACACAATTGATGGATGCTTTATTAACATATATAACATCTAGTTATGTTTGTCAGATTAAACATAGCGAACATTTACAGATAGAAAAAGCAATGCGTAAACATAAAAGCCAATATGTTTGGTTTAGGAAGTTATATATTATATTTTCTCGATATTCATATATAAATTCATTTCGATTGATAGATCAAACGAATGCATTTTTAGATGTGGATGATTTAATAAATGATGCTCAAACTTAAATGTTAAATATGTTTTATATTTTTTAAATGTTCTTTTATCTAACCTATCTGTTGTTAAGTTTGTAACAATGTTTACTGCCAGTTCCTAAGCTTTATGCAGCTGAGAGGTATGCATTACGTCATTACAACTGTGAGAGATTGCGTTAGTAGTATAGTATTCAGATGAATTAATGTCCCCTAGCCGTGGGAGTGAGAGAATGCATAACGCTCTCACTCGCACAAGCCATACGCACCATTCCAATAACATTGTCTTTAATATTACTCATTGTTGTGAGCAAGCGTTTATGCATGCAGTAAACTAACAAGCAAGATAACGACTGTAGTATGTTTTCAGATTTGGATTATAATGGTATAGACCTTTGAGAGCATGCGTAATTATGCCATATCTCCCTCTCACTCACTCAACTATGGGACATTAGTTCGTCTGATACCTTTAGTAACATTTTACTAGTATAGGTATCAGACGGAACTATTGTCCCATAGCCAAGCGAGTGAGGGAGATATGTGGCATAACTACGTATGCGCTCAAAGGTCTTTACCGTTATAATCCAAATCTGAAAACATACTACAGTCGTTATCTTGCTTGTTAGTTTACTGCATGCATAAACGCTTGCTCACAACAATGAGTAACATTAAAGACAATGTTATTGGAAAGGCGCATATGGCTTGTGCGAGTGAGAGCGTTATGCATTCTCTCACTCCCACGGCTAGGGGACATTAGTTCATCTGAATACTGTACTTTGTTTGTAGTAGTCAGGGGTACTATCCAAACTACATATATTCTGTGTCGCCGTCTACAGCGAATAGTCAAAACAACACCCACGTATGTCATCACACTAGGCAACCCACTGCCTAACGAATAGCAATGAGATGATTAGTACAGTGTTATGACATAGCAGCAGTCTGGTACTTCATCTGTCCCCTTCATCCCGCAGCTGCACAAATCTCAGATTCATACAGTATGTAAAGTGATATATTGAGGCATCATAAATTGGTAATCTAAAGCTAAATTTTTTTGGAAGGTTGGATGATGAAATGCATTTGTGCATGACAGTGGAACATCACTGAAGTGTCCGACTCAGATTTCAAACTACGCAGAGCTGTGTATTAGATTTTCTCAGTGTAATGCTAGTCTTCGAGATGCCATTCACCCCTTAAATAGTTTTTTTTTCTTTACATGGAAGATAATTGTAGAAGTACCTAACCTAACAAAGAAGACAAAAAATTTAGGAAAACATGATTTATTTCTCAACATAGTCTCCTCTTAGCTCAAAACACTTTTCCCAGCAATGTTCAATAGCTTCAATACCCTGTTTATAATAAGAACTGTTAAGCTCCTTTAATTAGTCATCAACCGCAAAATCCACCTCTTTATTGTTTGAAAATCTTTTTACCGTTGAGCCATTCTTTTCAAGTTTGGAAAGAGAAAATAATCCAATTGGGCTAAATCTGGTGAATATAGTGTGTGAAAAAATAATTCAAACTATCTCATCAATTTTGGCCACCGTGATAATAGATATGTGAGCTGGTGTATTGTCTTGAGGAAACAATATTTTCTTTTTCGCCAAATACGACCGTTTTATCTTGATTTAATTATACAAATGCTACAGTATATTCGTGTAATGTTTGTCATTGATTTTTTTTTCCTTTTTAAAAATAATCAACGAAAATATACATTCCAAAAAACTAGACGCTATGACCATGCTAGCTAGCATAATTTTTAACTTATGATTACATGATTTAATATAAACTACTATCAGAATAACTTAACGGAAAACTGATACAAAAACACATTTTCAAGGGAAAAACTTAAAAAAAACACACAATTGATATTTAAAAACTAACTGCACAATAGTACGCATTATTCTTCACTAAACAATGTAATTATATTAAGAAAGGTGAATCTATCATGTTAATCAACAGAAAGACATGGTGTAACATGACGCCAACCAGTATTAAAAGCAGTGAACGTGTTGATACCGTGTTCAGGAGAAAGGTTAGTAAAAGCTGTTAATATATTATTATCATTTAGATTTATATCAAAGTTGAAGTATATATTTCTAACCACCAGAATACGGTAACAGAAAACACTTACCAATGTTTATCGTAATGTTACCGTATTCTGGTGGTTAGAAGTATATATTTCAATTTTAAATAATACGACTGTTTATATTTCTACATAGGATGTTTGATAAAATAATATTATATCAAAGTATAAAACACATTAATTTATAATAAGAGTAGTTTAATTGTAGTTAGATCAGAGACCAGTTAAGCCTAGTATACACGGGTCGAGTATTTTAGTCGAGTAGATTAGTAATTTAGTACTCGACTTGTTTAGACACGTCGTTTTAGTTGAGTAGTTTAGTTGTAGTCGAGTAGAACAGTTGAGTACGAGGTGTGATAGGAAAGTTTTAAGAATGGGCTTGTAATGGTACAATGGTGGTACTTACATGCTACTGTGATGCATCTCCTTCAAAATAGTTCGCTTCCGACTGAACACACCGACTCCAACGGTGTTTCCACTTTTGGAAACATTCCTGGAAATTTTTTTCCTGGAGTTTTTTTTCAGTGAAAATTTCAGTTTAGGAAACAGGTAGAAGTCCACAGGGGCCAAATCAGGGGAATATGGCGGTTGTGGAAGCACAGGAATGTTGAATTTGGTCAAAAATTCAACGATGGAGAAGGCACGATGAGCCGGAGCATTGTCATGGTGTAGAACCGAACTCCTGTCTTTCCACAATGCAGGCCTTTTCTTCCGCACCTTTTCGTGCAAATGCTGAAGGACACATTTGTAGTATTCCTGGTTAATTGTCTGTCCTCCAGGCGTAAATTCATGATGCACAATACCGGTAGAATCGAAAAGACGACCAGATCGTGGTTCATCTTCAAATGATTCGCGGCTATTTTTAAACCTGTTGAACCAGACAAAAACATTTGACTGGCTCATACAATTATCTTCAAAAGCTGTTTTTAATAGTTCGTAAGTCTCAGAAGCTGATTTCCCGGTTTTGAAACAAAATTTCACACAAACTCGTTGCTCCGTTTTTACGTCCATTTTTACGCAGACAGAATCCGGCAACAAGCACTAACATACCCGCACTCAACCAGCTGCCACAGCGAACTGAATAAAGGAAATGCAGTTTCCTGTCAGAGGGCGTTCAAGGACAAGGCAATGACGCCCCACTCTCCGTGTACCCACCCACCAAACAAATAAGCAGTACCAAATCCATTCTTAAAACTTTCCAATCACACCTTGTATGTGTGGTCAAGTGGACAGTTTAGTAGCTACCCCCACCACTATGCACAACGTACTATACGAGCGAGATCCCGCCTCGGTGGAGCACAATAATGCACTAAATTTGCTTTCTACGGAACATGTCCGGACAGTTACTAAATTACTAAATCACTCGACTAAAATACTCGACCCGTGTAAACTAAGCTTTAAGTTTAGTTGCTGTTTTGCCAAAAATGTGGTGACCAGAATAAACAGAATATCTTGGTCACATTGACTTTGTGGTGCTACTATAGTATATGGCCTACTGCGTTATGTTTAGTGAAATTTGTATTTCTTGATGTGGTAGCACTGTCCACTAGCACTTTTGGCACATAAATATTCAAATATTTTACAGGTTATGTGATATTAAGAAACAAGGACAAATTACATACTATAATTATAATAGTATACTTTTTAATTCTGCCCATAACAGACAGGTGGAGTGTCAAATTATTTACACTCAGTCTGTTCGTTGCAGGGCTAAAATAAATACCATAGTTCTGTTTTTTATCACATAATTAGCTAATTAAATGACTGAATCATTCAAGAACAGAAGAGGTAGAGGTGTAAAAGACACTAATCAGAGTTATCTTCTCTGAAAGTAATGAATTTCATTATACAGTTGGACCCTGTGGTGAATGAAGTGAAGGTGTCATTTGCAGAGTGGAAAATATGTGCTTTCCAGAGGGCCCGGCATGCTGATAAGCGTACTTTTCCACTTAGTGAGGAAGGCAATTGTGAACCACCTCACTCCTCATTTTACTTAGTAAAAGCTCTACAGGTTCAAACCAGCCTTTCAGCTGATCACCTTAACAACAACACTTTTCAATTATTATGATAATATTACCTACAAAAATTTACAATAGCAAATAATACTATAATATGAGTTTTCACCGGGTATACACCCCGGGGGTTCAGACCCCATGAACCCAAAAAACATGTTTTAAGCAATTGGTCGTGTGTCTGTGTATGAACAGAATATCTCAAGAACAGGACATTATTGTACGAAGTTGAAACTTTAACTTAAGTTTGATACCACTAGAGGACCCGACAATAACATTTTTATCAAAATCGGTCAACCGGAATTAGTAGTTTATTCGTTTCATTTTTCACTTGTTTGTGATTTTCTCAAAATCGGCTCCTTCAGTTTTTTTTCAAATCGCCTTGTTTACTACACTTTTTATGCTCTACAAGATAGGGTAGGTGCCATGTTGTTGAAATTCTTTGGGAAGGCTGTTTTCTTATTGAAAAAATGGTGTTTTTAAGATTGCGGCCTTAATATGCATTTTAGGGCAAAAGAGACAATTAAAGTTGTAGACAATTTAAAAATTACAACTTTTATTTCAAACTTTGTATAAGTCTTAGATTAGCAGTAGGCCTAATTTGTAATTTTCTGTTTTTTTCCATAAAATCTGTAAAAAATAATGGATTTTTTAAGATTTCGGCCTTAGTATGCATTTTATGAAAAAAGTGTAAAATAATCAAATTTATAAGAAATTAAAAGATCTACTACTTTTATTTCAAGCATTTTCTCTACAGAGCCTTGTTTAGCATCAAATAGTGATTTTCCATATTATTAAGCCAAACTAAGGTTGATTATCTTTTTGCATCATTCACTCATGATTAAAATAAGGTTATGTGTTTTTAGGTTAGTCTTTTTGTTTATTTCTAATGTTTTATTACTAATGTTAGGTTATATTGTTCATTATTTGCATTGGCAAGAGAAAGTTGTGTGAGTGTTTCACACCAGATTTTTGAAGAAAAATTGGAATCACGAAGGCAAAGAGACAAGACAGACTTTTTTAAGTAAGGTACGATAGACCTAACATACAGGGTGATTCATGAAGTTCTCCCCCCACTTCTACAGCACATTGTACTAGTAAAAATAATGAAAAAATGTTATATAAACATAGGTCCGAAAACGCTTCGTTAGCGAGTTACAGCTAGCGAAAGTTTCGCCTGGATTTCAGTTCACCAGGTGAAATGAGGTCTTCCTGGAATTGTGGTAAGGTAGATTAAGGGGCAAATTCAATCATTTCTTATGGTTTTTGATCTGATAAATTGAATAAAACAGGTCCCAGATCTGTAAGTTAAATAGTTTTTAAGAAAACCAGTGTCAAATGCAAAAAATGGAGTGAAAAACTTATTTTTTCATCTTTGGGCAAGGATAACTGTGTTATTTCACGAAGAAACAGTTAAAATTTTTCAATAAAACATGTAGAAAATTTTATTCTGAACAAACCGGTGTAAATTAAGTACACAGAAAGCGAATAGATGTTTGATTAAATGAGTTTTTATTCATAAGAGTACAAAGTAAAATTAACCGGAAAAACTAAAATGAAAAAATGTGTTTTTTTCACTCCATTTTTTTGCATTTGACACTGGTTTTCTCAAAAACTATTCGCTTTCTGTGTACTTTATTTACACCGGTTTGTTCAGAATAAAATTTTCTACATTTTTTATTGAAAATTTTTAACTGTTTCTTCGTGAAATAACAAAGTTATTCTTGCCCAAAGATGAAAAAATGTGATTTTCACTCCATTTTTTGCATTTGACACTGGTTTTCTCAAAAACTATTTAACTTACAGTTCTGGGACCTGTTTTATTCAATTTATCAGATCAAAAACCATAAGAAATGATTGAATTCGCCCCTTAATCTACCTTACCACAATTCCAGGAAGACCTCATTTCACCTGGTGAACTGAAATCCAGGCGAAACTTTCGCTAGCTGTAACTCGCTAACGAAGTGTTTTCGGACCTATGTTTATATAACATTTTTTCATTATTTTTACTAGTACAATGTGCTGTAGAAGTGGGGGGAGAACTTCATGAATCACCCTGTATATCATTAATTATAATACACATACTGTAATGTAAGAGTAATTTAATATTTTTGAAATATAGTTTTTAATTTTAATTCTTTTACTGTTTTCTAACTTCCATGTTACTGTATGTGTAATCTTGCAATGTTTACATTTTTAATGTTTTGTAATTAATTTTGCAATAAATTTAGTGTTTTACATAAAATTGATGGTGAATGCTAAAAACGTTTGAGGTTAGAGTATTTACAATCTCTCTGTGCATAATAAGAATACATGTAGTATTGAACGAGGTTTATCCAGAAAATAACCTCCATTTTGAAATAAAAAGTAAACGAGTGAAGATACAAAAACTTTATTATATACATATTAAAACTACAGTTTTTCTCTATTTTTCGACATAGTCGCCAAACAGATTTAAGCACTTGTCGTACCTTGGAACAGTCTTTGAACCCTCTGCATAAAAATCTGCCGCCTGTGAATGTAGCCAACCATTCATGGCGTTTTGTCATTGGCGAACCGCTGAGATGCAAGCCACCGCTTCATGTTCGGGAACAGGTGAAAGTCACTAGGAGCCAAGTCCGGGCTGTATGGGGGATGATCGAGAATGTCCCATTTAAACTTGGCCAAAAGTTCATTTGTTCTTCGAGCTGTATGAGGGCGAGCGTTGTCATGCACAAACACAACACCACGTGTCAGAAGGCCACGACGCTTGTTTTGGATCGCTCTTCTTAGTCTGTTTAAAGTTTCACAGTAGACAGCAGATGTGATGGTCGTTCCACGTTCCATAAAATCATTGAGTAAGATGAGTAAGGTGTTGTGTTTGTGCATGACAACGCTCGCCCTCATACAGCTTGAAGAACAAATGAACTTTTGGCCAAGTTCAAATGGGACGTTTTCGATCATCCCCTATACAGCCTGGACTTGGCTCCTAGTGACTTTCACCTGTTCCCGAACATGAAGCAGTGGCTTGCATCTCAGCGGTTCGCCAATGATGAAGAGCTTCAAAACGCCGTGAGTGGTTGGCTACATTCACAGGTGGCAGATTTTTATGCAGAGGGTATTTCAAAGACTGTTCCAAGGTACGACAAGTGCTTGAATCTGTTTGGCGACTATGTCGAAAAATAGAGAAAAACTGTAGTTTTAATAGGTATATAATAAAGTTTTTGTATCTTCACTCGTTTTCTTTTTATTTCAAAACAGATGTTATTTTCTGGATAACCCTCGTAAATACACTGTATCATATTTAGTTGACTGCTCGTGTTCTTAACCCTTTCAGTGCAGAAACAATATTTAAAAGTTTGATGTAAAGTGCCATTTAATTTGAATAAGGGTGTACAAAAAGTACCAGCATACCACCTAGTACCATATCATAGTACCAGTACTACAAAGTAAAATTTTTCCTTATGTAAGCACTGCGGTTTATCAAAATTGAATAACATTTTTGTATGTTTAGGTTATGCTTCTGATTCTAGGTTAAACCATAAATAACACTACTGTAGAGTCTGTCTACGCTAAGAGTACTCTAACGTAGGCAACCAGCAATACAAGTGAGCATGCGCATTAATTAAAAATACCCACAGCATGATCAACACACAACAATCCCATACAACACTAATTATTCACTCTAAGCTTCATATAGGGTGATTCAAAAAGAGCGCCGGTTTTGATATATCAAATTAAGAGATTTATTTTATTGAAAAACTGAAAATAAATACATCAACAAGTTCATCTTTCCTTCCGATTTTATGTATGAAAAATGATGTCATGCATGTGTCCTCCTCTACTGCGCTGGCACGCATCAACTCTGTCCATGAAATTGGATATTACTGCACGACAAGTTTCGACTTCCATTTGCCCGATAACGCGTCGAATTTCCTCCTTCAAGTCATTGATGTTTCGGTGTTTATTGGCATACACCAATGACTTCAGATGACCCCAAAGAGGAAAGTCACAAGGCGTCAAGTCACACGACCTTGGTAGCCATTGATGGTCGGAATTACAAGAAATGATGCGATCCTGGAACCGTTTACGGAGCAACAACATTGTTTCTCGTGCAGCGTGACAGGTGGCACCATCCTGGTGAAACCACAACTCGTCAATGTCCATTCCATCCAAATGACGCCACAAAAACTCCCTAATTTGCTGGGTTAACAGCCACACTGTCACGAACCAACGCAACGTTCTGCTCAGTTTGGCCAGAACGACGACGTCCAGAACTTTTAAGGTCGACTGTTGAACCCGTCTCAAAAAACTTTTTCATGAGCCTGCGAACTGTTGATTCATTCGGTGCTTCATTACGTCCTAGAGTACCGCGAAGTCGCCTGACAGTAGCCGCATAACTCTCTCCACTCTGGTAAAATGTTTTGACGATTAACACTCGTTGCGCAATAGTAAACTTCTCCATGGTTAGACACAGACTGCGAGAGTACTACACTGCGAACAAGAGAAACTACAACTGAATCATCAATCGGAATGTTCTCCGAAATAGAAATGTGGTCAAACAATGTTGCCAACCGATAAACAAAAATTTACCAGCCGTTTAAAAACCGGCGCTCTTTTTGAATCACCCTTTATAATAAAAACATGTTCAATTCATTTGTTAGAAAATGTTTCATAAATCGAGCATTAGTTTACCATTAATAACTAAAATTTTACTATTGTTATTTTTCATTACATTATTTACTATTAGGCCTATTACATTATTATTTATGATTAGTAGGTTTTTTTATTATACTCAGTTTTATTTTATTTTTGGTCACAGGTAATGTAAGACTAATGCGCTTGAATTATAACAGGAGAGTAAAGAATTCCAAAGATTCATTATCATTTCAGATTGTTTATTTCATATCATTAAAATAATTAATGTCTGTGACTAGTTTAATACAACTGTTTGTACTTGCCCATGTTTAACTCATTTTTAGTTTCATCAGTTATCTTTTGGAATTGTATCGGTTCGTTTCGATTTTTTTCGTAGACTAAAGTTGAAAAGTTTTGTAAGCTGTGTTTTGTTAACATGCGTGATAGTGCATGTGTTGAGTTTTGAAACATAAAAGCGGTGAACATTAAAAAGTAGAAAAAAAATGTTTTGTTATATGTAATGGTTAAAATAATTAATTAAGGAGTCTTTATAAAACTACAATAATTACAAGTAATCAGAACTGTATAATCGAAAACGGTTAAAGGATAATGTTTATTTTAGCTGGATGCAGATATTATTATGATGGAACGTAGTGCAAGATAATTGTCCGGCGGAGAGGTAGATATCTATTAGGTGTATGGTGGGAGCTAACCAGCTAACCTCATGCAGGCCACTATTTAAGGAGCTTAAATTGCTTACAGTTCCCTGTCTCTACATTTTTGAGGTGATTATGTATGTTAGGCAAAATAATTTTATGCAGAATTTCAATGTTCACAATCATAACACGAGAAACAGGAATGATTATTATGTGGCTAATCACTCCACAAAATTGTTTGAACAAAAACCTACTTATGCAGGGAGAAAATTCATAAATAAATTACCCCAATCTTTAAAGTGTTGTGAGGATTTGAATTCCTTTAAAAAAAATTTAAAAAATTACTTGATCGGTGAAACTTTTTATAGCGTACAAGAATTTCTTTCTTGATAGTAGTGATACTATTTCTTGATAGTAGTGATTTCTTATATGTATTTCAGGTGTTACATCTGACGACATGTCCTATACTCCTCATGGAGTCTCCAGGGCGTAAAAAAAAAAAAAAAAAGTGCCAACTGGTGTAAAACTTTTCGTTTACAACCTATAGGCGCTTGCCTCGCGCGGAGTACTCTTACAGTAGACAGACTATTTAAACCATAAATAACACTACTTTACGTTATGTTTATGTGCAGCCAAGCTATACTGGATATTATGTTCTATGGAAAAAGGGCAATATTTCTTCTTTGCACATAGAGGAATAACTTATCAACCAAAAGAGATATACCTTGGACAATTTAAATTGGCACAAGCAGCTTCAGTGTTCATCTGCTCCACTCTTCGCCCCTCACCATGCAACGACGGTACAGTCACAAAAGTATACAATCGCTACTGTAATGTGCAACTAGCACACGGTCACTACGCTTTGTTTTCACTGTTGTTATTAATAATCTGTCAGACATAATGATGTGACTAATTTATTTTCATATATGATTTTTTGTTCATTATAAGACATTCAGACCAATTTGTTTAGTTAGTTGCATGCGTCTGTAGAGTATAGTTTAGTGAGCTTTTGCAGTTTAGTTCTTGTAATTTATAATTTAAATTTTTATTGGGACAAATTAAATACGTATTTTAAGTATAAAATAATTATTTGTATGTTTGTACATTGAAATAAGGTTGTAGACATTTGCGTACATTAATATTTGTAGAGCTTGTTGAAAGAATAGGTTATGGATATACTTTATGTGGAACTGTGTGTACACGTAGAGCAACAGTTGTGCCAGTTCGAATTATCCACCGTATATCACAGTAATTCTTTTATTCACCGATAGATAGCAGCCTTTTAATTCCTAATGTGTGTATGTTGCAATCTGTTCTATTCAGAACAATAAGCAACCCCATGACCCAATGAGATGAGGATGATGTGCATGACGTGTAAATAAAGTGTAGTCTTGTACAGACCCAGGTCGACCACTCCTGAGGGAGTATGATTAATTGAACCCCACCATCAAAGTACACTGGTAACCACTGTCCAATGACCATAACAGGCAGGTATAGTGTTAAATTAATTGCACTCGATCGGTTAGTTCCAGGGCTACAAAAAATAGTTCTGTTTCTTATTACATAGTCGGCCAATTATATGACTGAACTATTTAATAACAGATGAGGTAGAGGTGTAAAAGACACTAGTCAGAGTTGTCTTCTCTGAGAGTAATGAATTTCACCATACAGCCAGGCCCTGTGGTGAATGAAGTGAAGGTGTCATTTGCAGGGTGGAAAGTGGGTGCTTTTCGGAGGGCCTGGCATGCTGATAAGCGTACTCTTTCAACCTTAGTGAGGAAGGCAATAGTAAACCACCTCACTCCTCGTTTTTACTTAGTAAAACCTCTACAGGTTCAAACCAGCGTTTTGGCTATTAACCTAAACAACAACAACAACCACTGTCTAGTATTCAAGTCCGTAAAAGTAACTACCTTTACTAGGATTTGAACCAGGAACCTTCATCCCCAAAAATCAGCTGTTAAACAGCTGACTCACGGCGACGACTTTACCTCTAGACCAACCTGGGTGGTCGCATTATTTTTACACTTCTACTGAAAAAGGGCAATTTTGCCATATTGCCCTTATTCCACCTGGTTCGTCAATTCACCTTTCAGTAAGATTGCTTTTATTTCGCCCGACGTTAACTGAAATGAAATAGATGCACAAATTAGGTAGTGCCAATTATTCCAAGCCACCAAAAGTAGTCATAACTGCCTGTATTTGTACAGAATTACAACTTCCGCTATTTTTTTTTTTTTTGTTTAACGTCCGACTGTTCTGCAATTACTGCTAATGCAGACGGTGAATGATGAAATGATTTTTGTAACGTATGAAAAAATGCCGTGCCTGAATGGGATTCGAACCCAGACCGTATGATGAGAGGCGAGCATGTTACCAACTTCGCCAATGCGGCCGGCTATGGAACAGTAATTCCAACTTCCGCTATGGAACGGTAACTTGTCTAACCACAGAAATGAACAAATACAGTAAGACGTCGATAATCCGGCTTAAATGGGCGGCCGGTAGGCCAGATTTACGAAAAAGCCGGACCATCGAGAGACCATTTAAAATGTAATGAATTTGAGACCCCTTATAGCTCCTCTAAGAAGTTAACAGTAAGCACTGCTGTTCTATGTACTGGGTTTGTAGGCACTTTTAAAAACTGGCTCCTTCAATTACTAAAACCTAAATACAGTAATTTCAAGTGTACGAGGAGGTACCCAAAAGAAACCGGAATTATTTTTTAAAACTATTTATTTTTAATTTTTTTACAAAAGAACCTTATCCCCTTCAAAATACTCTCCATTACAACTAATACATTTGTCCCACCGGTGCTTCCACTGTTCAAAACATTTTTTGTACTCCTCTTCAGTGATGGCTGCCAGCTCATCCGTCGTTTTTTTCTTGACATCATCAACGTTGTTAAATCGGAGACCTTTCATGCCCCTTTTCATGCGTGGGAACAAGAAAAAATCACACGGAGCCAGATCGGGTGAGTACGGTGCGTGTGGTAGCAAAACCATGCCGTTTTTCGCCAAAAACTGGGTAACCGAGATTGCCGTGTGTGCAGGCGCGTTGTCGTGGTGGAAAAACCAGTCCCCTGTCTGCCACAAATTAGGTCTTTTACGACGAATGCTGTTTCGTAGTCTTCTTAACACTTCAAGATAAAAAGCTTGATTTACCGTCTGGTCTGGTGGAACGAACTCTGAATGGACAATTCCCCTCACATCAAAAAAACAAATCAGCATTGTTTTGATGTTCGATCTGACTTGACGACTTTTTTTTTTGGTCGGGGTGATAATGATATCTTCCATTGACTGGATTGTTGTTTGGTTTCTGGGTCGTACCCATAGCACCAAGACTCGTCACCCGTAATGATCTTTGACATGAAATCTGGATCAGTTTCAAGCTGTTGTTTCAAATCACTACACGTTTCAATTCGACGTTCCTTTTGAGTGTCTGTCAGAACCCGAGGCACAAACTTGGCAGCGACTCTTTTCATTGTCAAGTCTTCTGTTAAAATGCGTTGGACTGAGCTCCAAGATAACCCACTAACCTGTGATATTTGGTCAATGGTCTGTCGTCGGTCTGTTCGTACAATTTCTTTCACTTTCACAACATTTTCGTCTGTTCGGGAAGTCGACGGTCGTCCAGAACGAGGTTTGTTCTCAATCGACATGTCGCCATTTTTAAAGTGCAAAAACCACTCGTACACTTGGGTTTTTCCAATAGCGTCGTCTTTGTAAGCTGTGTTCAACATTACAACACTGTTTCCGCGGCGTTTTTACCGAGCAACAAGCAAAATTTCACAGCCGCACGTTGTTCATTAAAACTTGCCATCATGAAAAACGACACGAGCACAAAACAGCACTAGCGAGAACAATCACTGCACGAGAACAGAACAAGCTAGATCAACGAACAAAATGGCATTGAACTGGCAATGAGTAGCGCTACAAGCAGCCTAGTGGCGGGAATTTGTACTGCACAAGCTCCGCCCACAGCAGAGCTATTCCGGATACTTTTGGGTACCCCCTCGTAGAGTAAAAAGGTCACTGTACATTTATTTACAATAAAATCTTAGATTTGGAGGTTTTCAATAATTACGCATTTTGTTTAATACAGTAACTCTTTATTTGAAAAATAAATTAAATCCAACACAACAAACTACAAATCGCTAATGAAATTTTAAATCTTTGCATAATTAATTAATCTTTGCGTTTCACGTGATTAATTAATGCAATTCTGTTTTGTAATGTACTAATTGACTATAAATATAGAATGTAAACGTGTGTAAAATTGTATCTACTATTTATTATCAGTTTTTCTCTTAAAACTACAACTTTTATAGAATTGGGCGGGGGCCAGCCGCATTGGCGTAGTTTGTAACGTGCTTCCCTCTCACCATGCGGTCTTGGGTTCGAATCCCATTCAGGCACAGCATATTTTCATACGTTACAAAAAATCATTTCATCCTTCACCGTCTGCATTAGCAGTAATAACAGAACAGTCGGACTTTAAACAAAAAAAAAAAATTTAGAATTGGGCTGGATTACTGGAGGGTCCGGATTTTCGAGGGCCGAATTGTTGAGGTACTACTGTAACACAAAAACGAAACAATGTATGAAAAAAGAAATACAATTTATATTTGATAAAATAATTTAATTAAAATACATGGTATATATTACAAATTATTACAATTTTTTTTTGTATTTACAATAAAGCACTATTACATTAGACAACTAATGTTTTTTTTATAAAAAATAATTATAAACACATTTAAAAAATGCAATTGAGGAATGTTCATGCACAATATCAGTAAAATAAATTAACTTTGTTCATAAGTAAATAAATTATGATTACATTGGTACCTTTTATGTAATATTTTCTCTCTGTAGTTAAAATTTAAGAATTATTTTAAAATAATTTTATATTTTTTGTTAAAAATTTTACATTTTTTGTTAAAAATTTTACAAATATTTTATGTTTATAGTTATGCAGTATTTATTAGTTCTTATAATACTCAAATCTGCCCATAACAGACAGATGGAGTGCCAAATTATTTACACTCAATCCGTTCATTGCAGGGCTAAAATAAATAGTTCTGTTTCTTATCACATGGTCAGCCAATTAAATGACTGAATCATTTAAGAACAGAAGAGGTAGAGGTGTAAAAGACACTAATCAGAGTTATCTCCTCTGAAAGTAATGAATTTCATTATACAGCCAGACCCTGTGGTGAATGAAGTGAAGGTGTCATTTGCAGAGTGGAAGATTTGTGCTTTTCAGAGGGCCCGGCATGCTGATAAGTATACTTTTCCACTCAGTGAGGAAGGCACTGGTAAACCACCTCACTCCTCGTTTTACTTAGTAAAACCTCTATGGGTTCAAACCAGCCTTTCGGCTGATGACCTAAACAACAACAACAACAATACTCAAATAAAACAATAGGCTACATTATTCAAAAAATTGTATACTTATTTTAAATAAATTCTGTGGCGAGATGATTCATGACATTTTCATCAACCCAAATGGTAAAAAAAATTATTTTTTTTTTGTCATTCGGAACTAACAACCAACCATTTTGATTCCTGTATTTTTGACGTGAATTAGGTATGAGTTTGAACGGGCACCCCGAGTAAGAGTTTTTTCACAAATGAGTGTCAGCTGATCACCATACAAAGTTGATTGCCCAACCAGTGTTACTTAACAAATAATAACGACTTTAAACCACCGGACTGATTGGGCTGGGCCGAACGCCAAATTAAATTTTTGACGTTTAATTTTGAAATCCCACAAACATTTCTTAAAGAAAATAAATGTTTTTAAAAATTATTATTATTATTATTATTGCCCGACCCATCGGGTTGGTTTAGAGGTAAAGTCGTCGCCAAAATCAGCTGTTTAACAGCTGATTTTCGGAGACGAAGGTTCCTGGTTCAAATCCTAGTAAAGGTAGTTACTTTTATACGGATTTGAATACTAGACAGTGGTTTACTGGTGTACTTTGATGGTTAGGGTTTAATTAACCATACTCTCTTAGGAATGGTCGACCTGAGTCTGTACAAGACTACACCTCATTTACACGTCATACACATCATCCTCATCTCATTGGGTCATGGGGTTGTTTATTGTTCTGAATTGAACAGATTGCAATGTACACAAATTAGGGATTTAAAAAAAAAATTTAACTAAGGGCCTTCGGGCCAGCCCAGTCAGTCAGCTGGTGGAAAGTCACTATTATTTGTTAAGTAACACCGGTTGGACAAGCCACTTTGTATGGTGACCAGTTGACAGCCATCCATGAACAAACTCTACTGGGGGTCCCTGTTCAAACTCTTATATCTAATCCACGTCAAAAAAAAATACAGCAAAAAGCAGCGATCAAATTGGGTAGTTTACAACAAAGTACAGTTCCCAATAACAAATAAAAGCTAAAAAAAAATTAAGGGCTGTTAGCGCAAGTGGTTTCTACGCCGGGGTACCGGGTTAGATTCCCGGTCAGGTCTGGCATTTTTTCATCACTCATTTTTATTTAGGAGTGTATGTATTTTTTTAATGCCACATTATAAAAAAATAATAATTTTGTGCAAAAAATTAAAAATTTTTTTTGGGATGGACCACCCTTATCACTTAGGGGTATAAAAAATAGATAAAAACCTATTCTCAGACCTACCAAGTGTACATATAAAATTTCATCAAAATCGGTTTAGCCGTTTCGGAGGAGTTGACAACTGTGACACGAGAATTTTATAAAAACCTATTCTCAGACCTACCAAGTGTACATATAAAATTTCATCAAAATCGGTTAAGCCGTTTCGGAGGAGTTGACAACTGTGACACGAGAATTTTATTTATTAGAAGATAGAATAGATATAGTAGCCTTGCTGTGTGGCCGTGAAAGATTCAGTGCGACTGGCCACCCTTGAGTTCGCGAAAAATACGTTTGGTTTGGCGTGGTTGTATTTTGTTACAGGAAATAATGTTGTTTGTCTTAACTTTATGTCCGTGAGAAATTCAGTGAGATTTGTCAGCTTGTGTTTGTATTAATAAGTATTATAACGTAGTTTTTTTAATTATTAAAAGTGGGTTATTAGACGAAAATGTTATTGATAACTTCATTTTTTTTTTTTTATTGAGTGATGATGCCTACATAAGCCTTGGGCTTGTGCGTAGGTAAAGATATGTGGTGATTTACAGATGAAAAAATCTGGTGTGAAACTCTCACACAACTGTCTCTTGCCAATGCAAATAATTAACAATAAACCTAACATTAGTAATAAAACATTACAAATAAACAAAAAACTAACCTCAATAAACATAACCTAATTTTAATCATGAGTGAAAATCGCAAAATGAAAATCGACCTCAGTTTGGCTTAAAAATTCGGAAAATCACTCTTTCACGCAAAATTAGGCTCTGTAGAGAAAAATGTTTAAAATAAAAGTTGTAGATCTTTCGATTTCCTATAAATTTGACTGTATACACTTTTGTCGTTAAATGCATACTAAGCCCGAAATCTTTAAAAAAAATCGATTTTTCACACGTTTTCGTGAGAAAAAAACAAAATCGCTAATTACCGCTAAACTAAGCGTTATACAAAAAAATGTTTGAAATAAAAGTTGTAGGACTTTAAATTCTCTACAACTTTTATTATGTACATTTTTGCCCTAAAATGCATATTAAAGCCGTAATCTTAAAAAACAATTTCTTTACGTGAAAACAGCCTCACCGAGAATTTCAGCAAACATGGCGCCTAACCTATCTTGTAGACCATAAAAAAATTAGTAAATTAGGCGATTTTTAAAAAAATCGTAGGACCAGTTTTTGAGAAAATCGCAAAAAAGTGAAAAATTACACGAATAAACTACTACTTCCCGTAGACCGATTTTGATGAAAATGTTCGTGTCGGGTTCGGTAGTGGTATGTAACTTAAGTTTCAAGTTTGAAGTTCATACGATGTTCCGTTCTTGAGATATTCTGTTCACACACACACACACACACACACAGACCAATCGCTGAAAACATGTTTTTTGGGCTCGGGGGTCTGAAAACGTGTAGATCAGGTAAAAACTCGATTTCCTAAAATCGACATAAAAACAATACTTTCCTTCCTATATATTCATATAGGCAAGAGAAAGTAAAAATGCCAGACCTGACCGGGAATCGAACCCGGTATTAGTTTTATTAGTCTTATTCTGTTATAACAGGGAGACAAGCGTCATTCGTACACCAGTTTATTAAACGAATTTGAATCACGGTGTTATAAAGTAAATGCTAAGAGGGTATTTTTAGTAATCTGTTTTGTTAAATACGCCTCATCTTTAATACAAATTATAAAATACGAGACTTGGAATTGAACCTGAAACTTTACCATAGAAGCCATTGGCACTATACCACGGGTTGGCCTTAGTTAATACTAAATATTATTTATGTAATACAGGTACCAGGAATGTTCCAGAAGAAATCATCTGCCGGCCTCAAAATATAATCAAGTATTTATTTAAACTTGTAAAAAATAAATTTTTTATAACCTATCAAAGTGTAAATTTCATTTATAATCACCCTGTACTGTAAGTTTAAGCAACACGTCTTGATTATTCAGTTTTAAAATAATTTACAATAAAAATTAGGGATGTAAGTGTCGAATCTCGATACAGATTCTCTAGTTTTGGACTGTGGCAAAAATGCCGTAATTCTGTAAGATAAAAGATTTTAAAATATTAATACAGTTTGGTAAGTTTGGCTTATGGGGGAGTAAAATATTGTTGTCAAATGAAACAACTAATTCGACGTATCTTTATAATATACTCAAACGGCTATCCGTTAAAGGAACGAGTCCAAATAAATCAGCTGTTAAAGGTAAACAATATTTGCGAATATGTACAGATTGTGTATCAATTTGTTTGATTTGAAAGAATGTCAGAATACGCTTAATAGAATATCAACCAAAGTTGTAGTTTAATAAAAGATTTTAAAAATGTAAAATTTTGACGACTGCAGTAGTTTAAAATATTGACATTTGTTGTATTTCATTGAATGAAAATGACGTAGGTAAGTATTAAGCAAGCGGTGTGTACCACCACGCCAACAAATGGTTGTAGTAAAAGTAAAAATATTAAACTGATTTATATAAAAGTACAATCGATATAATTAAAAATAAGAAGGGAATTGAAGGTAATTTTATTTATAAAAATTGGTACGACTGGCAAGAAAAAAGGTATATAAGTAATGTATCTTCCGCTGTGGCTTGTGTGGGTGGGGTATATCGTCGCGGAGCGAACAATCCTAACATTGGAATTTTAGGTTATGCGATTTTGTGACTGCTTACAATCTTAATATCGTACGTTCGTAGAATGAATATAGAGTTAGAATTCTAATTTATATCGTACGTTATTAAAGAATGTTCGTTTTTCGACATCCGATAGATGGCGTAAGAATGCACTTTTACAAACTATAGTTCCAACATTATTCAATAGATAGCTTCCATTACAATTTTTATATCGTATTTTTCTTAGTAGAGAATAGACCAAGTTAAAATACTTCGTGTAAGTTTTCAATGCCATCCGCTAGGTAGCGTGAGAATGTACTTTTTCAAAGTTTTCTTATTCATTTTCTTCTTAATTCCGTAATTTAAAGTAGTAGAAATTCCTACAATTTTTTACCTTAATGCAATTTTCTCAAAAACGGCTCGTCAGATATTTTTTAAAAATCGCCTCATTTACTACATTTTTTATTCTCTACAAGATAGGATAAGCACCATGTCTGCTGAAATTATTGGGGGACATTTACTCTCCTAGTACAAAATTGATTTGTTTTTTTAAAGATTGCTGCCTTAATATGCATTCTAGAGCAAAAGTGTATATAATCAAAGTTGTAGGTAAACCTTTTATTTTAAACATCTTTTTGTACAATACTTACGTTCAACGTCAATTTACAGATTTTAAAAGAATCTGTAAACAATAGGGATTTTCACAGATGGATTTTGAAGTGTGGAAGCATTTTTAATTTTGTTTTTATTTGTCCAATAAAATTAATCTTCAGCATCAAGAATGGAGAAATATTGTTTCAACATATTAGGTCTACTAATTAATAAAATTAATAAAAACAGTAATTTTTTTAAAAATTATTTTAATATAATTATTAAAAAACTTGAAAATTTAATTCTTTCTTTTTTAAATTATTCAGTTATACTGATTACATCATAAAAACATGTACCCAATTTTCTCCAAAACACATAAGATCAATTTGGACAAAGACCACAATATAATCTTTAAAAAATACGTAACAAAGTTCAAGGCATGAGATTATAAACATTAGGAGTAAAGAGATCTAGCATTTTCATTTGAAATAATGTATTTTTCACAAATAAATTTTTGAAATGCATCCTGCCAACCATTAATACAAATTACAGTATAAATGAAATGTATCACCTTATCTTTGGTTGCCTTTTAAGCTTAAAAAACTTACGTGCATTTCGGTGGTACCACCTTCTTCAGAGGAATATTACTAAAATTTATTTCACCGCCACCCCTTCTAATTAATCATTTACTGTGTTGCCAGTGTACCGACAAACCTTTTAGCGGCACACCGACAAACCTTTTGGCTGTATTCCAACAGAGGGCTTTGTTGCCAAGGCCAAGCGAGTTACCGCCCCCTACCACAGCGCTCTTAGTAGCTGTATAAGCACAATGCACTGAGCAGCTTGTCATTATGACCTACATCTCCGACGAAGATTGACCGACTACATCCACGAGATAAAGAAGAAAGATGCTCTGGGACTTGCAGCAGCCGTCGCCGCAGCCACGCACTGCCTACGCCGGTCTCCTTCAAGACCAGCACAATGGTCCTTCTCAGGACCAATTTATTACGTTTTTTTCTTAACTGGCCCTTTTCAGGGCCATCAACCTGAGCCACGGCTCTTGTCACAGCCACACCAGTCTTCTTCGAGACCGGCACAACAGTCCTTCTCAGGACCAACTTATTAAGGTTTGCACCGGCCCTTTTCAGGGCCATCAACCACCTCTGTCCGCCCCGGCGGACACACACATAAACGGCCCTTTTCAGGGCCACCAAACAGATAAGGTTTGCCACTTAATGTCGCCAACGATGTTTCCATTCAGTCATTTAGATTAAAACTCGAATGGAAACACCGTTCTGAATTTTAATTTTAGTAATATTGCTCTGAAGGTGGTACAACCAAAACGTGTGTTAAGTTTTTAAAACTTGAAAGGCAACCCAAGGTAAGGGTGATAAATTTCATTTATACTGCAAATAATACATTGTTTGTGAAAATTCAAGCACAAAGATTTAAATAACAAGAATTTTAAAATATTAACACAGTATTTATGTTTGAAACAATGTAATAAAAAAACCTAATTTTTACAAGTTTTTACATTATTATTTTACTTCATTATGATGTTCAGTAAATACCAATGAAGTATTTAAATGTAAAAACAAAAACCGGGTGAACATGTACATATAGCTGGGAGCTGACTTGTTGGCTAGTGCACGACGAAGGGCAAGAGGGACTGGCAACAGTGAGATGTGATGTTGTCATAGCAACAGTTGCTTAAAATCCACATGGCGACGTGCATACTGTACATTCTGAAAATATTTACTCTTCATATTTGTCAGTTGTTACTGTGAGACCGTTCACTGTAGTGGTTTTAATTACGCTCGCGGCTCGTCAAGTTATTAATCTAGTTATTGTATGTAATCCAATATTGTTATACGTGGCCTATTTATAAACAAACTGATATAAAATATAACACTCGGTAGTAAAATACAGTATTAAAAACTAATATATTTTTTTTTACTTTTTTTAGGGTATTATAATAAATTTTTAATATATTAATAAAATATTTTAGAATTTTATTAGATAAAAATCGAATAAATATTTTGGTACTATTATAGTTATTTGAAATAGTTCGTGACTAATATTTTTAGAAGAGCGCGTACTAATGGAATTATTACTACGACCTACTAGGTTATAGGAGGAGGGGAATCGTACAAATAATCCTCTCCACCCAAATTCCTTATGCTAGCAATCAAGTGAGCTCCCTTCTATAATAATGCCAACAAAAACTAACATTCAAAAATAAATCTTTATAATGCATCCTGCAGTTTGAAATTAATTCTATTTTATATAATGAATTTATATGATAATTTCACTAACCTTCTTTTTAAACTGCATCAACTTTTATTTTTACGTACACGTGTTTCGGTGGATCCACCATCATCAGAGTAAATAACATAATTGAAACTAAAAAAATTTTTTCACTTATTTAAAATCTATAGATGATACACCTTCAATCATTTGTATAAAAATGTTTTATACAAATGACTGAAGATGTTTCATCTTCTATAGATTTTAAATAAGTGAAAAATATTTTTAGTTTCAATTATTATGTTATTTACTCACAGCAGTTATTTGGTGTTATTTGTTATAAAACATTTTTATACAAATGATTGAAGGTGTATCATCTATAGATTTTAAATAAGTGAAAAAAAATTTTTAGTTTCAATTATGTTATTTACTCTGATGATGGTGAATCCACCAAAACACGTGTAAGTAAAGATAAAAGTTGATGCAGTTTAAAAAAAGGTTAGTGAAATTATTATATAAATTCATTATATAAAATAGAAAAACTAACATGTTACTGCAGTAAAATTTGTTATCACAGTCATTAAATACAAAAAAAAAACAAAGCAGTTAAGAAATTTCATCAAAATGGAATACAGTAGAGTCCCATTAATCCAGACCCCACTTGTCTGAACATCCGGTAAATCCGGATGGGATTTACTAATTTTAGTGAGAGGTTAACACGATAATAATTCTATTAGAAGGTTCAAAGTCCTACAAGTTGGCTACTGAGAAAATGCAGACAAAGAAGTTGGTGAGTGCATTTTGTTTTCCACGAACTGACTTACTCCCTATAGAAAGTTGTTTTTAGAAAATCTCTTTCATTTACTTAACATCAGTTGTGTGTTGATACTCCTACCATATTAATTGTTAATGTTTTCGTATACTGTTCAGTGTGAGTGGAATTTTTCAGTGTATAAAATGTATTTTTAGTTGTAAATATGAATGAATTCAGTAATTTTGACGAACAAACTGGTAAAAATTGACTTTGCACAGCGACCATCGTT
Organism: Catonia carolina; assembly: GCA_035578175.1. Lineage (NCBI taxonomy): Eukaryota > Metazoa > Arthropoda > Insecta > Hemiptera > Achilidae > Catonia > Catonia carolina. The sequence continues at coordinate 8,326,636 of JAQMRL010000005.1, read as the reverse complement.
ATCAAGAGAAAGACCTTAGAAAACTAAGTAAATAAATAATCGGTAATGTTTATAAGTTTTTTAAAAATTTGGCTAACAATCCTGAAGCAACAACAAAATTAAATTTTCTAATTTTATAATAAGATAATAATAAAAGATAAAGCGTTCGTTCCCAATCTGCCAAATATGGCAACACTGCATTACTGTCTAACTTGACCCAGGCTCACAATTTCATGGTTACTAGTATAATGAAACTACCGTAAAATAAAACCTGGATGAACGTGTAATAGTGATTACAATATACTAACATGTTACTGCAGTAAAAATACCGGGCGAGCATAAAGTCTTGCCCTGATTATAAAAATTTATTGCAGAATAACTGTTTGACATAATAATTTAAATTTGATGCTGTTATATAGGTTAGTGTTAATAGTTTTTTATAAGATTACTTACATTCGTAAACTTCAACGTGTGCCCCTTTGGTAGCTCGGAGAGTGTCGAAGCGGTATTCCAGTTCCAAATCGGTGGATTGGAAGAGATGGTCCAACACCCTGGCCACCCTGCTCTCCAGACATTACTCCCCTTGACTTTTTTTTCTGGGGCTATATCAAGGATAGAGTCTTCGCCACACCAGTTGCTGACGTTGACGAACTGAAGGCTAGGATACAAGCTGCTGTGGGTACTGTGACAGAACACATGTAACAAAACACCTGGCGGGAACTGGAATACCGCTTCGACATTCTCCGAGCTACCAAGGGGGCACACGTTGAAGTTTACTAATGTAAGTAATCTTAAAAAAAACTATTAACACTAACCTATGTAACAGCATCAAATTTAAATTATTATGTCAAACAGTTATGCTGCAATAAATTTTTATAATCAGGGCAAGACTTTATGCTCACCCGGTACATGTTATCATAGTCAAAAGATAAAATAAAAAAAGAACAAAGCAGTATACAAATCTCATAAAAATGGAATAACAGAAAATATTTTAAATTAATTTAAGAGAATATTACATAATTTAAAATAATAGACTTAACAAAATATATTTCAAACAAAAATTAAATATTTTGCACTTACATAATTTACAGGGTGACCAAAAACTTAAAAAAAAATATACCACCGAATACCTTTCTCTCCTTTAGCCCATAACAGACAAGTGGAGTGTCAAATTATTTACAATCAATCTGTTCATTGCAGGGCTAAATAATTAAGTTATTTTTTTTATCACATGGTCAGCCAATTAAATGACTGAATCATTTAAGAACAGAAGATGTAGAGGTGTAAAAGACACTAATCAGAGTTATCTCCTCTAAAAGTAATGAATTTCATTATACAGCCAGACCCTGTGGTGAATGAAGTGAAGGTGTCATTTGCAGAGTGGAAAATATTTGCTTTTCAAAGGGCCTGGCATGGTGATAAGTGAACTTTTCCACTAGGTGAGGAACGCAATGGTAAACCACCTCACTCCTCGTTTTACTTAGTAAAACCTCTACAGGTTCAAACCAGGCTTTCGGCTGATGACCTAAATAACAAAAACCTTTTCTCCAACATTTATGTTAATTCGATGGCTTACCCTACTGTAGTTCAGTTTTAGATCAATTATTAACTTAAAGGAAATCATTTCCTTTGTCCCTCTATCCGTCACACCCAGATGTCAGAAACTACGAGAGATAGCAACAAATGGTTTTCGGATTCGTAATCCACATAAAAAGGTAATGGGCCTGAATTGAGTTTGAAGTTCTGGTTTCGACGGAAGTGGAGTAAAACTGGAAGTCAAGAAATCAGTTGGAATTTGTAAAAAAAATAGTGTAATTCGATTCCAATTAAATAGTAGATACAGAAATCATTAATGGTTTTTACCACAAGTCAAAGGTTAGCGTTTTTAAAAATTGCCATCAGCCATGAGACATGTCTCATGAAAGGGATTTATTTTAAACGGAATGACCTCATATACAAAGTCCTCTTCGTTACGACCAAAATCAGGGTCATCTGCACATGATTTAGGCACCACTGCCAAAGTATTTATTTAACAATGGTTGTGTTATGGGAAAAAGATGTCGTTTAAACAAAATTTAAAAATTTTGTTGTTTTTTTCCATTTTTTGAGAGTCCCCCCTACACTAACCAAGCATCCTAGTTGACCTTTTTTTTGGACCGACTCTACCAACAAGCTAAAAAAAAAACTCAGATTACAAAAAATGTTTGTGTTGCGAAAAAAAGACCTCATTGTAAGAAGGGGACAGCTCCAATAGTTGGATACTATATAATAGTACTATATAACTATTACAGTAAAATCTCTCTCTCTATAGCGGAACTCTCTCTTTAGCGGCATTATTTGCCGACCCCGACCATTTCGTATACTACGGTAATGTATTTAGCTCTCGTTATAGCGGCACAAAAATCTCTCTATAGCGGCTATACAATATCTTCAGGATATGGATTTAGACGCCTATGTAGGGGCAGAAAAACCAGTTTGTATCCAAATTTCTTGTTAAGTTAATAACCTACACTTTATGTAATTAATTTAAATATCTCACTGTATTGAAGTAATCTACTGTATTAAACATTCGTCATAAATTTATCTATTCAGTAGTTTTTCAAAAACTTATTCCATGCACCAATTACATACGCATATAAGTTATTTTGTACAGCAAAATTAGTTACTCCAACTCCCCCCTCCCCCCCGGCAATTACTCGTTCTCTCTATAACGGAACTCTCTTTATAGCGGCGGTACCTCATGGTCCCTTCAATTCCGCTATAGAGAGATTTTACTGTACATTAGATAATAGTAGAGGATAGTTTTACATACATAATATGAAGAAAAAATTATCTTTCCTTATCTTTCAAGAACAGAACAGCTCATAAGATATTAAAGTGAAGGAGGTGTACCAATATTTATTTTTAGGCAAAAACAAGACAACTCAAAAAAAAATTTTTTTAAATTCCTAAAAAATTTGTTAAGTGGGAGCTGTCACTTCTTGCACCAAGCTCTTCAGTACTCTTAAATAAATCATGTAACTCAAGTTAACCCACCGAGTTGGTCTAATGGTAAAGTTGTTGCTGATTGTTGTTCAACAGCTGATTTTCAAGACAAAGGTCCCTGGTTCAAATCTAAGTAAAGGTAATTACTTTTCTATTTCATATAATGAATTAATATAATAATTTCACTAACCTTCTTTTTAAACTGCGTCACCTTTTTTTTAATTTCTACTTACACGTGTTTCGGTGGATCCACCATCATCAGAGTAAATGAAAAATTGAAACTAAAAATTTTTTTTTCTCATTTATTTAAAATTTACAGAAGATGATACATCTTCAGTCACTTGTATAAAAGTTTTGTATAACAGTTTTATACAAGTGACTGAAGATGTACCATCTTCTGTAAATTTTAAATAAATGAGAAAAAAAAAATTTTTAGTTTCAATTTTTCATTTACTGTGATGATGGTGGATCCACCGAAACACGTGTAAGTAGAAATTCAAATAAAGGTGACGCAGTTTAAAAAGAAGGTTAGTGAAATTATTACATTAATTCATTATATGAAATAGAAATAATTTCAAACTGCAGGATGCATTATAAAGATTTATTTTTGAATGAAGTAATTACTTTTATACGGATTTGAATACTAGACAGTGGTTACCGGTGTATTTTGATGGTTCAGGTTCAATTAATGAAACTCTCTCAGGAAAGGATGGCTTGAGTCTATACAAGATTACATCTCTTTTACACATCATCCTCATCTCATTGGGTCATGGGTTGCTAATTGTTCTTAAACTGAACAGATTGCAATGTACGAGGTCTGTTGAAAAAATAACCAAACTTTATGAATAACGCGCTAATGTAGATATTTAGTGACGTGCAGTTGGTGGCACACTGTTCTACGTCATTCCTTTTGTGAAAAAATTTTCTTGGACTGTCGATATCTCATTTAATTTTCGTAGTGTTCTGTTTTTAGTACGATGTGTTTAAGTGCTAGTGACGATTTTTGTAATGTGCGAAATTCGGGAGCAAAGGTGCAATGTGAAATTTCGCGTGAAGCAGGGGAAAACTTTCACAGAAACATTTCAACTTTTGAAACAAGCTTAAGGAGATGACTCTCTGAGTTGTACGCATTGTTGTAAATAGTTTTCTCAATTTGAAAGTGGTCGCCAGTCAATTGAAGATGACCCTCGACCTGGAACGCCTTTGACTTCAACTGATGGCACCCTCGTTAGGAAAATCCATAATCTGGTCGGTGTAAATCCCCGATTGACTGTCAGAGAACTTTCAAAAGAGGTTGGCATCTCAATTGGATCGTACCATGAAATTTTAACTGAAAAATTGAACTTGCTTTGTGAGTTGCAGCTAAGTTTGTTCCCCGTTTGACGACCGAACAGCAAAAAGAACATCGTGTGGTAGTTTGTCGGCAACTTCTTGAACAAGCCAATGATGATGCAACATTCAGGTAAAGGATCATAACAGGAGACGAAAACTGGGTTTACGGCTACGGCATTGAGACAAAAGTGCAGTGTTCACAACGGGTTGACAAAAATTTCACATTACAAAAATCGTCACTAGCACTTAAACACGTCGTACTAAAAACACAACACAACAAAAAGTAAATGAGATATCAACAATCCAAAAACATATGTTTAATAAAGAAAGACGTAGAGTAGTGTGCTGCCAACCGTACGTCGCTAAGTATCCCTGTTTGCGCGTAATTCAAAAAGTTAGTATTTACGCTTTTGAATTTAATCTTTAACTGTTCTTAGTACCTCCTTCTGAATTCTCCAGGATGCAGTTCATACAAAGTATAAAAAATATATATTTTCCTGAAAGATAGATAGTATTCACAGACAATTTGTGCAATTTGCAGAATGATTGGTTTCAGTTATAGGGGTCACCCTGATTACATAAAATACTGTAAAAACAATACCACATGAAATTACAATGATAACTTAAAAATACATGGGTTACAATAACAAAATTACTTTTGAACATTGTTAATATTACAATATAATCAAATTCAGCTACATTTCACCGACAAGTGAGATACATGAGGAACGTTCAATAATTAGCGAGACAAATTAATGCAGAGAAAAAACCAGTCATTCAATGATAATGAAAGATTTTGAAGGTCAAGTTGGTAACCTTGGGAATACTGTTAATCAGTTGTTCAATCATAATACAAATATAACCTCTTTTGTTCAACAATTGAAAATGTCCTCCGCTCTGTTTCAAATGTGTACACTAGACGGACAACATTCAGTGATAAGATTTTTATTATCAGAAGCTGTAAAACCCCCGAAAATGTTTAAATTGTAATAAAGTGTAAAATGGAATGTATGGAATTGCCTACAAAAAAAATAATTTTAATTTATGTGTCAGCCAGAAAAGTGATTTTGATGGTCTTCTGGGACTTTTAACACCCTAATTTTTTGTTACTAATTAGAAGAACAAGTACCGTGAACAGAGTGAGTACTATTCTAATACCTCTAAAGCCAGGTTCGCATGAGCCATGGACCACCCGCGCGAATCATTCAAGCATGGAAGACTGGTGAGAACGGAGAATCACAGAACAAGTCAATGACGACAAACACATTTGAGGCATGAATGAATCCAACAGAGTTTGATTTTCAGTCATGTAAAAAGCATGCTTGGAGAAAAATCATGTTGCCTCAAAAACACATTGTTAATTAAACGACAATGAAACACTTCAGTTTTTGAATAATTCCTGTAATGAAAAATTGTAGTATAATGGCACTATGAAAGAGCACCGTGATCAAGATTTAAGAGCCATGGCTGCAAAACGAATATCTCAAGAATTAAAAACTTGCCTGGATTTGGACCTGGCGAAGTAATCATGAAATTTTAAATTTTGAGAAATTCATACTACCAAGAACTTAAGAAAATTGAAGCAACTAGCAAGTAAGTGATCAGGAGAGTCTGCTTCCAATGTAACTTGTTTCTTTTTCCACTCCCTTACCCAACAACGTTTTTTTTTTGCATTGAACGAACAATTCTTCCAGCTAGAATTTTGGAAAATGTATTGCATAAAACTACACAACTCTCATGAACTATTCGATCCATGTTTACACAGCTGAACTGAACTGTTGTCATCTGTACAGGTTACACTTTCATAAAAAGCGTGTTAAAAAATTAACACTAGAGTGATTCAAGTGTGTGGTATACAACTCGTGAGAACCTGGCTTCATAGAACATGAGAACCACAATATAATGAAAACATAAGGGTGCTCTCTCACAAGTTGCGATTCTCTTGTACGACAATGATGCTTTCAAACCACTCAGAGAATGAAAGAAATGCTCAAGAAGTTGGGTTGGAAGGTGTTTCTACAATCTCCTTACAGCCCGGACTTCAATTCATCCAATTTTTATTTGTTTATACTCTTCCAAAAGTGATATAAATGCCAGCCGCATTGGCGTAGTTGGTGACATGCTCGCCTCTCATCATGCGATCTTGGGTTCAAATCCCATTCAGGCATGGCATATTTTCATACGTTACAAAAATCATTTCATCCTTCACCATCTGCATTAGCAGTAATTGCAGAACAGTCGAACGTTAAACAAAAAAAAAAAAGTTGCAGACAATGATAAAAAGTAGTATAAGTTTTACTGTCATAGAATAAATCGTTTTTCATCATAACAATCTGTCTCACAATTACTGAATCTCCTTTTTAATACACATACATACATACATACATACATACATCATATCCATTTCTATTTCAATAAAATATTATAAACTTTTCATTATCTAGCTATACATTAAAAATTACATAAATGAAAATAATATTTTGTTCTATACATGCGTTAATAAAATTTCTTAAGATATAATGTTTTATACATAAAATAATACTTCAATACAAAAATATATTACATAATATTTACAAAAATATATACATATATAAATTTATTAAAATATATAAAACTGATTATGTTACTTATATGGACACATAAATGAAATGTTTTAAAAAGTAAGTGACTAGCTTTCACCCAAATCTCTCTGGTACACACAAAATTGACATAAAATGTCGGTTTACTTGAATATCTTTTGAAATTTAATAGTATTACCTTTTAGTGCCAAGCCATTTAATAGCGAGTCTACCTAAAATGTATTTTTTTGCATTTTAATTTGATAAATTTGCATTGATATTTATTTTAAAAAAACCCTCCACCGTAAACTGTTTAAATTTTGCACTTTTCTTAAAAATATAAATGAGGAATCCAACACATGGTATCAAATTTTTTAAAATTTTTAATTGTAACATGAAATTGAAAAGAGTTCCTTTTCAGTTCCATTTGACAAAATCAATGTAATAAAATTATTATATTTCTCAGCCTGTACGTTTTCTATCCTCTATTAAATTCTGAACAAACCAGTATAAAATTTGATCTAAAATTATAATACAATTAAACAATTTTTTTATATACTAATTTCAGTTTTTAGTAACAATGTCTTAATTATTTTAATTTTATTATCAATCAGTTATGTTACTTAACCCATTGACCTACCAATTGTTTTATGCTGTTCGTGGCCTTACAGTTGGTTTTAATTTTGCATAAAAGACACTATATTGTAAACAAACAATAACTTTTTTTCTTTGAACCAATTCTCTTATTTTTTTCATTTTTTCCAGAATTTAGTAACCATTTAGACCAAAGAATTACTTTTATTAACTTTGAAATAACTTTTTTTCAACAAATTTTTTTTCTTGTAAATGAAATTTTTTTAAATTATAACTTAGAAATTTATAATTTTCTACAAAAGATTATCCATCTAGAGAATTCTTTTTTCTACATTTCAAATTTTTTTAAATTGTTTAATATAAAAAAAGTTATGCTCTATTTTCTAATCACTGGTCATTGCCATTTTCACTTATTTAGACATCAATATCCTGTCGGTAATGAAATTAATATTTTAGCATGCAGAGAATTTATTTAATAGTTAAAAATTATTTTAAGAATTAATGGAATTAATAATATTCAATGTTATGACTGTATAAAACACCAATAAAATACGATAACTTAAAAACTCTTAAAAAACAAGCATTTACTGAATGTAAACAAATGCCATTTTTCAACACACAGTGTAGATTATTTTGATCACCAATTATAACTGAAAGCTTGCACGCACTCTATTGGTAGATATATGTAAATAAAGCAAAAATTGTGTAGTTTTCGTTAGTGCTGCTACATTAAGAATTTTTTAAAAACTACATTGATAGGACTAAATAAAGTACGAGGATGTTGAATCATCGTCATTGTATACAACGGCACAAATATGGTGGACGGCGTTTCGCGGCCATTACATGCCAATGGGTTAATACATCCAAATTTTACTTTTTGTACAGATCATTCTTAAAAGGACACATTACAAATGTACAAAGGAGAATAAATGGAATGGAATGATACGTGAATGCAGTACAAATTATAGGTTCGAACATGGAGACAGCTACCACGAGGCTGAACATAGCCCCCTACCAAATTCATAGCTAGCCAATGACTTGCCAGCAATGTTGCCAATAATAGCTCTTGTAGTTTTAATACATACTTCATCAACCATTTTTTTTGGTATTTGAATAACAATTAAACCTAAGAACATACAATCAGCTGATTATATTATAAAGTATTGCATGTTAATGTGCTCCATAATCGATGTTTTCAGTACAAGATGCAAGACACGAGTGAACTACTGCGGCTTTTATACACATACACGTGTAATGTTTGTCTGGTACAATCTGACAACGCTGGTAAACGTTCTGATTGGTCTAAACGCGTGGAACTTCAGAGGTCATCAACCGTAAAAAGTATTATAGCTTGGGTTCTGCAGTGGGTCTGGTAAAAGACAAGCTTTGTTTAGGCGCGGTTTGTTGCAAATTAACTTTTTTCATGGACGTCAAACAATAAATGCTGCATACAACCATGAGGTTAGACAGATATAATCGCAAACAACACGACTTATCAATAAGAGAAAAAGTTCTACTCCAAGACAACTTTTGTCCCCATACAGCAAACCCTGATCAAACTGAAATTGGAGCAACTCGGCTGTGAAACATTTGACCACCCTCCCTATATAGCCCTAACATATTTTCCAGCGACTTTTACATTTTTGGTCCGCTCAAAGAAGCTCTGGGAGGTCAATAATTCAACGATGATGCTAGTGTTGAAGCCTACGTACACAATTGGGTACAGACCCGACTGACTTTATTCTATGAGAATGGGTCATCAATGTTACCTATTCACTAAAAAATGTGTTTTGAAAGCATGCGAAAAAGTGGAAAAACGACCTGCACTTGTACTTTTTTATGTTATATAAAAAAATGAAAAAAATTTAGTCTCGTTATTGATTTACCCTCTAAAATGAATGAATTTTGGTATTAGTGCCTATTTTATTAATCATACTTTAAAAACATAGTATTCTTCTGTTCTTCAAGTACCATATCAGTTCAGAATACTGGTAACTATCTCAAAAATTTGCACATTATTGGCATTGGCAGCCAATCTACAAAGCACTCCTTCTTAACTACACCATTTGTGTGGGTTTTTAAGCAATGATGTTTCCTTGGATATTTAACAAGAGGTTAAAAAAATAGATTATAGCAGAATGTCATGCAAGATAAAAAAGGTAAATGTGATCTAGGCTCACAACCTGGGAGCACTGTACCTAAGAGATAATTAAACTTAATCTTTTTTTAATTCAAGAACAAAAATAAAAATTGATAATGATAATATAAATTGATGATAAATCTTCAAAATGCATCCTGCAGTCTATATTCAATCCTGTTATTTTTACTGACCTGTTACAACTGCTATATCACTTGTTTTTTTTAACATGTTTTCATATAATCGTACGTTCTACTGTCATGTTTCAGTAGATCTACAATCATTAAGTACTTCAAATTTGAACTATAGTAAATTTTTTTTAAAAGTTTAGTTTCAAATTTTGTGTACTCTGATGATAACAGATCCACTGAAATACGTCACTAGTAAGTGACATATTTCAGTGTTGGTCTAGACGTAGTCGTCACCAAAATCAGCTGTTTAACAGCTGATTTTGGTGACGAAGGTTCCTGGTTCAAAGCCTAGTAAAGTTAGTTACTTTTATATGGATTTGAATGCTAGATAGTGGTTACCGGTGTACTTTGATGGTTGGGGTTCAATTAACCATACTCTCTCAGGAATGGTCGAACTGAGTCTGTACAAGACTGCACCTCATTTACACGTCATACACATCATCCTCATCTCATTGGGTCATGGGGTTGCTTATTGTTCTGAATTGAACAGATTGCAACGTACACACATTAGAAATTACAAAAAAAAGTAAAAACAAAAGAAGTGATATATCAGCTGTAACAGGTCAGTAAAAAAAAAAAATTAAAAAGTTTTACAATAGGACAATACTATCCTTGAATATAAATTTTACAATTCTGTTAAAAAAATTTAACAAATCATTTTGACAAACCTATTAATAGTTATGATCAAGTATAACAAATAGTAACCAACAATTTATCCCTGGATTTACAACCAAAATAACAAATACAACACTATGTAATCATTTTGAATATTGTAACAAACAGGCTGTTTACAGCTCAAAAAATTAATACATTTCAACATTGATGACATTTTACGATTCACTAAAACAATAGAATGAATATTCTTAATTGAATGGAAAAGTTTGAACAATATTCGGTAATTAATGCACCGGTGAATATAGATGATAAAACTTAATTTTCGAGACTCTGTATACACCCTGTCTAAAATATTTACTGTAATTATTCAAATAAATAAATCTATGTATTGTAAGAAAATTATGTATAGGGTGATAATAAATGAAAAAAGACATTTTCGACAGCTTCTTAAACATCAAACTGGTGTATTTAAACATAGTAAATGATATAGGTTTGTAGGGATTTTTTAAAGTTTATGTTGGTACAACTGTTGCTAGCATTTTGTTGTTGGCTGCTGTTACAATGACCAGTCTAGCAAAATGGCCGCTACTCAAGTGGAGAAAGCTTATTGTGTTCTTGAATTAGCCAAAACAAACTCGGTTACGGTTGTGCAACGTCATTTCAGAACAAGATACGGTAAACCACCACCCAACAAGGCAATCAATCTATGATTGGTATAAACATTTTGAAAACAGTGGATGTCTGTGTAAAAGGAAAAGTACTAGAAGACCTTCTATTACAGAAGAACAAATTGATCGTGTTCGTGATGTTTATGTATGAAGTCCAGGAAAATCAACTAGATCCGCAAGTTTAGAATTGCAAATTCCTCAACCAACTGTGTGGAAAATTCTGCGGAAACGTTTGAAAATGACAATTTATAAATTTCAGTTAGTACAAAGTTTAAATACCAGTGATAAAGTCGTCAGTAAAATTTTTGTCTGGAGATGCAACATTGTGTTGAAAATGATGACGCATTCTTTAATCGCCTAATTTTCAGTGATGAATGCAATTTTCACATTAAAGAAAAAGTTAATAGATATAATGTCAGAATATGGGGCACAGAAAACCCAAAAATAACTTTACAGCATACACGCGATTCCCCTAAAGTAAACGTCTTTTGCGCATTATCTCGTGAAAAGGTTTATGGGCCGTTCTTCTTTCACGAAGTGTCAGTAACCGGAGTAATTTATCTGGATACGTTAAACGAATGGTTAATGCCTCAACTCCAGGAAGATAGTGATAACTTCAATTTTGTACAAGATGGAGCTCCGCCTGACTGGCACTTACAGGTCAGAAATTATCTTGATGAGCGTCTTCCAAGACGATGGATCAGCCGTGCAAGTGAGGAAAACATTGTGTTTACGCTGTGCCCACCTCGTAGTCCAGACTTTACGCCCTGTGACTTTTTCTTATGGGTTATTCTTATGGGCTATTTCTTATGTAAAACACAAAGTTTTTGTACCACCGCTTCCTGCAGATATTGATGATCTATAAAACAACGTATTGCAAACGCTCCTGCCACAGTTGACTGTCATATGCTTAATCATGTGTGGGAAGAATTCAACTACCGTGCTGATATCTGTCGTGTTACAAATGGTGCACACATTGAACATCTGTAAATATTTTCAATAAAAACTTAATGAATTCTTCTATATAATCATGTAAGTAATTACCTTAACTTTTCAAAAATAAATTTTCTATAAGCTATCGAAACTGTCTATTTCATTTATAGCCACCCTGTATTATTACATCTTAAAATTTCAGCTTTTTACTATTTTTCAACATAGTCACCATTCAAATTTAAGCATTTGTTATAGGGTTTCATTAATTTACAAATTCCTTCTTCATAAAATTCAGCTGCCTGAACATGTAGCAAATCTTTTATAATATTTTGAAGTCATTGTCGCCACTCAAGTGCTGAAACGGAAACCACTTCTTGCATTCATGAAGCTTGGGTTGCTTATATAAATACCGAAATAAAAGAACAGTCGATGGCTTGGGGCTATACTAATTCTACATGCAAGCCAAAGAAAGCACGCCAAACTTTCTCATTGAGGAAGGTCATGGCTATGATGTTTTGGGATATCTCAGAAGGTTTTCTGGTTGAATTTATGGAACATGGCACAGCTACGCCCGTGTAACAACCGGGCTGAACAACCGTTACAAATTAGGGGAAAGAAAGGAGTAGAGGTATGTTATAACTGCAGTTTTGTGCGTTCCTGAAAACGTTGTCTCTGCCCCACTACTAACGAATTCCGCCAAAAAAGTATAACAATAACAAAAGGAAAGCATGAGTGCAACATGAAAGTATGAGAGAGAGAGAGAGAGAGAGTGAAGAAGAAGGACGAAGAGCGGTGTACAGAAGGGTACAATAGTTTTGGTTGAAAAGTATGTAACTCCTAATTAAACAAATATTGTGTACTATTTGATACAAAGGGGTTCATGACAACCCTACTGAGTTAAGCAGTAGCAGGAAAAAATCATTGGTAAGTGATGAATTTATCATTGTTTGATTTTTTGATTTTTCATTTTGTGTGATATTTGATTCAATGGGATTCATGACAAGCCTATTGAAGTAAGCAGTAGCAAAAACAATTTTTTGGTGGTAAGTGATGAATTTATCATTGGTGATAAACTTTCAGTTTATCAGTTTTATCTTGACATGTCCTATACTCCCTTTGGAGTCTCCTGGATGCAAACAAAAAAAAAACATCGGGTTGCGATAAATGTTTTTGTTCATGGCAGAATACTAAAGCTATGAAGTTGTTCCTGGTAAGTATCCCGGTTGTTATGTGGCCCTATGTATACAATGATCACTTTAGATGTCTACTGTGAAACTTAAGCGAGTCATTCAAAACAAACATCGCAGTATGCTGATGTCCGGTGTTGTTTTTTGCATGACAACACTCGCTCTCATAGTGTTTGAAAAACTCAAGAGCTTTTGAAACAATTCAAATAGGACATTTTTTTATCATCTCCGTTACAACCCCGATATGGCACCAAGTGATTTTCAACTCTTCAATCACATGAAGAAGTGGCTTGTATCGCAGCACTTTCATGACAACAATGAACTTCAAGGCGTCATGAAAGATTGGTTAAGTGCCCAGGTGGCTGAAATTTATGAAAAAGGAATTTGTAAATTACTAAAACGCTACAACAAATGCTTAAATTTTAATAGTGACAGTTGAAAAATAGTAAAAAAACTGTAGTTTAAAGATGTATATAATATAATAATTTTTCTACGCAACGGTTTTTATTTATCATCGAACGGAGGTTACTTCCGAATCACACTCATAATTTTTTATTAATAAACTCATAAATTTATAAATAAGTATTATAAATTCTAAAAAAATCAATAACCATTTAAAAAGCCTCGAATTTCAATTTACATTACCTTTATAATAAAATAGGTGAAACAAATTTGAGCAGATTTAATAGTAACATTATTTGTTAAAATAATTGCGTGGCATCATAATTCCGTTGTAATTTCATCTTGCGGTCGAAAACCTAACGTAAAAAAATCATCGTCGTCTGTTGTACCAAAATCAGCGTAATCACTAGGGCTATTGTTATCAGTTGCAGCTGACCACTCAGCTAATATCGTATAATTTCCGGGATTGAATTCCCAATTTGAACTGAAATCTACTCCTGAATCTATAAGTGATGGTTGTTGCAGCATAGAAGCAGCTGTATTTCTTCTAATATCATCATCTGGTTTCCTAAAAATATATAAGAAACAATCAAAAGACTTAATAATAATTATTAATTATAAAAAAAGAAGAATTAAGGGTGGTTCACAAAGAATGTGATTTTCCCAGTCACAGAGAATGTGTTCAGTTCATTCGGTCAGTCACGAAGAGTTGTTATCTCTTAATAATAAAAAGAAAATCGTACAGTGTGGATGCACAAAATAAACAAAAAATGATTACAGTTTGGAGAGTATATTAAACTATTTACAGAACTTTCATCACATGAAGACCGTTTGGACTTATGGGGCTACCTTTCCCCGAGTTGGTCACAGCCCTTGCTTTCGCCAATGACCTTCTCATCTTAGTCTCTCTTAGATGCGGGTGGTCACGTCCACAGCTGGAGGAACGTTGCAGGTCTATTATGACCTTGGTCGAGGGATGGATGGATGAGCACCATCCTAGTTTCAGTATTTCCAAAACGAAGTATATGCTTCTGAGGAATACTGCAAAATTGTTATTCAGTCAGAACTCTATAGTTAGTTTTAAAAAAGGGCCAGTATCATAAGTACCTGGGCGTTCTGCTCAATGATAAGTTGCTATTTAGTAACCACGTTGCGCAGGTTGCACCGGACGGTGCTGGGACAATGCATAAGCTGCGGCGAATTGCTCGGAGGGAAAGGGGTCTGTCTTCAGGCAGTCTCCGCACGATTTACCAAGGTGTGTTCGAAAGCATGGTGACTTATGCGTCAGCTGTATGGGCTCATCGCCTAGACCAGAATAGAGGACTTTTTCAAAAGTTACAGAGCACCCCGCGCAGAGCCCTTGTAGTTTGCACTGGTGCTTTTAATATATGCTCGATTGTAACATATGAGGCTAACACCGTAGCAGGAAAGGCTCTCCCGACAGATTTGAATGCGAGAGTGCGGGCTGCCATATGGAAATTGCGAATGGGGCAGGAAGCTGAGATCTTTGGTAAGATGTTTCGGGTCACTTTAGCGGGCCGTGACAAGGATCCGGAGGGACCGGGTAGCATATAAGCGGTTACAAGGTTGCCCTACACTGCCCTGAAGAAAAAAGTACAGACGCTCGCTTTGGAAGCGTGGCAAGCCGAGAAGGTCTTTGTATGAATTCATACAAAACCTGGGGGGGATGGTATGCCTCAAGCATTTATTTAAGGACATCGGGAGTCCAGATCCTCACTGGACATGGCGAGTTCGCGGCTTATTTGAATAGGTTCCGTCTGCAGTGATATGGCGATTGTGGGGCAGTACAGACACGAGACCATCTGTTGTACCACTGCCCCACTCTAGGGGGGGGGGGGTCCAGGCAGCAACTGACCCTGGAGCTTTAAGGCCAAGGGGAAAATTAGCCCCTCGTGGCGAAAGAAAGCTTGTACCACGAGGTCCATAGCTCTCCAGTGCAGGAGTTCCTTGACAAGGTAGCTTCATTCTACCGGCGTCATGTAGTTTAATGAGGGTGTTATCCTGAAATAGGTCTAATTCTCTGGTGCCATTCACTAAATTTTTCCTAGCCGGGAGCAAATTAATAGTGTCAAGCAGTTGCTGGAACAAATATATTATGGCGACAGGTCCTAACTAAATTTTAACTTTTTAATTTGTATTTTACTTCTGACCTTTTCTTCTAGACTGTTAGGACTACCTTTATTCTTAATGTTCTGATGATGGGCGCCTTGCGCGTCCAGAGGCTCCTCTGACAAGAGAGCGAGCAGTACGCATCCCCCTGGTTGCCGACCAGGCTCACCCTCGCTCTCGAAATTTTAGTTTAGTAATAAATTAGATATGTGACAGTCGCCAGTCACGGAATATAAGAGTTCTTCGGAACAACCTCCGGGTCTATACTTTCAAGTGACCAATCGGAGGGGAGGTGGCAGGAGAAATACCAGCAAACCAATTACTAATTATACACTGGAAAATAAGGTAACTTTCATACACAGCAATAAAAACATACCTATTAGATGATCTATTATTATAATTATCATCAAATGCAGATATCGCAAGTTGTTGAAAATCTGGTGTTATTCTTGTCGTTGCCATGGCAACAGGTGATGGCGTTGTTGCAGCTGATGAATCACGTTTTTCAACAGGAACAAATGTCGTCAACTGTGATGGGTACGGGGAATGTGTAGGAGGGGGAGAAGGTGATGCAGAAGGCACTTGTAGAAAACTGACTAATTGTGCAACCTAAAATAAACAAAAAATTAACACATTAATATTTCAAATTTTTTTTTAGGATTTTTAAAATACTAAAATTAAAACATTTTAATCACGAATATTTCTATATCACAAGGGATGTACAACAATTAACAAGAAAAATTAATTTTATCATGTATATTATACACCAGGAGTCGACAACCTTTACTGGACGGTAGGCCAGTATTTTTTGAAGAAAAAAAATTTAAGCGGGCCACTAAGTCTGATGTTTGGTAATGTAGTAGACTACACAAAGTATGATAGAGCTTAAAACAGGTTTTTCTAACTCATATATGAATTTTATTTAAAATGATTAAAGAAAAATTAGCAACTATTTTATTTACATGCCATAATAATATCAGGGAACAAAAAAGTGACAATTCTTAAAAAAATAACATTAAAATTTGATGCAATTTGTGTTCTTCAATGTTTGTTGAGAATTGATTTATATCGGGTTGGGTTTGAGAAACTGAAATCCTCAAAATGTTTAGCGAATTTTCATCGGTCAATCTCGTTCGATATTTTGATTTATGAAATTCATTCTTGAAAAAGTTTGTTCGCATAAATAAGGGCTTGAAAAATGCAAATCATTGATTTCGCAAAATTTCTTAAATTAGGAAATTTATTGCTCCGTATATCTGAATAGAAAGAAATCAAATTATTTTTATATACATTGTTAGATTGTAAATCAATTAACTCTAGTTGTAAATTGTCTGGTGCTTTTAAAATATCAAATTTAATAGGATTTTCAAATATTAATTAATCAATTTCTTTTGCATAAAAATCTAGAAAGTGATAACGAAAATTTTTGTCCAACAATTTCAGTGAATCAATATAAATATGAGGATCATTCCGAAAGTAAAGAATGTTTTTATTTTGAATTTTTTTTATTATATCAGATAAATGTTATATTGCTTGGTGGAGTGCACAAAAACTTGCAACAGGCCGTGCATTGCTGACTCCAGTTATACAACACTTAATGTAATTTAATATTATTTATACAGGGCGTTTCAAAATGTTCTTCGGGGTTACGAAAATTCATTACAAAAAAACTATTCCACTTACAAGAATGAAACAAGTACTGTACGAAAGAGCAATTCAAACAGTTTTTTTCCACGGGTACTGGGCAGTTAGTTGACCGTCTGCCCGCTAGGTGTAGACAGTAGAGAAAATGGCTGCCACGGGAAGCCATTTTCTTCTGAGGAAGACCAACAACTTTTGCTGTGGCCACCAAGATCACCAGACCTCACGCCATGTGACTTCTTTCTCTGGGGCTATGTGAAAGACAAGGTCTTCAAGCCACCAATGCCGAACGATATCGCTGAGCTGAAGGATCGCATTATCAATGCGGTCAACTCTATCGAAAGAGACATGTTAGGGCGTGTTTGGCAAGAGCTAGACTTTCGTGTTGACGTATGCCGTGTCACCAAAGGAGCACACATTGAACATTTATAGATGTTAAAAAAAACTGTTTGAATCCCTGCATCTGCACGTACAACTTTCATTTAGGTAAGTGGAATAGTTTTTTTGTAGTGAATTTTCGTAACCCTGAAGAACATTTTGAAACGCCCTTTAGTTTAAACAATGCCCATAACAGGCAGGTGGAGAGTTCAATTATTGGCACTCAATCTGATAGTTCCAGGACTACAAAAAATAGTTCTGTTTCTTATCACATGGTCACCCAATTATATGACTAAAGCATTTCAAAACAGAAGAGGTAGAGGAGTAAACGACACTAGTCAGAGTTATCGCCTCTGCGAGTAATGAATTTCATTATACAGCCACACCCTGTGATGAATGAAGTTTGCAGGGTAGGAAATAGATGCTTCAGAGGGCCTGCATGCTGATAAGACTCAGTGAGGAAGGCATTGTTAACCATCTCACTCCATGTTTTACTTATTAAAGAAAAAAATTTCATCATTATGCGGCCAGACCCTGGGGTGAAGGAAGTGAAGGTGTCATTTGCAGGGTGGACAGTAGATGCTTTACATGCTGATAAGCATACTTTTCCACACAGTGTGGAAGGCAATTGTAAATCAACTCACTTCTCATTTCACTTAGTAAAGCATTTAGGCTATGGCTAGACAGGTGTTATTAGATGCTACTATCTTTCAATAAAAGATGCTGAAATATGAACACAATAGTTTATAATGGGACTGGCTAGACGGTACTGAATTTATCGCAGAAAGAGTGTGTCCTCAAGGCGATAACGCAGACTGCGGCCCAATTTTCTTTCTATACTTGACATAAATACATACATTGATGTATTAGCAAATGCATACATTGATACATAACGTACTAGCTAGATGAGCGTTAAATAACACTCATGCGATAAATAATCCAAGAAATCTTCACATTATTTATCGTCCTGTGTGGCCGTGGTTTTAAGAAGCCGCGTCATTTGTCGAAAAGTAGCATCAAATTACGTCCGTCTAGCCATAGCTTTAGAGATTCAAACCAGTCTTTCAGCTGATGACCTAAACAACAAAAAAACTTTTTGAAGATCAAGTTGGTAACCTAGAAAACACAGTTAACCAGCTGTTCAATCATACATAATATAAACAACCTCTTTTGTTAATTAAAAATTTTAGTTCTGCTTGTGTATACCTGAAGAGTTCAGTGATAAGTTTTTTGCTATCCGAAGATGTAAAACTGGTGGAAATTCATTCAAGAATGTTGAAACAATATAATGTAAAGTATGTCAACCGCAGTGATGTGTATAAGTGGATGGAACAGTTTAATTCAGGAAGAAAAAATGTGTTAAGTGGAAACACCTGGATTCGCCCACCAAACACACAAATTCAAAATTTATGCACGGTTAGGTAATTTTGATGGTTTTCTGAAAATTGCTATGCCCAATTTTTCTAACTGTGAATAGTGAGTACTATTCTAACATGCTCCAATGGAAAGTGAGACCCATGATAAGGTGAAAATGTAAGGGCACTTTCTCTTCTTTTTTTGTTTCCATCAGAGTTGGAAATCATCATCGCAATCTAGATCCTGTCGACCACTGCTCTGAACAGCTCCACCGAACCACACGTGTACCACTCCCTCAGATTTTGTAGCCAGAAAAGTCTTCTACAACAAACACTTTTTTTTCTTGATCTTTCCTTGGACAATAACCCTGAGTAATGAAAAGGCTGTTTATCTCCTCTGTACATAACATGGCCCAGATACTCCAATTTTCTTCTCTTTACAGCCCTCACCAATTCAACTTCAATACCCATTCTCAAGTAGCACCACATCTCAAATGCCTCAATATCCTTGTTATTCCTTGTTTAAGAGTCCATGACTCCACACCATATACCATCACAGAGAAAACATAACAAGTAACATTCTCTCAAAAGGTGTAATTAATTCTCTTGCATGACAATACCCCCACACTTGAGAATGACAAAAATACTCAAGTTGGATTGGAAGATGTTGTTACATCCTCCTTACACCTCGGGCCTCACCCATTCAATTTTTTCTGTTTGGCCCACTCTAAGAATTTAAACATGGCAAGAATTTTAACAACAACGAAACAGAACACAAATGATCCAAACAGGAAGATAAAGAATTACGATAAATATGTACATTGGTTAGTCATAAAAACTACATATCACCACCGTTTCTTTTAGAAATTGTTTTACACCCAATATTAATTTGTTTAATCAATGTACTTACTTACTGTTGAGTGAATGGATTGTTTATAAAATCCAAGCTTATAACGAGCATAACATTACTACGCAAAAATAAAACTATTGTTATAATATATTATCAGAATGACAAAAATTACTAATGTAAAGTGTGTGCGCATAAGAAGTAAAGTGACTATACGTGATCCATGAGGGAAGGGGAGCAGAAGATATCAGCTGATCTTCTGTAAGGGCCACAAGCCAATAGCCGACCTCTAACAGAATGTATTTTATAGTTGGTAGGTTCATCAATCGCTATAACATCAGTGAAGAGGCAATGAACCAGTGAAACCTGTGCATATGCGTGGAGTGATGACAGTAATCCCGTGGTTATGTCAGAATAAAATAATAGGTACTTACTGTACAAACAAACATCAATGCTAAACATTGCTACTGCTTGCGTTTTTGATACAAGTTAACTTACATGATGATTTCCAAAAACAAAATAAATTAATTTGAATTCCCCATAAATATTATTTCATATAAATTCGTTAAGTTTTTAAAATAATTATTTTTGTACGAGTTAGTTACCTGATGAGGGTTTTGTTTCTTATAACGACGAAGAACACGTTCTCCCCACGCTAAAAGAGTTTCCCAATCAGCAGGAGGACAACCTATCCTTTCTTCTCTCCTATTCAATAGAATCAGGATGCGAGAGAGATCTTTAAGAACAGGCCTGCAAAACAAAACAAAAATTTTCATTCAAATTAACATTTATAGACAATTACAATGTAATAAATATTGAAGGAAATGCTTTGATATTATCAGTCATATGATTAATTAGTTTATTACCTTGCAGTTTAATAAGAACAAAACGAAAGTGTTGTGCAGCAGCAAGAGTGGTTTAGAAGAAGATGGGAAATTTAAAAGTAGGCAACGAAAACATACAGGAAGTTGGGGAATTCTGCTGTCTAGGGAGTAAAATAACAAAGGATGGTAGAAGCACAAGTGATATCAAGAGTAGAATTGCTCAAGCTAGAAAAGCCTTTGAAATGAAAAACAGCTTACTGACTACAAACATTGATTTACAGATTAGGAAAAATTTCTTAAAACATTATGTTTGGAGTGTAGCATTATACGGAAGTGAAACGTGGGTGATAGGGGCTGTAGAACGGAAGAGGATAGAAGCTTTTGAAAAATGTGGTGTTATAAGAAAATGTTAAAGATTAGGTGGGTGGACAAAATAAGTAATTTAGAGGTTCTTAGGCGAGTGGATGAAAAAAGAAGTATATGGAAGCATCTTACCAAAAGAAGGGATAGGCTAGTGGGGCATATCCTAAGACATCCAGGTATTGGGCTATTAATAATGGAGGGTAATATTGAGGGAGTAAATTATAGAGGGAGGCAAAAATTAGAATATATAAAGCTAATTACAAAAGATGTAGGGTGTTACAGGTATGTAGATATGAAACGACTTGTGCAAGATAGAAAGGTTGGAGAACTGAATCAAACCAGTCGAGAGACTGATGACAAAAAAAAAACCTTGCAGTTTAATATCTAATTAATTCAAATAGCCTGTTATATCTGTGCTGAATGCAAGGTTTGGAGAAATTTTTGGATTGTTAAAGAGAGAGGTAATCTTGATTTTTAGTTTTTAGGAACATTTTTATTTCACGCCTTAATTCTCAAAATTGTTTTAACACACATTCATAACTCAGCCACCTGATAAGAAATGCTTCCACCCAATATCTTTTAACAAAGTAGTAAATTATAGATGATTTAAGCTTCTTGCGTGAATACAGTTAATAATTTTTAACACAAATTTTTAAATATTTTCAACTTTTACGACACTGCCACATAACGCAACTTGATCTAAAATACAATGACAATGAACAAATGGAATAACTGATCCCTTTTCCATCAATTTACCTTTATTTTTTCCAACAACACCAGTTTTAGTACAGGCCATTGCAGGTGCACCATCTGTAAGCTAGCTAAACTTAACCAAGACAACTTTTCCTCTTTAAACAATAATTTAACTTAGTAATTATACAAAATCATGGCTCCTTCTTACCAATTTTAACATTTATTTATACATTTATGTGTGCTAAATCCGAATCTGACGTTAATTTTGCACACAAATCCCTCTAAAATTATTTATAAGCATCTGACATAACCTTTTACCAGTAAATATTTAATTTACAGCATTATGTAAAAGTATACTGACAAATTTTATAATCTAAAATTAACAATTATTGATCAACAGAAATTAAAGTATTAAGAAATTAATTATGTTCTTGGACATTCTAACCTGTTCACCATAATTTAATATACTAGGTAGTCTATGACGTCATACACCCTTGCCACAATTTTTATAATGTTAAAGAGTTTATTGGTTAGAATGTGCAAATATCTAATTAATTTCTCTTTATTGATAAATATTTGTCTATTTTCGATCAATATTAATTAATTTTCATCATAATATTTGTAAGTATAGTCTACCATAAATATAACGGCGTAAATTAATTAGTTCCGGGAAACTAAGGTTATGTTGGTCTACGATAAAAAAAATGCTTAAAAATAATTTTAGAGTGATTTCCATTCAAAATTCAAGTCAAATCCGGATTTAGCACACATAAATGTACAAATAAACATTGAAATTATTAAAATATATGAGAAGCCCTATTTCTACATAATTACCTTTAATTTTATTTAACAAATGTCTTCAGCTTTTTGCTGTCATGGTTTGGCAATTTTAGCAGCTTCTCAGATGTTTTGAGGTTATCGTCTACTCCACGAACAAACTATACACTTTCATTAATACGAGAGAAATGTATAAAACGGAAAGAAATGACGAAACATCGGACGAAATTTCATCAATTCTATTGGCTACTATCTTTGGCGACAGACTGATTTTATGAAAATGCCATCTCATTTTCCGAGCAAATATTATATTCTGTTGTTTTAACTACCGACTCTTTTATAACCAAGCCATCAGTAAAATGTTTAGAATGTTCAGCTATCAGTTTGATAAGATGAAACTTACCTTCACGTTGTCCGTTTGTTGTTTAACGAGCCTTTGAAACACTTTTCGTTGTCCTTTTGAATTGAATTTCAATTCGTTAAGCTTGTCTTTACGAAGTTGACCTTGAAGTGATTCGTATTTCTCTCCATGCAAAGTTTGAAAATGTCGCCTTACATTATATAATATTCTTTAGGTACTTCTAGCACTTGATTACAAATTTGGCACAACACACGATTATTATTTATTTTAGTAGAAGAAATACTGTAATTCCTACTTTTTATTAAAACCTCTGTGTTCTTCATCTACTGACCGTTTCTTAGTGCAACAGGGCTTCGAAAGAGGCATTTTAACAAGTATTAAAATTACCCCAATACACAAAAGTCGGAACTGAATACTGTTTCTTCAAAAACGTTCCATCGCGAGACCGGTAAACAAGACAACTGATACTGAATGGCAAGGGTTGTCAAGGTCAGACAGGGTTACCACAAACTGCAGGGTACGCAGTACAAAGTGAAATTACTTTTTTACAAACGTAACATTTTTCTATTCTGTATGCAACATTTACTCAACTTTATGTTATAATTAATTTAAAAAATTTTAATATTTAATCATAACTACTCAATCATCTACTGCTATAGCCAAAGTACTTGAATTGTGGAGCTATCGACCGCGTAAAAGCCGGTTACAGTAAAACCTCACTAATTCGGACTAATCGTGGGGGGGGGGACGTGAAGTCCGAATTATCGCGAATATTTGTTTACATCTAAAAATTGAATAATTTAGGCAATTAAAATTAAAAAATAAACGTTACTTGTCTGAAATATCGATGCTTAATGAATTTTTACAGTACAGTATATTGAAAAACAACGAAGTTAAAAGTATAGAAATAAAAATATTTACGGCAGTAAAAATATTATTAAATAATAAATGTCCAGTGTAAAATGATATTTAATTAAGACACTGTACTTACGTACCGATTATTTGGCACTTGTTGAAGTAGAGGGTTGATAAATATCCTCAGGGATCATTTGAGGTTGCTTAGAAAAAAAACTTGTTTTTTTTCTGTGATTCTTTGCTACACTGTTTTCTGCAATGACCTTAGGAAAGATATCCAAAATGTGGTAGCATTCATTTGTGTACAGTAGGCCTAGTAAGTTATTTCATAACACACTTTCTGTGTAACCCGAGTAACCAATAATGTATTACAGGACGAAACAATTTTTATTAGACAGTTAAAAGCTATTATTTTTTGAAGTAGCACCTTATTAATTTTTAACTAAAAAACTTCTAAAAAAATTACAAAAGCTGCTCTTCTTGGAGTAGTCCGAAATATCGCGAATTCCGAATAAGTGAGGTTTTACTGTATTTCAAAAATTAGACCTTCCGTAAATCACGATTTTTTTTCTCTGCCTGTTGATTAAATATACTACATTTCGACTCCTTATAACATTTTTAAATACTGGTAAACGTTTCAAATTTTTTTTATTAAGTTTATTATATTCATTAATTAATTTCTATCACTAAATTGATAAGTTACTCTTAATATTACGCATTCTTTAATAATTATATAATAATATTGTACCGTAATAAATGTTAATTAATTTAATCTCTTTATACAAAATCTAATCTAATATTTACGTTTTCTGTTGTAGTTTCACATAGCCTAAGGAAATTAAAAACTGTATACTACATGTTTTTTACTTGCCATTCGCCGATAATCACACTTCTGAACTCCACGTCCTGTTCTTTCTGTATCTTCATCACATAGTACAATAAATTATATCCGTGATCGCGTCTGTTCTTCCTAACATTTTGCATTAGATATTTTTCGACCCACATTTTGTACAGCAGATTGTATCTGTATATCGTTTCATCTACAAAGACATGGTCTTCCTTGTTTTCTGAATTTAACAATCTCTTGTATATAATTTAACCTATCGTACCCGAATATCATATCGTTCGTAAATACTGGCCTGTTTTAGAGTTTTACTGTCCATCTAAACCCTAGTGATTTCAGAATACGGCGCAATATCGATCTGAATCGTGAGAAATGTTGCTCTATAATTTAGTCAGTAGTTTATTACCGACGGTAAAGATTATCATGTTAAAAACAATTTTTTTAAAAATTCATTTATTTAACGTCGCATCAACTACAACGGTCATTAGCGACGACGTTTGGGGTGTAACTATATACAATGGAGGATGAAATGATTTTTTGTAACGTATGAAAATATGCCATGCCTGAGTGGGATTCGAACCCAAGGACTGCATGATGACAGGCGAGCACTTGTTAAAAACAATTGTTTACTGTACTGCGTATAATACTCAAGTCAAAATTGTCCAGTTCAACACGTTCGGTGTTTTAAAATTTTTTCTTCGAAGTTGAAAAAGATATTAAGGCAACATTAATTCTTTTGGGTCTTTTCTGTTATTCTCCCCCCCCCCCCAAGCATAATTTTTCACATTTTATTAATATTTCGTATGCTTTCTTACAGTACCAATTTTTAACGATAAAAACGGGGAAAATATGTTAAAAAATCCTACACCAATATTCTTCAAATTAATGTTAAATATAAGTAGGCTTATATATACATAGTTTTTCTATATATTGTTACTGTAAGTAATATTGAAATTTAAACTCATTGAGTACATGACATCATTAAATAAATTATCATTAAATGAATTTAACATACCTAATTTAATTAAATATTTAAATAATTTTTAATAAATAGTTTAAGGTTTAAAAAATAGTTTAGTTTAAGAACTTGATTGAAAAAGGAAAATAACTTTAACGCTAACTTTAAAAATAGTGACATATGTTTTTTTACTTTCTCTTGCCTATATGAATATATAGGAAGGAAAGTATTGTTTTACGTCGATTTTTCGAAATCGAGTTTTCACCGGATCTATACGTTTTCAGACCCCCTGAACCCAAAAAACATGTTTTTAGCGATTGGTCTGTGTGTGTGTCTGTGTGTATGTGTGTGTATACAAAATATCTCAAGAACGGAACATCGTACGAACTTGAAACTTAAGTTACATACCACTACCGGACCCGACACGAACATTTTAATCAAAATCGGTCAACCGGAAGTAGAAGTTTATTCGTATAATTTTTCACTTTTTTGCGATTTTTTCAAAAACTGGTCCTACGATTTTTTTAAAAATCGCCCGATTTGTTCAATTTTTTATTCTCTACAAGATAGGGTAGGTGTCATGTTTGCTGAAATTCTTGGTGAGGCTGTTTTCACGTAAAAACAAAGTTTGTTTAAGATTACGGCTTTAATATGCAATTTAGCGCAAACATTTATACAATAAAAGTTGTAGAGAATTTAAAATTCTACAAATTTTATTTCAAACATTTTTTTGTATAACGCTTAGTTTAGCAGTAATTAGCGATTTTCTGATTTTTTTCTCACGAAAAAGTGTGAAAAATTGATTTTTTTAAGATTTCGGCCTTAGAATAGATTTTACGACAAAAGTGTATATAATCAAATTTATAGAAAATTAAAAGATCTACAACTTTTATTTAGAGCATTTTTCTCTACAGAGCCTAGTTTAGCGTGAAAGAATGATTTTCCATGTTTTTAAGCCAAATTGAGATCGATTTTCATTTTGCGTCTTTCACTCATGATTAAAATAAGGTTATGTTTTTTGAGGTTAGTTTATTGTTTATTTCTAATGTTTTATTACTAATGTTAGGTAATATTGTTTAAATTATTTGCACTGGCAAGAGAAAGTTGTGTGTGTTTCACACCAGATTTTTTTAAAATATTTTTCCCATTTTTATCGTTAGAAATACCATAAGAATACCTATGGTTAATATATAATTAATGTTTCATTTGTGTGTGAATGTGTTGAGTTGGAAAAATGTGTGAGTGTTAATGGGCGCTGGCTACTGCCATGTGCGCTAGTTCCAGTGTGTCGACCAGTGCGCAGGTGAGTGAGTGTGTGCTGAACAGTGATACTGTCCATTTGATTTTGTGTGTGTTTTATAAAACAGTAACAAATTTCATACATTTACTTAATTATTTGTGAAACTATACAACTATTCATTTAATTAATCAACCTACATACAAAATATCTACAAAAATTATGCTGGGAGAGGGGGGTGAATAAAAGAAAGACCCATTCTTTTAATTACAAAGAAGTAATTAAAATTACAAAATTCCCCGTTATTTTTTCGCAACATATCTCATATGTACAGCAGTCTCTACAGAAATGGTTTTTGATAATAATACATACCTACAGTATTTACACAAGTTTAACATCTCATCATCATCATCATCATCATCATCTGGGTATCCTTCCAGCAGGCCGGGTAAGATTTGAGTGGACGATATGCCTCCATCTATCTCTATCTTGATATACCTTTTGTATTCTGATATCCTGTAGTGTCATTCCTTTTGTTAGGAGATCATCCCTTATTTGGTCAGTCCATCTTCTTCTGGGACGTCCAACGGGTCTCTTTCCAGATACCTCCATGTCCAAGTACTGTCTGAGGATACGTGCCTCTGGCATACTTTGTACATGTCCAAACCATTTGAGTCTTGCGGTACGTAATCTTTCTTCCATCGTTAAGGTCACCTGCATATCTCTTCTTATATATTCATTTCTAACCTTGTCTCTTCTGGTCTTCTGCAAGGCTGATCTTAAAAATTTTAACATCTAGTTAACAATAAATATTAGTTAATAAAATTTAATATATTAGGTACTTACTTGTACGCCTGAATGGCAGAATCCTGCCGACTAGGTCTTCTGAGATCTCGAACTTGTCTTCGAGTCTCATTTAACATAGCTAAAAATACAGGTGCATCTGGCCGTAAAGATGCTAAATGTTTCAAGAACTCCGGCCTTTCAGAATCATCACTATCTGTAAAACCATTGTACATTTAAATAAATACAAATACACTTAATTCTAAGTTATCTGTACATGATGCATATAGTATTTCCCATAACAGGCAGGTAGAGTGTTAAATTATTTCCACTCTCCTATTTCTAGGACAACAAAAAATAGTTATATTTTTAATCACAATGTCAACCAATTATATGACTGACTGAATCATTTAAGAATAGGGGAGATATTTTTTTTTTTTTTTTTGGTTTAACGTCCGACTGTTCTGCAATTACTGCTAATGCAGACGGTGAAGGATGAAATGATATTTTGTAACGTATGAAAAAATGCCATGCCTGAATGGGATTCGAACCCAAGACCGCATGATGAGAGGCGAGCACGTTACCAACTGCGCCAATGCGGCCGGCAATAGGGGAGATAGAAGTGTAAAATACACTAGTCACAGTTATCTCCTCTGATAGTAAATGGTAAACCACCACATTCCTCATTTTACTTAGTAAAGCCTCTAGATGTTCAAAACCCACCGGGTTGGTCTAGAGGTAAAGTCGTCGCCAAAATCTGATGTTTAACAGCTGATTTTCGGAGATGAAGGTTCCTGGTTCGAATCCTAGTAAAGGTAGTTACTTTTATATAGATTTGAATAATAGACAGTAGTTACCGGTGTACTTTGATGGTTGGGGTTCAATTAACCATACTTTCTCAGGAATGGTCGGCCTGGGTCTGTACAAGACTACACAGTCTCATTTACACGTTATACACATCATCCTCATCTCATTGGGTCATGGGGTTGCTTATTGTTCTGAATTGAACAAATTGCAACGTACACAAATTAGGGATATAAAACAAAGATGTTCAAACCAGCCTTTTGGTGATGGCTTAAACAACAACACAGTCATTATCTGTTGTAAAACAAATTTTTAAAATACATAAAATAACTGCTGTACCACAGTTCATATTTTGAGAAAAACAGTCAACTTGATTTACAGTCATTACTTCCAGATAGTTACCAGAAGGATTTATAGATATACAGATACAAGATGTAAAGTAACTTACTTACGAGGTATGGCTATTAAATAACGAGACTGATGTAAAAAAATTTATTTTAATTTTATACATTAATCACTTATTGTCACGTTCAATATATACTCCTTCTCTATCCCTACAACACTCCACGCGAATTTTCCATCGTTAGAAACATTGCTGGAAGCCATCTTCTGTCAGCTCCTTCAGGACATGTGGGACTCAAAAATGTATGAAATAAAGCTCACAAAAATGTTTCTACTGACACCGTACGCGATTGAAAATGACCAAAATTTGTTAGAAACAATAATAACATGTAACGTGTATGATAATAACATGAAACGTGGTTTTTTACTAATGATCCGGAAACAAAGCGCCAATCCATGCACTGGAAGAACCTAACTTCACCGAGAGCCAAAAATTCTCGAATGAGCAAGTCAAAATGTAAAGCTATGATGATTGTTTTTTTTTTCATCCATGGGATTGTGTACCTTCACTGGGTTCCTGAAGGTCAAACAATTAGTCAATATTACCTTGAGGTACTTTCTTCACCGAGAGCCAAAAATGCTCAAATGAGCAAGTCAAAATTTAAAGCAATGATGATTGTTTTTTAAAAGCAATGGGATTGTGTACCTTCACTGGGTTCCTGAAGGTCAAACAATTAATCAATATTACTACCTTGAGGTACTTTCTAAACTACGTCAAAAAGTAAGGAAAAAACGCCCCGAAATGTGGAAGGACAAATCATGGGCTCTCCACCAACACAATGCGCCAGCTCATTCCGCGTTATCTGTCAAGAGGTTCCTAGCCAAGTACAGCATCTCAGTGTTAGAACATTCACCTTATTCACCAGATCTTGCACCATGTGACTTCTACCTGTTCCCTAAGGTAAAATTTGTATTAAAAGGGACAAGATTTGAGTCTGTGGAAGCTGTAAAAGAGAAAGCAACACGTGTCCTGAAGGAGCTGAGAGAAGATGACTTCCAGCACCGTTTCCAACAATGAAAAATTTGCATGGAGAGTTACAGGGATAGAGAAGGAGTGTATATTGAAGGTGACAATAAGTGATTATGTACAAAATAAAAATAACATTTTTTTTACAACGTCAATCTTGTTATTTAATAGCCACCCCTTGCACATAAAATAACTACTGTAGCACAGTTCAAATTTTGATAAAAACAGTTAATTTTTTTTACAGTCATTACTTCCAGATAGTTACCAGATGGATTTATAGACATACAGATGCATACAGATGTAAATTAACTTACATCAAATGATATTGAACCCACCGGGTTGGTCTACAGGTATAATTGTCGCCAAAATCAGCTGTTTAACAGCTGATTTTCGGAGACGAAGGTTCCTGGTTCAAATCCTAGTAAAGGTACTTACTTTTATACGGATTTGAATACTAGACAGTGGTTACCGGTGTACTTTGATGGTTGGGGTTCAATTAACCATACTCTGTCAGGAATGGTCAGCCTGGGTCTGTACAAGACTACACCTCATTTACTTGTCATACACATCATCCTCATCTCATTGGGTTACGGGGTTGCTTATTGTTCTCAATTGAACAGATTGCAACGTACACAAATTAGGGATTACAAAAAAAAAATGATATTGAATGAAGAACAGGTCTTTTGGAGATGACCAGACAATGAAAATAAACGAGACACTAACAAACATGAAGAAGAGGAAATTTCAATTGAAAATAAATAAGTTAACTTTAATGAATTTAAAAAAATTTGTGAAAATGGTGAAGTAATTGAAAGAGTTTATCATAACTAAAGATAAAGTGATTGGAATAGTTTGCAGTTTCACCGTGAACTAGAAAATGCAATTATACACAAATATTTATTTATGTAACATGCAGAAATTTTCTGAATGTAACCATAACCCCATGCACGAGGGGGACCCAAAAATGAGACTTTATAGCTTTTTTATTTATCAATATTTTTACATCAAAATTTGATTTCATTTAAAGTATTCAACATTAGATAGTATGCACTTATCCATCCTTTTTTTCCACTGTTCAAATTTTAAACACCCAAAACTTATCCTTTTTTTGACCCTTTTCAATCTAGGGAACAGAAAGAAGTCACAAGGAGCCAGGTCGGGTGAAAAATCTTGCTTACGGAGGAGTAAAAAAATGTGAGCGATAAGGTACGTAACATGCAGAAATTTTCTGAATGTAACCATAACCCCATGCACGAGGGGGACCCAAAAATGAGACTTTATAGCTTTTTTATTTATCAATATTTTTACATCAAAATTTGATTTCATTTAAAGTATTCAACATTAGATAGTATGCACTTATCCATCCTTTTTTCCACTGTTCAAATTTTAAACACCCAAAACGTATCCTTTTTTTGACCCTTTTCAATCTAGGGAACAGAAAGAAGTCACAAGGAGCCAGGTCGGGTGAAAAATCTTGCTCAGAAACTGGTTCACAGACAACGCGGAGTGAGCAGGTGTGTTGTCATGGTGGAAGAACCAATCTCCTATGCCCCATAGATCCGCTCTTTTCTAACTGATGCTCTTTCAATGTCTTCAATACCTCCATATAGAAATATTGGTAAACTGTTTGGCCTGGAGCAACAAACTCAGTGTGCACAACATCTCTGACATCAAAAAAACATCGATCCTTGAGATTGAGGGCCACCCACAATGAGGTTGGTTTTCAATCGACGTTTCCCTCCTTTAAAAATGCAAATTTTTACTCACTTTAGACCCAAACTTTACTCATTGTATCTTCCTTGTAAGCTATTTGGAGCATTGCACGAGTTTCTGCAGCCGTTTTCACGTCATTTCATTTCATGTTTTCGCCGAAAGAGGAAATCTTGTTTCACCTAAAAATTCACTACAGATGAATGGGTGGACTAACAGTGATAAGGCTTCACATGCTGACTCAGGATGAGTTTCTCTAAAATAGCCCACTACTGAGAACTCGTTCTCCCACCATCGTTCCCCTCAACAGCTTGAGTCCGTTACTTTTGGGTCCCCCCTCATAAATTGAGGAATAACTTAATTTTTTTGTTCCAATAAAACCAATTTTCCTCATGAATATTGTCTAAAATGAAAAAAAAATTAATTAAAATAAAAATTTTATAAACTTACCCTGGCTTCTTTGAGTGCCAGTTAAATGTGAAAGACTAAGTGAATCACGCGCTTTAGCACGCATTGCTTTATAACGTCTATATTTTAGGCAGATTCCTGCAATTAATACTAATACAAAACATATAACAGTCCCTACTAATGCACCGACTACAACTGCTAAAGTCTGACCAGAGAGGGCGATTCCACCGAGATACAAACTTTCTGTAACAAAACAAAAAGACAAACATATTAAAACCAAAATTTTTTAAATAAAGAAACCAGTCATAAATGTGCTGTGTGTTTACCTTTTCAGATTCTATTAATAGAATAATGTAAGAAAAACTTCTATTTTTCTCAGATCCTTCAAGTCATGATCTATAAAATTACATGTTTTCTAAAGTAAAGTGTGGACTACAACACTTTCTCAGGAAATTTATAACAAATTATTAGCTAATACACAATAGATGTTAATAATCAATAATGTCTAGTCCATGAATTCTAGTAGTTAGGTGACAATTTAGTAATAAAAACTATTGCTATAAACTAAAACTATTATTGACCTATTTTTCCTAATCCAATAAAAAAAACATTGGCATAGTTGGTAACATTCTCGCCTCTCATCATGCGGTCTTGGGTTCGAATCCTATTCAGGCACGGCATATTTTCATACGTTACAAAAAATTATTTCATCCTTTACCGTCCGCATTAGCAGTAATTGCAGAACAGTCGGACGTTAAACAAAAAAATAAAAAAAAAAACAGCTTGCTTTCATTTATATTCACGTCAGCTGCTTTGGTTATTAGCAACTATGATGGGTTTATGGTATGGTACAGAATCAATACTGTTTAACATGTATTCATTTCCAGACCCTAGTCAAGAATCAAACCTGGGACTTCCACTATACAGTTGGAGCACATTTCAAAGCTCTTAAATCGCATTTCAATGGGCCATAAAGGTAGCAAGAAAACTAATCTTTGCACATTCTCTATAAAATATGAAGTTACTTTTGTATTCTTATTTTTTAGTTTAACTTTAGAATCAAAAATCTGGTGTGAAACACTCACACAACTTTCTCTTGCCAATGCAAATAATTAACAATAAACCTAACATTAGTATTAAAACATTAGAAATGAACAAAAACTAACCTCAAAAACATAACCTTATTTTAATCATGAGTGAATGACGCAAAATGACAATCGAACTCAGTTTGGCTTAAAAATACGGAAAATCACGCTTTCACGCTAAACTAGGCTCTGTAGAGAAAAATGCTCTAAACAAAAGTTGTAGATCTTTTAATTTTCTATAAATTTAATTATATACACTTTTGTCGTAAAATGCATACTAAGACCGAAATGTTAAAAAAATCGATTTTTCTCACGTTTTCGTGAGAAAAAAACAGAAAATCGCAATTTACCGCTAAACTAAGCGTTATACAAAAAAATGTTTGAAACAGAAGTTGTAGGTTTTTAAATTCTCTACAACTTTTATTATATAAGTTTTTGCGCTAAAATTTATATTTAAGCCGTAATCTTAAAAAAACAACGTTTTTACGTGAAAACAGCCTCACCGAGAATTTCAGCAAACATGGCGCCTACCCTATCTTGTAGAGAATAAAAAATTGAGTAAAATAGGCGATTTTAAAAAAAATCGTAGGACCAGTTTTTGAGAAAATCGCAAAAAACTGAAAAATTATACGAATAAACTACTACTTCCGGTTGACCGATTTTGATGAAAATGTTCGTGTCGCGTCCGGTAGTGGTATGTAACTTAAGTTTCAAGTTTCAAGTTCGTACGATGTTCCGTTCTTGAGATATTCTGTTCACACACAGACACACACACACACACACACAAACACAAACACACACACACACACACACACACACACACACACACACACGCACACACACACGCACAGACACACACACACACACACACACACACACACAGACCAATCGCTAAAAACATGTTTTTTGGGTTCAGGGGGTCTGAAAACGTATAGATCCGGTGAAAACTCGATTTCGAAAAATCGACATGAAAACAATACTTTCCTTCCTATATATTCATATAGGCAAGAGAAAGTAAAAATATATCACTTTACTTATTATATAATTACTTATTCAAATTTAATATCTAAAATGTGAATAAAATTATGTTCAAGTATTTTTAAATCAGTTGTTTATACTTATAAATACTTTTGTATTGTGTCATAATTATTATTTTTCTTTTTTTTTTTAATGAAATTAACCAACTGAACACAAAAAATGTAAACAATTCTATTGGATTCGAAACATTAAACAATTTTTTTACAGATCCAGACCAACCATTTCTGAGAGAGTACGGCTAATTTGAACCCTGACTTACAAAGTATACTGGTAATCATGTCTAGTAATCAAATCCATATAAAGTTAACTACCTGTACTAGGATTTGAACCAGGATCCTTCATCTCTGAAAAGTTGTTGCTGCAAGTCATCCGTTTATGACTTGCACCAATGACTTTATCACTAGTGCAACCCAGTGGTTTTATTTAAGGCGAAAAACCTTAACAGGTTAACCTTACACCCTTGTTCTACACAAGGATGTAAAAAGCCCACGTGCAGAACGACTTTTTACTTTCTCTTGCCTATATGAATATATAGGAAGGAAAGTATTGTTTTCATGTCGATTTTTCGAAATCGAGTTTTCACCGGATCTATACGTTTTCAGACCCCTGAACCCAAAAAACATGTTTTTAGCGATTGGTCTGTGTGTGTGTGTCTGTGTGTGTGTGTGTGTGTGTGAACAGAATATCTCAAGAACGGAACATCGTACGAACTTGAAACTTGAAACTTAAGTTACATACCACTACCGGACGCGACACGAACATTTTCATCAAAATCGGTCAACCGGAAGTAGTAGTTTATTCGTATAATTTTTCAGTTTTTTGCGATTTTCTCAAAAACTGGTCCTACGATTTTTTTTAAAATCGCCTATTTTACTCAATTTTTTATTCTCTACAAGATAGGGTAGGCGCCATGTTTGCTGAAATTCTCGGTGAGGCTGTTTTCACGTAAAAACGTTGTTTTTTTAAGATTACGGCTTTAATATAAATTTTAGCGCAAAAACTTATATAATAAAAGTTGTAGAGAATTTAAAAACCTACAACTTTTATTTCAAACATTTTTTTGTATAACGCTTAGTTTAGCGGTAATTTGCGATTTTCTGTTTTTTTCTCACGAAAACGTGAGAAAAAACAATTTTTTAACATTTCGGCCTTAGTATGCATTTTACGACAAAAGTGTATATAATTAAATTTATAGAAAATTAAAAGATCTACAACTTTTATTTAAAGCATTTTTCTCTACAGAGCCTAGTTTAGAGAGAAAGAGTGATTTTCCGTATTTCTAAGCCAAACTGAGGTTGATTTTCATTTTGCGTCTTTCACTCATGATTAAAATTAGGTTATGTTTGTTGAGGTTAGTTTTTTGTTTATTTCTAATGTTTTATTACTAATGTTAGGTTTATTGTTAATTATTTGCACTGGCAAGAGAAAGTTGTGTGAGTGTTTCACACCAGATTTTTTTATACATATAATACTTAAAATCTTATAACCTAGTACCACAGAAATGAAAGAACATTAAAAAAGTAACATCACAGACAAAATAGGCTAAAAAATGCTAAAAACAC
Source organism: Catonia carolina (assembly GCA_035578175.1). NCBI lineage: Eukaryota > Metazoa > Arthropoda > Insecta > Hemiptera > Achilidae > Catonia > Catonia carolina. The sequence continues at coordinate 8,291,033 of JAQMRL010000005.1, read as the reverse complement.
AAAAAAAAACATACACACATCAACTTAAACTTAATAACACAGTTAAAATAAATAACAATAATGACATTGACACTTATGTAAATAAAATCTTAAAAACTAGTATCACAACCAAAAAATTAAAAAATACATTAAAAAAAAGTATCACAGACATAAGAGGTCGCAAAAGACTGTAAAGAGGCCACATAATAAAAACACAGACATATGAATATACACTTTAGGATAAAACTAATTAAGACATATAAAACATTGCAGATCACCCTAGACTGTCAGACACTGTTGTACACACTAATGGATCGTAAAAATTTTAAAGCCGCGTCCAAAATAGGGCTTTCGTCACCGAGTATATATATCTTAATTCAGAGGGAAAACCCAAAGGGTTAACAACCACTACTACTACTACTATTATTATTATTATTATTATTATTACATTAACGGTATGGCTATATCCCGTGTTGAAAGCGTATGTGACTTGGAGGTGCACTTTGATGGCAAGTTGCTCTTCACAGCTCAAGAAAATAAAATAGTTGCCAGACCTAGGAGAAATTTAGGACTTGTATTTTATGTTAGACTTCGTTTTGGCGGCTTGAGACGTTGCTCCGGCTTTATCAAGCATATATCAGGTCGGTGTTAGAGTATTGTTCAGTTGTTTGGAACTACGACAGAGGATACACTGACCAGCGTATTGAAGCTGTGCAGAGGAGGTTGCTGTATCACTTGCGCCAGCATGGCCTGTGTGAGGTGGGTGGTCAGTACGAAGAGGAGTGTACCCAACTGGGTATAATGACATTGGATAAGAGGCGACATATAGCAGATGCCATGTTTTTATTCAAGGCAATGCATGGAGCTATTAGTGTCAATATTGCGCATGTAGTGTACAGAGTGCCATATGTGAACTCCAGAGGGCACAGGCTTTTGGACTACAAGGTAAAGGATATGTCCCCTGGCAAGATGCGTTCAAATTATGAATGTTGTTGATGGTTGCGGGGATGATATATTCAACAAGAATATATCAACATTCAAGAGGAAAATTGTATTATGTTGGATGGGTTGATCCAGTTGGGACAGCCATATGACAAGTTGGTAGGTGAACTGAGTAGCCTACCAGCGTTATTAAGTCATATAGGACTCCTGTTTTGATAATTGGTCCAATGTAAAAAAAAATTTTACATTGGTATGACTAGTCGTAATTTTCAAGTGAGGTATAATGAACATAAAAAAGCACTGAAATGTGACTACATTATATCTAACTATACCAATCATATAAAAGAAGAAAAACATAAATTTGGTAAAATAGATGAACATTTCAATATAATAGAACAATGTAATATAGAAAATAAAAATAAAATTGAAAAATATGAGATGTTCCACATTTATAAATATTTAAAAGAGCAAAAGCAGGACATTTTGAATGAACAGGTGAAATTTAGGAATGATGAAGTGATAGTGCTGCTGCTATCTACAGTAAATATGAGAAGGGATAAATTAAAATAAATTAATTTTAAATCAGTTTTATACAAGTGACTGAAGATGTATCATCTTCTATAGATTTTTAATAAATAATGTTTTTAGTTTCAATCATATGTTATTTACTCTGATGATGGTGGATCCACCGAAACACGTGTAAGTAAAAATTAAAATAAAGGTGACGCAGTTTAAAAAGAAGGTTAGTGAAATTATTGTATTAATTCATTATATGAAATAGAAATATTTAAAACTGCAGGATGCATTATAAAGATTTATTTTTGAATAATTGGTTTTGTTTTACTTGGCTGTTAGTTTTGTTGTTTTTCTTGTAGTTAGTGTTTGTTTTCTTTCTCATTGTTATCTTTCCACGCTTTAGGTGTGGTATCATTGCCAATCCCTGCACAAATTTACTTATAAGCTTATAGGCATATGTAGTTAGTGTTTTTTTCTTTTGACGTCCCTGGATTTACGTCCCGATAGGTAAGTGCAGCGTTTTCAAGGATTTCTATCTGTTGCTGCACTTCTTCAACTCACTTAGGTCGTCCCCGCTTCCCTGTTAGTCCCTTTCATGAGGGTTGGGATGACTGTAAGGGGTAAGTGGAGGCCATCATCAATTATTATTATTATTATTATTATTCCTATTATGCAAAACAATTCTCAAACCGATTTAGATGTACGGGATCCAGTTGTCAGGGCCCACAAGTAACTTAAACATACATAGAAATCCAGTAAAGGTTTTAACTTGAATTACTCAGAACAAAATTAAAGTATCATCCTTGTACATAACAAATAACATGCTTCTCAGAGATTTGATTATTCTTACAGTTCCAACACAAAATTAAGATATTTAGTAAAATAATACCAAAGAAGACAGCCACCCCTACATAAGGGGTTAACTTGCATTACTATTACCAAAAGTTAAATATATTGATGCATAAAATGTCCCAAAAGTTTCACTAAGTTTCGCTATCTAAAACAGTTGTTAGTAATGAATACATTTCCAGACTTGTGTCTCATCTGGTATATTTTTACGTAACATTAATATAAAATAAATTTTAACGTAACAATAAAGTTTATTTATTTGTCCACATAATCAGTGTTAAATAACAAAAAAAAATTACTTTTTATCTGCTTAATGACTGGGCAGTCCCAAAGGCTAACCACAATCTCAAATCAATTACTGAAATGTAATTTTCTACAGAAACAATAAGGTGGATCACAATCAAGTAATAAAATTGTTTATGAAAGTGCATTTAAAATTAAACAATAAACTTACAATATAATTAATCATAATTTATAAAACGTAGGTGTACTTTATATTGGCTTTGTGAACTATAAAATAAAAATAAAATCAACAAATAAACCATATCTTTAAGGTTATTCGTTTGTATTACTGAATGTAAGTTGTAAACAGTAGCATAAAAATGACTTTAAAGTACATCGAAACTGTTTTATAAAATACACTATATATTGTACATTAAAGTTTTATGTATGGCAAAAGGCTTTTAACTATGGACCAACCTACACAAAGACTTAATAATGGTAATAATGAAAAGGTCATACAGGTTAAGACTAGAGAGAAAGACTAAGGAATAAAAACCATTATGTCATAGTCTAGAATCTACAATTGTATATTAATACTATATAAATGGTATTTCTTGGTACGTTTAATAAACCAGTTTTAAAACAATTACTGCATTTACAAAATGTAGTTAACAAGCAAAAAATAAACTGTATACAGATACAACTAGATAAATTTATCTATATTATATCATGTATTATATTATAAACATTTATACTGAAACCTTCATGTAACGAAACTCTACTTAACAGAAACTTCTAATTTATGAATATGACATTTTAATATAACAACTGTATAACAGTATAAAGTTACAGTAGAGTCCTGCTGTAACTTTACCTCCTCAGTAACAGTACTGATGAGGATGAAGTGTCTGACGTGTAAATGAGGTGTACTCTTATACAGACCCAGGCCGACCATTCCTGACAGAGTATGGTTAATTGAACCCCAACCATTAAAGTACACCGGTAACCACTGTCTAGGATTCAAATCGTCTACAAGTAAATACCTTTACTAGGATTTGAACCAGGAAAATTCGTCTCCGAAAATCAGTTGTTAAACAGCTGACTCGAGGTGACGACTTTACCTCTAGACCAGTGGTTCCCAACCTGGGGGCGATCGCCCCCTGGTGGGCGATTTGGGTTCGCAGGGGGGCGATAAATTTGTGGGGGGCGATGAGTATTCAAAGACAGAAAATAAAACTGTACTACAGGGTAGAATCTTTACTGTCGCGGATAAATGTTTTTTTTTACAAACAAATAGTTTAGTTTTTACAAACAAATAAACTAAACTCTTAGTTGAAATTTTTTATGGTCGAGCTCCTACACATGAGATGAAGAATTCTGGACACAACTGCTTTGGTTGATTATTTGTTGTGAACAATAATAAATCTTTTTTACAGAATAACATACTTTATTATTTATCAACACATTACTTCAAATTAAATTAGGTATACGATGCTAAGAGAAGGGGCGATAGGTGTAAATCATCCTTCACAAAGGGGCGATGCCCCATAAAAGGTTGGGAACCACGGCTCTAGACCAACCCGATGGGTATAGTCACTCGAGTCACGAGTTTACCCTTGTTTGTAACGAGGAGTAAAGGGGGAAAAGCATCAGTGCGCATGCGCGACTGCTTTAATTTCAGTACGATAAACATAACAACTTATACTATACCCAGAGCATATACAGTACATCACGGAACCTTTTTGTAGGTTAACTGTACGAATATAACTGTTTGTTACCGTAAACAAAAATGTCGGTTTCTTGAAAACGTGGTCGAACTATTCACAGTGCCTGAACGCAATGTAATAAAATGTTGTAAAGTTGAAGCTAAACAAAAATGCCTATCCGTGCCACGTAACAAAAGCCGTGAGCGAGCGGCTAACTACTGTGATGTTTCTCTTTGCACAATTCGAAAAATAAAGAAGGAAATTAAGGACGTGAAGAAGCTATTCTTCAACAGTTTTGTTGACACCTGGTAAAAAAAGAAAAAGGTTAGGTAGATCTAGAGAGACTGATAAATGAAAACGCCGATGACAGCAATAGTAAAGAAGGCGATTCATTCGTAATTACAGTAAATCAAACATTTCTAGTCATGTAATTAAGTTATAGGCAATATTACAGGTCACTTTATTTCTTATAAAGTTTATAAAGAAAACATTTTCTCGGAATAAACCACAGGTTACAAAATGTATCTAAAAATTGCCCGGTAGTGAAATGTACGAGTAGTGTCTCACTGTTGAGGTTGGCAGCACTGAAAATATTTCACTTCCCTTACTCACAGCCCATACATACGCAAAAAGCAATCTCGTGACGTCAATATCTATACCTCTAATCTGATTTTTATTTATTATACCTGCCCATAACAGACAGGCGGAGTATCAGATTATTTACACTCAATCTGTTCGTTGCAGGGCTAAAATACATAGTTCTGTTTCTTATCATATGGTCAGCCAATTAAATGACTGAATCATTTAAGAACAAAAGAGGTAGAGGTGTAAAAGACACTAATCAGAATTATCTCCTCTGAAAGTAATGAATATTTCATTATACAGCCAGACCCTGTGGTGAATGAAGTGAAGGTGTCATTTGCAGAGTGGAAAATAAGTGCTTTTCAGAGGGCTCGGCATGCTGATAAGCACACTTTTCCACTAAGTGAGGAAGGCAATGGTAAACCACCTCACTCCTCGTTTTACTTAGTAAAACCTCTACGGGTTCAAACCAGCCTTTGGCTGATGACCTAAACAACAACAACAACATTTATTATACCCAGATCCCGAACGAACCTTAGGTGTTAACAAAATTTAGGCTTATCAATTTTATCTTGACATGTTCTACGTAAAGTCCCTTTTCGGAGTCTCCTGGATGCAGTAAAAGAAAAAACACAATTTCAAAAATAAAATAATTACATACATTTTTATAGTCAAAACTAAACAATGGAAACTAGTAATTATTATACAAAACATTACAAATACAACTCGGATGTTCATATAATGAAATGGCGTTAAAATAAAAGAACTACGAACAATAGGCTAAAAAATATATATTAAGAAAGTATAAACTACAGTTAAATTTTCCTTATTCTTTTCAACTGAATAAATGAAAAATTATTACGGATAAACATAACAATAGGTGAATAATTATGCTGAAGAGAAAGCAAAAAAAAGTAGTAAAACAAACAGCAATTTTTCACAAGAGTATGAATTCTAACCTAGACATCTCTATTTAACTTTAATAACTTAACAAAACGCGACTAAAATTAACTGGACTGAGCGTAAAATAAATTAAATCATTTCGCGTTCTATTATTTTATGTTTTCATACTAATTACGTTTAATATGGGAAATAAACAGTATTAATAATAACCTTTGAATTTATTGAAACTCATTGTTTCGCGCAATTAAATTCCCGCGTAAACTAAACCGCGCTAATTGAAACTACCACGTTTTTTGTAGCATTTCTAGTTTAAAGACATGAAAAAGATTACAGGTAGGAAAAAATCTGGTGTGAAACACTCACATGACTTTTTCTTGCCAATGCAAATAATGAACATAGTAACCTAACGTTAGTAATAAAACATTAGAAATAAACAAAAAAATTAACCTCAAAAACAACCTAATTTTAATCATGAGTGAAAGATGCAAAATAAAAATCATCCTCAGTTTGGCTTAAAAATACGGAAAATCACTCTTTCACGCTAAACTAGGCTCTGTAGGAAAAAATGCTTTAATTAGAGTTGTAGATCTTTTAATTTCCTATAAATTTGATTAGGCCCTGTATAAACATTTGTCGTAAAATGCATACTAAGGCTAAAATCTTGAAAAAAATCTATTTTTTACACGTTTACGTGTGAAAAAAAAATAGAAAATCGCTAATTACCGCTAAACTAAGCGTTATAGAAAAAAATGTTGGATAAAAGTTGTAGGATTTTAAATTCTCTACAATTTTTACTACATACATTTGTGCGCTTAAATGAATATTAAAGCCGAAATCTTATAGAAAAACAATTTTTTACGAGAAAACAACCTCCCCAAGAATTTCAGCAGGTATGGCGCCTACCATATCTTGTAGAGCATAAAAATGTAGTAAATGAGATGATTTTTTAAAAAAATCGTATGACCCGTTTTTGAGAAAATCGCAAAAAAGTGAAAAATTGTACGAATTAACTACTACTTCCGGTTGACCGATTTTAATAAAAAAAAATTTTGATTTAAAAAATTTTACTTTCAAAATTTTGATTCTGTTCACACATTCTGTTCACACAAACTGCAATTTTAATAAAGACAGACCAAACGCTAAAAACATGTGTTTTGGGTTCAGAGGGTCTGAAAACGTGCAGATCCGGTGAAATATCGATTTCGAAAAATCGACACGAACATTTTCATTAAAATCGGTAAACCGGAAGTAGTAGTTTATTCGTGTAATTTTTCACTTTTTTGCGATTTTCTCAAAAACTGGTCCTACGATTTTTTTAAAAATCGCCGCGTTTACTTATTTTTTATGCTATACAAGATAAGATACGTGTCATGACTGCTGAAATTCTTGGAGAGTCTGTTTTCACGTAAAAAATTGTTTTTTTAATATTGCTGCTTTAATATGCATTTTAGCCCAAAATTTATATAATATAAGTTGTAGACAATTTTAAATCCTACAACTTTCATTTCCACCATTTTTACTTTCTCTTGCCTATATGAATATAAAGGAAGGAAAGTATTGTTTTCATGTCGATTTTTCGAAATCGAGTTTTCACCGGATCTACACGTTTTCAGACCCCCTGAACCCAAAAAACATGTTTTTAGCGATTGGTCTGTGTGTGTGTGTGTACGCGCGCGCGCGCGTGTGTGTGTGTGCGAGTGCGTGCGTGCGTGCGTGCGTGCGTGCGCGCGCGCGCGCGCGTGTGTGTGTGTGTGTGTGTGTGTGTGTGTGTGTTGTGTGTGTGTGTGTGTGTGTGTGTGTGTGTGTGTGTGTGTGTGTGTGAACAGAATATCTCAAGAACGGAACATTGTACGAACTTGAAACTTAAGTTACATACCACTACCGGACCCGATACGAACATTTTCATCAAAATCGGTCAACCGGAAGTAGTAGTTTATTCGTGTAATTTTTCACTTTTTTGTGATTTTCTCAAAAACTGGTCCTACGATTTTTTTTAAAAAATCGCCTGGTTTGTTAAATTTTTTATGTTGTGCAAGATACGGTAGGCGCCATGTTTGCTGAAATTCTTTGTGAGGCTGTTTTCACGTAAAAAATTTGTTTTTCCAAGATTACGGCTTTAATATGCATTTTAGCGCAAAAATTTAGTTAATAAAATATGTAGAGAATTTAAAATCCTACAACTTTTATTTCAAACACTTTTTTTATAACGCTTAGTTTAGCGGTAATTACAATTTTCTGTTTTTTTCTCACGAAAACGTGTGAAAAATCGATTTTTTAAGATTTCAGGCTTAGCATGCATTTTACGATAAAAAAGTATATAATCAAATTTATAGGAAATTAAAAGATCTACAACTTTAATTTAGAGCATTTCTCTTTACGGAGCCTAGTTTAGCGTGAAAGAGTGATTTTCCGTATTTTTAAGCCAAACTGAGGTTGATTTTCATTTTGCGTCTTTCACTCATGATTAAAATTAGGTTATGTTTATTGAGGTTAGTTTTTGTTTATTTCTTATGTTTTATTACTAATGTTAGGTTTATTGTTAATTATTTGCACTGGCAGGAGAAAGTTGTGTGAGTGTTTCACACCAGATTTTTTTGTATAACGCTTAGTTAAGCGGTAATTAGCGATGTTTTGTTTTTTCTAACGAAAACGTGTGAAAAATCGATTTTTTTTAAAATTTCAGCCTTAGTATGCATTTTACGACAAAAATGTATACTGTATAAAAAAATTTATAGGAAATTAAAAGATCTGCAATTTTTTTTAAATCATTTTTCTCTACAGAACCTAGTTTAGCGTGAAAGAGTGATTTTCCGTATTTTTAAGCCAAACTGAGGTTGATTTTCATTTTGCGTCTTTCACTCATGATTAAAATAAGGTTATGTTTATTGAGGTTAGGTTTTTGTTCATTTCTAATGTTTTACTACTAATGTTAGGTTACATTGTTCATTATTTGCATTGGGAAGAGAAAGTTATGTGAGTGTTTCACACCAGTTTTTTAAATATAATTCTGAACCAAAAAATTCTGAACCAAATAAAAAATTATCATGACTGCTTTATAGCTGTTCCTGTCCGAAAAATCATGCACACCGAATGAAAGGAAAGTGTAACACTGAACTAAATACAGTAATGTACAGTATAACTTTTAATAATACAGTAAAATATTACATTCTCATCGAAGAATATACAAAAATATATAATCTACTACATTCTTTTGTTCAACTTTGAGAACTCATTGCTAATAATGTTGTCCCACATTCAGTAATAAACCAACTATTAACTACCATTTTTTTTTCTAATGAGTTATAATTTACAGGAACAATTATCTAAATTTTATAATTGGTTTAATTTCTAATAATCATAATAATAATAAAAATGAACATAAGAATTATTTTTTATTTGAACTGACTCTACAAATAAAATAAATTGAACTTAAAAATTTTCTTTGTTTCAAGATATTACGCATGTAGGGAAAAAATACATTAATTTATATTTCTCATGCTTTCGTTTTGTTTTCAGTTGTCAATTGTTATTACCATTACCAAAATAACCTAAAAACTTTCTTTAATGTTTATTAAAACAATTATTTTTATTATAAAAATTGTTGATAATGACCAGCGTTTTTATATTATTTATTTAATAACGGTAAAAATTCGTGATTTTTCCAACCATTATTCTTTTATATAATAATTGTATTTTCACTTATGTTTCGCTCACCTGTAATTAACACCATAGACTACAGTAAATGTAAAATTTCTGAATTCCTCACTCCAATATTTAAATTTTAGGTATATTGTTTAGAAGTCACGAGATTGCCTTTTGCGTACGGATTGGCTGTGAGGAGGAAGTGAAAATTTGACAGTGCTGCCAACCTCAACAGTCAGACACTACTCATACATTTCACTACCGTGGAGTTTCTACATACATTTTGTAAGCTGTGGTTTATTCCGATAAAATGTTTTCTTCATAAACCTTATAAGAAATAAATGTGACCTGTAATATTGGCTATAGCTTAATTACATGAGTAGAAATGTTTGATTTACCGTAAATTTAAGCTACCTTATTCCATTGGAACAAAGTTTATGCGAATGAATCGTCTTCTTTACTATCAGTCTCAGTAGTATATACCGAACCGTTTCCAAAAAAAATTTCAAAAAATTTTGTAAAAATTTTATGTTATTCGATATTTTTTTAAAAATGTTTATCCAAAAAATTAAATTGAACAAATGTCAGTAGCTAGAGAAACCCAGTAACTAAAAATGTGTAGTTTTATTTTCCTATATTTTACCAAACCTATGAAAAATGTACCGAAAAAAAACGAAAAAAGTATAAAAAGGGTACAAAAACAAAATTTAACATTGGCGGGATACAAAGTACAGTCTCCCCTTAACTATATTAATATACAAATTTAAGGCAGATAGATCGGAGACAAAATGTAAAGTCATACAGTGTAAATTAAAATGTAAGGTTCGATAGGATCCGGGGTTAAAATTTTTTAAGGCTTGTCTTAAAAAAATTTAATTTAAGATTTTTATTTTTACAGTTTTTTTGTTAGAATCTTATCAGAAGGTAACATCATTCCTCCTCCTGGTAAAGTCACTGACCGAATTCAGAGAAAATCCTATTGATCGATCCACACCATTGGAGACGAAAAAAGAAAAAAACGCGAACACCCCGAACGAAATTTTGAAGTGGGGAGGGGGGACAACACTCGCGCGATTTGTAGACAATGATGCGTTAGTGGAAACGCAAGTATGAAAAGACCAATATGAATTCCACTAAACCCAATCATTGCAACATCCATATAGCAAGCTATATGAAGTGCAGATGAGATCCTTAACCTGGTCAGAGAAATGATGTGCATCCTCCTGCCAATATCCTAACCGAGTTATTAAAACAACGAAAAATATTTCTTCCCAAAAAAATGTTCATACGTTGAGAAACAAAATTAAAATGAAATGATTTCGTATTACCTTAGAAACCATACAAATTTGAATCCGCATTGTTTATTGTTGTATTTTTACTTTCTCTTGTCCATAAAAATATATAGGAAGGAAAGTATTGTTTTCATGTCGATTTTTCGAAATCGAGTTTTCACCGGATCTACACGTTTTCAGACCCCTGAACCCAAAAAAATGTTTTTAGCTATTGGTCTGTGTGTGTGTGTGTGTGTGCGTGCGCGCGTGCGTGTGAACAGAATATCTCAATAACAGAACATCGTGCGAACTTCAAACTTCCATACCACTACCGAAGTTCCATACCACTACCGAACATGACACGAACATTTTCATCGAAATCGGTCAACCGGAAGTAGTAGTTTATTCGTGTAATTTTTCACTTTTTTGCGATTTTCTCAAAAACTGGTCCTACGATTTTTTTAAAATCACCTGGTTTACTCAATTTTTTTATGCTCTACAAGATGGGGTAGGCGCCATGTTTGCTGAAATTCTTGGTGAAGCTGTTTTCACGTAGAAAAATTGTTTTTTTAAGATTACGGCTTCAATATGCATTTAGAGCAAAAATTTATGTAATAAAAATTGTAGATAATTTAAAATCCTACAACTTTTATTTCCAACATATTTTTGTCTAACGTTTAGTTTAGCGGTAATTTGCGATTTTCTGTTTTTTCTCACGAAAACGTGTGAAAAATCGATTTTCCTAAGATTTCAACCTTATTATGAATTTTACGACAAAAAAGTATAATCGAATTTATAGGAAATTAAAAGATCTACAACTGTTATTTAGAGCGTTTTTCTCTACAGAGCCTAGTTTAGCGTGAAAGAGTGATTTTCCGTATGTTTAAGGCAAACAGGTAGATTTTCATTTTGCATCCTTCACTCATGATGAAAATTACTTTATGTTTTTTTGAGGTTAGTTTGTTTGTTTATTTCTAATGTTTTATTACTAATGTTAGATTTATTGTTAATTATTTGTATTGGCAAGAGAAAGTTGTGTGAGTGTTTCACACCAGTATTTTTTACATTTTTTTTCTTAGAATGTTGTCAGAAGGTAACATCATTCCTCCTCCAGGTAAAGTCACTGACCGAATTCAGAGAAAATCCTATTGATCGATCCACACCTTTGGAGACGAGAAAAGAAAAAACGCGAACACCCCGAACGAAATTTTGAAATGGGGAGGGGGGACAACACCCGCGCGATTTATGCGTTAGTGGAAACGCACGTGTGAAAAGACCAATATGGATTCCACTAAACCCAATCATTGCAACATCCATATAGCAAGCTATATGAAGTGCAGATGTGATCCTTAACCTGGTCAGAGAAATGATGTGCCTCCTCCTGCCAACATTCTAACCGAGTTATTAAAACAACGAAAAATATTTCTTCCCAATAAGAGATGTTCATGCGTTGAGAAACAAAATTAAAATGAAATGATTTCGTATTACCTTAGAAACCTTACAAATTTGAATCTGCATTGTTTATTGTTGTATTTTTACTTTCTCTTGCCTTTATGAAAATAGGAAGGAAAGTTTTGTTTTCATGTCGATTTTTCGAAATCGAGTTTTCCCCGGATCTACACGTTTTCAGATCCCCTGAACCCAAAAAAACATGTTTTTAGCAATTGGTCTGTGTGTGTGTGTGTGTGTGTGTGTGTGCGCGCGCGCGCGTGCGTGCGGGAACAGAATATCTCAAAAACGTAACATCGTACGAACTTGAAACTTTAAACTTAAGTTACATACCACCACCGGACGCGACACGAACATTTTCATCAAAATCGGTCAACCGGAAGTATTATTTTATTTGTGTAATTTTTCACTTTCTTGCGATTTCCTCAAAAACTGGTTCTACGATTTTTTTTTTAAATCGCCTGGTTTACTAAATTTGTTATGCTCTACAAGATAGGGTAGGCGCCATGTTTGCTGAAATTCTTGGTGAGGCCTTTTTCACGAAAAAAAATTGTTTTTTTATGATTACGGCTTTAATATGCATGTTAGCGCAAAAATGTATATACTAAAAGTTGTAGACAATTTAAAATGCCATAACTTTCATTTCAAATATTCTTTTTTATAACGCTTAGTTCAGCGGTAATTAGCGATTTTCTGTTTTTTCTCACGAAAACGTGTGAAAAATCGATTTTTTTAAGATTTCGGCCTTAGGATGCATTTTACGACAAAAGTGTTAATATATAATCAGATTTATAGAAAATTAAACGATCTAAAACTTTTATTTAGATCATTTTCTCTACAGAGCCTAGTTTAGCGTGAAAGAGAGATTTTCCGTATTTTTAAGCCAAACTGAGGTAGATTTTCATTTTGCGTCTTTCACTCATGATTAAAATAAGGTTATGTTTTTTAGGTTAGTTTTTTGTTTATTTCTAATATTTTATTACTAATGTTAGGTTATATTGGTCATTATTTGCATTGGCAAGAGAAAGTTGTGTGAGTGTTTCACACCAGATTTTTTTTACATTTCTTTTGTTAGAATCTTGTCAGAAGGTAACATCATTCCTCCTCCTGGTAAAGTCACTGACCGAATTCAGAGAAATCCAATTGGTCGATACATACCATTGGAGACGAAAAAAGAAAAAAACGCGAACACCCCGAACGAAATTTTGAAGTGGGGAGGGGGGACAACACCCGCGCGATTTGTAGACAATGATGCGTTAGTGGAAACGCACGTGTGAAAAGACCAATACGAATTCCACTAGACCCAATCATTGCAACATCCATATAGCAAGCTATATGAAGTGCAGATGAGATCCTTAACCTGGTCAGAGAAATGATGTGCCTCCTCCTGCCAACATTCTAACTCAGTTATTAAAACGACGAAAAATATTTCTTTTAAATAAGAGATGTTCATGCGTTGAGAAACAAAATTAAAATGAAATGATTTCGTATTACCTCAGAAACCATAAAAATTTGAATCCGCATTGTTTATTGTTGTATTTTTTTAACATATTATTTAAAATAAATTCATTAATGTCGGCCGCATTGTTGCAGTTGGTAACGTGCTCGCCTCTCATCATGCGGTCCTGGGTTCGAATCCCACTCAGGCATGGCACATTTTACGTTACAAAAAAAAAATCATTTCATCCTACTTTGCATAAAGTTCCACCCCAAACGCTAATGACCGATGCAGTTGATTCGACGTTAAATAAATGAAAAAATAAAAAATTTATTAATCTGAAACGTGGACCAACATATTATAACGAAACGTGAAAAACTTTGGACGATAGACGTAAACACACTTACTGTATTCGTTAATTTTCCATATCTTCTATAGGCTACTCTCACTTTATCTAAAACTACTAGTTTATAAGTGTTACCTTAGACCCATTTGGATGTATAGCAGCCAAATTTACTGTTGAGCCAAACCGTCGATCATTATGAAAATACAAAGCTTTCAGTCTAAACGGTTAAGACAGATAACTAGTGGTCCGTTTTATGTAACGAACTATACACTACCCACAGACTAAAAATGTCCCATACATCAACCACGAGTTCCTGCGCACATACACACGATTTAAAAAGAAATTACCCAATAATCTGAACCAGTTCATCGTTGACCTACACACACTACAGCCCAGCCTCTCTTAGTTTGCTCGTAATGTAAACAAATAATGACGTCACTGAGCATGCGCATTATATAAAAAATGTGTACACGCTGATTAAAAAGTAACAACAAAATACTTTCAGAAGTATTTAAATACAAAATACTTTTAAAAGTATTTTTCTAAATGAAATTTTTAGGCCTACATCATATCATGACTGATGTTTTAAGTACTTATAATTTAAAAAATTGTTAACTTAATAGGAATACGACATCCGTAAAGTCGGATACTCTAGCGTGCACCCTGTAGTAGCTGGCTTTGGTTTGTTGACAGTAGGAGCAAAATAAGAACGGCTGAACTGTAGATTTATCAACTGCCCCTGTACGAAGACTGAAACGACTCTGGAGTAGGGAAATCATGAGACTTCAAAATTAAAGAAAAAACAAAATAAAATAAGGAAATAGTAAACAAAATAATGAATTAACTTAATGTTTACGGTTGGAGTACTGTCAATGGTAGAGGGTATTAAGGCAAGAGAAACTAAAAAAATCTGGTGTGAAACACTCACACAACTTTCTCTTGCCAATGCAAATAATTAACAATAAACCTAACATTAGTATTAAAACATTAGAAATGAACAAAAACTAACCTCAAAAACATAACCTTATTTTAATCATGAGTGAATGACGCAAAATGACAATCGAACTCAATTTGGCTTAAAAATACGGAAAATCACGCTTTCACGCTAAACTAGGCTCTGTAGAGAAAAATGCTCTAAACAAAAGTTGTAGATCTTTTAATTTTCTATAAATTTGATTATGTACACTTTTGTCGTAAAATGCATACTAAGACCGAAATGTTAAAAAAATCGATTTTTCCCACGTTTTCGTGAGAAAAAAAACAGAAAATCGCAAATTACCGCTAAACTAAGCGTTATACAAAAAAAATGTTTGAACCAGAAGTTGTAGGTTTTTAAATTCTCTACAACTTTTATTATATAAGTTTTTGCGCTAAAATTTATATTAAAGCCGTAATCTTAAAAAAACAACGTTTTTACGTGAAAACAGCCTCACCGAGAATTTCAGCAAACATGGCGCCTACCCTATCTTGTAGAGAATAAAAAATTGAGTAAAATAGGCGATTTTAAAAAAAATCGCAGGACCAGTTTTTGAGAAAATCGCAAAAAACTGAAAAATTATACGAATAAACTACTACTTCCGGTTGACCGATTTTGATGAAAATGTTCGTGTCGCGTCCGGTAGTGGTATGTAACTTAAGTTTCAAGTTTCAAGTTCGTATGATGTTCCGTTCTTGAGATATTCTGTTCACACACAGACACACACACACACACACACAGACCAATCGCTAAAAACATGTTTTTTGGGTTCAGGGGGTCTGAAAACGTATAGATCCGGTGAAAACTCGATTTTGAAAAATCGACATGAAAACAATACTTTCCTTCCTATATATTCATATAGGCAAGAGAAAGTAATAAATAGGTATCAGATGAACTAATGTCCCATAGCCGAGCGAGTGAGAGGGAGATATGTGGCATAACTACGCGTGCGCTTAAAGGTCTTTACCGTTATAATCCAAATCTGAAAACATACTACAGTCGTTATCATGCTTGTTAGTTTACTGCGTGCATAAACGCTTGCTCACAACAATGAGTGAAATTATACAATGTTATTGGAACGGCGCGTATGGGTTGTGCGAATGAGAGCGTTATGCATTCTCTCACTCCCACGGTTAGGGGACATGTACAGGGTAAGAGAGGCGTCGGAAGACGATAAATATCCTTGCTAAAGAAACTGAGAACCTGGTTTGCAACTTCTACTACACGACTCTTCAAAGCAGCAGCGAATAGAAATTATCATTGACAGAATGATTTCCAATATTCGGTAGCTTCTAGATTCATTTAGGACCGCAAAGAGGAAAGAGAAAGAGGAAGAGAAGAAGAAGAAAAAGTAGAAGAAGAAGGAGGAGGAGGAGAAGCAGAAGATAGAGAGGAAGAAGAAGAAAAAGGGGAAGAAGAAGAAGGAGGAGGAGGAGAATCAGAAGATAGACAGAAAGAAGAAGAATAAGAAGAAGAAAAAGGAGAAGGAGGAGGAGAAGTAAAAAATAGAGAAGAAGAAGAAGGAAAGAAAAAGACAAATGAGAAGAAGAAGGAGGAGAATGAGAAGATAGAGAGGAAGAAGAAGAATAAGAAGAAAAAGGAGAAGGAGGAGGAGAAGAAGAAGAATAAGAAGAAGAAGAAAAGAAAAAGAAAAATGAGAAGAAGAAGGAGGAGAATCAGAAGATAGAGAGGAATAAGAAGAAAAAGAATAAGGAGGAGGAGGAGGAGGAGGAGGAGGAGGAGGAGGAGGAGGAGGTGCAGAAGACAGAGAGAAAGAAGAAGAATACGAAGAAGAAAAAGAAAAAGAAGAAAAAAAGGAGAAGGAGGAGGAGGAGACGAATCACAAAAAGAAGAAGAAGTAGTAGTAGTAGTAGAAGAAGAAGATAAAGTAAATTGTATTGTGCGGTAGTGTAGGCCAGCGGCGGCTATAGAGATGAAGTAGGTGAAGAGCCACTTCACCTATTTGTGAATAGTATAGAGGTTTATTTCCCTCACAAAATAATTAAAATTTCAGTTATAACTATTATTTGTATAACAAAGAAAAAGAAGTGTATAAAAACGTACAAAAAATTATTTTATCTGCTAAGTGGCCTCCGGGCCAGCCCAGTCAGTCAGCTGGTAGTAAGTCGCTATTATTTGTTAAGTAACACCGGTTGGGTAAGCGACTTTGTATGGTGACCAGTTGACAGCCATCCGTGAACAAACTCTACTGGGGTCCCTGTTCAAACTCATGCCTAATTCATATCAAAAATACAGCAATCAAATTGGGTAGTTGTCAATAATGTACAGTTTCCGATAACAAATAAAAGATAAAAAAAAACATCTGCTTAGATAGAGAGGAATAAGAAGAAAAAGAATAAGGAGGAGGAGGAGGAGGTGCAGAAGACAGAGAGAAAGAAGAAGAATACGAAGAAGAAAAAGAAAAAGAAGAAAAAAGGAGAAGGAGGAGGAGGAGGAGACGAATCACAAAAAGAAGAAGAAGTAGTAGTAGTAGTAGAAGAAGAAGATAAAGAAAGGTGCATATTTTTTTTTCTCAAATTTCCGGCTACAGGTGCCTTAATAAAATTTTAGTTAGATACAGAAGTACTTTCTAATGTTTTAAAATAGCCCTTATGGCTTAATATACGTAACCAAATCCTCCGGTGGACACTGCTTCTCTTCCTGCGCGAGCGGGTTACCATGACAACGGTGACGCCAGCAGCGAATCCGTACGCCTAGCTCTCCCCACCCGTCTACGAATAGTGAAGAGATTGGTTTGGGTCGACCACCCTACTGCACCTGCATGTTCTATGTACGTGTACAGGTCATTTGTTCTAGCTAGAAGCTCTCCCTCCAACGCTCTGTGCCGCTGAGCTGTTCTGTTTAGTGGTGGGGGAAGCACCTCCTAGTTGTAACAGTAGTATACAGTTAGAAAGAGAGGGAATGATCATTAAGTGAGAAGGAGAAAACACTTGCCCGTTGAAACTATCCCTACTCTACCTACTCGCCCTCCCCTTACAAGCTTCTTCCTAAAACAAATGTACTATACGTTTGTTGTTTTGTATTTACGGTGTTACACAGGGGTTTTATATGTGTGTATTTTACATACTGAATGTCACACGTAAAACACACACATACACACTGTGTACACGCTAAATTTTGACACCTCTTCACCTATTTTTTAAATTCTCGAGTTAACATTGGTATAGGCTACGACATTTTTAAGTTGTTGTTGTTTAGGTGATCACCCGAAAGGCTGATTTGAACCTCTAGAGGTTTTACTAAGTAAAAAACGAGCAGTGAGGTGGTTTACCATTGCCTTCCTCACTGAGTTGAAAGAGTATACTTATAAGCATACCAGACCCTACGAAAAGCATACACTTTCCATCCTGCAAATGTCACCTTCACTTCATTCACCACAGAGTCTGGTTATATAATGAAATTCATTACTCACAGAGGAGATAACTCTTGACTAGTGTCTTTTACACCTCTACCTCTTCTGTTCTTAAATAGTTCAGTCATATAATTGGCTGACTATGTGATAAGAAACAGAACTATTTTTGTAGCCCTGTTTTTTTACATTGGTCATTATTTGCATTGGCAAGAGAAAGTCGTGTGAGCGTTGCACACCCGATATTTTTTTTCTCAAATTTCCGGCTACAGGTGCCTTAATAAAATTTTAGTTAGATACAGAAGGATTTCGCTAAGTAGTAATGAATTCTAAAAGTTAGCAGCTACGCCGAAGGCTTTTACGAGTAGAAGCCAAGAATTTAAACAGTACTATACTACCGTAGGTACTAACCGACAGAACGGACAACAAAGAATCACTTGTGATGTAAATATTACAATCCTTGATCCATTATACAACAGACACGACTATAAATTATAAACATTATCTATTCATTATGGAATTCGCATGAACTTTTTATGAAGACTGCATTCAAAAGAAGTGTTAAAACTGTATAATTAAATAGTTGAGGTTATGTAAATTAATGTCTAAATTGTATACAGTAACTGAGTGAAGTTGAAGGCTGCTTTTGATAAATAAACTTTTCTTTATGTTGGCCCATAATAATAATATGATGGATGGAAAAACAAGATCATATTTTTGATATCTTCACATAAAAATAGAAAAAAGAAATGTCTTAGGCCTATCTTCCTTCGTTTTCCAGATGTTTCTTTATTATATATTATTTAATAAATCTGGTGTGAAACACGCAAACGACTTTCTCTTTCCAGTGTGAATAAACGTATAGGTATAATCTATGTTTGTGTAGTTTAGGTCATCGGCCGAAGGGCTGGTTTGAACCTCTAGAGGCTTTACTAAGTAAAACGAGGAGTGAGGTGGTTTAAAAAATTGCCTTCCTCACTGAGTGGAAAAGTACGCCTATCAGCATGCCGGGCCCTCTGGAAAGCACATATTTTCCACTCTGCAAATGATAACTTCACTTCATTCACCACAGGATCCGGCTGTATAATGAAATTTATTACTTTCAGAGGAGATAACTCTGATTAGATCCTTTTACACCTCTACCTCTTCTGTTCTTAAATGATAAAGCCATTTAATTGGTTGACCTTGTGATAAGAAACAGAACTATTTATTTTAACCCTGAAACGAAAAGATTGAGTATAAAAAAATTGACACTAAACCTGTCTGTTATGGGCAGAATCTATGTTTAATCCATTAGTAAACAATGAAAAATGAAAAACAAAATCTTTTTCTTAAGTTTATTTTTTAAAGTCGCACCAACGACTTGGCATTAGCGACTGCTGTGGGTTAAGGAACGGGCACGGTGGATTTTGGCAAGTACTGTAATTATTTCCAGACCCTAACCGGGAATCGATCCCAGGACCTCCACTTAGTAGCCTAGCGCGGTAACCACACGCCACGGAGGTGGCATAACCTAATTTTAATCAAGTATGATTGACCCAAATTGAAAATAAAACTAATCGACGTAAAAACACAGAAAATTAACGCTTTAAACTTAAGCTCAGTAAAAAAAAATGCTTGGAATAAAAGTTGTACACACTTTTATTGTAAAATGCATAGTAAGGCCGCAATATTAAAAATTTGGTGTGAAACACTCAAAACGATTTCTCTTGCCAATGCAAATAATTAACAATATAACCTAACAAAAACTGACCTCAAAAAACATAACCTACTCTTATAACATAACCTACCAAATCTTAAAAACATCATTTTTTTACAGATTTTCATGAAAAAAAAAACAGAAAATTACTAATTACCGCTAAACTAAGCGTTATACAAAGAAATGTTTGAAATAAAAGTTGTAGGTTTTTAAATTGTCTACAACTTGTATTACTTATACATTTTTACGCTAAAATGCATATTAAGGCCAGAATCTTAAAAAACTATTTTTTTCTACAAGAGCACAGCCCCCCCCCAAGAATTTCAGCAGACATGGCGCCTACCCTATCTTGTAGAGCATAAAAATATAGAAAATGAGGCAATTTTTAAAAAAAATTCATACGAGCCTTTTTTGAGAAAATCGTAAAAAAGTGCAAAATGACACAAATAAACTGCTACTTCCGGTTGACCGATTTTGATGAAATGTTCGTGCGGGTCCTCTAGTGGTACATAACTTATAATTAAAGGTTCAATTTCGTACGATGTTCCGTTCTTGAGATATATTTTGTTCACACACAGACCAATCGCTAGAAACATGTTTTTTTGGGTTCAAGGGGTCTGAAAACGTGTATATCCAGTGAAAACTTGTTTCTGAAAAATCGACATGGAAACAATAGGCTACTTTCTGTCCTATATAGGCCTTTTATTCATATAGGCAAGAGAAAGTAAAAATCTCACTTCAAACCCAATCCAGGCTCACTAAATCTTTGAGTAGATTACGAATCCGAAAACCGTTTGTTGCTACCTCTTGTAGTTTCTTACATCGGGGTGTGACTGACGGACGAACAAAACAAAATGATACATGATAATTTAAAAAATTGCCACCAATAATTAAAAAAAAATGAAAATTTCCAGAAAAATTAAAATCCGTATAGTCTTGTGAGGTGAGTATATTCAGAAGGCATTTTACTGACCTCGGACATTTTTCATGGATCGGAATATCATTATTGTCAAGGTTTCACTTCATTCTTTCAAATAATTCTACTATAGATGATTCACAGATTCTGTAGAAAGAGATATCAAAATAGATCTGAACTAATTTTAGACAAAGATAGCAACAGAAACCTTGACCTTCACTTTATTTCCGATCGCTTTTCTTTAAAATAAGAAGAATACTGAAATTCGAAGACGAACATAGAATTGTGTCCTCGTACTTCTTCTTTTCTAACAATTCATTTATCAATTTAATGTTTAAGGGGCTATTATTTAACATAATCAATTAAATCCCTACATTTTTCTGAAATTTTTGTAATGAATTGAGAAGAATTTAAGGGGAATCCGACTTCCACCACAACTTAATGTTTTTGACACATTTCTTAAGGTACGATTTCGTTTGTTTTGTTTTTAATCTCTAATGTATGTAACATTGCAATCTGTTCAATTTAAGAACAATTAGCAACCACATGGCCCAATGAAATGACGATGATTTTTGTGCATGGCGTGGGTAGTCTTGTACAGATTCTGGCCGACCATTTCTGACAGAGTCTAGTTAATTGAACCCAAAACCATCAAAGTACACCGGTAAAAAACTGTCTAGTATTAAATTCGGTATAAAAGTAACTACGGTTAGTAGGATGTGTACCAGGAACCTTCCGATAATCAGCTGTTAAACAGCTGACTCGCGGCGACGACTCTAACGCTAGACCTACCCGGTGAGTTGTCGGCCGCATTGGCGTAGTTGGTAACGTGCTCGCCTCTCATCATGCGGCCTTGAGTTCGAATCCCGTTCAGGCACGGCATATTTTCATACGTTATAAAAATTCTTTTCATCCTTCACCGTCTGCATTAGCAGTAATTGCAGAACAGTCGCGGACGTTAAACAAAAAAAAAACCCGGTGAGTTGCATAAATAATCTATATAAATAAAATTATGATTTTGTCGGTACAATTTTTCAAAATGCCCAAATTTTGTTTCTACGCTAAATCTACTAAGTAATCACCGAAAATAAGTTCAGCTGAATTTTTGTCTGTTTTGTCTGTTTATCTGTTAGTATGTTACGGCATCACGCAAGAACCACAGAACCAAATTCAATGAATTTCGGTATTTAGGTTCTGTACACTATCGAAATGAAAATAGGCTATAATTTTTTTAATATCACAAAGGAATGAGGGAGTCCAGAAGGAGGGGTAAGCAAAAAACTGTGAATATCTCCGTTAAAAGTCAATCTATCAAAAAATGTTATATAATCGAAATTACGAAACGTTTAAAGACAAATAAGTTTGATTATGTAAAGTTTTTCATTTTTATGCATAATAACGGAGATATTACCAATAAAATAAACATGTCAATATTTTAGAAAACAAAATTAACAGAAAACCAACATAGGTCTACGGGCCGCTGGTATTCATTCCGAAGCTCTGTACCCTACCCCTTCCACCACTACCTAACCTAACACGACACACCCTTTCTCAGTCACATTGTCATAAACGAATGACAGTCACCTTAGTAGTTAACCATCATGGAGTGTTCCAATTGTGATTTACCTTTCATTTCAATTTTTATTGCTCTGTAGCGAATAATTAAATTACCTACAGTTACATTACACACAGATTTATGTGAGTTAAAACTTCAAAACATCAATTTTCATTGCTCTATATAAATAGTAAATTTATTTATTTATGTAAAATAATTAACTACGCTTCTGAAACTAATAAAGCGCTGCGTAACTTGATTTAAAAACATCTAGATCTCGCTTTTATTTTACGTTCAACTATTTTGTTTTGGTATTAATAATAATGCTGACGTTGAAAGGAGGAACGAATAGATAACAATGAATGATTAAAGAATATCAGACCTGACAGGGATCGACTCGGTATACAGCACCAAGAAAACCGTTCGAAGAACGGGCATTTTAGCTAGTTAAACATAAAAACCTGTTTACTTCAACAAAACACATAAAAAGTTTATAGAAAAAGTACGGCATAGGTTAGTGAGAACTTAGCTGAGAAAATGGCCAAAAACTTTTATTGAATCTAACAGATAATTAAAGTGGATTTTTTTACGGCGGGAATCATAAAAGATATATAAAACAAAGCACATACCTTTACAAACTCTACCCATGTAATCAACTAATGACGACCATTCTTCGCTATAACCTGGAGGACATTCATCCACACATCTTCTTGTATGCAAAACTATAAGATGACTGCACTTAACACAACGAGCTTGTACTGTTCCGTTTTGACCAGGTACTTTTGAATCACATTTTACACAACTTTGACCGCACTGTTGTGGTCCTGAAAAATAAATAGAAAAATAAAAATTATATTATATTTCCTGATATAACAGAACAACATAGTAAAAAAAAGTCTATGCGCAGTAGTCTATGTAGTAATTTAAATTAGTAATTTTTATAGCATTTATAATTTTTATAAGTAATTAAGTCATTAAATTTTCTCTGTATAGACTACTTATAACGCGCGGATAGTTTTAACTTAATACGATATTCCGTTCTTGAAATATTTTGTTCACACGCACGCACGCACGCGCGCGCGCGCGCACACACACACACACACACACAGAGGACCAATCGCTAAAACATGTTTTTTGGGTTCAGGGGATCTGCAAAAGTGTAATTCCGGTGAAAACTCGATTTCGAAAAATCGGCATGAAAACAATAGCTACTTTCCTTCCTTATATAAAAACATATAGATAGGGCAAGAGAAAGACGTAAAAATATTGTTATCCTTCAGAAATAGTTCACCTATAAACATGAGAAACTTGTAAAATGTTTCCTTGACTCAGAATTTTATTTATTCTTTAACCTTGATATTTATATTCTAGTTGTAGCTACATAATATTACATCATAAATATACTACACCAGTTTCATCTTCGACAAAAAACCTCAATTGATTATTTTTTAAACAAGATTTCCTTTGCTTCACTCAGTTCTATTTTGTTTATTCGAAACTTCATTAACAAAGAAGAATGTGTGTCAGTCAGTCAAATAGAAAGATACATTGATAAAAATAAGATAAAAAAATCTTTAAAAGACGGTCAGTATAAAAGACGTGGTATTTAGTTTTATTTTTGTATTTAATTTATTTTTTATATCGATGACCTGTCTATAAAACAGTCTATCATTATGGCCTTTGAGGATTTAACTGTTTTAAATTATAAAACAGTATTTTTATTATATTATTTACCAGTTTAAGAGTTCACAAATGAATCCGTAATCCATGCTATCCTGTAGTTACTGACTGAATGAACTACAACGTCCAGCGAACTCGCTATTATTATTTATTACTTTTTCTTTTTTTTATTTCAGCACAGATTTTTGCGATTGATAATATGTACTATCTTTTCAATATTATTTTCTAATTTTTTTAAAATTTATGTTTGATATTCCTGTAGAAGTTGGCCAAGTAATATGTGAAATAAAATGGTAAATAATAATTATTTTTCTTATTGAATTAAAAAACTGGGGTGAAACACTCACACGACTTTCTCTTGCCCATTTAAATAAAGAAAAACATAACCTAATTTTAATCATTAGTGAATGACGCTAAATAAAAATTAATCTCAGTTTGAAATACCTATATTTTGATAACAAAAAAAACGAAAAATTACTAATTTACTAAATACGTATTTTGAGAGATTTAAAGGACATTAAAGAAATACATACACTTAAAAAAAATTTCTTATAACACTATGTTTGAAGTGTAGTCTATTTATGTAAACAGGAGTGAAAGGGGCTGTAGAAAGGAAGAGGATAGAAGCTTTTGAAATATGGTGCTATAGGAAAATGTTAAAGATTAGGTGGGTGGACAAAATAACTAATTTAGAGGTTCTTAGACGAGTGGATGAAAAAAGAAGTATATAGAAACATCTTAACAGAAGAAGGGATAAGCTAGAGGCATATTTTAAGATATCTAGATATTGTTCTATCAATAATGGAGGGTAATATTGAGGGAGTGAATTGTAGGGGGAGGCAAAGGTTAGAATACATAAAGCAAATTACAAAAGATTTAGGGTGTTGTAGGTATGTAGATATGAAATGACTTGTGCAAGATAGAACAGCTTGGAGAACTGCATCAAACTAATCGAGAGAGAGAGAGACTGATGA
Source organism: Catonia carolina (assembly GCA_035578175.1). Lineage (NCBI taxonomy): Eukaryota > Metazoa > Arthropoda > Insecta > Hemiptera > Achilidae > Catonia > Catonia carolina. The sequence continues at coordinate 8,266,018 of JAQMRL010000005.1, read as the reverse complement.
CAAAAAAATCAACCCCATGATCCAATGATACAAGAAGTACATGAAAACATCATACCAGAATAGGCTAGTAGGGCATATCTTAGAATATTCAGGTATTGCTCTATCAATAACGGAGGGTATATTGAGGGAGTGAATTGTAAGGGGAGCCAAAGATTAAAGAATATATAAAGCAAATTACAAAAGATGAAGGGTGTTACAGGTATGTAGATATGAAACGACTTGCGCAAGATAGAATAGCCTGGAGAACTGAATCAAACCAGTCGAGAGACTGATTACACATCATAACACAAAAGAATACACATAAAACCAGTAAATACAGACTTACACAAAAAATTATTAAACAAGATTTGAACTTTTTTTATCCGAGGCGGCGAGAAAAACTCATGTTCACTCCCTCATAATGGGGGATGTAGTGTTGGACTCAACTGAGGGGTCCTCGTCCAGTTCCAAGGAGGTCGCAACCACCTACCAACCAAAAACCCGCCGCCTGTCCACTTGATCCGACATCAGTAAACAACCCTCCACCTCCCTCGGAACTGTTTATATAATACTACAAGGGAAAAGTCGGGTTAAAAAATTTACATACTGTCAGCGGGGCGTGGAAGGGAACCGTAACCTAATTCCCCTCTCGCTGTTACTGACCAACACTCACTCTCTCACTTTCATTCGTCTCTTTCATCACCAGCTCAGGAAATTAGTGTGCCTACTTTCTAAGATTGGAACAGGATTGATTTTCTATGGGAGAGGGCGATCCCGCTGATCTCCATATGTCTCCTCCCTCCGCAGTCTCCTGATCACCCTCTCCGCAAACTGAGCGACCAACTTCCAGCTCTCCTCACCCCGCAGTATAGCTCCCCCTACTCACTCTGGGATAAAGATTTGAACTTAAAAACCGCTTTAGGCAAACAAACTAACGTATCAATAGAAGAGTACAAAAAGCAAACATTCCATAAATTTATTGGAAATATAACATGGCCTATACAATTTTTTTTAAATTGATAGAGTATAACTCACAAAATGTCAAGGATTGTTAATATGATTTTATAAACGTTTATTTACTTAATTATTAATTTTATTGTAGATAATAAATGCTATACAAGAAACAACCTTCCTCTTACAATCCTTCAACCGCATACACTCCAGAAAATTATATTAGATTAATCTAATAAAATTATACGTTTACAACTCTAGTAATACCACAAAATAAATTTCACAATTTAATAATTTTCAACATATTATAATTATTTATGTAAAATAGTAAAAATGTTGTTGTTTAGGTCATCAGCCGAAAGGCTGGTTTGAACCTGTAGAGGTTTTACTAAGTAAAACGAGGAGTGAGGTGGTTTACAATTGCCTTCCTCACTGAATGGAGAAGTACACTTATCAGCATGCCGGGCCCTCTGAAAAACATATATTTTCCACTCTGCAAATGACACCTTCACTTCATTCACCACAGGGTCTGGCTGTATAATGAAATTCATTAGCCTACTTTCAGAGGAGGTATCTCTGATTAGTATCTTTTACACCTCTACCTCTTCTGTTCTTAAATGATTCAGTCATTTAATTGGTTGACCATGTGATAAGAAACAGAACTATTTATTTTAGCCCTGCAACTAACAGATTGAGTGTAAATAATTTGACACTACACCTGTCTGTTATAGGCAGATAGTAAAAATATATACATAATAAAACAAAAAATCTGAATTCTTTATTTTTGTTCTAAAATGCAAATGAACCATTAAAATCGTGACCCGAATAATTAGGCAGCTCCACTTTATAAACTAAAATTTGGCCGCCAAAGGGGTTGTGGATCACAATATTTCGGTATTTGAAGATATGAAAGTTAATGTTTAAAGTTTCAAAATTTCAACTTTGAATATTGAGGTTTCAATGTATGGTACTTTGAGTTTTTCGTTTTCTCATGCGACCTGAAAATTTTCAGGTTACCAAATTTTTATGTAATTTCCTTCGCTAAATAACATGCCGTTAAAAGATTATTTGTATTCAGAAAATTTTTTAAAAACATTTTCGGGTAGCAATCACCATAGGATCCTGATCTAAACTTTAATAAATTCTTCGTGACTCAATGGGTATGTGTAACGTTTTATCAACAAACATTTGCGAAAAAACCGTTGAGAAGGTGTAAAGAAAGAAAAAAATAAAAACGGCAAGCCCTAAAAGCCGAAATGCTAGTGTTTTGAGTTTTCTCAGCGAACAGGTAGGTTAAGGACAACTTAAGCTACATGGCCTTGAAGTAGGCCTACTTTGGGAGAGGCACAAAAAAGATTGTGTACACTTTTTCTCTTCGAAGCACCGATCAGGAGGTAAAAAAATACTACCCGCTACCAAAGATATGGGGATTGAACCTGCAAGTTTTCGCGCAACCAAAGTTTTATTTAACTTTTAACGTCAAAAACATGCCGTTAAAATATACTTTGTATTCTAAAAATTTAGAAATTTCTTAATTTTTGGATAGGGGTAGCAACCCCTATTGGACTCTGATCTAAAATTTAAAGAAAACCGTGATACTATAAGTACCTGTAACGTTTTGCTAATAAATATTTGCCAAAAAAACCGTTTTGAAGGTGTAAAGATAAGATAACCTGAAAACGTCAAGCTCCAAAAAACCGAAATTTGGTTTTCGTAGTTTACTCAGCGAACTGGTGTGTTAAGAGCAACTTTGGTTATATAATCTTGAATTCCTTTTTGTGGGGAACAGAAAAGGTTCATGCATTTTGTCCCTATTATTCACCTTTTAGGAGATAAAAAAAATACAACCCCAACCCCAGGTAAATAATTTTCAGCATATTATAATTATTTTTGTAAAATAGTAAAAATATATACATAATAAAACAAAAAACCTGAATTCTTTATTTGTGTTCTAAAATGTAAATGAACCATTAAAATCGTGACCCGAATAATTAGGCAGTTCCACTTTATAAACTAAAATAAAACAAAATAAAATATAGACAAGTCATCTTACAATTCGGTTGTTCTATATAAATAAAACTAACGAATAAAAAAAAAACAATCAGAACATTATAAATAATTTTAAGACACAATTACCTACCTAATTTCTGTTTGTTGTTTTTCTTTACACAATAATAACGGTTAATTCTTATGGATTTTATAAATTAATTTGTTTTTTTCAACTTTTCGTAGGTTATTTTTGTTAAATCAGCAGAAATTTACCTTGCTTACAAATACAGATAGATCTACTGTGAACTTTAAAACCTTCTTTTGTATTTCCCATTAAACGTCCTAGCTCCTAATAGTGGACATAAATTGAAAAGCTTTTTTTTTAGCTTTTATTTGTTATCAGGAACTGTACATTGTTGACAACTACCCAATTTGATCGCTGCTTTTTGCTGTATTTTTTTTTGACGTGGATTAGACATGAGTTTGAACAGGGACCCCCAGTAGAGTTTGTTCATGGATGGCTGTCAACTGGTCACCATACAAAGTCGCTTGCCCAACCGGTGTTACTTAACAAATAAAAGCGATTTTCTACCAGCTGACTGACTGGGCTGGCCCGAAGGCCAAATTGAAAAGCTTAGTGGATAAATGTGCTATGTGTATATTAGGTACAGTAATACAGATGAGATAAATAGGCCTATTCAAGATCATTACGGTCATAATAAGATAATTACGGTTTAGTTCATTACGGACATCAAACATGTATCTTCGAAAAAAAAATCTGGTGTGAAACACTCACACGACTTTCTCTTGCTAATTCAAATAATTAACAATAAACTTAACAATAGTAATAAAACATTAGAAATAAACAAAAAACTAACCTCAATAAACATAACCTTATTTTAATCATGAGTGAAAGACGCAAAATTAAAATCGACCTGTTTGGCTTAAAAATACGGAAAATCACTCTTTCACGCTAAACTAGGCTCTGTCGAAAAAAATGCTCTAAATAAAAGTTGTAGATCTTTTAATTTCCTATAAATTTTATTGTCTTAAAATGCATACTTAGCCGAAATCTTTAAAAAATCGATTTTTCATACGTTTTCGTGAGAAAAAAGAGAAAATCGCTAATTACCGCTAAACTAAGCGTTATACAAAAAAATGTTTGAAATAAAAGTTGTAGGACTTTAAATTCTCTACAAATTTTATTATATTCATTTTTGCGCTAAAATGCATAATAAAGCCGTAATCTTAAAAAAACAATTTCTTTACGTGAAAACAGCCTTACCAAGAATTTCAGCAAACATGGCGCCTACCCTATCTTGTAGAGAATAAAAAATTGAATAAACCAGGCGATTTTAAAAAAAATCATAGGAACAGTTTTTGAGAAAATCACAAAAAGTGAAAAATTACACGAATAAACTACTACTTCCGGTTGACCGATTTTGATGAAAATGTTCGTGTCGGGTCCGGTAGTGGTATGTAACTTAAGTTTCAAGTTTCAAGTTCGTACAATGTTCCGTTCTTGAGATATTTTGTACACACACACACACACACACACACACACACGCGCGCGCGCGCGCACACACACACACAGACCAATCGCTAAAAACATGTTTTTTGGGTTCAGGGGGTCTGAAAACGTGTAGATCCGCTGAAAACTCGATTTCGAAAAATCAACATGAAAACAATACTTTCCTTCCTATATATTCATATAAGCAAGAGAAAGTAAAAATAGTAGTAAACAGAACATTCTACTACACGGAAAGTAGTGTGAAAAAATCTATAAAAATCTGATAAAATGAATGATAAAACTTATACTGTATTAGTATTTATTTACGTATGACATTACAACTAGCATACCGACTTAAAAAATAATCTCTATACAAATAAAATACTACAAGATAGAAAAATATTTACTACATAATACCGTATATTATATATTTTAGTAAATAAAAATGAATAAATAAGTTAGTGTGTAATAATATATAACTAATAAATTAAATGATATTTTTATTTAAAGTTTTAAATCCTACACAAACAAAGCAATAGATCAAGTTTATTCGGTTTATGAAGTGTTGTAGCGTATGTAAGTTGAGATAACAGAAGAACAGGTGTTAAAGGACAACTTGTTGAACTTATTGGATTATAACACATGAGTAACTTTTTTTTTCTTTTTTTTTAGTGCCTACCGACTAAAATACGAGGTACGTTCGTAAAGTAAGTTCCGTTTTGAAATAAAAAAAGAACAAGTACAGATACAACAATTAAATTTATTTAATAAAAACCTACAACTCTTAAACTATTTTTCGACACAACTCCCATGATTTTCCAGGGATTTGTCATGGCATGGTACTACCTTCGAAGAAGAAGAAGAAAAATGAAAAGGAGGAGGAGAAGCAGAAGATAGAGAGGAAGAAGAAGAAGAAAAGAAACAAAAGAAAAAGGAGAAGAAGAAGAAAAAGGGGAAGAAGAAGGAAAAGAAGAAGAAAAGAAAAAAAGAAAGAGGAGAAGAAGAAGAAAAAGGGGAAGAAGAAGGAAAAGAAAAAAAGAAAGAGGAGAAGAAGAAGAAAAATAAAAAAGAAGAAAAAAAGGAAGAAGAAGGAAAAGGAGGAGGAGAATCAGAAGATAGAGAGGAAGAAGAAGAAGAAGGAAAAGGAGGAGGAGAAGCGGAAGATAGAGAGGAAGAAGAAGAATAAGAAGAAGAAAAGAAAAAAAGAAAAAGGAGAAGAAAAAGAAAAAGGAGAAGAAGGAGGAGAATCAGAAGATAGAGAGGAAGAAGAAGAATAAGAAGAAAAAGAATAAGGAGGAGGAGGAGGAGCAGGAGCAGGAGGAGGAGGAGAAACAGAAGACAGAGAGAAAGCAGAATAAAAAGAAGAAGAAAAGGAGAAGAAGGAGGAGGAGGAGGAGACGAATCAGAAAAAGAAGCAGAAGAAGTAGAAGAGGAAAATAAAGTAAATTCAAAAAATCATAGACTATCATTAACCAAATGAGCTTGTACTTAGGACCTATATTTCTTAATTTATTATTGTGCAAGTTTTCTCGAAGTAAAACAGCATTGTTTATAACCCAAAGGCAATTTTAACGTTCCACAAATTAAATACAGCACAAAATTACGTAACGAAACTATCTATTGTTCTACGGTACGGACCAGTGCGGCGCTGAGTAGAATCAATTTAGCAGAGATAGAATCTGTTTAAAACAATAAATAATAACACAAATGTACATGATTACATCTTAAGAAAACTAAAAAAAAAAAAAAAAATGAAAAAAAAACAAATACTACTGTTAACCCAAGGTAACTTTCACAATTTAAATTGATGTAATAAATAATAAAAAAAAAAATTAACTAGTAACCGTTTTTGGTAAATTTAATTTACTTTATCAAACAGGATTTTTAATGATAATTGAGTTAAAAATAACTTTATATAGATAATGCAGTTTATAAATCCGAACGAAAGTGGAGGAAAAAATTATGATACATGGTCAATAATTATGTAATAACTAAACCAAAGAAACAACAGTAAAAAGTAAATAAATAAAAAGAGATAAAAAAAAGTTGTTACCGCATTTAACTTTCTCCCTCTGTGATTTAGAGCAATTAATTTTCTCAATACCAGAGCAAATCTTTCACGATATAGGTAAAAAATAAACGTAATAATAAACTAGAAATGAAATGAGAGTTGAATTTATTTTCACCTAATAATTTTATTTGAAGAGGGCGGAACTATTAAAATTTTAATGAAATGTGGCGCTTTCACATGGACAAATATGGTCTAGCCCGTTCACTTAATTTCAAACAAATCCTACGTATTCTTCTATTTATTTTCTCATTTAAGGTTATTTTACACTATGTAAAATAACTTTAGATATTTCTGGATTTTTCGCAGCTCACACACTCAAATAGTACTGTAGGTATTTCTCTTTACTTCAGTTTATCCGGTGTCCTGCTTTTGTTCTTCGCAGAAGCCCTTGAAATCAGTAAACAGTGTAAAATATGTTTAGTGGAAGATTCTTTTTTTGTTATCAGTCTCTCGACTGGTTTGATGTAGTTCTCTAAGCTGTTCTATATTGCCCAAGTCGTTTCATATCTACATACCTGCAACATCCTCATCTTTTGTGTGCCGGCCGCATTGGCGTAGTTGGTAACGTGCTCACCTCTCAACATGCGCTCTTGGGTTCGAATCCCTTTCAGGCACGGTATATTTTTATACGTTACAAAAAATCATTTCATCCTTCACCGTCTGCATTAGCAGTAATTGCAGAAGTCGGACGTTAAACAAAAAAAATACAACTTTTGTAATTTGCTTTAAAATATTCTAACCTTTCTTCCCCCTAAAATTTACTCCATCAATAATAACGTCCATTATCGATAGACCAATACCTGGATGTCTTAAGATATGGCCAACTAGCTTGTATATAAGTAATACAATACGAAGAAGTGTCTAATACAATGAGAAAAAATTATAAAATAGTTAAACGATTGGACAATTTTTGTTGGTAATATAAAAACGACGCTTGCAAACAAAATGAGCTATGGCCGAAGTTAACCATTAAAAATTTGGTGTGAAAACACTCACACTACTTTTTCCAACCAATATAAATAATGAAAAACCATAACCTATTTTAATCATTAGTGAAAGACGCTAAATGAAAATCAACCCTTGTAGGACTTAAAAATATGGAAAATCACTAAGCTCTGTAGAGATAAATGCTTGAAATAAAAATTGTACGGTTTTTTAATTTTCTTTAACTTTGATTATTAATTTGTTAAATATTGTGGACAAACTCGACTGTTTAATGACTTTCTTATTTTATTTTTTTATTTTATTGTAAATAAAATTATTAAAAACCCATCAGAAACGGTAAAAGAGTAAGTAAGAACGCTTACCAATTGACAAGTACTTTCGTGACTTTACCGCAGAGCATGAAATCATCACAACACTTGAAATTACACAATTTATAACATTTATTTTTTCAGTGATATAAACCTCCTCTATATGTCATGTAAATTACAGTAATCAGTATGTCATAAACCCACTGGGTTGGTCTAGAGGTAAAGTCGTCGACAAAATCAGCTGTTTAACAGCTGATTTTCGGAGACGAAGGTTCCTGGTTCAAATCCTAGTAAAGGCAGTTACTTTTATACGGATTTGAATACCAGACAGTGGTTGCCGGTGTACTTTGATGGTTGGGGTTCAATTAACCATACCCTCTCAGGAGTAGTCGACCTGGGTCTGTACAAGACTACACCTCATTTACACGTCATACACATCATCCTCAACTCATTGGGTCATGGGGTTGCTTATTGTTCTGAATTGAACAGATTGCAACGTACACATATTAGGAATTAAATTAAATATGTCATAATAAACAAAGGAATAACCAAAGAAATAAATGCCGGCCGCATTGGTACAGTTGGTAACGTGCTCGCCTCTCATCATGCGGTCCTGGGTTCGAATCCCACTCAGGCACGGCATTTTTCATACGTTACAAAATATCATTTCATCCTCCATCGTACAAAAGTTACACCCCAACGTCGTCGCTAATGACCGGTGTAGTTGATGCGACGTTAAATAAATGACATAAAAAAAACAAAGGAAGTTTACATCTCGGGAAAAAATAAATGTCATAACCGAGTAATTTTATTTATTGAGATGGGTTGACGATGAGGCAAAGCCACGAAAAGAAACTTACTCTTCGGCTGTTTCTTGTGATTTTTAATAATTTTATGTATAAAAAAATTAGACATTTGATTTTATGCACTTTTTTCATAAAATGCATTTTGTGGGTGCAATCTTAATAAAATCCCATTTTAATGCGCAAACTATGGAAAATCACTGATTGATACTTAATTCCAACTAAGCTCTGTACAAATAAATGTTCGAAATAAAAGTTGTAAATTTTTTAATTTTCTATAAACTACAAATAATTACAACAAAGTACTACTAATTTCAGCAGATATGTCGCTCACTCCATTATGTGAAGCACAAAAAGTTTTGAATCAGACGATTTTAAAACAAAATCGTAAAAGCCGTTTATGAGAAAAAAGTAGAAAAATGAAACATTACATAGATAAACTATTACTTCCGGTAAACCGACTTTAATAAAAATGTCATTAACATATCATATTTTTATGCTTAGATGAAATAAGAGCATATTATTGTAATCATATTCCTATAATAAGAACGTGGAGTGTTAAATTATTGCACTGAATCTTAGTTCCCGGGCTACAAAAGTAGTTGTGTTTTAATCACATGGTCAGGCAATTAAATGACTGAATTATTTAAAAACAGAAGAGGTAAAGGTGCAAAAACACAAGTCAGAGTTATCTCCTCTGAGAGTAATGAATCTTATTATACAACCAGATCCTGTGGTGAATGAAATGAAGGTATCATTTGCAGGGAGGAGAGTAGGCACTTTTCAAATGGCCTGGCATGCAGATAAGCATACTTTTCCACTCAGGAAGGCAATGGTAAACCATCTTACTCCTTGCTTTACTTAGTAAAACCTCTAGAGGTTCAAACCAGCCTTTTAGCTGATGACCTAAACAACAACAACAACAACAATGAAGAATACTTTTACTTTCTCTTGCCTATATGAATATATAGGAAGGAAAGTATTGTTTTCATGTCGATTTTTCGAAATCGAGTTTTCACCGGATCTATACGTTTTCAGACCCCCTGAACCCAAAAAACATGTTTTTAGCGATTGGTCTGTGTGTGTGTCTGTGTGTGTGTCTGTGTGTGAACAGAATATCTCAAGAACGGAACATCGTACGAACTTGAAACTTGAAACTTAAGTTACATACCACTACCGGACGCGACACGAACATTTTCATCAAAATCGGTCAACCGGAAGTAGTAGTTTATTCGTATAATTTTTCAGTTTTTTGCGATTTTCTCAAAAACTGGTCCTACGATTTTTTTTAACATCGCCTATTTTACTCAATTTTTTATTCTCTACAAGATAGGGTAGGCGCCATGTTTGCTGAAATTCTCGGTGAGGCTGTTTTCACGTAAAAACGTTGTTTTTTTAAGATTACGGCTTTAATATAAATTTCAGCGCAAAAACTTATATAATAAAAGTTGTAGAGAATTCAAAAACCTACAACTTTTGTTTCAAACATTTTTTTGTATAACGCTTAGTTTAGCGGTAATTTGCGATTTTCTGTTTTTTCTCACGAAAACGTGAGAAAAATCGATTTTTTTAACATTTCGGTCTTAGTATGCATTTTACGACAAAAGTGTATATAATTAAATTTATAGAAAATTAAAAGATCTACAACTTTTGTTTAGAGCATTTTTCTCTACAGAGCCTAGTTTAGCGTGAAAGCGTGATTTTCCGTATTTTTAAGCCAAACTGAGTTCGATTGTCATTTTGCGTCATTCACTCGTGATTAAAATAAAGTTATGTTTTTGAGGTTAGTTTTTGTTTATTTCTAATATTTTATTAATAATGTTAGGTTTATTATTAATCATTTGCATTGGCAAGAGAAAGTTGTGTGAGTGTTTCACACCAGATTTTTTCTATTCCATAACTTGATGTGCCTACTACAGTTTTTAAAGTATTTACTTAGTCGCTAAATATATCTATATTTTTTACACCCATAGGCTTACAAAATTAAGTGTATAATGTAATTGAAGTTACGGTTTCTTATTGATTGATAGGGGCTTTAATGCGATAAATGAATTAATTGAAGTGCCCGTATTATATAACACAATAAAAGATCAATTCAATTAAATAGACTATTCTACACAAATTACACGAAATTAAATGACATTCGATTATGTAGCCTAATCCCCAACTACTTAAACTGGTCAATTGAAAAAATAATACAAACATTTTCACAGTCGATTCTTTGACTGTGCTGAAAGGAACATGTCAAAAAGAAAAAGAAAAACTCAAAATAAAATACAAGAAAATGTACTGGTTAATAAGTAAGAAGTCAATTCTGTCAACCTTTACCGAATTATTAATTTATAAACAGGTGTTAAAACCAATTTGAACTTTCGGTATCCACCTCTGGGGACTGTACGAAATCCAGTAATATGAAAATAAAACAAAATTTCAAAATTACGTGCTAAGGAATATTGTCGATGATCTGTGGTACATTCGCATTGATAACCTTCGTCGAGATCTGAACAACGAAACGGTGGACGAGGAAAAGAAAAAAATCGCAAGGTGTCACGAAGACCGACTTCTACGTTATGTGAATGTTAAGGTGCTGCAGCTCTTCGACAACTCTCATACCTTAAAAAACAAAACGCCAGAAAACCTTCAACTTGGTTTGATTTTACTTTATTCGATTTTGTAATCCTTTGTAAATTATAAATTCTAATAAATTATCCTGTATATCAATTGTAATAATTATTTAGTAAAATTTTATATTTTGTTTTATGTAGAAAGTTGGCCTTGGGGTGGGCCAGCCCAGTCAGTCAGCTGGTAGAAAGTTGTTATTATTCGTTAAGTAACACCGGTTGGGCAAGCGACTTTGTATGGTGACCAGCTTACAGCCATCCATGAACAAACTCTATTGGGGGTCCCTGTTCAAACTCATGTCTAATCTACGTCAAAAAATACAGCAAAAAGCAGCGATCAAATTGGGTAGTTGTCAACAATGTATAGTTCCCGATAACAAATAAAAGCTAAAAAAAAAAATATATGTAGAAAGAATATTAAAATCAGCTGTTTAACAGCTGACTTGCGGAGACGAAGGTTTCTGGTTTAAGGGGAGATTGTACTTTGTATCCCGCCAATGTTAATTTTGCTATTTTTAGGTACTATTGTAATCAAAACTTTAAAGTTAAAATTTTTTTTTGAGGAGGACCATCACTGGGTGGCCTCCTCTCTTGTCATACTTATTTCATACCCATTTACTTATAGTTACTTAGATAACTGATTGTAAATAAATAAATATAATGTTTCACAAAAAAAATAAATTTAGGTACATTTTCATAGAATTGGTGAAAGATACGAAAATAAAACTTTACAAACTAATAGTTGTAGGGTGGTTTTAGCTACTGATTTTTTTCAATTTAATCTGTTGGACCATGAAGGTCCAAAAAGGTAAAAATAATAACGAATAACATAAAATTTTTACAATTTGTTTCTATGTTTTTTTTTGCATATAACTTATTTTTTGAGCACCTGAGGAAGTAAAAACAATGTCGGTGAATGTGCATGTACATGCTAATAAACTGGTAAAAATTTCAGCCAGGTAGGGTAAATGGTTGCTGAGAAAAACGTACTTAAGTGTTCAAAATCTAAATTTACGGGGAAAGGCACAAATGAAAAACAAAATGTACACAAACAAGTTTAATTTCCCATCAACAGCTGGTTAGAAAGCTGCATCAACAGTGGAGAATATTAAAAATAGTGAAGCAGATATTTAAAAAATTACAAAAAAAATCACAGAAAAAAAATTATAAAACAAATAAAAAAAAATAAAAAAAATTTTTTAAGAAACGCTATTATTTAACAATGATTCAAATAAAAAATGAACTAAAAAGAAAAAATAAAAAAAATTACAAAAAAAATTACAGACATTACTGTTACAAATAAAAGCGTGGCGCATTTTTATTGTGAAATAGTCGTTGTATAAAAATGCGCCACGCTTTTATTTGTAACAGTAATGTCTGTAATTTTTTTTCTTTTTTCTTTTTAGTTCATTTTTTATTTGAATCATTGTTAAATAATAGCGTTTCTTAAAAAATTTTTTTTATTTTTTTTTATTTTTTTTATAATTTTTTTTGTGATTTTTTTTGTAATTTTTTTTTGTAAATTTTTTTTTATTTTTTTCTTTTTAGTTACTTTTTTTAAGTAATTGTTAAATTAAAGCGTTTTTTAAATTTTTTTTGAAAAAAATTTTTTCAAAAATTTTTTTTGAAATTTTTTTGTAATTTTTTTTTACAAACACCTATTGTCATCGAAGATAAACAAGTGTGCAAAGTTTGATTCATATTGATACGGTAGAAGTATTAAAATTTTAAGTTGCAAGATTTTATGGATCCAAGAGTAAGTTAAATAAAAGCGTTTAAAAAAAACTAACTTTCTTTTTGCACTAAAACGAGCAATATAAAAATATGAAAAAACATTTTTGTTCTTGGCGACATGTTAAATTTTTAGGATAAACCTGATAAAAACTTAAATTTTCTTCATTAAAATATTTTTTTTGTCGTAATTTAATGTTCTTGTGGTAGATCTCGGTCTAAACTATTGAAAAACATAAGAAACCGAAAATTAAAATTTTCAGTTAAAACCATCATACAGTCTCCTCTTAAATCCGAGTAAAGGTAGTTACGGTTTGAATACTAAAAAATCTGGTGTGAAACACTCACACAACTTTCTCTTGCCAATGCAAATAATTAACAATAAACCTAACATTAGTAATAAAACATTAGAAATAAACATAACCTTATTTTAATCACGAGTGAATGACGCAAAATGACAATCGAACTCAGTTTGGCTTAAAAATACGGAAAATCACGCTTTCACGCTAAACTAGGCTCTGTAGAGAAAAATGCTCTAAACAAAAGTTGTAGATCTTTTAATTTTCTATAACTTTTATTATATATACTTTTGTCGTAAAATGCATACTAAGACCGAAATGTTAAAAAAATCGATTTTTCTCACGTTTTCGTGAGAAAAAAACAGAAAATCGCAAATTACCGCTAAACTAAGCGTTATACAAAAAAATGTTTGATACAGAAGTTGTAGGTTTTTAAATTCTCTACAACTTTTATTATATAAGTTTTTGCGCTGAAATTTATATTAAAGCCGTAATCTTAAAAAAACAACGTTTTTACGTGAAAACAGCCTCACCGAGAATTTCAGCAAACATGGCGCCTACCCTATCTTGTAGAGAATCAAAAATTGAGTAAAATAGGCGATTTTAAAAAAAATCGTAGGATCAGTTTTTGAGAAAATCGCAAAAAACTGAAAAATTATACGAATAAACTAAGTTACTACTACTTCCGGTTGACCGATTTTGATGAAAATGTTCGTGTCGCGTCCGGTAGTGGTATGTAACTTAAGTTTCAAGTTTCAAGTTCGTACGATGTTCCGTTCTTGAGATATTCTGTTCACACACAGACACACACACACACAGACACACACACACACACAGACACACACACAGACCAATCGCTAAAAACATGTTTTTTGGGTTCAGGGGGTCTGAAAACGTATAGATCCGGTGAAAACTCGATTTCGAAAAATCGACATGAAAACAATACTTTCCTTCCTATATATTCATATAGGCAAGAGAAAGTAACAGCAGTTACCGGTATACTTTGTTGGTTGGAGTTCAAATAACCATACCATTTCAGGATTTATTGGCCTGAGTCTGTACAATACTCATTTACACGTTATACATATCATCCTCATCTCATTGGATCATGGGGGATTGGGTATTTTTCTTAAATTGAATAGATTGCAATGTACACACATTGTTGTTTAGGTGATCAGCCGAAAAACTGGTTTGAACCACTAGAGGCTTTACTAAGTAAAACGAAATGTGAAATACTAGTTTACCATTCCCTAACTCACTGAGTGGAAAATAATGGTTATCACTTATCAGCATGCCAGGTCCACTGCAAAGCATCTACAGATAGGCCCGTATAACAACCGGGATGTACAACGCCATAGCTTTAGTATACTGCCATGAACAAAAACATTCATCGCAACTCGATGAACGCTTCCGTACACCGCTCTTCAACCTCACTCTTTCATTCACTCTCTCTTTCTATAGGGTGATTCAAAAAGAGCGCCGGTTTTGATATATCAAATTAAGAGATTTATTTTATTGAAAAACTGAAAATAAATACATCAACAAGTTCATCTTACCTTCCGATTTTATGTATGAAAAATGATGTCATGCATGTGTCCTCCTCTACTGCGCTGGCACGCATCAACTCTGTCCATGAAATTGGATATTACTGCACGACAAGTTTCGACTATGTGGGACAAGTTTCCGTATGTGGGGTTTTCTAAACCCCACATACGGCAGTTCTGTTTATTAACAAAACCGTTTAAGTGGAAGTGCGCCTCATCACTGAAAATGATTTTGTTTGCGAAGGTGTCATCATCCTGCCGTTTTCTCAATACCCAGTCAACAAACTGTCGTCTCTTCTGGTGGTCTGCCACTTTCAAATGTTGCGTCAACTGAATTTTATACGGGTGATATTGGAGATCGTACCGAAGAATTCTCCGTGCAGAAGAACATCTTAAACCCAATTGTTGAGAACGGCGACGTATTGATTTTGCTGGGCTAACAGCCACACTGTCACGAACCAACGCAACGTTCTGCTCAGTTCGGTCAGAAAGACGACGTTTTTAAGGTCGACTGTTGAACCCGTCTCAAAAAACTTTTTCATGAGCCTGCGAACTGTTGATTCATTCGGTGCTTCATACGTCCTAGAGTACCGCGAAGTCGCCTGACAGTAGCCGCATAACTCTCTCCACTCTGGTAAAATGTTTTGACGATTAACACTCGTTGCGCAATAGTAAACTTCTCCATGGTTAGACAGAGACTGCGAGAGTATTACACTGCGAACAAGAGAAACTACAACTGAATCGTCAATCGGAATGTTCTCCGAAATAGAAATGAGGTCTAACAATGTTGCCAACCGATAAACAAAAATTTACCAGCCGTTTAAAAACCGGCGCTCTTTTTGAATCACCCGTTATATCTATTTCCACGAATTGAAAAGAAGAAATACTCACACCACAGAACACACACACGCACGTGCGCAAATTATGTTCCACTCATGCTTTCCTATTGTTATTTTTATACACTCATTTGGCGGAATGTGTTAGTAGCGGGGCAGAGACAATGTTTTCAGGAACGCACGAAACTGCAGTCATAACATATAGATATCAGACGAACTAATGTCCCATAGCCGAGCGAGTGAGCGGGAGATATGTGGCATAACTACGCATGCGCTCAAAGATCTTTACCGTTATAATCCAAATCTGAAAACATACTACAGTCGTTATCTTGCTTGTTAGTTTACTGCATGCATAAACGCTTGCTCACAACAATGAGTAAAATTAAAGACAATGTTATTGGAACGGCGCGTATGGGCTGTGCGAGTGAGAGCGTTATCCATTCTCTCACTCCCACGGCTAGGGGACATTAGTTCATCTGAATACTATACCTATACTCCTATCTTTCCCCTAGTTTGTAACGGTTATTCAGCCCCGTTGTTACACGGGCTAGCTGTACTTACCACCCTGCAAATGACACCTTAATTTCATTTACCACAGGGTCTGGTTGTAAAATGAAATTCATTACTCACAGAAAAGATAACTCTGACTAATTTTTTTTTTTTTTTTTTTTTTGCGCCCTGGAGACTCCAGGAGGAGTATAGGACATGTCGTCAGATAAAACACCTGAAATACATATAAGAAACACACTAAGTATCACTACTATCAAGAAAGAAATTCTTGTACGCTATAAAAAGTTTCACCGATCAAGTAATTTTTTAAATTTTTTTTAAAGGAATTCAAATCCTCACAACACTTTAACAATTGGGGTAATTTATTTATGAATTTTCTCCCTGCATAAGTAGGTTTTTGTTCAAACAATTTTGTGGAGTGATTAGCCACATAATAATCATTCCTGTTTCTCGTGTTGTGATTGTGAACATTGAAATTCTGCATAAAATTATTTTATTTATAATGTGTTTTACACCTCTACCTTTTCTCTTCTTAATCCTTTCTAACCCAGTGTGACATAGAAGTGACATTGGAGTGAAATAACGGACATCAAAATTTTAGTTATTAGCGACTACTTTGAATTAAAGAGTGCTGGGTGTGAAGTGTATAATTTCTTTATCCTAGCTAGGAATCGAACCTGAGACCTCCACTTTGCAGTGTAGCATGCTGACCATTGTGCCACGGAGGTGAACATTAATTTCTTTTTAAAGTTAATATTAGTTTTAAATACCGTGCGTTCGGAAAGTCGCTGTGCACTGGAATTGTGACTATGGATTTATGAAAATATGTATAAAGAAATGACTAAGCATTTTGGAAAAAAATTTATTCAATACCTTAATTACATTGTTAAACCGTGATTACATTGTTTATAGAAGGTGTTCGAAATGACCTCCATTGGCATCAATACAGCATTGCACTCGTTTCATTTTGTTTGCAAACACCTTTCGCAACTGAAGAACAGTGATTCCTTGAATGTATGCCGTTATTGCGGCTTTAAGTTCGTCAATCGTGTGTGGTCTGTTCCGATACACAGTTTGTTTCGCCGCACCCCATGAAAAGAAATCGGGGGGAGTCAGATCAGGAGATCTTGCAGGCCACAAATTCTTTGAAATTATTCGTTCACCAAACACGTTGCATAACGTTTTATACAGTTGCGAAAGGTGTTTGCAAACAAAATGAAACGAGTGCAATGCTGTATTGATGCCAATGGAGGTCATTTCGAACACCTTCTATAAACAATGTAATCACGGTTTAACAATGTAATTAAGGTATTGAATAAATTTTTTTCCAAAATGCTTAGTCATTTCTTTATACATATTTTCATAAATCCATAGTCACAATTCCAGTGCACAGCGACTTTCCGAACGCACGTTATATTCGTCTTCATTTACTAAAAATAAAGTAACATTTCTTCGAACATGCTGTAGGCTACTTATGTACATGTATATCTTTTAGACTGCTTGTAAAAAGTTATTTTATCCATTTTACCAATATTTTTTAATTGTAAATTTTTTTAAGTTTTAAATAATGACTTTAATATTAAAATCATATTTATTTTTACTTTCTCTTGCCTATATGAATATAGCCTATAGGAAGGAAAGTATTGTTTTCATGTCGATTTTTCGAAATCGAGTTTTCACCGGATCTATACGTTTTCAGACCCCCTGAACCCAAAAAACATGTTTTTAGCGATTGGTCTGTGTGTGTGTCTGTGTGTGAACAGAATATCTCAAGAACGGAACATCGTACGAACTTGAAACTTGAAACTTTAGTTATATACCACTACCGGACGCGACACGAACATTTTCATCAAAATCGGTCAACCGGAAGTAGTAGTTTATTCGTATAATTTTTCAGTTTTTTGCGATTTTCTCAAAAACTGGTCCTACGATTTTTTTAAAATCGCCTATTTTACTCAATTTTTTATTCTCTACAAGATAGGGTAGGCGCCATGTTTGCTGAAATTCTCGGTGAGGCTGTTTTCACGTAAAAACGTTGTTTTTTTAAGATTACGGCTTTAATATAAATTTTAGCGCAAAAACTTATATAATAAAAGTTGTAGAGAATTTAAAAACCTACAACTTTTATTTCAAACATTTTTTTGTATAACGCTTAGTTTAGCGGTAATTTGCGATTTTCTGTTTTTTTCTCACGAAAACGTGAGAAAAATCGATTTTTTTAACATTTCGGTCTTAGTATGCATTTTACGACAAAAGTGTATATAATTAAATTTATAGAAAATTAAAAGATCTACAACTTTTGTTTAGAGCATTTTTCTCTACAGAGCCTAGTTTAGCGTGAAAGCGTGATTTTCCGTATTTTTAAGCCAAACTGAGTTCGATTGTCATTTTGCGTCATTCACTCATGATTAAAATAAGGTTATGTTTTTAAGGTTAGTTTTTGTTCATTTCTAATGTTTTAATACTAATGTTAGGTTTATTGTTAATTATTTGCATTGGCAAGAGAAAGTTGTGTGAGTGTTTCACACCAGATTTTTTTGCTACAAATCTAAGTAAAAGAATATATTTCGTTTAGAAAGCCCGAACATGATTTTACTTGTTCATATTGTCAGGAAATTTGATACCATCAAGTTCCAATATGACGTACGTGTCACACTTTTTTTTC
Organism: Catonia carolina; assembly: GCA_035578175.1. Lineage (NCBI taxonomy): Eukaryota > Metazoa > Arthropoda > Insecta > Hemiptera > Achilidae > Catonia > Catonia carolina. The sequence continues at coordinate 8,247,256 of JAQMRL010000005.1, read as the reverse complement.
AAGCTAGTAAAAGGGCTGAAGGTCTAAAAGTAATATTATTACACTTAAATGTCAGTGAATCCTGAATCCTGGTTGAGAGGGCTGAGAAGCCCTATGATGGTGACATCGTGTTAAGGAACACCTGATCGCTCGGGGAACAATTTTACCGAATAATTGCAACCTCATGAAATTTAGGGGGAATTTTATAGTTTAAAATTGGGAAATAGGATTCTGGCTCTTGCGGGATTGGGACTGGGACTTCAAAGGAGGTAATGTATTTTAAGAAGTTACTCGTGGATGAAAATTCATATTAAGGGACAAGTGGGTTTAAGAGCGGCTCTTTTCTTTTATTTTGTTTTTCAGTGGCCTTTTTCAGTTATGTGGGAGTTTTATTGTCTTGGGGAGGGAAAGGCACGCACCGTACTTAACGTGGACAAATGGTACAATTTTAGGTAGGAGTTAGTTTATGATTTTAGGGGAGACGGAAAGGGTAGAGTTTGGCATAATCACCGGCCTTTTATTTTCTAAGTGTTTAATAATTTAAAATGGCGGCTCTTTTCACCGTAGTGGAGTGATTATGCATAGGAACATGGGGAGAACTACCAACTGGGGGGCGTGAGTCATACAAGTAGATGAAGGGGCATGGGTATATAAGAGGAATACAGGGGGGAATAAAACTGTGGCAACTCTAAATTTTGATAAGTGGGTCATACTGGAATTTGGATAAAGTCGTGGAATGGTAATGGCATTAAGACTTCGGGTGGATGTGGGCGTCGGTACAAGTCCTGAATGTCAGTAAAATGTATGAAACACTGTACACATATTACTTTCTCTTGCCTATATGAATATATAGGAAGGAAAGTATTGTTTTCATGTCGATTTTTCGAAATCGAGTTTTCACCGGATCTATACGTTTTCAGACCCCCTGAATCCAAAAAACATGTTTTTAGCGATTGGTCTGTGTGTGTGTCTGTGTGTCTGTGTGTGTGTCTGTGTGTGTGTGTGTGTGAACAGAATATCTCAAGAACGGAACATCGTACGAACTTGAAACTTGAAACTTAAGTTACATACCACTACCGGACGCGACACGAACATTTTCATCAAAATCGGTCAACCGGAAGTAGTAGTTTATTCGTATAATTTTTCAGTTTTTTGCGATTTTCTCAAAAACTGGTCCTACGATTTTTTTTAAAATCGCCTATTTTACTCAATTTTTTATTCTCTACAAGATAGGGTAGGCGCCATGTTTGCTGAAATTCTCGGTGAGGCTGTTTTCACGTAAAAACGTTGTTTTTTTAAGATTACGGCTTTAATATAAATTTTAGCGCAAAAACTTATATAATAAAAGTTGTAGAGAATTTAAAAACCTACAACTTATGTTTCAAACATTTTTTTGTATGACGCTTAGTTTAGCGGTAATTTGCGATTTTCTGTTTTTTTCTCACGAAAACGTGAGAAAAATCGATTTTTTTAACATTTCGGTCTTAGTATGCATTTTACGACAAAAGTGTATATAATAAAAGTTATAGAAAATTAAAATATCTACAACTTTTGTTTAGAGAATTTTTCTCTACAGAGCCTAGTTTAGCGTGAAAGTGTGATTTTCCGTTTTTTTTAAGCCAAATTGAGTTCGATTTTCATTTTGCGTCTTCCACTCATGATTAAAATAAGGTTATGTTTTTGAGGTTAGTTTTTGTTCATTTCTAATGTTTTAATACTAATGTTAGGTTTATTGTTAATTATTTGCATTGGCAAGAGAAAGTTGTGTGAGTGTTTCACACCAGATTTTTTTTTTGTGTATAGTTAAAAATTTGGGATAGAAAGGGTTAAATACTTCAGTCATATAATTGGTTGATCATGTGAAAAGAAACAGAACTATTTTTGGGTCTTTTCCTTTTTTTGTACGCCACTATCAAATCCGAATTCCCTGAAGGGTTTCACATATCTCCTACTCCCTGCCTTACTGAATACTCTTCTGAGACAGACACACTCACGCACGCGTACACACGTCCTTCCCAGTCTCAGTATATAATACTATGTTAAACGTTCTGTTGTTTTATTTATATTTTGATTGTTTCATTTTCCTATTACTACATTACTGTTGTTGTTTAGGTCAACAGCCGAAAGGCTGGTTTGAACCTGTAGAGGTTTTACTAAGTAAAACGAGGAGTGAGGTGGTTTACCATTGCCTTCCTCACTGAGTGGAAAAGTACGCTTATCAGCATGCCGGGCCCTCTGAAAAGCACATATTTTCCACTCTGTAAATGACACCTTCACTTCATTCACCACAGGGTCTGGCTGTACAATGAAATTCATTACTTTCAGAAAAGATAACTCTGACTAGTGTCTTTTACACCTCTACCTCTTCTGTTCTTAAATGATTCAGTCATTTAATTGACTGGCCATGTGATAAGAAACAGAACTATTTATTTTAGCCCTGCAACGAACAGATTAAGTGTAAATAATTTGACACTCCACCTGTCTGTTATGGGCAGTCTACATTACTATTAAATTAATTGAATTTTTTTTCTATTACTAGGTTACATTATACATTTACGTTATATTTTTTTAATTATTTACATTGGGAAGAGAATTTTTTTTTTTTTGTTTAACGTCCGACTGTTCTGCAATTACTGCTAATGCAGACGGTGAATGATGAAATGATTTTTTGTAACGTATGAAAAAATGCCGTGCCTGAACGGGATTCGAACCCAAGACCGCATGATGAGAGGCGAGCACGTTACCAACTTCGCCAATGCGGCCGGCAAGAGAAAGTCGTGGGAGTGTTCCACACATACTTTTTTAGTTGTCACATCTTCTGGTATTATGTAATGTAATAACCCCTTTTCCTGAAGGAACTCTCCAGCATCTTCCTTCCTCCGTCCAAATATCATTAAGAAACTTTACAAAATTCATAGCAGACTGTGTAGTAGCTTTTTTTTCTAATCCCTAATGTGTGTACGTTGCAATCTGTTCAATTGAGAACAATAAGCAACCCCATGACCCAATGAGATGAGGATGATGTGTATGACGTGTAAATGAGGTGCAGTCTTGTACAGACTCAGGTCGACCATTCCTGAGAGAGTATGGTTAATTGAACCCCAACCATCAAAGTACACCGGTAGCCACTGTCTAGCATTCAAATCCGTATAAAAGTAACTGCCTTTACTAGGATTTGAAACAGGAACCTTCGTATCCGAAAATCAGCTGTTAAACAGGTGATTTTGGTGACGACTTTACCTCTAGACTAACCCCGTGGGTTGTGTAGTAACTAACTGTGAAATGGGAGTGGAGTTGAAATTACGCAGGAATATTGCTAGTCAGATAGGTGCGCTAGACGGAGGAGTGGGAGATTGTGTAACCCTTCAGGGAATTCGGATTTGATAGTGGCATACAGAAAACGGAAAAGACCCCAATTTTTTGTAAACCGGGAACTAGCAGATCGAGTGCAAATAATTTAACACTCCACCTGCCTGTTATGGGATTAAATATCTGTGCCCTGGAAGTAAAGGGTGTTAACTCCAATTTTGGCAAAATTAAGTTTGAAAAACATCAAGAAATGCTGTATCTAATGATTTACAGTATTAACTCGTATCTGACTTGCTTCCATTTTTCTAAAAGTTGCAGTAAGCACATTAACTCGGCTTTTGTATATAATGTGTAAGATTTTTATAATGACTACTATTTTTAACTCTAATTGAATGTGTATACCGTTATTGACAATAAGTTTTTTGATTTTGAATTATTTTGTTTTTATTAGGTATCTTATTGATAGGGCTCAGAATTTACTTGAATTCTGTAACTTTTTCAACCATTGTTGTGAATAAAATTCGGTTTCTTCATCAGAATAGAGTTAGCTCAACATGTTTTGTCTAAGTTTTGTTTTCGTTTGATTAACTCAAGTTCTGTGGGTGGTCAGAGAGGTGTAGAAGTTGAAAAAGTTGTTTAAATATCGGTATCAGAGGCTATATTTGGTTCAAATTTTAAAAAATTCGAACACCTTAAGAAATTTTTTAGAAAAGAAAAAACTTTAGATTTTTGTTCATCTGAAAAATTATAAAAATGGAGTTAACTTCCTTTACTTTTCAGACACGGTTAGATTCCGTAATATGCCCCCAAATGTTAAAAGTTCCTTAAACTTTAAATTATTGTAGTTACACAGCTACGAAATATTACTTATGATTATTTCAGAAATATTATGCAGTATTTTGGTCTGCCAAGCTGATTGTATTCTTTAGCTTATCACCACAGTGATATATGGCACTATCATTGATCACGTTAAAGGTGGTGATGTAGGAAAATTTAAGTGTCTAGTTGATGTTGAGTTGCGTACTGGTATTCTCCGTGGCTAGATGGTTCCAAATTTTTATTTAATAAAATATTGATGTTCATTTGTTTATGGAGTTTTGAGTTAACCAATTTTTTATTTTCCTAAAGGGAGATTTCTATTTATTACAACACAACAGTTAATAGGAAGAACTATTAGTGGGTAGTAAGCAAAAATTTCTTAAAGAACATTTAACTAATAACTTAGATAGTTATTATTAACACCTACCTATCTCGTATGGTTGTTATTCATCATTCCACACTATCCTTATTGTAAAGAAAATAATAATTTATGTTTTGGGGGCATATAACGGAATCTAACCTTCAGACACAGATATAAATACGATAAATCTATAATAGGAAATGTTTATGAAATGATTACTCAAACTTGTTGGCAAAAAAGAAAGAATAAAAATTAACGAAATACCGCGTACAAGATGATGATTATGATGATAGTAATAATGATGACAGCGATTCAGCGAGAAGAGAATAGTTCCGGCTTCCAACACGTACAAATTATAGCAACCACGTGCAACATCATGGTCCATAGGTAATATCGTCAGTACAAAGAAGAAGATTCTGTTAGAGGCAGTGCCTTCTCGATCTCATAGCCACAACTTATAATGTTAAATCCATCCCACAGTCAACAGACGTTGTTGTCTCCTATACGATCAAGTTAACCGAGTTGACTGTTGTTCAGTCATTCACCTTTTTTACTCACAATGTCTTCCCTCTTTTAAAATAGTAAACTCACTCCCCACTTCCTGCATCCCCTAAGGGATAAAATCATCTTACCTCTTTGCCTGTCACCTGCATCTCACTAACAACAGCACCAGCTCAATGAAGCATACTTTAAAAGATACGTTGCCCGGTCACAAGGAATTCAACGTACGGAATCCATGAAGGCAAGAAAGATATGTCACACTTCACCAAACTTAAAATAATTCATCTTCCGAACTGATTAGACACAACGAATAATAAACATGCCATATACATAATATGCACAGACAGGTTTTATAAAGATATGAATAATTACAATTTCAAAAATATTGGAGTACATTAGAAAAATTACAATGTCTTTTTTTACTTTCTCTTGCCTATATATGAATATATAGGAAGGAAAGTTTTGTTTTCATGTCGATTTTTCGAAATCGAGTTTTTACCGGATCTACACGTTTTCAGACCCCCTGAATACAAAAAACATATTTTTAGCGATTGGTCTGTGGGTGTATGACAGAATATCTCAACAATGGAACATCGTACTTGAAACTTAAGTTAGACACAACTACCGGACCCGACACGAACATTTTAATCAAAATTGGACAACCGGAAGTAGTAGTTTATTCGTGTAATTTTTCACTTTTTTGAGATTTTCTCAAAAACGGGTCCTATGACTTTTTTTAAAAATCGCCTGGTTTACAAAATTTTTTATGCTCTACAAGATAGGGTAGGCGCTAAGTTTGCTGAAATTCTTAGTAAGGCTGTTTTCACGTAAAAAAATTGTTGGGGACGGAGGTTCCTGGTTCAAACGTTCAGACTTTCAGATTCCTGGTTGCATAAAGTTAGTTATTGCTTGAGTCTCAGCTCCGTGTAGTTGGAAGGAATCCAGTGCGTTGTTATAACGGGTGTTTCAAAAAGGACGCCTTCGAAGTTTAAGGGTTAATATTTTCTGCATAGGGAATATTTTTTTCCCCCAAATAACAGTTGGCACTACCGTACTCATTGTTGACCCATTGTGTATTACTGACATGTACTGGTGCTATCCCAGTATTCATTTGTGTCTGTAGTGTCTGTATAAGTTCAAACATGGTTTTTTCAAAGGATGAGCGTGTTTTTATTATTGAAAGTTATTGCGCATATAAATCTTACGAACGAGTGAAAGACGAGTTCCAGTTAAAATTTCCCAATTCTGAAGTACCTAATAACACCACAATATCGCGTCTCATTAATACATTTCGTGAGACTAGCAGTATACGTGATCGCAAAAGCACAGGTCGACCATCAGTGTTAACAGAACAAGTTTTGGACGATGTGAAACAACGTTTGACTACTTCACCCGGCAAATCACTTAGAAAGTTATCTTCACAGGCTGGATTATCACTATCTTCCGCTTTAAGGGCTACAAAAAAATTAAATCTGCATCCTTACCGCATCGGTGTCGTTCATGAACTGAAAGAAGTTGACCATGGGAAACGTATACAGTATTGTCGTTGGATACGTTCTCTTGTTAATGACAACGGTGTTGAAATATTGGATCGCGTTTATTTCAGTGACGAAGCATGGTTCCACTTGGATGGTTACATCAACAGCCAAAACTGCCGAATATGGAGCGCTCATAATCCTCACACATTTCATCAACGTCCACTACACGCACGTAAAATTGGTGTTTGGTGTGCGATCCCGGCGTCGTATTGTTGGGCCTTTATTTTTTGAGACATCTGTAGATGGGGTGGTGTACCGCAACTTAATTGAACAATTTATAGCGGGTTAGAATTACACGATCGAGATTGTTGGTTTCAGCAGGATAACGCAACGTGCCATACTTCAACTGAAACGCTGAATATGTTACGAGAATTTTTTTGGCCATCGTGTGATATCAAAAGGATTGTGGCCACCAAGATCACCAGATCTTACTCCTGCGGATTTTTTTCTTTGGGGGGGGGGGAATTTAAAGAGTAAGGTTTTTAAAAACAATCCTCATACAATTGAAGAATTGAAGGCTAATATTGAAAGTGAGATTACAAACATTAATGAGCAAACACTACGAAAAGTAAGCTGCAAATGTTATGAAACGTGTCCGAACTTGCATTACAAGCGGAGAAAGTCATTTTGAACATTTATTGTGAAGTTTTAAAGGTAATCTGAATGTTATAAAGGTAATAATTTCATACCGTATAATTTTCAATTACTTAATATAATAAATTAGCGTTCTCAAACTTCGAAGTGCGTCCTTTTTGAAACACCCGTTAGTAGTGGAAGAATGAATGAGTTAGTAGTGTTCCACAGCTGATGCATTTGTAGTGGTAGAGTGTACTAACTAGACTAAAAAAATATTCTTAGCATCCGGCGCATTAATTTAACAAATGCCTACCGGGTTATTAACTTGGTCGGATTCATAATATAACTTAACAATTTATATCAAAATGTATATAAATACGAGATACAAAGAAATATGTTAAATACAGAAAGTCTGAAAACGAATGTTTTGTATCAGAGTAATACAACAATCGTTCTCCCAGCATGCATCACTCATTCATTATACCTTACCCGTACCCTTCACCCCGCAACTACACGGAGCTTGAAACCGCACAATACTTTCATACGGATTCGAATACTAGACAGTGGTTAGCGATGCACTTCGATGGTTGGAGCTAAATTAACCAAACTTCCTAAGGAATGGTAGGCCTGGGTCTGTACAAAACTACACCTCATATACACGTCATAAACAACATGCTAATCTCACTGGGTCACGGGGTTGCTTATTGTTCTGAATTGAACAGATTGGAACGTACACCATAGTATTACGGTTAAAAAAAAGAATAGCATAACATTTTATTTTCGTATGAACTAATTTCATATTGTTTGCTTCAATATACAGTAGTTGAGTTAATTCATTTCAGAGCGTGAGACTGTATGCCATTATTATTATTATTATTATTATTATTATTATTATTTAACTTACCATCTAATCTACTGATCAATCTATTTTACAGCGATGTAATTGTAAAACTGTATAATATGAAAGACTAAAACCGAAATACATTTGTCAAAATTAAACAATTTTTATAATTTATTACGAGAATTACAGTTATTTTTTAGTTAACACTTTAATGCTGGGAATTTTAACAGTAGCCTACTTTAAAATTAAATATGAAGTGCAAAGAATGAAAATAATATTTTCATTTGATGTAATTATTAAAATGTCCTACAAAAATCTGTTTTGTAAAAATCTTGAAACAATAAAATATTTTGAATGAATTAACATAGGTTATGTTTTTCATTATTTACATTGGCAACAGAAAGTCGTGTCAAGTGATTCCACACCACTTTTTTAATTTTTTCGGTTGCTGCCGTCAGCCATTAAAGATTTCTTCCGCGTACCCCAAGATGTACCCGTAACACAGGTAGGGAACCACTGATATATAGGTAAAAATCTGGTGTGAAACACTCACACAACTTTCTCTTGCCAGTGCAAATAATTCACAATAAACCTAACATTAGTAATAAAACATTAGAAATAAACAAAAAACTAACCTCAATAAACATAACCCAATTTTAATAATATATGAAAAACGCAAAATGAAAATCGATCTCAGTTTGCCTTAAAAATACGGAAAATCACTCTTTCACGCTAAACTAGGCTCTGTAGAGAAAAATGCTCTCAATAAAAGTTGTAGATCTTTTAATTTTCTATAAATTCGCTATATACACTTTTGCCATAAAATGTATACTAAGGCCGAAATCTTTAAAAAATCGATTATTCACACGTTTTCGTGAGAAAAAAAAACAGAAAATCGCTACATACCGCTAATCTAAGCGTTATACAAAAAATGTTTGAAATAAAAGTTGTAGAATTTTAAATTCTCTACATTTTTTATTATATAAATTTTTTAACGTAAAAACAGCCTCACTAAGAATTTCAGCAAGCATGGCGTCTACTCTATCTTGTAGAAAATAAAAAATTGAGTAAACCAGGCGATTTTTAAAAAAGTCGTAGGACCAGTTTTGGAGAAAATCGCTAAAAAGTGAAAAATTACGCGAATAAACTGCTACTTCCGGTTGACCGATTTTGATAAAAATGTTCGTGTCGGGTCCGGTAGTGGTATGTAACTTAAGTTTCAAGTTTCAAGTTCGTACGATGTTCCGTTCTTGAGATATTTTTCACACACACACACACACACACACACACACACAGACCAATAGCTAAAAACATATTTTTTTTGGGTTCAGGGGGTTTGAAAACGTGTAGATCCGGTGAAAACTCGATTTCGAAAAATCGACATGAAAACAATACTTTCCTTCCTATATATTCATATAGGCAAGAGAAAGTAAAAAAAGCTCTGTAGAAAAAATAAACTGATAACAGAAGAGCGAAATATTCACGAACTTCTGGAAAAAAGTAATGACAGATGACTTTATTACATGGTCCTTACAGAAACATCCGCGGGAAAAAACAAAAAAAAATACACGTACATAAATAATCCGTTGCATAACCACTATTTTACATAGGTTAAACATAAGATAAAACAATGCGAGTTACGTTTTTCTACACAGAATTTATTCATTAAATGTAACGTTATACAGCGACATTTCAGCTTTGTCAACTGTAACGAGTTGTGTAATATTTTGTTACAAGTGTTTGTTACTCTCATACATTTTTTGTTACTACACGGAAGATGAATCTTATACAATTTTATTTCTGAACCGTCTGAAGTTCAGGAAAAATAAATTTCTTAATTATTTTACAGCTGTAAATCCCTTTTATCGGACGACACGTCGTCTATGGGTGATAACAATTTTAAAAAACTTCACTTTTGACTTATGGCAAAAACCATAAGTGATTTCTGTATCTACTCTTTAAGAGGAATCTTTTTTTTTTTTTTAATTCCTAATGTGTACGTTGCAATCTGTTCAATTCTGAACAATAAGCAACCCCATGACCCAATGAGATGAGGATGATGTGTATGACGTGTAAATGAGGTGTAGGCTTGTACAGACTCAGGCCGACCGTTCCTGAGAGAGTATTGTTAATTGAACCCCAACCATCAAAGTACACCGGTAACCACTGTCTAGCATTCAAATCCGTATAAAAGTAACTACCTTTACTAGGATTTGAACCAGGAACCTTCGTCTCCGAAAATCAGCTGTTTAACAGCTAATTTTGGCGACGACTTTACCTCTAGACCAACCCGGTGGGTAAGAGGAATCGAATGACATTATTTTTGTTTCCAAATTCCAACTTTGGTTTCTTGACTTCCGGTTGAAACCGGAACTTCAAACCAAATCCAGGCCCACTAAATTTTTGTGTAGATTACGAATCCGAAAACCGTTTGTTTCTATCTCATGTAGTTTCAGACTTTGATTTCTTGACTTCCGGTTTTGAGCCACTTCTGGTCAAAACCGGAACTTCAAAGAAATCAGGCCCACTACCTTTATGTGTAGATTACGAATCCGAAACCGCTTGTAGCTATCTCTTGTAGTTACTTTCCTTCCTATAAATTCATATAGGCAAGAGAAAGTAAAAATTAACACCAAAAATCTTGTGTAAAACATCACAAGACTTTCTCATTTGTTTAGCCATCAAAGTAGTAGCTGACATGCGATTAATTTAACATTCCCCTACCGCCGATGGCCATACAGAGAGTTAAGGAGTTAACTCTCTGTATGGTTTCTCTGTGTCACTTTGATTCGTTTTTTTACATTTTTTAACCTAGGTCGGGAATCGAATGGTACGGATCTTGGACTTACCAGTCCAACGAACAAAAAAATTGTTTTATTTTTGTATAATCTATATTTACGGTACAATTCAGTTCACGCAAACAAAATCAGAAGATTTTATAAATCAGATTTCATAAAAACATGTAATCAGTTTTAAGTAGCTAACAAACAACGAGTAGGTCTATCTATATTGTATCATCTTCAATCAGTTCTAGGAAATAACAGGAAATAAAGGATCCCTTTAGGTTCACAACGCGTCACTTCCTTTGCATGCCTCCTACATAGATGGAAAAACGGATAATGTCCCACATGTGTTCCTTAAGCGCCAGCATAGGTCTCTCTCTCAGTTAACCAGTTCTAAATTGACTGTAACTAAACATACGAATACATAAAAGTAACCCACCACCAAAAGTCACATTATGAAATTCTTTTCAAGCAACAAAATTCTATTCTTGTTTAAAACTTCACGATTTCATCTAATATAATAGTACTCATAATTTATTTCGCAAAAGTTTTTACAAGGAAATATTTTTTTACATTAAAAAAAACTGAGTGAAACACTCACACTACTTTCTCTTACCAATGTAAATAGGTAATAAAAAATATAAACTACAGTTGAGCCGTTCTTAGTTTGCTCCTACTGTCAACAATAGCCAGCTACTACAGGGTGCACGCTAGAGTCCGCTGCTTTATGGATGTCGTATTCCTTTTAAGTTAACTATGTTTTGAATATTATACGTACTTAAGTACTTAAAACATCAGTCATGATATGATGTAGGCCTAACAATTTCATTTATAAAAATACTTTTAAAAGTATTTTGTATTTAAATACTTTTGAAAGTATTTTGTTGTTACTTTTTAATCAGCGTGTACTCATTTTTATATAATGCGCATGCTCAGTGACGTCATTATTTGTTTACATTAGGAGCAAACTAAGAAAGGCTGGACTTTATGTGAAATCATTAGACCTATTAAAGAATATCGAATAAAAAACATAACCTACTTTAATCATGAGTGAATGACGCAGAATGAAAATCAACCTCTGTTCGCCTTAAAATACGAAAAATACTAATTGACGCTAAACTACGCTAAGTAGAATAAGTTTTTTTGTAATAAAAGTTGTAGGATTTTTAATTTCCTATAACTTTGGTCGTAAAATACAGAAAATCACTAATTTAACCTGAACTAAGCGTTGAGAAAATATCGTTTGAAAAAAAAGATGTAGACTATAGACTTTTAATTTTCAACAACTTTATTTATGTTAAGTTGGTACTTGCATTACTGTTGTGTGTTGTTTAGGTCAACAGCCGTTAGGCTGGTTTGAACCTGTAGAGGTTTAACTAAGTAAAATGGAGGGGTGAGGTGGTTTACTTTTCCCTTCCTCAATGAGTTGAATGAGTATGCTTATCAGCATGCCAGACCCTCCAAAATGTACCCACTTTCAACCCTGCAAATGACACATTCACTTCATTCAACACAGGGTCTGGCTGTATAGTGAAATTCATTACTCTCAGAGGAGGTAACTATGACTAGTGTCTTTTACACCTCTTGCATTACTAAAGGCTACTAAAAATCTAATAAAAATCGGCCGCAATCTTAAAACCACGAGAGCACAGGCCCTCCAAGAATTTCAGCTGACATGGTACTTAGAGTCAATGTTTTAGAACAAAAGAAATTAAGTAAACGAGCCGTTTTTGAGAAAATCGCAAAAGAGTGAAAAATTGCACGTACTATAGTAGTATCCGTTTAATACGCTCACGGCTAAAACGCTTTCTGTTTAAAACGCAGTTTTCGTGAAGTCCCTTGATTAATAAGAGTGAGCAAAAGAGTGAAAAATTGCACGTACTATAGTAGTATCCGTTTAATACGCTCACGGCTAAAACGCTTTCTGTTTAAAACGCAGTTTTCGTGAAGTCCCTTGATTAATAAGGTAAAACACGAGTATATGTTTCCGCTTAATACGCATTCCATCCCGCCTAATACGCGGTCAAAATTGATGATTATTTTGAAAATAAGTAATGGAAATTTTGTTATTAGTTACAGTATTTATGTACTACATTTATGCATAAGTGGGGCAATTTGTTTGTGTTTTTTTCAATTAAATGTGATGTTCAAAAAAAGATATCTTTACGTTTATTTAAGTAGTACCTATAACCTTTATGCAACTGGTTTCTACACCGGGGTCCCGGGTTTGATTCCCAGTCAGGTCTGGCATTTTTTTATCACTTATCTTCATGTATCACCCTTCTTATCGTCTGTATTAGCAGCAATTTCAAAACAGTCAGACGCAAAACAAACAAAAAATATATACATACACCTACCTATATATTTATTTATATAATACCTATATAATAACTGACATTAATAATTTCTCACAAAATAGAGAATTTTAAAACAATAACACTTTTCTGCCTTCAATAATAATTTCATTAAAAAAATCACTCTCTTAAGATTCTCTTCGTCGCTTCTTGAGTAAGATGATTTTTCGCCTAAGACGCTAATTCTGTAGTGATAGGTATAAAGGTCTTAACTTGAAAATAGTCATTTTTCAGGAAAAGCAAATGAAAATTTGAGACAGTATAATAAATATTTTTTTTATTATTTAAGAAGAGTTTTTGCAATTGTCTCTTCAAAAAATTGTTTTTATAATTTGTTATACATTTCTTTTGTTTTCTACTTAACGAAAATAAAAATTCCGTTTACGTCTAACGTCTACGCTGTGGCCCTTTTTCGGTGGGCAATTCACGACTTAAGACCTTTACCGTTTACAGTGTAACTTAATCCCTTTTGACCTGGTTAATTCTTACTACAGTTACTTAAGTCACGAGTTTGCCTTTGGTTTCTTGTCATTTCGACCACTTCAATTTGATTTTTTTTTCAGTTGATCTCAGCAATTGATATTGGTGAAATAATAAACTACTATTGGTACAAAGTTTAACTCAACTTAAGACCTTTTGTATAACTAAAAAAGACTGAGAAACTAAATCTAAAGGTATTATTTACCAATAAGACTTTTATACTGTTACGTGAAGAGAAAATTTTTATAAAGCGTCAACATAATTTACTTCAGAAGTTAGCTACACTTAAACCCTTTGCACCATTTGAAAGAGACAATTTTTCTCAACTGGGTAGTACACTTAACTCAAAATCGACAATTTTTGACTTAAGACCTTTATACCTATCACTACAGAATTTGTGTTGGACCCATGAAAATCGTATTAAGCGGATTATACTGTATTTATTATTACTTCCGGTTTATACGAATAAGATGATAACAGCATATATAACAGCAAATATAACTATATTATTTTATATTACTTCCAGTTGACCGATTTTAATGAAAATGTTCGTGTCGGGTACCCTCGTGATACGTAATTTAAGTTCCAAGTTTTAACTCCGTACGTTATCCCGTTCTTGAGATAATTTCTTCTTCTCCTTCTTCTTCTTCTCCTCTCTTTCTTCTGCTTTTTGTACTTATTCTTCTTCTTCACCTAATTGGTAGCCAGAACTGCATGTTCCGGAACCCACCTTCTCCTCAGAGAACCATAATTCGGCCATCTTCGACCATTCGGCTTATAATTCATTACCAATCTAGGCAAACGGGTTCCCTTCATGCGTTCCAAGTGACTACTCCAGTTGGTTCTATACTCATTGATTTTCTTCTCCAGGCTAAATATTTGCAACTCTTGCCTTATAACGTCACTTCTTATCTTGTCCTCAAGAGTGCAGTCCTTCACTGCCTGGAGACATTTCATTTTCGAAGCTCTGACTTGGCTTCGTTCTCTGTTTGAAAGTTTGAAAGAACATTAAAAGAACGTTCCCTGTTTGAGATATATATTGTTCACACAAATCAATCGCTAAAAACAAATTTTTTGGGTTCAAAGAGTCTGAAAATGTGAATTCCCGGTGACAACACGATTTTGAAAAATCGACATGAAAACAATACTTCTTTTCCCTTTGCCTTAGGGCAAGAGAAAGTAAAAATGGTACATAACACATTCATCCATTCGGCTCTTTAATTGTCTCGAATTTTGGTTATTTAATCAAAAATCTTTTACATCTACAGTACTTTATTTCGGTCGTTTTGGATAAACTAGATTAAAAAAATAGCTGTTTCGATACTCTAATTATTATACAAAAATACGCCTACTGTCCGTTTTTTTACTTTCTCTTGCCTACAGGTATATGAATATATAGGAAGGAAAGTATTGTTTTCATGTCGATTTTTCGAAATCGAGTTTTCACCGGATCTATACGTTTTCAGACCCCCTGAACCCAAAAAACATGTTTTTAGCGATTGGTCTGTGTGTGTGTGGGTGTGTGTGTGTGTGTGTGCGTGTGTGTGTGTGTATGTATGTGTGTGTGTGTGTGTGCGTGTGTGTGTGTGTGTGTGTGTGTGTGTGTGTGTGTGTGTGTGTGTGTGTGTGTGTGTGTGTGTGTGTGTGTGTGAACAGAATATCTCAAGAACGGAACATCGTACGAACTTGAAACTTGAAACTTAAGTTACGTACCACTACCGGACTCGACACGAACATTTTCATCAAAATCGGTCAACCGGAAGTGGTAGTTTATTCGTGTAATTTTTCACTTTTTTGCGATTTTCTCAAAAACTGGTCCTACGATTTTTTTAAAAATCGCCTGGTTTACTCAATTTTTTATTCTCTACAAGATAGGGTAGGCGTCATGTTTGCTGAAATTCTGGGTGAGGCTGTTTTCACGTAAAAACGTTGTTTTTTAAGATTACAGCTTTAATATGCATTTTAGCGCAAAACTTTATATAATAAAAGTTGTAGAGAATTAAAAATTCTACAACTTTTATTTCAAACAATTTTTTGTATAACGCTTAGTTTAGCGGTAATTTGCGATTTTCTGTTTTTTTTCTCACGAAAATGTGTGAAAAATTGATTTTTTTAAGATTTCGGCCTTAGTATGCATTTTACGACAAAAGTGTATATAATTTAATTTATAGAAAATTAAAAGATCTACAACTTTTATTTAAAGCATTTTTCTCTACAGAGCCTAGTTTAGAGAGAAAGAGCGATTTTCCGTATTTCTAAGCCAAACTGAGGTTGATTTTCATTTTGCATCATTCACTCATGATTAAAATAAGGTTATGTTTTTGAGGTTAGTTTTTTGTTTATTTCTAATATTTTATGAATAATGTTAGGTTTATTGTTAATTATTTGCATTGGCAAGAGAAAGTTGTGTGAGTGTTTCACACCAGATTTTTTTCATATTATTTAGATGAGGAAAATTAACACAAACCATATCGAAGGGAAAAAAATATAACTCAAACTGTTGAAACTAACCACACGCTACTATGACATGAAATTTCAGATAAAACACAACTTCCTTAAAAAAAGAATTGATAACGGGTTTCTCCATGATAATAAACTATTTATGTCTAAAATACAACGGCTATAAGTTGAAAAAAATTTATGAACAATAACACTATAAAGATCTACACGGAATAAGGAAAAAATTAAGCGTACAAAGCAAGGTACAGATTTCGGAAAACATGGTGACTGACGGGGGTAACAGAAGTAAAACTAAAATAAATTTGGATTTAAACAATTACCCGACTTTCTTCTGCCAATGTAAATAATGAAACACAACCTTTATTTAATCATTAGTGAATGACGCAAAATTAAATTCAACCCATTTCCACGTACAAATACGAAAAATCACTGATTGACACTAAACTAAGCTCTGTAGAAAAACATTTCAGGAATAAAATTTGTAGGTTTTTTAATTTTCTATAATTTTAATATAACTAAAGTTTTGTCGTAAATGGCATACTATAGCCGCAATTTCAAAAATCCCGTTTTTTACCGATTTTAATAAATAAAATAGAGATATTGACTAATTTGACGCTAAACTAAGCGGTGTAGAAAAACGTTTGAAATAAAAGTTATAGGTTTTTTAATTTTCTGCAACTTCAAATGCCCGTATGTACATCTTTGTCGTAAAATGCATACTAAGGATGCAATCTTTAAAAAAATACCGGGTGAGCATAAAGTCTTGCCCTGATTATAAAAATTTATTGCAGAATAACTGTTTGACATAATAATTTAAATTTTATGCTGTTACATAGGTTAGTGTTAATAGTTTTTTTTAAGATTACTTACATTAGTAAACTTCAACGTGTGCCCCCTTGGTAGCTCGGAGAATGTCGAAGCGGTATTCCAGTTCCCGCCAGGTGTTTTGTAACATGTGTTCTGTCACAGTACCCACAGCAGCTTGTATCCTAGCCTTCAGTTCGTCAACGTCAGCAACTGGTGTGGCGAAGACTCTATCCTTGATATAGCCCCAGAAAAAAAGTCAAGGGGAGTAATGTCTGGAGAGCGGGGTGGCCAGGGTGTTGGACCATCCCTTCCAATCCACCGATCCGGAAATGTTTCATCCAGGAAATTACGCACTATCAAAGCCCGGTGGGGCGGTGCCACATCTTGCTGGAAAATTATCCATGGTTGATATTCTTCTAACTGTGGTGCAATGAACTGTTGCAAAACATCTAAGTAAATGTTAGCGTTAATGTTGTTTTCCGTGATGTTTGGTGCGGCCTCATGCATAATAAGGTTTTCGGGCCGTTTTTCTTCGCGGAAAACACCATTAACGCTAACATTTACTCCGAGCTACCAAGGGGGCACACGTTGAAGTTTACTAATGTAAGTAATCTTAAAAAAAACTATTAACACTAACCTATATAACAGCATAAAATTTAAATTATTATGTCAAACAGTTATTCTGCAATACATTTTTATAATCAGGGCAAGACTTTATGCTCACCCGGTATTTACCACGAAACCACAAACTCCCCAAGAAATTCAGCAGACTTGGCGCTTACTCTATTTCGTAGAAAATTAAAAAAAAATGATTACAGAGGGTATTGTTTTAAATCACCGGATCCGTTTTTGAGAAATTGCACAAAAATTAAAAATCACTTGAATTAACTACAAGTTTCGGTTGACCGATTTTCATGAAAATGTTCCTGTTGCGTCCATTAGAGGTAAACCTAAGTTAAATGTAAGTTTGAACTTCGTACAACATTCCGTTCTTGAGATTCCTTGTTCACACAAAGAACAACGCCACAGGGTCAATAGTTAAAAACATTTTTTTTGGGGTTCAGTGGGCCTGAAAACGTTTATTTTCGGTGAAAACTCGATTTCGAAAAATCGACATGTAAACAATACTTCCTATTCCTACATATTCATATGTTGTTGTCTAGATCAGCTGAAAGCCCAGCTTTCGGCCCGAAAGATCAGCTGGTTTGAATCCCTGGAGGCTTTACTAAGTAAAACGAGGAGTTCGCTGGTTTAAATTTGCCTTTCTCACTGAGTAGAAAAGTATGCTTATCCGTATGCCAGGTCCTCTGAAAAGCATCTACTTTCCACCCTGCAAATGGTACATTCACTTTATTCGCCACAGGGTCTGGCTGTATAATGATGAAATTCATTACTCTCAGAGTAGATAACTCATATTTGTGTCGTTTACACCTACTTTATAATTTTGTTTGTATGAGTAGTTATTGTATTGCACTATTATTTTTTGAAAAAGATGCATTCACTTCCTATTAAACATTCATACAATTGTATTTTATCCATAATAGGCAGGTGGAGTGTTAAATTATTTACACTCGATCTGTTAGTTCCAGGGTTACAACAAAATAGTTCTGTTTCTTATCACATGGTCAGCCAATTATATAAGTGAAGCATTTAAGAACATAAGTAAGAGGTACAGGCTCTTTAGTTCTCAAATGCTTCAGTCATATAATTAGCTAACCATGTGATATCAAAAGTAGAGTTGCTCAAGCTAGAAAAGCCTTTGAAATGAAAAACAGCTTACTGACTACAATCATCGATTTACAGATTACGAAAAATTTCTTAAAACACTATTTTTGGAGTGTAGCATTATACGGTAGTGAACCGTGGGTGATGGGGGCTGTAGAAAGGAAGCGGGTATAAGCTTTTGAAATCTGGTGTTATAGGAAAATGTTAAAGATTAGATGGGTGGACAAAATAAGTAATTTAAAGGTTCTTAGGCGAGTGGATGAAAAAAGAAGTATATGGAAGCATCTTACCAGAAGAAGGGATAGGTTAGAGGGGCATATCTTAAGACATCCAGGTATTGGTCTATCAATAATGGAGGGTAATATTCAGGGAGTGAATTGTAGGGGGAGGCAAAAATTAGAATATTTAAAGGAAATTACAAAAGATGTAGGGTGTTACAGGTATGTAGATATGAAACGACTTGCATAAGACAGAACAGCTTAGAGAACTGCATCAAACCAGCCGAAAGACTGATGACAAAAAAACCATGTGATAAGAAACAAAACTATTTTGTTGTAGCCCTGGAACTAGCAGATCGAGTGTAAAGAATTTAACACTCCTCCTGCTTATTATGGGTAAATATTAATACGGGGCAAGAGAAAGTAAAAAAAAGTCTTGTGTGAAACACTCACACAACTTTGTCTTGCCAATGCAAATAATTAACAATATAACCTTAAATTAGTAATAAAACATTAAAAATAAACAAAAAAACTAACCTCATAAACATAACCTTATTTTAATCATGAGTGAAAGACGCAAAATGAAAATCGAACTCAGTTTGACTTAAAAATACGGAAAATCACTCTTTCACGCTAAACTAGGCTCTGTAGAGAAAAATGCTTTAAATAAAAGTTGTAGATCTTTTTATTTCCTATAAAATTAATTATATTTACTCTTTTGTCGTAAAATGCATTCTAAGGCTGAAATCTTAAAAAAATTGATTTTTCACACGTTTTCGTGAGAAAAAAAAATAAAATCGCTAATTACCGCTAAACTAAGCGTTATACAACAAAATGTTTCAATTAAAAGTTGTAGGTTTTTAAATCCTCTACAACTTTTATCAAATAAATTTTTGCGCTAAAATGCATATTAAAGCCGTAAACTTAAAAAAACAATTTTTTTACGTGAAAACAACCTCCCCAAGAATTTCAGCAAACATGACGCCTTTCTTATGTCGTAGAGCATAGAAAATTTAGTAAACCAGGTGATTTTTAAAAAAATCGTAGGACCAGTTTTTGAAAAAATCGTAAAAAAGTGAAAAATAACACGAATAAACTACTACTTCCGATTGACCGATTTTGATGAAAATGTTCGTGTCAGGTCCGGTAGTGGTGTCTGACTTAAGTTTCAAGTTCGTACGATGTTCCGTTCTTGAGATATTTTGTACACACACACGCGCACGCGCGCGCGCACACACACACACACACACAGACCAATCGCTAAAAACATGTTTTTTGGATTCAGGGGGTCTGAAAACGTGTTGATCCGGTGAAGAGTGGATTTGTTAAAATCGACATGAAAACAATACTTTCCTTCCTATATATTCATATAGGCAAGAGAAAGTAATAAATACATAAATAGATAAATACAGAATTTTATACTAGATTAATTCAGTAAAGATATAAATAATTAGATGTGTATAAAAATAAAATGACAAAAGAAATGTAGCTACATAAAAAGAGGAAAATAAATCAAACATTAGAAACGACAATTTAAATGATCACTACGGAAGAAAGTACTTTTATTTTTTATTGAACAACATTTATCTGAATTATCGAAGCAAACTGAAATGAATCTTTAAAAGTACAGTACAACAGCAATCATTACAAATGAAAGAATAGTACAAAACTGATACCTTACAATCGGAAGTAATAAACAATACAACTGTACCATCATCACATTAAACTTCAAATTATAGATCAGTTCCAGATAATAATCAACTACCGGGTGTTGTAGGGAAAAATATGATTGATTGTAGATAAGAAAATTGGCATTGATTTATGTTTTTATGGTATCTATAGTTTTATAGAACTAGTTTCTAGGTTTTTATGTTGTAGAAAATACTAGAGGTTATATTTCTTATACAGGGTGATTCACGAAGATATGCAGAAACTTTAGGAGCTTATTGTATATGTAAAAATAATGAAAAAAGTTTATATACACATGGGTCCGGAAATGCTTCGTTTCCGAGTTACGGCTAGCGAAAGTTTCGCCCGGGTTTCAGCTCACCAGGTGAAATGAGGTCTTTCTGAAATTCTGGTAAATTATGAAATTCTGAAATTATTATGAAATTCTGGGCAATTATTTCTTATGGTTTTTCATCTGATAAATTGAATAAAACAGGTCCCAGAATTGTAAGTTAAATATTTTTTAAGAAAACCAGTGTCAAAAGCAAAAAATGGAGTGAAAAGCACATTTTTCATCTTTGGGCAAGAATAACTTTGTTATTTCACCAAGAAACAGTTAAATTTTTTGAATAAGACATGTTGAAAATTTTATTCTGAACAAACCGGTGTAAATAAAGTACACAGAAAGCGAATAGATGTTTGATTAAATGAATTTTTATTCATAACCGTACAAAGTAAAATTAACCGGAAAAACAAAGATGAAAAATTGTTTTTTTTCACACCATATTTTGCATTTGACACTGGTCTTCCCAAAACTATTTAATTTACAGTTGTGGGACCTGTTTTATTCAATTTATCAGGTCAAAAACCGTAAGAAACGATTGAATTCGCTACTTAATCTACCTTACCAGAATTTCAGAAAGACCTCATTTCACCTGGTAGCTGAAATCCGGGCGAAATCTTTCGCTAGCCGTAACTCGAAAACGAAGCATTTCCGGACCCATGTTTATAAAAAATTTTTTCATTATTTTTACATATACAATGCGCTCCCAAAGTTTCTGCCTATCTTCGTGAATCACCCTGTAGAACTACGTAGTTTCTAGGTTTTTATGTTGTAGAAAATACTAGAGGTTATATTTCTTACAGTATAATTGAACAAGGAATAATAACAATGGAAAAAATCTGGTGTGAAACACTCACCAAACTTTCTCTTGCCAATGCAAATAATTAACAATAAACCTAAAATTAGTAATAAAACATTAGAAATAAACAAAAAACTAACCTCATAAACGTTAACTTATTTTAATCATGAGTGAAAGACGCAAAATGAAAATTAACTCAGTTTGGCTTAAAAATATGGAAAATCACTCTTTCACGCTAAACTAGGCTCTGTAAAGAAAAATGCTTTAAATAAAAGTTGTAGATCTTTTTATTTCCTAAAAAATTAATTATATATACTTTTGTCGTAAAATGCATACTAAGGCCGAAATCTTAAAAAAATCGATTTTTCACACGTTCTCGTGAGAAAAAAACTAAAATTGCTAATTAACGCTAAACTAAGCGTTATACAAAATAAATGTTTGAAATAAAAGTTATAGAACTTTAAATTCTCTACATTTTTTATTATATAAATTTTTGCTCTATAATACATAACGGGTGATTCAAAAAGAGCGCCGGTTTTTAAACGGCTGGTAAATATTTGTTTATCGGTTGGCAACATTGTTAGACCTCATTTATATTTCGGAGAACATTCCGATTGACGATTCAGTTGTAGTTTCTCTTGTTCGCAGTGTAGTACTCTCGCAGTCTGTGTCTAAACATGGAGAAGTTTACTATTGCACAACGAGTGTTAATCGTCAAAACATTTTACCAGAGTGGAGAGAGTTATGCGGCTACTGTCAGGCGACTTCGCGGTACTCTAGGACGTAATGAAGCACCGAATGAATCAACAGTTCGCAGGCTCATGAAAATGTTTTTTGAGACGGGTTCAACAGTCGACCTTAAAAGTTCTGGACGTCGTCGTTCTGGCCGAACTGAGCAGAACGTTGCGTTGGTTCGTGACAGTGTGGCTGTTAAGCCCAGCAAAATCAATACGTCGCCGTTCTCAACAGTTGGGTTTACGATGTTCTTCTGTACGGAAAATTCTTCGGTATGATCTCCAATATCACCCGTATAAAATTCAGTTTTTGCACGAGAAACAATGTTGTTGCTCCGTGAACGGTTCCAGGATCGCATCATTTCTCGTAATTCCGACCATCAATGGCCACCAAGGTCGTGTGACTTGACGCCTTGTGACTTTCATCTTTGGGGTCATCTGAAGTCATTGGTGTATGCCAATAAACCCCGAAACATCAATGACTTGAAGGAGGAAATTCGACGGGTTATCGGGCAAATGGAAGTCGAAACTTGTCGTGCAGTAATATCCAATTTCATGGACAGAGTTGATGCGTGCCAGCGCAGTAGAGGACACATGCATGACATCTTTTTTCATACATGAAATCGGAAGGTATGATGAACTTGTTGATGTATTTATTTTCAGTTTTTCAATAAAATAAATCTCTTAATTTGATATATCAGAACCGGCACTCTTTTTGAATCACCCTATTTTAAAGCCGTAATCTTAAAAAAACACTTCTTTTTACTAAAAAACACCCTCACCAAGAATTTTAGGAAACATGGCGCCTACCCTATCTTGTAGAGTATAAAAAATTGAGTAAATGAGGCGATTTTTAAAAAAATCGTACGACCAGTTTTTGAGAAAATCGCAAAAAAGTGAAAAATTATACGAATAAACTACTACTTCCGGTCGACCGATTTTGATGAAACTGTTCGTGTCGGGTCCGATAGTGGTATGTAACTTAAGTTTCAAGTCTGTACGATGTTCCGTTTTTGAGATATTTTGTAAACACACATACATGCAACACACACACACACACACACACACACACACCGACCAATCGCTAAAACATGTTTTTTGGGTTCAGGGGGTCTGAAAACGTGTAGATCCGGTGAAAACTCGACTTCTTAAAATCGACATGAAAACAATACTTTCCTTCCTATATATTCATATAGGCAAGAGAAAGTAAAAATTCGCATTGATTTATGTTTTTATGGAATCTATAGTTTTATAGAACTAGTTTCTAGGTTTTTCTGTTGTAGAAAATACTAGAGATTATATTTCTTACAGTATAATTGAACAAGGAATAATAACAATGGAAAAAATCTGGTGTGAAACACTCACACAACTACTACGCCAAGGAGGCAGTTTCAAAATACATTATTCCATTAATTTTTGTTTAACATTTTTTTTGGAAATTTTTGGTTATCCGGACGTTGGCACATTACGCAAAATATGTCAAGTCCTGTTTTCCGGACGTTAATACTGAAACGGTTAAATAATAATAAAAAATACAACAATAAACAATGCAGATTCAAATTTGTATGGTTTCTAAGGTAATACGAAATCATTTCATTTTAATTTTGTTTCTCAACGCATGAACATCTCTTATTGGGAAGAAATATTTTTCGTTGTTTTAATAACTCGGTTAGAATATTGGCAGGAGGAGGCACATCATTTCTCTGACCAGGTTAAGGATCACATCTGCACTTCATATAGCTTGCTATATGGATGTTGCAATGATTGGGTTTAGTGGAATTCATATTGGTCTTTTCACACGTGCGTTTCCACTAACGCATCATTGTCTACAAATCGCGCGGGTGTTGTCCCTTCTCCCCACTTCAAAATTTCGTTCGGGGTGTTCGCGTTTTTTTCTTTATCGTCTCCAATTGTGTGGATTGACCAATAGGATTTCTCTGAATTCGGTCAGTGACTTTACCAGGAGGAGGAATGATGTTACCTTCTGACAACATTCTAACAAAAACAATATAAAAAAAATCTGGTGTGAAACACTCACACAACTTTCTCTTGCCAATGCAAATAATTAACAATACCTAAAATTAGTAATAAAACATTAGAAATAAACAAAAAACTAACCTCATAAACATAACCTTATTTTAATCATGAGTGAAAGACGCAAAATGAAAATCGAACTCAGTTTGACTTAAAAATACGGAAAATCACTCTTTCACGCTAAACTAGGCTCTGTAGAGAAAAATGCTTTAAATAAAAGTTGTAGATCGTTTTATTTCCTGTAAAATTAATTATATAGGCCTACTCTTTTGTCGTAAAATGCATTCTAAGGCTGAAATCTTAAAAAAATCGATTTTTCACACGTTTTCGTGAGAAAAAAACCAGAAAATCGCTAATCACTGCTAAACTAAGCGTTATACAAAAAAATGTTTGAAATAAAAGTTGTAGGATTTAAAATTCTCTACAACTTTTATTATATAAAGTTTTGCGCTAAAATGCATATTAAAGCCGTAATCTTTAAAAAACAATTACTTTACGTTAAAACAGCCTCACCGAGAATTTCAGCAAACATGGCGCCTACCCTATCTTGTAGAAAATAAAAACTTGAGTAAAACAGGCGATTTTTAAAAAAAATCGTAGGACTAGTTTTTGAGAAAATCGCAAAAAAGTGAAAAATTACACGAATAAACTACTACTTCCGGTTGACCGATTTTGATGAAAATGTTCGTGTCGGGTCCTCTAGTGGTATGTAACTTAAGTTTCAAGTTCGTACGATGTTCCGTTCTTGAGATATTCTGTTCACACACACGCACGCACGCACGCGCACACACACACAGACCAATCGCTAAAAACATGTTTTTTGGGTTCAGGGGGTCTGAAACGTGTAGATCCGGTGAAAACTCGATTTCGAAAAATCGATATGAAAACAATACTTTCCTTCATATATATTCATATAGGCTAGAGAAAGTAAAAAGTTTAAGAGTGATACAAAATAGGCAAAAAAAATTTTCTTACATACGTAAACTCCCGGTTATCCGAAACGTCAAAAAAATAATCAGTATTTTTTTTTTTATTCCTAATTTGTGTAAGTTGCAATCTGTTCAATTTAGAACAATAAGCAACCCCATGACCCAATGAGATGAGGATGATGTGTATGACGTGTAAATGAGGTGTAGTCTTGTACAGACCCAGGCCGACCATTCCTGATAGAGTATGGTTAATTAAACCCCAACCATCAAAGTACACCGCTAACCACTGTCTAGTATTCAAATCCGTATAAAAGTAACTACCTTTACTAGGATTTGAACCAGGAACCTTCGTCTCCGAAAATCAGCTGTTGAACAGCTGATTTTGGCGACAACTTTACCTCTAGACCAACCCGGTGGGTCCAGTATATTAAATGCAATTTTTCTACAAATAACTTTAATACAAAAAAAATTGCTCATAGGTCAGGTGGAGTGTCAAATTATTTACACTCAATCTGTTAGTTGCAGGGCTAAAATAAATATTCTGTTTCTTATCACATGGTCAACCAATTAAATGACTGAATCATTTAAGAACAGAAGAGGTAGAGGTGTAAAAGACACTAATCAGAGTTATCTCCTCTGAAACTAATGGATTTCATTATTCAGCCAGACCCTGTGGTGAATGAAGTGAAGGTGGCATTTGCAGAGTGGAAAATATGTGCATTTCAGAGGGCCCGGCATGCTAATAAGCGTAGTTTTCCACTCAGTGAGTTGTGGCAATCGTAAACCACCTCACTCCTCGATTTACTTAGTAAAACCTCTACAGATTCAAACCAGCCTAAAGGGGCTGATGACCTAAACAACACATTGTAAACAATAGGAATGACTTGTTTTACCTTAACTTATTTAAATTTAGTATTTGTAATAAAATACATTTATAAATCTTCAATAAAAAATGATTATTATTTTATTTTTATCATACATACTGTTCCCCTTTAGATCTCAAAGCCCACACGTATTTTTTTTACAATAATTTCTTCTACTTTCTTCTTCTTAGTTGCCTAGCAACGAGATTTTGTTTGTATTAAATTTATTACGGTAATGTTAAATAATTTTGAATATTTAATTTAAATCAGCTGGATTTATTTATATTCAAACTTAATAAACCAAAATAAACAGAGCCAGCTGTCATTGATTTATTTGTATCGTTACAAATTAGTTATTTTATTTCCTTTAACCAAAATTATAATTTAAATTTTGAATTTGTTTTATAAATTTAAATGTCATAAAATGTGGCCAAAATGTTTTAAATATGTCCTGCTAAGCAACCTTACAATATTTACTACTCAAACAAATATTAATAAAACACAACTTAACAGATTATATTAACAGATAAGTAACAGAATAATTAAGTAATAAACAAACAGGAACACAACGTAACACAATCAAACATATATACATAAATTTTTATATACTTATCGTGATTTTTATGTAACCATAATGTACATAGACTGCTATGCTACACATTGTACATACTAGCGTTAAAAAGCAAGGGCTAATAAATTAAATATTCACTGACTTGTTCAAAGTAAACTCAAATTAAGTCAAATTAATCAGAAAACTAAATTATAGAGACAGTTAAGGAAGATGATACTAACAACCAAAACAGGCCAATTTCACTGTGTTCCCGAGTTTTACAGGCTGTAACTTCAAAACGGAAAGAGATATTTATAAACGGTTTTCACCAGTGGATTTTTCGTAAAATTCTACATGCAAATGATGTGTCACTTGACCACTTTCGTGTTTAAAAAAAAAAGTTGAATTCAAGATGGCGGAAAAATATGTAAAAAGATGAATTTCAGTAGATTCTATTTGCATTCATAAGATTATATTGCGTTTTGAAGAATAACGTCACTTGTTTGCGAAATATTTTGTCGTATTCGGACTTTCAGGATATCCATAATCCGTAAACTGGACTGAAAAAAAATCGTAATTCTCAGGAAAAACTTATAAACTACCATTTTGCAACAAATAATACTTCTAATTAGTCTAATAAAAAAAAAACAGAACAAGTGAAGAAGACCAAAGACCAGCATGACGGTCGATGGGACGTTATGTAAAGAGCTACTTGAGAACAGCGCGCGAGACTCTCTGCCGCTGATACTTCAAGTGAGACTGTTCCATCATACGTTGCAGTATTATATCATATAAGTATTGGATTTAATAGTAAATTGAATAACCTACAACCTTTATTTTGCTTATGTTTTCAAAATATTAAGCCGTTTTGGTGTTATTTAAGTTTTTAACGAGTTCTAGAAGGAATTTTTGCAAATATTTCAATTTTGATCGTACTTTTCTCCAAAGTTTTGCATCTTAGAAACTGTTTTTGTGTTAAAAATGTTTGGCAACTTTTTACCTATAATTTGGTGTGTATAAAAAGCCTATACGGTA
Organism: Catonia carolina; assembly: GCA_035578175.1. Lineage (NCBI taxonomy): Eukaryota > Metazoa > Arthropoda > Insecta > Hemiptera > Achilidae > Catonia > Catonia carolina. The sequence goes on along the minus strand of JAQMRL010000005.1, from coordinate 8,219,550 downwards.
ATTAGAACGGAAGATATAATCAAATAAACGAATAATGCAGGAACGCTTGGCGGCCATTTTTAATCGCCATTTTGGTATATTTCGCCGGAGTTTTTTTTTGGGAACATAGGATATTCTTGATCAGGAGGTTGAAACGAACACGACGATGTATGACAAGTTGGAATGTGGGGGGGGGGGGGGTGCACGGTAACCCTATCTGGCCCACGGACAATATATTTTTCCTAAGAGATGTGTCCGGAAAGTAAATGCAATTTTTTTTAACTAATAGATATATTGTAGGTATTGTTATAGTTTAGGTCATCAGCCAAAAGGCTGGTTTGAACCTGTAGAGGTTTTACTAAGTAAAACGAGGAGTGAGGTGGTTTACCATTGCCTTCCTCACTGAGTGGAAAAGTACGCTTATCAGCATGCCGGGCCCTCTGAAAAGAATATATTTTCCACTTTGCAAACGACACCTTCACTTCATTCACCACAGGGTCTAGCTGTATAATGAAATTCATTACTTTCAGAGGAGATAACTCTGATTAGTGTATTTTGCACCTCTACCTCTTCTGTTCTTAAATGATTCAGTCATTTAATTGGCTGACCATGCGATAAGAAACAGAACTATTGTTATAAATGTTTAATATTCTTCGAAGTAGTTCCCTTGGGAATCTACCCACTTTTCCAAACAGCTCTGCCACGCACGATACGCATCCTGGAAGGTTTTAACTGGGTCCTCGGCAAAGACTTTCGTTACAACAACTTGGACGGCTTCAATCAACCCAAAACGCATTCTTTTCAGGACGGTTTTGATACTTGGAAAGAGAAATAAGTCGGCCGAAGCCATGTCCGGAATGTTGGGGGGTTTGCGGTAGCGTTGCAAGTTGTGCTTCGCCCAACCCGGTGAAACTTTTTCATGTGCAATTTATCGATCACCAGTTCGTGTACTATTGTTTTGGGAAATTTGAGAGTTTTTGGAATCATCTGGATACTAAACCGATGGTCAGATTTTAACAGATCGGGCACACGGGTCAAGTTGTTGTCATTTGCACTGGTTGACAGTCGTCAACGCGAGGTTCGTCGACCACCTACATAATTAAGATGTTCACAACCACTACACAAGAAACAGAATCGATTATTATGTTGCTAATCACAACACTAAATTGTTTGAACAAAAACCAACTTATGCAGGTAGAAAATACATCAATAAATTGCCACAAGGTTTAAAAAGTTGTGACAATTTAAGTCATTTAAAAAAAAAGCTAAAACAGTATTTAATTGATGAAACATTTTACAGTGTGCACGAATTCCTTTCTAAATAGTTTTGATTGAAAAAATTTAACTTCTAATTAAAAAAATATTGTGTACTATTTGATACAAACGGGTTCATGACAAGCCTACTGAGTTAAGCAGTAGCAGGGAAAAATTATTGGTAAGTCATGAATTTATCATTGTGTTTTATTTTTTTTATTTTTAATTTTGTGTGATATTTGATTCAATGTGACAAGCCTACTGAAGTAAGCAGTAGAAAAAAACAATTTTCTGGTGGTAAGTGATGAATTTATCATTGGTGATAAGCTTTCAGTTTATCAGTTTTATCTTGACATGTCCTATACTCCCTTTGGAGTTTCCTGGATGCAAGTAGGGAAAATATGTCCGGAATGTTGGGGGGGGGGGGGGTTGCGGTAGCGTTGCAAGTTGTGCTTCGCCCAACCCGGTGAACCTTCCTCATGCGCAATTTATCGACCACCAGTTCGTGTACTATTTTTTTGGGAAATTTGAGAGTTTTTGGAATCATCCGGATACTAAACCGATGGTCAGATTTTAACAGATCGGGCACACGGGTCAAATTGTTGTCATTTGCACTGGTTGACAGTCGTCAACGCGAGGTTCGTCGACCACCTCTTCCCGGCCTTCAAAATTTAATTATCAGAAGAAAATAAAATTGTAAGGACAATTTAAATTGTTTAATCTAAAGAAATAATAATGAATAAACTGAAGTTTCAAAAAATCTTCGATTATTTAAAGGAGAAAAACACATTCAGCAAGATACAATAGTATAACCAATTATTCTTGATATTTTTAAACACAAACATTAAACTAAAAGTAAAATTATAAAAGAAATAAACGACTTATTTCTTTTGTAGCGTTTATTTAAGTCGCAACCGTATAAAAGAGTTAATATTATGATGGGGTAATAACGGGTGTTTCAAAAAGGCTGCAGCCGTAACATTAAGAAAGTTTTTACTGTCTTCTTCTTCTTATTTTCATCGTGCCCACTCCAACCGGAGGTTGGCAATCATGACAGATACTTGGATCTCGGACACCGTAGCTCTAAACGGTTCCGTTGAGGTACAACGAAACCAGTCGCGAAGATTCTTCAACCAAGGAATTCGCCTCTTGCCAATATGAATGTATAGGAAGGAAAGTATTGTTTTCATGCCGATTTTTCGAAATCGAGTTTCACTGGATCTACACGTTCTCAGACCCCTGAACCTAAAAAAAACATGTTTTTAGCGATTGGTCTCTCTATCCCCCTCTCTATCTGTGTGTGTGTGTGTGTGAACAGAATATCTCAAGAACGGAACATCGTACGAACTTGAAACTTAAAACTTAAGTTACATACCACTAGAGGACCCGCACGATCATTTTCATCAAAATCGGTCAACCGGAAGTAGTAGTTTATTCGTGTAATTTTACACTTTTTTGCAATTTTCTCAAAAACGGCTCCAACAATTTTTTTTTAAAAATCGCCTCATTTACTACATTTTTTATGCTCTACAAGAAAGAGTAGACGCCATATCTGCTGAAATCTTTGGGAAGGGTGTTTTCTCGTAAAAAAATTGAATTTTTAAGATTGCCACTTTAATTTGTATTTTAGCGCAAAAATGTATATATTCCAAGTTGCAGAGAATTTAAAATCCTACAACTTCTATTTCAAACATTTTTTGTATAACGCTTAGTTTAGCGGTAATTATCGATTTTTTTGTTTTTTTCTCAAAAAAACGTGTTAAAAATCCATTTTTTTAAGATTTTGGCCTAAGGGTATGCATTTTACAATAAAAAAGTATATCATCAAATTTATAGGGAATTAAGAGATCTACGTTTTTTATTTAGAGCTTTTTTCTCTACAGAGCCTAGTTTAGCGTGAAAGAGTGATTTTTCCGTATTTTTAAGCCAAACTGAGGTTGATTTTCATTATGCGTCTTTCGCTCATGATTAAATTAGGTTAGGCTATGTTTGTTAAGGTTAGTTTTTTTATTTATTTCTAATGTTTTATTACTAATATTAGGCTATGCTATATTGTCCATAATTTGCATTGGCAAGAGAAAGTTGTGTGAGTATTTCACACCAGATTTTTGTACTTAATTCATGTTTTCTTGAGCCTTTCTTACCCAGTGAGGCATAGAAGTCACATTGGAGTGAAATAACAGACATACAAATTTTAATTGTTAGCGACTACTTTTGATTAAAGAGCGCTGGATGTGAAGTGTAATAATTTTCTGTACCCTAGCCAGGAATCGAACCTGAGACCTCCGATTTGCAGTGTAAGATGCTGATCACTACGCCACGGTTGCGACCATTACTTTCTTTTTAAAGTTAGTTTTAGTCTTAAATATTCGTGTTCATTTACTAAAATAAAGCAGCATTTCTTCGAGTATGTTGAATGTACATACAAGTATATTTTTAGGCTGTAAATACTGATTTTGTCGATTTTACCAATATTTTTGAATTGTAACCTTTTTTAAGTCTTAAATAATGCTTTGCTACAAATCTAAGCAAGAGAATTTTGTTTATGAAGCCTGCACATGATTTTTACTTATTCATATTGTTGGGAACTTGATACCATCAAGCCCAATGTGACATATGTGTCACACTTTTTTGTCACGTCATCAAAAAAAGGCTGAAGGTCTAAAAGTGATTTTATTTCACTTAAATGTCAGTAAAGTGTATGAAACAATGTACACATATTTGTTTGTGTATAGTTAAAAAATTTGGGATTGAAAGGGTTAAAACGAGTTTTACCCTTTTTGAAACACCCAGTACAAGGGACTAGACTTAACGGAATATAGTAAAAAAGCAATTAAGTAATATACTTAGATGTCTTAACAAACATCTGCTCTATGTACTATTTCTAATACTGTAGTGTTAGTTAGTACAAACTAGCATAGCATAAAAGAGGCCTACCATGCGAGAATGCTATGTTAACGATGTTTGTTGTATACAGCCGAAGAGTACAAACGATGGCCGGACGAATGTGTAGAATAGAGTACTAAAGATGTACCGTTATAGCTGAGTGTAGGAGTGAGATGAAAAACAAACAGCTGTTCTTATAAAAAATATATATTAACTATATTTTGTGTTTGTAGTTTTCAGACAGGAAACGTGTAGTCGGGTGAGTGGAATAAGGTATATCATGAGAATTTATGTAAATTAACCAGATAATGAGAGAAAGGTTAGGGCAAGCTTTAGAAAGAAGGAAAAATCTAGTGTAAAATACTCACACGACTTATCTCTTGCCAATATAAATAATGATATACGTTTAACCCTTTCAGTGCCGAAACAATATTTAAAAGTTTCAGCTAAAGCCATTTAATTTGTTGAATAACGGTGTAAAAAAGTTTCAACGTTATAGAAAAAACTAGTGTGAAACACTCACACAACTTTCTTTTGCCAATGCAAATAATTAACAATAAACCTAACATTAGTAATAAAACATTAAAAATAAACAAAAAACCAACCTCAATAAACATAACCTAATTTTAATCATATATGAAAGACGCAAAATGAAAATCAACCTCAGTTTGGCTTAAAAATACGGAAAATCACTCTTTCACGCTAAACTAGGTTCCGTAGAAAAAAATGCTTTAACTAAAAGTTGTAGAACTTCTAATTTCCTATAAATTTGATTATATAAACTATTGTCGTAAAATGCATACTAAGGCCGAAATCTTAAAAAAGTCGATTTTTCACACGTTTTCGTGAGAAAAAAACAGAAAATCGCTAATTACCTAAGCGTATAAACGTATAAACTAAGCGTTATACAAAAAAATGTTAGAAATAAAAGTTGTAGGATTTTAAATTCTCTACATTTTTTATTAACTAAATTTTTGCGCTAAAATGCATATTAAAGCCGTAATCTTGGAAAAACAAATTTTTTACGTGAAAACAGTCTCACAAAGAATTTCAGCAAACATGGCGCCTACCCTATCTTGTACAACATAAAAAATTTAACAAACCAGGCGATTTTTAAAAAAATCGTAGGACCAGTTTTTGAGAAAATCACAAAAAAGTGAAAAATTACACGAATAAACTACTACTTCCGGTTGACCGATTTTGATGAAAATGTTCGTATTGGGTCCGGTAGGGGTATGTAACTTAAGTTTCAAGTTCGTACAATGTTCCGTTCTTGAGATATTCAGTTCACACACACACACACACACACGCACGCACGCACACACACACGCACGCACGCACACACGCACGCACGCACACACACACACGCACACACACACACACACACACATACAGACCAATCGCTAAAAACATGTTTTTTGGGTTCAGGGGGTCTGAAAACGTGTAGATCCGCTGAAAACTCGATTTCGAAAAATCGACATGAAAACAATACTTTCCTTCCTATATATTCATATAGGCAAGAGAAAGTAAAAATAAAATGTCCTGTTAAAAATTAATTATTTTCATCACGTTCATAAAAAGAAAGAAATCGTTCTAACACTAAAAATATTTAAATAGTTTTTTTTAGCTTATTTAAAGTCGCATCAACAGCTTGGTCATTAGCAACTACTGTAGGTTTTGGTACCTTAATGGTGGTTTTAACGTGTATAAATTTCCAGACCCTAGCCGGGAATCAAACCCGGGACCTTTCGCTTTGCAGGCTAGTGCGCTAGTCACTACGCCACGGAGGCAGTTTCAAAACACCATTAATTTTTGTTTAAAAGTTTTTTTAAACAACAGCCCGTGGCTGTTGCTAGAGCTGCTATCGGGAGCCGCCCCTGGCGATGGGGACGTTCGCCGACTTAGGTTGGAGGACGCTGGGGAAATAAAATACCCACGGTGGACAAAAACTAGTGAAAAAAGGTCAACGGCTCGGATGGCGGATGAAGTTTAAATACTCAACGGCAAAGGGGGCGGAGGAACCTAGAGCGGCATCTCGAAGAAACTGTCCCGTAAGCTCAGAGGCTGTGAAGTTGGGAATCCCACTACTGAGCTTAATCTGCGCAGCACCCGTAACGCGGCCAGAGGATCTTCTTTACTTACTGGCAAACCTCGAACTGCCTCGGATGATGGACCGGGATTTATGGATAAAACAAATAGGATACGGAAAAACAAGAAGTTTGGAATAACGGATACCCTTAATATAGCAACCTGGAATGTAAGAGGATTATCGACAAAAGAGATGGAGTTAAATAACGAGCTAAAGGATCGAAGTATTAATATAGCAGTAATAACAGAAACAAAGAAAAAGCTGAATGGAACTACAGGAACAACAGGATTTGGAGGACTACACAATGATATATAGTGGGTTAGGCCAAGCTAGGAGAGCCTGTGCGGGTGTCGCAATACTTTTTGATAGGAAATGGGGGAAGAGAATTAAGAGCTACAAGTACATCAATGAAAGGATAGTAATGGCAAAATTTAAAGTGGAACGAGGAGATCTTATGGTTATCGGAGTTTATGCACCTGAGGAGGGTCGGGCACAGGAGGAAACAGAAGCGGTCTACAGGACGCTGCAAGATTTACTAAACGCAAATAAAAAAGATTTTGTGGTGATAGCAGGTGATATGAATGCAAGAGTGGGCAGTGTGCCAATTCCCGGAGTGGTTGGGATGTTTGGAGAGCACGGTGTAAACAGAAATGGAAATACTCTGAGAGACTTGGCATCCTTTAATAATCTTAAAATTACTAACACGTTTTTCCGGAAAAAGGATGTGCATAAATTTACCTGGGCGGCAAGAGGATCAAGGTCACTTATAGATTATATAATGGTGAATGAGAAATTAAGCACGCATGTCACAGATGTAAGAGCCTATAGAGGCTGTGACATTGGCTCGGACCACTACCTTGTTGCAGCAAAGGTGAATATCATTGCCAAATGGAGGAATGCTTCTAACAGACAGGTTACAGAAACAAAGGAAGAGGTTTTCAAAATTCATCTCTTGAAGGAGCAAAGTGTGCTAGGGCTGTACCAGACGAGATTGCAACAATATCTCTCGGAATGGTCGACCTCCACAGATATAGATGAGGAGTGGAGTGTGCTAAAGTATTGCTTGAAGAAAGCAGCAAGTGAAGCTCTGGGAAAAAAGAGGAAAGTAAGAAATCGAGTTTGAAGGTGTGGAATGAAGAGATTGCAAAGGCAATAGAAGACAAGAAAAGGGCCTACAAAGCTTATTTACAGCATCATTCAGAGGAGTCGAAACAGAGATATAAAACTATGAGAAATATTGCTAAAGCAATCACACGGAAAGCACATAAAGAATCCTGGGAGAGATTTATAAGAACGGTGGAGGAGGATCTATATGGAAGGCAGCAGGTAGCATATAAGGTAATGAAACACCTGAATAAGACAGAAAGAGACACAGCCCAGCTAAATGTAGTGTTGAAGGACGAATGGGTGCAACATTATAAGAATCTCTGGTATGAGCAGAACAGACAGAGGTCTCCTTCGGAGGGAAATGGATGGGATCATTTGGATAACAGTATAGGGGTGGATGAAATAACTTTGCAGGAGCTGGAAGAAGCCCTCAACAAAGCAAAAAGTCGGAAAGTAACTGGACTAGACGGTTTGAACATGGAACTATTGAAATGCGGGGGACTGTTTCTCAGGCTCCGTTTCTTGCATTTAATAAATATGTGCTGGAAACAGCTAAAGACACCGCAAGATTGGAAAATTGCCTCAGTTAAATCCTTGTTTAAAAGTGGAGATAGAAGTTCCTGTGATAACTACAGGGGAATCAGTTTGTTGAATACGGCGTGTTAGCGCCAGTCTAACCGGGGTTAATTCAAACTGTTTTCCCCGCTAATAACAATGTGTTCCTGCATCTGCTTCCGTGTGACATCATTAAGTCACGTCATCCGTACCCCTTCCTTCCCTTTCATTTTCCGGCCTCTTCCCCACACACTTTTGTCTTAGCTGCTGTGATGTACGGTTGTGTTCTTATCTAGTGCGATTAGCGCGTGGCTTGGGTTAGCGATGCCCTGCCAATTTCTTCGTTTTCAATCAGTTCGTTTCGTCTCTCGTTGGGTTATCACAAACCTAAACTGTTCATTATTCTATGCTTATGTGAATTATATTCAATGCTCATGTGCTTTTTATTGTAAACTGTCTTAGTGTATTCATTGCAATGTTACCAGTGCGCTTCCACGTGATTTTCTACAAGTTTCAAGTTGTTAATGGACTCCAGGTAAGAGCATTTTTCCGTTGTTACAGTTAGTTATTTCAAATGTGTGTATCCCCTTGTTTTTCCCTATCAATTTTGTCCGTTACCGTTCTTTGTTTTATTCCTCCTGTTTCAAAGCCTTTTGTTTATTCTTTAAATCGTTTTAGCTGTGGTCGGCAGCCGCTTAAAACTGACCTGGTCCTCCGAAATAAGTTAATTAATCGTTTACTAAGTTCTATAAAATTATTCAGTTTAAATTCGTTTCACTGTCCTTTATTCCGGCGTCTTACAAGCGCCAACATAATTGGTCCTATTCCGGGCATCGGATATATATCAGTGATCTTTGGATACAGTCAATTACATATACTGTTTTATTATTTCTTTAAATTCGTTAATTACATATTGTGTAATCATCTGCGGTTATTGCGTTAACGGTAGATGTATTTTCTTGTTGCTAGTATTTACTTGTTAGAATGTACTGCGCGTCTCGTGACGTCACACGCAACGCTTAACTCGCTTGTTAGCTGTTGTTCAAGAATTTGTAACAGCAGCCATTTTCTCGTCTTCATCAAGTTACAAAGTTCTAGTGCGCAGACTCGCTCTTCGTACGCTCTCTTCCACAGTCAACCAGTTTTCATTCACAGACTGATGTTCACGCCGTACACTTCATAATAACCTTCAATGCTAGATCGTTACATTAACCTAGTTATTGACAGTCAATGTTTGTTTATCTTTCTCAATTTGTGTTTGTTTATTAATTCACTTATATTTATTCGTTTATCTCGTCAACATGGACGATTATAATTCATTAATTAAAAAACGTGACGTTATTACTAACCATTTACATCGTTTCGATTTATTTCTCAAATCTAATGCAGAAATAACTCAAATAAAATTGCGGTTAGAAAAATTCATTGATTTATGGTCTGACTTTGAATTGATTCAAACCAAACTTGAATTACTTAAACCTGATAATAACTTCGAAATCGAGCGCACCAATTTTGAAAACAAATATTTTCAATTAATCGGTTCAGCGCAAAAACTAATTCAATCGCTAGATAACACTGTAATTATTTCAAATCAACACAAAATCAATAATTCGCCATTGGTCCAGCTACCTAATATTCGCTTACCATCCTTTGATGGCGACATAACGAAGTTCCAGAACTTCATAAGTCTGTTCAATGACTTAATCCATCATAATTCTGATTTGTCTCACGTGCAAAAATTACACTACCTGCGATGTTCGTTAAATAACGAACCTCTTCGCTTAATTGAGCATTTACCACTGTCGGCTGATAATTACTTATTGGCATATAACTTAATACTCGACCGTTATTCGAATCCACGTAGAATTGCAAATGTACATTTAAATCAAGTTTTTAATTTCGTCAAATCTGATTCTCCAAGTTATCAATCGTTAAAACATTTTTTAAATGTTCACGAAGCCGCTGTAGGTGCCTTGCGAATACTCAATATTAATCTACTCGAGTATCTTTTATTTGAAATCGCTTATTCAAACTTAGATTCTGTTACTAAACTCAGCTTTGAAGATCATAACCCTGCGTCTAATGTGCCTTCGTACGAATCCTTAATCTCGTTTGTTACTGCTAAAATGCATTCTTGTGAATTAGTTAATCCTCAATCTATCGATAATGTTCGTTCTCCGTATTCAAGTAGTTCTAACCTCGATAAACCGGACTCATCATATCCGGCATCCGCTAATCACCGTACTGTACAAAATAATCGTAATTCAACATCGCCGCCTACTTGTTCTGACAACATACCTTCGTTTTTCGTTAATTCAAACTCAATCAAATGTCTTTCGTGCGAATCTAACCTTCACTCGCTTCACAACTGCAGTGAATTTCTGTCGCAAACTGTCGATAATCGTTACAAAATTATTTCTCGTCTCAAACTCTGTTTCGCCTGCTTTGGACACCATGACCGTCGCCACTGCAACTCAACTAAACATTGTCGTATCTGTCATTCTAAATCTCATAATACGCTGTTACATTCTGACCGTAACATTCAACCGTCGAATTCATCTGCCTCATCCGTTGTTAAATCGCATAATTCGCTAATCGTTAATTCGCCTCAACTCATCGAACACCCAGTCAACGATTCTCAATCTCCCGGGTGCCTACTTTCTAATTCTTCGCCGTCGATTCATGCTACTGCTATCGCAACTCCGCCAATTAATTCCTGCGCTACCTGCTCTGCTAATAAGCCGGTAACTACTGTAAATTCGTCTTCGTCAGTCGTCGCTGAAAAATCTACCGATTATTCGCTTTCTTGTCGCCTTGACGGCCAAACAGCGCTGTTAGGCACTGCTATTGTTCACGCTATAAATTCATCCGGTAAAATTGTTCCACTTCGCGCTGTCATTGACAATGGCTCTCAATCAAGTCTTTTAACCTATAGCGCTGCTCGTTCGCTTCAACTCGAAATAGCGCCTACTACTAAACGCCTACAAGGTATTTCATCGCAAGTTACCTCCGTTAAGGGCACTACAAACCTTACAATTCTGTCGCCGCAAAATTCTAATTTTCGCCTACCAATTCAGACCACTGTTATTCAAAAAATATCAGACCGCCTACCTGCTTTTCGAATTCACAAGTCCGTCGGTGAACAGTTTTCTCAACATCTGCTAGCTGACTTTCGCTTTCGCAGCCCAAATCCAGTAGATTTACTGCTTGGCGCTGATTACTTTTCCGAAATACTCGATTTTAGTAAAACGCCTTTAATAAAAGGCACTCCTTCCGCTTTATCAACCGTATTTGGTTATGTTGTGTTTGGCAAATTGCCCGACATCCAGCCACCTAGTTCTGTAACAAATAACGATTCGCTTTTATCATATGTTTTCCCTGATAACGCTGAATTCTCGTCGCCTGCTACTGCTGTTGAGCTCACACCGTCTACTGTTAATTCGCCTAATTGTTTACTTGTTTCGCCTGCATCTGACAACGATTCTTTTCGCCCTACTGTTTTAACAAATCGTCTTCGTAAAACTTCAGTCTCTTCGCCTTCAAATCGATTCGCCACTTCATCCGAGATCATCGCTGTTGATTCTCGTCTCGCTTCGTCTATTGACTCCGCCAGTATCTCGACCGATCTTGCTGCTGGTACTTCGTCCATTCGTCGCTTCAAGTCTACGCCTCGCTTCAAGTCTACGCCTCGTTTCAAGTCTACGCTGAAGGCTCCCTCCGAGTTGTCTTCAACTAATTCCTCGTCAAATCGCTTCTCGTCGTCTCTCGCACACTCTGTTAACAAACCGCTGCAAATCGCTTCGCTAAAGGGCAATCGGCCCTCCTCAGTCGCTTCATGTTCTGCTAACGCTTTTCGCGCGCCTTGCGCCCCTCTTGGCGGGCGGGGCCCCAATCGTCGTACACAATTTTCACAACCGGTGAATAATTGTAATTTCAATTCTCGTCCTTCGTTCAACGCCTGGTGTAATCTTCGTCAATCTCGCACGTCGCCTCAACCTCAATCACGGATTCACTCTCCATTAGTTAGTGAAGTTTGCCGTACCGCAATTCAGAATTCTTGTCGCTTTTGTTCGACTACTCGCCAGTTCGTTTCGCAACCCGCTTACCAGTTAGCTTCGCCTTTGGGCAACTAACTTTTCTCCGTCGTTTCACTTCGTTTTCCGCTTAACTTCATCTACCTTCGTTTTCGCCTCTTCGTTTGTTTTCTTCGTTCGTCGTTTTCTTCGTTTCTTCGTCGCTTCTGGTTGTCAACCCTCGTTGGCAATCACCTCAAGATTGTTCCGTTACTCGTTGGCTTCCGCGCAAGCCGTGGAAGATGATCCGTTCGTCGTTGGCCGGGCAAACCCGTGCGTTTGTCACGCCACATCAAGATGTGTCCGTTCTTCACCTCGTTCGTTTCTACGTCTTCAATCGTCGTCGATGCTTCGCTCATCGTTTTGCTACGTTTTCCGCTCCCCGTTGCTTCAGGGCGGGCGGCCTCGTTCTTCGTCTTCTTCCTGCGTTTTCCGCTCCCTGTTGCTTCAGGGCGGGCGGCTTCGTTCTTCGACCAGTTCTTTGTAAATCGCTTACTTCGATTTAGGCGGGCGGTATGTTAGCGCCAGTCTAACCGGGGTTAATTCAAACTGTTTTCCCCGCTAATAACAATGTGTTCCTGCATCTGCTTCCGTGTGACATCATTAAGTCACGTCATCCGTACCCCTTCCTTCCCTTTCATTTTCCGGCCTCTTCCCCACACACTTTTGTCTTAGCTGCTGTGATGTACGGTTGTGTTCTTATCTAGTGCGATTAGCGCGTGGCTTGGGTTAGCGATGCCCTGCCAATTTCTTCGTTTTCAATCAGTTCGTTTCGTCTCTCGTTGGGTTATCACAAACCTAAACTGTTCATTATTCTATGCTTATGTGAATTATATTCAATGCTCATGTGCTTTTTATTGTAAACTGTCTTAGTGTATTCATTGCAATGTTACCAGTGCGCTTCCACGTGATTTTCTACAAGTTTCAAGTTGTTAATGGACTCCAGGTAAGAGCATTTTTCCGTTGTTACAGTTAGTTATTTCAAATGTGTGTATCCCCTTGTTTTTCCCTATCAATTTTGTCCGTTACCGTTCTTTGTTTTATTCCTCCTGTTTCAAAGCCTTTTGTTTATTCTTTAAATCGTTTTAGCTGTGGTCGGCAGCCGCTTAAAACTGACCTGGTCCTCCGAAATAAGTTAATTAATCGTTTACTAAGTTCTATAAAATTATTCAGTTTAAATTCGTTTCACTGTCCTTTATTCCGGCGTCTTACAAGCGCCAACACGGCGTATAAAATATATAGCATGATATTAAAAAATAGAATTCAAACTATTTCGGAGAGTCTATTGCTCGAAGAACAGTGTGGTTTCAGGAAAGGGAGATCATGCATGGACAACGAATTTACAATCAAGCAAATTGTGGAAAAAAGAAGGGAATATAATCTCGAGACGCATTTGGCTTTTATCGATTTTCAAAAAGCTTTTGATACTGTAGACAGGGAAAAACTATGGGATGTGTTGCAGAAGACAGGATATCCGCCCCATCTCATAAGGGCAGCTAAAAGCTTATATAAAGATACGAAAATCAAAGTAGATACGGGGAATTCCTACTCTGATGAAATAATAATTAATAAAGGACTAAGACAAGGATGTGGACTATCTCCCACGCTATTTAATATTTTTATAAATGACGTGATCAAGAGTTGGAAACCATTAGTACACTCAGGTATCTACATGAATGAAAGTTTGAAGTTAAACTGCCTTTTATTTGCTGACGACCTGATAATATTACAGGAGAAGGAGGATGACCTGCAGAGAGCAGTGTATGAGATGAGTAGAATATGCCAGGAATATAATTTGAAAATTTCAACCAAAAAGACAAGGGTAATGGCATTCAGAGGGAAGGATCCTGTCAGAAGTAAAATTGTCATATATAATAAGATTATAGAACAGATATCCCATTTTAACTATCTAGGTTGCGATGTAACTTATCAACAGGGTAAGGAGGTGTATGATAGGATCCACCAATTTCAACACATATGTGGTACTATCCACAGGAACTTGAAAAACATCACAAGTAAAGACACTAGAATGAGATTTTATAAAACGATAGCTGCTCCAACAGTACTTTACGGAAGTGAAACGTGGGTTCTGTCAAGACGGGAAGAGAGCCGATTACAAGCAGCAGAAATGAGATTTCTCCGGCAAACTTATGGCTGTAGTAGAGAGGACCGTTACAGAAACACGGAGATACGACAACATCTTAATATCTTCTCCATAAATGATAAAGTAATGGAGGGCAGGAAGAAGTGGATAGATCACTTAGGTAGAATGAAGGATGAAAGAGTACCCAAGCAGGCACTATGGTACAAGCCAAGGGGTAAAAGGGATCGAGGACGTCCAAGGAAGAGATGGGCAGATGGTGGAGGTTCGGAACAGGCAGCAACGCCTAACCCGTGAAAGGAAGAAGAAGAAGAAGAAGAAGTTTTTTTTTGTAAATGTTCGGTTATCCGGACGCTGGCACTTTATGCATAACTTACGAACCGTCCTGAAGGAGCTGACAGAAGATGACTTCCAGCACCGTTTCCAAAAATGAAAAATTCGCATGGAGCGTTGTAGGGATAGAGAAAGAGTGTATATTGAAGGTGACACAAGTAATTTTGTATAAAATTAAAATTAAATTTTTTGCAACGTCAGTCTCGTTATTTAACAGCCACACCTAGAGTATTTCAATGTAGGCAATAGATCTTAAAAAATCAAAAAGATGCACCAAAATTTCTTCCGGATTCTTTTTATACATAAAAAAAGTAAAACAAAACTAAAATAAAACTAAATAAATCTTCTTTAATCTATTTATATTCTGTTCTACATATCACCTCAATCAAGAGTTCGGATTGAAGAAATATGTTAAATACGTAATAAAAGTTATAACAACGAAGCGTAGAATTAACTTAGTTAATTAAATTAGAAAGATATTTTTTTAATTCCCTAATTAGGATTTAATAGATACTTGACAGTATACATAAAAATACATCAATTAATTTACGGAAATGCTCTCATTTTTAAAAACTCGTCAAATAAATGTAAATCAGTTTTCCTTATAATTTAAATAATTTTGGGTTGAGTAGGTAAAAAAAAATATTCTAAAATATTTGTAATTTTACAAATCTAGAAAGATATTAATGGCTTTTAAATGGAATCGTAAATCAAGATTTAAATCTTAAATAACGGAAGACCACCTAGGTTATATTTTGTTTTACGTCCCGACTGTTTTGCATTTTATTTAGCGTAGATGATAAAGCGTGATAGGATAAAAATCACGATGAAAATTTATCGGGAATTGAACCTAATATCCACAACATAAAAATCTGTTGCCTTAACTATTACAAAAATCTAAGTCACCGGCTCTGTTATTCTTACCACCGACGTGTTAAATTGCTAGAACGCTAAGCTGAATGTATTAAGTTCACTTCCCGAATAAGATGCTAATGGTTCCAATGATAAACAAAAATAACTGGTACAAATCACACACGCGACTCTCTCTTGCCAAAGTAACTAATGAAAAACATAACGGAATTTTAATCATGAGTGAATACACAAAATTCAATTTAACCTCCGTTGGACTTAAAAATACGGGAAATAAAATAATGGACGGTAAACTAGGGTCAGTAGAAGGAGAAAACGCTTGCAATTGACACCGCCACCCCTTCTAATTAATCATTTACTGTGTTGCCGGCTTCAATACTTCTTCCGGCCTTTGATGGCATACCGACAAACCTTTCGGCTCCCCACCGACAGAGGCCTTTGTCATCAAAGCTAAGCCAGTAGCCGCCCTCTACCACAGCGCTCTCGGCGACTATATAAAGAGCGCTGCACTGAGCTGAGTGTTTCAATTCCGCTTAAGACTCCGAGGGAATCACTTCAAACCAGACAGCAGACAAGGGGTCCACCACGGCACACGGCTGCCGGACTCCAGCGAAGACTAATCGACGACCCCGCAATAGAGAAGATGATGCTTCCGCTCGCCGAACCGTCACCGTAAGCCGTCAACCGGACCGTCATCGCCCGCTGACGCGAGCGTTGCCCACAGCGGTCACTCGACCGAGCCTTACGCTCACCGGACCCGACGAAGCAGCCATCGACGCATTACTGCGAAGGAAGAAGATGATGTCTCCGCTGGACGACGACACGCCGTGTCGCCCAGCTCCTCGACCGCTACGACGACTACGACCGACGCCTCTCCAAGACGACCACCGTTTAAACGGCCCTTTTCAGGGCCACCAAATAAATAAGGTTTGCCACTTAATGTCGCCATACGGTGACACAATCAACTATTATTTACTTAATTCGGGGACTACTGAGTCTTTTGGAATTAATTTTTAAATTATAGACCAAGTGAGGGTGGGAAATTTTGCTTCTATGTTTCCGGATTGTGATAGATTCCTTAGTGTCTTTTACATCTCTACCTCTTCTGTTGTTAAATGCTTCAGTCATATAATTAGCTGACCATGTGATAAGAAACTGAACTATTTTTTGTACCCTTGGAACAAGCAGATCGAGTGCAAATAATTTAACATTTCACCTGCCTGTTATGAGCAACTAAATTACAATATTTATACAAAATTACTAAAAGCTCTAAAAAATAATATACAAATATACCAATCATATCATTTGGAATACAAGAAATAACCTACATCAACCTTATTTGCAACTATATTCTGGTAAAAAAAATCAATACAATAAGATCAAAAAACGATGAACTTCCGTGTCAATAATAACACGTATACTTGTAAATAAAACGAAATAACAGAGCACGATGATATTGTTATAATAAGCCGAACTGAGAGCCTATATATGGTCAAAATTACTTGTTATTGTAGACTACAAAAGTTAAGTATTACAGAAGTACACGCATCTCAAGTCACGTGTCAAAAAACAACAAGAATTGATTGTATTGTTTGCAAATACGCACGTATGTAATGCTAACTGTAAATGAGTCACGGTTGGACGCACTGCGTGAGTATTTCATCAAAATCGTGACTGTCGTGAAATAATATATAAGTTCATTATCGCTTAATGCTTTCCAACTATTCTGCTGTTAAATAAAACAATAAAACCTAACACATTTTACATAGTTATTTAAGTTATTGACACTAAAAAATATTTATGAGTTACATTATAATTGTGTAGACTTTTAATTGATAATTATAATTATAAATAATTCATGATTATAACTGTAATTTAAGTTCGATTGATTTGCTGAAACAACGAAATAAGTAAAAACTACATACCAGTTTATTACAAATATTTATTTCTACAACGCTTAGTTTACCGTAGATTAGTGATTTTCTTTATTTTGCTCATCAAAATCAGTAAATAAACGGGATTTTTTTGAGTCTTGCCGCTAAACTAAGCGTGATACAAAAAACTGTTTGGAATAAAAGTTGTAGGATTTTAAATTTTTTACAACTTTTATTATATACATTTTTGCGATAGAATGCATAATAAAGCCGCTATCTTAAAAAAAAACATTTTTTACGCGAAAACAGCCTCCCCAAGAATTTCAGAAGACATGGCGCCTACCCTATCTTGTAGAGCATAAAAAATTTAGTAAATGAGGCGATTTTTAAAAAAATCGTAGCAGCCGTTTTTGAGAAAATCGTAAAAAAGTGAAAAACGACACGAATAAACTACTACTTCCGGTTGACCGATTTTGATGGAAATGTTTGGGTCGGGTCCTCTAGTGGTATCTAACTTAAGTTTAAGTTCGTACGGTGTTTCGTTCTTGAGATATTCTGTTCACACACACACACACGCACACGCACACGCGCGCGCGCACACACACACACACACACACACACACACACACACACACACACAGAGACCAATCGCTAAAAACATGTTTTTTGGGGTTCAGGGGGTCTGAAAACGTGTAGATCCTACTTGAAAACAATACTTTCCTTCCTAATATTCATATAGGCAAGAGAAAGTAAAAAAGTCCACTAATCTGATTCGGATCAACAAGGGCCGGATAAACGAGGTTTACAATATAAAATAAAGTAACCAATTTAAACCAGTAAAAAAATGTTGAATTTCCGTCATTAATTCACGAATAGAAATTAATCATTATCAAAGAACACAACTTAGAAAGTCAGAACTTTATTATGAAAGTTAAATTAAATTCATTAAGCAGTTTAGGCTTACATTAAGTCAAACAAGAAAATTCAACTTCAAGTCCAAGAACAGAATAACTAAGCACCTGTTTTGTTCATAAAAAAAAAATTAATTTAATTACATAACTGACAAGCAGCTTTCAGGAAATTACATTTTATCTTACTTCCGTTTAAAACAGAGAAATTACATGAGCTGTATTTTGATATGGAGTCGTAAAAAAAACGTTAACACTGCGTTTAAATAAAAATACATTATAAAATACTTAAAACTCATTCAACAAGATTTTTTGCTGTAACTACTTTCAAATAACAATCTTTCATTTATGTAATTAAAATATCTAATCTTGCGTACTAAAAACCATATAGTTCATGACAAAAAAAATCTGGTGTGAATCATACAAACGAATTTCACTCGCCAATGTACACAATATCATAACCTCTTTTTGTATATTTTTTGCTAATAACAGGCAGGTGGAGTGTTAAATTATTGGCTCTCGATCTGATAGTAACAGGGCTACAAAAAATACTTGTGTTTCTTATCACATGGTCACTCAATTGTATGACTGAATCATTTAAGAACAGAAGAGGTAATGGTGTAAAAGACACGAGTCACAGTTATTTCTCTGAGAGTAATGAATTTTATTATACATAGCTACACAGCCAGGCCTTGTGGTGAATGAAGTGGTATCATTTGCAGGGTGGAAAGTAGAAGCTTTTCAGAAAGCTTGGCATACTGATAAGCATACTTTTCCACTCAGTCAGGAAGGCAATTGTAAACCACATTGCCTTCCTGACTGAGTGGAAAAGTTTGCTTATCAGTATACCAAACTTTTTGAAAAGCTTCTATTTTCCACCCTGGAAATGACACCACTTCTTTCACCACAAGGCCTGGCTGTGTAGCTATGTATAATAAAATTCATTACTCTCAGAGAAATAACTGTGACTGGTGTCTTTTACTCCATTACCTCTTCTGTTCTTAAATGATTCAGTCATACAATTGGGTGACCATGCGATAAGAAACACAAGTATTTTTTGTAGCCCTGGAACTAGCAGATCGAGTGCAAATAATAATTTAACACTCAACCTGCCTGTAATGGGCAAATTTTAGGTTAAAAGCAAAAAAACTTTTATTTAAATTCCCGGTACAGGTCTTAAATATAGGAATTTGAATTATCGTAGGTCTACATCCATGCCAATCAAAATATCAACCGTCAGAAACCCAATCACTACCAAATCAAAATAATTTTAATAAACAGATGCGTTTATACGACCCTTTTTACACGGTGTCACCGCCACCCCTTCTAAATAATCATTTACTGAGCTGCCGGCTTCAATACTTCTTCCGGTCTATGTCGGCGCGGTAGGCCCTTCGACGGCATACCGACAAACCTTTCGGCTCCGCACCGACAGAGGCCTTTGTCATCAGGGCCAAGCCAGTAGCTGCCCTCTACCACAGCGCTCTCGGCAGCTATATAAAGAGCGCTTCAGTGAGCCGAGATTCAATTCCGATCAAGACTCCGAGGGATTCACTTCGAACCAGACAGCAGACAAGGGGTCCACCACGGCACACGGCTGCCGGACTCCAGCGAAGACTAATCGACGACCCCGCAAGAGAGAAGATGATGCTTCCGCTCGCCGACCCGTCACCGTAAGCCGTCGACCGGACCGTCATCGCCCGCTGACACGAGCGATGCCCACAGCGGTCACTAGACCGAGCCTTACGCTCACCGGACCCGACGAAGCAGCCATCGACGCACTACTGCGACGGAAGAAGATGACGTCTCCGCTGGACGACGACACGCCGTGTCGCCCAGCTCCTCGACCGCCACGACGACTACGACCGACGCTTCCCATCAAGACGACCACCGCTTAAACGGCTCTTTTTTAGGGCCACCAAAATTAAAGGTTTAAACTCGCCACTTAATGTCGCTATCCGGTGATAAAGGAATAGTTCCTGATAAAAAATTAACCACAAAACATTAAACAAGTAAACGATCATCGACACGTTTATTAAAATTTATAATGTAGAAATCAGAATCTATTTCCTGTAAACTTGTGTTTTGTTAAGGTACAAAATTCAATGGTCAACGTAACGACATTAAAGTTAATGAAATAACCGCTACTCAGAACAAATTTTAAGTATTTAATATTCCATTTACCTTGAAAACAAAAAACAAAAATACTATCACTTTGTTAATAATTACAAGAAAGGAATGTAATTTCCTTTTCATATTAACGATAAAATTTCTTTGCCAATGATTTGTTTACGCAACTTTTAAATAATCAGAAAATATTAAACCATTATTAATCTCTGTTGAAATGAATAATCTGCATAAATGCATAATAATTGATTGTTGGGTAAAATATAGGCCTACACTTAAAAGCAATATTTTTTATTTTATATTATTAAATGCTATACGAAGGTGTGCAAATGGGGAAAATTAATGGCTACAGTAAGGTAATATGTAGCCAGCCAACTGCACTCTTTAGAAACAAAATCCATCAATATATTATCGCAAGATTCAGTAATGGTAAAGGAAAACTCATGCAATAAATTATTATTATTTTTTTAGCTTTTATTTGTTATCGGGAACTGTAAAGGTATCAGACGAACTAATGTCCCATAGCCGAGCGAGTGAGAGGGAGATATGTGGCATAACTACGCATGCGCCCAAAGGTCTTTACCGTTATAATCCAAATCTGAAAACATACTACAGTCGTTATCTTGCTTGCTAGTTTACTGCATGCATAAACGCTTGCTCACAACAATGAGTAAAATTAGAAAATGTTATTGGAACGGCGCGTATGGCTTGTGCGAGTGAGAGCGTTATGCATTCTCTCACTCCCACGGCTAGGGGACATCAGTTCATCTGAATACTTTCCATTGTTGACAACTACCCAATTTGATCGCTGCCGTTTGCTGTATTTTTTTTTGACGTGGATTAGTCATGAGTTTTAGACAAGGACCCCCAGTAGAGTTTGTTCATGGATAGCTGTAAACTGGTCACCATACAAAATCGCTTACCCAACCGGTGTTACTTAACAAAAATAGTAGCGACTTTCTACTAGCTGACTGACTGGGCTGGCCCGAAGGCCCAATAAATTATTAAATAACAAAAGTGATTTAGTAACAAACAAAAGATTGTTTGTCTCAGTAATCCATGGAACGTCTTTTTTATTTACATAGTCTATTAAAAAATCTCATGACCTAGGAAGGTACACTGACATCGAGATCATCAAGAAGATTTACGGAGATCATCCACCGGAGACTTTTCGGAACCTGCCATTCTACGACTATCTGTAGAAACGCGACTTTCAGCCTAAGTTGAACATTTAATTATGTATTTCAACACTATAAAAATTAGTATTAAGTATTTCAACACTATTAGTTCTGCCCGCCCAACGGGTTTTTTCACGATATTGATTAACTATTAATATTATTACGAAAAACCCAGGTAAACATTCTATTCATTGTATATTTATTGCATATTTCATTGTATATTGATCACAAATTCCCAGTGCGTTTTGAAACTAAATATTTTCTTTAATTACCCTTCAGAAAAGTTCTCATTGAAGAAACCCCGCCTCGTCATTTCGCCCCGTACGGCCAGGTGGTATTCTCCACGATATCGTCAATAACATCCTCAATCAGTTTCAGTTTCCTGATCGTCATTCCATTTTACTCTACAGCTTCGACCAGAAGTCCACCATCGGCACAAGGCTACCGGACTCTGCCGAAGACTTATCGACGACCCCGCAAGGGAGAAGATACCCGACACCGTAACCGCTTAGTACAGTCATCGCCTGCTGCCGCGAGCAATGCCTACAGCGGTCCCTCGACCGACCTTACGCCCACCGGATCCCGAAGAAGTAGCCATCGACGTACAACTTTGTACTACTGCGAGGGAAGAAGATGACGTCTCCGCTGGACGAGGACACGCCTAGTCCCCCACTTCCTCGACCGCCACTCTTCCCGCCTAAACGACAACCAACTAAACACCCCTTTTCAGGGCTCCAAAAATTTAAGGTTTCTCACGCCGCTTAAACTCGCCAACCGATGACACTAGGAAGAGGTAAATAAATTGCTTTAAATAAATTTTTTACTGATGTTTAAAGAAGATACAGTAAAGTTAAAATAGATAATAAAAAATGTATAAAATTTAATACCTGTGATAAAAATTATGGGAAAATAAAATAAAATGTATTGTTGTGAAATGAGACACTAGGTCAATTTGCGTTGCAATAATAGTTATAGACCAACCCTCCTACATGTAATGTACATTACATACTTATTATATTATTATTATTATTATTACAATAATAATGTTATGTCTCAACTGTCAACAATAAAAATATAACAACGACAATTATACTAAACAATGTCAGTGTGACAAATAAATCATATATTTATTACTAAGGAAAAATTTATGGAACAAGTTCTATAAATTGCAATTCTGTTAATAAATTACTTCAATAAGAAAATCATCCTGTTGAGTTCACGGGATAAAACCAATGCCACAGCGATATATCTTCAAGAAATGTAATTTAATTATTAGATAACTGTCACGAAACGAAATTACATTAATCTATAGCTCTAGGTAAAGGATAGACACCTACTTATACCGGAAACTCCATTCGTACAAACAATACAACAAAATCTGATGTGAAACACTCTCACAACTTTCTCTTGCCAACGCAAATAATTAACAACAAACCTAACAATAGTAATAAAACATTAGAAATAAACAAAAAACTAACCTCAATAAACATAAACTAATTTTAATCATATATGAAAGACGCAAAATGAAAATCAACCTCAGTTTGGCTTAAAAATACGGAAAATCACTCTTTCACACTAAACTAGGCACTGTACAAAACATCGCTTATAATAAAAGTTGTACATCTTTTAATTTCCTATAAATTTGATTATATACACTTTTGTCGTAAAATGTATACTAAGGCCGAAATCTTAAAAATATCGATTTTTCACACGTTTTCGTGAGAAAAAATCAGAAAATCGCTAATTACCGCTAAACTAAGCGTTATACAAAAAACATGTTTGATATAAAAGTTGTAGAATTTTAAATTCTCTATAACTTTCATTATATACATTTTTGCGGTAAAATGTATATTAAAGCCGCAATCTTAAAAAAACAATTTCTTTACGTGAAAATAGCCTCACCGAGAATTTCAGCAAACATGGCGCCTACCCTATCTTGTAGAGCATATAAAATTTAGTAAACCAGGCGATTTAAAAAAAAATCGTAGGACCAGTTTTTGAGAAAATCGCAAAAAAGTGAAAAATTACACGAATAAACTACTACTTCCGGTTGACCGATTTTGATGAAAATGTTCGTGTCGGGTCCGGTAGTGGTATGTAACTTAAGTTTCAAGTTCGTACGATGTTCCGTTCCGCGCACGCACACACACACACCAATCGCTAAAAACATGTTTTTTGGGTTCAGGGGGTCTGAAAACTTGTAGATCCGGTGAAAACTCGATTTCGAAAAATCGAGATGAAAATACTTTCCTTCTTAAATATTCATATAGGCAAGAGAAAGTAAAAATAAACAAAAATTCAAAATATAGCCTACATGCGAGTAATATACTGACATCAAAGTTTAACAATTTCCTTACAAAATCGTTAAAAAATCTACTTTTATAAAAAGTATAGTGTGGCTACTAGTACAAAAAAAATCTGGTGTGAAACACTCACACAACTTTCTCTTGCCAATGCAAATAATTAATAATATAACATTATTAATAAAATATTAGAAATAAACAAAAACTAACCTCAAAAACATAACCTTATTTTAATCATGAGTGAATGACGCAAAATGACAATCGAACTCATTTGGCTTAAAAATACGGAAAATCACGCTTTCACGCTAAACTAGGCTCTGTAGAGACAAATGCTTTAAACAAAAGTTGTAGATCTTTTAATTTTCTATAAATTTAATTATATACACTTTTGTCGTAAAATGCATACTAAGACCGAAATGTTAAAAAAAATCGATTTTTCTCACGTTTTCGTGAGAAAAAAAACAGAAAATCGCAAATTACCGCTAAACTAAGCGTTATACAAAAAAATGTTTGAAATAAAAGTTGTAGAATTTTGCATTCTCTACAAGTTTTATTATATAACGTTTTGCGCTAAAATGCATATTAAAGCCGCAATCTTAAAAAGAAAATGTTTTTACGTAAAAACAGCCTCAAGCAGAATTTCAGCAAACATGGCGCCTACCCTATATTGTAGAGCATAAAAAATGTAGTAAACCAGTTGATTTTAAAAAAAATCGTAGGACTAGTTTTTGAGAAAATCGCAAAAAAGCGAAAAATTATACGAATAAACTACTATTTCCGGTTGACCGATTTTGATGAAAATGTTCGTGTCGGGTCCGGTAGTGATATGTAACTTAAGTTTCAAGTTTCAAGTTCGTACGATGTTCCGTTCTTGAGATATTCTGTTCACACACAGACACACACACACACAGACACACACACACACACACAGACCAATCGCTAAAAACATGTTTTTTGGGTTCAGGGGGTCTGAAAACGTATAGATCCGGTGAAAACTCGATTTCGAAAAATCGACATGAAAACAATACTTTCCATCCTATATTATATTCATATAGGCAAGAGAAAGTAAAAATAACTGATGATTACTCAACTGGTAAGGAAATGTTAGATAGTATATTATTTCGACTTGTCAACTTTTAATCCATTTCAGTAATACATAATTAGACTTGCAACTCACCTGACGACCTCGGCCAAGCCTAATGATAACTAATTAAAAAGTAATGATAACTAAAACAATAGCCTATGAATTGTATAAAAATCAGGTGTAAAACACTCACACGACATTATCTTGCCAATATATAAATATAATGGACAATATAACCTATGTTTAATCATGAGTAAACAATGTAAAATAAAAAATCTGGTGTGAAACACTCACACAACTTTCTCTTGCCAATGAAAATATTGAACAATATAAGCTAACATTAGTAATAAAACATTAGGAATAAACAAAAAACTAACCTCAATAAACATAACCTGATTTTAATCATGAGTGAAAGACGCAAAATGAAAATCAACCTCAGTTTAGTTTAAAAATACGGAAAAAATTACTCTTTCACGCTTTAATTAGGCTCTGTAGAGAAAAATTCTCTAAATAAAAGTTGTAGATCTTTTCATTCCTATAAATTTTATTATACTTTTTGTCGTACAATGCATAGGCCTACTAAGGCTGAAATCTAAAAAAAAATCGACTTTTTACAAATTTTTGTGAGAAAAAACAAAAAAATCACTAATTACCGCTAAACTAAGCGTTATACAGAAAAATGTTTGAAATGAACTTTGTAGAATTTCAAATTCTCTATAACTTTTCTTACATACATTTTTGCGCTAAATGCATAAATTAAAGTCGCAATCTTAAAAAATTAATTTTTTTACGAGAAAACAGTTTTACCAAGAATTTCAGCAGACATGGCGCCTACCCTATCTTGTAGAGCATCAAAAATTTAGTAAATGTGGCGATTTTAAAAAAAATCGTAGAGCCGTTTTTGAGAAAATCGCAAAAAGTGAAAAATAACACGAATAAACTACTTCCGGTTGACCAATTTTTATACAAATGCTCTTCTCGGGTCCTTAATTGATACCTAACTTAAGTTTTAAGTTTCAACTTCGCACGATGTTCCGTTCTTGAGATATTTTGTTTATACACGCACGCGCGCGCGCACACACACACACACACAGTAACAAAAACACCAACACGAGCACGCACGCACACACAGATCAATCGCTTAAAACACGTTTTTTGCATTCAGGGGGGTCTGAAAACGTGTAGGCTACCTACGTCCGGTGAAAAGTCGATTTCGAAAAACCAACATGAAAACAATACTTTCCTTCCATATATAGGTATTCATATAGGGCAAGAGAAAGTAAAAATTGCAATAGGGCAATACAATCGACCTCACTCCTCGTTTAAGGTAAACGACGTCACTCCTCGTTTCAGTTAGTAAAACCTGTAGAGGTTCAAACCAGCCTTTCGGCTGATGATCTAAACAAAAACATTATGAAGATAACCAATTCCAAAATTTTAAAGTCGAATTTAAAAATTTATTAGTCGAATTTAAAATTTAATTATAAAAATAACAGAATTTTAATCATCAAGAAAGTACACTACAGATTTATTTATTTGTAATATCCGATAACAATAAACTACATTTCATGACAGAACAATAACTTTAAATGTAGATCAGCAACTTTA
Source organism: Catonia carolina (assembly GCA_035578175.1). Taxonomy (NCBI): domain Eukaryota; kingdom Metazoa; phylum Arthropoda; class Insecta; order Hemiptera; family Achilidae; genus Catonia; species Catonia carolina. The sequence continues at coordinate 8,193,221 of JAQMRL010000005.1, read as the reverse complement.
GTATAATCGGTTAAAATAATAATATAAACATAAATTTATGTACTGTGCACAAATAAAACAAAAAATTGGATGAAACTGTAAAACTTTAGCGATGGCCTGTTATGTTTCACATCCTGTTTACGGAGAAAGTAAACACTCTCACGTTTACCTGCACTTTTATTTACCTTTTCAAATAACATGACATACAAAATCTGAAACTTAGCCTAAAGGTGTTGAAATAATTCTTTCACGTTTATTTAACATGTAGATCAATCGGTATAAAGTACGTTATTTACCATTATAAAGATACCAGATTATGTTGAAAGAACATTTACCTATCGATTTCCAATACCATTTTTAACTTCAACTGAAAACGCATAAAATTTCGTATTTATTTGTAACTAAAACGACGATAGAGTAGATATATCATAGTTAAGTTGTAAATTTTTTTTTGTTTCTTGCATCCTGGAGACTCCAAAGGGAGTATAGGACATGTCAAGATAAAATTGATGAACTGTAAGTTTATCACCAATGTGATAAATTTATTACTTACCACCAAAATTTGTTTTTGCTACTGCTTACTTCAGTAGGCTTGTCATGAACCCTATTGAATTAAATATCACACACAATAAATAATAAAAATAAATCAAACACAATGATAAATTCATCACTTACCAATAATTTCCCCCTACCACTGCTTAACTCAGCAGGCTTGTCATGAACCCCTTTGTATCAAATTGTACACAATATTTGTTTAACTAAAGTTAAATACCAAAACTATTTAGAAAGGAATTCATGCACACTGTAAAATGTTTCATCAATCAAATATTGTTTTAGCTTTTTTTTAAAATGACTTAAATTGTCACAACTTTTTAAACCTTGTGGCAATTTATTGATGTATTTTCTACCTGCATAAGTTGGTTTTTGTTCAAACAATTTAGTGTTGTGATTAGCAACATAATAATCGATTCTGTTTCTTGTGTAGTGGTTGTGAACATCTAAATTCTGTAAAAAGGTATTTTTCTTTACGTACATTATCACTTCAAAAATGCACAAAGAAGGAACTGTGAGCAATTGCAGCTCTTTAAATAGTGATCTGCATGAGGTAAGGTGGTTGACTCCCATCATACACCTAATAGCTTTTTTCTGTATTTTAAAAACTCTTTCCATGTTACCCTGTGATGAATTACCCCATACTAATATGGCATACCTAATATGAGATAAAATTAAACCATGATAAGCCGCTATAAGCAATTTTTTATCATTTAATCTGGCAATTTGTTTTAATGCAAATACCCCAGATGATATTTTACTACAAATTTGATCGGTGTAATAATCCCACGATAGGGTCCTATCTAGTGACACTCCTAGAAACTTCACTGTTTGCACATGATCTAGGATATTATTTTGTATCAAGACATCCACTTCTCTGTTTTCCCTTACATTGTGTTTGTTTTTGAACTGTAAGAACTGACACTTTTTCTCATTAACTGTTAACATTAATTCATTCAGAAATTGGACTACAGATTCTACGCTAATCTGTGTGTTCACTTCGAGACTATCTACCAGTAAACTTTTGTTTATGATTGAAGTATCATCAGCAAACAATAAAGCTTTACTGTTGGGTAAGATTTCTGGTAATCTATTTATATACAATAAAAACAAAATGGGACCTAAAATTGAACCCTGTGGAACACCAGCTTTGACATCAAGCTTTTCAGACAAAAGTTTTGTAAGTTTTCCCCTAACTACTCTAGTTATTTCTACGCACTGTACTCTACCTACCAGATAAGACTGAAACCATTTAAGTTCTACGTCCCTAATACCTAATGACTCTAACATTTTCAACAAGACTTCATGATCAACACAGTCGAAAGCTTTACTGAGATCTAAAAACACAGCTAAGGCTTTCTCTCCTGCATCCAATATATCAACTATCTGCTCAAAAAGTGAGACATAGCAGTTTTGGTTGACTTACCCTTTTAGAAACCATGCTGAACTTTTGAGATGATCAGGTTTTTAAATTACGAGGTGTGGCTATTAAATAAAGAGACTGACGTAAAAAATTTTATTTTTAATTTACACATAATTACTTATTGTCACCTTCAATATACACTCCTTCTCTATCCCTACAACGCTCCATGCGAATTTTCTATTGTTGGAAACAGTGCTGGAAGTCATCTTCTCTCAGCTCCTTCAGGACACGTGCCGCTTTCTCTTTAACAGCTTCCACATACTCACATCTTGTCCCTTTTAATGCAGATTTTACCTTAGGGAACAGGTATAAGTCACATGGTGCAAGATCTGGTGAATAAGGTGGATGTTCTAACACTGAGATGCTGTACTTGGCTAGGAACCTCTTGTCAGATAACGCGGAATGAGCTGGCGCATTATCTTAATGGAGAACCCATGATTTGTCCTTCGACATTTCGGGGCGATTTTCCTTACTCTTTGACGCAGTTTAGAAAGTACCTCAAGATAGTAATATTGATTAATTGTTTGACCTTCAGGAACCCAGTGAATGTACACAATCCCATGGATATCAAAATAAAAACAATAATCATTGCCTTAAATATTCACTTGCTCATTTGAGTTTTTTGGCTCTCGGTGAAGTTCGGCTCTTCCAGTGCATGGATTGGCGCTTCGTTTCCGGATCATAAGAAAAAACCACGTTTCATCACATGTAATTATCTTCTACCTGTTCCCTAAGGTGAAATCTGCATTTAAAGGGACAAGATTTGAGTCAGTGGAAGCTGCAAAAGAGAAAGCGGCACGTGTCCTGAAGGAGCTGACAGAAGATGACTTCCAGCACTGTTTCCAACAATGGAAAATTTGCATTGAGCGTTGTAGGGATAGAGAATGAGTATATATTGAAGGTGACAATAAGTGATTATGTATAAAATAAAAATAAAATTTTTACAACGTCAGTCTCGGTATATAATAGCCACACCTGGTATTGGGTGGTGGTGTCCTTAATGTAATAACGCCAATTTCATTGTAAATAACACCCTCACATTCACTGAATGTATTCTGTACAATTGTGAATAAATTAAATAAGTTGAAACAAAATTAAAAATCAGGTGTGAAACACCCTCACGGCTTTCTCTTGCCAATCTTGATAATGAACAATATAACCTATGTTTAATGATAAGTAAACAATGGTAACATGAAAAACATAACCTAATTTTATTCAAGAGTGAATGACGCAAAACGAAAATCAAACTCTGTAAAAATTAAAATAAGTTACGGTAAATCACTAATTGACGCTAAACTAAGCTCTGCAAAAAACATGCTTTGAAAAAAAGTTGTAGGTTTTCAATTTTCTATAACTTGATTATATTACACTTGTATCGTAAAATTCATACTAAGGCCGCAATCTTAAAAATGTCCATTTTTTACCATTTTCGACGTGTAAAATACTGAAAATCAATAACTGATGCTAAAGGAAGCGTTGCAGAATTTATTTTGGTATAAGAGTTGTAGATTTTTAATTTTCTACAATTTTTATTAAATTTCTTATCACGTGGTCAGGCAATTATATGACTGAAGCATTTAACAACAGAAGAGGTTGAGGTGTAAAAGGCTTTAGTCAAAGGAGTCATCTCCTCTAAGTGTAATGAATTTCATTATACAGCCAGACCCTGTGGTGAATGAAGTGAAGGTGTCATTTGCAGGGTGGAAAGTAGAAACTTTTCAGAGGGCCCGGCATGCTGATAAGCATACTTTTTCACTCAGTAAGAAAGGCAATAGTACACCACCACACTCCTCGTTTTACTTAGTAAAGCATCTAAAAATTCAAACCAGCTTTTCGGCTAATGACCTAAACAACTACAAAGTGTATAAAAGTTATAGAAAATTAAAAATCCTACAACTTTCATTTTAAACAATTTTTTTTTCTCAATAGCCTAGTTAAGCCTCAATTAGTGATTTTCCGAATTTTAAATTCTACAGAGGTCGATTTTCATTTTGTGTTATTCACACAGATTACAATTAGGTTATGCTTATCGTTTTATATCATTTAAAAAGTGATTAAACATAGATACTAATTATTAATTAAACAAAAGAATATCGGGTTAGTATTTCAAACCAGATTAAAAAGATCTTAAAAACTCTTCAGAATAGACGTCTTAATGTGATCTTTAATGAAAGAAAAAGCGAAATTATATAATTTAGAAAGTCAAGGTATTTTACAAGAATGAAGAAAGAATAAAATTACTTTGTCATATTACGGATATTTAACTTAAATGGAGTGTGCGTAACGCTTTTGTTAAGAAAAAAAGTACAAAATTTAAAAATACAATAGTTGAAGATACTACTACGACAACAATATTGTGTATTTATTTAAAAAATACAATAGTAGTAGTGTGCGGATAATTTTTTTACCTGTATTTTTAATGAATGAAACGTAATAGCGTGATACCGGTTACCGGTTGTCTTTTTAAAGAACGAAAAGCAAGTAAAGCAAGCGTTTCAAAGGATTCACAGACGCGGGTCATCTTATGTCCTAGGCTTCTTCTTCACCGCCTACCTGTCGGACCCTTTGTGTACAAGACAGATAGGAGAGTAACTTACTTGGCGACGTTGCCATATCTTACAACAGACACCATAAGTTCACTAAGTCACTATCTGGAATCATCTTACATATTAAGTAACAGCCTAACCATGATTAAACAACAAGGAAAACCTTATAATACGTTTTAAAACAAAAGAATAACCAACAATATAAATCTTGGGTGAACAGACACACGACTTTCTCTTGCCAATGTAAATAATGAAAAATATAACCTATGTTCAATAATAATTGAATCAGCCCATAAGTCAAAAAAACTAACTTTTGGAAAAATTAAATATTATGTAATTTACTGTTTTAATTAAAAAAAATAATATAAATTGTTCAGAAGCTGCCCCCTTTAATATAAAATATACTTTTTTCTTTTTAAAAGCAAGTCACTTAATTTTAAAAATTGAAAATTTAGACTTAAAGTGTTTCTGAAATAAATTGGAGTAAAATGTTAACGTTGTTTTCTGTAAAATACGTTGTTAGACCAGAAGAAAATTGTGTTGTATAATACCGTGCGTTCGGAAAGTCGCTGTGCACTGGAATTGTGACTATGGATTTATGAAAATATGTATAAAGAAATGACTAAGCATTTTGGAAAAAAATTTATTCAATACCTTAATTACATTGTTAAACCGTGATTACATTGTTTATAGAAGGTGTTCGAAATGACCTCCATTGGCATCAATACAGCATTGCACTCGTTTCATTTTGTTTGCAAACACCTTTCGCAACTGAAGAACAGTGATTCCTTGAATGTATGCCGTTATTGCGGCTTTAAGTTCGTCAATCGTGTGTGGTCTGTTCCGATACACAGTTTGTTTCGCCGCACCCCATAAAAAGAAATCGGGGGGAGTCAGATCAGGAGATCTTGCAGGCCACAAATTCTTTGAAATTATTCGTTCACCAAACACGTTGCATAACGTTTTATACAGTTGCGAAAGGTGTTTGCAAACAAAATGAAACGAGTGCAATGCTGTATTGATGCCAATGGAGGTCATTTCGAACACCTTCTATAAACAATGTAATCACGGTTTAACAATGTAATTAAGGTATTGAATAAATTTTTTTCCAAAATGCTTAGTCATTTCTTTATACATATTTTCATAAATCCATAGTCACAATTCCAGTGCACAGCGACTTTCCGAACGCACGGTATTATATTAATTAATTTATTTTACTAGTTTACATAAGTGACTTAAAAGTAGCTTTCTGCATTAATACAATTTGAAATTCGTAACTTTAAAAAAAAAAAATGCTGATTTTCAGGGCTATTCACGTTCTTCATCGTTGTCATAAACAGTAGTTAGGGCCTATCTCCCTTGAAAAGAGTTTTGCATAGAATCTTTGTATGGCCTCTTCCACTAGAAAGTAGAGCTTAAGCTTAAAAAAATCCACTTTCATTTTTTAATTAGAAGGAAACAATATATCCTTAAAGATAAGCCGTTTCTTAGTGTTATACAGGACGTTCTGAAAAAGGGTTCCAATAATTCAGGGCGTGATTCCCCACAACAGAAGAAGAAAAAAAATTCAAATTAACATAGGTCCGAAAATCATTAGTTACCAAAAGATCTACAACTTTATTTAAAGCATTTTTCTCTACAGAGCCTAGTTTAGCGTGAAAGAGAGATTTTCCGTATTTTTAACCAAAACTGAGGTTGATTTTCATTTTACGTCTTTTACTCATGATTAAAATTAAGGTAATGTTTATTGAGGTTAGTTTTTTATTTATTTCTAATGCTTTATTACTAATGTTAGGTCATATTGTTAATTATTTGCATTGGCACGAGAAAGTTGTGTGAGTGTTTCACACAAGATTTTTTTTTACAACGAGAGCTCAGCCCCTCCCCAAAAATTTCAGCAGATATGGCTTTTTCCTTTTTTTGGTTTAACGTCCGACAGTTCTGCAATTATTGCTAATGCAGACGGTGAAGGAAGGATGAAATGATTTTTGTAACGTATGAAAATATGCCGTGCCTGAATGGGATTCAAACCCAAGACCAGATATGGCGCTAAACCTATCTTATACAGCATAGAAAATGTAGAAAATGAGGCGATTTTTAAATAAAACGTAGGAGCAGTTTTGTGAAAATCGTAAAAATTAAATAATTGCACGAATAAACAAACTACTTCTGTATGACCGATTTTGATGAAAATATTCCTGTCGGGTCCTCTTTATTATCAAACTGAAATTCCAAGTTTCAACTTCATACACTACTCCGTTCTTGATATATTTTTTAGCCGGCCGCATTGGTGTAGTTGGTAACGTTCTCGCCTCACATCATGCGGTCTTGGGTTCGAATCCCATTCAGGCACGGCATATTTTCAAACGTTACAAAAAAATCATTTCATCTTTCACCGTCTGCATTAGCAGTAGGCTAATTGCAGAACAGTCGGACGTTAAACCAAAAAAAAAAATTGATAATTTTTAATTTTTTTCACACACAGACCAATAGCTAAAAACATGTTTAATTTGGTTAATGAATTAATAAAACGTGTATTTCCGGTGAAAACTCAATTTAGAAAAATCGACATGAAAACAATACTTTGTTTCCCTATAGGCCTACATATATAGAGTAAAAGATAGTAGAAAAATGCTTAAATTAAAAGTTCAAGATTTTGTAATTTTCTACAATTATTTTGGTTATATTATACACTTTCGACTGAAAATGTATACTAAGGGCTCAATCTAAAAAGAATCTTTACAACGGGAGCACAGATCCCATCCGAGCGAATTTCAGTAGACATAACTATATTGTATTTAAAGAAAATTACATAAGATGTAGATATGAAACGATTTGCGCAAGCTAGAACAGTTTGGAGAACTGCATCAAACCAGTCGAGAGAATAATGAAAAAACACTATCTTTTAGAGTAGAAAAGTAATTGAAGCAATTGTAAACAAAATCGTAAAAATGTGTTTTTGAAAAAATCGCAAAAATTGAATAAACTAATAATTCTGGCTAAATGATTTTGAAAATTTTCATTTCAGATCCCAGTGCAGGTTAATTAAGTGAACCGTCATAATTTCAAAATTGTTTGAACTTTTTTACTTTCTCTTGCCTATATGAATATATAGGAAGGAAAGTATTGTTTTCATGTCGATTTTTCGAAATCGAGTTTTCACCGGATCTATACGTTTTCAGACCCCCAGAACCCAAAAAACATGTTTTTAGCGATTGGTCTGTGTGTGTGTGTGTGTGTGTGCGTGTGTGTGTCTGTGTGTCTGTGTGTGAACAGAATATCTCAAGAACGGAACATCGTACGAACTTGAAACTTGAAACTTAAGTTACATACCACTACCGGACGCGACACAAACATTTTCATCAAAATCGGTCAACCGGAAGTAGTAGTTTATTCGTATGATTTTTCAGTTTTTTGCGATTTTCTCAAAAACTGGTCCTACGATTTTTTTTTAAATCGCCTATTTTACTCAATTTTTTATTCTCTACAAGATAGGGTAGGCGCCATGTTTGCTGAAATTCTCGGTGAGGCTGTTTTCACGTAAAAACGTTGTTTTTTAAGATTACGGCTTTAATATAAATTTTAGCGCAAAAACTTATATAATAAAAGTTTAGAGAATTTAAAAACCTACAACTTTTATTTCAAACATTTTTTTGTATAACGCTTAGTTTAGCGGTAATTTGCGATTTTCTGTTTTTTTTCTCACGAAAACGTGAGAAAAATCGATTTTTTTAACATTTCGGTCTTAGTAACCTATGCATTTTACGACAAAAGTGTATGTAATTAAATTTATAGAAAATTAAAAGATCTACAACTTTTGTTTAAAGCATTTGTCTCTACAGAGCCTAGTTTAGCGTGAAAGCGTGATTTTCCGTATTTTTAAGCCAAACTGAGTTCGATTGTCATTTTGCGTCATTCACTCATGATTAAAATAAGGTTATGTTTGTTGAGGTTAGTTGTTTGTTTATTTCTAATGTTTTATTACTAATGTTAGGTTTATTGTTAATTATTTGCACTGGCAAGAGAAAGTTGTGTGAGTGTTTCACACCAGATTTTTATAAATATACAACACCCTTCTCTTAAATTTAAATACAATAATATATAAAAACAGTAGATAATAACTTAGTACGGTTTACAGATCTACTACGAGCATTTCCAGAGGCATTAAGAACACTCATAACAAAATTTATACTACATTAAAAAGCATCTCTGACAGGTTACGAACAAATGGTCTGCATAAATATACCAGTGCACAGATTTCTAAACTACAGGATTATTAGCATTTAGAATGGATTTAATGTCAAACAAAAAATCTGGTGTGAAACACTCACACAACTTTCTCTTGCCAATGCAAATAATTAACAATAAACCTAACATTAGTATTAAAACATTAGAAATGAACAACAAACTAACCTCAAAAACATTAGTGAAATACGCAAAATTAAAATCTACCTCAGTTTAGCTTAAAAATACGGAAAATCGCTCATTCACGCTAAACTAGGCACTGTAGAGAAAAATGCTTAAAATAAAAGTTGTAGATCACTTAATTTCCTATAAATTTTATTTTATACACTTTTGTCGTAAAATGCATTCTAAGGCCGAAATCTTAAAAAAAATAGATTTTTCACACGTTTTCGTGAGAAAAACACAGAAAATTGCTAATTACCTCTACACTAAGCGTTATACAAAAAAATGTTTGAAATAAAAGTTGTAGAATTTTACATTCTCTACAACTTTTATTATATAACGTTTTGCGCTAAAATGCATATTAAAGCCGCAATCTTAAAAAGAAAATGTTTTTACGTAAAAACAGCCTCACGCAGAATTTCAGCAAACATGGCGCCTACTCTATCTTGTAGAGAATAAAAAATTGAGTAAACCAGGCGATTTTAAAAAAAATCGTAGGACCAGTTTTTGAGAAAATCGCAAAAAAGTGAAAAATTATACGAATAAACTACTACTTCCGGTTGACCGATTTTGATGAAAATGTTCGTGTCAGGTTCGGTAGTGGTATGTAACTTAAGTTTCAAGTTTCAAGTTCGTACGATGTTCCGTTCTTGAGATATTCTGTTCACACACAGACACACACACACACACACACACACACACACACACACACACACACACACACACACACAGTCCAATCGCTAAAAACATGTTTTTTGGGTTCAGGGGGTCTGAAAACGTATAGATCCGGTGAAAACTCGATTTCGAAAAATCGACATGAAAACAATACTTTCCTTCCTATATATTCATATAGGCAAGAGAAAGTAAAAAGATTTTACAACCTAACGGAAAAACTGGTACATTAACAATGCAATAAATAAATTTATTAGACGTGACGGCCTGAAATAAGGGCATTGTTCCGTTCACATTTCTGCATGGTATTTTGTCTACTGACTCCTATAAAAACGTCAAAAATACTAAAAAAATACACTAATCTAATTTCAAATCAACTAATTAATGAGGGAGTCAGCCTTAAAAAATAATTTTTTTTTGTCATCAGTCTCTCGACTGGTTTGATGCAGTTCTCCAAGCTCTTCTATCTTGCGCAAGTCGTTTCATATCTACATACCTGTAACATCCTACATCTTTTGTAATTTACTTTATATATTCTAATCTTTGCCTCCCCCTACAATTTACTCCCTCAATATTACCCTCCATTATTGATAGATGTCTTAAGATATGCCCCACTAGCCTATCCCTTCTTCTAGTAATATGCTTCCATATACCTCTTTTTTCATCCACTCGCATAAGAACCTCTAAATTACTTATTTTGTCCACCCACCTAATCTTTAGCATTTTCCTATAACACCACATTTCAAAACTTCTATCCTCTTCTTTTCTACAGCCCCTATCTTCCACGTTTAACTTCCGTATAATGCTACACTCCAAATATAGTGTTTTAAAAAACTTTCCTAATCTGTAAATCAATTTTTGTAGTCAGTTGAGCAATTCTACTTTTGATATCACTTGTGCTTCTACCATCTGTCTGTATTTTCTTTAAAGACATTAAATTAGTGCAGTTTGATTATATAATATTAAAAAAACATTTTACATTTTCAATTACAGTCAAAATTCAATTATTAACAAACAGTAAAGCTTACTATTATAATCGGGCGGAGGGGGGGGGTTCGCAATATATTAATTTTATTTATTTTTACTATTTGGGGGTCGCGGAGCAAAAAAAAGTTGAGAATCACAGCTTCACAGGTTCAAACCAGACTTTCGGCTGATGCCCTAAATAACAACTATGCTATAAAACGTGTTTTGTTGGGTTCAGGAAATCTGAAAACGTGTAATTCAGGTGTATACAGCAAAGATATTCTTTTATATCTTTAGGCATTTCTCTATCACTGTAAATTTTTAAGTGAGGAGCGCGTACTAAACTATTACTACATATGTTTAATTTACAAGGCTCAAATTACACCATACTACAGTTACATTTTTAATCCATTAATTAATAATCATAAAATTAAATGTAATTTTACACTAAAAAAAATAACAGTATTAATAATTATAAAATCGTAGATTCGGATGACTCTTTTGTTAGGCTGACAAAAGACTAATATATATATATTCGCCCACTTTAAATGATCACAATTAAAACAATTGGCTAAAATTACTAGTCCTGTCTCATTTTGTAGATACTCAATTATTGTTAAGCCTACTTACTAAAGATAATTAAGCACTAACATAATAGTTTAACTTACAACTACCACCGGATCGCATTTATAGAAAAAAGTAAAAAAAAAATATATATAAAAACGCAATAAGATATACCGTGACAATAAAGTAGTTCGAGGTTACGGGGTCGAGAAGAACTGTACAAAGAAAATGAACGATTAATGGAAACCACGATTAGAAAAATAATACTAAAATTCTACTGACACCTGTATAGAATGGGTGACAACCGATTGACAAAACAAATTTTGAAGAGAATAAATAATAAACCTAAGGTGTCGGATAAATGGTTTAAGAAATCAGAAAGGATATTGAAAAAAACCGAGAAAACTTAATAAACCGAAACAAATTTAGAAAAAGTATTTACGGACTTTAAGGGCTTCAATGAAGAGCAAAAACAGAAAACCCGGTGGACAGGTAGAAAAACCTACAGTGAACGAATTTTGAGAATGTGGATTGAAAAAAAGAGCTTCCAGAAATGTCTTGTCACCTCACGTGGTCTAAAATTGGCCCTATATCAGGTGATAAATCCGTGGTAGGCTGGAAATAGGGTGAGATAGTTTTAAAGATGTATTGTTGTGTGGCAAGCCTGGGAGAGATAAATGGGGTGGTGTATCATTTAGGATAATCGGCACTTATTGTCATTTTGTGATTTATGAAGTTTTATACAATATATAGTGTTTTATAATTTTTTGTGTACATACGAGGTGTGGCTATTAAATAACGATACTGAAGTTGTAGAAAATTTTATTTTAATTTTATACATAATCACTTATTGCCACCTTCAATATACACTCCTTTTCTATCCCTACAACGCTCCATGCGATTTTACATTGTTGGAAACAGTGCTGGAAGTCATCTTCTGTCAGCTCCTTCAGGACACGTGCCGCTTTCTCTTTTACAGCTTCCACAGACTTAAATCTTGTCCCTTTTAATGCAGATTTCACCTTAGGGAACAGGTAGAAGTCACATGGTGCAAGATCTGGTGAATAAGGTGGATGTTCTAACACTGAGATGCTGTACTTTACTAGGAACCTCTCGATAGATAACGCGGAAGGAGCTGGCGCATTGTCTTGGTGGAGAACCCATGATTTGTCCTTCCACATTTCGGGGCGTTTTTTCCTTACTCTTTGACGTAGTTTAGAAAGTACCCCAAGGTAGCAATATTGATTGTTTGACCTTCAGGAACCCAGTAGACGTACACAATCCCATGGACATAAAAAAAATATTCATCATTGCTTTAAATTTTGACTTGCTCATTCGAGCTTTTTTGTCTCTCGGTGAAGTTCGGCTCTTCCAGTGCATGGATTGGCGCTTCGTTTCCGGATCATAAGTAGAAAACCACGTTTCATCACATATATTATTTTCTACCTGTTCCTTAAGGTGAAATCTGCATTAAAAGGGATAAGATTTGAGTCTGTGGAAGCTGTAAAAGACAAAGCGGCACGTGTCCTGAAGGAGCTGACAGAAGATGACTTCCAGCACTGTTTCCAACAATGTAAAATTCGCATGGAGCGTTGTAGGGATAGAGAAGGAGTGTATATTGAGATGACAATAAGTGATTATGTATAAAATAAAAATAAAATTTTTTACAACGTTAGTCTCGTTATTTAATAGCCACACCTCGTATACCCTTCAATGATTTATTTATAAAATTTCTCAGAATTCCTTTATTTCATTCTTCTCGTACAATTCTGTGCCCTAGAGCTAAAAGGTTTACTCCTATTCTGGTAAAATTGAGTTAACGTTACTTTTAAAACCACACGAAACACCATTTACTCCTTAGGTACAGAATTTACATTTTAATTATTGCTTCCAGAATTCAAAAGAAACACCTGTTGTACTTGTATTATGTCTTTACTACTTCGTCTTTCTATTACTTTCTAGAAAAGTTAATAAAGTACAAAAAGAACAAGCTTCTTTTACGATTTCAGTTCAGTTCAAGTTGCCACACGATTATGTATGAGTGAGAGCTATTAGCAAGTGTTTGTTTGTATACATTAAAACAAGTACATTTAAAGAAAAAGGTCTCCGTACTGTAAACCTTTGTAAACATTGATTGTAGGTAAATTAATTGTTAAGTGTAAAAAAATTACTATTAGTTAAGTTAGTCTAAGTTTTAAGTATTATAATTAAATAATTTAGTACAAGTAATTCGATTGTAATTTGTTAGTAATCTAAGCGCAATAAACTAATAGTATTTTCAAATTTTGGGAATAAATTATTGTAGTAAGTTTAAACAAGTATATTTATTATTTATTATACCCAGATCCCGAACGAACCTATGCTTAGGTATTAAAATATTGTTAAGTGATATATCAAGCTGCGTATAACACTAACCTGAATTTTTAGACTATAGAGTTTTCCAGTTTATCCGTACCTGAAAAACCAAATACAAAGTTAAACAAATGCAAAGACAAGAAAAGAGACAAAATAGGATTAAAAATATTACTCAACTCCCCACCTTGGAGATGCAAAATATAACGTGCTCTACTTCGAAACCGAAGCACACAGATTTTTTTACCGATTAGTATCTGAAAAAAGTTATTCACCAATAAACTCACAACTGCTGTTTCTAAACTAACAAGTTCATTAAACATTGGAACTTGGTGGAAATGTTACCTGTACTTCAAAACATTATTCCTAAAAATTTTTCAAATTCTTAAAAAAATATTCCTTAACAATTTCCATGACGTACCCCTACCAGGTTTAAAAGGGTCTTCAACCCTTAAACTCTTAAATGTTCATAAATTTCAAACTTATAGGTGTTATTAAAGAAAAAAGTTTTCCAAATCAGAAAAATCTTATTTTTGATTTATTTATAACACCAATTTAAAAATCTGGTGTGAAACACTCACACGACTTTCTCTTAATGTAAATGATGAAAAATATAACCTTTGTTTTATCATTAGTAAATAATGTAAAATGACATAACCTAATATTTTAAGCATTAGTGACAGACGCAAAATGAAAATAATCTCTGTTCAACTCAAAAATACGGGAAATCACTAATTGACGCTAAACTAGGCTCCGTAGAAGAAAATGCTTGAAATAAAATTTGTAGATTTTTTTTATCCGAGACGGCGAGAAAATTTCATGCTCACTCCCTCACGACAAGGGAAGTAGTGTTGGACTCAATTAAGGCGTCCTCGTCCAGCCCCAAGGAGGCCGCAACCGCCTACCAACAAAAAACCCGCCGCCTGGCCACTTGATCCGACATCAGCAAACAACCTCCCACCTCCCTCGGAACTGTGTAGATTTTTCTTAATTTCATATAACTTTTATTATATTTGTTTTGTTGTAAAATGCATAATACTGAGGCCGCAATGTTTAAAAAATTCAATTTTTGACCGATTTTGATGAAAAAGTACAGAAAATCGCTAATTTAGCCCAAACTAAGCGTTGTCAAAAAACCGTTTGAAATAAAAGTTGTAGTGTTTTACAAGTTCTACAACTTTTACTATATATACTTTTGTCCTATATTGCATATTAGGGCTGAAATCTAAAAAAGGAACAGTTTTTTCTACGTGAGCACAGCCTCTCCAAGAATTTCAGCAGACGTAACGTTTACCCTATTTTATAGAGCATAAAAATATAGTACGTAAATTAAGCGATTTAAAAAAAAAATTGTAAACCCCGTTTTTGAGAAAATCGCAAAAAAGTGAAAAATGACACGAATAAACTACTACTTCCGGTTGACCTATTTTGATGAAAATGTTCGTGTCGGGTCCTCTAGTGGTATCCAACTTAAGTTTAAAGTTTCAAGTTCGTACGATGTTCCGTTCTTGAGATATTCTTTTCACACTCGCAGACCAATCGCTAAAAACATATTTTTTGGGTTCACGGGGTCTGAAAACGTGTAGATCCGGTGAAAACTCGATTTCTTAAAAGCGACATGAAAACAATACTTTCCTTCCTATATATTCATATAGACAAGAGAAAGTAAAAAACGCTTGAAATAAAACTGTAGCGTTTTAAAAGTTCTACAACTTTTTCTACGTGATCACAGCCTCTTCAAGAACTTGAGCAGACGTAACGTTCATCCTATCTTATAGAGCATAAAAATGTAGTAAACTACGCGATTTAAAATATTTTGTTCACACACACAAGACCAATCGCTAATAAAAAAATCTGGTGTGAAACACTCACACAACTTTCTCTTGCCAGTGCAAATAATTAACAATAAACCTAATATTAGCAATAAAACATAAGAAATAAACAAAAAACTAACCTCAAAAACATAACCTAATTTTAATCATGAGTGAAAGACGCAAAATCAACCTCAGTTTGGCTTAGAAATACAGAAAATCACTCTTTCTCTCTAAACTAGGCTCTGTAGAGAAAAATGCTCTAAATAAAAGCTGTAGATCTTTTAACTTTCTATAAATTTAATTATATACACTTTTGTCGTAAAATGCATTCTAAGGCCAAAATCTTAAAAAAATCGATTTTTCACACGTTTTCGTGAGAAAAAAACAAAAAATCGCTAATTACCGCTAAACTAAGCGTTATACAAAAAAATGTTTGAAATAAAAGTTGTAGAATTTTTAATTCTCTACAACTTTTATTATATAAAGTTTTGCGCTAAAATGCATATTAAAGCCGCAATCTTAAAAAGAAAATGTTTTTACGTCAAAACAGCCTCAAGCAGAATTTCAGCAAACATGGCGCCTACCCTATATTGTAGAGCATAAAAAATGTAGTAAACCAGGCGATTTTAAAAAAAATCGTAGGACCAGTTTTTGAGAAAATCGCAAAAAAGTGAAAAATTATACGAATAAACTACTACTTCCGGTTGACCGATTTTGATGAAAATGTTCGTGTCGGGTCCGGTAGTGGTATGTAACTTAAGTTTTAAGGTTCAAGTTCGTACGATGTTCCGTTCTTGAGATATTCTGTTCACACACACACACACACACACACACACACACACACACACACACACACACACACACACACACACACACACACACACACACACACACACACACACACACACACACACACACACACATACATACATACACAAACACACACACACACACACACACACGCACACACGTACACGCACACACACGCGCGCACACACACGCGCGCGCGCGCACACACACACACACACACACACAGAGAGAGACCAATCGCTAAAAACATGTTTTTTGGGTTCAGAGGGTCTGAAAACGTATAGATCCGGTGAAAACTCGATTTCGAAAAATCGACATGAAAACAATACTTTCCTTCCTATATATTCATATAGGCAAGAGAAAGTAAAAAAAAAACCATGTTTTGGGTTCAGTGGGCCTGAAAACGTGTATTTCCGGTGAAAACTCGACTTTGAAAAATCGACATGAAAACAATTAAGGACTACGTATCTTACCAATATATTCATAAAGGACAAAAAAAGTAAACATTATTGAAATAAAACAAAATTAAACCCGGGTAAAGCTGGGACGGGAAACTGTAATAGGTACCACACACGTTTGAAACTCTTTGAGTGCTCTTAAGTATACTCAAAGTTGAAACCCTAATATTCAATTTAAAACACTCGGTATTATGGTGTTACCTAGACACCGGTTACGATATCAATGTCTTAACAGACGACAGTGAATTTATATTTCAAGAAATATTAAACAGCTGATTGAATAGACTCGAAGATCATGAGTAATATTTGAAACATATGTTAATTAGTAACAATGATTATAAAAAAAATAAACAACCATAACCAAAGTTATATAATAAATAATAATGTAGTTAACGAAATTTAGTTAAGTTGGCATAAATAAAAATCATGATAAAAGCAATTATGGTATTTAATAATCTCGGTAGACCAAGACTGCTAAAATTTTATGATTATATAAGAGAACAAAAACAACAAAAAAGTGTGAATAAAATATTTCAATTGATCTCAAACAAGGAAGAAAATGTTTGTAATTTTATAACAAGTGCAAATATTGTAGGTAATGAAGTTGATAAAATAATATTTAGACAATATGCAACATTATATTTTGTATTTTTTGTTGATTCTTCTGAATCAGAATTGGCGATGTTAGATTTGATACAAGTATTTGTAGAAACATTAGATAAATGTTTTGAAAGTGTTTGTGAATTAGATTTTGTGTATCATTCAGATAAAGTTCATTATATATTAAATGAAATGGTACAAGGCGGTATAGTATTGGAGACAAACATGAATGAAATTTTGACAAGATATGAAGAACAATACCGTTTAGAGAGAGATGAATGTTGTCCGATTGCTTTAAAAGCTGCATCTGTAGTTAAAAATATGAATATAGGTAATCAAATTAGAGAGCTTAAAATTGGTGAGATTCCTCAAGTTATAAAAGACCTTAAATTCTAATCAATTATCTTATATTTTACATTTGTTTTTTTATATCTTCCGTTTTTTATTTTTTAAGGTTATTGTACTATTTCAATTCTAAGTAGCTCGATCGAAAAATAAATACGTCTATCACATGAATAAACATCTGGTGTAAAGCACTCACACGACTTTCTTTTGCCAATGCAAATAATAAACTATATTAACTAACATTAGTTAATAAAACATTAGAAATAAACAAAAAACTAACCTCAAAAAACCTGACCTTATTTTTATCATCAGTGATAGACGCAAAATGAAAATCAACCTCAGTTTGGCTTAAAAATACGGAAAATCACTCTTTCACGCTAAACTACGCTCTTTAGAGAAAAATGCTGTAAATAAAAGTTGTAGATCTTTTAGTTTTTTATAAATTTGATTATATACTTAATCAAATTATAGACGTTTGTCGGAAAATGCATACTAAGGCTGAAATACTAAAAATAGATCTTTTACACGTTTACGTGAGAAAAAAAACAGAAAATCGCTAATTACCGCTAAACTAAGCGTTATACAAAAAAACTTTTGCATGAAAAGTTGTAGGATTTTAAATTCTCTACAACTTTTATTACGCACATTTTTGAGCTAAAATGCATATTAACGTCGCAATCTTAAAAAAAACAATTTTTACGAAAAAACAACCTTCCCAAGAATTTCAGCAGACATTGCGCCTACCCTATCTTGTAGAGCATAAAATATGCAGTAAATTAGGCGATTTTTAAAAAAAATCGTCAGGAGCCGTTTTTGAGAAAATCGCAAAAAGTGAAAAATGACACTAATAAACTTCTACTTCCGGTTGACAGATTTTGATGAAAATGTTCTTGTCCGTTCCTCTAGTACTAACTTAACTTAAGTTTCAAGTTCGAACGATGTTCCGTTCTTGAGATATTCTGTTCACACACAAACACACGCACACGCGCGCGCGCGCACGCACACACACACACACACACACACACACTCAGACCAATCGCTAAAAACATGTTTTTTTTGGGTTCAGGGGGTCTGAAGAAGTGTAGATCTGGTGAAAACTCAATTTCAAAAAATCGACATGAAAACAATACTTTCCTTCCTATATATTCATATAGGCAAGAGAAAGTAAAAATTTGTAAAGCGGACGCCAATAAGCTTACCGGTTTTCTGAAGTGCGCAGAAGGTTTATTTTGGTAATGGCGCGCTCGGTTGCCTCAGCGAGTAGTGGGGGTCAGAACTGTACCAGCTGTGATCAGAGTCACGTCGCTCTCGCAACGTTATATCTGTGGTTTCTGGGTAAAGGGGTATGTTCACGGGTCCTTTACTACAATAAACTTTATTAATTTTCTAATATAGTAACCGTGGGTATGTCAAAAATCACAATTTTTATTGGAAAAAGGAATACATGTCAACATGAACTTCTTTACTCAAACACATTTTATTTTCTTCATAATCAACCCAGAAAATGAAAATGAAATCTTCTGGCTATAATTTATTATTATTTATTTTAAATGAAAGAGTAATTTACTATAATGATCCACCACTGAACCAAGCCAAAAAATTAATTACAGCCCCTAATATAAGGGTGAGGTTGGAAATGCGGGCTTTTACGGGGAATCAAATATCTCAGGAACCAAGAATATATCAACATATTTTTAAATTTTCCATCCTGGAGACTCCAAAGGGAGTATAGGACATGTCAAGATAAAACTAATAAACTGAAAGTTTATCACCAATGATAAATTTATTACTTACCAACAAAATTTGTTTTTGCTACTGCTTACTTCAGTAGGCTTGTCATTAACCCTATTGAATTAAATATCACACACAATAAATAATAAAAATAAATCAAACACAATGATAAATTCATCACTTACCAATAATTTCCCCCTACCACTGCTTAACTCAGCAGGCTTGTCATGAACCCCTTTGTATCAGATTGTACACAATATTTTGTTTAATTAAAGTTAAATACCAAAACTATTTAGAAAGGAATTCATGCACACTGTAAAATGTTTCATCAATCAAATATTGTTTTAGCTTTTTTTTAAAATGACAAATTGTCACAACTTTTTAAACCTTGAGACAATTTATTGATGTATTTTCTACCTGCATAAGTTGGTTTTTGTTCAAACAATTTAGTGTTGTGATTAGCAACATAATAGATTCTGTTTCTTGTGTAGTGGTTGTGAACATCTAAATTCTGTAAAAAGGTATTTTTCTTTACGTACATTATCACTTCAAAAATGTACAAAGAAGGAACTGTGAGCAATTGCAACTCTTTAAATAGTGATCTGCATGAGGTAAGGTGGTTGACTCCCATCATACACCTAATAGCTTTTTTCTGTATTTTAAAAACTCTTTCCATGTTACCTTGTGATGAATTACGCCATACTAATACGGCATACCTGATATGAGATAAAATTAAACCATGATAAGCTGCTATAAGCAATTGTTAATCACTTAATCTAGCAATTTGTTTTAATGCAAATACCCCAGATGATATTTTACTACAAATTTGATCGGTGTAATAATCCCACGATAGGGTCCTATCTAGTGAAACTCCTAGAAACTTCACTGTTTGCACATGATCTAGGATATTATTTTGTATCAAGACATCCACTTCTCTGTTTTCCCTTAAATTGTGTTTGTTTTTGAACTGTAAGAACTGACAATTTTTCCCATTAACATGATTCTTATGCTACAAAATACATAAAATTGCTTTCTATTATCTGTTGTATGCGCTTGTATGTATTTTTTCTTACAAGAAATTAATTGAAAAAGAACCATTTTTCAAAAGCATTTATTTTATGCATTCACAAATTATTTTTTAACTAAATTCCTTTTAAGGTTTTTGTAATAATCATTCCACAGATAATAGATTATGAACATTTGAAAAAAACATCCAAATATCTTTAATACTAACCAAAAAATCTGGTGTGAAACACTCACACAACTTTCTCTTGCCAATGCAAATAATTAACAATAAACCTAACATTAGTATTAAAACATTAGAAATAAACAAAAAACTAACCTCAATAAACATAACCTTATTTTAATCATGAGTGAAACACTCAAAATGAAAATCAACCTCAGTCTGGCTTAAAAATACGGAAAATCACTATTTCACGCTAAACTAGGCTCTGTAGAGAAAAATGCTCTAAACAAAAGTTGTAGATCTTTTAATTTTCTATAACTTTTATTATATACACTTTTGTCGTAAAATGCATACTAAGACCGAAATGTTAAAAAAATCGATTTTTCTCACGTTTTCGTGAGAAAAAAACAGAAAATCGCAAATTACCGCTAAACTAAGCGTTATACAAAAAAATGTTTGAAACAGAAGTTGTAGGTTTTTAAATTCTCTACAACTTTTATTATATAAGTTTTTGCGCTAAAATTTATAGTCTATTAAAGCCGTAATCTTAAAAAAACAACGTTTTTACGTGAAAACAGCCTCACCGACAATTTCAGCAAACATGGCGCCTACCCTATCTTGTAGAGAATAAAAAATTGAGTAAAATAGGCGATTTTTAAAAAAATCGTAGGACCAGTTTTTGAGAAAATCGCAAAAAACTGAAAAATTATACGAATAAACTACTACTTCCGGTTGACCGATTTTGATGAAAATGTTCGTGTCGCGTCCGGTAGTGGTATGTAACTTAAGTTTCAAGTTTCAAGTTCGTACGTTGTTCCGTTCTTGAGATATTCTGTTCACACACACACACACAAACACACACACACACAGACACACACACAGACCAATCGCTAAAAACATGTTTTTTGGGTTCAGGGGGTCTGAAAACGTATAGATCCGGTGAAAACTCGACATGAAAACAATACTTTCCTTCCTATATATTCATATAGGCAAGAGAAAGTAAAAATTTAATCCCCAAGAATGTACAATCATGTAAAAACCACATTCCCGGAAAACTTAAAGTTGAAGGAATAATTTTACTCGCCTTGCTAGTGAGCTTTATTTTAAACAGATGTTTTTATATAACTTTCTGTTAACGTACAAATAAAGTAAACAAATGTTGTGATTCAGAAAATTTTAAACTTCAAATAACTGCAAAAAACATCAAAAATTAAAAAAAATATCTTCTTGAGTTGACTACCCCCTTAATATTGTATCTCTTTTAACAATATCATATTTTCCATTATAAACGTTGCCGGCCTCATTGGCGTAGTTGTTAACGTGCTCGTCTCTCATCATGCAGTATTGGGTTCGAATCCCATTCAGGCACGGCATATTGTCATACGTTACAAATAATCATTTCATTCTTCACCGTCTGCATTAGCAGAAATTACAGAACAGTCGGACGTTAAACAAAAAAAAAAAAAAAAAATTAAAAACGTCGTAGGACATATATAATATCTTTTACTCAAATGTAGAGAAAAACTTTCATGATCATAATTTATTATAATCGTAGCTGGTTGACATTAATATCCATTTTCACAAAATGTGACATATAGACCACAGATATATCTTCTTCTTCTTAGCGTGCCTGTCCGGTTCGAACGCTGGCTGTCATCATGGCTATCTTGGTCTTGTCATCTGCAATGCGGAACAGTTGGGCCGAGCTTTTCCCATACCAGTCTCTCAGGTTAGCAAGCCAGGATATTCTTCTTCGGCCTGGCTGTCTTCTACCATCCAATCTTCCCTGCAGGATGCGCTGCAACAGTTCGTATCTACCGTGGTTCCTCATAATATGACCGAGGATAGATATATCAGCCAACCTAAAAACATTAGTCTGTAATGTGTTGTATGTGGTATGCGTTAATCGTTGTATACAATGTTTACAACTGATCGTTTTTTACGTCGCTAATAGTAGCTATAGTCCAGCCTTTCTTAGTTTGCTCCTAATGTAAACAAATAATGGCGTCACTGAGCATGCGCATTACATAAAAATGTGTACACGCTGATTAAAAAGTAACAACAAAATACTTTTAAAAGCATTTAAATACAAAATACTTTTAAAAGTATTTTTATAAATGAATTCTTAGGCCCACATCATATATCATGACGGATGTTTAAAGTACTTATAATTTAAAAAATCTGGTGTGAAACACTCACACAACTTTCTCTTGCCAATGCAAATAATTAATAATAAACCTAACATTAGTAATAAAACATAAGAAATAAACAAAAAACTAACCTCAACAAACATAACCTTATTTTAATCATGAGTGAATGATGCAAAATGAAAATCAACCTCAGTTTGGCTTAGAAATACGGAAAATCACTCTTTCTCTCTAAACTAGGCTCTGTAGAGAAAAATGCTTTAAATAAAAGTTGTACATCTTTTAATTTTCTATAAATTTAATTATATACACTTTTGTCGTAAAATGCATACTAAGGCCGAAATCTTAAAAAAATCAATTTTTCACACATTTTCGTGAGAAAAAAAACAGAAAATCGCAAATTACCGCTAAACTAAGCGTTATACAAAAAATTGTTTGAAATAAAAGTTGTAGAATTTTCAATTCTCTACAACTTTTATTATATAAAGTTTTGCGCTAAAATGCATATTAAAGCTGTAATCTTAAAAAAAAAACAACGTTTTTACGTGAAAACAGCCTCACCCAGAATTTCAGCAAACATGACGCCTACCCTATCTTGTAGAGAATAAAAAATTGAGTAAACCAGGCGATTTTAAAAAAAATCGTACGACCAGTTTTTGAGAAAATCGCAAAAAAGTGAAAAATTACACGAATAAACTACCACTTCCGGTTGACCGATTTTGATAAAAATGTTCGTGTCGAGTCCGGTAGTGGTACGTAACTTAAGTTTCAAGTTTCAAGTTCGTACGATGTTCCGTTCTTGAGATATTCTGTTCACACACAGACACACACACACACACACACACACACACACACACACACACACACACACACACACAGAGACCAATCGCTAAAAACATGTTTTTTGGGTTCAGGGGGTCTGAAAACGTATAGATCCGGTGAAAACTCGATTTCGAAAAATCGACATGAAAACAATACTTTCCTTCCTATATATTTATATAGGCAAGAGAAAGTAAAAATAGTTAACTTAATAGGAATACGACATCCATAAAGTGGGAGACCCTAGCGTGCACCATGTAGTAGGTGGCTTCGGTTTGTGACTTTAGAAGCAAACTAAGGACGGCTGAACTGTAGGTAATTCGGCCTTCGGGCCAGCCCAGTCAGTCAGCTGGTAGAAAGTCGCAATTATTTGTTAAGTAACACTAGTTGGACAAGCGACTTTGTATGGTGACCAGCTGGCGGCCATTCCTGAACAAACTCCATTAGGGGTCCCTATCCAAAAATTCATGCCGAATCACGTCAAAAAATACAGCGAAAAGCAGCGATCAAATTGGGTGGTTGTCAATAAAGTACAGTTCCCGATAATAAATAAAAGCTTAAAAAAATAGTTAATAATTTACGTCGTTTAGAACTCTTGCTGGCCAACAGCTTCGGGTGGATGAGCCAGCAAGAGATAGGGCACTCTTTTGTCCTGGAGTCGGGAAACTGGCTCCGAAGGCGGAGGAACGGTAGAACGCTGTCAACGGCATAAGGATGAGGAAGCAGACTGGACACTCACCTCATTAAAGATCCAAAGTGGATATGTCCTCGTAATCAACATGGCTATCAAGTGCCGTATTGGTAAGGCGAGGAGTGTGTTTCACGCAATGAGTTCGGCGTTTAGGAGTCATGATCTCACTATGGGCACTAAGTTGCGGCTCTTACGGTGTTACGTGTTTTCCGTGCTTCTGTATGGGGTGGAGACTTGGACGTTGACGAAGGCAACCACTGCTAAACTTGAAGCCTTCGAACTTTGGTTGTACAGAAGAATGTTGAAGATACCATGGACGGACAGGGTGACCAACACCGAGGTACTGCGCCGAATGAGCAAGGAACCAGAGGTAATAAACATCATAAAGTGTCGCAAGTTGGAATACCTTGGTCATATTATGAGGAACCACGGTAGATATGAACTGTTGCAGCGCATCCTGCAGGGTAGATTGGATAGTGGAAGACGGCCAGGCCGAAGAAGAATATCCTGGCTTGCTAACCTGAGAGACTGGTATGGACAGAGCTCAGCCCAACTTTTCCGCATTGCAGAAGACAGGACCAAGATAGCTATGATGGTAGCCAACGTTCGAATCGGACAGGCACGTTAAGAAGAAGAACATGTGATTCAATCACATGTTTAAAGTCCACGACTTTATGGATGTCGTATTCCTAGTAAGTTAACTATATTTTGAATTATAAGTACTTAAATTACTTAAAACATCTGTCATGACATGATGTAGGCCTAACAAATTCATTTATAAAATACTTTTAAAAGTATTTGTATTTAAATACTTTTGAAAATATTTTGTTGTTACTTTTTAATCAGCGTGTACTCATTTTTATATAATGCACATGCTCAGTGACGTCATTATTTGTTTACATTAGGAGCAAACTAAGAAAATCCTTTAGTCATATAATTGGCTGACTATGTGATAAGAAATATAACTATTTTTTGTAACCCTGGAACCAACAGATCGAATGCAAATAATTTATTACTCTACCTGCAAGTTATGGACAATATACCTATTCACTTTTTTTGATTTTTTTTATTCCTAATGCGTGTACGTTGCAAGCTGTCCAATTTAGAACAATAAGCAACCCCATGACCTAATGAGATGAGGATGAAGTATATGACGTTTAAATGAGGTACAGTCTTGTACAGACCCAGGCCGACCTTTCCTGGGAGAGTATGGTTAATTAAACTTCAACCATCAAAGTACACCGGTAACCACTGTCTAGTATTCAAATCCGTATAAAAGTAACTACCTTTACTAGGATTTGAACCAGGAACCTCATCTCTGAAAATCAGCTGTTAAACAACTGACTCGCGGCGACAATTTTACCTCTAGACTAACCCGGTGGGTCATACCGACACATAAAACAAAAATAAAATTAACCAAATTTGCTAATAATAAAAAATTTTTTGGTATTAGTAGAGGCAGACTTCTCCTTTAATATTATAGGAAAGGTCCCTTTTTTTATTTGCATAAACAGATTATACCTAATCTTCACAAACATACTATAAACATGAACACCAGAATAAAGTAAGAAATTTCCCTGAAAGGAACACGGGCTTAAATGTTCATCAATTAACATAGCATACGCATGGAGAACCTCAGCAAACGAATAGCGTGAAGGTCATACTGGTAATGATATGACTAAATGGTGTAATTTGTGCCAACTGCTTCAGTGTACACAAACTACTAACTATTATTGCTTCAGTGCATAAATAAACCTGATACGAAGGAAAACTAATAATGAGGATATTATTTAAATTTACTTATTACAAACAATTCCAAAGGATATGCAATTTTTCATAAGTTGGTTAGATGCCAATTTTATGATTAAAGAGAATTATGTGAACATTTATATCATCAAAAGATTTATTTATTTATTTTATTTTTATAATAAGTTTTTTTTTAAATAATAAATAAGTACTGTAATTTATTATTAATACCTGTGAAATTGTTAAGACGTTATAATACTCGCAGTATTTTACAGCATCCAAAAACAACACACTTATAGTAGTAAATTGAACACATATATCAGTATAAATAATCATAGCAATTAAATTAAATATCTCAACATTAAAATAATTAAACAGATATAATAAAATACAGATTAATGACGTAAATAAAAACTTCATAATATAGGAAAAATTATAAGAAAAATACGGATAAATTTGAAAACTTTATAGTTTCAAGTTCCTTGGGGAGAACTACTAGTGAAAAGAAGTAATGGTTGCTGCACTCCGAAGAACTCCAAAGTAAGCTGTAGATAAATGTGTGGTTAAAATAATATGTACTTATTCAGGTTTCTTCCAATATTTCCGATACCATATTTTAATACAACTGTGCGGATCAAGCCTCTTTTTTGTTTATTAATTGCTTTACAAGGTGTATCATCCAGAGATGCTCCATTTATAATTGTTGTATCCCCCACTGATACCTGCGCACTGGTGGTTTGCAGGTATGATTCCCGGTAATTTTGTAACCACACAGGAAGAAGACGGGAAAAACAAAGAGTGAAGAGGGGAAGAGAATTTTATTAGGTCTATTAACAGTATATATTTTCCGTTTTTTTTTCTTTTTACTTTCTCTTGCCTAAATGAATATATAGGAAGGAAAATATTGTTTTCATTTCGATTTCAAGAAATCGAGTTTTCACCGGATTTACAAGTTTTCAGACCCCTGCACCGAAAAAAACAAGTTTTTAGCGACTGGTCTCTGTGTGTGTGTGTGCGCGCGCGCTCGTGGGAACAAAATATCTCAAGATCGGAATATAGTATGAAGCTGGAACTTTGAACTTAAGTTAGGTACTACTACGGGACCCAAAACGAACATTTTCATCAAAATCGGTCAACTGGAAGTAGTTATTAATTCGTGCAATTTTTCATTTGTTAGCGATTTCGTCAGAAAACAGCCCCTACGATTGTTAAAAAAAAACACCTCTAACTCAATTTTTTATTCTATACAAGAATTGTCTGCTGAAATTCTGGGGAATTTTTTTTGTTTAATGTCCGATTGTTCTGCAGTTACTGCTAATGCAGACGGTGAAGGAAGGATGAAATGATTTTTGTAACGTATGAAAATATACCGTGCCTGAATGGGATTCGAACCAACCCAAGACCGCATGATGAGAGGCGAGCACGTTATCAAGTACGCCAATACGGCCGGCGAAATTCTTGGGAAGGCTGTGCTCTCGTGGTAAAAATGTTATAAGGCCGAAGTATAGCCTACTATAAAATTAAAGTCGTAGGTTATTAAACAAAACAAGGCTACAACTTTCATTTCAAGCGGTATTTCAACAGCACCCAGTTTAGCGTTAATTAGTAATTTTTATATTTTTCTCAAAAAATCAATAAAAAAATTGGATTTTCATTAAGATTACGGCTCTAGTTATCGAAATCAAAAAACCTACAACGTTTATTTTAACCCTATAACCGACAATCTGCCCATAACAGACAGGTGGAGTGTCAAATTATTTACGCTCAATCTGTTTGTTGCAGGGCTAAAATAAATAGTTCTGTTTCTTATCACATGGTCAGCCAATTAAATGACGGAATCATTTAAGAACAGAAGAGGTAGAGGTGTAAAAGACACTAGTCAGAGTTATCTTCTCTAAAAGTAATGAATTTCACTATACAGCCAGACCCTGTGGTGAATGAAATGAAGGTGTCATTTGCAGAGTGGAAAATATGTGCTTTTCAGAGGGCCCGGCATGCTGTTAAGCGTACTTTTCCACTCAGTGAGGAAGGCAATGTTAAACCACCTCACTCCTCGTTTTACTTAGTAAAACCTCTACAGGTTCAAACCAGCCTTTCGGCTGTTGACCTAAACAACAACAACCGACAATAACATTTTTCTAAACCGGCAGAGAATTTCTAGCATATGGGTCAACAAACCGTAAAGAAATCATTAAAAATTTGCTATAAATCACAAACCTTATCACATGACGTATCAAAATAACAGGAAAACGTAGGAAACTAGAATAAATACATTATTGGAATTTTAATCTGACAGTTAGGAACGTTGAAGCTATTTGAAAATAATTTTCAGATAAATATTCTTCTAAAATTCCAGATGGCACTACTGTTTAAAACTTTCTTATGCTCTACTTACAAAATTCATTATATACAGATTGTTAATTATAATATTTATTTCAAAATAAAACCAAAAAACGACTATGTTCAAAACTGAAGAAAATATCTACAAAAACCCATCATGTAAACCAAGAAATAACCAAATTCAGCTCTAGGATAGCTGAAGTGGTTTCAACAGAGAAACACAAGCAGAATATGCAACTAAAAATATTGTATTATACGTAAAAATTTACTTTATACATTACTAAACTATTATACATTACTATACATTACTATACGCTGTCTGTACATGAAATTAAAACAAAAAAAATCTGGTGTGAAACACTCACACAACTTTCTCTTGCCAATGCAAATAATTAACAATAAACCTAACATTAGTATTAAAACATTAGAAATGAACAAAAACTAACCTCAAAAACATAACCTTATTTTAATCATGAGTGAATGACGCAAAATGACAATCGAACTCAGTTTGGCTTAAAAATACGGAAAATCACGCTTTCACGCTAAACTAGGCTCTGTAGAGAAAAATGCTCTCAACAAAAGTTGTAGATCTTTTAATTTTCTATAAATTTAATTATATACACTTTTGTCGTAAAATGCATACTAAGACCGAAATATTAAAAAAATCGATTTTTCTCACGTTTTCGTGAGAAAAAAACAGAAAATCGCAAATTACCGCTAAACTAAGCGTTATACAAAAAAATGTTTGAAATAAAAGTTGTAGGTTTTTAAATTTTCTACAACTTTTATTATATAAGTTTTTGCGCTAAAATTTATATTAAAGCCGTAATCTTAAAAAAACAACGTTTTTACGTGAAAACAGCCTCACCCAGAATTTCAGCAAACATGGCGCCTACCCTATCTTGTAGAGAATAAAAAATTGAGTAAAATAGGCGATTTTAAAAAAAATCGTAGGACCAGTTTTTGAGAAAATCGCAAAAAACTGAAAAATTATACGAATAAACTACTACTTCCGGTTGACCGATTTTGATGAAAATGTTCGTGTCGCGTCCGGTAGTGGTATGTAACTTAAGTTTCAAGTTCGTACGATGTTCCGTTCTTGAGATATTCTGTTCACACACAGACACACACACACACACACACAGACACACCCACACACACACACACAGACCAATCGCTAAAAACATGTTTTTTGGGTTCAGGGGATCTGAAAACGTATAGATCCGGTGAAAACTTGATTTCGAAAAATCGACATGAAAACAATACTTTCCTTCCTATATATTCATATAGGCAAGAGAAAGTAACGAGAAAATTGCAATGCTACGAAGCAAATAATCTGATTTTGCGACGCGACCGGTTCAAGAAGCGGTAACATCGTCTCAAAATCGACGATTGCCGGTTCTAGGGTCAATCATTTTTTTCTATAGAGCTTGCTTTTTATTTAGCGTCAGTCATCATAATTAAACAAATGTTTTATTGTTTATTATCTACATTGGCGCGA
Source organism: Catonia carolina (assembly GCA_035578175.1). Lineage (NCBI taxonomy): Eukaryota > Metazoa > Arthropoda > Insecta > Hemiptera > Achilidae > Catonia > Catonia carolina. Next base: position 8,163,572 of record JAQMRL010000005.1, on the reverse strand, counting down.
GAAAGACTTGTGAATGTTCCACATTAGATTTTTTTTCTAAAATGCCCATAAGTGATAAAAAAAACAAAGAACATAAAATTACTGGAGCTTCAACAGTGCAATAACAAGAGGTTAACATCTTTATTAGGCATTTAACCTATTTAATGTAGTTGGAGATCTCCCCGAAAAGATCTGTACCATAGATACATTATCACAAAAAGAAACATCTTCCGGATAACTTGCATTCACACAAAGAAGATATACTTTGTCATGTATTATGCAGATCTTAGAACAATTCAAGTAAGTAATACTGAAAGGGTCATAGAGGTTAACTCGGCTGAACTTTTGCCCCATGACATGATGTACTTTAACAGTTTAAAACTCATGCAGTCAAGTTTTATTACACTAGTCAGGTTTCTTGTTACTAGTTTCAACAAGTTAACAACCTCTTTTGTTACTAATGAAATTACTACATAACTTTATCTTATCTAATAAGATTTACATCCGATAGACTGGTTTTATTTTTATATATTTTTTATTAAAAAAATAAATAAAATTTCTATCTAGATCTACAGTTCAAGTTAATTTGGTTTACTAAGAAATGTTATTAATTTTTTATGTTTTAACATTTTTACAATTTTTATCTGTAATAAACAACGATCTTTTGACATTATTACGTCACTATAATTTATATGTACAAGTGACAACTTCCTTAGACGTATAGTGACTAGGGGCGAACATGCCGTTTAGACTACGACCGAATGGACTACTACACAAAAAATCTGGTGTGAAACACTCACACAACTTTCTCTTGCCAATGCAAATAATTAATAATAAACCTAACATTAGTAATAAAATATTAGAAATAAACAAAAACTAACCTCAAAAACATAACCTTATTTTAATCATGAGTGAATGACGCAAAATGACAATCGAACTCAGTTTGGCTTAAAAATACGGAAAATCACGCTTTCACGCTAAACTAGGCTCTGTAGAGAAAAATGCTCTAAACAAAAGTTGTAGATCTTTTAATTTTCTATAAATTTAATTATATACACTTTTGTCGTAAAATGCATACTAAGACCGAAATGTTAAAAAAATCGATTTTTCTCACGTTTTCGTGAGAAAAAAAAACAGAAAATCGCAAATTACCGCTAAACTAAGCGTTATACAAAAAAATTTTGAAATAAAAGTTGTAGAATTTTACATTCTCTACAACTTTTATTATATAACGTTTTGCGCTAAAATGCATATTAAAGCCGCAATCTTAAAAAGAAAATGTTTTTACGTAAAAACAGCCTCAAGCAGAATTTCAGCAAACATGGCGCCTACCCTATATTGTAGAGCATAAAAAATGTAGTAAACCAGTTGATTTTAAAAAAAATCGTAGGACTAGTTTTTGAGAAAATCGCAAAAAAGTGAAAAATTACACGAATAAACTACCACTTCCGGTTGACCGATTTTGATGAAAATGTTCGTGTCGAGTCCGGTAGTGGTACGTAACTTAAGTTTCAAGTTTCAAGTTCGTACGATGTTCTGTTCTTGAGATATTCTGTTCACACACACACACACACACACACACACACACACACAGACCAATCGCTAAAAACATGTTTTTTGGGTTCAGGGGGTCTGAAAACGTATAGATCCGGTGAAAACTCGATTTCGAAAAATCGACATGAAAACAATACTTTCCTTCCTATATATTCATATAGGCAAGAGAAAGTAAAAAGGGTTAATGTTTTGATAGGGGTCCTTTGGTTTTATTCCGACAAATATAGACAAAAGAGTAGTCCTATCTGCTAGTAGGCCATTCGGTACCCATTCGACTAGGGTAGTTATATGACACCCGTAAATCAAAACGTCTGTCTCTGGAATGGAGGCACACGTCGTCACAAGCAAAAAAGGCAAGCAAACCTTAAAAAATCTGACGTGAAACACTCACACAACTTCCTTTTGCCAAAGTAAATAATGAACAATATAACCAAATATTAGTAATAAAACATTAGAAATAAACAAAAAAAACCAACCTCGAAAACATAACCTTATTTTAATCATGAGTGAATGATGCAAAATGAAATCAACCTCAATTTGACTTTAAGATACGGAAAATCACTCTACAAGCTAAACTAAGCTCTGTAGAGAAACATGTTCAAATAAAAGTTGTAGATCTTTTAATTTCCTATAAATTTGATTATATACACTTTTATTATAACGAAATATTATAAGAACGGAATGTTGTACGAGGTTGAAAGTCGGAACTTCAGTTAGGTACCACTATGACACCCAATACGTACGTTTTCATCAAAATCGATCTAAAAATTAAAAAAAAAATTAATTATTTTTCTTAAATTAATTAAAAAATTAATCGGTCAAAAAATTATCGATCTAAAATTATAAAAAATAGATAAAAATACTAAGTAGTAATTTATTCATGCAATAAATCACTTTTTTTGTGATTTTCTATAAATCGGCTACTACTATTTCTTTTAAAATCGTCTTATTTACTACATTTTTATTACTGTACATTTATCCATATCTTGCTTACCTCATGGAATGACAAACTACAAATTAACTTCAAGGGGTTCCACGAAGAATGTTGTTGTTGTTTAGGTCATCAGCCAAAAGGCTGGTTTGAACCTGTAGAGGTTTTACTAAGTAAAACGAGGAGTGAGGTGGTTTACCATTGCCTTCCTCACTGAGTGGAAAAGTACGCTTATCAGCATGCCGAGCCCTCTGAAAAGCACATATTTTCCACTCTGCAAATGACACCTCCACTTCATTCACCACAGGGTCTGGCTGTATAATGAAATTCATTACTTTCAGATAAGATAACTCTGATTAGTGTCTTTTACACCTCTACCTCTTCTGTTCTTAAATGATTCAGTCATTTAATTGGCTGACCATGTGATAAGAAACAGAACTATTTATTTTAGCCCTGCAACTAACAGATCGAGTGTAAATAATTTGACACTCCACCTGTCTGTTATGAATAATACAAGCGAAGTATACCACGAAGAATACAAGCTGAATACTTGAAGGACTGAGAAAAAAAGAAAAGCAGTGAAAATACTGAGAAATTTGGCAGCAAGAAGAGCTTCCAGGAACGTTGAAACTTAACGTCATCCAATATTATAGCCTTAAGGAGAGAGCGCCAATATTTAATTTCCTATTTTTACGTAAATTTTTCATAGGATTGGTAAAAGATAAATAAATGAAACTTTACACACTTATTATTGTCGGGTATCTCTAGCTACTGACATGTTTTCCATTTAATATGTTTGACTGTAAAATAAAAAAATAAAAAATAATATCAAATGTTTACAATTTTTCCTACGTTTTTTACATATTACTAATTTTTGTTGCATCTGAGGAAGTCACAAAAATGTCGCTACATGTGAAAGTACAAGATAAATATCTGGTAAAAATTTCAGCCTGGTAGGTTTCATGGTTTTTTTTAGACAAATTTACATACGTGCTGAAAAGCTAAATTTACGGGGAAAGGCAAAAAACAAAATGTGCACAAACAAGTAAATTTACCATAAACAGTTGGTTAGAAAGCTGAACCAACAGCTGAGAATATTAAACACAGTGATGTAAATATGAAAAAAAACTTATTTCCCTTTGCACTAAAACTTTTTTTCCTAATTTGTGTACGTTGCAATCTGTTTAATTTTAGAACAATAAGCAACCCCATGACCCAAATGAGATGAGGATGATGTGTATGACGTGTAAATAAGGTGTAGTCTTGTACAGACCCAGGGCGACCATTCCTGAGAGAGTATGGTTAATTAAATCCCAACCATCAAAGTACACCGGTAACGACTGTCTAGTATTCAAATCCGTATAAAAGTAACTACCTTTACTAGGATTTGAACCAGGAACCTTCGTCTCCGAAAATCAGCTGTTAAACAGCTGATTTTGGCGACGACTTTTGATTAATTGAATAATTGTTAAATAAATGCACAAAATAAAGGATTCAATGTAGAAAATTTGCACACTGTTTTATTGAACACACATGAACACAAGCGGACTGTATCACTCTTCAACAAACACTCGCTCACCTGCGCACTGGTCGACACACTGGAACTAGCTACGCACATGGCAGTAGTAGCCAGCGCCCATTAACACACACATTTTCGCAACTCAACACATTCACACACAAATAAAACATTAATTAAATATTAACCAACTTTACCTGTAGACCAACCCGGTGGTTAAAATTGCACTAAAACTAGCAGTATAAAATAAAATTATGAAAATTATTCGTTCTACGTGACAATTTTTCTGGGTAACCTGAGAAAAACATAATTTTTTCATTAAAATAATTTTTTTGACGTAATTTTATGTGTTTCTGGTAGATCTACACCTAAACTATTGAAAAACACAAAAAAAACCGAAAATAGAAATTTTCAGTCAAAACCAACATACAGTCTCCCATTAACCCTTTCAGTGCCAACGTCCGGAAAACAGGACGTCCATATCTTTTACGTAAAGTGCCAATTTTTTAAACAAAAATTAATGGAATAATCTACTTTCAGACCGCCACGTGGCTGGCGCCACGATTTATTTATTATTTTAGTGACTTGCGTGCTAGCTGACAAAGTGAAAGGTCCTGGGTTCGATTCCCGGCTAGGATCTGAAAATTTGAATATGTTATGTTACCCACCGTTACAGTACCAAAACCTACAGTAGTCGCTAATGGCGGAGCTATCGATGCGACTTTCAATATATTAAAAAAATGTATTTAGAGTATTTTAGTGATAACAGAATGATTTATTTTTTTATGAACACAATAAAAATTAAATTTTAAGGAGAAATTTTATTTTTTTGCAACGTTGACATTTTTCTTGCCAATGGCAGGCTTACGCCAGCAAGTTGTCGAAATAAGGGCTGGCACTTAGTGTACAATCTTATACAGATTAAATGGCACTTTAGGATCAAAGTTTTAAATATTGTTTGGGCACTGAAAGGGTTAAACTTAACGTAATGCGAAAGAAAAACCAAATGAAAATGGGACAAACAATTTTCCCAACACGAGTAAAAAAAAGGAATAAACATAATTATTATTATTATATCTAGAGCAAAGCAGTAATAATCTAATTTATGGGTAATTAAAATATTACAATTACAATTTAAAAGTATACTAAAAACCTATAAATTAACTGAATCAGAAGCATAAAATTGCGTATTAATGGTAAAACATTTTTTAATAGCTAAAAGTACTTAATCATTCAATAAAAACAGGTGTAGCTACTGGATATTGTTTGAATTAAACGAGCACTACAAATCAATTTAAGTATTTCAAGATCTTTAAGGTGTTCAGTGAGTGTTGTTCTGGTTCATAAAATCACAAAAACTTTAAGTTCACATTGAATAAACCGAACACCACAATTTTTTTCAAGTAAAACTGTATTTCTTTTTGGTTAATTGAAATCGATATGGTAACCAATCAAATGTCAATTTAAAATACAATGGTCCACATAATTAATTGAATTAAACGATTTATTTTTACATTCATCGAATAGTAATTTTGAGTTAAGGAATCACAGTAAACAAAATGTCTCTCAAGTTCAAAAGTGTAATAGTTAACGGGTTTTTTATTAGCCTATTCATTTTTTATTTGGAACCTAACCGTAAAAAATTTGACAATAAGAAAATTCGTTAAAATTAAGATAAAATTGGTTTAAGTCTTTGACGAGATCGTTGGTCGCTTGCTGAGTAGTTACCTTAGCACTCTGTATCTCATATTTCCCGCCACCTATCAATCAAAGGAATAGTCACTGCCATCCCTTCTAATTAATCATTTACTGTGTTGCCGGCCTTCAATTATTCTCCTAACCCTTGTCGGCGCGGTAGGCCCTTTGGCGGCGTACCAACAAACCTTTCGGCTGCGTAACGACAGAGGGCTTTGTCATCAAGGCCGAGCCAGTAACCGCCCTCTACAAATGTAAAGAGCAACTAAAGAGGAACCTATATAAAGAGCGCTACACTGAGCCGAAAGATTCAATTCCGATCAAGACAGCAGACAAGACGTCCACCATCGGCAACACGGCTACTGGACTCCAGTGAAGACTAATCGACGACCCCGCAAGAGAGAAGATGATGCTTCCGCTCGCCGACCCGTCACCGTAAGCCGTCGATCGGACGCCCGCTGCCTCGAGCGATGCCCACAGCGGTCCCTCGACCGAGCCTTACGCCCACCGGATCCAACGAAGCAGCCATCGACACACTACTGCGAGGGAAGAAGATGATGTCTCCGCTGGACGACGACACAACGTGTCGCCCAACTCCTCAACCGCCACGACGACTAAGACCGACGCTTCTCCAAGACGACCACTGCTTAAACGGCCCTTTTCAGGGCCACAAAAAATTAAAGGTTTTAACTCGCCACTTTATGTCGCCATCCGGTGACAGAAGACGTTTTCTTCTCTAGGCAGTGTTATCAATCTCCTACCATTACCACCCCTTCCCCTTTACCGTTATTCAATTGTTGATTTTCTTACTATAGTGTGAAAGGTTTCAGTAGGGTATATATTATGTGTTTTAAATTGTTACATATTTCTGGATTATTCTATTACGTTATCTCTGTATTTATTTATTTGAAAAATTCTTTGCTAGTATATTTTTAACCCACCGGGTTGGTCTAGAGGTAAAGTCGTCGCCAAAATCAGCTCTTTAACAGCTGATTTTCGGAGACGAAGGTTTCTGGTTCAAATCCTAGTAAAGGTAGTTACTTTTATACGGATTTGAATGCCAGACAGTGGTTACCGGTGTACTTTGATGGTTAGGGTACAATTAACCATACGCTCTCAGGAATGGTCGACCGGAGTCTGTACAAGACTACACCTTATTTACACGTCATAAATATCATCCTCAGCTCATTGGGTTATGGGGTTGCTTATTGTTCTGAATTAAAAAGAATTGCAACGTACACATATTAGGAATATAAAAAAAAGTATATTTTAAAGTCAGCTGATCATTTTGGACGGCAGTCAGCAGTAAACACATTGTAAAAGTCAGCCCATGTGGGTTACTGTTCCTGCTGTATATAACGGGAGTATCTGTACCGTGGCGTGGAGCCCCGCAGGACACTAGGATCCCCTGACTCAGAAGTGTTCGTCCTCTCTGTTACGTAGGCAGCATGTGGCGGCACTCAGAAGCCGCACCGTATAGGGAGGAGATTTTGTCTTTTCTGGGGATTATTGTGGTAGAACAGCGGTCATGTTGTGTGAGTCTGTGGGAGGTAGCTCTTGAATCTTGCATGGCCATCTCTTCAGAGGTAGACTCGCTCTTTAACAACCCACAACTCGGGAAAAAGGATATTGTGATACACCATGGAACCGTGATCATATCTCAAGGCGGGTTTAGTGTTCACGGCCGGTCGTGGAGAGAGATTTTGATTAGGTAAAAGTCCCGCACTCCTGCCCGTACGGGTAGGCGGGGTCATGATGGTTTCCTCTTCTCCAACGTAAAAAAAATATTGTAAAGGAAGTAAAGTGTTGTTTTGAACCGTGTGAAGTTAGTGAATATATAGAAACCGGTTTAGATTGTACGTTGTGATAATACGTTACGTATTGAAACAGTTTAGACGTAACTAACAATTAGCGTACAATATTTTTGGTTTTTAAGTAAGAATCAATTTATTATTTTATTGTAAATGGCTTTAAAACCTTCTGTAATCAAGATGTAGATTTACTAAGATAAAGTTTAAAAATTTTGTCTATAATTATTATTAGGTTAAGTCTCTTCTTCATGTAGCATCTCCATTACGAAGGTGTGCTAGCATCATGGCAATCCTGACCTTGGAAACTGTAGCTCTAAATAGGTCGATGGATGACAAATTAAACCACTCTCGCAGGTTCCGTAGCCAGGAGGTTCTTCTTCTTCCAACCGATCGTTTGCCCATAATCTTTCCCTGGATGACAAGATGAAGGATTTCATATTTTGGACCTCTCAAGACATGGCCGAGGTACACCAGCTTTCTCTTCTTGATTTCGATCATCACTTCCATTCCCTTCTGCATCCTCCTTAGGACTTCCATGTTTGTGACTCTCTCTGTCCAAGATATTTTGTGCATCCTTCTGTAAACCCACATCTCAAAGGCCTCAAGTCTTCGTTCACATTGCCTATTGGTAGTCCAGGCCTCTGCACCATAGTACAGCACCGGAAAGATGTAACACCTCAGCACACGAATTCTCAAGTCCAGACTCAGATTGTGGTTGCACAGCATCCTCTTCATTTTCACAAATGCGGCCCGGGCTCTCTCTATGCGGATTTTGATCTCAGTAGAGTAATCAAGGTTACTGTTCACCGTCATACCAAGATAGCTGTACTTCATAACTCTTTCCAACTGCTCTCCCTCCACATACAGGTGTTCGTCATGTGGGACCACATTCTTGGTGATGACCATGCACTTTGTCTTCCTTGTGTTGAGGGTGAGACCAAAATGTTGGCTGGCTTCAACAACCTTATTCAGGAGTTCCTGGAGATCCTGCATTGTTTCAGCCAGCAAGACTGTATCATCTGCATAACGTAAGTTGTTGAGACGTATGCCATTCACCCGAACTCCTCCAACCTCCGTGTCAAGGGCTTGTCTGAAAATTAGGTTAAGTAGTAGTATTCAAATAAGGAAAGAAAAACAAGAACTGAAAATATGAAAAGATACTGGACATAGGGGAATAAAATAGCTCAGAAAAATAACTCCAAAAACTGATTTTAATTGGTCCCATGTGGCCGTAAAAGTAAAAACCTGGTGTGAAACACTCACACAACTTTCTCTTGCCAATGAAAATAATTAACAATAAACCTAACACTAGTAATAAAACATTAGAAATAAACAAAAATCTAACCTCAAAAACATAACCTTATTTTAATCATCACTTCTTCTTCTTCTTCTTCTATATGCCTGCTCCGCGTCGGAGATTGGCGATCATCATCATGACCCTTCATCATCATGAACCTTGGAACCAGCCGCTCTGAAGAGTTGAACTGAGGTGGTCCCAAACCACTCCTCAGAAACACACACGCGCGCGCGCGCGCACACACACACACACAGACCAATCGCTAAAAACATGTTTTTTGGGTTCAGGGGGTCTGAAAACGTGTAGATCCGGTGAAGAGTGTATTTGTTAAAATCGACATGAAAACAATACTTTCCTTCCTATATATATTCATATAGGCAAGAGAAAGTAAAAATGTACTTATACTTAAATAGTTTAACTGTTTGCAAGAGTATTCATACGCTTAAAAAATATATAATTGCTTACATGCGTTTTAAAATACCTAATTGGAACGCAAACAATGGCAAGTATCATTGAAATTTAATTTCCTTGAAAAAAATAACGTAAATGTGTTGTAGTTTAGGTCATCAAACGAAATGCTTTACTAAGTAAAACGAGGAGTGACGTAATTTAAAATTTTCTTTCTTACTGAGTGGACAAATATGCTTATCAGCAAGCCTGGCCCTCTGAAAAGCACATATTTTCCACCCTCCGAATGACACCTTTACTTCATTCCTTACAGGGCCTGGCTGCGTAATGAAATTCATTACTCTTTTAGAGGAGATAATTCTGACAAGTGTATTTAACACCTGTCTTTTTCTGGAAGAGAATTTCATTGCTCCAGCGTGGGACGCAGTCTCCCCTAAAGTTATAGAAAACTATTTCATTATAGCTGAGGTAAAGGGGTCAAAAAAAGTAGTAACGATAACTGGTAGTGCTGATGTCGGAAGGGATGCCGATGATGTACCAACATGCGAGATGAGAACTTTCCAAGAAATAATACAAGAGGCGAAAAATGAGGAAAGTGATGAAGAAGATCCTGCACCACCACCACCACCACCACCCCCAGATACCGCCTTACAAGCTGTTAATGAGATTAGGAGTTAAATTTTCAGTATGCCAGATTTACCAGACGATACAGGACACAGAATAAATTTTTTAGAAACTTTAATTTTGAATTGAATCGGTGAGTGGAAAAAAGGTAATATTCCAAAATCCTTATTTTCGAGAAATTAAAAAAAAACTGTTTTGTGACTTTGTTTTTGGTTTAATGGTAAAATGTTCAATTGGTCATTTGTAGTAGGCCTACTAAATTAACGCTTTTTAATGGTGACTTGAGAATTTATTTTACAATAATCATGGGATTGATTTTTGATTGTTAATATGTTGACTATTCACCTTTTTCTAGATTTGGTACAAGTACGTAAATAGGAAAAATTAAGTTGAAACAAGAATATAATGTGCCCATATGCTACAAAACTTTATTTTTATTTCAAAATAATTTACAGTTACATTTTGATAATAACACAGAAACCAGTGGTCCAACTGCTGTTCGCTATTGAATGGAAGAAGGGTAATATTCCTGGAATATTATCCTTTTTCCACTCAACTAAATTTTTAATGTAGCTTAGCTGCTTTTAGATACTAGCAATATTTCCCTTATATCAACCAATAGATGCGCCGAAGTAAACTTAACAAAACTGCTATCTTCGTTCAATTTCGCATTTTTTGGAATATTACCCTTTTTCCACCCACCGATTCAATTCACATTTTACATCCGTAAGACAAAGCAAAATTGACGACTATTTTAAAAATAAATAATGGAAATTTCATTTTTAGTTACAATATTTATATACGTATGTATTAGTGGTGTAATTTGTTTGTGTTGTTTTTAATTAAAAGTAATGTTCAAAAAAGGTATGTATCTTTACGTTTATTTATGGACTACATTAAACCTACATACCGTATTAACTTCGAATTTAAGACGCACCCATCTTTTAGGAAACGATTTTTGGGAAAAAATAAAAACATCGAATTTAAGACGCCCCCTTGATCCTCTAGTATTTCTTTAAACTGTTTAAATAGACCATTCTATGCCACCTAAGTAACTAAATATCCATGTAATATTCATCAATCATGAAAATTATTTTTAAAAAATGTCACAACTACTTTCATCCACTCATCTCTTCAATTGATCGAAAGAAGATTTACTAAAACTTTAAAATTATAAATTTAAATTTAATTACCGTAAATTATAATAATTATTTTATTGAAAAACACAGCCTTTAAGTAGACATACTTAAGTTTGCATTTATTGCTAAGTGATTTATTGTTAGTCATAAATAAAAAGTAAAAGCTTTGTAATAGACAGACATTCCTTTAGAATGAACAAAATTGTTTTATTAAAAATAAGCCACATATTTTACGGTCCATAAAAACAATTATGCATGACAAAAGTGATTAGACATGTAGTGTATGAAGCATACAGTACATATAAAACTAAAAAATAAGTTATAATTTGTCCTTCACTTTAGTAAAAAAAATAAATAAATAATTATTTCTCTCGTTCAGTTAAAACAATATTATCAATCATCAATAATAACGCCCGAGCGCAGCGCTAGCTTATGTACTAATCTCTAGAGGTTGCAAATATTACAGGGGTTGGTTACCCCACTGTAAAAGCAATCATGTATGTCCAAGCTAAATTGGCGCATCAATTCGAATAGCTATACAAGTACAGAGTGTTTTCTAAGACCACAGACTGTTTAAACATTTTATCTTTCTTATCGAGAAAATAAATAAACAATTCGCTCGTATTCTGTCACATTTGTAAGTTCCTTGTAAATGTACGCGAGGGACGAAGATCACAACTCTATAGTTACGCGCGCCAATTCAGATTGGACAAACTAAAAAAATCAAAAGGGCACTTGTTCACTCGATAAAAATATCAAAAAGGCGTCATCCATGATTAAAATTGATTTATTTTATTTTTAATTTTACACTGTTTACTCATGTTTCTGCTTCTTCTTCTTCTTCTTTTATTTCTTTCTTCTTCTGTTATTTATCTTTAAAAATAAATATTTTTATTCGATATAATTATTTATTTTGAAGTAATTCTCCTCCTCCACTTTTTTCTCCTCCTACTCCTTCTCCGAATCCTCCTCCCCATTCCTCCTTCTTCTTCTTCAAGTAACAATCCTTTCCGAATGTCGACGACCATCATAGCAGTTCTCACTTTGTTTGTTGCACTGGGAAATAGCTCTTCTGCGCTCTTTCCAAACCAAGTTCTCAGATTTCGAAGACACGACACCCTTCTTCTGCCAGATCCTCATTTTCCATACTATATTTTTCTTCCAGAATGGCTTGTAGTAATATATATCGTGAGTCATTCCGCAAGATATATTAAACATATTAGAGCTTCTTACATTTAATGGCGGAAATGACTTACACATCTTTCTTCATTCTCCTGAAAACCTCTATATTTGGCATCTGAACAGTCCACGAGACCCTCAACATTGATCTGTACAGACACATCTCAAATGCCTTCAGTAATTTAATAAGTTCAGATAGCCTTATTAAAAGTCCAGGACTCTACGCCGTATAAAAGCACAGAAAAGACATAACATCTACCGCCGGCCGCACAGAGAAAGGAGCGGACGCAAAGATGAAAGAGCAAATGAAACATTTTGCTCCTCCGTTTTGTCGGACCATAACTTTCATAAGCGATTAAATGGGTCTACTGCATACAGAGGGAGCAAGTGCGTTGTAACGCCTCGCGGCACTCGAAGTATGCGTCGACGTCAGCTCTAAATTTATTTTGCAAGTCAGTTGGTCGGGAGCGAACGTCAATTCGTTGAACGAACTGCTATACAGTTATGACAACATTGACCTCTTCTTCCAACAACCTCAACACTCATGTCCACTCTGTTAATCAAACTCAGGCAAACTCAAAATGATCCAATAGCCGCTCCATGATCCTCACGTCTTGCGTCAGTCTTTGCATCATATACTGCAAGGAGCAAAGAACATCCGAAGAAAACTGTCGTAAGTCAAAAAATGTAAATTTTCAGGAGAGCGAAAACAGATTTCACTTTTTCTATCAATGAATTTTAATAAAAATGTAGAATTTAATGTGTTTTCCTTTCTGCCTTTCCAAAAGTATGGACTATACCGAATACTGATAACTGAATATTGTTATAATATTTTTTGCAATGGCCCACAATGTTTTCACAAATAATTTTTAAACAGCAATATAAAATAAATAAAAATTACTTGATGTTGTTTTAGAATAAGAGGGTAGTCAGAACAAATTGCATCACTATTTAAAAAATCTGGTGTGAAACACTCACACAACTTTCTCTTGCCAATATAAATAATTAACAATAAACCTAATATTAGTAATGAAACATTACAAATAAACAAAAAACTAACCTCAATAAACATAACCTAATTTTAATCATGAGTGAATGACGCAAAATAAAACTCGAACTCAATTTGGCATAAAAAACGGAAAATCACACTTTCACGCTAAACTACGCTCTGTAGGGAAAAATGCTTTAGATAAAAGTTGTAGATCTTTTAATTTTCTATAAATTTAATTCTATTCACTTTTGTCGTAAAATGCATACTAAGGCCGAAATGTTAAAAAAATCGATTTTTCACACGTTTTCGTGAGAAAAAATCAGAAAATCGCAAATTACCGCTAAACTAAGCGTTATACAAAAAAATGTTTGAAATAAAAGTTGTAGGATTTTAAATTCTCTACAACTTTTATTATATACATTTTTGCTCTAAAATTAATATTAAAGCCGTAATTTAAAAAAAACACTTGTTTTACGTAAAAACACCCTCACCAAGAATTTCAGCAAACATGGCGCCTACCCTATCTTGTAGAGAATAAAAAATTGAGTAAATGAGGCGATTTTTAAAAAAATCGTAGGACCAGTTTTTGAGAAAATCGCAAAAAAGTGAAAAATTATACGAATAAACTACTACTTCCGGTTGACCGATTTTGATGAAAATGTTCGTGTCGGGTCCGGTAGTGGTATGTAACTTAAGTTTCAAGTTTCAAGTTCGTACGTTGTTCCGTTCTTGAGATACTCTGTTCACACACACACACACACACACAGACCAATCGCTAAAAACATGTTTTTTGGGTTCAGGGGGTCTGAAAACGTATAGATCCGGTGAAAACTCGATTTCTAAAAATCGACATGAAAACAATACTTTCCTTTCTATATATTCATATAGGCAAGAGAAAGTAAAAATATATATTAATAAAATATTAACATATTTTTCGAAGAATAGTGATGCAATTCAAAATAATGCCCTGTTCCCCGTCAGTCATTTCTTAAACCACAACATTCCTAACAAAACAGTACTAAGCCTAAATAATTCTCATTTCTAGTAAGACTAAACGAAAACATCTACAACAGTTTCCAGACAAAAGCGAGTAAACTTGAAATAATACACTTCTTGCTGACAATAAGCGAAATCTTTAAACGATTAGTTTGGAAGAAAAAATATGTAATTAAGTGCTGTCTGGTGGTAAATTTAATAAATCACTTTCATATTCTTTTCACGGGAGATACTACTCAATATTTCACTACATTATTATGCAATAAAACAATTTTTCATTTTTTGACTTATGACAGTTTTCTTCGGGACGTACGACATGCCGAGTAATATTATTACTCGGAGCAAAATGTTTCATTGCTCCTGCTCCTTTCTGTGTGCGGCCGGCCTAAGATCCCTATTTTTGTAGCAACAGTAATTCACATCCAAACAGTAATTTTACAGTTATCTAGCAAATCGAATGCAGATAATTTAACACCATCTGCCTCTTATAGGCAAACAACGTATTTTTATAAAACTGTACACTTGCAGGAAACGAAATAAAGAGAAAAATTTTTCAATTAATTTTTAATTAAATTCCGTCAATTCTCGATTTTCCAAAATTTATTTATGATAATATTTCGTAACTTTAAAAGTAAAGATTTTCTTTAAAAATTTAGGCATCATTCTTTTCCATAATTACCACAGAACAAACCTGCCAAACATTATGTTAATCCGTAAAATAGTTGTTGAACAATGCCAATGTATTTAAAAAATACGGTTTCTTAAAAAAACAAAACTTTTACTAAATTATACATTATCTTTTATAAATTATAATTACATTAGGCAACGAAAACATACTGGAAGTTAGGGAATTCCGCTATCTAGGGAGCTCCCTAGATGTTATTTAACTAAATAACACAGGATGGTAGAAGCACAAGTGATATCAAAAGTAGAATTTCTCAAGCTAGAAAAGCCTTTGAAAAGAAAAACAGCTTACTAATTACAAATATTGATTTACAGATTAGGAAAATGTATTGAAACACTATGTTTAAAGTGTAGCATTATACGGGAGTGAAACATGGGTGATAGGAGCTGTAGAAAAGAAAAGGATAGAAGCTTTTGAAATGTGGTGTTATAGGATAATGTTGAAGATTAGGTGGGTGGACAAGATAAGTAATTTAGAGGTTCTTAGGCGAGTGGATGAAAGAATAAGTATATGGAAGCATCTTACCAGAAGAAGGGATAGGCTAGTGGGGCATATTTTAAGACATCTATCAATAATTGAGGGTAATATTGAGGGAGTAAATTGTAGGGGGAGGCAAACGTTAGAGTTTATAAAGCAAATCACAAAATGTAGGGTGTTACAGATATGTAGATATGAAACGACTTGCGCAAGATAGAACAGCTTGGAGAACTGCATCAAACCAGTCGAGAGACTGACGACAAAAAACATTATCTCATTAAGCGTTTGTTTTTCAAAATAATTTCATAGAAAAAAAAACATGTAAAATACTTTGTTTTATACAAATATGTCACTTCCGACAAGTTTCAGTTAATTACAAAAAAATTAGATGTATGTTTTCTGAAATGGTTTTACAATCCGCATATTGCTGCCCTCTGCCTGAGGCCAAGTTAACACACATTAAGGTTAAAAAAAATAGTAGCATAGCTGTATTTTATTTACTACAAATAAATAAATAAATAGCAAGATTTACAAATTACAATGTAAACAGTAAAACAAAATAATAAAATGTTATAATAAATCTGATAGGAAATGAAACTAGTGAATAAGGTTGGGTTGATTTATTTTTATTGTTTTATATAAAAGTTTATTTAATTGTAGTCATTATAATATTGTAATTGTAGCAATAAAATTTTAAATGCTTTGGAACGTTTTTACGAGTTTTGTTTATATTGTTGTTCTAGGTCTAGCAGTTAAGGTAGTTTTTAATAGGAAGTGAGATGTGGTTGTGTGAGAGTGGTGAAACGTTTAGTTCCCCCTGCTTTGAGCACCGGCACCGTACTAAATCCCTCACTTCCTTCCTCTATGGTAAAACGCATGTAATTTGGTTCACACGTGTCTCCTACCATTTTAAATAACATTAAATAACCCGATACTATATTATATTGTACTATAAAAGAACAGTAATAACGGAAACAGAAGGACGTATACAACAATGAAAGTCTTATCTAGTCTATAATTTAGTGCATGAATCATATTTGGGTTAGTACTCACTGAATTATTTAAAAAGAAAAATACATAAACAATCTTTATTATCGTGGGAGATAGTACAAGAATAACATACTGTACATTATTAACATAAAAACGCCGCAAAATTGTTCGCAAATTTTCAAACCGTTATCTTTTTGTATTCTGGTCTAAATCTAAAATAGATTTTGGATATCAAAAGAAAGTTGGTAAATTCTGAGCAGTGTGCAGCAATATTAGCAAAACCCTAGGCAGGAAAAAAAGAAATGAAACTCTGATAAAATTTTACAAGGTAATGGCTACCCCAGTCCTACTCTATGAAAGTGAGTCGTGGATTAGTACCAGACCACAAGAGAGTAGAATACAGTGGCAGAGATGCGATTTCTATGGTGAACAAAGGGTTGCAATCGTAGGGGTCAACTAAGACCTGAGAACATAAGTACGGAACTGGATGTTTACAACCTCAATGGGAAGATTGCAGAATATCGAAATCGAAGGAAAGAGCACGTAGAGATGTTGGGAGGCCACGCAAAAGATGGCAATAATTAAACAGTTAGTCTCTGCTGTGAGTCAGAACAGATGGAAGCCTAGTCCTTGATTGTGAGTAGAAGAAAAAGAAGAAGAAGAAGAGGATGAGGAAGAGGAAGAAGAGGCAGAGGAAAAAGAAAAAGAAGAGGAAGAAGAAGAAGAGGAAGAGGAGAAAGAAGAGGAAGAAGAAGAAGAGGAGGAAGAGGAAGAAGAAGAGCAAGAGGAAGAAGAAGAAGAGGAAGAAAAAGAAGAAGGAGAAGAAGAAGAAGACGAAAAAAAGAAGTAGAAGAGGGAGAGGGAGAGGAAGAAGAAGGAATAGAACAAGAGGAAGAAGGAGCAGAAAAAGAAGAAGAAGAGGAAGTAGAAGAAAAAAGAAAAGAAGAACAGGAAGAAGGAGCAGAAGAAGAGGAAGAGGAAGAAGAAGAAGAAGAAGAAGAGGATGAGGAGGAGGAGAAAGAGAAGAGGAAGAAGAAGAAGAAGAGGATAAGGAGGAGGAGGAGGAGAAGAAGAAGGAGAAGGAGAAGAAGAAGACCGAAGTAGATGCAAATAAATATATAAATAAACTTTATTACCACGTAAAATTATATAGACATTGTACATGACAACTGAAAAAATTTGGGAAAGCAAAAATGAGATCGACAAGGCATTCACTTTAAATGGCAAAATAAAACTGTGCGAAAACCTTGAACAGAACAGCCAAAACTAAAATTAACTGATTTCCAATCAATTCTTAAACAACTTGGCTGAAATTACGTCAATTGTGGCTCTTAGGCAGTAAGTCTAAACTTTCTCTTACAAATAAAGTTCTTTTATACAAGTAATATTCAAACCAGTTCGAACTTACGAGTTAGAGTTAGGGGGTTACACTAGGGGGGTTACAAATTAGGCTTCGTAGATTTTCATACACGTCTTTCATTTTAGTACATAGCTAAATATTATCTTCGTGAGTATTTATAAATTATGGAATTATATAAGTTGAATTTAAGCTTTCTGGGTGATAAAGAAGATGAAGAATTAGTGATAATTAAGAGAGCGAGTGAGTCGGTGAGGACACTTACGTTTGTAACAAGAGATTTGTTAAATGATCTTTAGAAATAAAAATATGTACTGAAATAATTCCAGTAATTTAATTTATTTTTAAATTATTAATGAACGGTACAGTAATTCCGCAGAAAGAAGAAGTTAAATATCTGAGTTCAAATTTAGATTGAAGACTCACGTGGAGTCTTCATATATATTGACGAAACGAAAGCAACTTGGGCTGAAGTTACGTCAATAATTGTTCTGACTCTTAGGCAGTAAGTCTCAACTCTTCCGTGGAAATAAAGTACTCGTATACAAAGTAATTCTCAAACCAGTTTGAACGTATGGGTAAGAGCTCAGGGGTACAGCTAGTTCATCAAATATAGAAATAATGCAGCGTTTTTAATCGAAATGCCTGAGACTGATAACTGCAGCCCCATGGTATGTAACCAATAAAATATTTCACAACGATCTAAATCTGCCCTTCATAAAAGAAGAAATTTAATAACATAGCGAAAAACATTTAAAAATTTTAGAACATCAAAATCCTTTCTCAATTAACCTCTTCGAAAACAGCGAAGATAATCACTGACTGAAACGTTTTAAAACATTTAACTAATGATTTTATTAATCATTTAATTTTTTTATACTTCTATACTAATCATCGTCATCTTTATATCGTCTCCATCACGGTCATCATCATCATCTTCAGTAACAACAACTTCATGTTTCAAGATATTAATGAACAAATCAGTCAAGTTTAGTTTTAGTTTTTGTTCAGAGATGGTTTTTTCTTGAAACACACTATTGAGTGTGATTCGCATTTGCATTCTAAGAACGTTATTACTCAGAATTTTATCATCTTTGAGAGACGGTAAAAAATAGTAAAGTAAAAAGTTCAATCAGCTCCCAAATTATGTATTTTTCAGTCATCTCTTCAACATTTTGCAATAGTTTATAAGATGGATAAAATAGAGTTCTTCTAAATTTATATTTCTGGTGTTAACAATGACAAAAAGTTTAGGAGAACGAAAAACAGATGTAGATAAGGGGACGTCCCTTAGTATGGAACCAAAACAAGCACATGCACTACCTCCTTCAAAACTGCAGATGATAGAAGAAAGTACCTACATTTTTTTCTTATTTCCGGTCTAAATTCAAATGGTGAAAGAGATAGAAAGAATATCCTTTATGGTACAAAAAAAAATCACAAGAGGGTAACAACCCTTTTTTGTAACCCGAACACACCTAAATATGAAATGATACATTATAATTACGCCCGCACTACGCGCAGTCTTATTGCGAACCTCCGAGGAGTTGGAATAAAATTTTGGGTAGCAATCACAAGGAATGGTTACACTATTACAGTTATTAAAGTAAGTGCGAAATTTGTTCCCAGACTTTTAACTAACTACAACGTCCCATGCAACATCTCGGTTCTGATTCGCGATTCTTTGGCCAAAAAAGATTCCTATTTGTCCACGTCCCCCTACTCTCTAGATTTAGCACCATGCAACTTAGAATCTTCCCAAAAATAAAAACTGTGCTAAAAGGAAAACGTTTTAACATCATTCCCGACATTGAGAGGGCTACAACAGTGCAACTGAAGACATTTCTAAAAGGTACCTTCAGAAATGCATCCAATCATAGAATCAACAATGGCGTAATTGCATCGCTACCCCAGGAGAGTGTTTTAAAGGATATTAATTCAAATTATACGTATTACATTGTTCGTAAAAATTATTCACCGTGTTTTTTGATTACATACCGTACTACCTTGCCCATAACAGGCAAGTCGTCGCCAAAATCAGCTGTTAAACATCTGATTTTCGGAGACGAAGGTTCCTGGTTCAAATCCTAGTAAAGGTAGTTACTTTTGAACGGATTTGAATGCTAGACAGTAGTTACCGGTGTACTTTGATGGTTGGGGTTCAATTAACCATACTCTCTCAGGAATGGTCGGCCTGAGTCTGTACAAGACTACACCTCATTTACACGTCATACATATCATCCTCATCTCATTGGGTCATCGGGTTGCTTATTGTTCTCAATTGAAAAGATTGCAACGTACACATATTCGGAATAAAAAAAAAAAAAAATTCTACTCGATCTGCTAGTTCCAGGGCTACATAAAATAATTATGTTTCTTATCACATGGTCAATCAATTATATGACTGAAACATTTAAAAACAGAAGAGGTAGAGGTGTAAAATACAAAAGCCACAGTTATCTCCTCTGATAGTAATGAATTTCATTATACAACAAAATCCTGTGCTGAATGAAATGAAGGTGCCATTTACAAGGTGGAAAGTGGATGCTTTTCGGAAAAACGGGTAGTGACGAAAGTAATGGTAAACCAACTCACTCCTCGTTTTACTTAGTAAAACCTCTAGTGGTTCAAAACAGCCTTTCGGCTGATCACTTAAACCACAAACAACATCGTACTTGTGAGAAGTTAAACGGGAAAACAATTTAGTAAACATTATTTCAATAAAGACTACCTTAAATAAATAAAATTAATAAATAAATCTTTATTTGTTAGCGACCAAAAAGGAATAGATATCATCAAACACAGTTATACGAACGTTTGGTCTTTTTACCAAACAATTTTTGTTTACTAAAACAAAAAAATAATTTGTTCATTAAAATACTACTTAAATTGTACATTGGAATTCTAAGTTATTCATTTACCGCAACAATGTTTCATAATTCTAAAATCTACACACATTACATTTGAAGAGCATTCCTTGTAAGATAATTTAAGAACTCCTGATCAGAATAAAATGCATGTTTTCTTAAAAACCTTTTACTTCCCGATCAAAGTTTTTTAAATTAAGGAGTCTTATTTTAGATGGTAATTTGTTAAAAAACCGAACTGAATTGTAGTGGAATTACTTTTGAGAATTTAGAAGTTCTATATTTTTTAATTCTGAAGTCATCTCTGTGTCGAGTTTCGTAAATACGATTGTAAAATCAATAATTGCCATCACCAATAAAATATTTACCAATACAACGCCACCATAAAATGAGTATATAATAAAATAAAATTAAAATTAATTAATTAAATAAATTAAAATTGGTAGCAACACCCACTGGAAGAAAGAATAGGATAGTAAAGAACAGAGGGAAGGAGTATGATGCAACTAAAATCATTGGAAATCGGAGTTATTTAGACAAGACCACAAACATCCCAGATAATTTAAATTTAACCCAATTATCTGAAAACTTACAAAAAATTGCTAAAGAAATATCCCCGTTAACTAAACGTAAAAAACATCCCTGGTGGAACGAGAAATGTGACTTAGCATTGGATAATCGTCACAAGAAATGGCTTAGACATCAAGCCGAAAGCACCAACGAATCCCTGGAGGACTATAGAAAGCAAAGTAAATTATCCCATGGTATAATTCGTAGTGAAAAAAGATTATACCTGAAAACATCCTTGGAGGAAATGGATGCTAACAATCAGAAAAATAACACCAGATTATATTATAGAGGATTCAAACAACAAACAGCTAAATATGCCCCACCAACCCTAATACTGAAAAATAGACAAGGGAAAACTGCTCATAACAACCAAGAAAACGCAGAAATCTTGGCAGATTCATTTGATAAACTGTTGAACTGCGAAGATCCTACAGAACTTTTTGAAATTGATGAAAATACCCCAATTTTGACGGAACAGCGAAACATCCAAGAACCAACACTAATGGAAGTACAAAATGCAATCACAGAGATGAAGAACAATAAGAGTTGCGGAGAAGATCCAATCACAACCGAACTATGGAAATATGCGTCCAAGGAAACACAAGTCCAACTACATCGGAACTTATGTGTAATCTGGAACTCAGAAATATTACCAGAACATTGGACATCAGCAATTATTTGCCCTCTGTTCAAGAAAGGAGATAAGACCAACCCGGATAATTATAGAGGAATTTCCTTGTTAGATTGTACGTACAAGATATTCTCAAGGATAATATACAATCGAATTAAAGACCAATTAGACCAACAATTGGGAGATTATCAAGCAGGGTTCAGACCTTGGAGATGTGGAGCTGATCAAGTTTTAACTTT
The DNA here is from genome assembly GCA_035578175.1 of Catonia carolina. Classification (NCBI taxonomy): domain Eukaryota; kingdom Metazoa; phylum Arthropoda; class Insecta; order Hemiptera; family Achilidae; genus Catonia; species Catonia carolina. The sequence continues at coordinate 8,141,636 of JAQMRL010000005.1, read as the reverse complement.
AAAACTACTAATAGACTACCACAAGAAAATGAAACAATCGAAGAATATGGTGATTTCATTCATCGACTTTAAAAAGGCTTACGATTGTATACACAGAAATTCCATGCTGAAAATATTAAGAAATTTGGGATTACACCCGAAATTGATCAAACTAATCCAGTTGACACTAAAAGATACCAAATCCAAAATACGATTTAGAGGAGAACTATCCAAAGAATTTAACATCACAACAGGATTAAGTCAGGGAGATGGACTGTCTCCATTACTATTTAACTGTGCACTAGAGTATATAATGAGAGAGTGGCAGAGAATCAATCCTCCCACAGTGGTATTAGGAAGAAAGAACAAAGGATTGAGATTTAGTTGTCTGGGATTTGCAGACGATCTAGCGCTACTAGCAACAAATGCAGAGGGAGCCATTTCCCAAATTAAATCTTTAGAAGATATAGCAGGAAAGATAGGACTCAAAATATCGTATGAAAAAACTAAAATGATGAATTTAGGAGAGGACAAATTTAAACACATAATGATAAATGACAACAAAGTGGGATTAGTTGAGAAATTTAATTATCTGGGGGAAGTAATCACAAAAAATAATAATGAGGCAATAAATTGGACTGAAAGATCAGCCAAGATAAACAGCACCTATAAGATGGTGAAAAACACATATAAGAAAAAATGCCTCTCAATTCAATCTAAATTAAAACACTATAAAACAGTTCTCCAACCCAAAATTACCTATTGCAGTGAGACCCTGTTTAAAATAAAATCCAAGATTAACACTGACAGAGTTGTCAAAAAGGAAAGGGAAATAGTGAGAACCTGCATAGGTAAGAGAAACAAAGTGGAAGGACACTGGAGACTTTTGCCCAATAGTGAAGTTTACAAAACTATTGATCCAGTAACTGAGACGATGAGGAAAAAGAGAATATCATACCTCGGTCACATATTGAGATATCCAGAAAATAGATATGTCAAACAGATATTGAATTTCTGTTGTGGACTCGCTCTCAAACCGGTATGGATGAGAGAAATAAATGAAGATCTGGAGGAGTTGGGGTTAAAAATTGAAGACCTCCAAAATAAATCCGAAAAATTAAACATCATTAAAAGCTTTAAATTTGCACCTCCTCCAACTAAACAATATAAAACGAGTGTCGTATCAGATGACGTGAGACTGGCCCGATCGCTTAGAATGAAGGCCTACTGGGAGAAGAGAAAACAACGTAGTCTAAATAAATGTTAAACTAACTTAAAGTGATCCAGTGTGGTCTTAAAAGTAAAAAAAAAAAAAAAAAATAAATAAAATTATAAACCGACAAACAAAACCGGTGTAAAAGATTCTAATAAAAATTTGATACTATAGATTTTTATAAATGACATTGGATTACAAGCCACAAAGAAATCGAGATGACTAGCGGTTTTTTTCTATAATAATGTTCCGTTTCATGTTTGGCTTCAAATAATCAGTTATAAAATTTTTATGTTTCAAGCTCAGATTTGTGAGGTCTAAAGGAATACAATTCTGCGTTAAAACAATTGTTATTATAAGTTGCGGTTGAACAATATCTATAATAAAAATTCGTCTAGATTGTATACGCTTTTACTGAAACAATGTTGATTTAAAATAAATATTTCTCTACAAACAATTTTATTTTATTACTAGAAAATAATCCTATTATGCCGGCCGCATTGGCGCAGTTGGTAACGTGCTCGCCTCTCATCATGCGGTCCTGGGTTCGAATCCCACTCAGGCACGGCATATTTTCATACGTTACAAAAATCATTTCATCCTCCATTGTACAATAGTTACACCCCAACGTCGTCGCTAATGACCGTTGTAGTTGATGCGACGTTAAATAAATTAATTAAAAAAAAAAATCCTATTATATTTTATAATGAAACTATATTACTATTGGTCAATAGAATTTAGTTCCTTCCTTAAAATTCTACCCTATTTTAACAAATTAAGATTAAAAATCCCTTTCTAGTATCAATTTTTAAAAAGGCTTACACATTTGATTCCGGTTTTGGGTCACTCCCAGTAGAAACCGAAATTTCACACTTAATCCAGGCCCACTAACTTTTTATGTACTTTACGAATCCGAAAACCGTTTGTTGCTGTCTCTTTTAGTTTCTGATTTTGATTTTTGACTTCCGCTCTTGGCCAACTTCCGTTCAACCAAAACAAAATGATAGGTGACAATTTTTAAAAATTACCAAAAAAAAAATTATTTTACATCCGAACTGATACCAACTATAATATTATTTTGCTTTACTAAAATTAACTAAGCATTTCTTTCAAAATAAAACAATAAATAAATAAATAAACCGTAAAACAAGAAAATTATGTATTCAAGTAACATTTTACTTTCTCTTGCTATACACGAATATAGCCTATAGGGAAAGAAAGTACTGTTTTCATGTAGATTTTTTAAAATCAAGTGTTTACTGGATACCTGTACACGTTTTTAGGCTCCATGAATCCAAAAAACATGGCTCAAGGTATCTGTGTGTGTGTGTGTGTGTGTGTGTGTGTGTGTGTGTGTGTGTGCGCGCGCGTGCGTGCGTGTGTGCGCGCGCGCGTGTATGTGTGTGTGTGTGAACAAAATATCTCAAGAACAGAATAGCGTACGAAGTTGAAACTTGAAACTTAAGTAAGGTATCAGAAGAGGTACAGATATCAGATGATTTGATGTCCCATAGCCGAGCGAGCGAGAGGGAGATATGTGCCATAACTACGCATGCGCCCAAAGGTCTTTACCGTTATAATCCACATCTGAAAACATACTATAGTCGTTATCTTGGCCCGTGCTACTGTGTACAGTATTCAGATGAACTAATGTCCCCTAGCCGTGGGAGTGAGAGAATCCATAACGCTCTCACTCGCACAAGCCATACGCGCCGTTCCAATAACATTGTCTTTAATCATTGTTGTGAGCAAGCGATTATGCCTGCAGTAAACTAACAAGCAAGATAACGACTGTAGTATGTTTTCAGATTTAGATTATAACGGTAAAGACCTTTGAGCGCATGCGTAGTTATGCCACATATCTCCCTCTCACTCGCTCGGCTATGGGACATTAATTCGTCTGATACCTATACGTGTAAAACGCTTGCTCACAACAATGAGTAAAATTATGCAATGTTATTGCAATGGCGCGTATGGCTTGTGCGAGTGAGAGCGTTATGCGTTCTCTCACTCTCACGGCTAGGGGACTTTGATTCATCTGAATACTGTACCAACACGAACTTTTTCATTAAAATCGGTGAACCAGAAGTTGTAGTTTATTCGCGCAATTTTTTCACTTTTTTGCGATTTTCTCAAAAACGGCTTCTACGATTTTTAAAAAAATCATCACATTTATTAAAGGTTTTATGTTTACAAGATAGAATAAGCGCCATGTCTGCTGAAATTAATGGGAGGCGTGCTCTCGTGGAAAACGTTGATTTTTTAACATTGTGGCCACAAGCCTAATATGCATTCTAAGGCAAAAATGTATAGTATAATTAAAGTTGTAGAACATTTTAAAACTTGCAATCTTTACTTAAAACATTTTTTGTACATCCCTTAGTTTAACGACAATTAGTAATTTTTTGGTTTTTTTTCATCAAAATCGGTAAAAAATGATAGTTTTAAGATTGCGGCCGTAGTACGCATTTTACGACAAAAATGTGAAAAGAAAGTTATAGGAAGTTTAAAAAAACATACAACTTATTTAAAGCATTGTTCTCTACAGAGCCTAGTTTAGCGGCAATTATTGATTTTCCGTATTTTTCAGGAGAATAGAGATTGATCGTCATTTTTCATCTTCACTCATGATTAAAATTAGGTTATATTACTCATTATCTACATTGGCAAGAAAAAGTCTTGTGAGTGCGTCGGTCGTAGTCGTCGTGGCGGTCGGCGGCTGGGCAACACGGCGTGTCGTCATCCAGCGGAGACGTCATCTTCTTCCCTCGCAGTAGTGCGTCGATGGCTGCTTCGTCGGATACGGTGGGCGTAAGGCTCGGTCGAGGGACCGCTGTGGGCATCGCTGGCGGCAGCGGGCGATGACGGTCCGATCGACAGCTTACGATGATGGGTCGGCGAGCGGAAGCATCATCTTCTTTCTTGCGGGGTCGTCGATGAGACCTCGCTGGAGTCCGGTAGCCGTGTGCCGATGGTGGACGTCTTGTCTGCTGTGTGGATCGGAATTGAATCTCTTGGCTCAGTGCAGCGCTCTTTTTATAGTCGCCGAGAGCGCTGTGGTATTAGTGTCGACCTTGGGGAGAAAGGCCTCTGTCGGTACGCCGCCACAGGCCTACCGCCCCTATCAGAACTACTGGCGGTTCCAGCTGTCGCTACGTCAAGCTTTGTAGCCGGCAGCACAGTACTTAATCAAAGGGGATGACGGTGATAATAGTATAATTTTATATAACTTAGGTAATTACATTAAGGGAATGCTGACGGACCCCCCCCCCACCCCGGATGCCAAATATAGAGTTTTTTAGAGAATAAAGAAAGATATGGAGCTTATTTCCACCGTCAAGTGTACGAAGCTCCAGTATTTGGGACAAATAATGCGGAATGACCCACAATATTCGTTACTACAAGTTATTATACAAGGAAAAATCCATGGAAAATGTAGACAGAGGAAGGGTATCGTGAATTTGAAATCTGAGAAATTTATTTGGAAAGAGCTCTGAAGAGATATTTCACAGTGCAACGAACAACGTGAGAATTTCTATGATGGTCGCCAACATCTGCAACGGATAGACACCTGAAGAAGAAGAAGAAGAACGAGAAGGAGGAGGAGGAGGAGGAGGAGAAGGAGGTGGAGGAGGAGGAGGAGAAGGAGTAGAAGAAGAGGAAGAAGAAGGAGAAGAAGAGGAATTATATCAAAAATAAATAATTACATTGAATAAAAATGTTTATTTTTAACGATAAATGTATAATTTAGAGTCAAGCTCATAGAACGGAAAGGCGGACATGACATAACGCTATCATATCGACATATATCCTATAATTTAAAAATATAATAAAATATTATTACTATCGATTTCATTATGTCATGAATAAAATATATAAAAAATTAAAAGGGTGGAGCCATCATGAGTAATGGAGATTCGAGAAGAAGATTTGTGGAATACGTTATTAATATATGTAAACAAGTTATGAAAAATGTTTAGCTGTTGTAGTATGAGAACTACGTTATGTTATTGGATGGCAGAAACTAACGCGTGCGCACACCGAAGTCTTTTACTAGCTTGCCTGGGAATATTTCTCGTATTGTCATCAAGTTTAGCACGAGGCAACAGGCAGGATGTATTAACAATAGAGTAACATCAATTGCCGATGCAAATTATACAATACTACAACCCGACAAATAGATACGAGCACAGAAGCGGATCTACAACAATACAACACAATACAATACAAAATGTAATACAATAGATATACAATACATCTAGGCTTTCATATTCTACAATGATTTAGATTATCATCCCATCACAGAAGAAATGATTACAACTATAATCGCCGGAAGGATCCGATCCTCAAGAAGACTTACTCAGAAATTTTCGTTGGTATATATTATCAAAACTGATATAATGGACTAACATAAAAAAATCTTGCGTGAACACTTACACGACTTTCTCTTGCCAATTAAAATAATGAACCATATAACTAATGTTTAACCATTTTATGTAAATAATGTTGTTGTTTAGGTCATCAGCCAAAAGGCTGGTTTAAACCTCTAGAGGTTTTACTGAGTAAAACGAGGAATGAGGTGGTTTACCATTGCCTTCCTCACTGAGTGGAAAAGTACGCTTATCAGCATGCCGAGCCCTCTGAAAAGCACATATTTTCCACTCTGCAAATGACACCTTCACTTCATTCACCACAGGGTCTGGCTGTATAATGAAATTCATTACTTTCAGATAAGATAACTCTGATTAGTGTATTTTACACCTCTACCTCTTCTGTTCTTAAATGATTCAGTCATTTAATTGGCTGACCATGTGATAAGAAACAGAACTATTTATTTTAGCTCTGCAACTAACAGATTGAGTGTAAATAATTTGACACTCCACCTGTCTGTTATGGGCAGTTGTAAATAATATAAAATGTAAATCAACCTCTATAGAAAATAATTTTAAAATAAAAGTTATAGATTTTCTGTTATTAAAAGTTATAAGTTATTAAAAGACGAAGGTTCCTGGTTCAAATCTTAGTAAAATTAGTTACTTTTTTACGGATTTGAATACTAGACAGTGGTTACCGGTGTACTTTGATGGTTGGGGTTCAATTAACCATACTCTCTCAGGAATGGTCGGCCTGGGTCTGTACAAGACTACACCTCATTTACACGTCATACACATCATCCTCATCTCATTGGGTCATGGGGTTGCTTATTGTTCTGAATTGAACAGATTGCAACGTACACAAATTAGGAATAAAAAAATAAATAAATAAATAAAAAAAAATAAAAAAAAGTTATAGATACAGGCCTATGTTCTGTAACTTTGATTACATTTGTACACACTTTTGTTGTTAAATGCATAGGTACTAAGGCCGCTATCTTAAATCCCGGTTTTTACCGATTTCTGTGAAGCAAATTACAAAAATAAATCACTAATTGACGCTAAAATAAGCGGTGTAGAAACATTTTTAGAAATAAAAGTTGTAGGTTTTTGTTGTTAATTTTTGCTTTTAGGATGTACAATGTTGCCCTAAAATGCATATTAAGGCCGCAATCTTAAAAAAAAAAACATTTTTTTTACCACGAAAGCACAGGCTCCCCAAGAATTTAAACTGACATGGCGCCCACTCAATCTTGCAGAGCATAAATTATTTAGTGAAAGAGGTCATTTTAAAGAAAATTGTAGGATCCGTTTTTAAGAAAATCGTAAAAAAGTAAAAAAATCACACGAATTAATTACTACTTCCAGTGCACTGACTTCGATGAAAATGTAGCTACGTGTCAGGTCCTCTAGTGGTACCTAACTTAAGTTTCAACTTCGTACGATGTTCCGTTCTTGAGATATATTGTTCGCACACTCACGCGCGCGCGCGCGCGCGTACACACACACACATACACACACACACACACACACACACACACACACACACACACACACACACACAGACCAAACGCTAAACATGTTTTTTGGGTTCGGGGGCCAGAAAACGTATATACAGTGGCCCACACATCCTTTCCCCAATATTTACGGAAATCGGAAGAAAGGTTAATGGAATAAGAAACCTTTAGACAAGAAAAAAAATTTATTACATGAACTGTACATATATATAAAGGGTGATTCAAAAAGAGCGCCGGTTTTTAAACGGCTGGTAAATTTTTGTTTATCGGTTGGCAACATTGTTTGACCTCATTTCTATTTTGGAGAACATTCCGATTGACGATTCAGTTGTAGTTTCTCTTGTATGCACAGCGAGTGACAGTTTGGTGCGGCTTTTGGTTGGGCGGTGTCATCGGCCCTTACTTTTTTGAAAATCAAGAAGGACAAGCCGTGACAGTAAATGGAGACCGATACCGTACGATGATTAGGGAGTTTTTGTGGTGTCATTTGGATGGAATGGACATTGACGAGTTGTGGTTTCAGCAGGATGGTGCTACCTGTCACGCTGCACGAGAAACTATGTTGTTGCTCCGTGAACGGTTCCAGGATCGCATCATTTCTCGTAATTCCGACCATCAATGGCTACCAAGGTCGTGTGACTTGACGCCTTGTGACTTTCCTCTTTGGGGTCATCTGAAGTCATTGGTGTATGCCAATAAACCCCGAAACATCAATGACTTGAAGGAGGAAATTCGACGGGTTATCGGGCAAATGGAAGTCGAAACTTGTCGTGCAGTAATATCCAATTTCATGGACAGAGTTGATGCGTGCCAGCGCAGTAGAGGAGGACACATGCATGACATCATTTTTCATACATAAAATCGGAAGGAAAGATGAACTTGTTGATGTATTTATTTTCAGTTTTTCAATAAAATAAATCTCTTAATTTGATATATCAAAACCGGCGCTCTTTTTGAATCACCCTGTATATATTATCTTGAAAATGTTATAGGAGATGTTCAAAATATCCACCATGATTATGTATACACTTTATACAGCGACTTAAAATTGATTCACAAATTTTCAACAGTAAAATTTTATCGTCATTCTCATAGTCAAATGCAATTGAACTTTTTAGTTCGTGCAGGTTTTGTGGCTTGGAAGAATACTCTAGTTCTTTTACAATGCCCCACAGTGGAAATCACATGGCGTTAAGTCTGGCGAGCTCGCAGGCCATTCGATTGTACCACGACAACCAATCCATTCATCAACTTCGGAATTTAAAAACTCACGAACTTCGATACCGAATTGTGCTAGGGCGCCATCTTTTTGCCAGATAAGCGATTGGATATTGTAAACAGGATTGTTTTCAAGTTCCGGAAGTACTATTTCCTGCAGCATTTGTAAGTAATCTTCCCTTAATTGTCCCATCTTTTGGGGAAACCGACATATGGGCCACCCTGTATACGTTAAAAACTCGACTTAGAAAAATCGATATGTAACAATACCTACTTTCCTTCCTTACACATTCATATAGGGCAAGAGAAAGTAAAAATGTACGAAGTAAAATTGTAGGAAATAGAATTCACTATACGAATCCGTAAAGAAAACTACCAAACTGGTAACCGAATTTATAGAAGAGCAACTAGCAAGCCACACTTAATTTGTGGCAAACATAACTTTTTTAGATAAATGCCACATTAACAGATTACTCAAAAAAGCTTGAAATTGATAGCATGATACGTCAGACAGTCAGTTAACTAAATTCACTCATCTTCCTATAGACACAGAGCATCACCGATAATAAACTAGCACATAATCAAATTACATAGCAAAGAATTTTTTACGTTACCAGAGCTGCGATTTGATTCACTGTAAAATTTCCAATGCATACCTGGAAAACAAAAAACCATTATTAATAATAAAAATCAACACAAAATAACAGTAAAAGTCAGGTGTAAACACTCACACGACTTTTTTGTCAATATAAAAAATATGAATTTTTTTTTACGTAATCAGTCGAAAGGCTTGTTGGAACCTCTAGAGGTTTTACTAAGTAAAACGTGGAGTTAGGTGGTTTACATTTTCCTACCTCACTGAGTTAAAAAGTATGCTTATTAGCATGCCAGGCCCTCTAAAAAGCACTTATTCTCCACCCTGTAAATGATACCTTTACTCCATTCACCACAGGGTCTAGCTGGATAAAAAATTCATTACTTTCAGACGAGATAACACTGACTTGTGTTGTTTACACCTCTCCCTCTTCTGTTCTTAAATGATTCAGTAATAAAATATAACCAATGTTTAATTATGAGTAAACTATGGAAAATTAAAAACAACCTAATAATTTAAATCACGAGCGAAGAACGCTAAATGAAAATCAACCTCTATTCGACTTAGAAATGCGAAAAATCACTAATTAACGCTAAACTAAGCTCTGTAGAAAAGAATTCGTGAAATAAAAGTTTTCTCATTACCTATAGGCTAATTTACGTTATATTTATACTTTTGCCGTAAAATGTTCATTAAAGCCGAATAGTGTAAAAACATATTCTAACACCTAAGCCTAGGTTCGTTCGGGACCTGGGTATGATAAATATTAAACAGACTTGCTTTTAAATTTATAATTACAATTTTATTAAACTTAGACTAAGCTACGGTTTTTTAGGTCATCAGCCGAAAGGCTGGTTTGAACTTCTAGAGGGTTTACTAAGTAAAACGAGGAGTGAGGTGGTTTACTTTGCCTTCCTCACTGAGTTGAAAAGTATGTTTATCATCAAGCCCGGCCCTCCGAAAAGCATCTTCTTTCTACCCTGCATATGAGACCTTTACTTCATTCACCTCAGGGTCTGACTGTATAATGAAATTCGTTACTCTCGGAGGAGATAACACTTGACTAGTGTCTTTTACAGTTCTACTTATTAAACGCTTTTATTTAACTTACTCTTGGATCCATCAAATCTTGCAACTTAAAATTTTAATACTTCTACCGTATCAATATGAATCAAACTTTGCACACTTGTTTATCTTCGATGACAATACGCTGTGGAGGTGTTTGTAAAAAAAAATTTTAAAATTTAAAAAAAAAATTTTAAAAACGCTTTTATTTAACAATTACTTAAAACAATTAACTAAAAAGAAAAAAAAGAAAAAAATTTACAAAAAAATCACAGAAAAAAAAATTACAAAAAAATAAAAAAAAATTAAAAAAAAAATTTTTAAGAAACGCTATTATTTAACAATTAATCAAAAAAAATGAACTAAAAAGAAAAAATTTACAAAAAAAATCACAGACATTACAGTTAAAAATAAAAGCGTGGCGCATTAATATATATAATATTTTACAACGAATATTTTACAATAAATATTATATATATTTATGCGCCACGCTTTTATTTTTAACTGTAATGTCTGTGATTTTTTTTTGTAAATTTTTTCTTTTTTTCTTTTTAGTTCATTTTTTTTTTGCTCTTAAATGCTTCAGTCATATAATTGGTTGACCACATGATAAGAAACAGAACTATTTTTTGTAACCCTACAACTAGTAGATTAAGTGCAAATAATTTAATAATTATTATGGAAAAATTTACGCCTTATACAGGGTGATTCATGAAGTTCTCCCCCCACTTCTACAGCACATTGTACTAGTAAAAATAATGAAAAAATGTTATATAAACATAGGTCCGAAAACGCTTCGTTAGCGAGTTACAGCTAGCGAAAGTTTCGCCTGGATTTCAGTTCACCAGGTGAAATGAGGTCTTCCTGGAATTGTGGTAAGGTAGATTAAGGGGCAAATTCAATCATTTCTTATGGTTTTTGATCTGATAAATTGAATAAAACAGGTCCCAGAACTGTAAGTTAAATAGTTTTTGAGAAAACCAGTGTCAAATGCAAAAAATGGAGTGAAAATCACATTTTTTCATCTTTGGGCAAGAATAACTTTGTTATTTCACCAAGAAACAGTTAAAAATTTTCAATAAAAAATGTAGAAAATTTTATTCTGAACAAACCGGTGTAAATAAAGTACACAGAAAGCGAATAGTTTTTGAGAAAACCAGTGTCAAATGCAAAAAAATGGAGTGAAAAAAACACATTTTTTCATTTTAGTTTTTCCGGTTAATTTTACTTTGTACTCTTATGAATAAAAACTCATTTAATCAAACATCTATTCGCTTTCTGTGTACTTAATTTACACCGGTTTGTTCAGAATAAAATTTTCTACATTTTTTATTGAAAAATTTTAACTGTTTCTTGGTGAAATAACACAGTTATCCTTGCCCAAAGATGAAAAAATAAGTTTTTCACTCCATTTTTTGCATTTGACACTGGTTTTCTTAAAAACTATTTAACTTACAGATCTGGGACCTGTTTTATTCAATTTATCAGATCAAAAACCATAAGAAATGATTGAATTTGCCCCTTAATCTACCTTACCACAATTCCAGGAAGACCTCATTTCACCTGGTGAACTGAAATCCAGGCGAAACTTTCGCTAGCTGTAACTCGCTAACGAAGCGTTTTCGGACCTATGTTTATATAACATTTTTTCATTATTTTTACTAGTACAATGTGCTGTAGAAGTGGGGGAAGAACTTCATGAATCACCCTGTATACATAAAATAATGACGTATCTTTCACAAACAAGCAAGACGTGACGAATGAACTAAATAGGTTTTAGAATATTTGCGGGACGATACATAAAACGATGGCGATACCTGTAGTAACTAGTTAGTTACTTTTGTACGGATTTGAATGCTAGACAGTGGTCACCGGTGTACTTTGATGGTTGGGATTCAATTAACCATACTCTCTCAGGAATGGTCGACCTGAGTCTGTACAAGACTACACCTCATTTACACGTCTTACATATCATCCTCACCTCATTGGGTTATGGAGTTGTTTATTGTTCTGAATTGAACAGATTGCAACATACACACATTAGGGATTAAAAAATAAGAAAACTTAGGAGATTTAGCGTAGAAACAAAATTTGGGGCATTTTGAAAAATTGTATAGAAAAAAATCACAATTTTAATTACCTATATAGATAGTTTATGTAGCTACATCATTTGTATGTTTTGAATGTATTAGTAAGAAATATTTCGTGTATTATAAGTTAGTATACAGCCAGCAACATCGCTGACTTCTCGCACACTTTCTACTCATATGAAAGGAGCATACAACAGGTTGTTTCGTTTATTATTTTCATTTCTTTTATGTTCTTTTTGTTTATCACATTCTATCGTTCTTTCTTTTCGTCTTTTATTATTTATTTGATTATTCATATCCTCCTACAGAGTTGAAGACTCATAAAAAGGTTTCATCCATTGTTAATTACATCATTACATCATTTCATTTTGCATTCTATTCTCTTTTCTATTCAATATTCTGTTTTGCTTTACTTTTTTACGGCCAGTCATTCTTCTATATTCTTTATACTTAATATTACTTTAGAATTTAAATTAACGTAATTTACATAGAACAAAATTTTTCTTCTGTAAAAAGAATGTATTTAATTAATTTTTATTATTTTTTAGTAAATATTTTTGTTATTTTATTTATTATGTTTTAATTCTTTTATACATTTTTTGTTCTTTTTATGTTTCTTTTATAATGGTACGCGTATTAAAAATTAAACAAAAGACGAAACTATTTAGTCACCCTTGTATAAATAATGGTATACCCTAAAGCACTTTGAATCTAGGTTTAAATTAATTAACGTTGGGGATGTTATTAACAAAGTATTATTGCAGTATGTATTTTCGTATACAGCTTAACTTTTATAATATTTAGTAACATATAGTCGTTGTGAAGAAAATTGGCGGATGACATATAAGCTATTGCTTGAGTCCCAGCTCCGTGTAATTCAAAGGAATGCAGTGTGTTGTTATAGTAGTAGGAGAATGAATGAGTTAAGAGTGTTTCACAGCTGATGCATTTGTAGTAGTAGCGTACACTAACTGGACTAAAAAAATATTCTTATCATCCGGCACATTAATTTAGCAAATACCTACCGGGTTATTAACTTGGTCGGATTCATAATATTTAACTTACCAATTTATATCAAAATATATAAATGAATGTAATAAATACAAACAAATATGTTAAATACGGAAAGTTTGAAAACGAATGTTTTGTTTCAGAGTAATACAACAATCGTTCTCCCAGCATGCGTCACTCATTCATTATACCTCCCCGTACCCTTCAACCCGCAACTACACGGAGCTTGGAACCGCACAATACGTAATACAGAGTAGGAGTCAATGGTAGCTCGTGGCTTTAAAAATAGGTGAAGAGCTGCAAAAACCGAGAAAAACTAGTTTACTAATAAGACGTATTTCTGATAGGTACTCACAAAAATAAAAAATGTAAAATACACACACAAAAAAACTGTGACACCGCAGATAGAAAACGATTATAACCTGCGTCATACGAAAATGTGCTTCAAGGTCGCAATCTCTTCACTATTCGGGGACGGGTGGGGAGCGCTAAGCATGCATATTTCCCACTGATAGTTCAGTTGTCATGGCAACCCAGCGCTCTAAGCAGATACAATAATTTTATGTACGTTTTTACGAGACACTTCTTCATTTATTGTAAAACAAAAAATAATTATAACAGTGTCACCGCCACCCCTTCTAATTAATAATTTACTGTGTTGCCGGCCTTTGTCGGCGCGGTAGGCCCTTTGGCGACGTTCCGACAAACCTTTCGGCTGTGCACCGACAGAGGCCTTTGTCATCAATGTCATGCCAGTAGCCGCCCTCTACCACAGCGCTCTCGGCAACTATATAAAGAGCGCTGCACTGAGCAGAGCGATTCAATTCCGATCCAGACACAGAGAGATTCACTTCCACCAGTCTACAGCATCGACAAGACGTCCACCACGGCACACGGCTGCCGGACTCCAGCGAAGACTAATCGATGACCCCGCAAGTGAGAATAAAATAAAAAAAAATCACAGAAAAAAGAATTACAAAAAAATCAAAAAAAAAAATTAAAAAAAATTTTTTTTAAGAAACGCTATTATTTAACAATTAATCAAAAAGAAATGAACTAAAAATAAAAAAATAAAAAAATTTACAAAAAAAAAATCACAGACATTACAGTTAAAAATAAAAGCGTGGCGCATTAATATATATAATAATTTACAACGAATATTTTACAATAAATATTGTATATATTAATGCGCCACGCTTTTATTTTTAACTGTAATGTCTGTGATTTTTTTTTTGTAAATTTTTTTCTTTTTTTCTTTTTAGTTCATTTCTTTTTGATTAATTGTTAAATAGCGTTTCTTAAAAAAAATTTTTTTTTAAATTTTTTTTTGATTTTTTTGTAATTCTTTTTTCTGTGATTTTTTTGTAATTTTTTTTTCTTTTTTTCTTTTTAGTTAATTGTTTTAAGTAATTGTTAAATAAAAGCGTTTTTAAAATTTTTTTTTTAATTTTAAAATTTTTTTTTACAAACACCTCCACAGCGTATTGTCATCGAAGATAAACAAGTGCGCAAAGTTTGATTCATATTGATACGGTAGAAGTATTAAAATTTTAAGTTGCAAGATTTGATGGATCCAAGAGTAAGTTAAATAAAAGCGTTTAATAATTAAATTAAAATTGCTTAAAGTACTACTACTCGCAGCTGAGACTCAAGCTATACCTTCGTCTTCAAAAATCAGCTGTTAAACAGCTGAATCGCGGTGACCACTTTACCACAAGACCAATCCAGTGGTTTATAACATCTAATATATAATTTAACTGTTAGATATTACAGATCGCATAAAAAAACCATAAATTTGTATAATAGTATTTGTTTATATAACTATATAAAAAGAAATATAATTATACATTCTTTAATAGAAACTATTTTTCATGTTAATGGTAAAATTATACAATGAAAATGAAAGCTTACAGCTTAAAGAAATTCTGGTATCTTATTTATTTAATAAAAGCTAACTGAAATTACAAAGCGAAAAACTTTAAAAAGCTTTATACTTTTTATAAGTTAATGAAGTTAAAAAAAAATACTATATATAAATGTTTTATGTAATCATTAAAATTCCTAAGAAAATAATTTAAGTTTCACTGGTGAGTTTGTGAACAGTTATACTGTATTTTATTTTTAATTTTTTTTAAATGATAACTTTAGTAGTCCGTTTAGAAAAGAAGAATCTAATAGGTATGCCCTTTAAACATAATTCTTATGTTTGATTAATAAATTATAAACGATTTAAGTTGGTGTGAACTTTCTTATTTGATTAATGATAGTAATGATGTTTGTATTTTATTCAGGATTTTTCTTTTTTCATATTAAGCAATTCTCATTCATTTGATCAACATTATTTGTTGTATCTTTTTATTCGTTACATCATCTGTTCGTTTCAATCGATTCAAAATACTTCATCAATCATTATATAAATTAAACTTTTCGTTAACTGACCACCTTTCAGATAAATACCGTAATTAGAAAATGTTATAATCGACAAACGTTAATTACTTATAATCTCTAAGTCTCTTTGATCTTTTTACCATGTACTTATTGATAATGGAGTAAAAAATATTAGTGTTTGTTGTATGATGTTGACTTTCTTTTATGTTTTCTTCCGGTTTGATTCCCGTTATAAAAGGTCGGGTGTCATCAACAGTATTAAAAATAAACACACTACTGGCATGGGCATCTCATTTCAGTTGTGCCTGATGATGGAACCTGACTGTACCAGCTCCAACCCCCGGCAAAAATAGTCAAGCGTTTACAGTCTATTCCCTACGATACTATACCAGTAATCATCAACTAACGGGTGATTCAAAAGAGCGCCGGTTTTTAAACGGCTGGTAAATTTTTGTTTATCGGTTGGCAACATTGTTAGACCTCATTTCTATTTCGGAGAACATTCCGATTGACGATTCAGTTGTAGTTTCTCTTGTTCGCAGTGTAGTACTCTCGCAGTCTGTGTCTAACCATGGAGAAGTTTACTATTGCACAACGAGTGTTAATCGTCTAAACATTTTACCAGAGTGGAGAGAGTTATGCGGCTACTGTCAGGCGACTTCGCGGTACTCTGGGACGTAATGAAGCACCGAATGAATCAACAGTTCGCAGGCTCATGAAAAAGTTTTTTGAGACGGGTTCAACAGTCGACCTTAAAAGTTCTGGACGTCGTCGTTCTGGCCGAACTGAGCAGAACGTTGCGTTGGTTCGTGACAGTGTGGCTGTTAGCCCAGCAAAATCAATACGTCGCCGTTCTCAACAATTGGGTTTACGATGTTCTTCTGTACGGAG
Source organism: Catonia carolina (assembly GCA_035578175.1). Taxonomy (NCBI): domain Eukaryota; kingdom Metazoa; phylum Arthropoda; class Insecta; order Hemiptera; family Achilidae; genus Catonia; species Catonia carolina. Next base: position 8,125,296 of record JAQMRL010000005.1, on the reverse strand, counting down.
AATTCTTCGGTACGATCTCCAATATCACCCGTATAAAATTCAGTTGACGCAACATTTGAAAGTGGCAGACCACCAGAAGAGACGACAGTTTGTTGACTGGGTATTGAGAAAACGGCAGGATGATGACACCTTCGCAAACAAAATCATTTTCATCTTTGGGGTCATCTGAAGTCATTGGTGTATGCCAATAAACCCCGAAACATCAATGACTTGAAGGAGGAAATTCGACGGGTTATCGGGCAAATGGAAGTCGAAACTTGTCGTGCAGTAATATCCAATTTCATGGACAGAGTTGATGCGTGCCAGCGCAGTAGAGGAGGACACATGCATGACATCATTTTTAATACATGAAATCGGAAGGTAAGATAAACTTGTTGATGTATTTATTTTCAGTTTTTCAATAAAATAAATCTCTTAATTTGATATATCAAAACCGGCGCTCTTTTTGAATCACCCTATATATTTGATGAAGGTTCGTTAAGTTTTGATAAGGCAGTCACGAGCAAACGTTTTACTGCTCGTTTGAACATCTAGAGGCTTTGCTAAGTAAAACTAGGAGTTAGGTGGTGTACAATTACGATCCTCACTGAGTGAAAAAGTATGCTTATCAGCATATCAGGCCCTCTGAAAAGCATTTACTTTTCACCCTGCAAATGACACCTTCACTTCATTCACCACAGGGTCTGGCTGTACAATAAAATTCATTACTTTCGGAGGAGATATTTCTGGTGGCTTTTACATCGCTACCTTTTCTGTTCTCAAATACTTCAGTCATTTAATTGGCTGTCCATGTGATTTAGAAACAAAACTATTTTTCGTAGCCCTGGAACTAACAGATTGAGTGCAAATAATTTAACACTCCACCTGTCTATTATAATCAGCAGGTTATTAAAAATTAACACACTACTGGCATTGGTATCTCATTTGAGTTGTGGCTAATAGAAGAACTGACTGACTGTATAAGGTCTACTTCCCCACACTCATAGTCAAGCATGTACAGTCACTTCCTACAATACTATACCAGTGGTCATCAACTAAATTTGATCAAGGTCCGTTAAAAATGTTGGGGAGACAGCCACGAGCAAATTTGTTTAGTTAAACCAACGTTATTGTTGTTTAGGTCATCAGCCATAAAAGCTGGGTTGAACCTTTGGAGACTTACTAAAGAAAACGAGGAGTGAGGTGGTTTACCACAGTTTTCGTCACTGAGTGGAAAAGTATGGTTATCAGCATGCCAAGCCCCTTTGTAAAGCATCTACTTTCCACCCTGCAAATGCTATCTTCATTTCATTCACCTTGGGGTCTGGCTGTATGATGAAATTCATTACTCTGAGAGAAGATAGCTCTGACTAGTGTCTTTTACACCTCTACCTCTTCTGTTTAAATAATTCAGTCATATAAAATTAGCTGACCAAATTATTAGAAACAGAACTATTTTTTGTAGCCCTGGAACTAGCAGATCGAGTGCAATTAATTTAATACTCCGCCTCTGTTATGGGTGCAGCCGTATCTTACCGACTGTAAAAATTTAGATACGGCAACATGGTAAATCTTATTAGGCCTACCACTAATTGTTGATGTCGTAAAGGATTTAAAATGTGATAATTTGCATTCCTTTAAAAACCATCTGAAAAATTACTTGATTGGCGTAACTTTTTATACAAGAATTCATTTCTAAATGGTAGCTAGTAGAACAATGTATGATTTTATTTTATTTTTTTAAAAATTTTTATGTTTTTCATTTTTTTTAGTAAAGTTAATATTATTTCAGGTGTTTCAGGTGTTAAAACTCCTTGACTCGTCCTATACTCCTCCAGGAGTCTCCTGAACGCATTAACAAAACTCTAGAATTGGCATAATGTGCCTATTTCCAAACACGAGACTATACATAGGATTTTTTAATCGTGAATTTGTCGCGTTTATGAGCCCTATTATTATCTTTTATGCTTCCATCATAACTATGTCATTGGTTTTGAACATCTAAATACAAAATATATTTAGAAAATATTTTTATGGACGATGACTTACACACGTGTATTTAGCAATAATTTTTTATTACCTGCAATGAAATGAATAATATTTTTATAGATAATACAATGAAGGTTTTTTAAAACATTACCGTCATGTTTTAATGAATTATGTGTTTGATAAATTTAATTTCGTTTTAAAATGGCCATATTCTTTATGTGATATTAGTTACGTATAATACAACGTTGTAAAATATAATTGATAGTTTTCGTTTTATGATCTGATATTTTAAAATTGCAATAACGATGATTCTAGTGAAATTGCAAATTATAATAATGTAGTACTCTGTTAATTAATTACGCTTTTATTTATCACGATATAAAATCAGAAAGTGTTATTGTAACTGTTTCGTCAGTCACTTTTGTTTTAGATCTATCTAATTTAACACTGTTATTGCTCAATTTAAAACAATGATCATCTGTAACGCAACTTTTAGGTTAGTTTTGTAGTGTACTAAATTAACCTAGATAAAAAATGGGCGGAATAATAATGTAATTAATTGTGTAAATGATATTTGTATTTCTCTTTCGCAAATCTCTTCAATTATTACGAGGAGCGGTAAAGTTTTTTTAGTATAGAGCCAACTTATGCCACGTAAAATAATTTTTGATATTTCTGGAAGTTTATTTTGTAGCCCACAATTTCATTATTTTATCACTATAGATTTTTCGTCCTTCCGGTGTTTGGCTTTTGTTTTTCATGTAAGCCCTTGAAGTAGGTATTCAGTTTTCTAAATTTAGTTCGGTCCATATGTTTTCCTTTTTGATTTTTTTAAATTAAAACCGTATAGGTTTATAACGGGTGTTTCAAAAAGGACGCACTTCGAAGTTTGAGAACGCTAATTTATTACATTAAGTAATTACAAATTATACGGTATGAAATTATTACCTATATAACATTCAGATTAACTTTAAAACTTCACAATAAATGTTCAAAATGACTTCCTCCGCTTGTAATGCAAGTTCGGACACGTTTCATAATATTTGCAGCCACTTTTCGTAGTGTTTGCTCATTAATGTTTGTAATCTCACTTTCAATATTAGCCTTCAATTCTTCAATTGTATGAGGATTGTTTTTAAAAACCTTACTCTTTAAATTCCCCCCCCCCAAAGAAAAAAATCCGCAGGAGTAAGATCTGGGGATCTTGGTGGCCACAATCCTTTTGATATCACACGATGGCCAAAAAATTCTCGTAACATATTCAGCGTTTCAGTAGAAGTATGGCACGTTGCGTTATCTTGCTGAAACCAACAATCTCGATCGTGTAATTCTAACAACGCTATAAATTGTTTAATTAAGTTGCGGTACACCACACCATCTACAGATGTGCCAAAAAATAAAGGCCCAACAATACGACGCCGGGAGATCGCACACCAAACACCAATTTTACGTGCGTGTAGTTCATGAAATGTGTGAGGATTATGAGCGCTCCATATTCGGCAGTTTTTGCTGTTGATGTAACCATCCCAAGTGGAACCATGCTTCGTCACTGAAATAAGCACGATCCAATATTTCAACACCGTTGTCATCAATAAGAGAACGTATCCAACGACAATACTGTATACGTTTCCCATGGTCAACTTCTTTCAGTTCATGAACGACACCGATGCAGGAAGGATGCAGATTTAATTTTTTGTAGCCCTTAAAGCGGAAGATAGTGATAATCCAGCCTGTGAAGATAACTTTTTAAGTGCTTTGCCGGGTGAGGTAGTCAAACGTTGTTTCACATCGTCCAAAACTTGTTCTGTTAACACTGATGGTCGACTTGTGCTTTTCCGATCCTGTACACTGCCAGTCTCACGAAATTTATTAATCAGACGAGATATTGTGGTGTTATTAGGTACTTCAGAATTGGGAAATTTTAACTGGAACTCGTCTTTCACTCGTTCGTAAGATTTATATGCGCAATAACTTCCGATAATAAAAACACGTTCATCCTTTGAAAAAACCATGTTTGAACTTATTCAGACACTACAGACACAAATGAATAGTGGGATAGCACTAGTACATGTAAGTAATACACAATGGGTCAACAATGAGTACGTTAGTGCCAACTGTTGTTTGGGGGGTAAAACATATTCCCTATGCAGAAAATATGAACCCTGTAACTTCGAAGTGCGTCCTTTTTGGAACACCCGTTATACATATATTGACTTTGTAGAGTATGTAAATATGGTGCCAAAAATTATACTGAATAAATTATTCAAAATTTTAAAACTTAATTTTTATTTTCACATAAATTATTTTGTTAGAATGTTGTGAGAAAATAACATCATTCCCCTCCTGGTAAGGTCACACTCATTGAACTAAAGGCACGAACTCTTATGGCCGATCCACCCCATACTCCCGGCCAAAAAGGAAAATGCGCGTCACCCGACTCGAAATTTGGAATGTGAAAATGTATATTCGTAACGCGCGCGAACGAATATACCCCGCTGGAGCTGCGTTAGTGGAAACGCGGCTGTGGAAGTACCAGTCAGAGCACCTCAATCCAATCGTACACCCTTATAGCAGGGCTATAAGGGTGCAGCTGCGATCCTTAACCAGTGCAGAGAAATGATGTCATCCTTTTTCTTGCCAACATTCTAACCCACTTATTAAACGACGAAAAATATTTAATTCCTTAAGAAAATAATGTATTATTCCAGTGAGAGATGTTGATGAGTCCAGATTCCAAATTAAAATGAAATATTAGACGTTATCACCTTAGAAACCATTCTTTTATTTCAATCCACATTGTTGTGTATTTTATTTGTTAAAGAAAGAACACTGCCAGTCTTACGAAATTTATTAATCAGACGCGATGTTGTGGTGTTATTAGGTACTTCAGAATTGGGAAATTTTAACTGGAACTCGTCTTTCACTCGTTCGTAAGATTTATATGCGCAATAACTTCCGATAATAAAAACACGTTCATCCTTTGAAAAAACCATGTTTGAACTTATACAGACACTACAGACACAAATGAAAACTGGGATGGCACTAGTACATGTAAGTAATACACAATGGGTCAACAATGAGTACGGTAGTGCCAACTGTTATTTGGGGGAAAAAAATATTCCCTATGCAGAAAATATTAACCCTTAAACTTCGAAGTGCGTCCTTTTTTAAACACCCGTTACCTTTACTAGGATTTGAACCAGGAACCTTCGTCTTTGAAAATCCCCTGTTCAACAGCTGATTTTGGCGACGACTTTACTTCTAGCCAAACCCGGTGGGTTAAATCTAGTAAGTAATCACCGAAAATAAGTTCAGCTGAATTTTTGTCCGTTTGTCTGTTTGTATGTTACGGCATCACGCAAGAACCGCTGAACCAAATTCAATAAATTTTAATTTTGGTATTTAGGTTCTGGACATTATTGAAATGAAAATAGGCTATAAATTTTTTTTTAATATCACAAAGGGATGGAGGAATTTAGAGGGAGGGGTAAACAAAAAAACTGCGAATATCTCCGTTAAAGTCAATCTATCAAAAAATATTATACAGGGTGATTCATGAAGTTCTCCCCCCACTTCTACAGCACATTGTACTAGTAAAAATAATGAAAAAATGTTATATAAACATAGGTCCGAAAACGCTTCGTTAGCGAGTTACAGCTAGCGAAAGTTTCGCCTGGATTTCAGTTCACCAGGTGAAATGAGGTCTTCCTGGAATTGTGGTAAGGTAGATTAAGGGGCGAATTCAATCATTTCTTATGGTTTTTGATCTGATAAATTGAATAAAACAGGTCCCAGAACTGTAAGTTAAATAGTTTTTGAGAAAACCAGTGTCAAATGCAAAAAATGGAGTGAAAATCACATTTTTTCATCTTTGGGCAAGAATAACTTTGTTATTTCACCAAGAAACAGTTAAAAATTTTCAATAAAAAATGTAGAAAATTTTATTCTGAACAAACCGGTGTAAATAAAGTACACAGAAAGCGAATAGTTTTTGAGAAAACCAGTGTCAAATGCAAAAAAATGGAGTGAAAAAAACACATTTTTTCATTTTAGTTTTTCCGGTTAATTTTACTTTGTACTCTTATGAATAAAAACTCATTTAATCAAACATCTATTCGCTTTCTGTGTACTTAATTTACACCGGTTTGTTCAGAATAAAATTTTCTACATGTTTTATTGAAAAATTTTAACTGTTTCTTGGTGAAATAACAAAGTTATCCTTGCCCAAAGATGAAAAAATAAGTTTTTCACTCCATTTTTTGCATTTGACACTGGTTTTCTTAAAAACTATTTAACTTACAGATCTGGGACCTGTTTTATTCAATTTATCAGATCAAAAACCATAAGAAATTATTGAATTTGCCCCTTAATCTACCTTACCACAATTCCAGGAAGACCCCATTTCACCTGGTGAACTGAAATCCAGGCGAAACTTTCGCTAGCTGTAACTCGCTAACGAAGCGTTTTCGGACCTATGTTTATATAACATTTTTTCATTATTTTTACTAGTACAATGTGCTGTAGAAGTGGGGGGAGAACTTCATGAATCACCCTGTATAATCGAAATTACGAAACTTTTTTTTAACTTTATTTTATTGAAATTTCACGCTGTACAATATGACAGCTAGTGAAAATGATAAAACTATAACTATGTATTAAGGTACTTCAATGAGAACAACCCGGCCGTAGGAAGACGTCTTGGATCAAGAACCTCAGAGAGTGGTATGGGAGAAGTACAAGTGAACTATTTAGAGCAGCCGTCTCCAAGGTGCAGATAGCCATGATGATTGCTAATCTTCGTTAGAAGAATGCAACTACAAGAAGAAGAATGAGAACACCACCCAGCGACAGGATTCCAGCGTTATAAGGTTGTTTGTTTATATTTATTTGTTTAAATTTTGAAAAAATGTAAACCATACGGGTCCCAAACTTACGGTTCAACCAAACCCTCTAACTTGCAACGAATTCAAGCATTCCAGTCAAAAACATTACGCCTTATAGCAAATGCACCTCTTTACATTAGCAACAAAACCTTACATACAAATAAAATTTTAAAACACCACTTGTACACAATTCCATCGAATACCTATACAAAACCTTTCACGACAAGTCACACGAACACGAGAACCCCCAGGTGCGTTCACTTTCCACCTTCCATTTAGGCTACCTGATAATCCCCCTACACGCCTTAAAATACGCTGGAGTAGAGACCTGCTAATTTGATATACAAATTTCATTCTTGGGGAGGCACCAATGGGCACCCCTCTCATGCCTATCATGTTATTTACATTATTATCATAATCATCACATTGGCTTGTTGTAAAGTTTTACAGTTGTAAAAACAGAATTAAAGAGAAATTTTTTTTTTGAAAATTGTGTACGTACGTTGCCAATAATATTGGCAGGTAAACTATAAATTATATAGTTTACCTTATAATGTCTCTGCTCCATCGTCTGCGTAGACGCCTTGGGGAATTACCTGGAAGATGTTTATTGTCTAGATCACGTATAAGGGGGTTCCGGTGGTTGAACAGTTTGTCCTTAAATCTGAGATAAAGTCTGTACAAAGAATCGTTCACATAAGGTATATGTATGTCCTTGTGAAGAGTCGCGTTCAATAAGTAGGAAGGAGCGTTTGTTATGCGTCGGATAGTCTTGGACTGAAATCGTTGGATACGAGCTACAACGGATGGTTTTGCTGAGCCATAAATCTGGCTCCCGTACGTCCACATGGGTTTGAGGAGAGTTTTATACAGAAGAACTTTTGAGGAGAGTGTCAGTTTTGAACGTTTCGAAACTAGTCGGTACGGTTGTTTCAGTCGATCATCTAGAGCCCTTTTCTTTACATTTACATGTTTATTTCACGTGAGACGACGATCAATGTATAACCCAAGGTACGAAACTTTTAAAGACAAGTAAGTTTGATTTATGTAAAGTTTTTCATTTTTATGCATAATAACGGAGATATTACCAATTTTACAGAAATAAATACAGCAATATTTTAGAAAACAAAATAAACAGAAATATACACATAGGTCTACGACGCCGCTGGTATTCATTCCGAAGCTCTGTACCCTACCCCTTCCACCACAATCTAACCTTACACGACACACCCGTTGTCAGTCACATTGTCAAAAACGAAAGACAGTCACCTTAGTAGTTAACCATCGCGAAGTGTTCCAATTGTGATTTACCTTTCATTTCAATTTTTATTGCTCTGTAGGGAATAATTAAATTACCTACAGTTACATTACACACAGATTTGTGTGAGTTAAACTTCAAAACATCAATTTTTATTGCTCTATATAAATAATAAATTTATTTATTTATGTAAAATAATTAACTACGCTTGTGAAAATAATAAAACGCTGCGTATCTTGATTTAAAAACATCTAGATCTCGCTTTTATTTTACGTCCAACTATTTTGTTTTGTCATTAATAATTATGCTGACGTTGAAAGGAGGTACGAATAAATAACAATGAATGATTTAAGAATATCAGACCTGACAGGGATCAAACTCGGTACACCAATGGACTGTACACAGCACCAAGAAAACCGTTCGAAGAACGGGCATTTTAACTAGTAGTTTTTTTTTAAATTCCTAAATGTGTACGTTGTAATCTGTTCAATTCAGAACAATAAGCAACCCCATGACCCAATGAGATGAGGATGATGTGTATGAAGTGTAAATGAGGTGTAGTCTTGTACAGACCCAGGTCGACCACTCCAGAGAGAGTATGGTTAATTGAACCCCAACCATCAAAGTACACCGGCAACTACTGTCTAGTATTCAAATTGGTATAAAAGTAACTACCTTTACTAGGATTTGAACCAGGAACCTTCGTCTCCGAAGATCAGCTGTTAAACAGCTGACTAGCGGCGACGGCGTTACCCCTAGACCAACCCGGTGGGTTAACTAGTAGTTAATACAGTCGAACTTCTATAATTTGAATCTTAAAGGGATGGGAAAAACATTCGAGTTACAGAAATTTCGAGTTATGGAAAAATAACAACAAAATAGTTAATAATAAAAACAGAACATTCCATATAGGCTAATACAGTACCGTGTAAGTATAGTAAAGTGTGTGCATGCGCGCGCGTCTGTGTGTGTGTGTGTGTGTTTGTGTGTACATTGGAGTACATATACGGTCGATCTAGTAGCAGACAATTTCTGTTCATATTACGAGGACAGTCCGGAAAGTCTGTCACATTTTGATATAGAAAAAATCTGGTGTGAAACACTCACACAACTTTCTCTTGCCAATATAAATAATTAACAATAAACCTAACATTAGTAATAAAACATTAGAAATAAACAAACAACTAATCTCAAAAATATAACCATATTTCAATCATGAGTGAAACACGCAAAATGAAATTCGAACTCAGTTGGTTTAAAAATACGGAAAATCACTCTTTCTCTCTAAACTAGGCTCTTTAGAGAAAAATGCTCTTAATAAAAGTTGTAGATCTTTTAATTTTTTATAAATTTGGTTATATACACTTTTGTCGTAAAATGCATACTAAGGCCAAAATCTTAAAAAAATCGATTTTTCACACGTTTTCGTGAGAAAAAATCAGAAAATCGCTAATTACTGCTAAACTAAGCGTCATACAAAAAAATGTTTGAAACAGAAGTTGTAGGTTTTTAAATTCTCTACAACTTTTATTATATAAGTTTTTGCGCTAAAATTTATATTAAAGCCGTAATCTTAAAAAAACAACGTTTTTACGTGAAAACAGCCTCACCGAGAATTTCAGCAAACATGGCGCCTACCCTATCTTGTAGAGAATCAAAAATTGAGTAAAATAGGCGATTTTAAAAAAAATCGTAGGACCAGTTTTTGAGAAAATCGCAAAAAACTGAAAAATTATACGAATAAACTACTACTTCCGGTTGACCGATTTTGATGAAAATGTTCGTGTCGCGTCCGGTAGTGGTATGTAACTTAAGTTTCAAGTTTCAAGTTCGTACGATGTTCCGTTCTTGAGATATTCTGTTCACACACAGACACACACACACACACAGACACACACACACACACACACACACACACACACAGACCAATCGCTAAAAACATGTTTTTTGGGTTCAGGGGGTCTGAAAACGTATAGATCCGGTGAAAACTCGATTTCGAAAAATCGACATGAAAACAATACTTTCCTTCCTATATATTCATATAGGCAAGAGAAAGTAAAAACTAAGTACAAGAAAAAAATTTTATTAACTTATATACATTTGAAAGGGCAACTTAACTGCTATTTTTCTACATAATCACCAAACAAATTAAGACACTTATCATAGCGGTGAAATAATTTTGAAATGCCGGCATCATAAAAGTCTACCGCCTGTGATTTTAACCAGTTAGTCACACCCTCCTGCAGCTCCGCGTCGTCGTCAAAGCGCTGCGTCGCAAGCCATGTCTTCATTGTCGGGAACAATTGATAATCGTTGGGCGCAAGGTCCGGACTGTATGGCGGATGTGGGAAAACCTCCCATTTGAAAGCATCCAGGACTTCTCGTGTTCGATTTGCCGTGTGTAGTCGGGCGTTGTCATGCAAAAAGAGAATTTTTCCAGTCAACTTTCCTCTGCGCTTGTTTTGGATCGCTCTTCTTAACTTTTCAAGTTTATAAGTTTAAAAGGAAATTTTATCATTTATTTATAACCAGATCCTTAAAGAACCCGCAATAAACGTCACAATAATTTATTATACTACATTATTGTGAGAAAGTGAAAAAGCTTAATAACATTACGCTTGAAACCGATTGATTTATTTATGTACACACGAAAAACCATTATAATAGAAATCGGTCAGTCAATAATAATTGTAATTTTAAATATAATAATTATTACTACATTAGCGACACAGATGAATATAATTTATCTATACTTATAGAAAGTGAAAATCATTATTAAGATAAAATAAGAAATTTCACTTACATTATAAATGTTATTCATAACAAAAATATAGATCGGCTACCGTACACTCAAAAAGTCTTCTGTTTTTACTTTCTCTTGCCTATATGAATATATAGGAAGGAAAGTATTGTTTTCATGTCGATTTTAACAAATCGAGTTTTCACCGGATCTGCACGTTTTCGGACCCCTGAACCCAAAAAAACATGTTTTTAGCGATTGGTCTGTGTGTGTGTGTGTGTGTGTGTGTGTGTGCGCGCGCTCGCGTGTATGTGTGACGGAATATATCAAGAACGGAACATCGTACGAACTTGAAACTTAAAATTTAAGTTAGACACCACTACCGGACCCCACAAGAACATTTGCATTAAAATCGGTCAAACGGAAGTAGTAGTTTATTCGTGACATTTTTCACTTTTTTGCAATTTTCTCAAAAACTGGTCCTACGATTTTTTTTAAAAATCACCATGTTTACTAAATTTTTTATGCTTTACAAGATAGGGTAGGCGTTATATTAGCTGAAATTCTTGGAGAGGCTGTTTCCTCGTAAAAACTTTTTTTTAAGATTGCGGCTTTAATATGAATTTTAGCGCAAAAATGTAAGTAATAAAAGTTGTAGGGAATTTTAAATTCTACAACTTTTATTGAAGAAATATTTTTGTATAACGCATTGTTTAGCGGTAATTAGCGATTTTCTGTTTTTTTCTCACGAAATCGTGTAAAAAATCGATTTTTTAAAGATTTCAGCTTTATTATGCATTTTACGTCAAAACGGTATAATCAGATTTATAGGAAATTAAAAGATCTACAACTTTTATTTATCGCATTTTCTCTACAGAGCTTAATGTAGCGTGAAAGAGTGGTTTTCCATATTTTTAAGCCAAACTGAGGTTGTTATTCATTTTGGGTCTTTCATTCATGATTAAAATTAGCCTAGGTTATGATTATTGAGGTTAGTTTTTTGTTTATTTTTAATGTTTTACTACTAATGTTAGGTTATATTGTTCAATACTTGGATTGACAAGTGAAAGTGTGAGTGTTTCACACCAGATTTTTTGGTTTAACGTCCGACTGTTCTGCAATTACTGCTAATGCAGACGGTGGAGGATGAAATGATTTTTTGTAACATATGAAAATATGCCGTGCCGGAATAGGATTCGAATCTAAGATCCCAAGTATAATAAATAATAAAAAGTGAATACTCTTACTGAAGCATTTAATAACTTTTTCTCGAATAGGCCCAATTTAAGAGCACGTGAGGAGACTTAGACGTTTCTGGAAGCTCTTTATGTAGCATTATCAGCATTCGTAACTGCTGGCATTTCTTCTTTGTTCTGTTCACTCGGTATTCTGTTTTTGCTCTTCATGGAAGCCCTTTAAGTCCGTAATTAGTTGTCTGAAATTTGTTTGGTTCATTAAGTTTTCTGGATTTATTCCAGTTTTCTCAATATCCTTTCTTACTTTTTTAAAGCATTTATCCGTCACTTTAGGTCTATCTTGAGTGTCTTGGAAACCGGTTGTCATAAATTCTACACAGGCGTCCGTAAAATTTCACTATTATTTTTCTAATCGTTAATTTTTCCTTACAAAGTTCTCCTCAACCTCGTAACCTATTTAGTCCATCTAATATCTTACAAAATTACCTGGGAGCAGAAATTTCGGACAAACTTTATTCATATGTAATTGGGTGCACACCAAAATTTTTCAAAATTTTCTGAATAATCCAGTCGTTATTTAAGATTCATTACAAATTATTCGAATTATTTTACATTAGGTATCACAAAGGATTAACCATAAAACTAAACAAATGTCAAGTACGGACTCCGGTACACTGTTTCCTCACGTTGGTAAATTTTCCTATTTGGAAGTCAACATAATTCTGTTTGCAATATTAATATTTGCCCATAACAGACAAGTGGAGTGTTAAATTATTTGCACTCGATCTGCTAGTTCCAGGGCTACGGAAAATAGTTCTGTTTCTTATCACATGGTCAGACAATTATATTACTGAATCATTTAAGAACAGAAGAGGTAGAGGTGTAAAAGACACTACTCACAGTTATCTCCTCTGAGGGTAATGAATTTTCATAATTTATACAGCCAGACCCTGTGGTGAATAAAATGAAGATGTCATTTGCAGGGTGGAAAGTAGATGCTTTTCAGAGAGCCTTGCATGGTGATGAACATACTTTTCCACTTAGTGAGGAAGGCAATTGTAAACCACCTAACTCCTCGTTTTACTTAGTAAAGTCTTTATAGATGTTCAAACCAGCCTTTTGGCTGATGACCTAAACAACAACAACAACGTAAAAAAATGGAGTGTTTGTGTACTCAAAACCAACAGAAAAAGAAATTGAACTTAAAAAAATATATAAATACAATAAAAATATAGCCTATAATAAATAATTTTTTTTAAATTTCTTTAACGTCGCATCAACTACAACGGTCATTAGCGACGACGTTGGGGTGTAACTATTGTACAATGGAGGATGAAATGATTGTTTTTTTTTTGTAACGTATGAAAATATGCCGTGCCTGAGTGGGATTCGAACCCAGGACCGCATGATGAGAGTCGAGCGCGTTACCAACTGCGCCAATTCGGCCGGCGCATTAAATAATTGTTTTAGGATTAAAAGGAAATTTTTTAATTTTTATTTATAATCACATATCGAAAGAACTCGGGATAAATGTTACATTATGTTCTGAAATTGTCAAATTTTCATTTGTAATTGTTAAAAAAGTGAATGCAGCTTCCCATACTTTTGAAGCATCTTGTGTCTAAGTAACTTTACAATAAAGATAAAAGAGTGATTGCCTATTAAAATGAAAGCAGTTCGTTATTATAATCCTGTATTCAAACATATCATGATTGTTCTATTTAATAAAAATTGATTAATTTATAAATTTTTAAGATTTCTAAAGGAAACCCCAGAAGCAATATAATAATTCTATTAGATTTGTGAAAAATTAAATTGTATTTCACTTAAAATGTACAATTATGAGACGATGTTTTTATCAGTGAACACCAATATGTTTTTTTTTCAAAATACTAGTCTTTATAACTAACGGTGAAGCTTTATATTAATGAATTAAAATATTACGAGGGTTATCCTCCGTTTTGAAAAAAAGTAACCTCCGTTTTGAAAAAAAAAGTAAACGAGTGAAGATACAAAAACTTTATTATATACATATTAAAACTACAGTTTTTCTCTATTTTTCGACATAGTCGTCAAACAGATTCAAGCACTAGTCGTACCTTGGAACAGTCTTTGAAATACCCTCTGCATAAAAATCTGCCGCCTGTGAATGTAGCCAAACATTCACGGCGTTTTGAAGCTCTTCGTCATTGGCGAACCGCTGAGATGCAAGCCACCGCTTCATGTTCGGGAACAGGTAAAAGTGACTAGGAGCTAAGTCCGGGCTGTATGGGGGATGATCGAAAACGTCCCATTCAAACTTGGCCAAAAGTTCATTTGTTTTCTCGACCTCATTCAGCTCGAAAAACAAATGAACTTTTGGCCAAGTTTGAATGGGACGTTTTCGATCATCCCCCATACAGCCCGGACTTGGCTTATACATACTGTATACTATAGACTATAACATACTGTTTTTGATTAGTGCCTTCTAGTTTCTTACCTTTTCCCGTAAATTTAGATTTTTAACACAAAGGTACATTTTTCTCAGTAACCAATAAACGTACCAGGCTGAAATTTTTACCAGTTAATTATCTTGTATATCCACATAGACCGACATTATTATGACTTCCTCAGGTGCTCCAAAAATTAATAATAATACGCAAAAAACGTAGAAAACAATTTGTAAAAATTTTATGTTATTCATAATTTAAAAAAAAATCGTATGGTCTAAAGATTAAATTGAAAAAAATGTCAGTGGCTCGAGAAGAAACCCGACACCTATAGTGTGTAAAGTTTAATTTCTTTATCTTTTACCAATCCTATGAAAAATGTACCTAAAAATAGCATATTTAACAATGACAGGATACAAAAAATACAGTCTCTCCTTAATTGGCTGATCTTATGATAAGAAACTAAACTATTTTTTGTAGATCTGGAACTAACAGATTGAATACACATAATTGAACACTCGACCTGCCTGTTATGGCCAGAAAGACTTTATGATCTTCAAAATATAAATTCTCAGCATTCGGCTGAATCAAACATTTAAGTTAAACATGTAAATTTATACCAAAGATAGAGTTGTAAAATTACAAAAATACTACCAGAAAAATTTCTTAAATAAAATTAAATATTATCAAATTTAGAACGTCACCGGTACAAAATTAGTAGATAAAATTTATACATTTTGTATTATTTTTTGAATTTTCGGTTATGTTTATTATTTTAACATGAATTTAACGTACAATATTTCCTGGCATCGATTTCAACAAGTTTTTTTTAAGTAGGATTATATCGGTACAAAATAAAATGACTGTCAATTTCATGACATACGAAAATAAAATTAAAGAGTGAATCACGTGATTTGCCCTTCCCATAAAAAGTGGGTATACGTGACACCTACAATCACATTACAAGTATAACCTACCTGTTGATATGTATGAATGTTAAGAAGAGATATTGCGTAGGCAAAAAAAATATTGAATAAATTCTCTCGCAGCAAGCAAAATATTTTAAAAACCTAATGTATTTCATCAATCAGTACTTTAAATTTAATGTTACATTTAACCTTACATTTAAAATACATATATTACAGTATTGTGCGAATTAATGTGAACAAACAGAAATAATTTGTAAATATGATTTATTTAGGACAAAGATACATTTAGGTACACTTACATGAGATAATTTCCATTAACTCGTATTTAATGTGTCCCCCTTTTACTTTTATGACTTCCTGGAGTCTTCTTGGCATGGAATCCACAAGTTTTTTGCAATTGTTTGTGATGGCTTCATCTCTAAACCAAACCTGAATCACTGCTTCCACCAGTTTTGTTTTTGTCGTACAGTCCAATTTTTGTAGCCTAGCCTTACATATTGCCCACAAATTTTCTATAGGATTAAGATCAGGTGAATTCCCAGGCCAATCAAGAAGGGTAATATTATTATCTGGCACGGAGCCGAGTCTTGTTGAAAAATTGCGGTCCCTTCGGCCTGTACTTTATTAAGTTCTATAGCTAAGCGTTGCCCTAGCAATGCTTTGTATTTTTCACTATTCATCATACCTTCAATTGGAATAAGTGTGCCAGTACCTGAGTATGAAAAACAGCCCCAGAACATTTTTTTGGGGGGATGTTTGACTGTTTGGTTAACCAACTTATGAAAACTGAAATTTTGTCTCTGTTCACATTAATTCGCACAATACTGTAATTTATAAATGTATCTCTGCAAACTGCGTACATTTTTATTTATAAAAAAATGTATTTCTACAAACTGCGGAAATAAAATTCTTAAGTTTTCTTAAGGGTTGAACAACATGAGACAGAATCAGAAATGAAAATATAAGACAAGAATTGGAAAATTTTCCACTCAAAAAAACTATATTGACCAACCGGGTTGGTCTAGAGGTAAAGTCGTTGCCAAAATCAGTTGTTTAATAGCTGATTTTCGGAGACGAAGGTTCCTGGTTCAAATCCTAGTAAAGGTATAGGTATCAGACGAACTAATGTCCCATAGCCGAGCGAGTGAGAGGGAGATATGTGGCATAACTACGCATGCGCTCAAAGGTCTTTACCGTTATAATCCAGATCTGAAAACATACTACAGTCGTTATCTTGCTCCTGCATGCATAAACGCTTGCTCACAACAATGAGTAAAATTAAAGACAATGTTATTGGAACGGCGCGTATGGCTTGTGCGAGTGAGAGCGTTATGCATTCTCTCACTCCCACGGCTAGGGGACATTAGTTCATCTGAATACTGTAGTTACTATTATACGGATTTGAATGCTAGACAGCTGTTACCGTTGTACTTTGATGGTTGGGGTTCAATTAACTATACTCTCTCAGGAATGGTCGGCCTGAGTCTGTACAAGACTACACCTTATTTACACGTCATACATATCATCCTCATCTTATTGGGTCATTGGGTTGCTTATTGTTCTGAATTGAACAGATTGCAACGTACACAGATCAGGAATTAGAAAAAAAATAAAGACAGTGGTTACCGGTGTACTTTGATGGTTGGGGTTCATTAATTTTTTGGGGGAAACACAACAACCCTGTCTCACACGCTAGTTGCTTCTGAATTATTTTTCAATCTTTCCGTACGTACTGACAACTTAACTGTCGTGTCCTTATATCAGCTTAAGTTAATAGCTCGTTTAGGATGGAAGGGATAATGCGCATGCCCTTTCTTTGTATTATACTGTAGGTTCAATTTCTTAAGACAGAATTGTTTAAATAGGGATCGCATGAAGTGGTTAAAGAGGGAAATGTTTTGTTATTATACAGCATTCGTTATTGCTAGAGGGATCATAATTTTATAAATGACCATATCAACTGTTTAAAGAAGTATCGATTTATTTATACCGCGTATTACAGCAATTTGTAGTTACCATTATAAAATATAGTTTAAATCGTTCTGAAAATTGTATTCTTAAATAAATATTAACCCAACGGGTTGGTCTAGAGGTAAATTCGTCGCCGCGAGTCAGCTGTTTAACAGCAGATTGTCGGAGACGAAGGTTCGTGGTTCAAATCCTAGTAAAGGTAGTTACTTTTATACGGATTTGAATACTAGACAGTGGTTGCCGGTGTACTTTGATGGTTGGGGATCAATTAACCATTCACTCTCAGGAATTGTCGGCCTGGGTCTGTACAAGACTACACCTTATTTACATTCATACACATCATTTTCATCTCATTGGGTCTTAATAACTCGTAGTTGGTAACGTGCTCGCCTCTCATCATGCAGTCTTGGGTTCGAATCCCATTCAGGCAAGGCATATTTTCATACGTTACAAAAAATTCATTTCATCCTTTACCGTCTGCATTAGCAGTAATTGCAGAACAGTCGGACGTTAAACCAAAAAAAATCATTGGGTCATGGGGTTGCTTATTGTTCTGAATTGAACAGATTGCAACGTACACACATTAGGAATTAAAAAATTTAAAAAAATAAATATTAATAATGTAAAATACTATAATGCAAGACAAATACACGTTTTTATTAAAATATCGTATTACACTATAAATTACAACAATAAAAATAAATTAAAACTTGTAATTTAAAAAATTGTAGAGGGAAATAAAATTGTTTTAAAAAATATATAATATTCCTCGGGGAAAGTTACTATCTTCATAATTTAAAACACCAGTTGTTTTAAATTATGAAGATAGTAACTTTTCCCCGAGGAATATTTTTTTTATATTTTTTTAAAACAATTTTATTTCCCTCTACAGTTTTTTTTTAAATTATAAGTACAGTTACTGTACTCCATTTTATTTTCTAAACACAATTCATTTGGTATGTTCTTTAGAGGTATAATTACACAGTTCAGTGAATTTTTTTTTTTTTAAACAGTATAGTTTTTCTTTTGCAATCAGTTAATAAATACAATAACTTTAAGCAAATATGAGAAAATCTGAGTAATGTCCTTAGAATTAAAACACAAACGACACTCAGTAGTGTGTTTGAAAAAGACCGAACTGTGAAGAAACAAAAAATATAACTATACAAAATCAAACTTGATGAACCGTGAATCAACATCCCGAAACACAAATTGTTGAAGTTGGAGATGACAATGACGATGGTAGAGATGAAAACGACGCCAAGTATGAGATGCTGATGATTAGTAATTGAAGTAGAAAAGATGAAAAAATAAAATTTCTGAGTCGTCAAGAAAATCAAAACATTCTTTTAGTAAAGATTTGTGAAACAATCCGAAATGCGATGGAACAATTTTTCTATATTATTATTATTTAAAAGTAGAATTCTAGCATTATTAAAATATAATCTAGTATAGATTATTATACGGCCCGTTGGCGTAGTGGTTAGCACAACTGGATTCTACGCTGGGGTCCCGGGTTCGATTCCCCGTTAGGTCTGGGATTTTTAATCACTCATTTTTATATATACCGGGTGATTCAAAACTACACGGCAATCTCTTGCGATCTCATTCTATAGCTAAAAATAAGAAAAAAGTTCATATAAACATATGCCTGAAAACGCTTAGTTAGCGAGTTACGGCTAGCGAAAAATTTCACCTAGAACTCTGTACCCTCGGTGAAGTAAGGCCTTATAAAAATGTTAAAGGTAGTTACACAGATACAAATACGACTGTTTCTTATGTTTTTTAATCTAAAAATTGAATAAAATTGGTTCCAGAGCTGTAAATGCAATACTTTCAGAGATATATTACATAAAACACAAGAATTGGTGCAAAGAAATAACACATTTTTGTGTTTAACGTAAGATTACTTCCATAAATGGTAAATAAAGGTTTATTTTTTCTTAAATAAATTTGTAGAAAATTTAATTTTGAAAAGATTCATGTGAATTACTCAGGAAAAAAATGAAAAATAGATATTGAAATTTCGCTTTATTTAAAATCAAAACAGACGCATATGAAACGCATACCTATTCTTAACTGCATAAAATATTAACTAATATTTAGGTTGGGAGTAACAGCTGATAATGATCAGCTGTTAGCAAAATTGCAAAACAGTCAGACGTAAAACCCAAAAATAAAAACAGACCAAAAAAAAAGTTAAGCCAATTAGAATTGTTAATTTTGTTAATCCCAATAAGAAAACGATTGTTACGATCAATTCCGATACAATTAATTCATAGGATAATACGATTAAGACAAAATAACAATGATAAAGCAAACCATTAATCATTAAAAATTGTGAAACAAAGAAATAATTAAACGAAAAATAAAAAATACATATTTAAATGAATACAGTAATTAGGTTACACGTGAAATATGTAGGACATTGGGACAACGCCGAAGCAACTAGCCAATGCAATAGAATGTTATCCGATAATGTGCATGCTAAACAGAGCGGATTTAACCTTGGTTTGTGGCTGTAGTTTTGCTACAGCACAGCTGTTTCATGTCACACCACTTTCTATCTGATATTTCATTTATTCTTATTTATTTTACAGGTGTATTCTTCTTTGTAAATAAAATCAATTAATTAATAGTTACTTATTATTTACTATGTAAAAAGTCTGTCTAGAAATTAGATTATCAATAAATTATTATGAAAAGACAAATTTAATGAAGTGTGTTTCTGGCACAAAACGGCAGAGTCCTTAAATGTATACCATATTAGGAAAGTGGGTAAGAGTCATGTAAACGCACTGTAAGCGCATGCGCTGTTTAATACAAAATTTAATCTGCATACGCACAATAATGTTTTTAAAAAGTGCATCCTTTTTAAAAAAGAGCTACCCACCGGGTTGGTCTAGAGGTAAAGTCGTCGTTAAAATCAGCTGATTTTCGGAGACGAAGGTTCCTGGTTCAAATTCTAGTAAAGGTAGTTACTTTTATACGGATTTGAATGCGGATACGGATTTTATACGGATTTGAAATTAGACAGTGGTTACCGGTGTACTTTGATGGTTGGGTTCAATTAATCATACTCTCTCAGGCATGGTCGGCCTGAGTCTGTACAAGACTACACCTCATTTACACGTCATACACATCATCCTCATCTCATTGGGTCATGGGGTTGCTTATTGTTCTGAATTGAACAGATTGCAACGTACACAAATTAAGGATTACAAAAAAAAGGGCAAATGGCCTCCGGGCCAGCCCAGTTAGTCAGCTGGTAGTAAGTCGCTATTATTTGTTAAGTAACACCGGTTGGCAAGCGACTTTGTATGGTGACCAGCTGACAGCCATCCATGAACAAACTCTACTGGGGGTCCCTATTCAAACTCATGCCTAATGCACTTCAAAAAATACAGCGATCGAAATGGGTAGTTGTCATAAATGTTCAGTTCCCGATAACAAATAAAAGCTAAAAAAAAGGGAAAATACAGTACAATCTGCTTAATACGATTTTCATAGGTCCGACACAAATCAGCATATTAGGCGGAAAATTGTCTTAGCCGAGTAGTAGCCAAGAAAATAAAATTTAACAGAAAATCATTAGTTCTTTTTAAGTTACGAGGATAGGTTTTTCTTTAAAAAAAAAACTTTTACTACGCCGGCCGCATTGGCGTAGTTGGTAACGTGCTCGCCTCTCATCATGCGGTCTTGGGTTCGAATCCCATTCAGGCACGGCATATTTTCATACGTTACAAAAAATAATTTCATCCTTCACCGTCTGCGTTAGCAGTAATTGCAGAACAGTCGGACGTTAAACCAAAAACAAAAAAAAAAGTTTTACTAATTATAATACATTATTCTGCCCATAACAGACAGGCGGAATGTCAAATTATTTACACTCAATCTGTTCGTTGCAGGGCTAAACTAAATATTTCTGTTTCTTATCACATGCTCAGCCAATTAAATGACTGAATCATTTAAGAACAGAAGAGGTAGAGGTGTAAAAGACACTAATCAGAGGTATCTCCTCTGAAAATAATGAATTTCATTATACAGCCAGACCCTGTGGTGAATGAAGTGAAGGTGTCATTTGCAGAGTGGAAAATATGTGCTTTTTAGAGGGCCCGGCATGCTGATAAGCGTACTTTTCCGTTTAGTGAGGAAGGCATTTGTAAACCACCTCACTCCTCGTTTTACTTAGTAAAACCTCTACAGGTTCAACCCAGCCTTTCGGCTGATGACCTAAACAACAATACATTCTCATTAAGCGTGTTTTTCGAATAATGTTATAGGGATGGAGGATAGCACACCTAAGCAAATACTAGGCTATAAATCGGAGGAAAAGAGATAAAGAGGACGAACGAGAAAGAGATAGGCAGATTTGAGAGGTTCGGAACAGGTAGAGATGCCAAATCCTTGAAAGGCAGAAGAAGAAGACGAAGATGATGATGATTCCCCGAATCCAAGTTTATACATGTTCTGTAATATTTGTAATCGTCTATTGTAGTGCGCTTCATTTTTGCTCACCTTCGGTTGTATTATCTCCCCGAGGTACTTGACGCTAAAAACTTTCCCAATTTTTCCGTATTACCTTCAAGTGACGCGGGGATGATGTTTTAACAATATTAATTGAACAAAATTGCCCATAACAGACAGGTGGAGTGTCAAATTATTTACACTCAATCTGTTAGTTGCAGGGCTAAAATAAATTGTTCTGTTTCTTATCACATGGTCAGCCAATTAAATGACTGAATCATTTAAGAACAGAAGAGGTAGAGGTGTAAAAGACACTAATCAGAGTTATCTCCTCTGAAAGTAATGGATTTCATTATACAGCCAGACCCTGTGGTGAATGAAGTGAAAGTGTCATTTGCAGAGTGGAAAACATATGCTTTTCAGAGGGCCTGGAACGCTGATAAGTGTACTTTTCCACTCAGTGAGGAAGGCAACGGTAAACCACCTCACTCCTCGTTTTACTTAGTAAAACTTCTACAGGTTCAAACCAGCTTTATGGCTGATGACCTAAACAACACAATTGAACAAAAAAAAAGTTCTTGTTATAACAATGTGAGCGACAAGGGTAAAAGCCGTGCAATGTCAATATGTAAAATTACTAGTGTTACCACGTGGCTACGTCATCAGTATCAAGGGATATGCTTTATTAACATACTTTACGATTATACTTCATTGTATCTTAACAAAAAACAGTGAAAATAGTTCAGTAGGTTTATTTTTATAATATTCCTACCTTATTATGAAGTTTAATACGTAGGAATATAGGTTACATATCACAGAAAGCGGAAACAAACCATGAAATTGACTAAGAAAATTAAATTAAATTTTTTACTACTAGATTATGTTTATTTAATTGAATAAGTAGGTAGGCATATGTACATGCATATATATATCATGCAATCGTAATTCAACGCATAAAATCATAAGATAATACTACCAAGATTAAATAACGAATCATTCCATGAAATTATTTTTTATTGCAGTTTTATTATTATTTTGTTTATTACGTATGTTTATTTCTATAATGAAATACATTTGAATAATATTTTTTTCTTAGTTTATGTTTAAAATATTTAATATATTTTAATAATATACATAAATATATTCTATATTTATTAGAACTTACAATTTAATATTACATAATAAATTATATATTTCATAGATATATCCATAGATTCTATTTTAGGATCTGCGTAACAGAAAATCTCGGTAAATTATACGGACAACTTTGAATCAATACTTTTTACTTTCTCTTGCCTATATGAATATATAGGAAGGAAAGTATTGTTTTCATGTCGATTTTTCAAAATCGAGTTTTCACCGGATCTACACGTTTTCAGACCCCCCTGAACCCAAAAAACATGATTTTAGCGATTCTTCTATGTGTGTGTGTGCGTGTGCGTGTGTGCGCGCGCGTGCGTGTGTGTGTGTGTGCGTGTGAACAGAATATCTCAAGAACGGAACATCTTACGAACTTGAAACTTAAGTTAGATACCACTAGAAGACCTGACACGAACATTTTCTTCAAAATCGGTCAACCGGAAGTAGTAGTTTATTCGTATAATTTTCACTTTTATGCGATTTTCTCAAAAACTGGTCCAACGATTTTTTTAAAATCGCCTGGTTTACTCAATTATTTTTTATTCTCTACGATATAGGGTAGGCGTCATGTTGCTGAATTCTTGGTGAGCTGTTTACACGTAAAAAAATACTTTTTTTAAGATTACGGCTTTAATATGCATTTTAGCGCAAGAATTTATATAACAAAAGTTGTAGAGAATTAAAAATTTTACAACTTTTATTTCAAACATTTTTTTGTATAACGCTTAGTTTAGCAATAATTAGAAATTTTCTGTTTTTTCTCACGAAAACGTGTGAAAAATCGATTTTTTTAAGATTTCGGCCTTAGTATGCATTTTACGACAAAAGTGTATAAAACCAAATTTACAGGAAATTAAAAGATCTACAACTGTTATTTAAAGCATTTTTTCTACAGAGCCTAGTTTAGCGTGAAAGATTGATTTTTTATATTTTTAAGCCAAACAGGTCGATTTTCATTTTCCGTCTTTCACTAATGATTAAAATTAGGTATATTTATTGAGGTTAGTTTTTGTTTATTTCTAATGTTTTATTACTAATGTTAGGTTGTATTGTTAATTATTTGCATTGGCAAGAGAAAGTTGTGGGAGTGTTTCACACAAGAATTTTACTTATTCTTGCCCCATAAAGAATTTATATAAGGAAGGAAAATATTTTTTTCATGTCGATTTTTCAAAATCGAGTTTTCACCGGATATATACGTTTTCAAAACATCTGAATCCAAAAAAAAAACAACATATCTTTAGCGATTGGTCTGTGTGTGTTCTCAATATCATTCTAAATTATCACAGTAAAAAAAATTACAACTTTTAACCTAAAGGTGAAATTTCTTGTAGGAACTTCTAGTTTCTTTTCAATACACAAATAAGATTAATACATGTAATTAATAAACTTTTTTGACAGCAAATTAATATTTAGAAAGAATGATGAAAAATATTATGTTAACTATTTGTTATCAATTTAATCTATTAATTATTTATTATAAATTTCTCCTCAGGTAACTTTTAACTTTAAGAGTCTAGTGTATCTCTTTAATTTAGTAAAACAAGTTTTAGGTTCTTAAAAGGTAACACTATAGTGTATGTAATATCAATAGGCGGAGACCATTACGAAACAACAAACCAAATCTATAAAAGAAGAACTAGTTACTTGTGTCACGAGTTTGCCTTTGGTTTTAACGAGGGTCAAGGGGGAAAATCATCAGTGCGCATGTGCGACTGCTTTGATATCAGTTCGCCAACACAACAACGTAAACTATACTAGAGGACAGACAGTATATCGCAGAAATTTTGTAGGTTAACTGTACGAATATAATTGAGTTACCGTTAACGGAAATGTTGGTTTCTCGAAAAAACGGTCAGACTGTTCAGAGTTGAACGAAATCTAATATCAATGAAATAAAAAGCTGAGTAGTTGAAGCTAAACAAAAATACCTTTCCGTGCCTCTCAACAAAAGTCCTGAGCAAGCAGCTAACTACTGTGATGTTTCACTTTCAAAAATACGAAATAATATACAGAAGGGAGTTAAGGACAGTGAAGAAGATAATCCTGCAACAGTTTTTTTGACACATGGTAAAAAAAGGAAACGGTTATATCAATAAGAAAGTGATGCCGACATATGAAACGTTATTACCGGTTTTGAAAGAAAAGCAAAATTTTAGTCGGAAACTTTGTACGTTGAAAATATTTTTTTTAAAGGAAACGGGGTTTAAGTGGGAAAAGTTTCAGTCACAACAACAAAGTAAATTAAAATTGAAAGGCAACATATGGTTAACAAATGGTGCAATTGCACGGTAGTAAAATATAGTGTCTCACTGTTGAGGTTGGCAGGACTGCAGAATTTTTCTTCCCTTCCTCACAGCCCATCCATAAGCAAAAGGCATTTTCGTGACACACTATCTATAACAAGCGCCATTTTATTTGTCTATAATCTATCTACAAAACAGTTCCTACGCTTGTTGATGCTGCTGCCGTTTTAGTTGTCGCAGACACAAGTACAGAAGCAACTGAGAAACTACTGGATGAATTCAACGGCATTTACCGATAGACAACATGATACTTTCAACGAAACAAATGTGAACACAAAAATTTTACCAAAAAGAAAATTACCATTAATTTTTTTATCCTTAATGTGCGTACGTTGCAAACGGTTCAATTCAGAACATTAAGCAATCCATTGTCCATAACGGGCAGGTGGAGTGTTACATTAATTGCACTCGATCTGTTGGTTCCAGGGCTACAAAAAATAGTTCTGTTTCTTATCACATAGTCAGACAATTATATGACTGAACTATTTAAGAACAGAAGAGGTAGAGTTGTAAAAGATACTAGTCAGAATTATCTTCTCTGAGAGTAATGAATTTCACTACACGGGCAGACCCTGTAGTGAATGAAGTTTTCAAGTATGAAAAAGTGAGGAAGGCAGTAGTAAACCATCTTACTCCTCATTTTTACTTAGTAAAACCTCTACAGGTTCAAACCAGCCTTTCGGCTGATGACCTAAACACAATCAATTTTTAATTAATCATTTTTTCTTTTTAATTATTAATTTATCTTTTTATTAGCTTTCATTCACTAACAGGGAAAATTAACACAAAGGAAAACCTCTTAAATGGTAGCAAAGACGCATTAGCACATTACAAAATTCCTTCTGTTCTTTATTCAATTTTATTTTTTTGGTTTAACGTTTGACTGTTCTGCAATTACTGCTAATGCAGACGGTGAAGGATGAAATGATTTTTGTTATACTATGGACAATTCGAACTGACACGACTCTTGCTCTACGTGTACACACAGTTCCGCATAAAGTATATCCATAACCTATTCTTTCAACAAGGTCTACAAATTTTAATGTACGCAAATGCCTAAAACCTTATTTCAATATTCAAACATACAAATAATTATTTAATTTTAAAACATGTATTTAATTTGTCCCAGTAAAAATTTAAATCATAAATTGTAAGATCTAAACTGCAAAAAACTCACTAAACTATACTCTACAGACGCACGCAACTAACGAAAAAAATCTGGTGTGAAACACTCACACAACTTTCTCTTGCCAGTGCAAATAATTAACAATAAACCTAAAATTAGTAATAAAACATAAGAAATAAACAAAAAACTAACCTCAACAAACATAACCTAATTTTAATCATGAGTGAAAGACGCAAAATGAAAATCAACCTCAGTTTGGCTTAAAAATACGGAAAATCACGCTTTCACGCTAAACTAGGCTCTGTAGAGAAAAATGCTCTAAACAAAAGTTGTACATCTTTTAATTTTCTATAACTTTTATTATATACACTTTTGTCGTAAAATGCATACTAAGACCGAAATGTTAAAAAAATCGATTTTTCTCACGTTTTCGTGAGAAAAAAAAACAGAAAATCGCAAATTACCGCTAAACTAAGCGTTATACAAAAAAATGTTTGAAATAAAAGTTGTAGAATTTTACATTCTCTACAACTTTTAATATATAACGTTTTGCGCTAAAATGCATATTAAAGCCGCAATCTTAAAAAGAAAATGTTTTTACGTAAAAACAGCCTCAAGCAGAATTTCAGCTAACATGGCGCCTACCCTATATTGTAGAGCATAAAAAATGTAGTAAACCAGGCGATTTAAAAAAAATCGTAGGACTAGTTTTTGAGAAAATCGCAAAAAAGTGAAAAATTATACGAATAAACTACTACTTCCGGTTGACCGATTTTGATGAAAATGTTCGTGTCGGGTCCGGTAGTGATATGTAACTTAAGTTTCAAGTTTCAAGTTCGTACGATGTTCCGTTCTTAAGATATTCTGTTCACATACACACACACACACACACACACACACACACACACACACACACACGCACGCACACGCACACGCGTACTCACACACACACACACACACACACACACGCACACACAGACCAATCGCTAAAACATGTTTTTTGGGTTCAGGGGGTCTGAAAACGTATAGATCCGGTGAAAACTCGATTTCGAAAAATCGACATGAAAACAATACTTTCCTTCCTATATATTCTTATAGGCAAGAGAAAGTAAAAATTGGTCTGAACACATAACGAACAGAAAATCATGTATGAAAATAAATTAGTTACATCATTATGTCCAACAAATCTAATAATAACAATGAAAACAAAGATTAATGACCGGGCGTGAGTCGCACATTACAGTAGCGATTGTATACTTTTGTGACTGTACCGTCGTTGTATGGCGAGGGGCGAAGAGTGGAGTAGATAAACACCGAAGCTGCTTGTGCCAATTCTAATTGTCCAAAGTATACGTATGAAAAAATGCCGTGCCTGAATGGGATTCGAACCCAAGACCGCATGATGAGAGCCGCATTTAAGTAATAATATCATGCTATTTCGAAAGGACTGTAATCTTCAACGTTATATTTTCCATTATTTACATTAGCAAGAGAAAGTTGTGTGAATTTTTCAAACCAGATTGTTTTTTACTTTCTCTTGCCTATATGAATATATAGGAAGGAAAGTATTGTTTTCATGTCGATTTTTCGAAATCGAGTTTTCACCGGATCTATACGTTTTCAGACCCCCTGAACCCAAAAAACATGTTTTTAGCGATTGGTCTGTGTGTGTGTCTGTGTGTGTGTGTGTGTGTGTCTGTGTGTCTGTGTGTGAACAGAATATCTCAAGAACGGAACATCGTACGAACTTGAAACTTGAAACTTAAGTTACATACCACTACCGGACCCGACACGAACATTTTAATCAAAATCGGTCAACCGGAAGTAGTAGTTTATTCGTATAATTTTTCAGTTTTTTGCGATTTTCTCAAAAACTGGTCCTACGATTTTTTTTAAAATCGCCTATTTTACTCAATTTTTTATTCTCTACAAGATAGGGTAGGCGCCATGTTTGCTGAAATTCTCAGTGAGGCTGTTTTCACGTAAAAACGTTGTTTTTTTTTAAGATTACGGCTTTAATATAAATTTTAGCGCAAAAACTTATATAAGAAAAGTTGTAGAGAATTTAAAAACCTACAACCTTTATTTCAAACATTTCTTTGTATAACGCTTAGTTTAGCGGTAATTTGCGATTTTCTGTTTTTTTCTCACGAAAATGTGAGAAAAATCGATTTTTTTAACATTTCGGTCTTAGTATGCATTTTACGACAAAAGTGTATATAATTAAATTTATAGAAAATTAAAAGATCTACAACTTTTGTTTAGAGCATTTTTCTCTACAGAGCCTAGTTTAGCGTGAAAGCGTGATTTTCCGTATTTTTAAGCCAAACTGAGTTCGATTGTCATTTTGCGTCATTCACTCATGATTAAAATAAGGTTATGTTTTTGAGGTTAGTTTTTGTTCATTTCTAATGTTTTAATACTAATGTTAGGTTTATTGTTAATTATTTGCATTGGCAAGAGAAAGTTGTGTGAGTGTTTCACACCAGATTTTTTCATAACAAATGACACAAAAGTACTCCAAAAAGTTAAAAAATAATGGAGTAAAGCACAAACAATCAGTTACTAAATTCTAACCCGCCAATTGAATTTACAAGTACTATAGCAACCAGCTGAATTGTAAACCAGTAAAAAATGTAGTATAATCATACTCGTATGCTTTTCAAGTTCATTTCTTTTTCTTATCTATCTTTTAGTTTTGCTAACATATTCTAAAATGAGAACTTCTTTCTTTTAACAAGTGGATTAATGTGGGAATCAATTTCAAATTAACTAAATCTAAACAAAACCTGTTATTCTTGTAAGGTCAAATAGAAAAAAAAATCTGGTGTGAAACACTCACACAACTTTCTCTTGCCAATGCAAATAATTAATAATAAACCTAACATTATAAATAAAATATTAGAAATAAACAAAAAACTAACCTCAAAAACATAACCTTATTTTAATCATGAGTGAATGATGCAAAATGAAAATCAACCTCAGTTTGGCTTAGAAATACGGAAAATCACTCTTTCTCTCTAAACTAGGCTCTGTAGAGAAAAATGCTTTAAATAAAAGTTGTAGGTCTTTTAATTTTCTATAAATTAAATTATATACACTTTTGTCGTAAAATGCATACTAAGGCCGAAATCGTAAAAAATCAATTTTTCACACATTTTCGTGAGAAAAAAAAACAGAAAATCGCAAATTACCGCTAAACTAAGCGTTATACAAAAAATTGTTTGAAATAAAAGTTGTAGAATTTTGAATTTTCTACAACTTTTATTACATAAAGTTTTGCGCTAAAATGCATATTAAAGCTGTAATCTTAAAAAAACAACGTTTTTACGTGAAAACAACCTCACCCAGAATTTCAGCAAACATGACGCCTACCCTATCTTGTAGAGAATAAAAAATTTAGTAAACCAGGCGATTTTAAAAAAAATCGTAGGACCAGTTTTTGAGAAAATCGCAAAAAAGTGAAAAATTACACGATTAAACTACCACTTCCGGTTGACCGATTTTGATGAAAATGTTCGTGTCGAGTCCGGTAGTGGTACGTAACTTAAGTTTCAAGTTTCAAGTTCGTACGATGTTCCGTTCTTAAGATATTCTGTTCACATACACACATACACACACACACACACACACACACACACACACACACACACACACACACAC
The DNA here is from genome assembly GCA_035578175.1 of Catonia carolina. Classification (NCBI taxonomy): domain Eukaryota; kingdom Metazoa; phylum Arthropoda; class Insecta; order Hemiptera; family Achilidae; genus Catonia; species Catonia carolina. Next base: position 8,095,220 of record JAQMRL010000005.1, on the reverse strand, counting down.
ACACACACACACACACACACACACACACACACACACACACACAACACACACACAGACCAATCGCTAAAAACATGTTTTTTGGGTTCAGGGGGTCTGAAAACGTATAGATCCGGTGAAAACTCGATTTCTTAAAATCGACATGAAAACAATACTTTCCTTCCTATATATTCATATAGGCAAGAGAAAGTAGAAATTGGTCTGAACACATAACGAACAGAAAATCATATGAAAACAAATTAGTCACATCATTATGTCTGACAGAATTTTAATAACAACAGTGAAAACAAAGCGTAGTGGCCGTGCGTGAGTCGTACATTACAGTAGCGATTGTATACTTTTGTGACTGTACCGTCGTTGCATGGCGAGGGGCGAAGAGTGGAATAGATAAACACCGAAGCTGCTTGTGCCAATTCGAATTGTCCAAAGTATACGTATGAAAAAATGCCGGGCCTGAATGGGATTCGAACCCAAGACCGCATGATGAGAGCCGCATTTAAGTAATAATATCATGCTATTTCGAAAGGACTGTAATCTTCAAGGTTATATTTTCCATTATTTACATTAGCAAGAGAAAGTTGTGTGAATTTTTCAAACCAGATTGTTTTTTTCATAACAAATGACACAAAAGTACTCCAAAAAGTTAAAAAGAATAATGGAGTAAAGCACAAACAATCAGTTACTAAATTCTAACCCGCCAATTGAATTTACAAGTACTATAGCAACCAGCTGAATTGTAAACCAGTAAAAAATGTAGTATAATCATACTCGTATGCTTTTTAAGTTCATTTCTTTTTCTTATCTATCTTTTAGTTTTGCTAACATATTCTAAAATGAGAACTTCTTTCTTTTAACAAGTGGATTAATGTGGGAATCAATTTCAAATTAACTAAATCTAAACAAAACCTGTTATTCTTGTAAGGTCAAATAGAAAAAAAAATAAAAAATGTCGTTTTATAAATTATCCATTATAACAATACCGTAATTTTACTATCACTATATCATTTTTTTTTTTTTTTTTTTTTTTTGTAATTCCTAATGTGTGTACGTTGCAATCTGTTCAATAGAGAACAATAAGCAACCCCATGACCCAATGAGATGAGGATGAGGTGTATGACGTGTAAATGAGGTGTAGTCTTGTTCAGACCCAGGTGGACCATTCCTGAGAGAGTATGGTTAATTGAACCCCAACCATCAAAGTACACCGGTAGCCGCTGTCTAGCATTCAAATCCGTATAAAAGTAACTACTTATACTAGGATTTGAACCAGGAACCTTCGTCTCCGAAAATCAGCTGTTAAACAGCTGATTTTGGCGACGACTTTACCTCTAGACCAACCCGGTGGGTTACTATATCATTGACGTAATTTTTTTTAATCTAGCGGAGTCTGCTTTAGGTACATTTGTCATGTTTGAGGGTACAGACGTTTGTATTCCCGAATGTTAATTTAGTAATTTTCTGGTACCATTTTCTCAGTTAACTACTACAGATAGAGATTTCAAACAAAAACCATTTTATTTATTGAATTGTGCTTTATAGTGTATACAAATAATACTTTCCTTTTTCTAATTTTGAATTTTTTAAACAATATTTTTTCGACTTTATCGCAAATTGGCCAAATTTTGAAATATTACTCATCTAGCTCATAAAATTAAGAATATAATTGCAAATTATTTGGTATACCAGGTAAATAAAGGTATGAAGATTTTCTGGCAAAAACCTGAAAGAGATATCTTAATTAGTCTCTGAGTAAATGTTACCAAAGTGGAAAAAACACAATATCCCAAAAACCACCATTTTTTCAAAAGAATACTAAGCAACACTTTAAGTACCAAGCAATACCAAAACCTTAAAGGTAAACGCAAAGAGTAAAGCACAAATTTCTAGGTTACTTTCCCATAAACAAATCATTCACAACATGACAGCTAATTCTTACACACGATTCAATCTGTAAGAGAAAGAACTGTAATACTAACAGAATTCAAAAGAAACAAAAAGTAAGCAACAAACAAGTTATAAGTCCAAAAAGTTTGTGGGCACGATCATTTCCTTCATAATTTCCAAGGGTTTGTAATTGCACTACAGGTACAATTTATTTACCTAATTAATCAGAAAACTATAGAGAATATTTAAATAAAATAAAAATAAAATCAATTTGTTTCCATTTTTAAACGTCTGTACCCCCTAAAGTAAACTGGAGGGTATGTGTATTTTCTTAATGTAAATGTTACATGATGTGTGCTTTTTGTTTTATTTTTTTTCACACACTATTTACTCGACCAGTCTTGTATTGTGTTCAGATGTTGTTGCAGAAGCTCAGACGCTGTAGCTGGATCTTCTTTGAGTGATTGAACAGCAGTATCGTCACACAAACAAACCTATCGCTAAAAACATGTTTTTTGGGTTCAGGGGGCCTGAAAACGTGTAGTTATTATTTCCGGTGAAAACTCGATTTTAACAAAATCGACATGAAAACAATACTTTCCTTTTCTATACATTACAAGACAAAAAAACATTTTTGGGCAAGAGAAAGTAAAAAATAATACAGAGTGGCCCATATGTCGGTTCCCCAATATTTAAGAAATCGGAAGAAAGGTTAATGGAATAAGAAACCTATAGACAAAAAAAAAACAAATTTATTACATGAACTGTACATATATGTACATGTACCTTGAAAATGTTATAGCAGTTGTTCAAAATGTCCACCATGGCTCTCTACAAACTTTATACAGCGACTTAAAACAGACTCAAGAATGTCCAACAGTAACATTTTATCGTCATTTACACAGACAAATGCAATTTCAATTGAACTTTTTAGTTAGTGCAGATTTTGTGGCTTGGAAGAATACACTAGTTCCTTTACAATGTCCTACCGTGAAAAATCACATGGCGTTAAGTCTGGCGAGCGCGCAGGCCATTCGATTGTACCACGACGGCCGACCCATTCATCAATTTTCGAATTTAAAAACTCACTAACTTCGATACCGAAATGTGTTGGGGCGCCATCTTGTTGCCAGATGAGCTATTGTAAACAGGATTCTTTTCAAGTTCCGGAAATACTAGGCCTACTTCCTGCAGCATTTGTACTAAGTAATTTTTCGAGTTTACGTTTCCCTAAAAAAAATAAGGACCTATATTGATCAATCAGACCATAAAATTGATCGGAAAAATTTGGATCGGCTTCTGCACGGATAGCGACTGTCTCACAGCATTCCAACCGCCTGTCACAATCGTCCTCATGAAGCGCTTGGAGTAAAGATGGACGAAATTGGATCAATTTTAATTCCTTCATCATCCTTTGCAAGCTAGTTCGAGATAACCTTAGTTAAGAAGATGCGTTACGAGTTAATTTACCGGGACTTGATACAAACGCTTCAGCAACCTTTTGTAGGTTATCGTCATTGCAAATCGATCGTGAACGACCACACTTCGGGGCATTTAATACACTTCCTGTGTTTTAAAATTTCTTATTTAACTCTCGTAAATGTTGCCGAGTCGGTAACGACACACCTGGATATACCTGGATAAGATCACTAAATTCTTCCAGTACTTTAGCAGTATTTTTATGACGCTTCTACCACAACTAAAGCGTATAAACGCGTTCAGTTGTAAACATTTAAAAAAAACTGTTACGAAAGAAAAAATAGTATTTACACGGAGACATACCTCACACTAGCCACTGTTACAAACAACAAATGAATGTTGTACGTGATGCTGCCAACATTACACTATTACCAACTAATCAAAATGAAATGTCCCATCTCATGGGGAAACCGACATATGGGCCAACCGGTATAATGCCACAATTTTTTTTTTACAATGAAGTTCCAAGGAAGTAATGAAATAAGATATCAAAAAAATAATTTAAATAACAAATTGTGCCAAAATTTCTATGGCTCCGAATCGTACATTAGATTGATTAATACACAGTCTATAAATTTTATTTATTTTTATTATTATTAAGTAGTACTTACTACTTAAATACAAATTGTAAACTTTACAATCAATTTGTTTAAAAGTCATTGTCATGATTGACTTTTAAATCTTCGAATATATAAAACCAATCAAATACGGATGGCCTAATTTGTATTGCAGCGAATTTAAATTAGATTTGAAGGTTAAAATTTGACGATTGTTAATTTATTACTTCTGTATTTAACTTAGTAAAAAAATTCTATTATGAATTTTACAAATGTTTAACAAGACACATAATTTAGAATGAAAATTAGCTAATTTTTCCCCAAATCACCATCATGTGTAGTACTCGAATACTAAGCGAAAAATTCCAAGTTCGAACCCACTATTATGCAAAAATTTAAACTCAAAAGAGCCACCAATCCCCTCCCTTTACCTGTTCCACTGATATTACTAACTTTTTAAAGCCCCATACTTTTTTAATATACCTTAAATTTTTATAAAATATTTTCTTTAAGTACGTAAGGCCACCCAGAACCTAACCCCCATATTTTCGTTCATATAAGGTATCATTATCTGCGATTTTACGAACCGCGGTAACCCTCCGGAACGTTACACCCGCGGATACCGAGGGATTGCTGTACATAAAGAATTTATAAAATAAATTACAATAATAATAATAATAATCCACAGACCCACACTATTCAAAATTCTTGAAGAAAAAGGACTGGATTGGAAGACAAGAAAAATCATAGAACAGACATTAACAAATACGAAATCCAAAGTGAAATTCAGGGGAAAACTTTCAAAATCATTTGAGATAAGAACCGGGGTTAGACAAGGTGATGGGTTGTCACCTTTGCTATTTAACATAGTTCTACATAGGGTCATGGAAGAATGGGAGAAGAAACTTAAAGAGGAAAATAACTGGAAACCAATCTCACTGGGGACCAAGAAAGATAATTTACAAATCCCCTATTTAGCCTTTGCAGACGATCTCGCAATAATGGCAGATTCTAGTGAAATGACAATAAAACAGATAGAAACTTTAAAAGAATGCGCAGAAAGAGTTGGCTTACAAATATCATTCGAAAAAACAGTGTTTACTAGTGAAAATTTAGAAATTTCAAAATTACGAACCAAACATGGAGAAATTAACAGGGTACCATACTTTAAATATCTAGAAGAAGTTATTACTGAAAAATACTCACAACAGGAGAGAATACAAAAAGCTCGTAGAGGCCTACGATTGGTGCAAAACCTTTATAATAAAAAATGTTTATCTCTAAATACCAAAATTAAACATTACAATACAGTAATCAAACCAACAATTTTATATGCCAGTGAGACCTTGACCCTTAACTGGAAAACAGACATGGAAAGCTTAAAGAAGGAAGAAAGAAAAATAATTAGGAAAATTCTTGGACCCAGATGGAACGAAAACGGGTACAGATTACAGAGAACGTCGAAAATTGAAGAAAACATGTAAACGTAAATGTAAACATGTAGAAAATGTCGAAAACATAGAGACAGACATGAGGAAAAGACGCCTTCAATTTTATGGCCACATAATGAGGCTTCCTGACAATAGACCACAAAGAGAATAGTAAAATATGTATCATCACGTGTTAATGGGGGGGGGGATGGATACAAAGTGTTAAAAAAGATTTAGAATTGGCCAAAATCACCAAAGAAGAAATTCTCATAAGAGACAATTTTAGAACAAAAGTTAAAAAATGGGAGTTTAACCAGAGATAAAAGCTCCAAGAACCGGAACAAAATGGAGTGAACAAAGAAAAGCTGAATTCTCACAAAGAACGAAAAACTTGTGGGCAGATAAAAAGGACAAGAAATCCCAAAAACAAACCAGATTTACTTAGCGTCTTCCACTTCGGGAGCTTTACGACTAATAATAGTAATAATAATAATAATAATAATAATAATAATAATAATACAAACGCTATAGTAATACATCCCGGAAGTAGATAAAAGTTAAGATAGATACATACTACTACAAATGTAGAGTAATATTTATATGAAAATCTATTGTAGCCTATATCTCAGTAACAATGCAGTTTTGCTACATTCATAATAATCATTATTATAAAAGTAACACTCCATAGTAATATGTTCAGATAGATATTATAAAATAAAACTTAACTGTAATCATACTGCAGTAAAATAAAATATGTACTTGGAAACAATCAGAGCTTTGTACAGTTAATAAATTAAAAACAGGGTGTGTCTGTGTTATTACATTACTTACATATTATTTCTATAACTTAAACTTATTAGTTCTTATTAAAAGTACGTTCCTATGTAGCCGCAGATTATTAAAAAATCTGGTGTGAAACACTCACACGACTTTCTCTTGCCAATGAAAATAATGACCAAGATACCTAACATTGTTGTTGTTGTTGTTGTTTAGGTCATCAGCCGAAAGGCTGGTTTGAACCTCTAGAGGTTTTACTAAGTAAAACGAGGAGTGAGGTGGTTTACCATTGCCTTCCTCACTGAAAGGAAAAGTACGCTTATCAGCATGCCGGGCCCTCTGAAAAGCACACATTTTCCACTCTGTAAATGACACCTTCACTTCATTCACCACAGGGTCTGGCTGTACAACGAAATTCATTACTTTCAGAAGAGATAACTCTGATTAGTGTCTTTTACACCTCTACCTCTTCTGTTCTTAAATGATTCAGTCATTTAATTGGCTGACCATGTGATAAGAAACAGAACTATTTATTTTAGCCCTGCAACAAACAGATTGAGTGTAAATAATTTGACACTCCACCTGTCTGTTATGGGCAGAACCTAACATTAGCAATAAAACATTAGAAATAAACAATAAACCTAACCTCAAAAAACATAACCTAATTTTAATCATGATTGGATGATACAAAATGAAAATCAACCTAAATTTGGCTTAATAATACGAAAAATCAATCTTTGACTCTTCTTCCAACTTCTTCGTAGAGAAAAATGCTTAAAATAAAAGTTGTAGATCTTTTAATTTCCTATAAATTTGATTCCTACACTTTTGTCGTAAAATGCATACTAAGGGTGAAATCTTAAAAAATTCATTTTTTTTAAGATTTTCATGAAAAAAAAAGAAAATCAAAAATTACCGATAAACTAAGCGTTATACGACGAAAAGTTTGAAATAAAAGTTGTAGATTTTTAAATTTTCTACAACATTTATTATACACCTTTGCGCTAAAATACATATTTAAGCTGCAATCGTAAAAAGATTATTTCTACGAGAGAACAGCCTTCCTTAGAATTTCAGCAGATATGGCGCCTTCCTATCTTGCAGAGCATAAAAAATATAGTAAATAAGGCGATTTAAAAAAAATCGAGGAACCGTTTTTGAGAAAATCGTAAAAAAGAATAAACAACTACTTTCGGTTGATTGATTTCGATGTAAATGTTCGAATCGGGTCCGAAAGTTGTACCTAACTTAAGTTTAAAGTTTCAACTTCGTACGGTGTTCCGTTCTTGAGATATTTTGTTCAAACACACACACACACACACACGCGCATGCACACACTTACACACAGACCAATCGCTAAAAATACGGTTTTTGGGTTCAGGGGGTCTGAAAACGTGTGATCCTGTGAAAACTCGATTTCGGAAAATCGACATGTCAACAATACTTCCCTTCCTATATATTCGTATAGGCGAAATAAAGTAAAAAGGAAAAATTTGTAATCGTCATCGTTTAAGGACCACCATTTATGGTGCAAGGGCCACCATTTATGTTTTTGGCAAAAGAATTTGCCCATAACAGACAGGTGGAGAGTTAAATTATTTACACTTGATCTGTTAGTTGCAGGGGTAAAAAAACATAGTTCTGTTTCTTATCACATGGTCAGCTAATCAAATGACTAAATCATTTAAGAACAGAAGAGGTAGAGGTGTAAAATACACTAGTCACAGTTACCTCCTCTGAAAGTAATGAATTTCATTATACAGCCAGACCCTATGGTAAATGAAGTGAGGGTGTCATTTGCAGAGTGGAAGATATGTGCTTTTAAGAGGGCCCGGCATGCTGATAAGCGTACTTTTCCACCCAGTGAGGAAAGCAATTGTAAACCACCTTAATCCTCGTTTTACTTGGTAAAACCTCTACAGGTTCAAACCAGCTTTTCGGCTGATGACCTAAACAACACGATTTATCCAGAAGCTGTCAGAAAGATTTTGTATTTAGTATTATATCGAAAAAATCTAATGTTTTATAAAATCTCTTTACATTTTAGAAATTAGAGATTTTATAAACATTAGCAGTGCCGACTCTACTCTACGGCAGTGAAACTTGGGTGCCATCAAAGCGAGAGGAGAGTGGGATTGCAAGCATCTGAAATGAAATTTCTTCGACATACATATGGGTGTAGTAGAGAAGATCGTTACAGGAATACCGAGATACGGAAAGAACTCAACATATTCTCTATAAACAACAAGGTATCCCAAAACAGAATGCAGTGGTTAGAGCATATAAACAGAATGCGGGAGGATAGGATACCTAAGCAGACACTGGGCTATAAGCCGGAGAGCAGGAGAGAACGAGGACGCCCGAGAAAGAGATGAGTAGATTTGAGAGGTTCGAACAGGCAGAGATGCCTAATCTTTGAAAGGCAGAAGAAGAAGAAGATTATTATATCGAAAATCTCTGTCTTTTCTCGAACTCTCCATTAGCCCACCTATGTAAACGCTGGTTTGTTTACGGTCTAGTCAGTCTCGATTTGTCTGTGTTTGAGTGAGCGAATCGCGTACTGCTTAACGTTTACGTTTGGAGTAGGGCAGCGTTACTGTGAATTACTCTCTATTATTTAACGTTTATTTACTCTGTATCATCTCAGTAAGTAGTATTAAGTAAATTAGTTAAGTTATTTATTGTATTAGTTAATTATAATTAGTTTTTATTTATTAAGTAATTTAATTAAGATTTTAGTCACTTATTCAATTGTAATTTTTAGTTGTTTTTAATACTTGTAATTTTAAACTTTAGTGTGTTAATTATTTAATTTACCCAGATCCCGAAACGGACCTTAGAGATAAGTGTCACTATATAGACCTACTAAATATGAAATAAAGTGTTACGTTACCAGAGTTCCAATAAGATTTACAAGTACAGTACGTGCCGTGAGCATACCTGAAAAAAAATATAAGAAAACACGTTACCAAAATAATTATAAAATAATATAAATATTAATACAAGTTTTATATAAATGACTGAAGATTTAACTTTTTCTACTAATCTATTAAGATTCTAATGAAAAATTTTCAATTTTAATGTACTCTGATAATGGTGGATCCACCAAAAAAATGTAAGTGAATGTTAATAAGGCCACGCAGCTATTACGCCCTAATTAGCTATTTATGTTAACCTGTACTAATTCTATAACGCTACCCTAGCTGCCTATTATGCAGCTAGTAATTGCCCACAACAGGTTGTTAAATTATTTGCACTAGATCTGCTGCTTTCAAGGCTAAAAAATTAATTCTGTTTCTTATCGCATGGTCAACCAATTAAATGACTAAAGTATTTGAGAAATGAAGAGGTAGAGGTGTAAAATACATTATTTAGTCACAGTTATCTCCTCTGAGAGTAATGAATTTCATTATACAGCCAGACCCTGTGGTGAATGAAGTGAAGGTGTAAAGTAAAGGTTGCAGGATGGAAAGTAGATGCTTATCAGAAATGCCACTTATGTTGATAAGCATACTTTTCCATTCAGCGCGGAAGGCAAAAAAGGTAAACCACCTGACTCCTCATTTTACCTCAGAACCTCTAGAGAGGTTCAAAACAGTCTTTTGGCTAATGACCTAAACAACACACATAAGCTTAAACAAAACTAAACTATAAGTATGATAATGTCACTTAACAATCAAAAAAACTTTATTAGTTTTGTTTTGTATTTAAATTGATAATAAAGACTTCTTATAATCAGGAATCATTAGAAAATGTTTACACCTCAAAAATTGTTGTTGTTTAGGTCATCAGCCGAAAGGCTGGTTTTAACCTGTAGAGGTTTTACTAAGTAAAACGAGGAGTGAGGAGGTTTACCATTGGCCTTTCTCACTGAGCGGGAAAGTACGCTTATCAGCACGCCGGGCTCTCTGAAAAGGATATATTTTCCACTCTACAAATAGAATATTTAACATTTAACCGCAGATGGATTCGAACCACCATTATTACAACCCCACATTACAACTTAAGTATTACTTCAAACACGCAAGCCAAAATGAATTATAAAATTTACAATACTTAAATAGAAAACTGCTTACAAATTTATGTATTTTTTAAGCTAAAATGCAACTTAAAATATATACTAAACTTGATATTTTTTTAAAAGTGCAAAATTTTTTTAATGATTCCTAATTATAAGAAGTCTTCATTTATTCGTGGGAAGAAAATATTAACAAACTAATGAAAATCAATGCTATTTCCCTATGGTTCGAATTCCGTGGGTATGTATTAAAATATGGTAATAAGTTAAAAAAAAAAAAACAAATTATTCAACTGTCCACAACCATTCGCTACAACCCGTACTGGTACGTACTATTAACGCGCTTCTAAAGGAATTTAATAAAACCGTCTAAGAAAACTGAAAGTTTCATTACAGCGAGTAAAATAATTATCTAAAGTTGACTACTATTAATTTAAATGCGATAAATTTAAAACTCTAAGTACACAGCACAACGAAATTGAAATAGTTAAAAAGAAATATTATTAAAGACATTACAAACATGTACGAAGAAACGGACATGATTTTTTAATCAAGAAAACATGAAAACGAAAGCAGGAAGCAAGATTCTTAAACTAACCTTCAGAAATGACAACTCTGATATAACCGCGCAATGGATAAATTAAAAGAAAGACAAGAGCAACCTTATAAAGTTTAAAATAAATGTCAAACGTTAACTCTTTAAATGTAGTTTATAAACATGGTTAGAAATTTATTAAACAGAAATTGTAAAAATATTCTTATTAAATATTATTAAGGGCATTCAAGAATAAAATTTCTCAGGTTATGAACATCTAGAAGATTAATCGTTTAATACATTAACTAAATTTACGATGGGAAATAAAAAATTATTAATAAAAAAATAAATAAATGAAACATATAAATGTAAAATAGGTTATCAAAGTTATTCATCTGAATTGTAATATTTTTCAAGGAAATTTAATTTAATAACAAATAAAATTAAATAACAAATAATTTTAATAACAAATAACAACAAAATACATACTAATATAAGTTTATTTTTTAGGTCAACCCGGAAATGTATGTAAAAAAGTATGTAATATTCACTGTTTTATTGAAATTTCAAATTATGATTTTATATTACAAAAAAATTAGATGTATCCGGGACACAATATGATTTTGAATGTAGGGCAACTGATATCAATTACGAAGATGGGATAAAAAATTATAAATTCACTGAAGTATTTTGTTTTCGTTGATATTCATGTTTGTAATTTAAAATAACACTATGTGAAAAATTCACACAATGAAGCCTTAATGACGTCATTATCCCTGGAACACATTTTAGCTTTGTTACCTCAGTGGGCTTGTATTATCAAATTTATCTCATCTCTTTTGATCAGTTGATAAATTTACATACTAATAATGATAAAAAACCTAGTGAAGTAGCCGTTCTCGAATGGTTTTCTTGATGCTATAGATGGTCTGTTGAATTATTTAGTACCGAGTTCAATTCCTGTCAGGTTTGATATTCCTTAATCACTCATTCCTATCTATCTCCTTTCAACGTGTACATTATTATTAATGGAAAAAAAAATGTTGCGAAACGCTCTCACAACTTTCTCTTGCCAATGCAAATAATGACCAATATAACTTAGTAATTAAACATTAGAGGCCGCCTCAGTAACGTAGTGGTAGCGCGCTAGCCTACCACGCGGAGGTCCCGGGTTCGATTCCCGGCCAGGGTCTGGAAATTTTCACGAGTTAAAACCCACCGTTACATATCCCACCGTAGTCGCTAATGATCGAGCTTAAAATAAACTAAAGAAAAAAAGAAAAAAACATTAGAAATAAACAAAAAACCAACCTCAAAAACATAACTTTATCAAGAATGAATGATGCAAAATTAAAACCAACCTTAGTTTGGCTTAGTAATACGGAAAATCACTCTTTGACACTAAACTAGGTTCTATAGAAAAGTATGCTCAAAAATAAAAGTAGTAGACCTTTTAATTTCCTATAAAATTGTTCTGTAAAAGTGCTCGCCTCTCATCATGCGGTCTTGGGTTCGAATCCCATTCAGGCACGGCATATTTTCATACGTTAGAAAAAATCATTTCATCCTTCACCGTCTGGATTAGCAGTAATTGCAGAAGAGTCGGACGTTAAACAAAAAAAAAATTGATTATAATACACTTTTGTCGTTAAATGCATACTAAGGCCGAAATCTAAAATATCCAATTTTTTACAGATTTTTAAGAAAAAATACCAAAAAATCACTTATCACCGCTAAACTAAGGGTTATACAAATAAATGTTTGGAATAAAAGTGTCAGTTGCACGTAAACACTGGTCAAACGTAAGTATAGTATAAAACCTTTTAAAATTGACAATGACTTGCTGATCCATAGGCTGAATGATGGACGCCGTGTTTGGCAGATGAATTCTAACCGGAAAAAATCACTTTCTAATCTTAGCGAAGGAGAATGTGCGCATCAGTAGAACGAAAACAGAGTACATGTTTTGTGGTTTTGATCCTGATGACTCATGGAGTGGAGACATCAAACTTGAGGCAACCCCCCTGCCCAGAGTTAAAACTTTCAAGTATCTGGGGGCAGTGATCTCAGAGGATGGATCCATGGAGGCTGAAATAGTGCATAAAATAACATCGGGCTGGAACAGGTGGCGTATGCTGACTGGGGTTCTGTGTGACCCAAAAGTGCCCATAAAAATAAAGGGAAGAGTCTACAGAGCGGCAGTTAGACCAGCACTTGTCTATGGCAGCGAAGCTTGGGCACTTAAGAGAGTGCATGAACAGAAACTCCACACTACAGAGATGCGCATGCTGCGATGGGCGGGAGGAGTCACATTGAAGGATAAGGTGCGGAATGAGCATATAAGGGGAACCTTCAAAGTTGCTAATATAGCAGAAAAGGTGCGAGAGTCCAGGATGAGATGGTACGGTCATGTGCTTAGGAGAACGGATGATCATGTCGTGAAGAGGTGCCTTTCAATGGCTACAGGGAGGAGAGGAAGGGGTAGACCCCTTACCACGTGGATGACGAATGTCCAAAGAGACATGAAAATGTTGGGCTTATCCGAGGAAGACGCACAGGAGCGTAACAAATGGAGCTCTCTGATTGGGAAAGCCGACCCCGCGTAACGGGAAGAGGCGAGGCCAAAGAAGAAGAAGAAGCGAAGGAGAATGTGCTGAAGCGTTGTCTAAAACTAACAAAGCTCGAGTAATCCACGCTTTACTCCTGTCAGACGGAGAAGGGAGTGATACACCAGATGCCAGAAGAGTAGGCTACATATTTACATATTATCGGTATTAGCGGAACCGACCACGTATACGCGTAACCTTGGTCTGAATTCAATAATAATCACTTATTATCGAAACCTCGTAACTTGAGTACCTCGTATATCGAGTCCGCACTGTACATCATACAGCTAATTTGTATGGTAAGGTTGACAAAAGTAGATTCATTTCTAAATACCACATAAAAGATACCTAAAGAGAAAGTACACAGTTAAATCCTCCCACATTTTACAAGTAAATAAAATAACTTAATTTAAAAACAAATAAATGTATTAAATAAAGAAGAAAAAAGAAATGAAAGTGATAAGTTCTTAAGCGTAGGACGTAAACAACTGACAGGAAATCAAAGAATGCACATAAATAATTTATTATGTATTTCACTTAAAAATCTGATGTAAAACACTCACACGACTTTCACTTGCCAACGTAAATACACCTCACATAGCCTATGTTTAATTATATTAGTAAGCCATGTAAAATTTAAAAGAGAACTTAATTTTTTATCACGAGTATGTCACCATCGTCCCCTTTGATTACGTACTGTGCTGCCGGCTGCAAAGATTCCGACGTAGCGACAGAGGGAACCGCCAATAGTTCCGAAAGTAGTGGTAGGCCTGTGGCGGTGTACCGACAGAGTTCTAGAATTTCACCAGACATGCCGCTTACCTTATTTTCATTTCATTTTTTTGTTTTTTTTAAATTTTAAGTCGCATCAACAGCTTGGTCATTAGCGGCTACGATGGGTTATGTCACCGAATGGCGACATTAAGTGGCTAACCTTATCTGTTTGCAGGCCCTGAAAAGGGTCGTTTATGTGTGTGTCCGCCGGGGCGGACAGAGGTGTTTGATGGCCCTGAAAAGGACCAGTGTAAACCTTAATGAATTAGGACCGTTGTGCTGGTCTCGAAGGAGGCCAGCGTAGGCAGCGCGTGGCTGCGGTGGCGGCGGTGGCGACGGCTGCTGCAAGTCCCAGAGCATCTTCCTTCTTTATCTCGTGGATGTAGTCGGTCGATCTTCGTCGGAGATGTAGAGCGTAATGACAAGCGGCTCAGTGCACTGCGCTTTTATAGCTACTGAGAGCGCTGCGGTAGGGGGCGGTGAGTCGCTCGGCCCTGGCAACAAAGCTCTATCGGAACGCAGCCGAAAGGTTTGTCGGTGCGCCGCTAAAGGGCCCACCGCGCCGACAAAGGCCGGAAGAAGTATTGAAGGCCGGCAACACCGTAAATGATTAATTAGAAGGGGTGGCGGTGACAGTTAAAAAAACTGTAACAATGAGTTTTAGCACGTAATAATTTCCAGACCCTAGCCGGGAATTGAATCCGTGACCTCCACTTAGTAGGCTAACGCGCTTACCTCTACGCCACGGAGGCGACACTATCTTGTAAAGCACAAAACTTTAGTAACTGAGATTTTTAAGATAATCGCACGAATTAACTACTACTTCCGGTGGAACGAATTTGATGAAAATATTTGTGTCGGATCCCCTTGTGGTACCTAACTTAAGTTTTAAGTTTCAACTTCGTGTGCTATTCCATTCAGTCCACACACAGACCAATCGCAAAAAAAATTTTTTTTTTTGTTCAGAGGGCCTGAAAACGTGTATTTCCGGTGAAAACTCAATTTCGAAAAATCGACATGAAAACAATAATTTCCTTCTCCATATATTCCATTCATATGGCAAGAGAAAGTAAAAACAAAATAAAAGTGTTTTAAAACTTTTAAGCGTAGGAAATAAACAAACGACAGGAAATCAATAAATACACATAAATAAATTTTTATGTATTTTACTTTAAATACATTATCTAATAGAATATCTAATAGAAAAATCGAGGGAGTTAAAATGTCATAACAGTGAAAAAACAATAGATAAAGGTGTAGTCGATTAAAAAATATTATGTAAAATCAATCATAACCTTGTATCATATATTTCTTTGTTTACAATTTCTTTTTTATTATTATTAAAATTATAATACTAAAAAAATACAAAAAATACGGATGTGAATTTCATAGTAGGTAGAAAATAATAATGTATTACAATACATGAATAATGTTATAACAATAATTACAAATACATTGTTGATTTTTTAACAAAAAAATTATCTGAGAAAAAGTAACAAACAAAAACAAAATAGTTTATGTATTTAAAAGATAATACAAAAACTTTATATAAGTGAAAGCATCCTTGACCGAGATAATGTATTTGTAACATATAATCCTCATATTATTTAAAGCAGTCCCGTTGATTTATATAGGTATCTCATGTAATACATCTTTTCTTAAATCTACAAGCGTTGAAAATTAATTACCTATGAATTGAACAACATTAAAAATACCTTCTACATACAGTACCGGGTGTGTAAAAAGTCTGCAACCGGTTACAGTCTTACTTTACTTTACTTTATGCGGGGTTCCTACAGATTACTCCGCATCCCGCATCTCGATCTCACCTCCTCCTGTCCATCCAGTCCCGTTCTCCTAAATCTCTTTCTTCCATCGCCCTTCGCACTCCCTCTCTCCATGTTCCTCTAGGCCTACCTCTCCTCCGTCTTGCTGCTGGACAGTACTCCAAAATCTTTTTTGGCCACCTCTCCCCACTCATGCGTTGTACATGCCCATACCACTCCAGTTGCCTTTCTTCAATCCTTTCCACAATAGAATGAGGTCTTCCAACTCTGTCCCTTATTACCTCATTCCTAACTCGGTCCATTCTCGAAAGCCGACAAGCTCTGCGGAAAAAATCCATCTCCAAAGCCTCCAAATAATGAACATTTCGGCTGCTGATTTGCCAACACTCTGCTCCATAAGTTGTAATTGGCTCAACCACTGCATTATACATAACCTTTTTTTGTTCTTAAACTTATTTTTGGAAACCACAATATACTGTTCAGCTTTCGAATTGCCGCCCTTCCCTGACCGACCCTAGATCTGATGTCCTCCTCACATCCTCCATCTTCAGAAAAGAGTGTTCCTAAGTACTTGAACTTGTCATATTTCCTCACTACCTCTGCCTCAAGTACTAAATCTCCTCCCCGCTCTCCTATTACCACATAAGCTGTCTTATTAATATTTATCTTCATTCCCCACTTAATGTACTCCTCCTAATTATCAGTCAAAATAGCTTATTTTAGCGAAGAATAAGCAATGAGAATCATGAGAGGTAACCACCACCTTAGAGGTTCCACCATCCTCTTATATTCACCTCCACCGCAAATTAACTCATTCCAACCCACAAAAATTATCACCCTAATAAGAAACTTCCTCCTCACACACTTATTCCATAACTTCTAAGACGCCATACTCCCTTCGCCACGCTAATCCTAAATCCAATTACTTTCACCTATACAATTCACCTCAATTTCCCGAGTTGCATTTGTTCTGTAATTATATTCAACGAGCGACCAGGTGTTTCTTAACACGATGTCGTCAACATAGGGCTTCTTAGCCCTCTCAACATGGATTTGGATTTAGGGCTGAACCCGGTAGCTGAGCCGTCATTCTTTGGGCTCCGCTTTCAACACGCTGGCTCGCCGCTTCCGACCACCAACAACGGCCCTTTTCAGGCCCAACCACACCACAAAACACATTCGGCCCTTTTCACGGCCACCAAACTCACAAGCAAGGTTTCGCCACGTGTCGTTGGCCCCGGTCGGTGACAATCTTAAGAACGGTGAAACTTATCGTTAAATGGGTTTCGCCGTTACTTTTCTCTTGAAATTTTACATTGTCATGTGCAATAAGTCTACCGACGTATTTAACAAAAAAAGGTAGATTCAAGATGGGGACGTAAATTTCGGGTACTTAAAAATACATTTTTTGTACTAACGGGTGTTTTATTAAGGACGCAACCCTGATTATAAGAAGATAGAAGTAATACATCGGTAAATTTTCTGTCCCCCAATCGGTATACTGGCAACAGTGTACTCAAGGCCAACTACCTAAGACAGTTAAAATGTTCCAGTCAAGCATTAGTGTGGTGACAGCAGTCGTTTCGTTATATTGTGTCAGCAATGGTTTTTTCCAAGGAAGAACCGGTTGTTTTATTAAAAACGCAACCCTGATTATAAGAATTTGCTATTCATTTGTAAAATAATAATTTAGATTAATTAATAATTTGTAAAGTACGGTAAATAAAAATATGCCGTAGATTGTGGTTTTTAACATAGGGTTGCGTTTTTTAATAAAAACACCCGGTTCTTCCTTGGAAAAAACCATTGCTGACACAATATAACGAAACGACTGCTGTCACCACACTAATGCTTGACTGGAACATTTTAACTGTCTTTGGTAGTTGGCCTTGAGTACACTGTTGCCAACATACCGATTGGGCGACAGAAAATTTATCGATGTATTACTTCTATCTTCTTATAATCAGGGTTGCGTCCTTAATAAAACACCCGTTAGTACGAAAAATGTATTTTTAAGTACCCAAAATTTACGTCCCCATCTTGAATCTACCTTTTTTTTTAAATACGTCG
The DNA here is from genome assembly GCA_035578175.1 of Catonia carolina. Classification (NCBI taxonomy): domain Eukaryota; kingdom Metazoa; phylum Arthropoda; class Insecta; order Hemiptera; family Achilidae; genus Catonia; species Catonia carolina. The sequence continues at coordinate 8,077,306 of JAQMRL010000005.1, read as the reverse complement.
GTAGACTTATTGCACATGACAATGTAAAATTTCAAGAGAAAAAACGGCGAAACCCATTTAACGATAAGTTTCACCGTTCTTTAGATTGTCACCGACCGGGGCCAACGACACGTGGCGAAACCTTGCTTGTGAGTTTGGTGGCCGTGAAAAGGGCCGAATGTGTTTTGTGGTGTGGTTGGGCCTGAAAAGGGCCGTTGTTGGTGGTCGGAAGCGGCGAGCCAGCGTGTTGAAAGCGGAGCCCAAAGAGTGACGGCTCAGCTACCGGGTTCAGCCCTAAATCCAAATCCATGTTGAGAGGGCTAAGAAGCCCTATGTTGACGACATCGTGTTAAGAAATACCTGGTCGCTCGTTGAATATAATTACAGAACTAATGCAACTCGGGTAATTGAGGTGAATTGTATAGGTGAAAGTAATTGGATTTGGGATTAGCGTGGCGAAGGGAGCATGGCGTCTTAGAAGTTATGGAATAAGAGTGCGCGGTGGAAGTTTCTTATTAGGGCGATAATTTGTGTGGGTTGGAATGAGTTAATTTGCGGTGGAGGTAAATACAAGAGGATGGTGGAAAAGTGTTAAAGGTTGGAAACGGCGGCTCTTTTCATTTTTGTTGATTTTTGTATTTTTCAGTTGGCCTTAAAGTTTTTTTGTTAGGAAGAAATATTAGAGATTAGAGTAAATCGTGGACGGTAGAGTCAAGTAGTCTTCTGGTGGATGTGGTGTTTCGTTTAGTTGTCGGACGATCTAGAGACTGGAGGTCTTTCCAGCGTCGTGTAGTTTCCGTGAGGTATTGTAGATAGTCTTCGATGGAAGGGAAGTATAGGTGTTCGTGTATTGTTTTGATTGAGATGAGGTAGTGGAATTTTGTGATTTTACGAAGAATTCTGTTTTGGAAAGCGGAAGTTTTTTCTTTCATTATTTTGCACAGGAGGGGCCACTAGACTGGTGACCCGTAAAGGAGGTAGGGCCTGAGGATAGAAGAATATATAAGAATTTTAAATTTTTGAGGGAAGGATCTCGAATTAAATAAGGGAGAGAGTGTGGCGGAGAGGACTCTGCCCTTTCTCAGTTTGTCCTCGGCGTGTCACCTTCTGATCCAGTTGTACTCAGAGGTAGTGGACGCTGTTCTTCCATAGGAGTGGTTGTCCTTCCAATTGAAGAGGCTGTGGAAGTTTCCTCTTCGTCGTGAAGTGAATGGCTTCACACTTCTTGGGATTGAAGTGAGATTGGGTGAGTTCCATGTACGACACCATTTAGTGATGAGTACGAGTTGATTTTGAGGGTTCAGGCCTAGCCTTCCCTCAGCGGCAGTTGAGTCCCTACTGCAGCGTGACAGTGGTGGCCCCCAGAGACCCGCAGTGTCGGGTCGGCGTAAGCCGTCGGCCGAGGCGGATCTCTAAATATTGGCGAAGGCTGACCGGTGCGGGAATGTGCATCCGCCACCGGTAGCGTAGACCAGGGATGGTGCGTCCGGTCTCAGCTGGGCTCTTATTCCTTGTTCTTCTCCAGTTGAGAGTTGATTGGAGAGTGTCACTCACGGTTAAGTGTGGCAGCTTAAATAACTTTAAGAAAAAGTGTATTTTCTAACTCAAATTTTAATTTTTCACGCAGTTTTCTTAAAAAAACGAAAAGCGATACGGTTCTAGGACTCATTTTTTAAGTTTTCCAGGTTAGAAACCATAAGAACCCACAAACATTTCCCCTTAATTTACCTTGTCAGAATTTCAATATGGCTTTACTTTACTCTTTGCCCAGATATCATGGCGAAATCTTTCGCCAGGCATTACTCGCTAACGAAACAGTTCCGGACCTATATTAACTTTTTTCTTATTTTTAGCAATAGAATAATCTCCCTAGAGATTGCCAAGTAATTTAGAATCACCCGGTATAACAAGTAGTAACTGTTTCTCAATGTATATAAAATAAGTCTAATATGATTAATATCCATGAATTCATTTTAGAATTTCTTACATCTTAACGTTACCTAAAAGATAAATGTATTTTTTGTTTGTACCTTGTTTCATTCGGATAAATTTTTGTAATATAGTTTCGTTATAAACGTTATATAACAGTTACAAGGATTATAATACATGATTTACAGTTGTAAAGATCAACACATGAAATGTGTGTAAGAAGTTTAATATAATTCGAATTAATTTAATAAATTAACATTCATTTTATTAATTTTCTCACTTATATCAGGAACAGTTAATTTTTAATAATCTTAAGTATTAACAGTACATGTTAAATAATCTGATGTACATCTGAAGTAGCCTACTTAAAAATAATGAGAAAGAAATTGTAGAGGATTAATGTGCTAACACAAAATCAATGTGATATCACAAGTCGGGTTTGTGTGTTATTTATTTAAAAGAAAAAATCTGGTGTGAAACACACATAATTTTCTCTCGTCAGTGTAATTAATAAAAACTATTGCCTAAATCATGAGTAAAAAATGTAAATAAAATATAACCTAATTCTAAACATGAACGAATGATGGAGCAAAATGTAAAACAACCTCTGTTGTTTTTACTTAAAAATGTGGAAAATCACAAAATGATGCTAAACTAGGCTCTGTAGAAGAAAATGGTTGAAATAAAAGTTGTAGATTTATTAATTTTCTTAAACTTTGATTGTAAAAACTTTTTCGTAAAATTCATACAAAGGTCGCAATATTAAAAATACCAGGTTTTACCGTTTTTGATGAGCAAAATTTAGCAAATCACTAATTGATACTAAACTAAACGTTGTTGAAAAAATGTTTGAAATAAAAATTATAGGTTTCTGAATGTTTTGCAACTTTAATTACACACACTCTTTGCTCTAGAATGCATAAGTTATTAAGGCCGCAATCTTAAAAAGATTTTTTACCACGAAAGCAACCCAGGAATTTTAGCACATATGCCACTTGCCATATCTTGTAAAGTATAAAAAATGTAGTGTATGAGGCGGTTTAAAAAAAATTGTAGGAGCCATTTTTTAAAAAATCACAAATCAATTGAAAAATTCCACGATTAAACTACCATTTCTGGTTGATCGATTTTAAATGGAAATGTTTGTGTCGGATCCCGCAGTGGTATCAAACTTAAGTTTGAAGTTTCAACTTTTTGCTATTTCTGTTTTTGAGATATTATGCACACACACACACACACACGCGCGCACACACACACCACAGATCTTTCGTTAAAAACATGTATATTTTTTAATCAAGGGACTTAAAAACGTGTATATCCGGTGAAATTCGATTTGGAAAAATCCACATAAAAACAGTTTACTTTCCGGTATATTCATATAGGGTAAGAGAAAGTACAAAACAACATGAAGAATTATATCTTCATGTTGTAAATATAGCTTGTAAATATAGCAGGCCTCTAACAAAATCTTACAACCGATAAACTTTATGTCTGGAACAGTAGACGATCCTTTAAATATCACTGGATTTTTGTTTTTGTTTTATGTGTGACTGTTTTGCAATTTCTGCTAATGCAGACAGAGGAGAATGATGATTTATAAAAATGAGTGATGAAAAAATGCCAGACCTCACCGGGAATCGAACCCGGGACCCCGGCATAGAATCCAGTTGTGCTAACCACAACGCCAACGGGCCGACCACTACAGAATATCACTGCAGATTTATTACATGACCTCATAAAAAAGTGCTTTATAAAGATGAACTTTTGTATAAATAATATATCAAGGAAGTATAAAGCACAGAAGTTTCTTGATCTCAATCATATTCTAATTAGATGTATGCATATTATAAGAACAGAAGTACAGGTTTTACCAACAACCAGTCACGATTTTGAGTCTAGATGAAAAGAACAAGTAGTAACACCGGAAGCTGTGCAACGTTTAAAGAGAAAAAGGTTGAGTATTGAACAACTCAGGTTGAAATCATTTACAATAAAATACAAGAATACATATTAAAATCTACATTTTAATATTTTTTCCGGTTCTATACTATAGAGCAATGGTTCTCAACCTTTTAGACATTTTTACCCTTTTTAGTTTCAGTTTTTTTGCCGACCCCTTCTTAATTATAACGTTAAAAAATTTAAAAAAAATCTACAATAGGTATTGTGCGGTTGCAAGCTCCGTATAGTTGCGGGTTGAAGGGTACGGGGAGGTGTAATGAATGAGTGACGCATGCTGGGTGAACGATTATGGTATTACTCTGATACAAAACATTCGTTTTCTTGCCGGCCGCGTTGGCGATGTTGGTAACGTGCTCGCCTCTCATCACGCGGTCTTGGGTTCAAATCCCACTCGGGCATGGCATTTTTTCATACGTTACAAAAAATTCATTTCATCCTTCACCGTCTGCAATAGCAGCAATTTGCAAAACAGTCGGACGTTAAACAAAAAAAATAATAAAAAATAAAAAAAATTCGTTTTCAAACTTTCCGTATTTAAAATATTTGTTTGTATTTATCACATTCATTTATTTACATATTTTGATATGAATTGGTAAGTAAAATATTATGAATCCGACCAAGTTATAACCCGGTAGGTACTTGTCAAATTATGCGCCGGATGATAAGAATATGTTTTTAGTCTAGTTAGTACACGCTAACACTACAAATTCAGCAGCTGTGAAACACTACTAATTCATTTATACACTCATTCATTCTCCCACTACTATAACAACGCACTGCATTCCTCCGAACTACACGGAGCTGGGACTCAAGCAATAGTTGTAATTTTTAGTTAAGGGTTTGAGTGGTTTGTGGGAGATGAATCCGTTTAATGAGCAAAGTGTACAAATGCTGAGCTAATGTTCGTCTGTGCCGTAACAGACAAGTGGAGTGTCAATTATTTATACCCAATCTGTTCGTTGCAAGGCTAAAATGAATAGTTCTTTTTCTTATCACATGGTCAGCCAATTAAATAGCTGAATCATTTAAGAACAGAAGAGGTAGCGGTGTAAAAGACACTAATCAGAGTTATCTCCTCTGAAAGTAATGAATTTCATTATACAGCCAGACCCTGTGGTGAATGAAGTGAAGGTGTCATTTGAAGAGTGAAAAATTTGTGCTTTTCAGAGGGCTCGGCATGCTGATAAGCATACTTTTCCACTCAGTGAGGAAAGCAATGGTAAACCACCTCACTCCTCGTTTTTACTGAGTAAAACCTCTAGAGGTTCAAACCAGCCTTCCGGCTGATGACCTAAACAACAACAACAACAATGTTCGTCTGTATGATGAACTGATTGAGCTATCAAGTGTTCAGGCAAAAGAATTAACTGTTAACAATGCTTGTGGTGACAAATTATAAATAAATATTATAAGGAATACCAAGAAATGTCCTGAGCAGCGTTGAAAATTTGTATACCATTTGTAACATCCTACAATACAGTCAACAAGGATTTTCCATTATGATGAATTTTAAAACGAAATCAAGAAAATTTTTGACTTTGGAAAATAACATCGTTTTGTGGGTTACAAAAATAAATCCAGAGAATCAAAATTTGCTTAATTCCAAACAAGTATACGAGGTGTGGCTATTAAAAAACGAGACTGCCGTTATAAAAAAATTTATTTTAATTTTATACATGATCACTTATTGTCACCTTTAATACACACACCTTCTCTATCCCTACAACTCTCCATGCGAATTATCCATTGTTGGGAACAGTGCTGGAAGTCATCTTCTGTTTAGTTTGGATATTTAGTCTCGTAGTCATCAGCCGAAAGATTGATTTGAACCTCTAGTCTAGATGCTTTACTACATAAAACGAGGAATAAGATGGTTTACAATAGCCTTCATCACTGAGTGGAAAAGTATGCTTATCCGCATGGCAATCCCACTGAAAAGCACCGTCTTTCCACCCTGCAAATGACACCTTCACTTCATTCACCACAGGGTCTGGGGCTCCATAATGAAAATCATTACTTTCAGAGGAGATAACTCTGACTAGTGTCTTTTACACCTCTACCTCTTCTATTCTTAAATGCTTCAGTCATATAATTGGTTAACCATGTGATAAGAAACAGAACTATTCTTTTGTAGCTCTGGAACTAGTAGATCGAGTGCAAATAATTTAACACTCCACCGGCCTGTTATGAGGATATTTACTTCTTGTTGTTGTTTAGGTCAACAGCCGAAAGGCTGGTTTGAACCTCTAGAGGTTTTACTAAGTAAAAACGAGGAGTAAGGTGGTTTACCATTGCCTTCCTCACTGAGTTTAAAGAGTATCCTTATCAGCATGCCGGGCCCTCCAATAAGCACTCACTTTCCACCCTCCAAATGACACCTTCACTTCGTTCACACAGGGTCTGGCTGTATAATGAAATTCATTACTTTCAGAGGAGATAACTCTGACTAGTGTCTTTTACACCTCTACCTCTTCTGTTCTTAAATAGTTCAGTCATATGATTGGCTGACTATATGATAAGAAACAGAACTATTTTTTTTAGCCCTGGACCAAACAGATAGAGTGCAATTAAAATAACACTCCACCTGCCCGTTTTGGGCATATTTACTTCTTATTTTTTGTCAAAACAGAGGTATCTAATGTTACGAACACCACAGATTTGAACTATCTAATATAAGAAAACAATATTAATGCAACCTTGCTTTAATAATTGTATTTTGTTGTATACGAAGTCATCTGTCAAAATTATTTCACATGAACAGTTGCACGTTTCTATAATACGTGATGGAATTTAGTAAGGTCTTCGCCCTTTCTTTAAGCCAGTCACGTTTTTATAGTAACATATATATTATTGTATAATCTTTTTTTATTTTTTTATTATATAGTTTGTTATTTTTGACCAAAAATAAAATTACACAAATACTAGGTAAATTTCTATCTTATTGTTAATTGGATTGAAAATTTAGATATATCTTTAAAAAAAACCTAACGAAATAAAATATTTCTTTTTATGTACGTAACCTGCCCATAACAGACAGGTAGAGTGGCAAATTTTTACACTCAGTCTGTTCGTTGCAGGGCTAAAATAAATAGTTCTGTTTCTTATCACATGGTCAGCCAATTAAATGACTGAATCATTTAAGAACAGAAGAGGTAGAGGTGTAAAAGACACTAATCAGAGTTATCTCCTCTGAAAGTAATGAATTTCATTATACAGCCAGACCCTGTGGTGAATGAAGTGAAGGTGTCATTTGCAGAGTGGAAAATATGTGCTTTTCAGAAGGCCCGGCATGCTGATAAGCGTACTTTTCCACTCAGTGAGGAAGGCAATGGTAAACCACCTCATTCCTCGTTTTACTTAGTAAAACCTCTAGAGGTTCAAACCAGCCTTTCGGCAGTTGACCTAAACAACATGTACGTAACCTACGCACATTCTTACAGATGTTCATGTATCTACAATTCCTTTTTATAATTTATTTCCTGAAACGTGTTAAGGAATAAATTTCTATATACGAAAGGTACGGATTCAGTAGTACAATATGCGAGAGGTTGAAAATACTCGGAAAATACATTTTAATAAAGAAAATATTAGAATTTTAAAATATTGGAATATACTAATAAATATAAACACTTGTATCAACAATGCATTTTAACTCTTCGCTGACTATTGACATATACAGGATGATTCACGAAGATATGCAGAAATTTTGGGAGCTCATTGTACATGTAAAAATATTGAAAAAAGTTTATATAAACATGGTTCCGGAAATGCATCGTTAGCGAGTTACGGCGAGCGAAAGATTTTGCCCGGATTTCAGCTCACCAGGTGAAATTCTTCCTGAGCTCTTCCTGAAATTCTGGTAAGGTAGATTAAGGGGCGAATTCAATCGTTTCTTATGTTTTTTGACCTGATAAATTGAATAAAATAGGTCCCAGAACTGTAAGTTAACTAGTTTTTGAGAAAGCCAGTGTCAAATGCACAAAATGGAGTGAAAAATAATTTATTAACATAACATTAATACTTGGACGTATTAATGAAGCTTTTACACCATTAAAAGAAAACCCTGTTGAACTACGGAAACCAACAAGAGCTATCGTATTAGAATTTGCAGTTCATGAATAGACATGAGATCGTTAGAAAAAAATCTGGTGTGAAACACTCACACAACTTTCTCTTGCCAATGCAAATAATTAATAATAAACCTAACATTAGTAATTAAACATAAGAAATAAACAAAAAACTAACCTCAACAAACATAACCTTATTTTAATCATGAGTGAATGATGCAAAATGAAAATCAACCTCAGTTTGGCTTAGAAATACGGAAAATCACTCTTTCTCTCTAAACTAGGCTCTGTAGAGAAAAATGCTTTAAATAAAAGTTGTAGATCTTTTAATTTTCTATAAATTAAATTATATACACTTTTGTCGTAAAATGCATACTAAGGCCGAAATCTTAAAAAAATCAATTTTTCACACATTTTCGTGAGAAAAAAAAACAGAAAATCGCAAATTACCGCTAAACTAAGCGTTATACAAAAAATTGTTTGAAATAAAAGTTGTAGAATTTTCAATTCTCTACAACTTTTATTATATAAAGTTTTGCGCTAAAATGCATATTAAAGCTGTAATCTTAAAAAAACAACGTTTTTACGTGAAAACAGCCTCACGCGGAATTTCAGCAAACATGACGCCTACCCTTCTTGTAGAGAATAAAAAATTGAGTAAACCAGGCGATTTTAAAAAAAAACGTAGGACCAGTTTTTGAGAAAATCGCAAAAAAAGTGAAAAATTACACGAATAAACTACCACTTCCGGTTGACCGATTTTGATGAAAATGTTCGTGTCGAGTCCGGTAGTGGTATGTAACTTAAGTTTCAAGTTTCAAGTTAGTACGATGTTCCGTTCTTGAGATATTCTGTTCACACACAGACACACACACACACACACACACACACACACACACACACAGACCAATCGCTAAAAACATGTTTTTTGGGTTCAGGGGGTCTGAAAACGTATAGATCCGGTGAAAACTCGATTTCGAAAAATCGACATGAAAACAATACTTTGCTTCCTATATATTCATATAGGCAAGAGAAAGTAAAAATACACTGCTATCTTAAACAGCAATAATAGCAAAACAAAATCGAAAAATAACTTAATTTGATTTTGTCTGGAGATTAAGTAAACCATTTGATGAGTTAAATTCCCGTTAAAAGTAAAAGCACCTAAAAAAAACTTTCCACAAAAAAACGAAAATAAATATTAAATTTGATAAACGTAGGACACCCAACTGCGAACAATAAAATTCCGTACAACATAATAACTAGTAATTTATGCAAAAATGACAAAAAAAATCGAAATTTAATAAGAGAAATGATTACGAAATAATTTACTGGACGAAAATTACAATTATGTAGCCGTCCGTACAAGATGAAACGAACAAAATATTTCATAACCTAAACAACAGTACTAATATTGTTTACTCCTTTATTTTTTTTGAAAGTACATAATATTTTGCGGAACTATTAAGTTAAGTAACAGAGAAGTCTATTAAAAACACTAGGTGGTCTAACAAAAGAAAACGGTTCTTCTTGATTACTTGTTCGGTTAAACTGATAATAAACACAGTGTGATTCCAACAACATCAACTAACATGAAACGCCATTATAACGACTGCCAAATTTAACCATTCAAAACGAAGTGTAACGAGTAAATATTACAAAATTACTAATGTAAATTACTGTACAACTATCATGCTATTATATTAACGAACTTAATGAAAAAAATCTGGTGAGAACACTCACACGTCTTTCTCTTGCTAATGTAAAAATATAACGTATTGTGACACTAATCGCTAAGGTCCGTTTCGGGATGTAGGTAATTAAATAATTAATACACTAAAGTTTAGTCTACAATTACAATTATTTATTACACTAAAAGATTAACAAAATAAATAATAAACTAATTATAATGAAGTAATACAATAAATAACTTAATAATTTACTTAAAATAAATAATAAACAATAAATAACTTAATAATTTACGTAGCACTACTTACAATCAATTTTATAGAATACACATACAAAATGAAACTGAATACACAAAAACTGAATTTAATACAGATACACAATAACTTTACACAATACACACACACACACACGCACGCACGCGCGCGCGCGCACACACACACACACACACACACAGACAGACACTATAACAATACCTCGGAACCGTTAACCTGATATAACGCCCCGATAGTCACTCGTCAAAGATTAAACGAATACTAACTCCCTGACCGCGCTGGGGGTCTCCTTATATAGTGAATCAAAAAAAGAATCTTCCCGAAGGACACCGAAATTCGATGCAAATAATAAAAAACAAAAAAAAACCTTTATAAATGAGTGCTAGAAAAATCTATTGTAAACAAGTCAACAATAGACTATTATTGTAAATAGAAAGTGTAATCAATCGGCCCTTTCATGAATAGTTGTACAACAATACCCCACCTTTTATAAATAGGTAAACTTTTATTGTAACTATTGTCCTATTGTTACTTTTTCACTCTAATATCTACTCTTTACCATTATGTGTGTTGTTTAGGTCAACAGCCGAAAGGCTGGTTTGAACCTGTAGAGGTTTTACTAAGTAAAACGAGGAGTGAGGTGGTTTACCATTGCCTTCCTCACTGAGTGGAAAAGTACGCTTAACAGCATGCCGGGCCCTCTGAAAAGCACATATTTTCCACTCTGCAAATGACACCTTCACTTCATTCACCACAGGGTCTGGCTGTATAGTGAAATTTATTACTTTCAGAGAAGATAACTCTGACTAGTGTCTTTTACATCTCTACCTCTTCTGTTCTTAAATGATTCAGTCATTTAATTGGCTGACCATGTGATAAGAAACAGAACTATTTATTTTAGCCCTGCAACAAACAGATTGAGTGTAAATAATTTGACACTCCACCTGTCTGTTATGGGCAGTTACCATTATATGAACATTTTACCATTTTACTAGAAATTTCGCGAACCACGCCCTTCTACGATATTGTTACATTATGTTTAATCATGAGAAGACATTGCTTTTTTTTTAGCTTTAAGGCCTACTTGTTATCGGGAACTGAACATTATTGACAACTACCAAATTTGATCGCTGTATTTTTGAAGTGCATTAGACACGAGTTTGAACAGGGACCCCCAGTAGAGTTTGTTCATGGATCACTGTCACCTGGTCACCATAAAAAGTCGCTTGACCAACCGGTGTTACTTAACAAATAAAAGCGACTTTCTACCAGCTGACTGACTGGGCTGGCCCGGAGGCCATGAGAAGACATTGTAAAATTAAAAATCTGGTGTGAAGCACTAACGCGACTTTCTCTTGCCAATACAAAAAATGAACAATATGACCTAATATTAGTAATAAAAAATTAGAAATAAATAAATAAACATAAGAAATAGTGTTTGAAATAAAAGTTGTAGGGTTTTAAATTCTCTACAACTTTTATTATATACATTTTTGCGCTGAAATGCATATTAAGCTCTCAATCTTAAAAAAAACAATTTTTTTACGAGAAAACAACCTCTCTAAGTATTTCAGCAAACATGGAGCCTACCCTATCTTGTAGAACATAATAATGTAGTAGATGTGGCGATTTAAAAAAAATCGTAGGAGCCGTTTTTGAGAAAATCGCAAAAAGTGAAAAATGATACGACTAAATTACTACTTCCGGTTGACCGATTTTGATGAAAATGTTCGTGTATGGTCCTCTAGTGGTATCTAACTTAAGTATCAAGTTTCAAGTTCGTACGATGTTCCGTTCTTGAGATATTCTGTTCAAACACACACACACACACATCAATCGCTAAAAACATGTCTTTTAAGTTCAGGGGGTCTGAAAACGTGTAGATCCGGTGTAAACTCGATTTTGAAAAATCGACATGAAAACAATATTTTCCTTCCTATATATTCATATAGGCAAGAGAAAGCAAAAAAAAATTAAATAATTGTAATAAATACAGAACTGTAACACTGTTTATACTTTCAGGGCAATTTCACTGGGATATACGAGTATCTTTTCATGACAATCAACTTTTCACAAGGTTATTGTAAGTTCAGTTAAGAACAGATTACAGATAAATCTGTTAATAAAAATATATTATTTTTTTGAAAGTACTACAAGAACAATTTCACAAAATATCAATTTTTAAGGGACTTAAGTTAATAAGAATCTAACGGGATCCATAAACCACTTAGATCGAAACATAAAGTCTAAATTTTAAAACAAAATACGTCTAAGTACCACTTCCTTCTTTACAAACAATTTGATTACACCAATTTCAAATTGGTTGTTATAAAACCAATTTGATACCGTTTATTAAATTACCTATAAAAGACCAGAAAAGGTCGTTTATCGAAAATTTCGCCCTATCATTATCCTTTTCTATCAATTTTATTTTCAACACCATTTCAAATGTTTTCTCTCAATTATTATTATTAGTTTTACTTTCATTCCATCACCGTTTTATAATAACAGATAAATTCACGAAACCGCTAGAATCAATAAAGGTGTTATTAACTCACACTACGCATGGATTTTTAAAAAAATCGTAGAACCCGTTTTTGAAAAAATCGCAAAAAAGTGAAAAATTACACGAATAAATACTACTTCCGGTTGACCGATTTTGATGAAAATGTTCGTGTCGGGTCCGGTAGTGGCATGTAACTTAAGTTTCAAGTTCGTATGATGTTTCGTTCCTGAGATATTCTGTTCACACACACACACACGCACGCACGCACGCACGCACACGCGCGCGCACGCACACACACACACACACACACACACAGAGCAATCGCTAAAAATATGTTTCTTGGATTGTGGGGGTCTGAAAACGTGTAGATCTGATAAAAACTCGATTTTGAAAAATCGACATGAAAACAATACTTACAATACACTACGCATGGAACTGTGGATCGTAATATCTATGGAATCAAATGAAGTAGAGGTGCCGGCCGCATTTCCCGCAAATTCACTTTTTTCCATATAGGTAAAGTTTTCCCAAAAATTATTTGACTTAGAAGGTTGAAATTTTTTGAGCATGTTTCCCAGTATAATTGTGACATAAATGGTACTAATCATTGGATTATTATTACTAAGTTCGAAATAAAATTAAAAATTCTACAAAAAAAAATTAAATTGTTTTTGTATTTATCAGAAAAAAATTCTCGAAATGGTATCGCTAGGCTCTATATTAATAATTCTAGTACCAGAGCTTAAAAAAAATGTTATAGAAAATGCACAAAAAAATTAAAGCTCTAACTTTTAACGGTTTCTTAGAAATGTGTACCTAAACAGAGGTCAATATACCATGGGTTATATAGAAGGTATAGTGCCCCCTTAAATTAAAGTGGTCGCTTTTGCTCGTTCTTACAGGTCACGGTCGGATTAAAGAGTGGTCGTTTAGCTAAGGTAAATTTTTATGGGGAAGAATAGTTAATATTTTGGTTCCTAAAAATCTGGTCGGTTAGAGAATTGGTCGCTTAGAGGAGGTGGTCGTTTGTGGAGGTTTTACAGTAATAAAAAAAAAATCTGGTGTGAAACAATCACACAACTTTCTCTTGCCAATGCAAATAATTAACAATAAGCCTAACATTAGAAATAAACAAAAAACTAACCTCAATAAACATAACCTAATTTTAATCATGAGTGAAAAACGCAAAATCAAAATCAATCTCAGTTTGGCTTAAAAATACGGCAAATCACTCTTTCACGCTAAACTAGGCTCTGTAGAGAAAAATGCTCTAAATAAAACTTGTAGATCGTTTTTTGATTTCCTATAAATTTTATTATATACACTTTTGTCGTTAAATGCATACTAAGGCCGAAATCTTTAAAAAATCGATTTTTCACTCGTTTTCGTGAGAAAAAAACAGAAAATCGCTAATTACCGCTAAACTAAGCGTTATACAGAACAATGTTTCAAATATAAGTTGTAGGATTTCAAATTTTCTACATTTTTATTATATAAATTTTTGCACTAAAATGCAAATTAAAGCCGCAATCTCAAAAAACAATTTTTTTACGTAAAAACAGCCTCACCAAGAATTTCAGCAAACATGACGCCTACCCTATTTTGTAGAACATAAAAAATTGAGTAAACCAGGCGATTTTTAAAAAAATCGTAGGACCCGTTTTTGAGAAAAGCGCAAAAAAGTGAAAAATTATACGAATAAATATTACTTCCGGTTGACCGATTTTGATGAAAATGTTTGTGTCGGGTCCGGTAGTGATATGTAACTTAAGTTTCAAGTTCGTACGATGTTCCGTTCTTGAGATATTCTGTTCACACACACACACACACACACGCGCGCGCGCGCGCACACACACAGAGCAATCACTAAAAATATGTTTCTTGGATTGTGGGGGTCTGAAAACGTGTAATCCGGTAAAAACTCGATTTTGAAAAATCGACATGAAAACAATACTTTCCTTCCTATATATTCATATAGGCAAGAGAAAGTAATAATTAATTAGAGAAATTTTATGAATATCATAAATAATATTCATAATAAAGAATAACTTCATGTAATACAAAAGATGGCGGATACAATAGATTTTACAATTTATAAGTTATTTGATAGATAGAACGAAGTTAAATGATACCAATGAATACAGTAATGAGTACCAGCAGCATTTGATAATGATAATACAATACATTATTACTTTCTCTTGCCAATATGAATATATAGGAAGGAAAGTATTGTTTTCATGTCGATTTTTCAAAATCGAGTTTTCACCGGATCTACACATTTTCAGACCCCCTGAGCCCAAAAACCATGTTTTTAGCGATTGGTCTGTGTGTACAAAATATCTCAAGAACGGAACATCTTACGAACTTGAAACTTGAAACTTAAGTTTAATACCACTACCGGACCCGACATGAACATTTTCATCAAAATCGGTTAACCGGAAGTAGTAGTTTATTCGTGTAATTTTTCACTTTTTTGCGATTTTCTCAAAAACTGGTCCTACGATGTTTTTAAAAATCGCCTTATTTACTTAATTTTGTATGCTCTACAAGATAAGGTAGGCGCCATGTTTGCTGAAATTCTTGGTGAGGCTGTTTTCACCTAAAAAAATTGATTTTTTAAGATTACGGCTTTAATATGCATTTCGGCGCAAAAATTTATATAATAAAATTTGTAGAGAATGTAAAATCCTACAACTTTTATTTCAAACTCTTTTTTGTGTAACGCTTACTTTACCGGTAATTAGCGATTTTCTGTTTTTTTTTCTCACGAAAACGTGTGAAAAATCGATTTTTGTAAGATTTTAGCCTTGGTATGCATTTTGTGACAAAAGAGTATAATCAAATTTATAGAATATTAAAAGATCTACAACTTTTATTTAAAAAATGTTTCTCTACAGAGCCTAGTTTAGCGTGAAAGAGTGATTTTTCATATTTTTAAGCCAAACTGAGGTCGATTTTCATTTTGCGTCTTTCATATAAAATATGATTAAAATTAGGTTATGTTTATGGAGGTTAGTTTTTTTTGTTTATTTCTAATGTTTTATTACTAATGTTAGGTTTATTGTTAATTATTTGCACTGGCAAGAGAAAGTTGTGTGAGTGTTTTACACCAGATTTTTATATTGTTATTATCATCGGTAAGAGTGAGTTTTAACTTTCTTCTGGTCGGACAGCCGACTGGTCAGTCCAAGTAAGTAGAAAGGCAAGGCACAAATTAACAAACGACCAGCAGCCAGTTACTGCAGGGTCGAAAGTGAAATGTAGGTTAATAATGGTAAATCGGCGGCTTGGCAACCATAAGCAACCCTTTTCCGCAATCCAAACCTTCTGATATCATAAATCAATATTAATACATTTAACGGATACGATGTTTCCGTTTAAACAATTGGAACGTAATAAAATTACACTGGAAAATAATTAATAAATTTATTACTTATTAAATTTTATTTACTACAAAAAATCTAGTCTGAAACACTCACACAACTTTCTCTTGCCAATGCAATTAATTAACAATATAACATAACATTAGTAATAAAACATTAGAAATAAACAAAAACCTAACCACAAAAAACATAACCTTATTTTAATCATAAGTGAAGGACGCTAAATGCAAATCAACCTTAGTTTGGCTTTAAAATAAGGAAAATCACTCTTTCACGCTAAACTAGGTTCTGAAGAAAAAAATTATATAAATAAAAGTTGTAGATCTTTTAATTTTCTATAAATTTGATTATATATACTTTTGTCGTAAAATGCATACTAAAGCCGAAATATTTAAAAACATCGATTTTTCACACGTTTTCGTGAGAAAAAACCCAGAAAATTGCTAATTACCGCTTAACTAACCATTATACAAAAAATGTTCAAAATAAAAGTTGTAGGATTTTGAATTCCCTACAACTTTTATTATATAGCTACATTTTTTGCGCAAAAATGTATATTAAAGTCGCAATCTTAAAAAAACAATTTTTTACGTGAAAACAGCCTCACCCGGAATTTCAGCAAACATGGCGCCTACCCTATCTCGTAGAGCATAAGAAATTTAGTAAACCAGGGCATTTTTATAAAAATCGTAGGACCAGTTTTTGAGAAAATCGCTAAATGTTTGCTGAAATTCTTGGTGAGGCTGTTTTCACGTAAAAATAATTGTTTTTATAAGATTACGGCTTTAATATGCATTTTAGCTGCCCAAAACGGGCAGGTGGAGAGTTATTTTAATTGCACTCTATCTGTTTGGTCCAGGGTTAAAAAAATAGTTCTCTTTCTTATCACATAGTCAGCCACTTAACTTATATGACTGAACTATTTAAGAACAGAAGAGGTAGAGGTGTAAAAGACACTAGTCAGAGTTATCTCCTCTAAGAGTAATGAATTTCACTATGCAGCCAGACCCTGTGGTGAATGAAGTGAAGGTGTCATTTGCAGGGTGGAAAGTGAGTGCTTTTCGGAGGGCCTGGCATGCTGATAAGCATACTCTTTCAACTAAGTGAGGAAGGCAAATGTAAACCACCTAACTCCTCGTTTTACTTAGTAAAACCTCTAGAGGTTCAAACCAGCCTTTCGGCTGTTGACCTAAACAACAACGACTTTTAGCGCAAAAACGTATATAATAAACGTATGAAAAATCGATTTTTTTAAGATTGCGGCTTTAGTATGCATTTTACGACAAAAGTGTCAAATCAAATCAAATGTAAATCAAATTTATAGGAAATTAAAAGATCTACAACTTTTATTTACAGCATGTTTCTCTACAGAGCCAAGTTTAGCGTGAGAGAGTGATTTTCCGTATTTTTAAGCCAAACTGAGGTCGATTTTTATTTTGCGTCTTTCACTCATGATTAAAATAAGGTTTTGTCTATTGAGGTTAGTTTTTTTGTTTATTTCTAATGTTTTATCACTAATGTAAGATTATATTGTTAATTATTTGCATTGGCAAGAGAAAGTTGTATGAGTGTTTCACACCAGATTTTTTTTACGTAATTGTATTAGAGATTACACAATACATTTATTTGAAAAGTGTAAATGGAGGAGATCGTATAACATTTAAAGATTATGAAAACAATTAGGTTAAGGTTATTCGATAAATAAATTAAAGGACATTGACACAATTAAAGGCACAAGACATTGACTACATGCTACGGAAACTGGATGAGGAGTACACAAACTGGGGTCTATCAATAAGCAGAATGAAAACACAGTATATGGTTGTTGGAGGAAATGCTAAGGATTTGAGTCCTGGAGGTGAAATCATAAAGGCAACAAGAAGATTCAAATACCTCGGAGTTGTGCTATCGTCAAATGGGGCAAGCAATGAGGAAATAAATGCAAGAATTGGTCAAGCGCGGTCAGCAATAAGGCAGTTGAACAGTGTCCTATGGAATGGAAGAATAACAAAGAAAAATAAGATTCGCATTTACAGCACAGTCATTGAAACCATTGGAACATACGGTGCAGAAACTTGGGAGGTGAATAAAAGGTATGAAGCTAAGCTCAAGGCTTTGGAAATGGATTATTGGAGGCGATGTTGTGGATATACAAGAATGGACAGAGTGAGAAATGATGATATTCGAAGGAAGATGGGTTTGACTGAGAATATTGCCGATTGGATAGAGGCAAAGAGTTTGACGTGGTATGGGCATGTGAAGAGAATGCCTCCTGAGAGATGGCCAAAGATATTATTGGACTGGGTCCCTGAGTCAAGCCGGAAAAGAGGAAGGCCGAAGCACTCCTGGCAGTATGGCATGGAGGTGGCGATGCAGGCGAGAGGACTGACAGACAATGACTGCTTGGACAGACAAATGTGGAGGGTATTAGGATGCGAGAGACGGCGACAGCTGTAAAACAAACTCGCTAATATATATATATAAATTAAAGGAATAAATAAATAAAGAAACTGAAGTTTAACAAATTTACATTTTGAAAATTAATTAAAATACACCATTTTTTTACTTTCTCTTGCCTATATGAATATATAGGAAGGAAAGTATTGTTTTCATGTAGATTTTTCGAAATCGAGTTTTCACCGGATCTATACGTTTTCAGACCCCCTGAACCCAAAAAACATGTTTTTAGCGATTGGTCTGTGTGTGTGTCTGTGTGTCTGTGTGTGTGTGTGTGTGAACAGAATATCTCAAGAACGGAACATCGTACGAACTTGAAACTTGAAACTTAAGTTACATACCACTACCGGACGCGACACGAACATTTTCATCAAAATCGGTCAACCGGAAGTAGTAGTTTATTCGTATAATTTTTCAGTTTTTTGCGATTTTCTCAAAAACTGGTCCTACGATTTTTTTTAAAATCGCCTATTTTACTCAATTTTTTATTCTCTACAAGATAGGGTAGGCGCCATGTTTGCTGAAATTCTCGGTGAGGCTGTTTTCACGTAAAAACGTTGTTTTTTTAAGATTACGGCTTTAATATAAATTTTAGCGCAAAAACTTATATAATAAAAGTTGTAGAGAATTTAAAAACCTACAACTTTTATTTCAAACATTTTTTTGTATAACGCTTAGTTTAGCGGTAATTTGCGATTATCTGTTTTTTTTCTCACGAAAACGTGAGAAAAATCGATTTTTTTAACATTTCGGCCTTAGTATGCATTTTACGACAAAAGTGTACATAATTAAATTTATAGAAAATTAAAAGATCTACAACTTTTATTTAAAGCATTTTTCTCTACAGAGCCTAGTTTAGAGAGAAAGAGTGATTTTCCGTATTTCTAAGCCAAACTGAGGTTGATTTTCATTTTGCGTCTTTCACTCATGATTAAAATTAGGTTATGTTTGTTGAGGTTAGTTTTTTGTTTATTTCTTATGTTTTATTACTAATGTTAGGTTTATTGTTAATTATTTGCACTGGCAAGAGAAAGTTGTGTGAGTGTTTCACACCAGATTTTTTAATATAGCTTAATTAATTCAATTTACATAACAATTCCTAGGAATGAGTTATAAATAAATTTTTCAAAATAATTAGTTTAATAGAAAATTTTATTTAATTAAATTGACACAGATGTTAAGATTTCATATTCACAGGATGTCAATAAAGTAGAGGAGCTTTTAAATAATTTCTCCTTTGGGATACAACACAAAAACATCTGGTGTGAAACACTCACACAACTTTCTCTTGCCAATGCAAATAATTAACGATAAACCTAACATTAGTAATAAAATATTAGAAATAAAAAAAAACTAACCTCAAAAACATAACCTTATTTTAATCATGAGTGAAAGACGCAAAATGAAAATCGAACTCAGTTTGGCTTAAAAATACGGAAAATCACTCTTCCACGCTAAACTAGGCTCTGTAGTGAAAAATGCTTTAATTAAAAGTTGTAGATCTTTTAATTTTCTATAAATTTTATTATATACTTTTTTGTCGTAAAATGCGTACTGTGTGAAAAAATCGATTTTTCACACGTGTTCGTGAGAAAAAACAGAAAATCGCTAATTACTGCTAAACTAAGCGTTATATAAAAAAAGTTTGAAATAAAAGTTGTAGAATTTTAAATTCTCTACAACTTTTCTTATATAATTTTTTTCGCTAAAATGCATATTAAAGCCGTAATCTTAAAAAACAACGTTTTTACGTGAAAACAGCCTCACCAAGAATTTCAGCAAAAATGGCGCCTACCCTATCTTGTAGAGAATAAAAAATTGAATAAACCAGGCGATTTAAAAAAAAATCGTAGGACCAGTTTTTGAGAAAATCACAAAAAAGTGAAAAATTACACGAATAAACTACTACTTCCGGTTGACCGATTTTGATGAAAATGTTCGTGTCGGGTCCGGTATTGATATGTAACTTAAGTTTCAAGTTTCAAGTTCATACGATGTTCCGTTCTTGAGATATTCTGTTCACACACACACACACACACACACACACACACAGACCAATCACTAAAAACATGGTTTTTGGGTTCAGGGGGTCTGAAACGTATAGATCCGGTGAAAACTCGATTTCTTAAAATCGACATGAAAACAATACTTTGCTTCCTATATATTCATATAGGCAAGAGAAAGTAATAATTAGTAGGACACTACATCTCGCACTACACGATGACTTACACGTCCCTTACATCAACGAAACATATCTAAAATTGAATCCTAAATTACGTTCAGAGACAAACTTCAAAATTATAATAATCCCTTGATATGCAAATGGATTCTCCAGACCTACCAGGTCTGGGCACATAGACAACTGAAACTCATACCTTGCCAATGCAAATAATTAAAAATATAACCTAACATTAAAAACAAAACATTAGAAATAACAAAAAAATCTGGTGTGAAACACTCACACAACTTTCTCTTGTCAATGCAAATAATTAACAATAAACCTAACATTAGTAATAAAACATTAGAAATAAACAAAAAACTAACCTCAATAAACAGAATAACCTTATTTTAATCAGGAGTGAAAGACGCAAAATGAAAATCAACCTCAGTACGGCGTAAAAATACGGAAAATCACTCTTTCACACTAAACTAAGCTCTGTCGAGAAAAATGTTTTAAATAAAAGTTGTAGATCTTTTAATTTCCTATATAATTAATTATATACACTTTTGTCGTAAAATGCATTCTAAGGCCGAAATCTTAAAAAATCGATTTTGCAGACGTTCTCGTGAGAAAAAAAACCAGAAAATCGCTAATTACTGCTAAACTAAGCGTTATACAAAAAAAATGTTTGAAATAAAAGTTGTAAAATTTTAAATTCTCCACAACTTTTAATATATAAATTTTTGCGCTTAAATGCATATTAAAGCCGCAATCTTAAAAAAAATATTTTTTTACGTGAAAACAGCTTTACCAAAAATTTCAGCAAATATGACGCCTACCCTATCTTGTAGAGAATAAAAAATTGAGTAAACCAGGCGATTTTAAAAAAAGTTTAATAATTGATTATAATTATAATTAAATTGTGTCAATAAATAATTGTTTTGCCCATAACAAGCAGATGGAGTGTTAAGTTATTTGCACTCCATCTCCTAGTTTCAGGGCTACAAAAATAGTTCTGTTTCTTATCACATGTTCAGCCAATTATATTACTGAAACATTTAACAACAGAAGAGGTAGAGGTATTAAAGACACGAGTCACGGTTATTTCCTCTCAGAGTAATGAATTTTATTATACAGTGACACCCTGTAATGAATGAAGTGAAGATGTCATTTGCAGGGTGGAAAGTGGATGCTTTTCAGATGGCCTGACAGGCTGATAAGCATACTTTTCCACTCTGGGAGAAAGGCATTGGTAAACCATCTCACTTCTCGTCTCATCTCTTTTAATTAGTAAAGCCTCTAGAGGTAAAAACTAGCCTTTCGGCTGACGACCTAAACAACAAAATAATTCTAATAATTTATTATTATAATTAATAATCTAATAAAATATTATTATAATAATTAATTATTCATTATTATTTAAACCAAGATCCGGAACGAACGTAAGCTTAAGCGTTACAATACTTAATTTTATTATTCCTAGCTGGAAGACTAAAAGATTGTACATACAAAGATACAATATACTTTATAGGCACCCTGTATAATTAAGTTCATACGATATGTGTATTAAATTACAATAATAACAGCAACAACTCTGAATGAGTATTTTATTACTGTGGTGCGGGCTTGTACATTAGAGGTTATGAATTAGAACAGCATGGCAGTTGTCCTTGCTTAAAACACCTACGAGATTTCTTGATACCACCAACTCTTTCTTGCATGGTGTACCCAATCAGAAATAAAATATAATAGTGAAATAACAACAGATTTTTTCTTAATACTTATTTGAATTATAATTAAATGATTAGATCAAATTATAATAAATATAATAATATAACATCAAACAAAGTAAGCGTCGGCTTTTCATTAAATAGATATCTTGTCGACCTACTCAAAAAATATTTCAGCAATAAACTTTAGAAGGTTTATCTAAATTCTATTTTTGAATCAACGTAGAGAAGTATCAAACTTAATCGGATTTTCTGACATTTGTTTCGCCCGTCAAGACCTGTTCCCTCGACGCTAGTTTACCAGCTTCAAATACTAAGAGGACCAACTATCGCGGAGCTGATGGTTCCCACGAAGCTAGTAAACTAATGCCAGTTATCTGAAGACATACGAGGTGTGGCTATTAAAAAACGAGACTGACGTAGTAAAAAACTTTATTTTATACATAATCACTTATTGTCACCTTCATTATACACTCCTTCTCTACCTCTACAACGCTCCATGCGAATTTTCCATTGTTGGAAACAGTGCTGGAAGTCATCTTCTGTCAGCTCCTTCAGGACACGTGCCGCTTTCTCTTTTACAGCTTCCACAGATTCAAATCTTGTCCCTTTTAATGCAGATTTCGCCTTAGGGAACAGGTAGAAGTCACATGGTGCAAGATCTGGTGAATAAGGTGGATGTTTTAACACTGAGATGCTGTACTTGGCTAGGAACCTCTTGACAAATAACGCGGAATGAGCTGGCGCATTGTCTTGGTGGAGAACCCATGATTTTGTCTTCCCACATTTCGGGGCGTTTTTCCTTACTCTTTGACGTAGTTTAGAAAGTACTTGAAGGTAGTAATATTGATTAATTGTTTGACCTTCAGGAACCCAGTGAAGACACACAATCCCATGGCTATCAAAAAACAACAACCATCATTGCTTTAAATTTTGACTTGCTCATTCGAGCTTTTTTGGCTCTCGGTGAAGTTCGGCTCTTCCAGTGCATGAATTGGCACTTCGTTTCCGAATCATAAGTAAAAAACCACGTTTCATCACATGTTATTGTCTTCTACCTGTTTATTTTATTTTATACATAATCACTTAATGTCACCTTCAATATACACTCCTTCTTTATCCTTACAACCTCCATGCGAATTTTCCATTGTTGGAAACAGTGCTGGAAGTCATCTTCTGTCAGCTCCTCAAGGACACGTGCCGCTTTCTCTTTTACAGCTTCCACAGTTTCAAATCTTGTCCCTTTTAATGCAGATTTCACCTTAGGGAATAGTTAAAAGATAATAACATGTGATGAAACGTGGTTTTTTTTACTTATGATCCGGAAACGAAGCGCCAATCCATGCACTGGAAAAGCTGAACTTCACCGAGAGCCAAAATATCTCGAATGAGCAAGTCAAAATTTAAAGCATGATGTTTGTTTTTTTATATCCATGGGATTGTGTACCTTCACTGGGTTCCTGAAGATCAAACAGTTAATCAATATTACTATCGTGAGGTACTTTCTAAACTATGTCAAAGAGTAAGTTTACAAAACGCCTCGAAATGTGGAAGGATAAATCATGGTTTCTCCACCAAGACATTGCGCCAGCTCATTCCGCGTTATCTGTCAAGAAGTTCCAACCCAAGTACAGCATCTCAGTGTTAGAACATCCACCTTATTCACCAGATCTTGCACCACGAGACTTCCTGTTCCCTACGGTGAAATCTGCATAAAAAGGGACAAGATTTGAGTCTGTGGAAGCTGTAAAAGAGAAAGCGGCACGTGTCCTGAAGGAGCTGACAGAAGATGACTTCCAGCACTGTTTCCAACAATGGAAAATTGCATGAAGCGTTGTAGGGATAGAGAAGGAGTGGACATTGAAGATGACCATAAGTAATTATGTATAAAATTAAAATAAAACTTTTTACAACTTCGCATGCCGGTGCAGATTTTAGGCTATTGAAACCCTTAAAAAGTTACCCCTAAAGGGTTGAAAATAATTTTTATGTTTTACATTACGGCTTTTATGAGGTTAGGAAATCTGCTGCTTTTAAACCAGCTGATGTGATTCAAATAAAGATATGCCATAAATAAAGTCATATGATATGAAGCAATTAGCGACGTGGTGCTAAGGATCTGCTGGGGACAACATCACATGATGATTGTATTGTTGAGTATTTTATAAAGATAAAGTTCCGTGTTTCTTTAGTTTGTTTTACTTTCTTTTAATTGGTGAGTGATCAATTGCTTTGATATTGTATTTTGACTTTTATTTTATTCAACGTAGATTTAAGTTTTTGGTTTAGACAATTTTTTTGTGGTTGTTTTTTTCCATTTTCAATAAATGCCATCAAAAAACTATCACTATCTTCAAAAGCAAGAACAGCTGAAATGGAGGAACAACGAGAATCTCGCCTATTTTTCTGCTACATATTTAAAAAAAAAGTGATTAGCCTACACCATTTTCCGCGTGCAAAGCCGCGATGGGCCATGCTAGAAGATTATATTGTTCATTATTTGCATTATTGGCAAGAGAAAGTCGTGTGAGTGTTTCACACCAAATTTTTTGAATTTGCAATTAGAAACCTGTTGTATGATAGTAGGCGTAAAAGTTAGTATTTCTAGGTCAAATAAATGCATTAATAAGTCGGTTGGCAGCTGAGAGATGAGCGAACCAGATTTAAGGTATGCAGTACATAGGCCTATACCCTCCATCCCATCCTATACCTACCTAATGTTATAGACATTCAGTAAACATGACTTGTATAATACAGTAATAGAACGTGGTCGTGGAATGGAAGCAACTCAGCGAGGTCAAACGGCCAAATTGCTGTCGTCAGGGATGGTAAACAACCGTACAAAAACAATAAATTCCGTTATGTAACTTAACTCATTATGTATTATTACCAGTCGTACCCAAACCATTATTAAAAAATAAATAATAAAAATATTACTATACTATTATTTTTTAAAAGATCGTTTAAAACAGTGTAATAAACTAAACTAAAGAAAACAAACAATTAACCTAATTTCTATAAACAATTAACTCAGGTTAAAAAAGGTATTCATTTTATTACTATCGCATCGTAACATATATCTAATTTGTTCTCTTATTAGCTCGATATCTAAAGCTCGTGCCCTTAACAGGAAAATAAAAACAAAAAAAAAAAAAAAAAAAAAAAAAAGGAAAATAATTATTTGGACTCGATCTGCTAGTTCCAGGGCTACAAAAATACAGTCAAACTTCTGAAAAACGGACACTCGCGGGACCAAAAAATTTGTCCACTATTAAGAAGTGTCCGCTAATGAGAAATATGTTTACTGCACAATTTTCTGTACTTACATTATATATTTGCGTAATGTAACGTATTTAACAAGAATTATAAATTTACACTACGTACGTTGTTATTGTTTAGGTCATCAGCCAAAAGGCTGGTTTGAACCTGTAGAGGTTTTACTAAGTAAAGCGAGGAGTGAGGTGGTTTACCGGTACCTTCCTCACTGAGTGGAAAAGTACACTTATTAGCATGCCGGGCCCTCTGAAAAGCATATATTTTCCACTCTGCAAATGACACTTTCACTTCATTTACCACAGGGTCTGGCTGTATAATGAAATCCATTACTTTCAGACGAGATAACTCTGATTAGTGTCTTATGTACGTTAATGCAATGAAAAAATTATTTAATACATAACTAACGGGTGTTTTATTAAGGACGCAACCCTGATTATAAGAAGATAAAAGTAATACATCGGTAAATTTTCTGTTCCCCAATCGGTATGTTGGCAACAGTGTACTCAACGCCAACTACCTAAGACAGTTAAAATGTTCCAGTCAAGCATTAGTGTGGTGATAGCAGTCGTTTCGTTATATTGTGTCAGCAATGGTTTTTTTCAAGGAAGAACGCGTGTTTATTGTATAGACTGCATAGCGAGTAAGAGACAAAAAATTAAAATCCGCTCATCAGCCCAGTATATGATTAATTTAAAAAATTTAATAAAAATATTTTTATCTGTAACAAAACGTGATTTAGGTAACATTGGAAAGAGGGAATTTCAAACTATCTTTGTTAATTTATTATCTTTGCTAACTATCTCGTTATTTTTATCCATTATCTTATTTTATTATTTTTATCAAGTTGCTTTTTATCTATCTTGTTATCTACCTTGGTTAGTCATATTCAAAATCTATAATTGTTAAATTTTTCTAGCTTGAATGCTTCAGTAATACGAGGTGTGGCTATTAAATAACGAGACTTACGTTGTAAAAAATTTAATTTTAATTTTATACATAATCACTTATTGTCACCTTCGATATACACTCCGTCTCTATCCCTACAACGCTCCATGCGAATTTTCCATTGTTGGAAACATTGCAGGAAGTCATCTTCTGTCAGCTCCTTCAGGACACGTGCCGCTTTCTCTTTTACAGCTTCCACAGCTCAAATCTTGTCCCTTTTAATGCAGATTTTACTTTAGGGAACACGTAGAAGTCACATTGGTGCAAGATCTGGTGAATAAGGTGGATGTTCTAACACCGAGATGCTGTACTTGGCTGGGAACCTCTTGACAGACCACGCAGAATGAGCTGGCGCATTTTCTTGGTGGAGAACCCATGATTTCTCCTTCCACATTTCGGGGCGTTTTGTAAACTTACTCTTTGACGTAGTTTAGAAAGTACTTCACGATAGTAATATTGATTAACTGTTTGACCTTCAGGAACCCAGTGAAGGTACACAATCCCATGGATATAAAAAAACAAACATCATGCTTTATATTTTGACTTGCTCATTCGAGCTTTTTTGGCTCTCGGTGAAGTTCGGCTCTTCCAGTGCATGGATTGTCGCGCTTCGTTTCCGGATCATAAGTAAAAAACCACGTTTCATAACATGTTATTATCGTTTCCAAAAAATTTGGGTCGTTTTCAATCGCGTACAAAGTGTCATTACAAACATTTTTGTGAGCTTCATTTCAAAGATTTTTAAGCGGCACGTGTCCTGAAAGAGCTGACAGAAGATGACTTCCAGGACTGTTTCCAACAATGAAAAATTCGCATGGAGCGTTGTAGGGATAGAGAAGGAGTGTATATTGAAGGTGACAATATAAGTGATTATGTATAAAATAAAAATAAAATGTTTTACAACGTCCGTCTCGTTATTTAATAGCCACACCTTGTATAATTGGCTGATCATGTGATAAGAAACACAACTATTTTTTGTAATTCTGAAACTGAGTAAAAATTATTTAAAACTCAACCTCCCTGTTATGGGCTGTAATAATAATAATAATAATAATAATAACAATGATAATGATAATGATAATGATAATGATAATGATAATGATAATGATAATGATAATGATAATGATAATGATAATGATAATGATAATGATAATGATAATGATAATGATAATGATAATGATAATGATAATGATAATGATAATGATAATGATAATGATAATGATAATGATAATGATAATGATAATGATAATGATAATGATAATGATAATGATAATGATAATGATAATGATAATGATAATGATAATGATAATGATAATGATAATGATAATGATAATGATAATGATAATGATAATGATAATGATAATGATAATGATAATGATAATGATAATGATAATGATAATGATAATGATAATGATAATGATAATGATAATGATAATGATAATGATAATGATAATGATAATGATAATGATAATGATAATGATAATGATAATGATAATGATAATGATAATGATAATGATAATGATAATGATAATGATAATGATAATGATAATGATAATGATAATGATAATGATAATGATAATGATAATGATAATGATAATGATAATGATAATGATAATGATAATGATAATGATAATGATAATGATAATGATAATGATAATGATAATGATAATGATAATGATAATGATAATGATAATGATAATGATAATGATAATGATAATGATAATGATAATGATAATGATAATGATAATGATAATGATAATGATAATGATAATGATAATGATAATGATAATGATAATGATAATGATAATGATAATGATAATGATAATGATAATGATAATGATAATGATAATGATAATGATAATGATAATGATAATGATAATGATAATGATAATGATAATGATAATGATAATGATAATGATAATGATAATGATAATGATAATGATAATGATAATGATAATGATAATGATAATGATAATGATAATGATAATGATAATGATAATGATAATGATAATGATAATAATAATAATAATAATAATAATAATAATAATAATAATAATAATAATAATAATAATAATAATAATAATAATAATAATAATAATAATAATAATAATAATAATAATAATAATAATAATAATAATAATAATAATAATAATAATAATAATAATAATAATAATAATAATAATAATAATAATAATAATAATAATAATAATAATAATAATAATAATAATAATAATAATAATAATAATAATAATAATAACAATAACAATAACAATAACAATAACAATAACAATAACAATAACAATAACAATAACAATAACAATAATAATAATAACAATAATAATAACAATAACAATAACAATAACAATAACAATAATAATAACAATAATAATAATAATAATAATAATAATAATAATAATAATAATAATAATAATAATAATAATAATAATAATAATAATAATAATAATAATAATAATAATAATAATAATAATAATAATAATAATAATAATAATAATAATAATAATAATAATAATAATAATAATAATAATAATAATAATAATAATAATAATAATAATAATAATAATAATAATAATAATAATAATAATAATAATAATAATAATAATAATAATAATAATAATAATAATAATAATAATAATAATAATAATAATAATAATAATAATAATAATAATAATAATAATAATAATAATAATAATAATAATAATAATAATAATAATAATAATAATAATAATAATAATAATAATAATAATAATAATAATAATAATAATAATAATAATAATAATAATAATAATAATAATAATAATAATAATAATAATAATAATAATAATAATAATAATAATAATAATAATAATAATAATAATAATAATAATAATAATAATAATATTTACATCAGTATGATGAATCCAATACCAGCAATACAATTTAAAAGCAACATTATAAGAAAGCGAAGAAAAATATATTTCTACATTTCTATGAAATTTAATCTATAAAACACAATAATTTGCATAAAACAAAACTAGAAAGTTGAACAATTAAATGACCGAACATACTGAATAAAAATCATTCGTTTTGTAAACAATGTCATAATTCAATCCCAGTATTTTTGACCTTAAAAGAACACCAATTGCGGGTGTTACCTCCATGGCGTAATAAAAGAGAAAATTCATACAGATTAGGTATTTACTTTCACTTAAGAAAATATTTTATAAAAAAAGTTTAAAAGATTAAAAATGATAAAGGTTAATGAAATAGAACTGCAGTGTCCGCTACGAAAGAAGTCCGTTGTATTTGAAGACTCTCTCGACTGGTTTGTTGCAGTTCTCCAAGCTCTTCTATCTTGGGTAAGTTGTTTCATATCTACATACCTGTAACACCCTATATCTTTTGTAATTCCCTTTAAATACTCTAACCTTTGCCTCCCCCTACAATTCACTCCCTCAATATTACCCTCCATTATGGATAGACCAATACCTGGATGTCTTAAGATATGCCCCTTTAGCCCTTCTTCTGGTAAGATGTTTCCATATACAGTCGAAATTCTCTACCTCGAATTTTCTGTATCTTGAATATTTCTATCCCTTCAACTTTCTATGTATTTACTGTGTAAAAATCCATCTATAACTCTAATTCCGTCATTTCTTTAAGTCGAATTATTTAGTTTCTTTTGACAAAATTAATTACGTACGTAGTTCTCAAAATATAATTTTTGGTCTTTTGAAAAATGTAAGTACAGTGCTGCTTCTTTCATTATAAGAGAAAATGTTCGACCATAAAAGGGTTCAGACCCTCAAAGTCATCTAATTGCCTTTGTAGGCCTAACAAGCGTAAACCAAAACAATGAATTTCTTTTAATCGATGAATCTTTGGTGGACCAATATGGTACACCATATTCAGCATGTACTGTAATTAAAATAGCGTAATTTTGCAATACTGTATAGTGTGTACTTTGTACAGTACTTAACACTGAAGCTTATAGCTACTACGCTAAATGCAACGTACAGTTCTGTATTAAGAAATTACGCATGTCCAGTAGGCCTACATATTTTACATATTGTATGCTACTGTATTAGTCCATGTGGAATGTTCTGTTTATATTTGTTTCTTTATTTGTTCTGTTTTTATTTCAGGATATATAAAACCGTATAAATATTAAACCCACTTAATATTTTCGTATAACACCACATTTCAAATCCGGGCCGTTGGCGTAGTGGTTAGCGCAACTGGCTTCTATGCCTGGGTCCCGGGTTCGATTCCCGGTCAGGTCTGGCATTTTTTCAGTACTCATGTTCATCTATCATCCTTCTCACAGTCTGCATTAGCAGTAATTGCAAAACGTCGGACGTTAAACCAAAAAAAAAAAAAACACATTTCAAAAGCTTCTATCCTTTTCATTTCTACAGCCCCATCACCCACGTTTCACTTCCGTATAATGCTACAGTCCAAACATAGTATTTTAAGAATTTTTCCTAATCTGTAAATCAATGTTTGTAGTCGATAAGCTGTTTTTCATTTCAAAGGCCCTTTTAGCTTGATATAACTGCTTTTGATATCACTTGTGCTTCTACCATCCCTTGTTATTTTACTCCCTAGTTAGCAGATTAATTATAATTAATAACTATATTATACAGACATGTAAATTTCAGAAAAAAAACAAAAGTAATAATAAATAATGTAACAATTTTAGAACAAAAGTTAAAAAATGGGAGGTTAAACCAGAGACAAAAGCTCCAAGAACCGGAACTAAGTGGAGTGAACAGAGAAAAGCTGAATTCTCACAAAGAATGAAAAACTGGTGGGCGGATAAAAAGGACAAGAAATCCCAAAAACAAACCAGATTTACTTAGCGTCTTCCACTTCGGGAGCTTTACGACTAATAATAATAATAATAATAATAAAAATCATTCGGAAAATACTTGGACCGAGGGAAACAGAGAATGGTTTCAGGCTACAGAAGAATTGTGAAGTCGAAAAGTACTCTAATATAGTAGCAGACATGAGGAAGAGAAGACTTAAGTTTTTCGGACATATTAAAAGACTCCCCGAGAATAGGATAACACGGAAAATAGTGGAATATGTTAGCTCTCTTAGGAATGGAGTAGACTGGATAAAAAAGGCTAAAGAGGATCTCAATCTTGCGGGAATTCCTGAAGAAATAACTACTGACAGGAAGAAATACCGGAAATGCGTTGAGGACTGGGAGGTCAAGCCGGTGGAAAAACATCAAAAAGTCGGAACTAAATGGACTGAGGATAGGAAAAAGGCATTCTCGGAGAGAATGAAAGCATACTGGGTGGAGAAAAAACGGAAGGTACCCAGTAGAGTAATCCATAATTAAATACTTAGCGACTTCCACTTTGGGAGCTTGACGCATATAATAATAATAACAATAATGTAAAAACAACTGTCATACACAAATCAATTCAAGAAAATGAAAGAACTCACAATAACCTTTTTTAATTGTAGACATCTTAGTAATATTAATTAATATCTAAGTTAAGGCAAGTTATATAAGAAACTTGGAATTCCTTCCAGTAACAACAATCGATATTCGCTGAAAACTTCACAACTTGTCAATATCGATACGCAAAAGAATAATACAACAACTTAGTTCATGTTTAAAAAAAATATTCCTGTTTTACAGATTGTATTACAGGATTAGAATGCTGCTCGGTGACTGAGGTTTAGTTTACTACGTCAAGGAATGTGGTATCATCGTGTATTCTAATAGATAAGACGTTACTTTATCTATAGCAGTGTTTCCCAACCGGTGGTCCGCGGACCAAAGGTGGTCCGTGAGAGCCTTCGGGATGGTCCGTGAGAGTCCGGTGACTACTTATAAAA
Organism: Catonia carolina; assembly: GCA_035578175.1. Lineage (NCBI taxonomy): Eukaryota > Metazoa > Arthropoda > Insecta > Hemiptera > Achilidae > Catonia > Catonia carolina. Next base: position 8,045,094 of record JAQMRL010000005.1, on the reverse strand, counting down.
AAGTAATATTTTCCCGTGATTAAATCAAAGTTACGATTTTCATTGAACAAGATTAAGTAAATACATTCAAGTTTCAGATTAAGTAAAGGTAGAAGAGTTGTGGTGTAAGAAAGCCCTGGGCTTCCTCAAGATTCGGCAAGTAGCTTTGCGGTATCTTATGATTTTTTTCAACCACTTATTTGTGTGAGCAGGGGTTCTCTAGTTTATTGTTAATTAAAAACAAACAACGATATCGGCTAAGTGTAAGCAGTGATTTGAGAGTAGCTCTTAGCAAGAGCCTAAAACCTAGAATTCCTCAGCTAGTCAGAAAGATTCGTGCACAAAATTCGCAATGAAATTTTCATTTCATTTTTAATTCAGTTTTTAATTTTCATTGTTATTTTCGACTAAGTAAATTCTGTATTCCTTATTTTATTAAAAGACAATTTACAATTAAAATATTTTTAATAATAGTTTCTTAATTAATAATAATAGTTTGTTTCTGAAAATTTGTTTTATTTAATCACTTTTTAATTTGGTTACAACTGATAAGATATATGCAATAATGTAATGGGTGGTCCGTGGTAGCTCACTTTTAGGCTCAGTGGTCCGCAGACCACTGAGGGTTGGGAACCACTGATCTATAGTATTAATCTACAAAGATCTTCATAAAAAAGAAAAATTTCTGTAAAGTAAAACACTAAAGTAATTAGTGCATGACGTATATGATTATAATTTCTAAGATTTTCAACAGCTTTAAAATATTTGTAATTGCTAACGAATAAAATAAAATAAATGAATTAAAAAGATGATTTTTTTTTAAAGTTTATTTAACCCTTTATAGGACAGTACTGGGCCCTTAACAGACAAGTTGGGTGTCAAATTATTTACACTCAATCTGTTGGTTGCAGGGCTAAACTAAATAGTTCTGTTTCTTATCACATGGTCAGCCAATTAAATGACTGAATCATTTAAGAAAACAAGAGGTGGAGGTGTAAAAGACACTAATCAGATTTATCTGCTCTGAAAGTAATGAATTTCATTATACAGCCAGACCCTGTGGTGAATGAAGAGAAGGTGTCAATTGCAGAGTGGGAAATATGTGCTTTTCAGAGGGCCCGGCATGCTGATAAGCGTACTTCTCCACTCAGTGGGGAAGGCAATTGTAAACCACCTCACTCCTCGTATTACTTAGTAAAACCTCTACAGGTTCAAACCAGCCTACAGGCTGATGACCTATACAACAACAGGGCAGTACTACGGGAAAAAATAAACATGTTTAAAATGTTAAATTTTGTTTTCTAGGGACTATAATAATGCATTTCTAGTGCCAGAACAGAAAGATATTTATTTTTTGTTGATGTTAAGCCCTGGTAAGTATACTTACCAAGGAAAGTTTATTAAAATGCGAATCACATAATGTTTGGTGGTAAGAATCCTTATTAAAACAACTTGTAGTCCTATATAACAAAAAAATATGTAGAATAACTTGTCTCAACATTATATTGGTATGAATGCTTGCTTTCCCGTAAAATCTCGAATTTTCTAAGCACTGTACAAAAGTAACAAAACACGGTAGCGTACGCTGGTATGAATCCTTACCACATTCGTGTAACTCATGAAGTAAATGGTCGCTGAGCACTAATTTCAAAATGTGGATAGCCTACTTACCAGAGAACATCTATAAAACCATAAATGACAATAGGGTTCAACTGCATAGCTTATTCTTAAAAAATCGACTTTATTGCCAGTGGAAGTATACTTACCAAAGACCTATAAGACCTATGCCGGCCGCATTGGCGTAGTTGGTAACGTGCTCGCCTCTCATCATGCGGTCTTGGGTTCGAATCCCATTCAGGCATGGCATTTTTTCATACGTTACAAAAAATCATTTCATCATTCACCGTCTGCATTAGCAGTAATTGCAGAACAGTCGGACGTTAAACAAAAAAATCTGGTGTGAAACACTCACACAACTTTCTCTTGCCAATGCAAATAATTTCCAATATAATTTAACATTAGTAATAAAATATTAGAAATAAACAAAAAACTAACCTCAATAAACATAACCTTATTTTAATCATGAGTGAAACACTCAAAATGAAAATCAACCTCAGTCTGGCTTAAAAATACGGAAAATCACTATTTCACGCTAAACTAGGCTCTGTAGAGAAAAATACGTTAAATAAAAGTTGTAGATCTTTAAATTTCCTATAAATTTGGTTATATACACTTTTGTCGTAAAATGCATACTAAGGCCAAAATCTTTAAAAAAATCAGAAAATCGCTAATTACTGCTAAACTAAGCGTCATACAAAAAAATGTTTGCAACAGAAGTTGTAGGTTTTTGAATTCTCTACAACTTTTATTATATAAGTTTTTGCGCTAAAATGTATATTAAAGCCGTAATCTTAAAAAAACAACGTTTTTACGTGAAAACAGCCTCACCGAGAATTTCAGCAAACATGGCGCCTACCCTATCTTGTAGAGAATAAAAAATTGAGTAAAATAGGCGATTTTAAAAAAAATCGTAGGACCAGTTTTTGAGAAAATCGCAAAAAACTGAAAAATTATACGAATAAACTACTACTTCTGGTTGACCGATTTTGATGAAAATGTTCATGTCGCGTCCGGTAGTGGTATGTAACTTAAGTTTCAAGTTTCAAGTTCGTACGATGTTCCGTTCTTGAGATATTCTGTTCACACACACACACACACACACACACACACACACACACACACACACACACACACACACACACACACACACAGACCAATCGCTAAAAACATGTTTTTTGGGTTCAGGGGGTCTGAAAACGTATAGATCCGGTGAAAACTCGATTTCGAAAAATCGACATGAAAACAATACTTTCCTTCCTATATATTCATATAGGCAAGAGAAAGTAAAAAACAAAAAAAAACCTAAAAAGGGTTAAAGTCGCATTAACAACTCGGTTATCAGCGACTACATTGGTTTATGTAACGGAGGGTTTGAACTTGTAAAATTTTCAGACCCTAACCGGGAATCGAACACGGGACCTCCGCGTTTCGGGTAGCCAGCTACCATTAACTACGGAGGCGGCCTAAAAAATTAATTTAATAAATAAATTAAATAACCTCCTCCATAGCGTGGTAGTAGCGCGATAGCCCACAACGCGGAGGTCCCGGATTTAATTCCCGGCTAGGGTTTGAATATTTTTACAAGTTAAAACCCACCGTTAAATAACTCACCGTAACCGCCAGTAACCAAGCTGTCGATGCAACTTCGTGTTCAACCTGGTGACTGAATTACGACTACCCCTTAACAATTTCCAAAATGTACCCGTTAAAGGTTGAAAAGGGTGTCTAACATTTAAACAAATACATTTTATTTACTAAGTTTCGGACGTGTTAGATGGCTAAAATTTGGTGGAGATGCTACCGATAGTACGCATAAAATATTATTAATATATTTTCAAAACGTTCCCTTTAAAAGGGTTGAAAAGGGTATTCAACCCGTAAACCCTTAAATGTTTAAAAATTTTAAACTAGTAGGTCTTTATCATAAAATCTTATTTTTTTAATAATTTGATGTCGTTTAGGTAATAATCAGCTGAAAGGCTGGTTTGAACCTCTAGAGGTTTTACTAAATAAAATAAGGGGTGAGATGGTTTACTATTTCTTTCCTCACCGAGTTAAAAAGTATTCTTATCAGCATGCCAGGTCCTTTGAAAAACATCTACTTTCCACCCTGAAAATGATACCTTCACTTCATTCACCACAGGGTATGGGTGTATAACGATGAAATTCATTAATCTTAGAGGAGATATTTGTGACTAATGTCTTTTACACCTCTACCTCTTCTGTTCTTAAATGCTTTAAACATTTAACTGGCTGACCATGTGATAAGAAACAGAACTATTTTTTGTATTTGGAACTAACAGATTAAGTGCCAATAATTTAACAGCACCGGATTGGTCTAGAGGTAAAGTCGTTGCCGCGAGTCAGCTGTTCAACAGCTGATTTTCGGAGATAAAGGTTCCTGGTTCAAATCCTAGGAAAGGCCGCTACTTTTATACGGATTTGAATACTATACTATTTTTCAAGGCAGATGAGCTCTAAACGTTTGCATTGCCCCCCCCCTGCCCACTTCATAGCTAGCCAATCACTTGCCAGCAACGTTGCCAACACTTGCTCTTGTATAGTTTGTTCGCTCTAAGAGCTTCCCTGAAATAAACAAACCGCTCTGATACCCTACAGGTTGCCCCGAAAAGTTTTCCATTCAATCATTTATAACAAGTAAAATGTTATGCAATTTACTTATTTTAATTATTTCATTATGACGACATATAGTCCTCTTTTCAAATACTCAAATCCGATTGATTTCAGTAAATGATAGAGCGACGTTCTTTTAAAATGTAGTATATCCAAATCCTTGTTTAAGACAGATAAAAGTTTATTAAGCGTAAAAGCTTCCTTATTTTGGAAAAAACTGTGAACTTTTAGTCGAACTGCAGTTTTAATAACTTCGTCGCACTGTTCAAAAACTGGTTTGCTTCGTTTCCTTTTCATGCTAGGTGTCTGCAACTTGCCACTTTCTTTCATATCTTTTCTTATACCGTGTACACTAAATGTAGACACGCCCGTCAATTCTGATCCCAATTTTCTACGTCTTTTAAGGCTATAGTAGGATACTTTACGCATAAAGAATTAAAACATTGTAAATTATAATTTTTTGCCCACTTTTTAGAAGTTGTCCTAGTTTATGTTTTATAACTGAAGTTGAAGCGCCGTCATTCATCATTACTTACTAGTGTAACAAAACAAAAAGGTATACTCACACACAATAACAACGAAGTTGAGGAAAAAGTCACACGGATTTAAACAATATTAATAAAAGAAGGAAGAAAATATTTTAAACTGATAAATTACAAATAGAACTAAGTACAAACTGCAAACACATGAAGTAGGATGTTTATGTAACAAGAACCAAGTTGAGACTGATGGGATGAGTAATACAATATACGATCATGGTGGAATTGTTTCATTATTTTAACTGAAAAAATAATTTTTAAATAAACTGTTTTTAATTTTATTTAGGCTACGCGGAGTTATATTAATATCCATAAAATGTCATTATTATGTATTAGTCATCCTATACCAACTGTATACTAACACACACGACCCCAACAGCAATACAAGGACATATGTACACTGTTACTCACTACTACAAAGGAAGAGGTTTGTTTACTTCAGGCAAGCTCTAAGAGCGAACGGACTATAGCTCTCTTAAATATTTTGTCAGCCATTTTTTTGGTCTTTCGATAACAATTATAACCTATAAACATACAATCAGCTGATTATATTATAAAGTATTGCATGTTAACACGCTCTATAATCGATTTGTTTAGTACGAGATGCAAGACGAGAGTGAACTATTGCGGCTCTTATACGCATGCGCACGTAATGTTTGTCAGGTACAATCTGACAACGCTGGAAAACGTTCTGATTGGTCTAAACGTGTGGAACAGCACAGCTCATCAACCGTGAAAAGCATATTAGACAGTGGTTACCGGTGTACTTTGATGGTTGGGGTTCAATTAACCATACCTCTCAGGAATGGTCGGCCTGGGTCTGTACAAGACTACACCTCATTTACACGTCATATACATCATCCTCATCTCATTGGGACATGGGGTTGTTCATTGTTCGGAATTGAACAGATGTAACGTACACAAATTAGAAATAAAAATAATAATAATAATTTAACCCCTCCACCTGTCTGTTATTGGTAAATTCCGAAAATTGTTAGGAATAAACGGTACAATATGTTTTAGAATGACAAGAGCTGTAAGGCCCCCAAACGAACCCCATTAACTCAAGTAAGTTATGATACGTAGCAAGTACTGATTTTCCTTCTAGTTGTAATTTTATTTTTTAACGTTTCTCTCTGTAACATTACTGTGCGATGGTTAGATCATTATCACATTACCAAGTAGATCTCAATTTCAGAGTCATTTAAAGCTGATGTTGTGGTTGCTAGTTATTTAAATTTAAGGAAGAAAGAGAGTAAAATAATAACAATCATTATCATGTTGAGTATTTTTCTACTGTAACAATACTGATTACGTACGAATGTCTAACTGATGATCAGTTACAAAACCAGTAAGTAAAACTATCAGGCAGTAACACCGTACGGTACGCTATTTTGTTTTCGTTTGTACCTCGAACCAATTGAATACCATTAAAACAAAAATCTAGTAAGAAACATTCACACGACTTTCTCTTTCCAATGTCGCAAGGCTATTTTAAATTTAAGGCTATTATACAAGGGCTATTTAAAACATTAGAAAGCGCTCTAAGCAGATACAATAATTTCATGTACTTTTTTTCACGATACTTTTTCATTTATTGTAAACAAAAAAATAATTATAACAGAAATTATACTTATTTTGTGAGAAAAATAATGCTCGATACTATCCATTCAATAGGTGAAGAGGCTCTTCACCTGCTTCACCTGAATAGCCACTGCTGGTGACTTTTGAGACTAAAAACCCATTTTCGAAAGTAAAATTTCCCTTTTAACTATTCTTACAAAATATATAAATTTTTATTTTGCAATTTGGAAAATCATATGGAATTTTCGTCATAATTTTTTTAATGGCATTTGTAATTTTTTTTTAAATTTATTTATTTAACGTCGCATCAACTACAACGGTCATTAGCGACGACGTTGAGGTGTAACTGTTTACAATGGAGGATGAAATGATTTTTTGGAACCCAGGACCCCATGATGAGAGGCGAGCACATTACCAACTGCGCCAATGCGGCCGGCTGCATTTGTTATTGTTGCATTCAATAAACAAGACGTAATTAACTAATATATTAATACTTGATAATTAATTTTTAATTAATAATAAAATAATTAATTAATTAATTAAATTTCTATTTTCCGTGTGTTATTGGAAAATCTTTTTTTTCTTTTTCATTATTAACCCTTTTAGTACCAACGTCCGTAAAACAGGACGTTGATATATTTTACGTAGAGGGAACATCCGGTTTACCGGACGTCCGTAAATTATTCATAAAGAGTTAACGTCCGGATAACCGAACATTTTCAATAAAACTTTTAAACAAAAATTAATGGAATAATGTATTTTGAAACCGCATCCGCGGCGTAATGACTAGCGCGCTAGCCTACAAAGCGAAAGGTCCCGGGTTCGATTCCCGGCTAGGGTCTGAAAATTTTGATACGTTAAAACCACCGCTAAGGTACCATAAGTACCTTAAAACAGTAGTTGCTAATGACCGTCAGCTGTCGATGCGACTTTAAATAAACTACAAAAAGCTATTTTGAATATTTTTAGTGTTAGAACGATTTCTTTTTATTATGAACACAATAAAAATTAATTTTTAACAGGAAATTTTATTTTTCTGTAACTTTGAAATTTTGGTCGGTAATGGCAGGGTTACGCCTGCAAGTTTTTGAAATAAGGGCTGGCACTTCTTGTACACCCTTATTCAAATTAAATGGAGCTTTTACATCAAACTTTTAAATATTGTTTCGACACTGAATGGGTCTTTTAAAACAGGGTCTCATTCACTAACAGGAAAAGTTAAAACAAATGTTTTTTAAGACCTTTTTAAAGTGGTAGCACTGCTGTATGAGCACATTACAAAATTCCCTCTGTTCTTTATTCCATTCAAGTAATAACTTACTTTCATGCTGTTTCGAATGGACTGTAATAGTATAGACAGAAGTTGAATCTGTTTTTATGTGAAAAACAAGAATTACCAACAATAAAATGAAATTTTGAAAAATGTCCCATGAATTTTTACAACAAAAGCTTCGATTTGTATCAAACAATAGTTCATTTTCTTTGTCAAGTATTTACAATACTGCAAACATAATAATCACATTGCATGCAGAATCAGTTACGCTAAAATCGTCTGTTGTTTAGGTCAACAACCGAAAGGCTGGTTTGAACCTGTAGAGGTTTTACTAAGTAAAACGAGGAGTGAGGTGGTTTACCATGCCTTCCTCACTGAGTGGAAAAGTACGCTTAACAGCATGCCGGGCCCTCTGAAAAGAGCATATTTTCCACTCTGCAAATGACACCTTCACTTCATTCACCACAGGGTCTGGCTGTATAGTGAAATTTATTACTTTCAGAGAAGATAACTCTGACTAGTGTCTTTTACACCTCTACCTCTTCTGTTCTTAAATGATTCAGTCATTTAATTGGCTGACCATGTGATAAGAAACAGAACTATTTATTTTAGCCCTGCAACAAACAGATTGAGAGTAAATAATTTGACACTCCACCTGTCTGTTATGGGCAGTAAAATCGTCTAGCAGAAACGATTTTAATCCACGCCTTCTGGCTAATAAACAAGAAAAATCTACTTTTAAGTTTTGCATCATTGATGACGCAATGATATGTTGCATGGTTCACCATTACGGAAATTAATATTCTGCGGTTTATCACTAATCATTTTTTATACCATACAGGAAAAATTAACAATAAACTTTTAAAAAATAATATTGAGTAATATTCAATCAATGCGGTTACAAAAGATAATAAATATATGTCCGGAAATAAAAAATTTTTATAAACTTTTAGTCCAGTAACCTAGGTATAAACAATTTTAGGGTTATTATAAAAAATTCATAATATGAATTACTAGCAACCTCTCACTCAGTGTACTTCACGACAAATTAAACTTAAATCGTTTAATTTTTCATATAACCTAACATTTTGTCTATAATAGGCAGGTGAAGTGTTAAATATTTGCACTCGATCTGCTAGTTCTAGGGCTAGAAAAAACAGTTTTGTTTCTTATCATATGGTCAGCCAATTATATGACTGAAGCATTTAAGTAAAAGAACAGGTAAAGGTGTAAAAGACACGAGTCACAGTTAACTCTTCTGAGAGTGATGAATTTCATTACACAGCCAGACCCTGTGGTGAATGAAGTGAAAGTGTCATTTGCAGAGTGGAAAGTAGATGCTTTTCAGAGGACCTGGCATTCTGATAAGCATACGTTTCCACTCAGTAAGGAAAGCAAAGGTAAATCACATCATTCCTCGTTTTATTTAGTGGAGCCTCTAGAGGAGTGATTCTCAACCTGGGGGTCATGGTGATATTATAGATGGGTCGCGAAACAATAATGAAATCATTTAATTATTTTAGGCTATGAGAAAAATCATTTATTATTAACTTATACAAATTTTACATGCAATAAGTACATTTACTTGTAAATAAAAGAAATAAATCATTAATTAATTATTATTAATGTGATGGTTGCAATTTATATGAGTAAATTTTTCATGTATGTGCACGTCATACATGCATGTTCATACACGTCGCTACTATAAAAGTATAAACGCAGCAATATAAAATAATAGCAATAGGTTGTATTCTATTTTTATTACTGTCAGTATTTTCTTTAAAGGCATAAAATTAGTGCAGTTTGATTAAATAATATTAAAAACCATTTTACATTTATAATTACAGTCAAAATTCAATTTTTAATAGTAAGGCTTATTATTATTATTATTATTATTATTATGGGGGGGGGTTCGCGAAATATTAATTTTATTTATTTTTACTATTTGGGGGTCGCGGAGCAAAAAAGGTTGAGAATCACTGCTTTAGAGATTTAAACCAGCCTTTCGGTGATAACATTAACAACAACGACAAAACCACTGTGCAAGGAGGCTTGGGGGCACGCCCCAGACCACACAGAGCGTCCCCATAGAACTGCAGTTTAGCTACCCAATCCTCACCGCTGTGAGATAACGGGCGCTGGCTGTAGCACCTCCGTGTGCTATTCGTAGTACACGGTTGTGCGCAGAACATCCATGTGTGGTAGAGCCACGTGCAAAGCATTAGCTGCTTAACGAGCTCGACGGTGACTCGTCCAACGTTTACACGAGTACTGAGGGGAGTGGGGCGCCCTGCGGACGTGACCACACCCACTCATTTGGGTTGGCCTCTCAGGGGCTGTGGGTTCCTGGGTAGCTCTCCGGAGCCACTACGCTGCTTAAATTCCTTCGGAATGCGTGGCTGACCGAGGGGTGTCCGGCAACGAAGAGGTGAATACGCATGTGCCAAGGAGGCAGTCAATCGCAAATTCGTTTACCTTCATTAAAAAATCACGAAAAAATCGTAACAAAACATCGTATTGAACGGTTATTTGTTTGAGCAAACACATTCATTATTGAATAATTTAAGATTTTAAAGGTGCAGAAGCATTAAGAATATAATATAGGCTATAATATAATGTGTTCTTTTAAGTGTGTTGACCCACCTGTAGGAAAAATAAAGAGGGGAGATTGAACTAACGTGCACTAAACCGCCCACCAAACTAATACATAATTACTGGGTAACAAAACGGCATACCTGGAATTCCAATCTGAAGGAAGTTGCTGTTTAGTTCTTCTAGACGGCAATTCATCACTATATAAATTTCAACTCCAACCTACTGTTTAAATTATATTGCATAATATTTATTTTAAATTACTCAAAGTAAATTTCATTTTATCTTAAATTTATAAACAATTAATTTGACATTTTTATAATTACACTCTTCCAGGAATACATAATACCTACTGCATGATATTTTATTTTTTTATTTATTTAACGTCGCATCAACTACAATGGTCATTAGCGACGACGTTGGGCTGTAACTTACATTTTCATAAATTTATTATTTATGATCCCACAAACTCAGCACAAAACGTTTGATTGGTTTTTTTTAATTTCTTAACATCTTGGAAGGTAGATCACAGATACATTTACTGACACAATTTGTTACAGCAAGATAAAATTTAACAAGGTCTTACTAGAAACAAACGGGAGAAGTAAATAGTATACAATAAATTAAGAAAACTATTACGGTTATAAATCCAAGTAAAGTTCCTTAACTTGAATTACTAACAAAAATAAAGCCCATTCTATTTTTACAATGAAATTTACACTTTAGAAGATCATGACGGGATAAAAATTAAAGAATAAAAAGTTAAAAATAATAAAATTAACAACCATGACTACCTTGTTTGTTTAAAACATTTAAAAGGTCGTTTGAAAGGATTTTTTTTATCTTTGTAACAATTTGAACGGTTTAAAAGTTGATATCACTCCCTCACAGAGCTATTTAGTTAACCACACCTGTTGCTTGCACTAGATCATACCGGCCTTGAGAATTACTGTACTTAATCTCCATTGCAGTCAATATTGCATAGCTGTAAACCCGGGTATTAAAAGAGTGCAGAAAAAGAAACAGAATGTTTAAGTCACGTAATTTCTGTTACTCTTTTTTTTGTTGTTTTAAAATACCACTCTATTTAATCATAGTACTGTATAAGTTAAAAATTATGACGTAAGAGATTTTTTTACAATAAATCTATCATTGTTAATAGTACTATTAAACTAGATTATGATAATTTATTTCATAAATACACTCAAATATACGTCGTACTGCCCTCAACAAATTTAAATCTGATTGATTTTACTTATAAAACTGTCACTGATAAATTTCTAACACGTGGCAACTACACACAGGGTTATTACCAGAACTTTATAATAAAGTACTGGAGGCCTACTTTATTTTGGGCAACCATACTTTATACTTTATGATTAGCACATAACACGCAGATGGAGTGTTAAATTATTTGCTTGACCCACCGGGTTGGTCTAGAGGTAAAGTCGTCGCCAAAATCAGCTGTTTAACAGCTGATTTTCGGAGACAAAGGTTCCAGGTTCACAACGTAGTAAAAGTAGTTACTTTTATACGGATTTGAATACTAGACAGTGGTTACCGGTGTACTGATGGTTGGGGTTCAATTAACCATACTCTCTCAGGAATGGTCGGCCTGGGTCTGCACAAGACTACACCTCATTTACACGTCATACACATCATCCTCATCTCATTGAGTCATGGGGTTGCTTATTGTTCTAAATTGAACAGATTGCAACGTACACAAATTAGGAGTAAAAAGAAAATTATTTGCACTCGATCGGCTACAAAAATTCCAGGGCTACAAAAATTGTTCTGTTTCTTACCACTTTATCAGCCAATTTTATGACTGAACTATTAAGTATTTGTGTTGTTTAGGTCATCAGCCAAAAGGCTGGTTTGAACCTTTACTAAATAAATCGAGGAGTGAGGTGGTTTAACATTACCTTCCTCACTGAGTGAAAACATACGCTTATCAGCATGTCGGGCCCTCAGAAAAAGCACATATTTTCCACTCTCCAAATGACACCTTCACTTCATTCACCACAGGTTCTGGCTGTATAATGAAATTCATTACTCTCAGAGGAGATAACTCAGACTCGTGTCTTTTACACCTCTACCTCTTTTGTTCTTAAATACTTGTTGTCATTTAATTGGTTGAGCATTTGATAAGAAAGAGAACTATATTTTGTATCTGGAACTAGTAGATCAAGTGCAAATAATTTAACACTCCAACTGCCTGTTATATGCATTGTTATGGAAAAATTCTATATAAAAACAATACTTTCCTTCCCTATATATGCATATAGGAAAAGAAAAAAAAATCAGTATTAAATAATAAAAATAGGCGTTATAACACAGTGATAAATTCAGAAACTTTTTATGTGTCCGAATGTTTATTTACCAACAAACTTAAAAACATGGAAAAAATTAAAAGAAAAAATCCTTTCATGGGAGGAACCGTCTCATGGCAGGTGACAATTTTTAAAAAGGCTTACCTTTGACTTATGACAAAAACCATTACTAATTTCTGTATCTACTCTTTAAGAGGAATCGAATGACACTATTTCTGTTTCCAAATTCCGACTTAGATTTCTTGACTTCCGGTAGAAACTGGAACTTGAAACCCAACGGTTTCTAGATATACTATTTAAGAAGAATGAAATGACCATCTTTCTTTCCAAATCCCGACGTTGATTTCTTGACTTCCGGTTTTGGGCCATTCCTGGTCGAAACCGAAACTTCAAATCCAATTTCGGCCTATTAACTTTTTTCATTTGCCCACAACTGGCAGGTGGAATGTTAAATTAATTGCACTCGATCAGTTGGTTCCAGGGCTACAAAAAATAGCTGAGTTCGTTATCACACAGTTAGTCAATTATATGACTGAACTATTTAAGAACAGAATAAGTAGTGGTGTAAAAGACACCACTACCATTACCATTCCACGACTTTTTCTAAATTTTAGTATGACCCACTTAACAGAATTTAGAGTTGCCACATTTTTATTCTGCCCTGTATTCCTCTTATTTGCCCATGCCCCTCCTACTTGTATGACTCACTCCCCCCAGCTCGTAGTTGTCCCCATGTTCCTATGCATAATCACTCCACTACGGTGAAAAGAGCCGCCATTTTAAATTAATAAACACTCGGAAGATAAAAAGGCCGGTGATTATGCCAAACTCTACCCTTTCCGTCTCCCCTGAAATCATACACTAACCCCTACCTTAAATTATACCTTCAGTCCACGTTCAGTAAAATGCATGCCTTCCCCTCACCAAGATAATAGGCCTCCCACAAAACTGAAAAAAGGCCACTGAAAAATAAAATAAAATAAAAGAGCCGCTCTTAAACCCACTTGTCCCTTAATTTAAATTTTCCACAAATAACTTCTAAAAATAAATTACCTCCTTTCAAGTCCCAGTTCCAATGTCCCACGAACCAGAATCCTATTTCCTATTTAAACTATAAAATTCCCCCTAAATTTCTTGAGGTTGCAATTATTCTGTTATATTGTTCCCCGAGCGACCGGGTGTTCCTTAACACGATGTCGCCATCATAGGGCTTCTTAGCCCTCTCAACCAGGATTCAGGATTCAGTTATCTCCTCTGAGAGTAATGAATTTCACTATACAGCTAGACCCTGAGGTGAATGAAGTGAAGGTGTCATTTGCAGGGTGGAAAGTGGGTGCTTTTCGGAGGGCCTGGCATACTGATAAGCATACTCTTTCAACTCAGTTAAGAAGGCAATAGTAAACCACCTCAATCCTCGTTTTTACTTAGTAAAACCTCTAGAGGTTCAAACCAGCCTTTTGGCTGTTAACCTAAACGAAAACTTTTTATGTAAATTACGAATCCGAAAACCGTTTGTAGCTATCTCTTGTAGTTTTTTCTCTTGTATTTTTTGGTGGCAAATTTTTAAAACTGGGTTTTTTAAAAAATATATGGAAAGAAACAGAATGAAAACAATGACTTCTATAACTTATAACTACAGCAAATTCAACTTAACAATATCAAAAAGATCTGAACAGAACATATGACATGAAACCTTGTATTACGTAATCAAATAACAAACTATCATGTGCTCATCCAACCTTAAAATAACGCAACGACATAAAAAATAACAGTAATTTGTAACTGCTGTAACACAAAACTTAAACATTACAATGAATTGAAACGTTTAATAAAATAACCAGCAGTGCATTATATTAAACTATAGTTAACATTGAAACGAACTGCAAGAAAGAACACTGTAACCTTCAACGACCCTTCATTTACTATTAACAAAACATTAAATCAAAACCAGTTTTCGTTTTAAAATTGCGACTTTTTTACTTTGTTTTTTCTGATTAATTTTTAGACTACTTATCCCAAAAAATTAACAGGTTTAATTGATTACTTAGTCGACCTATCATTCCAGTTCGTTTAACTATTAAAGTAATTAATTTTAGAAATTGAGGGGAAAAGAAATTAAATTTTTTTACACGAATTTTGACTTAATAAATTAAGATCAACCGGTGAATAATTTGAACGGCCCGACAACATTTTCCATTCACAATTAATTAATTGTAATTATTTAATTAAGTAAAATAAAAATAATTAATTGTTATAAGTTTAAAGTTCCACCGGGTTGGTTTAGAGGTAAAGTCGTCGCCAAAATCAGCTGTTTAACAGCTGATTGTCGGAGACGACGGTTCCTGGTTCAAATCCTAGTAAAAGTAGTTACTTTTATACGGATTTGAATACTAGACGGTGGTTGCCGGTGTACTTTGATGATTGGGGTTCAATTAACCATACTCTCTCAGGAGTAGTCGACCTGGGTCTGTACAAGACTAAACCTCATTTACACGTCATACATATCATCCTCATCTCATTGGGTCATGGGGTTGCTTATTGTTCTGAGTTGAACAGATTGCAACGTACACATATTAGGAATCAAAAAAAAAAAAATACGGAAAATCACGCTTTCACGCTAAACTAGGCTCTGTAGAGAAAAAAAAGAAACTTTTCTCTGTAGAGAAAAGTTGTAGATCTTTTAATTTTCTATAACTTTTATTATATACACTTTTGTCGTAAAATGCATACTAAGACCGAAATGTTAAAAAAATCGATTTTTCTCACGTTTTCGTGAGAAAAAAAACAGAAAATCGCAAATTACCGCTAAACTAAGCGTTATACAAAAAAATGTTTGAAACAGAAGTTGTAGGTTTTTAAATTCTCTACAACTTTTATTATATAAGTTTTTGCGCTAAAATTTATATTAAAGCCGTAATCTTAAAAAAACAACGTTTTTACGTGAAAACAGCCTCACCGAGAATTTCAGCAAACATGGCGCCTACCCTATCTTGTAGAGAATAAAAAATTGAGTAAAATAGGCGATTTTAAAAAAAATCGTAGGACCAGTTTTTGAGAAAATCGCAAAAAACTGAAAAATTATACGAATAAACTACTACTTCCGGTTGACCGATTTTGATGAAAATGTTCGTGTCGCGTCCGGTAGTGGTATGTAACTTAAGTTTCAAGTTTCAAGTTCGTACGATGTTCCGTTCTTGAGATATTCTGTTCACACACAGACACACACACACACACAGACCAATCGCTAAAAACATGTTTTTTGGGTTCAGGGAGTCTGAAAACGTATAGATCCGGTGAAAACTCGATTTCGAAAAATCGACATGAAAACAATACTTTCCTTCCTATATATTCATATAGGCAAGAGAAAGTAAAAAAGTTTAAAGTTAGTTGTTTATTATTTAAACCCTAATCCCGAACGAACTTAGTTTTAGGTGTGGACAATATTAGACTACATTACTTCTTATACGTATTGATCAGTATGTTGTTTACAATTTATACCAAAACAAAATTATTGTTTAATTGATTATTATTAAACGCTTTTATTTAACTTACTCTTGGATCCATAAAATCTTGCAACTTAAAATTTTAATACTTCTACCGTATCAATATGAATGAAACTTTGCACACTTGTTTATCTTCGATGACAATACGCTGTCATAAAAAAAAATTTACAAAAAAATTTTTTTTAAACGCTTTTATTATTACAAAATAACTTAAAATTTTAATACTTCTACCGTATCAATATGAATCAAACTTTGCACACTTGTTTATCTTCGATGACAATAGGTGTTTGTAAAAAAAAATTACAAAAAAATTTCAAAAAAAATTTTTGAAAAAATTTTTTTCAAAAAAAATTTAAAAAACGCTTTAATTTAACAATTACTTAAAAAAAGTAACTAAAAAGAAAAAAAATAAAAAAAATTTACAAAAAAAAATTACAAAAAAAATCACACAAAAAATTATAAAAAAAATAAAAATAAATAAAAAAAAAATTTTTAAGAAACGCTATTATTTAACAATGATTCAAATAAAAAATGAACTAAAAAGAAAAAATAAAAAAAATTACAAAAAAAATTACAGACATTACTGTTACAAATAAAAGCGTGGCGCATTTTTATTGTAAAATATTCGTTGTATAAAAATGCGCCACGCTTTTATTTGTAACAGTAATGTCTGTAATTTTTTTTGTAATTTTTTTTATTTTTTCTTTTTAGTTCATTTTTTATTTGAATCATTGTTAAATAATA
The DNA here is from genome assembly GCA_035578175.1 of Catonia carolina. Classification (NCBI taxonomy): domain Eukaryota; kingdom Metazoa; phylum Arthropoda; class Insecta; order Hemiptera; family Achilidae; genus Catonia; species Catonia carolina. The sequence goes on along the minus strand of JAQMRL010000005.1, from coordinate 8,028,293 downwards.
GCGTTTCTTAAAAATTTTTTTTTTATTTTTTTTTTTTGAAGATAATGGTACACTGATAGCTGCAATGGTCTTATCAGAAAGTGAACGTGTCTTTATGTGTACGAGTATGTACCACCAAAGGGGAACAATCAGATACGGTTAGTGGAACGTGGGGATGTACGTACAGGCTATTTATTAGCAAAAAGTATTAAAAGAAATACTTCTTACTTCAGTAAAAATTGTCATTAATTTACTATTTGTACGTGACAATTAATTTGTTTTTTTTATATATCATGTTTACGAAATAATATTATAGAAACCCGTTAATTAATATATATATACTGATAATTAGTTAATTATTTCTTCTGATTAAATCAGTAATGAAGAGCAACTATCGAAATCGCGCATCAGTTTATTTGAGGTCACTATACTTTCTGAAGGCCTGTGTTGTTTAGGTCATCAGCTGAAAAGCTGGTTTGAACCTGTAGAGGTTTTATTAAGTAAAACGAGGAGTGAGATGGTTTACCATTTCCTTCCTCACTGAATGGAAAAGTACGCTTATCAGCATGACGGGCCCTCTGAAAAGCACATATTTTCCACTACAAATGACACCATTTATTCACCACAGGGTCTGGCTGTATAATAAAATTCATTACTTTCAGAGGAGATAACTCTGATTAGGGTCTTTTGCATCTCTACCTTTTCTGTTCTTAAATGATTCAGTCATTTAATTGGCTGACCATATGATAAGAAACAGAACTATTTATTTTAGCCCTGCAACGAACAGAGAGAGAGTAAATTATTTGACTCTCCGCCTGTCTGTTATGGGCAGTTATGCTGTTATGGGCAGTCTGAAGGCCTATTAGACCCAACTACGCCGGCCGCATTGGCGTAGTTGGTAACGTGCTCGCCTCTCATCATGCGGTCTTGGGTTCGAATCCCACTCAGGCACGGCATATTTTCATACGTTACAAAAAAATCATTTCATCCTTCACCGTCTGCATTAGCAGTAATTGCAAAATAGTCGGACGTTAAACCAAAAAAAAAAAAAAAAATTAAAGCCTAATCACACGACGCTATTAATAGTTACTAGTAAACTAGCGTCGTGGGAACGAACAACTGGCAGCTAGTTTAGTTAAAGCGCTAGTGACTGAACTTTTTTTTTTTGGTTTAACGTCCGACTGTTCTTCAATTACTGCTGATGCAGACGGTGAAAGATGAAATGATTTTTTGTAACGTATGAAAATAAGCCATGCCTGAATGGGATTCGAACCCGAGACCTGAACATGTTTGACTTTACTAGCGCTAGTACGGGAGAAAAGGTCACGTGACTGACCAGCACTAGTGAACTAAGCTCGGTGTGAACGTTTTGAAACGTTGCTATAAAAAAAAAAAAAAAAAAAATATATATATAAAGTAAGTATACGAGGGGGTACCCAAAAGAAACCGGAATTATTTTTTAAAACTATTTATTTTTAATTCTTTTACAAAAGAACCTTATCCCCTTCAAAATACTCTCCATTACAACTAATACATTTGTCCCACCGGTGCTTCCACTGTTCAAAACATTTTTTGTACTCCTCTTCAGTGATGGCTGCCAGCTCATCCGTCGTTTTTTTCTTGATATCATCAACGTTGTTAAATCGGAGACCTTTCATGCCCCGTTTCATGCGTGGGAACAAGAAAAAATCACACGGAGCCAGATCGGGTGAGTACGGTGCGTGTGGTAGCAAAACCATGCCGTTTTTCGCCAAAAACTGGGTAACCGAGATTGCCGTGTGTGCAGGCGCGTTTCCGTGGTGGAAAAACCAGTCCCCTGTCTGCCACAAATTAGGTCTTTTACGACGAATGCTGTTTCGTAGTCTTCTTAACACTTCAAGATAAAAAGCTTGATTTACCGTCTGGCCCGGTGGAACGAACTCTGAATGGACAATTCCCCTCACATCAAAAAAACAAATCAGCATTGTTTTGATGTTCGATCTGACTTGACGACTTTTTTTTGGTCGGGGTGATAATGAAGTCTTCCATTGACTGGATTGTTGTTTGGTTTCTGGGTCGTACCCATAGCACCAAGACTCGTCACCCGTAATGATCTTTGACATGAAATCTGGATCAGTTTCAAGCTGTTGTTTCAAATCACTACACGTTTCAATTCGACGTTCCTTTTGAGTGTCTGTCAGAACCCGAGGCACAAACTTGGCAGCGACTCTTTTCATTCTCAAGTCTTCTGTTAAAATGCGTTGGACTGAGCTCCAAGATAACCCACTAACCTGTGATATTTGGTCAATGGTCTGTCGTCGGTCTGTTCGTACAATTTCTTTCACTTTCACAACATTTTCGTCTGTTCGGGAAGTCGACGGTCGTCCAGAACGAGGTTTGTTCTCAATCGACATGTCGCCATTTTTAAAGCGCAAAAACCACTCGTACACTTGGGTTTTTCCAATAGCGTCGTCTTTGTAAGCTGTGTTCAACATTACAACTGTTTCCGCGGCGTTTTTACCGAGCAAGAAGCAAAATTTCACAGCCGCACGTTGTTCACTAAAACTTGCCATCATGAAAAACGACACGAGCACAAAACAGCACTAGCGAGAACAATCACTGCACGAGAACAGAACAAGCTAGATCAACGAACAAAATGGCATTGAACTGGCAATGAGTAGCGCTACAAGCAGCCTAGTGGCGGGAATTTGTACTGCACAAGCTCCGCCCACAGCAGAGCTATTCCGGATACTTTTGGGTACCCCCTCGTATAAGTAAGTATACTTGTACAGCAATACACAACATAACTCACGTTATCTCTTCAGAGCACTAGCATTAATTAACTAGCTCCGGTGGAACAGTCACCTACGCGCTAGTAAACTAGCATCATGTGAATAGGCCTTAACCCACCGGGTCTAGGGGGGTCATGGCCTAGGGGTAAAGTCGTCGCCGCTAGTCAGCTGTTCAACAGCTGATTTTCGGAGTAAAAGGTTCGGTGTTTCAAATCCAAGTAAAGGTAGTTACTTTTATACGGATCTGAATACTAGACAGTGATTACCGGTGTACTTCAATAGTTAGGGTTCAATTAACCATACTTTCTCAGGAATGGTCGCCCTGAGTCCTGTACAAGACTACACCTCATTTACACATTATCCTTATGTAATTGGGTCAACGGGTTGCTTATTGTTCTGAATTGAACAGATTGCCCTTCACACATAAGGATTTTTTAAAAAATTCACATAACTTTTTTTTGAAACCACAAGATTTGACAATCTTAGGGTAAGGACTGGGAAGATTATGCTGCTGCACATAACAAAGTGATACGATGATATGCTACAGAATCGAACACAGCTGGCCACAGACGTAGAGATTTATCAGCAGACTTAACCATTAAGGTTAAATCTGGAGAGTTAAGTTTGTACGGATTAAATTTTGACACACTTTAACATGTAAAGGTTAAGTCTGCGGATAACTCGGCGCGGTTAAATCTGGACGGACATCGCGACAGTCCAAACCCGTGGCACTCCACTAACCAGTGAATCAAGAAACCCGCGTTCAAGTCTGTGCGGCCACATCTGTACAAACTTAACCGCTCGTTGATGGGCGAAAACTGCGCGTAAACCCGCGAACTTGCCAAGTCCTTGGACTGTTGGGCAAACCATCGGTCCAAAAGATAAGTTGCACGGTTTATAACTTGTCTTGTTATATGCGGTGAAAGTGTACAAGTGTTTTTGTAATATGATTAGTACTAGAAAGAGACAGGCTTTAAGTTACGCTATGCTGCATATGCATTTTACTGAAAATGCACCAAGAGAACGATCTAAGTGGGTTTAAAACTGGTTAAATATGAGAAATCATATTGGCTACATGATGCTACTAAAGGAATTAAGAGATAATGAGCCAGACGATTTTCAAAATTATTTACGAATGAATGCAAACACATTTGATTTTTTGTTATCGCTGCTGAGAAATAGTCTTACAAAGAAAGATACAATTATGAGAAAAGCAATTCCCTGAGGAAAGTTTAACAGTAAAATTAAGATTCCTTAATGTTGAAAACAGATTTTTTCTTGTTTATGTGCTTCCGAAACGAACAGACTTGGGTACAGCTTTGCGCGTGATGGTGCAACACACTTGCTAACACTAATGGCAGAGATTTCTCCGCGGTTTTAACCGCACAGATATCTGTGCTATTATTTACACAGTTTTTCAGGAACGTACGCCAGTTTGACGATAAATCTTTACGTCTGTGGCCAGCTAATACAGTGGACTGAATAGACCTAGATTGTCTATTATTTACAAAGGCTCCAAGACATTTTCTGTAACCCAGTAGTGTGACTAGTGAGAATAAGGCGGTAAAACCACGCAAGTTCAGAACTATGTTAAAAGTTCTTTCATTCTAAAAGTAGCCAAAAAGTACACAACAGGAAGGACAGACTTATGAGAGAAAAGAAAAAACAAAAGTATACTGACAAATCCATTATTTTACTTATTATTTACTTATAAGCTGTAAGGTAAATAAGTAATGTAGCGGGCAAGAAAAACAATCCGAATAATGAGGTTTAGTTAACAGTACTCAACATTAAAAGAGTCAAGAGAAATGCCAACTGAACTGAGTAAAACCGGTCACAGTTACGTCGAATACAACATAAAAATACAAAATAAAATATATAATAATACTTATACTAGTAGGAAGGTAAGCTTACTGAAAGAATGAAACAACTGGTTACTGGTTTCATGTACTCAACTAGAATCGATATACAAGTTAAACTAACCAGTGGTGACTTGATCTGATCATAAAAAATTATAAACGACTTACAAGAAGAAATAAAAAAATAAAAAAGTTAATATAATAAGATTGTATAATAATAGTATATATTATAAATAGTGAAAGATGTCTGATTGTAGACTTGATAAAGAGCGATGAATCAATCAAATGATTTTATGTAAGCCTAAATTATTATAGAAACCCACCGGTTGGTTTAGAGGTAAATTCGTCTCCACGAGTCAGCTGTTTAACAGGTGATTGTCGGAGACAAAGGTTCCTGGTTCAAATCCTAGTAAAAGTATTTTCTTTTATACATATTTTGATACTAGACAGTGGTTACCGGTGTACTTTGATGGTTGGGGTTCAATTAACCATACTATTTTAAGAATAGTCGGCCTAATCACAAAAAACACCAACAATAAAAAATGCCTATCAATCAAAACAAAAAAAAACACTACAAAACGGTCGTACAAAGATAACATATGGGTGCGAAACTCTATTTAAATTAAACCAGGAAAACAGAATAGATAAAATCCGAAAACTTAAAAGGAGGATCCTTAGAACCTGCATCGGAAAGAGACACCAAGTAGATGGAGAATCGGTATTAGAAACGATGAGGAAAAAGAGAATATTCTTCTTTGTATATATATAATCAGAACACCCAAAGATAGAATCACAAACCAAATAGTCAGAAAACTTTACAATTAAAAGACAGAAGTAATATGCTTAAGAGAAATCAAAAAAGATATGGAAGAATTAGGCATCACCTTGGAAGATCTAGAAAATAAAATCGAACAGCTGAAACTATTATAAGATAAAAATATTAGATTCCAAGGAAAAGTAGTTAAAAGAGGAAGCAGTTAAGTGATCTTTTCAGAAGCAGAAAGGCAAAGAAGATCTGCTAGAATGAAAGAATACTGGAGGAAAATCAAACAAAAGAACCAGAAGAGAGTGCCCAGAAATTGACTCAAGTGATCCACTGCGGTCTCAAAAGAAAAATACAATCAAATTAATACTTATCCCACTATTTAAAAACTTATAAGAATATTAAACAGTCAAATAGAATTTTTTTTAGAAATTTAAAAAAAAGTAATATTTTTTCATAAGGAGGGGACGCCAAACCGTGATAGCGCATGTGCCAAAAAACCCTTGAACCGGCCTAGTTTGTACCAGCCAGCTTCGACCCACCTATCTTTACATTTTCGCACCAGAACGTTACTATTACTCCAAACACAATGCGAAATGTGGATAAAATATACAATATTTAAATGGAAAACGATTATGAATTTCTGTATTTAAGCTAAAATACACACACACCAATCGCTAAAATCATGTTTTTTGGGTTCAGAGGGTCTGAAAACGTGTAGATCCGGTGAAAACTCGATTTCGAAAAATCGACATGAAAACAATACTTTCCTTCCTATTTATATAGGCAAGACAAAAGTAAAAATGCTATGAAGCAAATCCGATTTTGTGACGCTAGCGGGTCAAGAAGCGGTCCCTAACATCGTCTCAAAATTGACGATGCCGGCTTTAAGATTAAAAATGGCTTTTACTATAGTAACTCTGGGAAAATTTTCGGGGGCTTTTCATTCAAAATTATTCCATTACATTGAATTTTTGATAAAAATGAACATAACATACATAAATTTATATTATTTTAGATCGTATCACACAAACCCATATTACAGTTCATTATTTTCAACCAAATAATCAACCTGTATGTGAAAACGTTATTTTTTGCATTGTTATACGTGTGAATAATTTACAACAGCAGGTTTATAATTTATGTTTATGTATGCCTAAACATTATGAATGAATGTAGTAAAAAAGGTAGACAAGACAAAGTAGAAAGTTAACGGACTGACATTAAGGTACAGTTTTTAAAGAAAAAATAAACTATCGCATATGGCACTTTATAATAAAAACAGACTGTACATAACCTATAAAGAAATATAACAAAAGGTAATATTTTTGACAAGTTGAGAGGTAATTAATAAAAACACGGTAATTAATTTGCGTACGGTTAATTATTTAACACGTAATACAAATAGTAAATAAATAAAAATATAAAAGTAATAATCGTATATAAGTAAAGTCATTAAGTTTTATAACATATAGAGTACAAGTTTTGTTGGTATATTAAGTTAAAAAACTCATAAACATGTCAAATTTTTATGTCGTGGTGATGAATAAATAACGTACCAGTGTTACCCAGTAGAATGCGCTGCGTTTTCACGCGGTAAACAAATTTTATACACGATAGAAACATAATTTTAAACAATGTTAATCTGTTAAACTTTCACTGGTTTCTTTTGAATGAATTTAACAATGTCAATGTTAGAAAAAAATAACTTGTTATTCGCCAATTTAACTGCTTTGCATGCAAATTCGAAATGAAAAAGTTTTGTCTTTAAAGACTAAATAGTAGAAGTGAAACTTCATTTAGTTTATTGTTTTGAGGTTAAAAATTGATCTTTCTTACTTTTTCTTCCCTATATGAATATATAGGAAGGAAAGTGTTGTTTTCTTGTCGATTTTTCACCGAATCTACACGTTTTCAGACCCCCTGAACCCAAAAAACATGTTTTTAGCGATTGGTCTGTGTGAAAAGAATATCTCAAGAACGGAACATCGTACGAACTTGAAACTTAAGTTACATACCACTACAATTGCTGCATTAGCAGCAATTTGCAAAACAGTCGGACGTTAAACCAAAAAAAAAAAAAAAAAAAAAAAAAAAATACCACTACCGGACCCCACACGAACATTTTTATCAAAATCGGTCGACCAGAAGTAGTAGTTTATGCGTGTCATTTTTCACTTTTTTAGACAAACTTTTTATTTTTAAACATTTACTTTTAAACTTAATTTTTAAAAAAAATTAAACTTTAAATTTTTCCGTATTATTAAGCCAAACTAAGGTTGGTTTTCATTTTGCATCATTCATCATGATTAAAATAAGGTTATTACTTTCTCTTGCCTATATGAATATATAGGAAGGAAAGTATTGTTTTCATGTCGATTTTTCAAAATCGAGTTTTCACCGGATCTATACGTTTTCAGACCCCCTGAACCCAAAAAACATGTTTTTAGCGATTGGTCTGTGTGTGTGTGTGTCTGTGTGTGAACAGAATATCTCAAGAACGGAACATTGTTCGAACTTGAAACTTGAAACTTAAGTTACATACCACTACCGGACCCGACACGAACATTTTCATCAAAATCGGTCAACCGGAAGTAGTAGTTTATTCGTATAATTTTTCACTTTTTTGCGATTTTCTCAAAAACTAGTCCTACGATTTTTTTTAAAATCAACTGGTTTACTACATTTTTTATGCTCTACAATATAGGGTAGGCGCCATGTTTGCTGAAATTCTGCTTGAGGCTGTTTTTACGTAAAAACATTTTCTTTTTAAGATTGCGGCTTTAATATGCATTTTAGCGCAAAACGTTATATAATAAAAGTTGTAGAGAATGTAAAATTCTACAACTTTTATTTCAAACATTTTTTTGTATAACGCTTAGTTTAGCGGTAATTTGCGATTTTCTGTTTTTTTTCTCACGAAAACGTGAGAAAAATCGATTTTTTTAAGATTTCGGTCTTAGTATGCATTTTACGACAAAAGTGTATATAATTAAATTTATAGAAAATTAAAAGATCTACAACTTTTATTTAAAGCATTTTTCTCTACAGAGCCTAGTTTAGCGTGAAAGCATGATTTTCCGTATTTTTAAGCCAAACTGAGTTCGATTGTCATTTTGCGTCATTCACTCATGATTAAAATAAGGTTATGTTTTTGAGGTTAGTTTTTGTTTATTTCTAATATTTTATTAATAATGTTAGGTTTATTATTAATCATTTGCATTGGCAAGAGAAAGTTGTGGGAGTGTTTCACACCAGATTTTGTTTTTTGTTTATTTTTAATGTTTTATTACTTATGTTAGGAAGGTATTGCTTGAGGCCCAGCTCCGTGTAGTTGTGGAATGCAGTGCGTTGTTATAGTAGTGGGAGAATGTATGAGTGTTAGTAGTGTTTCACAGCTGATGCATTTGTAGTGGTAGCGTGTACTAACTAGACCAAAAAAATATTCTTATCATCCGGCGCATTAATTTAACAAATACCTACCGGGTTATTAACTTGGTCGGATTCATAATATTTAACTTACCAATTTATATCAAAATATATAAATAAATAAATGTAATAAATACAAACAAATATGTTACATAAGGAAAGTTTGAAAACGAATGTTTTGTATTAGAGTAATACAACAATTGTATTCCCAGCATGCATCACTCATTCATTATACCTCACCCGTACCCTTCACCCCCCGCAACTACACGGAGCTTTAAACCGCACAATGTACTGGTCATTACGTGCATTGGCAAGAGAGAGTCGTGTGAGTGTTTCACACCAGATTTTTACAATTAAAAAATCTTCAGGAAATGTAATATACAGTAAAACCTCACTAATTCGGACTAATTGAGGGGAAGTGAAGTCCGAATTATCGCGAATATTTGTTTACATCTAAAAATTGAATAATTTAGGCAATTAAAATTAAAAAATAAACGTTACTTGTCTGAAATATCGATGTTTAATGAATTTACAGTGCAGTATATTGAAAAACAACAAAGTTAAAAGTATAGAAATAAAAATATTTACGGCAGTAAAAATATTGTTAAATAATAAATGTCCAGTGTAAAATGATATTTAATTAAAACACTGTACTTACGTACCGATTATTTGGCACTTGTTGAAGTAGAGGGTTGACAAATATCCTCAGGGATCATTTGAGGTTGCTTAGAAAAAAAACTTGTTATTTTTTTCTGTGATTCTTTGCTGCACTGTTTTTTGCAATGACCTTAGGAAAGATATCCAAAATGTGGAAGCATTCATTTGTGTACAGTAGGCCTAGTAAGTTTTTTCATAACACACTTTCTGTGTAACCCGAGTAACCAATAATGTATTACAGGATGAAACAATTTTTATTTGACGGTTAAAAGCTATTATTTTTTCTTCTAAAAAAATTAAAAAAGCTGCTCTTCTTGGAGTAGTCCGAAATATCGCGAATTCCGAATTAGTGAGGTTTTACTGTACAAGTTTTTAAACTTTAAAAACCTTAAGCAGTAGTATAAAAAGTATTCAACCATAAAAGGTTGACATCCTTTTATAAAATACTGATCAGCTGTTGTTAAAAAGAAATCCAGGTGTAAGGATTACGAACCCTGTGAATACACCATGTGGGTTCCTTTTAATAAAAATAAATAACTCTGTCGTAATCCAATACAGCCTCGACTTTCTTCTTTCATTTATTCTTGAGAATCAATTTCAAAATACCTATTAGCATACCTAATGTATATTTTATTTTCCCCGTAGATATACAAACTAACCTAGTACAACCACAATTAGCTTAATGAAGTAAAAATTCTGGTGTAAAACACTCACGTGATTTTATCTTGCTAATGCAAATAAGGCCGGCCCGTGGTCAGCGCAACTGGCTACTATGCCGGGGTCCCGGGTTCGATTCCCGGTCAGGTCTGGCATTTTTTCATCTGTAAATCACCACATATCATTACCTACGCACAAGCTCAAGGCTTATGTAGGCATCGTCACTCAATTAAAAAAAAAAAAAAATTAACAATGTAACCTAACATTAGTTATTAATCATTAGAAATAAACAAAAAAACTAACCTTAATAACCAAATTTTAATCATGAGTGAAAGACCCAACATGAAAATCAACCTCAGTTTGGCTTAAAAATACGGAAAATTAGGCCTACTCTTTCACGCTAAACTAGGCTCTGTACAGAAAAATGCTTTAATTAAAAGTTGTAGATCTTTTAATTTTCTATAAATTTGATTATACACTTTTGTCGTAAAATGCATATACTCAGGCTGAAATCTTAAAAAAATAGATTTTTTACACGTTCTCGTGAGAAAAAAAGAAAATCACTGATTACCGCTATACTAAGCGTTATACAAAAAAAATGTTTGAAATAAAAGTTGTAGGATTTTAATTTCTCTACAACTTTTATTATTACATTTTTGCGATAAAATGCATATTGAAGTCGCACTCTTAAAAAAACAATTTTTTTTACGCGAAAAAGCCTCTCTAAGAATTTCAGCAGAGATAACGACTACCGTGTCTTGTAGACTAACAAAAGTTTAGTAAATGAGGCGATTTTTAAAAAATCGTACGAGCCGTTTTTGAAAATATCGCAAAAATTTGTAAAATGACACGAATAAACTACTACTTCCGGTTGAATGATTTTGGTAAAAATGTTCTTGTCGGGTCCGGTAGTAGTATCTAACTTAAGTTTCAAGTTTTAAGTTCGTACGATGTTCCATTTTTGAGATATTATGTTCACACACACACACACACACACACACACACACACACACACACACACACACACACACACACACACACACACACACACACACACACACACACACACACACACACACACACACACCAATCGCTAAAAACATGTTTTTTGGCTTCTGGGGCCCTGAAAACAGGTATTTCTGGTGAAAAATAGCTTTCCTTACCTAAACTTCACACAGCGAAAGAGGAAATAAAAAATTACTAGTCAAATAATTCGTGAACAGTCTGGAAGTCACAAAAGTAAAATTTTATATTTAAGGTTAGGAATGTATAATTTTTTTCTTTCTCTGACATTCTATGATAATATAGGGAACTCATTGATTAAAATTAGGTTATGTTTTTCATTTTACATTGATAAGAAAAGTTTGCCCATAACGGGCAGGTGGAGTGTTACATTATTGCACTCGATCTGTTGGTTCCAGGGCTACAAAAAATAGTTCTGTTTCTTATCACACAGTCAGCCAAATATATGACTGAACTATTTAAGAACAGAAGAGGTAGAGGTGTAAAAGACACTAGTCAGAGTTTTCTCCTCTGACAGTAATGAATTTCACTATACAGCCAGACCCTGTAATGAATGAAGTGAATGTGTCATTTGCAGGGTGGAAAGTGTGTGCTTTTCGGAGGGCCTGGCATGCTGATAAGCATACTCTTTCAATTCAGTGAGGAAGGCAGTGGTAAACCACCTCACTCCTCGTTTTTACTTAGTAAAACCTCTAGAGGTTCAAACCAGCCTTTCGGCTGTTGACCTAAACAACAACAACAACAACAACAACAAGAAGAAAAAGTCTTAAGTGCTTTATATCAGATTTTTAAATTTTTTTACTCATTACGGTAGCTCAAATAGAACTTTAATTTGAGAAACTTATCGAATTTCAGGTATAAATTCTCAAAAACCATTAAAAATATAGTTGACATTAAGTTTTACAATGGTACTGGCTATAAAGTCCGCGCACGTCGTAAACAAAATTAATAATAAAATAAATTCAGAAATTGGTTTTACGAGCGCTTACTTAGAATTCAAGTGAAAGGTTTTTATGCAGAAGTAAAAGTATAAGACCAAAGATGAGTTTACAATTTTTAACAGCAAATAATATGTAATAGAAATATATAAGTTAACAATAATCACAAAATTAATTAACGTGTGACAAATTATTATGATTTGAAATATTATTTATAGCATAAATACATACGAAGTTTATTTTATTTGTATGTGACCGGCCAAAACAGCAATAAAAAGGGAAAGTTGTTTACACTATGCAGATTTAAGCGAAAAGATTGAGAATTGTTAATAAAGTTAACTTATCGAATGTTACTTCAGTACAATATACGGGTTTATAAAAAAGAAATCCATTGTACAAGGATTACTTCTGTAAATTATGCATTACGTGGTAATCATTAAATCTTCAAAATATTAACGAAACAGTCAGATCCTGAATAACAGCTGAAATAACAATGATTTAGGCCTTTTTACTTTCTCTTGCCTATACGAATATATAGGAAGGAAAGTATTGTTTTCATGTCGATTTTTCGAAATCGAGTTTTCACCGGATCTACACGTTTTCAGACCCCCCTGAACCCAAAAAACATGTTTTTAGCGATTGGTCTGTGTGTGTGTGTGTGTGTGTGTGTGTGTGTGTGTGTGTGTGTGTGTACAAAATATCTCAAGAACGGAACATCAAACGAACTTGAAACTTTAGTTACATACCACTACCGGACCCGACATAAACATTTTCATCAAAATCGGTCAACCGGAAGTAGTAGTTTATTCGTGTCATTTTTCACTTTTTTGCGATTTTCTCAAAAACTGGTCATACGATTTTTTTTAAAATTGCCTTATTTACTTATTTTTTATGCTTTACAAGATAGGGTAGGCGCCATGTTTGCTGAAATTCGTGGTCAGATTGTTTTCACGTAAAAAATTTGTTTTTTTAAGATTGCGGCTTTAATATGCATTTTAGCGCAAAAATTAGTATAACAAAAGTTGTAGAGAATTTAAAATTCTACAACTTTTATTTCGAACATTTTTTTGTATAACGCTTAGTTTAGAAGTAATTAGCAATTTTTTATTTTTCTCTCACGAAAACGTGTGAAAAATCGATTTTTTTAAGATTTCGGCCTTAGAATGCATTTTACGACAAAAGTGAATATAATTAATTTTATAGGGAATAAAAAGTTCTACAACTTTTATTTAGAGCATTTTTCTCTACAAAGCCTAGTTTATCGTGAAAGAGTGATTTTCCATATTTCAAAGTCAAACTGAGGTTGATTTTCATTTTGCATCTTTCACTCATGATTAAAATTAGGTTATGTTTATTGAGGTTAGTTTTTTGTTTATTTCTAATTTTAGGATTGTTGTTAATTATTTGCATTGGCAAGAGAAAGTTGTGTGAGTGTTTTACACATTTTCATGCCCCCTGAAGCCAAAAAAAGTTTTTTAGAGATTGATCTGTGTGTGGATAAATATCTCAAGAATGGAATAGTTAAAACATGAAACTTATGTTAGGGACCAGATACGAACATTTTCATTAAAATCAGTCAACCGGAAGTAATAGTTTAGTCGTGCAATTTTTAACTTTTTGCGATTTTCTCAAAAATTGTTAATACGATTTTTCAAAATAAATCGCCTCAATTACATTTCTTATTCTCTACAAGATACAGCAAGCGCCATGTGGGTTAGCGTCGTACCAATTATACGCAATCAAAAAAATTATTCAAATTATTATTATTAATTATTGCAATTATTTCACACAATCTCTAAGGTGATGAGTCTATAGCTAAAGATATGAAAAAAGTTATTTTTTACTTTCTCTTGCCTATATGAATATAGAGAAAGGAAAGTATTGTTTTCATGTCGATTTTTAGAAATCGAGTTTCCCCCGGATCTATACGTTTTCAGACCCCCTGAACCCAAAAAACATGTTCTTAGCGTTTGGTCTGTGTGTGTGTGTGTGTATACAAAATATCTCAAGAACGGAAAATCGTACGAACTTGAAACTTAAGTTACATACCACTACCGGACCCGACATGGATATTTTCATCAAAATCGGTCAAAAAGAGATAGTAGTTTATTCGTATAATTTTTCACTTTTTTGCGATTTTCTCAAAAACTGGTCCTACGATTTTTTTAAAAATCGCCTGGTTTACTCAATTTTTTATTCTCTACAAGATAGGGTAGGGGCGATGTTTGCTGAAATTCTCGGTGAGGCTGTTTTTACGTAAAAATGTGTTTTTTTAAGATTACGGAGTTTAATATGTATTATAGCGCAAAAATGTATATAATAAAAAATGTAGAGAATTTAAAATTCTACAACTTTTAATTCAAATATTTTTTTGTATAACGCTAAGTTTAGCGGTAATTAGCGATTTTCTGTTTTTTTCTCACGAAAACGTGTGAAAAATCGATTTTTTTAAGATTAAGGCTTTAGTATGCACTTTACGACAAAATTATATAAAATCATATTTATAGGAAATTAAAAGATCTACAACTTTTATTTAGAACATTTTTCTCTACAGAGCCTAGTTTAGCGTGAAAGAATGATTTTCATGTTTTTAAGCCAAACTGAGGTAGATTTTCATTTTGCGTCTTTCACTCATGATTAAAATAAGGTTATGTTTTTTGAGGTTAGTTTTTTGTTTATTTCTAATGTTAGGTTATATTGTTTAAATTATTTGCACTGGCAAGAGAAAGTTGTGAGTGTTTCACACCAGATTTTTTTTGTTTAACGTCCGACTGTTTTGCAATTACTGCTAATACAGACGGTGAGAAGGGTGATAGATGAAAATTAGTGATAAAAAAATGCCAGACCTGACCGGGAATCGTACCCGGAACCCCGCCGTAGAAGCCAGTTGGACTAACCACTACGCCAACGGGCCGGCCGAAAAACGTTCAAATCCGGAAATGCTTCGTTACCGAGTTATGTTTGGTGAAAGATTTCACCATGATTCCTGGGCAAAGAGGGAAAGCCGTACTAAAATTCTGAAAAGGTAAATTATGGGGAAATTTTAGCGGTTGCTAATGGGTTTAAATCTGGGAAACTTAAAAAGTGAGTCCTAGAACTAAATCGCTTTTAAGAAAATTACGTGAGAACATTAAAAAGTAGGGTTAGAAAATAAACTTTTAAGTTTAACGTATAAAAATAAACTTTACTTTTGCTTTTGTAAAATAACTTTGTTAAATCGCGAATAAAGACACAAATCGTGTTAATGAAAATTGTAGAGAATTTTAATCTAAAAAAATGATATAAATAATGTCTATGAAAATTAAACTCATTCGAGAAGTTTAACTTCAATTACAAACAAAAGAAAAATTGGATTTAAATATTAGTCATTAATTTTTTCCGATCCAGTTTTTCTATTATTTGTAATTAAAGTTTAACTTCTCGAAGAGTTTAATTTTGAGCCTTAATAAGGATAATAATTAGACGTAAAACAAAAAATTCCAGTTACAGCCCCTAAACCAAAATCCTGGCTATAAATTATTTGGGCCTATGGCTAACCCTGACTTTGTTAATCTACCAGATTAGTAAAATTGTTTCTGATACAACTTCGTAAAACAATCCGAATATCTTGACAAAATTTTGTAACTAAAAAAAAACTCATAAAAACTGAATGTAAAGAAATACAGTAATTACAAATAAATTAGTTAATCGTTAAATACATACATTCATCGAAACATGCATTACGAAATTATAGTTTTTATAAATTATTACTTAATAATTTTAACATGGTCATCGCTGACAAAGCATAATCGTATCAATAAATGAAAATCGTACGATGAAAATAAATTCAATTTAAAATATATTCCTCAAGTAAAAAGTATTCTTCAATAAACTCCTGGCACATATTATTTTCTTAAACTAAAAAGATTTTAATCAAAGAACCGCTACAATTGTGACAACACCGTAATCTAAAAAAAATATCAAAACATCTTGAATGCAAGGTGTTTCGCTATGTCTATAAAGTACTTATAGGTTACAAACGCTTTAACTTTCATACATACCCAATTTTAAAAATATAATACAAAAAACTTTTACAAGCTTTTAAAAAATTAATGCGATTCTTCTTTTCTTAATAAAAAAAAACAGTAAAAGAATGACATTTGAACTGTAGAAAAATAATTCTCAAGACGAGAAACAAATGAACATTAATTAACCAAGTGTGAATATTAAAAATTTTACATTTCGGTAATAAGGCCTAAATCCCACTTTAAAAATATAAATATACAACTAGGAGAACGAGTTGTTGAGTTCGCGGATATATAAATTCTTGTACAGATTACACTTAGTAACTTTTTCTGAGAATATAACTGTTTCTTACGAGATGGTTTTTTGTTTTAATACGAAGATTTAATTTTTCTAAGATGGAATAACTATGTTCAATACAATAACAGTTAGTAAATACATTATTATACTATTTTAAATTAATATATTAATGATAATTTAAAAATGGTTACCTTGTAATTTAGCAGAAGACATTTCCAAAACACCAATTAATAACACAAGAAGCATGCATAAGAAGTAAACAGTTGTAGGATTTCTTGCAGTCCACCCCATTATAAATAATTAACATTATTAAACAACAAACAAAATGTCACATTCTAATTAACTTATAAACTAAAAACACTTAAAAAAGAACAAAACTCATTTAAAAAAACTTTGATTCGAAACTTTCTCACATAGTATGAAACTTTACAACAACGTACACTGTTAACACTAGTACATTCCGTTCACTACTGAAGGCTGTGTAGAGAAGACAACAAAACAACGTGAACTCCCTGGAACTGGACACATCTGTACAAACGTTAACCACTAACCTGTGTGTGTGGTAGTTTCTTTTCAACAGTAAATTACACATCAGCGCTATCTGTTAAACATCTTTGTAAACCACATTATATTGAAACACAAACTGTACGTTTAGAAACAGTACTTTTATCAAACAAGTTGTAGAAAATATTTTTAAAAATAATGAAAATAAATACGTAACAGCAAACCGCGTTTGCTTTCTTGATAATATTGTCAAATAGTACTATTTTATTATTGTTAGTTTATCGTTTCGGCTTACTTAGGACAAAGTTAAATAATTTTGGCTCATATCTACTGTTTTATTTTATCATTATTTTTAAATCTTTTTCATTTTTCTCTAAATTTTTTCTTCAGACCATTTTTGTGGTCTTCTCTTTGCTTTCTCTTGGAATACGATAATTGTTTAAACTTTTTTTCTAAATACACTGTCCTGTACCTAATCTAACACTATCATAGGCTATACATTTCTGTTTTTATGAACATTCTATTTTGTATTTTGTAATTTTTCCATGTATCAAATACAAATATTAACTGTATTTTATTTTTTTCTAGTTCATTCTATAAATATGTACACAACACTAATTATTATTTTTTAATTCTGGTATCTTTTATATTTTTTTATTAAGTTAATATCAGACATTTATTAACTAATTAATATTATACAATATGGCTGTGCTGGTCAAGGTTTAACACAGTTTCCATTGACAATTCCAAGTGAATGCCTTGTTAGCAACCATTTTATGTTATGGGCAGCAGTATAATCTTCCCAGTCCTTATCTCAAGATTGTCAAATCTTGTGATTTCACAAGTCACAAAAAAAATTTGTCACATAATATCATCTATTTATTTATTTTACGTGACTTGTAAAAACTCAGGCTGACCATTCCTGAGAGGTATGATTAACTGAACCCCAACTATCAAAGTATCGTTAACCACTGTCTAAATATTAATACAATTAAAAAATTTATTTTTATTCAGATCCCCATAAAAGTAACTAGGTACCTTTACTAGGATTTGAACCACGGAACCTTCATCTCTGAAAATTAGCAGTTAAACAGCTGGACTTTACCACTAAACCATTCGGTAAATATTTTATGTGACAATAAGAGTTTATTTGTTTAATATTTTATATTCTCCATTTTAATTTTTTCTTTGGAGCATACATTTTCCCTAAGATGTTTCTCTTTCATTTTTATTCTCTAGTTACTCTCCTTTTGATAAAAGATACATCCACATAATGCTTCACATTATGTACTTATATTCTACTGTCATAATTTACACTTTTATTACAATAACAATTTTTTATTATATATAATTTTCTGTCAGTTTTTCAGTTGAAAAAATTCCAAGCATCCTAGGAATGGGCGTGATGATGCATAATATACCTAGCATCAGTGTTGTATACTACAAGAATTCAACAAGAAGTGTTGTATCATACAATAATTCATCAAAAGATTCCTTTAGCCTCTCTCACTTCAACTGCTAGAGAGGTTCCCCTGCTAAGGTGAAAACCCAATGGGAAATTGTGTATAAATCCCATAACAACACTGGGTCGATAAAACAGATTTGTATGCTGGTCCTGTTACAGGTAGGTATATGATTGGGAATCTAACACTATCATAGGCTATATATTTCTGTTTTTTATGAACGTTCTATTTTGTGTTTTGTAATTTTTCCATCTATAAAATACAAGTATTAACTGAATTTTAATTTTTTCAAGACTACACCTCATTTACATGTCATACCTCATCTGATTGGGTCATGGGGTTGCTTATTGTGAAATAACTTAATGGGGTTGCTTTTTTGTTGGTTAAACTTAAGGAAGCAGCCCTTTCACAAGGCTACCATAAGGGTAGGGTTAATAGCCCACCTAGAGTGAAAAACTTAACCAGTTCAGAGTAAAAGAAGAAATTATGGAGAAACAACCACTGGAAGCAGAAAAAGTCATGATTTTTTAAAGTTGGCATATTACGTGTCTAACTGCAAAAGTATTTTTTGTAACTACAACCAGCAGACTTTCGAAAAGGAGTATAAGATATACCAAGATATAAACCTGATAAGCTTAAATATTAAAAATATGTTAAATTCATTACTTTTAACAATTAATTTTAATGAGCAAAATATAGAAAATTCTTAATTGACTAAACTAAACATTGTAGAAAAGAATGTTTGAAATAAAAATTGTGTAAGTTTTTTAATTTCCTAAACTTTAATAACATTTATGCTTTTGCCCTTAAATGCAAATAAGGCTGCAGTTTTTTTTAAAAAAAAAATGTTTTAACACCAGAGCATAGCTCCCCAAGATTTCCGCCGACAGGGCCCTTACCCTATCTTGTAAAGCATAAAAAATTTAGAAAATGAGGAAATTAAAAAAAAATCGTAGCTGTTTTTGAGAAAATTGTAAAGTAAAAAAAAATCACACAAATATACTATTTCTGGTTGACCGATTTTGATGAAAATGTTTGTGTCGAATCCTCTAGAGGTATCTAATTTAAGTTACAACTGTATAATATTCCGTTCTTGAGACATTTTGTTAACACACAAACCAATTGCTAAAAACATGATTTTTGAGTTAAGGGAGCCTGAAATGTGTATTTCTGGTGAAAACTGGATTTTTAAAAATTGATATCAAAACAATACTTTTCTTCTCTACGTATATTATTTACATAGGGTAAGAGAAAGTAATTATACAAAGTTGAGTACTGTTAGAGCGAACGCCAAATAAGCTTGCCAGTTTTCTGAAGTGCGCAGAAGGTTTATTTTGGTAATGGAGCGCTCGGTTGCCTCAGTGAGTGGTGGGGGTCAGTGCTGTACTAGCTGTGATCAGAATCTCATCACTCTTGCAACATTATATATCAGCTGACCTAAAAACATTAAGTCTGTAATATATTGTTTGTGGTAGGTGTTAATTGTTCTATACAATGTTTACAATTGAATGTTTTTAACATCAATAATAGATGATATTTACATCATTCAGCATCTGTGATTTAATAGGCAGTTTGGTACTAAGACACGAAATCTACTGACTAAATCCGAACTGTTCGCGCAGCTACACTGGCAAGCTTATTTGGCATCCGCTCTACAATAGTAAACAATAAAACCTGCATCAGGAGCCATGAGCCAGTAGACAAACTCTAGAATTTGAAAAATTGAAAAAAATAATAGGTAAAAAGAATGTGACAAGTAAACAAAAATACTAAAATATCTTTTTATTTACAACCTATACCGTACAACAATACAACTTCATTATTTTTAATAATATTAATAATAATAATAATAATAACAGCAGAATCAGAATTTGAAGACCTAATTTTATATAATTAATTAATTAAATTGATAATAAATAATAAATATCGAGATCAATGAAAGAACATATCTAACTATAAGTTATAATTAATAAATTAATATTAAAAGTCATAATAATTAATTAACTGTAAGAATAATAAATATTACAATTTTTTAATAATAATAATAATAATTAATAATGAATGCATTTAGTGAAATTATTTGCAATCTACAAAACCTTTGTTCCTCTACAAAAATCTACCAGCTTTGTATTGTTTTCTTAGTTATATAGCAGTTTAAATTTTTGTCGATACTGGAAGTATTTTTATAATATTACTATAAAAATTATACTTAATTTTCAATTAATTATAAAATAATATTTTAAATTTAGTAATAATTTTTAATCATTAATTCTTTGTTTTATTCTAGAAATGCTATGGGTTAGGGCCGCTTGTAGGTCGGTCAATGTTAAATGAGATGAAAGCATATCGAAAAAGATTCCTTATTACAGGCAAATAGTGTACTTATAATCAATAAATTACAAATTACAATTTTAAAAAAACATCATTGTTCATAATTTATTTATTAAGTTAATTAATTTACTGCAATTACATTACGTTTAACTATTGCAGTAATTTTATTGTAAGTAATCTATTTGTAAATAAATATTTAATGAAAATTTAAAAATAAGTTTTGTTATTTATTAATAATCAGGTTCCAAAAGAACCTGGAATAAAAACATCACAGTATTACTAAAAAAAACTTGTTTTTATTTTTAATAAAATTAATAAAAATTTATTTAATATAATTTTTTTTAATAGATTGAGAAAATCGGAATAAATTTATTTTTTATAACTTAAGAACCGAATAAAATTTAGACAATTAATTACAGACTGTAAGAGCTTCCAAGAAAATCAAATGTATAACACCGGGTGGAGAAAATTTTTTTTTTTGGTTTTGCAGTGAGCTGCAAAAGAAATTCCAGAAACGTCAAAAGACACCTCACATGGTTTAAAATTGGCCCTATGTGAGAGAAAAAATTTACCTATAGAAAATTGTTATTATGTCTGACTAAATCATATAATATTTAAGCGAAACATAATATTTATCGAAGTATCTTTATTGTGTGGTAGATGAGACATTACATCAAAATGTTCTGTGTCATTAATGTGTTGTCATATGAATGAAATTAATCATATTATTGTGTAATTGTTATTTGTTGTCTCTTGGGTACAATTTTATTTCATTAGTAGTTGCAATAATGGATTTCTTACATAGAATAGTTAATTAAAAAAAACCAGAAATCAACTACTGTTGAAAAAACAAAATGTAATACTTGAAATCTAGATAGAAACTATCGTCAATGCTTATAATTGAAGACATGTTAATTTTATAAATTTTCATCATGAAAAGTGATTCCAAAATAAACTTATTAAAAATGTAAGGAATACGTCCTTACTTAGGCTTAATTCCTTGCAATTTCTATTTTACAATACTGGAGTTTGTGATATAAAGTTTTATAACCTCTAAAAGCCTTTGAAATAAAAACCAGCTTACTGACTACAAACATTGATTTACAGATTAGGAAAAATTTTTTAAAACATTATGTTTGGAGTGTAGCATTATATGGGTGTGAAACATGGGTGATAGGGGCTGTAGAAAAGAAGAGGATAGAAGCTTTTGAAATGTGGTATTATAGGAAAATGTTAAAGATTAGGTGGGTGGACAAAATAAGTAATTTAGAGGTTCTTAGGCGGGTGGATGAAAAAAGAACTATATGGAAGCATATTACCAGAAGAAGGGATAGGCTAGTGGGGCATATCTTAAGACATCCAGTTATTGAGCTATCAATAATGGAGGGTAATAGTGAGGGAGTAAATTGTAGGGGGAGGCAAAGATTAGAATATGTAAAGCAAATTACAAAAGATGTAGGGTGTTACAGGTATGTAGATATGAAACGACTTGCGCAAGATAGACACCTTGGAGAACTGCATCAAACCAGTCGAGAGACTGATGACAAAAAAATAAACCTTTAAAGCTTCCTGTCATACAAATTTTGATTTTAATTGTAATTTTTGTCATTTACCATGGTTAGTTATCCAACTTAACCAATTATCTAAAATTTTCTTTTAAAATTTATTCTACATTAAATCTATTATCCAACGTTTTCTTTATGTCAATTGGTTTTTGTTTAATACCCTGCGCTTCATTTTAGTGATTGGTGACTATAATGATTTCACTGAATCCATTGAAAAATTTGTTTACACGACTCGCGATCAAAACCTTTACTTTTCCCCGCCTTGTAGGGTGGATCTAGAATGGGTACGAATCGAGGTAATTCTGGACCTAAACATTCCTTCTCAAGTGGCAGTTCATTTTTGGCATCTTTTTGATCTATAAGTTTCAGAATGAAGTACCGGGGTTTGAAATTTAAATGTTTACTTCAGTTTCACTTAATCGTTGTTAAAATAACCAGAGTTTTGATTATGATTCCAATATAAGATTCTGGATATACTAAATATATTTGGATTCTGGATATACTAAATATATTTGGATACTAAATATTTGTTATTAAGTTAAATGTAGTTAACAATTTTAACTTTTTTTTTTAAATATTTAGTATTTTTATTAAATTCTTAATTTCTGTGTTTGAGTGTCAGTCTTATACTTCCCCTATGAACCGGCTAATTTCTCACCCTGGGAGTAGAAAAGCTGTGTCCTTCTATTTAAGCTTCATTTTTTTTGTAAGTTTGAAAAATTTTATGGTGGATTGCTTTCAATGTTAACTTTAGTTTTAGTTTGTAGGTGCAGGTATCCAACCTGTCTCACTTTACAAGATTAGGGTAGTTAACCCATACAAAAATAATGAAGCCACTCACTCCATCTGCCATCCATAAAAAAATTACAACCCTTATATTTTGTTTCAATAAAACTGTAAGCTGCTGGTACTGGAATAGTTGTTTCCAGTACATACAGCCATCAAAGTATAGTTCTGAAAAGTTTTTGGTTTTGTTTTAACAAATTCAAAAGCATCACTTATTTCCAATAAGTTTAGAAATAGAGTTTTAATATATTGTTATTTCATGGTAACGAATCAGAAGTGAGAAGTTTTACTAACACACGATAAATATATGTAGCAATCTGATGAAACTAAATTTTTTAAGTGAACATACTTATTTTTTCTCCTCGATTATAAACTAAAATGAGAACATAATTAAAAAAAACCGGTAGTATAAAAAAATATGTATAATACAATAAATACAAGATATTACCAATACTTCCAGATATATGAACAAAAATTTACCCAATAAAAAAAGACAGAAAAGTATTAAAAAAATTGACAGCAAACAGGCTAACTCACTAATTGATAATAATTAATATCATTTTTTTAATTAATAATACAATAATGAATTATTACACAATGTTCCTACAAACTACCTTTTAATAATTCAATAATATTAATAATTAATACTAATTTATTTTTCAATTATTTGTCTTAAAATATCAAATCAGCAATTGACAATGATAATAATCAATAATAAATAAAATAATGTATGATAATCTTAAAACTTTAATATATAAGTATAAAATTATCGTTCCATTTATTTTATTGATAAATAAAAAAATAAATATATAATATAATAATATATTTTGTTGATAATGTAATTAATAATACAGTATTTATAATATATATTATATAAAAATTATAGGTTAAACATTATGACAAAAATTATTACTTATAAAATATGAAGTGGTTGTAGTATTATGTATTTTAAATAATTTAAGAATTTTCGGAAACTAATAATGTTTATATATTTTGTTTATTTATGTTCTTTTCGGTGCAGGGTCACTCACCCTTGTACCACTACAGAAGGATCTAATTCATTAAAATCTCCGTTTATAAAGCCATCGGTTATACTGCGCTTTTAGATGTAACACGGGTTGAATTATGTCGTACGTTTTATAGTAAGTACAAAAATTCCTGATTTCGTTTATACCGCGGTAAATGATATAACACGGGTCAGTGAATGACTCTTTTTTTTTTTTAATTGAGTGACGATGCCTACATAAGCCTCCGGGTTGGAGCGTAGGTAATTATATGTGGTGATTTACAGATGAAAAAAATGCCAGACCTGACCGGGAATGGAACCCGGGACCCCGGCATAGTAGCCAGTTGCGCTGACCACTACACCACAGGCCGGCCTGTTATAACCGAGGACCACTGTATTTTGAAAAATTTCATCGGGTTTATCAAAACAAACATGAAACTGAATGTTAAAGATCAGTACTGAAATATATATTCATTACGTTAAACTTATTTTTTATTAAATTTTAGCAAAATTATCTGAAAATAAACTATATATAACTGAATTATTAAATGTTAATGTTGTTTTTTATTAACGTAAACAGAATATATAGTTATCAACTACTTAAGGTTTGGATCATTTTGACACCAAACAACATTAAAATTGAATCAATAATTTAATAATAATAATAACAACAAATTTTCCACTTATTTTTTACATTTTGTCGTTCTTCAGATATTAAATTGTAAATATTACTGAATAAATTAAAAACTGTAGAGTTATTACTATTAGTTAATATGGAAATTAAATTATCAAAACTTTTAACTTTTTTAAAAATTTTTTTAATTTATTTAAAGTCGCATCAACAGCGTGGTTAATATCGACTATGGTGGGTTATGACTTGTTATAATTTCCAGACCTTAACTAGGAATCAAACCCAGGACCTCCACATTGTAGGTTAGTGCGCTACCACTACGCTATGAAGGCCACCATAAACAAAATTTGTTTTAAATCAGAAGGAACAAACCTGACGTGAAAAAAATCAATTATTTGTGATTTTCATTATGAAACGAAATACCAAATAAATTTTACATTTTAAAAATTAATAACTAATATTTGAGTAGCTAAAATTTTATCAGAAATATTTAGTTTCATTTTTAGCATTTGTAAGAAATGAAAAAACAACAATTTCTGTACCTGAAAATACTAAAGAAGGAATTAAATACTTCTGAAATGTTTATGTTTTTACCTAACCCAATATAAGTTAAGTCTTTAATTTTAAAATTTTAAATTAAACAAGTGACTGCCTCTGTGGCATACTCATTAACATGTTAAGTTATAAACATCAGGAAGGTCTCAGTTTTGATTCCCAGCTGCAGTCTGGAAATTATAATAAGTCAAAAAAACTATTTTATACATAACCTACAATAGTCACTACTGACTAGATGTTGATGCAACTGAAAACAATTTAAAAAATATTAAAAACTATCAATTTAACACAATTCGAATCCCGCTCAGACATAGCATATTTTCATATGTTACAAAAAATCATTCGTCCTTCATTATACACAGTAAGTTACAACCCAATGTCATCGCTAATGACCATTGTAGTTGATGCAACGTTAAATAAATAAATTAAAAAAAAACTTTAGATTGAAAATAAACCCAAACAACTAATTTCAAAATTAGATGAATATTAAATATTTAAGAAAACTTTTCCAAGTATCTGTAACAAATGATAAATCATTTATTATTTTCAGTTTTCTTAATTGATCAATTTATAAAATTCATGATTATATTTCAAAATACGATTTTACCTAACATGAATACACCCAAGATATTTAACTTAAAAATTAATTCACCTTTGTGGCGCAGTTGTAATAATACTACACTGCAAAGCAGAGGAGAAAGTCTGGGTTTGATTCCAGGACTAGGGAAATTCATTAACCCAAAGTAATTACTAAAAATTAAACTATTGATAAAATGTAAAATAAATCACAAAAAAAAAATCTTAAAATACTGTAATTAATTAATTATAAATTATCAACAAAATATATAACAATTAAACAGAAAATAGCAAAGAAAATATTCTTACCATTTATTCCATTTAATTAAACGATAAATTAATTAATGTAATTAATTAATAATAAACACTAATATAAATTCATTCCTAAACAACTCTATCATATGCTATAAGCTTACCTAACTAATTTATTAATCGTTTATCATAATTTAATTAAATTTATATCTACATAAATTGAATTATTTTTTTGGCACAGAAATTTGTAAAAAAGGTATTACAGGATTATACCTTGTATTTTTAAATGTAATAATACTATTATAATTATTTATTTATTAATTAACGCACACTATGCGCAAAATTAATTTTAATAAAGAGTTTTCAAACATTATTGTAGAATTTAAAATAAATATACTATATTTTTATTATAGTATAATAAGGAAAAATATAATTATAAAATGGTAAAAATTTTATAATAGTCTATAAATTATCACCCAGTTGTTCAATAGCAAATAAAACAAAAAATAAAAAAAATTAATGATAGATTGACAAAACAAACTTTTAATAAAATAATAAATGTCAAAACCATACCATCATGGTTCACAGTAACATTGAACCCTTAAAGATGTAAAAATTAACACAGAAGACATACAGAATAGGGAAATTTTTTAGAAAAAAAAACCCCAGAGAGTGATCTTCAGGAAAGAGAAAGAAAAAAAGAGATGTGAACCCTTGGTAATAAGGAAAGATCCGAAAAAATGAAGAGATTGTGGGAGAAAAGGAAACATGAGCAAAACATGAAATAATTATAATTATTGATAGAGCATGGTCTCTTTGTAGGGCTATTCAGAAAAAATATGCTAATGTAAAAAAATTCATATCAACCAATAAAATCATTGAAAAACATTAAAATTTGTGGAAACAACTGATACAATTAAAAAATTTATTTATAACAAAAAAAATATATAATTTTTTAAAAGTTTTTAATAGGTAAAAAAATTTACATTCAATTATATCAGTGTTTGTTATTTATTATAAAGTCTGAACTATGGGAAAAATTACTGAATAAAAATTTATGATATGACGGAAAATTGTTATGGTTTATCTCACAAGAAGGCACCGTTCTAATTTTGCAAAATTTCGTAAGTTATTCTCTATGAAAAAAACAATTGATTGTGAAAAGGATTTAAAAGATTCAAAGTCATATCTAGTTAAAAAGGCATTGTATCTTATATTTTATGTGCCTGGTATACTGTAATATGTTTTGTGTTTTTTTTTAACACTTGTTAAGTGATATAATGTTGATACTGGGGCTTATCTTACACTCATTTTCAGTTTTGTATGAATTTTTAGCATTTTTTTTAACTTATTTACTAACAACTACAACTTTATATACGATGTACGTCTTAATATTCTGTTTTCATCTCGATTGAGGAAATTACCCAATGGTCAACCCTCAGCGCTGTTTTATATAAGATTCCTTATTCCAGCATCTTTTTAATTTCTTTTGTGGAAGGTGTAGGAGTGACAATGTTTGTATCTCTGGATTCATGTAATTTATTAATTTTGAATGGAAACGAATATATAATTTGTTAATGGTTGAATTTCAAAAATACTAAATTTGGGCTATTGATAATGGAGGGTAATATTGAGGGAGTAAATTGTAGAGGGAGGCAAAGATTAGAATATATAAAGCAAATTACAAAAGATGTAGGGTGTTACAGGTATGTAGATATGAAACGACTTGCGCAAGATAGAGCAGGTTGGAGAACTGCATCAAACCAGTCAAGAGACTGATGACAAAAAAAAATGGTTGAATACACTGTACCTACATTGAGGTTTAATGTACGATAGAAATTTGTAGGGAGTAGGGCTACATGTAATTAAACGTAAAAAGTTTGTATCCTGTTGTTTATGTTTGATTTTTTCACTGAACCATAGATCAAAGCTCCTTTCATTAACATTGGACGAATTAGATAGGTGTAACAATTTAGTTTTTGTTTGATAGGTATAACTGTGATCTACGGTAGAGTAGAGAGTATAAAATCCGATTGTAAGATTGAAATTAAATAAATTACGTAAAGCATTAACAAATTAACAAAAAAAATAAAAGCGTAAGTACAATGCATAATACATAATTCAAAAAACATCTTTTTTTGATGCACCTTAAATTATTAAACATTAAACAGATTACATGAAAAGCGGTTTAAAACTGTATTTCAAACGAACTTAAAAATAAAATATGTATAAATTACTAGATTATTTCATTTCAAAAATACTAATATCACTTTAAGATCTACGACAATGTTGTATTGGTACAATCTTAAAAATAAACACTACAAAATTGTTTGAAAACTCAAATAAATGGTATATTGTTTAACTTCTCTTGTTTAATTGAAAATTATTTAAACAGGACCTATAATTTTAAAATATATTTCCCATGTACTATTAATTTTTTATGGAGACTAAAATAATAACAAAAATTTTAAGAAAATAAATATGAGTTTGTATAATATAATTTTTGAATTTTCAATGTTCATGTGAGTATTTTGGCTAGATAATTCTAAAATAAAAAATATATATTAAATATTAAAGTTGATAAAGTAAAATGGTACCAAAAACAATTGAAAATCAGATGACAATTTCTTCAAATTTAAAAAATGTGAAATTTTAAATAAAAAATGAATATATAATAAAAATAAGTTATTGATTAATTCCAAATTATAACCAGTGACAAACCAGCATTCTTATGTAGAATTGAAACCCGGAAATTCAATAAAGGAGGATAAAAGAAAATGATAATAGCTGAACGAAAAATTATGGGAAATGGGTTTGATGAAAAAAACACGAAAAAGAATATGATAAAATGAATAATTATATGAAAACGTAGAATCAATAGAAGACTTGATAACAACGAATTATATAAACAGATATATAAAATTTATAATGAATAAAACCTACAGAATTACAACTGCTTTATGGAATACTTTGCTAAAGCATTTTTTAGATGAGTTATTTAAAAACTCCTGCAAATATGGAATTTAAAGACTCCAATAAAGGAAAAAAAGATCTAAGTTGCAAAAAATATGCGAGAAAAAGACTAATACTTCAAACTATTTTTTGAGTAATTATCGCGACTGAATTCTTAAACTAACAGGATTCATCAAAAAGTTAAAAATGCAATAACAATGTTTATCCAGGGTTAAAGTAATGTTTTACAGTCAATTAAAATAAAATAAAAATATATTAATTTTATGTAAAGCAAAAATACGCCATTCAAATTTAGTAAAAATATGAAAAGGAATTCAAAATCAGGTACTATTTATAATATCATTTTCCAATGTCTGTCCATCACACCCAGATGTTAGAAACTACAAGAGATAGCAACAAACGGTTTTCAGATTCATAATCTACACAAAAAGTTAGTGGGCCTGAATTGGGTTTGAAGTTCCAGTTTCAACTAGAATTGGCCCAAAACCAGAAGTCAAGAAATCACAGTTGGAATTTGGAAACAAAAATAGACATTCAATTTCTCTTAAAAAGTAACTTTCTTACAAAAGCTAAGTGGGCTGGATCCCATTATGAGGAAGGATAACCCTGAGTTAAGTGAAGACGCAATCTCACTTCTTCAACAGATTCCTTTTCTTCACAAAAAATTGCCACCATCCATGAGACGAATTGTCTCATGAAAGGGATTTTTATTAAGTACCTTTATCGACTCACTGGGTTGGTCTAGAGGTAAAGTCGTCACCGCAAGTCAGCTGTTTAGCAGCTGATTTTCAGAGATAAAGGTTCCTGGTTCAAATCATATTAGAGGTAGTTACTTTTATACAGATTTGAATGCTCGAATTGGTTATTGATGTACTTTGATGTTGGGGTTCAATTAACCATACTCTCTCAGAAATGGTTGACCTGGGTCTGTACACGACTGTACCTTATTTACCCATCATACCATAACCCATCGGTTTATAGGGTTGCATATAATTCTGATTGAACAGATTGCAACGTACACACATTAAAGATTTTTAAAAAATGCCTTTATTATAAGCCAATGAAAATATATGCCAAAAACATGGAAAATCGCAGAAGTATACAATAAAAATACATCACAAAAATACAAAAATATTCAGCTCAATAGTACACGGTAAATTTCTTATGGGGCTGATAGTTGGGTGGTAAATAAAATAAATAGGTTTAAGTTTAATGTGTACTTTCCATTATGAGGATATTTGACAGAGAAATAAATTAGTGGATGTTGAACAGCTTGTGGCATCACTAAAATGGAAATGGCCCGGACACACAATGAGACAGACAGATGATAGATGGAACAACGTGGCTCAACAATAGAGACCCTGGGTGAGAAAGAGAAATAGAGGTTATCCACAAACGCGGTGGAGAGACGACTTAAAATTGGTAACTGGATTTAATTGGCCACCAATTACTGATTACAAATTGTAAATTGACTGCTACAGAAAGGAGTACACACAATGCAGAGAATATGTGAAGACTACAACCTGACGATATCCACTAAGAAAATGAAAATAATGACTTTCAGAGAAAAATACCCAGTGAAGTCGAAAATTGTCAAGAACTAAGTGATTGTGGACAGACATCTAGTTTCAGTTATTTGGGGGGTGTGAAGTATCTTTTATGAAGGACATAAACGTATACAAATTCTGAAGATATATTTTTATAACCATTTCTTTGTAACAGTTTTTTTTTAAATGTTTATTGACCAGTCAATCTCAATACGATAAATTTTATACCAACATCAACACAATAATCATTGTTTTGGTATCATAAAAAATTTAAAAACACAATTGTGTATTTTTATTTTTCTAGTTTGAGCAGTTTAAATACCATAAAATTCTATAAACCAGATCTTGGGGCAGATTCAGAACAACATTTTAACCAGCTATAAGTTGTTAATATATCTTTTCACCAATCAATGGGTCACGGTAACTTTAAATAAAAATTTAGAGTAAAGTAATTTCAGATGAAAAATTTGTTTTGGCACGATATTTAAAAATCAAAAATCACAATAGAATTTCATACATTTTAACCAGCTATAAATTGTAAATATCTTTTCAATAATCAATGGCTCATGGTAACTTTAAACCAATTTAGAGTAAAGTAATTTCAGCTGAAACATTTGTTTTGGCACAATAGACCTAATCTTTGGCACTGTCATTTAAAAATCATAAATCACAATAGAATTTCATATGAATTTTAACCAGCTATAATTGTAAATATCTTTTCAATAATCAATGGCTCATGGTAACTTTAAACCAATTTAGAGTAAAGTAATTTTAGCTGAAACATTTGTTTTGATCTTTGGCACTGTCATTTAAAAATCATATAACACAATAGAATTTCATACGAATTTTAACCAGCTATAAATTGTAAATATCTTTTCAATAATCAATGGCTCATGGTAACTTTAAACCAAATTCAGATGAAACATTTGTTTCGGCACTGACATTTAAAAATCACAAATCACAATATAATTTCATACAAATTTTAACCAGCTATAAATTGTAAATATCTTTTTAATAATCAATGGCTCATGGTAACTAGAGTAAAGTGATTTCAGCTGAAACATTTGTTTTGGCACAATAATCTTTGGCACTGACATTAAAAAATCAGAAATCACAATAGAACTTGATACAAATGCAGCAAACATTAAGGTATTCTTAATTGTTATACATTTTTATTAATATATTTAAGTTATTTTTCTTATATTCTTACTCTTTTTTTTTAATTCAAATTTAATATCAAAAGGCTATCAATTTATGTTAAAATTTTTTTATTTGGTAAAGTTATCACCATGAGTCGGCTGTTTAAAAGCTGATTTTCACAGATGAACGTTCTGCGGTTCAAACTCTAGTAAGGTAATTACTTTTATAGGATTTGAATACTAGACAGTGGTTACCGGTGTAGTTTGATGGTAGGGGTTCAATTAACCATCCTTTCTCAGTAATGGTAAGCCTGAATCTGTACAGAATACACCTCATTTACAAGTCATACATATCATCCTCATCTTACTGGGTTATTGAAGTTGAATCTCACTGTTCTAAATTCAACAGATTACAACGTACACACATTAGGAATTATAAAATAATTTATTTTTTAAATGGATTGTCTATAATATATAAAGCCCCAGGGCAACTGATTGATTGACTGATAAAAACTCTAACCCATAAGGAGGCCTTGGAACGCAAAAATGAACAGTTTTATTTATACTGTCACTTTATATTGTTGTGTCGTATAATTATTTTTCACTGTTTTGTGTTTTTGTTAACAAAAGTGTTAAATGGAATATTAATAAGTTATACGGTGGACAATTCGAACTGGCGCAAATCTTACTCTACGTGTACACACAGTTCCGCATAAAGTATATCCATAACCTATTCTTTCAACAAGGTCTACAAATTTTAATGTACACAATGCCTACAACCTCATTTCAATGTACAAATATACAAATAATTATTTCATTTTAAAATATGTATTTAATTTGTCCCAGTAAAAAATTAAATTACAAATTACAAGAACTAAACTGCAAAAACTCGTTAAACTACACTCTACAGATGCACGCAACTAAACAAATTTTTTTAATACATAATGAACGGAAAATAATATATTAAAACAAATTCGTCACATAATTATGTCGGACAGATTATTATTAATAACAACAGTGAAAACAAAGCGTAGTGACGGTGCGTGAGTCGCACATTACAGTAGTGATTGTATACTTTTGTGACTGTACCGTCGTTTTATGGCGAGGGGCGAAGAGTGGAGTAGATAAACACCGAAGCTGCTTGTGCCAATTTGAATTGTCCAAGGTAAACCTCTGAATATGAATCATGTTAACTATCAATTATTAATTTACAATTAATTAGTTTTAGATTAATATTTGACTGTTTAATTAAGTTTTTCACACAGTTTACCTTGGCCATTCCAAGTAAATGCCTGGTCAGTCTTTTTCTTTCATTCTCTTCAACAGTATTAGTCCTGCCCATAACAGACAGGTGGAGTGTCAAATTATTTACACTCAATCTGTTCGTTGCAGGGCTAAAATAAATAGTTCTGTTTCTTATCACATGGTCAGCCAATTAAATGACTGGACCATTTAAGAACGGAAGAGATAGAGGTGTAAAAGACACTAATTAGATTTTCTCTCCTCTGAAAGTAATGAATTTCATTATACAGCCAGACACTGTGGTGAATGAAGTGAAGGTGTCATTTGCAGAGTGGAAAATATGTCCTTTTCAGAGGGCCGGGCATGCTGATAAGCATACTTTTCCACTCAGTGAGGAAGGGAATGGTAAACCACCTCACTCCTCGTTTTACTAAGTAAAACTTCTACAGGTTCAAACCAGCTTTTTGGTGGATGACATAAACAACACAGTATTAGTGATGGAAATCGACTGTAGAGCTAACAATTCTGAGTTCAATTAAAAAGTAAATAATAACTAAACTATTTCAAATACAAATGTTTCAGTACATTTAAAATCCATACTGTTATTATTATAGATAACCCACTGTTCTCATTAACGATCAAAGCTGCTTGTGTACATTTAAAAATAAATAAAGCCTACCGCAAAAAAAATTACTTATTAAAAAATTATAGGTCCTTTAGTTTTTAGTTTACAAATATATATAAATTTAATAAATATATAATGTATAATATATAAATTGTAATTGACAAAATGAGTACATTGCTGCACCTCAAAAAATATCATAATTATATTATAATACTGTTTAATATAATAATAATAGTAGTAATAAAAAGTAAAAATATTAATCACTTAGAAATAGCATACAATAATATTAAAATTAGAAAAATAATTTTTACAAAAAGTATACATATAGTTTTTACTAATAATTAATCAGTTGGTTAATTTATGTAAATTATTTCTCAAAAATGTAATTAATTAAACACTACTGTATAGTGTATAAAAATCAATAACCATACAACTCCAAAATATATCATCATAAACAAACTTTTAAAATAAAAAATTACATAACCTCGAAGAAGGAAACATAACCTCAAAACTTATAAAATAGTTTAAAAACAAATAATAAAATTGTTAGCCCTTTTATAACAATAAATAAACTTTTAGTTAATATGAACAATAAATATAACATGTATATGAATTGTAGTCATAATTATTAAATAACTACATTTTATTAAACATTAAAATAGTTAACATTAAAATGAAAACATTGTAATGTAGAGGTTAAAAGTTGGTGTAGTGAAATTTAAATAATTAATAAAGATAATATTTTAATTATATAATATTATATTAATTTATAAACTAAACTATTGAAGATTTAACTAATTAATAATTTATGAAAATGTCATAAAAAATTTATGATTTCTACAAGAAATTTAATGAAGTGTTTTAATAAATTTATACTTCCATATTAAAAATGTAAACATATATTAAATTTTAATAGTATCTTTAAAATAAATAAATTAAATTAAAATACTTAAACAACCTTGTATAATATATCAACTAAATTGTTTATAAATGACCATTTATATTTAGTTTTTCATTTCAGATATTTTAA
Organism: Catonia carolina; assembly: GCA_035578175.1. Taxonomy (NCBI): domain Eukaryota; kingdom Metazoa; phylum Arthropoda; class Insecta; order Hemiptera; family Achilidae; genus Catonia; species Catonia carolina. The sequence goes on along the minus strand of JAQMRL010000005.1, from coordinate 7,993,690 downwards.
TGTTTTTAACGACTAACCAAATCATTAAACAATCTTCCAGAATAGAATTATAAAATTGACTAAAAATTTTCAGCTCAAAAAAGAAATTATATAATACTAATTAATTTTTTAATATCACTAAAATCAATTTCTGAAAAACCAGGTTCGCCTGTCAAGTTCAAATGTATAAATGTTCTTAAAATAGTAAGTTTGTGGAAATGAAATATTTTTTATCTAATGCATTTTTTAAAATAAACTTTCTTGTATATTTTCTATTAAGTTTTTTCTTCTTCTTATTCTTCCTGTCATGGATTAGGCCTTCCGATCGTTTCCAACATCTTTGCTCATCATTTCTGCAGTCTACCTACATCTCTACGTCCATCAAATAGGTAGCTTAATGGCTGTTTCACCCATTTATCTTCATTCGTTCATATTAAATGTTTCTCCCATTGCTCTCTTTATTTGTTGACTGTTTCTAAGAGAAAGAGGAGACATTTAAATGAGTCCTCATTCTTAATGTGATCCATTAAATTACACCCCTAAACTCTCCTCAAGAACCAGATTTTCCACTGCCTGGTTCTGACGTTCACTTTCGTCTCAAGTACCCAGGACTTACTACCATATCAAGTTTTTTTTAGTTTATTTAAAGTCGTATCAACTGTTTGGTTTTTAACGACTATGGTGGGTTATGTAACTAGAAGAGTGGATTTTGACTTGTGAAAATGCCCAGACCCTAGCTGGGAATCAAACCCAGGAACTACGCATTGAAGGCTAGAGTGCTAACCACTACGCTAAGGAGGCTGCCTTATATTGTTAATTTTATTATTCTGTTTTTAATTTTTTTAAATTATTATTTATTTAATATCACATCAACTGCTACGGTCATTAGCAATGACGCTGGGGTGTAAATTTGTGAGGATGAAATGATTTTTTTTTTGTAACGTACGAAAATGTGCCGTGCCTGAGTGGGATTCCAACCCTAGACCGCATGAGGAGAGACGAGCACATTACCAACTATGCCAATGCGGTCGGTGGTTTTTAATTTTATTTAGTATCAAAAGTTTATTTAGTATAAAAGTCAAACTTATTTACATTCGTGTATAAAAATTTGAATAAAATCATGTTCAGATCGTTCTGTCATAATTATTTTTATTCTGTTTTGTTTGTTAATGTAAATGAAAACTGTTTAAATGGAAATATTTATAAACCAGACAATAATACATATTAAAGACAATAATAATCAGATGGATGCACGGTTTTTTTTTATTTGGTTCAATGTCTGAATGTTCTGCAATTATTACTAATGCAGAGGTGAAGGATGAAATGATTTTTGTAATGTATGAAAATATGCCGTGGCTGAATGGGATTCGAACCCAAGACCGCATGAGACAGATGCATGTACTGAGCCACAGTGTGGAGGAGGACCATTTTAGCTAAGATAAGATTATAAAATTCAGTGTACTAACTTCAAAAAAGATTTTCTGAAAATCATAAATACATTCATATGCTCTATGAAATTTCATTTGCATTTCTTGTCTTGTTTTATTTCCTATTGTCCTGCGAATAGAGCCACATACAGACAGAATTTCATTAGTTTCTCACTCACATCATCTTTGTCATACGAACTATGACAAACGCTGCCCTTTTACCAACAATTTCTTAAAATTAATTTTAACATGTTTAAGCATTTACAAGAACATCTACCCTGAAGATAGTGTTGCATACTAAATATAAATGATCATTAAAAACCAATAAAATCTCTGAACAACAAATATTTAATAAAAATATTTAAATCTTTTCCTTCAATATAAAATACAAAATTATAACGAAATAAAACATTTAGGCTGTCTCACTAAGCGAAAATCACTGAAATAACAAAAAAAATTTATAACAACATAGAATTTAAAATATTTTCAACAATAAATATTTACAAAGATAATTAATAGAATGAACACTTCTTTAAGTACTAATTAATAATTTTTTTAATAAATAATATAACAAAAGATTAAACATTAATAAATATTTGTGCAAATCTAGACTGTCTACATAACATTTAAATATAATACGATAAAATATTTTTCAATTTCATTAATAATATAATTTACGTAATAAATATCAACAAGAGAAAATTATTTTACAATTATTATAATTTGATATAAAAAAAAATTATAAATAATACTAAGTAAATAACAAAGATAATTTTGCAGAACTATCAGTAGGATGTTAGTTACTGATTATGAATCACATTTAACATTTGTTGTTCTTGAAAAAATTCTTATTAATTATTTTCAATTTAAAATAAGTTCATAATAATACAATCAGTGAGGATTATACATTTTTTTATTTGTAAATAATTTCATTAGTATCATTCAGTGATATTTTCACATAGAAGCATGGTTTCCCTTGGTCATTCAAAATGAATACCTGGCCAGATTCCTTATTGTATTCTGTGCAGTACCAAAATATTCCCGTTCCGTAAACCAAAATTTTACATTATAATTTATAATTTACATTATCTAACGGTAAATTATTTCGTTTCAAAGTTTCTTCCCTTTGTATAAACAAAATTTTTTATAATATTAATACAAATAGTAAAAATTACATGAATTTTTTTTTTGGAAAATGGATAAGATATTTTGTGACACAAATAGGGTATGTCTGTATTTTATCTCCAACTGCAAGAGATGACATGACGCATTATCTTGTTAATTTGGGTAATCCAGAACTCAGAAAACAGTTGGATCTCAGTGATCAACAAATTTATATGGTAGGTTTCAACTGTTTTTTAATGGCCATTAATGGTGTTTGAAAGGTTCCAAAAATAAAGGAAGACATTATCAGATTTGAAACTTCTGGAGGAAGTACTCCTAAAACAGGTCTATCAAGGGATAAAGTATTAAAACTGAGTCTCATTTCCTTCATAAATATGACAACAAAAATTGAAATTTTGATTATTTACCCATTTTCATTTACAATTTTTTAACACAGTCTTTTACCACTTAAGAAGAAAATTGTAAGCTAAAATGTAACCAATTTTATGTTAAACTATTTAATTTTTGAATCATACTGATGTAGGTAAAAATAAAGGAGCTAAATGATTTTCTGTAAAGTACGTTTGAAGAACAATGTCGCTTAAAAATTGTATGATTATTAAAAAGCATTTAACCAGGTTTCCAAACTCAAATATGTATGGGAAACATGGCGAAAAGTCTTTAAAATTAAAAATGTCAAGGAACAAGACTATCTCGAGGAATAAAAATTTGAAATGGAATGGTTAATTAAGTCTGTGTAAATTATATGTTCACTAAGTCTATACATTGTTTCGTTCATTTTAAGATACTTAAATCAAAATAAATAATTATGTTCAACTTCAGATAATTATTTCTAAGGTTATGAGTTAAACCACAGTGATATAGTTTCCAGAAATAATACTCTGATCCGATTTTTTTTTTTGTTTAACGTCCAATTGTTCCGCAATTACTGCTAATGCAGACGGTGAAAGATGAAATGATTTTTTGTAACGTATGAAAATACGCCGTGCCTGAATGGGATTCGAACCCAAGACCACATAATGAGAGGTGAGCACGTTACCAACTACGCAAATGCGGCCAGCTACTCTGATCTGATTAGTTATAACTCATTAACTTATTAGTTTATATCCTAGGTACACCCTTGTTTGAACTTGTTAAAGAACTAAACCTTTTTTTTAATCCCTAACGTGTGTATGTTGCAATCTGTTCAATTTAAGAATAATAAGCAACCCCATGACCCAATCAAAAGTGGATGATGTGTATGACGTGTAAATGAGGTGTAATTTTGTACAGACTCAGGTCAACCATTCCTGAGAGAGTAGGTTAATTAAACGCCAACCATAAAAATACTTCGGCAACAGTCTAGTTTTTAAATTTGTATAGAAGTAACCTTTACAAGGATTTGAACCATGGAATCTCCGTCACCGAAAATCAGCTGTTAAACAGCTGACTTGCGGGGATGACTTTACCACTAGACCAACCCGGTGGGTTGAAACTTTAATGTTAAATCCACTGATATTTACTTTTGCTGTTGGATGGAACATCTGTATGTTAATCACATAATTCATAATCGGTAAAAACAAAATCTTGGTAGAATAAAATACATGGATGACAAATTTTCCGCTAAAAAAAGCAATTATTTTGTGCATTGTGGTGCAGTCAATATTATATAGTATAATCATTAATACAATAATGTGAAATGAATATCACATACTCAGTGCAACAATACAATTACGTAGGCCTTTTTGTTTTATTTATTTATTTATTTACTTTATCTCTTTTATTATTAATATTATTATTATAATTTAACAAAAATTTGTGGTACATCAAAATTTCAATTTTTATAATACTATTTGTAAGTTAAATAAATTTAAAAAAATATATAATTAATTTTATTTGGGTGTTACAGGAAGTATATGTTCATGTGAAACTGTTATAAATCGGTTTTAAATATATCTGACGATTGATAAATTTATTTTTTGTATTTTTTTAAAAATTATTGTTTGTTTATTTAAAGCTGCATTAATAACTTAGTTATAATTTACTATAGTGCGTTATGTAACTGGAACAGTGGGTTTTAACTTGTTATAATTTCCAGACTCTAGCCGGGAATTGAATCTGGAACCTCCTTGATGTAGACTAGCGCACTACCACTATGAAGGCAGCTACAGATCCGTAACGAATTACTCTTACACTAAAATTTTTTTAGGTGAACAATATAATTTTATCAAAACATTGAAGTTTAATCATAATTATTTTATCTTATGTTCCTAAACTTTTACAATACTGTACAAAAAAACCTTTTATTAAAATTTATATCATTTTCTGACAAAATTGAACCAGATATATTGAAAAGTAGTCTTTTGGAATTTTTTCACCAATTTTTCTGATTTATTTACTGTGAGATAAATATTTGAAATTTTTTATACTAATGTGATAAAAACTGGGTGTTTGTATGGAAGAGAGTACCTTACAATGAAAGGTGGTCTAAGAGAAGCAGAGAATTTTGAGAGAAAGATCCTCCGCAAGATAATGGATTCGAAGGTCAATATAGTTTTTGAGGTCGACAAGAACTGTATAAAGAAAATAAACGATTAGAAAAACAAGACTAATTTTACGGACACATGTATGGAATGGGTGACAACCGGTTGACAAAACAAATTTTTAACACACTCAACAATACACCTAAGGTGTCAGATAAATGGATTAAAGAAGTCAGAGTGGATATTGAGAAAACTGGAATAAAACGGAGAAAACTTAATGAACCAAACCAAATTCAGACTTTAAGGGTTTCCATGAAGAGCAAAAACAGAACACCGGGTGAACAGAAGAAAGGAGAAAAGCATTCAGTGAGCGAATGATAAGAATGTGGGCTGCAAAAAGAGCTTCCAGAAACACCTAAAGTCACCTAACGTGTCTAAAATTGGCCCTATATGAAGGAAAAAGTATTTTATCTCAAAAGATAATTTAGATAAAATTTTTAAAATATACTTTTGAGATTAAATTTTTATAAAGATCTTAGCAGCTTAGTCAATAATACACAAGGAGTTACAGATATCATCTTTGAATTCAGGGAACGTATGAAAGTTCTCTAAGTGCTATTATGTTAAGATTATGAAAATTTAAAGTACTTTTCAATAACTTACGTGGTTAATGCATTTAAATTTCAAAAAAATCTGATGTAGTTTAACTTCACATATTGTAAAATCTATGAGATATACATGTTAAAATTTTTTGACAGAATTGCTGAAATTTATGATTTTTCACGATTTAAACCTAGTCAATAGTGCAAATCTTCTGAATCGGCAGAAAAAACTAAAATAAATATAGGTTTATATCATACAATGTTTTTACAATCAGTTATAAATTGTAATCATGATGACCCACAAACTTAAAAATATTTATTATTTTAAAAAGAATATTTAATTACATTATCTGTATTTAAAAATAAAAATTTTAACAGTTGTAATTAATTATAAAACCAATCAATTACATTAATTTACAATTACTAACGAAAATAATCACATAAAATTTATTATTTTCTCACAAAATATGATAATAATAATAATAATAATAATAATAATAATAATAATAAATACGGTAATAAAATATCATTGTATCACAAATTAATAAGAACACACGAGTATTTAAATTTAAACATACATAGTATTCACTTTACTGGGTGATATTTAAGGGAAAACATATGTTCTATTTCACACATTAAATTAATTAAAGTGTGCATTAATTCTAATATAATTGAAATGTACGAAAACATATATTGAAAAATATACAAATTTATATTTTGTATATAAATCAAATTATTACATTCACACATACATTAAAGAATTATTAAGAAAACAAAGATAAATTTGTCTTAAAGAGTTTGATGTCTAAAATTTAAATATATATTTTAACGTTTCCGATAAATTTGAACACGTTTAATGTTTTTTTTTTTTAATTTAAACATCATTTGATATAATAATAATATATCTTTAAAAAAAAATCTTAAGTTTTCTGAAAAAAAGATTAAAAAATTATATCACATACGCTCATCAATATTTTTTTAAAAAATAAATAAAAAATATAATCAGTATACAGAAGAATGCTGTCATGTTAATTTGAAATTTATTTAAATATTATTAATAATACTTAATCTAGATTTAAATCTTTAACATTACATCAATTTACCTTACGTTTTACCACATACAACACAAATAAAGAAATTTCAACTTAAATATATATCCAACTATTTTTTAAAACAATTACGTAATTATTATTTTGTTTACATCAAACACTAAATTTTTTCCTAATCGAAAATTATAACGTTATATAGTTTTATTAATATATTTTTAATTTTAATAAAAATATAATTAAATTATAAATTGTAATTATATAATAATTTCACAATTACTTTTCTTTTTTGTTAAAATTATAACATGTTAATAATAAAACTAAAAAGCATTTAAAAAATGTAATAAGAAGTTAATATTATTGTTTTATTACAGAATTAACTTTATCTTTTTTTTAATTTATACTTCTATTTTATTTATAATATAATTAATAAATAAGTCAAATTAAATTAATTAATTATAAATTAATACATCATTCTATAATTTTCTACATATGATTAATTAATTCTTTATCATTATTGTTAATTTTTTATACAATTATTTTTTATTTTTATTTATTTTATTTTTTATATAAAGTTAATGATATTTTTCATTTGAAATAAATAAATGATAATTAAAAAAACTGCCAAAGCATATTTTTACCAAATATTAATTAAATAAAATTATCTTTACAACAAAAATTAAACTATAATAAAATTATATTCTTGGAATCTCTATTTTGTATTAAAAAACAATTTAAGTTGATATATTTTTATAATGTTATTAAAATCTTGGGTAATTAAAATATTAACATAAGAAAGTTCACGACAGAAACAGAAAAAAACAATTTCCAAGAATTCTTAAAAAGATTTGGCCAGCCCGTTGGCGTAGTGGTTTGCACAACTGGCTTCAACGCCGGGGTCCTGGGTTTGATTCCCGGTCAGGTCTGGCATTTTTTCATCACTCATTTTCATATATCATCACTCTCCACTGTCTGCATTCGCAAAAATTGCAAAACAGATGTAAAAAAAATCTTTTAAAGATTAGGAATTATTAATAAAAAAGATGACGCTCTTGCAAGAATAACTAATCATATTAATTAATTGGTGCAGAAGTTTACTGTAATTGATTATGAACAAGTCAATTACAAAACAAACATCTTGTTCTTATTGTTTCATTGAACTGAAAGTACAGGGTTTGATTCCAGTCCATGATTTGAATTACCCTAATGTTATTATTTCTCAAAATAATCCCAAATAAAAAAAAGTTCATCATACGACTGAAAGCTTATAAAAATAAAGTTTTTTTTGGTTACCTCCGTAGCATAGTGGTTTGCGCCTGCCACGCGGAGGTCCCAGGTTCGATTCCCAGCCAGAGTATGGAAATTTTCATGTGTCAAATCCCACAGTAAATTTTACATAATCCACCGTAGTCGTTAATGACCAAGCAGTTGATGCGATTTTAAATAAATAAATTAAAAAAGTGTTTTTTGTAAAATTTTTAAGGTTATTTTATCATTTACACAGTCAATCAGTCAACAACACATTTGACTGTACATAGAAATTCAAGGAGATATGGTCTGGAAACTTGCAACACAGTTTTTATCTTTAAAACTTATAAAATTACCTTGGAATATTGTAAAATAGGTTGCATTCTACTTCACAAGGCTCTAGCCCATAGCCCTTTGAAGTATGCCACAGATATCTGATACAGGGAAAGACTTATTCTGCAGATAAAATCGAAGGCATGCAAAACAACTTTTAACGCTGGGTGATTCCCGGACTTTGTTCAGATTAGTATAGCCAAAATATCGAAAAATCTACATCTTCCATAGATGACAACTAGATGCACTACAAACGACTAGTTATTTTTCTACAGCTGTCTGCAAAGTATGAACGGCCAACCTACATCAATCAAATTATGAGTATCATGAAGATAATTACGTAACTATAACTTTGCTACCACTTGTAAATGTGAATTAACTGCAGTTCTCAGACGTACAGCGGCTGCAGTAAAATTTCAGGACTAAATTGATTATATTATCAATATGAGTACAAAGAATTATTTAAAATGAAAATAAAATAAATAAAATGTTAGGGACTGATCATCCCCGTCATGAACCACTCAGTTTTTGTATAATCATTCTTTGTCATTTTCTTATTTATTCAATTACCAGAGAGCAATAAAGCTAATTTTTTTTATTAATGCTTTTTTATGAAAAATTCTTTTGATATTTATTCAGGACTGTTTTAATTTACGTTATTTAAAATTTTATTTATAAATCAAAAACCTCATACACTTTGTTTTCTTCTTTTTGAAATTTTTTATTTTTTTAAGAGGAAGAAGGACAAATTGTCTTGTCTTCTCTTATGAAGACTACGCTGGGTCCTGGATTCCAATCCCGATCAAATTTGGCATTTTTTCAGCACTCATCTTTATATATCATCCTTCTCATTGTCTGCATTAGCAGAAATTGGAAAACAGTCTGACGTAAAACATAAAAAAGGCCACAAGTCTTGTATTGTATAAATAGAAAGAATTGTTTTCTGTCACACTAACAAACATATCGGTATCTTAATTATAATCAGTTGTTCTAGCATTTTCACACAATATTTTTGTAAACTTTAAATCTTTGCGTGTCGTGAAATGTCAGGTTAATTCAAGTCAAAGCACAAATGAAATTCCAGTAAACTTTCCTTCAGATATTTTTGGTAGCGGTTGAATTACCAACGAAAAGTCTTTGATATCACCAGGAAATCAGAGGTGAGTCCTAACACACGTTAATGTCAAGAATGCCGGCAGGATTGGCGTAGTTGTTAACGTGCTCGCCTCTCATCATGCAGTCTTGGGTTCGAATCCCATTCAGGCATGGCGTATTTTCATATATTACAAAAAATTGATTCATCCTTCACCATCTGCATTACCAATAATTGCAGACCAGTCGGACGTAAACAAAAAAAAAGTCAAGAACAAGATTAATACAGGTATATTCACATTAAAAAATATATCAACTTAAATATTTTGAATACAAAAAAAATATTTCAAGAAAAAAAAATCAAACGAAAATAATGCTAAGTATTTAAAAGAATTAATCAATTATTTGGGCCATACTACCTATAATTACATAATAATTATTATTTATTTAATAAATTACTATTTGAAGCCCCCTATTATTATAAATTATTATTGTAAATTTAAATTCAAATAAGCTCGAATAATTTTAGATATTATTAATGTTATTATAATTACATAATGAAAAATAATTATATAATAGATTATTTTAAAACGATGCGTGCAACCAACCAAACTGATAAAAATTATTTATTTTTAAGTAATATTAAATGGTATTTTGATGGGAAATCTAAAAATAAATTTATTATGAATTATAATAATAAAATTATTATTATTAACCTTTATAAATATTTTTTAAATTTATTTATTAAATGAAGATATATGAAAAGGTCACTTAAGGGTTAGTATGACATTTATTTTTAATATTTTATATTAATTTTGTGAAAAAAAATTATTTTTTGTTTATTAATAATGTTTGATTTATTTTTATATATTATTATTTTATTCGTCGGCCAGTAAAAATTGTGTTTGAGATATTTTAAACTTAAAATATAAAAATTAAAAAAAAAACGTGTAATTTTATGATGTAATTAAAGAGCTGAATGGATGAAGAGGCTGTGTAATTTTTTCAAGAATTTAGTGAGTTGTCAACACATTCAATACGGTGTCAATATACATTACAAATATCGATTACGACAGAATTCAATGAGACAAAACGACTTCGATAAAACGGCTTCATCGAATTACGGACGTGGTAGGACTACCACTTAGATATTTGAAAAACACTATTCAAGTTTTTTGTCAGTTGGGTTGGTAGATCTGATTTTTCAGAATCGTAGTTCAGTAGTAATAGTTAGAATAAAATATTGAGTTGAGAGTGTTTGAAAGTCGTTCCTTGATACATTGAATTGGTTAGTAAGGACAGGGGGTTTATGAAAAGGACTGCCGTGGTATCGCTACCACACCCGACACTCACAAAAATGTTTACGTGGTAGGTATATCACATCCACACGGAATGTGTTAGATGAAATAGAATGAATAGAATCTGTACATTAATTTTGTATGTATCGTCACTAAGGTACCATCGGTCTAAAGGTACCATAACTTAGATCCTTTATAGGAACAATGGATAAAGTAGTACCTATAGTTGATTACAAAATAGGATTGGTGCTCGGCAAGGGAGAGGGTGTGGCGTTGCCACATTGACCGCGTGGCTCGCTTGGCTGAGCATTGTAGAACAACCACACTCAATTAACATACACTTCTTCCCTCAATTGATGTCATTATTATTGTAATTACTTCTTAATTGTTTTAAAATTCACACGAATAGGAAAAGACTGTTTATAAATTATAACATCACTATAATAGCAGATGACATAGTAGTATTAGCTGAAACAAAGAAAGAACTAGAGGATATCTTAAATGGAATGAACGAGATCATGAGAAAGGATTACTTCATGAAAATTAATAAGAACAAAATGAAATTGATGTGCAGGTGCAAGAAAACAGCAGCCTCAACAAAACCAAATGGAGAGCTCTGATAACCTCAATGATTGATGAAATCTTTTGTAGTGTACAAGAATTTCTTTCTAAATAGACATAGTAGAACAACGTGTGATTATAATTTGTATTTCAGGTGTTATAACTTCTTGACATATTCTTTTACTCCCCTGGATATATTAAAAAAAGATCAAAAGTAAAAAATTCAAAACATCAATTTTTAACGGCCACAAAATTAAAATTTTTACGCATAAATATAAAACTTATTATTAAATGAGTTTTTAAAATTTAATTATTTATTTAACTATAATAGTATACAGCCATAAATTATTTAATTAATTTTTTAGAGTAGAAGAAAACATTATATTTAAAAAAAAATTAATTAATTTTGCTGTACACAAAAAATTTTAATTAAATAATGGTTTTTTAATAATTATTTTTATTTAAATTTTAGTAAAGGTTTAACATTATTTATTTATTTAATTTATTAATTAGGTATCTAATTTTGAAATGAAAATAATTATATATAAAAATAAAATAAATCAAAAAAATAAAATATTATTGCATATGCATCTAAAAATAAAATAATAATAATAATAATAATAATAATAATAAAAATACCAATACTATTTTTTAATAATAAAAATGAACACACAATAATTGCCAATACACTAATTATGTTAATGTGTGTATATATAAATTTTATATATCCATATATATTTATACTAAACGTATAGATAGATATATATAAATATATGCAGAATAATTTATATTTTTCAATATAGTATCAGTTCTGTTTTAAATAAATGTAATTATAATTAATTTTTACTTAATCTAAAATTTATTTTATACATTTATTTTTTTGAAAATGTATAAACAAGAATTTTTTATTTTTCTAATATACTAAAAAATTTGAACAAATAGATAATATTCTATTACAAACATTCATACCGTTTTTTTAAATCGTACACAAGTAGTTTTTTGTTTGTTTTGACAAATGATTTGTCATAAATTAATCATTAAGTTTAAAATTGATTTTATAATCTTATAAATTAAACAATTAATTTCTAATTTAATCATTCACTATTTCACTAGTACCAACGTTAACGAACAATTTAAAAAAGAAAATTCTGGTATTATTTTTATCTAGTCCACCTTTAGATAACATGATATAAAATTCAAATACTTTTATTAAAATTGCATTTTACTTATGCAGATATCAGAGTGTTGATAAAGACTAATATTGTATATCTTTACAAAGATATATAAATTAATATGCTCAGGTATCCTATAACGGAAAGAATTATTTTAAGAAACAAAAAATAACATTAGGTATATGGAATGAACAAACCGCATTACTTCATGCTAACCATTATTTAAAGAGAATTCATTGCTCACTACTCCTTCACTGTTCAATTTTGAAGTGATAGTGTATTAAAATAATTTTTTATAGAATTTAATTGTCCACAATCACAACACTCAATTTTTTGAACAAGGAGGATTTTTTTATACAAGGAGAGTATCAATAAATTACCACGAATATTAAAAAGTTGTTGTCATAAACTATATTCATTTTAAAAAAGTTAAAAAATACTTGATTATTATTGAAAACTTAATTGTAGTCAAGGAATTTTGATGCAGGCATAAACAAAACAAATTGCCGGCCGCATTGGCGTAGTTGGTAACGTGCTCGCCTCTCATCATACGGTCTTGGGTTTGAATCCCATTCAGGCACAGCATATTTTTATACGTTACAAAAAATCATTTCATCCTTCACCGTCTGCATTAGCAGTAATTGCAGAACAGTCGGAAAAAAAATACCCTGCTTAATATATTTGAAAAACCATTAATACACCATACACAGACAAAATAAGTCTTACATTAATAGCTAATTTTTGTTATGGTTAAAAATAGTTACGGCTAAGTCAATTATAACAGCATAACATAGTAAAAAATTGCCTAAACGCATGCATCAACTGAAGACTGGGGAAGAGTTTCCCCTTAACAGCCTCTTTGTGACAGTCGGAGCAGTGTCAGTGATAATTAACAGCTGGATCGGTAGTAGGAGAATAGTATCAATGCAGAGGAATGGGAGAGGTGAAAACAGTACAAGCAGAGCAAGTCATAACATCCAAGTTTTTTAAAAATGTTAAAATAACAACTTTAAAACTTATCTTGAAGCTCTTCTTACACTGACTTAGCATACTTTCACGACCAGGATTTATTTTTTTTCCATTCATCTAATTCAGTATTCTGCTTTTGATTTTAATGGAAGCCCTTGAAATAAGTAATCCATTATCTCTTATAACACAATAGATGATAATATATAAAACGGCAGTGATAAAATTTAAAATCAATGGCTAATATTAATGATGACATAAACGAAACAAACATATAACTTAATGTTTAATGATTGGATAAAAAAATTAATGATTAATTTATGACAAGTAATGTCATAAAGAACAGAAGACAACTACTTATATATTTACATACATACATGCATACACATACATTCAAAAAACATATTATACCTTTTTTTAAATACTTTCATACAATTAATTAAATTCTAATTATACATAATAATATTATTCAATTAACTATTGCTCATACAATATCAGTAAAAATTCTTAAATAATTAAATTCAATTTATAATTAAATAAATTTATAAGAATAAAAATAATTATAAAATTACTGTCGCATATACATAAAAGCTCTGTAAAATCAAATATTGTAAAATGTATTACTAGTATATTTTAAATGTATTTGTAGTAAAATAAATAATTTATTTCATTAGGCAATAAAATAATAAATACATAATTAAAATTAAATAATATTCTTAAATAAATAAATAAAATTCATTAAAAATATAAACATTATTGCTTACTGCAAGATATATCAGATCTGTTAAGAATAAAAATATAATAAATTACTAAAATTTGATGTTTTTCACCAACCTTTTATTTAAGTGTTGTACTGCTATGCATTCGACTAGATCATTGTATGAGAATAAGAGTAATGAAATTCCGTCAAGAGAAGCAAAGCTGCATGGATAGAGGAGTAACTGATGACGTAAACTTTTACCAATTAGAGAGCTGATTAAGTACAGCTCCCTTTCCGATTTATAACTCACAAGTTATAGCTTTGCCCCTGACTTTGAGGACTGAATTGACAAGTAACTTAGAAGCGATGAGGTGTGCGATGTCAAGAACCAGCTGAGATCATTTCAGACTATACAGTGATCCCTTGGTATCCGCGGTTTTAGCATCTGCGGGTTTCGGTAATCCTCGGACTTTGTCCCGAGGCCTAAAACCTTGAAATACTTACGTAATCTCAAGTACTTGTGTACACTGTACTTGGTGGGAGGTGGGGAAGTCATACAACCGAAAACATATGTCACCCTACGTGTTTGAATAAATGTTTTGGCATTTGTACTATGATGAGTGACACACTAATATGGCCATGGCCGCCATGAGCCAACCTAGATTTCACGCACTGTATGTAGTGAGCACGTCACCGGGTACTGGGCCTCGCCAGTACAACCCCCATCCCTAACCACCATACATACGCCCCGACGCGATACTGTAATTTCTCCATAGATTTTCCTCCATGTGTCAGTCTAACTTCTTCGTACATACGTACAGTTCTTTGTTTGTTTGATGATCCTGAAACAAAGCCAAGCATTTCTTCACAAACCATCAACGAGATCCTAAGCATGGCAATGCAGTTCGCTGATCACATGTTGGAGACGAATCCCTTCATGGAAAGGGCCCTTCAATTCAAAAGAAGACTCCAGGAGCTGATGATATCATACGAAGAAGTCTACAAGGAGTTTGAAAAAAAGAAGAAGCAAACAGCTATAACTAACTATTTTAAAACAAATGAAATTTTTTATGCGTACAGTAGGTCTACTGTATTTATTAAATATTCAAAGATTATAATAATGGTAAAATGTTCCTAAAACTTTTAAACACTTTAAACAACTACAGGACTTTTCCTTCAGAATTTAACCCCCATCTTTTCGTACATATAAGGTTTCATTATCCGCGGTAACCCTGCGGAACGTAACCCCCACGGATAACGAGGGATTACTTTATAGTGTAACTATCAATCAAAATGGTACAAATATATTGAACCGATGTTATTTTACTGAGTATCGCAAACTTTTGGCAAAAGATTTATACTATAAAAACCAGTGTAATTGAACTAACAGAGAGACTTCTTCTCAACCATATTGCATGGCTACACTCCAACCTCCATTATCGTATTCCCAACACAACAGTCTTTTTTTTTTTTTTTTTTTTGGTTTAACGTCCGACTGTTTTGCAAATTGCTGCTAATGCAGACGGTGAAGGAAGAAATGAATTTTTTGTAACGTATGAAAAAATGCCATGCCCGAGTGGGATTCGAACCCAAGACCGCATGATGAGAGGCGAGCACGTTACCAACATCGCCAACGCGGCCGGCAACACAACAGTCTTGGAATACATCCTTGTACCCACCTTGGAGAAGTTTATACTCGTATAAAAAACTTGCATGATATTTGACAACGATTTGCACAGTAAATCATTCAACGGTACTGCAACGACCCTAACCCCATCCCCCAGAAGTGAAGATTAAATTGTCATGCCATGACTTCCTTTAACCCCCACCTCCTTTTTAAACTTAAATGTTATCCACCAATCGTTAAGAATTTCTTCTTTTTTTAATGTTACACCACTGCCAAACTGTGGTGTAGTGGTCAGTGCAACTAGCTTCTGTCAAGGGTCCCGGATTAGATTGCCGGTCAGGTGTCGGATTTTTTATCACTCATTTTCATCGGCTGCATTTATATAAAAAACAGTCGGACGAATAACCCAAAAAAATCCTTACTCACTCAACTGACTATGCGATTCCCAATTTCGAACCTATCAACCCTTCGAAACTTTCTTTGTAATTTTCAATGAAGAAACCACAAATTCTGTTATCTTATTCCCAGAACGATTTGGTAGCATCAGCTACGATGTCATCAATCCTAAGCATAAGCTCTTTCTTCCACGCTTCGGACTAACAGGCAAACTCAGCTGCCAGACTTCACGAGGAGAGATGATGTTTCCATTGTACAATCCAACACCATAACCACCTTCCTTGCAGTGTGCTGCTACTACGCTAATCTGTTAGTCTCAGCAGAAGATACAAATGGCCCTTTTCAGGGCCACTTAACTAAAAACATTACACAACACTATTCAGAGACAGTTTAACAAATTATAAACCTTTTGCGTTAAAAACACGATTTAATAAAAACTTTTTTTTCTTTTTTTAGTCCTATTAAGAACACACTAGTTATGTAGGTAAAGTCAGTTTCTCTTACAGTTGTTTCTTGAGCTGTTTCCTCTTGGCGAGGTAATTCTTTCATTCTTTTACTCACCACTTGTTTTTCTTCTTCTGTCCAGATTCTAATTTTGGACTCAGCAGACTGGAAATTACCAAAAATTTTGATTTTGCATCTAAATATGAATCCATTCATAATGTCATCGCCTGAGATTTCCAGTATTATTAAGTCCTCTTCTATTTCCTTTAGCCATCTGTCTCTAGTTTTAAGTCCTTCTTGGCTCCTGATCAGTTTGTAAGTCTCGTTATTTGTGTCTTTAAATCTCATTAAGTGTCCGTAATATTGTAGTCATGTCTTTCTTAATTTTGTAGTCAAAGATTCTTCTAGGAAATTCATCACTGTTTCGTTTGATTGTTTTTTGTGTATTTTAGTTTACGGGTCGTAAATCGTTCCTAATATTTTTTGGGTGAATCTACTGTGTATTTTGTCTAGTTTCGCAATTTCTCCTTTTCTGTGGGATGTCAAGGTTTCCGCAGCGTATAAAACTTGGGGGAGGACTACTGTATTTAGGTGTCTTAATTTAGTGTTTTATAGATACAATTTAAAAGTCTCAATAAAAGTTAGAACGCTGATAACTGAATTACATAGAAGATAGTTCAAGTTAAAAAATGGCATTTAGCCAACAAACAGTGAGCAATAGAAAGAAACATATAAAAGTTAATAGGTCTATTTTCATTTGGTTCACTTCCAAAAGAAATCAAGTAGATTAAAAACTAAAAAGAATTTATAAATATACTTATAAGTTTATAAAATAATATATAAACATTATCAACATGTATATAACAAAATACATTATAATATATCTTGCAGATAATATATTTATTTATTTAAAAACAAAATATTATAACAAAAAAAAGGTGTACAGTATGCCCCTTACTTGCTAATAATTAAAATAGATATAATATTTTTATGGTTTTTTTATAATTATAATAACATTAATTAGTTTATAACAGAAAATAGATTTTTTTAAATAAAACAATATTAATAATTTAACAAATATTATACCTAACATTTAGGTCAAAGTATTATATACTTATAAATAAAAATAAAAACATTACAAACATGATTTATATATCTATAACATCAAACCTAACCAAATAATAGTATTTTTTTTTTCTAAACATCAATAATTATACTCTTAATATATCTATATCTTAACATAAATTGTTTACTATCACAGACTAAATTTAATTAAAAAATCAACAGCTGGACAGACTAGTTTAACACTATTATGGTTTAGGTAAGGTTAGGTTAAGTTAATTTATAAAATATGATAATAAATAATAATTCAATATTATTAAATACAATTTTTTATATATAAAAATAATATTAAATAAAAATTATGTTAAAAATAGTTTAAATTTTAATAATATAATGGTTTTATCTTTTAATATTCAATAAAAAAATTTAAAAATTTAAGTGAAGTTAACCATAAAGGTAATTTTTAATAACATTTAAAACTATATTAGCGGGAAGATCAGTATTGAATAAACTCGTTCCTACACTTATTCAACTTTGAAAATTTATGTCATATTAATATTTTATAATATTTTGTTATATATAATATAGGATTCAATCCCTTAAATACTTTCAATAGCTCACCATTATGATTTTAAAGTAAAACATTAAATGTTAGATTTGAGAACATATTAATATTTTTTATAACTTCATGGAAATGTTAGGTTTGAATTTAAACTGACAAGATTTTATTTATATTAATTGTTTAACTTTGTGTTAATATTCATTAATTTAAATCAGAAACTTTAATTCAGTTATCAGGTTCCAGTAAAAAAATATTTAAAATGTAACAATATGGCTGCCATTTTGAGATAGAACTATTTTTGAAATAACTCGGTTGTTTATGATTGGATTTTTATAACTAAAGAGTTATTTGTTAATACTGAAATTTTGTTTTCTTTTTAATACTTGGCAAAATTTTATAAATATAGTAATTTAGCAACACACGGAGTTTAATATTTAATAAGTATTAGTTTAAAAATAATGCAGAAATTTTTAAAATTATCTTAACAAGTCGAGACAGGAAATTATTTTTCCAATTCGGACCCACGTTCACTAGATTTTTTCTTCAGAATAATACACAAAATCACTTCCAACACGCTGTATATTAAATAAAATATAAATAGTAGTAAAACTACAACAGTAATTCCAGTCGATATTGTAGTGTACTACACATATCAAATTAATTTTTGTCGATAATACTGGGTTTAATCCCTAATTAACAGGTTAGGTAACATTAAGATTTGAAATTTTTTAACCCAGCATAGTTGTAACTTTCAAAGTTGATGTCATAAATTTTAGTTCTATGAAGTATTAAAAAATTTATCTTCCCACTATAGAGCAGTTATATCCTAAAAAAATTGAGTGTTTTAATTAATTAACAAAAAAATATTAAATACATTTTGATTTATAAATATTAAAATATTATAGAAATTAACTTAAAATGATAAACCATTATATTATTTAAACATTATTAGTTACCCTAGTGATACAATCTCATAAACCTATCTTTACTTAACATAACACGAATATACTATTCTTTCAGGTCCAGCCTTTAAAGAAAAAACAGATCTATCACAAGTTTGCATATTTGGGTCAATAGAATAAAATAGTATTGAATTTTTTATATTTTTTTTACTAATAAAATAGATCAACAGATTATTTTTTTTAAATATAAATAGTTATTTTATAATTATTTATCTATTTATATTTTAATAATAACATGAATCTAATAGACTACAACAATCTACACGCTCTTTTATAATAAATTTCTTTTAAAAAAGGTAGCTTTTAAAAGAATCACGTTCAATTGAAAATTTAATTTAAAAGTCCTAATAAAATTTATTATTATTATTATTTTTTTAAATGTATAAATTGGAAGAATATATTAAAAATTATTTTCTTTTAAAAAAATAAATAAGATACAACACACTAAATAGTTATTTTAAAACTTATTTGTATTATAAAATATATTATTTATTATTTTGTTAAAAAATCTATTTACAAATTTAATAAATTTTTAAATGCTGTATGTGATCCTCTATTTGAAATACATATTTTGATTATTACTTATGTTGACTATTAAATGAAGAAGAAATCATTACAATGATTATTGAAATTAACAGATATTTTATAATGTAAATTCAATAAGACTCATAAATAACATAAATTTTTTAAACAATTAAGTCATAAAAAAGATTTGAAAATAAGCCAGGATTCAAAAGTTTTTTTTGCAGTTAAAATAACTAATTTTTATGATAATAAAACAAAAAATATATTAATAGGAATTTAAGTAAATTAATAACAAAAAAAAGGGAAAAAGAGTGACATCAAAGCTGCAATGGAAGGAAAATCAAGAGAATGAAACAATTATCCAAAAAATTTCATACGAAAAATATTTCCATGAAATGCAAAAGCTGAAAAAATTTCAAAGGATATATGGAAGCATACACAGAACTTTATAAATAGTTAGAAAAGAAACAAAACTAAAGTTCTATAAACTTATGGCAACCCCAATTTTTATGCATTGAAGTGAATGAAGCACTGACAATTAAGAAGTCACACGAAAGGAAAATCAAGTCAGCAGAGATGAGGTTTTTTGTAAAGGACAAAATAGAATAAGAAGATAAAGAAAAGGATGTTGACTCCAAGGATACCTCTGTAAGTTCAATGATACGCCTCAAAGGGAAGACCTAAGAAAAGATGGATGTAAATATATTATTTGAATTTATAAAAACTTATGCCAAACCTTGTTTAGAAAAAGAAGAAGAATGCCTAAATTGGACATTAGAATAAAGTTTTTAAACCATTAATTCTATGAAATTGGAAATGCTTCATAAAATTTATGATGCAAACATTACAGAAACTGGAGAAAGATGAAAGAAATCGAACCAAGAAATTTGTTAAAACATTGAGACTATAGGATACAATAATAAAAAAAAAAAAAACAATTTTCGATATACGAAAGGTAGAAATGAAAAACGTTTTAACAAACAACTAGGATTTGACGAAATTGAATATTTCAATAAGGTTATATTTAGAAGCAAATTAAATGGATGGGTAATTCCTGTGGAGATAAAAAAAAAACATGAAAGATAAATGGGGCAGGTTTTAGAAGAAGCAAAAAAGTTCAGATTAAAAAATATTGGGAAGAAAAGGGATTAATAATAATAATGCTTCTCCTCTATCCCCAACACTGCACCTTACACACCCTAGAAGATCAGAAAAGGGTGGCAGCAGAAAAAGAAAGAGGGGGAAGAAATTTAAAAACAACAGAATAACCAAAATACCTTGGTGTATTACACTAGTCAAAAAAAGATGCTACAAGCTAATTTAATAAATAACAAAAAATAAAAGTTCAAGATACACAGGGATATGAATTTATGGTTCTTCTTTTTGCAGAAGTTGATCATCCCTATCTGACATCGATATAAAACTCAACTGTTTTCAATAATTCATTTTAAAATTTTCTACTAGGATGTATTTCCAGTAAATCTTTTTTTCATACTATTTGTTAACCTTTGTACGTCTTACCATCAGCAAAACAAATCTCCAAAGAAAACACCAAAGAAAAAACAGGACTTTCTGAAGATGCTAAGAAAAAGTAAATTCGATAAAATGAAGGGTTGTTTACGATAAAAAAAAAACAGAAGGTAAGAATATCTGGATGAGAATTATAGGCAGGATGGGAAAGTCAATGTTGATACAAAGAAGTCCATTGCAACTGAATTCTTTAAAATAAAAAAAAAATAATAAAGAAAATAAATTTCAATTTCAAATGTAAAAGAATATTAGAAAGAGACAAAATATATTGGAAGACATTAATTGAATAATGATGGAAGACGATTAGGAGAGTGGAAAATTACAGGTGTCTAATGAATAGAAAAATAAAAATTAGAGAAAAAATTTACAATTACAAATGGATACTAATATGAAAATGTACAAAAAATTTAAGAATAGTATGTGCATAATATAAATTCTATAAATTTTTTTAAACAGGAGTGCCTCCACAGTTGAAAGTTCAGTTCATCCCCTTCAAATGTCCACAGCCATTTTTACTACATTTACAGAAATTTATTACCTTTTAAAGGTTAAAACAGTGTTTCAAAAACATTATTTATTTAAATTTCCCAAATTTTTTGGGGTATAAATTCTGTACAGTAAATCCCAATGAGAACACTCCGGTATTAGTCATAAAAATTAATAAAAACTAATTAATTTTATTCAAATAGAAATTTAAATTTTATATAATAATATTAATAATAAACTATTATAATGTTTTCTAATAAAATTTAATTACAATTTTATTTCCTCAAATCTTTTAAAAAAATAAAAAAATAATTAGTGATATAGTCTGAGAAAATTTAATTTTAAACGAGATTATATGTTTATAAAAATGAATATAATTTAAATTCTACGATATTTAAAATTTTGTGAAACTTTAAAGCTACCTTCTAAAAAATTTCTTTCATAACAATAATAATAGAATTTATTAAAACAAAATTAATAACAATGATAAAATAAATATACTCTAACGATATTAAAATTTCATTAAAATGTTTTACATAATTTAATAGTAATTACCATTTAAATTAGGATAGTTTTATAAAGAAAATATTTAAATTTTTTTCTAGACAAAAGAAAGTTCATTTCTTTTTTACTAAAATGAGTAAAAGGATTTCTACATATCATCTATTATAAATTTTTATTACACAATAAATTTTACAAGACCCATAGAAAAATTTTATCGAAAAACTACTTCAACATACAATTTTCAGTAAGAATCTTTATTATTTTTGATTTATTATGAACGTGCAATGAAATGATTACAATTTTAATACATTTATATGAATTACTTTCATTTCGAGATAAATAGAGATGAAGAAATCGAATTAATGTTATTTAATGTGGAAAAGACAATTTTTTTATTTATATTAGTCAAATAGTTACTGATGCACCCCCAAAGAACTCACAAATTGTACAAAGAGAAAACATTCTTGAGATAATACTGTGACAAAAACTATATGTCTGTTTGTGATGGAACATGTCATAGAATGACTGGGAGAGTGGTCTACAGGAAGAAAAGAAATTTAAGAAAGAAGATCCTCTGCAATATGGATCTGAAGATAGTAGATGGACAGTACAGGTTACAAGGAAAAGAAAATAGTAGACAAACAATATAGGTTATGAGGTCGAGAAGAACTGTACAAGGAAAATGAACAATTAATGGAAACAATAAAAAAAAGATGAGTAAAATTTTATGGACACCTGTATAGAATGGGTGACAATGGTTGACAAAATAAATTTTTAAGACACTAAACAATAAACCTAAGGTTTCATATGAATGGTTTAAAAAAGAAGGCAGAAACGATATTGGGTAATCTATTCACTCCTTGGCCAACCACCCCCATTCCAAAGGAATTTAAGCAGCTTAGTGGCTTCAGAATGCTACCTAGCAGGTGAACCCACAACTCCTGAGAGGCCGACCCAAATGAGTGGGTGCAGTCACGTCCGCAGGGCGCCCTTCTCCCCTCAGTACTCGTGTAAACGTTGGATGAGTAGCCATTGAGCTCGTTACACCGCTAATGCTTTGCACGTGGCTCTAGTACACATGGAAATACTGTGCACAACCATGTACTACGAATAACACATGGAGGTGCTACGGCCAGCGCCCATTACCTCGTAAGCAGGCGAGGATCGGTTAGCTAAACCGCAGTTTTATGGGCATGCTCTGTGTGGTCTGGGGCATGCCCCCGATATTGAGTAACAATACGCCTACAAGAAAAAATTAATTAACAATTAATCTAATTAACAATAGAAATTATCAGAAAAAGAATATTAAAATTATACACCCACCAGTATAGAATGGATGACAAAACAAGATTTTTAGGACCAAACAATAGAGATGTAAGATGTCTAATAAGTAGTTTAAAGAAATGAAAAACGATATTGAAAAAATTGGAATAAGCCATAAAAACAAGTCAAGTTCAGACTACTGATTACTGGCTTCAAGGGCTTTCACAAAGAACAAAATTAGAAAATTGATGGATGGAAGAAAGGAGAAAATCTAACAATGACAAAATGATGAGAATGTGGGCAGCAATTCCAGAAATTCCTAAAGTTGCTTTACATTATATAAAACGGCCCAAAACAAGAGAAAAACGTCAAATTATTGATAATAAAAACTGAGTTTAACTATAAGTTAATTAGTTCAAGATTTATGATTTGTAGATAATTTATTTTTTTTATTACATGAAATCCTTTTGAGAACATATAAAGTTAAATATTTTTTAAGATTTTATAACGTATGGTCTTTGTTCTCAGTTTTCTTTCCCTACAAGCTTTTCTATTTTTTTTTTAAGAAACATAACAAACAAATCGACAGGTGTAATTGATGTCCCAACTAAATGCCAATCTTTCTAAGGTTAAATTTTTCGCTTCAACCTAGAAAATGAATACTTTACTTTGAGAGAAAGATCCTCCGCAAGACAATGAGCCTGAAGATAGTAGATGGACAATATTTGTTACGAGGTTGAGAAGAAATGTACAAGGAAAATGAACGATTAATGGAAACTATTAGAAAAATAAGACTAAAATTTTACACCTGTATAAAATGGATAATGACAGGTTGACAAAATATTTTTAAGACAGTAAACAATAGATCTAAGGTACCGGATAAATTGTTTGAAGAAGTCAGAAAGAATATAGAGAAAATTTAATGAGCTGAACTAAATTCAGACAACTAATTACGGACTTTAAGGGTTTCCATGAAGAGTAAAAACAGAACACCAGTTGCGCAGAAGAAAAGAAAAAACCCTAACAGTGAAAGTCAGCTCAAAAAAAACTTCCAGCAATGTCTAAAATTGGCCCTATATGAGAAACAAATATATATATATATATATATTTATATATATACGGTTTAGACATTTTAACAGTTTGGGGGAGGTTAAGTACAGTATTTTGAGGTAAAAAGAAAAAGATCAAGGTGAAAACCAAGGGAAAAATAGATAGGTTCACTTATGGATGAATTTAGTAAAATAGACGATACCAAGAAAACAAGGGAGGAGAAATGTAGAGTTCAAATGGAGATGATTTGTCGAGGGTCCAACCCGAAAAAACTTAATGACGACAATGATTATATACTTGATCATAAAAATCAAACATTTTTCAAAGATTCTTACACTAACTTATTAACAATCATTTCAATCAACGTACAATACACTTTACATCACAATACACTTAAAATTTAAACAACGTGCTCAATATTTTATTTAGAGATTTTATTAATAACAATTATTGTTACTAATAAAAGAAAAATAAATAATTAATACATAGTCACCGTATTTACACATGTAATTATAATTATAATTACAATATTATAATATATAGTACGTGTATAGAAGAAAAAAAGGGTTATTGCAATCACGTTTTTTCACTTATTAACGATGCTACACTTTTTCGTAAGCTGACGACAGTCTCAGTTCGTTATTTATTTACGAATTTTTATCGTCAATAAATTATTTAACGATTTCTTTTTATTGTTTTTTATTAACTCACTTACCAAACAAACAAACACACACATAAACTTTCATAATACAATTAATAATAATTAGTAATTAATTAATAATCATAATAATAAATCATTATACAATTTTTTCTTTTTATAAAAATACTTAAGTCTCATATTATTTTGAGCGAGAATGTAATGCAATTTTATAATATTTTGACTAATTATTTAAAAAAAAAATTTATAAAAACAGAAAATATTTTTATTTTATACAATTGAAATTATAAATGTTCAAATGTTAACAAGAAAGCTGTTTGGGATGAAAGAATAAACTTATATATTTAACAGATAAAATAATGTCCAAATACAGAAAAATACAATCAATTTACAACCAGAAGTGAAATTTTATATCTTGAAATACTTTCCAAACTAAATTAGAAATATAGAATTTAAAAAATATCAAAAAGTGGGGAAATACAATCCTGTCAAATGAGATGCTTCATAAAGAGATACAAATTGTAACAGTGAAAATAATATTTGATGCAAATGTCAGATGATACGATTCATAAAACACTTATAAAAAAAAGTATGGAAACAGAAAACACCACCCATTTGGATTAGGGTAGTCAA
The DNA here is from genome assembly GCA_035578175.1 of Catonia carolina. NCBI lineage: Eukaryota > Metazoa > Arthropoda > Insecta > Hemiptera > Achilidae > Catonia > Catonia carolina. Next base: position 7,967,977 of record JAQMRL010000005.1, on the reverse strand, counting down.
AGAAGACATGCAAAAATTGGATCCGATGCTACAGGATTTAACAGAGAAACTAAACAAAAAAAACTGATGGATAAAAATGTAAATAAGATTTGAACCAATGACAAACAGGTCAAGATTCGTTGAGAGGATTTTCTTAGACGTAAGAGAAAAATAAGAATTGAACGGATGGGAAGCCATTGGGAATCAAGGAAATCCAAAAATTGTACAGTTAAGAAACAAATCAAATACCACAATAAATGACTGAACATGGTCCAAACAAGTTGTATGGGAAAAAACTTTAACTGAATTATCCATACAGTCTTTAATTTCACGAACTCTATAAAAATTTTCAAAATTTGTGAGTTTTACGTTAAAGTTAATGATTTAAAAAAATTAAAACAAACATTTTTTTTCTGGTGTAGTGGTCAGGAAGTTGGATTGCAAAGCGCATATGTCCCAGGTTCAATTCCTTGAAAATTATTCCATGTAGATATCTATTATTCCATAACCCAAAATAATTGCTAATAATAAAGATGTTGATATAACTTAAAAAAAATTACCACTATTGAAGAGATATAACTAAATTTTATTTTGTTTGTATAAGTTTGAAATTTTGTTAATTTCTGCTTACTTTTTACGCTTAAATTTGGTTAATGTCGGGTTATCTTCTTTTTGCTAGCAAAACTACTACGCACTCAGAAATTATGACTCAATTTTTCCACATGTCTTTAAAAATTAAGTTCTTTCATTTATTATAGATATTCACTTTCTTTTCACTTCAGAAAAAACATGTTTTTGTCTTCTAAATACATCTCAATCTAAACAATAGTCATCCTAAATTTTATTAACAGATTTCTTTTTTTTGCACATTCTTTCGTCATTCATTCTGAAAACGTGCCCAAAAATTTTAAATGTCATTTATTTACTGAAGATTCTAATGTTTTAGTTTTTATATAGGTTTTTATTTGATACAAATTTAAAATTTTCCCTTAAAACTCTTTGGTCCATAAATTTTTCTTTCTACTTTTGAAATTTTCTCTAATTCTCCTACTGTATATTTATAAGAGATCTACAAGAATATAGAAACTTACAAGTTGGGCAAAATTGTGCGCACACATTGCGGTTAGAATGGACAAAAATAGATTAAACATAAAGGTTTTCAATTAAATAGACAAGATAAAGTATGGTGGTAATTCTGAAAAAGCAAAAAGAAGAAACTGACAAATTAGGAATAATTAGTTAAGACTGCTAATATACACGTATTTTTATTATTAATGTGTACAAGTTGTAATCTCTTCAATTTAAGAACAATAAGCAACCCTGCCCCAGTGAGATGAGAATGATATGAACGACATCCAAATGAGATGTAATCTTGTACAGACTCAGAGAGTATGGTTAATTGAACCCCAACCATCAAAGTACACCGGTAACCACTGTCTTGGATTTGAATCCACACAAAAGTAAATATTGCTTGAGTCCCAGTTGTAGTTGGAAGGAATGCAGCACGTTTAAAGAAGTGGGCAAATGAATGAGTGTTAGTAGTGTTTCACTACTGCTGCATTTGTAGTGGTAGCGTGTACTAACTAGACTAAAAAAATATTCTTATCATTCGACGCATAATTTAACAAATACCTACCAAGTTATTAACTTGGTCAGATTCATAATATTTAACTTACCAATTTATATCAAAATATGTAAATAAATAAATAAATGTAATAAATACAAACAAATATGTTAAATACGGAAAGTTTGAATACGAATGTTTTGTATCGGAGTAATAGAACAATCGTTCTCCCAGCATGCATCACTCATTCATTATACCTCTACTGTATCCTTCACCCCGCAACTACACGGAGCTTGGAACCGCACAGTACCTTTACTAGGATTAGAACCATGAAACCTTAATCTCTGAAATCAGGTGTTAAACAGCTTACAACTTACAGCAACAACTTTACCACTAGACCAACCCAGAAGGTTAATAAAGAAGTAAATCCAGAAGGAAAGTTTTCAACTTAAAAATTGAACCCATGGAAGAATAAAAAATAGCCAAATCCTCAGAAAAAGGAAGAGCCAGAAGATCAAAGCTCTTGAAAGAAAGATACAAACTAAACAAAAGGGTTATTTCGACAAATAGTAGAAATCATGACCTTTTCACACAAAAAAACAATTAGTCAAAATATTATATTACATAACAATATTGCTAATTAATGATGTTATTATTTAATTTATTTTTTGTATTTACTATTTATAAGTGTGTTTAAACCTTCTTAAATAATAATAATACTTATTGAACATGGTTCTTTATATAAGTGTATAATCCTTTGCAGTAATTTTAAGGTAACCAAATTATAGTATTTTTAACATTATTATTATTACAATTACTAAATTGATAATTCGTATTAATAAAAAAATAATTACATAATTTATAAATTAAATCAATTAATAATAATTACAGCACTGGCAGTGACTTTAATGATAACTTAAGTATTCTTTAAGCTAGAATTTAATTATTTAAATTTTATCAATAAAGATAGCAAAAAATTTAAAATAAAATAGTATGAAATTTTAAATAAAAAATTACAACGTTGTATAAATTAAATATCAGTCAGGTAATAAAATTAATAAAAACAGGTTTAAAAACAAAAAAAAACACATTTGATGTTAACTTCACTGTATTTAGTCCAATGATATTGGATGAAACTCACTTTGGTCCACCAACCAGTTTTTAAAGAAAAAAAATTTGATCCCACCTTACAATTTAAAAAACTCAAATAAATTTTCCTACGTAAATTAACAAACAATATTAACGATTACATTTTAAATCAAATTATGAAAAAAATCAAATAAGACAAAAATTCTTGTATTAAAACATTAAGAGTCAGATCTCTGCCACAAAAGATCATGTAAAATTATAAATTTATTACAAAAAACAACAACAAAATATTAGTAAACTGAATTACACCGTTAATTATCCGAAATTGATGGGACAAAACCAGTTTTTAATAAATTAAATTTTTTACCATAATTACATAATAATAAATACTTATTTTTATAAAATTTGTATTAAAAGTACCTACAAAGTAAGACATTATTTGAAAATGTTTAAAAGAAAACAAATAAATCAAGTTTGAAAATGACAAAACAAATATAATAAAAATGAAATTATGCAACACCTCTTTACCTTTTGTTTTTCTTTGTTTAATTGATACATAAACGTATGTAATAATAGTTTTTAAATGTTTTAATCTATAGAAATTGTTTTGAACTTATTTTTAAACGATTTACATACATTTTACTTGCCTAACAATTTAAAATTGCGTATACAAACCTATTGTTCGGGATTATATCAATTTTATCTCAGTTTATTTGTGTACAATTTAAATTTATCATTTACTGGGCTCAACCAATGAGGGTTAATTCTACGTGTACACTTACTAACCAGTTTTAAACTGAACTAGTACAGTTGTCCGCAACCTAGATATGCGAATAGATGTTATCTTGTTTTTAACGCTCTTCTATGCAATCATATCCGCGATTGCTAAGGCTATAATTAAAAACCGCAATAATAATATTCAATCGCTACACAGATTAACATGATTCACTTGTCGCTACAAATTTACGTGCTGGAGACACTCCAGGAAACCGACCACGCTAAATACAGTCAATTTCTTTAAGATCTTCGGCAGCTCTCAACACTTATCGATGAGCCACTGGTACCAGCTGGTAAGTCTCAGGGCGTCTAAGGCGAGTGGAATGAACTTTTTATTTACGATCAGTAAGCTGCCACATACGTTCCCCCCTAAACCCTATCACCTATAACCTCACAGTAAACGCGGAGTAATAATGTTGCAACAAAAACAAGTCAATCTATATATATAAAATTTGATGTGTGTGTGTGTGTGTGTGTGTGTGTGTGTGTGTGTGTGTGTGTGTGTATGTTCCCCTTTATCTCCTAAATTACTGAACCAATTTTCATGCATTTTATGTTGTAACTATGATGCTGGTGCAGGTTTTAGACTATTGAAACCCTTAAAAAGTTAGCCCTAAAGGGTTGAAAATAATGTTTATGCCCTACATTAAGGCTTTTATGAGGTTAGATAATTTGCTGCTTTTAAACCAGCTGATGTAGTTCAAGGTTGTTTTTTTAAAAAAAGTGTTTACACCATTTTTCACGTGCAAAGCCGCGACGGAGCATGCTAGTATACTATACATATTAATAGTGTACATTGGTGTGGTTGTAAACACAACTGGCTTCTATACTGGGGGTTCCGGATTCAATTTCTGGTCATGCCTGATATTTTTTCATCTATCTATCGATTGGATTAGTGTTAATGTGCATAACATAAAACAAAAAAAAAATATTATAACTTATTTCAGATAATTGAAGTTTCAGTTTACTGGAAATAAGAGTATAACAAATTAGAGTAGTACAATTAAATAAAATGAATAGGCCATTATATTTGCTATCTTTACTGATAAAACAAGCAGCAAGCTGCTAAGTAAATAAATATATAAATAAAATAGGAAACAATTATCGACAGGTACACAATAATAGCACCTGCGACGATAATAATAAATCATAGAAATAAAAAAAATAACATTAAAATCTACATGAAGTCAATGTAGTTGATGGTCATGAAGGTGAAGAAATTCCACAAATATGTTGTTTTGAAAATTGATTAGTTAGGCAAAAGTTGACAAACAGCTGGTGATGAACGAATATGATATCGGTGCAATTGATGATCTAAATTGCCACTTGAATTGTGGTTGTTTGCGATAGTGATCGACGTTAACTACGTAGTTAAATATTATAGTTGTGATTTTTTTACGTTTATTTATTATTTATTTATGGTTCTAGACTTCTCTTACCTGGGAGTTCAGTTGGATCAGAGCTATCTCTGATCGGGGATTCCGATGTCACATGGAATCTGACAGTTCCTCGGCAGTGTCTGTAGCATCCCCACCCCGATCTTTTGGGTTCTGATCTGACGGAGCCCCTAGGTGAAGCCCTGGAATGTTTTAACAACATTTATCAGTATTTCCGCTAATCAGAACAAAATAAAAACAAATTAATCTAACTTCTTTGCTACAAAATATTGGTTTGTTGTTGTTGTTTAAGTCATCAGCCAAAAGGCTGGTTTGAACCTCTAGAGAATTTACTAAGAAAAAAAAGGAATAAGGTGGTTTACTATTGCCTTCCTTACGAGTCGAAAGAATACGCATATCAGTATGCCAGGCCCTCCAAAAAGCACCCTGCAAATGACACCTTTACTTCATTCACCACAGGGTCTAGCTGTATAGTGAAATTCATTACTCTCAGAGGAGATACTCTGACTAGTATCTTTTAAACTTCTACCTCTTCTCTTCTTAAATAGTTCAGTCATTGTTTCGGTCATCAGTCAAAAGGCTGGTTTGAACCTGTGGCGGTTTTACTAAGTAAAATGAGGAGTGAGGTGGTTTACAATTGCCTTCCTCACTGAATGGAAAAGTGCGCTTATCAGCATGCCAGGCCCTATGAAAAGAACATATTTTCCACTCTGCAAACGATACCTTCACTTCATTCACCACAGGGTCTGGCTATATAATGAAATTCATTACTTTCAGAGGAGATAACCCTGATTAGTGTCTTTTACACGTTTATCTTCTCTGTTCTTAAATGATTCAGTCATTTAATTGGCTGAGCATGTGATAAGAAAAAGAACTATTTATTTTAGCCCAGCAACGAACAGATCGGGTGTAAACATTTGACACTCTACCTGTCAGTTGTGGGCAGAGTTCAGTCATATAATCAATTAATGTACATAAATAATCATGCACAAAATATTATTGGACATTATAAATGTGAATTTTTTGAGATCTAGGGGCTATATAAAAAAAATCATAAATCTTACTTTTCTGGAAATAGAAATAAAGTTACGCCCCTTTTTATAATTATTGGTAAGTTAATTGCGTTACTCACATCACCTTTATCCAACAGAACATGAATTTAATTTTAATTCATGAAAATACAAATAAATTATTCATAATCGCAGACAAAAATTTGGCAGTATTGCGGGTGACAACGGACTCATGGAATACATGCGAGCTAGGCTGGTCACTACAAGCATACACACCCTACTTGGTGTTGTGTGTTCACAAATATGTGTGTAGCTTGATGTCACTACAGTAACTTAAATACAAAAAAAATCTGATGAGAAACACTCACACGAATTTCTTTTACTAATTTAAATAATAAAACATAACTAATTTTAATCATAAATGAATGACGCAAAATGAAAATCAACCTCTGAACGTAAAAACACAGAAAGTTACTAATTGACGCTAAACTAAGCTCTGTAGAACAAAATGCTTGAAGTAAAAGTTGTAGGATTTTTTAACTTTCTAAATTTTTTTTTTTATTTATTTAACCTCATGTCAACTGCAAGGTCATTAGCGACAATGTTGGGGTGTAACTGTGCGTAATGAGGATGAAATGATTTTTTGTAATGTATGAAAATATGCCGTGCCTGAATGGGATTTGAACCCAGGACCACATGATGAGAGTCGAGCATGTTACCAACTAAGCCAATGCGACTGGGCTTCTAAAATTTTATTTTATACAATTTTGTCATGCATACTAAGAAATATTAGAAAATCCCATTTTTTTTGGAGATTTTGATGAAAGAAATACAAAAAATCACTAAAAAAACAACAGAACAATAATATCTATCTTAGAATTAGCAAACTTATCTTGCAGAATTCCAGAATCAGAAAGCCCACAGTGAACGATAAGTTTACCATTGATGAGAATGTGACTTGAATCAATTTTTGTTCAGGGTCACTTTAATTTCTATAAAAACAAAGTTAGTGTTTTACAATGAACATACCTTGTCATACTCTTACTCTTAATTCTTTGAGGCCCATAGTACCGGCATGTCTCCACGTGCGATACCTTGCAAGATCCTTTCTTGTCACCAAACCAACTACCTACAAATATACAACAGTAACACACGAATCAATAAAAAGTATAACGATGGAATAGACATATTTTAAAAAAAAATCTGATGTGAAATACTCACACAACTTTCTCTAGTCAATGCAAATAATGAACAATATAACCTAACACTAGTAATAAAACATTAGAAATAAACAAAAAAAATAACCTCAATAAACATAACCTAATTTTAATTATGAGTGAAAGACGCAAAATGAAAATCAACCTCAGTTTGGCTTAAAAATATGAAAATCACTCTTTCACACTAAACTAGGCTCTGTAGAGAAAAATGCTCTAAATAAAAGTTGTAGATCTTTTAATTTTCTATAAATTTTATTATACATTTTTGTCGTAAAATGCATACTAAGGCTGAAATCTTTAAAAAATAGATTTTTTACACGTTTTCGTGAGAAAAAAAAACAGAAAATCTTAAATTACTGCTAAACTAAGCTTCATACAAAAAATGTTAGAAATAAAAGTTGTAGGATTTTAAATTCTCTACATCTTTTATTGTATACATTTTGCGGTAAAATATATATTAAAGCCCCAATATTAAAAAAACAATTTCTTTGCAAGAAAACAACCTCCCCAAGGTTTCAGTAAGTAATTTCAGTAAAGTAAAATAGTATTATTCTTATTTTCCATAATGAAAATTCCAGTAGACACGTTACATTAGTGGCCGTGATGGATTCAAGCCAATATGGTAATTAAATAACTTACCTCATTAATATCATTCAGGACTACAACATGGCGTAATCCAAGGCCACGGAATAAGCGGAATATCCGAGGTAATGAAGCATCCTGCACAAAATAATAAATACATAAAAAATTAAATTACCATGAAACAACCTGGCATTACACAATTTAATTCATTCTATCTAATTTATTATATATTTATTTCTGTCTTAATTTATTAATCTTTATTAAAAAATCTGGTGTGAAACACTCACACAACTTTCTCTTGCCAATGCAAATAATTAACAATAAACCTAACATTAGTATTAAAACATTAGAAATGAACAAAAACTAACCTCAAAAACATAACCTTATTTTAATCATGAGTGAATGACGCAAAATGACAATCGAACTCAGTTTGGCTTAAAAATACGGAAAATCACGCTTTCACGCTAAACTAGGCTCTGTAGAGAAAAATGCTCTAAACAAAAGTTGTAGATCTTTTAATTTTCTATAAATTTAATTATATACACTTTTGTCATAAAATGCATACTAAGACCGAAATGTTAAAAAAATCGATTTTTCTCACGTTTTCGTGAGAAAAAAAACAGAAAATCGCAAATTACCGCTAAACTAAGCGTTATACAAAAAAATGTTTGAAACAGAAGTTGTAGGTTTTTAAATTCTCTACAACTTTTATTATATAAGTTTTTGCGCTAAAATTTATATTAAAGCCGTAATCTTAAAAAAACAACGTTTTTACGTGAAAACAGCCTCACCGAGAATTTCAGCAAACATGGCGCCTACCCTATCTTGTAGAGAATAAAAAATTGAGTAAAATAGGCGATTTTAAAAAAAATCGTAGGACCAGTTTTTGAGAAAATCGCAAAAAACAGAAAAATTATACGAATAAACTACTACTTCCGGTTGACCGATTTTGATGAAAATGTTCGTGTCGCGTCCGGTAGTGGTATGTAACTTAAGTTTCAAGTTTCAAGTTCATACGATGTTCCGTTCTTGAGATATTCTGTTCACACACAGACACACACACACAGACCAATCGCTAAAAACATGTTTTTTGGGTTCAGGGGGTCTGAAAACGTATAGATCCGGTGAAAACTTGATTTCGAAAAATCGACATGAAAACAATACTTTCCTTCCTATATATTCATATAGGCAAGAGAAAGTAAAAATTATTAGGAATTCCAAAAATGTAGAAATATTTTTTTCAACTATTGATCAGCTGCCTTTCTTATGACGTACTATATTAATATTATTAATATTTAATAATCTTTAGTATTCTTCAATAATGTTTCTTTCATTGAATCAGTAGATATATTATTTATTTTTTATGTTTCAGTTCAAATGAAGTTGTGTACAATAATTCATAATAATTTCATGTTCCAGTATTTATATTTGGCTGAATGAGAGTAATTTTTATTTAGTTTTTATTTTTATTGTATTTTTCTTAGCACTTTTTAAGTAGGCACAAAATGATTTACTATATTTTTGTTTGTTTTGTTTTTTTTTTGCACTCAGTGTCATTTTGTAGTTTTCTAGTTTTGTTTTTTTTAATTTTTTTTTATTTATTTACTACAATGATCATTAGCGACGATGTTGGGGTGTAACTATTGTACAATGGAGGATGAAATGATTTTTTTTAACGTATGAAAATATGCCGTGCCTGAGTGGGATTCGAACCCAGGACCGCATGATGAGAGGCGAGCACGTTACCAACTGCGCCAATGCGGCCGGCGTTTTGTTTTTAAGTTTATTTGTAAGTGATGTTTTTAAAAAAAAAAATCACATGAATTAACTACTACTTCCGGTTGACCAATTTTAATAAAAATGTTTGTTTTGGATTCCCTAGTGGTACCTAATATAAGTTCCTAGCCAACTTTGTACGATATTCTGTTGTTGAGACATTTTGTTCACATACACAGACACACACATATACCAATAGCTAAAAACGTGTTTTTTGGGTTCACGGGGCCTAAAAACTGTATTTCTGGCGGTTAAACTTCATGAAAACAATACTTTCCTTCCATATACAGGCTCCAGCAATGAAACCTCCCGTATGTGAAGTAGCTGGTGGGCGAATTGTAAAGGGGTATTTTTTGAAAGTGGTGTACGTGCAATTTTTAGTGTGCGCCATGGCTTAGCTTGGTGAGCATCGTGCGTTTGTTGAGGAGGAATTTATTAAAAATGGTGGTTCTGTGATAAGTACTCAGCGAGCGTTTCAGATACGATTCCAACTTGGCCGACATGATCGTGTCCGGATAGAAAAAAACTATTCAACTGTGGGTGTCAAACTTAAGAAACACAGTTTCAGCACACTTAAACATTCAGCTGCCCTGGGATTATCTGATAGGAGTGTAAGAAGAATTCTTCATAGAGAACTTTATATGCAGCCCTTCAAAATGATGGTTACCCAAGAATTAAGTGAGAGATTTTGAAACTTGCAGAGCTGCGTGTGAGGAAATCCTTCAAAACATTCCTCCTGGCGTTTTGTTTATTTCTTTGGATGACGCCCACTTCCACATATCAGAAACTGTAAACAAACAGAATTTCCGCTACTGGGCTGCAGAAAACCCTCGTGAAATTCATCAGCGACCACTACACACCCTCATGTGACAGTTTGATGCACCGTAGCTGAATGTTTTGTGTGGGTACCGTATTTTTTCGAAGGTGGCCAAACAGTAACAGTTAATTCAAACTGTTATAGTCACATGGTAGAGACCTTCCTCCAACCTAGGCTAAACCAGTTTGTTGCAGCTCATGAAGATCAAGAAGTATGGCTCCAGCAAGTAAAACATCTCACACCTTTTGGCGTTCTATAGAAATGATGAGGGAGTTGGTTCCTGGTCATCTTGTCTCTTTTTGAGAAGACATCGCGTGGCCCGCAAGGTTGCCTGATTTATCACCTTGTAATTTTTTTTCTTTGGGGACATTTAAAGGCTGAAGTGTAAAAACATCGTCCCACAACACTGCAAGCACTTAAGGAGGCCATTACCCAGGAAGTGCCAGCCATTCCAAGAGAAATGACACGAAGATGTATGGAGAACTTTCGGGATAGACTTCGTCAAGTGTCAACAATGGAGGACATCATTCAGCGGATATAATTTTTAAAACCAAATAATCCAAAAGGCCAAGAATGTATTTTTCATAAATAAAAGTATTTTTTTCTATATTTTTTAGTTTTTCTGACAACATATTAAAATGAGGGAGGTTTTATTGCCGGACCCTGTAAATATATATATATATATATATATATATATATATAGGCCACTAATAGCGCAAGAGAAAGTAAAAATACATAAGGTTTAAAGAGCTTCCATGAAGAACATAAAAATATTAGTAGATTTACAAAAGAACGAATACTTACATATTTGACAGTATATGGAGAAGGATTCATGTAGGGTTTCAAATCGAGAACTTGCTCGTAATCTGCTTCAGTTATTTTTACATTCTGAAAAGAAACCAACATAAAATTAATTATTTTATTTAATTTTTTTTTACTAGCAACTGCAACCATGCTGCGTCTTCAGACTAGTGCCAGTGGGATGTAATTATGAGATCCAAAAATTCAATTAGAAAAGTGTCAAAGGATTATAAACCCTGAGGAAAATGCTGGTTAGTTAAGTCATATCCAATCGATCTGCAAGCAAAAACTTGAGAAATTTTTCCAAGTTTTAAAATAACTATTCTCTGTTTAATTTTTACTTATCTTTTTTTATGCTCATTTATTCAATTAATCCTTATAAAATAAAAATATAGAAATTTTATTGTTATTAGTTAATTATAATAGTTTGTTATTTATTTTAAGTAATTTAATTGTAGATTTCAGTCACTTTATTAATTGTTATTTTTAGTTTTAATAAATAATTGAATTTTAAACTACGGTGTGTTAATTATTTAATTTACCCAGATCCCAAAATGGGCCTTAGAGATAAGTGTCACAATATTTATATTTATTGCCCATTTAACAAAATTACTGTACAAAAAATATAAAAAACAGGGGTTTCTCCTGCTATTTATTTTCGTTTTACTACTGATTTCTCAAAATCTTCTTAAGATATGATTCTGGAACCTGTTTTATTTACTTTTTTAGATCAAAAATCATAAGAAACTATCATTTTTGACTCTTAATTAACAGCTTAAAAATTTCATAACAATCTTATTTAATAGGATGAGCCGAAATCCGGGCGTAATCTTTCAGTAGCTGTAAAATATTAACGAAGCATTCCCAGATGTTTATAAGTACATTTTTCTTATTTATCGATGTACGAGTGGATTAATCTCTCAAAGTATTTCCATTTATAATAATCCGTAGGAAAATGGTTCGATGGTAGTTGAAGCATGGTTGCCAGATCATTGCCCGCACATTTATTCAAGTTGGCAAGAAGTTTTAGAGGTCTCCTTAACTAGCCGTCTTAAACTTTTTTTTAATCAAAAAAATACAGAAGGTTCCTAATGAATTGTATTTTATCACTACATGAATGTTATTTTTGTGTTATGATCGTTAGGTCAGTAACGCGCAGAAATTTGGTGATAGTTACCTAAATTTTGTGATTTTTTTTGCGTTCGACAACGAATAACTTTTTTTTGAAATCAACATTTATTTTTTATTATTTTGTTATAAAATACAGAATTTCAGCTTTAATTTATTAAACGTTACGCAGGAAAAAATAGTTGACTTTAAAATGTGACTAAAAACGTAAAGTTTACTCCGTAACTTACCCAATACGATGACCCGTTTGTTTGCGCTTTATTGGTCTAGAATTCTCACTCCGAGAATCTATTTTTAGAAATGTTCACGAAACATTAACATTACAATACATTGTTTTTGTTTCGAAAATATTGCTGTAACAGGGTTTTAGTTATTGCTCAGAATACAAATATGACATTAGACGTGACAATGTTGGAGGGTGTGAGGGGGTAGGTAGTCGCCATCAGACCATTTTCACGCAGGGTACTCTAGATGTGAATCACCCGTACAATTTTGTAAAACCTACTGGCCTTATCACTAGTATGAGGTAAAAAATAGTATGAAAAATTTTTATTACTTACCTCTATCCATCCATTACGCAGCTATCAAGGAAAAAAGTTCATTACAAATTAAACAAAAACAGTTCATGTAAAAAAAACCTAACATGTACACATATACACATAAAAGAGACAGTAAAGGCTGCTTCCATAGTTTAGTGGTTAGTGCGCTAGCCTACCACACCGAGGTCCTGGGTACGATTCCCGACCAGAGTCTGAAAATTTTCACAAGTTAAAACTCACTATTCTCGATGCATTACCCATCATAGTCACCAATAACCAAGCAGTTGATGCAACTTTAAATTTTAAAAAAATACAGTAAAACTTTTTTGGATTGAAATTAAATTTTGCAAAATTCGCATGAAATTTATAAACTCTTCATAAAATGTTTGATTGATCTTTTCTTCATCTCATATGGAAGTACATAAAAGATAAGAACTTAAAAAAATCTGGTGTGAAACACTCACACAACTTTCTCTTGCCAATGCAAATAATTAACAATAAACCTAACATTAGTATTAAAACATTAGAAATGAACAAAAACTAACCTCAAAAACATAACCTTATTTTAATCATGAGTGAATGACGCAAAATGACAATCGAACTCAATTTTGCTTAAAAATACGGAAAATCACGCTTTCACGCTAAACTAGGCTCTGTAGAGAAAAATGCTCTAAACAAAAGTTGTAGATCTTTTAATTTTCTATAAATTTAATTATATACACTTTTGTCGTAAAATGCATACTAAGGCCGAAATGTTAAAAAAATCGATTTTTCTCACGTTTTCGTGAGAAAAAAACAGAAAATCGCAAATTACCGCTAAACTAAGCGTTATACAAAAAAATGTTTGAAATAAAAGTTGTAGGTTTTTAAATTCTCTACAACTTTTATTATATAAGTTTTTGCGCTAAAATTTATATTAAAGCCGTAATCTTAAAAAAACAACGTTTTTACGTGAAAACAGCCTCGCCGAGAATTTCAGCAAACATGGCGCCTACCCTATCTTGTAGAGAATAAAAAATTGAGTAAAATAGGCGATTTTAAAAAAAATCGTAGGACCAGTTTTTGAGAAAATCGCAAAAAACTGAAAAATTATACGAATAAACTACTACTTCCGGTTGACCGATTTTGATGAAAATGTTCGTGTTGCGTCCGGTAGTAGTATGTAACTTAAGTTTCAAGTTTCAAGTTCGTACGATGTTTCGTTCTTGAGATATTCTGTTCACACACAGACACACACACACACACACAGAGACCAATCGCTAAAAACATGTTTTTTGGGTTCAGGGGGTCTGAAAACGTATAGATCCGGTGAAAACTCGATTTCGAAAAATCGACATGAAAACAATACTTTCCTTCCTATATATTCATATAGGCAAGAGAAAGTAAAAACACTGCAAAAAACCTTTCACTCCTTTTTCATTAAACACAGTATTGTAACCAAAATAGAATTACAAAAACTATTAATAATTCAGATAACTTATACATCTGAGTAGATTACATCTATCTAGTTCAACATTTTTTGGTCACAGCACACTATCTTATGTACAGAGTTCCCTCGGCACATTAACCTACGAGTTAGACTGAAAGAAAACCCAATAATAGCAATGGAAGCAGTTAATACGCCGTTACATTTTTCAACCACCTACTTGTGCGAGCTGAGCTTTTCAACACTAACATAAAAAATCTGGTGTGAAACACTCACACAACTTTCTCTTGCCAATGCAAATAATTAACAATATAATCTAACATTAGTAATAAAACATTAGAAACAAACAAAAAAACTAACCTCAATAAACATAACCTAATTTTAATCATGAGTGAAAGACGCAAAATGAAAATCTACCTCAGTTTGGCTTAAAAATACAGAAAATCACTCTTTCACGCTAAACTAGGCTCTGTAGAGAAAAATGCTTTAAATAAAAGTTGTAGATCTTTTAATTTCCTATAAATTTGATTATACACACCTTTGTTGTAAAATGCATACTAAGGCCGAAATCTTAAAACAATCAATTTTTCACACGTTTTCGTGAGAAAAAAACAGAAAATTGCTAATTACCGCTAAACTAAGCGTTATACAAAAAAATGTTTGAAATGAAAGTTGTAGGATTTTATTAATTTCTCAACATTTTTTTTTTTATATAATTTTTTGCGCTAAAATGCATATTGAAGCCGTAATCTTAAAAAAAAACAATTTTTTTATCACAAAGTCTCCAAAGTTTTGCTGCACACCTGTTGAGAATCACTGATTTAGTTCAACACTTTTAACCTCATTTTTCACTGTTCATTAAAAATTTTGAATTCCAGAAACGAACAACCTGACTAAACCCTATAAAAAATAAAATTATAATAAAAATTGTTAATTTTTCTAATGCTGCAATTTTTCAGAGCATTTATTTCACTTTTAAATGAAAAAAAATGACAATTACCTCTAATGTCTGATTTTTAGCATACGCATCACGGAACATCCTTAATTTTCTTCTTAAGTCTTCACTACTCGTCGGAGGCAATTCATTAAAAGATTTGTTCTTCAGAAGAACAATAAGTTGTGACCTTAAAATAAGGCCACGTAGTCGACCAACAGATTTTAAAACTCCCTGAAATTTTCACAAAAAAAAATTAATCTCTTCTTTCATAATATTAATATTTCTATACAAAGTAGATGGATAGTGTGCAACAGCCCATAAAAGACAGGTAGAGTGTTAAATTAGTTGCACTTGATCTGCTAATTCCAGGGCTACAAAAAATGTTGTTTCTTATCACATGGTCAGCCAATTAAATGACTGAAGCATTTAACAGCAGAAGAACTAGAGATGTAAAAGACACTAGTGTCCCAGGTTCATAAATAAAGACTCCAAAAAGTTTTATTCTCAAAATCCAACTTCTTTTATTAAAAGAAAATCCTTGGTAAATTTTGTTAAAATATTTAAAAACAATTAAAATTCTTTAAAATCCTTTAAAATAGTTGAATCTTTATCAAAATCTTCTAAAATTAATATTTTCGTTTAAATATAATGCTGTGAAATTAATAAATTCTTAATATTGTTTTTTACTATAAAAAATTGTACAAACCACCTATCCTTTTAAAAGTTTTAAAAAGGAATGAAGACAACAATCCAATTTTATTAATCTAATAAAATTTTCTTTTTATTTTTTTTTTTGTTCTCACATCTGACAGTTCTGTAAATGAGATCATCTGGTACGTTGGTGTTGATGCTGTGAAGTTGTGTGTTTATGTTTACGTTTGAGTGTTGTTAACGTGTGTACTGTCCGTTGTGTGTCTGTATATGTGTCTCCTATTACACTAGTCAGAATTCTCCTTTAACCCTTTCACTCCGAACACCCTTCAGAGTCGGGTGTGTTTTCCCTGTGCCGACTCTGTATATGCATCGGGTCTACCTAGCGTGCTCTCGTATCTCTTTTTAAAAGCCGGCAGTGAACCTATCGTTACTACTGTATTATGATCTCGACACACAGTAAACATTCTATTTTTCTTTTTTTTAGTAAATCACTGTTTTCACAAAAATCTTGCACTTTGTACGTACATTTAGAGTAAATACAATAAAAAATGGTTAAACATAAATCGGCACATGAAATCATATAACGAAAATAACAGTGGCAGCAAAAGGGTTAAGAGTGAATTTCATTATATAGCCAGACCCTACGGTGAAGTGAAGGTGTCATTTGCAAGGTGGAAAGTACATGCTTTTCGGATGACATGGCATGCTGTTAATCATACATTTCCACTCAATGAGGAAGGCAATGGTAAACCACCTCATTCCTTATTTTACTTACTAAAGCCTCTAGAGGTTCAATCCAGCTTTTCAGCAGATGACCTAAACAACAATATTGAATGTAGAAGAACCATTTCACAGGTTTGTTCAGGGTCAATTTTAGTAGTAATCATAGAATATTTAAATAAGGTTCTCAAGGTTTTAAGGTTAAGAATTTCTTGGTAAACACCCTTATCAGTCCTACTGTATAATCAAATTACAGTACGATTATAATGAAAAAACCGTTTAATTTAAAAATTAGTAAATAAATTACCTGAGTTGAAGTGAACGATGTATCCACTATAGGGAACCCATTATGTGGTACATTTTCTAATGTGTCTATAATTCGGCCGACTCTCACTTTTGAAGGGAAGACAACAGCTGGTGAACTCATTAAATCGGTCGCTTTAATATTTGCCGATAAAGGAGGTGGTGCTGAAGGTAATAACGGAACACCTAACAAGTAAATCTGCATCTCATATATACCCTGGAAAAACATACACATTTAAGAAACAGAAAAGAAATACAAAATATAAATTACAAATGTATTACATACACTTAACATAAGAGAAATTGGAGAATTAATAAAATACACAAGTGTGCAAACATTAAACGAGGCATATTCCTGGTCATTTAAAAAAATAAGCTCACGAGAAAAAGTTTTTATTGACTTTTTTTTTATCAGAGGCGGCGAGAAAAATTTATATTCACTCCCTCACAATGGAGAAGCAGTGTTGGACTCAATTGAGGCATCCTCATCAGGTCCCAAAGAGGCTGCAACCAACACTGCAGTCTCTCGATCACCTCTCAGCAAACTGAGCGACCAACTTCCAGTTCTCATCTCGCAGCATCCCTACTCTCTCTGGGCTCCACAGTACAACTCCTATCTTCTCAGATGTTTCTCCATCCTTTTACAGCCAAAATAGGGACATCTTTCAAAGATAACGCAATGGACTCCTCCTCTTCACCGTCGCATAGTCGACATTTCAGCAATTCACCAAGTCTAACCTCGTCAAATATGCCCCAAAATAACTCTGTAACTTTTAAATTTTAGGGCTTAGCTCCAAACAGGTACTCCATACAATACATCATGGTGCCACTGCCGCCAACATTAATCTCTTTGCTTGCATTGAGCCCCCAATGTTTTGCATCAATCTATTTGGTGCTGCAGATTCTTTTGGTTTTAGCTAACGCCTCAATCGTATGCAACTGAAAGTTTCTTCTGGAGTCCAGCTACACTCCCAGGCACCACCTTGACGTCAACCACCTTAAACTAAATAGGGCTAAGCCTCCGTCTTCCGATCATTATCACCCCTTCCGTCTTCAGGGACTAGTTGTAACACCCTCCTACAAAGCCACTGAATTATATCCTCCATTGCAGAGTTAACTTTTCTCATAAGCCCTTACTCTGTCCTAGCGTGGCGGCTACCAGTGCTAGATCGTCTGCGTATACTACACTTTTTGTAATGCTTGACCAGCTTCTTTACACCCTCTGCATAGAAGTTTGCCACATGAGAACTGACCCATTGACAATGGCAGTCTTGAGTTCCTCATCATTTTCAAACTATTGTCCACCAAACCACTTTTTCAACTATGCAAGAAAAGTAGTCTGCAACTACTCTTCTTGAAATGTCGCAGAAAGTAGTCGCAGAATGCAAGGTTAGGACTATAGGTGATCGAAAAATTCCCAATGAAAATCTTAAATCTTCTTCTTGGTTATGGCAGCGATATGAGTACACCCAAAGTCAAGGGGGATTATGCCGAACAACAGTTTCGTGCGTCGTCAACTTCGGATCGCAAATCTCAATTTGGTAAGCATTTTGCAGTACATGTCACCTGATTTTGTCATAATTTCAGCAGCCAAAGATCCTTTTGCACGTAAAAATTGAATCACAGCGCACACTTCACAACTGGTGGGAGAAATGATTGTTCCAGACATTGTGATCTGGATTCACCAGCAGGGAAACGACTACTGAATCAAACAGTAGTGACTTCATAAATGATCAATAGATGGCACTGCATGCGTAAAATAGTGTTCAGACCTACCGATAAAGTTATAAAAGCAGACGGCTCTTATTTTAGAAATATGCCTCGTATTTAAATTGCATCTGATGATGGATACATTATATCTGAAGTTATTAACTTTTTTAAGTCTCTTAATATGAATATAAAGGGAAGGAAATTATTGTTTTCATAAATCGAATTTACACTGGAAATACAAATTTTCAGGCCCCTAAACAAAAACCATGTTTTTAGCGATTGGTCTGTGTGTGTATGTGAACAAAATATCTCAAGAACAGAATAGCACACAAAGTTGAAACTTTAAACTTAAGAATACTTTCCTTCCCTATATATTCATGTGGAGCAAGAGAAAGTAGAAATTAAATAAATTCAATTTTCTTTGTTATACAGCTACTTTATTAAACCAAGTTCGAACCTTTCTTTGTTCTGTGTAGTAGTCATCAAATTCATCATTTTAATAACTACTTAAATTAAAGGGGATGCTAGAAAATTTTTGATTCTCAACGTGGGCGGTGGGAAAATTTTTTTAAGAATCTTCGATATTGGTTGAACTAGTTGGACCTGAAATTGGATTTTGCTGGCAAGATTGACATGAAAAGAATATATTTCTTTTTTTTATTTATTGATTTAAAGTCGCATCAACAGCTTGGTCATTAACAACTACAGAGGTCATGGAATATCGGGTTTGTGACTTGTTATAATTTAGCTGGGATTGAACGGACCTCCGCTAATTTAATATTTATATTAAAACAAACTCATGGTTAAAACAACAAGGTGAAGCCTTTAGAATATAAATAAATACTTTTACCACTACACCCCACCTCATAACACTAATACAGGATAACCTGGATAATCCGAACCTTGGGTAATCCGCAATACCGAGTAATCCAAACTCCAAAAAAAAGGTTGCAATAAGGTGCCGTGTCTCTTATCATATTGCTTGACATTAAATTGATATTTCAAGAACTACACAGAATAGGAATACCGCATCAATTAATTTTAACTTAAAAATAAATAATAAGACTAATTTTACTTAAGAACATAACAATCACATTATTGAAACAGTGAGACAAGGGTTCAATGAAAATGATTACGATGATGATGAAATTGAATTAGGCGTGAAGAGCATAAAACACGAAGATGTAATAAAATGTTTTAATGCTAGTATTCAGTGAGCAACAGAGAATGACATTCCACCGCACAAACTGTTTTTATTGGCTCAAATATGAAAAGACGCAGTAGAAAAATCACAAACTTCAAAGAAACAGACAAAAATCGCTAATTTTTTGAAAAACCACAATACAATTAATTTTTTAAATTTTTGTATCAATTATCGTAATAAAAGCATTGTTTGCATAAAACTAGAAAGAGTTACGGAACTTATTTTCGCATCCAAAACTCCATTTGATACTCTATCCAGTTCCTTTATTAAATTGAACCCTTGATAATTGTAATTTTTCATAATACGAATAGCCGCGGAATTTATTAGTTCCAATTATCCAGGGCCTCCTGTAGTGGTTGCTGTTCCTAAAATGATTTTTCATATTTACCTCGGTGAAAAGATCACCAATCCATTTTGTAGTGATCAGAGTTAACATGAGCGGCAGACCAAATGTAATATTACCAGTTGCTTCAATCATCATGACTGTTAAACTGATTGAAATTCGGCATATCCCTCCTAAATGGGCTGCTGCACCGATTACAGCATATTTTGCAGGTTCTGCCCATTCCTGCAAAACAATAATTATTAACATATAATAACACTAAATAATATATTATATTTAAATTATAATTTATACATTTAACCTGTGTAAATATTATTAATTAATTAATTAAAATAATCTAGATAGAACTTCTTTTATTACAAATTTCATTAAGTAACTTTACTTTAAAAAATAACAATTTTTATTACAAATTAAAATAAATTTCTTTGAATTTTTAAACTACTAATTATTTTATGAAATATTCAAAACTATTATACATTCATTTAAAAACAAAACAAGATAACAAATATATTCTTAAAATATTATGAAAAGATATTATTAATAAACAACTCTTTTAGAAATTAAAAATAAAATATTAATGACATAACATCGTTACGTAATATGTTTTCTGTTTCGATAAAATTATTTAAAAAGTGATCAAAAAAATCATTTATACAACTATAATTATTTATTTAAATCTTTTGAAATAATCACTTAAATCACTGACAGGTATTTCTCATATGAGATAAATTAAAGTACTGTATTTTAAGGTACTAATAATTTTGTCTTATAAATAATACATATATTTATATTTTAGTCATTCAAAATACATACATATTATATACCTATTCTACAATTTTTTAAGGGTTTCCTTCAAACGAAACTAAGGGTTTTCTGAAAAGTAACAAGATTGTCAATGATTAGGCTAATGAATTAAAAAAAATACTTTATAATGTATCCTGGAGCTCATAATCAACTCTATTGTATAAATACCTTTAACTATTTTACTGGCCTTTTATAGCTGCCCGACAAACACGTTTATTTTTACTTAAAACTTACATGTGTCACTTCATTCACCACATGATCTGACTATAATGAAATTCATTACTCTCACAGGAGATAATTCTGACTAGTGTCTTTTACACCTCTAGTGTTCCAGACGGGGCAGGATAAAAGGCTATCTACAAGAAGGGTCTTTTCAGAAGAGAAAAGGGAAAGAAAATCAATCCGAATGAAGAGGTATTGGGAAAAAAGAAGAGCTAACAACATCAAAAGATTCCTCCATAAAATGAAAATAGTGGTCCAATGAGGCGGTAAAAGTAAAAAAAAAAAAAAAAAAAAAAAAAAAAAAAATCTGTGTGAAATACTCACACGACTTTCTTTTGCCAATGCAAATTATGACCAATATAACCTAATATTAGTAATAAAACATTAGAAATAAACGAACCTCAAAAAACAACCTAGTTTAATCATGAGTGAAAGACGCAAAATCACTCTTTCACGCTAAACTAGACTCTGTAGAGAAAAATACTCCAAATAAAAGTTGTAGATCTTTGAATTTCCTATAAATTTTATTATATACATTTTTGTTGTAAAATGCATACTGAGGCTGAAGTCTTAAAAAAATAGATTTCTTTAGACATTTACAGAAAATCACTAATTACTGCTAAACTAAGTGTTAAACAAAAAAATGTTGTAGGTTTTTAAAACCTTCTTGTAGAGAGATTTGAAGACAATCTTGTAGAGAATTTAATTCTCTACAACTTTTTTTATATACACTTTTTCGCTAAAATGCATATTAAAGCCGCAATCTTAAAAGAACAATTTTTTACAAGAAAACAGCCTTTCCAAGATATTCAGTAAACATGGCGCCTACCTATCTTGTAGAGCATAAAAAATGTAGTAAATGAGGCGATTTAAAAAAAAAATCGTACGAGCCGTTTTTGAAAAAATTGCAAAAATGTGAAAACTAACACGAATAAACTACTACTCTTATGGTCGACCAATTTTGATGAAAATGTTAGTGTCGGGTCCTCTAGTCAAACCTAACTTAATAAGTTTCAAGTTCTAAGTTTGTACGATGTTTTGTTCTTGAGATTCTGTCCACACACACACATGACCAATCGCTAAAAATATGTTTTTTGGGTTCAGGGGTCTGAAAACAAGTAGATCCAGTGAAAACTCGATTTCGAAAAATCAACATGAAAACAATACTTTCCTTTCTATAAATTCCAATAAGCAAGAGAAAGTAAAAAAAAGGTAAAAATAAGTGGTAGAGTATTTTTACAATAGAATTGATTATAGAGGGCAGGATATAGAATATTAAAGATTTATTTGAAATTTAAAATTGTAACTGCTAACATTTTACTGGAACTTTGATAAATTTGAAAAATTCTCCATCCATTATACTGGAAACGAATAAAAATAAAATTGACAATCTTGAAACTCATTGGCGTTTTACGTATTTACAATTAATTTAACTAATAAAATTCCTATATGATGGTATGGACCCATAAGGGAACTAACACATTTCTACTAACTACATCTAATTTTATTGACCAGGTGGAGTAAATTATTTTATACTGTTAGTATAAAAGTCATAAATTATTATTTACTTATTACTTAGGTACGTTTAGGGATCTTCAATAAATTAATTCTTTCCTCTAAAATTAATATACAACATTTATAAATCAAATACCATTTTATTCATTCTTTACACTAATATGGTTTCTAAATTTTGGATTATCACCTAAACAGAAAACAAGTTATCAATTAATAAATCAGATTAAATTGTATTACGTATTATTAGTATTTAAATTTTGATTCTTAAAAAATCTGGTGTGAAACACTCACACAACTTTCTCTTGCCAATGCAAATAATTAATAATAAACCTAACATTATTAATAAAATATTAGAAATAAACAAACAACTAACCTCAAAAACATAACCTAATTTTAATCATGAGTGAAAGACGCAAAATGAAAATCAACCTCAGTTTGGCTTAGAAATACGGAAAATCACTCTTTCTCTCTAAACTAGGCTCTGTAGAGAAAAATGCTCTAAATAAAAGCTGTAGATCTTTTAATTTTCTATAAATTTAATTATATACACTTTTGTCGTAAAATGCATTCTAAGGCCAAAATCTTAAAAAAATCGATTTTTCACACGTTTTCGTGAGAAAAAAACAGAAAATCGCAAATTACCGCTAAACTAAGCGTTATACAAAAAAATGTTTGGAATAAAAGTTGTAGGTTTTTAAATTCTCTACAACTTTTATTATATAAGTTTTTGCGCTAAAATTTATATTAAAGCCGTAATCTTAAAAAAACAACGTTTTTACGTGAAAACAGCCTCACCGAGAATTTCAGCAAACATGGCGCCTACCCTATCTTGTAGAGAATAAAAAATTGAGTAAAATAGGCGATTTTAAAAAAAATCGTAGGACCAGTTTTTGAGAAAATCGCAAAAAACTGAAAAATTATACGAATAAACTACTACTTCCGGTTGACCGATTTTGATGAAAATGTTCGTGTCGCGTCCGGTAGTGGTATGTAACTTAAGTTTCAAGTTTCAAGTTCGTACGATGTTCCGTTCTTGAGATATTCTGTTCACACACAGACACAGACACACACACACAGACACACACACACACACACACACACACACACACACAGACCAATCGCTAAAAACATGTTTTTTGGGTTCAGGGGGTCTGAAAACGTATAGATCCGATGAAAACTCGATTTCTTAAAATCGACATGAAAACAATACTTTCCTTCCTATATATTCATATAGGCAAGAGAAAGTAAAAAATCTCAAAGTGTGTATTTTATACATACGAACATCACTACTAAAATTACATTTTTTTTAATGGTATCCAGGAATTTCCAGAAGGGAGTATAGGATATGTTAAGACAAACCTGATAAATCTAAATTTATTACGTACCAATTTGTTTATTACCACTTTTTACTTGGTTACTTTCCAACCATTTGAATTAAATAATACACGATTTACCTCCACGTTTACTTTAAAGTTTATGTATTTTTCAACCAAAAACTATTCAGAAAGGAATTTATGTACACAATCAAATGGTTCATCAATCAAGTATTTTATTTAGCTTTTTTTTTAAACAAACTTAAATTACCACAACTTTTTAAAGCTTTTGACAATTTATCGATGTTAGGGTTGAACCACACAACATAGTCATCTAAACAGATGGGTTGGTCACGCTCGTTTGTTCTTGGACTGGTCTTTTCGAATCCCAAATATCAACGCCTGCGATTTTTTGTTACAAGAATTTGTTGAGGATAAAGTGAATACACCACCTTTTCCAGAAATCATACCTGAAATCCAGTAACGTATCAGTGCAACCGCTGAATCGATCAACCAAAACCCACATGTAAAAGTCTGGTAAAAGCTTAATTACCAATTTTTTTTTGTTTTACATCTGACTGTTTTGCAATTACTGCTAATGCAGATGGTGAGAACGATGATAGACAAAGATAAGTGATGAAAAAATGCCAGACCTGCCCAGGAATCGAACCTGGGACCCTCGAGTAGAAGCCAGTTGCGCTAACCACTACACCAATGGGCCAGACTTGATGTGTGTGTGTGTGTGTGTGTGTGTGTGTGTGTGTGTGTGTGTGGGGGGTGCCCATACTGAAAATTTGTGATATTAAAACATCGTAGATCACATTTTTGAGTTTTTCTTTCATGAGATTATAAATACATGTTTATTTTGTTAGTTTAAATACATGTTACCTTTTTCTTGGCAAAGAATATTATATATTTTTTTTGTTTATTTAAAATTACATCAACATCTCGGTTATTAGCGACTATGGTTGGTTTTAACTTACAAAAATTTCCAGACCCTAGCCAGGAATCGAACCCAGGACTTTCGTGTTGTGGGCTACAGCGCTACCATCACGCTACGGAGGCAACAATCATCATCATCATCATTATTATTATTATTATTACAACTGTTATTATTGTTAGTTATCATGCTACACTGGAGATTGTGTGTACCTATGCTGTGGAGGAGTGGGTATTGACAAAGAGACAGAAGGATCGCCTAAAAGCAGTGAAAATGGATTTCTGGAGGCGGAGCTGTGGTGTGACGCACATTGATCGAATTCTGAAATTAGGAGAAGAATTGGTGTTCAAGGAAATATAATGGATACCATATCCCAGAAGTGATTAAAATGGTTTGGCCATTTGCAGAGGATAAAGGATGGCAAGTGGCCAAAGAGAGTATGGGAGTGGAAGCCAGCCGGTAGGCGAAGGAGTAGGCCGGAAGTGACATGGTTGGATGATGTGCATGCAGGAGGCAATATCTTTGCGGCAGCTCTCTGATGGAGACTGGCGAGACAAAGAGAGGTGATACTTAGGAAGCAAGATACAGCTGGGGCTGTAAATCCTCCATTGAATATATTTATACATAAATTTTTATTTTTTATTATTTTATTAAACATCCTATATAGGATTTAAACAGCTGTATTACTTAAAACTTTGGGTAGCGGGTAGGACCTCTTCGGACAATCCTACCAGGGGAAGTGAATCAATCCCTGCCCTCCGCAGATTCCAGGTGTTTCCTGACCCAGGAAACTAGTACCTGTTTAGGGTCCCTTGTCCAGGGTTACGGACGACCGAATGATTGCCGGGATAAGCAATCCCCTACTTGCCGGCCAACGGCTTAGGGCGGATGAGCTGGTAAGTGGAAGGGCACCCTTTTGTCCTGAGATTGAGAAATCGATCTCAAAGGCGGAGGAACCAAGGACTGGTCAACGGCATAAGGATGCAGAAGGCAACGGGAAACCACTGCATTAAAGGCTCATTTAAGCTTCCCAAACTATCCAAAATGGCAGAAACGAGATTAGGAAAGGCCCTCAGTCCGGGGCACCCCTTCAGTGGGGAGAGGGTGCTAAGAATCCCCCCGTACACAAAATTTCAAATATATAACCGGATAATCAGGGTTGCTACATGGAACATACGAAGTCTATACATGGCTGGTAAACTGGACAATGTGGACATGGAGATGAACCGGCTACGGATAGATGTTCTGGGACTGAGCGAGGTACGATGGCCTGGGGCAGGAAGATTGAAAACAAAGCACGGGGTCCTCTACTACTCAGGTAATAATGACTCGAGGCACTACAACGGCGTGGCTGCGCTCATATCCCACGATGTTGAGAAGTCTGTCATAGATTTCTTCCCCATCTCGGATCGAGTGATGATCTTGAAAATCAACACCACGCGTAGAGTAATGAACGTCGTGCAGATATATGCTCCTACAGAGGACAGAGAGGATGAAGTGAAGGAGAAATTCTATGCTGAGTTGGAAGAGGCCATGAAACTGGTAAAGAAAGGCGAACTAACAAAATTGTGATGGGTGACTTCAATGCCAAAGTGGGAGTGGGAGCAGTCGGGGATACCGTTGGAAGTTTCGGACTTGGTGACAGGAGCGGAGGAGGAGATCGCTTAGTACAATTTTGCACAGAACAACAATTATCTGTGGTGAATACATTTTTCAAACTACCCCCACGCCGCTTATATACGTGGAAATCCCCTGCGGACTGCGAAGAACACCGTGTTAGGAATCAGATCGATTACATACTGATAAACACAGCAGCCAAGAAGTCAGTCAAATCAGCAAAAACATATCCTGGAGCGGACGTGAACAGTGATCACAATCCAGTCGTAATGGAGGTTAAGATGTGCCGATTTAAAAAAGTGAATCGTCCTAAGCCAGCGAAACGCATAGATGTTGCGAGACTCAGAGACCCTTTGGTGAGGAAAACGGCAGCGCAAAATCTTCAAGAGAGGTTACAAGTCATCGAGCCGAGCAATGCAGTCGAGGAGAGGTGGGTGGCGATGAGAGCAGCACTCATGGAAACCCAGACGGAGGATATTGGTTTCCAAACACAGGGGAAAAAACAGCCCTGGATGACCGACAAAATTCTTGACATGATGGAGGAACGGAGGGCGTACAAAGTGAGAAACGAACTTAGGTACAGGGTACTGACCAGAATTATCCGAAGAAAGTGCAGGGAGGCAAGAGAGCAGTGGCTGACGGAGAGATGTTGCGAGATAGAACGATTGCAGCAAAGACATGATTTGCATAATGTACATAAAAAGATCAACGAGGTAACTGGCAGGAACCGTAAAAAGAGCAGTGGGATATTGAAGAGTGAGGGCGGCGAAGTCCTGGTAGGAGTTGAAGAGAGACTGAGGCGCTGGAAAGAATATGTTATGAACTTATTCGATGACGAGCGGCCGGACCGTCCCCCACATGCACATGAGATAAACGAGACTAGCCCAGTTATCACGAAAGAGGAAGTTCAGCATGCTGTCCTACTGCAGAAAGAGGGTAAAGCCGTGGGGCCCGATGAAGTGTACGCTGAAACCCTGAAACTATTAATCCATGAAGATGGGTTAGGGTTAAGCTTTTTGACGGATCTGTTCAACGCTGTCTACAGAAGTGGGAAAATACCCAAAGACTGGCTGAGGTCAACTTTTGTTACCTTACCCAAAAAAGCTAAGGCTTCAAATCCTGATGACTACCGCATGATCAGTTTGATGTCCCATGTGTTAAAAGCATTCCTGAGAGTTATACACTCACGAATATACAAGAAGTGCGAACAGCAAATCGATGACACTCAATTTGGATTTAGAAATGGATTGGGAACTCGTGAGGCTTTATTCGCGATTAATGTGCTTACACAAAGAGCCCGGGACATGAATGTGGAAACATATGCATGTTTTATAGATTACCGTAAAGCCTTCGATTGCGTCCAGCACCAGAAGTTATCAGAGATCCTTAGAGCAACGGGGGTAGACGAGGGTGACTTGCGAATTGTTACAGAGCTGTACTGGCATCAAACGGCGCAAGTTAGGGCAGAGGGCAGCTTGTCAGAGGAAATAGCCATAAGAAGGGGTGTGCAACAGGGATGTGTTTTGTCACCGCTCCTGTTTAATCTATACTCGCAGAGCATCTTCATGGAAGCACTTAATGACATTGATGCTGGAATCAAAATCAACGGGAAGACAATTAATAACATAAGATATGCCGATGACAGTCGTTATTGCCAGCAGCCTACCCGAGCTCCAGAAAATGGTAGACGATATTGTGGATTGTAGCGAGCGCTATGGTCTAAGTGTGAACATCGACAAGACAAAACTTATGGTTTTTTCGAAAGTGAGTACACAAGCTGTCCTCCGAGTACATAATAACATCATAGAGCAAGTGTCGTCCTTCAGATATTTGGGAGCGTTCCTAAGTAGCGATTGCATTTCAAAGAGGGAAGTATTGTCAAGAATTGAACACGCTAGGAAGGTATTTATCAGTATGAGGAACTTATTCAGCAAGAAGGATCTAGATTTAAGTCTTAGAATTCGAATGCTACGCTGCTACGTGTTTCCCATCGTTCTCTATGGTTGCGAGAGCTGGGCCCTCAATCCCTCATTGGAAAGACGTGTGGAGGCATTCGAAATGTACCTCTACAGGAGAATGCTACGCATTTCCTGGATGCATAGAGTGACAAATTGTGAAGTCCTCAACAGAATTGCGACGAACAAGGAGCTGCTATTAACTGTTAAGGAGCGTAAATTGGCGTACATCGGACACCTGATGAGAGGCGGTAGGTATGAGATGCTTCGGCTGATCATTGAGGGGAAGATTCAGGGGAGCAGATCAGTGGGGAGGAGACAGAATTCTTGGCTCAGGGACTTACGTCGATGGCTCGGCAGAACGTCATCCGAGATCTTCAGAGCCGTCACATCTCGAGTGATTACAGCCAATTGGATCGCCAACCTTCGAAGGGAGATGGCGCAATAAGAAGAAGAGAAGATTACTTAAAATTGAAATATATATTTCTAATCACCAGAATACGGTAACAGAAAACACTTACCAATGTTTATAGCGCTTACGTGTATCTTGTACACATCTTCAGTAAATTAAACTTCATTAAAATTTTTCTACATCAAAATTTAAAACTTCCTACTCCTACATGGTAGATAAGGAATGATTCTATATCTACCATGGCAGGAGTAGGAAGTTTTAAATTTTGATGTAGAAAATTTTTAATGAAGTTTAATTTACTGAAGATGTGTACAAGATACACTAAAGTGCTATAAACATTGGTAAGTGTTTTCTGTTACCGTATTCTGGTGGTTGGAAATATATATTTCAATTTCAATTGTATATAAATATATAAAATGCTTGGGGAAAAATAGAAATAATTATTATTCTAATACACTAACAACCTACGGAGATACGTAACACAATATTCTGATTTACTAATAGATTACTTTAACAACATTGGAACTATATCTGGTAAAATGCAAAACCATTACAATCACTGATGCATTAATTTATTGGGTATTTATAAATTAAGGTCTATTTATAGATTATCAACTAGGTTGTAATACAACTTTGTTTGTTGAATTTACATTTATTATTTTACATAATTTTCACAATCGTAATAAAATTTAGATAAACATAGTGAAATATTCCATGAAAGTTTTCTTGAAAGACGTTCACGGAAAATATTTATTTTTACATCCATGATAAAGTTATGATTTTTTTACACGCAAATAAATTAATTAATATTTAATTTGTAAAAATACTGACTTGTTACAGTTTGTTTTTACCTTTTTATTATAAAATTGTATTTTTTACTGACATGTTTTGGTGGATCCATCATCATCAGTCATCATCATCACAAATTTAAAAAACTGAAACTAAATCTCAAAAATAAAATTATTTTATATGAATGACTGAAGATGCAACATCTTCTATATATTTTAGATTTAGTTTCAGGTTTTAAAATTTGTGTACTCTGATGATGGTGGATCCACCGAAAAATATCAGTAAAAAATCTGGTGTGAAACACTCACACAACTTTCTCTTGCCAGTGCAAATAATTAACAATAAACCTAACATTAGTATAATAAAACATAAGAAATAAACAAAAAACTAACCTCAACAAACATAACCTAATTTTAATCATGAGTGAAAGACGCAAAATGAAAATCAACCTCAGTTTGGCTTAGAAATACGGAAAATCTCTCTTTCTCTCTAAACTAGGCTCTGTAGAGAAAAATGCTTTAAATAAAAGTTGTAGATCTTTTAATTTTCTATAAATTTAATTATATACACTTTTGTCGTAAAATGCATACTAAGGCCGAAATGTTAAAAAAATCGATTTTTCTCACGTTTTCGTGAGAAAAAAAACAGAAAATCGCAAATTACCGCTAAACTAAGCGTTATACAAAAAAATGTTTGAAATAAAAGTTGTAGGTTTTTAAATTCTCTACAACTTTTATTATATAAGTTTTTGCGCTAAAATTTATATTAAAGCCGTAATCTTAAAAAAACAACGTTTTTACGTGAAAACAGCCTCACCGAGAATTTCAGCAAACATGGCGCCTACCCTATCTTGTAGAGAATAAAAAATTGAGTAAAATAGGCGATTTTAAAAAAAATCGTAGGACCAGTTTTTGAGAAAATCGCAAAAAACTGAAAAATTATACGAATAAACTACTACTTCCGGTTGACCGATTTTGATGAAAATGTTCGTGTTGCGTCCGGTAGTGGTATGTAACTTAAGTTTCAAGTTTCAAGTTCGTACGATGTTCCGTTCTTGAGATATTCTGTTCACACACAGACACACTGACACACAGACACACACACACACACACACACACAGACCAATCGCTAAAAACATGTTTTTTGGGTTCAGGGGGTCTGAAAACGTATAGATCCGGTGAAAAGTCGATTTCGAAAAATCGACATGAAAACAATACTTTCCTTCCTATATATTCATATAGGCAAGAGAAAGTAAAAATAAAACTATAAATAAATGAATGAAAACGAATGGTATAGCCAGCTGTAACAGGTCAGTAAATAAATTAAATTATTTTTACAATAGAATTAATTAAAAAGATTTATTTAACATTCATATTTATTTTAAGTATTACAAAAATTGAAAATTTATTAATATTCACAAAAATACATCCTAATTTTTATAACATTACACAACTAGAATGTAATTCAAGTAAAATTTTTAAAGCCGTGCTAATTCAGAGTTTTTGAGGGGGACAGTAATCTAAATTACTGAAATTTAAAAATTGTAAATTTTTTTTTTGTTAATTACATCCAGGAGATTCCTTAAGGAAGTACTAGACATTTCAAGAACTTCTTTATTCATAATACAGTATAGTCGTGAGAAAGTAAGAAAGGAATTCCCCTTCCACTCCACATCACATGTAATACTAGCCAAACCGCATAACAACGGGAACTTGAATGCTCTTACTCTGCCTGATATTATTAGCTACTATTATAAGAAATGAAAACCAATGATACTCCAGGTCCCTCTTTCACTTCCCGCTCAAAAAAACGTTATCACACTATTAATCATTTCAGGACTTTGACTAAGTAAAACTCGACCTTTATTGCCAACTTTATTTTTTCCCCTATTTTCACTCATTTTTTATGAACTCAGAACTGAACCGAGTCAACGAATAGTAAACAGCTTTGAATAACATAAGACACTACATTAGAAATTAAAATCCAGTCAATAGCAATATATAGTAAACGATAAAAATAAATACATGAGATAGAACAACAAAGATAGATTATAAAATTTGTGTAGAATAACAATTCACTTCAATAACTAATCACTAACTAATTAATCACTTTGTTATAAAGTTAGAACTCAACTACAAAATTGTCAAGTACTACTCACGCACACCCCTCTCCTTATTAAATGGATTTTTCCATACAGACTACTCCCACCAGCTTAGACTGGCCCAAGACAATGTGACGTCACTTTTTCCTTTTACAGAATATTTTCACTAAACAACCTGTCACATCCAGACCTGTGGTATCTAGACCCTCCCACATCTGGATGTATCACAAAACTAAATTTTTAACTTTGGGTAGCTAAATAGTTAGGGTTGGAAAAGTGAAAGGTGCACCTGAAATGTTGTTTATCAGATTGTTTGTAAAAAAACCTGCCTGGGTGTGAAGCAATCAATGATGGTGAAGTCAATAAAATTACAGACAGTAACATCACAGAAATCTCTGAACCTGAAGACGATGACAACAAGCCTATAATGAGTCACTCTGAGGCATTCAAGACCATCGAATCTCTGATCAGTGATGTTCAATACATTAAGATGAAACTAAAGTGATGCTTTTAAGAAGGTGGAGAGACATGGTTTCCAAAAACTGTGTGCAGGGTAATAAACAGACAAAAATCACAAACTTTTACAAATTATAGTAGTATGTACTGATATAGGCATACTAAATTTTTAACTTTGGTTAGCTAAATAGTTAGGGTTAGAAAAGTGAAAGTTGCAGCTGAAATGTTGTTTAACAGATTGTGTCAGATTGCTTGTAAAATCCTGCCTGGATGTGAAGCAATCATGATGGTGAATCAATGAAATTACAGACAGTAACATCACAGAAATCTCTGGACCTGAAGACGATGACAACGAGCCTATAATGAGTCACTCTGAGACATTCAAGACCATCGAATCTCTGAACAGTTGATGTTTAATACATCAAAATGAAACGGAAGTGATGCTTTTAAGAAAATGGAGACATGGTTTCCAAAAACCTTGGGCAGTGTAATAAACAGACGAAAATCACAAAATTTTCAATTATAGTATGTACTGATACAATGGACCCTCACATTACAAAATTTCACTTTACGATGTGTCATCAGATTCCTAAAGTTGTACGCGCACCTGAACCCCCAATCGTCAACCCCTACAGTAAGAAGTTCTGATCGAATGTACTCCCTCCCTCTTGTCAAGATACCCTCGACCATGCTACCCGCAGCCTCCCATCATCAGCTCAAGGTTGTTTCTGATTTTCAGTTTTGTCACAGGACCCCCAATTACTATTTAGTAGTGTTACTCGTATCGCCTTGGTTATCGGCTTAGCATCTGTGTCATAGGATCTGTCGTGTTATTATACATACGTATCCTTTGTAGTTTTGGTACCGTGTTTCCTGTATACGTTACTGTAGTTATAGGGAAAATGGGTCCTAAATCGCGCATAAAAAGACAAATTTCTATTAAAATAAAGCAAGAAATTATTAAAAAAAACATGATAAAGGGGCTAGGATAAATGAATTGGTTCGCCAGTATGGTTATCCCAGTCTACAATTTCCACGATTGTAAAGCAAAAGTCAGTTTTAAAAGACGTTAAAGTGTCTGATACATCAAACACAATTCAAAAAGGCAACTTTTATAATTATACCCATTATCAAATCATTTGTACTGAAATCAGCGCTATTTGAAGAATGTGTAGGGTTATCTGTAAGTACACGCTAATGAAATTTCTTGTGGAATCATATATATGGTCTAATGATTGGGCAAGAATGCGGCCTCACAATACAATATTTTCGCTTTACGATCATTCTTCCGGAACGAATTACGATTGTAATGTGAGGGCCAACTGTTTAGGCATACTGTAAGTAAACATTTTTAACCAATTTTACTTTTTGTGTATTACAGAGTACAATGTTACAACTACAAATGCTAAACCAATAGAAACATCTAAAATAATACTCAACAACAAATGTGTTCATTATTTCTGGCCCTGTTTTGTTCAGGTGATCAGCCGAAAGACTGGTTTGAACCTCTAAAGGCTTTACCGAGTAAAACAAGGCGTGAGGTGGTTTACTATTGCCTTCATCACTGATTAGAAAAGTATGCTTATCAGCGTGCCAGGCCCTCTGAAAGTATTTTCTTTTTACTCTGTAAATGACACCTTCACTTCATTCACCAAAGGGTCTAGCTGTATCCTTGTAGTATTATATAAACAGTTCTGAGGGAGGTGGAGGGTTGTTTGCTGATGTCGGATCAAGTGGCCAGGTGGCGGGTTTTTAGTTGGTAAGGCGATTACGGCCTCCTTGGGGCTGGACGAGGACGCCTCAATTGAGTCCAACACTACTTACCCCATCGTGAGGGATTGAACATGAGTTTTTCTTGCCAATAAAAAAAATAAAATACATAAAAAAACGGGTCTGGCTATATAATGAAATATAATAATATATAAAAGATAAAAAAATGAATAAAAAATATGAAAAGAATAAAAAGGATAAAAAATATACTTTGAATTACTTTCAGAGGAGATAACTGTGACTAGTGTCTTTTACACCTCTACCTCTTCTGTTCGTAAATGTTTCAGTCACATAACTGGCTGACCATGTGATAAGAATAAGAACTATTTTTGTAGCCCTGGAACTAGCAGATCGAGTGCAAATAATTTAACACTCACCTTCCTGCTATGGGCTAGATGATATATATGACGTGTAAATGAGGTGTAATCTTGTACAGACTCATAGAGTATGGTTAGTTGAACCCCAAACATCACATATCAGTAACCACTGTCTAGTATTCAAAACCATTTAAAAGTAACTACCTTTACTAGTATTCGAACCAAAAACCATTGTTTACGAAAATTAGCTGTCAAACAACTGGTTCGCAACGACTTTACCACTAGACCAACCCAGTGGATACAAGTATGATAAAAAAAAAGATTAATAAATATACTCGCTACAGAACTGAGGCTGCTCCAATGTCAAAAAATTATAGTGGGTTTTTCAATTTTGATTTAATTTCTCAATACCATACGTTAAAATTTTTTAAACAATTTTAAGTAGATTGTGAAAAATTATGATATACAAAAAAATTACAAATATGTGATAAAGCGTGTTGTGAAAGCTTGCTTGTTTGTACTACACATTTTATTTACATGTATTTAAATTATATTTTATATAAAACGTGCTGAAATTGATATAAAAAAAGTATAGTGTGTTAGTACATTACTCATTAATTTATTGATAGATTAATTTTTAATGCAACGAGTAAGTGTGGTGGTGAAATTGATAACACTGTACAATAAACAAAATAGATACAGTAGAAATATTATTAATAAATCAATAATAGTTACAATTGTTACAAATAATAAAATATGAAACAAAGAAATACTGTAGAGAGATGATTATAAAGAAACATTTTGCAATAAATTTCATTTAATTTCTTGAAATAGTATTTTTCTATATCATTTAAATGTAATTACAATGTGACAATTTCTTTTTTTTATTAAATACAAAATTATACAAAAAATAAAAAATGAATAGGATCAATAAAACCAGTTTGTAAATCTCATATAAGAAAAACAAAATGGTTTTCAAACAGTAAAAATAATAAAATACAAACTATTAAAATTTAAATATTTAGGCAAAATAATAAAATTAAATGGACTGGAAAAATTTTGTAAGTAAAACAGAGTAAAGAAAATTTAAATTGAATATCATCTTATAAAAAGTATTTTTATTAAAAATATATATTTTAAACTTCAAAATTAAGATTATATGATTTAAAATTCTCCCAGAAGCCCCTTTATGGTACAGAATATTTACAACACTTTCAGAGAACGGAGTAAAGGCTTTTATTCAAAGGGATCTGATGCATTGTCCAATTTTGGAACACTTGCATTCTTTATATAAAGTTAATGTCTTTGTATTTCTTCCTATTGATTTTGATTGATCGCATGAATTTTTGGATCGCATGGTTGGTAAATTCAAATTTTTAAACGACATCATATTGTGTTCCGTTTCATTGTTGAGTAGAACAATACGTAATCTATAAATGCATGCGATAAAAATGAAATTAGTAGGAGGAAAGATAAAGTCACTTTATACAGTGGACACCACAACAAGAATTGAATCACAGTTTGTGAGTAAACAGTAATGTAAAAAAGAAAATTTTATGAAAAATTCATAAACAGAAATATGAAAATGGAATGCCTAAATTAAGAAAATCAGAGGAATTTAAAAGGATTGTAAATAAACAGAAGCCAATCAGGAAAAGATATTGAGATTTCATAGACAATCTATATAATGAATGAAAATATATTATTAAAGAAAATATTTAATTTTTATGGAAATAAAATTTAAAAAACGAACAAGTTTAGGGAACTAAAAAATACTGAATATTTAAAAATCTGGTGTAAAACACTCACACTACTTTCTCTTACCAATGTAAATAAGGTGATACTAAAAAAACATTGTAGGAATAAATTACTACTTCCGGTTGACTGATTTTGATGAAAATGTTCGTGTCTGAAGTTCCAAGTTTCAACTTCATATAATATTCCGTTCTTGAGATATTTTGTTCACACACACACGCACGCACGCACGCACACGCGCGCGCGCGCGCACACACACACACACACACACACACACAGAGACCAATTGCTGAAAACATGGTTTTTGTGTTCAGGGGGCCTTCAGAATGTGTATACCCGGTAATAATTTGATTTTGAAAAATCAACATGAAAACAATACTTTTCTTCCCTTCAAGTGAAAGTAAAAAGAAAACTAATCAAAAACAGAATATTTTAGGAAAAAAATCGTCTAGATCTTTTAGAGAAAAAGGAAAGAAATAATGAACCAAAAAATGCATAGAAAATAGAGTAAAAGAATGAAGGAATTTTGGAAAAGAAATATGATCCCAAGTGGTCAAACACAAAAAATAAATAAAGTTTGACATTATTTACAAATGAAGACAAATAATAAAGACGATGATTGGTTATTTACAATGAATATTTACAAAAAAAAAAAACATTGAAAAACAAATTTTTTTAAATATAGAATAAAATTGGAAAAATTAATATTGTAACTGACATTACAAGAAATTATTTACACAAACATATACAAAATTTTATGAAGCAACATTGATATTATTTACAAGCAGGTAACAAGGTAGTTAAAAATTAAAAGTAACTAAGGACAGAACAATATTATACATTTATAAAAAATATATAAAATTAAATTTTAGTAAATTACCTACTTAAGGTGGGTATCTACCTTCAAAAATTTTTTTGTGTAGCAAATTAATGAAAATCTTTTTTGTGCTTGAAATGTAGCTATTTTCTTTATTCAATTTTTAATAAAATTTATTTTATAATTTTATTCTCTTTATTATTTTATCAAACATCCTATGTAGGATTATAAACAGCCGTATCCTTTAAAATTGAAATATATATTTCTAACCACCAGAATACGGTAACAGAAAACACTTACCAATGTTTATAGCGCTTTCGTGTATCTTGTACACATGTTCAGTAAATTAAAAATCTTTAAAAAATTTTCACATCAAAATTTAAAACTTCCTACTCCTACCATGGTAGGATAAGGAATATCTTATCTCTCCTTATCTACCATAAGAGAGATAAGGAGAGATACTCCTAAGGAGAGATAAGATATTCCTTATCTACCATGGTAGGAGTAGGAAGTTTTAAATTTTGATGAGAAAATTTTATACAGAATTTTAATTAACTGAAGATGTGTACAAGATACAAAAAAGCGCTATAAACATTGGTAAGTGTTTTCTGTTACCGTATTCTGGTGGTTAGAAATATAAATTTCAATTTTAATTTTATTCTCATCTCCTAAAACCAACGTCAGGTTTGAAAAAGAGCCAGTGGTTTCAGAAATTATAACTTGATCATACAAGGTGTGTTTGAAAATTTTGAGAACGGTCTAATATCTCGGAATTTAACACTTGAAACAAGGTCACTTGTGTGTGTAGCTATGCATAGTCATGTCTGGACTTATCCTTTGTCTGGGATTGAGCAAGGATCCTCATATCGTATTGCTACAGTCATTTTAAAAGAGTATTCTGAGAAGTGTGCATCAAAAAGTCATGGGACAACACAACATTAAAAATTTTCTTTCAAATTGGTTAAAATGGCGACAGAAACCCATGAAATGTTAATGCAAGTTTACTGGCACGATGCTCTGAGGAGAAAATATGGATGGTCCTCCCCCTTGAGAGTGAAAAAGCATGCAAAAACCAATCATACACACATTTTCTACTCATAGCATCCTGTCCGTAAACTTGCACCCACATTTCACGGGTTTCCGTCACCATTTTACCCAATTTGAAGGAGAATTTTTAATGTTGTGTGCCCCATGACTTTTTGACGCACACTGCTCAGAATACTCTGTTGAAATGAATACAGCAATACGATACAAGAAGCTTCGCTCATTCCCAAACAGAGGACGTGTCTAGGCATGTCAATGCATGCAAGTGACCTTGTTTCAAGCGTTAAATACTGATATATTACACCATTCATCAAGTTTTTTAGACACATTTTGTACTTCAGCCAATGTACATAAAATTTATAACATAGAAGGAAAAATTCTATACTAGAAAACTATGTACAATTACAGTATTCTCTTCATTGCAAAATAAAAATTTTTGTAGCAATAGAAAACATTTTTAACTACAAAAAAACATTTTAATAGCCCAAACATGGAAGTACCGTTTACATACAATTTCAGTCGCAGAGAACAAAATTCTGAGTAATTTTTATTTTTATATCCTGGAGATCGGTTGAGTATAAAAAATTGATTTATCCTTCTTCCAAGTTTCCTTTTTAACTCTATCACTGATCTCTCCTCAATTTTCGTTTTTGGCATTCCATCTTTTTCCCAATTCATCCATAACTGAACCCATCCACTCCACTCTTGGTCCCCCATCTCCAAGTACAACATCCTTTTCGGCAGTCATCCTCCTTCATCCTACTGACAAGACAAAACCATCTCAGCTTTGCTCAACCGCCACTCCTTAACAGGCTGTCCATTTCCAGTTGTTCCCTGATTACATAATTTTTTAAGCTATCCCTTCTTGTCTTCCCCAGCATACTCCTTTTGAACATCATCTCTACTGCCTCGATTCTACTTTCTACCGTCTTTCCTCCAATACGTGTCTTGGCTGCAAATCATATTGGCCACAATCTGCCACTGAAACTCGACAAGGTATGACTCCCAATGCTGTCTAGCTGTACCGCGATGCCTTTAGTTACATCACTTAGCACTTCCTTATAATCGCTCAATGGTTTGAGTAAGTGCGCTGGTTTCTGGATACACAAAATTAAATTTTTGGTTTACCTTAATGTGCTAAAACCCAGCCTCCTCCAAAGTACTACACCAATATAATCGCCATGAATCAGAATAAATACAACAATTATATACAACAATTGGGTCTATAATTGTTTTTCTGGTTCTATCGGAAATCAGCTGTAGAAATATTTACTTTAAACCAAACAACAACTTCATTTCAAATTTGGTGTTTGGAAGAACACCATGTTGCTGGAATAAAGTACAGGAAGCTTCTTCAGTAATTGGTAAATCCCATAACTTCATTGCCAATACACAACTTGACACCCAGAGAAAAAAATAAAAATGAATAAATCATTCCGTAAAATGATAACTAAAAATATATACTCCTATTAGAAACTGATTGTTATCATTATTACAGCGATAACATAAGCATTGTTACATCATTAAGAACTACAATAGAACTATAAAATAACTATTTCATTAAAAATACGTTTAAATAATGTTAATGAACAAATAACAATAAATTAATAAATAAAGGATTAAGGTAAAATTAGAGTTAATACACAGGAAAGAAATTTTTTGTTTTACGTCACATTTTGCAATAACTGCTAATGCAGGCGATGAGAAAGGTTAAAGATGAAAATGAGTGATGAAAAAATGCCAGATCTGATCGGGAATCAAACTTGGACCTTGGTTAGAAGTCAGTTGCGCTGAACACTACACCACAGGCCAGGAAAATTAAGATACGTGAATGATTTTACTAAAAATGGCAGTTCAATGGTGCAATAATAGGATCACGAAAGAAGACAAAATCGCTACTCTTGCTCACTTACACCTACAATTTCCCAGCTCCTCTCTTTCTCGCTCTGGTTATAGAGAGAAGCCTGATATAATTAATATTAAGCGAGAACTGTAAGGTACAATGAACGTACCTAAGCATGCTGATGTGAAATTGAATTTAATTGAATAAAAATACATTTATAAAAAACTGGAAGACAACTGACAATTTCACATGGAACACATGTTTCAGGCTGTAGACCTACATGTGTTATACAGAATTTTTCAGAAACAAAGCGGAGTTTTATGAATTGCCAACATTACCACTGATGCTGCATAACTCTAAATAAAACTATATTACTTTACATTACCATGAAAGTTTATTTATTTATTTTGTCATCTATTACAAAATATGAAATTAAATACACCAATCTTACTAAACAGTGACATTAATTAAATAAAAAAATCTCTTTCATGAGACAATACATCTTAGGCTGGTGGCAATTTTTAAAACGGCTTACCTCTGTGACTTTTGGAAAAACATTAGTGATTTCTGTATCTACACTTTAAGAGGAATCTAATAACACTATTTTTGTTTCCAAATTCTGACTTTGATTCCTTGAAATCAAAGGGTTTTGGGCAACTTCCAGTCAAAACTGGAACTTCAAAGCCAATGATTTCTGTATCTACTCTTTACGAGGAATCAAATAACACTATTTTTGTTTCCAAATTCTGACTTTGATTCCTTGAAATCAAAGGATTTTGGGCAACTTTCAGTCGAAACTGGAACTTCAAAGCCAATGATTTCTGTATCTACTCTTTAAGAGGATCAAATGACACTAATTTTCTTTCAAAATTCCTACTTTGATTTCTTGACTTCTGGTCAAAACCGGAACTTCAAACCCAATCAAAGTCCACTAACTTTTTACGTAGGTTCTGAATCCGAAAACTGTTTGTTGGTATTTCTTGTAGTTTCTGACATCTGGGTGTGATGGATAGACAGACAAAGGAAAATTATCGGTGACAATTTTTAAAATTGCCACCAAAAAACTCATTAAATATTCTCAGTGTGATACCGTAGATTTTCATTAATCATAAGTCATAAAAAAAATAATACAAATCTACCTTACAAATTATGATTTGAATGAAGTTCATTTGAAAAAACTACTATACTGACTTCAGCTCTGTGTGTCTGAGAGGAATGCGATGTGGAAAATGTGTATAAACATTAATGGTATTTTACTAGCCTACTTAAAAACATGAGACTGAATTAACCTGTTGTTGTTGTTTAGGAGATCAGCCGAAAGGCTGGTTTGAACTTCTACAGGCTTTACTAAGTACAACGAGGAGTGAGGTGGTTTACCAATGCCTTCCTTACTGAGTACAAAAGTATCCTATGCTTATCAGCATGCCAGGTCCTCTTTAAAAGCATCTACTCTACACCCTGCAAATGACACCTTCACTTCATTCACCACAGGGTCTGTCTGTATAATGAAAATCATTACTTTCAGAGGAGATAACTCTGACTAGCGTCTTTTACACCTCTATCTCTTCTGTTCTTTAATGCTTCAGTCATATAATTGGCTGACTATATGATAAGAAACAGAACTATTTTTTATAGCCCTGGAACTAGCAGATTGAGTGCAAATAATTTAACACTCTACCTGCCGGTTATGGGCATCACTAAATAGATGGGAGAAAAATTAAAGGACAAATATTCTCCATTCTCCACCTGTCTGAAATGATCACGATGGCTCTTTAAAATCATTTAGTACAAGAAAAAATATTTTCTGTTAGTATAGATGAAGTTTTAGAAAGTGCATCAACGCACAATGAATAACAATTTATTGAATGACACAAGCATAAAACATTCCATTTGCATTTTGTCCCCCAAACACACAAAGCTGAGAGCTACACAGTACATTTTCTAATAGTCATCTCATAGTTACCAGTATTGATTATTTTAAAATCATAGACTCCACCAAAAATTTTACAATATAATAATGTAATTACTAAAATTAATTAACTACATAATATAATAATAGATTTATATAAAACTATCAGATTATTTTCTACAATAATACCATGCCGTACTATCAAACATGTTCATAGCATAGTACAGAAATGATAATTCATTACGGTATGTAATCAGAAAAAAATATTACAACTTACAGATGTATAGAAAAAAGCTAAGAATGAAATATTAAAATAAAATCTATAATAAAGAATAATGATAAATGAAAAAAATAGTTAAGTAGGTAAGAAAGAATGAAAGAAAGAGAGTAAGAGCAAAGCAGAAGAAATAGGTAAACTATTAACACAGTCTAATATATGCAGTCTCAAAGGTTTTGTCATCTTTTTACGTTCAACGTTACTGCAGTGCTCCCAGCAACCAACAAGCTCAGACATTATTTTTTATGATCCCTTTCTTAGCCAATATACTACAGGATTTTCCTCTGTAATTACAAATTTATCGTGCATTTATTTAATACTTTTATGCATTTTGTTTCCATATTATGGTGGTTTAACAGCTGATTTTCGGAGACAAAGGTTCCTGGTTTAAATCCTTGTAAAGGTGAGGTATTCCAGTATACATACATCTCTATATTGTATCAACGTTGTTGTTCTTCAAAGAAGAACATGTGTTTATTCTTTGCTGAAAATCTTATGAACGAGTTTCAATTAACATTTCCGAATTCGACTGTTCTGAATAAATCTACCACCTTGCATTTGTTAAATAAATTTGTTATAAAATGGAATAATTGTATGTAACAAAAGGGTTTTGTGAGTACGGTTCCTTTAAAATAATAAGGAGAGGTTTTATAATTTTATAAGAATGTTGTTTTGGTTATAAGCCACAAGGTTGGTTTGAACCTCTAGAGCAGCTGTTCCCAAACTTGTTTTATCACACTTGCTTCCGTCAAGAAAACTTCCCATGCCCTTCTTACATAATTTTAAGAGGTAAAAAAAAAACAAGTTTTCCATTGAATAACCATATGTTTATTTTTAATTGTTTTTACTTTCTCTTGCCTATATGAATATATAGGAAGGAAAGTATTGTTTTCATGTCGATTTTTCGAAATCGAGTTTTCACCGGATCTATACGTTTTCAGACCCCCTGAACCCAAAAAACATGTTTTTAGCGATTGGTCTGTGTGTGTGTCTGTGTGTGTGTGTGTGTGTGTGAACAGAATATCTCAAGAACGGAACATCGTACGAACTTGAAACTTAAGTTGCATACCATTACCGGACGCGACACGAACATTTTCATCAAAATCGGTCAACCGGAAGTAGTAGTTTATTCGTATAATTTTTCAGTTTTTTGCGATTTTCTCAAAAACTGGTCCTACGATTTTTTTTAAAATCGCCTATTTTACTCAATTTTTTATTCTCTACAAGATAGGGTAGATAGGGTAGGGATGTTTGCTGAAATTCTCGGTGAGGCTGTTTTCACGTAAAAACGTTGTTTTTTTAAGATTACGGCTTTAATATAAATTTTAGCGCAAAAACTTATATAATAAAAGTTGTAGAGAATTTAAAAACCTACAACTTCTGTTTCAAACATTTTTTTGTATGACGCTTAGTTTAACAGTAATTAGCGATTTTCTGTTTTTTTCTCACGAAAACGTGTGAAAAATCGATTTTTTTAAGATTTCGGCCTTAGTATGCATTTTACGACAAAAGTGTATATAATTTAATTTATAGAAAATTAAAAGATCTACAACTTTTATTTAAAGGATTTTTCTCTACAGAGCCTAGTTTAGAGAGAAAGAGTGATTTTCCGTATTTCTAAGCCAAACTGAGGTTGATTTTCATTTTGCATCATTCACTCATGATTAAAATAAGGTTATATTTTTGAGGTTAGTTGTTTGTTTATTTCTAATGTTTTATTACTAATGTTAGGTTTATTGTTAATTATTTGCATTGGCAAGAGAAAGTCGTGTGAGTGTTTCACACCAGATTTTTAATTGTTTTTTTAATAGCATTACCTACAAGTTATAATTTAAACAAACAAGTAAGAGACATAATAGGTCAGTGAGATGGATGGATGACCTTCCATTTATTTTGCAAGATTCCCTTCCTTAATCTTGGTTGATTATTAGAAAGGGTCCAGCGTAAATCATTAGCAATATCAAGTTTGCACCGATACTTTGTTTTTATTGCAACAAGTGCTGAAAACGCATTTTCGCACAAATAGAAAAAGGTAAATACAATCACAGTGGTTGCTGTGATATACTGGGGTACTCTTGGTAATACTTAACCCCAAACAATGATTCGTCTTTATATCAAAATCGTATCCTATGTAGCAGCAATCATTTTTTATTTCTAAGGGTTAGTTCTTCAAGTCCTTTGGATAGGGAGTCTATGTTGATACTAAAATGATCTGTTAAGGGATGGCTAAGCTTATTTCAAAGTCCCGCGCCCCCTTGACTTGTCTTCACACTTCCCTGGGGGGGGGGGGGGGAGCGCCTCTCCACTTTGGGAACGTTGCTCTATAGGCTTTACTAGACAAAACGAGGGTAGAGTGGTTTACGCTTGCTTTCCTCACTGAGTAATGCTTATCAGCATCCCAGGCCCTATGAAAAGCTTTTACTTTCCACCCTGCAAAAGACGCCTTCACTTCATTTACCACACGATCTGGTTGTATAATGAAATTCATTACTTTCAGAGGAAATAACTTTGACTAGTGTCTTTTACCTCTCCTACCTCTTCTATTATTAAATGCTTCAGTCATATAATTGGAAGACCATATGATAAGAAACACAACTATTTTTTGTAGCCGTGAAACTAGAAGATCAAGTGCAAATAATTTAATGCTCCAACGAGCCTGAGCAATTATTAATAATATTTTATATTTATAATTTGTGTACGTTGCAATCTGTTCAATTTAGAACAATAAGCAACCCCATGA
This sequence comes from Catonia carolina, assembly GCA_035578175.1. Taxonomy (NCBI): domain Eukaryota; kingdom Metazoa; phylum Arthropoda; class Insecta; order Hemiptera; family Achilidae; genus Catonia; species Catonia carolina. Next base: position 7,923,408 of record JAQMRL010000005.1, on the reverse strand, counting down.
CCCAATGAGATGAGGATGATGTGTATGACGTGTAAATGAGGTGTAGTCTTGTACAGACCCAGGCCGACCATTCCTGAGAGAGTATGGTTAATTAAACCCCAACCATCAAAGTACACCGGTAACCACAGTCTAGTATTCAAATCCGTATAAAAGTAGCTACCTTCACAAGAATTTGAACTAGGAACCTTCGTCTCCGAAAATCAGCTGTTAAACAGCTGATTCTGGCGATGACTTTACCTCTAGACCAACCCGGTGGGTTGAATTATTAATAATTATCAGAGATTTTTGAATTTTTAAACCTGACCTTGCTGGCTCCTTGGAGTACAGGTGTTATCTACATTTTTCGCTACCAGTATGATTTATGACTGTATATATTAGATCGTGAAATTACAAAGAGATTTAATTCTATTAAAAATAATCAAATAAAAATAATAATTACTATTAAATTCATAATTAAACTAACTACGACAAATCATAAAGGTTTACGTTACAAAAATTAAAAAAAAAAATTAAAACCATTCCAATAATAGATAATAAATACAGATATTATTTAAGATACATAATATATTATGAGTTAATAGATGAAAAGAAATTATCACACTGCAACTATTCCTTTTTTTAAAAAAAATTGCAAATACAATTTGCGAAAGCCTCAACAATTTATTACAAACCATCCAATCAACACCTACGATACATTATTGCAAAAAAAAGCGTGTAATTTTTGTTAGTATTGCTGTACACAACGATTAAAATACGATTTGCTGCAATTTTATTTATAGTAAAAGTACGAATGATAATAATATAGTAACAGAAAAACAGTTGTGTCTAAATAAAAAATAAAAAACAAAATAAATTAAGTAAACAGTTGTGGCAAGCTATTACAAGAATTTTCAATCAACAGTATTACGATAAAAATTCAACAAACAAAGTTTTTTTGCACGGAGCTCTATGTAAAAATATTACAATATAATAATAAAACAGTCATTAAGTACATAATAGTATAGTGAAAAAAAGAAGGAAGCCCAATATATCTGTGCTGTACAATAGAAAGTGCCTACAGGAGATTCATTTTTTGTTTTAAATAAAAATAATGTCACACCTTCCCTTTAGAGTTACATCCAATACTTTTAGTTTTTGTTCATCGCCTCAAAAAACATCGCTTCACCTGTGAACATTATCATCTAAAAGAAAACAATTTTTGTTTAACATTTAAAAAAAACAAAATAAATACACCATACTAATTTATCCTGAAAGAAAAATTTATTAGACATGAATAATTCGAATATATTTGAACACTAAAAACATTTTTTTTTTAATATATTCCTAATGTGTGTACGTTGCAATCTGTTCAATTTAGAACAGTAAGCAACCCCATGACCCAATGAGATGAGGGTGATATGTATGACGTGTAAATGAGGTGTAGTTTTGTACAGACTCAGGCCGACCATTCCTGAGAGAGTATGGTTAATTGAAACCCAACCATCAAAGTACACCGGTAACCACTGTCTAGTATTCAAATCTGTATAAAAGTAACTACCTTTACTAGGATTTGAACCAGGAACCTTTGTCTCCGAAAATCAGCTGTTAAACAGCTGACTCGCGATGACAACGTTACCCCTAGACCAACCCGGTGGGGGTTATTAAAAACATTAAAATAAATATTGATATTAAACTTAATTGCTTGAACTTCCGTTTAGATTTACTGACTAATCTACATTGTAAATAACTGAAGTCCATCAACATCATCTTCTTCTACGCATTCTACTTTTTATTCATCTTTTATTTAGATTTATTGTTTTCAAAAATTGTAAATCATTTTGTTTTCCTTTCAGAAACAATACCATTGGGTATTGTCTTTGTCATGTGAACACTTTCATATTATTTACTAATTCTTGTTTTTTAACTGATTGTAAATAAACTTAGATGTTAAAAGAAAAATTTGGTGTGAAACACTCACATAACTTTCTCTTGCCAATGCAAATAATTAACAATAAACCTAACATTAGTAATAAAACATTAGAAACTAACCTAATTTTAATTATGAGTGAAAGACGCAAAATGAAAACCAACTTCAGTTTGACTTAAAAATACGGAAAATCACTCTTTCACGCTAAGGTAGGCTCTGTAGAGAAAAATGCTCTAAATAAAAGCTGTACATCTTTTAACTTCCTATAAATTTTACTATATACATTTTTGTCGTAAAATGCATACTAAGGCTAAAATCTTAAAAAAAATCGATTTTTCACACGTTTTCGTGAGAATAACAGACAAAATGAAATTGAAATTTTGGAAAAATATTATATTTATAAATACAATAACAGGGAAAAATTAATGAACACACAGATTGAATATGACAATCAACCGATTAAGTTGGCAAGATTGTTTTAAATATAAGAATCGACTATTCCTTATCTACCATGGTAGGAGCAGAAAGTTTTAAATTTTGACGTAAAAAAAAAAATTTAATTTACTGAAGATGTGTACAAGATACACGAAAGCGCTACATTTGTAGTGTTTACTGTTACCGTATTCTAGTGGTTTAGAAATATATACTTCAAATATATAATTTATATACACGTCCTTCATTACTCATTCGATATTTCACTCATGAATTTTTTCTCTCTCAGGTAACTTCCCCCCTACTCCAATACCATCCTACCGCCATCCTACTACCGGCGCATAAATTACGCTCAGATAAAATAGACGTACAGTACTCATATGAACAGAATAATAGTTCTGTAAAGCAGATTTTACTGTATTTTAAATTAGAACAAACAATATTTTATTTTGTAATGAGTATAATAAAATTTTAAGGCTTATTATACCTAAAAAATTTGTAAATAAGAATTATAACACTTAATATTCTATCTACTTACCGAATCAGGGAAGAAATATTGTATGCCGATTCCAATTAATCTCCCCCACGATGCTCCAGCTAACAACGATGGTACAAATACACCAGCTGACACGCTTAAACCGGTAGTTGCGATGGACATTGTATAATAAAGCATAAAGAAGACCACTAGAGGAACTACTGTGTAAGATCCTAAAGAAAAATAAGAAAATGGAGAAAGTAAATAACATACTTAATTTTTAATTGTAAAAAATGGACCTCAAAATAATTTTAAAGTTTCCGAAAAAAAGTCATCAAAAATAATGTCATTTATTGGTAAATATCCCACTAGGCTTAACATTGTGGTACATAATGTGGTGGTAGAACAAGTATCAAAATGCAATTATTTAGGTTGTGACATTGAATTTGATCAAGATTTGGATTTATACAAGAAAGTTTGAAAATTCAAAGTGTTTGCAGAAATATTAGCAGAACCCTAGGTGGGAAAACAAGGAAAACTAAAATAAAATTTAGCAAGGTGATTGCTGCCCCAGTCCTATATGGAAATGAGTCATGGGTTAGTACAAAACCACAAGAGAGCAGAGTACAAGTGGCAAAGATGCAATTCCTGAAGAGAAAAAAGGGTTGCAATAGCAGCGAGGTGGAAAATTCCGAGCATGTGCAGAAATATTAACAGAACCCTAGGTGGGGAAACAAGGAAAACTAAAATAAAATTTAGCAAGGTGATGGCTGCCCCAGTCTTCCTCGATGGAAGTGAGTCATGGGTTAATATAAAACCACAAGAGAGTGGAGTACAGGTGGCAAATATGCGATTCCTGCGGAGAACAAAAGGTTGCAACCGCAGGGACTAACTAAGAAAATAAGGATATAAGAACAGAATTGAATGTTTACAATATGGATGGGAAGAATGCAGAATATCAAAATCAATGGTGAGAGCACATAGAGAGAATGCCTGGGGAAAGAAACCCCCTCAATGTTTTGAAATACAGGCCAGAGGAGAAGAGAGATGTTGGGAGGCCATGCAAGAAATGGCAATAATCTAATAGCATTTTGTCACTGTTATGAATCAAATCAGGCAAGAGCCTAATCCTTGATTGCAAGAAGACGAAGAAGAATAGACCTCATCCCTCCTACACAATCTATCAAGAATGTACATTTAAGTCTCCTCTTATTTTAGCCCTTAAGTAAAACCCTTTTATAGTACTCAAAAATTTCATTACTCAGCTCCAAATACTTGCAATGTAGACGGATAACAGAAAATTTACAATTCACATAATATGTGAATACATAATATAATATCTATGATATATGTATAGAATGTGTGAACTGTATATTATAGAGTACATAACCTAATTTCACTGGTGATCAGGATGAAAATGAAAAATAAAAACCGATTACCAGTGAATTACACACATTTATATTTGAACAACTAAACTACAAAAACCTGGTTCAGAAACTATAAACAGTAATTTAATAGAAACTTACTTCAGAAATTCTAGGTTTACTTCTTCTTCTTCTTTGGCCTCGCCTCTTCCCGTTACGCGGGTTCGGCTTTCCCAATCAGAGAGCTCCATTTGTTACGCTCCTGTGCGTCTTCCTCGGATAAGCCCAACATTTTCATGTCTCTTTGGACATTCGTCATCCATGTGGTAAGGGGTCTACCCCTTCCTCTCTTCCCCGTAGCCATGGAAAGGCACCTCTTCACGACATGATCATCCGTTCTCCTGAGCACATGACCATACCATCTCATCCTGGACTCTCGCACCTTTTCTGCTATATTAGCAACTTTGAAGGTTCCCCTTATATGCTCATTCCGCACCTTATCCTTCAATGTGACTCCTCCCGCCCATCGCAGCATGCGCATCTCTGTAGTGTGGAGTTTCTGTTCATGCACTCTCTTAAGTGCCCAAGCTTCGCTGCCATAGACAAGTGCTGGTCTAACTGCCGCTCTGTAGACTCTTCCCTTTATTTTTATGGGCACTTTTGGGTCACACAGAACCCCAGTCAGCATACGCCACTTGTTCCAGCCCGATGTTATTTTATGCACTATTTCAGCCTCCATGGATCCATCCTCTGAGATCACTGCCCCCAGATACTTGAAAGTTTTAACTCTGGGCAGGGGGGTTGCCTCAAGCTTGATGTCTCCACTCCATGAGTCATCAGGATCAAAATTACAAAACATGTACTCTGTTTTCGTTCTACTGATGCGCAACCCAGATTATTTTAAAGATTATTTTAAAGTTAATTGTAAAGTAAATTGACAGATTATTTTAAAGTGTAAACCTAGAAATTCTAGGTTTACACTTTAAAATAATCTGTCATCTTCTACTGTTTCTTTGAGGCTAGAGCTTTCTGTGCAGCAATGTTCCATGAAACTTACGCTACACAAAATAGGTACTAAGCTGTAATCTAATACACTTGTTTTTTTTTGGAGTACTGATGGATAACAGAAAACGACGGTTAAAAGAGAGACAGTTGATTGAAGCTTTACTACTACATACAGATACTACTTTCTGTAAAAAAATTTAAAAATTTATGAATTTCCTATTAATAACAAATTTCAAAATTTTTAACTATTTGTTGAACGATCAACTAAATGAAAGACCAAATTTAACAAAAATAAAATTAAGGAATTTTAAAACCAGGATGTAATGAATGCACTTGAGGAATATAATTATTTCACTGAGAATGATACATAAAAATAATTTTAACATCCTCATAAAAATATAATCACTATATAGATTACTAAGTTACTAAATTAAATAAACAACTAATAATGTTTAAAATATTTTCATACCTTTAGGATCATGAAACAGTGATCTTAAAGTGTCTTCTGCTCTTTGAAACCAGAACGAACTCAGCTCATTATATTGGGCTTCTTTACAGAACATCTATGAAAAAGAAAACACAATATTATAAATAAATTTATGGAAGAAATACATATTTTAATATTTATGAGGGTAATCAAATATAAACGGGATTTTATTTTAAAAAAAATTATTCATTGAAACATAAAAGGCAAATATAATTTATTTTTTGAAACAGTTTCCTGGATTAGAAATACATTTTTCACAGAGAGAAAGTGAGGATTTACTGCTAATAAGTTTTCAGCTTATTATTATCAATAATAAGCTGAAAAGGTTAGTAAATTTTATATATAAAATATAATTATTTTATTTTAGTGGCTATTGAGAGATATTTTTTGGTGTATATGTTCAAGATGATATGTTGTGCTCTGGTCAGTTTTTTATTCTATTGCGCCAAGCCACGATCTCATTGAGATTGTACGAGGGCTGCTTTTTTACCCTCTGATAGGCTGTAAATAAAAGACAAATGAATATAGAAAAAATGTTTTCTTACAAAAAGTTACAAACACTTATGGCTACTTTTCAACATAATCATTTTAACGACTGAGGCATTTGTTGTACCTGTGGACAAGCTTTTTAATAGCCTCCTCATAAAATGTTATCATTAATGAATTTAGCTGAGTCTTAAAGCTCTTCATTAGTCTGAGTTCAGGGAAAAAATGGAAATCAATCGATGCTAAGTCAGGGCTGTATGACAGGTGATCGAAAATGTCCCACTGAAATTGCTGAAGTCATTGAGTTGCACCAGATTTGTGAAGACAGGCGTTGTCATGGATGAGAACAATTTTAGAAGTTAGTATGACTCTTTTTTTATTTTTAATGGCTCTCCACAAACTTTTAAGGTTTCACAACAAACAGCTGTGAAACCTTAAAAGTTTCACAACAAACAGCTGCCGGCCGCATTGGCGAAGTTGGTAATGTGCTCGCCTCTCATCATGCGGTCTTGGATTCGAATCCCATTCAGGCACGGCATTTTTTCATACGTTACAAAAAATCATTTCATCATTCACCGTCTGCATTAGCAGTAATTGCAGAACAGTCGGACGTTAAACCAAAAAAAAAAAAAAAAAAACAAAACAAACAGCTGGATTAGTCATGGTTTCCAGCTGCATGAACTCTTCAAGAAACACAACGAGAAGCTTCAAGACTAATTTAAATTCAATGGCCGCAATATTTTATGAAGCAGATATTGGAAAGCTTGTCCACAGGTACGACAAATGCCTCAATTGTCAAGGTGATTATGTGGAAAAGTAGCTACAAGTGTACATAAATTTTAGTAATAAAATATTTTTTTCTATATTCACTTGCCTTTTATTTATGTCCCATCGGAGGTTGAAAAAAAAACAGACCAGAACACAACATTATTATGTTCATTCAAAAATAAATCTTTATAATGCATCCTGCAGTTCGAAATTAATTCTATTTTATATAATGAATTTATATAATAAATTTCACTAAACTTCTTTTTAAACTGCGTCAACTTTTATCTTTACTTACACATGTTTCGGTGGATCACGTGTTCCATTAGATTTTATACATATTTTTATAAAAATTTTATATAAATGACTGAAGATGTATCATCTTCTATAGATTTTAAAATAAATAAAAAAATTTTTTAGTTTCAATTATGTTATTTACTCTGATAATGGTGTATCCACCGAAACACATTCACGTAAGTAAAGATAAAAGTTGACGCAGTTTAAAAAGAAGGTTAGTGAAATTATTATATGAATCCATTATATAAAATAGAACATTATTATGTTATGATTTCTCCTAAATATTTAAATTTAACTACGATTTTTATTTCCATTCTTCAACTGTGATTTTGTTAACAGTTACACTTTTGAATTTATGATTTTTTTATCAGTTATGATTTTGATTTCCATTCTTCAACTGTGATTTTGTTATCAGTTACAATTTTAATTTTACAATTTTTATCAGTTACAATTTTGATTTCTATTCTTCAACTGTGATTTTGTAAGCGAGTGGTAAATTAGTGGGTTACTTTATTACTTAGTATTAAATGAATTAGAGACATACCTTAACGGCATATTTCGGACTAGTATCAGTGACTGGGTGGCAATAATCAAGAGCATATATTGAAATAATTCCAGCTGTGGCAGTGAGGAAAGCAACAAACAATGCTTCTAGAAGTTTACACCATTTATTCTTGATAAATCTGAAACAGGCCAAATTAAATAATAAAATATTTGCATTTTAAGGATAAATCTAATATTCTAACAACGAAACAAATTTAAATTATTTTTTTGATCACAATATAAGTATAGCCGTTTGCATGTTCAGTTGACACAATGGATTTTATATGAATTGTAACTGCTATTAGTGCAACTAAAAAAATCAATTAAAGGCATCTGCATGTTTATATAAATACATTTTTTTAAACCTCTGTAGAACACATATTTTTTAAGGTAGAACTACAATTCAAGTTTTGCTTGACAGAAAAAATTATGTATTATGTAGAATATTTAATGAATTGTAAAAAATAAAAAAACTGTAAAAACATTTTCTTCAATTAGGGGGGATTAAAATGAATGTCTTATCTATTTTACTGCAGACCTACTAATGCTTCTCCACATTCCCTTGCCAAAGTTTTTAAACACTGCATTTGTTATTACAAATCTAAAAAATCTTTCCCAGTACAGAATAATATTAAAAATATTTCACATATATAATTGGCTGACCTTGTGATAAGAGGGAGAACTATTTTTTGTAGCCCTGGAACTAGTAGATCGAATGTAAATAATTTAACACTCCACCTGCCTGTTATGGGCGTTAAACAATCCAATAATGCCATAATAATAATGTATAATAAAGTAGTCATTGGGATTACATTCGAAATTGATCAAACTAATCCAGTTGACACTAAAAGATACCAAATCCAAAATACGATTTAGAGGAGAACTATCCAAAGAATTTAACATCACAACAGGATTAAGACAGGGAGATGGACTGTCTCCATTACTATTTAACTGTGCACTAGAGTATATAATGAGAGAGTGGCAGAGAATCAATCCTCCCACAGTGGTATTAGGAAGAAAGAACAAAGGATTGAGATTTAGTTGTCTGGGATTTGCAGACGATCTAGCGCTACTAGCAACAAATGCAGAGGGAGCCATTTCCCAAATTAAATCTTTAGAAGATATAGCAGGAAAGATAGGACTCAAAATATCGTATGAAAAAACTAAAATGATGAATTTAGGAGAGGACAAATTTAAACACATAATGATAAATGACAACAAAGTGGGATTAGTTGAGAAATTTAATTATCTGGGGGAAGTAATCACAAAAAATAATAATGAGGCAATAAATTGGACTGAAAGATCAGCCAAGATAAACAGCACCTATAAGATGGTGAAAAACACATATAAGAAAAAATGCCTCTCAATTCAATCTAAATTAAAACACTATAAAACAGTTGTCCAACCCAAAATTACCTATTGCAGTGAGACCCTGTTTAAAATAAAATCCAAGATTAACACTGACAGAGTTGTCAAAAAGGAAAGAGAAATAGTGAGAACCTGCATAGGCAAGAGAAACAAAGTGGAAGGACACTGGAGACTTTTGCCCAATAGTGAAGTTTACAAAACTATTGATCCAGTAACTGAGACGATGAGGAAAAAGAGAATATCATACCTCGGTCACATATTGAGATATCCAGAAAATAGATATGTCAAACAGATATTGAATTTCTGTTGTGGACTCGCTCTCAAACCGGTATGGATGAGAGAAATAAATGAAGATCTGGAGGAGTTGGGGTTAAGAATTGAAGACCTCCAAAATAAATCCGAAAAATTAAACATCATTAAAAGCTTTAAATTTGCACCTCCTCCAACTAAACAATATAAAACGAGTGTCGTATCAGATGACGTGAGACTGGCCCGATCGCTTAGAATGAAGGCCTACTGGGAGAAGAGAAAACAACGTAGTCTAAATAAATGTTAAACTAACTTAAAGTGATCCAGTGTGGTCTTAAAAGTAAAAAAAAAAAAAAAAAAAAAGTAGTCATTAGATATGTCATTAGGTTAGTCATAGATATATCAAACAGATATTGAATTTCTGTTGTGGACTCGCTCTCAAACCAGTATGGATGAGAGAAATAAATGAAGATCTGGAGGAGATGGGATTAAAAATTGAAGACCTCCAAAATAAATCCGAAAAATTAAACATTATTGGAGGCTTTAAATTTGCACCTCCTCCAACTAAACAATATAAAACGAGTGTCGTATCAGATGAAGTGAGACTGGCCCGATTGCTTAGAATGAGGGCCTACTGGGAGAAGAGAAAACAACGTAAGACTAAATAAATGCTAAACTAACTTAAAGTGATCCAGTGTGGTCTTAAAAGTAAAAAAGAAAAAAATATTCATTAAAGTAATTATTTCGTAAGAAAGTTTAGTCAATTCGCTTTCATAATTCAAGAGCACAGCGACTTTCTGAACACCATGTAAAAACAACATTGAAGATTGAATAATAAATACCTCATTCGGAAAACAGCTAGCCGCATGTTAATCGCAACAAATAGTGATCCTAGAAGGCCACCAATTGCACCCATACCAACGAAAATCGGTAATTCAAATAACTCGTAATTTGTAATCGAATCATTTAATTTACCGAAAAACAGGAGTCCAGGATGTGTTAGCTGACCTGTACAAACAACAACACATCTTGTAAACAAAACCTATTTTTATAATTCTTAAATCTAGTGTAAAACTATGTGTATTTATATAACAAAGTATAATTAATTATCATTATAAAATAACTAACAATATTTTAAAAAAGACATAATTATGATCATTTTATGTTCAACTATTTTACACACTATTACCAATGTATTCTTTATAATTTGCCCTTAAAGGATATTTATATGCAAAAGGTAATATTTTGTGCATACAGTAACAAACACACACACACACCAATCGCTAAAAACATGTTTTTAGGTTCAGGGGACCTGAAAACGTGTGTATCAAATGAAAACTCAAATTCAAAAACTTGATATGAAAACACTTACCATCTCTAATATATACAGGGCAAGAGAAAGTCATAAAAATTGTTTTAGTTGATTTATTCACAAACACACCATTAAAGATACAATTTTAAATCTTTTTCATACACCAGGTACCTGAAATTAACCTATTAAATATCACTTAAAACACAAATAATACGTTGTGGTTAGATTTTAAAGAAGACATTGCACTGGAGTAACTATAAGGAAATGCCAGATTACATATACACAACCATTCAAACTATTTTCAAAAATTGAGTTATTCAGGAGCAATTGCATTACATAATACATTTTCTATAACTGATATATTATTATATGCAGAATTCACTTGCAAGACAAATTTCACAATCTTTTAAGAAGACAAAATGATAACGTCAATGAACTGGAACAGTAAATGCCTTTACATATTAGTACGAGGGTTATTCAGAAACAAAAGTCTGATTTCTTATAAAACATAAATCATCACAGATTTTTTCCAAAAGACTGTTAAAGTAAAAACTTCTTTAAGTGCACCTTGCACTCTTTCTGAACAGTAAACGAAATTAAACCATCATGCTTGGGTCGGTGACGCTGAATCGGCTTTACTCGGCTCCAGTCAATATCAGTCAGCAAGTTAACTGTCTGAGCCGTCAGTCTCCAGTTGACATCAGCCAGCGAGTTCAATGTCTGAGCCATCAGTCTCCAGTCGACATCAGCTAGCAAGTTCACTGTCTGATATGTCAGTCTCCAGTCGACATCAGCCAGCAGTTCACTGTCCGAGCCATCAGTCTCTAGTCAACATCAGCCAGCGAGTTCACTGTCTGAGCCGTCAGTCTCCAGTCGACATCAGCCAGCGAGTTCACTGTCTGAGCCGTCAGTCTCCAGTCAATGTCAGCCAGCGATTTCACTATTTGAGCCATCAGTCTCCAGTCGACATCAGCTAGCAAGTTCACTGTCTGATATGTCAGTCTCCAGTCGACATCAGCCAGCAGTTCACTGTCCGAGCCATCAGTCTCTAGTCTACATCAGCCAGCGAGTTCACTGTCTGAGCCGTCAGTCTCCAGTCGACATCGGCCAGCGAGTTCACTGTCTGAGCCGTCAGTCTCCAGTCAATGTCAGCCAGCGATTTCACTATTTGAGCCATCAGTCTCCAGTCGACATCAGCTAGCAAGTTCACTGTCTGATATGTCAGTCTCCAGTCGACATCAGCCAGCAGTTCACTGTCTGAGCCGTCAGTCTCCAGACATCATTAGTCACGTTTACTCTCTAACAAGGAGTGCATCATTTTAAGAATTATGTTTGATTATAATTTGCATACGTTTTGTATGTAATCAGTAATATTTCAAGTGTATATAATACGTGTATACATTTATTAATAAATACTTTATTTGAGAGTAGTTTACTATATGGAAAAGGTCTGTTGTTAAATGCTTCACTCATAATTGGTTGACCATGTGATAAGAAACACAACTATTTTTTTGTAGCCCAGGAACTAGCAGATCAAGTGCAAATAATTTAATATTCCACCTGCCGATTACGGGCAAGTTTAAGTTTAAAGAAGTCTATTTATAATTTATGATTTATTTTACGTAGATCCTGAACGAACCTAGGTTTAGGTGTTACGTATGTTTATATTTTAAATATTTACAAGCGTATTTTTTCTTTATGAATATATCATTTATTTTTTTACTTTCTCTTGCCTATATGAATATATAGGAAGGAAAGTATTGTTTTCATGTCGATTTTTCGAAATCGAGTTTTCACCGGATCTATACGTTTTTGGACCCCCTGAACCCAAAAAACATGTTTTTAGAGATTGGTGTGTGTGTGTGAACAGAATATCTCATGAACGGAACATCGTACGAACTTGAAACTTGAAACTTAAGTTACATACCACTACCGGACCCGACACGAACATTTTCATCAAAATCGGTCAACCGGAAGTAGTAGTTTATTCGTGTAATTTTTCACTTTTTTGCAATTTTCTCAAAAACTGGTCCTACAATTTTTTTTTAAATCCCCTGGTTTACTCAATTTTTTATTCTCTACAAGATAAGGTAGGCGCCATGTTTGCTGACATTCTTGGTGAGGCTGTTTTTATGTAAAAAAAGTGTTTTTTTAAGATTACGGCTTTAATATGTATTATAGTGCAAAAATTTATATAATAATAATTGTAGAGAATTTAAAATTCTACAACTTTTATTTCAAACATTTTTTTGTATATTGCTTAGTTTAGCGGTAATTAGCGATTTTGTTTTTTCTCAGAAAACGTGTGAAAAATCTATTTTTTTAAGATTTTGGCCTTAGTTTGCACTTTATGACAAAAGTGTATACAATCGAATTTATAGAAAATTAAAACATCTACAACTTTCATTTAAAGCATTTTCCTCTACAGAGCCTAGTTTAGCGTGAAAGAGTGATTTTCCGTATTTTTAAGCCAAACTGAGGCTGATTTTCATTTTGCGTCTTTCACTCATGATTAAAATTAGGTTATCTTAATTGAGGTTAGTTTTTTGTTTATTTCTAATGTTTTATTACTAATGTTTGGTTTCTTGTTAATTAATTATTTGCACTGGCAAGAGAAAGTTGTGTGAGTGTTTCACACCAATTTTTTTTCTTTGGTATGGCATTTTAAGGCAGCACGATAGCGCAATAATTTCATTATTATAAGTTCAGCCAGTATTGTGTCAGGCTGCTGCTTCAAATACGCCATGAAATCGTATAGCAATGACTCACAAGCAGTAACATGCGTGTGGTCTTTAGCTCAAGGCACTAATGCTTTAAAAGTACATTACTGTATGTATCCTGTAATTGATCACTTTTAATACTTAAACTTTGATACGTGTAGAATACTGTAGAAACTTTGATAAGTACATAATAACTATCGTAATTTTACAGACAATATTTTTTTCTGGATGAGACTGGTCAAAATAATCAGGATAAACAAGGTAATACTGTATTTAATTTAACAGTCGCACCATGGGTATTTAAAAATCTGTATCAAAAAATTAATTCCACACCACAAGTAAAATAATTACAATAATGGAATATACAATACAAGGGGGTACCCAAAAGTAAACGGAATTGCATTGTCGTGGGCGGTGCTTGTGTAATATGCATTTCTGCCGCACAGACATGTATAGCGCAACTCATTGCGAGTTCAGTTCAGTGATTGCAACTCATTGCGAGTTCAATATTCATCTGCAGTGATTGTTTTTGCTAGCGCTGTTTTGTTCTTGTTTCATTTTTTATGATGGCAAGTTTAAGTGAACAACGTATAGCTGTGAAATTTTGTTTTCTACTCAGTAAAAGTGCTGCTGAAACTGTTTTAATGTTGAAAACAGCTTACAAAGATGATGCTATGGGAAAATCTTAAGTATACCAATGGTTTTCTCGGTAAATGGCGACATGTCGATTGATGACAAACCTCGTTCTGGACGTCCATTAACTGCCCGAATCGACAAAAATGTTTAAAATATTCAAGAGCGTGTGGTCTTAGACCATCGACTGACAATTTGGAAGTTTTAAGAAGATTGCGCAACAGTGTTTGTCAAAAAACGATCTGATTTGTGGCAGACAGGAGACTGGTTCTTCCACCACGACAATGCACCTGCACACATAGCCATCTCAGTGAAAAAGTTTTTGACTAAAAATGGCATGGTTCCACTGCCCCATGCACCTTACTCGCCTGACCTGGCTCCGTGCGACTTTTTCTTATTTCCACTCATGAAAAAAACATTTAAGGACACAGATTTGACAACATTGAAGCGGTAAACAAAAAAACGAGGGAGGAGCTGTCAGCCATTTCTAAAGATGACTACAAAAAATGTTTTGAACAGTGGAAGCACCGGCGGGATAAATGAATTAGTTGTAATGGAGAGTGTTTTGAAGCGGATAAGGATGTTTTGTAAAAAAATTTAAAATAAATAGCTTTTGAAAAATAATTCCGGTTTCTTTTGGGTATCCCATCGCATGATAGCCAGGTTTAAATGCTAGATCAATATTATAAACAAGTAATAAAACAAAAAAAGACAAGTACATTTTTAAAAACCAGAACATCTTCAAATCCAAATTTATTTACTGAACACACAATACATTAAACTTCATAGAAAAAAAACAACTGTTTACTCCATTACAAAACCCCAATTCACAAACAAAAAATAAAAAAAATTATATAAACTCACCGTGTTCAGTTTCATGAACAAAAAACACCCCTTACATGTAATAGAAATAATAAAAAAATAAAACAATAACAAATAGTGTTTATTTTATTAATATTTAAACTATATAAAGCTAAGATAAAAAAAAAAATAAAATAAAATTTTATCAACAAAGTAGTTGTATCAATAGGATGAATGTTTTTTTTTGCATTCAAAAAGCAAATCAGTGTATTTTACATTTCAATACAGTGTATTGCACATCAGTGTATTTCACACACGCAAGAGCGTATTTCACATTTGGTCAGTGCAACTGGCTTTTATACTGGGGTCCAGGGTATGATTCCACATCAGGTTTGGCATTTTTTAATCTGAATATCACCTCATATCATTATCTACATATAAGCTACATTATGATTACTCAATAAAACAAAATTTAAATTTTCTCACATAAGTCAAAGCCACAAAACTAAATAACAAATGTCTATACTGATCGCGGCTAGTGCCAGACTGAAGTAGAAGAATGGCAGAGTCATTGACCAGAGGGTAGTGTTACCGGTGGGAGGGTATTATAACATGCGTCTAGGTCGGAAGGTATTGTAACGTGTTGTTTAGGTCATCAGTGGAAAGGCTGGTTTGAACCTGTATAGGTTTTACTAAGTAAAACGAGGAGTGAGGTGATTTACCATTGGCTTCCTCACTGAGTGGAAAAATACGCTTATCGGCATGCCGGGCCCTCTGAAAAACACATATTTTCTCTCTGCAAATGACACCTTCACTTCATTCACCACAGGATCTGGCTGTATAATGAAATTCATTAATTTCAGAGGAGACAACTCTTGTCTTTTGCACCTCTACCTCTTCTGTCCTTAAATGATTCAGACTATTAATTGACCAACCATGTGATAAGAAACAGAACTATTTATTTTAGCCCTGCAACAAACAGATTGAGTGTAAATAATTTGACACTCCACCTGTCTGTTATGGACAGAATGAATCTGTATGTGATGTGCATCTATGAAAATGTTTTTACTTTCTGAATGACCCTCGTACATAAATTTTTAAAATGTTTATCGTTCACAATATTAATTAAATTATAATTGTTGGTTATCAGCCAAAAGGCTGGTTTGTACCTCTAGAGCAGTGATGATCAACCTTTTTTGCTCCGTAACCCCCCGAATAGTAAAAATAAATACAACTAATATTTCGTCACCCCCTCCCCAATAATAATAGTAACTATTAATAATTGCTAATAATAACTATTAATAATTAATAGACAATAATAGTTACTATTAATAATTGAATTTTGACTGTAATTATAAATGTAAAATGTTTTTTTTTATTATTATATAATCAAACTGCACTAATTTTATGTCTAAAGAAAATACAGATAGTAAAAAAAAAAAATAGAATACAACTATTGCTATTATTTTATATTGCTGCGTTTATACTTTTATGGTAGTATTTATATGAAAATTTAATCACAGAAGCATTAAAAATATTAATACCTTTTTCCACGTCTTATTTCTGTGAAAAGGGGTTTTCCTCTATGGTTGCTCTAAAAAACTAAATATAGGAATCGTATGTTATCACTAGCGAACAATTTACTTTTATATGTTTCTAACAAAGAACCATGTATGAAGAAAATTTTAAATGAAAAACAAATGCAACCATCACATTAATAATTAATTAATTTCTTTTCTTTAGAAGTAAGTGCAGTTATTGCATGTAAAATTTTCATAAGTAAGTTTATAATAAATTATTTTTTCTCATAAAATGATTAAATAATTTCATTACGGTTTTGCAACCCCCAGGTTGAGAATCATTGCTCAAGAGGCTTTACTAAGTAAAACAAGAAGTGAATTGGTTTGCTTTTGCCTTCCACACTGAGTGGAAAAATATGCTTATCAGCATGCCAGGCTTTCTGAAAAGCATCTACTTTCCACCTTCCAAATGACACCTTCACTTCATTCACCACAGGGTCTAGCTGTGCAATGAAATTCTTTACTCTCAGAGGAGATAACTGTGACTAGTGTTTTTTACACCGCTACCTGTTCTGTTCTTAAATGCATCAGTCATATAAATTGATTGACCATGTAAAATAAGAAACAGAACAATTTTTTGTGCCCTGGAACTAGCAGGTAGAGTGTGAATAATTTAGCACTCCACCTGTCTGTTATAGGCAATTTAAAATAAATAAAAAAAATAAAAATTATAATTAGGAATATAATTTTGATAAACATACCTGGATGACCTTCATAAGCACTTAATGATAAATTAAGGGTAAAAGTTGCAACCATTGACGAAAGAAATATTTTCCAGATTAATGATAAACTCCAGAAACTAGTTCCTTCTTCAAGACTTAAAAGTACACCTCCTGTAACATTAATTAAGTAATTAATCAAAAAACTGTCAAGTAAGACATCTGGTAATTCAGAATTTTTTTATGTTAAACAAATATAGGGTGATTCAAAAAGAGCGCCGGTTTTTAAACGGCTGGTAAATTTTTGTTTATCGGTTGGCAACATTGTTTGACCTCATTTCTATTTTGGAGAACATTCCGATTGACGATTCAGTTGTAGTTTCTCTTGTTCCCAGTGTAGTACTCTCGCAGTCTGTGTCTAACCATGGAGAAGTTTACTATTGCGCAACGAGTGTTAATCGTCAAAACATTTTACCAGAGTGGAGAGAGTTATGCGGCTACTGTCAGGCGACTTCGCGGTACTCTGGGACGTAATGAAGCACCGAATGAATCAACAGTTCGCAGGCTCATGAAAAAGTTTTTTGAGACGGGTTCAACAGTCGACCTTAAAAGTTCTGGACGTCGTCGTTCTGGCCAAACTGAGTAGAACGTTGCCTTGGTTCGTGACAGTGTGGCTGTTAGCCCAGCAAAATCAATACGTCGCCGTTCTCAACAATTGGGTTTAAGATGTTCTTCTGTACGGAGAATTCTTCGGTACGATCTCCAATATCACCCGTATAAAATTCAGTTGACGCAACATTTGAAAGTGGCAGACCACCAGAAGAGACGACAGTTTGTTGACTGGGTATTGAGAAAACGGCAGGATGATGACACCTTCGCAAACAAAATTTTCCACTTAAACGCGCACTTCCACTTAAACGGTTTTGTTAATAAACAGAACTGCCGTATGTGGGGTTTAATTCGACGGGTTATCGGGCAAATGGAAGTGGAAACTTGTCGTGCAGTGATATCCAATTTCATGGACAGAGTTGATGCGTACCAGCGCAGTAGAGGAGGACACATGCATGACATCATTTTTCATACATGAAATCGGGAGGTAAGATGAACTTGTTGATGTATTTATTTTCAGTTTTTCAATAAAATAAATCTCTTAATTTGATATATCAAAACCGGCGCTCTTTTTGAATCACCCTATACATTAATGGTAAAGAAATTACATTATCTCAACAGTTCAAGTATCTAGGAGAAATCATTGAATGCAATCTAAAAGAAAAATCCACTTGGAAAACCAGAACTTCCAAAATAAAAAATCTGGTGTGAAGCACTCGCACAACTTTCTCTTGCCAATGCAAATAATGACCAATATAACCTAACGTTAGTAATAAAACATTACAAATAAACAAAAAACTATCCTCAATAAACATAACCCTATTTTAATCATGAGTGAAAGACACAAAATGAAAATCGACCTCAGTTTAACTTAAAAATATGGAAAATCACTCTTTCACACTAAACTAGGCTCTGTAGAGAAGAATGCTCTAAATAAAAGTTGTACATCTTGTAATTTCCAATAAATTTGATTATATACACTTTTGTTATAAAATGCATACTAAGGCCGAAATCTTAAAAAAATCGATTTTTCACACGTTTTCGGGAGAAAAAAACAGAAAATTGCTAATTACCGGTAAACTAAGCGTTATACAAAAAAACGTTTGAAATAGAAGTTGTAGAATTTTAAATTCTCTACAAATTTTATCATATACATTTTTGTGCTAAAATGCATATTAAAGCCGCAATCTTAAAAAACAACTGTTTTACGTGAAAACAGCCTCACCAAGAATTTCAGCAAACATGGTACCTATCCTATCTTGTAAAGCATAAAAAATTTAGTAAACCAGACGATTCTAAAAAAAATTGTAGGACCAGTTTGTGAGAAAATCGCAAAAAGTGAATAATTACACGAATAAACTACTACTTCCGGTTGACCGATTTTGATGAAAATGTTCGTGTCAGGTCCGGTAGTGGTATGTAACTTAAGTTTCAAGTTCGTACGATGTTCCGTTCTTGAGATATTCTGTTCACACACAGACCAATCACTAAAAACATGCTTTTTGGGTTCAGGGGGTCTGAAAACGTGTAGATCCGGTGAAAACTCAATTTCGAAAAATCGACATGAAAACAATACTTTCCTTCCTATATATTCATATAGGCACGAGAAAGTAAAAAAAACTCGATTTCTTAAAATCGACATGAAAACAATACTTTCCTTCCTATATATTCATATAGCCAAGAGAAAGTAAAAAATCACAAGGAATAACCTGGCAAACATACAAAAAAAAAATGCCTTCTATGCATGTCAAAAGCCGCCACTACAAAACAGTTGTTCGTACAGAGGTGCTTTACGCCAGTGAAACTATTTTCCAAGTTAACAATGAAGCTAAGACTGACAAACTTCTTAAAACAGAATTATCAGAACCTGCCTTAACAAGAATTATCAAAAAAAATGGGGTATGCTGAATTCCTTCTAATGAAACTGTTTATAAGGAAACTGATTTGATTATTAGCATGAAGAAGAAAAGAGGATTTCCTAATTTTCCACATTTTAAGAATGCTGAATGATAAAATATTGAAACAACTTATCCTCAGGAACTTGAACAGGAAGATTACGGGAAGATAAATCAAAGAGATTAACACATTCCGTGTGGATGCTGTATACCTACCACGTAAGGATTTTTGTGAGTGACGGGCGTGGAAGGGATACCACGGCAGTCCTTTTCATAAACTCTCTGTCCTTACTAACCAATTCAACGTATAAAGGAACGACTATCACACTTTCAACTCAAAATATTATTCTAACTATTACTACTGAACTACGATTCTAAAAAATCAGATCTACCAACCCTACTGACAAAAAACTTGAATAGTGTTTTTCAAATATCCAAGTGGTAGTCCTACCACATTCGTCAATCACAAAAATCTCTGCGTGGTAGTCCTACCACGTCCGTAATTCGGTAAAGTCGTTTTACGTCTCATTTAATTCTGTCGTAATCGATATTTGTCACGTATATTGACACCGCACTGAATGTGTTAAGAGGAATCTTAATGAAATTTAACTGGCAATTGAAGATGCGTTTGGCAAGGAAAAAATAAATAGTACTCTCAAATCACACAATTTTAACGGGGAAAAGCAGAATGACACATGATGGATGTTACCGATGAGACACGGTAACAAAGATTGGATCGTCTCAAAAAGTACTGGCAAAACCGAAAGGCTAGACCAATTCGTTATCCGAAGAACACTAGAAATTGATTGGCTTAGTGGTCCAATGTGGCCTCAAATAAAAAACAAAACATACAATGGGGGACCCTGAAAAACCGGAATGCTCACATTTGTAGAAGAGCATTCTCCAGCTAAATGGCCAGCCCGTGGTGTAGTGGTCAGCGCAACTGGCTACTATGCCGGGGGCCCGGGTTCGATTCCCGGTCAGGTCTGGCATATTTTTCATCTGTAAATCACCACATATCATTACCTACGCACAAGCCCAAGGCTTATGTAGGCATCATCACTCATAAAAAAAAAAAATGGGTTTAGTAGAGATCTTCCTAAATCAATTGCCCAAGCAGTGCCTGCACAGAAGGTTTCATTTCCCTAACTGTTCTCATTCATCACCTGTGAAATCGTTACGTCAGATTTTAAGAAACAAAGAATCTGTTTGAAATGTTCCTTCCTGCTTGAAAAATTGGCAACAGAAGCTTAAAAAATGCTTCAGGAGGCTTTCAAGAAGAATGCAATGAGTCGCACATAAATTTTCAAGTGATATGGATATTTCAAATGAGGCGCGATGAGTGTTCAAGATCGTGCCAATTTTGAGTGCCTTTCATCATCTTGAAGCAAAGAAAACACTCAAAAAATCCACCAAAGAGTCAACAAGGATCATCATATTTTCACAAATTGAAAAAGTTTCAGAACAGACAGAAGTGAGTTTGAACTTATGCCAGCAGATTTTCATTGAGGATTTGCGATCAAATGAATGTTCTTTAGCATGGCAACGACCCCACAAGCATGATCTTGTCTGTGAACCACTATTTGGCCTTTCAGGGGTGGCCTATTGTTCCCCCCCTTTCATAATATGCATTTTATGACAAAAAAATTTGGTGTGAAACACTCACACAACTTTCTCTTGCCAATGCAAATAATTAACAATAAACCTAATATTAGTAATAAAACATTAAAAATAAACAAAAAACTAACCTCAATAAACATAACCCTAATTTTAATCATAATATGAAAGACGCAAAATGAAAATCAACCTCAGTTTGGCTTAAAAATACGGAAAATCACTCTTTCACGCTAAACTAGACTCTGTAGAGAAAAATTCTTCAAATAAAAGTTGTAGATCTTTTTATTTCCTATAAAATTTATTATATACACATTTGTCGTAAAATGCATTCTAAGGCCGAAATCTTAAAAAAAATTGATTTTTCACACATTTTCGTGAGAAAAAAAACAAAAAAATCGCTAATTACTTCTAAAATAAGCGTTATACAAAAAAATGTTTGAAATAAAAGTTATAGGATTTTTAGTTCTCTACAACTTTTATTATATAAATTTTTGCACTAAATTGCATATTAAAGCTGTAATCTTAAAAAAACTATGTTTTTACGTGAAAACAGCCTCACCAAGAATTTCAGCAAACATGACGCATACCCTATCATGTAGAGAACAAAAAATTGAGTAAACCAGGCGATTTTTAAAAAAAATCGCAGGACCAGTTTTTGAGAAAATCACAAAAAAGTGAAAAATTACACGAATAAACTACTACTTCCGGTTGACCGATTTTGATGAAAATGTTCGTATCGGGTCCGGTAGTAGTATGTAACTTAAGTTTAAAGTTTCAAGTTCGTACGATGTTCCGTTCTTGAGATATTCTGTTCACTCACACACACACACACACACACACAGACCAATCGCTAAAAACATGTTTTTTGGGTTCAGGGGGTCTGAAAACGTGTAGATCCGGTGAAAACTCGATTTTGAAAAATCGACATGAAAACAATACTTTCCTTCCTATATATTCATATAGGCAAGAGAAAGTAATATATACAACTAAAAAGTTATAGAAAATTAAAAACCTACACCTTTGATTTTAAGAATTTCTTCTACTGACCCTAGTTTAGCGTCAGTTACTGATTATTCGTATTTTTAAGACATACAGAGGTTGATTCTCAGTTTGCATCATTTATTCACGATTATAATTAGGATACGTTTTTCATTTTACATTGTTTACTCATGATTAAACATAAATTATATACTTTATTATTTACATTGGCAAGAAAAAATTGTGTGAGTGGTTTACACCAGATTTTTCTCATTGCTATTCAACTTACTGCTCTTTTTGCAGCCCTCATTTTTAGAAATTTTAGACTGTAAGCAATTTCTCCTTTCTTCCATTCATCAACATTCTATTTTTGTTCTTCATTGAAGCCCTTAAAATTAATAATTAGTTTTCTGAATTTGGTTCAATCCATTATGTTTTCTTAATTTATTCCGGTTTTCTCAAAATCCCTTCTGACTTCATTGAACCACTTATTCGAAACCTTACGTCTATTAGTGATTAGTGTCTTAAAAATTATTTTTGACAACCATCTAAAAATATCGGGTGTCTGTAGAATTTTAATCTTCTTTTTCTAATCATTTCCATTTATCTTCTTTTTTATTTTATATAAAATAAATAATATTTTTATTATAATGCAAATTTTTTTAAATGAACGGTACATGGTAATTAATTGAAATTAATTATTAATTAATTCATAAGTGGTGTACAATTATAATAGTAATTACGATGTTAATTAGATAGAGTAATTAATCAATCATTGAATAGATGACGTAATTCTGATCAATTACGTCACAGTTACGGTAACATCAGTTCATTCTTTTAATCGAGAAGGAGGAAGAGGAGCAGAAGGAGAAGAGGAAGACGGTTCCAATATGCAAATTAATTTGACATAATCTACTACGTCAGATAGTAGCTATAATAGATTTCCTATAAAAATACAGAGTTCATCAAACTTTTCAATTTAAGTGTAGCATAATAAAATATTTAATAATTTAAGTTATTACTCAAACTATTTTATTCTTACTTATTCTTTCTAATTTTCTGTGACATTTTTTTAAAATACGTTCATGAAACCCACCGGGTTGGTCTAGAGTAAAGTTGTCACCATAAATCAGCTGTTAAACAGCTGATTCAACAGCTGTTAAACAGCTGATTCAACAGCTGTTTAACAGCATGCCTTCCTCGAAGTAGTTTTCCGCCAATCCCTTCGTCCACTTCTCCAACTCCTCCTGGGTTGAAAACCTTTTTCCACCCATGTGCAGCTTCAGGGAGGTAAAGAGATAGTAATCTGAAGGTGCTAGGTCAGGGGACTGCGCGGTACGGTTTAGGACATCCCATTTAAACGAGGCAAGCAGTTCCTTTGTGGCGTTGGCCATGTGTGGTCTGACATTGTTGTGCAGCAGGCAGACGCTTTTTATCAGCATGCCTCTCCTCTCGTTCTGTATCGCCATCTGCAATTTTTTTAGGGTCTCACAGTATCTTGCAGAGCTAATGGTCTCCCCTTGAGCCATATATTCATTTAAAATTACGCCTTGACAGTCCCAAAACACGGATGCCATGATTTTCTTGGCTGAAATTGTGGTTTTGAACTTTTTGGCGGAGGGTGAAGAGGTGTGATGCCACTAATGAGACTGTTTTTTTGGTTTCAGGCGTGTAGTGTGCAACCCAAGTTTTATCTCCAGTAACGATGGAGCAAAGAAATTCATCTCTATGGAGTTCGCAGTGCCTAAAAAATTCTTGCTCGGCCTCCACTCGATTCAACTTGTCTGTCAGCTGTTTTCGGACCCACCTCGCAGACAGTTTCCGATATCCGAGGGTTTCTGTGATGGTTTCGTGTAGTAGAGATCTGGAGATTTGCGGAAAAAATGGAGAAAGTTCATCCACAGTCAATCTGCAATCGTAACGGAGCGCATTTTCGATTTTTTCCACGATTTTGTCAGTCAAAATTTAAGGTCTTCCGCTCCTCTGATCATCTTGTAGAGACGTACAACCATTTTCAAACTTGTGACACCACTTGTACACACTCGTACGATTCATAGCTTTATCACCATATGCAGTTTTCACCTCATTATAAACCTTAACCGGAGGTTTTCCCTTCCAAACGAGATAATGGATGACACCGAGTATTTCGCACTTGGCGGGAGATTGGATTGACATTTTTCACGAAACGTGCTGTCGTGTCGACAGTTCTCAATGTACTGACCTCGAACTAGTCTCGTTGCAAAGAGAAGTCAGGCTACTCGTTAGTGTAGCTAATATGTAATAAATAAAATCCCTCCGACCGTGAGAGCCTCAGTACACTTACTTTCTGGATATGCGTCGTATAGCACGCTTAACAGTTAAAATATATATTTTTGTTTGTATTAAAATGTAGTTTTTCATTGTTTTTCCTTAGTAAACACACACCATTTCTACAGTTCAGCCGTCCTAAGTTTGCTCCTACTGTCAACAAACAAAAGCCACTTACTACAGGGTGCACCCTAGAGTCCACCACTTTACGGATGTTGTATTCCTATTAAGTTAACTATTTTTTTAAAATTATAAGTACTTAAAGTACTAAAAACATCAGTCACGATATAATGTAGGCTTAACAATTTCATTTAGAAAAATACTTTTAACCCTAGAATGGTGGAGTGGAGTAAATCTTACGCATATTACGTTAACAACACTTGCCCCTCCATTTCAGTAGGCTGCACATCCCTTATCTTCCAGATATGCTATAAGGAGTTAGTTGACCGTTGTCTCGTGACGAAATCGTATCTAATTAGTGCGTGTATTTATAGTACTGGTGCCTTTAAAAAAAGCTAGTGAGTAATTTTTTCGCATCTCCACTTATACACAATAATTTTAATACGTAAATTTTTTGCATCTCCACCGATGCTGTACATGTTATGCGTATAAATTTACGTATAACCACTAATAGTGCATTATAATTTTGTATGTTTGTAATACCATTTTATTTATATGTAGCCTACAGTACCTTTGCAAACTGCAATTCAAGCAGTATTGGGTGTAAAGGAACCGGCAATAAATGTTACTTGCCAAGAAGAAAAAGCTCCAAGGAAGTACTGCAGTGAGTGTTCATACACAAAAAGAAGACATAGAACTACATACTGTCTCTTTTGCTACAAACCTATATGCGGTGAACATCAAAAGAAAATATGTTTTGGTTGTGCAACAAACTACCAGAATAGTTAGTTACTATATATAGAATAGGGTGTTTGACTTTCGTGTTCACTTATTTGTATAATTTTATTTATTTCATTTTACTACTTTATTTTTCCTACTTTTAATATCTTAATTTCGTCTACTATCTGGAGTTTTATAAAGTATTTTGCACAGTTGATGTTAGTAAATAAAATATTTTCAAGCTACATAAATAGAGTAAAAGAGCTTGGTGATTTACTGAGAAATCTTTGTAACTATTAACCAACATTTGTCGAAATTTAAACAAAACCAACAAAAAAGAGATAGAAAACATATGAAAACCAAAATGTTTCAAAAAAAGAATTCACAACAAAGTTTTCCCAGGAAAATTACCCAGTGAGTAAATTTTTCGCATCTCCACCAGTAATAGCTCACAGAATAGCCCCACCGTTCTAGGGTTAAAAGTATTTTGTATTTAAATACTTTTGAAAGTATTTCGTTGTTACTTTTTAATCAGTGTGTACATATTTTGATATAATGCGAATGCTCAGTGACGTCATTATTTGTTTACATTAGGAGCAAACTAACAGAGGCTGGACTGTAATTATTTACTAATCGAGTCCTGATATAAATACGGATATATAAAAAAACAAATAATTATAATTGATTACGAAAATAAGTGTATCAAGTGTGCCGCGAGGTAAAGATGGTTGGGAATCGCCACTCTGGTTGGTAACACTGATGTTGCCGTGCACTCTGAATCACATTATAATACGTATTGTGTATAATGGTAGTAACTGACCAACGGGAGCACCAAAAGCAGCTGCTACACCAGCTGCAGAACCACCAGCAACAAAATCTCTTTTCTCATGGTCTTCTCTAAAATAATGGAAAACTGAGTCTGTGCAGTCACACCCAGGCAGTTGAAATGTTGCTAGACATCCTCCTACTATAGCACCGGAGTGAATCATTGGTCCTTCCTGTTTACAAAACAAAACAGATTATACACACATCAGTTTAACTTAAGAATAAACATTTATAACAAAAACCAACTAAATTGAGATTACACAAAAAAAATCTAGTAAAATACAGTTCAAAATATCAAGAATCTCGACAGTTAATTATTTTTATTTTTTTTAGTTTATTTAAAGTCACATCACCAGCTTGGTCATTAGTGACTACTATGAGTTTCGATCGCTATGATTTAGAATTCCATGATAGTAGAATTGCTTAAGCTAGAAAAGCCTTTGAAATGAAAAACAGCTTACTTGCTACAAACATTGATTTACAGATTAGGAAAAATTTCTTAAAACATTATGTTTGGAGTGTAGCATTATACGGGAGTGAAACGTGGGTGATAGGGGCTATAGAAAAGAAGAGGATAGAAGCTTTTGAAATGTGGTGTTATAGGAAAATGTTAAAGATTAGGTGGGTGGACAAAATAAGTAATTTAGAGGTTTTTACGCGAGTGGATGAAAAAAGAAGTATATGGAAGCATCTTACCAAAATAAGGGATAGGCTAGTGGGGCATATCCTAAGACATCCAGGTATTGGGCTATCAATAATGGAGAGTAATATTGAGGGAGTAAATTGTAGAGGGAGGCAAAGATTAGAATATATAAAGCAAATTACAAAAGATGTAGGGTGTTACAGGTATGTAGATATGAAATGACTTGCGCAAGATAGAACAGGTTGGAGAACTGCATCAAACCAGTCGAGAGACTGATGACAAAAAAAAATGAGTTTCGATACTGTAAAGGTGGGTTTCAACGTGTTAAAATTTCCAGATCCTAGCCTGGAATCAAACCCAGGACCTTCCGCTTAAAAAAAAAAAACAAAAGGGTACATGTTTAGGTAAAGATAATTTACTAGAAGCTGAAATCGGTTTTGATGTAAAAACAAATTTTATAAAATTTTATAAAAAGTAAAGGTTTCAACTCGCCACTTGATATCGCCATCCGGTGACGTGTTTTTCAAAATCCATGATGGGAGACAGATGATCAATAAACACGACCTCACTCTTACAGTTCTGAAAGCGGATTGACAAGTCACAATTTGTGCAAAAAATGAGTCGGCGGTCCAGATGTGGACCGCAGTCCACCAGTTGGTGACCACTATAATAAATGTTACGAACGAGGTCTGTCCAATAAATATATGAACCGATCCAATATGGCAGCTATGGCAACGTGCAACCTTGTTCACCAGCTCGCTTGTACCCTGACAGCCAATGAGCTGTCAGTACTCGTCTGAATGTCGAGCTGTGCATACTGTGCCAGCGTTGTTTATTTATGTTGTACTTGTTTTAACTGTTCGTCGAAATCAAAACTGACGAAACCACTGAGCAACGACTCAACACCAAGTTTTTGGTGAAGCTCGGAAAAAGCTCTCAGGAAACTACTGAAATGTTAAGGGCTGTTTATGGTGATAATGCTCTAAAAAGAATACATATATTTTCAAGAGGATTAAGTGTTTCAAAGATGGCTGAGAAGATACCAAGAATGATGCAAGGCCATATTGATGATGCTCCTGGTTTTCTTTGATGTGCAAGATATTGTTCACCATGAATTTCTTCTTGAAGGACAAACAGTAAATGGTGCCTTCTACGTCAAGGTTCTCAAGCGGTTGCATCGTGTGCAGTTAAACAAAGCAATGGATGGATCCTTCATCATGACAATGCATCTGCACATTCAGTGTTGATTGTTCGTGAGTTTCTGTCAAAAAATTCTAATACAATCCTTGATCATCCTTCTTATTTGCCAGATCTCGCTCCCAGCAAGAATTTCTTTTCCCAAAATGCAAAATGGTGATGAGGGGACAGCACCAGGAAGATGTGGAAACAATAAAACAAGAAACAATGACGAAATAAAAAGCCTAGCTGCCGAGGACTTCCAGAAGTGCTTTGAGCAACAAATGGAGAATACGTTGAAGAGAACAAAAGTGATGTAGCCAAAATTTTGTAAAATAAAGTGTTTATGACCTCAATTCGTGTATTTATTGGATAGACCTTATACAGTAAAAACATTAATAATATAGCTTTTAAAGTTTTTAAAATGTTTTAAGGTTTTTTTACCTTTCCACCAGCCAAAGCTGCAACAACAGTTGCAATCGTACTGAACACTCGAACAACAAGGACCTTGAATTCTACAACATGTGGCATCTTAACGCCATTTAAATACGCTATTACAGCAGGCACCCCACTTCCTGAAGCTGCCGGCTGGAAAAAAAATAATTTATTTTTAAATATATTAATAAATACAAAATTTTATATCTAATTAACTACTCTATGGTTCTGAATTAGACTTTATCGATAATAATATAAACAAAAAATATATTAGAAAGAACAAACAAAATAATTGTATAACCTTAATCACTATCAAACATGTCTTTTTTTTAACAGTGTAATTCTTTCGCAATCAAGTGTTTATAATGTAATTATACACTTTAAGCAAAGATGAGAAAAATGAGTAATGACACTCTTAGAATGAAAATATACACTACTCTCAGTAGTGTGTTTCCCAAGACTAAACTGTCAACAAAAATCTGGTGTGAAACACTCAAACTACTTTCTCTTGCCAATGCAAATAATTAACAATATAACATAATATTCGTAATAAAAAAACATTAGAAATGAACAGAAACCTAACCTCAAAAAACATATCCTTATTTTAATCATGTGTGAAAGACGCAAAATGAAAAACAACCACAATTTAGCTTAAAAATACGAAAAATCACTCTTTCACGCAAAACTAGGCTCAGTACAGAAAAGTGTTCGAAATAAAAGTTGTAGATCTTTTAATTTCCTGTACATTTGATGATTATACACTTTTATCGTGATATGCATACTAAGGCAGAAATCTTAAAACAATCAATTTTTTACACGTTTTCATGAGAAAAAAACAGAAAATCACAAATTACCGCTAAACTAAGCATTATACAAAAAAATGTTAGAAATAAAAGTTGTAGAATTTTAAATTCTCTACAACTTTTATTATATACATTTTTGCGCTAAAATGCATATCACAGCCGCAATCTTAAAAAAACAATTTTTTAATGAGAAAACAGCCTCCAAGAATTTTAGCAAACATGGCACCTATCCTATCTTGATGAGCATAAAAACAATATTAAAGAGGCGATTTCTAAAAAAAATCGTAGAAGCCGTGTTTGAGAAAATCGCAAAAAATGAACACAAATAAAATCTACTTCTGGTTGACCAATTTTGATGAAAATGTTCATGTCGGTTCCTCTAGTGGTATCTAACTTAAGCTTTAAGTTTCAAGTTAGTACAATGATCCATTCTTGAGATATTCTGTTCACACACACACACACATACCAATCACTAAAAACATGTTTTTTGGGTTCAGGAGTCTGGAAATGTGTAGATCCAGTGAAAACTCGATTCAATTAATCTAAAAGAAAAGTACTTTTTTGATACAAAAAAGATAATAACTAAATTTTGGAAAAATCAACATAAAGCAATACTTTCCTTCCCTACATATTTATATAGAGCAAAAGAATTTAAAAAGGAATTTGAATTAGCAGAAAAAAGATTAGTAAAAACCACAGAGATTTTTCCTTTAGATTAATTAAAAGATGGAGAATGTATTGTAACAATTTATTCATAATTGAAGATTATTTGGAATGTTATCATTTCTAATAGATATTTCAATTTCAGTTCTCTCCCCTTTTCTTTATTCTCTACAATTATAATACTTTGTGTTTAATTATTTTTACTGATAACTTCTCTTTGTTTTGTCTAGTTTTCTTGTCTTTTTGTTTGAGTGATGATACCTACATTAGCCTAAGCTTGCACATAGGTAATCTTATGAGGTGATATACAGATGAAAAAATGCCAGATCTGACCGGAAATTGAACCCGGGACCCTGTCATAGAAGTCAGTTGTGTTGACCACTACACCACGGGCCGGCCCAATTTATTTTTATTATAATATGTTGTTGTTTAGGTGAACAGTCAAAAGGCTGGTTTGAACCTCTAGAGGTTTTACTAAGTAAAAACAAGGAATGAGGTAGTTTACTATTGCCTTCCTCACTGAGTTGAAAGAGTATGCTTATCAGCATGCCAGGTCCTCCGAAAAGTACCCACTTTCCACCCTGCAAATGACACCTTCACTTCATTCACCACAGGGTCTAGCTGTACAGTGAAATTCATTACTCTCAAAGGAGATAACTCTGACTAGTGTCTTTTATAACACTTCAGTCATATAATTAGGTGACAACGTGATAAGAAACAGAAATATTTTTTGTAGCCCTGGAACCAACAGATCGAGTGCAATTAATTTAACACTCCACCGGTTCGTTACGGGTAATTTTATTATATGCAAATTTTATTTCTCATGTTTAATTATAATATTTTTGGTACAATTAAAAACTACTAAATACGAATTTAATATCAGGTGCAAAAAGTATAAATTTAATCGATATAAAATTACAAAATCATTAAAACATACTTACCTCGATATACACTACAAGAATAGATGCTATTAATACAGGGAACATAACAAAAAATAACCATAATAAATAGGTTAGATAAAAACACTTTTCTTGTACACACTTATCCATGTCTGAATAAAAATTGGTTAAGGAAAATACTTATAAAACTGTTCAAATAGTTACAAGGTGTATCTAAAAAATCAGGTGTGAAACACTCACACAACTTTCTCTTGCCAATTCACATAATTAACAATATAACCTAACATTAGTAATAAAACATTAGAAATAAACAAAAAACTAATCTCAATAAACATAACCTAATTTTAATCATGAGTGAAAACGCAACATGAAAATCCACCTCAGTTTGGCTTAAAAATACGGAAAATCAAAATTTCACGCTAAACTAGGCTCTGTAGAGAAAAAAATACTCTGAATAAAAGTTGTAGATTGTTTAATTTCCTTTAAATTTTATTGAATACACTTTTGTCATAAAATGCATACTACTAAGGCCGAAATCTCAATAAAATCGA
Organism: Catonia carolina; assembly: GCA_035578175.1. NCBI lineage: Eukaryota > Metazoa > Arthropoda > Insecta > Hemiptera > Achilidae > Catonia > Catonia carolina. The sequence goes on along the minus strand of JAQMRL010000005.1, from coordinate 7,892,085 downwards.
TTTTTCACAAGTTTCCATGAGAAAAAAAACCAGAAAATCGCTAATTACCGCTAAACTAAGCATTATACAAAAAAATGTTAGAAATAAAAGTTGTAGGATTTTAAATTCTCTAAAACTTCAATTATATGCATTTTTGTCCTAAAATTCATATTAACGTCGCAATCTTAAAAAAACTTTTTTTTTATGGGAGAACAACCTCCCCAAGAATTTCAGCAGAAATGGCGCCTACCTTATCTTGTAGAGAATAAAAAAATTTAGTAAATGAGGCGATTTTTAAAAAAAATCGTAGGACCCGTTTTTGAGAAAATTGCAAAAAAGTGAAAAATGACAAGAATAAAATACTACTTCCGGTTGACCGATTTTGATGAAAATGTTCATGTTGGGTTCTCTTGCGTTACCTAATTTACGTTTCAAGTTTCAAGTTCGAATGAGGTTCTGTTCTTGAGATATTTTGTTCACACCCACAGAGACCAATTGCTAAAAACATGTTTTTTGGGTTCAGGGGGTCTGAAAATGTGTAGATCCGGTGAAAACTCGATTTCTTAAAATCGACATGAAAACAATACTTTCCTTCCTATATATTCATACAGGCAAGAGAAAGTAAAAATTCAGTGAATGGTCAAATATATCATTATTCAACACTAGAAAAAAGCTCATTTGCATACATAGGCATGTTGAAAAGGCATGGAGAAAAGACACATTAAGTTTCGCTTCAAATTCGGTAAAATGGCGATGGAATCCCATGAAATGTTGGTGCAAGTTTACAGGAAGGATGTTGTGAGTAGAAAATGTGTGTACGATTGGTTTGCATACTTTTGCGCAGGCAAGTTATCGGTGTCCTGCTTATGGATGGCTGGCTCGAACGCGGTTCATCCTCCACCGATTATTTGCTAGCATAAAAGCAAGCAAACCAATTGTACACACATTTTCCACGCACAACATCTTGCCCGTAAACTTGTACCGAATTTTCATGGGTTTCCATCACAATTTTACCCAATTAGAAGCAGAACTTAATGTTGTGTTGTTGCTCCATGAATTTTCAATGCACACCACTCAGAATATTCTGTTGAAATAAATGCAGCAATACGAAATGAAGCATCGCTCAAACCTGGACAGAGGATAGTTCTATAGTTGATTCCAAGTTCAGAATGCAGTACAGGAAGTCCATAAGCAATGTATTTCATATGGGAATTTGAGCGCTACTACACTAAGTAAAAATATCGACTCCATGTCACAACTCGTTCTCATTTACCAACTCCTATTGAATAACATAATACAAAAACATGTAATTTTTTTCAAACTTGTTTATTATTTCTGTTTCCGTCCAACATATGACTTACCACATAACAAATTACAGATGAAATTCTATATTTTATAACAAAATAATAAAACACATACATCATTGAAAGAAAAACGTTATACAATTGAAACGCAAAAAATGTGACGAGATTAAAATGTCCAACTTTGCACAAGTGTATCTTGTTTAAATACCAGAGTATACTAATAATAATATTTTATAGCGTGATAGAAAACAATTCATTAGGAAGCGAAACCCACCGGGTTGGTCTAGAGGTAAAGTCGTCACCAAAATCAGCTTAAACAGCTGATTTTGGCGAAGAAGGTTCCTGGTTCAATCCTAGTAAAGGTAGTTACTTTTATACGGATTTGAATGCTAGACAGTGGTTACCGGTGTACTTTGATGGTTTGGGTCCAATTAACGAAACTCCTTCAGGAATGGTTGACCTGAGTCTGTACAAGACTACACCTCATTTACACATCATACAAATCTCATTGGATCATGGGGTTCTTATTGTTCTGAATTGAACAGATTGCAATGTACACAAACTAGGAATTACAAAAAAAAAGCAAAATATTAGGAAGCGAAAGTCATTTTTTAGAATTTTTTGATTGAAAATGAGCTTGTGTTAGCATGGTAAGCGAAACTGTAAATATTTTTGCCTGTGACCTTTCGGATGAGGTTGGCGGAGGAGGGTTATTTTATTGGTTGTGCCTGATGTATTCCGTGCGCCGGACAACACAACGGGTTCTCATAACAGCTGCACTGCATTCTGAACGTGAAATAGAGTTTAGACATGTTCATTCATTCCTTCGCATGTGAGTGACCGTGTTTCAAGGGTTGAATGCCAATATACTAGACTATTCACCAAATTTTTTTAGACACACCTCATACAAAAAGAAAAATTTTCAATAAATTGTAACATTTTAACAATTCAATCCTAAAAATTACAGTTTATTACAAAAAATAGTAGGTTTTATCATTGTTAATTTTTTTTACAACTTAAGTCAGGTATCAAACCCAGGACATTCTACTTTCCAGGGTATATCATCTAGTACACTAAACCACAGAAACTATAGCAACAGAAAGATATATTGTTCTGAAGAAAAAGGAACACAGAGTGTAATAGTTCCTAGATCATTTTATCACTTCTAGGGTATGTCTTAGCCTTTATTTTTTTCTTTCCAAACTTCAAGTTCTACTATTTTTTGTAGCCCTGGAACTACCAGATTAAGTGCAAATAAATTTAACACTCCACCTGCTTGTTATGAGCATCTTTCCAATTTATGTATACAGAAACAAAGAAGAATAAAACCCTTAAATTATAATTTAAAACCTTACAGAATAATTAAGTTAATAATACAGAAAAAAGGATACAATCTTTGAGCACGCTGTATTTTAAGTCTGCCAGCTGTGATATGGCGATATCAAGAATCACTCCAATGCCAGCAGATATAAATCCAATAAGGAAGAAAATGAACCACCTCGCTACATCTGTTTGAATAATATAGGGATACCCTCGTGTATTCTCTTCATCAACGAGCAACTTGTTCTCACATGTGTCATAGTCCAAGCTCTAAACAGAAATACAATTTTAAACATTCAATTAAAATCTGGTCAATTCATAAATAACCCACCGGGTTGGTCTAGAGGTAAAGTCGTCGCCACAAGTCAGCTGTTTAACAGCTGATTTTGGAGACGAAGGTTTCTGGTTTAAATCCTAGAAAAGGTAAAGGTCAAGTCAATTGTTGTAAGCGCTGGACTACGCATCCGCATACCCCTCCGACCTTCAGTAAGATGTACAGTCAGAGTGTTGTTGAAAATTGACAACATTGTATATTGTAGGCATGCTGTTCCTTTGTTGATTACATACGCTGCACTGTTGCAGTACATACAAGACTGTACTAATTAAGTTGCACATTTTGTCCAGCGCTCTCCTTACGAAAATCAAGGCTATAGTTACTTTTATATGGATTTGAATACTACACAGTGGTTGCCGGAGTACTTTGATGATTGGGGTTCAATTAAACATACTCTCTCAGGAATGGTCGACCTGGGTCTATACAAGACTACACCTCATTTATACGTCATACACTTCATCCTCATCTCATTGGGTCATGAAGTTGCTTATTGTTTTGAATTGTACAGATTGCAACATATACATATTAGGAACTAAAATTTAAAAAAAAATCATAAATTTATAGTGTTTTCCCAACATTAGGGCCAATTTTAGACCATGTGAGGTAACCTTAGACGTTTCTGAAAGCTCTTTTTTAAGCCCATATTTTTAGCACTCGCTCACTGTATGCTTTTCTCCTTTCTTCTGTCCAACCGATGTTCTGCCTTTGCTCTTCTTAAAATCTATAATTATAAGGGTTATTTTTTGTTCAACCTTCAATTCGTTATAAAAATACAACTAATGAGAATAATAAAATAAATTTATCATCAAAAGTTCCATACATCCTCGATCACTGGTTACTTTTTACCATCATCACCATTCAAATTTAGACATTTATCATACCGGTGTACAAGCTTTCTAGTATCTTCTTCATAAAAAACTCCCACCAGTGACTTGAAATGGGTTTTCACGGTGTCTTGAGGCTCGTCGTTTGTTTGAAAGCTGATACTATTTTTTTTTTAACGTCAAACTGATGAGGCTCGTCCTCACAGGGCTGTGGTAACGAAATAACTTCTTAACAAGTTTCAAAGGGAGATTTTTGATCATCTGGTGTATAGCCCCAACTTAGCACTGAGCAACTTCCACCTCTTCCCTAAACTGAAGAAGTGGCTATGAGGGCAAAGCTTCCAAACAGACGATGAGCTCCAAGACACCATGAAGACCAATTTCAAATCACTGGTGGTAACGTATTATGAAGAGGGTATTTGAAAGCGTTCATACTGGTTTGATAAATGTCTCAATTCGAATGGTGATTATGCTGAAAAGTAACCAAGGATGTACATAACTTTTCATAATAAATTTATTTTATTCTAATTAATTTTTTTATAACCAATCGGAGGTTGAAAAAAATAACTCTCCTAGTTGTCTGAATTTGATTTGGTTGATTGTTTTCTCAGTTTATCCCAGTTTTCTCAACATCCTTTCTTACTTCTTTAAGGGAAGACTGTACTTTGTACCCTGCCAATATTAAATTTCATATTTTAAGTTACATTTTTCACAGGATTGGTAAACGATAGGGAGGGGAAACAGGGGGAATCGCGTACACTGGGGTAATCGCGCACACCTTCGTTAACGTCAGAGGAAGGCAACTAGAGCGCCCTGATTGGTGCTGTAACATAGTAGCAGGAATGCGAAGCTGAACCACCCATGAGTCGTACTGTTACTACTGTGCGTTGTGTTCGTGCGTTATAAACTTTATTTTATCCAATTACGTTACAAAATAGGATCTTCACAAAATAAGAGGTAAGTACGTTAATTTTGTTGTTATGAGATTTGTTCTTACACTGTTAGTTTACCCATATTTTATGCTATTTACCGTGTACTAGCAGATTTTAATTGCATGTAAAAATTTGAGGTTAGGAGACAAAGTTTGTATTCAGACCGGCCTGGGGTAATGACGTGCAAAGTATATGGCATTACCCCTTCACTGTTCGGCATTCCCCCTCCATATTTTAAGGTAAGATTGTACGGCATTCTCCCGACACTGTGCGTAATTGTTGCCCATGTTTTTATGGTAAGTTTGTACGGCATCCCCAACATTGTTCTTAATTCGTCCCCAAATGTTTTTATGACAAGTTTGGTGAATAACTTACCATTGTTCCCATTACAATGTTTGTGTTTCAGATGCCGAGAAAACGTCAGAGGACGACTGAGATTGCTAAGTGGGACGAACATACGATTGCACGTGCTGTCAATGATGTTCTAAATTCGGTGAAGAAGTTACGAGAAGCTTCTAGAAGTTATGGAATACCAGTGTCTACACTTCGGGATCGCATTAAAAGTGGAAATTTAGCCGGACCTCGTTTGGGAAGAAAATCCACTTTTACTAAACAGCAAGAAAAAGAAATCGCAAGCCATATCAAAGATCTTGCCAAAGCCTTCTACGGAGTTTCACCCATTGAGCTTAGACGCCTCGTCTTCGAATATGCAGAGAAGAATAGGCCTAATATACCAAATGATTTCAACAAATCTTCAAAACTTGCAGGACCTGACTGGCTACAAGGCTTTCTTAACAGGAATTCCACTATAAGTCTTCGGAAACCAGAAGCTACAAGTTTGAACAGAATAGCTGGTTTCAATTCTACTGAAGTCAAGCTGTTTTTTGAAAATCTGTCTTCGGTTATGGACAAGTACGAATTTGATGGCTCTAGAATGTTCAATGTCGATGAAACGGGCATATCTACGGTGCAGAAACCAACGAAGATTCTTGGAGGAAAGGTATAAAACAGCTCGGGGCAGTGACAAGCTGGGAAAGAGGGAAAAACATCACAGTGACTTGTGCTATGAGTGCTAGTGGTGGTTATATTCCGCCAATGTTCGTTTTTCCTAGATTGAGAATGAGCCCAAATCTAGCAAGGGGTGGACCAATTAACTCCATATATCACTGCAGTAAATCTGGCTGGATGACCGAGGATCTTTTTTTAGTCTGGCTTAAGCATTTTATTGCATATACCAAACCCAGTGAACAAAATCCTATGCTGTTGATAATGGACAACCACTCGACACATACTACTCTAGCAGCTTACAATATTTGTAAAGATAATCATATCATAGTGGTTACCTTACCTCCACATAGTTCACATCGTCTTCAGCCTCTCGACGTCACATTTTATGGCAGTTTGAAAGGATCTTTTAATAAAGAATGTGACAACTTTTTAAGATCTCACTCATATGAAAAAATATCTATGTATGATGTGGCTGCAATCTTCAATAAAGCCTATAGTCGGGTTGCAAACATTGAGAAAGGCATGAATGGTTTTTCCAACACTGGAATTTACCCAATCGACCCAGATAAATTCAAGGATGAGTTTGTCACTGTCCCTACTCCTCCCAACGAAATAGACCTTCCAATTACACAAGAAACTGAAAATGTGAACACAATTGTAGAAGTTCAACAAGAGCTTAATGAAGAACCATCCAATTTTGAGGAAACTATGCCAAGACCATCCACTTCATTTCAACAAATTTCTCCACTTCCTGTCATTAAAGTAACCGAAAAACCCTCTATCCGAAAACAGCACTCTATTGTGTTTACCTTAACTCCTAACAAAGTCACATTGGAAAAAGTAGCAGAAAAAAAGAAGAAAAGAAAAAAAGAATAACGAAGCTACAATGAAAAGGAAAACGAAGGCCTTAGCAAGACAGAAAGAAGGAAATTCTAAAAAGAAATTAAAAATTAAAGGAAACAGTAAATTTAGAAATACATGTTCTAAAGTTTTAACACCTCAGGCTGGTAGATCCAAAAAGTCTTATAGAAGGAACCTTTCATTTGAATCAGAGGAAGAAAATTTGGATGATGATGTTGCAAATTTATGTGATGATGACGACATGGATCAAAGTTACCTCCTCGGTGATGCTGCATTGGCAAACACTAGAATACAAATGGAAACCAACGAGGTCTGTTTAGTGTGCGGGGAATTCGGTAAAAACAACGAACTGTGGTACAGATGTGTTATGTGTTCTGGTTGGATGCACTCAGAATGCACAGACGCCATCACTGCCAAAGACTTTGTGTGCGATTTTTGTAAAACAGGGTAGCTCTTATTATCACATAAGTTAATTGTTACATATCATATTAGTGTTTTAATATTTTATTTCATAAGTTCCATGTTAGTTTTAGTCTCATATTTTACACAGTAAGAATTTCAGCATTTCATTGAAACACTACAGCAGACTTTGGATGCAATTTTTGTAAAACTATTAGGTCTTATGCTATACTGTGCCTCTACCAAATAATTATTATGTTTTACTAAAGGGTTTTATTAGTTTTTTTGTTATATTGTTTAGGCTATAAGTTTAATTTGAATTTTTGATATTAGTTTTAATTATAAATATATTTAATATCATCAATTTTTGTACAATATTTTCACATAGGCTAAGTTAATTTCTTTAAAAAAATTAAATCCTGAATTAAATATTTGATTTAAGACTTTGAAATTGTTATTCACCTATTAACCCCATGCATTGTGCGGCATTACCCCTAAAGTCGGGGTAATACCGTACAGTGTAAACATTTACCTATAATTTTTTTACTCGTACAATTTCGCAGAATGGTGAAATAATAAAACGGCTATGTTTTGTATATATACTAGCCTGTAGAATGGTAACAAATTTGTGGTAATATGTTTAATAGCGTTCGAGAAAAAGACATTCTTGCTTAACTGTGCGGCATTTCCCCGCTTTCCCCGAAATGAAACTTTACTTACTTATAGATGTCAGGTTTCTCTAGCTATTGAAATTTTTTAAATTTAATCTGTTGAACCATAAAGTTAATAGAATCACGAATAATATAATTTTTTTTACAAATTTTTCTACGATATTTTACATACTAATAATTTTTGCAGAATTTGAGGAAGTCATAAATAAAAATTCCAGAATATGTCCATATGCAAGATAAATAACTGGTAAAATTTTCAGCCTGGTAGGTTTAATGGTTTCCGAGAAAAATGTACCTAAATTTTAAAAATTTAAATTTGCAGGAACAGGTGAAAAAACAAAAAGGCGCAAATCAAAAACAAAATGTATAACACAAACAAGTGAATTTCCCACCAACAGTTGGTTAGAAAGATGAACCAATGGCTGAGAATATTAAAAACAGTAATGCAGATATTTTTAAAGTACTAAAATTCCCTTTGCTCTAAAATGATCCATATAAAATAATGAAAAATATTCGTTCTTGGCGACACGATTATTTTTTTGGGTACACCTAAAAACTTAATTTTTTTTCATTAAAATACTATTTTTTTCATGTAATTTAAAGTTTTGTGGTTGAACTAGATCTAAACAATTGAAAAACATAAAAAACCGAAAATTAAAAATTTCAGTTAAACCATCATACAGTCTCACCTTAAACCATTGATCTGACACCTTAGGTCTATTGTTTAGTACACAGTGGTATTAAAAAAACAAAAGAAGAAAATTTTCTCACCTCGTACTTTGATGAAATGAAACTAAGCGAGCTAGATTTGGCCCTCACAGTACGCAAGCGAGTGGAAGATGACGTGCTCGCAGATGACGAGGGATTCTGAAATAATTAAAACAATATTAAAATTAATTCTTTTATGCATATTATTAACGTACTGTAGTGCAGAAAGGTTCCTGACAATTTTTTTAACAGTAATTATAATTACTTGAGTCACGAGTTTGCCTCTGGTTTTAATAAGGGGGGAAAAGGGGGAAAAGGGGGGAAAGCATCGGTGCGCATGCGCGACTTCTTTGGTATCAGTTCACCAACACAACAACATAAACTATACTTATAGGACATACAGTATATCGTGGAACTTTTTGTAGGTTAATTGTATGAATATAACTGTTTGTTATCGTTAACAGAAATGTCGGTTTCTCAAAAATGCAGTCGAACTTTTCACAGTGCTGAACAAAATCTAATATGCAATGTAATAAAATGCTGTGAAGTTGAAGCTAAATGAAAATACCTTTCCGTGCCTTTTAAGAAAAGCTGTTAGCGAGTGACTAACTATTGTGATGTTTCTCTTTCCACAATTCAAAATGTGAAGAAGGAATTTAAGGTCAGTGAAGAAGATAATTCTTCATCAACAGTTTTTTTGACAACTGGTAAAGAAAATCTGGTGTGAAATACTCACACAACTTTTACTTGCCAATTCAAATAATGACCAATATAACCTAAAAAAAACTAAACTAAAAAAACATAACCTTATTTTAATCATGAGTGAAAGACGCAAAATGAAAATCGATCTGTTTGGCTTAAAAATACGGAAAATCAATCTTTCACGCTAAACTAGGCTCTGCAGAGAAAAATGCTTTAAATAAAAGTTGTAGATCTTTTAATTTTCTATAAATTTGATTGTAGCCTATACACTTTTGTCGTAAAATGCATACTAAGGCTGAAATCTTAAAAAAATCGATTTTTCACACGTTTTCGTGAGAAAAAACAGAAAATCGCTAATTACCGAAAACTAAGCGTTATACAAAAAAAAATGTTTGAAATAAAAGTTATAGTATTTTAAATTTTCTACAACTTTTATTATATACATTTTTGGGCTAAAATGCATATTAAAGCCGCAATCTTAAAAAAACAAATTTTTTACGTGAAAACAGCCTGACCAAGAATTTCAGCAAACATGGCGCCTACCCTATCTTGTAGAACATAAAAAATTTAGTGAACCAGGCGATTTTTAAAAAAATCGTAGGACCAGATTTAAGAAAATCGCAAAAAAGTGAAAAATTACACGACTAAACTACTACTTCCGGTTGACCGATTTTGATGAAAATGTTCGTGTCGGGTCCGGTAGTGGTATGTAACTTAAGTTTCAAGTTTCTAGTTTGTAAGATGTTCCGTTCTTGAGATATTCTGTTCACACACACACACACACGCACACACACACACACACACACACACACAGACCAATCGCTAAAAATATGTTTTTTGGGTTCAGGGGGTCTGAAAACGTGTAGATCTGGTGAAAACTCGATTTAAAAAAATCGACATGACATACTTTCCTTCCTATATATTCATATAAGCAAGATAAAGTAAAAAAAAGACTAAACTGTGAACAGAAAATAAAACTAAACTTGACTGAACTGCGTATTAATATCTTGAAAGACCCATTGGGTTAGTATAGAGGTAAATTTTGTTTTTTTTTGGTTTTACATCTGACTGTTCTGCAATTTCTGCTAATGCAGATCGTTCTCATAATGATGATAATGAAAATGAGTGATGAAAAAATGCCAGACCGACCAGGAATCGAACCCAGGACCCCGGCGTAGAAGCCAGTTAGAGCAACGGGTCCTGGGGCTAGAGGTAAAGTCGTTACCGCAAGTCAGCTGATTTTCGGAGAAGGTTCCTGGTTCAACTCCTAGTAAAGGTAGTTACTTTTATACGGATTTGAATACAAGACAGTGGTTACCGTTGTACTTCGATGGTTGAGTTCAATTAACCATACTCTCTCAGAAATGGTCGGCCTGGATTTGTACCACACTACATCTCATTTACACATCATACATATAATCCTCTTCTCATTGGGTCATGGGGTTGATTATTGTTCTAAACTCAACAGATTGCAACGTACACATATTACAGATAAAAAAAATGATTTAAATTCAAAATTATTGAAAATTTAATAACTCTTTAAGAAGAAAGTTGTACAACAAATTGTTCTTAAATACTTTTTAAATGTTCACATAAATAATTCCACTAATACTCCTCATAAAAATATTTAAGTTAATTCTTGAAAAGAAAGTAATTAAAAAGTACTTAAATAAACTAGGAAGCAATTGTATGAAAAAACCTTTCAACTTAAGATTCTAAGAAAAAATGAACTGCTTTTTTTCTTTTAAAATCAAGGCAAACATCTCTGCTTTCAAATTGAAAAAAACATGAGTCTATTCAAAACCAATTCCATAATTACTCGAGATCATGTAATTTTTCCTCATGTTGATAAACTATACATATCTTTTACATGAATTTTGCCTCAAGACATGACATCATTCCATTTTTTTAAACTCTTCAATTTATGAGTACATGAATTTCATCCTCAATTCAACTTAAGATACAATTTCAGTCTTTCAAATAGTTCTCTTTTGAATTGTTGATTCTACTAGTCTTTGAAAAGATAAGTTATATTGATTCTGGATTACGACTATAAAAAAATTTGGTGCGAAACACTCACACGACTTTCTCTTTCCGTGTTTTCAATTAAAAATATAATCTACGTTTAATCATTAATAAACATAAATCTTCATAATGCATCCTGCAGTTTGAAATTAATTCTATTTTTTATAATGAATTTATATAAAAAGATGTGGTTTTGATATAAAAGATGTGCTTTGATGTGGTTCTTCTGTTTTCTTCCGCATTTAATGTTTTCTGGATTTTCCAGTTTCCATTTTCTGATGATGTATTCAACAACTTTTATTACAAACATTTTTTTCTACAGAACCAAGTTTAGCGTCAATTAGTGATTTTCCATATTTTAAGCCAAACAGAAGTTGATTTTCATTTTACATCGTTAACTAATGATTAAACATAGGTTATATGTTTTTATTATTTACATTATCAAGAGAAAGTCATGTGAGTGTATCACAAAAAATTTTTAATTTTATTTTTTCTGCTTCACTGTGGAACTATTTAGGAAAGCAGTGTCAAATTTATGTTAGGACTGCCAACCTCCAATAAAAGACACCAAAAGAAGATGATATTTTAATTGTTAAGTTACACTGGTTGGAAAAATAATTTAGTATGATAACCAGCTTGTTAATAAAAATAATTTAATAACATAATACGATAAAAGCTTTAAAACGTGAAAAAAAAAACATATAAATGGTCGTAAGGAAAATAAGAAGATTTAATATTTTTTATGCGACAGGATACAAACCGGAATCAATAAATTATATGTATGTAAATATTCTAGAATAATGATGATATTATGTTACAAAACCTTCAGATTTTTTTCAAAATATTAGCAATTCAAAAAAGCTGCGAGAGACCCCAATTTATTATCATTTTGCTTCATAAAACAAATAAATAAAATTGTCTAGTAGCTCTATTTTTCTAACGTTACTCTACTTAAATAACTTTAGTCACATTTTTAATTTCTACATTTTTTTACACGGTTTTACTTTAATAAAGATAATGAAATAATATTTTAACAAATTCATATTGCAATTTTTGTAAAACATATAATAGAAGTAGTTTAGGTCATCAGCCGAAAGGCTGGTTTGAACCTGTAGAGGTTTTACTAAGTAAAACGAGGAGTTAGGTGGTTTAAAATTGCCTTCATCACCGAGTTGAAAAGTACGCTTATCAGCATCACGGGCCCTTTGAAAAGCACATATTTTCCACTCTGCAAATGACACCTTCCCTTCATTCACTGCAGAATCTGGCTGTATAATGAAATTCATTACTCTCAGAGGAGATAACTCTGATTAGTGTCTTTTACACCTCCACCTCTTCTGTTCTTAAATGATTTAGTCATTTAGTTAGCTGACCATTTGATAAGAACAAAAAATAGATAAACAATAAATAGTTCTGTTTCTTATCACATCCAATTATGACTTAAGTATTAAAGAACAGAAGAGGTAGAGGTGTAAAAGACACTAGTCACAGTTACTTCCTCTGAAAGTAATGAATTTTATTTTACAGCCCGACCCTGTGATGAATGAAATGCAGGTGTCATTTGCAGGGTGGAAAATACAAGGGGTCTTTTCTCTTATTCCCCTGCCACAGTAGAACTACTGAATTTTAGTATCTTACCTTATCTACCTAGCTTACCTTACCTTACCTAGCTGCCCATAACAGACAGGTGGAGTGTCAAATTATTTACACTCAATCTGTTTGTTGCAGGGCTAAAATAAATAGTTCTGTTTCTTATCACATGGTCAGCCAATCAAATGACTGAATCATTTAAGAACAGAAGAGGTGGAGGTGTAAAAGACACTAGTCAGAGTTATCTTCTCTGAAAGTAATGAATTTCACTATACAGCCAGACCCTGTGGTGAATGAAGTGAAGGTGTCATTTGCAGAGTGGAAAATATGTGCTTTTCAGAGGGCCCGGCATGCTGTTAAGCGTACTTTTCCACTCAGTGAGGAAGGCAATGGTAACCCACCTCACTCCTCGTTTTACTTAGTAAAAAAACCTCTACAGGTTCAAACCAGCCTTTCGGCTGTTGACCTAAACAACACAACAACACCTTATCTGAATTGTTCTACTCAATTGTAGTATATTCTCTAAATGTATTGTACTTCGTAATATAAAATATAAAATTTCATAAATTAAACCAGAATGGAAAATAAGTTAGTATTCAGTTATCGATGTTCCTCACTGTGCGGTAAGAAGCTGCCACTGCTACTATGGGATGAATTTGTTTGATTTAGTTCTCATACAGTTAACTCTAAAGTAAAAACTGTGGAATATTTGCAAGAACGCAATAATTCTGTACAAGAAGCGCGCCTGTAGAAATGGTCACGATATGAATTTGTTGCTTACAGATAAAAATGATTGATGGCATTGTCACAGCCGCGAGTGTCATATTGAAGTGGGATTAAGAGTAGGTCCATGGCATGAAGGTAGTAGATTATCCCTGGGAAAAGTTGTTTGGTTCATTTACTGTTGATGTAAAGAATATACCACAATCAAATCGGATATTGAGGTGTTTTACCCATTGGAAACTAATATGCAGTAGAAATATTAAGTAGTAAGTGAGTTACCTAGTAATTAAGACATTATTGCAGTGGGTAGATTTAATAACTTAATCAATTTGTAAAATATTAATGTAGGATTTTTAAAATATTTTTCCATTTTTATCGTTAAAAATGGTATAAGATTACATACAAAATATCCACAAAATGTAAAAAAACCATGCTGACGGGGAATAAGAGAAAATACCCAATATATGCTTTTCAGAGGGCCCGGCATGCTGATAAGCATACTTTTCCACTCAGTGAGGAAGTAAATGGTAAACACACACCTCGTTTTACTTAGTAAAGCCTCTACAGGTTCAAACCATCCTTTCGACTGATGAAGTTAACAACATATTTATTGAAAACTGTTGAGATGATCATTGGTACAGATTTGGAGTGGGTCAGCAGTTTTAGAGTTTTTTCATCCTCTGAAGATGGTTTTGTAGAGGTCAAAACACATAAGGATTAATTTATATAATTATTGGTGAAAGAGCATTAAGATTTTTTGGTCTAGACACATTTGAAAAAATACTACAGGGTCCTGCTTAAATTCATGTTTACTCATACAAAAAAATTTTCATAATGCACAAAATTAATTACAGTAATGTATAATACTAAATTGGGTAATTGTTTAAAATAAAAACAGTTTCCAATAACAAAATAAATCGTTCTTTTGTCTGTTAGGATTCTATTGTTTTGCCACAACTTCACTGAATTTTTCTTTCCACTCAGTTTTTTTTTGTACAAAATTAAATATTGTATTAACGCCACTCTCTTTGTAAGAGTTTCTCTTTCTCTCATAATCTTTCACTTTTGATTGTTATATTTTCTTCTTTATTGTTTGTCTTTCCATTGTTATAATTTATAATTTCTAAATAACTATATTTTTTAATTGTGGGTGCTGGCAACCACTTTGTTGATACAGCCATAATCAAATTATTATTATACAGTCACTTTCTGCCCCTAACAGGCAGGTGGAGTGTCAAATTATTTACACTCAATCTGTTCGTTGCAGGGCAAAAATAAATAGTTCTGTTTCTTATCACATGGTTCGTCAATTAAATGATTGATTTATTTAAGAACAGAAGAGGTAGAGGTGTAAAAGACACTAATCAGAGTTATCTCCTCTGAAAGTAATGAATTTCATTATACAGCCAGACCCTGTGGTGAATGAAGTGAAGGTGTCATTTGCAGAGTGGAAAATATATGCTTTTCAGAGGGCCTGGCATGCTGATAAGCATACTTTTCCACTCAGTGAGGAAGGCAATGGTAAACCACCTCACTCCTCGTTTTACTTAGTAAAACCTCTACAGGTTCAAACCAGCCTTTCGGCTGTTGACCTAAACAACAATAGTCACTTTATTTGAACTACGGTTTCTCAGTATTTCAGTTTCCAATACGCCTAGCAGGCCTTCATCATCTCTGACAGATGTGCCCTTTGAGCTTTGGTTCATTGTCTTCAGCCAGTCTTCATTCCAGGTTCCTCCAGATATAATGGATTGTTGAGCTTGCGTTTTAGTGTGGTCCTAGATTCAAGATCTTCTTCTGATCTTCATTTTGGTTAAGTCAAAGTTGATTTCTCTGAACCATCATTGTGGGGTCTTTGACTCTCTACAGTAATTCCATATTTGTTTAGTCAGTCTAAAGTCGGCATTCCTCATTACTTCAGAGCCTGCATTCCCTGTCTTCTAGTCCAGGACCTACAATTTTCCTTTAAGATCCTTTGTGTTTCAGTCGCTATCTTCTCCAGTATGCCTTTCTTGGTCATGGTTAGACATTCAACTATGTAGAATGCTTCTGGCCGAATTACTGTTTAGTGTCATAGTTTCACTGATCAAAATATAAACTTTTTGTTGTAGATGTTCTGGGTTAGACGGTATGCGAGTTCAACTCCGTTGGCTCGGTTCATGGTCGTGATAGCTTCGTTGTTGTTTGGTGTGACCCATTCACCAAGGCACTTGAATTGTTCGACTCATTTTATTTGGCCAATCATGATGCAGAGTCCCTTGAGTAGTTTATTCTTTCTGTACGAAATAGACTGTCTTTTTAAAGGATATCTGTAGTTCGACTAAATAATCAAATTATCATAACTTTTTTTTTTGCTTTTATTTATTATCGGTACTTACTTACTGTACTTTACTGACAACCACCCAATTTTCTCACAGCTTTTGCCCTCTATTTTTGACAAAGATTAGGCATGAATTTTAAAAGGGATTGCCAGTGATGTTTGTTCACGAGTGGCTGTCAGCTGATCATCACACAAATTTGCTTGCCTAATCGGTGTTACTTAACAATTAATAGTGACTTTCTAGCAGCCACCTGTCTGGGCTGGCCCTAAGGCCTAATTATTATTTATTAAATAAAAGTATAATTGAATCATATTTTAATTTTTGTTCTATAACCAAGTCAGCTGTTTAATGGCTGATTTTTGGTGACAAAGGTTCCTGTTTTAAAACCTAGTAATTACTTTTTACGGATTTCAGTGCTAGACAGTGGTTTTTTTTTGGTTAATATTGTAATTTGATGGTTGGGGTTCAATAACCATATTCTCTTAGAAATGGTCGGTCTGAGTCTGAACTAGACTACATTCATTTACATGTCATACACATTATCCTCATTTCAGTGTGTCATGACGTTTGCTTATTGTTCTTAAATTGAACAGATTGCAACTTGCGCACATTAGAGATTAAAAAAATATTATAGCCTATCCATTATCATAATTAGTTTTTCTTGCCATATGAGTATATACAAAAAGAAAGTATTGTTATCATGTCAATTTTTTTGAAATCGAGTTTTCACCGGATATACACGTTTTCAGACCTCTAAACCCAAAAAAACTTGTCTTTAGCGATTCGTCTGTGAACAAAAATCTCAAGAACGGATATTGTATGAAGTTGAAACTTAAAACTTAAGTTAGGTACCACTAGGGAACTTGAAATGAACAATTTCATCAAAATCAGTCTACCAGAAGTATTAACTACCTAGTTTATTCGCGCAATTTTTAATTTTTAGTGGTTTTCTCAAAAACGGCTCTTTCAATTTAGTTTTAACCCTTTCAGTGTCGAAACAATATTTAAAAGTTTGATCTTAAGTGCCATTTAATTTGAACAAGGGTGTACAAAAAGTGCCAGCCCTTATTTCAAAAACGTGCAACCGTAAGCTTGCCATTACCGACCAAAATTTCAACGTTACAGAAAAATAAAATTTAATGTTAAAAATTCATTTTTATTGTGTTCATAAAAACAATACTGCCCATAACAGACAGGTGGAGTGTCAAATTATTTACACTCAATCTGTTAGTTGCAGGGCTAAAGTAAATAGTTCTGTTTCTTATCACATGGTAAGCCAATTAAATGATTAAATCATTTAAGAACAGAAGAGGTAGAGGTGTAAAAGACACTAATCAGAGTTATCTCCTCTGAAAGTAATGAATTTCATTATACAGCCAGACCCTGTGGTGAATGAAGTGAAGGTGTCATTTGCAGAGTGGAAAATATATGCTTTTCAGAGGGCCTGGCATGCTGATAAGCATACTTTTCCACTCAGTGAGGAAGGCAATGGTAAACCACCTCACTCCTCGATTTACTTAGTAAAACCTCTACAGGTTCAAACCAGCCTTTTGGCTGATGACCTAAACAACAACAAAAACAATAATCGTTCTAACACTAAAAATATTCAACATAGTTTTTTTTTAGTTTATTTAACGTCGCATTGACAGCTTGGTCATTACTGTGGGTTTGGTACCTTAACAGTGGTTTTAATGAGTTAAAATTTCCAGACCCTAGCTGGGAATCGGACCTGTGACCTTTCACTTTGTAGGCTAGCGTGCTAGTCACTACGCCACGGAAGTGGTTTTAAAATACATTATTCCATTAATTATTGTTTAAAAGTTTTTTTGGAAATGTTCGATTATCCGGACGTTGGCACTTTATGCATAACTTATGAACTTCCGGTAAACTGGATGTTATCACGACGTAAAAAATATTGACGTCCTGTTTTCCGGACGTTGGTACTGAAAGAGTTAAATCACTTAATTTACTGCATTTTTTTATTCTCTACAAGACAGGGTCATGGGCTAGGTCTACTAAAATTCTTAGCAAGGCTGTGCTCTCGTGGGAAAAAATTATTTTTTCATAAGATCGCAGCTTTAATATACAATGTAGGGCAAAAGTGAATGGGTACAATAAAAGTTTTATAACTTTTAAAACCTACAACTTTTATTCATGTGTGATGTGTGTGTGTGTGTGTGTGTGTGTGTGTGTGTGTGTGTGTGTCTGTGTGTAAACAGAATATCTCAAGAACTGAACATCATACGAACTTGAAACTTAAGTTAGATACCACTAGAGGACCCGACACGAACATTTTCATCAAAATCGGTCAACCGGAAGTAGTAGGTAGTTTATTCGTGTCATTTTTCACTTTTTTGTTATTTTCTCAAAAACGGCTCCTACGATTTTTTTTAAATCGCCTCATTTACTACATTTTTTATGTACTACAAGATAGGGTAGGCGCCATGTTTGCTGAAATTCTTGGGGGAAATTCTTGTTTTCTCGTAAAAAAATTGCTTTTTAAGACTGCGACATTAATATGTTTTTTAGTACAAAAATGTATAGTCTATAATAAAAGTTGTAGAGAATTAAAAACCCTATAACTTTTATTTCAAGTTTTTTGTATAATGCTTAGTTTAGCGGTAATTAGCGATTTTCTGTTTCTTTTCTCACGAAAACGTGTAAAATCGATTATTTTAAGATTTAAGCCTTAGTATGGATTTTACGACAAAAGTGTATATAATCAAATTTATAGGAAATTAAAAGATCTACAACTTTTATTTAAAGAATTTTTCTCTACAGAGCCTAGTTTAGCGTGAAAGAACGATTTTTCGTATTTTTAGGCCAAACTGAGGTTATTTTCATTTTCATTTTGCTTTATTCCGGTTTTTGTTCTGGTCATTTTGCTTTATAGTTAAAAGTCCGGTAGTAGTGTTTAACTTAAGTATTAAGTTTCAAGTTCGAAGATGTTCCGTTTTGAGATACTATTCTGGTCACACACGCACGCACGCGCGCGCGCGCACACACACACACACACACAGACCAATCGCTAAAAACATGTTTTTTGGGTTCAGGGGTTCTGAAAAAGTGTAGATCCGGTGAAAACCCGATTTCAAAAATTCGACATGAAATATAACTTACTTCCCTTCCTTCATTCATATAGACAAGAGAAAGTAAAAGTGTATATAACTAAAGTTATAGAAAATTAAAAAATCTAATCTAATCTAACGAATTTTTTTCTTGAGAGACTAGTTTAGCACCAGTCATTTTCCATATTTTTAAGCTAAAGGGAGGTTGATTTTCATTTAAATCATTCACTCATGATTAAAATCGGTTATGTTTTTCATTATAAGACTAAAGATAAATCATATGGGTTTTTATTTACATTGGCAGAAGAAAATCGTATAAATGTTTCACATCATATTTTTAATTAAAAAAAAAAAAAAATTATTATTACCTACGTGATTTGTAAAATGAAGTTATCTTATTTTATTTGTCGCTTGAAAAGATTAGTTTTTCAATCTAGTATTCCATTCTACCGCATATTGTACACAATGTATTGTATTATGCAGGCAGGTATGCACAAGGTATGGTACAGCATCATCCTACAATAAGACCTCTTTCTTTCCTTCCACCCTTTATTCTTTCTTTTATTAAAAATTTTTTATGGGACAGATATCCAACAAAATAATGTCACATCCGATTTCTGCATAAAAAGTTATGTTAACCTTTCTTTTGTTAAACATATTCAGTTATTTTCAGGTCATATTTTCCTCCTTCCACCGGTGATTCATAACGATGTAAACAAAATTCCTTTTTCCAGAACTTAATTGGTTTTATTTGTACATTTGATTTTGCTTTAATCTTGTTAAGCCAGTGATACACAGGAGGCGGTCTGTAGCCGCGGGCGGAGGTCGCTACCCCCGCGATCGGGCAATATGTTTGTATACTGCGGACAATTTTAACTGGCACAACTCTTGCTCTACGTGTACACACAGTTCCACATAAAGTATATCCATAACCTATTCTTTCAACAAGGTCTATAAATTTTAATGCACGCAAATGCCTACAACCTTATTTCAATGTACAAACATACAAATAATTATTTCATTTTAAAATATGTATTTAATTTATCCCAGTAAATATTTAAATTATAAATTACAAGAACTAAACTGCAAAATCTCACTAAACTATACTCTACAGACACACGCAACTAACTAAACAAATTGGTCTGAATATATTATAATGAACAGAAAATCATATATGAAAACAAATTAGTCACATCATTATGTCTTATATGTCTTATTATGTTTACATTCTGCCCATAACAGACAGGTGGAGTGTCAAATTATTTACACTCGATCTGTTAGTTGCGGAGCTAAAATAAATACGAGGGTAGGCTGATAAGTAATGCACACATGCTTGTAGAAGACGAACAAAAAGAAATAGCAAGATGGGGTAAATAACAAATTAAAGTACAAATCTTAACCTACCAAATTATCTATTTATTTTTCAATATAGTCACCGTTAAGCATTACACATTTCTCCCAACGTTTAACAAGTTTTTTCATTCCGTCACTGAAAAATTCTTCCGACTTTCCTCGAACCCAGGACGCAATAGCTGCCTTCACCTCATTGTCCGAGCTGTAATGATTACCCTTAAGGTCTCTCTTCAGTAGAGGAAAAAAATAAAAATCGCAAGGCGCAAGGTCGGGAGAATACGGAGGGTGTAAAATTGGTTGAAACTTCAGGTTTCTCAGAGCCTCTCCAGTTGCACGCGAAGTGTGTGGACGAGCATTGTCGTGTTGCAAAATTATTGGTGCCAGGTTGCCTCTAACACGACAAACTCGACGTCGGAGGTGTTTCAGAGTCTGTATATACTGAGCAGAATTTACCGTTGCCCCTCGTTCCAGATAATCAGTCACATAAACTCGGCGAGCATCCCAAAACACAGTCAAAAGAATTTTTTTTGCGGACGGTTGTGTTTTGAACTTTTTCACAACAGGAGAATGTGGATGACGATATTCAGCGCTCTGCCTTTTTTCTTCGGGATCGTAATGATGAACCCATGACTCGTCCCCCGTCACAATATTCAAAAGAAAGTCGTCTCCTTCGTCACGGTAGCGCTTCAAAAGTTGTTCACAGCATTCCAATCGACGCTGTTTATTCTCGTCTGTCAGACGGCGTGGTACCCATCGTGCACAGATTTTACGGTATCCCAATTGTTCAATAATGAAGCCAACACGTTCCTTAGATATTCCAATTTGGTTTGCGATACGCTGTTGAGTGATTCGCCGGTCATTTTGAATCAAATCATCGATGAGTTTGCGACGATTATCGTCTGAGGCAGTGATTGGTCGTCCACTGCGTGTTTTGTCAACAATTAAGGCTTTTCCAGGTTGGCAATCACGAAATTTTATTACCCAACGATTCACAGTAGACCTATCAACAGTATCGTCACAATAAACAGCCTTTAAACGACGATAAATCTCACTAGGATTCACTTTCTCAGCAGTTAAAAATTCGATAACAGCGCGTTGTTTAATTCTCGTTGACATAGCACCAGAACACGACGCCATACTTCCACTACTCAAAACAAACTGAATGAAAGCAACGCCTTCAAACTGCGCAGGCTTGTAGAGGAGAAATAGTACTTCCACATGCCACCAGGCGCACTACTGAAGTTTATTTAGTTGTCTTCTACAAGCATGTGTGCATTACTTATCAGCCTACCCTCGTAGTTCTGTTTCTAATCACATGGTCA
Source organism: Catonia carolina (assembly GCA_035578175.1). Classification (NCBI taxonomy): domain Eukaryota; kingdom Metazoa; phylum Arthropoda; class Insecta; order Hemiptera; family Achilidae; genus Catonia; species Catonia carolina. The sequence goes on along the minus strand of JAQMRL010000005.1, from coordinate 7,870,641 downwards.
GCCAATTAAATGACTGAATCATTTAAGAACAGAAGAGGTAGAGGTGTAAGTAGAGGAAGAATGTCTGTACTGGGACAACCTTGACCTTTGACCCTGACCTTGACCTAAAAAAAAAAAAAAAAAAAAAAAAAAAAAAAAAAAAAAAAAAATTAAAAAAAAAAAAAAAAAAAAAAAAAAAAAAAAAAACCCGCCAAATTTTTTTTCCCGCCAAATTTTCAAACTCAATTTTCTCCGCAACCGCTGGACCGATTTTGACGCACGTGGTACCCACGTGACCGGGAGATCGAGATCTACAAGATAAGCCCTAAAACTCGTCGATCCGATAACCAGGTCACGTGTTACAAGCTATCTCAGGTTCCATAGGGGATACGGCTACGGATTAGGGCTTATCTTGTAGATCTCGATCTCCTGTTCACGTGGGTACCGCCCGCGTCAAAATCGGCCCAGCGGTTGCGGAGAAAATCAGGTTTGAAAATTAAAAAAAATAAAAAAAAATGGCAAATTTTCAAACCCGATTTTCTCCGCAACCGCTGGTCCGATTTTGATGTGGGCGGTACCCACGTGACCAGGAGATCGAGATCTACAAGATAAGCCCTAAATCTCATCGATCTGATAACCAGGTCACGTGTTACAAACGATCTCAGGTTCCATCGGGGATACGGCTACAAATTAGGGCCTATCTTGTAGATCTCGATCTCCCGGTCACGTGGGTACCGCCCGCGTCAAAATCGGCCCAGCGGTTGAGGAGAAAATCAAGTTTGAAAATTTAAAAAAAAAAAAAAAAAAAAAAAAAAAAAAAAAAAAAAAAAAATTCTCGCCATTTTTTTTTTTTTTTTTTTTTTTTTTTTTTTTTTTTTTTTTGAAAAATTTCAAACTCGATTTTCTCCTCAACCGCTGGTCCGATTTTGATGCGGGTGGTATCCACGTGACCAGGAGATCGAGATCTACAAGATAAGCCCTAAACCTCATCGATCAGATAACCAGGTCACGTGTTACAAGCTATCTCAGGTTCCATCGGGGATACGGCTACGGATTAAGGCTTATCATGTAGATCTTGATCTCCTGGTCACGTGGGTACCACCCGCATCAAAATCGGTCCAGCGGTTACGGAGAAAATCAAGTTTGAAAATTTAAAAAAATAAAAAAAATGGCAAATTTTCAAACCCGATTTTCTCCGCAACCGCTGGGCCGATTTTGATGCGGGTGGTATCCACGTGACCAGGAGATCGAGATCTATAAGATAAGCCCTAAACCTTGTCGATCTGATAACCAGGTCACGTGTTACAAGCTATCTCAGGTTCCATCGGGGATACGGCTACGGATTAGGGCTTATCTTGTAGATCTCGAGCTCCTGGTCACGTGGATACCGCCCACATCAAAATCGGACCAGTGGTTGAGGAGAAAATCGAGTTTGAAATTTTTCAAAAAAAAAAAAAAAAAAAAAAAAAAAAAAAAAAAAAAAAAAAAAAAAAAAAAAAAAATTCTCGCCATAATTTTTTTTTTTTTTTTTTTTTTTTTTTTTTTTTTTTGGCAAAGTTCCAAACTCGATTTTCTCCGCAACCGCTGGTCCGATTTTGATGCGGGTGGTATCCACGTGACCAGCAGATCGAGATCTACAAGATAAGCCCTAAACCTCATCGATCCGATAACCAGGTCACGTGTTACAAGCTATCTCAGGTTCCATCGGGGATACGGCTACGGATTAGGGCTTATCATGTAGATCTCGATCTGCTGGTCACGTGGGTGCCACCCGCATCAAAATCGGCCCAGCGGTTGCGGAGAAAATCGAGTTTGGAACTTTGCCAAAAAAAAAAAAAAAAAAAAAAAAAAAAAAAAAAAAAAAAAAAAAAAAAAAAAAAAAAAAAAAAAAAAATTGACCTTTGACCCCAAAAAATTACTTTAGTTTTTATCATTGACGTCATTCGTTTTTTATCTTTGCACGTGAAAGACTATTGATTCAGATGATGCAACTTGTTTACTGCAAATTTAAATGTACAGTTAATTTTTCTACACTAGTCGTCGAGTCAGCGATAAGTTGTTTGTTTCAATTTTAAAAACCAACAACGTCATACCGCATGTTATTATGAACCGAACTGCATACGCAGCGTTTCCAATGCAGTAGCATAGGACAATTATGTATATAAAAGGTCACCGATTTTCCCACCGTATCATAACCACTGCTCTACACCGCTAGAACAGTTCTTCTTCTAGATACAGTTCTTCTTCTCCTAGCTGTTGCTACGCTGCTAGACAGTTCTTCTTCTCTACCTGTTGTTAATTGAAGGTGAGTTTTATTCTACTTTAAATATTTTTAAAAATTAAAAAGACTCTAGCACTTTTATGAAATATACACTTTGAATCTTTAATAAAATTAAAACCTAAAATCTGTTTATGAAATTAAGACGTAGAACCTCATACATAGGTAATACATTGTTGGTACTGCAACATCACCAGTTGTAACCGTTGTTGATACATCAACAACAACAACAACTGTAACAACACCAGTTTTATCGTTTACTATTACAAGTACGGAATAACAATTTCCATACCTAATTTAAATTGTTCTGGCCGCATATCGGTAGTTTAGCAAAGCGAATTCAAATAAATATTTATTTTCCTGGTTCGTCTCTACTACATGTTTCTGTTTTTGGTATGTTTTAGTTACCAACAACACCAACAACTCCAACAACCGGCAACAACCAACAACCGGTAACAATCAACACCCAACAACAATAGCAATTTGGAGATCACCAACTCATATTGTAAAGGTTGGTCTTATTATAAATACTATACTGGAATAATAATTTACATACTAAAAATAAAGGGATATTTGTTTTAACCGCATGCGACGAGTTTCAAAGCGAATTCAAAGAAATATTTATTTTCTTGGTTAGTCTCGACTACATGTTTCTGTTTTCGGTATGTTTCAGTTACCAACAACACCAACAACCGGCAACAATCAACAACCAACAACAATATCAATTTGGGGATCATCCAGCTCGTATTGTAAAGGTTGGTCTTATTATAAATACTATACTGGAATAATAATACATTTACATACAATTACATACTAAAAATAATGGGATATTTGTTTTAACCGCATGCGACGAGTTTTATTTTATAAACTCTTGGGTAGTCTCTTCTACATGTTTCTGTTTTTGTTATGTTTCAGTTTAAATCAATAATCATCACCACCATCACCACCGCCGTCGACAATACCGGCAAAATCAACGCAGTAACTCCACCATCATCAACAACAACATCCTCCTCCGTCAGTTTACAGTAACTCCACCATCACCAACAACACCCCAGCAACATCCATCATCTCATACCGTCATCATCGCCTTCTTTAACTCCACCAACAACCCCGGCACCTCGTCGTCTACGCCAACATCTCCTTCTTCAGCTCCATCAACAGTACCAGGCTACATACCTCTCCGTAAGTATTTTGTCGGCAGCGGAAATAAATTAAGTAGTTAGTTATTAAGAGAATATCGTAGGCATAGAGAACATGGCTGCAAACCTTCTATGTTTAGAAACCGCAGCCGAGACTGTGGCATATGCAGATACAAACCTTGCAAGTGACGTAGTGTTGTACAATCTGCTTTCATCCCAGCCTCCACCTACCGTTTACTCATATCTATGTGATGGATCTAAGATCCGAAAGAATATGAGAACCGTAGTAGTAGGATGGATAAAAGATTTATGCCAGTACAGGCGAATGTACCACAAGGTGGCCGCAGCCGCAGTGATATATTTCGACCGGTTCCTTAACCGCAAGCCTGATACTGAACCGAATGATTTACAATTACTGGCATGCTCATGCATGCTGGTAAGTTCAAAATTTTACGAGGCGTATGGATGCTTTACTTCTGACGAGTTGGCGGCTTCCACCGCCGATTCCTGTAGCATAGAGTCCATCCTGCAATGGGAGATGGAAGTGCTGAAGGAGCTGTCGTGGAGGGTATCTATAGTGTTACCTCACGACTTTATTCATCCGATTTTGTCTAGGATTTTCCCTACTGTAGATGACCGAGACCTGAAGAAGGTCAGAGATATGTCTTACGATCTCCTGTTAGAGGCGGTATGCGCCTATGAAATTAACGACATCTGCTACAGCGAACTGGCCGGTGCATGCTTATGCGTAACGTTACGCTCTTTCAGTTCGTTGAAGGTCGAAGAAGACGTAATTGCTGGGATGCTGTTATATATTGATCTAACTTATTCTATCCAAAAGGTTCTAATGCTAAATGTTCCCTGTGCAGATGAATCTTAGCAAAAAAATTAGTGTATTACTGTTAAATTTATATCGTATTAGCAGAATAAATGTATTAAACTGTTTATAATTGTTTTCAGTTCGAAGTACCATACGTTTACCGCTACACTAAAACATATGGTTTTGCAGGAAATATGGAAAGTCAAGCCAAACGAATCAGGTTGGATCAAGTTCAAGAGACTGACACCTTTTGCGTCTTGGAGAATGCGTTCGGATGTAACCTCCGGACGTATTACTACAAGAACACAAACGAGGAACTTAAGGACATACCAGTGCTCCTTATCCACCTGAGGGAAGAGATGGAATCGCTGCTCAAGGAGATGTCGACCTCCATAAGATCGTTCAAATTTAATATCTTAGTGGAGTGTACGTATGATAAGGCGGCGACGGGAGAGGTGCACGATATAGGTTTTAAGACCGCCAACACTTGCGTCTTTCCCGGGTCGAATATAGAAGCGCTTTTAGACAGGAGTATCCAAAAGCTTATAGACGAGGAGGCGGAGTTTTTGGGAAAGGGGAGCGGATGGTCTTTAGTATCTGTAGATGGGATCCTTCTCAGGATCAATCGATACAGGCCGCTCAGAGGTTCCTCTTACCTACCTCTTCCACCGTTCGTAAAGAACCGCAAAGCGGTTATCAACGTTCAGAACCGAGACGAAAGGTGCTTCAAGTGGGCTATCCTATGTAAACATGTAACAGGTCCTCACAGGGAAAGAATCGATAGACGATACAACGCCCTGCTTGACAAGTACGATTTCAGCATGCTAGATTTCCCCACTTCCCTCGGTCAAGTGAAGGCCTTCGTCAAGGCCAACGGGGTGTCCGTAAACGTATATGGGATAGCCGAAAAAGAGGTAATAGAGCCTCTATTCGTGTCAGATGTCGAAAAGGACGATCATTTCGACCTGCTACTCATAGCTGCCGGTGATAAGCATCACTATTGCTTCATCGAAAATTTTAGCCGTTTCATCAGACCGCAGCTGACAAAAAATACCGGTCAAATAGATATATGCAAGAGGTGTTTCACCTTCTACAACGTCCACCCTACGGGTCACGAGGCGATGACCGCCCACAGGGAGTACTGTATGGACAATCCTCCATGCAGGATCACGCTACCCACACCTAATGATGACGGTACTCCTCCTGTGATGAAATTCAAAAATTACCATCACATATTCCCAGTCCCTATAGTAGCGTATGCAGACTTTGAGTGCATACTGAAACCTACCGAGGGCTATCTCCCTAAACCGTCATCTTCTTTCACTATAGCCACGGAGCGTCACGTTCCCATGAGCTATGGAATGTACTTTGTGGTCGACCCGACTCTGCCTGAAGACATTAGAGAATTAGTCCCTAAAACCCCTATGATTTACCGCGGCCTCAACGCTACCGAGCACTTTATGCGCACCCTCAAAGAAATAGTCGAGCGGATAGCCGCAGCGTCGGACCGTAACGTCCCTATGGTCTTTACGGCTCAGGACGAGCTTTCGTTCAAAGCCGCCATAAGATGCCAGATGTGTGACGTTACGTTCAGGCCTGAGGTGAGACCCGTCAGGGACCATTGTCATCTTACTGGAAAGTATAGGACAGCTCTCTGCTCGAAATGCAATCTGATGAGACAGAACCAGAAGTTCTTGCCCGTCTTTATCCACAACTCCTCCAATTACGATTCTCATTTCATAGTCAGACAGCTCGGCTATGACGAGAAGAGGATATCCGTCATACCTAATTCTACGGAGAGGTACGTTTCCTTCTCCAAAAACATAACCAAGACGCTAGCCGTGAGGTTTGTCGACACCTTTAGGTTCATGGCCAGCAGCCTGAGCGCTCTGGTAGGCAACCTCCCTCCCGAAGGCTTCACCCATACAGAGTCTTTCTTTAACGGGACGCAACTGTCCCTAGTGAAGAGGAAAGGCGTGTACCCTTACGAGTACACCGACTCTTGGGAGAGACTCGATGATACGGAACTTCCGCCTCAGGAAGCATTCTATAGCAGCCTCACCGGGGAGCACATTTCAGACGATGACTATCGTCATGCTCTGAAAGTGTGGGACACTTTTAACATCCGCACGCTGGGGGAGTACTCCGACTTATACCTCAAGTGCGATGTCCTCCTGTTGGCCGACGTCTTTGAGAATTTTAGGTCACTGTGCAGGAAGGAATACGGGCTCGATTGCGCCCATTACTTTACTGTTCCAGGTTTTTCTTTCGACGCCATGCTCTACAAGACGCGAGTAGAACTGGAACTCATAACCGATTATGATATGTACATGTTCTTAGAGCGAGGAATCCGAGGAGGAATCTCTGTATGCGTCAAGAAACATGCCAAGGCCAACAACCCTTATGTGGAAGGTTTCAACCCCGAGCTGCCCTCCAACTACCTCATGTATGTGGACGCGAACAACCTATATGGTTGGGCGATGAGTGGGTACCTCCCCTACAAGAATTTTTACTGGGTCGAGGATGAAGAGAGAAAGAACAGGCTAGTTTCGAATTTAAGTGCCATCCACGACGACTCCCAGCTAGGCTTCTTCCTAGAGGTAGATGTGGAATATCCTGCGGACGATGAGACGCAAGACTGCCACAACGACCTCCCGTTCATGGCCGAAAACGCGACCCCTCCCAGATCAAAGACCTCCAAACTTTTGACCACCCTGCAAAACAAGACCAAGTACGTATGTCATTACACCCTACTTAAACAGGCCATGGCACACGGTCTAAAGGTGACCAAAGTCCACAGGGTCCTCCAATTTCAACAGTCTGCATGGCTCAAGCCTTACATAGACTTGAATACCTGCAACAGACAGTCTGCCCGAAACGCCTTCGAGAAGGACTTCTTCAAACTGTTGAACAATGCCGTCTTCGGCAAGTGTATGGAGAACGTCCGTAAACGTATGAAACTGGAGCTGGTTAGCAATTCAAAGAGGTTGATGAAGCTGATCACCAAACCCTCTTTCAAGGACCGGATCATATACGACGAGTCGCTATGCGCTGTCGAACTGTTCAAGACCTCGGTCCGTTTAGACAAACCTATTTACGTAGGCGCTACAGTCCTGGACTCCAGTAAGACCTTAATGTATTCGTTTCATTACGATGTCATGAAGAAGAGGTACGGGTCGAAAATCGACCTCCTGTACATGGATACAGACAGCTTCTTTTATGACATCGAGACCCCCGATTTTTACCGCGACATGCAGGAACTAGAATTCAAGACCTTCTTCGACACCTCCGACTACCCCCCGACACATCCGTGCCATTCCACTACCAACAAAAAAGTGCTCGGGAAGTTCAAAGATGAGTGCAACGGTGTCCCGATCGCCGAGTTCATAGGTTTGAGAGCGAAACTCTACACCTTCAGGACTGGCGAGGGAGATATCCAGAAGAAGGCTAAAGGCGTCAAAAAGAATGTGGTCAAGAAAGACATCACTTTTGACGACTATAAAAAGTGCCTCGAAGATCCCTCGTTGTGGTTGTACAGGGACATGAAAATGTTTCATTCCCTCAAGCATATAGTAAACACCATTGTGACTAGCAAGCTTGCGCTGTGCAACTACGACGACAAGCGCATCGCCGTAGATATCGCCCGCACCTTGGCGTACGGACACAGAAACGTCCCGCCTGAGCTCCGTAACGTTTTAGGTTAGGTTCCATCCCTCCCGTACACCCCGTTAATCCTCCACATATGTCTACTAGCCGACTATATTCGACCTCTAAACGTTGAACAGCGTCAGTATTGGAGTTTACGCCGCACCAGTATTACTAGTTGTAAGAACATAGGTATATTGTTATTAATCTCGAAAAACTAGGACGAATGAGTTTGCGCCTCACTCGAACCTGTCGAGCCGCATTACGCGATTGGATGTGTCTGCACATGTAGTTTTTAAAAAATTCTTATTTTATATTTCAGACATATAATGTGTCTCCCCAAGCCGCTGCCTGAGGTCTCGGACATTTTTGAAAATGTAGAGACTGAAGAGGAGATTGAAGATGAACAGGGCGAGGAGGTATGCGAGCAGTGCGAGGAGTTAAACGATGAAGAGGGGACGGCCTTTATAATAGATCTTTACGAACTTCAGGACGATCTGGACGATCTAGACGAGCCTGATGACATCGGCGAAGACGCGCATCAGTTTCTTCAGGAACTGAGGGTGCTGTTCCCCTCGTACTCTTACGAGATGTTGTATCCGCTAGAGACTATGGTCCCATGCGCCGTCCATATACGTACAGATGCTTTGACTTCCATAAGTCATATCTACCATTCTGTCCATGATAGGTGGCCACAGTGCGTACCGTACATCTCATACTTTACCTGATCCGGTCGCCCATTTCCTAGCAATCGGTAGTATGATACCATGTCTATTTTTGTTATAGGCTATGTACATCGAGAGGAATGAGCCAAAGATGTTTACGATCGAGGAGGTAGAAGCGGAGATGTTTGAGGATGATTCGGAGGCAGGCGACGACGTCTTGTCGATCGGGACGGTCGCCGTCGAAGAGGCCGACATGGACTCAGTGACGTATGAGCCCATCGGTAACCACATGGACTTGACGGCGCATGAGACCGTGGGCGACCTCGTAGACTCAGAGGGCGAGGAACCATCCATGGACGATCTCGTAGACTCCGAGGACGAGGAAGTGTCCACGGATGGCCTCGTAGACTCTGAGGTCGAGGTAGTCTGCCCGTTGTGCCGGAACGTAGGGGACGAATTCGGATATTCGTTTCGAATATGTGTCGAAGAAGTAGAGGACCTCAGACAGGTCGGAGATTTCTTTCGATTTGTCGAGCGAACCTTTTTCTACTGCCGCGTAAGACCGATTTACATAAATAGCAATTATGTAAGGGTTGAGGAAACCGATGTCGGTCCTATAGATTTCCCATCTCACATGGCGATTGATGTAGAGGAAGGCGCACATGCGCGAACCATATATCATGCAATCCACGATCGATGGCCGCAATTCGTTCCCTATGTCTATGTATGATAATCCACACGTATTCGTTTTCATCATCGCTATCGTCATCATCATCATCATCATCATAAACATCTTATATATTAATCAATTGTATGTCGTCACACACGTATTCGTTTTCATCACCATCATCATCATCATCATAAATATGTTATATATTAATAAATTGTATGTTACGCAATTTTTTATATTAATAAATTGTATGTTACGCAATGAGTTAGTCTTTTCATTTCTCCAACACTAAACCACATATAGTACCTAAAACACATGGAGACAGGATCGATGCTCGATTCCTGAGAGGGTCTGTCCCCGACAGATCCTCGCATCGTGCTGCGCTTTCGCTTCACGATCGGCAAAGCCCTCTGGCTTTAGCAATACTTATATATGCTCGATTCTTGAGAGGGTCTGTCCACGACAGATCCTCGCACCGTGCTGCGCTTTCGCTTCACGATCTGCAAAGCCCTCTGGCTTTAGCAATACTTATTTATCTAAGGTGAGAAGGATGATGAATAAAAACAAGTTCGAATAGAGTTAATACATATATTCTGAAATCAAAGTACTAGACTAATGTTACAAAAGTTCAGACTCTACAAGCAGCCGTACATGTGAGAAAAAAACGAATCGAGGTTACAGGACGCGGCTTTACTGGCTGACGCAACAGTTAAAACTGCATTGCATGCAGTGTTTTCTCTTCTTGGTAATGGTCCATTCGTCTTCGCCGTCTTCGCTCTCCTGTTGGACGTGTTCTTCGCAGGGCATCTCCAAGAGTAGTTCTTTATCATTCTTGAGGTATGACGGTAAGTCGTTGTATACGTTGGATATACAGTTGCCGTAATGGTCCAAGAGAAATTCCTTGGGTAAGTAGCGGAGGGCTTCAGGCCCAGGGTTGTTGAAGCCCGAGTCCAACACCTTTTTTATGCACTCCCCTACTTTGTTTACCGTGTCGAAGACGACGCTCCTTTCTTTCCACCACGCCCTCATAGCCTCGGCCCTCTTGAGGGAGCAGTCCGAGTGGGAAAACGGACACTGTATGTCTGATCCGTGCATATACATGAGGTGTTCGATCGAGGGACAGCCGTAGTCGTCGAGGTCTGAAACCTTTAGATCGTTGCACATCAATAGTCCCTCTAATGTTTTCCTGTTTTCCTTTCCTTTGACGAAGATCTTCCCGCCAGACACGGCCCCCGTCAGCAAGTGGTAGAGCTGTGTGTAGTCGACGAACCCACTGTTCCATCGTATCCCGATTCTGTCTTGTCCTTCCCAGATGCGCGTTTTCTTGGACGGTGTGAGTACACCGTAAAAGTCGTAAGGAGGTTTGAACAGATAATGATGCTTCACGCTACCTTCTACCGAGAGGACTACCAGCTCCTTGATGATCGTCTCGTAATCCGAAGGTCTGATGACCTGAAAATCTACAATGAAGGAAGGCATGTTGTTGCGCGCGACGAGACCTAGCACACAATGGCTAATTTACCCTCCTGACGGTCCCTGTTAAAGGCGAGTACTGAAGGATGCAATCTGTGATTATCAAGCAATAGGCCGTCGTATTGGTAGGGATGTTGTTTTTACACTCTATCTCGATCCTGATGTCTATGGCGCCAGTGTTCAGCGACTCGTTCTGCTTCGAGCAGTCGATAAAGAAGAGGGGGACTTTGGTCTTGAAGTTTGCAAAATCGATTAGGGGGTGGTTGACCTGACCTCCGTAGTAGACCTTATGGAACCGCTTAAAGTTTTCGTAAAACAACGAGTATTCCCCCTTAGCGTTTTCGTACGGGTAGTACACGGAATTGAGGTAGAGTTTGATGTCCTGGAGCTCGCAGTGGTCGAAATGGGATGATACCGCCGTCTTGGTCTTCTTGTCCGTTTGCAGTCCTACTATGACGTAACGGGGCTTATCCGCCTGGGAGGAGGATTTGACGGTCCAGATCACGTCGGTGCTCTGCGGTAAGATAGGATATTCGTACAGGTTCCATCTGCGGAAGGCCATCGATATGGGCGCGTCCTGATCCACCATCCTGAGCAACGGGAGTCTGTGCTGATCGGAAAGCCTGACGTAAGGCATCTTCCACTCCACCTTGGTAAGAGTCAGCTTGTAGTCCTTGCCTGCGGGTACCGCTACGGCGCGATCGTCGGTAGCCGACCTTAGCATGATAAGTTCCAGCTTAGCGTTGACTATTATGCGACGGTAATCCTCGCAGAATCCCATGATCCTCTTCAGCGGAACGTAAGCCGAAAGCCTACCTGTTGTGCTGTTGGCGATAGCCGTTACGGCGTCCTTGTTCCACCCTTCCACGTCTATAGAGTGTTGTTCGCCGTACCTGAAGGACGGAATATTTTTCAAGGCCGTCGTTACACCGACGTTTCGCACCCTGTCCACTTCGATACCGTTCATCTCCAGCCTTATCTCTTCAAACAGGAAAGCGGGCCAGTTGTCAGAAAGAGCCAGGGCCGCATCCAAAGTACCGTCGGACGCCGAAAGTTTCACGTCCACAAACAGCAGGCTGTCGCAAGGTAGGGTGTACACATCCTGTTGGTTCACGGGTATCCTTATCTCGTCGTTGTTGTTGAAAGTCGCTGACGCGTACGGAGTGTGAGTATGCATCTCCATGCCTATGATGGCATCGTCCGCTACGGCGTTAGAGGATCCCACGTCTATTATATAGCTCATTTCTGCAGCACGATGAAACCCAACGATCTTAGAAAAGCAGCGTTATATGTAGAGAGTCTCTTCTTTTTCACTTCACCAAGTGGCGGGTCGGGCTCCGCAGGACGAATGTTCTTCGCTCCGTCCGGTACGGCTCTTTTATAACCCTCTTCCAGGTAGACTAACCCCATCGCGTACGTCTTTTAAGGTGAAGCCTGAGGCTGATGACTTCGTTCTGAAAGCTTATCGGTCTTCCGTCCTGATCCACCACAGAGACGGACAGTCTTCCTATCCTCGATGTGTTTACGGGTAGGTAGATGACGTTCTTGGGAACTTCGATTATCTTATAACCCCGTTCCACCTGCGGGAAGAACTCGTGCAGGGTATGCCCTTCGGAACCGTTAGTGTACGAGCCCCGCACGATGTTGCAAGTCAACCGGATGGCGTTCACGGCCGTAATGTTGACAGGGCGCTGGGACGTGTACCATTTATTAGGTTCGAGGATCACCGCATCGAACCCCAACACCTCTCTGATGGTTCCGGGTACGGAAAAGTCTACCTTTTCTCCGCAGAATATCGAGCACTTTAGAGTGGTGGGGTCTACGACCATGTTAAGTCTTGGGAGCGGACGGCATTCCGTCTTTGATCCCCTTGACGTCTCCTTCTTCGCATCGCTTAAGGCTTTCGCTTTCGCTTCCTCCTCCTCCCTTTTCGCTTTAGCTTCCTCCTCTGCCCTTTTCGCAGCCGCCTTCGCCGCATTATCCAATCTCTTAAAGACCTCCGCGAGAGGGTCGGTACTCGATCTCTCTTTCCTTTTTCCTTTCTGTTCCTTTTTCCGCTCCTTCGAGTGCTTTTGGTACTTGAGGGATCCTGCGTCTTCAACATCGGTACGGTTTTCGTCTTTCTCCGCGTCTCTGCTGCTGCCGCAGTTCACTCCGCCGTACATCTCCAACATCTCGTATTTGATCTTTGAGTGGATGTCGTCAATCTCGTACATGCCTTCGGGCAGCTCCACCTTCATCCCGTCGCCGAAGCAGAACAGGTTGTTCACCCCTTTCCGCACGTTGGGTATGTTGTTGTAGCTCATGAAATCTACCAGGCCTATCTCCCACTGGCCCTCTCCGAGGTCTATGGGAGGAAAGTAATCGACCTCGATCGTAGAGCTCTTACCGCTTAGGCACAACATCCTTACCCGATAGAAACTCTAGGCATAGATGTCCGCAGACGACTGAATCAAAGTCCTGCCTCCTGGCGTAATTATATCTTATGATGTTCGGTCCGTCTTCTCCGTTCTCGAGGTACCTTACCAGCTCTACGGGAGGCCTCAGGTTACCGTAGCTGTCAAAGTACTCTACGACTGCACCGGTCTTCCTGTAACATACCCAGTGGGTCCCTTCGTTCCTCGCGCTGTCCAAGTTGACGATGGCTGATTCGTTCTCGTAGGGTCTATGGGGGAGCGTGTCACGCATAAACACCCCTCTAAAGTTCGAGATTTCGAGTGCGTCGGCAGCCGCCATCAATTGACTATCGGACAGGGGTTTGTTAGGAAGTTTCAACGAAGTTTTTTTTTCCTTAGTCCGCATCCCGCGTGCTGCGTAGGGTACGGTCTCAAATACAGTCCCTCACCTCGTCGGGTAGTGCTACGGTTAGTCCTGCGGGTGGTGCGATGGGTAGTCTTGCTAGAGGTCTTACGAATGGTCTTCCTACGAGCGGTCTTCCTACGGGCGGTCTTCCCGGTCTGCCTTCGCTTGATCCTCCCACCGAACTTGCTTTTAGCTTTCATTATGTTGGTCACCGCCCAGGCGGCCGCTTTCTCCGCTATGCTGGAGTCGGACGCTCTCACCCTCTCCCAGGCTCTATCTGCTAACACGCGGTCTGCTTCGGCCCTGCCCGCAGAGTCTTTACGGTTGTGGTAGGCTATGTCGTGCTGTTTGCACGCTGCGTCGAGAGGGTTGATGCCTGGGTCTCCTCTTCTCAATCTCTTCTGCAGGTCCGTGCCGGGTCCGCAGTACTGATATCCTGGTATGTGGAGTTCCACGGGTAAAACGTCTATCGCTCTGTTCAAAGCTGTCCCCACAAGGTTCTCTGCAGCTCCTAAGACTCCGCTCGCGATGCTCCCTACCAGTCCGGCTCCTGAATGCGATCTGTCGCGAAATGTGTTGCGTCTCCCCATTTTAAGGCCGGAATGAAGCTCGAAGACCCGTTTTTCTTTATTTATGGTGCGCTTTTTCCCTCCAGGCGTGACGATACGTCCTCAAACTCTTTGCGCAGCTTTTGGATCTCATCGCGCATTTTCAAAATTTCGTCGACTCGCTCGTCTTTGACAGGATCTGAAACTTTCATCTCTTCGGCGTAGGAGGAAAGGTACTCTTTCAAGTACTTGAGGTTTACGGCGTCTTCTTCATCGATCGGGTCTCCTACTTGCGCCATCCTGCGACCGTAAAGGTCGTAGTAAGGTTCGCCACCGCCCTCCTCCAAGACCTCGAGGACACCGTAATCTTCAGCGTAAGCTTGGATGAGCCTCATGCATTCGTTGACGTTGACCGCGTCCGTATACGACTGGGCTACGCCTACGCGACAGATTCTCCGGTCTCTCATGTCCATATCTCCATCCGCGGTAACCCTGTAAGGGGTGAGAAAACGACGTACGGATCTTCCAGTGTCCATAGCGAGAATGAGGGTTACATACGTAGATCTCCTCTTATAAGCCCCAGCTCTTTGAGTTCCTCGACTATTGAATTTATCTCGCTGTCGTGACCCGTATGGCCCGAGTCTTTAGAAGCTACGAGGAGTCTAAGCCTGTCGCAAAGCTCGTTGGGATCGTCGAAATATACGTACTCGGTCTTCCTGTTTCCGTTCAGCTCCATCATAGGCCCAGCTCGTATACCCTTACCGCGCTTCGGTCGGTCCGGCTTCGGAGGGAAAAGCCGGCTTATGATTGAGACGTACTTTTTCCCTGTGTTGGCCTTCACTTGACCTAGCGCCGAGTTGTTCCTTCTGTGGGCGCTTGTGGCTTCCAATAAGTTTTTGTACTCCTCCAAGTCTTCTTCCGAGTAGATGAACGGATCGGGTTTCCTTTTGAATATCAGCTCGTACAGACCGTGCGTGCCTGGGTACGATACGTCTCCGACGATTATCGAGTCGTCAGGCTTGAGTTGTACCGTAGAATCACCCATCACCAATTCGCTGCCTTCGAAGTGTACCCCGTATGTAGAATCCGTATTGTTGTCGGAGTCTGTGATGGCCTCATGCATGTACTGACGGGCCAGACGTCCGGGAAACGTGTTCTTGACCCATACGGAAGCTCGAACCTTACCTAGAGGCGTCGAAAGCATCTCCTCTATAGTGGTAGGCGTGCTAAACTCCTCCTCGCGAGGTAAAGTCCTCGCCGGGGTGGCGTGAGGTCTGGAAGCGTCCCTCATCTCAGTGGAATTCCCGACAGTTGCATCGTCCTCCGTGAACTCCACTGGGAGGCTGACGCTCGTATCCATCTTATCCATCCTATGGGGGTCTCCCGCATCCATCGGTTCGTCCGAGGTCTTCTTCTTAGTATGCCGAGGTCCGAACCCGTCGCTACTCCTCTTCAGATTGGAATACCTGTAGGGTCCGGTCATCAGATCCTTCCATGAGTCGTCGATACTTTTACCTGCGACTCTGTCTTCTTCGTCATCATCATCATCATCATCATCATCATCATCATCATCGTCAAGAGCTTTAACCCGGCTAAAAGGCCGCTTTTCAGGTTTCGTCCTAAAAGGCTTCAATGTCTCCCTACGCTTTACTCCCTTCAACGGTTCGCTCGTTGAGGAAGGGTCGGTCTCGGCTTTCTTCTCGTTCAACAGCTTCGATAGTGGGTCGGTTAGCGGTTTGAGCTGCTTCTGTATCCTGAGATCTTCCTCAGTCAAGCCATGCTTCAGAACTAGTTGCTTCTCTCTTATCCTCCTGCGTAACTCTGCGATCTCCAGCACTAGATTCTCGTCGACCTGTCTCGAAGCCATCTCATCGTCTATTAACGCAGTACCTTTCCACTACCGTCAATATATACACGACCTGCGACTGTACAGCTTTTTCCAGCTTTTTCCTGCTAGCTGCACAGCTTTTTCCTGCTTATTCCTGCTAGCTGCGCAGCTTTTTCCTGCTTATTCCTGCTAGCTGCGCAGCTTTTTCCTGCATATTCCTGCTAGCTGCGCAGCTTTTTCCTGTTAGCTGCGCAGCTTTTTCCAGCTTTTTCCTGCTAGCTGCGCAGCTTTTTCCTGCTTATTCCTGCTAGCTGCGCAGCTTTTTCCTGCTTATTCCTGCTAGCTGCGCAGCTTTTTCCAGCTTTTTCCTGCTAGCTGCGCAGCTTTTTCCTGCTTATTCCTGCTAGCTGCGCAGCTTTTTTCAGCTTTTTCCTGCTAGCTGCGCAGCTTTTTCCTGCTAGCTGCGCAGCTTTTTCCTGCTTATTCCTGCTAGCTGCGCAGCTTTTTCCTGCTTATTCCTGCTAGCTGCGCAGCTTTTTCCTGCTTATTCCTGCTAGCTGCGCAGCTTTTTCCAGCTTTTTCCTGCTAGCTGCGCAGCTTTTTCCTGCTTATTCCTGCTAGCTGCGCAGCTTTTTCCTGCTTATTCCTGCTAGCTGCGCAGCTTTTTCCAGCTTTTTCCTGCTAGCTGCGCAGCTTTTTCCTGCTAGCTGCGCAGCTTTTTCCTGCTTATTCCTGCTAGCTGCGCAGCTTTTTCCTGCTTATTCCTGCTAGCTGCGCAGCTTATTCCTGCTAGCTGCGCAGCTTTTTCCTGCTAGCTGCGCAGCTTTTTCCTGCTGTATGTCGGTCTAAACGGCCCGTAGTTCGGTGATGAACGTGTCGTAATTAAATCTATAGCGGCCGCCGAGGGTTTTTCTCTGTTTGTCGACTACTAGAAACCCGTTCATGTTTCGAGACCACGCCTCACCGCACAGATTCTTGAACTCCTCAAAAGTCATATCAGGGACTACGTGATCGTTAAAGATATGACGTAGGTTGCGCTCGTCCTGACGGAACACGAGTAAAAAATTTGCATTATCTCTAACGAGCTGTTTAGGCGCCTTACTATATGTCTGACATAGGTAAAATACGTCCAGGTTGTTATGTCTCCCCATAGCAAAGTATTTTACCACGTTGTGTTGTTTCTCGCATACAACATCGTCAAACATCATCACGGAATTGGGCTCTACCTCTTCCGGAGGCGGGACTTGCGCATTGTCGCTGAATTCGTGATAGTCTACACCCTCCATATCATGAAACACGCGCTCCAAAAACCTATACTTGGGTTGGTGCAGAGATTTTGAAAATACGTACACATTGCAGAACCTCAGCCCGTTGGGGTCGAACAGCAGGTTGATTATTGCGTTTGTCTTGCCACAATTCGACGGACCTACGGCCAAACATCTGATACTATTCGGCAAGAGGCGACCGTGTCTGTTTCTCGTTTCGCCTATTTCTCCCGACTCGATAAGCACATCTAAGTTGACGACAGGGAGTTTCTCTTTCTGCTCCCTACACCTCATTTTGCGTTAGTAACCGATAAACCTACATTACAGCTCTTATATAAGGTCTTTCTTGTCGATCCATGAATCGTGACTCTCGTCATACCCTAACCACCTGACCAACAACCTGTCACCTTTTCTCTTCAATACCTTCTCGACGAGAAATACGTCACCGTATTTCGTCTTACTCAGTTCCTGTGTGTAAAAACTACCTTTGATCACATGTCCTTTTTCGTCTTTGAGCGAGTATGTGACGGGACGGGTGTGCAAAATACGATCTACGGTAAACACCTCATTGGTCCAATTCGGTATGTAACCCTTGTCGAAAGTCTTTTTGTACTTGCTGATCCTGACCTTATCTCCCGGCTCAAACTTGACGGTTTGGGGGGCGCGTTTCTTACGAGTATTGGACAATATATTTCTTAGCACCTCACCTTCGTTCCTCTTATTTACATCTACAGGTTTGAAACCTATAGTCCTGTGAGACCTGTTATTGTACTGAGACAGGAGGTCGTCTAAAAGACCTACCCAAACGTAATTGCCCCGTTCTGTAAACTTTCTCCACATCATCTCCTTCAGCGTCCTGTTGAACCGCTCTACTATCGAGGCCTTCTTCGGAGAGTAAGTGGAGTAGTGGTTGATCCCGTGCTTAGACAGCAGAGACCTTACAGACGCGTTATACCACTCTTTACCCTCGTCGGTATGAAAATGGCGCATCTTGTGTTTTTCCAGTATGGGACCGAGAGCGCTAGCGACTTCTTCAGCCGTCTTGCTCTTGAGCGGTACGGCAATAGCAAATTTAGAAAAACAATTTATTACTGTCATTATGTATCTGTAGCCCTTATTGACTCTGGCGTATGGGATCATCTCTACCAGATCGGCCTGATACAAGTCGTCGATACCCTTCAGCTCTACGTTTCTGGTGGGATAGTTCCTGCGGGCTTGCTTGTGAAGCTCGCGCGCTATACCACTTCTCAAGCTCATCGTGCGATGCACTGAGAGCGACACTGCTTATATCTAGGTTAAATAGGGATTTTGAATGGAAAAGACGTTATTTTTATATATACATTTATTAATTAAATAATACAGCCTTTGGTTTACTCTTGAGAGTTCTTATTCATTTTTTAAATTCTACTATATTCATTGTTTTCCCATCACCCAAGTCTTTATTTCCCTTGTACACTATTATCCCTCCCCCGTTATAGTTCAGTAAAGCGATATCTTCATCGGTCAGCGTTTTTGTAAATCTTGATGGTAGGAACACCTTCGAATTGCCGATGTATATAATTATTTGCTCTCCGTACATGGTCTGCGCCCTGCCGACCTTCGTAAACCGGTATTCCTTGTTCAACACTAATTCAGACACCCTCATGGTATCTTCATTCATCTTTTTTAGTAGCGCCTCCATTTCTAAAACAAAAAATAAACACAAGTCTGATAAAAACCATGATAACTACATGAACCCTCTCCATCCGGGCCGATACACTCTAACAGTCCGTCTATTTTGAGCGGGTGTTAGTCCTTCAGTCTCTTAAACAAAATAGTTAGTATGTAAATACCTCATGTATTATACGAAATAGCATAGAGGTTTTTCTTTCGAGATCGATGTGACGCTACACTCGCCTACTATCATGTCGTAGATTTTGTATAGCAGGTAAAACAGCGCTATGAACAGTAACGCTATAACGCATAGGAATATTGTTATAGCGTAAATCATGCTGTCAAAGGAAAATATAAACCGATTTTTTAAACTACTACGTTCGAAGTTCAACTTACGACTATTGTCAAAGTCTTAATTTACAAAAAGGTTTTAGGTTCAAATTTATTTAATTCTACGTTTACATCAATAACGGTTGTTGTTGATGCAGATTAAAACAATAGAGTTCAAATGTAATTAATTCTACGTTTACGTCAATAACGGTTCTTGCTGCTGCAGATTAAAACATCAGACTACATATTCAGTGTACAGTTACGGTAGTTGTTGTTGTTGTTGTTGTTGTTGCTGCACCAACAACGGCTAAAACTGGTAATGTTGCCGTACCAACAGGTTCTACGTCTTAATTTCATAAACAGATTTTAGGTTTTAATTTTATTAAAGATTAAAAGTGTATATTTCATAAAGGTGCTAGAGTCTTTCAAATTTAAAAAATATTTAAAGTATAATAAAACTCACCTTCAATTAACGGTAGGTCAACAGGTAGGAGAAGAAGAACTGTGTCTAGCAGCAGGTAGGTGGAGAAGAAGAACTGTTCTAGCAGCGTAGCAGCAGGTAGGTGGAGAAGAAGAACTGTTCTAGCAGCGTAGCAGCAGGTAAGAGAAGAAGATGTGTCTAGCAGTGTAGAGCAGTGGTAGTTGAATTATGGTACAATGGGACAATCGGCGGCCTTTTATACAAATAATTATCCTATGCTAATGCATTGGAAAAGCTGAATCTGCGGTTTGACACATAATAACATGCGGTATGACGTTGTTGGTTTTAAAAATTGAAACAAACAACTTATCGCTGACCCGACGACTCGTGATTTTAAATAATACGTTGCAGCATTTAAAAAAATTAACTGTACATTTAAATTCGTAATAAACAAGTTGCATCATCTGAATCAATAGTCTATCACGTGCATAGATAAAAACGAATGACGTCAATGCTAATAAATTAAAGTATAGGGTGTTCCGAAACAAAATTACCAAAATTACCGATTGTTCGGATCCCGAAGGAACCTAACGGTCGAAACCGGACGTAACGCGTTCTACGGGTCGTCCGGATCCTGCGCGCACCTAAACCTCGTCGATCCGACCCTCAGGTCACGTGTTACAAGCGATCTCAGGTTCCATCGGGGATACGGCTACGGATTAGGGCTTATCTTGTAGATCTCGATCTCCCGGTCACGTGGGTACCACGCGCGTCAAAATCGGTCCAGCGGTTGCGGAGAAAATTGAGTTTGAAAATTTGGCGGGAAAAAAATTTGGCGGGTTTTTTTTTTTTTTTTTTTTTTTTTTTTTTTTTTTTTTTAATTTTTTTTTTTTTTAATTTTTTTTTTTTTTTTTTTTTTTTTTTTAGGTCAAGGTCAGGGTCACAGGTCAAGGTTGTCCCAGTACAGACATTCTTCCTCTACTGGTGTACTGTGACACTAATCAGAGTTATCTTATCTGAAAGTAATGAATTTCATTATACAGCCAGACCCTGTGGTGAATGAAGTGAAGGTGTCATTTGCAGAGTGGAAAATATGTGCTTTTCAGAGGGCTCGGCATGCTGATAAGCGTACTTTTTCACTCAGTGAGGAAGGCAATGGTAAACCACCTCACTCCTCGTTTTACTTAGTAAAACCTCTAGAGGTTCAAACCAGCCTTTTGGCTGATGACCTAAACAACATGTTTACATTAGGACAAATTATTAATAACAGTGAAAACAAAGCGTAGTGACCGTGGGTAAGTCGCACATTAAACTATAGTTCAGCCGTTCTTAGTTTGCTCCTACTACACAAAACAAACAAAAGCCACCTACTACAGGGTGCACGCTAGAGTCCCCGATTTTACGGATGTCGTATTCCTAGTAAGTTAACTATTTTTTAAATTATAAGCACTTAAAGTACAAAAAACATCAGTCATGATATGATGTAGGCCTAACAATTTCATTTATAAAAATACTTTTAAAAGTATTTTGTATTTAAATACTTTTAAAAGTATTTTGTTGTTACTTTTTAATCAGCGTGTACACATTTTTATATATGCGCATGCTCAGTGACATCATTATTTGTTTACATTAGGAGCAAACTAAGAGAGGCTGGACTGTAGCTATTGTATATTTCTGTGACTGTACCGTCGTTGCATGGCGAGGAGGGAAAAGTGGAGTATATAAACGGAACCTGCTTGTGCCAATTCAAATTGTCCAAGGTATACGCTTTATAATTCAATTTTTGCCTTGTGTGTGACAGGAATGATAAATTGTTGCGTCAACAATGCATCATCCCTGCCACACACGAGGCGAATTGTCGCAGCGATACAGGCTTGACCGCGGCGGCATGCGATACCGGTTGTACAAAATTCCAAAATTAATGCGCGATTCACAATTAAATAATTGTTGCGATATTTCCCGAAACCTTGTCCTTCACACGCGGAAATATACAAAAAATTTGTCTTCGTGTGACTTCCGTTCCCTACAGACGGTGGAATTGACCAAGTTCTTCTCTTTTTTACTTTCTCTTGCCTATAAGAAGGAAAGTATTGTTTTCATGTCGATTTTTCGAAATCGAGTTTTCACCGGATCAACACGTTTTTAGATCCCCTAAACCCAATAAACATGTTTTTAGCGATTGGTCTGTGTGTGTGAACAGAATATCTCAAGAACTGAAGAACTGAAAAATCGATTTTTTAAGATTTCGGCCTTAGAATGCATTTTACGACAAAAGTGTACATAATCAAATTTAAAGGAAATTAAAAGATCTACAACTTTTGTTTAGAGCATTTTTCTCTACAGAGCCTAGTTTAGCGTAAAAGAGTGATTTTCCGTATTTTTAAGCCAAACTGTACTTGATTTTCATTTTCCGTCTTTCACTCATGATTAAAATTAGGTTATATTTATTGAGGTTAGTATTTTTTTTTGTTTCTAATGTTAGGTTATATTGTTCTATTACTTTGCATAGGCAAGAAAAAGTTGTGTGAGTGTTTCACACCAGATTTTTACAGTTGTGAATTTGTTTTCAAAATGTAAAATTGTGTGAGAAGTTATTAAACACTTAAGTTTAGTTTTCCATAAAGTGCGACAAATGGAGATGTTGCTATTTTAAAATAAAATATAATTAAAGTGTTGAGATATTGAATTTATAAATGCCAATAAGTTTGAAAAAAGCAATTCTGAGAATAGTCAAAGATAATTCAGGTACATATTTGGTAAGAACATTGCAGTTGATTACGCTTGTTCCATATCCTTCACCGCTGTTTAAATAACTTGAGATGTCCATCTGAAGACAACAGCTAGAGACTTCCATAATAATGATATTTTATGCATTAGAACAAAGCAACACACACAAGTTATGTAGGTCATCGGATGTATTTCCCAAATTGAAACCGGAGCACTTTATACTTGCTTAATTAAATTATTCATGAAAGCTTTTAGTTCCATCTGTAATACAGAAACTACTAAGAAAATGAATTGAAACTTAGTACAGATCAACTTAAAATTGATAAATCCAAAGTTTTTAAAAAAAGAACTTTAAACATTTTGGAAATTTAACATAAGCAGTTTCTTTATGAACAATTGAACTTATGTTCAAACATTTGGAAACCAAAGTAATGCATCCTTAATAATGTTCAACCTTAAAAGGTAATGCAGTAACTTAATTAAATTTTTTTTTAATTCATTTATTTAACGTCACGTCAACTAAAATGGTCATTAGCAACGACGTTGGGGTGTAACTATTATATGATGGAGGATGAAATTATATTTTGTAACGTATGAAAATATGCCATGCCTAAGTGGGATTCGAACCCAGGACCGCATAAATTAGATTTATTAGCACATACTTTGTACCCTGCCAACGTTAAAATTGCTTTTTTTTAGGTACATTTTTCATAGGTTGGTGAAAGATAAAAAAATGAAACTTAGCACACTTATCATTGTAGGGTGGTTTTAGCTACTGACATTTTTTCAATTTAATCTGTTGGACCATAAGTTTTTAAAAGAATAACGAATAACATACAATTTTTACAATTTGTTTTACGTTTTTTACATAAATTACTAATTCTTTGAGCACCTAAGAAAGTAAAAACAATGTCGGTGAATGTGCATGTACATGATAATTAACTGGTAAAAATTTCAGCCTGGTAGGTTAAATGGTTTCTTAGAAAAACATACCTAAGTGTTAAAAATCTAAATTTACAGGAAAAGGCACAAATGAATAACAAAATGTACTCAAATAAGTTTAATTTCACATTAACAGTTGGTTAGAAAGCTGCACTAACAGCGAAGAATATTAAAAATAGTGAAACAGATATTTAAAAAAAAAAAAAAAATTTGGTTTGCACTAAAACAAGCAATATAATAATATGAAAAATATTTGTTTTTGGTGACATGTTAAGTTTTTAGAATAAACCTGATAAAAACTTAAATTTTTTGCCGTAATTTAATGTTTTTATGGTAGACCTAGGTCTAAACTATAAAAAAACCAAAAAATCAAAATTTTCAGTCAAAGCCATCATACAGTCTCCCCTAAAATACTATTAAACTATACTACTAAACTATTAAAAAACATAAAAAACCAAAAAAATCAAAATTTTCATTCAAAGCCAAATTTGAATGAATTTGAATTTTTTTTTATTTGATTTGAGTTTTTTCGTTTCTTTAAGGAACTAACATGTTGATTTTTTGGCAAGGAGAGATGGAGTCTATTTTTCCATTAATTCTTCTCCCACTATAGACTAAATAGTTGCTAGTTTTCTTTTAATCTGGTTTGAAACACTCACACAACATTCTCTTGCCAATGTAAATAATTAAAAAATAAAACCTATTTTTAATCATTTTTTATCCCTAATATTTGTACATCGCAATTTGTTCTATTCATAACAATAAGCAACTCCATGACCCAATGAAATGAGGTGCAGTCTCGTACAGACCCAGGCCGACCATTCCTGTGAGTATGGTTACAATTGAAACTTGGTACAGATTTACTTAAAATTGATAAATCCAAAGTTTTTAAAAAAACTTTAAACATTTAAAAAATTCAACATAAGCAGTTTCTTTGCGAACGATTGAACTTATGTTCAAATGTTTGGAAACCGGAGTAAGCTTTAAAGATAATCCAAAAATTAGTTTTATTAGGACATTAAAAAAACTCTTCCAGCAGAGTTTATAGTGTCTGATTTTAAGGAACTAACATGTTGATTTCTTACAGGGAGGGATGAAACCTATTTCTCGATTAATTCTTTTCTCACTATTCTAAACTAGTTGCTAGTTTTCTTTTAATCTGGTTTGAAACACTCTCACAACAATTGGTTAAATCCATTTTACCGTGTACTTTGTTTAATCAATTTTTGTAAAACACGTTTTACAAAATTGTAAAAGTAAATACGCTTGAAATAAACAAGTTGAAGGGTTTTTTTAAATTTTCTATAAACCAAAAATAATTTTACCATATAGCATTTCCATCAAGTTGATTCCAAAAGCCTTAAAAAATTAAAATATTTTATACAAATCAATTTTAGAAGAGAAAAACTGCTAACAAGTAGAAAATTAGTCGAGTCATATGTCAAAAAGGTGTCATTAATACATACAATATTTTTTATCACTTCTGTGTGTACATTGCAATCTGTTAAATTCAGAACAATAAGTTACCCCATGACCCAATAAGATGAAGATGATGTGTATGACGTGTAAATGATGTGTAGTCTTGTACAGAACCAGGCTGACCATTTCTGCGAGAATATGGTTAATTGAACCCCAACCATCAAAATACATCGGTAACCACTGTCTAGTATTCAAATCCGTATAAAAGTAACTATCTTAACTAGGATTTGAACCAGAAACCTGTCTCCAAAATTAAGCTATTAAACAGCTGATGATGACTTTACCTCTAGACCAACCCAGTGGGTTTACAATAATTTAACAAAATATTTTATGCCTTTACTTATTAAACAGAATACCAAAGATAAAATTTAAAACTACAAGTGAAAACCTTCAAATATTGTAGGTTCGTAAGGAATTTTGTTTTTTTGGTTTTACATCCGACTGTTCTGCAATTACTGCTAATGCAGACGGTGAAGGATGAAATGATTTTTTGTAATGTATGAAAATATGCCGTGCCTGAATGGGATTCGAACCCAAGACCACATGATGAGAGATGAGCACATTACCAACTATGCCGATGAAAAATTCTTGTAAGGAGAGAATTCTCTGAAGGAAGTGCAGAAGAAGTGTGAGGTGGTATTTAGGGAAGTGACATGCAACAAGGCTAAATGGTAAGGTGCTTGAGGAAGTTAACGAATTCACATACTCAGAAACTGTTTCCTCGTCAATGGAAAATTTGAAAAATAGTTAAGTCAAAGGGTGCAAAATGCACCCTTAGAAAGAATTTCTTTTAAAGTATGAGAGGCTTAGTCTGGGATTAACAAATTTCTATGCATAGTAAGAAAATTATTTATAATGAAAAATTTGTCCCAATTTTGACTTATGCAGTCGATACATGAACTGAAGGAAAGAAGGTAGAAAGTAGAATCCAGGCAATCGAGATATAGATCAAGAAGAGAATGCTGGAGAAAACAAGTCGGAATAGAATAAGAGATGATGTTATTAAGGGAGAACTAAAAATGGATAGACAAAGCTGAAATGGTTTGACCATGTCAACAGTTGCCCGAGTGTTAAATTAGTTGCACTCAATCTGATGGTTCCAGGGCTACAAAAAATAGTTCTGTTTCGTATCACATAGTCAGCCAATTATATGACTGAACTATTTAAGAACAGAAGAGGTAGAGGTATAAAAGACACTAATATGCTTTTCACGAATGATGAGCTATGCTGTTCCACACGTTTAGACTAATCAGAATGTTTGCCAGCATTGCCAGATTGTACCTGACAAATATTACGCGCGCATCCATATAAGAGCCTCAATAGTTCACTCTTGTCTTGCATCTTGTACTGGACACATCGATTATAGAGCACGTTAACATTTTAAAGTTGTATGGACTTAATAATATAATCAGCTAATTGTATGTTTATAGATTATAATTGATAATAAAAGACAAAAAAATGGCTGACAAAATATTTAACAGAGCTACAAGAGCAAGTATAGGCAACGTTGCTGGCAAGTGATTGGCTAGCTATGAAGTGGGTAGGGGGCGATGCATACGTTTAGAGCTCATCAGCCTTGAAAAATAGTATAGTCAGAGCTATCTCCTCTGAGAGTAATGAATTTCACTATACAGCCAGACCCTGTGGTGAATGAAGTGAAGTTGTCATTTGCAGGTTGGAAAGTGAGTGCTTTTCGAAGGGCCTGGCAAGCTGATAAGCATACTCTTTCAACTCAGTGAGGAAGGCAATTGTAAACCAACTAACTCCTCATTTTTTACTTAGTAAAACCTCAAAAGGTTCAAACCACCCTTTCGGCTGTTGACCTAAACTACATGTCAATACGATGGAAGAGGGAAGATTGCTGAAAAGGATGCTGTAATTAAAGATGGAGGGAAAGAGACCAAGAGTGAAGTGGATGGGTTCAGTTATGGATGAAATTGGGTAACAGTGCAATGCCAAAAAATCAATGGAGGAGAGATGGTCAGGTGACGGAGAGAAGTAGAGAGGAGTTGTGTCTAGCTCGACTCAAGAAAACTCAGAAGAGGGATAACGAAGATAATGATGTATGAAGAGGATAGATAAAACTATTTATAATTATTTAGATGAAAATAATCCACCGGGCTGGTCTAGCGGTAAAGTTGCCGCTGCAAATCAACTGTCAAAGTCAAAGTTTCCTGGTGCAAATTCTAATAAAGGTAGTCACTTTTGTATAAATTTGAAAACATGACAGTGGTTACCAGTGTACTTTAATGGTTGGTGGGTTTAAAAAAAAAATAGATGAAAACAATTATTACTATTTTCTATTAGGCAGGAGAATACTTCAACCATTATAAATAAACTTAATTAAACTAAAAAGTTAAGTAACAATGGTAGTACATACTACTATTACTACTTTAGGACATGGCATTTAGCCAAAAAGATAGGTAGGTCAATTTCCTCCTCCACCTCGTACAATTTAAATCATTAAAATGGTGTTATTACTTTCTCTTGCCCTACATGAACATATACGAAATGAAAGTATTCTTTTCATGTTCATTTTTGACCCACCGGGTTGGTCTAGAGGTAACGTTGTTGCCACAAGTCAGCTGTTTAACAGCTGCTTTTTGGAGACGAAGGTTCCTGGTTCAAATCCTAGTCAAGGTAGTTTACTTTTATATGGGTTTGAATACTAGACAGTGGTTACCGGTGTACTTTGATGGTTGGAGTTTAATTAACCATACTCTCTCAGGAATGGTCGGCCTGGGTCTGTACAAGACTACACCTCATTAACACATCATACATGTTGTTGTTGTTTAGGCCATCAGCCGAAAGGCTGGTTTGAACCTGTAGAGGTTTTACTAAGTAAATCAAGGAGTGAGGTGGTTTACCATTGCCTTCCTCACTGAGTGGAAAATCATACATCATACATATCATCTTCATTTCATTGGGATATGGGGTTGCCTATTGTTCTGAATTGAACAGATTGCAATGTTCACACATTAGGGGAAAAAAGTTCATTTTCAAAATCAAGTTTTCATCTGAAATACATGTTTTCAGGCCCCTGAACCCAAAAAAACATTTTTGTAGTGATTGGTCTATGTGTGAACAAAATATCTCAAGAATCTCAAGGAATAACGCAAAAAGTTAAAACTTAGGAATTATGTTAGGTACCTCAAGGGACCTGAAACAAACATTTTCATCAAAATTGGTCAAATGGAAGAAGACGTTTATTCAATTGTTCATTATTTTGCAATTTTCCTCATTAATGGTGCCTTCAATTTTGTTTAAAATTGTCTCATTTAACAAATTTTTTATGCTCTAAAAGATAGGGTAAGTGCAATGTCTACTGAAATTCTTGGAAGGGAGAACTTAAGAAGTCGTGTGTGTTTCACACTATTTTTTTTTTCATTCAGTATGTAAGTGTAAATGACTAGTGGAAAAATAATGAAAGACAAAACTTATATTGAGAGTCTGAGCTTTAACAAGAACATAAATATAGGAATAACATAATGCATAACAACAAAATTTTATATTTATTTAAGTTGAGGAAATTTTAAAATAACTTTTTCTGTATGTTTCTTATCAAAATCAGAAAAAATTGGATTTTTAAGATTGTTGCCTTAATATGCATGTTAACCCACTGGGTTGGTCTAGAGGTAAAGTCGTCGCCAGAATCAGCTGTTTAGCAGCTGATTTTCGGAGACGAAGGTTCCTGGTTCAAATCCTAGTAAAGGTAGTTACTTTTATACGGATTTGAATGCTAGACAGTGGTTACCGCTGTACTTTGATGGTTGGGGTTCAATTGACCATACTCTCTCAGGAATTGTCGGCCTGAGTCTGTACAAAACTACACCTCATTTACACATCACACATATCATCCTCATCTCATTGGGTCATGGGGTTGCTTATTGTTCTGAATTGAACAGATTGCAACGTACACATATTAAGAATAAAAAAAGAAAAAAAAAGTATGTATGTTATTTATGTCAGAAATGTGCATAATCAGAGTTATAGGAAATTAAGAAAACCTACAACTTTTATTACAACCACTTTTTCTACGCAGCCTAGTTTAGCGTCTGTGTTCTCAAAGTAAAAAAAAAAGTTTTTTAAAGACTGGAACTTCTATATGCATTTTAGGGCAAAAATGAATATAATTAAAGTTGTAGAAAATTTAGAAACCTACAACTTTTACTTGAAATATTTTTTCCGCAACACTTAGTTCAGCAAAAATTTAATGATTTTCTTTATATTTCTAATCAACATTGGAAAAAAATTGAATATTTTAAGATTATGGCCTTAGTATGCATGTTATGACAAACTCAAGAATCTCAAAGAAAAGCATACTAAGTAAAAACTGGGGAATTATATTAGGTACGGTCATGGGACTTGAAACAAACATTTTCATCAAATTTGGTCAACCGGAAGTAGTAGTTTGTTTATAAAACTTTTCACTTTTTTGCACTTTTCTAAAAAACGCCTCAATAACTAAATTTTTTATTCTCTACAAGATAGGGTAAGTGGAACGTCTGCTGAAATTCTAGGGGGCCTGTACTCTCAAGGTAATTCTTTTTTTTATTTTTAAGATTGGAGCCTTAATATGCATTTTAGGACAAAAACAAATAAATAATTAAAGTTGTAGAAAATTTAGAAACCAACAACTTTTATTTTAAATATTTTTTTCTGCAACACTTAATTTAGCAAAAATTAATGATTTTCTGTATTTTTCTTATCAAAATCAGAAAAAACTAGAATTTTTAAGATTGTGGCGCCTTAGTAGTATGCATGTTATGACAAAAAAATCTGGTGTGAAACACTCACACAACTTTCTCTTGCCAATGCAAATAATTAATAATCAACCTAACATTATTAATAAAATATTAGAAATAAACAAAAACTAACCTCAAAAACATAACCTTATTTTAATCATGAGTGAATGACGCAAAATGACAATCGAACTCAGTTTGGCTTAAAAATACGGAAAATCACGCTTTCACGCTAAACTAGGCTCTGTAGAGAAAAATGCTCTAAACAAAAGTTGTAGATCTTTTAATTTTCTATAAATTTAATTATATACACTTTTGTCGTAAAATGCATACTAAGACCGAAATGTTAAAAAAATCGATTTTTCTCACGTTTTCGTGAGAAAAAAAAACAGAAAATCGCAAATTACCGCTAAACTAAGCGTTATACAAAAAAATGTTTGAAATAAAAGTTGTAGAATTTTACATTCTCTACAACTTTTATTATATAATGTTTTGCGCTAAAATGCATATTAAAGCCGCAATCTTAAAAAGAAAATGTTTTTACGTAAAAACAGCCTCAAGCAGAATTTCAGCAAACATGGCGCCTACCCTATATTGTAGAGCATAAAAAATGTAGTAAACCAGGCGATTTTAAAAAAAATCGTAGGACTAGTTTTTGAGAAAATCGCAAAAAAGTGAAAAATTATACGAATAAACTACTACTTCCGGTTGACCAATTTTGATGAAAATGTTCGTGTCGGGTCCGGTAGTGATATGTAACTTAAGTTTCAAGTTTCAAGTTCGTACGATGTTCCGTTCTTGAGATATTCTGTTCACACACAGACACACACACACACACACACACACACCAATTGCTAAAAACATGTTTTTTGGGTTCAGGGGGTCTGAAAACGTATAGATCCGGTGAAAACTCGATTTCGAAAAATCGACATGAAAACAATACTTTCCTTCCTATATATTCATATAGGCAAGAGAAAGTAAATATGCGTAATCAAAGTTATAGGAAATTAAAAAACCAACAACTTTTATTTTAACCACTTTTTCTACACAGCCTAGTTTAGCTCAATTAGTGATTTTTCATATTTTTAAGTCCTACAGAGGTTAATTTTCATTTAGCGGCATTTACTCAAGATTAAAATAAGTTGATATTTTTCATTGTAGGCTATTTGTTTACCAATTATTTAACATAGGTTATATTGTAAATTATTTACTTTGGTCAGAGAAAGTCATATGAGGGTTTTACACCATTTTTTCCATTCTTTATATAAATGTAAATGACTTGTGAAAAAATTATGAAACAAAACAAAAAAAATTATATATTAATTTAAGTTGGAGAAATTCTAAAAACCAAGTCCTTTCAAAAGGACACTAGGTCTCTATGACTATTAAATGTGCATTAACTTTCAGGTTATAACACTGTAAGAATTTTTTTACTTTTGAAAGGACATTAAACCTCAGTAGAATAATTATGCCAATTTTTATATGTCTGAACTATTACAAGATAAAATATATAACGCACTTCAGTTAGATTGTATGATAAAATTTACACCAATGAGAAAAACGAAAAAGTAAAGGTATCATGCACTACAACACTATCAAAATATCATGTAGAAAATAAAAGGAATAAATTAAATTTAAAAAAATTTAAACAGTAAGAATAAATTTTATATTATTATTATTATTGGTTGTAGCAGAATGCTTCAAATGGAACCCAGAAAAATTCTAAAAGATGAATCTAAAACGACTAAAGTATCCTTTAGAACATTAAAAAGAATTAAATCTAAAGAAAAAACCTGTGGAATATGCCATTTTCTTTACTATGTTGTTAAGGTCATCAGTTTGAACCTCTAGAGGCTAAGTAAAACGAGGAGTAAGATGGTTTACAATTGCTTTCCTCACTGAGTGGAAAAGTGTGCTTATCAGCACGCCAGGCCCTCTGAATAGCATCTACTTTCCACTCTGCAAACGACACCTTCACTTCATTCACCACAAGGTCTGGTTGTATAATGATGAAATTCATTACTCTCAGAGGAGATAACTCTGATTAGTGTCTTTTACACCTCTACTTCTTCTGCTTTTAAATGTTTCAGTTACATAATGGGTTAACCATATGTGATAAGAAACAGAACTATTTTTTGTAGCCTTTCCTTCACTAAGTAAAAAGTTAAAAATCTATATAAATAAAATTGTGATTTTGTCTGTACAATTTTTCAAAATGCCCCAAATTTTCTTTCTACACCAGATGTACCACGTAAACACTGAAAGTAAGTCCAGCTGAATTATTATCTGTTTGTCTGTTTATCTGTCTGCCTGTTTGTATGTTACGGTATCACGGAAGAACCGTTGAACCAAATTCAATAAATTTCGATATTTAGGTTCTGGACATAATCGAAATGAAAATAGGCTATAATTTTTTTTAATATCACAAAGGTATGGGGGAGTTCAGAGGGTGGGGTAAACAAAAAACTACGAATAGCTCCATTAAAAGTCAATGTATCAAAAAATGTTATATAATCAAAATTACGAAACGTTTAAAGACGAATTAGTTTGATTATGTGATAAGAATTTTTCATTTTCATGCATAATAACAGAAATATTACTAATTTAAAAAAATAAACCAATATTTTTAGAAGAATATTAACATAAAAAAATTAACAGAACAATAAACACAGGCCTACGCGCCAGTAAAACCCGTAGTCATTCAGTCAGTTACCTACGTGCCCATTCCACCCTATACATCTTTTCTCAGTCACATTGTCAAAAATGGATCAGTTGTCTATATTTAAATGGATCAGTTGTGAGTTAGTGGTCATCATCGTGGTGTTCTTATTGTGATTTACCTTCCATTTATTATGAAAATAATATAGCGCTCTATATCTTAATTTAAAAACACAAAGATATTGCTTTTAT
Source organism: Catonia carolina (assembly GCA_035578175.1). NCBI lineage: Eukaryota > Metazoa > Arthropoda > Insecta > Hemiptera > Achilidae > Catonia > Catonia carolina. The sequence goes on along the minus strand of JAQMRL010000005.1, from coordinate 7,838,325 downwards.
TTTACGTTCACCTATTTTGTTTTTCATAAATACTAATGCTGACATTGAAAGAAGGTAGATAAAAAATGAATAGTTAAAGAATATCAGACCTGACAGGGATCGAACTCGGTACACCAACCAACCGTCCACGACACCAACGAAACCATTCGAAGAACGGGTAGGCTTCTTTAGCTAGTTTCAAATAAAATTATCTATCTTGATAGTTTTCATAAGAGTTGCTTTAAGTATTTCCATCTATTTTTTTTTAATTTTAAGTAAATTTTATAATTTCACTGACATAAACTAATGTATGTAACCTGTGTGTTTGAACATGAGTAAGTGCGTTAAAATAACCGGAAGGCTGTTCTAAGAGTAGCAGAGAAATTTGAGAGAAAGATCCTTCGTAAAATAATGGGTTCGAAGATGGTAGACAAACAATATAGGTTATGAGGTCGAGAAGAACTGTACTAGGAAAATAAACGATTAATGGAAACGAATGGATAAAGAAGACTAAAATTTTACATACACCTGTATAGAGTGGATGACAAATGGTTGACAAAACAAATTTTTAAGACACTAAATAATATACCTAACATGTCAGATAAATGGTTTAAGGGGAGCAGACCATTTTCATTATCCCTATACCTGCAATACTAACTTAAATAGATTTTTTTGTAGGAACCATTTAAGCTACAAAGCTGAGCTTTAGGACAGTACCTTTTTACAAATTTGTACCAGAGCTTTTTTATTTATCTTTCCCAATCTAAAAATGATTTTTATTCTAAAAAAAATGTTCAAATGTAGCCCACATTTTTTTTTATGAAAAGACACCCAAAAAATAAAAACTCCAAAATTTTTGAAATACCTCTGGAGTAAATACACACCTTAGTACTAAAATGTAGAGAGTGAAATTGCACACTCCTAGATGGGATGGTTCCTGAAATAAGTGTACCTAAAGTCAAAAAATACAATATGCGGAAAATGCGGATGTAGTAAAAGCAAAATACCACAACAGAAACACCTATTGCCAATTGGAATTAACTTCCAAACAAAAACACACCAATATTTATCTTACTTTACAGCTGATTCCTATGCATTCTAGAAATTATTGTTTTTATGTGAACGCGATCTCTGTAATGTTAGAGCATGATTATACATGATTGATTATATTAATCTCAATTTACAAGAATAAAAAACGTGAAAAAATATCGAAATAAATACTATGTACCCCAACAACATAAAAACATAATTTTTCTCAACAGAAAAACCAACGAATGTCGTGTTATATATCAATTTAAATAACGAAAAATGATCGATCAATGTATGGTAAAATTGAAAAATCAATATTTTTTATTAAATTCAGTCTGCTCCCCTTAAAGAACTCACAAAGGATATTGAGAAAACTGGAAGAAACTGAGAAAACTTAATGAACTGAACAAAATTTCGACAACTAATGGAATTTAAGGGCTTCCATGAAGAGCAAAACCAGAATATCAGATGGACAGAAGAAAGGACAAAAGCCTCCAGTGATCGAATGCTGAGAATGTATGCTGCAAAAGGAACTTTCAGAAACATTTAAAGTCACCTCACATGGTCTAAACAATCTATAAAAATCTGGTGTGAAACACTCACACAACTTTCTCTTGCCAATACAAATAATTAACAATAAACCTAACATTAGTATTAAAACATTAGAAATGAACAAAAAACTAACCTCAAAAAACATTAGTGAAATACGCAAAATTAAAATCGACCTCAGTTTAGCTTAAAAATACGGAAAATCGCTCATTCACGCTAAACTAGGCACTGTACAAAAAAATGCTTAAAATAAAAGTTGTAGATCTCTTAATTTTCTATAAATTTTATTTTATACACTTTTGTAGTAAAATGCATTCTAAGGCCGAAATCTTAAAAAATAGATTTTTCACACGTTTTCGTGAGAAAAAAACAGAAAATTGCTAATTACCGCTAAACTAAGCGTTATACAAAAAAAATGTTTGAAATAAAAGTTGTAGGTTTTTAAATTCTCTACAACTTTTATTATATAACGTTTTGCGCTAAAATGCATATTAAAGACGCAATCTTAAAAAGAAAATGTTTTTACCTAAAAACAGCGTCACGCAGATGTTTAGCAAACATGGCGCCTACCCTATCTTGTAGAGAATAAAAAATTTAGTAAACCAGGCGATTTTTAAAAAAATCGTAGGACCAGTTTTTGAGAAAATCGCAGAAAAGTGAAAAATTATACGAATAAACTACTACTTCCGGTTGACCGATTTTGATGAAAATGTTCGTGTCGGGTCTGGTAGTGGTATGTAACTTAAGTTTCAAGTTTAAAAGTCATACAATGTTTCGTTCTTGAGATATTCTGTTCATACACACACACACACACACATACACACACACACACACACACACACGCACGTGCGCGCGCGCGCACACACGCGCGCGCGCGCACACACACAGACCAATCGCTAAAAACATGTTTTTTGGGTTCAGGGGGTCTGAAAACGTATAGATCCGGTGAAAACTCGATTTCGAAAAATCGACATGAAAACAATACTTTCCTTCCTATATATTCATATAGGCAAGAGAAAGTAAAACTAACACACAACTTTCTCTTGCCAATGCAAATAATTAACAACAAACCTAAAATTAGTAATAAAACATTAGGAATAAATAAAAAACTAACCTCAAAAACATAACCTTATTTTAATCATGAGTGAAAGACACAAAATAAAAATCAAACTCAGTTAGGCTTCAAAAAACAGAAAATCACTCTTTCATGCTAAACTAGGCTCTGTAGAGAAAAATGCTTTAAATAAAAGTTGTAGATCTTTTTATTTTCTATAAAATTAATTATATACACTTTTGTCGTAAAATGAATTCAAAGGCCGAAATCTTAAAAAAATTGATTTTTTCACACGTTTTTGTGAGAAAAAACCGAAAATCGCTAATTACTGCTAAACTAAGCATTATAAAAAAATGTTTGAAATTAAAATTGTAGTATTTTAAATTCTCTACAACTTTTATTATATAAATTTTTGCGCTAATTGCATATTAAAGCCGTAATCTTAAAAAACCTATGTTTTTACGTGAAAACAGCCTCACCAAGAATTTCAGCAAACATGACACCTACCCTATCTTGTAGAGAATAAAAAAATTGAGTAAACCAGGCGATTTTTAAAAAAATCGTAGGACCAGTTTTTGAGAAAATCGCAAAAAAGTGAAAAATTACACGAAGAAACTACTACTTCCAGTTGACCGATTTTGATAAAAATGTTCGTGTCGCGTCCGGTAGTGGTATGTAACTTAAGTTTCAAGTTTAAAAGTCATACAATGTTTCGTTCTTGAGATATTCTGTTCATACACACACACACACACACACACACACACACAGACCAATTGCTAAAAACATGTTTTTTGGGTTCAGGAGGTCTGAAAACGTGTAGATCCAGTGAAAACTCAATTTCGAAAAATCGACATGAAAACAATACTTTCCTTCCTATAAATTCATATACCGTTAGGCAAGAGAAAGTAAAAACTAAAGTAACGTAAATTTAAAATTGTAGTAATTCACAAATATGTTGATGAAATAATTGTGGCAGCTGGAGCACGGTATTTTGGGGTTTGTTACAAAAAATTAAACTTGAATAACACTGCTCTAGAATTTTAGTTTCTTAATGAAAAGACTGTCATTTGTTTCGCGCAGAAGCCACGAGCTAGCAAACAAGCTTTACAAATTCTTAAATAACAATAAATAAAATAACACATGTCTATCAAAACATGCATCATCTACAAATACAAAATTACAGTTAAAAATATCACGGTAATACAATCTTAAATTTTGTAATGTTAAAATATTATTAGAACTACAATTTTCTTCGAGATTTAAAATTGTATTAATTGCTTAGTTAAGACAACAAAATTGAGGGTTTTAACATGTTATAACCCACCGGGTTGGTCTAGAGGTAAAGTCGTTGCCAAAATCAGCTGTTTAACAGCTGATTTTCGGAGACGAAGGTTCCTGGTTCAAATCCTAGTAAAAGTAGTTACTTTTATATGGATTTGAGTGCTAGACAGTGGTTACCGGTGTTCTTTGATGGTTGGGGTTCAATTGACCATACTCTCTCAGGAATGGTCGGCCTGAGTCTGTACAAGACTACACCTCATTTACACGTCATACATATCATCTTCATCTCATTGGGTCATGGAGTTGCTTATTGTTCTGAATTGAAAGGTACACACATTAGGGATTAAAAATAAAAACATGTTATAATTTTCCACATCCTAGTTGGGAATCAAACCTAGAACCTCAAACATAGAAGTCTATCATGCACTACACAAAGATCCGACCAAAAAATATTAAACGATGGAAAATATCTTTCAGGATGTCAATAATTTTTTCATTATATTCCTTAAATATACTGGAATTAACAAAAATATTACTGAAACTAAAAGTAATTTGTAAAATGTTTTAAACAATAATTTTATTTAATATCACTATCAAATTATAAGCAAACGTTATGTTTACAATAAAATGGATTTAAGGAGAAAAAATCCATTGACACTCTTCAGATAAAAGTTAATTTAAAATTTAACACAAGTCTTAAAAACTGACAATTGAATGTGAAAATTTTTAGTAGACAGGCAATTGATTATAAGAAATAAACAATTAACTGAAGGGATTTAAAAATAAATAAATGAAACAGTAATAATAATAACAATTAAAACTTTTACATTTAAAATCAAAAAAAAATTCGAAGTACTAGCCCAACCAGAATATAAATGAACACACTTTCTCGTTCATCAAATAACTTCAAGGTTAAAAAATAAAAAACAACATTATCAAAGACAAAAATTAATTTTTGAAAACGAGGAAAATAATATTAGAATATAAAGTAATCCTTCAAATTTGAATAGTTAAAAGTTTAAGATGAAATTTTTAATAAACCAAACAATGACCTACAGTGAAATGTATGCATAAACAGTTTTCTGACAATGATTAACGAGGAAAATAATTGGGGTCAGAAGAGAAGCTAAAACAAATATATCTTAGCTAAAGCAATCTATATATATACATTTTATATTATAATAGTAATAGGTAAAACCAGGTAAATTATTAAGCAGAATATTAAAAGTAAATTATAAGAAAAAATTATAACCTGTTTGCTAAGATACAAAATAATACAAGATTTATTTTAAAATATAATTTCAAGAAGTCATTAATTAAAAAAACCAACGTACAAAAACTTTAAATATAATATATATTAATGAATTTAATATTTCAGTCAACATTAAAAGAAAAACTAAGAGAAAAATTAAAAAACTATATTTAAATAAAAAATGATAATGATTAACATTAGGGTGAATATTTTCAAAGAAAAATTTTCATTTAATAATTAATTTTAAAAAAAATAAGAAATTAAATAATTTAAAAACAACAATATAATATAAATATCAATTATTTAATAATTTTGTATTTTAACAAATTAGTAAAATACCACAAACTATTATTTATAACAGATATATAGAACTGGAAGCAATTAATCACACTGCGGTCTTACTGGTCCTGAAATGACATGGTTCACACGGTTGCATTGCAGAAACATTAATATTGACAATTGCTAAAGTGGTTAAGGCCAGTCAATACTACTGTGTTTAAAAAATACTAAATGCAAATAGTTTTCCCGTATTAAAATTGTTTAAATTACAAGTAGATTTTTAAAAATATGTATAATTATATTAATTAATTAACTCTAAGTAACATTGAACTACATTTGAAAAAAAAACAAGCAAATAAAATTCATTCCAGAAACAGGTTATACATTCTTTTAGTTTTTTTGCAAAAGGAATAAAGACTGAAATTTTATCTTAAATTATAAATCATATATTACAAACTAAATTTACAATATATAACTCTAATTAATAAATAATAATTTTTAATATTTACCAAAGTCATTTAACAGGTAGGGCAAAACTGCCCTGATTTTTTCCTGCACTTGATTTTGGTTCCTGCTTTTTGAGAATTCCACCTGGGAACCACCAGACCCATTTTGTTCTGTCCTGCAACTGATCCTGAAGTAAAAATGGGATTGGTAGTTGCAATTTCCTGGATTAGTCTGCAGATAGCAGCAGTGCATTGGGTTTGCAAAACAACAGGTATTGATTTTATCTGCTAACAGCCATGTAATAAAGTTCTTATGTTTGGGTTAGGTTGACTTCATTTAACATTATTTTTAAAATAACGGTATTAAATTATCATACAAAAATATCAAGATATGTTTTATACAGTTTTAATTCATCTATAATTAATTTAGAAGCAACAACTGACAGGAACGAAAAATCATTACATGCTTTCTCAGCATTTGATCATTTTCAGGTGTATGTAATTCACGGTGGCCAACATAAGATCAGAAAATTACCCTACATTCGCATAAATTTAATAACAAAATACAATTTTGTTGAGTAAATGTCCAAAATAAATGAAAACTAACAAAAAATTTACTCAAGAGCTAACACGTTAACAATAAACTTAACGTTAATTTGGAAATTAAAACACCGTTGGTATACAACGAATACCAAAAATAATTTCATGTGTCAATCCTTTTAAGATAAAAGGAATCGAGACTTTATCAGAACGTTTAAACAAGTAACTTAACCTATAAGTACTTAAGCCATATAAGTAATATGTTTACAGTTTTAAATTACTTGAACAAATTGTTTATTAAAATTATATATCACGTTTTGAGGTAAAAGATTTAATCAAATCAAATATTTTAATAAAAATTCTTTATAGACAGAATAACGTACTTGTTTTAAAAGTATTCCAGCGTACGTACAACAAATGAATATTTACGTTCTTGACAAGCTACATAAAATAACAACTTAGTATCATACTTACAACTTATCCATAAACCAAAATGAAGCATCAAAAGTACTTTTAAAAACCCTACCACACAATCACTGACAATCCAAAAACTTTAGAAATTAACACAACTTTGCGCTAATACGGCGCGGCAAAACCCAGTGTTCAAAACTTACGAAAATAAAAAATGTTTGCTAATTTTTATTTATTGATATTTTTGTAATATGGTAATGCATAACAATGCTGTATAAATTTAGTATATCAATTTTAAAATTAGAAACAAAACCTTTTTAAGTTTTTTATTTTAAGTTTGGAGACTAATTTATCAGGTTTTTGTATTAGTAAAAAGTTGGCAGCAACTTAGCAAGTTGAAACGAATCGAATTTTATGAATGAATTACTTCTCGTGCTCTGCGTATTACACCAAAATATAAATGTAACATTTTATGAAAAAGCATAAATTATTATAAATGCATTATGAAATTAATTTTAATTAACTATTTATATAATGACCGATGTGGATTAATATGCCCGTGCTTTGTATAGATTGTCATCGTTAGATGAATTTATACGAAAAATTATTGCTGTCGGCGGGCTACACAACCTTGTTTTAGAATATGAGTTGAAAGTAAACTGTTGCATGTTAATTACGTGGACAGTATTCATTTTCTTCCATAGGCTTTTTAGATGTATTAAACACAAAGATATCAACTAATATTTGTTTGTGAGACAGCGAAAGAACGCAAAACTACCGAACATAGATACAATTAAATAAAATAGGTATAAAATTAAATTAATTTTCTGTGTGTAAAAACCTTTATTGGAATCTACTATTAGAAATCAATATTTTGGCGCGTCTTTGCTGCCCATTGTGTACTTTCGTACAAACAACGTTAGTAATCTTTAATTTCCTTTTTTATAATATGCTTGTAACAGTATTTTTAAAATAGTTAAATTTATTATTATAATAAGTTACATTTTTTTGTGTACTCCTATGTATGGTCATAACTCTTTTTGAAGAACAGTTTTTACATAGAGGTATGTTTAGTTACAAACATAGTACATAGCATTGTATTTACATATTTATTAGCAATTTAAGTCTATATTTACCAAATAAAATAAAAAAAAAATAAAAATTAGGATAGGAAAAATAGTTTATCAGTCTAGGACTAGTTACAACAAATAAATTTAAAAAGGCCGACTCCATAGCATAGTGGTAGCGTACCAGCATACAATGTGGAGGTCCCAGGTTCGATTCCCAGCTAGGGTCTTGAAATTATTACAATAAAATCCACTATTAAAAGTCATATATATATATATATATATAAACCGTTAAAAAGTTTGAAATAATGTTTATGTTCTACATTAAGGCTTTTATGAGGTTAGACAATCTGCTGCTATTAAACCAGCTGATGTGATTCAAATAAAGATTTGTCATAAACAAAGTCATATGATTTAGCAAATAGCAACGTGGTGCTAAGGATCAGCTGGTGACAACATCACATGATAATTTTTTTTATTTTTTTTTTTTAATTCATTTATTTAACGTCGCATCAACATCAAGGTCATTAGCGACGACGTTGGGATGTAACTGTGTGTGATGAGGATGAAATGATTTTTTGTAACGTATGAAAATATGCCGTGCCTGAGTGGGATTCGAACCCAGGACCGCATGATGAGAGGCGAGCACATTACCAACTGCGCCAATGCGGCCGGCTACATGATAATTTTATTGTATTTTATTATGTAGATACAATTTTGTATTGTTGAGTATTTTATAAAAGTAAAGTTCCATGTTTCTTTAATTTGTTTTAATTTTCTTTTAATTGGTGAATAATCAATTGCTTTGATATTTTATTTTGACAGCTTGAATCTGTTCTACACAAAAATGAAGAGTTGTTACGATCTAGCAGGTACCATTTTTTGTGTGCAAAGCTGCGACGGGGCATGCTAGTTCACAAATAAAAGTCATATAGCCATACAGTTACAAATAACGAAGCTGTTGATGTGACTAAAAAAAAATAAATGAAATTTTTGGAGTGTACCTTGTTTTATAAAAATTTTGACTGAAAATAGTAGTAATGGTTTCCAACATATTATTCAATAGAGTATTAATAAGTATATTATTCAGCCGGCCGCGTTGGCGATGTTGGTAACGTGCTCGCCTCTCATCACGCGGTCTTGGGTTCGAATCCCACTCGGGCATGGCATTTTTTCATACGTTACAAAAAATTCATTTCATCCTTCACCGTCTGCATTAGCCGCAATTTGCAAAACAGTCGGACGTTAAACAAAAAAAAAAAAAAAAAATATTCAATAGAGTACATAACACCCAATTTATAACATACAAAAAATTATCTCAAAGTTGATTACAACTTGCCAGTGATAGGGATTGAAATTAAAGAAAGGGTTTTTGTAGAAATGTCATATCTTTGTAAACTTTAACGTACATACTAAAATTTGGCATCAAATTAAATTAACTTCTGTGACTTGACTGAACCATTTTAAAATATTTCTTCAAAAAATATTTTTTTAAATATTTAAAATAAAATACTCTTGATGTATATTTCCACTTTTAATTTTTATGTAAATAGGTATAATGTTCCATTTTAAGTAAATTTTATATTTACACTAGCTGACTCGGCAAACGTTGTTTTGCCGAGAGTAGAAAATTATCAAATTACTAATATTGCTATAAAAAAATAGGGGTTGGTGGTAGAAGGGTGAAAATTTAGGAGTGTATGTATTTTTTAACGCCACATTATAAAAAAAAATTTTGTCCAAAAAATTAAAAATTTTTTTTGGGGTGGACAACCCTTATCACTTAGAGATATAAAAAATAGATAAAAACCTATTATCAGACCTACCAAGTGTACATATAAAATTTCATCAAAATCGGTTAAGCCGTTTCGGAGGAGTATGGCAACTAACACTGACACGAGAATTTTATATATTAGATTTGGGTAATAAATGTTTCATAATTGTATCATCAAGTTTTTTATTTGTGTTGTAATTTTGTTTAATTCCCATTCAAATTAATTTTTCAAGTGGCATTAACACCTAGGGTTATCAGTTGACTACGTTTTTTGAAAAAAAAAAAACTATATAACCCGTACGCCCCCTACATATGACTTAAATTACAATATTTAATGAACAGTTTCTGAAATTTTATTAACAAATAGCTTAACACAACATTTTTTTAATAAAAATAAAATATAAAGTGTTTGAAATACATACCATATTATTTAAGAAAGCCATACAATCACATTAAATAAAACTTGACAAAAATATCACATATTTCAACATTAATAACCACAAAAAGTATATATAAAACACAAATGCACCACAAAATTAATTACATTTTTTTAAAGTTTATGTGACTAAAACTAAACAAGTATTTAATTTAGATGTACACATTTTGTTTCTGTCCTTGTTTAACAAAAAGGTGTTTGATTGAATGATATTTGGCATGAAACATCAAGTTCGTCGTTTTAAAGTTCCATTTGCCAAATACATAGATCTAAGCTTAATTTAGTGTTAACTAATTGATAGCTGTGTTATAAAAACAATCAATAATAAAAACATTTCTTTTGTCCGATAATACAAGAAAATTTATTTTGTTTTCTTCAATTAATTTTTTATTTTCTTTAAAACTAATAATAATTTCATTCAGATTACTGTAATACTTGTTTGTAAGTAAAGAGAAAATTGTTTATCAATGACTTAAATACTATTTTCTTTGTTACATTATTTTATTTATAGTTTTCATTACTTAGTATTAAAAATACAGATCCTTGGTTTGAACCCTGGCATGAATTGTGTTTATCAAATTCAGAATTAGAATTCAATTAAACAAGAAAGAATTTTAAATTAAATGATAATGAATTTTAAAAGACTAATTTCATGGTGTAGTGGTTAGCTTGCTAGCCTACAAAGCAGAAGGTCCTGGGTTTGATTCTCGGCTAGGGTCTGGAAATTATTACAAGTCAATACCCACCATTAGCCATAAATCTTCTACATAATGCAGAAGAAGTTAGGCGCCTGAAACGTTACCATGTTTTGGACTTGTCTGAAAGAGTTTAAATGTATATAAAATTTTAGTGAAAAGTATTCTATATTGTAAAATGTAAATATCTTTGTACATAGTAATTTTCTCTTTGAATACATGAATAATTGATGTAATGAGAGGTACTCAGGGTAATGAGGCCTCAACTTGTGATTTGTACATTCAAAAGATTTGCTTATAGTTTATTTTTAAAAAACTGATTGCAAATAATGTTATTTTGAAAAAAAAATACCCACCATTTACGAGGGGGTACCCAAAAGTATCCGGAATAGCTCTGCTGTGGGCGGAGCTTGTGCAGTACAAATTCCCGCCACTAGGCTGCTTGTAGCGCTACTCATTGCCAGTTCAATGCCATTTTGTTCGTTGATCTAGCTTGTTCTGTTCTCGTGCAGTGATTGTTCTCGCTAGTGCTGTTTTGTGCTCGTGTCGTTTTTCATGATGGCAAGTTTTAATGAACAACGTGCGGCTGTGAAATTTTGCTTCTTGCTCGGTAAAAACGCCGCGAAAACAGTTGTAATGTTGAACACAGCTTACAAAGGCGACGCTATTGGAAAAACCCAAGTGTACGAGTGGTTTTTGCGCTTTAAAAATGGCGACATGTCGATTGAGAACAAACCTCGTTCTGGACGACCGTCGACTTCCCGAACAGACGAAAATGTTGTGAAAGTGAAAGAAATTGTACGAACAGACCGACGACAGACCATTGACCAAATATCACAGGTTAGTGGGTTATCTTGGAGCTCAGTCCAACGCATTTTAACAGAAGACTTGACAATGAAAAGAGTCGCTGCCAAGTTTGTGCCTCGGGTTCTGACAGACACTCAAAAGGAACGTCGAATTGAAACGTGTAGTGATTTGAAACAACAGCTTGAAACTGATCCAGATTTCATGTCAAAGATCATTACGGGTGACGAGTCTTGGTGCTATGGGTACGACCCAGAAACCAAACAACAATCCAGTCAATGGAAGACTTCATTATCACCCCGACCAAAAAAAAGTCGTCAAGTCAGATCGAACATCAAAACAATGCTGATTTGTTTTTTGATGTGAGGGGAATTGTCCATTCAGAGTTCGTTCCACCAGGCCAGACGGTAAATCAAGCTTTTTATCTTGAAGTGTTAAGAAGACTACGAAACAGCATTCGTCGTAAAAGACCTAATTTGTGGCAGACAGGGGACTGGTTTTTCCACCACGACAACGCGCCTGCACACACGGCAATCTCGGTTACCCAGTTTTTGGCGAAAAACGGCATGGTTTTGCTACCACACGCACCATACTCACCCGATCTGGCTCCGTGTGATTTTTTCTTGTTCCCACGCATGAAAAGGGGCATGAAAGGTCTCCGATTTTACAACGTTGATGATGTCAAGAAAAAAATGACGGATGAGCTGGCAGCCATCACTGAAGAGGAGTACAAAAAATGTTTTGAACAGTGGAAGCACCGGTGGGACAAATGTATTAGTTGTAATGGAGAGTATTTTAAAGGGGATAAGGTTCTTTTGTAAAAAAATTAAAAATAAATAGTTTTAAAAAATAATTCCGGTTTCTTTTGGGTACCCCGTCGTATAACACTCAGAAGTCATCAATAACCTAGTGACTTAAAATATGTTTAAAAAAAAAAGTTTGTTTTATTCTGATATTTATAGGTTATAAAGTATCCGTTATAAGGTAAGTAAATATCTGTTCACTCATGAATAAATCTTTAAAATGCATCCTGCAGCTGGAAATCAATCTAATTTATTTATTAATTTACATGACTACCCTACTTTAATCTAAAATTTTGGATAATCCAAACTGTTTTCTCATTTTTACTTTCTTTTGCCTATATGAATATATAGGAAGGAAAGTATTGTTTTCATTTGAAATTTTCAAAATTGAGTTTTCACCGGATCAACATGTTTTCAGACCCCCTGAATCCAAAAAAACACGTTTTTAGCGATTGGTCTGTGTGTGTGTCAACAGAATATCTCACGAACGGAACATTGCACGAACTTGAAACTTAAGTTAGATACCACTAGAGGGTCCAACACGAACATTTTCATCAAAATTGATCAACCGGTAGTAGTAGTTTGTTCGTGTCTTTTTTTCACTTTTTGTGATTTTTTTAAAAATCGCTTCATTTACTACACTTTTTATGCTCTTCGAGATAGGGTAGGTGCCATGTCTGCTGAAATTCATGGGGAGGCTGTTTTCTCGTAAAAAAATTGTTTTTTTAAGATTGCGACTTTAATATGCATTTAAGCGCAAAAATGTATATAATAAAAGTTGTAGAAAATTTAAAAACCTACAACTTTTATTTCAAATTTTATTTGGTACAACACACCTGTCTGTTATGCACAAGTTCAGAAAGTAACAGAAATTTCTTTTGAGTAATAATTAAACTATTTTTACGTAAAAATGTATTATTCTTACCTTTTATTTGTAAAAAGAAGTCACGGGGAACAAAGAAATTCGTAGAATAAATGATATAATTAAATAAAACAATAAAATTACACAGCACTGGGACTCCGAATAGACTACACTTTTAAAATTCGTTCAAAAATTCCCAGTAGTTGGTAACAAAAGATGATCTTCACAGTGGCGCTCGTAGAATAGATCTTAACCCCTGAACAACCTTTACTAACACTGCCAGTACATTGGCGAATTAACAAAAGCTATAGAAATGTGGTATTGTATATGCCGCCTTAAGGCGGCATTAGTCTCTGGAATGAACCTCAATTTGCCGCCTCAAGGCGGCATCCTTCCTGAACGTGTTAATCTAATGGATCATTTCTAATGGTGCTCTTATCATGAACCAACCATTGTACAGTACACTGTCTTCATGTACATTACCCGGGTGATTCCATTTCCAGAGAAGGAGATAAGAAGGTAAAATGTTTAAAAGGAAATGATTGCATATGCCGAGGCACAGTGCCCCTGGTTGCCGTGGGGCACACTTTAAGAACTGATGATCTAGTAGAAATTGTTGCCGACCGGGGCCAACGACACGTGGCAAAACCTTGTTTATAAAATTGGTGGCCCTGAAAAGGGCCGTTTGATTGTGTTGGTGGCCCTGAAAAGGGCCATTGTTGCTGTTCGGAAGCGGAGCTTGAAGAGTGACGGCTCGGCTACCGGGTTCAGGCTTACCCTTCCCTCAGCGGCAGTTGGGTCCCCATGCAGCGTGGCCCCCAGAGCCCCGCAGTGTCGGGTCGACGTAGGCCGTCTGCCGATAGCATGGCCGAGACGGCTCTCTCCGGGCCAGCGAAGGCTGACCGGTCCGGGAATGTAGCGTCCGCCACCGGCAGCGTAGACCAGGGATGGTGCGTCTGGTCTCATCCTCTTCGGTTGGGAGGTCTTTTTTCTTCTTCTTGTCTGGTTGAGAGTTCAGTGAAGAGTGATTCTTGCGGACGAGGGCCCTGTCTTAAATACCTCTCCGTCGAGTCAACAAGGTGGTGGGGAGAGGTTGTAGGCTCTCTGTGTCAGGCGGGTAGTGGGACTGTGTGTAGACGCTAATATTGGAAGGGCAGGCGGCGACAAAATGATGCTGGCTCTGTACTAAGTAGGTTTGTCGATATGTATGGCTGGAGAAAAACGCAATATGAGTTTTACTAATCAGGGATTGAAAGTATACTATTTTTCAGGGCTGATGAGCTCTGAACGTATGCATGGCCCCCTACCCACTTCATAGCTAGCCAATGACTTGCCAGCAACGTTGCTAATACTTGCTCTCATAGCTCTGTTACATATTTCATCAGCCATTATTTTTGGTCTTTCAATCTTTTACTAACAATTATAACCTTTAAACATACAACCAGCTGATTTTATTATAAAATATTGCATGTTAATTCACTCTATAATCGATGTGTTCAGTACGAGACGCAAGACACAAGTGAAGTACTTCGGCTCTTATACGCATGCGGGTGTAATGTTTGTCAGGTATATGTGGACAATTTGAATCGGCACAATTCTTGCTCTACGTGTACACACAGTTCCGCATAAAGTATATCCATAACCTATTCTTTCAACAACCTCTACAAATTTTAATGTATGCAAATGCCTACAACCTTACTTTAATGTACAAACATAAAAATAATTATTTCATTTTAAAATATGTATTTAATTTGTCCAAGTAAAAATTTAAATTGTAAATTATAAAAATTAAACTGCAAAAACTATACTCTACAGATGCATGCAACTAACTGAACAAATTGGTCTGAATAAATAATGAACAGAAAATCATATATGGAAACAAATTAGTTACATCATTATGTCTGATAGTTTATTAATAACAGTGAAAACAAAGCATAGAGACCATGCGTGAGTTGCAAATTACAATAGCGATTGTATACTTTTGTGACTGTACCGTCAATGCATGGCGAATGGCGAAGAGTGGAGTAAATAAACATTGAAGCTGCATGTGCCAATTCGAATTGTTTGAGGTATACAATCTGACAACGCTGGCAAACATTCTGATTGGTCTAAAAGCGTGGAACAGCAGAGCTCATCAACCGAGAAGAGCATTATAGGTACAGAACTAACAAACTACATTTATTTTTTAAAATTATTTATTATAATATTTTATAGCATACCCATTATAATTCATTCTGTGATCAATATAAAATATTTAAAGGAGATTATATTATATAATTGTAAAATATTTACAAAATGGATAAATATTTACACGCAGGCATATCTTATAAATACAAAGTAAACAAAGTCCATTATGACGTAGTAACTTGCTTAAGTGGACCATCTAAATATTGTGCTAATACTTCCGCTTTTTCACGTAACATTCCAAACCCAACGTTAACTTTAGCGTACAAGCATAATAATATATTTGCGACTTGTGTTACTGCAACCTTTCCTTCCTGGAACAAAATATTTAAAATACATTTTTAATAACTACAGTAATTGTCTATAACACGCAGGTGGAGAGTTAGTTTGCTAGTTCCAGGGCTACAAAAACTAGTTCTGTTTCTTATTACTTGGCCAGCCAATTATATGACTGAATCATTTTAGAACAGAAGAGGTAGAGGTGTAAAAGACACTACTATCAGTTACATAATCGTAGACACTCGAGTTTGAACCCTTGCATCTCCCCAAAACTGTGTTGAATTTTAACATACTTCACATCAAAATTTAGCTCATTTTATTCTGCGTTAACCTATAATAGTCCTATATTTTTAATGTTGTTTAAAAATTGCCATATGCGACAAATTTCATGTGTTTAGTGGCATGTAACTCAATAATTATTAGACCAAAAAGTAAGAAATTTTAATGCAACATAAACAATTGTATTCTTACACTGCGTATGAAATTTCAAATTTGTATGTTACTTAAATTTTGACTTATTAACAATATTCTGAACCCTTACTATTTTGGTAACCGCTCGATCGTTCGGCACGGGCAAACTATTGTTTTATTCAGCGTAAAAACTTAGTACAAATATGTTAATAACATGAAATATTGATTGGGCAATATTGTGGAAGAATTTTGAAAAATAGACTGGGTAATGCGGGGGGTGGGGGTGGACGCTACTACCCATGTTGCCAGTTTGAGTACGTGACATCATGTCGGCTGTCTTTACCTGAATTGACAGACTGCATTGTCAATTAAGATAGTCAGATTCAGGCAACATGGTTAGTTGCACCCACCCCCCGCATTACCCAGTCTATTTATCAAAATTTTAAAAATTTTACTATAACATTGGCCAATCAATATTTGATGTTATTAACATATTTGTTCTAGGTTTTTTACGGTGAATAAAACAATAGTTTGCTCGTGCTGAACAATCGAACAGTTATCGAGATAGCAAGGGTTCAGAATATTGTTAATAAGTCAAAATTTAAATAATGTATGAATTTGAAATTTCGTACACGCTGTAAGAATATAATTGTCTATGTTGTGTTAAAATTTAAAACTTTTCGATCAAATAGTTATCGAGTTACATGCCTCTAAACGCATGAAATTTGTTGTGGTAGCAAATAAAACAGGTCTTTTTGTCTTCCAACCTCAATATGGCAATTTTTAAACAACATTAAAAATATAGGGCTATTGTAAGTCAACGCAGAATAAAATGAGCTAAATTTTGATGTAAAATATGTTGAAATCCAAATCATAGTTTCGGAGATACAAGGGTTCAAAGTCGGGTGTCTATGATTATGAAACCGATAGTAGTCAGAGTTATCTCCTCTGAGATTAACAAATTTTTTTTATATAGCCAGAGCCTGTGTTGAATGAAGTGAAGATGTCATTTGCAGGGTGAAAAGCATTATACTTTCCCACTCAATGATGAAGGCAAAAATGAAAACCACCACACACCTTGTTTTACTTAGTAAAGCTTCTAGAGATTCAAACCAGCCTTTCGGCTTTTGACCTAAACAACAAACAACAACGACATTAAACTCTTAATTATCCTTGATAATGATTGACTGCATTACCATGGATAATAAAATCAGTTGGCATTGAAATATGCAACACAAACATTTAGTATTAACAGAAAATGGTAAGTGGAGGAAGTTAAAGAATTCGCATACTTAAGAACTGCTTTCTCATCAGATGGAGAATTTGAAAAAGAGTTAAGTAAAACTATGCAGAAAGAAAGTGGTTTTTCCACAGTGTGAGAGGTTTTGTCTGGAATCAAGAAGTTTCATATGCATTGTAAGGAAATCATTTATAATGCATACCAGTGCGAATGGATAATCTGGTTACTTTGTTTTACTTTTCACGCCAATTGCGCGTTCATCTCTGCCTTGCCTGTTTCTCAGTCTCACTTGCTCCCTTTCCCGTATCTCGTCTATTCCTTCCTTTGCCTCTCAGTTCTTGGTACAGCATGTGAAAGAATAGTTGTGTTGTTCTGTTGCTCTGGCATTATTGCACAATGAAGCATTGTGCTAACTTTTACTCCGCTTACATCATTATACTGTAAAGTTATGTCTACATCATTTAATATAATTTGTGTAAAATGGAACAGCACTAACTAATGTATCAGTTAATGACTCTGTTCGCTTATTGTGTTTATGGTGGTGATACAAATCAACACAGCAGTCTAGACGGGCTTTCCACCAAAGTGCGTTTCACCGTATGTATATATGCTTATTTAGATTAAGGATTTTGCCAAGATTTCTGTTACTGTTAGTACTTTATTATTTGTGTTTTACTGCATTTTGCATGTTGTTACTTAGAATTGAAATTATGTTCCTCAAGTTAAACCCCTCCGTGTCATCGTTCCTATGTCCTTTTATTTGCTTTCCCCAAACTGTTCTAAAGTTTTTAATACCTATAAGCCCTATTACCGCATTGGCGTAGTTGGTAACGTGCTCACCCCTCATCATGCGGTCTTGGGTTCGAATCCCATTCAGGCACGGCATATTTTCATACGTTACAAAAAAACATGTCATCCTTCACCGTCTGTATTAGCAGTAATTGCAGAACAGTCGGACGTTAAAAAAAAATCCCTATTAGCAGGTCTTTGTTAATATGTGAACCGATCCTATGGTATTTCGTTTCAGCGCTAATACTTCATTACATTTATTCTCAAGGGTCATTCCTGAACACATCCTTTGTGCTGATTTTGACTTATGTATCCGAGGTTTGGATTGAGTAAAAGAAGATAGAAAGTAGAATCCAAGTAGAAGAGATGAAATTTAAGAGGCGTATGCTGGTGAAGACAAAATGAGGTAGAATAAGAAATTTTATGATTAGAAAACAACTGGAAATGAACAGCTTGATAAGGAGAGTTGGATAGACAGAGCTGAGATAGTTTGGTCATGTCAGTAGGATGGAGGGAAAAAGACCAAAAGTGCAGTGGATGGGTTCAGTAATGGATGAACTGGGAAAAAGATGAGATGTCAAAAAAAATCAATGGAGTAGAGATGGTTCAGGGATAGGGAAAGGTGAAAAGGAATTGTGTTGGGCCCAACATGAGGAAATGTGGAAGAAGGATAAAGATTATAAGGATATCACAGTAATATTTTTATAAATGACTTGGTTATTATTACCTTAAAATTAGATAAAAATTTATAAACTTGATTAATTTCATAATTTATATCATTGAGTCTTATTTATACAGCAGGCCAAAATTAAAGGATTGAATAACACAATAAACTAAAATCGTTTAAACAGAAACTTTTTAAGTTTATTTTAAAAACTGTTTACAAGAAGATATTTTTAATGATTTGGTAGGTTATTATAAATTCTGACTAAGGTATAGTAATATGGTTTTAATTTGCATCAGCAGTAAAGACATTAAGGGATGACAATTAGTTTCATGATCATTTAAAAATCCGTACATTTATTATCATTATCCCTCAAGTCTGTAAATTGAAATCTGTTCAATTTACAACAATACGTAAACCTATGACCCAACAAGATGAAGATGATGTGTAAATGAGATGTAGTCCTCTAGAGGCAGACACTGGGTTGTGGCCCTTACAGAAGAGCAGCTGATATCCTCCGCTCCCCATCCCTCACACATCACGTATAGTCACTTTACTTCTCATATGCACCCAATTTACATAAATAATTTATGACATTCTGACGATATATTAGAACAATTGTTTTATTGTTGCGTAATAATGTTATGCTCATTACAAGCTCGGATTTTATAAACAATCCGTTCGTTTAACAGTAAGTTGATGAAATAAATTAATATTGGGTGTAAAATAAACAGTGACAATATCTAGTTTTTATCATGACTAACCAACGTATATTTTTGTCATACATCTATAACACAAAGTACTTTCAGGATATATTAACACTTTGAAGCCTAAGCCCGAGTATAGCTCGGGGTGAGCGTAAATCGCAGTTGTCCGAAGCCCAAATATACCTCGGGCTTTGGTTGCACAGATTCATTCTACATTTTATTTAGTTTAATTTTCTATGTTTGCAGCGAAATCTACCGAATATTTTGTGAACTATGTAGAAAAACACTGAGCCGTGTTTGAGGTTATGTTTTGTTGATGTACATGTGTACTTTGTTGTGATTTTTTTATATAATATGTTATATGATTTTTTTCAGTTTTATGAGGTTTGTAGTTATTCTGTATTTGATATTTGTAAATAATATAGTTATTTCTACTTTGTAATAATTGTTTTCCTTTCGTATTTTGTCGGTAATCGTTTTCGTTCAGTAAATTGTTCGGTTGTATACGTTGTATTGTTTTGTCTTCTAGATCACTTTGTTTGTGCTGTTATTTGACAGTAATATTTATAATTTCTTTTTCATTTTATGTTTTCTGTGTGTTGCTGTAAAGTTTGCTCAGAAAAGAGCAAAACTGCAACTTGAAAGGCTGGAAGGAAAGAAACAACCTGGTACTGCCCTGACTGTAATGTTGCATTGTGCTTACCAGTGTGTTTCCGAGTGTTTCGTATGAAGGCTAATTATATGTAAAATATTTTAAATTTTAGTACTCAAACATGTTTAGTGTGAGTTTATTTCATTGCCTTCTATAGAGTTTATATAAACTGGTTTTTTAGTAGTGTTTAGGATTGTAAAACTCTAAAATTAGGTAGTATGTAGCACGTAACAATTTCATTTTTCATAATTTTTTGCTGTATATTTAAATAACTCCCATAAATTTAGTAAGTATAATAATTTCAATGTAAATTAATAGTAATAAACTTTCTGATTTTTTAATTAATTTCATGCCAAAATCATTAAGATATGATAGAAATTGAATCTTTTAGAATTATTTGAAGTTTACTCTAAAACCCTCAGGATACCGTGACATACCATGTTCTTATAGCTCAGGCTTCAAAGTGTTAATAATGAAATAGTGATATTAATAATTATAATGAATGATTATATGGTGTATAAATATGATTTTATTTAAATTATTTCATTATTGGTAATAACAATAATAAAAGCAGCCTTCTAAAAATCAGCTGTTTCACACACGATGGCATTATACAATTATAGAAGTATATAACGGGTGATTCAAAAAGAGCGCCGGTTTTTAAACGGCTGGTAAATTTTTGTTTATCGGTTGGCAACATTGTTAGACCTCATTTCTATTTCGGAGAACATTCCGATTGACGATTCAGTTGTAGTTTCTCTTGTTCGCAGTGTAGTACTCTCGCAGTCTGTGTCTAACCATGGAGAAGTTTACTATTGCACAACGAGTGTTAATCGTCAGAACATTTTACCAGAGTGGAGAGAGTTATGCGGCTACTGTCAGGCGACTTCGCGGTACTCTGGGACGTAATGAAGCACCGAATGAATCAACAGTTCGCAGGCTCATGAAAAAGTTTTTTGAGACGGGTTCAACAGTCGACCTTAAAAGTTCTGGACGTCGTCGTTCTGGCCGAACTGAGCAGAACGTTGCGTTGGTTCGTGACAGTGTGGCTGCTAGCCCAGCAAAATCAATACGTCGCCGTTCTCAACAATTGGGTTTACGATGTTCTTCTGTACGGAGAATTCTTCGGTACGATCTCCAATATCACCCGTATAAAATTCAGTTGACGCAACATTTGAAAGTGGCAGACCACCAGAAGAGACGACAGTTTGTTGACTGGGTATTGAGAAAACGGCAGGATGATGACACCTTCGCAAACAAAATCATTTTCAGTGATGAGGCGCACTTCCACTTAAACGGTTTTGTTAATAAACATAACTGCCGTATGTGGGGTTTAATTCGACGGGTTATCGGGCAAATGGAAGTCGAAACTTGTCGTGCAGTGATATCCAATTTCATGGACAGAGTTGATGCGTGCCAGCGCAGTAGAGGAGGACACATGCATGACATCATTTTTCATACATGAAATCGGAAAGTAAGATGAACTTGTTGATGTATTTATTTTCAGTTTTTCAATAAAATAAATCTCTTAATTTGATATATCAAAACCGGCGCTCTTTTTGAATCACCCTATATATTTAGCCTGTTATTGACTGTCTTATGCTTTGTGCGGAGGGGCCACAAGCCAGTAGCTGGCCTATACAAACCTAAGCCAAGCCATCTATTCCTGAGAGAGTATGGTTAATTGAACCCCATCCATCAAAGTACACCAGTGTACAACCATCTATTATTCAAATCCATATAAAAGTACCTAAACTGGGTTTACTAGGATTTGAAGTTTTCCGAAAATAAGCTGTTACACAGCTAACTCTGTACAATATTTAGTTGGTAAATACATGAACAAACAAGTAACATCGTTTGCATGGCTGGATGACACCTAGATAGGTAACATCCACTACTTTTATTTCACTACAATGGTGGGTCAGCATAGTGAAGCATTTGTGATTCTAGCTTCCCGGCTCAATATGGTAAACATCGGAAATTAATACCTAAAGCCTGTGGTTATGTTAGATAGGTTTTATAGGCCTACAACTACCAAAATATTCAAAAATGTTTTTGTTGGAAAAGTAAAAGATAACAACTGTACATACACAATTCTACTTAAACATTGATATTTTCATAATACGAGGCGTATTTTTAAAGTAAGTACCGTTTGAAAATTAAAAAAAAATAAAAGGAAATTTGCAAAAACTAATTTTATTTTCGGAATCTACATACTTTTATCTATTTTTCTACATAGTTTCCAAGTTTTTGTAAACACTTATCATATCGCACAACTAAATTTTGGAAACCTTCTTCATAAAAACTTGCCGCCTGCTGTGATAACCAAGAATTCACGGCCGTTTTCAATTCGTCGTCATCGTCATAACGGCTGCCGCCCAAGTGATGTTTCAGATGACGGAAGAGATGAAAGTCGCTCGGCGCAAGGTCAGGGCTGTAGGGTGGGTGGTCCAAAACTTCCCAGCCAAAAGAGTCCAATGCAGCTCGGGTCTGAGCGGCAGTGTGAGGCCGCTCGAGAGAGTTCAAAAGACTCGACAGTTCCTTGAATTTTCTGACACGTTATGACGAAAACGGTGACGATATGCTGAGTCGGATCGTAACTGGAGACGAAACGTGGATTTCGCATTTCACTCCCGAATCGAAACAACAAAGCATGGATTGGAGACACACGCACTCTCCCGTACAGGTCAAAGCCAAAGGTCAAATCACAGCAGGCGGCAAGTTTTTATGAAGAAGGTTTCCAAAATTTAGTAGTGCGATATGATAAGTGTTTACAAAAACTTGGAAACTATGTAGAAAAATAGATAAAAGTATGTAGATTCCGAAAATAAAATTAGTTTTTGCAAATTTCCTTTTTTTTTTTTTTATTTTCAAACGGTACTTACTTTAAAAATACGCCTCGTAGTTATAAAATATACTTACCGAACAATCCATTAAAACCATTTGTAACTTATCTTCTTTCAAAGCAGTGCGACCATTTTTTTCATAAGCTGACCAAATGTTACTCGCTATAGCTGCAATTACTGTAGCATCTTTGTCTCCATAACCACTGTAAGCCAGTAATGTTCCTTCTCGATTCAATAATCTGGTATAAAACACATGACAACATAAATGATTTTACTATATTTTATAACAAAAACAAAATAATTTCATGTAATATATTTTATTACTTTCCTTTGCTCTATATAAATAAATAGGGAAGGAAAGTATTGTTTTCATGTTGATTTTTCAGAATCAAGTTTTCACCAGAATACACATTTTCAGGCTCCAAAAGGACTATGTTTTAGCAATTGGTCCGTATCTGTGAGTAAAAAATTATCTTAAGAACAGAATAGCATACAAAGTTGAAATTGAAACTTAAGTTAGATACCACTACTGGATCCAACACGAATATTTTTACTAAAATCGGTCAACCAAGAGAAGTTGTTTATTTATGAAATTATTCACTTTTACGATTTTCTCAAAAACAGCTCCTTTGATTTTTAAGAAATTCAATTTATTTACTAAAATGTTTATGCTATACAAGATAGGTTAAGGCCCATGTTTGCTAAAATTCTTGAGAAGGTTGTGCCCGCGTGGTAATAATGGTTATTTTAAGATTCCAACCTTAATATGTATTCTAGCAAAAAAGTGTAGCTATATAATTAAAGTTGAACATTTATAAAGCTACAACTTTTCTTTCTAACTATTTTATACACCGCTTGATTTAGTGTCAATTAGCTATTTTAGGCCTATATATTTTTTCATCAAAATTGGTAAAAAAAACTGACATTTATTTTAATATTGCGGCCGACAAAAATCTATAACTAATATTATAGGAAATAAAAAATTTACAATTTTATTTTAAGCATTTTCTTCTGCAGAGCCAAGTTAGATAGGTAGTGTATGATGGAAGTCAACCACCTTACCTCATGCAGATCACTATTTAAAGAGCTGCAATTGCTCACAGTTCCTTCTTTGTACATTTTTGAAGTGATAATGAATGTAAAGAAAAATACCTTTTTACAGAATTTAGATGTTCACAACAACTACACAAGAAACAGAAACTATTATTATGTTGCTAATCACAACACTAAACTGTTTGGACAAAAACCAACTTATGCAGGTAGAAAATACATCAATAAATTGCCTCAAGGTTTAAAAAGTTGTGACAATTTAAGTCATTTTAAAAAAAAAAGCTAAAACAATATTTGATTGATGAAACATTTTACAGTGTGCACAAATTCCTTTCTAAATAGTTTTGGTATTTAACTTTAATTAAACAAATATTGTGTACAATTTGATACAAAGGGATTCATGACAAGCCTGCTGAGTTAAGCAGGAGGAAATTATTGGCAAGTGATGAATTTATCATTGTTTGATTTTTTTATTTTTCATTGTGTGTGATATTTGATTCAATAGGGTTCATGACAAGCCTACTGAAGTAAGCAGTAGCAAAAACAATTTTTGGTGGTAAGTGATAAATTTATCATTGGTGATAAACTTTCAGTTTATCAGTTTTATCTTGACATGTCCTATACTCCCTTTGGAGTCTCCAGGATGGAGAAAAAAAAGGTAGTATCACTGGGGAACCTGACAAACACTTTCATCAAAATTGGTCAACCAGAAGTAGTTTATTCGTCCGATTTTCCACTTTATTGTGATTTTATCAAAAATGATATTGACTTCTGAACACAATTAAAAATATAAATATTTAGAACATAACTTTTAACAAAACTTTACGTATTGACAACACCTATTTCATGTAAAAAATTACCAGTGGTGTATAAAGATTCCTTTTCTTATGGTCAACGCAAACAAATATACTATACACATAAAGTAAAACTAACTTCTACACTGATAATGCAGAAGGAATTACAAATTTCAATGGGACAGAAAATTTTGAAGTAAGTTCTACTATAGTAGAAATTTTTCTTGGTTCAATTCTGTTAGGGGATGGTTATGTAGATAATTGCACTGTGCTACAGTAGCATGGAAAATATCTGAATCAAAAAGATAAAAAATTAAGGAACGTTCTGTCAAAACTACAATTTAGACTTTTATCAAAGAAAATTAACTAGCATTTAAAATAAAATGCAGTCTCACTTTTATTTAGAAAAAATTCCAGAATGTTTTGAAAACGGGTTCCATAATTTACAAAAATGTAAAACTAAATATATAAAAATTTGTAGTTAAAACTGAATCCTATGATTCATTTGGATCTATATCCACGAAATCTCTAACAAGATAAGAATTGTCAGTTCATGTAAATCTTATTACTAGTTAAACTTAATAAGCATTTAACTCACAAAGTAATCTCCACACCACTTGTATTGGCTTGGCTGAGAACCTGACTTAATATTTTTGGCCTCAGCATTTTATTTTATTTAAATACACAAAAAAATAACGCAATCAAATTATTGACACAGTGCAGTACGAACGATATAACATAACCTAGAAACGCACAGATGTAAATATCAACGAGTCGTTAAGCCGAAGGCTCTTGGGACTACGAAATCAAAAATGTAATAATATTAGTTTACGATGGTACACACCACCCAATTTAGGAATTAAGATTATTTGTGCGTAACAGTGGTTGTTTATTCAAATAAAAATAAAAATCGTTTAGTGTCGTATATAAGAATGAAAGAAAATTGAATTTAAAATTTACGGTCACGTGATTAGGATAGGCAACCAACCAACTAATCTGTACAAATAAATTTCATATAGTAAAACGATTTCTGCGTAAACAAAATGCGTTGATTTGACCATTCAGTTTGGGTAAGAACTTAAGACACTCATTAAAAATGTAAAAACATTTTTAAATTTGCGCGATTAAATATCCGATTATTCTGTGACCGCTGTAACATGTAATCACGCTTGAAAACATTATACTGAGATAAGTGTGGAACGGCCAATACAGAAACAGCGTCCTTGCCCTGGCATGTTTTTTTTTTGGTTTTCTGACAAGTCGATGAATAGAGTGATAAGATGAAAATGAGTAGAGATCGCCAGACCTGAAAGGGTTCGAACCCGGTACTCCTGCCCATAACATGATGTTAGATGCAGACTACAATACCCACCAAATCATCTGTGGTTACAGCAGTTTTGTTATTTGCCAAATCTTTCTTCTATACATATGGTGATACAAATGTGATATTTTTAATATTATCACTACATCAAAACTTTGTAAGAAATTTTAATAAATTATTAATTTCTCTTGCCTATATGAATATATAGGAAGGAAAGTATTGTTTTCATGTCGATTTTTCGAAATCGAGTTTTCACCGGATCTATACGTTTTCAGACCCCCTGAACCCAAAAAACATGTTTTTAGCGATTGGTCTGTGTGTGTGTGTGTGTGTGTGTGTGTGTCTGTGTGTGAACAGAATATCTCAAGAACGGAACATCGTACGGACTTGAAACTTGAAACTTAAGTTACATACCACTACCGGACGCGACACGAACATTTTCATCAAAATCGGTCAACCGGAAGTAGTAGTTTATTCGTATAATTTTTCAGTTTTTTGCGATTTTCTCAAAAACTGGTCCTACGATTTTTTTTAAAATCGCCTATTTTACTCAATTTTTTATTCTCTACAAGATAGGGTAGGCGCCATGTTTGCTGAAATTCTGCGTGTGGCTGTTTTTACGTAAAAACATTTTCTTTTTAAGATTACGGCTTTAATATAAATTTTAGCGCAAAAACTTATATAATAAAAGTTGTAGAGAATTTAAAAACCTACAACTTTTATTTCAAACATTTTTTTGTATAACGCTTAGTTTAGCGGTAATTTGCGATTTTCTGTTTTTTTCTCACGAAAACGTGAGAAAAATCGATTTTTTTAACATTTCGGCCTTAGTATGCATTTTACGACAAAAGTGTATATAATTAAATTTATAGAAAATTAAAAGATCTACAACTTTTATTTTAAGCATTTTTCTCTACAGAGCCTAGTTTAGAGAGAAAGAGTGATTTTCCGTATTTCTAAGCCAAACTGAGGTTGATTTTCATTTTGCGTCTTTCACTCATGATTAAAATTAGGTTATGTTTGTTGAGGTTAGTTTTTTGTTTATTTCTTATGTTTTATTACTAATGTTAGGTTTATTGTTTATTATTTGCACTGGCAAGAGAAAGTTGTGTGAGTGTTTCGCACCAGATTTTTTTTTATTTGGACTTCTAGAGCTTCAATGCAAGTATATTAACAAAAGCCATTGTAGATTTGCCCATAACAAGCATGTGGAGTGTTAAATTATTTGCACTCCATCTGTTAGTTCCAGGGCTACAAAAATTAGTTCTGTTTCTTATCACATGGTCAGCCAATTACATGACTGAAGCTTTTAAGAACAGAAGAGGTAAAGATGTAAGAAACACTAGTCACAGTTATCTCCTCTGAGCGTAATTAATTTCATCATTATACATCCAAACTCTGTGGTGAATGAAGTGAAGGTGTCATTTGCAGGGTGGAAAGTAGATGCTTTTCAAAGGGCCTGGCATGCTGATGAACATACTTTTCCACTTTTTTTTCTACTTGCATCCAGGAGACTCCAAAGGGAGTATAGGACATGTCAAGATAAAACTGATAAATTCATCAGAAAATTGTTTTTGCTACTGCTTACTTCAGTAGGCTTGTCATGAACCCAATTGAATCAAATATCACACAAAATAAAAAAATCAAACAATCATAAATTCATCACTTACCAATAATTTTTTCCTGCTACTGCTTAACTCGGTAGGCTTGTCATGAACCCCTTTGTATCAAATAGTACACAATATTTATTTAATTAGAAGTTAAATATTTTTCAATCAAAACTATTTAGAAAGGAATTCGTGCACACTGTAAAATGTTTCATCAATCAAATGTTGTTTTAGCTTTTTTTTAAAATGACAAATTGTCACAACTTTTTAAACCTTGTGGCAATTTATTGATGTATTTTCTACCTGCATAAGTTGGTTTTTGTTCAAACAATTTAGTGTTGTGATTAGCAACATAATAATCAATTCTGTTTCTTGTGTAATGGTTGTGAACATCTAAATTCTGTAAAAAGGTATTTTTCTTTACGTACATTATCACTTCAAAAATGTACAAACTTAGTGAGGAAGGCTTGGTTAACCACCTAACTCCTTGTTTTACTTAATAAAGCCTGTAGTTTCAAACCAGCATTTCGGCTGATGACCTAAACAAGACAGCCCTGAAAGCAAGAGACAGTGAAATCCTAGCTTGCGAAGATAGTTTCCTAGTGATTTTCTAGGAGAGCAATTCAGATGTACTTTTACATCCAGAACTTCCATGGTTATCACTGATGGTCAACCTACACTTTTTCGATCTGCATATTCCCAGTCTCATAAAATTTATTTAACAAATGTAAAATGTAACATTTTCATCAAAATCAGCCAACCAGAAGTGCAATATTTCACTTTTTTGGAATTTCAAAAATGGCTCCAATGATTTTTTTAAAAATTGCTCTATTTAATACATTTTTTTTGCTCTACAAGGTAAGGTAAGCACAATGTCATCTGAAATTCTTAAAGGGCAGTGCTCTTGTGGCAAAAATGTGTACAATTACAGTTGTAAGAAATTATAAAACCTACTTTTATTTCAAATACAGTATTTTTATTTATCTTCAATGTTAAATGTCAAATTTTCTGAAATTATTTGCTCATTAAAATAGGTAAAAAATGAGATTTTTCAAAACTGCAGCCTTAGTACGCATTTTAAACAAAAGTCTTTATTATAAAGTTATAGAAAAATTAAAAACTTACAACTTCTATTTTAAATTTTTTTTCTACAGAGCCTAAGTTAAGTGTCAGTGATTTTCTGTATTTTTAAGTCTTTAGAGGTTGATTTTCATTTACCATCAAACACCCATGATTCAAATTAGGTTACTAAGTTAATTATTTACAAAGGCAAACAAAACTTTTGAGTGTTTTACATCAGATTTTTACTTTCTCTTGCCTATATGAATGTATAGGAAGGAAAGTATTGTTTTCATGTCGATTTTTCGAAATCGAGTTTTCACCGGATCTATACGTTTTCAGACCCCCTGAACCCAAAAAACATGTTTTTAGCGATTGGTCTGTGTGTGTGTGTGTCTGTGTGTGAACAGAATATCTCAAGAACGGAACATCGTACGAACTTGAAACTTGAAACTTAAGTTACATACCACTACCGGACGCGACACAAACATTTTCATCAAAATCGGTCAACCGGAAGTAGTAGTTTATTCGTATAATTTTTCAGTTTTTTGCAATTTTCTCAAAAACTGGTCCTACGATTTTTTTTAAAATCGCCTATTTTACTCAATTTTTTATTCTCTACAAGATAGGGTAGGCGCCATGTTTGCTGAAATTCTCGGTGAGGCTGTTTTCACGTAAAAACGTTGTTTTTTTAAGATTACGGCTTTAATATAAATTTTAGCGCAAAAACTTATATAATAAAAGTTGTAGAGAATTTAAAAACCTACAACTTCTGTTTCAAACATTTTTTTGTATAACGCTTAGTTTAGCGGTAATTTGCAATTTTCTGTTTTTCTTCTCACGAAAACGTGAGAAAAATCGATTTTTTTAACATTTCGGTCTTAGTATGCATTTTACGACAAAAGTGTATATAATTAAATTTATAAAAAATTAAAAGATCTACAACTTTTGTTTAGAGCATTTTTCTCTACAGAGCCTAGTTTAGCGTGAAAGCGTGATTTTCCGTATTTTTAAGCCAAACTGAGTTTGTCATTTTGCGTCATTCACTCATGATTAAAATAAGGTTATGTTTTTGAGGTTAGTTTTTGTTCATTTCTAATATTTTATTACTAATGTTAAATTATATTGTAAATTATTTGCATTGGCAAGAGAAAGTTGTGTGAGTGTTTCACACCAGATTTTTAATCTTTGCTTTGATAAAAACATCAACAT
The DNA here is from genome assembly GCA_035578175.1 of Catonia carolina. Lineage (NCBI taxonomy): Eukaryota > Metazoa > Arthropoda > Insecta > Hemiptera > Achilidae > Catonia > Catonia carolina. The sequence continues at coordinate 7,808,249 of JAQMRL010000005.1, read as the reverse complement.
TTTGATATGAACAATAATTTTATCACTGAAACGAAGTTTACACTACGTTAACTAGGGAATTCTTTTAGAGTGGTTCCAGAAGAACAAATAAAAGTAACATAATATAAAAACACAAACACTTTTTTATTAAAAATACAAAAGGACATTTTATAATATAATTTTTTATAATAAATAATTTATCATTCTTGAACATCTCTGTTTACAGTTCCATTTTCCAGTTCTGCTGTTATCTGAAAGAATTATAAAATATAATTAGTATTTAAAAACATATCAATTTAAATCAAGAAATGGAAACTACTGGACACACTGTTTCATACTGAGATACTGGTATCGTGTTTGTGTGTTTGTACCGAAAAGAGACAAAAACCGCATGGAGGAAAGATCCCGCGGGACCCTCCTCCTGAGCAGCGGATTGTGTGTCCATGGCCTGTTTATAGTGTCTTGTGGAATTTTTATATTTAGTTGGCTTAAAAAAACCTCACAACTACTTTTATTTCAAATATTTTTATCTTCAACGTTTAGAATCAAATAGTGATTTTCTCATTAAAATAGGCCTTCGTGTACATTTTAAAACCAAAGGTTTTAAAAAAGGTTTTTAAATGCCCATAACAGACAGGTGGAGTGCCAAATTATTTACACTCAATCTGTTTGTTGCAGGGCTAAAATAAATAGTTCTGTTTCTCATCACATGGTCAGCCAATTAAATGGCCATTAAATGAATTAAATGAGAGTCATTTAAGAACAGAAGAGGTAGAGTTGTGAAAAGACACTAATCAGAGTTATCTTCTCTGAAAGTAATGAGTTTTCATAATACAGCCAGACCCTGTGGTGAATGAAGTGAAGGTGTAATTTGCAGAGTGGAAAATATGTGCTTTTCAGAGGGCCCGGCATGTTGATAAGCGTACTTTTCCACTCAGTGAGGAAGGCATGGTAAACCAACTCACACCTCGTTTTACTTAGTAAAGCCTCTAGAGGTTCAAACCACCTTCAGCTTAAGACCTAAACAATAAAAACAATGCGATGTGGAAAAATAAGAAATGGCTTTTTACCTTCTTTTGTAGCACAATTACTCATAATGAAAGGGGGGGGGGGAATAGAATAGAATTTTTATTGCCACAGATCGCATACAATATGGAACAATGGTGCTTACACTGGTGATTTGTCAATATACATCTTACAAATTAAACACATTCTATGATTATATCAAAAACATAAAAACAAAAAAGATCTGAAAAAAGTAAATAAATGTATGTTATAACTCACACATAGTGAAAGGCATTGATTTACATTATTTTTTATGGAGATTTTTTTTTTAAATTAATTTATTTAACGTCGCATCAACTACAACGGTCTTTAGCGACGATGTTGGGGTGTAACTACTGTACAATGGAGGATGAAATGATTTTTGTAACGTATGAAAATATGCCGTGCCTGAGTGGGATTCAAACCCAGGACCGCATGATGAGAGGCGAGCATGTTACCAACTGCGCCAATGCGGCCGGCTTTTTATGGAGAGGGTCAGCCATATGATACAAGCTGAAAAATTTCTTTATCCTCCTACTACACCTGAACAGAGTAATAAGCTCTTTCTACTAGAAGATCTCCGAGTTGTTTATTAACAAAAACCTTCCAGTTATTTTATATCTGATAATTTATTGTAAATTTTAGGCATTAAAATTTTTAGATGAATTGCAACCATGCAAGGATCCACAAATAATCTGTTCAATAAGATTTGTATTTTTATTCATCGTAGGTGGTTCAACAGGAGTAATTTTAGCAAATTCCTCAACCGATATTATTTTACACGACACTAACGAGAAGAACCCAAAATTAAAAAATCAAGCTAAGCCTAAAATTAAAGAAACATCACCCAATCAATTTATTAGAACCATAAATTGCCCATAACAGACAGGTGGAGTGTCAAATTATTTACACTCAATCTGTTAGTTGCAGGGCTAAAATAAATAGTTCTGTTTCTTATCACATGGTCAGCCAATTAAATGACAATCATTTAAGAACAGAAGAGGTAGAGGTGTAAAAGACACTAATCAGAGATATCTCGTCTGAAAGTAATGGATTTCATTTATACAGCCAGACCCTGTGGTGAATGAAGTGAAAGTGTCATTTGCAGAGTGGAAAATACATGCTTTTCAGAGGGCCTGGCATGCTGATAAGTGTACTTTTCCACTCAGTGAGTTGTGGCAATGGTAAACCACCTCACTCCTCGATTTACTTAGTAAAACCTCTACAGGTTCAAACCAGCCTAAAGGGGCTGATGACCTAAACAACAACAGAACCGTAATAAGACCAGAAGAAAGAGAAATCTTATTCTCGACTGTTGTTCCCACAATTACATGGAATTCATGGAATCCAGTGGTTATGAAAAATGTTGCCTCATAAAATGAGTCTGCAATTGTAACAGCCATATATAATATGGACTCTTTTCATAAAGGGAAGACCGGAAAATAAAGGGATAGGAATACCCACTGCACAGCTGTATTCTTCCAAGCGATTTCTTCACTTCAGGAACCCACTGTTGTAAGCCGTTTTCCAGGTGCTTGTAATGTAATCCGACGTTAAGTGGAACAGTCTAACTGTACATGGCTTGTACTGGTGAGCGAATGGAGTCAGCGGGCACAAAACAAAGCGACAGCAGTGTCCTCAACCTAACTAAAAATTGGTAGTGGGACTACCAGATACTTTGGTGATACTGACCACTACAATCTTATTTCTTATTCAAATGACCAAGAAAAGTTTGTTAATAAAGGCATCCAGGAGACTCTTATCCAACAAAATTATCTACCAAAATAATGAGCCAATAAAAGACTCCATGAAAAAGAAAAGGATATCTTTCTTTGGCCATTTAATTAGATCACCTGAAGACAGAATTATCAACAAAATTATAAGAAACTTGTTTGCCAAAAAAGCAGCACCAATCTGGATCAAGGAAATCAAAGAGGATATGGAAGAACTAGGTTTAACTTTTAGGGATCTGGAGTTTAAAAGAGTTAAGACAGACAAACATAAAGACAAAAACTTTAGATTTAAAACCAAAATCGAAAACAGGTACTAAAAAAGTTGTTTCAGAGGCAGAGAGACAGACCAGATCGGTCAGAATGACCGAATATTGGCGAAAAATCAGAGAAAAGAATGCAAAAAGAGCTTCTAAACAACTGATTAAAGTGATCCTTTGTGCTCTCAAAAGTAAAAAATGGCATCCAGGAGATTAACAAAGAGACTTGTCAAAATTAAAGCTGATAAAATTAGATATTAACACAATACGTTAAATTCTTTTATTACCAATCCATTATTACTTCTTTCCCTTGCCCTATATGAATATATAGGAATCAAAATTTCATAACCAACATTACCTCTTTTAATTTAAGAGTTTGTTCCTTTTGATGAAAATTTAGTTTAGTAGCATCACTCAGCTGTTTACGAAATTTTTCTTCTAACGCACTAATTATATCTTCAAGTTCTTGTTTTCTACCACTTGATGCATCCGAACCTATGTTTAATTTCTGCACCCATAACTGTAATCATGTAAAATTAAAAAAACAAAAACAAAAATGCATTCCAAGTTAACAAAACATCAAAATCAATTCTAAAAGATGCACACATTAGAAAATTATCAACACTGGAGTTCCTTTTTACTTAAATTAGATCTACTACCTAATTTTTTTTGTATTTTTTGATAAATTCATACAATATATTTGAATTTATTTCTGTGCTCCACTCTGCAACGATTTTAAACTAGTAACAACTTCCTTCCACATAGATGAAGAACTGATAAGAAGACTACCCGACAATTTTTTGAAAATATCGAGGACCACAGAACAAAGCTTGTCAAATAGTGGATTTAAAATTTGGATGGAAAGCAAACAATTATCAATTATGAATCATATCAATTATTCACTTAGACATGTTAAAACAAAATATTTAAAAAAAATAAATTAATAAAAGAAAAGCACATTTTTTCTTCAATGAGTTTCACCCCATTAATGATAAGTGATAGATGAAAATTAACTGATGAAAAAATGCCAGAACTGACCAGAACCTCTGGCATAGGACAGCCAGCTGTATAGAAACGAATAAAAGTTCATGCTATCAAGAAATTCGTTCAAGTAAAGTTTAGGAAAATGTAATATGAGGGTTGTCAGAAAAGTTTCCAACCTCAACATGAAAATGGCACCACTCATCAAAAGACAGTTATGGAATGTGTTCGTGCATGTGTTAAAATGAACTCACAAAAATTTCACACATTTTGGACGCTTAATTTTTGTTTGACAACAGTTTTGGTGAGTCGATGCGAGTGTTGTTATGAAAATGGACAAAATCGAGTATCGAGCTGTCATTAGACATTTGTTTCTTAAAGACAATACGCCAACACAAATTAAAGACGAGTTGGAGGCTGTGTATGGGGACACTGCACCATGATTTACCACCGTGAAAGTTTGGGCAGCTGAATTAAAAGTCACCGTACCAGGTTGGGTGATGAATTTTTGGGACAGCCAAAAACTGCAACCCCTGGCAATAACCTACTACACTGATGAAGTTGAAACTTGGAAATTAAGATAAGTACCAATAGGGGACCTGACACAAACATCTTCATCAAAATCGGTCAGCCGGAAGTAGTAGTTTATTCGTGCAATTTTTAAAAAAATCACCCTATTTACTACATTTATGATAATTATTTTAATCTCTACAAGATACGGTAAGCATTGTCAAGTCTGCTGAAATTTTTGGGAAGGCTGTGCTCCCATGGTAAAAAATTCTTTTTATAAGATTGTAGCATTAATATGCATTTTAGGGCAAAAGTGTATATAATCAAACTAGTAGAATATTACAAAACACGTACAACTTTAATTTCTACAATGCTTAGTTTAGAGCCAATTAGTGATTTTCTGTATTTTTTCATTCAGTAAAAAAGTAGGCCTTTTAAAGATTGCAGCCTTAGTTTGCATTTTACGACAAAATTGTATAAATAATCAATGTTATAGGAAATAGAAAATAATCTATATATTTATTTCAAGCATTATTTTTTTATGGACCCTAGATTAGCTCAATTAGTATTTTTCCGCACTTTAAAATTCTACAGAGGTTGATTTCCGTTTTGTGCCATTCATTCACTCATGATTAAATAAAGATAATTATAATTTATTTCATTGGCAAGAGAAAGTCATGTGAGTGTTTACACTATTTTTTAAAATATATAGTAATGCAGACATGATTCAATCCGATTCTTACCTCCATATCTTTGGATTTTTGAAGTGTTTCAATTTTCTGCTCATAAAATTCAGTTACTTTTCTCACATATTTTATTAACTTGATAATTTTTGCTTTGTAAACATTTATCTGAAACAATTCAATATAAAACAAACTGAAGTTATGAAAATTAAAAACTAAGTACAACATGTTATTGACAGTTGTAAAATACAAAGGGCTTTAGAAAAACAACAAAAGGGAAACAGCAGGGATGTTATTGGAAGTAGAAACGCAAAATAACTGGACATCATCAACCTAACGGTTACTTTCTGAAGAAAAACCATACAAAAATTCTAATAAAATGAATGATTTAAGTTTTAAACAAAACTAGTCTCCAGGTTTTTTTTACTTTCTCTTGCCCTATATAAAAAACACAAAGGAACGAGAGTTAGTTTCATGTTGATTTTTCAAAATTCAGTTTTCACTGGAAATACATATTTTTCAGGTCTCATGAACCCAAAAAAACATTTTACTGATTGGTATGTGTGCGTGTGTGAACAAAATATCTCAAGAACAAATATGATATCATAACGGGACCAAACACAAACATTTTCAACAAAATCGGTCTAAAGGAAATAGTGATTTGATTGTGTAATTTTTCACTTTTTTGCAATTTTTGTTAAGATTTTGGCCTTAGTATATGTATTTTATAGCAAAAATATATAAAAGTCATAGAAAATTTTTTCAATTTTTATTTCAATTTATTTTATAGTATTTGTTTATAGAGCTTAGTTTCGCGTCAATTAGTGAAATCTTTTAAAGATTGTAACCTAAATATACATTTTAGGGGGAAAACATGGGTAATTAGAAACTAAGGAAATTAAAAAATCTACAACTTTTATTTATATTATTAGTTTCTTCTAAATATATATTATTTAGTTTTTTCTACAGTGCTTAGTTTAGTGTCAATCAGTGATCTTCTGCATTTTTCTCATTAATCAAAATTGGTTAACATATAAAAAGTTCTGTTGGTAGAGGGGATGATTAGGAAGGGTGGGTAGAAGAAAGATAGTATGGACTGTAGAATACTGTGTTCATAACAAGAACTAATGAACTGTATTCATCTGAAATTATTATTAGGGTAAAAGGGTTCGGAAGAAACCCAGTTGAAGTTTTACTCCAGCTGTTTCAGTATTGGTGAGTGGTAGCAAGTCCTGGGTATTTGGATAGATGAACATCAGATCCAGGTAGCAGAGATGCGGTTCATGAGAAGAGTTCAAGGGTGTAGTTTGATGGATCACATTAAAATGAGGAATTCCGAGCTCGTTTAAATGTCTCCTCTCTCTTAGAAACAGTCGGCAAATACAGAGAGAAATGGAAGGAACATTTAATACGAATGAGTGATGATAGATGGGTCACAAGGGCATTAAGCTACAAAAATGATGGACGAAGAGATGTATATAGGCCCTGAAAAAGAAGGGCAGAGAAGTCTGTACAGGTCGGACGGCCTAATTCATGACAGGAAGAAGATAAAATATTTTTTTTAAAAGAAAATTATTCATTCATTCCATGACAAATGATAACATAATTTATAAATTTCTCCTCACCGCATTCCTTTTAGACACACGGAACACTTACAGTAATAAAGAAATGAAGAAAATACCTTCATGTTTAAACGTGCTTCACTTTCCTTTGACGATTTTTCTATTTCTTGTTTTATGCTTCCTACTTCAGTTCTCATACGAGCACACTGTTCTTGTAGTTGTTTTTCTAACCGCGAAATCTAAAACAAGATATAAATGTTATTACTACAATAATTTGTTACCATAAAGCTCCACTTTAAAACCTAGAGCTGGCGATTGTCGGTTTTGAGACAATGTTTCCGCTTGACCCGGTAGCATTGCAAAATCAGATTTGCTTAAAACCATTGCAATAATGGCGTTTTAATCCGTCTATAGATAGCATTTTTGTATTGTATGATAGTTTAATAACGCATAAAATAAATTTTTATGTTTAATACAATCGTTTTAGTTGAGTATTTTGCGTGCACTTCTCTGTTAAAACCAAGCAGGATTTTGGTTTTGTTTCTTTGTTTACGTGATGTGTTTTTGGTTTTTTTTCTTTATTTTCACTTTCTCTTGCCTGTATGAATATATGTATAGGAAGGGTATTGTTTTCATGTCGATTTTTCAAAATCAAGTTTTCACCGGATCTACATGCTTTCAGACCCCTGAACCCAAAAACCATGTTTTTAGCGATTGGTCTGTGTGTGTGAACAAAATATCTCAAGAACGGAACATCGTACAAACTTGAAACTTAAGTTAGGTACCACTAGAGGACCCGACATGAACATTTTCATCAAAATCGGTCAACCAGAAGTAGTAGTTTATTCGTGTTATTTTTCACTTTTTGCAATTTTCTCAAAAACAGCTCCTACGATTTTTTAAAAAATTGTTTCATTTACTACACTTTTTATGCTCTACAAGATAGGGCACCATGTCTGCTGAAATTCTTGGGGAGGTTGTTTTCTCATAAAAAAATTGTTTTTTTAAGAATGCGACTTTAGTATGCATTCAAGTGCTAAAATGTATAATAAAAGTTGTAGAGAATTTAAAATCCTACAAATTTTTTTCAAACATTTTTTGTATAATGTACAGTTTAGTGGTAATTAGCAATTTTCTGTTTTTTTCCTCACAAAACATGTAAAAAAAATATATTTTTTAAAGATTTCAGCATGCATGTTATGACAAAAGTGTATATCATAAAATTTAGAGGAAATTGAAAGATCTACAACTTTTTTTTAGAGCAATTTTTTCTACAGAGCCTAGTTTAGCATCAAAGTGATTTTCTGTATTTTTAAGCCAAACTGAGGTTAATTTTCATTTTGCGTCTTTCACTCATGATTAAAATTAGGTTATGTTTATTGAGGTTAGTTTTTTTGTTTATTTCTAATGTTTTATTACTAATGTTAGGTTATATTGGTACCTAATTATTTGCAATGACAGGAGAAAGTTGTGTGAATGTTTCACACCATATTTTTTATCATAGAATTGTTTTTCTGGTATTATTTTGAATTAAACATTATGGGTAAGGATTGTATATAATGATTTTGTTAAAAGTAGAGCATGAGAAAGTTTGAAACAGTAGTGCCATCTGAAAATTAAGAAAAACATTTGTCTAAAAATTGTCTTCAAATAGCTTCAGAGCACCCTACGTGTCTTGTAACAATTTTAATAAAATATACAAGTTTTTTTGTTATTTAATATGAAATATGATAAAGTTTGTGTTTAAAAGCAAATTTTTAATGATTTCTTTATGGTTCAGTGAGCAACCTGCTAAAAATTCTTTATCAGTTTAGAAAAATGTTATTGCCGCCTATAGGGTTAAGGAATATAAATATATTGAAATTGTAAAATATAGAGAAATTTTATTGCATTTACAATTTTCGCATCTGTTCAATATGTGTAAGAGGCAACAAATAGAGCTACACTGCTGGACAAGATTCCAAATATTTTGGCTGGAACTGAGAGTTCCAGCCAAAGGAAACAAGATCAGAGATTATAACGGGTGGCGCACATAAAAGTAGCCCCAGAACTTAGCCGAGATTGTATAATGTTTGCTGAGTCAAGGAAAATTCCCCCTATTTTCCCCTTCCCGTGTACAACCTGCATGTTTAACCAGATTTTTGATCAATTTATTAATCAATTAGCACCACACGAAATTACATAGTCTATTATTTTTTCCAACAAGATGGGGTGACTTTGTCACACATCTCGCAGATCACTGGCTCGTGTGCGTAGTGTTTTTACCGATGAGAGGACTATCTCTTTAGGCTTATGGCCACCGCGATCACCAGATTTGTCTCCTTGTGATTACTACTTAAAGGGAAATTTAAAGAATGAAGTATACGCCAGCAATCCAAAATCCATTGAAAACCTAAAGATCACGATCACAAACGTCATACGCACCAATACAGCTCCTGAACTCCAGTCTGTATTTCAGAATATGCTACGCCGCGCTATCTTATGTGTACAAGCTGACGGTGATCACTTTCAACATATCGTGTAATAACGTAACAATATTAGACTATTGAATAAAATAATAAAAAAAATTATTGGTATATTTGTAAGTAAACAGATTTCATTTCAATTGTGTTGCACTTTATTTACGGGGCTTCTTTTATGTGCGCCACCCGATGGTGGTGCAAACATTATTTATGGGTAGAATGAGTTCCAATAGATTCTCTGTGATTGTAGTTCAATATTAACCAGGTAACACATGAGATGGTGGCAGACCTCTGAAAGAAGAAGTGGACTGGAACAGGTCGAAAACTAATCCTTGAAAAAAGAAGTTTTCTAATAATGATAATGTTATAAATTTTATTAACCCTATAAGAAAACATCCGAAACCAAATAGAATAAACCAATATCTCTCAGGTGATTAGCCTTGTTTTCTCATGCCCAGTGAAAGCTAGAGGAGTGAGGAAAACAAGTATCAATTGGGAAAATCGTGAAGGACAGTACGTTTACAGCATGAAATTACAACTAACAAACTCCATACTTATGATCAGAATATCCATTTAAACTCCATACACTGCAAATGATGCACGTAATATTGTTAAGCCAAATGGCATGGTTTCTAAAGTTTGCTGTGGAAGCATGGCGCATACAAATGCCTAGCACCAAGCTCGGTTGGGTAGTCATACGCATTATTTTGCACAAATTGTTAAGTCCAGAGCTATACTTATACATTAACAACACTTACAACTCGAAGTGGGACAAGTACGATAGTGAAATCAACATAATGGAGGAAACAAGTTAGGTACACCTTGGACAATTCAAATTGGCACAAGCAGCTTCGGTGTTTATCTATTCCATTCTTCGCCCCTCGCCATGCAACGACGGTACAGTCACAAAAGTATACAATCACTACTGTAATGTGCAACTCACGCACGGTCACTACGCTTTGTTTTCACTGTTGTTATTAATAATCTGTCAAGACATAATGATGTGACTAATTTGTATTCATATATGATTTTCTGTTCATTATATTATATTCAGACCAATTTGTTTCGTTAGTTGCGACCGTCTGTAGAGTAAAGAATAGTGAGTTTTTGCAGTTTAGTTCTTGTAATTTATAATTTAATTTTTTACTGGGACAAATTAACACTTTCAGGACGGCACCCGTATACGATACGGGCACGCCATTTTGATCGGCTGGACGGCACCCGTCCAATACGGCAATACGGGCACCTATTTCACTTGGTTTTATATACATTAGCTCGTATCGTATACGATTGCCGTCTATGCTGTCACTTAATTTAGTTCATTCTGAATCTAATAGAGTACACTCGTAGTCCTAATGTTGTCAGATTATCGAATATATCAACTTTTACAGCATCAATTTTATCGATGTTATCGATTGTGAGCAATCAATATGCCGGAACTTCTGCGCGTTGTTGTTAGTTATTAGTTCGTTATTATAATACTTAGTTCTTTTTTAATTTTACTTAAGAAATAAAAAAGTCAATTGGTTATTAGAAATATGTAAATAGTTTGTAAGAATTTAACTCATATAATTAATGTTATTATTCCTATTATTATCATTATACGGTGAAAAAAAATTTAAATTCAAGAAAACATACCTCTCTCTCTCTTCAGTCAGACAATAATCTTAATAAATGAAAGGTAATCTACTAATTATGATCTTTAATTTAAATTTTTATTTTTGAATTCAAGACCAATGGTTGATTTGTTACAATTTTTTTTAAATTTCCCGAAAAATGGCAGTTCACGGGCAAAACTACAAAAAAAGATGTCAGTCTTCAAAGTGTTAAATACATATTTTAAAATGAAATAATTATTTGTATGTTTGTACATTGAAATAAGTTTGTAGAGGCATTTGCATACATTAAAATTTGTACAACTTATTGAAAGAATAGGTTATGGATATACTTTATGCAGAACTGTGTGTACACGTAGACTAAGAGTTGTGCCAGTTCGAATTGTCCACAGTATATAATTTTAAATTTGCGACATGCGGTATTTTGCACACCAACCATACATGAGTGTTACTTTGAAATCATGCTGGAACAAAAGATGGGAAAAGACTGGGAGATGAGCGGCACGTTGGAAAGAGAGGGCATCACAAGCTACAAGAGAGAGAACAACAGGAAAGACAAAGAGAGAACAATAATTAGCTCGAAAAGACAAACAAAGCGATAAGATCGAACATGAATGATTCATCAGCTGGCATAAAATAATCAGAATGAGCGAACACGAGTTTTTAAATGCACACCCTTTAGCAAAATTTAACAGATAATAATAATGAAAAATAGGAGAGTTGATTAAAGTGTCATCGAATAAAGCTGTGAAATGGGCAGCACACAGAAGAACAAGAGACATAGCGATAAGGTGTAAAAACTTACTTCTTTATTTTTCTTTGATAATTCTTTTCTTAATTCACCCATAGAGGCTTCATAAGTCTGAACCGTTTGAGCATGAGAGTTTTTCATTTTATCTGCATAATCTTGCTCCAAAGCCTACAAAAATTACAAACCAAAAATTACAAAATCAAATATATGTTATTATTAGTTAACCCTTAGAAAACGGACTGTTTCTCGTAAAACAGAAGAATTGCAAAAATCAAAATGCGCTCTCAAAACAACTGTTTTATCTAATGTCATTACTGACGAAAAATTCTGAAAAAATTACAGTTGATTCATATACATACGCGCCTTTTGAATATAATTACAAGTAAATCGCTTCATAATTCTTTGCGTTTAGGCGAGCGAAATTTTCATCCGCGAAAATTTTTGTGTTTACTTTAGATTTTTTACTATAACAGGCTTAAACTTCAGTTTATGAAAAAAAAATTTATAAAACACGTTTTGTAGACAAGAGTTTACTGAATAAATGTATATTTTTCATTTAAATTTCCATAAATATTTGACGAAGTTACAGAATGTTCAAAATGAGTCCATTTTGGAAGGTGAAGGGATGGTATTTTACATTCGTTATGGTGACGTCAAAGACCCACAATTACATTTCGGTTGTAAGCTGTAAGCAAATCAATGTAGGAAATTGTGTTCTGTATGACGTTTTTTTGAACAATTCTGTATGTGCCGTAAAAGGGAAGCCGTTACCGATTCCCGTGCAAACTTGTAAAGTTTAACTCTGTGGTAATAAACCCCCTCCTGAACAGTAAAATGAACTCGTCTAACACCATCAAGGGCAAATTCCATAACAGAATTGTCATAGCTTCAACACAAACAAAAGAACATGCATGTATGTTGACTTACACACGAGCTGCACAGACTTCCATTCCAAACAATCAATGCTACCAACACACTATAGAGAGAATAAAAAATTTCCCTTTTATGATATTCTATTTCTGAAAATACAATCAGATGGGTTAAAGAATTCCCTACAAGAGAAGTGCAATATTTACCGGTCTCTGATTTATACTGACCTTGCAGAAGTACGTTTTATTGCCCCACCTAAAATTAGATCAACAGTGTGAACAGGGTTATAATATTAGGTATGTGTTAATTCTCATTTTCGATTCTCCAGTTTTTGAACATTGGCAAAAATGCCGTCAAGTAGAGTGCATAGTGTAGTTACGTACATATGATCACTCTCCAACTAGAAGCCGGAGAGAAATACAGTAATCCTCTTTTTCTACAACTAGTAAGAGTAGTAGAGTTTTTGTACTGAAAATTAAAATAAACTGCAGTATTATGATATTTTTTAAAATTTATTGAACAGAATCAGAGCATAACACGCAGGAACGGGCGAGTATTAAAAAGTTTCAATGATTTGTACGCGTAGTTCGCGCAGAAATGAGAAGTGAGTGGGGAGAATACTGCCGGCTGTAGAAGGGATGACATATGTTCGATGCATGCGTATGTGCGTGCGTGAATTGTCTCATTCTACTGAAGCTGTCGCAGAGAACAGATCGTAGCTGGAACGGTTGACTATTTTGTCTTATTGTCTGTGGTCGGTGGACATTTGTGAAAAGCCCCCAATGAAACGTCAACCCTTCCACCATGTTGGAGGTCGCTCTTTTAGGAAAACGAGGCTCCTGTAGGCCTAGACCATATAAACCTACGGTACATAATGCATTCCAGCGAGTCGGCTGTGAATTCCCTCCCCCCTCTACTGCTGTACTACTCACCACACCATTATTTCTCCCTTCATCGTACCTCAACCAAATCCGTCTACTGCGCATACGCTTACATAACTTTGAAGGCCTGTACATCTGCATAGTTTTTCTTACTTTAAGGACTTGATAAAAATAAATCCTTATAATGCATTCTGCAGCTTGAAATTAATTCTATTTCATATAATAAATTTATACAATAAATTTCACTAACATTTTTAAGCTGCCTTAATTTTTTTCTATTTGTTACTTACACGTATTTCGGTACATCCTCCATTATTAGAGTACAACACAATATCACTTGAAACTAAAAACTTTTCTAAAATCTGCAGAAGATGTTACGTCTTCAGTCATCCATATAAAAGTGATTTAAAATTGAGTTCTTCTAATCTATCCCTTTTCATATTTATTACAGATAGCAGCAGCAGTCAATATCACTTCATCATTCTTAAATTTGATCTGTTGATTTAAAATGTCCTCCTTTTGCTCTTTTAAATGTTCATACACCCATCAGGTTGGTACAGTTGTCACCAAAATCAGTTGTTTAACAGCTGATTTTTGGAGATGAAGGTGCCAGGTTCAAATCCTAATAAAGGTAGTTACTTTTATATGGATTTGAATACTATACAGTGGTTACCGGTGTACTTTGATGGTTGGGGTTCAATTAACCATACTTTCTCAGGAATGGTTGGCCTGGGTCTGTACAAGACTACACCTCATTTACTCATCATACACATCATTATCATCTCATTAAGTCATGGGGTTGCTCATTGCTCTGAATTGAACAGATTGCAACATACAAACATTAGGGAGAAAAAAAGTTTATAAATATGGAACATCTCATATTTTTCAATCTTACTTTTATTTTCTTTATTGCACCTGTTCTATTATAATGAAATGTTCGTATATTTTTCCAAATGTATGTATCCTTTAAATGATCGGTATAACAATTTGTTACAAAAAATAATTATATTCTGTGTACTCTGATGTTGGAGGATCCACCTAAACACATGTAAGTAACAAATAGAAATAAATCAAGGCAGCTCAAAAAGGTTAGCGAAATTTATTGTATACATTTATTAAATGAAATAGACTTGATAAAAACCGCTAATTAAACAGGAAATTATAATAAATGTTAATGTTATAAACTGATTTTACTGTTATTTACTTACCTTAAGTTGTTCACAAAAAACTTTTTGAATTTTTTGAAAGTTTTCTGTTTTAATATTATCTCTTCGTTTCATTTCGTTGCCCAATGATATGAGAATACTTTCGAGTTTCTCATTTTTGGAAATGGCATCGTCAACACGCACCGATATTTTCCCAAGAGATTCATTAACAATTAAATTATGTTCTTCTTCTATTGAATGCTTCAAATTTTCAATCGCAGTCAATCTGAAACGTTAACAATTTTTTTTATTATTTCAACTTTAACCACCTTCAGAATTTCTCCTTGTAATAAACACAAATAAACCAAAATTGAAACTTGAAACTTAAGTTACATACCACTACCGGGACCAGACACATTTTCACCAAAATTGGACAACCGGAAATAGTAGTTTATTCGTGTAATTTTTCACTTTTTTTGTGATTTTCTCAAAAACTGGTCCTACCATTTTTTTAAAAATTGCCTGGTTTACTAAATTTTTTTAAGCTCTACAAGATAGGGTAGGCACCATTTTTGCTGAAATTCTTGGTGAGGCTGTTTTCACGTAAAAAAATTGTTTTTTTAAGATTGCAGCTTTAATATATGCCATTTAGCGCAAAAAATGTATATGACAAAAGTTAAAGAGAATTTAAAATTCTACAACTTTTATTTCAAACTTTTTTTGTATAATGCTTATTAGTTTAGCGGTAATTAGCAATTTTCTGTTTTATTCTCACAAAAACGTGTGGAAAATCGATTTTTTTAAGATTTCGGCCTTAGTATGCATTTTACGACAAAAATGTATAATAATCAAATTAACAGGAAATTAAAAGATCTACAAATTTTATTTAAAGCATTTTTCTCTACAGAGCCTAGTTTACCGTGAAAGAGTGATTTTCCATATTTTTAAGCCAAACTGAGATTGATTTTCATTTTGCATCTTTCACTCATGATTAAAATTAGATTATGTTTATTCAGGTTAATTTTTTGTTTATTTCTAATGTTAGATTTATTATTAATTATTTGAACTGGCAAGAGAAAATTGTGTGAGTGTTTCACACCAGATTTTTCTGTGCATGTTTTATAGCCTGCATGAAGCTCACAGATGCTTTGCACCTGCTATCACTTATTTATAAATATTGTTAAATTTTACTATATTATTAGAAAATTTAACGTACACTCATCATCATTCGTGTTCTGCTTAACAGCAGGTCGCTACATCCAGTCCTCCATCTCTCCCTATCTCGCGCCAACCTCTTCACCTCCTCTTACCTCCTCCTCTGTTTCACATCATCAAGCATCTTGTATCTTTTACGCCCTCTTACCTTCCTTCCATTAACCCATTGACCTACAAATTGTTTTGTACTGTTGGTGGGCTTACAGTTGGATTTAATTTTGCATAAAATGAACACTATATTGTAAATAGACAATAACTTTTTTTTTTTTTGGTTTAACGTTTGACTGTTTTGCAATTACTGCTAATGCAGACAGATTAAAAGTTTTTTTTTAAAGCCACTTTTTTTTCTTTTAACAAATTTTTACTTTCTCTTGCCTATATGAATATATAGGAAGGAAAGTATTGTTTTCATGTCGATTTTTCGAAATCGAGTTTTCACCGGATCTATACGTTTTCAGACCCCCTGAACCCAAAAAACATGTTTTTAGCGATTGGTCTGTGTGTGTGTGTGTGTGTGTGTATACAAAATATCTCAAGAACGGAACATCGTACGAACTTGAAACTTGAAACTTAAGTTACATACCACTACCGGACGCGACACAAACATTTTCATCAAAATCGGTCAACCGGAAGTAGTAGTTTATTCGTATAATTTTTCCGGTTTTTGCGATTTTCTCAAAAACTGGTCCTACAATTTTTTTTAAAATCGCCTATTTTACTCAATTTTTTATTCTCTACAAGATAGGGTAGGCGCCATGTTTGCTGAAATTCTCGGTGAGGCTGTTATCACGTAAAAACGTTGTTTTTTTAAGATTACGGCTTTAATATAAATTTTAGCGCAAAAACTTATATAATAAAAGTTGTAGAGAATTTAAAAACCTACAACTTTTATTTCAAACATTTTTTTGTATAACGCTTAGTTTAGCGGTAATTTGCGATTTTCTGTTTTTTTTCTCACGAAAACGTGAGAAAAATCGATTTTTTTAACATTTCGGCCTTAGTATGCATTTTACGACAAAAGTGTATATAATTAAATTTATAGAAAATTAAAAGATCTACAACTTTTATTTAAAGCATTTTTCTCTACAGAGCCTAGTTTAGAGAGAAAGAGTGATTTTCCGTATTTCTAAGCCAAACTGAGGTTGATTTTCATTTTGCGTCTTTCACTCATGATTAAAATTAGGTTATGTTTGTTGAGGTTAGTTTTTTGTTTATTTCTTATGTTTTATTACTAATGTTAGGTTTATTGTTAATTATTTGCATTGACAAGAGAAAGTTGTGTGAGTGTTTCACACCAGATTTTTTTTCATTTTTTAAGAATTTAGTAATTACTTTTATTTTCTTTGAAATATATTTTTTTCTACAAATTTTTAAACAATTTTTTTTCGTGTAAATGAAATTTTTAATTTTCTATAAAAACTTATATAAGGGACATCCAGAGAATTCTTCTTTCGACAAAACTATTTTAAATTTTTAAAAATTTGTTAATATAAAAAAAAAGTTGTTTTTTTTCTAATCACTGGTCATTGCCGTTTTCACTTATTTACACATCAATATCCTGTCGGTAATGAAATTAATATTTTAGCATGCAGAGAATTTATTTAATAGTTAAAAATTATTGAATTATTAATATTGAATATTATGGTTTGATATAAAACACAAAAAAATACGATAAATAACCTAAAAACTCTTAACAAACTCGCATTTACAGAACGTAAACAAACAGCATTTTTCAACACATGGTACAGGTTATTTTGGTCACAAAATTATAAATGAACGCTTGCACACCTCTATTGGTAAATATATAAAAATGAAGTAAAAATTATGCAGTTTTCGTTAGTGCTGCTACATCAAGAAGTTTTTAAAAACTACGTAGACAGGACTAAATAAAGTACGAGATCACCAACGGCAACGAGTTGACTCTTCCTGCGCTATTTCAGAGTTGAGCCATCCACCCTTAAATCTGGACTTTAACACCCAATAATTACCATCTGTATCACTATATAAATAAAAAGCATGTACATATCTAACACAATTAAACTAATTAAATTTCCTCCTCTTACTTCTCTCTTAAACTAAGGACTTCTGTTTTTAATGATTCTTGTTGAACGGCCATATCATCTCTATTATTTCGTTCTTCACGTAACTGATTTCTGAGACAATCATTTTGATCTCTCAGGTCTTCCAGTTCTTTCTGCATAAACAGAAAAAAAAACAGTAAAATTTATTTTAAATTGTTTTAATAAATTTACAGTTCATTGTAGTTACTAAAGACACGAGTTTGCCTTTGTTTGCATCGAGGGGTAAAGGGGGAATTGCCAGCCGCATTGGCACAGTTGGTAACGTGCTCGCCTCTCATCATGTGGTCTTGGGTTCGAATCCCATTCAGGCATGGCATATTTTCACACGTTACAAACAATCATTTCATCCTTCACCGTCTGCATTAGCAGTAATTGCAGAACAAAAAAAACAAAAAAAGGGGAAAAGTATCAGTGCGCATGCATGACTGCTTTAATTTCAGTACAACAAACATAACAACTTATACTTTACCCAGAGCATATACAGTATATCGTGGAACCTTTTGTAGGTTAATTGTACACGAATATAACTTTGTTACCTTAGACAGAAATGTTAGTTTCTCGAAAATGTGTGAAGACTAGTCACAGTGCTATGGGGGGGGGGGTCAAAGTCAAGTATGCGCATGCATAGTCCAGCGGTCACAGCAATTGGCTTGGCCTTTATATAGTGCATTATATTTTACATATAATTAACACAAAATACAATCAAGGTACATCTTAATCTAAATTGTAGTCTATTGTTTGTAAATTGTACTCACCCATTCTATCCTGTGTTAACAGTCATTGAATAAGGAGTCATTATTACAATCGATTATTATTTAATATCATTATAAAGATTGGATACCTATTAACACTTTCAGGACGGCACCCATATACTATACGGGTGCATCATTTTGATCGGCTGGACGGCACCCATATATGATACGGGCACCCATATATGATACGGGTGCATCATTTTGATCGGCTGGACGGCACCCATATACGATACGGGTGCATCATTTTGATCGGCTGGATGGCACCCATATATGATACGGGTGCATCATTTTCATCGGCTGGACGGCACCCATATATGATACGGGTGCATCATTTTGATCGGCTGGACGGCACCCATATATGATACGGGTGCATCATTTTGATCGGCTGGATGGCACCCATATACGATACGGGTGCATCATTTTGATCGGCTGGACAGCACCCATATATGATACGGGTGCATCATTTTGATCGGCTGGACAGCACCCATATACGATACGGGTGCATCATTTTGATCGGCTGGACGGCACCCATATACGATACGGGTGCATCATTTTGATCGGCTGGACGGCACCCATATATGATACGGGCGCCTATTTCACTTGGTATTATATCCATTAGCTCGTATCATATACGATTGCCATTTGTGCTGTCTCTTAATTTTGTTCATTGTGAATCTAATACTCATAGTCCTAATGTTGTCAGATTATCGAATATATAGACTTTTACAGCATCGATGTTATTGAGCGTGAGCAAGCAATCTGCCAGTACCTCTGTGCGTTGTTGTTAGTTATTATACTTAGTTTTTTTAAATTTTACTTAAGAAATGTTGTTGTTGTTTAGGTCATCAGCTAAAAGGCTGGTTTGAACCTGTAGAGGTTTTACTAAGTAAATCGAGGAATGAGGTGGTTTACCATTGCCTTCCTCACTGAGTGGAAAAGTATGCTTATCAGCATGCCGAGCCCTCTGAAAAGCACATATTTTCCACTCTGCAAATGACACCTTCACTTCATTCACCACAGGGTCTGGCTGTACAATGAAATTCATTACTTTCAGAGGAGATAACTCTGATTAGTGTCTTTTACACCTTTACCTCTTCTGTTCTTAAATGATTCAGTCATTTAATTGGCTGACCATGTGATAAGAAACAGAACTATTTATTTTAGCCCTGCAACTAACAGATTGAGTGTAAATAATTTGACACTCCACCTGCCTGTTATGGGCAAACTTAAGAAATAAAAATGTAAATTGGTTATTAGAAATAGGCAATTAGTTTGTAAGAATTTAACTCATATAATTACTTTTATTATTCTTATATATTTTCATTATACAGTGAAAATTTTTTTTAATTTAAGAAAACATACCTCTCTTCAGTCAAACATCTTTATCATTACAATGTAAGTAATCCTAATCTTAATAAATGAAAAGTAATCTACTAATTATGATCTTTAATTTAATATTTACTTTTTGAATTTATGACCAATGGTTGATTTGTTACAAATTTTTTAAAAACCCCTGAAAAATGGCAGTCCACGGGCAAAATTACAAAAATAAAATGTCAGTCTTCAAAGTGATAAAGAAAAGATAAGTTTAATAACCTATTCTATTCTTATTAAAGGGAGTTCATACCGAAAACTCGATTCCATAGTCAATTTTTTGAATTGTAGCTACTGAATATTAAATTTGGAATTTTCTGTTCTCTGGAAATATTTTTTTCATAATAGGTCTGCAGGTTCATAATTTTGGACAGTGAAATTTTTAGACATGGTTATTTATTTATTACTCTGAAACCACACAATCTAAAAGGCTGTGGAAGATGTCATTTTCACCTTGTTTTCTATTGGATTTGTAGGTTATGTTTTTTACATAGGTTGTATGTTATGATTTTTCATAGTGGTTGAAAAGAGAAAAATCAGTTTTTTCTCTGTTTATTATATCTGAATATTATTTATTTTAATTAGTAAACATGTTTTTTCTTACAAAAGACCTATTTTCCCAGAAACCACAAAACTTGAAGAAATGAATTTTTTGCTGTGTCTTTAGTAGGTTATAGTGGTACTGTGGATCCTCTTTCAGCTTTGTACATATGTGGGATTTTATGAAAAAAAAAATTTAAAAAAAAAATTGGCCTCATCACAAAAATTCATACCTTTTTAAACAGTTGTTATATTTTAATGTCTGAGGATCAGTAGCCTCTTATTGTATCAATAAATAATCCCTCAAAGTTACAGCTTTCAAACATTAATAATTACTGAGATAATGGGTTTCAAATTTTGCTAATTTTACATTGGCCAGATACGTGGTATGAACTCCCCTTAAATAAACCTGAAATGCTTATCTTCATAAATTTTATGATTATAAGCATTTCAGGTTTATTTTATGTAACACATTATTCACCTAAGGTGAATGTTACAAACGGACAGCCTGATAAAGAAGGTTGGACAGACAAAGCTATGATGGTTTAGTCACGTCAGTACGATGGAGGAGGGTAGACTGCCAAAAAGGATATTGTACTTGGAGAAGGAGGAAAAAAGATTAAACACCAAGAGTGACATAGATGAGTTCAGTTATGGATGAATTGGGGGGAAAGATGAGATGCCAAGAGAGCAATGAAGGAGAAATGGTTCCATGATTAAAGACAGGTGAAGAGGAGTTGTGTTGGGCCTGACCCGACGAAACTTAGGAAAGAGATAAACAAGATGATAATGGAGATCATCCAGAGAAATTTGCATTTGTATTTATATTTTCCAGCCACCAAGAAAAGTTTACAGTATATAATTTTCTCTTCCTTTACCACTTCCAAAATCCAGTTACTTCTAGTTCCAAAATCTCTGGGGTATAGTCACTTGAGTCATGAGTTTGACCTTGTTTGGAATGAGGGGTAAAGGGGGAAAAGCATAAGTGCACATGCCCGACTGCTTTAATTTCAGTACGACAAACATAACAACTTATACTATACCCAGAGCATAAGCAGTATAATGCGGAACCTTTTGTAGGTTAACTGTTAGTTACAGAAATTTCGGTTTCTCAAAAACGTGGTTGGACTATTCACAGTGTTGAACAAAATCTAATATGCAATGTAATAATATGTTATGAAGTTGAAGCTAAACAAAAATGCCTACCCGTGCCTCTTAACAAAAGCCGTGAGCGAGCGGCTAACTACTGTGATGTTTCTCCTTCCACAATTCATAAAATAAAGAAGGAAAATTAAGGACGTGAAGAAGCTATTCTTTAACAGTTTTGTTGACACCTGGTAAAAAAAGAAAATGGTTAGGTAGATACTAGAGAGACTGATAATGAAAACGCCGGTGACAGCAATAGTAAAGAAGGCGATTCATTCGTAATTACTGTAAATCAAACATTTCTAGTCATTTAATAATTAAGCTATAGGCAATATTACAGGTAATATTTTATTTCTTATAAGATTTATGAAGAAAAAATTTTCTCGGAATAAACCACAGCTTACAAAATGTATGTAGAAACTTCAAGGTAGTGAAATGTACGAGTAGTGTCTCACTGTTGTGGTTGGCAGCACTCCAAATATATCATTTCCCTTCCTCACAGCCCATACCGATCCACTAAAAGATGGTAACCAATATCCCCTGAAAACATTGATGTAACAGAAATTATGTTTACGGGTAGGTTTCTGGATGTCCACTTTCTGAATCCACATTAATCAAAGGTGAAAACATTAAAACCCCCGTAGCAGTAAATAAAGAAATTAATTACTACATTACCAACGACTAGTAGTTTCAAAGATATGAACAACACATAAACTCTTGATAACTGAATATTTTTCAGAAATAAACTCGAAACACTAGTTATAACAAATACTTAAATTAAAACTGTGATAATAGTTAATATTGCCAGTTCAACTTACTTGCAAGTCTTTAATTTTGCTTTCAAATTCTATAAGTTTGTCTTTATCAGCAGCAACTGTTTTCTTTGAATATACTTCAATAAGAGCTTCTTCTGATTCCTGAAAAGAAATAAATTTATTCTTTCCTTAATTAGGTTCAAATATTTACAACCGAATTATTATTTTTTTAACTAATATAATGAGGTGTAGTAATTAAGTTCCGGGCATTTAGTTATAACTAGGGAACTGGCAACACTGCATCATTCATAAATATATGACCGGAAATAGGGGACCTTCCTTTTGTTGCAGTCGAATTTTGTAGTCGATAGCATGTTTGGTTTGTTTTATGCATGTTTTTTGAAAGTAACTTTCTTAGTGGTGTCGTGAAAATGAGTGACTCATATTACAAGCGAGGATTTGTTGTCCCGCATTCAGAGCAACGGCAGAGATTGGATGAGTCAGTTATTCACTGGAGATGAGACCTGGATATTTGAGCATGACCCCAAGACCCGCAAACAAAGTCAGCAGAGTGTGGAAAAGGGTGGCGAGCGGCCAACGAAAGCAAGGATGTCTGAGTCACAATTGAAGGCAATATTAATCGTTTTTTTCGATATCCGCAGCAGCATCATTCGTTTTGAATATGTTCCTGCCGGCCACACAGTGACTGGACAGTTCTATGTTGGCGTCCAGGAACGGCTGCATTTTACGTGTGCGGACTAAACTCGCCGAGGACGGCCGGATTTTACTCCACAACAACACGCTAGCCGATTCATCGTTCATTGAGCAAGAGTTTTTGACGAAAAAAGGCATTTAAACGTTGCCGCACTCACTCTATAGCCCTGATATTATCCGCAGCGACTTCTTCTTATTCCCAAAGATGAAGTCGCACTACAAGGAAACTCATCATGGTGGCACATAGGAGGTCAAGGAAGCTGTAACCTCGGTGCTGAATGGAGCAACATTGAAGGATTACCAAGGGTGCTTCCAAACGTGGGAGCAACATTGGAATCATCATGTAGAGCTAGAGGGAGACAACTGTGAAGGTCATTAAAGTTTGCTTGTGTTTAATTGACAAATTCCAGGAACTTTGTAGCATGAAAAAACATTTGATACCTTAGTTTTTATTCAAACTCTTAACCTAAACTATCTGAATAATTTATTTATTTATTTTACTTTATTGTTTGCAACAGGCCAACTATGGCCCAATTACAAACAATATTTCATTACAGAGCAAAGACAATACAATAGTAAAAAAAAAGAAAAGAGAGAAAAATAGTCAATAATGCAAACAGAATTAAATAAACGTAAACCAGTATTATACACATAGATTTTACAAATAATTTACTGATCAATAATCATGATAGAGGTCCAAAACAAAAAAAAAAAACAAGAAATTAACACATACATAATGGAATTGCTTGAAAACTTACATCTTGAAAGACTTAAGAATGGCTGACCTATACGATTGCTCGGCTCTGACAAAATGGATCTATTGTCGCAATTCTGTCCATGATATTATAATTAAGTATCATACAGTTAACCGGCAAATAAGCTGCATAATTAATGGAGGAAGATTTGTGATAAAACATATTTTTTGAACGGTTATATAAAAACTTGGGACGCGAAAAGGGATTTTTCTAAGCATAAAGGATCATTTATTTCACCACACAATAATTTACAAGCCTTTGCAGAATCTTCTAAAACCTACAATACTTTATCTCCAGTGAGTTGTCCCACTCATTACTGATAATGGTACCCAGATATAAAAAAACGCGAGACTCGCGCGCTATGCTTGTCTGATTAATATACAGGTGTACAGTTGAGCCGTTCTTAGTTTGCTCCTACTGTCAACAAACAAAAGCCACCTACTACAGGGTGCACGCTAGACTCCGCGACTTTACGGATGTCGTATTCTTATTAAGTTAACTATGTTTTAAATTATAAGTACTTTAAGTGCTAAAAACATCAGTCATGATATGATGCAGGCCTAACAATTTCATTTAAAAAAATACTTTTAAAAGTATTTTGTATTTAAATACTTTTGAAAGTATGTTGTTGTTACTTTTTAATCAGAGTGTACACATTTTGATATAATGCGCATGGTCAGTGACGTCATTATTTGTTTACATTAGGAGCAAACTAAGAGAGGCTGGACTTTACACCGTGGATTTCTTCTCGTTGATGTTACTGAATTTTGTCTTACTGGTGTTTATGCCAACGCCATACTGCATACTTATTTCAGTAACTTAATTCATCAGCTTCTGAAGTTCCTCAATTTGTATTAGTAAACACAAATTAGATATAAGAACTAAATAAACTGTAATTAAACAATAATTCTAATTGAACTTACAGCTCGTAAATCTTTTCTTGAATCAATCACAACTGCTTCTTTTGATTTAAATGTTTTCTTTTTTGTAGAGGCACAAATTTTTTCAGGATCCTTCAATAGAATACAAAACAAATACAGAAATCAAGAACAAATGCGAAAACATTTGTAAAGCATTAAGACTAGATTATTTTTTCTAATGACACTACAGATGAACTCTGTTAAAAAAAAAATAGAACAATAAATTTAAGCTGCCCACAGTTGACTACTGTACTCATATTGAAATACAAAACCCAATAGGGTTTGGAGACTATTACACTAATAGAAAATGTTATACTTCTATTAATGTGCAAATTACAAGTGAAGCTTGTAACGTGAACGAATTTTGGCTGTATAGGAGAATATCCTGGACGCAGAAAATTACTAATGCTGAAGTGCTACGCTGAATAAACAAGGCAGTGGAAATGGTCAGCATAGTGAAGGCATGAAAGCTGCAATATCTCGGTCATATCATGGGGGATGAGCGTAAGTATGAATTGCTCTAACCCATTAAGGCAGAAATCGACAGTAGAAGAGGATCAGGAAGCAGAAGAATTTCATGGATGGTCAACCTAAGAGTATGGTTTAACCCTTTCACTCCCAAACACGAGTTAACTCGTTTTGAAGTTTTAAATCGTATTGCCAAACACGATTTAACTCGATTGGCATTGAAAGTGTTTGAATTCCAATAAGTGTTACAAACTGTATTTACGCATTTACTGTTGACTTTTTTTTTTCTTCTTTGTCGACGAAATCAAGAACGTAGTAGAGATATTTTCATTTCTGCACGGCCTGTTTTGTTTGTAAACACGAAATGGCGTCTGTTCAGTATTACAATAAGTTCAAATACCCCGCGCCGTCGATCATTCTAGAATATGATCTTCCCGCTCGATTAAATCTCTAATATTGATTTCGTATTGATTACTGTACTAATTAGTTCTACGCATGTGTGATCCTCGCTCACGTGCCCCGCTCTCCGCCAATAGCAAAATTCGACTAATTTCTTGCTCTCATTACGCCATTGCTCCTTCCTTCCTGATTCTCACTCACTGCAAGTAAAACTCTCGAACGTGCCGGTCGTGTAGCGCACCACGGTCTCAACGGACGCTCTCAGCCCGCTTGTGCTGGCGTCTTTTCATGTAACGCATTGGACTTTCCAATACCATGTTGCCGTTAATACTTGTAATTATGGCCCCAAATAACGAGCTATTCTGTGTAAAACATGCGTACAATTAATCAACGAAATATTCATGTTGTTTTTTATTCAACTGATTACCGAACCTTGTGAAATGGTGTTACCCGTGTTGTGAACCTGTAAACCGTTTTCCTAAACTGTAATTACTCAAGTATTAGCAGTGCTTCATTTCTATTGTTAACATGCCTTTGGTGACTTGTTTATTGTGTGAAATCTGTACAGATCTTATCAAACAGTTTAGTGTCTTCGTACAACGGCGTTACCTAATGGAAGCATCCTGGGAAACCTACGCACTCAAAATTACGTAAGTACTGCTAAAATTATCACTAATTGCAGTTTTATCCCATGTGTATGTTCCTATCCAATATCCAAACTTACCTATTCATTAACGAGCCATGCATTACGCCTAATGTGCGCGTCGAAGCCACATCGCGTCTTTTGTTTCCTGGTTGTATTAGATTCAACCGCCCTAACGAATTTAAGCAGAATGTAGGAATCATACTAAAATTTGATTACCGCATTGTACAGCGTCGATAATAATATTGATTTTTTTTATTCTTCTCCAATAGTGATTTACCCGATAGTGATAGTGAAATGGAAGAACAATCTAGTGTAATTAAACCTCTTAATCTAAAAAGGTTAGACCTACTTCGGAAAGCTACCAGTAGGCTTCCAATAAATTTACTCATGTTTTTCATGATTTTAGTGTTACAATTTTTTTTTTTTTTTTTTTTTTTTTTTTTTTAAATTCCTAATGTGTGTACGTTGCAATCTGTTCAATTCAGAACAATAAGCAACCCCATGACCCAATGAGATGAGGATGATATGTATGACGTGTAAATGAGGTGTAGTCTTGTACAGACTCAGGCCGACCATTCCTGAGAGAGTATGGTTAATTAAACCCCAACCATCAAAGTACACCGGCAACCACTGTCTAGTATTCAAATCCGTATAAAAGTAACTATCTTTACTAGGATTTGAACCAGGAACCTTCGTCTCCGAAAATCAGCTGTTAAACAGCTGATTTTGGCGACGACTTTACCTCTAGACCAACCCGGTGGGTTAGTGTTACAAATAGTAGAATAAATTTAATATAAATTTTAATAAATCGGCTACAAAGAAATAATTTTAATTGATAAAGCTAGTAAAAATTAAAATGTTTAAAAACTTAAGATGCATCCAAAAAAATGTATTTAACAAAACCCGGCTCACTGGTTTAACCCACTGTTTTATAACTTGGCAGTGAAAGGGTTAACAAAGATCAGAACTGTTTCGGATAGCTACGAATAATGTAAGCATTGCAATGATGTTCGCCAACTGTTGTTAAGGCAACTTACTGGCAATAGCGTACTCAATTTCCCGCTCCTTTAGTATTTCAAATCTACCAAATAATGCAGTTCCTGTGACTTCACACCTAACGCCACTATCCCTACTACAGTTCCTTATTTCCTTTCTTCTCCAAACTCACTCGCAAGTTAACAGGCAATACGGCAAGTCGAGGCACTCTCTTCGTTATGGTCCTTAGTGGCGTGCTATGGACCGTTCTGTTTAATGTATGTCCGTCGTGGATGTACTTTGTTTGAGAACTCTAATCATGTGATTTTCATGGTGTATTATGCATTTCTAACTGTTATAAT
This sequence comes from Catonia carolina, assembly GCA_035578175.1. NCBI lineage: Eukaryota > Metazoa > Arthropoda > Insecta > Hemiptera > Achilidae > Catonia > Catonia carolina. Next base: position 7,780,673 of record JAQMRL010000005.1, on the reverse strand, counting down.
TTGCAAATTATGTTTTAGCGACTTTACAATCTATCAGTTACGCGTTGTCTACAAGTGCGCAAAACTTCAAGACTTAATCAAAGGTAAGTGCCAAATATTTGTTGTATTTTTGTTGATTGCGAGCGCATTCCTGTATTTCCTTTGATGCCATTTAATTCATTCTGTTGTTTAATTTGTCAGTCGTTCTTAATTGCCTTAAATTGCCAGTTACAATCATTAAATCGTTTAGTTGTGATTGACAACTATCTAATAAAAACAATCTGGTCCTTCGAAAACAATAGTTTATTTGCCGTTTTATTACATTCAATAATTGTCCGTTGTGGGTAATTTTCATTGTTTTAAAAATCCAAGGTATCCCCCGCAGGAAACCGAACACCAACCTTTGGAACAGAGAGGCACCCTAAGAAGATATTTAGTTGATGTATATATTAACAAATAAGAAGGATTTTTTGCATGGCCGACTGACGCATTGAAGCATCATGACATCCCCTCACTGCAATGTCTCATTAGCAGAGCAGCACATCTGTGATTCCAGCCTCCAGGCTCAACATGTTACTACAATCTCCAGAATGAACGGTAATTTCTGTTTACTCAGTGACAGCAAGTATGATACAAGGTGTGTCTAAAAAATAACGAGACTGATGCTATTACAGAAGAGCTACGCTTGTGCCAAGGCTGTACGACCGACAGCTGTGTAGCATGAAGCCTTCTGTTTGATTGCTGATCCTCCCATGTCTGTAGACATATTAGTCTACATAAGTACTTCATTAATATAAGATCTATTTTGTTTTATCGAAAAAAAGATAAGTGTTTTATTAATTCAGCAACAAATTGTCGTAAATTTTAAGAAAATCTGCAACTGAAACTTATCTTTTATTAACAGAAATGTTTAAAAGATTATTTCCTGCCATGAAAAGAATTGCAAACCACCATCTTTTTATTGTTTTTAAATGTGTTTTTTACTGTACATAAATTCCAAGTAAAATTTCCAATCAAGCAGGCTGTTATTTTCAGTACTGCGTTATCAAAAAATGGCTTTATTCCCCATCACCAGTGTCTATAACCTAATTTTAAAGTTCTACAATTAATAATTTTGCAAATTATTGAGTAAAAACAGTGAAGCACTACCTCATTCGATTTTACTACCATATCAGTAATGACAGTTCTTTTAATTTTTCCTTTACGTTTGCTGACAGCACTCTTTGGACGAACAGGAGTTTCATAACAATCCTGAAACAATAATAAAGACAATAGAATTCAATAAAACACTTACTACTGAAAACCGTATTTTAAAAACTTATTTAGGATCATTATTGTAGGTAAATGTTGTTGAACTCAACATTCGGAAAAAATCTATCAGCTAAAAGCCACAACAAAAAGCCTCAGAATCAGGATGGATTAGAACGGAAAAAATGTACACAGAAATGAAAAATAATTATGGCTACTTGGAATGTACTAAGTATATTAGTATAGAAGGGGATTTCAGCAGAAAACCAAAATTTCAGTTAAAAAATGTGAATTTTTTCTTAAGTTCAAAGTAAAAACTTAAAGGCAATTAAGTAAAAAATACACTTTCAGGTTATAAATCATACTTTTAATGTTTTTATGTGTATACCGTACATACATGGTGTTCCAGAAGGATTCAGCTAAACTCTGCAGGTGTGTTCCTTTTATTAAAATAACGAAAAAAGTTCATATAAACATACATTCGAAAACGCTTTATTAGCAAGTTACAGCAAGCAGAAAATTTCGCTCCGATTTCAGTTCTCCTGGTGAAATTCGGTCATACTGAATTTTTTGGGACCACTTTTAATGATAAATTTAATGGATTTATACGACATTCGGTGTGAAAAATTTAATAAAACAAGTCCTAGAACTGTATCCTCAGTAGTACAGATATCTGATATAAAACACAAAATATCGTAGTAAAAAACATAGTGTTATAACTGAACTGGAATAACTTTACAAATAATCAATCAAATTTTATACTGAAAAATTTGATGAAAGTTTAATTAATAATAAACTAGTGCAAGATATTACAGTATATTTTAATACAGAACAATATGTTTACAATATAAAATTTCGAAATACACAGGATGAAATACGTACGCAGCCTGCACATCCCGTTAAAGTGTACAGTACTGTACATTTAATTTTTAATTTTTCGGGGTCGTTTCAGTTAAATGCTATTTTGGTTGAGAGATGTTTTACTGTACAAGGAAATAAATGCGATGAAGTCTTCAAGTAGTTGGAATGGATGGAAATTAATATTGGTGTACTGACAGAGACAAAAAAGAAATGGAAAGGACATGAGCGAGTTGGTAAATTGCTTCATTTTTTCAGTGGAGTGAACAAAGGTGAGAGCCAAGAGAGGAGTACCAGTAGTGGTAAAACAAAAGTTGAGGAGAAAGATCAAGAGTTGGGAAGAGATAGACGAAAGAATTATACAAATGGGGCTAAACATAGTAGTGGTAGCAATCTATGCACCTCTAGTTGATGCTGATGTAATAAACAAGGATGAGTTTTTTGAAAAGCTAATAAGAGTTCTGTGCGAGGATTTGTTGTCCTGCATTCAGAGCGACGACAGAGATTGGATGAGTCAGGTAGTCACGGGAAATGAGACCTGGATATTTGAGTATGACCCTGAGACTAATAGACAAAGTCAGCAGTGGGTGGAAAAAGGTGGGGAGTGGCCAATGAAAGCGATAATGTCTTAAGTCGCGACTTAAGGCAATGCTGATCGTTTTTTCCATATCCACAGCATCATTAATCATGAATATATTCCTGCCGGCCAGACACTTTCTGGACAATTCTATGACAGCGTTCTGGAGCAGCTGCGAGCATGCATTTTACGTGTACACCCCAAACTCACCCTACACCCCTGCGACTTCTTTTTGTTCCCCAAGATAAAGTTGCACCTCTAAGGAACTCATCATGGTGGTGTACAGGAGGTCAAGGAACCTGTAACCGTGGTGCTGAATGGAGTACTTCGGAATGTACCATGTCATTATATGCTACATTTAAATGAAGTCCAATTAATAAATTTTATGCGTACATATAAATGAAATAAAATTAATAATAGGTTGTAAAAAGTTGTTCATAGAATTTTATAAATGTCTAAATTAACTCAACTCTAATTACATTTAATAATTAAATATTAACACTTTAATTATTAATTTACTTTAAAACTTTAATAATTAAATATAAATTAATAATTAAATTAACTTAACTCTAATTTAACTTAACTGATTCAGTAAAAGAGAAAACTAACAAACTAATGTAAACAGCAATTATAAAAATGTATGAAGGGACTAATCTGAATTAAGTATGAATAAATATTGTGTTTAAATGTGTTGTGTTACGAGTATATTTGGTTTTATTTAAGGAAGTGATGTTTTGAAATAGTTATAGTCTAAATCCTCCACTTAAAAACAGATTGCTTCAGGAGGATTACCAATCAAGGGAGCAATGTTGGAATCGTGTAGAGTTAAGAGACTATTGTGAAGGTTGATAATCAAATTTTGCTAGTAACTTAATTTATTGTGTTTTATTGACAAATTCCCGGAACTTAATTGCCACACCTCGTATTGTATATATAATCACATAGCCGTTATGATTGGAAGCATTAGCTACAGTGACAGGACGGTTCCCCAAATTGCAGACAAGAGGTCATTAAATAGCTTTACTATAAATTAAGAAAATAACGTGAATAAGTAGCCAGCGGCCACGCCTAAGATGTGGTGGGTTACTATCCAGCGGAGCTGACAGCACCTACAAAATGCTACGATGCCAATTGATAAGCCCCAAGAAGTCCGTCATGGGATAGCACAGTAAAATACGTGAGCTAGCACACTCCGCTCCGTACACTTGAATGACTGGCACAGACCGTGCCGTACAATTGAACGATGAGATGGGGTGAACTGTGGGAATGAGCTAGTAGATTCAAGTACGTACAGCACTGAGCTGAGCTATGTGAATAAACAGACAGTGAGTCGAGCCGAAAGTGACTTTCGCTCACAGCACGTTGTGTTTGCACGTGCGTCAACCTGAATGTTCATGCATCCCTTTCCACAAACAAATTTTTATCATGTGTCTATCTTTGTTTCGTACGGATGTGGTAAAATTGTTACAGTACAGTAAAATGGTATTTTAACATGCGTCCAACAGCCTAGTTTACTGTGATAATTATATTCTTTTTTTGCTCCAATTTTATAATATTCATATTGGCCTATTGTTGTTTAGGTCAACAGCCGAAAGGCTGGTTTGAACCTGTAGAGGTTTTACTAAGTAAAACGAGGAGTGAGGTGGTTTACCATTGCCTTCCTCACTGAGTGGAAAAGTACGCTTAACAGCATGCCGGGCCCTCTGAAAAGCACATATTTTCCACTATGCAAATGACACCTTCACTTCATTCACCACAGGGTCTGGCTGTATAGTGAAATTCATTACTTTCAGAGAAGATAACTCTGACTAGTGTCTTTTACACCTCTACCTCTTCTGTTCTTAAACGATTCAGTCATTTAATTGGCTGACCATGTGATAAGAAACAGAACTATTTATTTTAGCCCTGCAACAAACAGATTGAGTGTAAATAATTTGACACTCCACCTGTCTGTTATGGGCAGACTAAAATAAATACAAACTAAACTAAAATAAACTAAAATAAATATAAACTAAAATAATAAAATAATAAATAAATAATAAATAATAATAAATAAAATAATAATAAATTAATAATTAATTAATTAATTAATATTAATTAATTAATTAATTATAATTAATTAAATTAATAATAAATAAATAATAATAAAAATAATAAAATATAAATATAAACTAAAATAAAAAGTTCTGTTTCTTATCACGTGGTCAGCCAATTAAATGACTGAATCATTTAAGAACAGAAGAGGTAGAGGTGTAAAAGACACTAATCAGAGTTACCTTCTCTGAAAGTAATGAATTTCATTATACAGCCAGACCCTGTGGTGAATGAAGTGAAGTTGTCATTTACAGAGTGGAAAATATGTGCTTTTCAGAGGGCCCGGCATGCTGATAAGCGTACTTTTTCACTCAGTGAGGAAGGCAATGGTAAACCACCTCACTCCTTGTTTTACTTAGTAAAACCTCTAGAGGTTCAAACCAGTCTTTTGGCTGTTGACCTAAACAACAACACTTTTATAATTATTTAGTTTTCTTTATTACTTTCTTGTTACAATGTCGAAATCGGTTAAAAGAACAAACAGTGGGTGGTCATTTTATACAGAATCAACTGACAATAAAGCGAAATGTAATTTTTGTTCACAAATTTTATGTAAAATTGATACCCACCAGCGATAATATAGAAACTGAATGGTATGACATCAAGAGTCTTTTGATTAAAGTAGCGAATGAAGTGCTAAGTAAGAAGCAACTAAATAAACGGAAGAAGGGTTTGAGAATATGGGACGAGGAAATAGAACACACCATAAACGATAAACAATTGGCTTATCATAAGTACCTTCAAGCAAAAACAATGGAGTCTTTTAATATTTATAAGCAGAAAAGGAATGCTGCAAAGAGTATTATTCGCAAGGCACACGATTATTCATGGAATAGATTCGTTAGTAATATAGAAGATGATGTACATAGGCGACAGAATATCGCATACAAAATGATGAAACATCTAAATCAAGAAGAAAGAGAGACTGTCCATTTGAACCTCGTTCCTAAAGATCAGTGGGTTGACATAATAGGGGGCTATGGTATGATCCGAATGCTACCCAAGAAATTGTTAAAGGAGTGCGGGAAGAGACGAATGTGGACGAGATTACTATAGAGGAGTTGGACAGAGCTGTTTCGGAGTTGAAGAACCGGAAAGCGACTGGATTAGATGGGCTTAATTCTGAACTTTTTAAATATTCGGGTTTGCTTTTCAAGTTCAGATTATTACATTTCATGAATATGTGCTGGAAACAATGCATAATACCAGACGAATGGAGGATAGCGGAGGTTATCTCTCTTTTTAAGAAAGGAGATAGAACTAAAACGACTAACTATCGCGGGATAAGCTTGTTGAACACATGTTATAAGCTATATGGGAAGATTATCAACGGAAGGCTTCGTCCTATCTCGGATGTGTTATTGCTTGACGAACAGGCGGGATTTCGAGGTGGAAGGTCATGTACAGACAACGTATTTTCCTTGAAAATACTGATTGAAAGAAGAAGGGAATTTAATTTAGAGACGCACCTAGCCTTCATAGACTATGAAAAGGCTTTTGATAGGGTTAAGAGAGCTCTCCTATTGGATATTCTAACTAAAAGGGGATATCCTAAACACCTAATAGATGTCATTAAGAGTTTGTATTGCAATACAAGGATAATACTAAAAGTAGGTGAGGAACTGTCAGAAGAGATATATATTAATCAAGGTGTACGTCAAGGATGTTGTGTATCCCCAACACTTTTTAATATATATATATATATATATATATATATATAGATGACATGATTAGGGAATAGAAATTTAAGATTAGCCCTGGATTTAAAATAGGGGATAAGTTTTCCTTAAATACAATGTTGTTCGCTGATGACCAAGTGATTATACAGGAAAGTGAGGATGATCTTCAGAGATCGGTTTTCCAACTACAACAAGTCTGTTCAGATTATAATATGAAAGTATCTGTATAAAAGACGAAGACCATGGCTTTCTTAGGCAAATATCCTGTTCGCACAAGAATAATGGTATACAACACAAATATTGAACAGGTTTCTCATTTCAAGTATCTCGGTTGCGATATAACATATGAAGAGGATTTAGACATTAATAATAAGTTGAAAAAGTTTCAGTCTTTATGTGGTACCATCTGACGCATCTTAAACAAGAAAACAAGGAAAGACACCCAATTGAAATTTTATAGGGTAATGGCTGTACCATCTTTGTTATATGGCTCTGAGACATGGACAACGAATAAGAGGCACCTTAGCAAAATACAAGCTTCAGAAATGAGATTCCTCAGGTCCGTTAAAGGTTGTACATTGCTGGACAGGTTGTACAACGAAGATGTTCGCAAGGATTTGGCAGTATTTAAACTAGAAGACAAGATCTTTGAAAATAGACAACGGTGGATGGAACATCTGGAAAGGATGAATGATGAAAGAATTCCCAAAAAAGTTTGGCAATATAAGCCAGTTGGTCGAAGAGATGTTGGAAGACCAAGGAAGCGATGGTCATGTAACAACATTTAACAAATAAACCCTTTGAGATCGGAACAGGCGTTTCGCCTATGCCCTGAAGGAAGAAGAAGAAGAAGAAATTTTATTTTTAAAAGTGGATCAACATTTTAGTTTGCTGCTCTGCCACTGTTGCAGCCAAAGATTAAATATATAACATTACGGTAATGGTACATTGTCATTGTTAGTTAAAGGTTGACTATTTTACAACCACTTGTCTCAGGGTTGTTGTAATATAGTATGAAAGAATAATGACTCCACTCTGCACCCGTCTCCTGCACCCTCACAAACAGAGGCAGAGTTTGATACGATATGTATACTTTCCATGCAGCGTTTAGTTAGCCCTTGCTATGATGCGACTAGAAAAAAGTGGTTTAGTCGTGGAGGGGATGTACAAGTCAGCTCTGCGCGGAGAGCGTGCTGCGTGGGGAGAAACGCTCGATGTGCTGGTCGTTCAAAATAAAAGAGGTGGTAGCTCACCGCTCAGTTAAAACAGCTAGATCTTTTGTGCGACTCGCTCACGAGCGTCACATCACTACCTCATACATAGTGGCAAAAGAGGACTGCAATCCTAACTGTAGTGCACAGGAAGGTACTTGGCAGAGAGCATAAAATGCCTTTGAGAGTGGTGACCACAGAATTATTAAAATAAAAGTATTTACGAAAAAAAATTTGTTGTGAAACACTCACGCGACTTTCTCTTGCCAATATAAATAATGCCGAATATAACGTATGTTTAACGTGCCTCTGGAAACTCCTCGGCATCCTATGGTTACTTTTCAGCCATGCTTTGGTCCCGCCGAGGTGAGCTGAGATTCTGGGCTTCTGTCTGTCTATCCTGATCCTTGTCCCTGGCATCTAGCACTTTTTCTATCCGTGCTAGAGGCAACTTCTCCTACTGTAGCTTTTGCCCAACCCAGTGGTGTCAGGCGTTTACCGTGCCGAAAGGGTGGATGGCACTGGGGCATTTAATCAGTGTCTTAACGGTGCCTGTAGGATACTTGGCTAAATCCTACAGTATTTTGCCTTACCCCTGTACGCGGGGCTATGCAGGGGCGGACTGATTATTTCCCTAGCTGACACGACAACTAAAAGTGGTTGCTGTTCCTTTTACTAGGAAAAGGAAGATGGCTCTAGATGCTTTGACTCTGGAAGGAGTGGATTTGAGCTACTCCCCTGAGGTGAAGTGTCTGGGGGCTGTCCTGGATAGGGGCCTGACTTGGAGGGGCCACATGTCAAGGACTGTTGAGAGGGCTGTAAAGGCCTTAGGGATGTTTAAGAGTCCGTTTGGGAGGACTTGGGGGCTTAGGCCTCGTATGGCAGAATGGGCTTATGTGAGCTTCATTCTGCCAATGGTCACGTACAAAGCTTTTGTATGGTGGCCAAGAACAGATCGGCTGAGGAAGCTGAAGAGATTGGCCCGCCTAAGGATATGTTGTGCAACGAGCACTGGTCCAACGGCTACTATGGAGGCGATGGTCGAGTTGCCTCCTATTCATGTTCAAGTGAAGAAGGAGGCGATAAGAACTGCCTTGAGGCTGGAGGGCGGGTTCGGGGTCCCATCAGGGGAGATGGGCCACACCGAGATCTTCAAAGGGGTTGAGGGGATGGGTGTGGTAGGTGGTCCTCAGGACCGTATGTACAGAGCATACGACTTCTCCGACACACTGAGGGTGAAAATTTTTGATCGTCAGGAGTGGGCGGAGGGACAGCCAGTGATACCGGAAGGGGTTACCTTTTGGTACACTGACGGCTCAGTGATGAGCGGAAGAGCGGGAGTGGGGGCCTGGGGGGCCGGGGGAAAGATTCCCCTGGCCCTTGGGTGTAACATAACCGTCTTCTAAGAGGAAATATTGGCCATTAAGGTCTGTGTGGCTCAGGGGGGTCGCACACTTATATTTATATGCAGTTGCAAAGTGGCTGCAAAAGAAGAGCGCTGATGGGTAAGGTTGTGTAAACACCTTCTCAGATAAGTGCACTAGATCCTAGGCAGATCCTGCGCTTTATCGAAAGTGTGGGTCTTGCAGAAATAGGAATAGGGGCAATCACAAAAGATCTTTTAGGTCGCGGTGAGGAGGGGCTGCAGAAGCCTGAACGCCCTTATTGTAAAGTAAAGTAACGTATGTTTAAGCATTAGTAAATGTAAAATAAAAAATGGCCGACCACCTTGGCGTAGTGGATAGCATGCTACCCTATTAAGCAAAGGTCCCGGGGGTTTGATTTCTGGCTAGAGTCTGGAAATTATTATGTGCCAAAACCTATCGTTACAATTTCTTAACCCACCGTAGTCACTAATGACAGAGCCTAATCATGCGACTAAACAAACAAAATATGAAAATCACCCTCAGTTTAGCTTAAAAATACGGAAAATCACTCTTAGATGCTAAACTAGGCTCAGTAGAGAAAAATGCAATAAATAAAGGTCTATTTAAAACGTTTTATTAAATACACGTTAGCTCTGAATGCATATTAAAGTGATTTTAAAAAAAATTGTACAAGCAGTTTTTGAGAAAATTGCAAAAACATGAAAAAATGCATGAATAAATTACTACTTCCGACCTGTTGGCGTAGTGGTTAGCGCAACTGGCTTCTACACCGGTGTCCTGGATTCAATTCCCACTCAGGTCTGGGATTTTTTCATCACTCATTTTCATTATCATCATTATCCACCAAAAGCATTAGCCGAAATTGCAGAACAATCAGATATAAAAAAAAAATACTACTTCTGGTTGACCGATTTTAATGAAAATGTTAATGTCGGGTCCCATAATCGTACCTAACTTAAGTCTCAAGTTTCATTTTCGTACATTATTCCATTCTTGAGATATTTTGTTCACCCACAGACCAATCGCTAAATACATGTTTTTTGGGTCAGGGGGTCTGAAGAAAACATGAATACCCGGTAAAAACTCAATTTCAAAAAATCGAGAAAAAAAGAACGAACACTTTCCTTTCCTATATCATATAGGGCAAGAGAAAGTAAAAATGGGTATCCCAATAGCTGTACGATAATTAACATTTATTAATAAAGAAAAGTAATAGAAAAGGATACCTTGAATGGAAGATCTTCATTAGAATCTTGTAAATTTTGTTGTTTTTTAAGCGTACGCTTACTTTTAGTTTTAACAAAAACACCAGTTGCTTTATTACGGCGTTTAAAGTGGGCGCTGCGTGCACTACCCGAAACAGTAGTTTCAGCACCGGTCGTCGAAGTTGTCGATACTACTTTCCTGATTTGTTTAACTTCTTCATCATGTTCATCATCGTCATAGTCATCCTCTTGAAATATCGATGTCGACGTCAGACAACTCGTATCACTAACATCAGACCATGAAGTCGTTTCAGCTTCTGTTCTTGATTGTCTTCTACAGACAACACCCTATGAAAATAAATAATAATAATAATTTGAATAAAAATTGGAAACAAATCGAACGTAATAAAATGCAAAAATTTTAACACAACGTAAATTTAACCCTTTTAGTGCCAAGGCCTATTCGTATTTCCTACGCGAAAAGTGCCAAGCAGAAATTGCAAGAATCATAGTGTTTCAGAAAAATAATCATAAAACTCAAACCGTTTGAGCAATTTCGATAACTTTTTTTTGTTTTTTTCAAAAATAAACTGGGAAATGCACCAACAGTAATGATATTTCCATTTACTCAGACATGCAGACACAGGTCTTGTCAAAATTTGGGAATTTGAAAAAACCAATAACAAAATTTGAGTTTCACATCAAAAAAGTTACATTGGTTATAGTTTAATTTAATTTTCAATTAAACCATATTAAAGGTCTGGAAATTCTAAACAAAACGTATATTTTATTGTTTTTATAGGTACATTTTGAAGAAAATTATGTTAAATATACAAAAACAAGTCCTATGTCAATTTTTTTTATGATTCTGAAGTTTCTAGTATTAAATGTAACAAGCTAATTATTTTTTCTAAATTATGATTAGTTTTATTATGATACATATATTCTTTCAGAGGATGCAAAATTGAGTTTAATATGTGATTTAAACAAATTCTTACAATTTAGAACAAAGCAAAAGTAACCTACAAAACTACTCGTTCATGATACGTGCAGAATTTTATCAATAAATTTTAACACATTTTACACAATAAAAACTGTTTTAACTTAAACAAATTAAAAACTAAAAACATAAAAATCACTTCTGTAAGACAAACCGAACAAATAAACTACATAAATCACCATTTATTACAACAATACTTCACAACAAACGGACCGTAGTCAGAGTAAACATAACCAAACTAACAAACATGACGGTAATATGTTGCCGTATACTAAAGGCTATATATAAACAGTGTGTAATATATCGATACATCATGCGATAAACTGACTCTTTCTTATTCGATTAGTTACAATTATTATGTATTTTAGTACTACATAAAGTTGTAAGCAACGAAATACGGACCGTCGCTGTGAGTGACGATGGCACTTTTAGCATAAGTACCGTCGCTCACAGTGACGCTTGGCACTAAAAAGGTTAAGAGAACAAACAGCTTCAAGGAAATGTAATACAGCTCAATGTGTTGGAGAAAAAAAATCAATAAAATTAGAAATACAAAACTTTTAAGAGCGTTCGTTATGATTAAGAACACATACAACAAGAAACAGATCTTGACTGTCTCCGTAATGTAATGGTAGCACACTAGCTTACCATGTGGAGGTCCCAGGTTCGATTCCCAGAGAGGGCCTGGAAATTTCCACACGTTAAAACGCACCGTAACATATTCTTTAAAAATAAATGGTAATTTTTTGAAATTTTTGCGAATGAAACTAAATGAAATAAAGAGTTTTTATTAGGCGTAAAATGACAGTCTGTGTGATTGTTAAAATATCTGTTCTCGTCAGGTTAATTATTTGCACTCGATCTGCTAGTTCCAGGGCTACAAAAACTAGTTGCGATTCTTATCACATGGTCAGCCAATTATATGACAAGCATTGAAGAACACAAGAGGTAGAGTTATAAAAGACACTAGTCAGAGTTATCTCCTCAGAGAGTAATAAATTTCATTATACAGCCAGACACTGTGGTGAATAAAGTAAAGATGTCATCTGCAGGGTGGAAAGTAGATGCTTTTCAGAGGGCCTTACATGCTGATAAGCACCACTTTTCCACTCACTGAGGAAGGCAATTCTGAGGTGGTAAACCACCTCACTCCTCGTTTTATTCAGTAAACCCTCTAGAGGTCAAACCAGCCTTTCGACATTAACAACGACAGCACATTATTTTGGCTTTAGGGAACCTGAAATCGTGTATTTCCAGGGCTGAAAATCAATAATTAAAAATTAACAAGAAAATGTAACTTTCTTTCATATTGTCACAACATCGAAGAAAAAGATGGTTCGCGAAGGTTCTAGTGTTTTCATGAAATGGTACAGAGTAGATAATAGAGTGAAAAAGGAATAACAGGACAATAATGACAATAAAGGTATGTCTATTCATAAAAATTGTAATAATTGCACTATCGCGTAGGATAAAAGGTCGGGTACTGTTTGTTGTACAACTGTTATTATGAAAGGGACCCGTAACAACTTTTATTCTATTTACAGTAAGACCTTTTGATTGACTTGTTTACAATAGATTTTTCTAACACTCATTTATAAAGGGTTTTTTGTACTCTATTGTTGTTTCGAAGATTCAGTGTTTCTCGAGTAGGTTCTTTTGACACACTATAAAAGAGACCCCCGAGCGCGGTCCAGTTAGTATTCGTTTGATCTTTGACGAGTGGCCGTCGGACGCTGTGCAGGAGCGTTTCCGAGCATTCTGTTGGTCAACGATGTTATACTGTCTTTGTTTGTGTGTGTAATTTGAAATATTATTGTGCATCTGTGTTAAATCCAGTTTTTGTGTATTCAGCCTCATTTTGTATGTGTAGTCTATAAAATTGGTTGCAAGTAGTGCTAAGTAAATATTATTTACATTATATTATTATGTTGTTTAGGTCAACAGCCAAAAGGCTGGTTTGAACCTCTAGAGGTTTTACTTAGTAAAAACGAGGAGTGAGGTGGTTTACCATTGCCACAACTCACTGAGTTGAAAGAGTATGCTTATCAGCATGCCGGGCCCTCTGAAAAGCACATATATTCCACTCTGCAAATGATACCTTCATTTCATTCATCACAGGGTCTGGCTGTATAATGAAATTCATTACTTTCAGAGGAGATAACTCTGGTTAGTGTCTTTTACACCTCTACCTCTTCTTAAATGATTCAGTCATTTAATTGGCTGACCATGTAATAAGAAACAGAACTATTTATTTTAGCCCTGCAACGAACAGATTGAGTGTAAATAATTTGACATTCCACCTGCCCGTTATGGGCATATATTATTGTAATAAAAATAATAATATTATAAATAATAATAATAATATTATTATAATAAATATTATTATTTATATTATTTGTAATTGTTAACTTTAGTGTATTAATTATTTAATTACCTAGATCCCGAAATGGACCTTAGCGATAAGTGTCACAATATATTTCATACAAGGCAAGAAAAAGTAAAAAAAACCACCTATAAATTTCAAGGTTTACTGTGCTAAGATTATAAGGTACTCAAAACCTTTTGTTAAAAAATAAATCTTACCGCTCTAAGCAAGAACTGTTGAGGGATAACTTGAAGAGGTCCTTCACTAGGAGGACAATTAAATGGTGGCCCCAATATGTGCTGCTCAGCATGTCTACAAAGTTGTTCTAAATAAATGTTGCGTATTTTACGCTCATGTGGAGCACAGTGAATCAATTTATCAATCCACAAACGACACAGCCGTACAACTAAAACAAAATGATTATTTCTATTTTATTAAATTATCCAAATTTTATAGTAATTATTAAAAATCTGGTGTGAAACACTCACACAACTTTCTCTTACCAGTGCAAATAATTAACAATAAACCTAACATTAGTAATAAAACATTAGAAATAAACAAAAAACTAACCTCAATAAACATAACCTAATTTTAATCATATATGAAAGACGCAAAATGAAAATTGATCTCAGTTTGCCTTAAAAATACGGAAAATCACTCTTTCACGCTAAACTAGGCTCTGTAGAGAAAAATGTTCTGAAAAAAAAGTTGTACATCTTTTAATTTTCTATAAATTCGATTATTATTATTATTACACTTTTGTCATAAAATGCATACTAAGGCCGAAATCTTAAAAAAATCAATTTTTCACACATTTTCGTGAGAAAAAACAGAAAATCACTAATTATCGCTAAACTAAGCGTTATACAAAAAAATGTTCGAAATAAAAGTTGTAGGATTTTAAATTCTCTACATTTTTTATTATATAATTTTTTGTGCTATAATACATATTAAAGCCGTAATCTTAAAAAAACACTTTTTTTTACGTAAAAACAGCCTCACCAAGAATTTCAGCAAACATTACGCCTACCCTATCTTGTAGAGAAAAAAAATTGAGTAAATCAGGCGATTTTTAAAAAAAATCGTAGGACCAGTTTTTGAGAAAATCGCAAAAAAGTGAAAAATTACACGAATAAACTACTACTTCCGGTTGACCGATTTTAATGAAAATGTTCGTGTCGGGTCCGGTAGTGGTATGTAACTTAAGTTTCAAGTTCATATGATGTTCCGTTCTTGAGATATTCTGTTCACACACACACACACACACACAGACCAATCGCTAAAAACATGTTTTTTGGGTTCAGGGGGTCTGAAAACGTGTAGATCCGGTGAAAACTCGATTTTGAAAAATCGACGTGAAAACAATACTTTCCTTCCTATATATTCATATAGGCAAGAGAAAGTAAAAAAAAGTGATAATTGATTTGCATGATAACTCATTTAATCTAAGTTAAAAAAATCTCTTTCATGAGACGACGTGTCTCATGGCTGGTGGCAAATTTTTTTTAAAGAAATTTTAAGAGATGAAGCCTACTTAGCTTTCATAAGAAAGAAAAACGGCTACTTTTGTCCTATGGCAAAAACCATTAGTGATATCCGTGTCTACGCTATAAGAGGAATCGAATGCCACTATACCACTATCTTTATTCACAAATTCAACTTTCATTTCTTGACTTCCGGTTTTGGGCAACTTCTGGTTGAAACCGGTTAATACCATTAGTGATTTCTATATCTGTAGTGATAGGTATAAAGGTCTTAAGTCAAAAATTGTCGATTTTGAGTTAGGTGTACTTCCCAATTTAGAAAACTTTTTTCTTTCAAATGGTGCAAAAGGCTTAAGTGTAGCTAACTCCTGAAGTGAGTTATGTTGACTAGCTTTATAAAAATTTTCTCTTCGCGTAACAGTATACGAGGGGGTACCCAAAAGTATCCGGAATACCTCTGCTGTGGGCGGAGCTTGTGCAGTACAAATTCCCGCCACTAGGCTGCTTGTAGCGCTACTCATTGCCAGTTCAATGCCATTTTGTTCGTTGATCTAGCTTGTTCTGTTCTCGTGCAGTGATTGTTCTCGCTAGTGCTGTTTTGTGCTCGTGTCGTTTTTCATGATGGCAAGTTTTAATGAACAACGTGCGGCTGTGAAATTTTGCTTTTTGCTCGGTAAAAACGCCGCTGAAACAGTTGTAATGTTGAACACAGCTTACAAAGACGACGCTATTGGAAAAACCCAAGTGTACGAGTGGTTTTTGCGCTTTAAAAATGGCGACATGTCGATTGAGAACAAACCTCGTTCTGGACGACCGTCGACTTCCCGAACAGACGAAAATGTTGTGAAAGTGAAAGAAATTGTACGAACAGACCGACGACAGACCATTGACTTTTTATCTTTAAGTGTTAAGAAGACTACGAAACAGCATTCGTCGTAAAAGACCTAATTTGTGGCAGACAGGGGACTGGTTTTTCCACCACGACAACGCGCCTGCACACACGGCAATCTCGGTTACCCAGTTTTTGGCGAAAAACGGCATGGTTTTGCTACCACACGCACCGTACTCACCCGATCTGGCTCCGTGTGATTTTTTCTTTTCCCACGCATGAAAAGGGGCATGAAAGGTCTCCGATTTAACAACGTTGATGATGTCAAGAAAAAAACGACGGATGAGCTGGCAGCCATCACTGAAGAGGAGTACAAAAAATGTTATGAACAGTGGAAGCACCGGTGGGACAAATGTATTAGTTGTAATGGAGAGTATTTTGAAGGGGATAAGGTTCTTTTGTAAAAAAATTAAAAATAAATAGTTTTAAAAAATAATTCCGGTTTCTTTTGGGTACCCCCTCGTACAAGTCTTAATTGGAAATGATACCTTTAATTTCTCGGTCTTTTTTAGTTGTACAAAAGGTCTTAAGATGAGTTAACCTTTATACCAATAGTAGTTTCATTCAAAAATAAATCTTTATAATGCATCCTGCAGTTTGAAATATTTCTATTTCATATAATGAATTAATATAATAATTTCACTAACCTTCTTTTTAAACTGCGTCACCTTTATTTTATTCCTACTTACACGTGTTTCGGTGGATCCACCATCATCAGAGTAAATTAAAAATTGAAACTAAAAATTTTTTTCATTTATTTAAAATTTACAGAAGATGATACATCTTCAGTCACTTGTATAAAACTGATTTAAAATTAATTTATTTTAATTTATCCCTTCTCATATTTACTGTAGATAGCAGCAGCAGTCAATATCACTTCATCATTCCTAAATTTTATCTGTTCATTCAAAATGTCCTGCTTTTGCTCTTTTAAATATTTATAAATATGGAACATCTCATATTTTTCAATTTTATTTTTATTCTCTATATTACATTGTTCTATTATATTGAAATGTTCATCTATTTTACCAAATTTATGTTTTTCTTCTTTTATATGATTGGTATAGTTAGATATAATGTAGTCACATTTCAGTGCTTTTTTATGTTCATTATACCTCACTTGAAAATTACGACTAGTCATACCAATGTAAAATTTTTTACAATCCTCATTACCACAATCTATTTTATACACACCGTTTTTATTGCTTAGTGTTTCATTTATATTATTTTTAATTATATTTGTGGACAGTAGTTTTTTATTATTACATTTATTAATAGTATAAAATTTATTAATAATTAATAGTAAAATAACAACAGGTGTATTTCGTAAAAGTATATTACCAGTAACAAATATAAATAAGTCATCTAACCACCCATACTCACATAAAATGGCAGCTTACCATAGTATGATTCACAGAGCATATAATTATATAAAAGATAAAAAACTACTAGAAAATGAATTAAGAACAATAAAATTCATAGCACAAAAGAATGGGTATCATGAAAAAGAAATAAATAAAGTAATAAATAAAATTAAAAACAAACTACATTTTAAAAATAACTTGAGAACCACCCTTATATTAGATAATAAAATAAAACATAAACCATTTATTGCATTAAAATACAATAAAACTATTAACAATAAATTATACAGAACATTAAATAAATTTTATAAAATCGCATACACATGTAATAATAAAAAACTACTGTCCACAAATATAATTAAAAATAATATAAATGAAACACTAAGCAATAAAAAGGGTGTGTATAAAATAGATTGTGGTAATGAGGATTGTAAAAAATTTTACATTGGTATGACTAGTCGTAATTTTCAAGTGAGGTATAATGAACATAAAAAAGCACTGAAATGTGACTACATTATATCTAACTATACCAATCATATAAAAGAAGAAAAACATAAATTTGGTAAAATAGATGAACATTTCAATATAATAGAACAATGTAATATAGAGAATAAAAATAAAATTGAAAAATATGAGATGTTCCATATTTATAAATATTTAAAAGAGCAAAAGCAGGACATTTTGAATGAACAGATAAAATTTAGGAATGATGAAGTGATATTGACTGCTGCTGCTATCTACAGTAAATATGAGAAGGGATAAATTAAAATAAATTAATTTTAAATCAGTTTTATACAAGTGACTGAAGATGTATCATCTTCTGTAAATTTTAAATAAATGAAAAAAATTTTTAGTTTCAATTTTTAATTTACTCTGATGATGGTGGATCCACCGAAACACGTGTAAGTAGGAATAAAATAAGGGTGACGCAGTTTAAAAAGAAGGTTAGTGAAATTATTATATTAATTCATTATATGAAATAGCAATAGTAGTTTATTATTTCACCAATATCAATTGCTGAGATCAACTGGAAAAAAAACAAATTGAAATGATGGAAATGCGAAGAAACCAAAGGCAAACTCGTGACTTAAGTAACTGTAGTAAGAATTTACCAGGTCAAAAGGTACTAAGTTACACTGTAAACGGTAAAGTTCTTAAGTCATGAACTGCCCCCCCCCCCACAAAAAAGGCCATGGCGTAGACGTAAACAGAATTTTTATTTCGTTGTTAAGTAGAAAACAAAAGAAATGTATAACAAATTATAAAAACAAATTTTTGAAGAGACAATTGCAAAAACTATACTTAAATAATAAAAAATATATAAATTATACTGTCTCAAATTTTCATTTGCTTTTCCTGAAAAATAACTTTTTTCAAGTTAAGACCTTTATACCTATCACTACAGATATCTGCTCTTTAAGAGAAATTGAATGAAAATTTTTGTTTCCGAATTCAGACTTTGATTTCTTAATTTCCGGTTTAGGGCCATTCCGGTCAAAATCGGAACGTCAAACCCAATACAGGCCCACTAACTTTTTGTGTAGATTACGAATCTGAAAACCATTTATTGCTATCTCTTGTGATTTCTGACACCTGGAAGTGATGAATGGAAATAAGTAAATGATAGATGACAATTTTAAAAATTGTCACCTATTATACAATTTTGTTGCAATAGGCATACGGAAGTGAAACGTGGGTGATAGGGGCTGTAGAGCGGAAGAGGATAGAAGCTTTTGAAATGTGGTGTTATAGGAAAATGTTAAAGATTAGGTGGGTGGACAAAATAAGTAATTTAGAGGTTCTTAGGCGAGTGGATGAAAAAAGAAGTATATGGAAGCATCTTACCAAAAGAAGGGATAGGCTAGTGGGGCATATCCTAAGACATCCAGGTATTGGGCTATCAATAATAGAGGGTAATATTGAGGGAGTAAATTGTAGAGGGAGGCAAAGATTAGAATATATAAAGCAAATTATGAAAGATGTAGGGTGTTACAGGTATGTAGATATGAAACGAATTGCGCAAGATAAAACAGCTTGGAGAACTGCATCAAACCAGTCGAGAGACTGATGACAAAAAAAAAAGGCATACTGAGGCTGTAATCTTAAAAAAATCCCATTTTTTTAACGACCTTCATGAGCAAAATACAGAGAATCACTTGATGCTAAACTAAGCGCTTCTGAAAAAACACTTGAAATGAAAGTCATCGGTCTTTTAATTATTATTATTAGTTGTAAAGCTCCCGAAGTGGAAGACGCTAAGTAAATCTGGTTTGTTTTTGGGATTTCTTCTCCTTTTTATCCACCCACCAGTTTTTCATTCTTTGTGAGAATTCAGCTTTTCTTCTCTGTTCACTCCCACTTTATACCGGTTCTTGGAGCTTTTGTCTCTGGTTTAACCTCCCATTTTTTAACTTTTGTTCTAAAATTGTCTCTTATGAGAATTTCTTCTTTGGTGATTTTGGCCAATTCTAAATCTTTTTTAACACTTTGTATCCATTCCCCCCCATTAACAAGTGATGATACATATTTTACCATTCTCTTTGTGAGTCTATTGTCAGGAAACCTCATAATGTGGCAATAAAATTGAAGGCGTCTTTTCCTCATGTCTGTCTCTATGTTGGAATATTCTTCAATTTTCGACGTTCTCTGTAACCTGTACCCGTTTTCAGTCCATCTAGGTCCAAGAATTTTCCCAATTATTTTTCTTTCAGTCTTTTAATTATATACACTTTTGACAAAAATGTATATTATGACCACAATCTTAAAAAAAACATGTTTTACCATGAAAGCACTGTCTCCCCAAGAATTTCAGCAGATATGGCAGTTACCCTAACTTGTAGAGAATATAAAATGTAATAAATGATCCGGTTTAAAAAATATCATAGCAGCCATTTGAAAAATCGCACAAATAAACTACTACATTATTGACGGAAAATGTTTGTGTTGGGTTTCCTAGTAGTATGTAACTTACATTCCAAGTTTGAAGTTCGTATGAGATTCTGTTCTTGAGATATTTTGTTCACACATACCACAAAACATGTTTTTTGGGCTTGAAAACTTGTATATACTCAGTGAAAACTCTATTTCGAAAATTGATATGAAAACAATAATTTCCTTTCCTATATAATCGGATACTTAAAAAAAAAACAAAAGAAAAAGTCGGTTACCTTTTGAAAAGACCTTAAAATAGGAATTGGGAACAATTTCCTCCAAATCAAAATTCGACTCTAGTTTTGACAACTTTTTTCGAATGAAGGCCCACTTATCAATGCGTAACATGTTAGCTTCTTATTTTCTGGCCCAACCAAAGTATTTTTTTTTTGGCAAAATTGATGAATAAATAACATTTGACAAAACAAAAATCACATGTATAATTTTTCTAGAAAATTGGACTGGTTAAAAACTCAGGAGTGTATTTTTCGAGCCGTCTGTATAAACAAGAATAAAAATAAAAGTACAATAATTATTACATAAACAAATTATATACTTACAATTCTGTGTTCGTAGTCCAGATATGAATGGATTTATGATCCCTAAACCATTTTTGAAATCTTCATCTAATCTTAAAATCAACGAATAATCACCGTCCATTTAATCTATTTTTGTAGTAAATATTCAATCGAATAATAATAATAACATTTATTTATAAACACGATAAAATAATTACGCAAAATATTGCAAAATGATTGAGGAAAATAAATTTTTTTAGTTAATTATTGAACACTTTTTCGAAAATCCATTTACTAGCGTAATTATTTAAATATTAATGACACAGGGGATACGTAACAACTATAAAATTAATTAACGATACTAGACAGCACTCAAAGAAAATTTTGAACTAATAAAATTTTAAATTTGTTATGTAATGCTGCTAGGATACGAATCTGTTACTTTTGTAATTAACTATATGATACATGTTATACTGGATTTATTATATTTTAAACTTTACTGTAATAATCATTGATATCTATTTATACAATATTCTGCCGACTTATTTATGAAATTTTTATTCGATATTAGTTAAAACTTAAATTTGAAAATGTATTTCATTTTATTATTAATTATTTTTAAATATCTGTGACAAACATCATAATGTATTTTCCTGGAACAAAGATAAAACATAATTTAGTTAATGTTTTTTGTGATTCTGAAAAGAATATGCTACAGAATATAAACAACTAAAAGCATTCATATTAAAATTTGGGAGATTCATAAAAACTGATTGGATTAAAATAATAATATCAGAAGATAGTTAGTAGTAAATGATCATAAAATGAAATGCAATATATTGCTAAAGCAACATTCTGATCTGATATTGCTCTAGTAAAACATTGCAATGCTCTTATGTTAGATTGTTGTACTATCTATCACCTTTGCCCCACCACGAATTACTTTTTGGAACCGATAAGATAAAATGAACACAAGTATCGCCACAAAAGAAAAAAAATTCATGTATACCTCTTAAGTTAAACTGCAGTTAGTAATTGTAGTAAGTCGATTATAAGAAGTTGGCACATTTTTACAGATTTTGATGAAAAAAACTGAAATTACTAATTGCCACTAAACTAAGCGTTGTACAAAAAAGAATGTTTTAAATAAAAGTTGTAGGTTTTCAAATGTTCTACAACCTTGATTTTACACACTTTTGCCCAAGAATGCATATTAAGGCAGCAATCTTAAAAAATCCATTCACAAAGACATAGTGCTTATCATATCTTGTAAAGCATAGAAAATGCAGTAAATGAGGCAATTTAAAAAAAAAAAGTTGTGTCGGGTCCATTAAGGGTGTTCTCCCACCAGTGATACTCAACTGCGATACAACCTTGACTTGACGTCGCATACGAGTCCTACCCTTATATTTATATGTTCACCCTCCCACCAGTACGACCTCAACGCAACCGATTGCATCCGACTCAGTTTCTCCAACACCTGCTCGACCAGTCGCACATAATCATTAGCAATTTCTCCTCATGAGACAAACTATTCCTGCAGTTTGTCTTTTTTATAATTCTAGGACCAACCAGCTCAAGTAATCATTGGAAACATTCTTTTGGCATCTGATAAAAAGACTTAAATTTGTATTCCTCAGAGGAGAGTTCCTGGGCACACACTGTAGAATAGCAGTCTATTCTACATAACATCGTAGATCAAATAGTTAATTCTTGGATTTTTAAAAGAAATATTTTAAATAATTAATCATTAAACATCAAGATGAATAATTTACATTTAATATCTTAATATTCCATAACAGAAATTAAAAATATAAAACCAAAAATTTATAAAAAAATATTTAATATTAATAATAATAATCCAGAAGCCAGATGATTCAAGTGAAGTCATTCAGAAAAACAAATGAATAGATAATTTAATAAATAATTTCTAGTAAATGGATTTTTATAAAAGAGAATGAGATAACATCAAAACATGGATGAATTAAGAAACTAAATTAAATATGTTAACAATTTTAAAAACCAACAAATAAAATTTTGAAGAGGAATCTACTCAATCTATAAAACAGAATGTAACAATGGTCCGGTGCCCATTCGATCAAGATCAATGGTACGTGGCAGACGGAATGCACAGACTTCCAGAACTTCAATTAGTAAAATTATAAAAATTTTATCATATTTAATTTCTTGAGCTCAATAGGCAGATAAAATCAATTTAATATATTTTATAACTATCTAACTTCATTAAATATTTAGAATTATAATAAGTGTCATCAATAAAATCAATTTAAATCAAGATCAAATAATATTCATTTTTGTAAAGTCTAGTTTGTTAATTTTTTTATCTTTAAGCAATTCAATTCAGTCATTAAATACCGTTTAATAACTAATCAAAATTTATCCTGTGTTTCATTTATTTCATTAATCAATTAATTCATTTCACAGTTCATTTCATTCATTTATTTCAAATATCTCATTCATTAAAATCCCTTTACAACACGTACGCTCCTCTATTATGATTATTACTTATATACCCTACTGCTGCAATTTTTTCTTTTTTCTTCTTAGATAGTAATAAGCAACAACTACGTCTTCTTCATCACTTGACATTTTGAAAACTGCAGGTGGATTCTAAAAAAAGGTTAAACAGTTGCATCTCCTCGATGTGCAAACATACATGACGTGACTCGTTATTCAGTCGAGTCAAGGTCTCGTCATTTTTATCGCGTTGAGGTCATGTTTCACTGGTGTGAAATCGGCCTTATAGTACCTAACTTAAGTTTCAAGTTTCAACTTCGTATATTATTCCATTCTTTAATTATTTTGTTCACACACAAACACACATCAATTGCTAAAAACATGTTTTTTGGGTACAGGAGTTCTAAAAACACGTAAATCCGGTGAAAACTCGATTTTGCCAAATCGATATTAAAAGAATACTTTCCTTCCATACGTATTCATTTAGGGCAAGAGAAAGTAAAAATGCTTAGCACAGGCTATCCCAAAGATGAGAACAAAAACGCATCAAATTGATATCATAATTAACTGTGATAGTTTTTATGATATAACACTAAACTACACACAAGAAGCACCAACGTAGCAAATTACTGCACTACTGGCCGACTTGAGACTGACGGTCAATCTCAACCTTCCAACTATATGCTCATACAATCTGTTTACATCAGTTCCAAGACTTAAGTGGGATAACGTTTAGGTCTAATACAACTTAATACCTGTGTATATTGACCACCTACCATTCAGAATAATACCAATCAACTTAGACAGGTGGTCATCTTAAGGAAAAATTAGTAAAAGAGTGGGAGAACGACTTGTAAATTTAAGTTTATAGAAACACATTCATTTTTCTGTATATTGTTTATTATTATAAAAAAATTAATATAGTTTTTGGATGATAAACTTATTCTATTAAAAATATATACTTCATATGTATTTATATGACAAAATTTTTCACAAATTATAGTTAATTGAATATTCTTATTAAAAAAGTCACTTATTTTTGTTTGTTTCAAAGTAACACATGAATACATTTTTCTTCAACCCAAATGTACACTTTAATGAAAATTTCTGTAATTGGGGCCTGATGAAACGCTGAATATCACATTACCTTTTTCAAATATTCCAGCATTTCTTGATGCGTGGGAGACTCATGTATTTCATGAGGTTTATTATTCTCATTTTCAGATTCGTTACTGTCATCTTCAGCGTTTATTTCATTTTCAAGATTTTCACTCAAAAAAGACTCTAACACAGCTTCGGGTATAGATAGAACATACTCACGATCTATCATGTAATCTACTAAAAATTGCGTACTGAGCATATTATGTTCCTGAGGAAGAGATTGCAAAAGGCCACTCAGTTCACCTGGAGAAGGCGGAGAACTTTAGGAAAACTCCTCTTCACCTTCTTCTTCTTGAACCAAAAATCCACATCGGCAAAAACAAGGTCAAACAGATTACCGAGATCAAGATACTGTTCAGTGCAATAAGTGATCAATCTACACAGGGAAAATTTCATAAAATTATGAAAATTCAGTGGTCAATGTGCAACATAGGCAGGTGGTAAACTTATAAAACCATTGTTCCCTTTAATTACTCCATAAAATATTTGATTCCTGTCTGAAATAGTCAACTGAGACAGGTGGTCAACTTGACAAGTTTTACTGTATATTATTTATCAGACTTAGTGAAAATGAGGTTGTTGATTTCCTAACTACGCACAGTGATAATCACACCATTTCTCAATTCAATAGTGAAATACAAGGGTCATCTCTAAAGTAAAGACCACTAGGAAATTTCTGTCCTTGATGTTGGCAAACCTGTGTAGATGAAGGCCACGCTAGGAATATATACACTGTATTGTCGTCCGTAAGTTTTTGCGTTGCAATACGTGCGAGTTATTACGTCATAAAATGGATACAAAAATAGTTGTTGCCATCGATCTTTAAGTATATGGAGTGATACGGTTTTTAAACCACAAAAACATTAAGCCGGCTGAAATTCATCGGCATTTGTTTGCTGTGTACGGTGATAATGTAATGAACGAAAGAAATGTCTGAAAATGATGTGTAAAACTACAGAAGATATGGCGTGCTATTCAAAATTGGTGACATGGACGGCATCGTACTGCTGCACGATAATGCACATCCACAAGTTGCAGGTGCGACACGTGATTTACCGAGAATATTTGGATGGAAAATTTACGATCAACCACCGGACTTAGCTCCTTCTGATTACCATTTGTTTGAGAAATTGAAAGGATATTTGGGTGGTAAGCAATTCGCGAGTGATGATGATCTTAAAAATGCTGTTACTCGATGGCTAAATGAACTGGTGGCAGAAGAATATGATAAGAATATAATTGAAGCTGGTGTAATGCTATGATAAATATTTTAATTCATGTGGCAATTATATAGAGAGGTAGTATAAGGTGTGGTTTAAGAGAAATAAAAAATATTTATAAAATTTTTAGAATACACTTTTTAACAATGGAATGGTATTTACTTAAGAAACATCCCTCGTAGTTAACTCTTGCTAACTGGGAGGCCCAATATCACTCATTCGTCATCATCATCATCATCATCATCACCCAAACACGGATAGGCCTAAAGCCTGTTCCGGCACCCATCTTCGTAGCGGTCTTCCTCTATCACGTCTACCCCGTGGGGCATAACTTAATATTTGGACTGGTAGTCTTTCCTCTCGCATTCTATTCACATGTTCACACCACCTGGAATTGTAGCGCGCAATGCCGTCTAATAGTGGTTGGACCTGTAATTCTGCTCTAATACTTTCATTACGTTTCATGTCCAGTCTGTTATAGCCTGCCGTCGCCCTTAAAAACTTCATTTCTGCACTTTGTATTAGAGTTCTCTCTCGTTGCGTCATGGTCCAACTTTCACTGCCATACAGCAAAACCGGGACTGCCATAGTTTTGTACAGTTTAATTCTTGTATCCTTTCTTGTCTTATTTTTCAAAGTTCGATGTATTGTCCCGCAAATTGTTCTAAACTTATTCAGTTTATTCATAACATCGTCATCTTTTAAAAAGCTTACGTCACATCCTAAATATTTAAAATGCGAGACTTGTTCTAAAACTTTATCATTTATAACGATTTTCGTTCTGACTGGATACTTGCCCTTAAAGGCCATAGTCTTTGACTTAGCGGCAGATAGCTTCACTCCATAACCCTCACGGATCTTTTGTAGTTCAAACACAGCTTTCTGCAAATCATTTTCAGTTTCCATGATAATTACCTGATCATCCGCATATAGCAAACAGCTTAAATCATAATCGGCGATTTGTACACCAGCATTTATGCTCTCCTTCCACTTGTTCAGAATCCAATCTAAGAGAAATATCATCATCTATCTTTTAATTCAATTGCCTCCACAACTATTCATTATTTTCTAACGGGTTTAGTTTTATTAGATAGAGAATTTTCTCTTCTTTCATTTGATGTATCTTGCATATATGTACGATGAAAATTGACGATGTGGTATTACGCAAAAAAAGATAAATTTTTTGATGAGCCAGTACTAAAAAATTTGGACGTTTTCATCCATACCTTTTCAACAAAAAAAAAAATATATTTGTTTGGGAATGACATTATCAGTTAGCTTTAAATGTAACAATCGAAATCAATAAATTAGAAGTGCCGGCAACAAATTTTATGACTCTAAAATCAAACAAAGAAGGTTAACACTACCTGTCTCGCCTATCCCTCGGTTAAACCTTACAATTAGCGTCAAAAAAACGATAACATATTTTGATTTATGCTATCCTGTTTAGAAAATAATAATACACAAAACGAGCGGAAAAGAGATAGAACTTTCATAGAAGAGGAGTATATAAAAATTGAAAAGACACCACATTATTTTGAGGTGATTTTTCCCCCATTTTTTTCATCCAGCATGTTACTTTGTTGAACAAAAAATGTGATATCTTTTGAATGCGTCTTTCGATTTGCAATATCTAAATGTTGTTATTTTTACAATGAATTGCTTTATTTATGTATATAGCTGAACATATGTTTTTATATTTTTTAGTGATTTGGTGACACTTTTTCGTATGTAAATTGATATTACTAAACGAAAATATTTTTTTAATTTTCAATTTTTATTCTGGTCATAAATGAAAACGGAAAAATTTGGTTCAAACTTTGTTCTAATAACAAATTCTTTATAAATAAATGGTAATTTTTTGAAATTTTTAGGAATGAAACAAAATGAAATAAAAGCGTTTTTATTATGCGTAAAATGACAGTCCGCGTGATCGTTAAAATCTCCATTCTCATCAGGTTAAGAGAAATAAAAAAATATTTATAAAATTTTCAGAATAAATTTTTTAAAAATAGAATGGTCTTTACTTTAGAGACATCTCTCGCAGTTAATGGAATGAGAAGAATTTTCAAAAGTCATCACCGGACGATGAATACAAAATTAAGAGTTTTGTTCTGGCTACAGATTCTGCGTTATTTTATGATTTAGAATCAAGGAATTAAATTAAATTACCTATAATATACAATATTTAAATATGGACCAATAATGAAATTCACTAAATCAACTTTGTCGTTTAACTTGAATATGACCATCTTGACTAATCGATTTCAAATGAGTACGCAGAGGTTCGACTAATGTTCCAAGCCATTCTTTTATAGTACTATCATAAAAGACTTCTGGTAAATAATGATGTAAATATTCTTCTAATGCATCCCATTCCAGATTTAAACTGTAACAATAAAAAAATTATTAAAGATGGACAGGTGGAGTGTCAAATTATTTACACTCAATCTGTTCGTTGCAGGGCTAAAATAAATAGTTCTGTTTCTTATCACATGGTCAGCCAATTAAATGACTGAATCATTTAAGAACAGAAGAGGTAGAGGTGCAAAAGACACTAATCAGAGTTATCTCCTCTGAAAGTAATGAATTTCATTATACAGCCAGACCGTGTGGTGAATGAAGTGAAGGTGTCGTTTGCAGAATGGAAAATACGTGTTCTTCAGAGGGCCCGGCATGCTGATAAGCGTACTTTTCCACTCAGTGAGGAAGGCAACGGTAAACCACCTCACTCCTCGTTTTACTTAGTAAAACCTCTACAGGTTCAAACCAGCCTTTTGGCTGATGACCTAAACAACAACAACAAAGCCATACAATTCACTGTAAGGACATTTCAGGGGAAAATATTTGACTGAAAATTTGAATATGAAAAAACCATCTTTTGTTTTTAACCAAAAATACAATTCTATACTTATTCTGTATAAAATGGCGTATTTTTTAATATTGATCATTATATATTATTATACAGTAATCACTCGGCATCCGCGGGGGTTACATTCCGGAGGGTTACCGCGGTTCGTAAAACCGCGGATAATAATACTTTATATGAAACGAAAATTGGCCCGCGACCTGAGCCTCGAAACCAGGACCCGCCTCTTGAAGTACTACGTCTTTCCCATCCTCTTGTATGGGGTAGAGGCGTGGACACTCATGAAAGAATGTGAGACCCGTCTACAAGCGTTTGAAATGTGGACCTACCGGAGGATGCTTCAAATACCGTGGACGGACAGGGTCACAAATATGGAGGTCCTCAGAAGAATGGGGAAAGAGCTGGAAATCCTGCAGAGCATAAAGATAAGAAAACTGACATACCTTGGACACATATGAGGGGGCCTAAATATGAGATTCTGCACCTCATAATTCAAGGGAAACTCATTGGTAAACGCTCGGTGGGATGCAGACGAATATCCTGGTTAAGAAACCTGAGAGAAGCGTTTAACTGCTCGTCGCATGACCTTTTCAGAGCAGCAGTGGACAAGGTACGACTGACCATGATGATAGCCAACCTTCGCAATGGAGAAGGCACCTGAAGAAGAAGATATGAACGAAAAGATGGGGGTTAGGTTCTGAAGGAAAAGTCCTCTAGTCGTTTTAAGTGTTTATTTGTTTTAGGAACATTTTACCATTATTATATGAATATTTAAAAAATATGTGTAGTACTGGACAGATACAAAATTTAAGTTGCTTTAAAATAGTTAGTTATGGCAGTTTGCTTCCTCTTCTTCTCAAACTCCTTGTGGACTTCTTCGTATGGTATCATCAGCTCCTGAGTCCTCTTTTGAATTGAAGGGCCCTTTCCATGACGGCATCCGTCTCCAACACGTGATCAGTGAGCTGCGTTGTCATGCTGATGATCTCGTTGATAGTTTCTGAAGAAATGCTTGACTTCGTTTCAGGATCGTCAAACGAGCAAACAAAACTATTATAAGTACGTGCGGGGCCCGGTACCCGGTGACACGCTCATTACATACAGTACATGGAAATCTAGCTTGGCTCATGGCGGCTGTAACCATACTAGTGTGTGACTCAACATGATACTAACGCCAAAACATTTATTTAAACACGAAGGGTGACACATGTTTTCGGAATTGTATGACTTCCCCACTTTCCACCAATTACGGTGTACACAAGGTGAGATTACGTACGTATTTTAAGGTTTTAGGCCCACGGAAAAAGTCCGCGGATAACCGAATGCTGCGGATACCAAGGGATTACTGTATTACCACTAAGAAAAGAAATGTAAAAGATCTGGGAAACTGAGAAGATTCCCAGTGAATGGAAAATATAACAGTGATAATCCACTGCATAAAAAAGAGATAAAATAGAATGTAAACATGTGAACAGATGTAAACAATTATCTAGGAATTTTCCTTCTACCTGCGAATTACAAATTACTCTCCAAAGCACTTTTGACTACACTATCAAGAACAAGTAGATTGGGTGAATATCAAGCCGTTTCTAGGAAAGAAAGATCCTGCACAGAACAGATATGGAACCTTATATAAAAACGAAAAAGAAAAAATTAAATCGACAAATTTTTCAAGGTGTACATCGATTTCAGGAGGAAATGCGCACTTTTTTAAAAAAAATCATAGAAAATTATTTTTCAACTTATAAAAGTCTAATACTGGGTTATCAAGCTTTGCTCTGTTGTAGATTATATAGGGTGATTCAAAAAGAGCGCCGGTTTTGATATATCAAATTAAGAGATTTATTTTATTGAAAAACTGAAAATAAATACATCAACAAGTTCATCTTACCTTCCGATTTTATGTATGAAAAATGATGTCATGCATGTGTCCTCCTCTACTGCGCTGGCACGCATCAACTCTGTCCATGAAACTGGATATTACTGCACGACAAGTTTCGACTTCCATTTGCCCGATAACCCGTCGAATTTCCTCCTTCAAGTCATTGATGTTTCGGGGTTTATTGGCACACACCAATGACTTCAGATGACCCCAAAGATGAAAGTCACAAGGCGTCAAGTCACACGACCTTGGTGGCCATTGATGGTCGGAATTACGAGAAATGATGCGATCCTGGAACCGTTCACGGAGCAACAACATTGTTTCTCGTGCAGCAACTGAATTTTATACGGGTGATATTGGAGATCGTACCGAAGAATTCTCCGTACAGAAGAACATCGTAAACCCAATTGTTGAGAACGGCGACGTATTGATTTTGCTGGGCTAACAGCCACACTGTCACGAACCAACGCAACGTTCTGCTCAGTTCGGCCAGAACGACAACGTCCAGAACTTTTAAGGTCGACTGTTGAACCCGTCTCAAAAAACTTTTTCATGAGCCTGCGAACTGTTGATTCATTCGGTGCTTCATTACGTCCTAGAGTAACGCGAAGTCGCCTGACAGTAGCCGCATTACTCTCTCCACTCTGGTAAAATGTTTTGACGATTAACACTCGTTGTGCAATAGTAAACTTCTCCATGGTTAGACACAGACTGCGAGAGTACTACACTGCGAACAAGCGAAACTACAACTGAATCGTCAATCGGAATGTTCTCCGAAATAGAAATGAGGTCTAACAATGTTGCCAACCGATAAACAAAAATTTACCAGCCGTTTAAAAACCGGCGCTCTTTTTGAATCACCCGTTATGATCGATTTCCGAAAAGAATGTAATACAATGGGTTGATAATAGATAAGCCATTGAAGGAGTTGTTACGTAGTGTTTACATTTAAAACACCATTTATTTGTTTACTATATCATCTGTTGGAATTCCAATTGAAATTTTAAAATATGTAGGTAGCTAAAGAAAATACTGTACTCTATACGGTACAGTATAACTTAAAATACATCTTTTAAACAAATTTCAATTTCCTTCATGTGTTTCAAATATATACATTTTAAAAACAAATTAAAATATACACGATATATCATACAGTAATGTATTTTTAAATTTTAATGAATTCTAATGTATTTTTAGACAACGTTATAACTGGGGTACCACTGTATTTTAAAAAAAAAACATTAAAAGTAAAGGGAACTCACTCATTGAATGCACGAAGAAGACTTTCTATTTGCATGGGATTAGTAAAATTATTCTTTATTTGCCAACTATTCAGCCATGTTGCAACCCTGCAAAACAACATTTAAAAATGTATTTAACATGAAATTTATTATTGTTAATTGTACAAAAAAATATTGGAAAAGTCTTTTGTAGTATAAGCTTATGCAAAATTTAATTTTAATAGCTCAAAGACCCACCAGGTTGGTCTAGAGGTAAAGTCATCGCAGTGAGTCAGCTGTTTATCAGCTGATTTTCGGACACAAAGGTCCCTGGTTCATATCCTAGTAAAGGTAATTAGTTTTATACAAATTTCAATACAAAAGAGTGGTTACTGGTGAAGTTTGATGGTTGGGGTTGAATTAACCATACTCTCAGGAATGGTTGGCCTGAATCTGTACAAGACTACACCTAATGCACACGTCATACACATCATTCTTATCTCATTAGGTCATGGGGTTACTTATTATACTAATTTGAACAGATTGTAACATACATACATTAGGGATAAAAAAATTTTTTTTTTTTTGTTTAACGTCCGACTGTCCTGCAATTACTGCTAATGCAGACGGTGAAGGATGACATGATTTTGTAATGTATGAAAATATATGCCGTGCCTGAATGGGATTCGAACCCAAGAACGCATCATGAGAGATGAGCACGTTATCAACTACGCCAATGCGGCCGTTATTTTTTTTATAAAAAAAATAGCTTAATAAAATTATTGTTATATATGTACAAGTTGGTTTGCTTGTTTGTACAAGGTAATCTGAGAAACTATCAAATCGATTTCAAAAATTCTTTCACTGTTGGAAAGCTTAGTTTCCTGAGTAACACAGGATATAATGGTATTATGTAATTTTTATGAAAAAATCTGGTGTGAAACACTAACATGACTTGC
The DNA here is from genome assembly GCA_035578175.1 of Catonia carolina. Classification (NCBI taxonomy): domain Eukaryota; kingdom Metazoa; phylum Arthropoda; class Insecta; order Hemiptera; family Achilidae; genus Catonia; species Catonia carolina. The sequence continues at coordinate 7,748,094 of JAQMRL010000005.1, read as the reverse complement.
TCTTCAAATTATTTAAATGATTTTATTGAGTGAAATACAGAAAATCAATAATTGACACTAATGTAAAGGACATAGAAGAAACGCTTCAAACAACAATTGTAGTTTTTTTAATTGCCTACACTTTTAATTAAATACACTTTTGCCTAAAATACATATTGAGTCCGCAATCTTAAAAACAAACCATTTTTCACCACGAGAGCACAGCCTCCTCATTAATTTCAGTAGACAAGGTGCTCACACTATCTTGTAGAGAATAAAAAAATTTAGTGGAGGTAAATTTAATTTAGGCAATTTTTTTTAAATTGTAGGAGCCCTTTTTGAGAAAATCGCAAAAAAGTGAAAAATTTCACGAATTGACAATTTCTTCCAGTTGACCGATTTTGTTAAAAATGTTCGTGTAGGGTCTGCTAGTAATAACTATCTTACCCATTCCGATTTATTTCCTACATTAGCTAGCTTTCCCAAATGGGTATCAAAATATTTACATGGTTCTCTGGTCTCATTAGTTTTTTTTCAAGTTAAATTTTCCGTCAACGTTAAATACTGAACTGTATCATCTGGCATACAAAAGACACTCGGTTAAAACCTGAAAGTATCATCTCGTACCAACATATTAAAAAAATCTACGATAATCTTTCCATTATATCTTCTTCTTCTGCCTTTCAAGGATTAGGCATCTCTGCCTGTTCCGAATCTCTCAAATCTGCCCATCTCTTTCTCGAGCATCCTCGTTCTCTACTGCCCTCCAGCTTATAACCCAGTGTCTGCTTAGGTATCCTATCCTCCCGCATTCTGTTTACATGGTCTAACCACTGCATTCTGTTCTGAGATACCTTTTCGTTTATAGAGAAGATGTTGAGTTCTTTCCTTATCTCGGTATTCCTGTAACGATCTTCTCTACTACACCCATATGTATTGTATAATAAAAACATATATTCATTCAAAAATAAATCTTTATAATGCATCCTGCAGTTTGAAATTATTTCTATTTCATATAATGAATTAATATAATAATTTCACAAACCTTCTTTTTAAACTGCGTCGCCTTTATTCTTATTCTTACTTACACGTGTTTCGGTGGATCCACCAACATCAGAGTAAATAAAAAAATTGATACTAAAATTTTTTTATCTCACTTATTTAAAATTTACATAAGATGATACATCTTCAGTCACTTGTAAAAAACAGTTTTATACAAGTGACTGAAGATGTATCATCTTCTGTAAATTTTAAATAAGTGAGATAAAAATTTTTTAGTTTCAATTTTTTTATTTACTCTGATGATGGTGGATCCACCGAAACACGTGTAAGTAAAAATAAGAATAAAGGTGACGCATTTTAAAAAGAAGGTTGGTGAAATATTATATTAATTCATTATATGAAATAGAAAAAACATATATGTAAATAAATATAACATACATCCATTATATAAAAACCAAAATTTTAAATAAAAGTATTTATACTAACTGGTCACTCTCAATTATGTTCCTGTGTTTAAAGCGAAGATTCTCCAACCATTCAATACCAACAGATACCTTCCAACTTGGATAATTCAGTTCAGGTGCGATTGGCTGAGGTCTGAAAAAAAATTACTTTCTTTAATAAACTATCCATACTAGATTAATTAGATTATTAATACTTAAAATTTCGAGGCATTAGTCCTTATACCTTATGGAGCTACTATAATGCTTTTCACCGTTGATGAACTGTGCTGTTCCTCGTGTTTAGACCAATCAGAATGTTTGCCAGCGTTGTCTGATTGTACGAATGTATCAGTCTGACAAACATTATGCATGCAAGCGTATAACAGCCACAATAGTTCACTCATGTCTTGCATCTCGTACTGAACACGTCGATTGTAGAACGCGTTAACATGCAATACTTTATAATATTATCACCTGGTTGTATGCTCATAGGTTATAATCGTTATTGAAAGAAAAAAAATGGCTGATGAAATATGTAACAGAGATATGACAGCAAGTATTGGCAACGTTGCTGGCAAGTTATTGGCTAGCTATGAAGTGGGTAGGGGGTAGGGGCCAACGCGTACGTTCAGAGCTTATCAACGCTGAAAAATAGTATAGATATATACAAAGTGTACGATAGAGCTAACTAACTAGTTGTAGCTATGGAGCTAGTCGTATACCATAAACAGCTACTAGATTTTTGTAATTGCGATAGTCCATATACTGTACAGAAAATGGTATGTTCTCATATAGAACTGTCAATGCCCGTAACAGGCAGGTACTTACTTACTTACTTACTGCCATGGCCACACATATCTAAGTAGATATTTAGCCGCACCAACACAGCCCCTCCACCTCTCTCGATGCCCCGCGTCTTCCTCGGTCGCTCCAATTCTCTCCATATCGGCCCTCACTTGACTCCACCATTTACGTCGTGGTCTTCCTCTCGGTCGTCGTCCTTCAGGATTTCTTCTTAACACTTGGTTAAGATTACTGTCCTCATTCCTTCTTAAAACATGCCCAGTCGATAAATGACTGAACTATTTAAGAACAGAAGAGGTAGAGGTGTAAAAGACACTAGTCAAGAATTATCTCCTGTGAATAATGAATTTCATCATACAGCCAGACCCTGTGGTGAGTAAAGTGGTGTCATTTACAGGGTGGAAAGTAGATGCTTTTCGGAGGGCATCACATGCTGACAAACAAAGGCTACTTCTCCACTCAGTGAGTAAGGCAATGGTAAACCACCTTACTCCTTCGTTTACTTAGTAAAGCCTCTAAAGGTTCAAACCCGCCTTTCGGCTGATGACCTAAACAACAATATAGCTGTCTAATGAGCATTAAAACTTTTCCGATGATTTATTTAAATCTATACAAAGACAATTTAATTAAACAAATATTTAGACTGTTTACTTGTTACATTTCCAAAGGTAGAGTTTGATTACATTTATGGTACCAATTGGTCAGGTAGCAATGCTGGCCATATAGTGTTCTATATTTGACATGTTACTATTAACCGATTCTTTGTATGCTATTGTTACACTGAAACTGAAATATTGTTTTAATTTTGTACTTCTTCTTACCACAATCAAGGATTAGGCTCCCGCATGTTCCAACCCACAAAAGTAACAAAACTATTGAATTATTGCCATCTCTTGCATGGCCTGCCAACACCTCTTCTTCCCTTCGGTCTGTACTGCTAAACATTAAAAGGGATCCTTCCCTCAGGCATTCTCTCTATGTGCTCCGGCCATCAATTTCAATATTCTGCAACCTTCCCATTCCGGTTGTAAACATACAGTTCCGTTCTTATGTCCTCATTTCTTAATTGGACCTGATGATTGCAACCCTTTGTTCTTCGTAGGAATCACATTTCTGCCGCCTGTACGCTACACTCTCTTGTCGTCTAGTACTCATCCATGACTCACTTCCATAGAGTACGATTGTGGAACAGCGATAACCTTGTAAAATTTTATCCGAGTGTTTTATTTTTATTAATTTTTAGTAGTATTTATTCTCAGATTTAGTGAAAATCAGGGAACGAAAGTTTGTAAACACATGTTTGCCATATGATACTAAAACCAATTTTTAAAGGTAAATTTGAGAATTTACAAGTGTTATCTGGTAGAGATAGTGGTATCGAGGGGACAATTACACTGGAAGGAGAGGCATTGAGGCTGGTGAAAAATTTTAAATATCTAGGGAGTGAGATTTCAGAGGATGGAAAGATAGATGGAGAGATAACAAGGCGGTTGCAAAAAGGAGGCAATATACACCAAGTGGTAAAACACTTGTTATGGAACAGAAAGATACCAGAGAAGATACCAAATTAATGATGTATACTTTGTATTATGCACCAGCAGAGCTATATGGAGCGGAAACATGGGAGATGAATGAGACAAATTTGAGTAAGTTACAAGCACGGGGGATGAAGTTCTTAAGAGCAATAATAGGTTGGACAAGAAGAGTTAGAATAAAGAATATCGAGGTTAGAGTGGAGCTAAATGTGGAAGGTATGAGGGAGAGGGTGGAGAAAATGAGGATAAGATGGTATGGGAGGAAAGGTTGTCTGGAAGGATGGAAGAGGGAAGGGTGGCTGGAACGAGATCAAGAAGACAACCAAGAAAAAGATGGAAGGATGAAATTAAGAGAAGTGTGGAGGGACGGGGATACAACTGAGAACGAATAAAGAAGAAATGGTGAACAAACAGAAGAAAATGGAGAGGCTTGGTGAACACCCGGACCTGGCGATAGCTGGAATGGGGACTGGATATACGTACAAGTGTTATCTGAAAAGTTTTCAATCTCAACATGAAGATGGCAGCACTATTTAAATACAGTAGGGGAATGTACATGCGTTAAAATGTGCTTACAAAAATTTCACCCATTTTGGACAGTCAGGTTTTTTAGTGACAATCGTTTTAGTAAGTTGATGCTAGCGTTGCTGTGAAAATGGACAAAACTGAGTCTCGAGTGGTCATTAGATATTTGTTTTTGAAAGGTTATACGTCTACGCAAATAATATTATTAGAATAATATAGTATTCTAAAACTGAATTCTCGGTAATTTAAATAACCAGGGAACTTGTTCAGTAACTCTAAAATGGAAATGAGTAAAACTTACCTAGGATAGGGAACGAATGATAAACAATCATCAGGATATCCGAGTGAAGTGATGACACATTTAATTTTGTTGTTATCATATCCGCGATTCATCCATACACATAAGCAAAGTGCCAAACAAGGTATAGCTACTGGAAGCAGTTCACAAAGTGTTGCGTAGTGATCGTATCTAGAAACAAATATTACGATAAAAAAATCTGGTGTCAAAGTCAGACAACTTCATCTTGCCAATGTAAAAAATGAAAAACATAATCTAACTTGCAAATATAAAATCAACCTCTGTAGGAATTAAAAAACATAAAATCACCAATTGGGCTCTGTAGAAAAAATGTTTGAAATAAAAGCTGTCGATTTTTATTTTCTATCACTTATATTATACACTTTTAATGGAAGATGTATATCAAGACCGCAATCTTAAAAAATCATCTTTTACCACTACAGCACAGCCCCCCAAGAATTTCAGCAGACATGCAGCTTATCCTATCTTGTACAGCATAAAAATACAATAAAAGAGGCGAATATTTTTAAAAAAAATCAATCGTAGAAGCTGTTTCCGAGACAAACGAAAAAAAGTGAAAATTTCCACAAATGAACTACTACTTCTGGTTCACCGATTTTGATGAAAATGTTGGTGTCAATCCTCTTTTGCGGTGCTTAACTGAAGTTCCAAGTTTTAACTTTGTATGATATTCTGTTCTTGAGATATTTTTTCCACATCCAGATCCATCGCTAAAAACATGTTTTTGGGTTCAAGGGTCCTGCAAATATGTATCTCCCATGGAAACTTTATTTCGAAAAATTGATATGAAAACAATACTTTCTTTCCCTATATATTCACACGGGGCAAGAGAAAGTAAAAGTAACAATTAGCAATAAAGGTGTAATTTATAGAAAAGTAAATGCATGAAAATATACAAAAACAATACTTTCTTTCCCTATATATTCATATAGGGCAAGAAAAAGTAAAAATAAAAGCAACACACAAATGAAAAATCATGAATGAATGGAAAGGAAAATCCTTTGTAAAACCTACAGCGGAAACACTACAAAAACTGGAAAAAGATAAATTAACCACTAAATCAAAACTTTTCTAGTAAAAATAAACAACAAGAAAAAAACTATCTCTAAACAAACTCTTAAGAAATGAAAGAATATAAGAAAGTATTTTATTTGATAGAAGAGTTCTCCAAGGCTTGTTTGGTGTAGTAACAAAGCTAAATAATAAGCAGGTCTTATTCCTGCTTAGGGAAAAGATGTGACCAAGAAAAAAATTGTTTCTAACCCATTATTGTTTTTTAAAAATAAATACCTGTATGTTTTAAGATATGCTATACCTTCTACTGGTAGATGCTTCCATATATAAATGTAACAATATTATTGATCCTTTTTCTGACAGTCAGTCATCCTTTGCAAAAAAGTGTGTTCAGTTTTTAAATTAATAACAGTATTGTACAATATATTACAATTTCTAAGAGAACACTATTTTACGATAAATCTGCTCGTATTATTGACCTTTTTTGAGAATCAGTTAAGTTATAAAAAAATTTATTCCTAAATTTGAATTTTTGTTCCACGGCTCCTGTTCTGATTTTTTCTTCTTCTTTTTTTCTTTTACTTTCTTTTCTTTCCAAATTATACTGTAATTTATTTGTAAGTATATACAGTAAATGCTTCTTTTAAATTTTTATGTTTGTTTGTGTGTATTATATTCAATTTTATTTCATTATATTATTACATAATTATATTATATACTATCATATTAAAATATTATATTTATCATGGTCATATTTTATATTCTTCATATTCATATGTTATATTCATTAGTACATTCATTATTATATTATAGGTTATGAATATAAGGTTATAATATTGTAGGTTATAAGCATCATTATTGTATAATATATATTATAAGCTAATTAAATTACGATTGTATTGTTAGCCTATATATGTTTTAAGAGAGCAGTATTGGGTCTTACCTGTTGCTCTCACATGTAAAACTTTATTAAATAAATAAATATACTTCTTTTTCTTCTACTCGCCTAAGAACCTCTAAATTACTTATTTTGTCCTCCCATCTAGAGATATAAGCGATAGAAATATCAAAATTTAGTACCTGGACCATCCGGTAAGAGCAATCCCTTGGATAGTTTTAAAACGAGAACCGTATTTATCTAATGCAGCTATCCAACTCTGATGATTTGATATATGATGCCTAATAACTGGCAATACTTGACAGCTACCAGTCGCACCTTTAAAAGCTGATGCAAACCACACTGCTTCAAATATTTCACTGTATTTAACAAACAATTCTGAAAATATTACAAATTAATCATATTTTCAAACCAATTGTAACAGTAATAACAAGTTGAAATGCATTATAATTTTTGAACATTAATACATAAATAGTACAAGGCCGCAATATTAAAAATCTCGGTTTTACCGATTTTAAAAAGCAAAATACAGAAAATCTCTAATTGACACTAAATTAATTGTTGCACAAAAAATATTTGAAATTTAAGTTTTAGGTCTTTAAATGTTCTAAAACTTTGATTATGTACACTCTTGCTTCGAATGCATATTAAACTGCAATCTTAAAATCATTTTTTACTTTAAGAGTACAGGCCCTCCAAGAATTTCAGCAGACATGGCGCTTTTCCTATCTTGTAGAGGATAAAATAAATAGTAAATGAGACGATTTAAAAAAAATTTTTTTTGAGAAAATCGCATAAAATTGAAAAAGTGCATGAATAAACTACTACTTCTAGTTGACTGACTTTGATAAATATGTTCATGTCGGGCCTGTAGTGGTACCAAACTTAAGTTCTAAGTTTCAACTTTGTAAGCTATTCCGTTCTTGAGATATTTTGTGCACACGCACACACACATACCAATTGCAAAAATACCTGTTTTTAGGGTTCAGGGGGCCTGAAAAAGTGTATAACTGGTAAACACTCAATTTTAAAAAATCGACATAAAAACAATACTTTCCTTCATTCATATACACTATTTTTCAGGGCTGATGAGCTCTGAACGTACGCATTGCCCCCTACCTACTTCATAGCTAGCCAATCGCTTGCCAGCAATGTTTCCAACACTTACTCTCAGAGCTCTGTTATACATTTTGTCAGCCATTTTTTTGGTCTTCAATAACAATTATAATCTATGAATCAGCTGATTATATTACAAAGTATTGCATGTTAACACGCTCTATAATAGATGTGTTCAGTACGAGATGCAAGACACAAAGTGAACAACTGTGGCTCTTATATGCATGCACACGTAATGTTTAAGAGGCACAATCTGACAACGTTGGCAAACGTTCTGATTGGTCTAAACGAGTGGAACAGCAGAGCTCATCAACCGAGAAGAGCATTATAGATCATTATTGTATTCATACAGAAAACAAGAGACAGTAAAAATATTTTCATTCAAAAATAAATCTTTATAATGCATCCTGCAGTTTGAAATATTTCTATTTCATATAATGAATTAATATAATAATTTCACTAACCTTCTTTTTAAACTGCGTCACCTTTATTTTATTCCTACTTACACGTGTTTCGGTGGATCCACCATCATCAGAGTAAATGAAAAAGTCACTTGTATAAAAGTTTTATACAAGTGACTGAAGATGTATCATCTTCTGTAAATTTTAAATAAATGAAAAAAATTTTTAGTTTCAATTTTTCATTTACTCTGATGATGGTGGATCCACCGAAACACGTGTAAGTAGGAATAAAATAAAGGTGACGCAGTTTAAAAAGAAGGTTAGTGAAATTATTATATTAATTCATTATATGAAATAGAAGTAAAAATATTAGTAGAGTATAATGTGCACTGTTCAGCTAAATGTATACAGACCAAAGGTTGTGACACAACTGACTTGGGATAGGTTATTTTGGCACTGTACACCCACTACACCAATGACTCACCTACCAAAGCCACGAGATGTGCTACTGCGCAACCATATAGAGTGAAACTTCTACTAACAGACACTTCTTAATTACGGACAATTCCTAATAGCGAACAATTTTAAAAGTCCCGGCATTTTAACGTAAAACACAATACTAAAATATTTCCTAATAACGGACCCTCTACATAACGGACGCGGACAGTTAAGTTGTATGGTTTTGAAAATTCAATTTCTGGAAAACGGACAAAACTTTTCCACAAAAAAAATGTTAGTAATACAAGGTAGGGTCAAAAAGTTCCCGGAATTGGTTTATAGAAATTGACTGAAAGTATGTATTACATTTTAATCCTATTTTCCTTCAAAATACTCTCCTCCTGCATATATGCACTTATTCCACCGTTCATACAATCGTTGGAAACACTCCTGAAAGCCATTTTTCGAAAGTTCTATCAGCTGTTTCGTCCCATTTTCCATTACCTCTGATGAATCAGCAAAACGATGTCCTTCAATGTCATTTTCAGTTGTAAAAACAGGTAAAAATCCGTTACTGCAAGATCGGAAGAATATTGGAGGGTGTTCCAGAGTGGTGACATTGTTCTCTGCGAGGTATTGTTTCACAATTAGGGACCGATGTGACAGGGCATTGTCATGCAACAAAAATGAATCATTCCCTGCAGATTTGCCCATTTTTCAGGCCGTTTTCATCGAATTGCATCTCGTAACCGTTTTAAGAACTCTGTGTACAGTTCTTAGTTGATTGGTTTCCCTGTTGTCGCCTGTTTGCACGGACAAGTTGCCAAACGCGCTCAACATTATCATCTGTGGTAGAAGTGGAAGGCTACTCAGTCTGAACGTCACAATTTTTAATTTTTGTGCGACTGTCACAAAAATGCTTGTGCAACTCGTAAACTGCCGTTTTCTTCATTGCATCATTTCTGTATGTTTTCTTCAGCATCTCAAGAGTCTCCAAGGGTGATTTTCCCAGCAACACATAGAATTTGATTTTGGCACGCTTCTCTGATGATGACATTTTCACAATCCGACAAAAGAAAAAAACTTCGTCTAAAATATCATACACCGCACGAAGAAAACCAACTCTAATTGCCTGCTGAACGGCACAGCATCTTCCATCGTAGTCGTACCAACCTACCAGACAAAAATTTCCCTTCCAGCAAACAAATGCTTCACTGCAAGTGATCATTCCGGGAACTTTTTGACCCTACCTCGTACAATGTATGTAATACATTGTAGACATAATCTTTGTTCGTAATCAGGAAACAGCAATCGTAAACATCATCCAACATGTAATACTACATAATATGCAAGCATACAAAATCTTCAGATCAGAAAAAATATGCGTTCTTAACATAAAATGATTTTATTACTACTATAGGTATTGCGTAAATATGTGTAATCAACTGATGTATAATCCTGGAATACAAACATAAGGTATGTTGGATTGCTTGTAAGTACTGTAGATGCATACATATTTTTAATATTACATAATAGATAATACGTATTTTTTGGTCATTTTATGTACAAATACTATACACTACAAACTTATGTATAAAATAATTTTTTTCATTGAATAAATGTAGTGTGTATTTTATACAGTATAACTTGGTTATTTCGAACTCGGATAATTCGAATAAACTGGTATTCCCCTTGAAAAGCATATTAAAATCTGAACAAAAATGGTTTGCCTAATTCGAAGTTAAAAATATGTTATTTGGTTAATTCGAAGTTTTTCAAAGAAAGAATAAAAATGTTTGTTTAGCTAGGTTTTTCGTAAACAGGTTCTGTAATAAAATTATTTCTACCTGCTGCGTTTGGGTTGAAAATAGACACAATAGAGTGTCAGTTATTAGTGCGTAGTAAGCCTAATCTACGGAATTCCAGCCAGTATGCCGTATAGGCTTTGAACATTGTAAAGTGAATTTTACTTTCACACAGACCTGCACTGTATGATCGGTTTGGGATTTCCCTAGTTAAATTTACACCCACATTCTTGAACCGTTTTCAGTCACAGCACAGTAGGCCTACTGTAGAGTATACACGAGTGCATACGGTGTGTAGAATTTGTGTTGTACAATTTACATACAGTAGTACTACAGTACTTGTTTTTTAACTAGGTACAGTACATTTCAGTACTACTGAATTGTTTTCGTTTCAGTTAAGAGTTTACGTGCAGTACGGTTAAGTTCATTTAACAATGGCTAAGCGTGGTCCGTATAAGAGTTTAACTTTGGACGAAAAAGTTAAAGTGATTCAAGATGTGGAACGCGGTACAAAAAGAAAGTGTGACATAGCTAAAGAATACGGAATTTTACCGAACATTTATCGTCTTTCTTAAAAAATAAAAACACAATTATGGAAAACTGGAATCAAAAAAACGGAAAATGTCGAAAGCGGGTAAGAACAGCCGAATATCCTGCAGTGGACAATTGTGTTTTGAAGTGGTTCAAGTAAGCTCGCGACCAAGTGATTCCTTTAAGTGGAACAATAATTCGTGCAAAAGCAGAAGAATTTACAGAAAAATTAGACATTCGGGATTTTAAAGCAAGTACCGGTTGGTTTTCGGGGTTTAAAGACAGAAATGCGATTTCTTTTCGAAATGTATGTGAGAGCGAATCAGTGAGCAGCCGTTTAGTAGATAAGTGGCAAGTTGATTTAAAAAAAAATAACGAAAATTATCAACCGAAAAATATTTTTAATGTAGACGAAACCGGGCCAACAGAAAACGAAGCCAACAGAAAAGCTTGGATGACAGCTGCAATGTTCGAGAAATGGCTTCTGAATCTGGACAAAAAATTCGGTCGGAAAAAGAGAAAAATTTTATTGTTTATCGACAACTGCACGGCTCACAACAACCTTCCATCGCTGAAGTGGGTTAAAGTTGAATACTTTCCGCCCAACATGACCTCAGTTGTTCAACCTATGGACCAAGGGGTTATTAAAAATCTGAAACATTTTTACCGTCGACAGGTTGTTATAAAAATCTTAGGAGCAACGGATAAAAACCCAATTAATGTGTTGGACGCAGCTGAAATGATACATAACGCATGGAACAAAGTTACAGCTTCTACGATAGCACACTGTTTCAGGGCTGCTGGTTTCAAGGTAGAAAATGATGAGGCTAATTCTTCTAAAGGAGATATTGTCTGTAACACTACTGAAGAAAACGACAATCCAAACTGCTACAGAATATGCGACGAAAATATTACACCTCCAGATGGCTGGGAGGATTTAAATGTTGATGAGAGCTACGAAGCGTATTTGAATGTTGATGCTGACGTCGCCATCTGTGGAACTCTGACAGATGGGGAAATTCTCGAAGAAGTGATACAAAATACCCAGGAATCGTCTGATGAAGAAGAAAATCAAGATCTCCAACCCAAGAAACCGATTCCATCCACTTCTGAAGCAGTTTTGATGATCGCGGGCTTAAAAAGATTTGTCGAAGCTCAGTCTAACGTTAATTATGAATTTTTTTGTGCTGTGAGTGAGTTAGAAGATTTTGTTCAGTGTTCTCTAAGAAATCAAAAACAAACAAAGATTACACAGTTTTTTACTCATCGACAGTAGTAGCTTTGCTACAATCAGCCACGTGAGTTAAAAAAGTCTATCACTTTACTGATTCTATTTTATCCATTTGTTTACGACTGAATTATTATTTATAAGTAATGTATTCAAATCTCTCTATTTCTTTTTATATAAATTTTGTTTAATATGTATATTCAATAACTTGCAGTACTGAATTTCAGTAATACAGTACATACTGGAGATACTGTACGTCTAATACTGTACTATAATGTATACAAAAACATGTAGCCTACTAGGTTCCTACTTTACTTTAATAGTAATTATAGTTCATTACTATTGTTTATAAATGAAATAAATCGGAGTTATCTGTGATATTGACATTCTTCTACTTTATTTCTGTTATTAGTATACATAGTACGTACAACAAAAGTTCGAATTTTGTAATTTTTTTAACTTTACAATACTGTTCCATATGATGTTGGTTATTTCGAATTTTGGATAATTCGAACTTTTTCCCATTCCCCTTCAGGTTCGAATTAACCAAGTTTCACTGTATATTCTTGTTAAATACGTTACATTACACAATACATAATGTAAATACAGAAAATTGTATAGTACACATATTTCTCATTAACGGACAAATTTTTTTGACCCGCAAGTGTCCATTTTTCAGAAGTTTACTGTATTACGCTAGGTTAAATTGGACTTAAGTATAATGACATTTGGTGTTCAATTTATTGTTATCGTCTCTTAATAGTTTGTTGTTTTTGTTTAGGTCAACAGCCAAAAGGCTGGTTTGAACCTCTAGAGGCTTTACTACGTAAAACGAGGAGTGAGGTGGTTTACTATCACCTTCCTTACAGAGAGGAAAAGTATGCTTATCAGCATGAAAGGCCCTCTGAAAAGCATCTACTTTCCACCCTGCAAATGACACTCACTTCATTCACCACAGGGTCTGGCTGTATAATGAAATTCATTACTCTCAGTACACCTCTACCTCTCCACTAGTTTCTTAAATGGTTCAGTCATATATTGGGTGACCATGTGATAAGAAACACACTATTTTTTTTTGGTAGCACTGGAACTAGCAGATCGAATGCAAATATTTAACACTCTACGTCCCTGTCATGGGCAATCCTAATAGTTCATGTATTATAAATTTCAATTTCCAGATGTGCCATGACTATCGAGAAAGCAGAAATCAGAAAGAACTTATCTACCAACAATAAATACTTATGATTAAAAATCTTGTGAGAACACTTACACAACCTGCTCTTGCCAATATAAAATTTTCAACAAAAACCACTTTCCCTACTTATATTTTATGTACGACAAAAAGTAATGAGAAAAATCATAACCTACTTTCCAATCATGAGTGGATGACCCAAAATAAAACCTCTGTTGGACTTTAAAAGAGCAAAATAAGGAAAATCCTTGATTGATGTTAAATTTAGCTCAGTAGAAAAATGCCATAAATAAAAAATTTAGATTTTTAAATTTTCTTTAACTTTTATTATTTAAGCTTTTACCCCAAAATGCATATTAAACCCACTATCTTAAAAAATTTAATCTGTGAACCAGAAGTAATAATATTTATTCATGTTTTTTTTCAATTTTTTGAGATTTTCGCATAAATGTCTCCAATGATTTTCTTAAAAAATGTCCTTTTCTACTACATTTTTGTGCTCTACAAGATAGGACAAGCAGCATGTCTACTGAAATTAGTGAGGGGGGGAGCTGCTGTGCTCTAGTGGTAAAAATTATTTTTTATAAGATTGTGGCCTTAACATGCATTTTATGACCAATATACAAACTCAAGTTTTTTTCTAGAGCAAAGTGTAGCATCAGTTGGTGTTTTCCAAATTATCTCACCGAAATACATAAAAAATGGGTGTTTTTAAGATTGCGACCTTATATGCATTTTAGAACAAGCTTATATAATAACTAAAGCTACAGGAAATTAAAAAAGCTACTTTTTACTTCAAGAATTTCTTTCTACCGAACTTGATTTACTAATTTAAGATTTTTTTTGTACCTGTAAGTCGAATAGAGGTTCATTTTCAGCATTATTCACTCATGATTAAAATTAGGTTATGTTCTTAATTTTACATTGTTTACATTTGAAAGATAAAAAATTGTGTGAGTGTTTCATACCAAATTTTTTAAGTACAAAAATTTATGAAGTTTATATAACTGCATAGATTAAAATTGTGGAAACTTACCTTCTGAAATGGAAAAAGATTCAGCGGCTTGATAATGCCATATCATAGGTTGAACTAACTCACCGACTCCATACTCTAAAAAATAAAAACGCTGAATAAATACTGTAAGCAAAGTGCATTATACTTGGCAACACCTTGTCATCACCAGGGTTTCAAGTTTCATTATTAACAGATATAAAGAGAAAAGTTATGCAACATAAACACGAACATGTCAAAGGAAGGCAGAGAATAGAGAGTAGTTACCAGAAATGAAGTTCAAGAGATGAATGTTAGGAAAGACAAAATGAGAGTGTGAGAAATTACATAATTAAGGAACAATTGGGGATAGACAGTGTAACAAAAGGAGTCTGACATGTTAGCAGGATGGAGAATAGATAACATAAAAAGATGTACTAGGAGTTAGAAGGAGAAAGACCAAGGAGCAGAACAAGCGTGAAGGGGATGGGTTTCATCATGGATAAACTGGGAAAAAGAAGGGATTCCAAGAGAGTAATCAAGGAGAAATGGTTCAAAAACAGAGAGAGGAGGAAAGAAATGTCTTGGGTCTGATCCGAGGAAACTTTGAAAAGGGATAGAGAAGACAACATTGATAAAAAGATAAATATTAGGTTTTGCTAAAGACTAGCGACCATTCAAAAACTCATGCTGACTTGATCTGGTTATTTCTGCCAGCTGATATATAATTCATGCACAATCTTGTCACTACGTTCGTCTTTTCCTGCAAATAATTTTTCTCTTTGTCTTTCCTGTTTTTCCCTCCCTCGTTCTTTCTGGCATCCTCTCCTTTCAGTACATCGCACATCTCTCAGCTTCTTCCCGTCAGTCATTCTTGCAGGATTTACAAGTAGCGCTCACGAATGGTTAGCGTGCTTGTAACCGCATGTACCAAGTTTCAAATTAATCTTAAATCGTAAACTTCTACGAAGAACAGAACTTCATATTTAGCAGTTTAAGTACAATAGTTGGTTTTGTTGGAGAAACTAATTAATTATTACTAACTTTAAATTGTCATATTTTTAGTTAAGTTCAGTTTCATTTTTAAATTGTAATAATTACCAATAGTCTTCTACTTCTTCTTACAATCAAGAATTACGTTTAAGCCTGTTCTGAACTCACAAACAATCCTACACATATACACAAACACGAGATATTCCACCCTATACATCTCGACTACTACCATCTTCTTCAAGGTCTTCCCACCTCCCTTCTTCCAACTGGAACATATTCCGTAACTTTGAAGGGCATTCACTCCTCTGGTATCAGTTCCAAATGTTGCCTCCATTGATTGCAGTCCTCCCCTTTTTCATTTAGACTATATACACCCAATATTACTACTATAAATTTTTATTATAAAATTATATTATTATAAATAGATCCCTTTATTATAAAGTGATCGTATGCGATCATAAAAAAAAGACCCCATATTGGTAATATTACCAATCATACTAGTGTATTGTAATTTATTATTCTGTTAAGAAATAGTTAAGTTCAAAAAAGTTTTTTTTTTTTTTTTACAATTAATTATAACCAGATCCCGAAAGAACCACAAGTAAACATTACAATGCGTTAAAACTGAACTCTTACCTTTCAGTGTGTCTGTACTGATAGAGCGCATCATATCATCCCACATAATTGGCTGTATATTTGGATAATTAGAACGAAGGTATTTCAGTACTTTAGACACATGATTTAAAAATAATTTATGTTTCTCGACTGGATTACATCTTTCACAATAACCCATATGCCACACCTAAAAAAAAGCAACAAAAGTACAAATTAATAAATTTTATAATAAAAATAACAATAAAGGAATTCAACAAATATTTTTAAACAGTTTAAAAATGTTTCTTGGCCGCCTCCGTAGAATAGCGGTCAGCGTGGTAGTCTACATACAACCCGCAAGGTCGTGGGTTCAATTCTCGGCTAGGGTCTGGAAATTTTCATAAGTTAAAATACACTTTAAGCTCAAGGCTCAGTTAAGCTCAAGGCTTTGGAAATGGATTATTGGAGGCGATGTTGTGGATATACAAGAATGGACAGAGTGAGAAATGATGATATTCGAAGGAAGATGGGTCTGACTGAGAATATTGCCGATTGGATAGAGGCAAAGAGTTTGAAGTGGTATGGGCATGTGAAGAGAATGCCTCCTGAGAGATGGCCAAAGATATTATTGGACTGGGTCCCTGAGTCAAGCCGGAAAAGAGGAAGGCCGAAGCACTCCTGGCAGTATGGCATGGAGGTGGCGATGCAGGCGAGAGGACTGACAGACAATGACTGCTTGGACAGACAAATGTGGAGGGTATTAGGATGCGAGAGACGGCGACAGCTGTAAAACAAACTCGCTAATATATATATATATATAAAATACACTTCACTAATAACCTTGATGCGACTTAAAAAAAAATCAGACAACCTCTGTAGCGTAGTGGTTAGCATGCTAGCCTACAACGCAGAGGTCCCGGGTTAGATTCCTGGTTATTTACTCTGGAAATTTTTAAAGTCAAAACCCACTACTGTCAATAGACAACCCACCGTAATTACTGTTAACCAACCAGTTGATGTGAATTTAAATAAACTAAACTAAAGAAAAAAAATTCTCTAGGAAAAGTGACATTCTGTACCACTTGTATTTATTACAATGAATACTAGGGTAGGGCATCCAATACTAGGGTAGCCCGTGGTGTAGAGGTCAGCGCAACTGGCTACTATGTCGGGGTCGATTCCCGGTCAGGTCTGGCATTTTTCATCTGTAAATCACTACATATCATTACCTACACACAAGCCCAAGGCTTATGTAGACATCATCACTCAATAAAAAAAAAAAAATCACAGTCCATTTTCTTTTCTTATTTGTATCACTAAATTTTGAGCATTTTACTAATGTTAACCATACCTAACAAAACTATTAACCTTATGAATGTGTAAATTGGTATAATTATAATTTAAAAACGCCAGTAACAAAAAAACAAACACCATATGCAATGATGACATGAACAAAACGCACACAACTGTATGAGAATATACACAATATAATATATTGTGTATATTCTCATACAGTTGTGTAGAATATTATTCTACAAATCCAATGGGTTGGTCTGCCGCCCGCATTGGCATAGTTGGTAACGTGCTTGCCTCTCATCATACGGTCTTGGGTTCGAATCCCATTCAGGCATGGCATATTTTCATACGTAACAAAAAATCATTTCATGCTTCACCGTCTGCATTAGCAGTAATTGCAGAAGAGTTGGACGTTAAACAAAAAAAAAAAAAAAACAAAAAGAATGGGTAGGTCTACAGGTAAAGTCTTTGTTGTGAGTCAGCTGTTTAACACTTTCGAGACGACAACCGTACGTGATATGGCCGTGACGATAAACGTATGTCATATGGGCACGGCAATATATATCTCTAGATGGCAAACGTATCTCATACGTTTGCTACTTTCACATTGTTATAAATGTGGCTACCCATACACTATCCGTTTCCCGTTTTCACTATTATTTAGTTCACTTTTTTCTCCATTTACCTACAGCGATAGTTTGCCGAATCGATTAGTATTTTCCGATATATCAACGAAACTATCGACCGCTACTTAATGCGCGAGGTCGAACCGTAGCGTCTACTAATGAGTACCGACATAGCGGGTTACAAGGTCACGTTGTTTGTAGTGTATGTGTTTTACTGTTATTGTGCTATTATACATTTCATGAAACAATGTCTAGAGATGCAATAGATTGTTTTGTAGACGATTCTGGGTCGGAATTAGATGACACGGACATTGATGAATCATACGACCCTGCAGAGAATGAAAACGATATTGATATAAGTTTCATATAAAATCTTTCGAAAATGTGTAAATAATTGTAAATAGTATTATTTTATAAAAAACTTAATAATTGACTTAAACTAAATATATGGTTAAAAAGAGCAAATTTCAAACTTTATTTTCATATAATACCCTTGTTGATAAGAACTGAAGTGACTGCACACTGATTTTTTGAAAAAGTTGAAAAAACGTCAGTCTACAGTGCAAGATACGCATAATTTACTTTAGTCTGTAGTGCATAGTCGTGAAAAAAATGGTAGACTGGAAAGTGTTAACAGCTGATTTTCGGAGATGAAGGTTTCTGGTTCAAATCCTAGTCAAGGTAGCCAGTTGTGCTAACCTCTATGCCAACGGGCCGGTCATGGCGTTTTAGAGAAGTGTTCCTGCCTGTTTTCTAATTAATGTCAGCTAAAATTCAGCCTTTTAGTACAAAGGGTAAAGGAATTACAGCATTTTTATAATAAATTGTTATTTTCGTTACTGATGGCCGTAACGAGTAAGACCAAACACAGTATCCCTTTAATTAATAAAGAAATGACATTTCACTTTTATTTTTTCGAATTTTATAGTTTTTACTGGGTGAAACACAAGGTTTCAAATTTCATTTTACATACTAAAATCATTTTAATTTAAAGAAAGTCATCAATCACCTTACCTCATCAGCTCCGATATGAACATATTTAATATCTGGCGTAATTCTCAAAACTTGATCTAACATGGACGTAACTAGACTGAAAGCTTCAGGATTGGATGGACATAAAGAGCTCGGATAATTACTAATCTCGCGCAGTTCTTTCCACTCGTCATGCTTTAAAACAAACTACAAAACAAAAATTCAATATTATTTGCTATTACACAAGAAATATAACATACAACCGTTTCCCGGTCTCCGACATAATATTGCGACGCAATTTTATTGTCCAGTTTTAATTTGTTTTATGTTATTAAAATTTATTACATTTTGTTTTATATTAAGTCCTATACTCATTATGTTGATAGGTATTTAATTTTACTATATTTACATTTAATTTTATTAACAATTACATTTCCTCATAACAGACAGGTTAAATTATTTGCACTTAATCTGTTAGTTCCAGGGCAACAAAATATAGTTCAGTTTCTTATCACATGGTCAGCAAATTAAATGACTGAATCATTTAAGAACAGAAGCAGTAGAGGTGTAAATACACTAAAATACACACAAGTTGTGTTTGTTGTACTGAAATTAAAGCAGTCGCGCATGCGCACTGATGCTTTTCCCCCTTTACCCCCATGTTGCAAACAAGGGCAAACTCGTGACTCACGTAACTATATATAAAAAAATCTGAACAACAAATTGATTTAGCTAACAGATATGACAAGTTTTAAATGCCCTCAACTCATCTGATGCCAACAAAACTATTTTCTTTAAATGTCTTGTCAGTAATACTATGATTATCAATACAATATATATGTAAAATGTCTTACCTCAAGATGGCCAAACGTTTGAATTAATGGAACTGTTTCTAAATCATTATCTTTTGCAAGAGTATTAATTTTCTCGATTTCATTCTCCGAATATGCACAAGTAGAGGTATTTTTTGATCCAATCACTGCTAAATTACCATTGTATGGGAACGTATCTTCCCATTCTATTAACAGACCAGTGGCACCCCATTCTTTAAATAGAGGAAATAACTGTAATAAACATAAAAAACATTAAACAGTTTTAAAAAAAGCATTTGCAATGATGATTGTCATAACAATAAACACTAAGGAATTCTAGTAAAACTTATAAAATTAAATCGCTTCTATAATAAATTTTATGGCAAGACGTAGTAAGCACATGTGCCTTAGAGCTCTTGCAGACCAACGCTGCTGCAGTGTGCACCAATATCAATGTATTTTAATACTACAACTACACCAACCCAATTGCAACGCTGCTAAAAATACAGCTGCTGCTCCCCGCTGCTAGCAGTGGCGTTTTAGCAGTGCATTCCTTTCTCACTAGAGCGGAAGCAGTGCTGTCGAGAGATTGTTCTGATCACTCCAGTTACTAGTGAATAGTTTGTACTAGTCAAGTGAACAGCAATGCCTTTTGACACTGAACTTTTCAATACAGAGATCGAATCCCAACCAGCACTGTGGGATCCAAGATCTGCCGATTACAGCAATACAATTGAAAAACGGAAAGCGTCGGAAAAAATATGTGAAAAATTTATTGACTGCATTAAAGTTGGCACTTTATTGCTCTTAAACATAACAAAGGATGTATCCAATATTTCCTTTGTCTTCGCTGTTTATACTTCTGTTTTATCAAAAGAGCCAAAGCAAGATCTTCTTCATCTGAATCCATATTGCAAAATGAGGCTATTCGATTTGAGTTCCACAGTAGCGAGAAAGGGTTTCTTAGCAGCACTGCTACACATGTAGCAGCATCTTTGTGTAAGAGCTCTTAGAATGACTGGGAAGGCTGGTCTAATAGAAGCAAATAAATTTCAGAGAAAGATCCTCTGCAAGATAATGGGTTTGAAGACAGACAATATAGGTTACAAGGTCGAGAAGAGCTGTACAAGGAAAATGAACGATTAGAAAAAGACAGTTAACATTTTACAGACACCTGTATAGAATAGATGACAACCGGTTGACCAAAAAAAATTTATAAGACACTAAACAACAAACCTAAGGTGTTGGATAAATGGTTTAAAGAAGTCAGACAGGATATTGAGAAAACCAGAATAAACTGAGAAAATTTAATGAACCGAACAAAATTCAGACAACGTACTATACATATGTTACGTAATTTAAAGGCTTAAATGAAGAGCAAAAACAGAACACCGGGTGGACGGAGGAAAGTAGAAAAGCCTACAGTAAATGCTGAGCATTTAGGCTGCAAAAAGAGCTTCCAGATTCGTCTAAGTCACCTCATGTGGTCTAAAAATTGGCCCTACATGAGGGATAAAAGTTTATGGCAAGACAAATTCAATTTTTGGCAGTATCATTACACACAACAACCATATTAATCTGAAATTTTGGATAATACAAATTTATTTTTACTCTATAACATTTTAAAAAAGTTACGAAGTATATTACAATAGAAAGGGATTCCCCTTCCATCTTAGGCCGCTCTCACACCGGTGAAACTCGACTGCAACTTGACCTCGACTCGACATACGATATGAGTCGTACCCTTACATTTATATGTTTGTCCTCCCACCAGTGCGACCTCGATCACATGCGACTCAGCTTGTCCAACATCTGCTCGACCAGTTGCGTATAATCATGACAGACGAAGCAGCCAATGTAGTCTTTGTGCTTGAAGTTGAAAAGTATTCGTGTCTGTACAATTTTAATTTGACAGAATATTCTAGGTGAGACATTACCTTTCTTTTGGCATCTGATAAAAAGACTTAAATTTGTTTTCATCACAAGAGAGTTCCTAGGCTCACACATACGCTCCTCTATTATGATTATTACTTACATACAGTGATATCCAACAGCTGGGGTTTTTTTTCTTCTTAAATAATAATACGCAATGACTACATCTTCTTTGCAATATGAAACGGTTCTTAAAATGTCACTTGACATTTTGCAAACTGCAGGTGGATTCAAAGAAAAGGTTGAACAGTTGCGTTGAGGTTGAGTCTCCTCGATGTGCAAACATGCACAACGCGACTCGTTTTTCAGTTGAGTCATTTTAATCATGTCAAGGTTCAGTTTCACCAGTGAGAAACCGGCCTTATATAAACAATATCTTGCTGATATGAAGGCATGATGGTAGTTGTCGGTACAGATGGTCATGCCAAGGGAGCAATGGAGAAGAGGTGGTTCAAAGGTTAAGAGAGGCGGAGAAGAGGTTATGACCCTGGAAGTAAACTTGGAAGACAGACAACGAGGTTAATGATAACAATACTAACGCAATTTTTGTACCAACTTACAGGAGTCCAAGACGTGATTTTCTGTAATAATATAAGGCATGCAAAAATTGTCCTCAAAATATTTTTGTTTTATTCCCAATATGCTTGAACTCTACTAAAACTTCAAGAACATAAAACACATCAGGTTCAGAATCATAAAAAAAGTATAAAATCTTAACCAAACTCTACTAAGTTTAATAAGATTTTTGAAAATGCACAAGTTCTTATTTAACTTCACAGGCTTTATTTCTTTTCTTATTTTTTTACAGTACCATAATATACCGTGCGTTCGGAAAGTCGCTGTGCACTGGAATTGTGACTATGGATTTATGAAAATATGTATAAAGAAATGACTAAGCATTTTGGAAAAAAATTTATTCAATACCTTAATTACATTGTTAAACCGTGATTACATTGTTTATAGAAGGTGTTCGAAATGACCTCCATTGGCATCAATACAGCATTGCACTCGTTTCATTTTGTTTGCAAACACCTTTCGCAACTGTATAAAACGTTATGCAACGTGTTTGGTGAACGAATAATTTCAAAGAATTTGTGGCCTGCAAGATCTCCTGATCTGACTCCCCCCGATTTCTTTTTATGGGGTGCGGCGAAACAAACTGTGTATCGGAACAGACCACACACGATTGACGAACTTAAAGCCGCAATAACGGCATACATTCAAGGAATCACTGTTCTTCAGTTGCGAAAGGTGTTTGCAAACAAAATGAAACGAGTGCAATGCTGTATTGATGCCAATGGAGGTAATTTCGAACACCTTCTATAAACAATGTAATCACGGTTTAACAATGTAATTAAGGTATTGAATAAATTTTTTTCCAAAATGCTTAGTCATTTCTTTATACATATTTTCATAAATCCATAGTCACAATTCCAGTGCACAGCGACTTTCCGAACGCACGGTATTTAATTTTCACATTTAATTTTTAACACACAGTGTTAATCAAATTTGTAATACAACAAAGTGCTCACCTTTTCCAAATAATCTACTTTTAAAGGACAGCCTTTCAAATCCAAATGAACCAATCTAAAAAAAAAAAACAAGAAACATAATAACATATAAAAAAACATATAACATAAAAAAAACATATAACATATAAAAAAAATAACATATAACATATAAAAAAACAAAAAAATTATTCCTTACTAACATATTAAGTTACACTAAATACAGTACTAACTCATTAGGTCAGACCCCTCAAACCTTGACAGATTTAGGCAACAAATAAGCTAATTTATAAAATTTTAATACATTTTGAATTACAATCGCAGAGAAAGGAATAAATCAAATATTGAACAGTAAAAATTCGCTAGAATAACAGTTAATTCACCAGCAAAGTTAAGCTAGATCTTAGGAACTAATGTCCAACCCTGTCTGTCAGGTAAAATGTCGTTTCATGAAATTTCTCAGACTCAATGGCAGTTTTCCCCTGGAAAAATTTCACTGCATCCTTTAAATACAGGAAGATCCCAAATTTTCATTCACTGTTCAATCTTGCTATCAACTCATGGAAAACAAGATAATGCACAGAAATAATCAATACACTACAGACAATATTACTGTATATTAAGTAGTAAACTGGTTACCTACTTATACAATACAATTTTTAATTTTATTTATCAATTATGAATGCTATTAGATAATGAAATACAAACCGGGAGAGATAAGAAAATACAGTAAGCGCACAATGATCGCAGGTACTGATTCATGGTCGTGAATGCACATAGTGGGAGCATGAAACTACAAGCTTAACCTTCATTCAGTTGTCGATATTCAACATGAGTTCCAGAAGCAACAGTGATGATGAATTATTCCTAATGGAAAATGCTTATACAAAATTGTTATCTTTTAAAAATGATACCATTAATGACATTAATAAGAACAGAAAATTGTTCGGAATAATCATCTTTTTTCTGTAAATTAAAAAAAGAGAGAGACAGGTTTTTTAAATGCATGAGAATGACTCTGGAAACGTTTTATTTAATACTGTCTAAAGTAGAACTCGATTTCAAAAACAATGGTGCAACTTGTACAAGCAACCAATATTACCGGAAGAAAGACCTGTGATTACTTTGAAAATACGTATTTTGAACATTTTGACTACCGATATTCAATATTATAAAGCATTGTTTGGCCAGTAATAATCTTTTTAAGTTATTTTTATAAATCTAGGTTATAATTAATTAACAAGTTGTTATTATTTATGAATACATATTATACAACGCCAAGTACACATAGCAACCCGCCAGCAAGCAGCAGTGAGCTGATATGCACATATGACCAGTGTGCAGTGTGCAGCTTTCTCCACCAGCGTTTACTGTGAGACGTCCAATTAAAATATAATGGCCTATTCCTACTAGCATTTTTTTTTTTTTTTTTTTTGTTTAACATCCGACTGTTCTGCAATTACTGCTAATGCAGACGGTGAAAGATGAAATGATTGTGTGTAACGTATGAAAAGATGCCGTACCTGAATGGGATTCGAACTCAAGACCGCATGATGAGAGGCGAGCACGTTACCAACTGTGCAAATGCGGCCGGCATTCCTACTAGCAGGCTCCTGCTTGTAAGCGACCAGCGTTCCATGTGCGCTTACACGTAGGCAAGTTGCACTGATAAAATGGCTCCCAGATAATGGAGAAATGGTACTTATCATTTGGTCATGTGGACACACAGTTTTACAATAAAAAATCAACACAATTCAAAATTTATAAACATATAAATGTTGTTTTCCATTTATAAATAACAGGTATCCATATTCCATTCACTTACACATTAATAACCCGGCAATTAAATTGAAAGAGATCTGAAATAGGAGAGGCGTCTAAATAATGGAAAGACTATCGAAAATAAAAACCGAAATGGAAACAAAAAAATCTTCAACCAATAAAAAAAAATTCAAGTGACAATTCAATATTAGGTACTGTAATTATTATTTAAAAACAAATAAGACACAAAATCTGAAAGTTATTATACTAATAACTTATCTGCTCAGTCAACTTACCTGTTAGCTCCATACGGATTGTCCATAGTCCTTGTTTATCCAAAAACTTATTATTTCTGTTACAAAAATTCTATTTAACACATTTCAGTACTTTAATATTAGTATTTAAACAATAACAACATAAAAACCTGCAAGCAAACAAACAACAGAGCAATAAAATTACATAAATTTCAGTAAAAACTTTCGATAACTAGAATAATTCTATCAGAGTTTAAAAAAAAATACGTGTAATACTTAAAACAGCACATAACTTATACAACAAAACATTCGGAATTTAAGAGACTATTAAACCTAACCTACACACAAAAACATAACTTACAAATTTGTTTCTTTCTACTACAGTTTTGTTATTGTGTGTAATAAATTAATCCAGGCAAGCCCAGATAAACAATAATTACCACAGGTACCTCGATTTTTTATAAATGGAAAACTGTTGATAAAAAATAATCCAGACTTATTGGTTAATATACTAATTATTTTTAAGAGGATTGGTTTTTATCCTTACAGTTAAATGGTCGATTCATTACCATTATTATATTGATCAATGTAAATTGAAAGCGTTCAACTGGTGCACATTGAAACACTTTACAGATGTCTTAGAAAATGAGAAAACAGTAAACAGATCTTCATAATGTCATTTCAAGTACTACAATCATAGCTCAAGACATTATTATTATTATATGTTTAATCTCTTAGTGAACATATTCAGTACACACAGCTAAGTATCAAGAAATTCAGATTCACGACATAGATTATTAGTCCAATTAATCAAAAGGCTCAGTTAAAAAATGAATTAATTTCATTAAAAAAAACATTCATCTTAAAGAATTATTTCATTTTAAATAACATTTTTACCATTCTATGTTCACAAGTTTAAAGTAGTACAATTGCCTCCGTCCCATTCATATAAAAAGACTAACTTAAGCGCTAAAGCGAAGAAGAGAGATTATTCAAATTCTGCGAGAGCAAAATATTACCAGAAGACTACCTCCATTTTTATCGATAGTTACCAACATACAACTGTAAAATGTCGTATTCCAAAACATTTGTTTTGTCTGGAAGTGAAAATTGGTTTTAGAGTTTGTTTTATAATATTTCGATAATTAGGAATCATATTTTAGGAAAATAAAATTATTGGTACCAAATTATTTAATAACTACCATAGTATATAGTTTTAGATGAAGTGGGAGTTTAGAAGATCTGAAAATCAACAAATACAGTTGTTTACGTCTAGCGTCTAAAGTTTTTCGCGTTTCGTTAACATGTTGGTTCCACGTTAGTCTTTTGTCAATGTACAGCCCAAGCAAGATACTTTATTTTGTCATGTTGAGGAATGTTCCATAAATGTCAGACAAATCTATAAAAGCCAGAAACGTAGGAATATTAAACTCTCTATTTTTCTCCATCAACTGAGACAAGGCAAACACATTGTCCATACATGACCTTCCAGCGCGAAAGCCTGATTGACCTTCCAGAAGAATTGCATCCGCTATTCCACTTAGTCTGTTTGTTATAATTTTGGCAAATATTTTATAGCCACTATTTAACAGGCTGATCCCCCTATAGTTATTCGGATCATCTCTTTTTCCTTTCTTGAAGATTGGAAAGACAACAGCCTGGAGCCATTCCTCAGGTATGTGTGCCTCCATCCAGCAAGCATTTACGAATTCAAGGAAGCGATCCAAAAATCCACCTGAAGCATACTTAAATAACTCCGAGGGCAAGCCATCAGATCCCGATGCTTTACGGTTCTTTAATTTCTTCATCGCATACAGAAGCTCTGGCATTGTTATGTGATCTATACTATTCTTTGTCCGAACTGGGATGACCACTTCATCGTCTAATTCCCCATTGCTAGGTCCACCCCATAAATTCTAAAAGTGAGTCAACCATTCACTCTCCGAGATAGGATCAATTTTTAAATTATCCCTTACATCCCTATTCAATTCTTGTAATATCTTATATGCTTTCAGCTGTGGTCCATGGATATCATACTCTATATCCCCAATCATCTTCTCCCAACCCAGTCTTTTTTTCTTTCTAACTTCTTTCTTAACCAAAAGCCGAGTTTTTTTTATACTCCAAAAGATCTTCCTCTGAGGATGTACTCAGGTATCTCATATAGGAGAGTATGATGCATTATTAGTGCGAAGGGATGACGTAGGTACTTTTTTAACGCTTCGGCGGCCTTGTAGTTCCTGATATACAGAACAGCCCTTGTAGTTGGCTGTGTGTTGACCTTTACAAAGAGCGCAGGTTGGAGGAACGTCTTTAGTTTTAGTACAATTTGCAGAAAGATGATTTCCACCGCACTTGACACATTTCGGATTATGGAAACAATAAGCTTTTGTATGATTATAATTCTGACAATTCTTACATTGTACAATATTTTTATTTTTACGCAATTCTTCCACTCTAATTATCGTATGTAAAAGATTATTTAATTTATAAATTTCTTCGACATTTTTGCTTTTTTGATTTAAGTCGATAAAGAATAAATGTAGCGGGTATTTGTCTCTTGAAATAACGTTAACGACATTTACGACATCAAATCCTAATGAAATTAATTCCTGTTTGATCAGTTCAGTCGAGGTGGAAGAATGGATACCACTTATAACCACACGATGAGGCCGATCATCAGGGCACTGATGTGTGAAACTTAATATTGTCGTCAGACTTTAAAACTTTAATTAAATTTCTATACAATGTTGATGTACTAGGGTAAATATTAATTCCATCCGCCGTAGATTTACATCTAAAATCTTCGCCTGCGGCTACATTAGTAATGGATGAGATAAAAAGTTCATAATTAGTAACATTTTTAACAAATATCGGTGGCGGACGCTTGTTGGCCAGCTGATTTAGTTCACTGCCATCACAATCTCGAGTCAATACCCCAAAACGATTCTGGAGTGAAACCGGCTCCGGAAGTGACTGCCGACTAATTTTACGGTGATCATTTGGATGAATAGGTGAACGTGGTCGTTTATTGTTGACAGCTGTTTTGAATCCGCTGATATCAATATCACCTTGTTCATCATCGTTTGCACTTCCCGTTTCCATTAAAACGAAAATGTAGTTTAATTAAACAATAAATAACATGAAAAATAAAACAAAGTTCATACCAATTTAGCATCAGTAGATCCAGTTGAAGTAACTAAAACTAAAGATGGTAATTAATAAACACATAAACTGTAATGAACACAATTCAATCGCAGAGAATTAGTACGACTTCCAATCGCTTCAAATACCGGAAGTTGAATCAATATTCTTTTAACCCATTTTCCTTTCTGTAAACTTTATATATGCCCATAACAAGATGTTATCTTTAACTTTTTATTATGCCAATTACAAGATGTAAGGTTGGAATAATTCCAACCTTATACTCAATTTGAGTATCTTAAATGATAACATAAAAGAATATTGTGAATGTTGGAGACAGCACATGGAAAAGATGTTGACAGACCTAAGACGAGATGGGTGTGAATACGTGAGTTTGCAACAGGCGTATGCCTAGCCATGTTTGAAAGATTTCATAATTACTAGAAAACAATGTCCTTCATCCCTGATCATTAATTTTATGTTCAGTTGTTTGGACAGCTGCAATTAATAGTCATGGAAGGGGATGGAAGGATGATTTGAATCAAGATTAGGTGAGTGTCTAAACTTTAAGAAGAAAACTAATTTGATATCTTATAAATTTTGTAATAGAGGAAAGAGGACTGGATGCCGTTATCAGTTCCTATTAATTAGAAATATAATAATAGTCAATGCTCGATTTAGCAAACTAGCCTCCTACATACATAAAACAGTTTGAAAATTACAAAATTCTAAGGAATGTTAATTTTTGTGAAGAAAAATTACTGGTAACAGTTTATGATATTCATAACTAAAATACATGTACCTACTTTTTTACTTCCTCTTGCCTAATATGAGTACATAGGTATGAAAGTATTATTTTCATGTCAATTTTTCACTGGATGTATAAGTTTCAAACCCCTGATCCCAAAAAACATGTTCGTAGTGTTGTCGGTGCATATGAACAAAATATCTAAGAATGAAAAATCCTACAAAGTTGAAACTGAAGTTAGATACCACTACCGGACCCGACATGAAAATTTTCATCAAAATCGGTCAACTGGAAGTAGTTGTTTATTAGTGTCATTTTCACTTTTTTGCAATTTTCTCAAAAACCGCTCATATGATTTTTTAAAAATCATCTCATTTACTACATTTTTATGTTCTAAATGATGTGCCCAAGTCAGCTGAAATTCTTGGAGTTGTAGAAAATTAAAAAACCTACAACTTTTATTTCAAACATTTCGTAGTATAACGGTAATTAGTGATTTTCTGTTATTTTTTCATGAAAATCTGTAAAAAATGGATTTTTTAAAATTTCGGCCTTAATATGCATTTAACGACGACAAAATAGTATACAATCAAATTTATAGGAAATTAAAAGATGTACAACTTTTATTTTTCTCTACAGAGCCTAGTTTAGCGTCAAAGATGATTTTCCGTATTATTAAAGCCATACCAAGGTTGGTTTCGTTTTGCATCATTCACTCATGATTAAAATAGGGTTACGTTTTTTTAGGTGAATTTTTGTTTATTCAAATGTTAGGTTGCCAATTTTGCATTGGCAAGAGAAAGTCGTGTGTTTCACACCGGATTTTTACAATATGATTAATTAAATTATGGTTCGCGAGATGATGTAGAATAGACAAAAAAAAACCAATCGCATAGTCCTAGATATAAAAAAATTTGGTGTGAAACAATCACACAACTTTCTCTTGCTAATGTAAATAATGAACAAAATAA
The DNA here is from genome assembly GCA_035578175.1 of Catonia carolina. NCBI lineage: Eukaryota > Metazoa > Arthropoda > Insecta > Hemiptera > Achilidae > Catonia > Catonia carolina. The sequence continues at coordinate 7,718,262 of JAQMRL010000005.1, read as the reverse complement.
CCTAATATTAGTAATAAAACATTAGAAATAAACAAAAAACTAACCTCAAGAAACATAACCTTATTTTAATCATGAGTGAATAATTATGCAAAATGAAAATTAACCTCAGTTTGGCTTAAACATACGGAAAATCATTCTTTCATGCTAAACTAGGCTCTGTAGAGAAAAATGCGCTAAATAAAAGTTGTAGTGACCGCCTCCGTAGCGTAGTGGTTAGCGTGTTAGCCTGCCACGCGGAGGTCCCGGGTTCGATTCCCGGCCAGGGTCTGGAAATTTTCACGTGTCAAATCCCACAGTTAATGTTTCATAATCCACCGTAGTCGCTAATAACCAAGCTGTTGATGCGACTTTAAATAAAAAAAAAAAAAAAAAAAAAAAAAAGTTGTAGCTCTTTTAATTTCCTATAAATGTGATTATACGAGGTGTGGCTATTAAATAACGAGACTGACGTAAAAAATTTTATTTTTATTTTATACATAAATCTCTTATTGTCACCTTCAATATACACTCCTTCTCTATACCTACAACGCTCCATGCCAATTTTCCATGGTTGGAAACAGTGCTGGAAGTCATCTTCTGTCAGCTCCATCAGGACATATGCTGCTTTCTCTTTTACAGCTTCCACAGACTTAAATCTAGTCCCTTTTAATGCAGATCTCACATTAGGGAACAGGTAAAAGATAATAACATGTGATGAAACGTGATTTTTTTACTTATGATCCGGAAACGAAGCGCCAATCCATGCACTGGAAGAGCCAAAAAAGCTCGAATGAGAATCAAATCAAAAATTAAAGCAATGATGATTGTTTTTTTTTTGATATCCATGGGATTGTGTACCTTCACTGGGTTCCTGTCGGTCAAACAATTAATTAATAATATTACTACCTTGAGGTAATTTCTAAACTACATCAAAGAGTAAGGAAAATCGCCCCAAAATGTGGAAGGGCAAACCATGGGTTCTCCACCAAGACAATGTGCCAGCTCATTCTGTGTTATCTGTCAAGAGGTTCCTAGCCAAGTACAGCATCTCAGTGTTAGAACATCCACCTTATTCACCAGATCTTGAACCATGTGACTTCTACCTGCTCCTTAAGGCGAAATCTGCATTAAAAGGGACAAGATTTGAGTCTGTGGAAGCTGTAAAAGAGAAAGCGGCACATGTCCTGAAGGAGCTGACAGAAGATGACTTCCAGCACCGTTTCCCCAGTGGAAAATTCGCATGGAGCGTAGTAGGGATAGAGAAGAAGTATGTATTGAAGGTGACAATAAGTGATTATATATAAAATAAATTTTTTTACATCAGTCTTGTTATTTAATAGCCACACCTCGTATACACTTTGGTAGTAAAATGCATACCAAGGCTGAACTCTTAAACATCAATTTTTTTTACTTATTTTCATGAAAAAAAAAAACAGAAAATCGCTAATTACCGCTAAACTAAGCGTTATACAAAAAAATTTTTGACATAAAAGTTGTAGGATTTTTAATTCCTTACAACTTTTATCATATATATTTTTGGTTAATCGATTTTAATGAAAATGTTAGTGTCGGGTCCAGTAATAGTACTTAACTTAAGTTTTAAGTTTCAAATTCGTACGATCTTCCGTTCTTGAGATATTTTATTCACACACACACACTCAGACCAATTGCTAAAAAAATGTTTTTTGGGTTCAGGGGTTTGAAAACGTGTAGATCAGGTGAAAAATCAACACGAAAACAATACTTTCCTTCCTATATGTTCATATAAAGAAGAGAAAGTAAAAAGAAGAAAAAACCATGCCGATAGACAACCGTTCACGGTGAAAGTAAAGTTCGATAAACTAATGGACACCGTAACGTAACAAAATGGCTGAGGGCTGGAGTGAAGAGTTCATCTCATTCACAACGCAAACTCGAGCTGTAAGATAATCACTACCCATCAAAACCCTTGGTGGATCAAAAGGGATTAAACAAAAACTTTTCTAGAGTGAATAAAATAAATGGATTGGTAGGTAGTAATTAAAATAAAACAAAATAAAACAAGAAAAAGTTATAAAAATAACCATTTTATTAATTTTAATAACTGTAATAATACCATTAACTTAACAATATACAATAATGAAGAGAAAACAAAATGAAAGACAGTATTGTGAGGTACAACACATTCGTATAACAATTTAATTAAAAAAATTACACTAAAATTGATGAGCGATTATGTTGATTAATCATGCATGGTTAATGAAATTCAATTTAAAACTGAAATTTTGCAACATTAATAAAAATCATTAAAATTGTAATAAAATATTAATTTTAGAATACAATAATTTATATACATAAAATTTTAAATTAACTATTGATTTTAATACAACAAAATAACAATTTTTTATTGTCTATAATCTATGAATAACAGCGCAATGTGAATGAAAATTTTAAAATTACAAAAACGAAAAGTAATTTGTGCCAAAAAAAACATTTAATATAAGTACTTCTAATAAATTAACTGCCATCAAATTAAAAATATACACAATGAATAAAATCATTAAAAAATGGTTTTTTAAAATTTAATAAATATTTTAAATACATGTACAGACCAGGTGAACACAAATTTGTATTAAAATTTCAAATTACTTATACATAATCTCTACTGTATAATACATTCTATTCGAAAAGGAGAGTTATATTATCAAAGCACGTATTTCGATTCTACACAAGTTTTATTAATCGACTTTTATTATTTATTTTAATTTAAATTATAGACTCTAATATTTTGCATTCAGCAAATATCACCATTGTCGCCACCACTGGATAACAATTTCATGCGATTGAGAGCGCTACCAGCTTTAAACCACTCGATTTGTTGTTCATTGAATGAATGGTTCAATAAAATATCTTCTGTTTTTCCGTCTTCATGTTTCAAAACACATTTCAATGGCTGAAATAAAACAAAACAAAAATATTATTTTTTCATTTTTCAAAATATATACATAGTGATACAGACTGAATCTGAACTGTTCGCGCAGCTTTACCAGCAAGCTTACAGTAGTGTGCAAATTAATCCGAACACAGATGTACATAATAAAGTTTCTTTATTTTAGAAAAAATATATATACATTCTATTTGTTAATGTTTAATAACTAATATGGCCACCTTTATTGTTTATCAGTTCACGTATACGATTTGGCATAGATTCAATAAGTGTACCGAACATTTTTTTAATTTCTTCGTCACGAAACCATACCGATATTATTGCTGCAATGAGGTTATTTTTTGTAGTACAATCCATTTTTGAAAGTCGTTTTTTTCACTATTGCCCAGAGATTTTCAATCGGGCTTATATCTGGGGAATTACCTGGCCATGTCAACACTTTAACGTTTTCTCGTTCGAAAAATGCTTTCATTTTTTGGCAGTATGGCATAGCGCTAAATCTTGTTGAAACACTCCATTGCCATGTGGAAGTATTGTTTGCAGTTGTGGCACAACCTTTGACTTAAGAATTTGGGTATATTCACTGCTTTTTAACATACCATTTACTGGGACTAATAAACAAGGACCTTCAAATGTGAAACAACCCCAAAACATTTTTTTCTAGGAATGTTTAATGTACTGCTGGATATGAGCCGGTGATGTTCTTTCATCTGCTGATTTCCGAATGTAAGAATCCTTTTGCCCCTGAACATAAAAATGGGATTCATCAGAGAACATTACATTCTTCCAGTCTGCAACAATCCACTTAGCATGTGCTTTGGCACAATAACAGTTTTTTCCACATTGCTTGGGTCAAAAGTTGTTTTTTAGCTGGTCGGCGGTCTTTCTGTCCAGCATCAAGAAGTCTGTGTCTAACAGTTGTCACATGCAAATTCGTTCCACTGGCTGCAAGCTGTCGATTCAAGTCCACAGCACTTAATTTTGGATTCACTTTACTTGTTCTCCCTAATAACTGATCCCGAGTCCCAGTGGTTTTTCTTTTAGGGCCACATTTTCCTTTCCTTCGAGGTCAAAAAGAACGAGTTTCTCAAAATTGTTTTAATACAGCATTCACTGTCCCTAGTCCAACGCCACACTGAAGCTATTTGTCATTGTGTCATACCAGTATACACGGAGAGAGAAACAATTTTTGAACGTTTTCTTGGAGTTACATCCATTGTTACAATAGGCTATATTATGTAAACGGACACAAAACAATATATGAATTTGTCATAAAAAAATGAAATACCTTGTATAAACCACCACTTATGTCAAGAAATTGCTACAGAGACAAAACACAACAACTTCACACTGCACAGACAGCTTACAGAATGTGTGTGGTTAGCAGTTTAGCCACAACATCGAAAAAAAAAACAAAAAATTCCCTGTGTTCGGATTAATTTGCACGCTACTGTACAATAACAATTCAGTTATAACGACCAACAAAAATAAAAGAAAAATGTTACAATAGCAACTTACTTTTCCAGGTGCAAATTCGTTCAATCCAACAATTGATATCTTATCAGTAGGCTTTATTTTATCGTAATCGGCTGGATTTGCAAATGTCAATGGAAGAAGACCCTGTTTTTTCAGATTGGTTTCATGGATACGAGCGAATGATTTTACGATAATAGCTCTTCCACCCAAGTGTCTGTAAAGAAATTAAAATTGTACCACAAATTATATCACAACACGCAAAATACACTAACACTTAAAGAAATTGCATGAATAAAAATAATAACATACTTAAGGGGGCAGTCAACTCGAGATGATTTTTTTTTAATTACAATTTTTTTCACTTATTTGAAGTTTAAAATTTTCTGAATCATAGCATGTGTTTACTTTGTCTGTACGTTGATAAAAAGTAATAAGAACGTCTGTTTAATATAAAGCTCACTAGCAAGCCGAGTGAAATTATTCCTTCAACTTTTAAGTTTTCCGGAAATGTGTTTCTGCATGATTATACATTCTTGGGAATTAAATATTTTGGTTTGTATTGGAGATATTTGGATGAATTGTTTTTTCAAATGTTCATAATTTCGTGCTCTATTATCTGTCGAATGGTTATTACAAAAAAATTCATAGGGACTTTGTTATAAAATAATTTGTGAATACATAAAATAAATGTTTTTGAAAATATGGTTTTTCTTCAATTAATTTCTTGTAAGAAAAAATAAATACAAGAGCATACAACAAATAATAGACAGCAATTTTCTGTATTTTTTAGTATAAGAATCATGTTGATGTCTTTCTTGGTTCCTGAGATAATCGATTCCCTGTAGAAGCCCGCTTTTCCACCCCCAACCTTGTATTAGGGGCTGTAATTAATTTTTTGGTCTGGTCAAGTTGAATTTTCTGGGTTGACTACCCCCTTAATAGAAAAAAAAACTGATGTGAAAAATTCACACAACATTTTCTTACCAACGTAAAAAAAAATTTCTATGTTTGATGCTTAACAAGGTAGCTCTGTAGAAGAAAATGCTTGAAATAAAAGTTGTAGATTTCTTTATTTCCTTAACTTTAATTATATACATTTTCATCGTAAAGTGCGCATACTAAGGTTGTAATATTGAGAAATCTCATGTGTTTACAGATTTTGATGAAAAAATAGTACAGAAAACCACTAATTGACCCTAAATTAAGCGTTGTACAAAAAAAAACACTTTAAATAAAGTTGTAGATTTTTAAAAGTTCTATAAGTTTTATTCCACACACCCTTGCCCTAAAAAGCATATTATGGCCATAAATCTTAAAAAAACAATTTTGTTTTGTTTCCCCCTCAAGAATTTCAGCCGACATGGCGCTTATCCTATCTATCTAGTAGAGCATAACAAATGTAGTAAATGAGGCGATTTAAAAAAAAAAAAAATAAGTTGTTTTTAAGAAAATCGCATGAATAAACTACTACTTCGGGTTGACCGGTTTTGATGAACATCTTTGTGTCGAGTCCTGTAGTGATAGCTAACTGAAGTTCCAAGTTTCAGCTTCATACAATGGTCCGTTCTTGAGATATTTTGTTCACACACAGACCAATCATTAAAAACATGTGTTTTTTGGGTTTAGAGGGCCTGGAAACGTGTACGAGGGCTGTTCAAAAATTATCGGACTATTGTTAATTAAAAGTGCATTTATTGAACTAGAGCTACAAACTTCTAATCCCCTTCAAAGTAGTCTCCTTGGTGATGCACACACTTCTCTTAGCACTTCTGCCACTGTTCAAAACATTTCTGGAAGGCATCTTTTGGAATGCTGTTAAGCTTGGCCGTCGTATTCTATTTTTAATGTCTTCTCTTTCTTGAAATAGAGTTCCTTTCAGAGGCATTTTCAGCTTAGGAAGTAGCCAAAAGTTGCAGGGAGCCATGTCGGGGGAGTACGGAGCTTGGTGAACCAGAGGAGTGTTGTTTTTAGCAAGAAAACTCTGAATTAGATGTGCAGAGTGGGCAGGTGCATTGTTGTGATGGAGCTGCCAAGTTTTTATTGCCCATAGATTCGGTCGTTTGCGCCGCACAGCATCACGTAGCGAATTGTTTCTACTTGCGAATCGCCAAGCTTTTGACAAAATTTAATGCAGTAACGCTGCTCAAGTTTTTCTGTCATTTTATAACTTGTTAAAAATCGCCGAGCACAACAGAGAGGTCTACACTACTAGGCTGACTGCCGGTGACGGAAGCTTTGTCATGACACGAAACAGTTCATGCGCGCGCATGACAGTCTCCTCCACATCCCCACTAAGCTTGGCTGCCAGCGCTTCATTTGTTTCAGCGGGAGGACAGAAGGTCCGATACTTTTTGAACAGCCCTCGTATACTCGGTGAAAACTCGATTTCAGAAATCAACATGTAAATAATACTTTTCTTCCTTATATATTCATGTAGGGTAAGAGAAATTAAAAACCGGGATCAAAGTAAGGAGTCTTTCATTTATTACCTTGGTTCAAGTGCAGCATGTTCCCGACTGCTTCCTTCACCGTAGTTTTCATCCCCAACGGCGACCCATTTAATGCCTTTCGCCTTGTAGTCACGCGCTACATCTGGTACTGCACCCCACTCACCGGTCTCTCTGTTCTTAACTTTATTCATCTCACCATTCTCTTCATTTGTTGCTCTGTAACAAAATTTGTTGTAATATATTAAAAAAACTAGAAAACATTAACACTATATTTATTTAGGTTTTATACATTTTTAGTCTGCCCATAAGATAAGATGCCCATAAGTTCGTTGCAGGGCTAAAATAAATAGTTTTGTTTCTTATGACAAGGTCAGCCAATTAATTGACTGAATCATTTAAGAATAGAAGAGGTAGAGGTATAAAAGACACTAATCAAAGTTAACTCCTCTGAAAGTAATGAATTTCATTATACAGCCAGATCCTGTGGTGAATGAAACGAAGGTGTCATTTGCAGAGTGGAAAATATGTGCTTTCCAGAGGGTCCGGCATGCTGATAAGTGTACTTTTCCACTCAGTGAGGAAGGCATTGTTAAATCACCTCACTCCTAGTTTTACTTAGTAAAACCTCTACAGGTCCAAACCAGCCTTTTGGCTGATGACCTAAACAACAACAACAACACATTTTTAGTACAGCACAAATTTAACAGATATTACAGACCTAATATAATGAAATATTTTACTCACACACATTGCAGCAACTGATATGGACATAGTGATATGAAAACTGTATACAAGTGTGCCAATTATATTTGTTTAGAACAAAAACATGGTTGTAGCATGATTCAGGTTAACCAACCATTTGTCTATAATCTGACTGCTAGTGATATGTAAACGTTTCTAATTAAAATGATACTTCTAAACTAATAAACGTAATAATTTAATAATCCCTGCAAGTAATTAATAATCAGCAGTTTATTTAATGAATAAGACAACGAATGTTCTAAAATGATCACATGAATCAAAAGTGTGTCTAAAAGTTACGAAAAACATTGATTTAAATTTTAAAATAAAAGAAATATCTGCATAAAACATCAAATATATTCAAAAGTCATATTTCTAACACAAAATAATATTTTTTCTGTAAAGATTTAAACGATCAAACAAAAACAAATTTTCATATATAAGCGAATGCATGCTTGAATCGGGGTCCTGTGTTGACCAGGTCAGTTAAAGGACTACTTGAGTTTTGTCGTCGACTCCCCTACCAACATTAGCGCCTGTGGATGGTCCCAGTACCTGCCTACCGTGGAGCGCTACAGACGCGCAGTGCCTGCCACCACTGCTACACTGCAGTGGGGACCCAACTGCCACTGAAGGAAGGCTAGGCTTCAACCTGGTAGCCGAGCCGTCACCCTTCGGACACTGCTCTGCATACGCCAGCTCGCCGCGTACGGCCACCTTCAAGGGCCCTTTTCAGGGCCACCAATTTTTCATACAAGGTTTTGCCACGTGTTGTAGGCCCTGGTTGGTGACAGTTTGTACTCAAGATGAATTTTTATATATATTTATATTTAGCTTTAGTGTTTATCATGATTGATTTGAGACCATTGTCAGATTTTAGAATTACTCAGAAACGATGAAGATGCTAGAGTGAATAAATACTTGTATTTTTTTTTAAATACAATTATTTAACCACTTTATGATATAACATTGAAAACTAGAAGACTTTATGTTTCCAACCAACTAAACCATTTCCTTGTTTAATTTTTGTGACATTTTAAATGTAGGGAAAAATAACCAGGATTCTATGAACAACACCGTGTTTTACCCCAGCACACAGTATTTAAATTAATCGTATTTTATTATATTTTGTATGATCTATACAACGTAAACCTCCGAGAAAAATGGAGTGTTGAAAAATTTTAAATTGTCCCTCAAAAAGCATCAGATTATTGAACAGAGCTCGTCTTAAACAGCCAGATTTCAGAGTGTTAACCACAACAAACTATTGAGAAAGTAGCTTTTGAAAAATCTTAAGCACTTTTTATACTTACGTCAAGAATAAATTATTTGAAATATTATCTAAGTGACCTCTAAACTTCAACCATGGACCAGCAGCTGAAATGTGATCTGTTGTACATTTTCCTTTTACCTACAGACATAAAAATAACTTCATGAAATAGAATTCTAGACAAACAAACAAAAAATGTATCAGATTTTACAAAGACACAACTACCGAGAAGTTGTAAAATGTTTTTTTCATGAAATTAAGTGCTATTTATGAACTGATATCTAACTCTTTTAATATGCTTTTTACACATAAAATGTGTTTCAAAATAAAAACTAAGTAATCAACCTCTGAAGAAAAAATTCTTTAAAAAAAGGTGTTGATTTTTTAAATTTCTATAACTTTGATTATATAAACTTTTGTCATAAGATCCATACTAAGATTGCAATCATAAAAAATTCCATCCTTTTACCCATTTTGAAGAGCAAAATACAGAAAATCATTAATTAACGCTAAACTAAGCATTGTAGATAAAAACAGTTGAAATAAAAGTTGTAGCTCTTTTAAATTTGCTACAACTTTGATTACATACACTTTTGCCCTTAAATGTATATTAAAGTCACAATAAAAAAAAAAATTTTACCACAAGAGCTCCCCCCCCCTAAAAATTTCAGACAATGTGGCCTTTACCATAACTTACAGAAAATAAATAATGTAGTAACTTAGGCATTGTTTTCAAAAATCGTAGTGGTTGTCTTTGAGTTGCATGAATGAACAAATACTTATGGTTGACAGAGTTTAATGAAAATATTTGTGTTCCAAGTTTCAATTTTGTATGATATTCAATTCTTGAGATATTTTGTTCACACACGCACTGACTAATCACTAAAAACAAGTTTTTTTTAGGTTTAGGGGCCTGAAAACGTTTCTTTCTGGTGAAAACTCAATTTCGAAAAATTGACAAAAAGACAATACTTTCCTTCCCTATATTCATATAGGGCAAGAGAAAGTAATAAAAAAAATTACATGTTCTTAAGGAGTTCAATGTGGTCTTAGTCACACTTTACTTGTACAAAATTACCACTGTATTACCAGCTTCTATAACAAAATAACTGGCTGACCCACTAATGTAGCGTGTAGAATAGATAATCTATTAATTATCTATTAATCTATTATACATAATATCGTTGATCAAATATCAAGATTAGAAGTCAAATGTTGGAGAATTTCAAATAAATAATTAAATATTAATCATCAGAATAAATAATTTCCTGTTATTATCTTAATATTTTGTATCAAGAATTAAATATATGAAACTAAAATTTACCAAGATATATTAGAAGTATAAATAATAATTTCAAAAATCAAATATTTAAACTTACTGGAGGAAGTGAAGCCATAAAAAACAAATAAAAGTATAATTTTGAATAAATAATTTCAATTAATTAAAATTTAATAAAAGGGAATTAGTACAACATCAAGATCTGAATGAATTAATTAAATACTATAAAACTGATTGTAACAATGGTTAAGCCCCCCATTCGATCCAGGTCAATGGCATAAGGCACACGTAAGCAGAGACTTCAAGAACTGTCCCAGAAGTTCGCAAAATAATAAAAATATTTTAAATTCGACAACTCAAGGATCTTTATTAAAACTTTTGTTTGTAAATATCTTAAAATTCTTAAAAATTATCAAAATTATTAAAATGCTTTTAAAATCTTTAAAATGTTTTTTTAAAAATCCTTGAAGCACTTATTTGAACCAATTTTCTAAAATAAGGTTCCTTTTATTTATTTTTTTTTTCAGATAATATTGTGTCCAAATTATTAAAAGTTTTTTCCTGTTTTAAAAGATGTAAATTCACGTCTCTCTCTTTAAAAGATTTAAAACAGAATGAATCAACAATCCTTTCTTTTTTTTTTTTTTTTAATAAAAAAAAGGAATGTTCTTTTTATTTCCTTTGAAATATTCTATGTTATTATTCTTTTTATCTTTCACACCTGAAGGTAGGAAATCATCTGTTATATGTTTATGTTATGTTATGTGTGAATGTATTTAGTTTGTCGTGTGAATGTACGTATGTATAGATGTGTGTGTGCGTATAAGTGTCTTCTTATATTACAATCTTCCCCCCCCCTGGGGTAAATGCAAAAGCAAAAGGATAAGCGATGGGTGTGTAAACGGTAGAAAAGGAAAGGTGAGCAAATAGCAATTGTCGGCTTGAGGTGGTATTTTACTTTCATCCGGGGCCCCTTTTACAACACATTCATACAGCATGCAAACATCAGATATAGTTTCTTATTACAATCATCTCAAGCTCGAGTGTCACAACATACATCACCTAAAAATTATTATGTGTAACGAGTTATGTAACCTTTTTAAGGTTAGAAATGTGTTCTTTAGTTATTTCCCCTCCAATAGTCTTACGCAGTAAGGCTGTAACTGGTGTGGAGAATCCTATGATATAAAATGGTTCCGACCATCGGTATGCCATTTTTGCACAAATATTTTTCCGTTTCGAACTTACGGGGTGAGTTTTAAGTAAAACTTTATCTCCCACCAAAAACGGATTTGGATGGCGTGTAGCATTATACCTACGTACCATATTATGATGAGACTTAATTAGTTGTTTCCTAATGGTACACATCATGTTGCTTGAACGGATAGGATTCCTATGAAGAATATCTTGTATATTCCAAGCTCTATCTAATGGTGTTTGAGCTGGGAAAGTATGTAATACATCAAATGGACATACACCATGTGCGGTATGTTGAGCCATATTAAAAGCTAATTGAAACCAAAAGAGAGATTTATCCTATGTTGTTTGTGTAGTTGCATGGTACGCGATAAGAATAGACCGAAGATTTCTGTTTAATCTTTCGGCGTGAGATGGTTGTGGGTGATAAGGAGAGAGAGTAGTTCGTTTAATGTCGAGATTAAAGCAAAAGTTTTTAAAAATTACTGAATTAAATGTTTTGGCGTTATCTGTGACGATTAGTCTCGGGATGGAGTAATTTTGAAAAATACGTTTCAATTCCTCTATAATGGATGACGTATTAGTGTTTTTTAATGGAGCTAACCATGTAAATTTTGAAAAACTGTCTACCACCACTAAAATATATTTGTACCCTTGGTGGGATTTTGGTAGGCTGCCTACTGTATCAATAAATAATGTATCAAATGGTGTTGTCGGAACTCTAGAACTGAGATTCCCCCATTTGTAATTCATTCCAGGTTTGCTGCGTTGACAAGTTGTACAAGCATTCACTTTTAAAGGAATTTCTTTATATACATCTTGCCAATAAAAATGCCGTGTTATTTTGTGTATAGTTTTAGCGACACCTAAATGTCCGCCTATTTCAGAATGATGGAAATATTTAAACACTAAATCTTTTAAAGAATTGGGGAGAACGATTTTGGAAGGATTATTGTTTTTGTCTTTTAGACATAGTACTCCTTTGGATAAACAAAATTTATTATCCATTTGTTGTTTTTGTTTAAGGATAAAGGTATCCTGTTCTTGATGTTTTCGTATGTCTGTAAAAGATAGGGGAAACTGTGATAATAGAGCATTGATATAAGACATAATTTTTGCAATATTTTCATTATTTGAATCGTACATCCTCGATAACGCATCAGCAATATTATTATCAGAACCACGGATGTGATTAATTTTAAATTTAAAAACAGATAATCGGAGTAACCACCTAGCTAATCTACCTAACTGTTTAGGTCTGGAAAGAAGCCAGGCTAAAGCTTGATTATCGGTTTCTAAAAGGAATTCACGATGTGCCAGATAGGTCCTAAAATGATCTGTTGCAAAAACAACTGCAAGGCATTCGCGTTCGTATGGAGAAAATTTCCTTTCTGCTTCTGTCAATGTCTTGGAAGCGTATGCTATGGGGCGCCTAGACCCTTCTTGTTCTTGAAGCAATACAGCCCCTATACCTGTATCTGACGCATCTGTTTGTAAAATAAATTGTTTTGAAAAGTCGGGTGTGGATAGTACCGGGGGATTAGCAATTGCTTGTTTAAGATCTTCAAACGCGGTTCTTTGTGAGTCTCCCCAGATAAACTGAGTATTTTTACGACGCAATTTATTTAGAGGTTCGATTCTATCAGCATAATTTTTAATAAATTTAGAAAAATAATTAATCATACCACAGTACCGATGTACTTGTTTCACTGACGTGGGTTCAGGGTACTCCAATATTTTTCGCGTCCTAGTCGAATCTATAGAGACTCCTTTGTATGACAATGTGTGGCCAAGAAATGGTATTTCATTCACTGCAAATGTCACCTTATCAGGGTTGACTGTAATGCCAGCTTTTCGTAGAATCGACAATACTATTTTAATGTGTTTCATGTGTTCTGGAAAACTTTTGGAATATATTAATATATCATCCATGTAATTAAATACAAATTTATATTTAACGTTTTTGAATATGGTATTCATAAGACGTGTTAGAACCTGTGCTCCAGTTGACAAACCGAAAGGTAATCTTTCGTACTCATATAATCCATCTGGGGTACAAAACGCTGTGATTTGGCGAGATTTTTCTGTCAGTGGTATTTGATGATACGCTTGTGCTAAATCTAATGTGCTAAACCATCGTGCATTTGTAAACCATTGAAAAGCGTGATTTATGTTGGGTAAGGGTTGTGCTTCTGAGTCAATTATTAAATTGACTGAGCGATAGTCTACAACTAAACGACTCGCGCCATTAGATTTTGGAATTAAAAACGCTGGAGATGAATAAGGTGAAACACTCTCTCTAATTACCTTATCTTTTAATAATTTATCTATTTGCTGTTTCATTTGAAGTGTTTTTATTGGATTTAGAGGATAGGGCCTAGATTTTATAATTTCATTATTTTTAAGTTTAATATCATATGTCAATACATGGGTACAGCCTAATTTAGTAGTGAGTACATCTGGAAATTCGTTACATAAATTAGTAATTTTATTTTTAATATACTCAGATTGTTCTACATTATTAATCTGATCTGGGTATGCATTTGTTAAATAAAATGTTTGATTTTTTAACCATTCAAAAGTTATTACAGACTTTGTCGCATTAAATATCGCACGTGTTTTTTGTAAAAAATGCATTCCAAGTATTATTTTGTGCTGTATTTTTGTTAATACCTTAAAATTTATTTTCCACGAAATTTTTTGTAAGTTAATTTTAACCCAGACCTGTTTATTGATTTCTAGAGGAAACTTATCAGCTGTAAGACAAATGGCGTTAAAAGTTTCCTCCTTTATAACTGCCTTCTTATTTTTTAAAAGTTTATACATTTTTTGATTAATAATGTTGTGTGTGGAACCGGAATCAATAAGGGCATTAACTACATCGTTTTTGATTTTTATTGTTAAGGCTTTCAAAGTATATTTACTGTTTAACTTTTGTTCCCCTATCTTTAAATGTTTATTTACATTATGTTTACAAATACGTACCATATGATTATGCTGTCCGTATTTGTATTCATTCAGTTTTTTGGAACATGGTTATTTCCTTTTTGTAACCAAAGTTTACAATTCCTTTTAATGTGACCTAATTTATTACAATAAAAACACTTCAATGTTGTAGCTGCTGTTTGTGATCTGATGTTATTGACTGCTGTACCTTTTAATGTGTTTTGTTTACCTTGAATAGGTACTGTGTTATTTATTGTATTTAGGACACTTGTATTATTTGTTTGTGATAAACCAATATCATTAAGAGTTCTGGCATAAACTCTTTCATACACATAAGTATCTAACTTATTAAAATCTTGTAAATTATTGGGTTTACCAATTATACCTATGTGTGTGGCATATATTTCATTTAAACCCGTTAAAATTATATTAATTAACTCACCTTCTGTTAAATCAAGTCTCAATACATCATGATTCTCTAAAATTTCCTTCATGTATTCTGTTAGAGTTTCCGATTGTGACTGATTTCGATATAACAATTTTAATTTTAATATTTCTTTCATCTTTGGTGTAATTAGTTTATTTACTAAATTTTGATGAAACTGATCAAAATTATGATTATTTCTAATGGAGTTTTCGAAAATTTGTTCCGTAAAACCAGTCATAAATGGAGTTAACAAAACCAGAGGTAAATTAACTGCATAACGTTTCTGTATTTGTTTGATAATTTTAATATTTCTTACTAATGTATCAATGTCGCGACCATCAGTAATAGTTAATTGTTTTAACTCTTGTTCAATTGGATTTGCAATTTTTGTCCAATTGAAATTTAATTCACGTTGGAAACATAATGGATTGTTATTACCTGCTGCATCCAGTATGCCAATGTCAGGGACTTCATTTCGAAGAACGGGGTTTAATATCTCTGGATAAGGTGCAAGATTAATTTGATCACCATTTGGAATTTCTTCCCTTCGATCAGGCAAGAAATTATTCTGCACCCGTGCCCTTTCACAATTTAGATTTTGTTCACAATTAGGTCTAACTTCAAAATTATGACATTCATTAGCTTTCCAAACATCAAACCTTTCCTTTAAATTCTGAAAACCGACTACTTTATCCGGTTTGTTTGGCAATATAAATGTCAATATTTTGTTAAGCCTATCATCAAAAATTTTAGTATTATATGTTTCTAATTCAGTTAAGTTTTCAATGTTTCTTAACCGTGCAAAATAATTTTGACAGTCCGTCAGTTGTTTTTCAAAATCAAATCTATGTAATGTGTTTAAGTCAATTTGCCGTCCGTTCTCTAAGAGTTTTTGTAGTCTTTGTCGTTTTTGTCTTATGTTTCCCGTTGTCGTGCTTCTCCGTATCCTAAGTTGGAAGTTAATGTTCGTTTCGTCTAATTTATGAGTTTCAAGGATCGGTCCGTCCATATCTATTTTGTTTCGTTTATTTATTGTTATATTTAAATACGTGAAACAGATGACTTACCAGTCAGAGTCTGTATACCTGATCAGATGTGAATATTTTCTTTTTTATAATTTAACTTTTTGTAAATTTTAGAAAAATGGTTGTATTATTTTTAACTTTTCTTCTTTTTGGCCTTCG
The DNA here is from genome assembly GCA_035578175.1 of Catonia carolina. NCBI lineage: Eukaryota > Metazoa > Arthropoda > Insecta > Hemiptera > Achilidae > Catonia > Catonia carolina. Next base: position 7,702,387 of record JAQMRL010000005.1, on the reverse strand, counting down.
ATTCCTTTTGTCCAATTATTTTTGTTTGATTAAATTTTTCCGCTATCTTGTCCTTTTATTTGTTATTTAAATTTCCTTCCCAAAGTATTGTATTGTTAAATTTATTTCTTGAAATCTCTTATGTCGAATCCTGAATTTCATATCCTGGTCACGGCACCATTTTTTTGTCCCAGAAGTTCGCAAAATAATAAAAATATTTTAAATTCGACAACTCAAGGATCTTTATTAAAACTTTTGTTTGTAAATATCTTAAAATTCTTAAAAATTATCAAAATTATTAAAATGCTTTTAAAATCTTTAAAATGTTTTTTTAAAAATCCTTGAAGCACTTATTTGAACCAATTTTCTAAAATAAGGTTCCTTTTATTTATTTTTTTTTTCAGATAATATTGTGTCCAAATTATTAAAAGTTTTTTCCTGTTTTAAAAGATGTAAATTCACGTCTCTCTCTTTAAAAGATTTAAAACAGAATGAATCAACAATCCTTTCTTTTTTTTTTTTTTAATAAAAAAAAGGAATTTTCTTTTTATTTCCTTTGAAATATTCTATGTTATTATTCTTTTTATCTTTCACACCTGAAGGTAGGAAATCATCTGTTATATGTTTATGTTATGTTATGTTTATGTTATGCGTGAATGTATTTAGTTTGTCGTGTGAATGTACGTATGTATAGATGTGTGTGTGCGTATAAGTGTCTTCTTATATTACAGAACTTCATCTCGTAACTATATTTAAAATTTCATATTAATATTCTGAGCTCATTAGGCAGACATAAATTTATTTAAATAACATTTTATATAATTGCAATTAGCCTAATTAAATATTTAGTATTATAATTGTAAAGAGTCATAAATAAATAAATTAAATTCAAAGATCATTAACTAATAATTTTTGTAAATTCAGTTTTTGTCAATTAATTCTTCTTTTAGTAAATTTTCAATTGTTCATTAAATAATATTCATTCAAATTTAATCAATTGTGTTTTCATTTCATTTCTTTACATTTACTTTATTCATTAAATTTCATTTTTTTATTTTAATTTCAAAAAATACCGCATTACAAGTGGTTGGTGGAACTGACTTCTACGCTGGGGTTCGGGGTTTGATTTCCGGTTAGGTCTGGCAATTTTTCATTACTTATTTTTATATATGTTTATATCATATGTATATATGTATATCATGCTTTTGATCGTCTGCATTAGCAGTAATAGCAAAACAGTCGAACGTAAAAAAAACAAAAAAAAACATGAAAAAGTGTTTACCTTAATTAAAATGGTCATATCTTCTAAATCCTTTCCATCCCATTTATCAAATGGTTCAAGAAGTTGCAACCTGTTTGATTTAGGGTCAACCTCTACTGACAAACTGGAACCCTCCTCTGGGGGTGCTTGATATGTGTCTACGCCCGGATCGAACCCTTTCACTGGCAACTCAGGTCCAAACGGATCACTCAGTTTAAATTCCTTGCCTGAAAAGTAAATTATGACACAGATCTATCAGACAATACAGAACCACAATAGATATCATCATGTACGATGAACTACTAGAGGAAATATAAAAAATCTTGTATGAAACGCTCACACAACTTTCTCTTGCCAATGCAAATAATGACCAATACAACCTAACATTAGTAATAAAACATAAGAAATAAACAAAAACTAACCTCAAAAAACATAACCTTATTTTAATCATGAGTGAAAGACGCAAAATGAAAATCTACCTCAGTTTGGCTTAAAAATACGGAAATCACTCTTTCACGCTAAACTGGGCTGTAGAGAAAAATGCTTATGTAAAAGTTGTAGCTCTTTTAATTTCCTATAAATTTGATTATATACACTTTTGTCGTAAAATGCATGACAAGGCCGAAATCTTAAAAAAATCGATTTTTTACACGTTTTCGTGAGAAAAAAACAGAAAATCACTAATTACTGCTAAACTAAGCGTTATACAAAAAAAATGTTTGAAATAAAAAATTTAGAATTTTACCTACAACTTTTGCCATATACATTTTTGCGCTAAAATGCATATTAAAGCCGCAATCTTAAAAAAATAAAACATTTTTTTACGTGAAAACAGCCTTCCAAGAATTTCAGCACACATGGCGCCTACCCTATCTTGTAGAGCATAAAAGTTTAGTAAACCAGGTGATTTTTAAAAAAATCGTAGGACCAGTTTTTAAAAAAAATCGCAAAAAATTGAAAAATTACACGAATAAACTACTACTTCCAGTCGACCGATTTTGATGAAAATGTTTGTGTCTGGTCCGGTAGTGGTATATAACTTAAGTTTCAAATTTCAAGTTCATACGATGTTCCGTTCTTGAGATATTTTTTTCACACACACACACACACACAGACCAATCGCTAAAAACATGTTTTTTGGGTTCAGGGGGTCTGAAAACGTGAATATCCAGTGAAAACTCGATTTCGAAAAATCAACATGAAAACAATACTTTCCTTCCTATATACTCATATAGGCAAGAGAAAGTAAAAAAAAACCATCATCATCTTCACTTCCAAGGATTAGGTTACATGAACCTGTTCCGGTACCCATCTCCCTCTCGGCCTCCCTACATCTCTTCTGCCAACTGGTTGATAATTTAAAGCTGCCACTGGCATCCTTTCGTTTGGCATTCTGTCCAGGTGACTACACCATCTTTGTCTATTTTTTATTATCTTTTCATGCAAAGACTGAACTGATAGTGCGCTTCTAATATCCACGTTCCTTATTCTATCCATTCTGGTACATCCATGCACACTTCGAAAAAAAAACCAATAGATATAATTTGTTTTCAAAAAAAAAAAAAAAAAGAAGTCGCGGGACTGACTGACAGAAGTGACTACCTTAATTAATAAATTAAGTTAACAAATTAAATAAAAAAGATTTTTATAAATTAATTAATGGTAACTGTTGATAGCAGAGCATGACATGACGGCAAACCAAAGATTTTTCCCGCGCAAATAAACACAGTCCAGGCGTACGCCAAAAGAAGTAGTCACTTCAGTAACTTATGTTGTGATGGAGATAAATTGGTTTGAAATACAATCTACACGAATGGCCAACCATAGTCAAGATAATTAATAATACTCACCATCTTTTCCTTTAATTTTATCATTAACAGGATTGAATTCAAGAGTTCCCATGATAGCCAAAGCGGTAACCATTTCAGGAGATGTAACGAAAGCGTGAGTAGCAGGATTGGCGTCATTTCTTCCGGTGAAATTTCGGTTGTACGAATTTACGATTGTGTTCTTTTCTCCTTTCTTTACATCTTTACGATCCCACTGACCGATGCAAGGACCACACGCGTTCGCCAAAACAGTACCACCAAACTGACGTAAAGTCTCAGCCTGAAAAATATTATGATTAAATTCAGCAAAATAGTTTTAACCATATTTAAATGCATTAAAATATCTTTATACTTCATATAGACATATGTACATTCTCCTGTAGAGAAAAATGCTCTAAATAAAAATTGTAGATATTTGAATTTCTTATCAATTTTATTACATACACTTTTGTCGTAAGATGCATATATATATCCGGTCTAAGGCTGAAATCTTTTAAAAAATCAATTTTTTTTACACATTTTTGTGAAAAAAAAAACCATTTTTAAAAAAATCGCAAAAAATGAAAAATGACACGAATTAACTACTACTTCCGGTCGACTGAATTTGATGAAAATTTTTGTGTCGGGTCCTCTAGTGGTACCCAACTGAAGTTCTAAGTTTCAACTTCATATGATGTTCCATTCATGAGATATTCTGTTCACACACAGACCAATTGCTAAAAACATGTTTTTTGGATTCAGGGGGTCTGAAAACATGTAGATCCGATGAAAACTAGTCATGACAACAATAATTTTCTTTCCTAAATATTCATATGGGCAAAAGAAAGTAAAAATGAGGTGTGGTGACTTCTGGAATTGTTCTAATGCATGAAAACGCCCATCCTCACAGCGCTGGTGAAACCCGACGACTCCTTGAGTAATTTCAACGGAACATTTTCGATAACCCACCACACAATCCCGATCGAGCACCGAGTGACATCCATCTTTTCTCAGAACTGAAGAAGTGGCTAGAAGAACAGCTAGACTAATGAAAATCTTCAAGACTCATTTAACACGTTCACTGCGGCCCGGGTGAAGCGATGTTATTCGCTGTGGCTGAATCGCCCCCTGCCGCATTTATATGTTCCCCGCACACAGAAAGCGCACAAGTCCGCTGCGCTTCACATCCTCATATTCTCTCTACAATTACAATTTCTCGTGTGTATTTTCATTCAATACTTTTATTTTATATTTATACGTGTATGTTTATGTATTTTACTATAGATAAATGTATTTGTTTTCAGTTTTAAAAATACGCACGTAAAAGTATAAATACAAAACAAATGTAAAAGGCTGAATGTACTTTGATTTTATCACGCAAACCTATGAGAAAAAATTAAAAACTTATAGGAATAAAAGAATAATAATAGTTCATTATGGCAATCTTAGCTGAATAACTGCGGTGTGGCCAAAGGTTTTTGAAAAGTTGAAAGTAAGTAATATTACGGTACAGACGGAGACAGATATCGGTACCTGCGACGGCTTTACGATTTTTTCTTGTTTTCAACAATATTTCATTGCCCTTTCTGTTCCCACGGCAGTAAGTCTTTCCGTGAACAGGTAAAAATGCAATTCCAAAAATGGGGTCACCTAAGAAAAGAACTGAATAAGCCTACTAGTATACTACTATAAGTAAATGCCGCTTTGTGTGAATGTGCACACCTCGTAGGCTCCTAAAATTATAAGTACTAATAAAAAATTTCTATAACCAGTTTTTAAATGAGGCAAACATTTAAAAAAAATTAATACCTACTAGTTTCTTTAAAAAAAGTTAACTATAGGTCTGTATGTACGAAAAAATAGGCCTACTTAAATTTAAAGGATTTAGGTATTACATTCGTATACTCATACTTATTTATTTAGTTGCATTTTTGCCACACTTAATATTTACTAAGTATAGTAAATGTGGCGTAATTGTAAGAAAAGTAATATAATGAAATAACAATTTATTAATAACAAATAAAACAGCCCGTAAAACTTGAAACATAGAAGAAATATATCAGTTTTTTAAACTCTGCCAAACAACAACCGGTGACGTTTCTTCAAAAGCTGAAGGTATACTGGTACAGAATGAACCTTTTTCTATGGCAGAACAATAAAAGAAATACAATTTACCCTAGCTGAACGCAGAAAGAAGAGATTACAAAACTGTATAAACGGACCACATATTTGTGGCGGACCGCACCCTGGGACTGTTCAATACGCCATATAAATGTGGCGGCCGCACTGAACGTGTTAAATTCATTGGCAGCAACACTTTATGAAGAGGGTTTTGGAAAGCTTGTCCACAGGTACAACAGATGCTTCAATAGTCAAGGTAATAATGTCAAAAAGTAGCCGTACATCTACGTAACTTTAATTAATAAAACATTTTTTTGTATAATCACTTTGTCTTTTATTTACACCCTACAGGAGGTACAAAAAAACCAACCACCATATTTCTAATAATATCTACACAAACTGTACAATAATTTAAATCGTAAATTCGACACAATAACAAATAGATACTTACAATACCATCTCTTTCAATAGTAGCTCGAACTTGTTCAGATCCGGGAGTAACATTGAATGGAGTTTTTGATTTAAGTCCATGTGCCATAGCCTCTGTAGCAATACTAGCACAACGCGCCATATCTTCATAACTTGAATTGGTACAGCTTCCAATAAGACCTTTGATAAAAGAAATTAAACTACTTGAAATTCATAGAACACAATTTTAATTACTATACTAAAACAAGACCCTGCCCATAAGGCCGCTCTCACACCAGTAAAACACAACCGCGACGCGATTAAAATGACAAGACCTCGACTCGACCGAAAAATGAGTCGCTTCGTGCGTGTTTGCACATTAAGGAGACTCGACCTTGACGCAACTGTTCAACCTTTTCTTCGAATCCACCTGCAGTTTGCATATTGTCAAGTGATGAAGGAGACATAGTCTTTGCTTATTAATATCTAAGTAAACAGAAAAATAAATGCAGCTGTTGGATATCACTGTATGTTGTTGTTTGATCATCAGCCGAAAAGCTGGTTTGTACCTCTAGAGGTTTTACTAAGTAAAACGAGGAGTGAGGTGGTTTACCATTGCCTTCCTCACTGAGTGGAAAAGTACGCTTATCAGCATGCCAGGCCCTCTGAAAAGCACATATTTTCCACTCTACAAATGACACCTTCACTTTATTCACTACAGGGTCAGGCTGTACAATGATGAAATTGATTATTCTCAGAGGAGATAACTCTGATTAGTGTCTTGTACACCTCTACCTCTTCTGTTCTTAAATGATTCAGTCATTTAATTGGCTGACCATGTGATAACAAACAGAACTATTTATTTTAGCCCTGCAACTAACAGATTGAGTGTAAATAATTTGACACTCCACCTGTCTGTTACGGGCAGATCACTGTATATAAGTAATAATTGTATTAGAGGAGCGTATGTGTGCTCACAGGAACTCTCCTGTGATGAATATTAATTTAAGTCTTTTTATCGGATGGCAAAAGAAAGTTTCCAACTATTACTTGAGCTTTTTGGTCCTAAAATTATAAATAAAAAGATACAAACTACAGGAGTAGTTTGTCTCCTGGGTAGATATTGCTAATGATTATATGCGACTGGTCGAGCAGGTGTTGGACAAACTGAGTTGGATGAAATCAGTTCGGTCGAGGTTGCATTGAGGTCGTACTGGTGGGAGGGCGAACATATAAATGTAAGGGTAGGACTCGTACGAGACATCGAGTCGAGGTTGTGTTGCAGTCGATTATCACTAATGGGAGAACACCCTAACAGACAGGTCGAGTATTAAATTATTTGCACTCAATTTGTTAGTTCCAGGACAAAAAAATTGTTCTGTTTCTTATCACATAATCAGCCAGTTAAACGACTGAAGTATTTAAGAACAGAAGAGGTAGAGGTGAAAAAGACACTAGTCAAGAGTTAACTCCTCTGAGAGTATCATGAATTTCATTATACAATCAGATCGTGGTGAAAGAAGTGAAGGTGTCATTTGTAGGGTGGAAAGTAGATGCTTTCTGAAGGGCCTGGCATTGCTCTGAAGAAGGCGCAAAAGTTTTTTTATACTTAAATGTCAACCAAACTTAAGGTAAAGATAAATTTCATTTATACTGTAATTTATATTAATGATTGGCAGGAGGCACTTAAAAACTTTGTTAGTTTCTCATCATGTTCGTTATTGGGTTTATTTCTTTGTAAATAGTGTGTTATATATTAATAAACATCATGTTTGTGTATATATTTGTTTTATTTTAAACATTTCATTTCATTATTTTGTAAGTACCAGCTAGTTTTAGTAATGGTTAGTTTTTGGTATGTTGGTAGTTTTTGTAATGGCTAGTTTTAATGTTAAGTGTCTTCAGGATGGAAGGTTGATAAAAAAAGAGAATAGATGAATAATAAATATGGGAAACGGAAATAAATGAAAAATCTGAAAATAAATCAGGCTGAGGGCTGAGGTGTGGGTTGAAAAACACTAGTCTAGTCCTCGAAAGGTTAAAAAAAAGACTGTTTTTGTAAAATTATTGACAGTTTCATTGTTAAATGTATCGCTGTAAAAACTAAATTTCTGGGTTTTTTAAAATGAAATACTCACATAATAGTGTGGGGAAAAACACTAATTTTTTTTGAAAAAGTAATAAATCTGAAAATGGCCAGCTTGTTATATGTTAAGGAGGGTTGGACAAATAAAGCTGAGATGGTTTAGTCATATCAGTAGGATGGAGAAGGGAAGACTGCTGAAAAATATGCTGTACTTGAAGGGGAAAAATACCAAGAGGGAAGTGGTTTTTTTTTGGATTAACGTCCGACTTCTGCAATCACTGCTAATGCAGACGGTGAAGGTGAAATTATTTATTTGTAACGTATGAAAATATGCCGTGCCTGAATGGGATTTGAACCCAAGACCGCATGATGAGGCGAGCATGCTACCAACTACACCAATGCAGCCGGCGTAGAGGGAAGTAGATGGATTCTGTTATAGATGAATCAGGAAAAAGCTGTGATGCCAAAAAAAACAATGGAAGAGAAATTTTTTGGTGATAAGACAGATATAGAAGGAAAAGGAGAAGGAGAAGAAAAAGAAAAAGGTAAAGAAGGAGAAGATTATGAAATCTGTCATTTTAACAAGAATAAAAGTACAGTCTTGAAAGTGTTAACATGCATAAGTCACAATATAAAAAAAAATCTACACAGGATACTTACTGACTTTAATTTCTGTTGGCCAACCAGCTTTCTTTGCATTTTCACCCAATTTTGAGATAGGATGAGCTAAATCAGGAGTAAATGGCCCGTTCACATGTGGTTCCAGTGTTGAAAGGTCAATTTCAATGACCTAAAAATCATAAAAAAGTTATTATAAATTATAATAAACTTCACAGAAACAATCGATAATTTAAATTGTTATTTTAAAGACTGGAACATAATATATTTTAAGTTGCATTAACATCTCGGTTATTGGCAACTACATTGTGTTAAGGAACGGTAGGTTTGAACCTGAAATAGGTAATTTACCAGACCCTGGGTGGGAATCACACCCGGCACCTTCGTATTACAGCGTAGCATGCTAACGCCACAAAGGTGGCCAGACATTTTAAAAGTATAGTACGGGACAAAATTCAGAAGCTTCATGTTCGTCAAATTAACGATTGCTTAACTCTTAACCGTATTGATTGCCTATTATGCTTCATTAGAAATCGTGTATACTACATAAATTCTTTATTAATAATGCCTCAAAAATATCTTTGTAAAATATAAATGACCATGAAACTCTTCAAATTAGTAAGGTCATTTAATTCAAAATAAGGAGGATTTTTCAAGGGGATAAAATAAATACAGTAAGTGTCAATAATCTGGGTTCTATTCGGACGAAAAAATTGACTGCTTATACAGTTACAGTATGTATGGATTTGTATAAGAGCGCAACAAATGACAAATACATGCAAGTGGCATGTTGTGTGTCCTTTACTTACAGTACTTTAGTTTCTTGCAGGCCTAGATTTACTGTACATAAAATAAGACTTGCAATACAGGATTTTTTTAAGTCAAATACATAAAATTTTTACTACAATACGAGGTGTGGCTATTAAATAACGAGACTGACATTGTAAAAAATTTTATTTTTATTTTATACATTATCACTTATTGTCACCTTCAATATACACTCCTTCTCTATCCCTACAACGCTCCATGCGAATTTTCCATTCCTGGAAACAGTGCTGGAAGTCATCTTCTGTCAGCTCCTTCAGGACACGTGCCGCTTTCTCTTTTACAGCTTCCACAGACTAAAATCTTGTTCCTTTTAACGCAGATTTCACCTTAGGGAACAGGTAGAAGATAATAACATGTGATGAAACGTGGTTTTTTACTTATGATCCGGAAACGAAACGCCAATCCACACACTGAAAGAGCCGAACTTCACCGAGAGCCAAAAAAGCTCGAATGAGCAAGTCAAAATTTAAAGCAATGATGATTGTTTTTTTTTATATCCATGGAATTGTGTACCTTTACTGGGTTCCTGAAGGTCAAACAATTAATCAATATACTTTCTAAACTACATCAAAGAGTAAGGAAAAAATGCCCCGAACGTGGAAGGACAAATCATGGGTTGTCCACCAAGACAATGCGCCAGCTCATTCCGTGTTATCTGTCAAGAGGTTACTAGCCAAGTATGGCATCTCTGTGTTAGAACATCCACCTTATTCACCAGATCTTGCACCATGTGACTTCTACCTGTTCCCTAAGGTGAAATCTGCATTAAAAGGGACAAGATTTCAGTCTGTGAAAGCTGTAAAAAGAAGCTGTGAAAGCTGAAGGAACTGACAGAAGATGACTTCCAGCAATTTTCCCAACAATGAAAAATTTGCATGGAGTGTTGTAGGGATAGAGAAGGAGTGTATATTGAAGGTGACAATAAGTGATTATGTATAAAATAAAATGTTTTACGTCAATCTCGTTATTTAAAAGCCACACCTCCTGGTTTTATTTATCTACTCCTTTTCTGTAAACATTACAGTGAATTATGGCCGTTATAGATAATTTTTTACATTTAAGACATCTACCGGGTCTTTTATTGGTTCGTTTTGAAAATCCGGATGGAGTCCGGTCCCATTTAATCCAGATTATTGATTTTCTACCGTTTCAATTAATGAAGAATTTTGGATAAAGAACGGTTCCGATGGTTCAATTTAACAATAAAATCACCTGAACAGAAATTTGCATTCATATCGCAAACTGCTTGATTTGAACCGAACAATCTATTTTTGATAAAAAATAATACCGATTCTATGAGAAAGAATGAATACAATAAAATCATTAAAAATTGAAATAAATAAATTGTAATTGTTACTTATAGTTTTTGTACATTTGATAAAAGTCTACAATGCAATTACTGTTACCTGGCCAGGTATATTATGGCTTCAATCGAGAAAAAATTAAATTTGATGTTCAAAATGGAGATGTGCAATGAGTCCCAAGTAATTAGTTAATTAGTGAATTAATATTTCATTCAAACACTAATCTTGAGTGTGATGAATATGAGATTAACTGAATTTATGACTAAAACATGCAACAACAAAATATGAAAAATGACGATGCTGACATTATATTTGAAACGAGAAAGAAAAAAACGTACATTTGTAAGTTGAAAACCACAAACGAAAAAAGAACTAATTGCTTGAATAGATTTCAATAGTTGCAAAAAAAGAAGGAAAAGAAGGATAGCTCGACATGCGGAAGAAGAAATGGATTCATTACTAATCGATTGCTAACACAAGGCGGGAAATATGAAAAACTGAAGAAATCAAAAAGATGAATACTGAAACACTGCTGCTAAAACATCTTCCACACAAAAAAACCAACAGCCACATCTATGTCAGTAACATCCTGATGTAGAAACTTTTAAGTAATTATGTCTCACGTAGTCTCCAGTAAACCTTATTTAACACATCTGGTTAATATTTAATTAATGTCTTATTTGTGTGTGAATGTGTTGAGTAGCAAAAATGTGTGAGTGTTAATGGGCGCTGGCTACTGCCATGTGCGTAGCTAGTTCCAGTGAGTCGACCAGTGCGTGCTGAACAGTGATACAGTCCGCTTGTGTTCGTGTAAGTTCAATAAAACATTGATCAAATTTCATAATTGAATTCATTTATTTTGTGCATTTATCCAAAGCATTCATTCAATCAATCAACATCAATAAGTACAGAAGAAAAATTTAGTAACATAGTTACCCTGTCATATGGAGCACCTTCATCAGGGGTCAACAGGTTCTTGTTTGCTTCAGCTGCGCCAGCTACTTCACTTCTTCCGGTTGCTTTAAGGTAATCACCCATTCTTTTATTGAATGGAAAAACTGATGTTGTCGCACCAATTTCAGCACCCATGTTACAGATTGTACCCATACCTTCATTAACAAAAGAAAAAATAAGCCAATTAAATCTACCTTTAATGCTCTAATTCATATTTGCATCGCAGACTCTTATATTAGCGATTGACATTTGCAGATGTAAAGAGAACTAATGGTTTATCAAAAAGTCTGGATAACAAAAAATTCACAGTAAATGAAAAAAAAACACTTTTAACAACAGTAGTTTTAAAAACTGCAGTTTTATTTAAAGTTAACTCACCCCGCACGCGAGCGACGTGTTGGTTTCGAGCACGCTGCTGGGTTGATCAGAATTCATAAGTGGATTAGAACCAAAGAAGAGCATGTGCCAGAGTGGAGGAAATACACAAAAGAGTAAATAGAAGAAAAATTTGATGGCAACCATCTGACACTACGATTACGCTAGTTGGCTAGGACACAAAATGAAATGAGGGTTTAATAAAAACTATGTTCGAAAGCGAAAATAAGAAAAAAGCCATATGTGATTTAAAAGGGGTATAAGCTACTAAAACATTAAGACACTGGTGGAAAACATTTAAGTTGGAGACAAACACAATGCAAGGAACCAGCAGATAACTTCATGACGATGACCCCATCTTGTGTTACAGTTTTACTCTATCTTGTCCTCTTAATAACTTTTTTTGTAATTTGGATATGTCAAATTATGAACAAGCATTTTCAATTTCAGCTTTTATCTACATTGCATGCGTCAAGTGAATGGTAAAGCTGAATAGTCTAGAAGAGCCTTTACATGTTTTAATGTCATGTTACACCAAATCATTGCAGGGCCCACAAATAAATCTGTAAATAATTCCAGAGAAAAACTAACAGAAACATAAGCGTACATTAAAAAGATATTTTTAATCAATTTCAAAACGTTAACTTACCGGTACATGAAATATTATCGACTCCAGGTCCGTAATATTCAATGATTGCACCAGTACCGCCTTTGACAGTAAGAATATCGGCTACTTTCAAGATGACATCTTTGGGTGACGTCCAACCGTGCATAGATCCAGTCAATTTGACGCCGATGACTTTAGGGCACTTAAGTTCCCACGGGATATCGGCCATTACATCGACTGCATCAGCACCACCGACACCGATGCAAAGACCACCTAGACCACCTCCGTTTGGCGTGTGAGAATCGGTACCGATCATCAACAATCCTGGGAATGCATAATTTTCGAGAATAATCTGAAAGATAATGGTAAAGAATAAAGAATTAGTTTAAAAACACCAATATGACTCATAAATCTTTCAAAAATTTCTTATAAACTGTATTTTATAAATAACCAAAAAAGGTAAACAACAAAAAATGCTTATCTATACAAAAAAAATATCTGGTGTGAAACACTCACACGACTTTCTCTTGCCAATGCAAATAATGAACAATATCACCTAAGTAATAAAATATTAGAAATAAACAATAAACTAACCTCAATAAACATAACCCAATTTTAATCATGAGCGAAAAACGCATAATGAAAATCAACCTCAAGTTAGGCTTAAAAATACAGAAAATCACTCATTCATGCTAAACTAGGCTCTGTAGAGAAAAATGCTTTTAACAAAAAGTTGTAGATCTTTTAATTTCCTATAAATTTGTTTTATACACTTTTGTCGTAAAATGCATACTAAGGTCGAAATCTTAAAAAAGTCAATTTTTCACACGTTTTTGTGAGAAAAAACATATAATTGCTAATTACTGCAAAACTAAGTGTTATACAAAAAAATATTTGAAATAAAAGTTGCAGAATTTTACACAATTTGTAAAATTCGGCACAATTTTTGCGCTAAAATGCATATTAAAGCCGCAGTCTTAAAAAAACAATTTTTTTACGTGAAAACAGCCTCACCAAGAATTTCAGCAAACATGGCGTCTACCCTAACTTGTAGAGCATAAAAAATTTAGTAAACCAGGCGATTTTAAAAAAAAATCGTAGGACCAGTTTTTAAGAAAATCGCAAAATAGTGAAAAATTACATGAATAAACTACTACTTCCAGTTGACCGATTTTGATGAAAATGTTTGTGTCGAGTCCGGTAGTGGTATGTAACTTAAGTTTCAAGTTTGAAGTTCGTATGATGTTCCGTTCTTGAGATATTCTGTTCACACACACACACACACACACACACACACACCAATCGCTAAAAACATATTTTTTGGATTCAGGGGGGTCTGAAAACTTGTAGATCCGGTGAAAACTCAATTTCGAAAAATTGACATGAAAACAATACTTTCCTTCCTATGTATTCACATACCCAAGTGAAAGTAATTAAACACTACAAAACAGTCATAAAACCACAAGTTACATAATATGGCAGCGAACCATTAGCAAAAGTGACCAAGACAAAACCAATAGACAATATCCTAAAACTCGAAAGACGAATCCTAAGAACCTACATAGGAAAGAAAAACAAAGTAGATGGGCAATGGAGAATTCTAACAAACGAACAAGTCTATAAAGAAAACACACCCATAACAGATACATCAAGGACGAAAAGAATATTTTTTCTGGGACATCTTATCAGAACGTTTAAAGACAGAATTTTAAACAAGATGCTTAGAAAACTCTTTGGAATTGTAACATCAGGAGCATGGATCCGAAATGTCAAAGAAGACATGATCGAACTTGGATTAACTTTCAAAGATTTAGAAAACATAAAAGACATATTAAAAATCTTAATAAATAAGGAAAGTAGATTTGAAACAAATTCAGATGGAAGAACAAACCCAAGCAGGAAGAAACCGGTCGTTTCAGAGAAAGTTCGACAAGCAAGATCAGCTCGAATGAAGGCATACTGGCAGAACATCAAGCTAAAGAATATGAAAAGAAAGAAGCTTTCTACATTTGATTAAAGTGATCTATTGTGGTTATAAAAAAAAAAAACTGTATTTTATACAATTGGCTGAGGAATATGTATTATTGCATTAAATCTTGAGTCTAAATTTAGAAGAGAATTTTCATAAATGTAACTCTCTTGTAAATTAACGGTCATTAATTGTCTTCTTCTTCTTCTTACAATCAAGAATTAGGCTTCCGCCTGTTCCGAGTCACAACAGAGACAAAACTCTACTGAATTATTTCCATCTCTTGAATGGCCTCCCAACATCTCTCTATCTCCACCCCACCCGACCAGAAGAGTGTACTCTAATAGAGTACACTCATAGTCCTAATGTTGTCAGATAATCGAATGTATCGACTTTTACAGCATCGATGTTATTGAGCGTGAGCAAGCAATCTGTCGGTACTTCTACACGCTGTCGTTTGTTATTAGTTCGTTATTATAATACTTAATTTTTTTTAAATTTTACTTAAGAAATAAAAAAGTAAATTGGTTATTAGAAATAAGTAATTAGTTTGTAAGAATTCAACTCATATAATTAGTTTTATAATTCTTATATATTATCATAATACGATGAAAATTTTTTTAAATTCAAGAAAACATACCTCTCTTCAGTCAAACATCTTTATCATTATAATGTAAGTAATCCTAATCTTAATAAATAAAAAGTAATCTACTAATTATGATCTTTAATTTAATCTTTACTTTTTGAATTTACGACCAATGGTTGATTTGTTACAATTTTTTAAAAATCCCCGAAAAATGGCAGTCCACGGGCAAAACTACAAAAAAAAAGTCAAGTCTTCAAGGTGTTAACAAATGTTGCTGCGTTTTTATTTTATTACTGTTCTGCATTTTTTAGACTGATTAGTTCGCTTATAATAAAGCTCTTCCTTTCGTGATGTCCCTACCTGTACAGTCTGTACAAAACAAAAGCATAATACAATGATCAGTTTTTATTTAGTTGGCAGATGTTTTAAGGTTAAACAGAACAACTCAAAATTATGCGAATTTCACGTAATGCGAAGATTTTGTGGTACGCATCCCTCGCGTAAGTTAAAGGCCTACTGTACTTTAATACTCAAATAACTTTTGTTTTAGAAAATTTAATGGAAAATCCGTCGTGAGATACAATCAACTCCAAATGTAACTGTACTTTTAAAATAAAGAATCAATCGTTCACATACGATAATATGATATAAATATAACACTGGTCCTTACCTGATGAATAATCCCAGAACCTGGGTGCCAAAATCCAAGACCATATTTAGCGCCAGCACTTTGTAAAAAGCTGTAAACTTCTTTATTCGTGTCTTTTGCGGTTGCCAAATCTTTTTCTCCTCCAACCTTTAAAAATTAATAGCAAAACATAAAAAATTGTTAATTAATAAAAATTCATGTGTTAGATTTTTTAAATTTTTCCTGGAACTTTTGAGACGCTATATAAACTACATTTGTTTTTGGAAGAAGCTTGTACGGGGAAAGTGAGTAGATAGAGTAGGGATAGTTTCAACGGGACAAGTGTTGACTCTTTCTCACTTAATGATCATTCCCTCTCTTTCTAACTGTATACTACTCTGTTGAAAACAACTACGCTAGACTAAAAACTAGTTAAAACTTTATATTTTCTGTTGTCTTTTGCCTTTCTCCATCTGAATCCCATATCTTTAATCATTTTCCACAGCGATCATTTCCTTCCTTTGAAATTAATTTTCTTCCGCAAAACGGGGAGTAACGAATTCAAAGTTGGCCATTCAGCGTTTGTTTTATGAAAATCATATATTGTTCTTCTCACAACACACTTATCAAAATTGTCCACTTCACTCTTCACTTTCCTTCTCATTCTTTTCTTATTTGGTTTTCTGATTAGCACATAAGGGTTTTTTCTTTCAAAATTCTTAGAACTGTACTACGCAAAATCCCCATAGCTCTGGCTACACGATTTTGCACATCGTTCAGTAAAATTGGTCCGTTTTGTTCAGCTTCTTTTTTCATAAAATTGTATGCACTGACTATATACTCCCTAGCCTAACCGCGTATTACCTGCCTTTTCCGTATTACACTAGCACTCGTGCTCGAATTTTCACTACTACAACTAGGTTCCATTTTAATAACTAAACAACAAAACAACAAAAATATAAAATTACAACATACAGTCAATGTTTTTAGGATTTATAGTACACTTAGGCTCTTAACGCTGCTAGCACTATGGAGAGACTGATCAATTCCCTTTGAGGTGCTTCCCTCACCACTAAACAGAACAGCTCAGCGTCACAGAGCTTTGGTGGAAGATCTTCTAGCTAGAACAAATGACCTGTACTAGAGTATTTAATCCTTTGACTATGGTTGACAACTTAGTAGTGCCATTATCACATAAGACTAATATTTTAAATCAATTAATCTCAATCACAATATATTACGGCTAGGCAACAGTGTTTTTTTCTAGAATAAATGCATCTATCGATTGGTTTTTTTAAAAAATTTTTAGATCTAAAAATTAATTTATGGCAGGCAAGAAAATAATAAATAGAAATTTCTGATTCTTTTAACACTTTCTAAGACTAAAATAAACACAGTATCATGATTTTTTTGTTATAACTCTTAAAGCCATTTAGATTGACCACAAATTTTTTAATTGATCACAATTTTTTTTGAGAAAAAATTGCTGAATAAGAACAATTTTTCCATGTGCTGTGTATATGTAGATATAAAATAAATAAGCAAGCTGTTTTAGGAGGGTTAAAAGTATACTAAAATGCAGCTCTCACAAAATATGCTTAACACTTTGGCCACAAAATTCTTCTTTTTCATGCAGGCTTCACGCTGTGCTAACAACGCAACTGTTACCCAAGTGTATTAAGGCTAGGATTATGTTTGAAATAAAAATTGTACATTTTTTAATTTTCTACAACTTTGGTTATAAACCAATTTGCCTTAAAATTGAATGTTGATATACCACAATCTTAAAAAAAAAAATCTGGTGTGAAACACTCACACAACTTTCTCTTGCCAATGCAAATGATTAATAATAAACCTAACATTATTAATAAAATATTAGAAATAAACAAAAACTAACCTCAAAAACATAACCTTATTTTAATCATGAGTGAATGACGCAAAATGACAATCGAACTCAGTTTGGCTTAAAAATACGGAAAATCACGCTTTCACGCTAAACTAGGCTCTGTAGAGAAAAATGCTCTAAACAAAAGTTGTAGATCTTTTAATTTTCTATAACTTTTATTATATACACTTTTGTCGTAAAATGCATACTAAGACCGAAATGTTAAAAAAATCGATTTTTCTCATGTTTTCGTGAGAAAAAAAACAGAAAATCGCAAATTACCGCTAAACTAAGCGTTATACAAAAAAATGTTTGAAACAGAAGTTGTAGGTTTTTAAATTCTCTACAACTTTTATTATATAAGTTTTTGCGCTAAAATTAATATTAAAGCCGTAATCTTAAAAAAACAACGTTTTTACGTGAAAACAGCCTCACCGAGAATTTCAGCAAACATGGCGCCTACCCTATCTTGTATAGAATAAAAAATTGAGTAAAATAGGCGATTTTAAAAAAATTCGTAGGACCAGTTTTTGAGAAAATCGCAAAAAACTGAAAAATTATACGAATAAACTACTACTTCCGGTTGACCGATTTTGATGAAAATGTTCGTGTCGCGTCCGGTAGTGGTAGGTAACTTAAGTTTCAAGTTCGTACGATGTTCCGTTCTTGAGATATTCTGTTCACACACACACACGCACACACACAGACCAATCGCTAAAAACATGTTTTTTGGGTTCAGGGGGTCTGAAAACGTATAGATCCGGTAAAACTCGATTTCGAAAAATCGACATGAAAACAATACTTTCCTTCCTATATATTCATATAGGCAAGAGAAAGTAAAAAAACATTATTTGCTGTGAGAGCACAGTCCCCCACAAGTTTGAGGAATCATGCCACTTACCCTCTTTCTTGTTAAGCCAAAAAATGTACTAAACGAGATGATTTTAAAGAAAACCATAGGAGCCATTTTTGAGAAAATCAAAAAAAGTGAAAAACAGCACAAATTAACTAATACTTCCAGTTGACCGATTTCCGATGAAAATGTTTGTGTTGGGTCCTCTACGGGTAGCCAACTTAAGTTCAACTTCAGAGATATTTCAGAGTAGTTCCAAGTTTCCAGTAGTACCTCCAAATATTAGTATTGGTAGTATTAGTACAGTAAAATCTCTCTATAGCGGAATTGAAGGGACCATGAGGTACCGCCGCTATAAAGAGAGTTCCGTTATAGAGAGAGGGAGTAATTAACGGTGGGAGGGAAGTTAGAGTACTAATTTTTCTGTACACAATAACTTATATACGTAGGTAAATGGTGCATGGAATAAGTTTTTGAAAAATTACTGAATAGATAATTTTATGACGAATGTTTAATACAGTAGATTACTTCAATACAGTGAGATATTTAAATTAATTACATAAAGTGTAGGTTATTAACTTAACAAGAAATTTGGATACAAACTGGTTTTATTAGATGTGTTACTAATGTTTAACAATAGAATTTCACTTTTCGTATTGAACTTTTTTCAATAATCATTCATACAGTACATACCGTAATAGATAGCCTAAAATTAATTAGCACTGAAACTCGTTTTCCACTGAATAGTAATAAACATAGGATACATGCAATTAAAATCTCCTAAAACATAGGCTACACAAACACAAAAAAGTACACAGTACAGTATATATTTTTTCGTTATTAAGGAAACAATGACTGTGAAGTACATTTCTTTCGTAAAATAAGATTTAAATTTTGTTTCGTTTTCAATTCATAAAACATGTCTTCAATCTCATTTTCAATGTTTAAAACTTGTAAATTTTCATTTACATATTGGCAATGATAGTACGTGGAAACAAGAATAGCGTCTAGTGCCTGTTTACTTGAAGGGGCACCATTTCTGTTTCCATTTCATCGTCATCCTTACTTTCTTCTTCGTTGTTTTGGGCTAAGACATTTTCGATTACTGCAAAGTGAAGTAGCTAAGTGATGAAGTGGTTAAATCATTGTCTGCCCCTACATAGACGTCTAAATCCATATCCTGAAGATATTGTTTAGCCGCTATAGAGAGATTTTTGTGCCGCTATAACGAGAGCTAAATACATTACCGGAGTATACGAAAGGGTCCGGGTCGGCAAATAATGCCGCTAAAGAGAGATTTCCGCTATATAGAGTTCCGCAATAGAGAGATTTTACTGTATATTAATTTTAATTTAGTATACTATTAATGCATATAATTATGTACATATTATATTAATATTATTTAGTAATTAATATAATATTAATTAATTAGTATATTAATATTATTCAGTATTTCAGTAGTAGTTCCAAGCGTTCCAAGTTTAACTTCAGAGATATTTTGTTCACTCATTCCTCTCTCCCCTTACACATGCATATGTACATGTACACGCGCGCACATGCACACACACACACACACACACACACACACACATATATAGATCAATTGATAAAAACATGTATTTTGGGTTCAGAGGACCTGAAAACATGTATTTCCGATGAAAACTCAATTTTAAAAAATGGCCATTAAAACTACTTTCCCTTCCCATATATTCATATCCTATACACATCCTACTTTCCTATTCAAACGGGGTAAGAGAAAGTAACAATATTTTAGTATAAGAGAAAGTAACAATATTTTAGTATAAGAGAAAGTAACAATATTTTAGTATAGATGACTATAAATCAACATAAATTTCATTCTACCATTTGTTGTCATTGGAACTATTTAGATTAACAAGGTCCTAAAACACTAATTAATTAATTTTTGAACAACTAAATTCGTTACATAATTTTCGCTAACCTGAGCGATGATAAGATGATCACAATGGATAGTTGATGGTACAGCTACTTTCGGTAGACCAGATGAAATGAACTGTAACATAGCCATTTGTGCGGTAGCATCTTGCATGGCTACTCTATCAGGCCGTAATCTAAGATAAGTAACACCCCGTTCGATTTCTTGTCCTTTCGGGTCATCCAGATGTGAATACAAAACTTTCTCGCTAAGCGTCATAGGGCGATTCAATCTGGAAACAATAAAACAGGTGATATTTACGAGGGCAGTCCAGAAAGTCTGTCACGTTTTGATATAGAAAAAAAAACTAAGTACAAGAAACAAATTTTATTATGTACATTTGAAAGTGCAACTAAAATGCTATTTTTCTACATAATCACCAAAAAAATTAAGACACTTATCATAGCGGTGAACTAATTTTGAAATGCCGGCGTCATAAAAGTCTCCCCTGTGATTTTAACCAGTTAGTCACACCCTCCTGCAGCTCCACGGAAAAACCTAATTTTTCTGTAACAATTTCGTGCAATAAACTTTTTGAAATTTGTGGGAAAAAAGCGATAGCTCTTTTATGGTGAATCGACTGTCTTCTCTAATCTTCTCATTGATTCACAATGTCATCAGTCACGAGGCTTGGCCGTCCAATTCGTTCTTCCTCGTGAACATTAGTTCGGCCATTTTTGAACTGAATGCACAAACGCCGTACTCCACTTTCAGTGTAAACATCGTTCCCATAAACTTCACAGATTTGGCGATAAATCTCAATTGGTTTATTGTTTTTAGCCAACAAAAACCGTATTACCTACCGTACTTCACATCTGGCAGGATTTTGAATTGCGGCCCACATTTTAAACCTCTCGCTAGCTCGGCTGGATAGCCACTGAACGGAGAAACGCCGCGGCACCAAAATGGCCGCGATAGCTCCGCCCCTAGCGGCTACAACGCAAAACGTGACAGACTTTCTGGACTGCCCTCGTACATGAAATCCATACAAACAACTTCAATTTACAAAGCAATCATTTCACTAAAACAAAATGATAAATATATCTAAACGTATTTTAACAATAATAACTGAAAAGCTTAGTAAATGGAACAAGTTATGTAACGAAAATCTAGGGTGAACACTCTCTCGACTTTCTTTTGCCAGTGCAAATAATGAACAATATAACGCTAACATTAGTAATAATACATTAGAAATAAAGAAAAAACTAACCTCAAAAAACATAAACTTATTTTAATCAACCTTAGTTCGGCTTAATAATAAGGAAAATCACTTTTTCAGGCTTAACTAGGCTCTATACAGAAAAATGCTTTAACAAAAGTTTTAGATCTTTTAATTTTCTAAAAATTTTATTATATACATTTTTGTCGTAAAATGTATACTAAGGCTGAAATCTTTAAAATTCCATTTTTTCACAGATTTCTTGAAAAAAAAATAAACAAAATCAGAAATTACCACTAAACTAAGCATTATACAAAAAAATGTTTGAAATAAAAGTTGTAGATTTAAAAAATGTCTTCATAGTTTTGCCCTAAACCACATATTAAGGCCGCAATCTTAAAAAAAACATTTTTTTCTATGAAATAAAAGCCTACCCAAGAATTTCAGCAGACATAGCGCGCCTACCCTATCTTGTAGAGCATAAAAAATATAGTATATGAGGTGATTTAAAAAAAAAATTGTAGGAGCTGTTTACGAGAAAGTCTCAAAAAAGTGACAAATGACACGAATATACTACATTTGGTTGACCAATTTTGATAAAAATGTTCGTGTAGGGTCCTCTACTGGTA
The DNA here is from genome assembly GCA_035578175.1 of Catonia carolina. Lineage (NCBI taxonomy): Eukaryota > Metazoa > Arthropoda > Insecta > Hemiptera > Achilidae > Catonia > Catonia carolina. The sequence goes on along the minus strand of JAQMRL010000005.1, from coordinate 7,680,375 downwards.
TCTAACTTAAGTTTCAAGTTTCAACTTCGTACGATGTTCCGTTCTTGAGATACTCAGTTTATACACAGACACACACAAGAGCTTGCCGTTGAATTTTGAATCACCCTGTATATAAATTGATACATTTTTACTTTCTCTTGCCTATATGATAGGAAGGAAAGTATTGTTTTCATGTCGATTTTTTAAAATCGAGTTTTCACCGGATCTACAAGTTTTCAGACCCCCTGAACCCAAAAAACATGTTTTTAGTGATTGGTCTGTGTGTGTGTGTATACAAAATATCTCAAGAATGGAACATCGTACGAACTTAAAACTTGAAACTTAAGTTACATACCACTACCGGACCAGACATGAACATTTTCATCAAAATTGGTCAACCGGAAGTAGTTGTTTATTCGTGTAATTTTTCACTTTTTTGCGATTTTCTCAAAACTGGTCCTACGATATTTTTTTTAAATCGCCTGGTTTACTCAATTTTTTATTCTCAATTTTTTATTCTCTACAAGTTTGCTGAAAAATTATTTTTTTAAGATTTCGGCCTTAGTATGCATTTTACAACAAAAAAGTATATGTTTGCTGAAACTCTTGGTGAGGCTGTTTTTATGTAAAACAAGTTTTTTAAGATTACGGCTTAATATGTATAATAGCGCAAAAATTTATACAATAAAAAATGTAGAGAATTTAAAATTCTACAACTTTTATGCCAAACATTTTTTTGTATAACGCTTAGTTTAGCGGTAATTAGCAATTTTCTGTTTTTTCCCGTGAAAACATGTGAAAAATCAATTTTTTTAAGATTTTGGCCTTAGTATGAATTTTATGACAAAAGTGTATATAATCGAATTTATAGAAAATTAAAAGATCTACAACTTTTATTGAGAGCATTTTTCTCTACAGAGCCTAGTTTAGCGTGAAAGAGTGGTTTTCCGTATTTTTAAGGCAAACTGATATCGATTTTCATTTTGCGTCTTTCATATATATGATAACAATTAGGTTATGTTTATTGAGGTTAGTTTTTTGTTTATTTCTAATGTTTTATTACCAATGTTAGGTTTATTGTTAATTATTTGCACTGGCAAGAGAAAGTTGTGTGAGTGTTTCACACCAGACTTTTTTAAAAAAAGATACTGGATAAAACTTCAGAACATCAATGCACTATTTATGATAAAACTAGATGTTTGGTAATAAACGCAACTATTTTTACTTTCTCTTGCCTATATGAATATATAGGAAGAAAAGTATCGTTTTCATGTCGATTTTTTGAAATAGAGTTTTCACCGGATCTACACGTTTTCAGACCCCCTGAACCCAAAAAACATGTTTTTAGCGATTGGTCTGTGTGTGTGTGTGTGTGTACAAAATATCTCAAGAACAGAACATCGTACGAACTTGAAACTTAAGTTACATATCACTACCGGACCCGACACAAACATTCTCATCAAAATCGGTCAACCGGAAGTAGTAGTTTATTCATGTAATTTTTCACTTTTTTGCGATTTTCTCAAAAACTGGTACTACGATGTTTTTTAAAATCGCCTCATTTACTTAATTTTTAATGCTCTACAAGATCGGGTAGGTGCCATGTTTGCTGAAATTCTTGGTGTGGCTGTTTTCACGTAAAAAAATTATTTTTTTAAGATTTCGGCCTTAGTATGCATTTTACAACAAAAAGTATATAATAAAATTCATAGGAAATTAAAAGATCTACAACTTTTACTTAAAAGTATTTCTCTCTACAGAGCCTAGATTAGCATGAAAGAGTGATTTTCCGTAATTTTACCCAAACTAAAGTTGATTTTCATTTTGCGTCTTTCACTCATGATTAAAATAAGGTTATGTTTATTGAGGTTAGTTTTTAGTTTATTTCTAATGTTTTATTACTAATGTTAGGTTTATTGTTCATAATTTTCATTGGCAAGAAAAAGTTGTGCGAGTGTTTCACACCAGATTTTTTTTTAGTTTATTTTATAGAAAGTTGCATCAACAGCTTGGTCATTACAGATTATAGCGGGTTATGGAATGTTGGGTTGTGACTTGTTATAATTTCCACACTGTGGCTGGGAATCGAACCTGGGACCTCCACTTGTTATGCCAGCACGCTACCACTATGTTATGAAAGCGTCCTTAAACTATATTGTATAATATACGCTTCTGAGCTACTAAAATGTAAATTTTTATATAATTATCTAAAGCTTATGTATTACGAATAATAGCATAATATATAAATACATTTACTTAAGTATTATTTATAAGTATTCTTGTCAAAAATTTCACTTTTTGGAAAACAGCCAAAAATGGCTTTTTATGTGAACTTAAATGTGTATTAAGAAAAGGAATATGGTGCATCGACTCTTGATAGGCCAAAAACTTGGCCAACTCTCATTCTGTACATAATTTGTGTTGTAGAATACAAATAAGTTGAGACATTAACTAAGTGGTGTTAACCTGATACAGAATTCTCAGAAAAAAACTCCAAGGTGAACTTCAGATCCAAGTGTTTTTTAAGAAGGAAAATTTCCTTATATTTTCTAGACAATAATGAGGAAAATTGTTGCTGTTATTTAAAATTCTTTTAACATCAATTCAATACACATTTAAATACGATTTACAAAGCTAAACCTTATTTTACACTTTTAAAAACAGAAAATTAACACCAACAGAATAAATTTACACACACATAATAGCCTACAAAAATTAATGTATAACAAACTCTCATAAATCTTTTATCTAAATAACACGTGATACAAGACAAATAAGTCTGTTACACTAACAAACAATGTACAAAGAAGAAAAAATTAACTATTTAAAAAAATCTGGTGTGAAACATTAACATGACTTTCTCTTGCCAACGTAAGTAATTAAAAATATAACCTACATTTAATCACGAGTGAATGACGCAAAATAATAATTATAAGCCTGATCGCAGCCAGCGATCTGGCAACCATGCCTCAACTACCATCGGACCATTTTCATGCGGGTTATTCTAATTATTTTGCAACTGTCAACTGCACAGAAGCTTAGCGGCTAAATAAAATCCTTTACAAATACAAAACATAATCAAAATTATTCTTAAATGCATAATCGAGTATAGATACTGAAGTCGTGAGATTGACTTTTGCATATAGATGGGCTGTGAGGAAGGGAAGTGAAAATTAGACAGTGCTGCCAACCTCAACAGTGAGACACTACTCGTAGAATTCGCTACCGTTCAGTTTCTACACACATTTTGTACGCTCTGGTTTATTCAGAAAAAATGTTTTCTCCTTAAACCTTATAAGAAATAAATGTGACCTGTAATATTACCTATAGCTGAATTACATGACTAGAAATGTTTGATTTACTGTAATTACCAGCTACATTATTCCATTCGAACAATATTTTCTATAAATGAATCGCCTTCTTTACTATCACTGTCACCGGTGTCTTCACTATCAGTCTCGCTAGTCTACCGAACCGTTTTCTTTTTTTACCAGGTGTCAAAAAAAACTGTTGAAGAAGAATAGCTTCATCATGTCTTTAATTTCCTTCTTTATTTTTCAAATTGTGAAAAGAGAAATAACACAGTAGTTAGCTGCTCCCTCACGGCTTTCGTTAATAGGCACGGAAAGGCATTTTTTTTAGCTTCAACTTCACAACATTTTATTACATTGCATATTATATTTCATTCAGCACTGTGAATAGTCTGCCCATGTTTTTGAGAAACCGACATTTCTATTAATGGTAACAAACAGTTATATTCCTCGAGTTAACCTACAAAAGGGTCCGTGAAATACTGTATATGCTCCGAGTATAGTGTACAGTTCAGCCGTTCTTAGTTTGCTCCTACTGTCAACAAACAAAAGCCACCTACTACAGGGTGCACCATAGAGTCTACGACTTTACGGATATCGTATTCCTATTAAGTTAACTAATTTTTAAATTACAAGTACTTAAAGTACTAAAGACATCAGTCATGATATGATGTAGGCCTAACAATTTCATTAAGAAAAATACTTTTAAAAGTACTTTGTATTTAAATACTTTTGAAAGTATTTCGTTGTTACTTTATAATCAGCGTGTACACATTTTGTTATAATGTGCATGCTCAGTGACATCATTATTTGTTTACATTAGGAGCAAACTAAGAGAGGCTGGACTATAGGTTGTTATGTTTGCCGTACTGAAATTAAAGCAGTCGCGCATGCGCACTGATGCTGTTCCCCCTTTACCCCTCGTTGCAAACAAGGGCAAACTCGTGACTCAAGTAACAATCACACAAAATATCATAAAAGTTAAAAATAAAAACATTATTTATCCATTCAGGTACTTTGTTCGATGGTTGATATTAGAAAACTAACCTATAAAGGGGGTTACAATTAAGGTAAGGTGATAATATTGCTTAAGGTTTAAAACAGTTTAAGAAACAAACCCAACTTCCTCTCCTTACCTCGATTTGACTGTATTAAGATTTTCTTGAAGTTTACTGTATGGAAGGGGATCGACATCGAATTTGCTCATTGCTACTTTCGCAGCAGCGCAGATAAGCGGTGACTGATGAAAACATCTTTGCTGGATTTCAATCAACCCCTGCAAACCCTGTAAACAAAACAAAAAAAATTTCAATTCATTATTCAAACTTGGTTTAAAATTGCTGCCACACTTTTTAACTAGATATTTATACAACCAATGGAAAAAATCTGGTATGAAACACACACGACTTCTATCTATTTAAACTAATCCAATTTAAAAATAAATCTTTATAATGCATCCTGCAGTTTGAAATATTTCTATTTCATATAATGAATTAATATAATAATTTCACTAACCTTCTTTTTAAACTGCGTCACCTTTATTTTATTCCTACTTACACGTGTTTCGGTGGATCCACCATCATCAGAGTAAATAAAAAATTGAAACTAAAATTTTTTTTCATTTATTTAAAATTTACAGAAGATGATACATCTTCAGTCACTTGTATAAAACTGAATCCAATTTAATAATAAAACATATAATCTACGTTTAATCACTATTAAACAATTAAAAATGAAAAACAACCTAATTTTAAACACTGAGTGAGAGATACAAAATGAATATCAACCTCTGTTCGACTTAAAAATACGGAAAATCACAAATAACTGCTAAACTTAGCTCTGTAGAAGAAAATGCTTTAACCCTTACAGTGCCAGGAAAATATTTTGTGAATTCCTACTGGAAAATGCTACTTGTGTGCGATTTCTAGCATCTATCTATCCATACCATGGCTATTTTTTCAAGGTATCTTAATGCCTTTGTTTTGTTCATAATGAATTGATCTTGTATGACATTTAACTTGGAACACATTTCTTACTATTTAAAAATAAAATGATACGTGGTCATTTTTTGTGGAAATTTCCTTTTAACTTAAAAAAAAATCACCCTAAAAAATTATGTTATTCAATTTCATTTATATCACTTTAAAGACAGTATTACACAAAAACTACAAAAAAATCATTTATTTATGGTAAAAAATAAAAATACTGCGATAAAAGTTACAAAAATTCAATTTTTAGTTTTTTTAATCAATATGAATCAATTACATTTATAAAAAAAACTCACAATGTATTTTATCAATCAATTTCTTACTGATTATTTCCATACGCTGTTTTTACAAATTGAGTGAAAAATAAAAATTCAATGAATTTTTAGTCAACGTACTAATAAAAGGAAGATTCCGGCATTTTTTGGTAAAACTGCTAACGTCCTAACAATAGGACGCTGGCACTTAAAGGGTTAAATAAAAATTGTAAATCTTTTATTTCCTATACTTCTAACCATACATTTTTGTCAAAAAATTCATACTAAGGTCACAATATTAAAATCTCACTTTTTTTTACTGGTTTTGTTGCTAAACTAACCATTTTACAAAAATATGTTTGAATTAAAAGTTGTAGATTTTTTTATTGTTCTACAAATTTGATTATATACTTTTATGCTTTAGAATGCCAAAAGGTTACTCTTATAAAGCATTAACATGTAATAAAATGGGGCAATTTAAAAACAATATTGTAATAATATAATAAGTAATTAAAACATCATAAAACCGGTCTGAATGTGAGCAAATACCTTAGAATTACCGAAAAGTCAGGTCTACAAAAAAAAACAGCGAACAAGGGACAGACTCTCTGGAAGATAATGGATTTGATGATAGTAGAAGGACAGGACAGGTTACAAGGATGACAGAACTACACAAGAAAATGAACGGTTTATAAAAACTATCAGGAAAAGAAGACTAAAATTCTATGGACACTTTAAAGAATAGATGACAAAACAAATTTCTAAGAGTTAAATAATAATAACAGATTGAATCAATCAGAAAACATATTACCAACTTTGAGGACTTCCATTAAGAGCAGTCCGGAACGACAAAATCGAAAAAACTATCGATTTTCAGTTTTTTACCCTAAATGATAGTTTTAAATTCCCTCTTTCCAATGGTACCTAAATTACGTCTCTCAGAGAACTAGAAATATTTTTATGATTTTTTTTAAAAACTTGATGTCTTGCTCGAATTTTTCAGCACTAATTGTTTTTCATTTTATTCGTTACCTAGACTTTATAACTTTTTTACATATTTCCTTATAGTATTATAATTTTTTCACCAATGATTATCTTGAAGTTAAGTTGGCAATGAATCAGCTGATTTAGATTTAGAACCTTTTGACAGTGTGAGTTTGTTTATTGTGAATTGAAGTACATACTGATGTAGATAAATTCATAATTTTCAAACGCATTTTTCTCAGTTTCAGTTTTTTTCAGATTCATGTACCTTTTTCTCATGAACCAATAAAGATATCGGGATAAAAATTTTTGGGCATGTACAACTCACTTAGGGCTTTAATTTACGTGTATGGTTTTTAAAAATGTTCATATTTGAATAAAAGAAAAAAATTAAGGCTTTTAGAAAAACCACACAGGTAAAAGCTGTAAAAAGATCTGAATTTTAATTTGGTGAAAGTCAGCTTTATATCTTGAGTAGTTCTTGAGAAAAAGGTACAAACATTAACGTTATGCAAGATACGATTCCAGACTCCCATTAAGAGCAAAAACTAAACAGTAGATGGACAGAAAAAAAGGAGAGAAGACTGAGTGAATGGTTGCTGAGAATGTGGGCTGTAATAAGAGCTTCCAGAAATTTCACTTAACATTGTCTAAATGGCCATATTCGATAACATAAATAAATATGCTTAATCATCTCTTTTGACCAACCAGAATTTACAAAACAAACACAGTAGCATGTGTACAAAATAATAAAGAAAAACAAACTAGACAGAATTATTTTTATTGGAATTTAAGATTACAACTATAGACAATTTATAATACTCAATGTTTTATAAACATAATAATAATAATAATAATAATAATTATTATTATTATTATTGACAGCCCAATGATCATGCAAATCATGTGGAACACAAGTGAAATTTAAAGAAAATGCGCAAGACTTATTTATAATTCTATAAGAGAATTAAAAATAACCTTGTACAAAAAAATATGAACTAAAAACAACACCAAATATCATGAATACTCATATTTCACAATACATTTTTATCTTATATGAATACCACACTGTTTTACAACGATACGGTATAAAGCATGACTTATTGACATAGAACAGAATGAAAAAAAAAACAGTTAAAATTCTAATACAATGGCAAAGGTTGCATTATTCAGAAAACGATACACACGATACTACAGTTAATTAATGCACTAATGTACAAAGTGCAGTCACTAAGATATTAAGAAATATTTATCAGTTTGAATGTTCCAAAACCATTATCACTGACTGACTATTTTTAGTTCTCATTTTCATTCAGAAGAATCACGATGAAACAAAAACTCTTTAATAAATTTTTTAACCTCACTTTGAATTTGGTGAATAACATTCATCTAAGGTTTCTCTGATGGTGGTGGATCCACCGAAACACATGTAAGTACGAGGGCAGTCCAGAAAGTCTGTCACGTTTTGATATTAAAAAAAAACTAAGTACAAGAAAAAAATTTTATTACATACATTTGAAATTGCAACTAAAATGCTATTTTTCTACATAATCACCAAACAAATTAAGATACTTATCATAGCGGTGAACTAATTTTGAAATGCCGGCGTCATAAAAGTCTACTGCCTGTGATTTTAACCAGTTAGTCACACCCTCCTCGTCGTCAAAGCGCTGCGCCGCAAGCCATGTCTTCATTATCGGGAACAAGTGATAATCGCTGGGCGCAAGGTCCGGACTGTATGGCAAATGTGGGAAAACCTCCCATTTGAAAGCATCCAGGACTTCTCGTGTTCGATTTGCCGTGTGTGGTCGGGCAAATCGATTTGCTGTGTGTTGTCATGCAAAAAGAGAATTTTTCCAGTTAACTTTCCTCTGCGCTTGTTTTGGATCGCTCTTCTTAACTTTTCAAGTGTTTCACAATACCTCGCAGAGATTATTGTTGTGCCACGTTCCAAGAAATTGATAAGAAGAACTCCTTTCCTGTCCCAAAAAACAGTCGCCATAATCTTCCTTGCAGACAATGATTGAAGGCATTTTCTTGGCGTTTTGGGCGAGTATGTGTGACCCCATTCCATAGACTGCAGTTTGGTTTCACAATTGACATGCTTCACCCAAGTCTCATCTCCTGTAACGATTCGATCAAGTAGTGAGTCACCATCTTCCTCATAAGTGTGCAAAAATGACAATGAAGCAGCTAAACGATGATTTTTGTGGGTTTCTGTTAGGATTTTGGGCACCCATCTTGCACAAAATTTGTGATAACCTAATTTTTCTGTAACAATTTCGTGCAATAAACTTTTTGAAATTTGTGGGAACAAAGCGATAGCTCTCTTATGGTGAATCGACGGTCTTCTCTAATCTTCTCATTGACTTTATTCACAATGTCATCAGTCACGAGGCTTGGCTGTCCACTTCGATCTTCCTCGTGAACATTAGTTCGGCCATTTTTTAACTGAATGCACAAACGCCGAACTCCACTTTCAGTGTAAACATCGTTCCCATAAACTTCACAGATTTGGCGATAAATCTCGTTTGGTTTATTGGTTTCAGCCAACAAAAACTGTATTACCGACCGTACTTCACAACTGGCGGGATTTTGAATTGCGGCACACATTTTAAATTGTTGTTGAAAAACAATGAAGAGCAACACAGACCTCTCGCTAGCACGGTTGGATAGCCACTGAACGGAGAAATGCCGCGGCACCAAAATGGCCGCGATAGCTCCGCCCCTAGCAGCTACAACGCAAAACGTGACAGACTTTCTGGACTGCCCTTGTAATATTTGTTATTGCAATCAGTAATGGATGTATGGGAAAAAGGTGCAATGCCAAAAGAGTAACAGAAAAGAGATGGTTCAGTGATAAGACCGATGTAGAGAAGCTGTAATGGGCCCGACCCAAGTAAACTCGGAAGAGGGGTAAAGAAGATGATGAAAATGATTTGAAGTGTGTGTTAGAGGTTGAGACACCAGAAAAGCTAAGAAAATAATTTTTAGAATAGTTTTGTAAACCGATAAAAATTGAATAGAATACATGAGATACTGAATAAAAATAAATCGAACAAGAACATATTGATGTACAAAGGCTCCAAAAATGTAAAAAGCAAAAAACAAACTTAAAATGACCACCTCTGTGGCCTAGTAGTTAGCATGCTACGATACAAAGTGGAAAGTCAAGGTTTCAATTCCTTAACAGGATCTGGAAATAATACAAAACAATTAAAACCCACTTTTCCTTAATCCAAAGTTGTCACTAATGACTAAGCATTGACACAACTTTAAATAAATTAAAAAATAAAATAATGCTGCAATCCAGAAAAAAAATAAATAAAGCTATCTTGCACAATTCAAACTGGCTTGAGTAGCCATTTTTTTTGTTAATTTTTTATCAAGTTGAATGCTACAAACAAATGTTATTACAGCCTGTAGTACAATCTTCTGAATTTCTAACCACTAGTAGTAAATATTAACACTGATAATTAGTAAAAAAAAAAACAATAATGAACAATTTTTTCACCGATAACCAATTTTAAATATTTACAAATTCAAAACGTGACCCGGTTTATTTAGTTTGTTGAATGGATCACAATAATATAATCTTTTATCAAATTAGTTTTATTATTTATATGTAACAAATTTTATCGACAATATTACACAATACGTTAAAATTTGACCTTCATATCATTGTCGAGCGTAGAGTTGCGTTATGAACTTCCTAATAAGTTTTTTTGTTTCTATTGTTTTGATTTTTGTATTATATAGTAGGTCAATATATTCTTTTTATACTGTTAATTACTAAACGTCCGTTTATTACGTCTTCTCTGACACGTACATTTTTCTATTTTAGTTAACTTTTTTTTTCTTTTGAAACCTCATAGGATCACTTTAGTTCAAGTTTAGGTCTGTTCCAGTGTTGGGTTTCTTAGAAAAGTGCTCTCTCCTAAGCACAGCTTCCTTTTGTTTGGCCCACATTTTCTTAAAACGTTCTCTGTTTCCAGTCTTCGTCGGTAAAAACCCTGTTGTGCACTCTTCTGGTTTTTGGTTCGAATGTTACCATATTAGTCTTGACTAGTTGGTTATACTTAGCTGATTTTGTTAGCAGGTCTTGTTTAGTGATTCCAAGTTCCTCCACATCCCGCTGTACCTCCTTCAGCCACCTAGATCTCGACACCTTATTCCAAAAATGGTTGATCAGCATTTTCAAAAAAATGGTTGAAGGTTCACAAGTCTGAACTTTTCGGCTCTGAGGATGTGTCCTAGGAATGATATTCTTTTCTTTCTAAAGTTATTTGTTAGTGGGGGGATTAGTTTGTAGATTTCTTTGTTTCGGATTAACCGTCACTGTCTTTCCACCATGTGCCTTTTGTTCATGCACTTCCTAAATATTTTTATTTTCTCAATTCTATCCGTATTTCCTATGTGATATGGCCCGAATAACGTTTCACTGGAATAGTGGATTCCTGGGAGAACCACTGTTTCGTAGTGTCTTAGTTTAGTTTTGGTTGGCAGACATTTCTTGTTGTAGATGTTTTGAGTGGTTATCAGAGATTTCTTTAAGTGTTTAGTTAATTTTATTCTAATAAAATTAACTATCTTTCAATATTTGAATATAAAAAAAATTTTATTACGAGTAATATTTTAAAGAACTGATTTTAATTTGCCAAAGGCCCATGTATTCTATAATTCTTTTAAGGAACCATACCCATTGGCATTTCGGGTTTGTTGTGACTATGGAATATTCAGTTTAAAATATACTGAATGAACACAGTTTTGTAAAGAGAACTTTTATTAACCTGTACGGGAAAAATTGAGTCACAGAGTAATAATCAGTGTTATATACTGCATGTGACCAATACTTAGGATCTGATAAAAGTGAATACTAGGAACATAACGGGTACAGCTACAACAATTTCTACTACAATCTTTGGCCTACTCTAATACCCAATCAATTACACTGTTCAACCTTTTATCGGCAAGCCAAGTTAAATTTGTTGTCTCTTATCACATGATCAGCCAATTATATGACTGAACCATTTAAGAACAGAAGAGGTAGAGGTGTAAAAGACACTAATCAAAGTGTTATCTTTTCTGAGAGTGGTAAATGAAGTAAAGGTGTCATTAGCAGGGTAGAAAGTAGATGCTTTTCAAAGGGCTTGGGGCATACTGATAAACATACTTTTCCACTCAGTGAGGAAGGCATGGTAATCCACAACCCTCCGTGTTTTACTACGTAAAGCCTCTAGAGGTTACCAAACCAGCCTTTCGGCTGATGACCTAAACACAATATGGATTAAATGGTAGTTCCAATAAGTTTTGATTTAGTGACCTTTGCAATGAAGAAAATTACTTTTGACAATATAAGTTTAAAGTTCTTAAGATGTTCATTCCAGCTTAATTAACCATCTATTTGTGTGTCTATTTCACGTGAGAAAAACCATACTATTTTCCATATTCCTAAAATTTGCAATTAGAGCAAAATTAATGTTAAGGGGGTAGTCAACTCATGAAGATCATAGTTTTCAAATTTCGATTGTTTTTTGCATTTATTTGAAGTTTAAAATTTTCTGAATCACAACATTTGTTTACTTTGTTTGTACGTCGACAAAAAGTTATAAAAACATCTGTTTAATATTAAGCTCACTAGCAAAGCGAGTGAAATTATTCCTTAACATTTAAATTAAGTTTTCCGAAAATGTGGTTTTTGCATGATTTTACATTCTTAGGAAATAAATATTTTGGTTTGTATTGGAGATAATTGGATGATGTTTTTTTAGAATGTTCATAATTTCTTGCTCTATTATCTGTGGAATGATTATTATAAAAACCTAAATAGGGATTTAGTTAAAAAAATAATTTGTGAATGCATAAAATAAAGATTTTTGAAAATATGGTTTTTCTTCAATAAAATTCTTGTAAGAAAAATACATACAAGTGCATACAACAAAAATAATAGACAGCAATTTTCTGCATTTTGTAGCATAAGAATCATGTTGATATCTTTCTTTGTTCCTGAGATATTTGATTTCCCGTAAAAGCCCGCTTTTCCAACCTCACAATTATATTAGGGGCTATAATTAATTTTTTGTCTTGGTTCAAATGGTAGATCATTACTAGTAAATTACTCTTTCATTTAAAATAAATAATGATAGATTATAGCTAAAAGATTTCATTTTCACTTTCTAAGTTGACTACCCCCTTAACACACCACCCCCTGTGAAGGGTAAAAGACATCAAATGTATTGAGTCATCAGATGAGAGAAAGCAAGTTTCGCCAACCAATTATTTGTTGAAACGTTATAAATATATTCTGTTACATAAACAAAAATTGTTTGAGTATTTTTAATATATAATTTGACCTTGATCTAATAACATTTGACTATTGAGCAATGATAACTACCATACACTGTTTTTCTCGTTTATTTGTCTATATTTGAATCCATGCCAGGAAACTTATTTTTTCCGTTCAGCTGATCTCTTCAAAATAGACGCAGGTTAACTGAACTTACTTAAATTTCTTTCGATGAGAATTTATCAAGGAAAACTAAAAAAAACCCTGATAACGGCAATACAAAATTACTTTGGAAGTACCTTTCGACCTTGGATTTTTAAAATTTTGTAAAGTACTCTTGCATTAAGTTGATTAGAGTATCTACCTTAGAGGTGAAAACAAAATATTTTTTTAACTTTTGTTAAGCTATATAAAAACAAAATTTTCATATAGTTTTAAAATTTTGTTTGTTTAAACGATAAATTATACAATACGTGTAGGCTACTTAAAATCACTACTGTTTTCAGTAATTAATACCATACTTATACGTATATTTTTTAACCTTGATTCTCATGATAGTAATGTCATGCATAAAAAACACCTTTTCACAGGACAGAACTTTAAAAATCTGTTATAAATAAATAATGAATGTATCGATTCTCGATAACACCAAAAATTTAAAAAAATTATCGGTGTCGAGAACTGACAGTAAAAAATTTGTTCTTTGATATAAATTCTCTAGTTATTGAATTGTGGAAAAAATGCAATAATTTTCTAAGATCCTTATCTTAGAAAATAAATTATTAGTACAGATGGGGAATTTTAGCCTGGGTGAGTAAAAAAATTTTTCAATTTGAAAAATGTTTTAAATTGTTTGGCATTTAGATAACTAATTTGTGAATCTTGATCATACTGGAGTCCAATCGCTCGTTTTGTTATAAATACAGCTATCTGAAATAAGAACGAGTAAAAATGGGTCACTTATCAAACTATGGAAGAAGTTCATCGTAGTTTGATACAACCAATTCATGAAATCGGGTAAAATGAAAAACATAACTTAATTTTAATCACGAGTGAATGATGAATTTTGATGAAAATTTTCTGAGTCAAATCCCCTAACGATACCTAACTTAAGTTCCAAGTTTTATTTTTGAATGCACTTCCGTTCTTGATATATTTTGTTCAATCACTAAAACATGATTTTTGGGTTCAGGGGGTCTGAAAACATGTATTTCCAGTAAAAACTTGATATGAAAACAATACTTCCCTTCCCTACATAATTATATTGGACAAGACAAAGTAAAAAAAAATGACAGACTTGACCGAGAATCAAACCCAAGATGCCAAGGGCATTGGTTGCACTGACCACTAAACTAATAGATCGGCTAAATAAATAATTATTTCAACATTAATTACTTTAAGATACATGCCTAAATTCAAATAAAACAAAAGTAAACACATAAATAAATTAATCTATTCCACAATTTATAATAAGTAAACAATTTTAAACACCTGATCTACTCATTTATTGTTTAGTAATTTGTATGTTTAACAACAAAGTTATAAATTAAAAAATAAAACAATTGATTTAATCTATTTACACATTAATAAATCGAAAGTATAATCTGTTCCATTAAACTCTAATCAGAATGTGTGTTGTAATAAATCTAAATTATTTTTCAGTTTATTAATTTTTTAAATTTACATAAACACTTTTTTAGTTAGCAAAGCAGGACTACAGATTTCCTTTGAAAAAACTAAATACTGTACATAATAAAAAACATCAAAACAACCTCGTGACACTTGAAGACGCAATATGGAAAAATTGGGAAAGCTGACAGCTTTAACCCTTTATAGGGCAGTACTACGGGGTAAAATATAGGGCTACATTTTTTAAAAGGTTAAATTTTGTTTTAGAGGGACTAGAATAATGTATTTCTAGTGACAGAACAGTTAGATATATCTTTTTTTTATGTCAAGTCCTGATAAGTATACTTACCAAGAAATGTTTATTGAAATGGGAATCACATAACACTTAGTGGTGAGAATGCTTATTAAAACAACTTAGAGCCCTATACAGGTTGATTCACGAAGATATGCAGAAACTTTTGGAGCTCATTGTACATGTAAAAATAATGAAAAAAGTTTATATAAACACGGGTCCGGAAATGCTTTGTTTTCGAGTTACGGTTAGCGAAAGTTTCGCCCGGATTTCAGCTCACCAGGTGAAATGAGGTCTTCCTGAAATTCTGGCAAGATGATTAAGGGGCGAATTTAATAATTTCTCATGGTTTTTGATTTGATAAATTGAATAAAACAGGTCCCAGAACTGTACGTTAAATAGTTTTTAAGAAAACCAATGACAAATGCAAAAAATGGAGTAAAAACACATTTTTTCATCTTTGGGCAAGAATAACTTTGCTATTTCACCAAGAAACAGTTAAAATTTTTGAATAAAACATGTAGAAAATTTTATTCTGAACAAACCGGTGTAAATAAAGTACACAGAAAGCGAAAAGATGTTTGATAAAATGAATTTTTATTCATAACTGTACAAAGTAAAATCAACCGGAAAAACCAAGATGAAAAAATGTGTTTTTTTCACTTAATTTTTTTTTTATTTGACACTGTTTTTCTCAAAAACTATTTAACTTACAGTTCTGGGACCTGTTTTATTCAATTTATCTGATCAAAAACCATAAGAAACGATTGAATTCGCCCCTTAATCTACCTTACCAGAATTTCAGGAAGACCTCATTTCACCTGGTAAGCTGAAATCCGGGGGAAATCTTTCGCTAGCCGTAACTCGGTAACGAAGCATTTCCGGACCCATGTTTATATAAACTTTTTTCATTATTTTTACATATACAATGGGCTCCCAAAGTTTCTGCATATCTTCGTGAATCACCCTGTATAACTGAAAAATTTGTCGAATAACTTATCTTAACTTTATATTAGGATGAATGCTTGCTTTCTCGTAAAAAACTGGAATTTTCTAAGCACTGTACAAAAGTAACAAAACAACATGGTAGCGTACGCTGGTCTGAATCCTTACCAAATTCGTGTAACTCACAAAGCAAAAGGTTCGCTGCGCGCTGATTTCAATATGTGGATAGCCTACTTACCATAGAACATCTGTAAAACCGTAAAATGCCAAAAGGGTTCAACTGCATGGCTTATTCTTAAAACAAAATCGACCTTATTGCCAGTGGTAAGTATACCTACCACAGACCTATAAAGGGTTAAGTACTTCGGGGAGATAATACAACCAAAGACCAGCATAAAGGAAGCGAACAACAACAGACGAAGAAAGATGATTACTACACTCCGAGGAACTCACCCCACTTGTACAAGTAGAAAATACTCTCAATGCAAGCAAGATTAGACATTATGATACTGCGATAAAATTTGTGTGTCTGTATGCGAGTGAGTGCCTTAGAATTACTGGAAGGCTGGTCTAAGACATGCAGAGAAATTTAACAGAAAGATCATCCACAATGTAAAGGGTCCAAAAATTGTAGACAGACAATACAGGTTATGAGGTTAAGAAGAGCTGTACAATGAAAAAGAACAACTAATGGAAAAGATTAGAAAAATCTGGTGTGAAACACTCACACAACTTTCTCTTGCCAATGCAAATAATTAACAATAACCTAACATTAGTAATTAAACATTCGAAATAAACAAAATTACAAAAAACGAAATACACTAACCTAATTTTAATCATGAGTGAAAGACGCAAAATGAAAATCAACCTCAGTTTGGCTTAAAAATATGGAAAATCATTCTTTCACGCTAAACTAGAATCTATAGGGAAAAATTTTATGAATAAAAGTTGTAGATCTTTTAATTTCCTATAAATTTGATTGTAGCCTATACACTTTTGTCGTAAAATGCATACTAAGGCCGAAATCTAAAAAAACCGATTTTTCACATTTCGTGAGAAAAAAACAGAAAATAGCTAATTACTGCTAAACTAAGCGTTATACAAAAAAATGTTTGAAATAAAAATTGTAGGATTTTAAATTCTCTACAACTTTTATTATGTAAATTTTTGCGCTAAAATCCATATTAAAGCCGCAATCTTACAACAAACAGTTTTTTCAAGTGAAAACAGCCTCACCAAGAATTTCAGAAAACATGGCGCCTACGCTATCTTGTAGAGCATAAAAAATTTAGTAAACCAGGTGATTTTAAAAAAATTGTAGGACCAGTTTTTGAGAAAATTGCAAAAAAGTGAAAAATTACACGAATAAACTACTACTTCCGGTTGACAGATTTTGATTAAAATGCTCGTGTCGGGTCCAGCAGTGGTATGTAACTTAAGTTTCAAGTTCATATGATGTTCCGTTCTTGAGATATTCTGTACACACACACACACAGACCAATCGCTAAAAAAATGGTTTTTTGGGTTCAGGGGTCTGAAAACGTGTAGATCCGGTGAAAATTCAATTTCGAAAAATTGACATGAAAACAATACTTTCCTTCCTGTATATTCATATAGGCAAGAGAAAGTAAAAAGGCAAAAATTTTTGGACACTTGCACATAATGGATGACAACCGGTTAATAAACATTCTTTTTAAAGATACTAAGCAATACACCTACGGTGTCGGATTAATGGTTAAAAGAAGTCAGAAAAATATTGAGAAAACCAGAATAAACCGAACCAAATTCAGACAACTAATTACAGACTAAGGGTTTTCATGAAAAGCAAAAACAGAAAATCAGTTGCACAAAACAAAGGAGAAAAGTCAGTGAACAAATAATGCTGAGAATGTAGGGGCTGCAAAACGAACTTCCAGAAATGTTTGTCACCTCACGTGGTCTAAAATTCACCTATACAAGAAAAAAAACTTTCTTTTTACATTAATAACAACAAACTATGGGTTGGGGTACATTATACTTCTACGGAGTAGCGTAAAAATTGTCAGACATTAAGTGGGAGTCGAGCCAAGGACCACTTGCTTTGCAATTTATCACACTACCACTGTGTAAAGTGACCATATCTGAATTAAATCCATCATTGTAAACGATAAAGATTGTAACAAAGAAGCTATTCTTTTAATTGTGTAAATAATAATTATACTCAACTATCATAGAATCACATCAAGTGCATTAAAAAAACTATTGTAAACAATTTTCAAGGATTTTTCTACATTAAACATGTAAATAACGATACACTACCACAGTAGGTTGTCGTTTTAATACAATGCTCTATCTACTGACAAAATTACATTTGGATGAATTTCTCTTTTATCACTAAAGAAACATGCTCCTTAAATCACTTAAACCATGCTGTAATTTATTGTAAATAATTTAAAAACCATAAAATAAACATGTTTACTAAATTTCTTGTTTATTTTTAGTAGCTTGTTTTTCTTGTATTTTTTCTCTTAGAAATGTAATGAACATCAGTTTCTTTTTCATCCTTCTTGTAGAGTGTTACCTCCTTCTTGAAAACTCATTTACCCATCTCAGATTATCACAAAATGATACAAACATAAACAGGTGTGAAACACTTACATGACTTTCTCTTGCCAATGTAAATAATGAAACACAGCCAGTGTTTAATAATGAGTAAATGATGCTAAATGAAAATCAACTTCTGTATGACTTAAAGGTACGGAACATCACTAATTTGATGCTAATCTATAGGCTATGTAGAAAATACACCAGAAATAAATTTTTTAGGTTTTTTAATATTCCATACACTTCTGTCATAAAATGCATACTAAAACCGCATTCCTAAAAATAAAGAACATTTTTTTACAGATATCAATTAAGAAATATGGGAAATCACTATTTGATTGTGAACTAAGTGCTGTCGGAAAAAAATGGTTAAAATAAAAGTTGTAGGTTTTTAAATTTTCAACTACTGTAACTATATAAATTATTGCCCTAAAATGGATACCTTAAAATCATGTAGTACATGAGACGATCTAAAAAAAAAATCGTAGAAGCTGTTTAAAAGAAAATTGCAAAAAAGTGAAAAATCACAAGAATAAACTACTATGTAGTTCTGATTGACCAATTTTGATGAAAATGTTTGTATCGGATCCCACAGTGATACCTAACTTAAGTCCCAAGTTTCAACTTTCAATGCTACCTACCGTTCTTGAGATGGTTTGTTTAACATACACAGACCAATCGCTAAAACCATGTTTTTTTGGGTTCAGGGGGCCTGAAAATGAGCATTTCCGGTGAAAAATTGATTTAAAAAAACGACATGAAAACATTACTTTCCTTCCAATTACTTCACACAGGGTAAACAATATTTAACACTAAACAATGCCTCAATAATAATTACTTGACTATTTATTAACTACTCTACTATCGATTTCATAATCATAAACACCCGAGTTTGAACCCTTGCATCTCCAAAACTATGAGTCGGATTTCAACACACTTTACATTAAAATTTAGCTCATTTTATTCTGCATTTACCTATATTAGTCCTATATTTTTAATGTTGTTTAAAAATTGCCATATTGAGGTTTTTGATACCGCCGGTTTTTTTGATACCGCAACAAATTTCATGCTTTTAGAGGCGTGTAACTCGATAATTATTTGACCGAAAAGTTTGAAATTTTAACACAACATAGATAATTCTATTCTTACAGCATGTAAGAAATTTTAAATTTATTTAAATATTGATTTATTAACAATATTCTGAACTCTTGCTATCTCGGTAACTGCTCGATCGTTCGGCACGGGCAAACTATAGTTTTATTCAGCGTAAAAAATTTAGTACAGATATGATAATAACATGAAATATCGATTGGCCTTTTTAATTTTAATGTAAAGTGTGTTGAAATCCGACTCATAGTTTTGGAGATGCAAGGGTTCAAACTCGGGTGTCTATGATTATGAAACCGATAGTAGTAATATAAATTCAAAACAATTAAATGATTAAATATAAAATAAGCGCAATATCAGATTTAATGACAATTAATCTGCACTAGAAAAAGGATTATAATGAGTAAAATAATTGATGAGTTTATTATCATCAAAGTTCAAGTATCATACTTTAAAAAAGGTAAAAGATAACACGTTTGGTTATTTTACACTTGTATATCAATTGAAGTTAAATAACACATTTCATTAAATTATTACTACGCTAGAAAACATCTACCACAAATTAAATTGTCAAATAAGTATGTATGAATAAGAATAAAATCAAGGCCACAGTAAACTGATCAACTGGGTAAACAGATAACTAAATTACAGTGTTCTCTATATTATGTAATGTTAAAATAAATCAACAGTTAGAAAAAGAATCTGGTGTGAAACACGCACACAACTTTCCCTTGCCAATAAAAATAATTAACAAAATAATCTAACATTAGTAATAAACAAAATAAAAAAACTAACCTCAATAAACATAACCTAATTTTAATCATGAGTGAAAGACGCAAAATGAAAATCTACCTCAGTTTGGCTTAAAAATACGGAAAATCACTTTTTCATGCTAAACTAGGCTCTGTAGAAAAAATGCTCTAAATAAAAGTTGTAGATCATTTAATTTCCCATAAATTTTATTATATACATTTTTGTCATAAAATGCATATTAAGGCTGAAATCTATCAAGTCCACTATAATTTTGTTTTGTCCGCCACACCCACATATCAGAAACTACAAGAGATAGCAATTAATGGTTTTCAGATTCGTAATCTACACAAAAAAAAAATCTGGTGTGAAACACTCACACAACTTTCTCTTGCCAATGAAAATAATTAATAATAAACCTAACATTAGTATTAAAACATTAGAAATGAACAAAAACTAACCTCAAAAACATAACCTTATTTTAATCATGAGTGAATGACGCAAAATGACAATCGAACTCAGTTTGGCTTAAAAATACGGAAAATCACGCTTTCACGCTAAACTAGGCTCTGTAGAGAAAAATGCTCTAAACAAAAGTTGTAGATCTTTTAATTTTCTATAAATTTAATTATATACACTTTTGTTGTAAAATGCATACTAAGACCGAAATGTTAAAAAAATCGATTTTTCTCACGTTTTCGTGAGAAAAAAAACAGAAAATCGCAAATTACCGCTAAACTAAGCATTATACAAAAAAATGTTTGAAACAAAAGTTGTAGGTTTTTAAATTCTCTACAACTTTTATTATATAAGTTTTTGCGCTAAAATTTATATTAAAGCCGTAATCTTAAAAAAACAACGTTTTTACGTGAAAACAGCCTCACCGAGAATTTCAGCAAACATGGCGCCTACCCTATCTTGTAGAGAATAAAAAATTGAGTAAAATAGGCGATTTTAAAAAAAATCGTAGGACCAGTTTTTGAGAAAATCGCAAAAAACTGAAAAATTATACGAATAAACTACTACTTCCGGTTGACCGATTTTGATGAAAATGTTCGTGTCGCGTCCGGTAGTGGTATGTAACTTAAGTTTCAAGTTTCAAGTTTGTACGATGTTCCGTTCTTGAGATATTCTGTTCACACACACACACACACACACACACAGACCAATCGCTAAAAACATGTTTTTTGGGTTCAGGGGGTCTGAAAACTTGTAGATCCGGAAAAAAAATTGATTTTGAAAAATCGACATGAAAACAATACTTTCCTTCCTATATATTTATATAGGCAAGAGAAAGTAAAAAAATAATGGATATAACTTGGGTTTAAAGTTACGGTTTCGATCTAAAGAGGCCCAAAACAACTGGAAGTAAAGAAAGCAATGTCATAAACTACAAGAGATAGCACAACAAATGGTTTTCGGTTTAGTAATCTACACAAAAATTTAGATGGCCTAGATTAGGTTTAAAATTTCGGTTTAGACTGGACGTGGCCCAAAAGTCATGAAATCAAGTCGGAATTCGGAAACAAAAATAGTGTCATTCTCTTAAACTACAGATACAGAAATCACTGGGTTTGTAATTTCGGTTTCAACCGAAATAAAATTTGGAAACAAAATTAGTGTCACTGGATTCCTCTTAAAGAGTAGATACAGAAATCACTAATGGTTTTCACCATAAGTCAAAGGTAAGCCTTTTTAAAAATTGCCATCAACCATGAGACAATTTATCTCATGAAAGACATTTTTCTCTTCTTTCTTCTTAGATCGAAGGATATTCCTAACTATTCTCTTTTCCATGCTCATTATTTTTTTTGATACCACCTTTCAACATCACTTTAAGTGTTTCTGCTCCAATAATGATCTTACCACAATCTCATAGTGCCTAATATTTGTATCCCATAAGGTTTTTTTATTATAGTATAGGTTTCTGGTATTCATGAATGCAGTTCTCATCATATCCTTCTTTTTAATCATATCAATCACTCTGTATCTCTTTTACCATAAAAAGTCGAAATGGTCTCTGAAATAATTTCAACTTTGTTCGATGTTCTTGAGAAATTTTGCTCACACACGCACACACACACACACACAGACCAATCACAAAAAACATGGTTTTTTGGCTCAGGGGACATGGAAACGATCATTGTATTGTCCTTCCAACTGAAAAACCCCCAGCAGTGAAACATGGAGTACTAAAACAATTTTTACTTTCTCTTGCCTATATGAATATACAGGAAGGAAAGTATTGTTTTCATGTCGATTTTTCAAAATCAATTTTTTTACCGGATCTACAAGTTTTCAGACCCCCTGAACCCAAAAAACATGTTTTTAGCGATTGGTCTGTGTGTGTGTGTGTGTGAACAGAATATCTCAAGAACGGAACATCGTACGAACTTGAAACTTAAGTTACATACCACTACCGGACCTGACACGAACATTTTCATCAAAATCGGTCAACCAGAAGTAGTAATTTATTCGTATAATTTTTCACTTTTTTGCGATTTTCTCAAAAACTAGTCCTACAATTTTTTTAAAAATCGCTTGGTTTACTCAATTTTTTATTCTCTACAAGATAGGGTAGGCGCCATGTTTGCTGAAATTCTCGGTGAGGCTGTTTTCATGTAAAAACATTGTTTTTCCAAGATCGCAGCTTTATTATGCATTTTACCGCAAAAATGTATATAATAAAAGTTGTAGAGAATTTAAAGTTCTACAACTTTTATTTCTAACATTTTTTGTATAACGCTTAGTTTAGCGGTAATTAGCAACTTTCTGTGATTTTCCCACGAAAACGTGTGAAAAATTGATTTTTTTAAGATTTCGGCCTTAGAATGCATTTTACGATAAAAAAGTATATAATCAAATTTATAAAAAATTAAAAGATCTATAACTTTTATTTAAAGCATTTTTCTCTACAGAGCCTAGTTTAGCGTAAAAGAGTGATTTTCCGTATTTTTAAGGCAAACTTGAGATCGATTTTCATTTTGCGTCTTTCATTTATGATTAAATATAATCATAATTAGGTTATATTTTTTGAGGTTAGTTTTTTGTTTATTTCTAATGTTTTATTACTAATGTTATGTTATATTGTCAAATATTTGCATTGGCAAGAGAAAGATGTGCGAGTGTTTCACACCAGATTTTTTATGTTAAATTCCTGGAACTTTATAAAAAAAAACATTACAATATTTAAATTGCTGTAAGTGTTAAATGATACTGTTTTATCCCCATCGGTAACAATTTTTTAACCAACAATATTATTTTCTGTAGAAACCAATAGCGATTCGAATTACAGTAAACATCTCAATAAATTTAAAAAAAAAAACAAAAACTATAACAAATTTTAGTAAAAATCTGCGAACATTTATAATATTATGTACGAAAATAATTTATAAACGCCAAATTATCAAGAATTTATTTTTAATAAAGTTTGTAAAAAAAATATCGGTCAATGAAAAATAAAATGAGAAAAAATCTTGTAGCATGAGATTAGATGTAACACAGTAAACAGAATTACTATTACTAACTAACTGTTAAATATTGGTTTAGCCATACATAAATGTATGAGTAAAATAAATAATTTGACAATGCTATCTGTCGCCAGATAATTACGTAACTGGACATATTTACAGGTATATCAAAAACTAAATGTTGTCTGACACGTAAATGATTGCTCTGTTATCAGAACTAATTGTTTACATAAATAGATTTACATACACTGTTGTATAATGGCTTACTATTTTAAAATCAATCAATTTTTAAATTATCTTGCCCTGAATACAGGGAAGGGAAGTACTGTTTTTATGTCAATTTTTCATAAGAAATGCAAGTTTTCACACCACCTGAACCAGAAATTAACATGTTTTTTTTCAGATTAGTCTGTGTATGTGTTTGTGTGAACAAAATATATTAAGAATGGAATATCATACAAAGATAAAACTTGGAACTTATGTTAGGTACCATGAGGAGACCTGACATGAAAATTACCATCAAAAATTTATCAATCAGAAATAATTCATTCATGCGATTTTTCAAACGCTACGCCTACAATTTTCTAAAAAAATCACTTCATTTACTACATTTTTTATGCTCTACAAGATAGGGCAAGCACCATGTCTGCTGAAATTCTTGGGGAGGCTATGTTCTCATAGAAATTTTTTTTTTAAGATTGCCACCTTAATATGCATTCTACGGCAAAAGTGTATATAATCAAAGTTGCAGAACATTTAAAAACCTACAACTTTTAATTCAAAAACTTATTTTAAGATTTTGTACAACATTTAATATAGTGGCAATTAATGATTTTATGTTTTTTCTCATCAAAATCGGTAAAAAATGAAAATTTTAAAGATAGCGGCCTTAGTATGGATTTAACAACAAAAGTGTATACAATAAAAGTTAAAGGAAATTTAAAAACCTACAACTGTTACTAGCAGAGCCTAGTTTACAGGAAATTAGTGATTTTCTGTGTAAGTTCTACAGAGGTTGATTTTCATTTTACGTCATTCACTCACGATTTAAATTAGGTTGTTTTTCATTAAACATTTTCGACTAATAAATTAAACATAAGTTCCAAGTTTTTATTTACACTAGCAAGATAAAGTCGTGTGAATGTTTTTCACCAGATTATTTATCATTAAGTTAATTTTAAACTTTAAATTTTTTAACTTTTTTTTAGTTAATTTAAAGTTGCATCTACAGCTTTGTTATTAACGACTACGGTGAATTATGAATCTAGAACAGTGGGTTTCGAATTGTGAAAATTTCGAAACCCAAGCTGGGAATCAAATCCAGGACCTCTGTGTTATAGGCTAGCGCACTAAACACTACGGTACAGAAGCGGCCAACTTTTTTTTAACTGATCTAGTAATTTTAATTGTAATTTATTATTTTGTTGATAAATAACAATATAATAAGTTTAAAAGACAATTGTAATCATTTATAAAAAACCTTGGATTAAATGTTACAATATAGTATAAAGTCACTGCTTTAAATCGTAGAGAATAAAATCAAACCAAAAATGAAAAACTATCATTAATCAACCTACCAAATAAGTAAAATCAAAATTAAAATAACCCCCCCCCGGGTTGGTCTAGAGGTAAAGTCATCGCCAAAATCAGCTGTATAACAGCTGATTTTCGGAGACGAAGGTTCTAGGTTCAAATCCTAGTAAAGGTAGTTACTTTTATACAGATTTGAATACTAGACAGTGGTTACCGGTGCACTTTGATGGTTGGGGTATAATTAACCATACTCTCTCAGGAATGGTCGACCTGGGTCTGTACAAGACTACACCTCATTTACACGTCATACACATCATCCTCATCTCATTGGGTCATGAGGTTGCTTATTGTTTTAAATTGAAAAGATTGCAACGTACACAAATTAGGAATAAAAAAAAAATGACCAAACATATACAATAAGAAACTAGTAGAACAAGATGTGATACAAGATGTGTAACTAGTTTTAATAATAATGAGTTACGTTTACAATAAAAAATAATTCCTGCCGTCAACAGAAATCAAGTGAACAGTTAAATCAAATGTAAAAGAAAGTAATTAGGTTACAATTTGAAAGAGTGGTTGAAGGTGACTTTTTATGGAACAAGTTTTGTTAGTCTTATTTGAACTGTGATGTTAATTACACATCAATGTTGAATTTGGACTTAAAAGCAGTGTATTCAAATGGAATAACCTAAAAAAAACTTAAGTCTATGTACAATGTTATTTAAATTTAATATTTTTATATTACAACCAAGTGATTACAGAATAAATGGTAAATTAAAGGGAGCTGATATATCTCAAAAAGGTAAACGATTTTTATATTTTCTTTAGCTTTTAAATTAATTCTACAAATTCTAATACAAAATTACCCAGTTATAACATAACACAGCTCATAAAACTAAATTAATTATTTTTCTTTAATCAAACATTAGAAAAAATTAAATTTTAAAAGCACAAATCAAATTTTAACCTGGGTTTCAATGATAAATTTCGATGAAAATGTTCGTGTCAGTTCCTCTAATACATAATTTCCATGTTTCAACTTCATATGTTAATCCGTTCTTGTGATATTTTGTTCACACATACTAACCAATCCGTAAAAACATGTTTTTTTTGCTTCAGGGGTCTGACATGTGTTATTTCCAGTGAAAACTCAATTTATAAGTAGACATGAAAAAAAACTTTCCTTTCCTTTCCTTTATTTCATACATTGTAAGTCTTATTTAATATTTTTAATAGA
Source organism: Catonia carolina (assembly GCA_035578175.1). Classification (NCBI taxonomy): domain Eukaryota; kingdom Metazoa; phylum Arthropoda; class Insecta; order Hemiptera; family Achilidae; genus Catonia; species Catonia carolina. The sequence continues at coordinate 7,654,024 of JAQMRL010000005.1, read as the reverse complement.
GCGTATAAAAATGAACTGGTATTTTCAGTAAACAGTTTTTTCTAATTTTGCCAGCATGAGATGTTTAATGAAATTTCAAGTTAAACTTTTTTTGAATATTTTACGTTTTAGTAACAGTGTTAGTATAACCTATTATCGACCAGTTTCATAACCTCATTTTAACATTTACGTTTTTGTTTTTTTGATTTTACATCTGACTATTATGCACATTACTGCTAATGTAGATGATTAAGGGTGATAAATGAAAATGAGTGACCTGACCAGGAATCAAACCTGCAACCCCTGGAGTAGTAGCTAGTTGTACTGACCACTATACAACAGTATTTAATATTAATAGTATTGCTGTTGTATTTAATCATTTTTCCATAGGTTTTATGATTATTTTGATTTTTTTTACAACAGACAGTTTTGTAATTATTTTTTTTTTTGCGCCTGACTGTTCTACAATTTCTGCTAATGCAGACGGTGGATAATGATAATTAAAATGAGTGATGAAAAAATGCCAGACCTGATCAGAATCGAACCCGGAACCCAGGCGTTGTGCTAACCACTACGCCAACGGGCCGACCGTTGCTATTACTGCTAACCCAGATTATGAGAAGGGTGATAAATGAAAAAATGCCAGACCTGACTGGAAATTAAACCCGGGACCTCGTGCATAGAAGCCAGTTACACTGACTGCTACACAATGGGCACACACGAAAGCGCTAAAATTGCTAAGTGTTTACTGTTAACCATATTACTGGTGGTGGTTTAAAGAAATAATATATATTTTGATTATCAATATAATAAGGCTGTTAAAAAATACCTGTATAGGATGTTTGATAAGATAATTTGGTGTACGAGGGGGTACCCAAAAGAAACCGGAATTATTTTTTAAAACTATTTATTTTTAATTTTTTTACAAAAGAACCTTATCCCCTTCAAAATACTCTCCATTACAACTAATACATTTGTCCCACCGGTGCTTCCACTGTTCAAAACATTTTTTGTACTCCTCTTCAGTGATGGCTGCCAGCTCATCCGTCGTTTTTTTCTTGACATCATCAACGTTGTTAAATCGGAGACCTTTCATGCCCCTTTTCATGCGTGGGAACAAGAAAAAATCACACGGAGCCAGATCGGGTGAGTACGGTGCGTGTGGTAGCAAAACCATGCCGTTTTTCGCCAAAAACTGGGTAACCGAGATTGCCGTGTGTGCAGGCGCGTTGTCGTGGTGGAAAAACCAGTCCCCTGTCTGCCACAAATTAGGTCTTTTACGACGAATGCTGTTTCGTAGTCTTCTTAACACTTCAAGATAAAAAGCTTGATTTACCGTCTGGCCTGGTGGAACGAACTCTGAATGGACAATTCCCCTCACATCAAAAAAACAAATCAGCATTGTTTTGATGTTCGATCTGACTTGACGACTTTTTTTTGGTCAGGGTGATAATGAAGTCTTCCATTGACTGGATTGTTGTTTGATTTCTGGGTCGTACCCATAGCACCAAGACTGGTCACCCGTAATGATCTTTGACATGAAATCTGGATCAGTTTCAAGCTGTTGTTTCAAATCACTACACGCTTCAATTCGACGTTCCTTTTGAGTGTCTGTCAGAACCCGAGGCACAAACTTGGCAGCGACTCTTTTCATTGTCAAGTCTTCTGTTAAAATGCGTTGGACTGAGCTCCAAGATAACCCACTAACCTGTGATATTTGGTCAATGGTCTGTCGTCGGTCTGTTCGTACAATTTCTTTCACTTTCACAACATTTTCGTATGTTCGGGAAGTCGACGGTCGTCCAGAACGAGGTTTGTTCTCAATCGACATGTCGCCATTTTTAAAGCGCAAAAACCACTTGTACACTTGGGTTTTTCCAATAGCGTCGTCTTTGTAAGCTGTGTTCAACATTACAACTGTTTCCGCGGCGTTTTTACCGAGCAAGAAGCAAAATTTCACAGCCGCACGTTGTTCATTAAAACTTGCCATCATGAAAAACGACACGAGCACAAAACAGCACTAGCGAGAACAATCACTGCACAAGAACAGAACAAGCTAGATCAACGAACAAAATGGCATTGAACTGGCAATGAGTAGCGCTACAAGCAGCCTAGTGGCGGGAATTTGTACTGCACAAGCTCCGCCCACAGCAGAGCTATTCTGGATACTTTTGGGTACCCCTCGTATAGTTTTTACAAATCGGTACAAAATTCATAATTTAAAGTTGTAAGATTTTCTGGAGTGCTAGAAATTTTATAGTAATTTATTGAAATTACACAAATAGTATAAAATACAAAACAAAAAAATAAAACAAATAATAAACATAAACAGCTTTTTTGTGTAGATTTGAAATGAAACTGGTCGACACGTGACCAGCATGCCCAGTAATATCCAACTCGTTGGATTTGACACATCATACAGGTGTGAATGTTTCTATGAAAACCTTTAAGTCAAACGAATGCAACTATTGCTCAAGTCTTAGCTCCGTGTAGTTGGAACGTTGTTATAGTAGTGAGAGAATGACTGAGTGTTAGTAGTGTTTCACAGCTGATGCATTTGTAGTGGTAGCGTGTACTAACTAGACCAAAAAAATATTCTTATCAGCTGGCGCATTAATTTAACAAATACCTACCGGGTTATTACCTTGGTCGGAATTATAAAATTTAACTTCCCAATTCATATCGAAATATGTAAATAAATGAATGTAATAAATACAAAAAAATATGTTAATTACGGAAAGTTTTTTTTTATTGAGTGATGATGCCTACATAAGCCTTGGGCTTGTGCGTTGGTAATGATATGTGGTGATTTACAGATGAAAAAATACCAAACCTGACCGGGAATCGAACCCGGGACCCCGGCATGGTAGCCAGTTGTGCTGACCACTACAGCTACAGTTTGAAAACGAAAGTTTTGGATGAGAATAATACAACAATCGTTCTCTCAGCATGCGTCACTCATTCATTATACTTCACCCGCACCCATCACCCCGCAACTACACTAAGCTTGGAAACCCACAATAGTTTGTTAAGTCGGCTGTTAAAATTGCGTTGCATTAGTGTGAAAGCTGCCTGACAGATACAAATGAGTGACGACAAAATACCAGACCTGACTGGAAATCAAACCCAGGACCCCTGGTGTAAAAGGCAGTTATGTTGACCAGTATAAATCATTAAACAGATAGCCAAAGTATTAAACCGAGAGAGCTATAGTGTACTGAAAAATCTATTAACATCTATTGTGTAATACAACCCTAACCTCAATTGATTATGCTCAGTAATTGCTGGCTAGGCAGATGTTTTTAACAATAACACATGCCAACAACAGAAAAGTGCCAACAGCTGCCGATGCCAGTGGAAACTTTCTTAAGTTTATTTAAACAAGCTGCATTATATTGCTTGAGTCGCAGCTCCGTGTAGTTGGAAGGAATGCAGTGCGTCGTTGTAGTAGTGAGAGAATGAATGAGTGTTAGTATAGGTATCAGACAAACTAATGTCCCATAGCTGAGCGAGTGAGAGGGAGAAATGTGGCATAACTACGCATGCGCTCAAAGGTCTTTACCGTTATAATCCAAATCTGAAAACATACTACAGTCATTATCTTGCTTGTTAGTTTACTGCATGCATAAACGCTTGGTCACAACAATGAGTAAAATTAAAGAAAATATTATTGGAACGGCGCGTATGGCTTGTGCAAGTAAGAGGGTTATGCATTCTCTCACTCCCACAGCTAGGGGACATTAGTTCATCTGAATACTATAGTGTTTCATAGCTGCTACATTTGTAGTGGTAGCGTATACTAACTAGACTAAAAAAATATTCTTATCATCCAGCGCATTAATTTAACAAATACCTACCGGGTTATTAACTTGGTCGGATACATAATATTTAACTTACCAATTTATATCAAAACATGTAAATAAATAAATAAATGTAATAAATACAAACAAATATGTTAAATACTGAAAGTTTGAAAACGAATGTATTGTATCAGAGTAATACAACAATTCTATTTCATATAATGAATTAATATAATAATTTCACTAACCTTCTTTTTAAACTGCGTCACCTTTATTTTATTCCTACTTACATGTGTTTCGGTGGATCCACCGAAACACGTGTAAGTAGGAATAAAATAAAGGTGACGCAGTGTGTTACATGTGTTTCACATGTGTTTCGGTGGATCCACCGAAACACGTGTAAGTAGGAATAAAATAAAGGTGACGCAGTTTAAAAAGAAGGTTAGTGAAATTATTATATTAATTCATTATATGAAATAGAAATATTTCAAACTGCAGGATGCATTATAAAGATTTATTTTTGAATACAACAATTGTTCTCCCAGCATGTGTCACTCATTCATTATACCTCACCTGTACCTTTCTACCTGCAACTACACAGAGCTTGGAACCGCACAATACATAATTTTATAACCTACAAACATTATCATGCAATATGTATCGGGAAAGGTTATAAAAGCTTAGGTTTTTAGTAAAAAGAGAATGGTTGCCCAAAAATTCTACAAATAGAAAATTTATGTGAATATAGCCTACTAGATAGTATAAAAGAATGAATATGAAAATATATGGTTTGAAAATATTTCTTGGTTTGATATTATATCTGATAGTAATTATTACAGAAAAATTACAGCAGGCCTACATGCACAAATATAAATATTTAGTATAATTCCAATTTGTGATATAATCTTCTAATTAAAAAAAACATAAACAAAAGTGTCTGATTTTGTCAATTCCTAACCTATTTGGCTTTGCAGCATAACCCATGTATCAGTTACCACATGGTGTCAAATATAATGAATAACATTGATGAAGTTTATTATAAAATTTGCTTAGAAGTTAACGTAATTTTTATATTTGCTGTACTAAATAAAAATGCTTTGCACGGTTAGCCAAATAAGGAGCTAGGCCTACTCTATACAATAAAAACCAACCTAGCAAAAAGCCTACACATCTAGCTAGATTTTAAAAACTTTTTTCTCAATTACAAGATAATACTGTAGTGGTTTATAAAAATATAATCACAGTAAAAACACAAAAAAGTACCTTAATTTTCTTACAAATCAATTTGCGGTTGTTTACACCCAATCTACACGTACTCATGACCAAAATCAAAGCAAAAAGATCAAGGTCCTAAAATCACTTTGATCAATAACTCAACAAGTATGAAACAAATTGTTGAATCTATTTTTTTGAAAAATAGTTTTATACTTTATCCCACAGAACCATGCAGCAGATATAAATGACTACGGGTTGAAAGTCAGTAAAAAGGATGCATAATCATGTTTCATTCTAGCAACGCCTTCAGTCAAAACTATCAACAGACTGTAGTTTTATAATAGGCCTACTGGATGGATTTTTTCTACTGGTACACTCTTTTTACAACCGTATTTTGTATATGTTTCAATTTAATATATAGCAAGTTTCATCTGATAAGCAAAGAACATTTTTTTTAACTATAATGGATCTTGCTAAGTTTAATCACAATTTTAATACAATTATGTTTTGACGTGCTGCACGGTTCTGTGGGATAAAGTATAGTACAGTTTTTCTTAACTGTACAATAAACCTGTAGTTTGTAAGCCTATGTGTTGAAAACAAACTACATAATGCATGTGTAGAGCTACAGGATCTCTGAACACCAAATTCACTAGCATCAATTAACATAAAGTATGAATACTATTAAAATATACCAGCATAAACACTGAGCTCAAAGGAATGAGGATCTTAGCCTTTACGCTATGATTTAGAATAAAGAATGGGACTAATTTTACACTTGGAATCAATCACAATTTGAAATTTTGAGCACATACTCCTGTTTGAACAAATCTACAGCTTCACTAAGAGAATTTTCGGTAAAGATTTGAAATTAAAATATAATGCTAATTATTATACAGTTTTACACATAAATGATAACCTATCTTCAATACAAGATACGACAATCCATCATAATTATATTACATACATATTTTTAGCCATGGATTGTAATTTGGATTTGTAATAAAACATCTACCAAACTTTTATGATAATGTATTGAACCAAAAAGTTGTGTAGCTTAACTAAATTTTAAAAGTTAACGGATTCTGTTAAGAAATTCCACGTTCATAAATCCTTAATTATAAATAAATATTAACACAACCCATAATAAACCCCAGAAAAATAAAATAAAAGTACATAAAGTGATTATTTCCAGTACAGAGAAAAATACATTGTTAAATAAATATTTAAAATCGGGCAGGTTTGTAATTTGCACACAATTTCAACTAGGTTATCAATATGACCTTTGTCCGGTAGTTAGGTCACTTAATTACGGTAGACTTAAACTATTAAAAAATACATTGTTTTAAGGTAATATACTAATTATTTCCGGTAATTGGTTCGCTGTACAAATGTAGTTCATAAATTTGAAATTAGGTAAAATATTATTACTGACCTGGCGATGCAAAACTCGCGTACAGTACGCCATGGTGCTAGGCGGTACTGTTAGAATAGGATCACAGAAGACGACTTCGCGAACTGAACTTGGTGCTATCTAAAGCGTAATCATTAAACTACTGAACTAAAAGTCGAGAGCCACTTGAAATAATTTTCCGATTAAGCGTTATCAGTTTTAATTGTAAAATGTCTTCAGTAAATTAAATCTCAGCTTTAAATACCTTAAATTTTAACAATAAATAAATAATTATATAGTATGTAGGTAAAAAAATAGGAACCTACTACCGATGTGCTTTATTCTGTTGAATTGATAAAATACATTAAATAAATAAACTTTTAATGTAAATATAATTTATCGGAACATTACAAAATAGCGCATGCGTATTTTCTAATAATTGTAATAATGAATACATTAATCTAATCTTCTGACAGCTGTGACTAATACAAAGTTCATTAAACATTTGCGGATGTTTTCTTATGTTATTTTTGTTTTGGATTACAGCTGACATGATTGTGATTTTTCAGAACTGTAGCGACCTTTGAAACTATAAAAAAAACAAATAAAAAATATTTGATGCTAGCCTTTGCGCCAATTCAAATTCAAACGTCACATTGTGGAAGTTTATTTTCTCAGCCACGTTCCTGTCACGTGTATGAACGATTGGCGCGAAATAATTTAGTGCATTTTGATTTAACTTTGTTTTATCCAAGTTTTACAGTATGAACCCGGTAATTATTAAAACTTAGAAGTTTTTATTATTAATCGTTAATTAAGTTCTTATTTTCTTAGTTTTATCTTTCGATCCGTTTGTATTCACAAAAATGTAAAATAATTTACTTAAAACTCTCAACAATAGGTACTTTTCATTGAAGGTCAGGCCTACTTGCTAAATTCATTGTATTCAATCACTAGAACGGTTGTCTGATAGTTTCATGGTGCAAGAGAGAGCAGATTAAAAATTTCTACAATTTAAAGTAATATTTTTATGTATCAGTAAACAAGCTGAAACAGCAAACGAACCTTTAGTTTTAAATTATAGTATTTTTCAGATTTAACAAGTAGTATCAAAGAAAATTGGCATATAAAACTTTTATTACATTTTTTTATTTGGGCTTTTGAAATTAGTTCCTTTTCTTAACCACTTGAAAGGTGTGTTATATTGGTTTTAACTGATTTTTAAATCAGTTGAGTTAGAGATGAAATCACTCAGCGGGAACTTTCAGTGCTAAGAATTTAATTTTTTTTATAATACCCATTGAAATAAAATTTACAAAATTATTATGACAATAAATCAAGCGATTAAACTTAGTTTTTATTTAAAAATTTAAAAAAAAATTATTAATCAATCTTGGTACAAATTTACTGTGCTGAACTAGCTAGAGAAAATTTTAATTTTGTTTTTGAGAAATTTATGATCTTTGGGCCAGCTCAGTCAGTCAACTGGTAGAAAGTTGCTATTAATTGTTAAGCATCACTGGTCGGGCAAACCACATTGTATGGTGACCAGCTGACAGCCATTTCTGAACAAACTCCACTGAGAGTCCGAATTCATACAAAATCACAACAAAAAATACAGTGTAAAAGCAATAATCAAATTCGGTGGTTGCCAATGAAATATAGTTCCGAATAACAAAAAAAAGCTAAAAGTAAGAAAAGATTTCTAGGAAAATTATGAAATATCTCACTAATAATAATTTAATAATTGATATTGAATTTACCAAACTCTAAAAAAATAAATCATTCAATGATAAAATTAAAAAAATGCATTGTCAGAACCTTATCATGACTATTACAAACCTTTTCATGTTAATTGGGAATTAATACTGCAGTAACACTAAAGCTAAATGAGTAAATTTGAGAATAATAGTCTTTGCATGAAGCTAAACTGTCTAAAATACTATAGTAATTAATAATGTTTAATATAAATGTAAATCATATTATACATACACCAGGCATGCGCCCCAGTATTTTGGTTAATGGGGAGGGAGGTTAAACCTGGAGATTTTTTTTGTTTAACATCTGACTGTTGGACTCATTATAGCTAGTAAAGTGTGATAGATGAAAACGCCTGATGTTTAACCTAACTGGAAATCCAACGAAAAGCTCGCAGCGTTTAGTTAGGTTAAAAATTTTACTTTCCTATTTGGGGGGCTGAAGCCCCTCAGCCTCCTCCCTGGCTATGTGGGTATTATGAACCATAACTCTATTGTTAACTGTGTAGAACTTTCTGCCAGCTCGAGTCGGCTGAACAAATAGTTTACCGCCCATTCAAAATAGCATGAACTTTTCTGAAAAAAATTCCCTTTTTAAAGTAAAATTTCCCTTTTAATTATTCTTAGTGGTATTTTTATTATTCTGAAAGGTATAGTTACTTGAGTCACAAGTTTGCCCTTGTTTGCAATGAGGAGTAAAGGGGGAAAAGCTTCAGTGTGCATGCACGACTGCTTTTATTTTAGTACAACAAACATAACAACTTATACTATACCCAGAGCATATACAGTATATCACGGAACCTTTTGTAAGTTAACTGTATGAATATAACTGTTTGTTACCGTAAACAGAAATGTTAGTTTCTCAAAAACGTTTGCAGACTATTCACAGTGCTGAACGAAATCTAATATGCAGTGTAATAAAATGCTGTAAAGTTGAAGCTAAACAAAAATGCCTTTCCCTGCCTCTTAACAAAAGCCATGAGTGAGTGGCTAATTACTGTGATGTTTCTCTTTCCACAATTTGAAAAATAAAGAAGGACATTAAAGACATGAAGAAGCTATTCTTCGACAGTTTTGTTGACACCTGGTAAAAAAAGGAAACAATTAGGTAGATACTAGAGATACTGATAGTGAAGATGCCAGTGACAGCGAGAGTAAAGAAGGTGATTCATTCATAGAAAATTTTGTTCCACTGGAATAAGGTATCTGGTAATTACAGTAAATCAAACATTTCTAGTCATGTAATTAAGCTATAGGCAATATTACAGGTCTATTTATTTCTTATAAGGTTTATGCAGAAAACATTTTCTCCGAATAAACCTCAGCTTACAAAATGTATGTAGAAACTGCACGGTAGTGAAATATATAGGGTGATTCAAAAAGAGCGCCGGTTTTGAAATGTCAAATTAAGAGATTTATTTTATTGAAAAACTGAAAATAAATACATCAAAAGTTCATCTTACCTTCCGATTTCATGTATGAAATATGATGTCATGCATGTGTCCTCCTCTACTGCGCTGGCACGCATCAACTCTGTCCATGAAATTGGATATTACTGCACGACAAGTTTCGACTTCCATTTGCCCGATAACCCGTCGAATTTCCTCCTTCAAGTCATTGATGTTTCGGGGTTTATTGGCATACACCAATGACTTCAGATGACCCCAAAGATGAAAGTCACAAGGCGTCAAGTCACACGACCTTGGTGGCCATTGATGGTCGGAATTACGAGAAATGATGCGATCCTGGAACCGTTCACGGAGCAACAACATTGTTTCTCGTGCAGCGTGACAGGTGGCACCATCCTGCTGAAACCACAACTCGTCAATGTCCATTCCATCCAAATGACGCCACAAAAACTCCTTAATCATCGTACGGTATCGGTAACAGCCACACTGTCACGAACCAACGCAACGTTCTGCTCAGTTCGGCCAGAACGACGACGTCCAGAACTTTTAAGGTCGACTGTTGAACCCGTCTCAAAAACTTTTTTCATGAGCCTGCGAACTGTTGATTCATTCGGTGCTTCATTACGTCCTAGAGTACCGCGAAGTGGCCTGACAGTAGCCGCATAACTCTCTCCACTCTGGTAAAATGTTTTGACGATTAACACTTGTTGTGCAATAGTAAACTTCTCCATGGTTAGACACAGACTGCGAGAGTACTACACTGCGAACAAGAGAAACTACAACTGAATCGTCAATCGGAATGTTCTCCGAAATAGAAATGAGGTCTAACAATGTTGCCAACCGATAAACAAAAATTTACCAGCCGTTTAAAAACCGGCGCTCTTTTTGAATCACCCGTTACAAGTAGTGTGTCACTGTTGAGGTTGGCAGCACTGTCAAATTTTCACTTCCCATCCTCACAGCCCATTTATTTGCAATAGGCAATCTTGTGACTTTAGTATCTATAGCACATTTATATTAGAACAATTGTTTTATTGTTGTGTAGTAATGTTATGCTCTTTATAACACATCAGGAAAGAATACTCTTCAAAACCATGTAAAAATTATAAAAATCTGTTCATTAGAACTCTGTATTTAGGAGAATATAAAATTCCCATTTAAAATATATTGGAAGCGATTTTAAATTTAAATATATAGATTAAAAAAATGATCATGATTATGTTGATTATTTTATTTTGTAGGCTGATGATGGCAGAATAACGACTAATGCAAAAGATGATTCATACACAAAAGAAAAAATACTTGAAAAACAGAAACGCCTTTCAGACCATAAAGATCTACTGAAAGAGAAATTAAAATTCATTAATGAAACTGTGAAACGATCCAGTCTTAGTAGCAATACTATTATGAAGAAAAATAATGCAATTGGTGCCACAAATTTTCCTGGTATATTGAATCAAAAAAAGCCTTCTGCCTTAAAAAATGCTGGAAATGTTAATAATGCCAATATAAACATTACAAAACCAACTGTTATGAAAACTCAAACAGGTAATACTTCAGGCACATCATCACCAAAAAGAAATCTTTCACCGACCAAAAAACAACACCAAGAAAATCAACCGACAAAACCAGAAACGAAAGTTCGCTCACCTGTTTTTACGAATAAGTTGAAGTCACCAAAACGACAATCAACATCTCCTGAACCGTCAAAATTAGAAAAAGTTGATAAACCGAAAGAAAATGAAACAAAAACAAAACCGGCGAAAGTCATAAAAGTAGTAAAAAAGAAAAAGAAAAAACCTGTCGAAAATTCAGAAAATAATAATAAATATTTTCAACGAGAATTCATGGAGACTTATACAGATAAAGTTGGATACCAATCATTTAAATTACCAAAAGACGAGTATCAAGATCTTATGAGTTTAAAACAACCAAATGAAGAAGAAGAAATTTATGTCAAAAGAAAAATGAAAAAGAAATGTTTTCTGCATGTCTGTCCAGACATAGAAACAAAAGAAGAAGACGGTTCTATTACAAACTGTTTCATTGATAGTAAATTACTTGTGCTTGCCCAGACTGAAAAAATTTTAGCGTTTTCTAGAAAAGGAAATTCAGCTAAAGATTGGATCTTAAAGGATTCGATGTCAAGACTAACACATGATGATGTTATTAAAGAAATGATAATCAAATGTTATCTAGATAATGTCAAAGAAACTACAGTACTCTGTGAAGTTTATTTATTAAGGAACAAAAATGATCCTAAAATCTTTATGAAAATGGCTCAGTATCGTTTTCTTAGTGAAAATGGAAAATTATTAAAAGAATATTTACTTGGTTCATTTGACTGGTGGGTAAAAAAATTCTCTATTTTTACTTTCTCTTATTCTATAAGAATAAATTGGGTGTTCCACAAAATTTGAACCGTAGGGAAATAGCATTGATTTTCATTGTTGTTGTTTAGGTCATCAGCCGAAAAGCTGGTTTGAACCTCTAGAGGCTTTACTAAGTAAGTAAAACGAGGAATGAGGTGGTTTACCATTGCCTTCCTCACTGAGTGGAAAAGTACGCTTATCAGCATGCCGGGCCCTCTGAAAAGCACAAATTTTCCACTCTGCAAATGACACCTTCACTTCATTCATCACAGGGTCTGGCTGTATAATGAAATTCATTACTTTCAGAGGAGATAACTCTGATTAGTGTCTTTTACACCTCTACCTCTTCTGTTCTTAAATGATTCAGTCATTTCATATTCGTAATTTAAGATTCAATTTTCATTAGTTTGTTAATATTTTCTTCCCACGAATAAAATAATGAAGATTTGTTATAATCAGTAATCATTAGAGAATGTTTAGACCTTTTAAAAAATATCAATTTTGATACAACATATTAAGATGTATTTTAGCTTAAAATACATTAATACATAAATTTGTAAATCGTTTTCTATTTAAGTATTGTAAATTTTATGAATTGGTCGCATTGTGTGTTTGGAGTAGCGGTAACATTGTGGTGTGGAGATGTAAAGATAGGTGGGTTGAATCCATCTGCGGTAAAAAATTTTTATTGTTGGAAATATTTAAAAAAATTAATTATTTCTTAATTTTTTAATTTTGACGATATTGTTTTATCATCTAAAATTATTTATGTATTTTAAACTAAAATACAGCTTGAAATATATCACAATTGATTATTTTTAAACGGTCTAAATATTTTTTAATGATTCCTGATTATAAAAAGTCTTAATTTATACTTGGGAAGAAAATATTAACAAACTTATAAAACTCAGTGCTATTTCCCTCTGGTTTAAATTCCGTGGGGCAATTGGTATAAGGAAGGAAAGTATTATTTTCATGTTAATTTTTTGAAATCAAGTTTTCACTGGAAATACATGTTTTCAGGCTCTCTGAACCAAAAAACATGGCTTTTGAGGTTAGCCACTGTAATGTGAACCAGTATGTGTGTGTGTGTGTGTGTGTGTGTGTGTGTGTGCGCGCGCGCGCACGTGTGTGAACTAATATCTTAAGATTGGAATACTGCACTAAGTTGAAACTTAGAACTTATGTTGGGTAACATTAGAGGACCTAACAGAAAATTTTTCATAAAAATCAGTCCACCAGAAGTAGTAGTTTATTCATTCGATTTTTCACTTTTGGTGATTTTCTCAATTTATTAAATTTCCACATTTAATAAATTTATTATGTTCTACAAGATAGTCTGTTGAAATTTTTGGGGGAGAGCTGTGCGTGAGGTAAAAAATCGTTTTTCTTTTAGATTCCAGCCTTAATACACATTTTAGCACAAAAGTGAATCAGTGGAAGTTGTAGGAAATAAAAAAATTTACAACTTTAATTGAGGGCAGTTAATTATTTTCTGTATTTTGCTCATAAAAATCTGTAAAAATGTGATTATTTTTAAGATTGCAGCCTTAGTATGCATTTTACAAAAAAAAATGTACGTAATCAAAGTTATAGGAAATAAAAAAAATCTACAACTTTTATTTCAAGAATTTTTTTTCTACTGACCCTAGCTTAGCTTCAATTAGCAACTTTTTAAGTTATTAAGTCCAACTAAGAATGTTTTTCAATAAGAGCCTTTTCATGATTAAAATTAGGTTATGTTTTAAATTGTAAATTGTTTACTCATGATTAAACATATAATATATTTTTCATTATACCCATAAAAGGCAGGTGGAGTGTTAAATTATTTGCACTCGATCTGCTAGTTTCAGGGCAACAAAAAATAGTTCTGTTTCTTAATTAAGCCAATTATGCCAATTCTTAATTATATGCCAATTATGTGATGGGAACAAACAAATGTACCTGTTCTAAGGTCTTATCATTCAAATGTGTAATAATATTATGAGGTGATATCAAGACGCAAAAATGGCACACCTGGCCGGGAATCAATCCCAGGACCCTTGGTATAGAAGCGAGTTGCATTGACCATTACACCAATGAATCGGTCAAATTAGATCATATCAGATTATTATATACTGGATGGCCCATATGTCGGTTCCCCAATATTTACAGAAATCGGAAGAAAGGTTAATGGAATAAGAAACCTATAGACAAAAAAAAAACAAATTTATTATATGAATTGTACATAATAATGAATACCTTGAAAATGTTATAGCGGGTGTTCAAAATGTCTACCGTGATTATCTATACACTTTATACAGCGACTTAAAACTGATTCATAAATTTTCAACAGTTATCTTTTATTGTCATTTACATAGTCAAACACAATTTCAATTGAACTTTTTAGTTTGTGCTGGTTTTGTGGCTTGAAAGAATAGACTAGTTCCTTTACAATGCCCCACAGTGAAAAATTACAGGGTATTAAGTCTGTAGAGCACGGAGGCCATTCGATTGTACCACGACGACCAATCCATTCATCATCTTTGGAATTTAAAATCTCATGAACTTCGATACCGAAATGTGCTGGGACGGCATCTTGTTGCCAGATGGAAATAGTAACTATATGGAGATGTACCTCACACTAGCCACTGTTACTGACAACTAATGAATGTTGTACGTAATGCTGACAACATTACACTATTACCAACTTGTTGTTGTTGTTGTTTAGGTCATCAGCCGAAAGGCTGGTTTGAACCTGTAGAGGTTTTACTAAGTAAAACGAGGAGTGAGGTGGTTTACCATTGCCTTCCTCACTGAATGGAAAAGTACGCTTATCAGCATGCCGGGCCCTCTGAAAAGCACATATTTTCCACTCTGCAAATGACACCTTCACTTCATTCACCACAGGGTCTGGCTGTATAATGAAATTCATTACTTTCAGAGGAGATAACTCTGATAAGTGTCTTTTACACCTCTACCTCTTCTGTTCTTAAATGATTCAGTCATTTAATTGGCTGACCATGTGACAAGAAACAGAACTATTTATTTTAGCCCTGCAACTAACAGATTGAGTGTAAATAATTTGACACTCCACCTGTCTGCTATGGGCAGATTACCAACTTATCAAAATAAAATGTCTCATCTCATGGGGAAACCGACATATGGGCCACCCGGTATATATTTTTTCCTCGTATAGGGCAAATTTTCAATCACATGAGGAGGACTTTTTAAAGCTTCTGGAAGCTCTTTTTGCAGCATCCATTCTCACCATTTGCTCACTCTAGGCTTTTTACCTTTCTTCTTTCCACCCAGTGTTCTGTTTTTACTCTTCATGGACACTCTTAAAGTCCATAATTTTAGTTGTCTTAATTTAGTTCAGTTCATTAAGTTTTCTCGTTTTATTCTGGGTTTTTCAGTATCTTTTCTGACTTCTTTAAACCATTTATCTGACATCTTTGGTTTATTGTTTAGTGTCATAAAAATTTGTTTTGTGAACCAGTTGTTATCTATTCTATACAGGTATCTGTAAAATTGTAGTCTTCTTTTTCTAATTTTGTTTCCATTAATTGTTAATTTTTCTAGTACAGTCCTACTTGATCTTGTAACCTATATTGTTCGTCCACTATATTCGGACCATTATCTTGCGGAGGATCTTTCTCTCAAATTTCTCTGCTCATCTTATCAGATTATCATATTATTCAACAATAATTAATTTTTTTTCTCCAGCGAATTAGAAAATTTCACATGCTGCAGTATTGGTAGAAGGCACTGCTGCGTTGCTGTTTGTGCTTGGTCAAGATCAAAAGGAAAATCAATCGCATGGGTTTTCACACATTGCATAGATGACGACACAATGAAATGTACTCCAATGATTCCATTAAAACACGAAGTAACTTCATTACATGATCTGAGTGGTAATTGCAAATTAATTTAGTATTTTTTTATCAGTTTGTTTATGGCTAATACAGTAAAACCTTGTAATGAAATATCTTGTTCATTATTGGCAATATATTTAAATTCATTAATGATAAGATAATTTTGGCAACTGTTGATAGCATAACTTTACTTAAAAAATTATCTATTTTTAGTTTGATACCTATTGCATTTTATTATGCAATATCTTTTTTCTTATCAGTGTGTGTTAAGTAGCCTACAATTACGAGAATTACATAATTATTTTTTTTATTAAACATCTTATGTAAGTACTTTTAACAGTCATTTTTTTCCTTTCTTTTGAGACTGCAGTGAATCTCTTGAGTCAGTTTCTGGGCACTCTCCTCTGGTTCTTTTCTTTGATTTTCCTCCAGTATTCTTTCATTCTGGCAGATCTTCTTTGCCTTTCTGCTTCCGAAAAGATCACTTTCCTGCTTCCTCTTTTATGTACGTACCTTTCCTTGGAATCTAATATTTTTATTTTTAATAGTTTCAGCTGTTCAGTTTTATTTTCTAGATCTTCGGAGGTGATGCCTAATTTTTCCCCATCTTTCTTGATTTCTTTTAACCATATTACTTCTGTCTTTTTCTGGTAGAGTTTTCTGACTATCTGGTTTGTGATACTATCTTTGGGTGTTCTGATTATATATCCAAAGAAGGTTATTCTCTTTTTCCTCATCGTATGTATTACTGATTCGGTCTGCTGGTAGACCTGTTCATTTGGAAGGTAATCTCCATTCTCCATCTACTTGGTGTCTCTTTCCGATGAGGGTTCTAAGGATCCACCTTTCAAGTTTTCGGATTTTATCTATTCTGTTTTTCTGGTTTAATATGAATAGAGTTTTGCACCCATACGTTATCTTTGGTTGTAAGACCGTTTTGTAGTGTTTTATTTTGGTTTTGATTGATAGGAATTTTTTATTTTAGGTGTTTTTGTTGGTTAGTTGTGAAGTTGTTAATTTCTTGGTTCTTTCCTCCCATGCAAATTTTCTAATTTGTGTACAATTTGTTCAATTCAGAACAATAAGCAACGCCATGACCCAATGAGATGAGGATGATGTGTATGACGTGGAAACGAGCTGCAGTCTTGTACAGACCCAGGTCGACTATTCCTGAGAGAGTACCATTAATTGAATCCCAACCATCAAAGCATACTGGCAACCATTGTCTATTATTCATATCCGTATAAAAGTAACTACCTTTACTAGGATTTGAACCAGGAACCTTTGTTTCCAAAATCAATTGTTAAACAGCTGACTTGTGGAATCATGCTATTGT
This sequence comes from Catonia carolina, assembly GCA_035578175.1. NCBI lineage: Eukaryota > Metazoa > Arthropoda > Insecta > Hemiptera > Achilidae > Catonia > Catonia carolina. Next base: position 7,636,906 of record JAQMRL010000005.1, on the reverse strand, counting down.
CAGACAATAACATGATCACTGGATAAAAGAGTTCGGAAAGAAACCTAGTTGAAGTTTTACAAGACTTTCACTGTAACCAGTACTGCTGTAAGTCATGAGTACTTGGGAGGAAAAATGAATGTCAAATCTAGGCAGCAGAAATATGATTCTTGAGAAGCGTTCAGGGTGTAGTTTGGTAGATCACATTGAGATTGAGGAAATCCAGGCCCATTTAAATGGCTCTTTTCTTTTAAAAACCAATTGGTAAATACAGAAAGAAGTGGGTGAAACATTTATGAACAAGTGAGGGTAGATGTGCAAAACTACATTCCTGATGGATGAAGAGATATGGGTAGGTCGCAAAAGATATGGTCAAAGAATTCGGAACAGGTAAGAAGACCTAATCTGTGACATGAAGAACATTTCACACTTACATATAGTGAAGTAAACAGGACTAAACAGGGTATAGTATTTTATAAACAATCATTAATTTAGCATTAACTATTTTACGTAACATTTGGAATCTAATAAAAAAAAGGTGAATTTTATCAAAAAAACAAGGGTCTTTCCTGTTATTACTGCATAGTTTGTTACTATTATTAACGATAAAAACGGGAAAAATATTTGAAAAAATCCTACACCAATATCCTTGAATTTTTTTTATTTTTTTATTCCTAATATGTGTACGTTGCAATCTGTTCAATTCAGAACAATAAGCAACCCCATGACCCAATCAGATGAGGATGATGTGTATGACGTGTAAATGAGGTATAGTCTTGTGCAGACTCAGGTCGACCATTCCTGAGAGAGTATGGTTAATTGAACCCCAACCATCAAAGTACACCGGTAACCATTGCCTAACATTCAAATCCGTATAAAAGTAACTACCTTTACTAGAATTTGAACCAGGAACCTTCGTCTCCAAAAATCAGCTGTTGAATAGCTGATTTTGGCGACGACTTTACCTCTAGACCAGAACTGCGCCGGCCGCATTGGCGCAGTTGGTAACGTGCTCGCCTCTCATCATGCAACCTTGGGTTCGAATCCCATTCAGGCACGGCATATTTTTATATGTTACAAAAAAAAATCATTTCATCCTTCACCGTCTGCATTATCAGTAATTGCAGAACAGTCAGACGTAAAACAAAAAAAAAAAAAAAAAAAACCTCTAGACCAGTCATGTCAAAGATACGGCCCGCGGGCCGCATCCGGCCCCCGGGCTGTATCAATACGGCCCGCGATCGCAATGTGTCACAGAAAGAAGAATCATGTTTTTTTTAGAGCTTTAAGACTTCATTCGATTCCTCTACGGAAGTTTTAAAATGCGCACACTACATTTATAAGTAATTTTAAGGGCAGCGCGTGCCTAGACAAGCGGGCCGTAACGCCATCTCTACCTGATATCAATGAGCTTGTCAAAAACAAGAGAAGTCAGGTATCTGGATTCTCGAGCTCAAAATAATTACCATCTTTTATAACTTTGATATGATTTTTTACAACCGTATATTAGATACTGTACAATTAAATAAATAAAATGTTATAATAATTCAGTACATTGTTTGTTTTTTGAATCTGGCCCGCCAACACATTCTAAATTTAATATATGGCTCTCTTCAAAATTGAGTTTGACACCACTGCTCTAGACCAACCCGGTGGGTCATCCTTGAACTTAAGTTGAAAATGTAGGTAGATATAGGTTTAAAATTAAAGTTAAAATATAGGTTATGATTTAAATTCAATAAAGAAATTGGATGGGTTATTTTATTTAAGACTAGCAACCCCCGCTCGCTTCACTTCACACCAGCTAATGTAGGGCTGGCTCATTAAATTATTTTAAAACTTCTCTATATACATTACTTGTCGTTTTGTTACCCTGTGGTAGCAAAATAAATTGTTTTTCTACACTTCCAGCTCTAGAAAGTCTAACATAAAGTTGTCCATGAGTGAAGCACTCTTGTCTCAAATCAAAGCATACCGTTTTAAATATTTGTCCCTATGATTTAACAGAATTGAATAGAATGCATAGAAGAATACCGATGGAAAAGAAAGAGACAGTTGATATGTGGCTGAGATAAGAGACAGTAATATGTAGGTGCCATACGCAGAGTAACTGGATTATATGACTTATTCACTTCCTGTCGAATGAAAACAAATACATAAAAATAAAGTACAAAAATAAAAATTTTGAATATTTCCGAATTTTTAATGTTTTTGGAATCGAATGTTATTCTTCACATTTTTCTATGAAATATAAAAGTTAATCTTGCTTCTAGCCCAAAAAATACATCATCCAGAGGACTTAAAAAATAAAAGTGCTGTGCACCCGATGGACTAAAACATCCGACATAGTTACAGTTTAAGTTGCTTAACTCACTTAATTAAAGTTACTTAAAGTTGTAAAATAGCCTATATTGATCAGGAAGCTCTAAGCTATTCAGCAATGAAGGATTTTTTTAAAAATCAGTTCAGTAGTTTCTGAGATTACCTCATACAAACAAACAAACAAACAGATGTTTCTTCTTTATTATATTAGTATAGATTACCCATTATATGGATTCACCCTCTGAAAATGTCAAAAGTGATTATCTAAACTATTACTCCACAAAATTGCAAAGAAATAAGTTTTTGAGTCTAATTTATTGAAGTCACATTGACAGCTTGGTCATTAGCGACTACTGTGGGTTTTGGTACGATAATGGTGTTATTAAAATTTCCAGACCCCAGCTGGGAATCGAACCCGGGACTTTTTGCTTTGTAGGCTAGTGCGCTAGTCACTACACCACGGAGGGAGTCCTAAATTAGTTATTAAAATAAGTTAAACAGTATCTTGTTAAATGTGTATAATAATTTTTAATTTTCAGTATCAAATAATAAACTGGTACTGCTTGCATTTGGTAAAAATTGTTTCACTGTATGGAGTGCTAAAACTGGTGAACGTTTTACATTTATTGATCTCAAAAAAGTTTTGCCTGTAAAGAGCCTTACCTGTCATTTTGGTGTTTTTGCAATCATTCAAAGAGTAAGTATTTTAAAAATTATTTGTGCTTATGACTCAGTATTATTATTCTTGTTACGATACACTTAATCTCTTACAATAAACAATTTATTCCGTTAACCATTTCTAGAATTTTTTTTGTCATCAGTCTCTCGACTAATTTGATGCAGTTCTATCTTGCGCAAGTCGTTTCATATCTACATACCTGTAACACCATACAATATCTTTTGTAATTTGCTTTATATATTCTAATCTTTGCCTCCCTCTATAATTCACTCCTTCAATATTACCCTCCATTATTGATAGACCAATACCTGGATGTCTTAAGATATGCCCCACTAGCCTATCCCTTCTTCTGATAAGATGTTTCTATATACAATACTTCTTTTTTCATCCACTCGTCTAAGAACCTCTAAATTACTTATTTTGTCCACCCACCTAACCTTTAACATTTTCCTGTAACACCATATTTAAAAAGCTCCTATCCTCTTCCTTTCTATAGCCCATATCACCCACGTTTCACTCCCGTATTTCTAGAATATTACTATTATAACATTGTATACGGTCATCTTAAAAGAATGTGGGATTGCAGTCAAACAAAAATAGTGTCATCCGATTTGTTTTAAAGAGTAGTTACAGAAATAACTAATGGTTTTTGCAATTGATCAAAGATAAACATTTTTCAAAATGCCATTAGTCGTGAGACGCATCTCATGTGATGGCGTGTCATGAGATGTGTCTCATGAAAGGGATTTTACCAATGATTTTATTTATTTTAGTTTAATTTAACCGTTTTAATTACAATTAAAATATACTTATCTGATTATTTTTTTAGGGATTTCTATTCATTATGACTAGCGCTGAAAATCACCTTTACATGATTGCTGTCAATTTGGCTTCAAGAAATAGCAAACCTCTTCGAAGGTATCGGTTACCACGTGGACAACAATGGTTTGTAATTCAATTTCATTTCATATAATGAATTAATATAATAATTTCACTAACCTTCTTTTTAAACTGCGTCACCTTTATTTCAATTTTTACTTACACGTGTTTCGGTGGATCCACCATCATCAGAGTAAATGAAAAACAGAAACTAAAAATTTTTTTCATTTATTTAAAATTTACAGAAGATGATACATCTTCAGTCACTTGTATAAAACTGATTTAAAATTAATTTATTTTAATTTATCCCTTCTCATATTTACTGTAGATAGCAGCAGCAGTCAATATCACTTCATCATTCCTAAATTTTATCTGTTCATTCAAAATGTCCTGCTTTTGCTCTTTTAAATATTTATAAATATGGAACATCTCATATTTTTCAATTTTATTTTTATTCTCTATATTACATTGTTCTATTATATTGAAATGTTCATCTATTTTACCAAATTTATGTTTTTCTTCTTTTATATGATTGGTATAGTTAGATATAATGTAGTCACATTTCAGTGCTTTTTTATGTTCATTATACCTCACTTGAAAATTACGACTAGTCATACCAATGTAAAATTTTTTACAATCCTCATTACCACAATCTATTTTATACACACCCTTTTTATTGCTTAGTGTTTCATTTATATTATTTTTAATTATATTTGTGGACAGTAGTTTTTTATTATTACATGTGTATGCGATTTTATAAAATTTATTTAATGTTCTGTATAATTTATTGTTAATAGTTTTATTGTATTTTAATGCAATAAATGGTTTATGTTTTATTTTATTATCTAATATAAGGGTGGTTCTCAAGTTATTTTTAAAATGTAGTTTGTTTTTAATTTTATTTATTACTTTATTTATTTCTTTTTCATGATACCCATTCTTTTGTGCTATGAATTTTATTGTTCTTAATTCATTTTCTAGTAGTTTTTTATCTTTTATATAATTATATGCTCTGTGAATCATACTATGGTAAGCTGCCATTTTATGTGAGTATGGGTGGTTAGATGACTTATTTATATTTGTTACTGGTAATATACTTTTACGAAATACACCTGTTGTTATTTTACTATTACCCTTGATTAATTGTATGTCCATGAAATTTAATTTATTATTATTTTCAAGTTCCATAGTGTGGTGTAATTTATCATCAAATGTATTTAATTTTTTTTAAATAACATCCTCTTCATTTTTATATGTCTTTTCCAATATTACCAGTATGTCATCTACATATCTGTGCCACATTACTACATTATGTGTGTGTTCTATTTGATACACAGTTATTTCTTCAAAATATTGTAAATAAATTTCAGACAAAATAGAGCTTAATGGTGCTCCCATAGTAAGTCCATCTTTTTGTTTGTATATTTTTTCATTAAATTTAAAATAATTTTGTGAAGTACATTGTCTCAATAATCCTATAACTTGCTTTACTTCATCTTCATGCAATTTATGTTCTGTTAATTTATTTTTTATAATGTTTATGGTTTTGTCAATGGGTATATTTGTGTACATATCTTTGATATCAATTTCATTTTCAATTATTTTTTTGTTTAGTTTATTTAAAGTTCACGAAACAGCTAGACTAAGGTGGGTTATAAAACTGTGGGTATTAATTTGTGAAAATTTCCAGGCCCTAGCCGGGAATCGAACCTGGGACCTCCGCATTGTCGACTAGCATGCTACCGTTACACTATGAAAGGAGCCAATTTTAAATTATTATTATTTATTAGGTAAAATACAATATTTTCCTTGATGGAAATAACATTTTAGAAATTTAATTTCTTCTTCTTGAGTTTCTTCTCCTAACAGAGGTTGACTATCATAATCAAAATTTCGACCTTGTACATTGCTCCTTGGAATAGATTTATAAAGGACTTTTTTCTTTGTGTAGGGTCAATTTTAGACCATGTGAGGTAACTAAAAACATTTCTGGAAGCTCTTTTTTCAGCCCCATCTTCAGAAGTTTGCTCACTGTAGGCTTTTCTCCTTTCTTCTGTCCACCCGGTGTTCTGTTTTTGCTCTTCATGGAAGCTCTTGAAGTTTGTAATTAGTTATCTGAATTTGGTTCAGTTCATTAAGTTTTCTTGGTTTATTCCAGTCTTCTCAATACATAGAGGACATGTCAAATTATAACTGATAAGTCTAAATTTTTACAAAATGTTAAATTCATTACTTTCCAGTAATTTATTACCACTACTTACTTGCTTATTTCAATAAGCGTGTCATCCAACCATTTGTAGGTCAGCCTGTTGGCGTAGTGGTTAGTGTAACTAGCTTCCACGGTGGGGTCCCGGGTTCGATTCCCTGCCAGATCTGGCATTTTTTCAGCACTCATTTTCATATATCATCATCCTCCACCGTCTGCATTAGCAGAAATTGCAAAACAGTCAGACGTAAAACAAAAAACAACAACAAAAAAACAACCATTTGTATCAAATAATACACAATTTGCCTCAAACAAACAAACTTGTTTTTAAACAAACTTAAAAATTACCACATATTTGTAAAGCTTGTGAAAATTTATTGATGTATTTCCTATCTCCATGAGTAGGTTTTCATTTAAACATTTTAGTGTTGGAATTAGCAATGTAATAATCAACTCTGTTTCTTGTGTAATGGTTGTGGACATTTAAATTCTGTAAAAAGATATTTTGCTTTATGTACATTATCACTTGAAAGATGTACAAAGAAGGAACTGTAAGCAATTGAAGCTCCTTAAATAATGATTTGCATGAGGTTAAGTGGTTGACTCCCACCATACACCTACAGTTCAGCCGTTCTTAGTTTGTTCCTACTGTCAACAAACCAAAGCACGCTAGAGTCCGCGACTTTATGGATGTTGTATTCCTATTAAGTTACCTAACTATGTTTTAAATTATAAGTACTGAAAGTACTTAAAACATCAGTCATGATATGATGCAGGCCTAACAATTTCATTTATAAAAATACTTTTAAAAGTATTTTGTATTTAATAACTTTTAAAAGTATTTTGTTTTTACTTTTTAATCAGCGTGTATTCATTTTTATATAATGTGCATGCTCAGTGGCGTCATTATTTGTTTACATTAGGAGCAAACTAAGAAAGGCTGGACTGTAAAAGCTTTTTTCTGAATTTTAAAAGCTCTTTCCATGTTACTCTGTGATGAATTACCCCAAACTATTCTGACATACTGGATATGAGATAAAATTAAATTATGGTGAGCTGGTATTAGCAATTTTTTATCATTTAATCTGCCAATTTATATCTGGCTTTTGGTTTTATAACGATCTTTTAGTGTCTTAGTTTCACATTATCGATCAGTATATTTAGGTAGATGTACCAGGTTAATAATTTTTGTGCTTTAGCTAGTTTTGTTTGTTCATGTTCTTTGTTCTGAGATTTTTGTCATTATTTCCCTTAAGATTTTAAAATCGGGTTACTACTGTCCCAGAAGTTCGCAAAATAATAAAAATATTTTAAATTCGACAACTCAAGGATCTTTATTAAAACTTTTGTTTGTAAATATCTTAAAATTCTTAAAAATTATTAAAATTATTAAAATGTTTTTAAAATCTTTAAAATGTTTTTAAAAATCCTTGAAGCACTTATTTGAACCAATTTTCTAAAATAAGGTTCCTTTTATTTTTCCCAGATAATATTATGTCCAAATTATTAAAAGTTTTTCCTGTTTTAAAGATGTAAATTCACGTCTCTCTCTTTAAAAGATTTAAAACAGAATGAATCAACAATCCTTTCTTTTTTTTTTTTTAATAAAAAAAAAGGGAATGTTCTTTTTATTTCCTTTGAAATATTTTATGTTATTATTCTTTTATCTTTCACACCTGAAGGTAGGAAATCATCTGTTATAGGTTTATGTTATGTTATGTTTATGTTATGCGTGAATGTATTTAGTTTGTCGTGTGAATGTACGTATGTATAGATGTGTGTGTGCGGATAAGTGTCTTCTTATATTACACTACTTTGACTTTTAATGTTTGTTTAGCTACTTCTTTTAAATTGTTTTTGGTTTATCAGGGATAATCAAATAATATTTTGAGGAGAATTTTAATTTAAATATATTAACCCTTCATGGACAGAATTAGTTTCATGTCACTAATGCAATTATGGGATGGGGTAAACTGTTTTTCTTTTAGAAAAATATGTTTTCCTGGATAGATAACTGTTTTTTAAGGTTCTGAATTCATAGAAATTTCAACATATATTTTTCTCTTCACTTTTACTCAATAATAATGGATGTGATCTGTATTTTGTCCTGAGGGATGTGACGAATGCGAATACATCCATAAAGAGAACTGACTAAAAAATAATTTATATGTTGAAGTGCAGAATAAAGAGGAAAATAAATCTACAAGTACGAGGCGTGTTCAGAAAGTAAGTACAGTTTTTAAAAAAAAACCAAGTAAAACAATTTTTTTTCAACACAATTTTATTTCAACATGAAAGCCCAAACCTTAAACTATTTTTCGACATAGTTTCCACCGATGTTCAAACACTTGTCGTAGCGGGTGATCAATTTGTCTAATTGTCTAGTTTAAGGTTTGGGCTATCGTGTAGAAATAAAATTGAGTTGAAAAAAACTTGTTTTACTTTTGTTTTTTTTAAAAACAGTACTTACTTTCTGAACACACCTCGTACCTACAAAGATTATTTAAGGGAATATTATGATTAAATTGGACGAACATAACACATATAAGTAGTAACGAACAGAGAAAACACAACTGATATGGAACACTGACGTTGTGCTGGTGTGGATTTTTCTCAAACCAGCATTTGCACACGCAAATTTCCTGGAATATCTTGATATTTTGTTATAATCTTGGTGACTATTAAGACAAATTTTATCAAACATTTTTTGATTTAATTTGTAAATGTGCAGATATATCCACTAAATGACCATAACCATTCAAAATTGCATGCAGATATATCTGCAAAACGACTTGTGGGAAATATTATTTTGACACATATATCCGTCAATAGTTTGCTGCGAAGGGTTAATGTATGGAGAACTTTAAATATTTCGGATACCTACAAGATTTACTGTGACAAAGATGATGACGTGAGCGAAAAACTGGCAAAATTCAGCGCTGTCTGGGGTTCTATTCGCAGGACAATAGGAAAGAAAACGAGAAAGGAAACCCAAATTAAATTTTATAGAGCAATGGCTGTACCACTCATAACATATGGGGGTGAAACATGGGTGTCGTTACAGAGGAATGAATCTCGTATCCAGGCTGCTGAAATGAGATTTTTGTGGGGAGTCAAAGGTTGTATGTGGTTAGATAGAGTACGAAACGAAGCTATCCGCGCCGAGTTAAATGTTCAGTCACCGTTGGAAACATTAAGAATACATAAGAGAAACTGGTACAACCATTTACTTTGCATACCAGCTCACAGACTTCCTCTACTAGCATGGAAATATAAACCTTAGTGGGAAGTGAGGCTTGGGAAGACCTAAAAAGAGATGTATGCCGGAACAGGCCATGGAGCCTTGGCAGATGATGATGGGTTAATGGAAACAAAAAATTTATATACATTATATAAAAAAATTACAGAATCTAAGGGCTTCAACATGGAGCAATATGAGAAATGAGGGATGAAAGAAAGAAGAAAAGTCTACACCAGTGAATAGAATGCTGAGAAAATGGGCTGCAACAAAGCTTCCAGAAAAACGTTTGTAATTATTTTTCAAATAAAATTTTCAGTGATGTTGAACTCATTTTTATAATATGGTTGGAATTGTTTTTCATAAGATTTAAAGTAATTAGGTAACTAGATATATTAACTGCCCATAACAGACAGGTGGAGTGTCAAATTATTTACACTCAATCTGTTGGTTGCAGGGCTAAAATAAATAGTTCTGTTTCTTATCACATGGTCAGCCAATTAAATGACTGAATCATTTAAGAACAGAAGAGGTAGAGGTGTAAAAGACACTAATCAGAGTATTCTCATCTGAAAATAATGAATTTCATTATACAGCCAGACCCTGTGGTGAATGAAGTGAAGGTGTCATTTGCAGAGTGGAAAATATGTGTTTTTCAGAGGGCCCGGCATGCTGATAAGTGTACTTTTCCACTCAGTGAGGAAGGTAATGGTAAACCACCTCACTCCTCATTTTACTTAGTAAAACCTCTACAGGTTCAAACCAGCCTTTCGGCTGATGACCTAACAACACAGATATATTAAATTAAAAATTATATTATTTTTTTTATGTTTCAGTCTTGGAGCTGCAGTTAAAGAAGATAAATTAATTGCGATTTCAAAGGAATCTGTTGTGTGCTGGGATTTACAGACTTCTGAAAAATTACAGCATCTGAAAACGGATGGTGCCACACCTTTCCTTGTTAAAAATAAAGTACTATTAATGGATGAAAATAGATTTAGCAGGTTACTTACTGTAAAAAGTGAAATGGACAAGCATTTGAATAAAATTTCAACAGATACTATACCTACAACGGCAAGTGTTCAAAGTAGTAGAACATCAATTGCTACAAGTACTGATGACTTATAAACAAACGTTTTTTAATTTCCAGACCTTATACAGTAAAAAAATTAATGGTAGTTTTTTCTAAGTTACAAGCTCAAACTGTAAATTATAGATCTGATATATTTTACAAACATCTATAAAAATTATTCGTTAAAACATATAAATTTTTGTTGTGTATATTTTTTGAATTAAATAAAAATATTTTCTGTTTAACACCTAAATTATTATTTTTTTTTGTTATTGGTAATACAATTTATTTATCTATATTTTAAAATAAAATATTATTTACAAAGAAATTTTTTTACACTGTAAAAAGTCTTTTCAATCAAGTAATTTTTCAGATTTTTCTTGAATGAAAGTAAATCAGTATTAAAAAAACATTTTGGTAATTTTTTGTTGTGATTTTTCCTTGCTTAAGTAGCAAGCAGAGTTTTTACTACGATAAAAACTATTTAATAAGTGGTTTCACTTAGCTTATGTCAAAAGACCCACTTAAACCGTTTTATAAATTATTTAATTATAAATTGAGATTGGTTAAATGGTTTTTAAAAAAATTGTTTTGTATATCAACATGGTGCAAGATTACTGGATTAAAAAAACACTAAATTCTTGATTTTTACCTCCGGATCAGCCCAGTCAGTCATCTGGTAGAAATTTGCAATTTTGTTAAGTAACATCGATTGAGAGAAACATGATAAATTACAGCTGTTAAAATATTCTTTTCCATGTGAAAAGTGGGGTTTGCCAAATGAAAGATCTTCTTCCTGTCACAGATTATGCCTTTTCACCTGTTCTGACTTCTTTGCAGCCTACCCACATTCCTTCGCCCTTTGGATATGTAGTTTAATGCCTATCTATTCCCATCTATTTCCCACATATATATATATATACTGAATACGATTCAGTTTATCGATCATGTCTGCTTTTCTAGTGTATGTTAAATAACATCCCAGGTATTGGAAATGCTCTGAACCTGCTCTATCAGGCACCCATTGATAACAATTTTTATTTGTACAGGATTTTTCCCTCAGAGAGTCATCAATTTCATATTTACAGTGGATATGTGTTTAGGTCATCAGCCAAAAGGCTGGTTTGAACTTGTAGAGGTTTTACTAAGTAAAACGAGGAGTGGGTGGTTTACCATTGCCTTCCTCACTGAGTGGAAAAGTATGCTTATCAGCATGCCGGGCCCTCTGAAAAGCACATATTTTCCACTCTGCAAATGACACCTTCATTTTATTCACCACAGGGTCTGGCTGTATAATGAAATTCATTACTTTCAGACGAGACAACTCTGATTAGTGTCTTTTACACCTCTACCTCTTCTGTTTTTAAATGATTCAGTCATTTAATTGGCCGACCATGTAATAAGAAACAGAACTATTTATTTTAGCCCTGCAACCAACAGATTGAGTGTAAATAATTTGACACTCCACCTGTCTGTTATGGGCAGACAGTGGATATATCAAAGTTAAATTCTTGAAATATTTTACTAAAATTATAAACCCCTTTCTGTAAATCATTTTCATCATATATCGTGAAAGATCTGTAGAAAAATATTATTTACTAACAGAAAAATCATTTTGTAAAAAAAGTGAACATATGGGGTTTTTTTAAAAAAATTATACATTTATTTATGAATGTGTACTGAAAATGATTTTCCACTGATGGATATCAGCAAATAAAATACGCTTCATTCTTCATTTAGCAATTCACTAGAGGTAAAGTCATCACTGCGAGTCAGCTGTTAAACAGCTGATTTCCGGAGACGAAGGTTCCTGGTTCAAATCCTAGTAAAGGTAGTTAATTACTTTTATACAGATTTGAATACTAGACAGTGGTTACTGGTGTACTTTGATGGTTGGGGTTCAATTAACCATATTCTCAGGAATGGTTGGCCTGGGTCTGTACAAGACTACATCTCATTGGGTCATGGGGTTGCTTATTGTTTTAAATTGAACAGATTGCAATGTACACATGTGGATGTATAGAGCTTTGATCAATTGTTTGCCAAAAAATCAAACGTAAACAGGATAAAAACTTTTCAAAACAAATTTTTATGTTTAATGACATGTAGACCACACGTCTATCGTATATTGAGACCTTAACATAGACACATTATACTCAACCCTTAACAAATTATTCATTCATTTCCATTCACATTTTTAATAAATCATAAGAGTGTAGAGATACAAACATTGTCACACCCGCACCTGCCGCAAAGGAGTTTTAACTCCATTTTTATCATTTTTCAGAAGTCGAAAACCAAATTTTTTTCTTTTCATAACTGTTAAAAATGTTTTATAGATACAGTAAACCTTCACTTCTTCAACACGGCATGACATGGTGTAAGTAGCAATCCGCCAGGCAGGTCATCCTCTTCCACTTTCTCCTCATCTCCCTACCCTTCTGTTGTTGTCAAGTACAGTATTGTATTGAAGGGTACACAACTTTGTTTGTATTCATTAAAATTGTGCAATATTCATATTAAAATCGTGTTTTTAATGTTTACTATTTATATAATTATGCCATATGCTATGGATAGTTTGACATTTTGATACTTTGACAACTTCTCAGTTCACAAAGTGTCGAACCATCGAAGTTCTACTGTATTAAAAACACCCAATATCCAAATTTACAGCTAAAATCTCCACTAGCTAGCTTTAGCTATTTTAGCTGCCAGCTTCTGATCAACAAAAATTTAATCTTTTATCTGTGCATGCAAATTTACCACTGCCCATCGTTATAATTACCAAATTCGTAATTAACTCAGAAAATAAAAAATTAATGGATTTCTATGAACAAGTTTTTGTAGGGTTCCCCCAGGAAAACTAAGTGGTGGTGATTCGTGGAAGTTTTCTTTGTTTAAATGAAATAATAAACTTTTCAAAAATCTGGAAATCTTCAGCTGTAATCGACCCATTTGAAGATTTTAAATGTTTACAGATTTTCAAGAGTAGAAAACGAAAATGTTCTAACCATAAAATTTGAAGTTAATTACGGTTAGTACAACCTTTAAAAAAATCAAAAGTGGCAGATAGGAGATAGGCTACCACTGTCTACATTAAATAGAGCATTTTGTGTGGTTTTAAAGGTAGTGTTAACTCAATTTTATCAAAATAAAAGTTAATATCTTTTACCTATACGGCCCAGATATAAAACAGCGACAAGAGTTTGGCACTGGATGATTTCCTCAATCAAGAAGAAAACATGACATTAAACATCATAAATACTGCTGGTTTTATACACACACAGTATAAAAAGTTTTATACACATACGGTATAACAGTTGACATTAAATAATAAAGACAAAAATTTTTTTAATAAATTATTTTATTTGTACTGATATACAAAAATATAAAACCTAATTTAATAATAAATTACTAATTACCTAATTCTAATTACTATTTATTATAAAACTAAAACTAAAATAAATAAATATTATAAATAGATATTAAAAAATATTATTAATTGCAGACTCATTACAAAGGAATTAATTATCATAAAGTGACAGGATACTGTTATATGTGGGTTTACTTAATGTTAAGAAAATAATGACAATATATTTTTTTTATTAAGAATATTTTTTCCATAACCTATAGAAAACAGAAGTGTTTAAAAGTTAATTAAAAAAATTTAATTAGTTTGATGTACAATAATTCTAGACATTACCAGTATTAATTTTATTAAATATTATGAACCCATATAAAAGTTACAAAATCACTGAGGAAAATAATGGTAAAAAAATTATATATTTTTGTTTTGTGTAGTAGTTAACCAGTATAGTTTGATTCAGAGTGCATGGCAGCATTTATTTATTTATTTTTTTTTTTGGGTTTAACGTCTGACTGTTCTGCAATTACTGCTAATGCAGACAGTGAAGGATGAAATGATTTTTTTGTAACATATGAAAATATATCGTGCCTGAATGGGATTCGAACCCAAGACTGCATGATGAGAGGCAAGCATATTACCAACTACGCCAATGTGGCTGGCAGGCAGCATTTATATGAGGTGAAGGATCAGTGTTAGAACTCATGCATTTTGCTGAGAACCGTGAAACAGACATGCGCACTAGCAGCCGAACGTTCCGTTCCTCGTCTTTTCCATCACGTACAGTCACGTAGGCATACGTAAATAACCTATGCTGAATCATGCACAACATGAGTATTTACAAAACCCCTTGATTGTTTCCAAAGCCGACTGACTGACCCCCATGATGCCATTTTAATAATTACGTCTGATTTTAAACAATATTTTTAGTTACCCGTGGTGGCTTAATAAACCATATTGTATGTATACTTAGTGCAGAATTTTAAACTGTCATTGGCTTAACATTTTTAATACTTTTCTTTGGATGAACTATTTTCGTTGAATATTGTATTTGTTTACTTATACTTGCAAAATAATATGTCAATATAAATGTGTATAATTATTACAATAATATGTTATACTTCAGGTACAATAATACAAAAATGTAACTAATATTTATAATAAGAATTATAAAAATAGTACTAAGTTCCACGTAACCAATAAATCCAAGTAACGCATGAGGTCTAGTTTAACAGGAGCCATACTGTACTGGATGCAGTAGTGTGACTCACAATGTCTGTTTCACAGCTCTCAGCAAAATGCATAAGGTACAACTGCTGTGGTTATTAGTGAATACGATACGTTACAAAATGAAATCTATGAGGTCTAATTTAGTACGAGCCACACTGTACTGCATACAGTGGTGTGACTCGCAATGTCTGTTTCACAGCTCTCAGCAAAATACATAAGCTATACCAGCTATAGAGAAGAAAACTGACTGTATGTGGCAAATACAATGAACATACTCAAAATAATGATGCAGCTGGAAGAAAACATTATATCTAGTAAATTGTTTAGTCTTTGCTGACGACATAGGCCTGATTACTAATACCCTGGAAAATGCTATAAAACAAGTGGAAAGTTTAATAGCTCAAGGTGAAAATTTTTTGTCATCAGTCTCTCGACTGGTTTGATGCAGTTCTCGAAGCTGTTCTGTCTTGCACAAATCGTTTCATATCTACATACCTACACAAAGAAGGTCTACAATATTATTTCCCAAGATAGAATTCATAACAAGTGTTAAGAACTACCAGCGTCACGTATGTATTCATCACAATAAAATTAAAAGAGTAAGGGTATTTAAAGATTTGGGAGAATGGGTCGGTATAAACAAAAACGAGAAAAATAGCTTAGGAAGAAGGCCGGATAAAATTAGAATTGTGTTCATGAATACCAAAAACCTATATAACAGAAACAGAAAATTTTTACCATGGGACACAAAAATCAGGCTATCAGATGGTGGTAAGACCTGAAGCATTGTATGGAGCAGAAACACTTAAATTATGTTGAAAGGCGATATCAATAAAATAATGAGCATGGAAAGGAGAATAGTTCGAAACATCCTAGGACCTAAGAAAGAAGTAGACAATTACAATAAACCCCATTCAAATAAAGAAAAACTGAAAATATAATCCATGTAATGAAAAAAGGTGATGTATTTTTTGAATACGTAGCAAGAATGAACGATAGCAGACAGTTCTTTAGGTCATCAGCTGAAAGGCTGGTTTGAACCTGTAGAGGTTTTATTAAGTAAAATGAGGAGTGAGGTGGTTTACCATTAATTCCTCATCGAGTTGAAAAGTATGCTTATCAGCATGCCAGGCCCTCTGAAAAGCACATATTTTCCACTCTGCAAATGACACCTTCACTTCATTCACCACAGGGTCTGGCTGTATAATCAAATTCATTACTTTCAGAGGAGACAACTCTGGTTAGTGTCTTTTGCACCTCTACCTCTTCTGTTCTTAAATGATTCAGTCATTTAATTGACTGACTAAGTGAAAAGAAACAGAACTATTTATTTTAGCCCTGCAATGAACAGATTGAGTGTAAATAGATTGACACTCCACCTGTCTATTATGGGCAGGATAGCAGACTGACAAAACAAATTTTTGATTAAATAATAAATCTCAAAACCCAACCAGCGTGGTTCACAGTAACATTGAAAGACCTTAAAGATGCCAAAATCAACACAAAAGACATACAGAATTAGAAATTTTTTAGAAAAAAGGCAGAGAGTGATCTTTGGGAGAGAGAATGAAAAGAAGAAACCTGAACCCCACAACTTAAAAAGGAAAGATCCAAAACAATGAAAAGATTGTAGGAGTAAAGAAAACATGAAGACGTAACTAAAATATTGATTTGATGTGATCTCTCTAAAGGGGTATTCAGAAAAAAACTGAAGAAAGAATTTAATAATAACTAAACAAACAATTTCATACGTTTTGTGTTTTTGGTACATTTTCCAGGAAAAGTGTAAAATATTTAAAGAAAAATATTTTAAATTACAAACCAAAATCATATTTTAATAATGTTTATTAAACTGTCCATGAGAGAAGTGTATGTAAATAATTTGAATATATAACTTTACGATTCATACTTAAAAATTTCATTCGTAAGTTGCATAGGAGAGATATGTTCAAAATATAATTTGAAAGTACGAGTGAAGTGATCTTTAAATTAATTAAAATTTTTAACATCTGTCACTTTACAATAATTAATTTCGAATAAAAAAATATCAGTTTTAAGACTCGTAAAATAATCGAGTAAATTAAATGAAACAGTCTTAAAGTTTTTTAATAATATTAACAACTGTAACTGTACTACATTATTGTCATGAAACTTTTTAATAATTTGACATGTATTTAATAAAATTTAAATTTAAATATGGGTATTTCCATGCATTGATTTATAAGTACCAAATTTGAGAATTTAGTTAAATTTTTTTATAGCTTGGTCATTAACGACTAATGTGGGTTTTGGTACTGTAACGGAGGGTTTTAACATGTTAAAATTTCCAGACCCTAGCCAGGAATCAAACCTGGGACCTTCTGCTGTGTAGCCTATTGTGCAAGTCACAATGCTACGAAGCCAGTCAATTATTTTTTTTCAAATCTATTCGTAATCACTTTATTAATATTAAATTAATAACAAAATATTTAATTTTTATTATAAAAATTAATTTTTTTCAGTTTTACATTAGAAATAATTTCCCATGAATAATTAAACTGATTACTGATATTTCTTGATTCCATTTATACAAGAAACAATGGATTGGTGGTTAGTTGAATCTAGTATAAAATTCTTCATCAAAACCATACTTATCCAAGAATGAAGTAATTCTTACCAAATAAATTTGTAATGTAAAACCCTTGATTCATAAATTGGTATGGATACATGTTATTATATATTATGTAATAAATATTATTACAAATTTTTTACGTTATTTTTTTTTTAAATTTTACCTTATGTTTGAATCATGAATCACATTCATGAATTTATTTCTATTTGAACTATAATTTTAGGCGATATTTTTAGTATTTTTTGTTACAAAATTTCATTAATGTAATTTATTCTATTTCATTTTGAATGCGGTTTAGGCGCAGGTTTCAACATGGATCTAGTTGCTCTTAATAATTTTTGTGAGACTAAATGAGCGATATGACTAGATCTTCGCCAGATGAATTCTCTCGTTCTATCGTGGTCATCTATACTGTCGACTCGTACCTGCTCAGAAATTAACAAAAAATAAATTTATATTATTGAATAAATTAATAAATAAAATCAATTTTGAGAACATAATCGAGGGGTTTAGTATCAAAACCAGCCATATAAAAAAAAATGACTTTTTTTTTTTATTTATTTAACCTCGCATCAACTGCAATGGTCATTAGCGACGACATTGGGGTGGAACTTTATGCAATGTAGGATGAAATGATTTTTTGTAACATATGAAAATATGCCGTGCCTGAGTGGGATTCGAACCCAGGATCGCATGATGAGAGGCGAGCACGTTACCAACTGCGCCAATGTGGCCGACTTTTTTTGTTTCTGTTCTTTTTACAAGTTTTCAATGTTATGAATATAGTAAATACGAGAATCTGCATCAAAAGGAGCAATAACCAATGAAAATGCTCAAAGAAATTCTGAAGTTATTTTCAAAACAAGCCACATCCATACTTACAGAAATAGTCAGTGGGTATGCTAGTGCACTTCTGTGGTGAACTAAATTATATTCTATCAAAAAACAATGTAAAGTTGAGCCGTTCTTAGTTTGCTCCTACTGTCAACAAACAAAGGCCACCTACTACAGGGTGCACGCTAGAGTCTGCGACTTTACGGACGTTGTATTCCTATTAAGTTAACTATTTTTTAAGGAGTCTGCGACTTTACGGACGTTGTATTCCTATTAAGTTAACTATTTTTTAAATTATAAGTACTTAAAACATCAGTCAAATATGACGTAGGCCTAACAATTTCATTTAGAAAAATACTTTTAAAAGTATTAAGTATTTAAATACTTTTGAAAGTATTTTGTTGTTACTTTTTAATCAGTGTGTACACATTTTGATACAATGCGCATGCTCAGTGACGTCATTATTTGTTTACATTAGGAGCAAAGTAAGAGAGGCTGGACTATAGTTCTATAGTTAATGCAATTATGTTAAAACAATTTTATTACAACATTGATTAATTTTGTTATTATGACAGAATACTATTCAAGTGATTATTTTTAATTGCTTGAAAATTATCGATTTTGAACAATTTAGTTTTAGCACGACACAGTATACAATGAAAAGTGCATTTTTTGTATAATTTATAGTTAGTAGTTAGTTACGTTATTAAATTAGTTGAATGATCAAATTAATTGCTCAACTTCATAAATAAAATCATGATTTTTCACGAAAAAACATCAAACTTTTGTTTCAAAACCAGCCACATTCAAAAGAAAAAATTTGTTTTCCTAGATTTTGAAAATACATTATGTTTTTTAAATTTATACACATTCATGTGGGATTTAATACTTTTAACTTGAACTATTAACCAAGATGGTAAATACTGTAGTTTAAATTTAACAGGTTTTTTACTTTCCTAAAATATTTTATGAAATGGATGTGGCTGATTTTGATACCAAACCCCTCAATATGTTTTCCAAAATGTTATTTTTTTGGAATAAATTAAAGTCTACATATAGAATTAATTATTATTTTATCAAACATCCTATTTAGGATTATGAACAGCTGTATTATTTAAAACTAATGTATATATATATATATATATATATATATATATATATCTAACTACCAGAATACGGTAACAGAAAACACTTACCAATGTTTATAGTGCTTTCATGTATCTTGTACACATCTTCAGTAAATTAAAATTTTTTAAAATATTTGTTGATCATGGCAGATAAGGAAGTCCTACTCTGTCATGGTAGCAGTAGGAAGTTTTAAATTGTGATGTGAAAAATATTTAAAAAAAATTTAATTTATGAGGATGTGTTCGAGATACATGAAAGTCCTATAAACATTGGTAAGTGTTTTCTGTTATTGTATTCTGGTGGTTAGAAATATATATTTCAACTGAATTAATTATAAAACTTCAGAAAATTCAGGTAAAAATTGAAATATATATTTCTAACCACCAGAATACGATAACAGAAAACACTTACCAATGTTTATAGCACTTCCATGTATCTTGTACACATCTTCAGTAAATTAATTTTTTAAAAACTTTTTCACATCACAATTTAAAACTTCCTACTACTACCACGGCAGAGTAAAACTTCCTTATCTGCCATGATCAACAAATATTTAAAAAAATTTTAATTTACTGAAGATGTGTACAAGATACATGAAAGCGCTATAAACATTGGTAAGTGTTTTTTGTTATTGTATTCTGGTGATTAGAAATATATATTTCAACTGAATTAATTATAAAACTTCAGGAAATTCAGGCATAAAATGTGGATTGTATAACAAACATTTGATGACATTTTCAATACGTATCAGTGGTCACCAACTGGCACACTCATTTTTTGCGAACCGTGAGCGCTAAAGAATGACATTTTTTGTAAGCAGATCTTACTTTCGTGTGTGATGTGAAATTTTTTACGTCTAGGTTATGTGCATGATATGAGGAACTGGTGATGTCGACATGACATATGCCCTAGTTTCTTTGAAGAGAGTAGGTGCTTTCTGGATGGGTTTATAGCCACGATTAGGAAGAAAGTAACTTATGATAGCGCCGTGATACAAAATAGCAAAAACTACAACTTTTGTACATGGGCTTACAGTAGATTGAAACAGTTGTTACATTTTATTGCTCAAACCTTTTCAAAATCAACAATTAGTATTAAGATTTAGCATAATTGCCATATTTTTATTTTTACAGTTGGTAAGGTATGCCTTAACAAAAAATTGAGTAAATTTTAGCAGTCTCATCAAAATTTTAAACGGATCAATCAAATTTAGTTGACCACTGATATGATATAGGTTCTGAAAATTTTCTTTCTAGATTTTCGAACTCGTTATTATTATGGGAACCAGTTATTTACAACACATTATCATTCTCTTTTTCCTTTTCCAAGAACTTTAACTCAATTCGGTCCAACACAACTCCTCTCCACCTCTTTCTATCTGTGAACTATCTCTCTTCCATTGCTCTCTTGGCATTAATTTTTCCCCCCAATTCATCCATTTCACTATTGTTCTGTTGCAAGGTCCTTTTCCATCAATCTCATAATATAGCATTCTTTAAAGCAGTCTCCCTTCCTTAAGGATTGTGAGTCTTAGATGAGGGAACAGTTCTTGTCTTCAGGTTATCAATTGGGAAGGCCATAAAATGACTTATTTTCAATAAAAGGTAACGTGAATAAGAAGCAATGAAAAACTAGCAGCAGAGTCTTTAGATGTGGTAGGTTATTATCTAGGGTAGTGGTTCCCACACCGTAGAAGTCTACAGACCACTAAGCCAGAATTGAACCATGGGCGGTCCACCCCAACTCATGATTTGGTGGAGAGGCCAATCTTCCGGTGGAGTGGGTAAAGAATACTCTCCTTTCGGTAAAAGGAATACAGAAATGTCCGAGAAAATAAATTTCAATTCAGCACCTGATAGTCATAGGGTATATTCAGTCCATCTCGTTCAATGGACATTGCTTTCAAAATCCCGATTTATTTGGCAATGTTTTTATATATGTCCTGCCGCAGACCACTCCCGAGATTCTTGTGGATCACCAGTTGGGAATGGGAACCACAGGTGTAGGGGACTGACAGTGCACCTGAAAAATGATCAAATGCTGATGAGGACTAACATGGTAACATGGTGATTAATGACCAACAGTAAAAACAATAAGTTCCTCATGTACAGTGGTTGAAGAGGGCAATGAATTATTTGGTAGTGTGCAGGAAAGTAGGCCTACTTGGCAGAAAGTATAAAATGACTGTGAGAGCGGCGATCCAAGTACTATCATACCCTTTAAAATTGAACTTTGGAAAAGATAAAGGAATCAGCTTATTTATAACTAACAAACACGTTTTTAAACATAGAATATAGTGGTTTTCATCTCGGAAAAGATTGTCAAAAGTTTTCTTAAGAAGGTTTAAAAAGTGAGTTATAAAACAATAATTTAGTACCTTTAACCTCCTTCCTGTGTACTGTAACAATATAGGTTATGTCTAGAGTGAACTGAACCGGACTGTACAATCACTATTTTTTGCATTAAAATTGTAATTACTGACAATTTTCGTTTAATAAATAACATTATAATATTTAAAAACAATTTCTCAGCAATAAATAAATTCATTAAAGACTCAGGTTTAATTACAAAAGCGCTAGTCAAAAGAGTATCTAGTCAATGAAGTGACTTACGGGCCGCGTCTGTTTTAAAAATTAATAAACAAATGAAAATAATTCAGTAATTTATTAAAGAACAGTGTTAAACAACAAATCACATACTAATCTAGTTTTCAAGCATATTTTAAAAGCTTTAAATATTTTATTACATACTATTTTCGTTTATGGAAAATAAAAGTTTATAAAAACAAATGAAAACGACTATATTGGGCCCTCAACGGTAATTCAAATGAGGATCATGTCAGTTATCGCTCCGTAAAATTTGAAATATTCATAAGTAAATCTATTCAACAAGTGAAGTGAATGATATATTGTAGAAAAATCAAAACTTAATCAATATGTAAAAATATTATTCAATCGATTCGATATCTTATTTAAAACAATATTCAAATTAAAGTAAACAACTTGTACGGTGGAAGTGAAATATGTTGAGTTATCAACGAACAGACTGCAGAGATTGGATAACCAAAAATTCAGGTAAAGCTTAATAAATCATAATAAATATAATTTTACAGCTGATAATAACATTTTATTTATCAAATATATTAAATTTAAATAATAAATAACTTTCAAAATTAAAATTTTATGGCTTGTTCTTTTCAGTTTTAAAATACCGATTGTCATTTGTCTAATTTGATGTTTTTTTTGTTTATTAATCCAATTTTCTCTTGTTTTATTTTTATTTTACTATGTATTTCTAGATAGCAAACAAATAATATAAAAATTGTAAAACCCTGACATAAATACAATACTTGTTAAAATTATAATAACTTAAAATTAATTTTAATTTTTGTTTAATAAAAATAGTGCAACATATTTCTTGTTTTATTTATAGAACCATTTAGTGCTACAAATTAACAGAAAATTCTGTCAATTCTTATATAATACATTAATAGGTTTACTTAGGCCTAACCTAAATAAATTAGCACAAATTTAATATTTTATTCAATTTAAACTGTAATAGACTAATGTTACATTATTGGCTTTGTCCAACCAAGGACATTGTTACAATAAAATTTGTGCTCAAACTTTGGGGTTATGTTAAGTGGAAACAGACATATTACTTTCTACAGTACAGATTTAAAACTAAATCATTGTGAAAATCTAGTCCTGTTTGATAACGTGATAAATTTTACTGATTTGTTAATAAAAAATTATATAGAAATTAGAAAATATAATAGATTTAAGTCATTGTTTTAAAAATTTACCTGTCTAGGCTGCAAGACCTTTATTGAGTGTAAAGTTGCAGCTCCTCCATGTAACACCCTTAAATTTAATTTTCCATACATTTCAGCTGTAGTCGCTGTAGCACTTCTTAATTCTTTTTTAGCTCCACGTCCAAACTAGAGTGACAAATAAAATAAAATTTTTTTACATTAATTTCAAAAATTAATTTGTTTAAAATTAGATCTTTTCATTAACTGCATGTTTAGTTTTAATCAGTTTTTTTAAATTAAATTTCATACAAATGGTGTTTGTCAAGTGAACTAAATGGTACTCAAAATTACTGATTAAAGATTAGTATTAAACTAAGATTAATAATCATTGTGAAATACTCATACGACTTTTTCTGCCCAATGTAAATAATGAAAAATATAATATTATGTTTAATCGTGAGTAAACAATGCAAAGTGAAAACATAATCTAATATTAAACGTAAATGATGGGAAATGAAGTCAATATCTTTTGGAATTTTATATTTTGATGGGAAAATACAAAAAATCAGAAATTGATGCTAAAATAAGCACCGTAGAAAAAATGTTTGAAATCAAATTTGTTGGTTTTATAATTTTCTATAATTTTAGCCGGCCGCATTGGCTTAGTTGGTAACGTGCTCACCTCTCATCATGCGGTCTTGGGTTCGAATCCCATTCAGACACGGCATATTTCCATACGTTACAAAAAAATCATTTCATCCTTCACCGTCTGCATTAGCAGTAATTGCAGAACAGTCAGACGTTAAACCAAAAAAAAAAAAAAATATATATATAATAATTTCATTAATGTATACATTTTTTTGTAAAATGCATAACTAGGTCACAATCTTACAAAATCCAATTTTTTATCACATTCAACGAGAAAATTACTAAAATTTATGCTAAACTAAGCACTGTAGAAAAGAATGCTTAAAATAAAAGTTGTAGGTATTTAAATTTTCTACAACTTTGCTCTAAAATGCATATTAAGGCCTCAATCTTTAAAAAAAATTACTGCACAAGAGCACCGTCCCTATGAATTTCAGCTGACATGCCACTTTAGAGTGGCAGTATTCTATCTTGTCACGACAAGGAAAAATACAAACTTTATTGCAATCTATGTATTTAAAATGAATTGCTTCTAATGTATTTTAAATGGGAATTCTATTAACCCCTAAATACAGAGTTCTACCGAACGGATTTTATAATTTTTACATGGTTTTTAAGAGTATTCTTTCCTGATTTGTCCAAAAGTTCTAAACTTGAAATTCATGCTAAAGTCTAGCCTTCCTTAGTTTGCTCCTACTGTCAACAAAAAATGACATGACTGAGCATGCCCATTATTACTTTCTCTTGCCTATATGAATATATAGGAAGGAAAGTATTGTTTTCATGTCGATTTCTCGAAATCGAGTTTTCACCGGATCTATATGTTTTCAGACCCCCTGAACCCAAAAAACATGTTTTTAGCGATTGGTCTGTGTGTGTGTCTGTGTGTGTGTGTGAACAGAATATCTCAAGAACAGAACATCGTACGGACTTGAAACTTGAAACTTAAGTTACATACCACTACCGGACCCGACACGAACATTTTCATCAAAATCGGTCAACCGGAAGTAGTAGTTTATTCGTGTAATTTTTCACTTTTTTGCAATTTTCTCAAAAACTGGTACTACGAATTTTTTAAAAATCGCCTCATTTACTAAACGTTTTATTCTCTACAAGATAGGGTAGGCGCCATGTTTGCTGAAATTCTGGGTAAGGCTGTTTTCACGTAAAAACATTTTCTTTTTAAGATTGCGGCTTTAATATGCATTTTAGCGCAAAATGTTATATAATAAAAGTTGTAGAGAATTTAAAGTTCTACAACTTTTATTTCTAACATTTTTTGTAAAACGCTTAGTTTAGCGGTAATTAGCGATTTTCTGGTTTTTTCTCACGAAAACATGTGAAAAATCGATTTTTTTTAAGATTTCGGCCTTAGTATGCATTTTACGACAAAAGTGTATATAATTAAATATATAAAAAATTAAAAGATCTACAACTTTTATTAAGAGCATTTTTCTCTACAGAGCCTAGTTTAGAGAGAAAGAGTGATTTTCCGTATTTCTAAGCCAAACTGAGGTCGATTTTCATTTTGCGTGTTTCACTCATGATTGAAATATGGTTATATTTTTGAGGTTAGTTGTTTGTTTATTTCTAATGTTTTATTACTAATGTTAGGTTTATTGTTAATTATTTATATTGGCAAGAGAAAGTTGTGTGAGTGTTTCACACCAGATTTTTTTTTAAATGTGTAAACGCTGATTAAAAAGTAATAACAAAATACTTTTAAAAGTATTTTAGTATTTTTATAAATAAAACCGTTCAATTATATCATAACCCACTGGGTTGGTCTAGAGGTAAAGTCGTCGTCAAAATCAGCTGTTTAACAGCTGATTTTCGGAGACGAAGATTCGTGGTTCAAATCCTAGTAAAGGCAGTTACTTTTATTCGGATTTGAATACTAGACAGTGGTTACCGGTGTACTTTGATGGTTGGGGTTCAATTAACCATACTCTCACAGGAATGGTCGGCCTGGGTCTGTACAAGACTACACCTCATTTACATGTCATACACATCATCCTCATCTCATTGGGTCATGGGGTTGCTTATTGTTCTGAATTGAACAGATTGCAACGTACACAAATTAGGAATAAAAAAAAATTATATCATGACTTTTTTTTGCGCTCTGGAGACTGCAGGAGGAGTATAGGACATGTCAGATATAACACCTGAAATACATATAAGAATCCCACAATGTATCACAACTATCAAGAATCTTGTACACTATAAAAAATTTCACCGATCAAGTAATTTTTCAGATTTTTTTTAAAGTAATTCAAATCCTCACAACATTTTAAAAATTGGGGTAATTTATTCATGACTGATATTGTAAGTACTGAACAATAAATTTCTAAAACCGGTGTACTTTATTTCCATTCTTTTTCATAAATATATGTGGTTACAAGTTATATTTGCGTATTACCTTTGATCTGCATTACGAAACAAGTGAACTTTAAAAAGAAACATTTTAATTTTATTGATCTGTTATCTAGTATTAGTACAGTCAATTGTTATTTCAAAATTGAATTTGACGATGACTAATCCAAACCCATAAATCTCTCTCCACATTTTTGACAAAGAACATGTCACTGTTTTAATATGATACCAGTTCGCTTATGACATCCGATTGTCTCGCATCGTTCTTACACGTATTATAATTTATTTACAATTAGGAATTTAGTGTTCAATAAGATGCACCGATTTCAGCAAATATGCGGAACTATCCACCGCACTTTAAAAAATAGCACACCAGCAAAAACATGAGGGTTTTATAAAACATTAGCAGTGCTGACTCTACTCTTTGGCAGTGAAACATGGGTGCTAACAATGTGAGAGGAGAGTAGATTGAAAGCATCTGGAATGAAATTTCTTCGACATACGTTTGGGTGTAGTAGAGAAGATCGTTACAGGAATACCGAGATAAGGAAAGAACTCAACATCTTCCCTATAAACAACAAGGTATCCCAAAACAGAATGCAGTGGTTAGAGCATGTAAAAAATGCGGGAGGATAGGATACCTAAGCAGACACTGGGTTATAAGCCGGAGGGTACGAGAGAACGAGGATGCCCGAGAAAGAGATGGGCAGATCTGAGAGGTTCGGAACAGGCAAAGATGCCTAATCCTTGAAAGGCAGAAGAAGAAGAAGAAAAAGAAGAAGAAGAAGAATAAGAAAAAGAAAAAGAAGAAGAAAAAGTAGAAGAAGAAGAAGAAGAAGAAGAAGAAAAAGAAGAAGAAGAAGAAGAAGAAGAAGAAGAAGAAGTAGTATTTGATTCTTCATTTCTATTTATAGTTTTCTATTTGTGCAAGTTACTAATTGTATAAATCATGTAAAAAAAGAAGAACAAAGCTAAAGTCGAGGACCCTAGCGTACATCCAGTAGTGGCTAGCTTTGGTTTATCGACAGTAGGAGCAAACTAAGAATTACTGAACTACGATATGAGCTTCATTTTACAAAATGAAAAAGAGTAAATTTCGTTTACAACGTAATAGTTATACAGCGTAATGTGGTTCTCTTACATTTACCCCCTCCATAGCCACATTCCATAAGCATACAGGATAACTAAGCATTGAGACATTTCTCCTATTCTCTTATCTCACCACACACTCAGTCGATATTATAGACATTGTGTTAACGTTGTTTTATTTAAGGTTTTAGTTTAAAAACGTTCTTTGCAGGACGAAACTGTCGCACGAGGTGTGGCTATTTAATAACGAGACTGTCATTGTAAATCATTTTATTTTTATTTTATACATAATCACTTATTGTCACCTTCAATATACACTCCTTCTCTATCCCTACAACGCTCTATGCGAATTTTCCATTGTTGGAAACAGTGCTAGAAGTCATCTTCTGTCAGCTCCTTCAGGACACGTGCCGCTTTCTCTTTTACAGCTTCCACAGACTCAAATCTTGTCCCTTTTAATGCAGATTTCACCTTAGGGAACAGGTAGAAGTTACATGGTGCAAGATCTGGTGAATAAGGTGGATGTTCTAACACTGAGATGCTGTACTTGGCTAGGAACCTCTTGACGGATAACACGGAACATTTCAGGGCGTTTTTTCCTTACTCTTTGACATTGTTTAGAAAGTACCTCAAGGTAGCAATATTGATTAATTGGTTGACCTTTAGGAACCCAGTGAAGGTACACAATCCCGTGGATATCAAAGAAAACAATCATCATTACTTTAAATTTAGACTTGCTCATTCGAGCTTTTTTGGCTCTCAGTGAAGTTCAGCTCTGCCAGAGCATGGATTGGCGCTTCGTTTCCGGATCATAAGTAAAATACCACATTTCATCACATGTTATTGTCTTCTACCCGTTCCCTAAGGTGAAATCTGCATTAAAAGGATCAAGATTTGAGTCTGTGGAAGCTGTAAAAGAGAAAGTGGCATGTGTCCTGACAGAAGGAGCTGACAGAAGATGATTTCCAGCACTGTTTCCAACAATGGAAAATTTGCATGGAGCGTTGTAGGGATAGAGAAGGAGTGTGTATTGAAGGTGACAATAAGTGATTATGTATAAAATTAAAATAAAATTTTTTACAACGTCAGTCTTGATATTTAATAGCCACACCTCATGTATTAGATTCCCTCCCCTATGTTATTTTAGTCGTTGCTCACCGTTCTTCTAAGAATGGTTAACTTAAATCATTTATATAATGATAAGGGTTTGAAACCCAAGAACATTGTGTAAATTTACTATTCGCACGGGTCCACTACGCTAGACATTTATAAGTATGAAAGTAATAATGCAACAGGTGTTATTATATTTGAAATTTATTTGCATGAAATATCTCGGTAAGTAAAAAAATCAATACAACAGAAAAGCCTCGTAAAACAACAAATATTCCGAAGTAATTGGTGTCGAACATTGTGGTACCAGCGTATTTGAAATCCCCCATGTAATAAAATATACAAAAATAGGAATCGTAGTTCTTGATTCACCGTCTCCAAATATCTGTTTCTAAAATTAAATATAAATTCTAACTTTATTGATTTACCATGCTTTAAAAATGGTTCAACAATTTTTTTATACGAGTCTTTCTGTTCAAAAATATTTTATTCTGTGGTTGGATTTACAATGATTATATTAAAATTTTCATGTACATTAAAATTTACAAGAACAATAAAAAGAATCTTCAAAGTTACCTAAATTTAAATATTTGAACAAATTATAGTGGGTTAAGTTTATCTATTACCTATATTATTTGAAACAGTTTTTTCGTATCAGGCTAATTTTAGACCACATGAAGTGACTTTAGATGTTTGTAGCAGTACAATACACTTGGTAATAAAAAGAACAGCTAGTTTCAAAGATTTTTTTATATTTTTGTTATAGTAGATTATCAGATGTAATAGATTGTAGAAGCACAAGTGGTATCAAAAGCAGAATTACTCAAGCTAGAGAAGCCTTTGAAATAAAAAACAGCTTACTGACTACAAAAATTAATTTACAGATTAGGAAAAATTTCTTAAAACATTATGTTTGGAGTGTAGCGTTATATGGGAGTGAAAAGTGGGTGATTGGGGCAGTAGAAAAGAAGAAGATAGAAGCTTTTGAAATGTGGTATTTTAGAAAAATGTTAAAGATTAGGTGGGTGGACAAAATAAGTAATTTAGAGATTTTTAGGCGAGTGGATGAAAAAAGAAGTATATGGAAGCATCTTACCAGAAGAAAGGATAGGCTAGTGGGGCATATCTTAAGACATCCAGGTATTGGGCTATTAATAATGGAGGGTAATATTGACGGAGTAAATTGTAGGGGGAGGCAAAGATTAGAATATATAAAGCAAATTACAAAAGATGTAGGGTGTTACAGGTATGTAGATATGAAACGACTTGCGCAAGATAGAACAGCTTGGAGAACTACATCAAAACCAGTTGAGAGACTGATGACAAAAAAAAGATTGTCAGAGTGAAATATGACATTTTTTTTGTTTTGAAATTTACCAAGTGATAAATGAATTATAAAAATGGAAATAAATGGCATTTTTATGGTGAATGTATTGAGTTAATCGTATTATTGTTTGTTTCATTATTATGGTAATACACGTTTTTTTGGAAGGTCTTTTTGCAGCCCGCATTCTCAGCGTTCGTGTACTGAGGCTTTTCTGACCGGGCTTTTCATTTTAATTTCATTTTTACCCAGGCTTTTCTCCTTTCCCCTGTTCACCTGGTGTTCTGCTTTTGCTTTTCATGGAAGCCCTTAAAGTCTGTAATTAGTTGTCTAAATTTGGTTCGGTTCATTAAGTCTTTAAAGCTTACAAAAGAGTAAAAGATAAGTTTCGGTCAACATTTCTCAATACTAGCCTAATGTTTCGAATAAATCAAGAATTTTGCATTTGTTAAATGAATTTCGTGAGATTGGGAGTGTAAGAGGTCGCAAAAGCACAAGTCGATTGTCACTGATTACCGTGGAAGTTCTGTAGAATGCAGAGCCATTATTTTTTGACAAATCAGTAGATGGTGTGGTTAATCGCGATTTAACCTATCAGCTTATACCATTGTTAGCATGGGCGTCTGTCCTTAACAGGCAGGTGGAGTGTTAAATTAATTGCACTCGATCTGTTGGTTCCAGGGCTACAAAAAATAGTTCTGTTTCTTATCACATAGTTAGCCAATTATATGACTGAACTATTTAAGAACAGCAGAGGTAGAGATGTTAAAGACACTAATCAGAATTATCTCCTCTGAAAGTAATGAATTTCACTATAAGCCAGACCCTGTAGTGAATGAAGTGAAGGTGTCATTTGCAGGGTGGAAAGTGGGTGCTTTTCGGAGGGCCTGGCATGCTGATAAACATATACTTTCAACTCAGTGAGGAAGGCAATAGTAAACCACCTCACTCCTCGTTTTTACTCAGTAAAACCTCTAGAGGTTCAAACCAGCCTTTCAGCTGTTGACCTAAACAACAACAGTTAACCTAAACTGGGTATACCCAGGATCAAAATTGGGGGGGGGGGGGCAAGCCATGGTTGTTCAGGTCGTAATATTTTATTGGGCTTTCCAATAAAATGTTACCATGGCTATAAATACTTTTCGATTTTTACACCATTTTCTTTCATCATAAACTAAAGATTTTACACCTAGTTTTGTTTTGTATCATCACTTAATAACCTTTATAATTATTAATTGTTTTTGCTTCTAGGGGGCAGCTGCCCTCCTTCCCCTTCGCTGGGTACACCCATGAATGTTAGATTTACACAAACGAGAATGTTGGTTTCACCAGGAAAACGCAACTTGCCATTCTGCCAATGTCACACTAGACATGTTATATGATATTTTTGTCCATCGTTTGAATACGGACGGGTTGTGGCCTCCAAGATTATGCAGAACTTACACTATACGACTGTAGATGAGATTTAGCCAATAACAGAAAAGGTCATTGGGTGTGAGGTTGCCCCTTCGCTAAGTCACGCTCTGTTCCACCAAACTCCAGCTGACTTTTTGTTAGGCTGTCTTCCACAGCGGGACCACAACGTGACAACGCACGATACGATTAACGAAAGTCAATTGGCTCTGTGCTGTAATCTAGGTCACTATGCTCCGCCTTCATCTGCAGTATCTAGTTCGTAAGGTATAGCAGGCTTTTTCTTGCAAGGGTAGTTTTTAAAAAGTTGCGTTTATAAAAACACTTCTTATACACTTGTCAAAATGATGGCGGACATTGAATGCGAGATTTTTAACATTGATGAGCAAATTTTACAAAAAGTGGCTACAAACATAAGCGTAAATTCAGAATTTTATTAGGGTAGCAGGGATAACCGGGGTTCCTTCCCCAGAAATTTTTTTAAATTTAGCCTTAAAATGGTAGATTTTAGAGCACCAATTTTTTTTACCAGAGTTTCATAACCCAATGAAACTCGGTAACAGTAAATATAAATACTGTATCTTAATAAATTTATGTCACATTGGGGGTGGCAATTGGTGTCCCGTGCCAACTCCAATTTATGCCTATGGCTATAAATGTTATAAAATGTGTATGCACCTGCATTCGGGTCACAGGGATAATTTTCAACATCTATTAATTAAGTGTTGTTAATAGTAAGTGTCATTGTAATTTGAATAGTGTTGCATAAAATTATAATGAATATTTCATTATTTGTGAGATAGAAAGTGAAAAGGGATTTTTTGTCAGAAAAGAACAATTTTCAGTACAAGCAAAATGAGTTGTTTGTGTCAATACAACAATATTTTTATTTTTTTGTTGATTATTATAGTTTTCTTTGTCTGGTTCTATTTTCGATGTAATTACTCAACTAGGGATGGCTAGGCAATGAAATAAAAAATATCAGGATATTTTGTGAAGAAGCATGCTGACGCATTCCGGTTGGTATCCTGAGCCCAAGTCTGACATATCGGACTCGGTTGCAGAATTTCTAAAAAACAAGTGAAGGCATTGTCTTCAAAAGAACCTTCAACATTTTTATAAACATTTAGTATACAATTTTTATGTATAATTTGTTTCTAAATATGTCAAATTTAGAAAGAGTGATGTTGTAAAAGTTTAGAATGCATCTAACACCAATTTTTATAAAAAAAAGGAATAAGCTGCATTAACTTACATCGTTTCTGGGATAAAAATCTGAATTTCCCATTCTGAATTTTCACAATTTAGAAAGGTTAAATTGAATAATAAAATATCTGCGCCATTCAGGGTTAACAAGGGTTTGAAGCAGGGGTGTTGTTTATCACCAACTCTTTTCAAGATATATATACAAAGAGCACTGAGCACCTGGCGCAAGAAATGTAATGGAATGGGGATTGAAGTTGGAGATACCTGTTTGTATACACTACTGTTTGCCGATGATCAAGTGCTCATAGCTAACGATGAAGAGGACATTGCTTATATGACAAGGAAACTCTTGGATGAATACTGTGAATGGGGGTTGAATATTAATATTAGCAAAACCGAATACTTGGTTATAGGGGAAGAGTCCAATGATCTTCAAGTCGACAACAAAATTATCAAGAGCACAAAGGAATTCAAGTACTTGGGGACCTACATATCATCAGACGGTTCAACTAGGAAGGATGTTAAAAATAGGATTGTGCAAGGGAGAATAGCAATCCGGAAATTGAACCCGATTTTATGGTCTGCAAAAATGCACATGAATACAAAAGTCCAGTTGTACCACACTATTGTGGAGCCAATAACCACTTATGGGGCAGAGTGCTGGCAAATAACATCAAAAATAGACAGCCAGCTTAAAGCAATTGAAATGGACTTTCTGCGCCGTTCATGTAGAGTGTCCAGATTGGACCATATCCGGAATGACGACATCAGGAAAACAGCTCATGTAGAAGATACCATTGTGGATAGGATAGAGAGACGACAACTGATATGGTATGGTCATGTGCAGAGAATGGGTGATGAGAGGTGGCCAAAAAGAATGTTGTCTTATGTCCCAACCAACAGAAGGAAGAAAGGTAGACCAAGGAAAACGTGGAAAAAGGGAATACAGGAAGCCATGAGGGAGAGAGGGATGGATGAGGGTGATTGGGAGGATAGAAGAGAATGGAGATTGAAGTGCGGGAAGCGGCGCCGGCCGTAGGAACCCCGGAAAAAAAAAAAAAAAGAAAGGTTAACAGGTCAATATATAAAATTATCGACAATAATCCCCTTTTCGGATTATGCCTCACATTTAATATTATTGTATCACGTTAATATCAATCGTTAACCCTTTCAGTTCCAACATCCGGAAAATAGGACATCGATATATTTTACGTAGTGATAAAATCTGGTTTACCGGACGTCCGTAAGTTATGCATAAAGTGCCAACGTCCAGGTAACCGAACATTTCCAAAAAAACTTGTTAACAAAAATTAATGGAATAATGTATTTTGAAACCGCCTCCGTGGCGTAGTGACTAGCGCATAGCCTATTAAGCAAAAGGCACCGGGTTCAATTCCCGGCTAGGGTCTGGAAATTTTAATGCTTTAAGACCACCGTTAAGATACCAAAACCCACAGTAGTTGTTAATGACCAAGCTGTCGATGCGATTTTAAATAAACTAGAAAAAACTATTTTGAATATTTTTAGTGTTGGAACGATTTCTATTTTTTATAAACATAATAAAAATTAATTTTTAACAGGAAATTTTATTTTTCTGTAACATTGAAATTTTGTCAGCAATGGCAGGCTTACGCGTACAAGTTTTCAAAATAAGGGTGGGTTTTTTTGTACACCCGTACTCAAATTAAATTGCACTTTAGTTCAAACTTTTATACCGTGCGTTCGGAAAGTCGCTGTGCACTGGAATTGTGACTATGGATTTATGAAAATATGTATAAAGAAATGACTAAGCATTTTGGAAAAAAATTTATTCAATACCTTAATTACATTGTTAAACCGTGATTACATTGTTTATAGAAGGTGTTCGAAATGACCTCCATTGGCATCAATACAGCATTGCACTCGTTTCATTTTGTTTGCAAACACCTTTCGCAACTGAAGAACAGTGATTCCTTGAATGTATGCCGTTATTGCGGCTTTAAGTTCGTCAATCGTGTGTGGTCTGTTCCGATACACAGTTTGTTTCGCCGCACCCCATAAAAAGAAATCGGGGGGAGTCAGATCAGGAGATCTTGCAGGCCACAAATTCTTTGAAATTATTCGTTCACCAAACACGTTGCATAACGTTTTATACAGTTGCGAAAGGTGTTTGCAAACAAAATGAAACGAGTGCAATGCTGTATTGATGCCAATGGAGGTCATTTCGAACACCTTCTATAAACAATGTAATCACGGTTTAACAATGTAATTAAGGTATTGAATAAATTTTTTTCCAAAATGCTTAGTCATTTCTTTACAGTGGCGGATCCAGGATAGGCCAAAGGGGGGGGCTAGGCGTTTGGGTGGGTGAAAGCACCGGGGGGTCTGGTGGGTATGGAACACCCCCAGCAAGGCGGGGGGTCCGGGGAATTGTCAAAATTTAAGTGTAAAATGACACATTTTTAGGCCGTTTTTAACTCTTTATTGACCAGAGTTTAGAGGCAAAAAACTATGGTTTGACTCAAGAATATTGACTAAAAATAAAAGGATTTTGAAGCCATTAGAATGTTTTTGCATTAACATATCATATCTGACCCTTTGACTATAAGAATTTGAACGTTGAAAGCTATTACCTTTTTATTTCATGTACGGAAATACTTTTAGTACTGAAACTGATATTACTTTTTTGCAAATGATGAAGTTTTAAAAATAAACCTGTATGTACATTTTTAGTTTTTTTACCTTATAATAAGTTTCTATAATGCATTACTTACTCATGTTCGGCAACCGAACAAAACAAATTACCCATTTTATCTAGTGTAAATTGGATACCCAAGGGGGGGGCTATAGCCCCCCCTAGCCCCTCTTTGGATCCGCCACTGTTTCTTTATACATATTTTCATAAATCCATAGTCACAATTCCAGTGCACAGTGACTTTCCGAACGCACGGTATATTGTTTCGGCACTGAAAGGGTTAATGTATATCGAGTTTGTCCTTTTTGAAACGTTATAATAACATTAGTAGATATAAAGTTTACGTACCTCTTTTTCAACTTTGAGAACGAGAGGACCTATGAGGAATTTCGTTTTAACAGTTGTGTGAGAACTCATTACGTTGACTGAAACATCTCCATCACGTTTCAACGTTGATAAACCATACAATGTAGCTTTTGCTCTCGGTGAATTCTTTGGTTTCGTATTTTTGTTCTTATTCTAGAATGTAAATAAAAATAAAACAGAGTTAATATTGCATCAACATTTTGGGTTTTTCTATTTTCACATTGCTTAAAGCTTTCATCCCATTTCAAGTATTCATTCGATTTCATGAGCTTTGGATGAATAATTTTTAATATTTTTGTTACTCTTGTTATTGGTTTTCTTTTTAATTTTTTTATGTTACATATTATGGTAATCCTTTTTGGGGAAATCAGTCGTGTTTTTTTTTTTTTAATAAAACACCCAATAACTTTAAGAAATTTGAATATTTAGTTGCTGTATATTAAATCGCATGCCCAAAACGGGCAGGTGGAGTGTTATTTTAATTGCACTCTATCTGTTTGGTCCAGGGCTAAAAAAAATAGTTCTGTTTCTTATCACATAGTCAGCCACTTATATGACTGAACTATTTAAGAACAAAAGAGGTAGAGGTGTAAAAGACACTAGTCAGAGTTATCTTATCTGAGAGTAATGAATTTCACTACGCAGCCAGACCCTATGGTGAATGAAGTGAAGGTGTCATTTGCAGGGTGGAAAGTGAGTGCTTTTCGGTGGGCCTGGCATGCTGATAAGCATACTCTTTCAACTCAGTGAGGAAGGCAATAGTAAACCACCTTACTCCTCGTTTTTACTTAGTAAAACCTCTAGAGGTTCAAACCAGCCTTTCGGCTGTTGACCTAAACAACAACATATTAAATCACATTTTCTCTTTTTACTATGAATTTAAAAATTTGCAAAACTCCCTATAGATTATTTATACATCAATAAATTATATAGCTTGGGATGGAAAATGAAATAAATACAAATAAAAATATCCGGTGTGAAACACTCACACGATTTTCTTATAACAAAGATTATATTAGAATATAAATACCTTATTTTTGTTTTGCTTCTTTTTGCTGCTAGCTCTTTCAGTTCTTAATTCAGATCTTGGTTCTGGGTTATCAGTAGAATTAGCTGATGGAATATCATTATTGATTGCTTTTTCAGTTGTTGGTAGCATAGTAGTTGTCGCTTCATCTGGGATAATAGTTGTTGTGCTGTTCAGTTCATTCCTGAAATAATATTTTTATATTATTATTTCTCTACTAATTAAACGTATTAAATGCAAAACAATCATTCTGAAATCGGTACAGATATTTTGTTCTATGAAGTTTCTGTGTATCAATAGTACTGAATAATTAACAGAATGGATTCATGAAATATACATGTTTTGTATTTATGGTTTAAATAAAAAATTATTTTAAAATGTTTTTCTCATTTTTCAAACAGGAGTCTTAATGCTCACGCATTATTTTTTCTAATTTTATTAGAAACAACTGTATGTAGTACACACAATTTTGTTGTTTAGGTCAACAGCCGAAAGGCTGGTTTGAACCTCTAGATGTTTTACTAAGTAAAAATGAGGAGTGAGGTGGTTTACAATTGCTTTCATCACCGAGTTGAAAGAGTATGCTTATTAGCATAACAGGCCCTCCGTAAAGCACCCACTTTCCACCCTGAAAATGACACCTTCATTTCATTCACCACAGGGTCCGGCTGTATAGTGAAATTCATTACTCTCAGAGGAGATAACTCTGGTGACTTGTACACCTCTACCTCACGGCCACATAACTTTTCCACTTTTCCACAGTCACTTTTACACCTCATAAGCCACAGAACTATTTTTTGTAGCCCTGGTACTAACAGATCGAGTGCAATTAATTTAACACAAAACCTGCCTGTTATGGGCTTACACACAATATTATTAAATCTAATATCACATATTCATTTATACAGTCCAGCCTTTCTTAGTTTGCTCCTACTGTAAACAAATAATGACGTCACTGAGCATGCGCATTATATCAAAATGTGTACACGCTGATTAAAAAGTAACAGCAAAATACTTTCAAAAGTATTTAAATACAAAATACTTTCAAAAGTATTTTAAAGGCCTATATCATATCATGACTGATGTTTTAAGTACTTCAAGTACGTATTATTTAAAATATAGTTAACTTAATAGGAATACGACATTCATTAAGTCGTGGACCCTAGGGTGCACCCTGAAGTAGCTGGCTTTGGTTTGTTGACAGTAGGAGCAAACTAAGGACGGTGAACTGTAGATATGAATATCATAGTTACGTTTCAGAAATGAAATCATCAGTTGTTTTAATTTTAAAATCAGAGGTGTATGATTCTTGTAACTGAAGTTGTAAATAATATTTTTATAGGCCTGTTGTTATTTCTCTATTAATTAAACATGTTAAATGTAAACGGCCTACTAGCGTTCCAATCAGAGCGCTAGTTACTTGAGTCATACGAATTCCCTTTGGTTTCAACAAGCGGTGAAGGGGGGGGGGATTTGTCTCTTAACAAAAACCATGAGCGAGCGGCTAACTACCGTGGTGTTTCTCTTTCCACAATTCGAAGTATAAAGATGTAAATTAACGACAGGAAGAAGTTGTTCTTCTTCAACAGTTTTATCGACACCTGGTAAAAAAATGAAACGGTTTCCGACAACTAGTACTAGATCATTGGGATGGGCCTGTTTCGACTAGCGTGCTAGCCTACAAAGCTAAAGGTCCTGGGCTCGATTCCCAGCTAGGGTCTGGAATTTTAACACATTAAAAACCATTATTGCAGTGCCAAAACCGACAGTACCCTATTGACCGAGCTGTCGATGCGACTTTAAATAAACTAAAAACAAAAAAAATAAAATCAGTTTAGCCTGTAAAGGACTAAATAACTTACTGTTTGTTTGCTAGTTCCATATCGCTTGCTTTGTGTCCTGGATGTTGCCTTTTCTTGTTTTTATTTTTAGTATTTTTATTTTTGGTTTTAGTTTTTGCATCAGATGCGCTCTGTAAACGTACGTTTACAGGATCGTAACTGCGTCTAAGTACCCTGTTTATTCTGTCCATAATTGTGTCTACGAATCTATTATACTTTGCTATATATACTGGAGGTACCATATCTTTACTTGGTAACGCACCTGCGAAATTTTAAATATCGTTAATAGTACAAAATAGAGGTTTTAATTTAATTATATGATAAAATAGTATGCAATTATTCAAAATTTAAAAAGAAGTTAAAAATTTATAATTGTAAAGATGTTACAACTGTAACAGAACAATATAGTAAAAAATTTCTTATGCGCATGCACCGACTGAAGACTGGGGAAGAGTTTCCCGTCTAACTGCCTCTTTGTGGTAGTTGGAGCAGTGTCAACAATGATTAACAGCTAGATCAAAAATAGGGGAACAGTATCGATTCACAGGAGTGGGAGAGGCTAAAACAGTAAAAGCAGAGCAAACCACGACTTTAAGATTTTTTTTTTAAATATTGTAAACCCACTGGGTTGGTCTAGAGGTAAAGTCGCCGCTGCGAGTCAGCTGTTTAACAGTTGATTTTCGTAGACGAAGGTTCCTGGTTCAAATCCTAGTAAATGTAGTTACTTTCATATGGATTTGAATACTAGACAGTGGTTGTGGGTGTACTTTGATGGTTGGGGTTCAATTAACCATACTCTCTCAGGAATGGTCGGCCTGGGCCTGTACAAGACTACACCTCATTTAGACGTCATACATATCATCCTCATCTAATTGGGTCATAGGGCGGCTTATTGTTCTAAATTGAACAGATGGCAACGTACTCAAATTAGGAATAAAAAAAAATATATATATATACGAGGGGGTACCCAAAAGAAACCGGAATTATTTTTTAAAACTATTTATTTTTAATTTTTTTACAAAAGAACCTTATCCCCTTCAAAATACTCTCCATTACAACTAATACATTTGTCCCACCGGTGCTTCCACTGTTCAAAACATTTTTTGTACTCCTCTTCAGTGATGGCTGCCAGCTCATCCGTCGTTTTTTTCTTGACATCATCAACGTTGTTAAATCGGAGACCTTTCATGCCCCTTTTCATGCGTGGGAACAAGAAAAAATCACACGGAGCCAGATCGGGTGAGTACGGTGCGTGTGGTAGCAAAACCATGCCGTTTTTCGCCAAAAACTGGGTAACCGAGATTGCCGTGTGTGCAGGCGCGTTGTCGTGGTGGAAAAACCAGTCCCCTGTCTGCCACAGATTAGGTCTTTTACGACGAATGCTGTTTCGTAGTCTTCTTAACACTTAAAGATAAAAAGTCAATGGTCTGTCGTCGGTCTGTTCGTACAATTTCTTTCACTTTCACAACATTTTCGTCTGTTCGGGAAGTCGACGGTCGTCCAGAACGAGGTTTGTTCTCAATCGACATGTCGCCATTTTTAAAGCGCAAAAACCACTCGTACACTTGGGTTTTTCCAATAGCGTCATCTTTGTAAGCTGTGTTCAACATTACAACTGTTTCCGCGGCGTTTTTACCGAGCAAGAAGCAAAATTTCACAGCCGCACGTTGTTCATTAAAACTTGCCATCATGAAAAACGACACGAGCACAAAACAGCACTAGCGAGAACAATCACTGCACGAGAACAGAACAAGCTAGATCAACGAACAAAATGGCATTGAACTGGCAATGAGTAGCGCTACAAGCAGCCTAGTGGCGGGAATTTGTACTGCACAAGCTCCGCCCACAGCAGAGCTATTCCGGATACTTTTGGGTACCCCCTCGTATAGGTATTGTAAAATAATAGTAAATATGATGATTTTGATTACTGTTAATACGAGGGTCATTCGAAAAGTAAAGAACGTTTTGATCTGACGAGC
This sequence comes from Catonia carolina, assembly GCA_035578175.1. Lineage (NCBI taxonomy): Eukaryota > Metazoa > Arthropoda > Insecta > Hemiptera > Achilidae > Catonia > Catonia carolina. The sequence continues at coordinate 7,596,560 of JAQMRL010000005.1, read as the reverse complement.
CAGGCAGTTCCCCCCTCACCTTTGCTGCCGAGTCATTGACCTTCCTCTCCCATTGGACCAGTCTGGCGCTAACAGCGAGCTGATACAGTCGTGTTTTGATTATATTTATGTAAATCTTTACAATGTGTGGCAAAAGTAACGATCCCGCCAAGTGTGAGGTTGTGAATGCTAAAGGGTGCGACCGATCCGAAATTTACAGACAAATAACGGAGGCGTATGGTAATGTGATGAACGAAGCTTCGGTTAGAAAATGGTCCATTGAATTTAATGGCGAACGGACGAATGTTCGCGATGAAGAGCGCTCCGGCCGACCTTCAGCTGTGACTGCGAACTCAAATCAAGGGCTGAGGAAAAAATTCAACAGGACGGACCCTTGAGCCCGAGTGACTTTCAACTGTTTCCTAAACTGAAGGGCTTTTTGGGGCGGGAACCGCTATGGAAGTGACGACGAACTGAATGAGGGTTTTAGTGTGTGATTAAACAATTTGGCGGCAACTGGTGGGCTGAGAGTAGGCCTATACTAAAATTGGTGAAACGTACAAGTGTTTAAGGGGAGTCCGTACTTTGTATCCCGCTAATGTTAAATTTGCTATTTTTGAGCACATTTTTCATAAGTGGTAAAAGATAGGGAAATGAAACTCTACGCACTATAGGTGTCGGGTTTCTTCTCGAGCTACTGAGAATTTTTGAATTTAATCTTTGGATCATATCATTTTTAAAAAAAATTGTTTTCTAAGTGTTTTGCGTGTTACTAACTTTTGGAGCACCTGAGGAAGTCATAAAAACGTTGGTATATGTGGGTTTACAAGATAATTATCTGGTAAAAATTTCAGCCTGGTAGATTTATTGGTTTCTGAGAAAAATGCACCTTAGTGTTAAAAATCTAAATTTACGGGAAAAGGTAAGAAACAAGAAGGCACAAATCAAAAACAATATGTACACAAGTAAATTTCCCATCAACAGCTGTTTAGAAGCTGAACCAACAGCTGAGAATATTAAAAACCGTGATCCAGATATATCTATATATATTATTTAAAACGCAAAATCGCTTCCAATGTATTTTAAATGGGAATTCTTTAAACTCTTAAATACAGAGTTCTACCGAACGGATTTTTATAAGTTTTACATGGTTTTAAAGAGAATTCTTTCTTGATTCGGTAAAAAGTTCTAAACTTGAAATTCATGCTAAATTCGAGCTTCATTTTACGAAATGAAAAAGAACAAAATATATTGCTTACAATATGAATACGTCAATTTAAATACGAGTATATAGAATAATGATTCCATTCCAGTATATATTGTGCGAATTTATTCGCACGGGTCCACTAGTATATTTTAAAAACTAAAATTTTCTTTGTACTAAAACGAGCAGTATAAATAAAATTATGAAAAATATTCGTTCTTCGTATAATTTTTTTTTGTGTAAACCTGATAAAAACTTTATTCTTTATAAAAAAAAATTTTTGACGTAATTTAACGTTTTTCTGGTCCATTTTGGCCTAAACTATTAAAAAACATAAAAATCAAAAAACCGAAATTTTGAGTTAAAACCATCGTGCAATTTTCCCTTAAATTTGTACAGCGATTACGTGAAAAATAGTTAAATAGAAAAAAAAGTATCAGGTATGTTGTAATAAAAGTTTTGTTAGGCTATAATAAATAAAATTCAACGAAGAACAACGTTCTTTACTTCCCAATGACCCTCGTTCAAACCAAATAAGATTCTTTCCCTAGACACCCTATTCTTTTTACTTTCTCGTGCCTATATGAATATATAGGAAGGAAAGTATTGTTTTCATGTCGATTTTTCGAAATCGAGTTTTCACCGGATCTATACGTTTTCAGACCCCCTGAATCCAAAAAACATGTTTTTAGCGATTGGTCTGTGTGTGTGTCCTGTGTGTCTGTGTGTGTGTCTGTTTGTGTGTCTGTGTGTGTGTCTGTGTGTCTGTGTGTGTGTGTGTGAACAGAATATCTCAAGAACGGAACATCGTACGAACTTGAAACTTGAAACTTAAGTTACATACCACTACCGGACGCGACACAAACATTTTCATCAAAATCGGTCAACCGGAAGTAGTAGTTTATTCGTATAATTTTTCAGTTTTTTGCGATTTTCTCAAAAACTGGTCCTACGATTTTTTTTAAAATCGCCTATTTTACTCAATTTTTTATTCTCTACAAGATAGGGTAGGCGCCATGTCTGCTGAAATTCTCGGTGAGGCTCTTTTCACGTAAAAACGTTGTTTTTTTAAGATTACGGCTTTAATATAAATTTTAGCGCAAAAACTTATATAATAAAAGTTGTAGAGAATTTAAAAACCTACAACTTATGTTTCAAACATTTTTTTGTATGACGCTTAGTTTAGCGGTAATTTGCGATTTTCTGTTTTTTTTCTCACGAAAACGTGAGAAAATCGATTTTTTTAACATTTCGGTCTTAGTATGCATTTTACGACAAAAGTGTAATAATAAAAGTTATAGAAAATTAAAAGATCTACAACTTTTGTTTAGAGAATTTTTCTCTACAGAGCCTAGTTTAGCGTGAAAGTGTGATTTTCCGTTTTTTTAAGCCAAATTGAGTTCGATTTTCATTTTGCGTCTTCCACTCATGATTAAAATAAGGTTATGTTTTTGAGGTTAGTTTTTGTTCATTTCTAATGTTTTAATACTAATGTTAGGTTTATTGTTAATTATTTGCATTGGCAAGAGAAAGTTGTGTGAGTGTTTCACACCAGATTTTTTTTTGTTTCACGTCTGACTGTTTTGCAATTTCTGCTAATGCAGACGGTATCTGCATTAAATAGATTAGATATCCTAATCATCGATATAAAAGAAAGAGAAAACATTATTATTAAAGAATTATTTCTCCGGATACATTTTAAATCAAATATTACACTAGATATATGTATTGTTTAGAAACCTGATAATGATATAGTAAGGTCAAATTTTTGAAGTTGATTAGTGCCACTTAAATATTTGAATGAAATTTTGTTGTGTTAACGGTACATTGAGTACCGACACGTCAATCAACTTTCTTATGAGCCTCACCTCTTACATCAATACTTGTTTGAATCCTTCGCTTGCCTAAATAGAGAGGCGTTCGCGCGTGCACCGCACGGAACTAAATAATTGACAGCCTTATCTTGTCCACGTCCAGACGGAAAACGTGGAGGTACGTACGAGCAGTAGGCTACTTCGTGACAACCTTCAAAAACAGCTGGTCGTCACTTGGATCCGTTACATTCGTCCTTCTTTCTTTTTCAACGTCACAACATACTAGAACGCTTGAAGAACGAACCGAGTGTCGTCTCAATTGAGTTTTTTACAAGACGGAAGGGGGTCTCATTCGAAATTAAACTACTTAAAAAAATCTGGTGTGAAACACTCACAAGACCTTCTCTAGCCAATGTAAATAATGAACAATATAACCTAACTTTAATCATTTTTATTTTTTTGGTTTAACGTCCGACTGTTCTGCAATTACTACTTATGCAGACTGTTTTTTTTGATTAAATGATTAAATGATTTTTTTTGTAACGTATGAAAATATGCCGTGCCTGAATGGGATTCGAACCCAAGACCGTATGATGAGTGGCGAGCACGTTACCAACTACGCCAATGCGGCCGGCTAAGTTTAATCACGAGTAAAAATGTAATATGAAAAACATAATCTAATTTGAATCGTGAGTGAATGACACAAAATAAAAAATCAACTTCTGAAGAACGTAAAAATGCGTAAAATCAGTAATAAAATTGCCTCTAAACTAGACTCTGTAGAGAAAATTGTTCAAAAAAAAAAGTTGTAGGTTTTTTAATTTCTTGTAAATTTGTCATAAAATCCATACTAAGGCCACAATCTTAAATAGGTACCCCATATTTATTTTACTGATTTTAATAATAAAAATACACGAAATTTCTAATTGACGCTAAACTAAACGTTCTAGAAAAACATGTTTGAATAAAATTTGTTGGTTTTTTAAATTTCTCACAACTTTGATTATATTATTCATTATATTATTCCGGAACTTCAAACCCAATCCAGGCTCATCAACTTTTTGTGCACATTACAAATCCAAAAACCGTCTGTTGCTATCTCTGTAGTTTCTAACTTTGATTTCTTAAACACTAGTTTTGGCCCAGTTCCAGTCAAAACCCAATTAAAACCCAATCCAGGCCCACTAACACTATTTTCGTTTCCAAATTCCGACTTTGATTTCTTGACTTCCGGTTTTGGGCCTTTTCTGGTCGAAACCGGAACTTTAAACCCAATCCAGGCTTACTAACTTTTTGTGCAGATTACGAATCCGAAATCCGTTTATTGTTATCTCTTGTAGTTTATCATATGTGTATGTGACTGACGGACATAGACAAATGATAGATGATAAAAAATTGTCACCAATAAAATGTACACAAATAAAGTAATTGATGTGTACTGAATGACATGAATTATGTGCAGGTATGAAGCTGTATTTTGTGCACGGGCGTCGGACTACTCAGCATTGTAAATTACAAAGTTCATAAGTAGGCCTGCACGTGATGTTGATGGCAATCCGTAGTTACAGTTAACCGCACTTAATTCTATTTACCGTATCTACTTTATTTATTTTTTTTCCAATTCATAATAATAGGTGCAGTGATTGCATCATACACGATACGTAGATTGTGTTTTCTAACACTTTTCAATTTTTTGTTGTTTCTTGGTCCCATCAAGTTCAGTTGTATTAAACAATCTGTTGTGAAACACTCATACGACTTTCTCTTACCAATGCAAGTAATTAACAATATAACCTAACGTTTTTTTTATTCCTAATTTGTGTACGTTGCAATCTGTTCAATTCAGAACAATAAGCAACCCCATGACCCAATAAGATGAGGATGATGTGTATGACGTGTAAATGAGGTGTTGTCTTGTACAGACCCAGGCCGACCATTCCTGAGAGAGTATGGTTAATTAAACCCCAGCCATCAAAGTATACCTAGTAACCTTTACTAGGATTTGAACCCGGAACCTTCGTCTCCGAAAATCAGCTGTTAAACTTAACGTTAGTAATAAAAAATTAGAAATAAACAAAAAATTAACCTCAAAAAACGTTATCTTATTTTAATCATGAGTGAAACACGTAAAGTGAAAATCAACCTCAGTTTATCTTCAAAACACGGATAATCACTCTTTCACGCTAAACTAGGCTCTGTAGAGAAAAACGTTCTAAATAAAAGTTGTAGATCTTTTAATTTCCTATAAATTTGATTATACTTTTTTGTCGTAAAATGCATAATAAGGGTGAAATCTTAAAAAAAACGATTTTTTGCACGACTTCGTGAGAAAAAACAGAAAATCGCTAATTACCGCTGAACTAAGCGTTATACTACAAAAAAATGTTTGAAATAAAAGTCGTAGAATTTTAAATTCTCTACAACTTTTATTATATGCATTTTGCGCTAAAATGCATATTAGTCGCAATCTTAAAAAAACAATTTTTTACGAGAAATCAGCCTTACTAAGAATTTCATCAGAGATGACGCCTACCCTAAGACATGACGCCTAAAATTAAGTTATGATACCGCCTCTACAGTGTAGTGGTTAGCGCGCTAGCCTACAACGCGGAGGTCCCGGGTTCGATTCCCGGCTAGGGTCTGGAAATTTTAATGCGTTAAAACCCACCGATACATTACCAAAACCCACAGTAGTCGCTAATGACCTAGCTGTTGATGTGACTTTAAACAAACTAAAAAAAAATATTAGGTTATGTTTTACATTTTTCGCTGTTTACTCATGATTAAACATAGGCAATATTTTTTACTATTTATGTTAGAAAATGAAAGTTGTGTTTGTGTTTCACACAGAATTTTTAAAAATTATCTTTAGGCCAAAAATTTACGTGTGAATTCTTAGTCAGCCCCTTTTTTGTTCTATACATGACCATAATCTTTCCCTCCCATTCCAAAATTTTACGTGTCATTTGTAATATTATATTTTATTGTATGTGTCTATACAAGTTTATTTATTTGTTGTCAGACCCACCGGGTTAGTCTAGAGGTAAAGTCATCGCCGCGTGTCAGCTGTTTAACAGCTGATTTTCAGAGACGAAGGTCCGTGATTGAAATCCTAGTAGGTCTAAAGGTAGTTACTTTTATAAGGATTCAAATCCAAGACAGTGGTTTCTGGTGTACTTTGATAGTTGGGGTTCAATTAACCATATTCTCTGTGTCTGTACAAGACTACATTTCAATTACTAGCCATACATCCTCATCTGATTGGGTCATGGAATTGCTTATTGTTCTGAATTGAACAGATTGTAACGTACACACATCAAGGACAAAGAAATTGTTTGCTGCACTTTTATTTGAGGGGTGTTTAGGTGTACTTTCATAAGTTATGTATAATTGTTGAACCTGGTTCAATGATAAGATTAAATTACGCGATTTTTTTGTGACAAACGGTCGTCTAAAAGATAATATCCGTTTTTTTGTTCATAAACATAATTTTTTAGAATAATTTATTAATGTTGTTGTTTAGGTCATCAGCCGAAAGGCTGGTTTGAACCTGTAGAGGTTTTACTAAGAAAACCGAGGATTGAGGTGATTTACAATTGCCTTCCTCACTGAGTGAAAAGGTATGCTTATCACCCTACCAGGGAAAAGCATCTACTTTTCTACCTGCAAATGACACCTTCACTTCATTCACCACCAGGGTCTGGCTGTATAATGAAATTCATTACTCTTAGAAAAGATAACACTATGATTAGAGTCTTTTACACCTCTACCCTTTCTGTTCTTAAATAGTTCAGTCATATAATTAGCTGACCATGTGATAAGAAATAGAAATATTTCTTGTAGTTTTGGAACTAACAGATCGAGTGTAAATAATTTACATGGAATTGCTTATTGTTCTGAATTGAACAGATTGTAACGTACATACATCAGGGACAAAGAAATTGTTTGCTGCACTTTTATTTGAGGGGTGTTTAGGTGTAGGTACTTTCATAAGTTATGTATAATTGTTGAACCTGGTTCAATGATAAGATAAAATTACCACTACATAAAAATAAAATAAAATTATTAGTAGTGATAAAATTATCACTACACCTGCCTGTTACGGGCGTAATTATTTAATGATAAATAAAAGAAGGAGAAAGTTATAATTAATTTTAGGCTGTGTAACAGAGAAAATATACAAGAAATTTGTCAGAATAAAGCAAAATCGTTAACAGATTACAGATATTTATCTTGTGTTAACATTTAGAAATTAGAATGTAAGAACCGGAAAAATAACGAAATAATGTATTCATTCTTGAGGCGTAATGCTAATTAGAAAAATAAGCATACTTTTGTACAGTACGGTAACACATTCGCGTAATGATATGCGTGTAATGTATAAATTATATTTTTAAGACCGTTATTTTAGTTTAGTTTGGTTACCGAGCGAAGTGAGCACAACTTTTCAGCTCCTGTTGGGACGTTCAACTGTGTCAAGCGGTCAGCCGATGCCCTACTTTAATAATATATTTCCGGTCTTTCGAATAGTACTGACCGGCCGGTAAGGCAATAGAAGGCGGTTCGTTGTTTTCCTAAAAGATTCCCTCCTGCCGGCCTGATCGCCTCAGGGGGCGGATCTGTCACCACTGCCTAATGGATTATCTATCTTTATTAAATATCCTCTTATTTAAGAGTTTCTTCTGCTTTTTATTGCTTGTTTTAATCCGATTTATAAGTTTATTTTCTTTTTATTTATTTTCTCTTCTTAACTTATTTGTTTTATTCTATAATAATAATATTATAAATTATATACACAAAGAGAAATCTCGCGTTACCTTTATTTCTTAATTTAATTAATTACACTAAAATTCATGCAAATTTTACATAACAACATTAATAATAAAACAGTTGGATACGTAGCCCTACTTACAAAAATATCAAATAAATCTTTGAATTAATTAGACTACGAAACAATTATTTTAAAAATTGAAATATACTGTTTTTTTTAAAAATTACATTTCTATTTTTTACAAAACACAAAAATAAAATACTTAGGAATTCATCTAGATTGGTGTCTCACGTAATAACATCACACAATAACAAAAAAAAAAAAAAAAAATTTTGTGTGAAACACTTACATGACTTTCTCTTGCCAATGCAAATAATGACCAATATAACCTAACATTAGAAATAAACAAAAAACTAACCTCAAAAAACATAAGTTAATTTTAATCATGAGTGGAAGACGGAAAATGGAAATCAACCTTAGTTTGGCTTAATAACATGGAAAAGTCACTCTTTGACGCTAAAGTAGGCTCTGTTGAGAAAAATGTTTAAAAAAAAGTTGTAGATATTTTAATTTTCTATAAATTTTGACTTGGTATGAATTTTACAAAGTGTATATAATCAAATTTATTGGAAATTCAAAGATCTGCAACTTTTATTTCAAACATTTTTCTCTATAGAGCCTACTTTAGCGTGAAAGAGTGATTTTCCTTCTGGGCACTTAAGCAAACCGGCAAGCTTATTTGTCGTCCGCTCTACAAAAAACAATATTATGGAAAATTTTTGACATTTTCCAGTAGTCTACGTATCCAACTATTCTATAAACTTAAAATTATAAAACAAAATAAAGAAATAAGTAATATTAAGTCATACAAACCAAATATTCTATTCAATGTTACATGTAATTATAATTTATAAACAATTCTCTGATTGAAATTAATAATAAATCTCGAAAATATTAGATTATTATGATATTTTATTAATTTATGGTATTGACCACGTAGGAGTTGATCGGGAATCGAACCCGGGACCCTTGGCATTGAAGCTAGTAGTGATGACCACTGCACCACGGACCACCACGAGGAGTGAGGTGGAAAAGTACGCTTATCAGCATGCCAGGCCCTCCGAAAAGCACCAACTTTCCACTCTGCAAATGACACCTTTACTCCGTTCACCACAGGGTCTGGCTGTATAATGAAATTCATTACGTTCAGAGGAGATAACTCTGATTAGTGTCTTTTACAACACCTCTACCTCTTCTGTTCTTAAATGATTCAGTCATTTAATTGGCTGACCATGTGATAAGAAACAGAACTATTTATTTTAGCCCTGCAACGAACAGATTAAGTGTAAATAATCTGACACTCCACCTGTATGTTATTGGCAGAATATGAAAGTAAAAATGAAATAAAAATGCCAGATCTGACCGGGAATCTAACCCGGGACCCTCGGCATTGAAGCTAGTAGCGATGACCACTACACCACGGGCCGGTCTCTTAACTTTTACTTATTAGACTGTACACATTACTGATTTTATCATAGTAACTGAGGTTGTGGTTTTAATTACAAAAAAAAACATATAAAGGTTATTTAAAAATACAATAATTAATATGAAAATTAATTATAATTACATGTAACATTTTTTTGTTAGTCAGAAGTGGTAAAAATTGAACTGGAAAAGAATAGGTCATTTTAACGGATGTTAAATTAGGATATGTTTGTATATTGTTAGAAATCATAGTATGTAAAATCGGTTATTTTGTTAGTTTGTCAGGTTTTTGTTAGTCAAAAAGCTAAGAGATCCAATGCAATTGGGGTACATTCAGCAGCCATCCAACTTGAAGAAACAATATAAAACTGAAAGAAAAACGAACGAACTTTTAATAAAGAAAAATGCAAAGCGTAAAAGCAATTAACAATGAATTATTTAACAATGAAAAATATTTACTATTTGTTATGTTATAAAGCGAAACATTCTTTGGTTTAGTAATTTTGTAAACAGAACAATACAACATCAACGCACACAAATTTGACGTGAGTCACTTACCAGGGATTCAAATGTAGATAAATCGCTTGCAGATGTCCACAAATTGATCTTTACCCTAAAACTGGTACTTTCAATTTAATAATTATCTGAAATTCTTCTAAAAATATATTTCTTACATTATTATTTAAATTTTTTAATATAGGCTAGTATATTAAAAACTCAAAATGGATTAATTTAATATATTAATAATTTATTTTAATTTTGGAATACAAGTAAGTACAAAAGTTTGGCCAAGACTTTTTTTACAGAATCAAGTCTTTGAACTATTCTATTTTGAATGCATTGAAAAAGAATCAGGCGTGATTGCATATTAATTAGCCTTATCACCTCATTTTTAGGTCTTTTTTGGAAATAATATAATTCATCTATTGTAGGTTTCAAATTTGGTACACACACTCCTAACATCCTATCCTAAATTTCCCGATCTTGACACCCCGACTTGACACCGGGTTGTTTCAGAAGTAAAGCGTCGCCGTGTGTCGGCTATTTAACAACCGATTCTCGAAGACAAAGGTTCCTGGTTTAAAACCTAGTAAAGGTAGTTACTTTTATACGGATTTGAATACTAGACAGTGGTACTCTCTCAGGAATGGTCGGCCTGGGTCTGTACGAGACTACACCACATTTACACGTCATACACATAATTTTCATCTCGTTCGGTCATGGTATTGCTTATTAATCTGAATTGAACAGATTGCAACGTACACACATTAAGGATAACAAATAACTTGAGCTTTGTCCGCCATTTTAGAAAATAACAGAAAATTTTGTCCATTTATATTTTTATTTGCAGTGGCCAAACGGTCTATCTAAATTAAAAATATCAAAAGTTTACTAGTAGAAAATTAAATACTTTACAAAAACTTTTAAATATTTTCTTCGTTTCTGCACTAACTAGCTCTATCACCTAAGGTTATTTTCAGGTCTTTTTGGGAAATAATGTAGGCGTATATGTTTTCCAATTTGGGACACATACTCTTACATCTATCTAAAAAACACACCATAAGTCCCCCTTTTTGTTGAGTCTTATTATTATTAAGTTATTGCCGATTGTCTACACAAAACAAGCTTCCATTTACTTTTTAATTTCCCAAGTTACATTTATCTATGTGATGGAAGACATACATTTTTCACTTTTTCCCGGTTTTACCGGTCTTGAATGGGGCTAGATGAAATATATTAACAGGGTTTTATGGTATGACTGATCGTCAACAAAAATACTTGTATTTATTTTTTTAGCTTCGAAGCTTACTTAATTTTTTCAAAATTTCCGGGTCAGGCCATCCCCCGCAAAGATGGTTTTGAAGTATTTCGAATGGGCTCTTACATTTTCCTCTTACATTTCTTAATGTAATGGAAGAAAAAGTATTTTTCACTTTTCCGGTCTTGGATGGGGTCAAATGAAAAATATTAAAAGGGCTTTATGCTATGGTCGATCGTTGACAAAAAAAGCTTGTATTCACTTTTCCGCTCTTATTATCCTGAACTCGATAATTTCTGAGTAAAAACGTAAACAAGCAAGTCGGGTAAGTTTAGTAATGTCAGATGATGTTATTGTTAAAATGAATACAATTTTGTAGTTTAAAATGTAAAGTAAGTCCGTTTATTTTTGTAAAAAAAGAAGTATACTTTATTGTACAATAAGTTTTTGATTAACTAAATTTAATCTTCAGTTCCTTTAATATAATAAAATTGAGTAGTAATTAAGTTACAGTCATATATTTGTCAAAAAATTTGTAGTTTATTCAACGTATGTTTCCTGTAGGTAATATCTAGAGTATATTGAAAACAATTTTCAAAAACATTTTGGCTTTTAGTTTCTGGCCTTATGGGTAGGCTATATTCTCAAAAACTACCCCAGCTGGGTTAACGGAATTGAGGATTCCCATTTAAAATTGTGTCAAACTTGTAGAATAAACCTGTTTATCAGATAGTAAGTTCGGTAATAATCATAAAATATAGGAAGAAAATTGTACCGATCTTCACTTCTGAGATGATGACAATGTTAGCGCTAAAATCTTTGTTTTACTAAATTTTCTTAATGAACGACTGAGGTAAAAAAAATATTTATTTTTATAATTTTCAAAAGCCGTATATTTTGGGTACTGTAACGACCTAAAGAGACTTGAAATTTCGAAAAAATAAATTTTATATCAATTATTTAGACTGTTATCAATAAAATTTATAAAAAAATGCCAAAAATTAAAAAGAATCTATTATTTTCATTGATTCATTCTACCATCAATTGATAAAATCTCTTTTGTTACTCCGTACGTAAATAAAAATAACTTTGGATTGAGATTAAAATAGTTTTTTATAAAAAAAATTATTGCTGTCCGAGATTTTCTATTCTTTGACGTACTCGTGAACAAAATTTAATAAAAAATTATTTTTCTTAAACTAAAGTCCGTACCAAGTTTTGACTGCCACATTCGGAAAACCCTGTACGAAAAGTTTCACGTTTAACAATTTTTGTGGAAATTGATACATTTTAAAATAATAGAAAATATTACATATGAACGTGAAACAAAGTGCAAAAAACATTATGCAGATTTAAACTTTTAACATTTTGCAAAGGTATTAAATTTGTTTATAAACATACTAATTTATAAATAAATTAAATAAATATATTTATTAATTTTATTTAAATTTATAAATACATTTACGAATACGTGTTTATAAATTCATTCGTAAAATATATTTTATATACGTTATAACATTTGCAAACATTATGCAAATTTAAATTTTGATTAATTCGTACTTGAAAAATTCAATGCGTTATACAAAAACCGTTATCGCAGAACATATTATTTTAACCGTAGGGGCATAATTGAATATTTTTTTGACTCTAAATATAATATTGTTAAAACTCGTTATAGTAAAGTAAAATTGTAAACTTTAATTTAAATTATTCATATATATTTATTCAACAAAATTATTTGATAAAAAACCTAACCAATAAAAATGCCAACGATGAAAATAATGAGTTCATGAAAATATATTATTAAACATTTAAAACAACGCAATTCACACAATTTATCAACAATAAAATGAAATAAACGATTTCCCTTACCAAATTAAACATTAAATACAATTACAATGTCTGTTGACAAAATAACAAACTTCACCGTACGTAACGAAGAATCGCGTACAATTTAGACCACTAACACGTCCAGCCATTCAAACCGCGGCCGCGTCCCAACAATCAAAAATGCTTCGTTTTTATATTTAATCGGTCTGCTGTTTATGAACAGCTGATTTTATTTTAAGCCGCTTCATTATAACAATATATTCATTTACAAATTGATTTTCTTTTAGCCAAAATGATCAAATTTTCACCTCAGTCTTTCCTTGACCAACCGGGTGGGTACAATTTAGACATCGCCGCAAGTCAGTTGTTTAACAGCTGATTTTTGGAGACAAAGATTTGGAATAATTGAATACTAGACAATGATTACCGGTGTACTTTAATGGTTAGGGTTCAATTAAGTACGCCCCAGTTGCTTTTTATACATTAATCCTCATCTCATTGGATAATAAGGCTGCTTGTTGTTCCTAAATTGAACAGATCGCAAAGCGCATACATTAAGAATTTTTTAAAAATCCTTTAACGTAACTACTACAAGACATCGTTAAATAAATTACAAAATTTTTGAAGAACGAAAATATGATATTAGTATACTTTTTGATAATTTAAATTTGAATTGAATTGAAATAAAAAGACAATCGAGCAAGCGATTCCCTTATTCGAATCCCAGTTATTAAAAAAAATAAATAATGTAAATTAATAAATAATAACGGTTAACTAATAATACAAAACTAAAAATACTAAATTTTATTTGAAATTTGTATTAATTAATAGAAGAATTTTTTTCTACATAGACAGAATTTCAAGATTAAGATCAACTACTACAATTTAAAGAATAAGAAAAACTACAATTTAGAAAGCTTTTGCTAATCTACTTTGGATAAGCTTTTTACAGATGCTATTTTCAAAATGTATTAATAAAGATACGCTCTAAACTACATTTATTAATAAATAAAGCACATCAATTTATTATAAATGAATAAATAAATAAAATACATTATTTACAAAATTATGAATCAATTTATATATTATATAAAAATAATAAATTGTAAACAAAAATATTCACTGCATTCTTAATGAAATGTAAAAATTTTCAATTTTTTATTCATGTAAAAAATACTAACCTAGGTAATACTGAAAAAGGTAAAATGACTTTATACGTTTTTTATTTAAACTATAAAATCATGTCATGATATTTTCAAATGAAATTAAAATAAAATTTTACTGTAGTCACAGTAAATTTATGTTCTAATGTAATAAAATAAAAAATAGACTATGTTTTTTAAAGGTATTAAGATTTTTTTAGATATCTTAAATTGTTTAATAAATTTTTATAACATAGAAATTTAATAAAATTTAAACAAATTAAAATTTTAATTATTTTAAATAATTTATTGTCACGTAGGCTACTGTATGTTTACTCTAATATAATTTACCTTAATAAATAAATATATAAATAGTCTATACAAATTGGTAATAAATAAAATAAATTAAGTTAATTAATAAAAATGTTTGGCTTTCTAGACAAAAAAACAAAAATCAGAAATTTTAATTGCAGTTTTCACTGAATCAATCTGAGGTTAAAATCGATTGCAATATTTTTTTTAAGGGTGCACAATATTTATGGTAAAAATTTTTGGAGTTTAAAGTTAATATATGGTGCGGGATTTGGTACTGGTGTTTAACATAATTGAAATTTTCTCCTTATGATTCTTGGTAACTTTGAAAATTATTAAATATCTGTGAATTTTTAAATGGTTTGTAGATTACGTTTGAATAAGCTAATAATAATGATCTAGTTTCAGTCAGATTACTGTATAAGAAGTAGTCATAAGTCATAAACACAGTACCAAAATCAACATGACTCACTACTGGCGTCAGTCACGCTAGTCACATCTTCCAACCGCACGCTCGCATGATTTTCTTACACAAGTTCCAAAATTAAGTGGAATGAGTTCAAAAATCAGTTCAAAAATCAAATAGGTAATATCCACTGGTGTAGAGGTAGCAAAAATTGGCTTTTACTCCGGTGGTTCCGGGTTTTGATTCCCGGTCAAATCATATCAACAACTTATCACTCAAACATTTATAGTTAACTACATAGAACTTTTTATCATATCATGATAACTCCGGCAATATTGATTTTTTTAACTCACGAATTTAGTTGCTGGGAATTTTTTTGTTCTTGGGTTCGTGTTAAATTTGTTTTATTTTTTAAACTGTGAACTAAATCGTTTGGTAGTTGTACAGAATACAGTTCGAAACTTTAAAAATATAAAAAAATCGGATGTTAAAGAAAAATAATAACATACTCGCCACTCCAGCAGCGCTTCGCGCTGCTTACATGTCTCGGCCTCAGAGGGGTAGGTGGATCAGAATTCATAAGTGGATCAGAACCATTTGCCACAAGATGAAGTTCGGCCACCAAAGGGGTTGGGTGGATCACGATATTTTAAACTGTGAACTAAATCGTTTGGTAGATGTACAGAGTACAGTTCGAAACTTTAAAAATATATAAAAATCGGATGTTAAAGAAAAATAATATATTTTTAATTTTTCTGGCATGCTGATAAGCATAGTTTTCCATTCAGTGAGGAAGGCACTTGTAAACCAGCTCACTTCTTGTTTTACTTAATAAAGCCTCTAGAAGTTAAAACCAGCCATTCGGCTGATGACCTAAACAAAAATATAGGGCAATTATATAATCTAAAATAAATTTTTTTAATAAATAATTTAAATAAAATATTTGAACGATTGCCCAGAAAGCCAAACACGGAGTAGGAATTTTATTATAAATAAATAAATATCATTTATTAAATAAAAACTAATTTCTATTTACGAATCAGCTTTTCTGCTGTGTTGTTGATGATGGTACAAAGGAAGAAGAACTACGGGAACTAGCTGAATTAACAGATTTAACAGAAGGAGAAGAAGAATTAATGAGATTCGACTCACGTGATCTCTTAGCTTCAATATCGATATCATCGTCATCATCGTCGTCATCGTCATCGTCATCGTCGTCATCGTCATCATCATCGTCGTCATCGTCGTCATCCGCTGAGGATGCCGGCGCGGCAGCTTGAACTGGATTACCGGAGGATGTCGCTCCCGGTTGTACTATATCTTGCGTCGTCAAAGTCACCGTCTGCTGTTGTGATTCTTCAGCCGGCGTATCGTCTTCGTAGGTCGGTAAATCTTGGACCACTTGTTCGCCAGGTGCCGATCCGTAATCGGCGTTGTTGTAGTCCACGTTCGATGCCGCTAATCCTTGGATCGGTTGAACTCCGGTTACGACTGGTGTTGCTGGGACGGGCGCTGATTGGACCAAAGGCGCTGCCGGAGCAGCCGCTACTGCTGCGGGTGCTGCGGAGGGTTTGTCGTCGTCATCGTCGTCGTCATCATCATCATCATCATCTTCTTCTTCATCTGTCAACATAAAACAAATTGCCAATAATTATGTTTCAAAGATGTTATCAAATCAAAAAAAAAATTCTTTTGAAATTTTATTGTTTTGCAGATTTTACTACTTTTACGAATTTTATGAATTGAAACGTGTCTTAATTTATTTTATTTATTTTTTATTCCTAATTTGTGCACGTTGCAACCTGTTCAATTCAGAACAATAAGCAACCCCATCACCTAATGAGATGAGGATGATTTGTGTATGACGTGTAAATGAGGTGTAGTCTTGTACAGACCCAGGCCGACCACTCCTGAGAGAGTATGGTTAATTAAACCCCAACCATCAAAGTACACCGGTAACCACTGTCTAGTATTCAAATCCGTATAAAAGTAACTACCTTTACTAGGATTTGAACCAGGAACCTTCGTCTCCGAAAATCAGCTGTTAAACAGCTGATTTTGGAGACAACTTTACCTCTAGACCAACCCGGTGGGTCTCTAATTTATTAGGACGCAGGTTCGTGGTCAAATCCTAGTGAGAATAGTTACTTTTATAAGGATTTGAATCCTAGACAGTGGTTACCGGTGTACTTTGATGGTTGGGGTTCAATTAACCGTACTCTCTAAGTCTTTACAAGATAACACCTTATTTATACGTCATACACATCATCCTAATCTCATTGGGTCATGGCGTTTGCTTATTGCTCTTAAATTGAACAGATTGCAACGTACACACATTAGGGATAAACAGATCTTTGAAACTGATTTAAACTCAACATTATGCTGTGCTAGTGGCTGGATACGTAATTAAGGTTACAGAAAATGTTTAGCGGGAGCCATTTCAAATACGAGAAACAATTCGCAACTAATTGATATTGTATTTAACCGCAGACCAGAACGTTGACTGAGAAAGAATAAAGCTCTGAACTGCTCAAAACAAGCTTCGAGTGGAATTACTATTAGTTTATTTATTTATTAATTTATTTGTTTTATTTAGTTAAACATAATACAATTATTGCTATACTAACCTATTTACAATATTTTTAATAAATATACTTATACGCAAAAACTCTTCTTTACGAAGAAATCTGTCCGCGCATAGGAGTAAACAAAAAAATTATTTATAGACAAATTTGTATATACTAATAACTACTATAAAAAATACTATTATAAAATCTAAAAATCTGGTGTGAAACACTCACACAACTTTCTCTTGCCAATATAAATAATTAACAATAAACCTAACATTAGTAATAAAACATTAGAAATAAACAAACAACTAATCTCAAAAATATAACCATATTTCAATCATGAGTGAAACACGCAAAATGAAATTCGAACTAAGTTTGGTTTAAAAATACGGAAAATCACTCTTTCTCTCTAAACTAGGCTCTTTAGAGAAAAATGCTCTTAATAAAAGTTGTAGATCTTTTAATTTTTTATAAATTTGGTTATATACACTTTTGTCGTAAAATGCATACTAAGGCCAAAATCTTTAAAAAATCGATTTTTCACACGTTTTCGTGAGAAAAAATCAGAAAATCGCTAATTACTGCTAAACTAAGCGTCATACAAAAAAATGTTTGAAACAGAAGTTGTAGGTTTTTAAATTCTCTACAACTTTTATTATATAAGTTTTTGCGCTAAAATTTATATTAAAGCCGTAATCTTAAAAAAACAACGTTTTTACGTGAAAACAGCCTCACCGAGAATTTCAGCAAACATGGCGCCTACCCTATCTTGTAGAGAATAAAAAATTGAGTAAAATAGGCGATTTTAAAAAAAATCGTAGGACCAGTTTTTGAGAAAATCGCAAAAAACTGAAAAATTATACGAATAAACTAAGTTACTACTACTTCCGGTTGACCGATTTTGATGAAAATGTTCGTGTCGCGTCCGGTAGTGGTATGTAACTTAAGTTTCAAGTTTCAAGTTCGTACGATGTTCCGTTCTTGAGATATTCTGTTCACACACACACACACACACAGACACACACACACACACACACACACAGACACACACACAGACCAATCGCTAAAAACATGTTTTTTGGGTTCAGGGGGTCTGAAAACGTATAGATCCGGTGAAAACTCGATTTCGAAAAATCGACATGAAAACAATACTTTCCTTCCTATATATTCATATAGGCAAGAGAAAGTAAAAAGGGTACAAGAAATACATTAATCATTTTTTGTTAAAAGCATTAAAATAAATGATAAATACCATTAAATTTATATAAAAAAAAAATAATAATAATAAAATCTTTAAACATTACCTTAGATTATGTACACTACAATTTGTATTAATAGAGAAAAAACTTCTTTTTTTCAATAACTAAAACTACTTTACAATAATTTTAGGGAATACATGTGGATATTTTTACTTATGAGAATTAATTCAATTATTAATGAGCACAGAAACAAACAAAAAAACTACTGCAATGAGGAAAGCAAAAAATAATCAGAGAACAGTTATTTTAAAACTAGGAAAAGTTTCTCAAGTTCTTGCTCGTATATCGATGGAATATGATATTAAAGTTTATGTCCCAACCAACAGAAGGAAGAAAGGTAGACCAAGGAAAACGTGGAAAAAGGGAATACAGGAAGCCATGAGGGAGAGAGGGATGGATGAGGGTGATTGGGAGGATAGAAGAGAATGGAGATTGAAGTGCGGGAAGCGGCGCCGGCCGTAGGAACCCCGGAAAAAAAAAGTTTATGTTTCATACGATGTGGTGATATAATACTGTGTAAATACGATGGAAGTGCGTTGACGAACCGCCCCTCAAGATAGAGAAATGACTTCTGAAAAAATATACTATTTGGTTTTCTTGTCCTTATTTTTCCAGAATTCCTAGTAGAATGTTAGGTTAGAAGCAGTCATAAACACAGTATGTTGACTGTTATCTTTATGACTCGGTACAGGAGGTATACTCTATACCATGAAACCGTGCAGCACGTCAAAACACAAATGTATTAAGATTGTGATTGAACTTAGCGCGATCCATTCGAGTACAAAAAAAAATGTTCTTTGCTCATCAGATGAAATTTGCTATATACTAATTGAAACATATTATACTAAATACAAAATACGACAGTACTAGAAGTATACTCGGTTCATCGTAAGAAATATATCTCGAGTAAAGAAACAGCAGTTACCGAATCAGCTGATAAAGCGGTGACTCAGAACAAATGCAACACTTTTAACGAAAACATCACAATGATAACTGATACGTGCTTTCAACCATATACAGAATTAAACGATAAATAGAAATGAAAAAACCAAAAAAATACTACAACACTAAATTCCTATTGAAAATAAATTATAATGCACGTAAGAACGATGCCAGACAATACGATGTCAAAA
The DNA here is from genome assembly GCA_035578175.1 of Catonia carolina. NCBI lineage: Eukaryota > Metazoa > Arthropoda > Insecta > Hemiptera > Achilidae > Catonia > Catonia carolina. The sequence goes on along the minus strand of JAQMRL010000005.1, from coordinate 7,576,896 downwards.
GCTAACTGGTAGTATAATATAACGCCATGTTCTTTGTCAAAAATGTGGAGAGAGATTTATGGGTTTGGATAAATCATCGTCAAATTCAATTAATTGTGAATTAACGAGTGACTAAACTAATATTAGATGACTAATCATTAAAATAAAAATGTTTACTTTTAAAGTTCTCTTGTTCGTCATACAGTTCAGAGGTAGGTAATACGTAGTATAATTTGTAACCACATTTACTTATGAAAAAGAATGGAAATGAAGTATAGGCGTAACATTTTCATACATTTATTGATCAATACTTAAAACATCAGTCATGATATATGATGTAGGCCTTACAGTTTCATTTATAAAAATACTTTTAAAACTATTTTATAGCTACTAAATATTTTTGAAAGTATTTTGTTATTACTTTTTAATCAGCGTGTACACATATTTAAATAATGCGCATGCTCAGTGACGTCATTGTTTGTTTACTTGAAATATCTCTCTTACGGTGAATCGAGTATAGAAAGAATTCATACAGTAGGGCTATTATAAAACATCTGTTCTGTCGCCGGTTGTTTTGACTCAAGGCGTTGGTAGAGTGAAAGATGATTGCGCATCCTTTTTACTGTCTTTCAAGAGTTAAATATCCGATTTAGTAAGATGCAGTGGTTGATGGGGCGACGATCTCCGTTATTAAGAGAAAATAAACTTTTAGTTTATAAAGCTATTTTGAAACCTATTTGGAGCTACGGGATACAATTATGGGGAACCAGTAGTAACAGTAGCTTAGAAATTCTGCAACGGTTTCAAAATAAAGTTTTACGGAACATCAGTAACCCCAACTGGTTTGTTACTAATAAGGATATTCACGATTATCTCAATATGCCAACAATTAAGGAAGAGATCAGACGATTTAACCAAAGCTATCAAAATCGTCTCTATAACCATACTAATCCATTGGCGATAAACTTGTTAAATAATTTTAATACTATACGAAGACTGAAAAGAATTCATGTTTTAGATTTAGTAGAGAGAGATTAAATCTTTTTCTTTTAACACCCTTAGGCCTAGCCTATTATGAAAATTTGTAAATAATATTGTTATAATTTTTATCTAAATTATTATTCCGTAAGAAGTAATAATTTTCTTGTACTGTTAAAATGTAAATAATCTTTGTTCTTAGTGGTTAAGTTGTTGTTTAAATTACTTTATTATTCTTGTGCTGTTTCATAATATCATTCAATGTTTGTTTATATTCCATGTAAATCCTGATTTTATGTTTTCTTTACTTTCGTAACTAAGTGATTTATTAATACTTTGTTGCGTTTTAATTTGTAGGGAAGGGTCACTGGACACTTCCCTACTCAAGCCAGTGTTCGTATTGTGTCATAACTATTTACTTAAAGTTACGCAGAACTGATTGTAAATTTTGCCAAATAAATAAATAAATAATTTTTACTGTCTTTAAACCCGTAGTCTGTTTACAGTTCAGCCGTCCTTAGTTTGCTCCTAATGTCAACAAACCAAAGCCAGCTACTACAGGGTGCACCCTAGGGTCCACCACTTTTTGGTATTCCTATTAGGTTAACTATGTTTTAAATTATAAGTACTTAAAGTACTTAAAACATCAGTCATGATATGATGTAGGCCTAACAATTTCATTTATAAAAATACTTTTAAAAGTATTTTGTATTTAAATACTTTTGAAAGTATTTTGTTGTTACTTTTTAATTAGCGTGTACACATATTTAAATAATGCGCATGCTCAGTGACGTCATTGTTTGTTTACATTAGGAGCAAACTAAGAAAGGCTGGACTTTAAATTTGCTACACGGTTCTGTGGGAAATACGTACTATAGTCACATTCTTCCAACCATACGCTCATATGATTTGGTTACACGAGTTCCAAAGTTAAGTGGAATGAACTGTAATTATAGATGGGAGTTCAGTTGATTGCTAGCGTAAGGAATTCGGGTGGAGAAGGATTGTTTGTACGATTCCCCTCCCTCCTCCTATAACCTAGTAGTAGTAATAATACTGCCATTAGTACGACGCGCTCTTCTAAAAATATTACTCACAAACCATTTCGAATAACTACTCTAGTACCAGGCCCCCCTTGCACTTCATCCCCCTTGCACTAGCAAACAAGTCACCTCCCAACTATAGTTTTACTATGAAACAACTAAAAATTTTTTTATTTTTTACTTTCTCTTGCCTATATGAATATATAGGAAGGAAAGTATTGTTTTCATGTCGATTTTTCGAAATCGAGTTTTCACCGGATCTATACGTTTTCAGACCCCCTGAACCCAAAAACCATGTTTTTAGCGATTGGTCTGTGTGTGTGTGTGTGAACAGAATATCTCAAGAACGGAACATCGTACGAACTTGAAACTTGAAACTTAAGTTACAAATCACTACCGGACCCGACACGAACATTTTCATCAAAATCGGTCAACCGGAAGTAGTAGTTTATTCGTATAATTTTTCACTTTTCTGCGATTTTCTCAAAAACTAGTCCTACGATTTTTTTTAAAATCAACTCGTTTACTAAATTTTTTATGCTCTACAATATAGGGTAGGCGCCATGTTTGCTGAAATTCTGCTTGAGGCTGTTTTTTCGTAAAAACATTTTCTTTTTAAGATTGCGGCTTTAATATGCATTTTAGCGCAAAACGTTATATAATAAAAGTTGTAGAGAATGTAAAATTCTACAACTTTTATTTCAAACATTTTTTTGTATAACGCTTAGTTTAGCGGTAATTTGCAATTTTCTGTTTTTTTTTTCTCACGAAAACGTGAGAAAAATCGATTTTTTTAACATTTCGGTCTTAGTATGCATTTTACGACAAAAGTGTATATAATTAAATTTATAGAAAATTAAAAGATCTATAACTTTTGTTTAGAGCATTTTTCTCTACAGAGCCTAGTTTAGCGTGAAAGCGTGATTTTCCGTATTTTTAAGCCAAACTGAGTTCGATTGTCATTTTGCGTCATTCACTCGTGATTAAAATAAGGTTATGTTTTTGAGGTTAGTTTTTGTTTATTTCTAATATTTTATTAATAATGTTAGGTTTATTATTAATTATTTGCATTGGCAAGAGAAAGTTGTGTGAGTGTTTCACACCAGATTTTTTATTCCTAATTTGTGTACGTTGCAATCTGTTCAATTCAGAACAATAAGCAACCCCATGACCCAATGAGATGAGGATGATGTGTATGACGTGCAAATGAGGTGTAGTCTTGTACAGACCCAGGCCGACCATTCCTGAGAAAGTATGGTTTAATTGAACCCCAACCATCAAAGTACACCGGTAACCACTGTCTAGTATTCAAATCCGTATAAAAGTAACTAACTTTACTAGGATTTGAACCAGGAACCTTCCCCTCCGAAAATCAGCTGTTAAACAGCTGATTTTGGCGACGATGTTACCTCTAGACCAACCCGGTGGGATAACTAAAAATTAGCGATAAAATAATTTTTTTCATACATGTAGTGAGAATCATCTACTGTATTTTGTGGGAAAAGGTGGCTTTAGTTAGCATTCTAAAATTTCACTATTTAAGTTTCAGTTATGAATAAGAGATTTGAGAATGTATCAAAAGAAAGCTCAGTTTAAAAAATTTGAAAAGAGAAACCAGAAAGAAGAATGTAGATGGATTGGCCTGTACTGCCAGACAGTTCTAATTTTTAAGATTTCCGGATTTTTTTTCTGTTTCTTTCGATGAATATAACTTGATAACTTTCACTCATTTAAAAATATCTTCATGATTCTTTCTTCTAAATTCAGAGATGATTTTACTTTCTTTTCCCTGCATGAAAGACAGGGAAGGAAAGTATTGTTTTCACGTCAATTTTAAAATTGAGTTTTCTCCGGAATACGCATTTTCAGATTCCCAGAACCCATAAACGTTTTCTTAAAGAACTAACCTCTGTAGAAAAAATTGCTTAAAATAACAGTTGGATAATTTTTAATATAGGCCTACTTTCGTCGTAAAATGTATACTAAGGCCGTAATCTTAAAATACTCCAAATTTAACTGATTTCAATGAGAAAAAAACCGGAAAATCACTAAGTGACGCTCAACTAAGCGCTGTAGGGAAATATATATAAAATAAAATTACCTACAAATTTTATTTTATTTTGGCTACAACTTTTGATGTGAGCATTTTTCTCTACAGAGCCTAGTTTAGCGTCAATAAGTGATTTTCCGTATTATTAAGCCAAACTATGGTTGGTTTTCATTTTGCATCATTCACTCATGATTAAAATAAGGTTATGTGTTTTGAGATTAGTTTTTTATTTATTTCTAATGTATTATTACTAATGTTAGGGTATATTGTTCATTATTTGCATTGGCAAGAGAAAGTCGTGTGAGTGTTTCACACCAGATTTTTAAACATGTATATTTGGCTTCTATTATCATTAAATTTCCGTGTAAAAAGTAGTAGGTAGCATTTATGGTTAAAATAATGAATAATGAAAATAATACTAAACATTTATACCACTTATCCCGGTTTTAGCGGGACAACAACTGTATAAAGTTACACTGAATCAATCAAATTGCATTGGAAGCTTTCCGCATGATGTATTTTAGGTGGCCAACAGAATTCACGGCGCAGTTAGGCAAAAAGCACAACTCATTTTGTAGTGTTTACTCTGTTGTAATACAAAAGTATTATCTTCATGTGGTGCGTACAATACGTACGCTCGAGTCTCGAGCCAGTTGTTCGTTGTATTTTTTGGACGGGGCTCGTGGTGAACAGTTTCCAGTCTGTTTTTCTGATCTACACTAAGACATTCGCAGTTCACTTTTGTGCGGCGTTGTGACTATTCCTTCTCGCTAATCTCCAGTATCTATCGTACATAACTTTGTAATATTTTTTAATTTTTCATTTCAGTTTTTTCGTAATTTTTATTATTCATTACTTTCTTTTGCCTTTTAAGAATTTATAGGGAAGGAAAGTAGTGTTTCATGTCAATTTTTTTGAAATTAATTTTTCTCCGGAAATTTTTACGTTTTCCGGCCCCCTGAACCAAAAAAAAAACATAATTTTAGCGATTGGTCTGTGTGTGTGTGTGTGAACAAAATAATATCTTAAGAACGGAATATCGTACGAGATTGAAACTTGAAACTTACGTTATATACCACAAACGGATACGACACAAACATTTTCATCAAAATCGGTCAACCGGAAGTAGCAGTTTATTCGTGCGATTTTTCACTTTTTTGTGATTTTCTCAAAAACGCTTCTATGATTATTTTTTAAACAGCTCCTCATTAACTATAATGTTTTATTCGACAGCTCAAAAACTGTAAGAAACATCTTCATTCGTTCCTTATGTTGCCTTCCTAGAATTTAAAAAAATTCTTCATTTCACCCAGGGTTCCAAATTCTTGGTGAAATTTTCCGCTAGCCGTAACTCGTTAACTACGCATTTCCGGACCTATGTTTTTTTATGAACTCTTTTTATTATTTTTACTAGTTTAATGAGCTCAGAAAGCGCTGGTTACACTAAACGAAACATTCTGTATACAAGATAGGAAAACAGCTTGTCTGATTAATATATGTTTTCTATAACAGCGAAGATATTCACAGACTGAAACGTTTTAAAACATTGGACTTACCTCTATGTTTTTGTTTAACATTTAACTCACTTAATTTTTTAATTTCATTCCTTTCTATTTTTACTAATAATCTCATAATCGAGCCTCGTTTAGGCTGAAAAGCTCCAGGGGTTTAGAAATGATTTAATTGTTTAATGTAGTTTATTTACCCGGCATTTTTGGTTATTTAGTATTTTTTTATGTATTTATATGGATTTTTTAAATATTTTTGTTTTCTTTATGTACCTAAGTTTTATGTAGACTATGTTTGTCTTTCGGAACCGTTCTTTGTTTGCAAACTGAAGTTTTCTTATTGACGCTCTCTCTACCCAATTAAGTTAGGTACTTTTTTCTCTCTGTATAAGTTTATGATTAAGGTATAGTACATTAATTTATATTTGTGCAATTGTGATTTAGTTAGTAATAAGTTACTGTTTATTTTATATGTAATATTGTTTCTATCATTGGGCCACTTTGGCCTGTTGTAAACAATCTAATGTAATTAAAAAAAAAAAAAATCAGTATCATTAAATAATCTCCATCATAGTCATCATCATCTTCAGCTTCAACTACTTTACGTTTCAAGATGTAAACGTACAGTTCATAGTAAAGTTTAATTTACGTTTTTGTTTAGAGTTTAGTCTTTTTTTTAAACACACTACCGAGCGTGTTTTTAATTTCATTGTAAGAACATTATTATTGAAACTTTTATCATCTTTGCTTAAAGTTTCAATTGAACTTTAAAAAACGGTTGCAAAAGAATTACACTTTGTTAAAAAAAAATATGTACAATTTTTGTTTTTCTTTTAAATGATTCTTTTTGAAAATTAAAAGTAAGTGAATAGTACAATTTAGGGTATTTCTTAACCGAATATTTTAATTTGTCGAACAATATCAGTGTCTTTACTGATTTGCTGTGGCTGTTAATTTACTATGGCATCAAGTCAAAGTAAATTATAGAATTATCGAGTTATTGTGTGTAGAATAAAACTAATAATTTTCTTCTTCTACTGTAATGCTCAACGGGTCGTAACGAACTAATACATACTATTGTCACAATTACAGCAGATACAAGCAATTTTACATGCTGTTCTTTATGGCTTGTTCTTTATTAATAAAATAATGCTTAACTGATTCTCATACTTTTTTAATTTTATTTGAAGTCACATTTTGGGTATTATCGAGTACTTTGGGTTGAGATTCGGTGGGTTTGAACTTGCAATAATTTTTCGTGATCGGAATAAAATCTGGGACCTCCACTTTGCACCATAACACGCTACACCACTGGGCCACGGAGGTGGAATCATATTTATTTGTACTCTAATAAATTTCTAACAAAATTTTGGATCATTACCAAGACAAAATCTGCATAATAAATGGTATAATAATGGTAATATTTTTTAAATGTAAAATAATATTTTACTGTAAATACCAAAGACATTTTTTTTAGTTTATTTTGTAGCCCACTGGGTTGGTCTAGTGGTAAAGTTGCCATATCCCAGAAAAAGTTGTTACTCTGTATGGATTTGAAGACTAGACAGTGGTTACCGGTGCACTTTGATGGTTGGGGTTCAATTAACTATACTCTCTCAGGAATGGTCGGCCTGAATCTGTACAAGACTACATGGCATACACATCATCCTCATCTGATTGTGTCATGGGGTGTCTTATTGTTCTTAAATTGAATAGATTCCAACGAATACACATTAGGGAATAAAATAAAAAGTTTACTTTTTGTCGCATTTAACATTATTTTGCAGTTTATTCAAAATCGCATCGACAACTTGGTCATAAGTGATTACTATGGGTTTTTGTGCTGTAACGGTGGGTTTTAACGTGTTACATTTCCAGACCTTAGTCGGGATTTGAACCCGGGACCTTTCGCTTTGTAGGCTAGAGCGCTAGTCACTACGCCACCATTTTAGTCATCAGCATCTTTGTCATTAGAGACTAATAATATGCTTTTCGCGGTTGATGAGCTCTGCTGTTCCACACGTTTAGACCAATCAGAACGTTTGCCAGCGTTGTCAGATTGTACCTGACAAACATTACGCGTGCATGCATATAAGAGCCGCAATAGTTCACTCTCGTCTTGCATCTCGTACTGAACACATCGATTATAGAGCGCGTTAACATGCAGTACTTTATTATTATAATCACTTGGTTGTATTTAGGTTGTATATAGGTTATAATTCTTATTCAAAGACCAAAAAACAAAATGGCCGACGAAATATTTAACAGAACTACAAGAGCAAGTATTGGCAACGTTGCTGGCAAGTGATTGGCTAGCTATAAAGTGGGTGGTGGGGGGCAATGCATACGTTTAAAGCTCATCACACTTGACAAATAGTATAATAATTGGTTATCGAACAATGAGTTTGACATGTAATAAATTCCAAACTTTAGCCGGGAATCGAAACTGGCACATTCCGCTTAGTAATCTAGCACGCTAACAACTACGCTGCGGAGAATTTCAAATCATAAACAATTGAAGACCACAGAGGAAGAACTTGATAAGTCACATTTTCATTTACCGGCAAGCGATTTTCAACTTCAAAAATCTGTTAGCCATTAATATCGGCTTAGTTCTGAATACATTTGTTATGATTATATTTATTACGATAGACACAACATGTTTTGATTACACATTTTTGTTGTTAGTTTTTATACATTTTTTTTAGTTAATTTAAGTCGCATCGACAGTTTGGTTATAAGTGACTACGGTGGGTTATGTAATTGGAACAGTGGGTTTTAACTTTTGAAAATTTTCAGACCCTAGCCGAGAATTGAATCCGGGACCTTCGTGTTGCAGCCTAGCGCGCTAACCACTACGCTACGGAGGTGGGCATTTTTAAACTTATGATCATTTGTCTATGGTAATGTTTCTGTAACCTGTTCACATGAACCTATCTATTCTTCTATTATGACATAGGCCTACATCTTTTCTTGATTTGGATATAAAGTAATCAAATAAGAATTTATTTAACGTCACTTTTTTATTTGTAAAATAAACATTTCTTTTATTGTAAAATCTGTTGTTGACGTAATAAATCAGATGCTAGCAGCTTAGCCAACACGACATAAAAAATACCCAACTTTTAAAGGATTTGTCATCTTTCCCTCTTTCACATGAACTTTAATTTTACCGCAGTACATGGTTTTTCCTATTGTTCATAACTTGTGACCTATTAATTTGTTCCCCTGACTCATTTACTGAATAAAAAAATATAGATTTAAAGCCACAAATCAGCTGGAGAATCTCAAAAATGGAAAATATGTATTTATCAAGTTATTTCTCTTTTATTCCTAATTTGTGTACGTTGCAATCTGTTCAATTTAGAACAATAAGCAACCCCATGACCCAATGAGATGAGGATGATGTGTATGACGTGTAAATGAGGTGTAGTCTTGTACAGACCCAGGCCGACCATTCCTGAGAGAGTATGGTTGATTAAACCCTAACCATCAAAGTACACCGGCAACCACTGTCTAGTATTCAAATCCTTATAAAAGTAACTACCTTTATTAGGATTTGAACCAGGAACCTTCGTCTCCGAAAATCAGCTGCTAAACAGCTGATTTTGGCGACGATTTTACCTCTTGACCAACCCGGTGGGTCGATTTAATTTTTACTTTTACTTTTATTTGTGATCGGGAACTGTACATTATTGACAACTACCCAATTTGATCGCTGTATTTTTTGAAGTGAATTAGGCATGAGTTTGAACAGAGACCCCTAGTAGAGTTTGTTCACGAATGATTGTCAGCTGGTCATCATACAACGTCGCTTGCCCAACCGGTGTTACTTAACAATAATAGTGACTTTCTACCCGCTGACTGATTGGGCTGGCCCGAAAGCCATTTAATTATTAATGTTAGTTATTGCTAATAAGGTCTTTGGTCTGTGGTGAAGTCGTCAGTGTAGCTAGTTCTACGCCTGGAGTCCCGTGTTCGATTCCCGGTCTGGTCTGGCAATTCTTCATCTTTAATTTTCATCTATCCGCCAAGAATTGTAGCAGGCATGACGCTTACCCTGTCATGTAGAGCATTAAAAATATAGTAAATAAGGTAATTTAAAAAAATAAAATCGTAGAAACAGTTTTTGTGGAAATAGAAAAAAGTGAAAAATCGTGCAAATAAGCTACTACTTCAGTTTGACCGATTTTGATGAAATATGTTCATATCGGGTCCCATAGTGACGCGTATCTTAATTTCCAAATTTCCGTTTTTCAGATTTTTTTTGTCGCAGTAATTAATAATTTATCATTAAATTAATTTTTTTCACAGTAGGCCTATTAGCAGTATTTGTATGACAGTCGGATGTAAAACCCAAAAAATACGTGCTACTGAGGTTGAACTCGAACTATAAAGGTTCGGTTGCGCAAAATGACGTGCGACAGAGCATTGGAACCCACAGTGGGAGGTGAGCCTCTCAAGGGACGAGTGAAGACAAATCAAGGAGGGCACGGGACTTCGAGATAGCTTTGCGTCCGCACGTCCAGAGCTTTTGCGATTTACGAGTCGTGTTTAAGCACCTATTGCAAGGTATCTATCTATCTATCTATTGCTGCGATTGTAGTTTACCTTTTTCAAGTACGTATTTGTGCTACAAAGCGTTTTCAGCACTAGTCGCAATAAAGACAAAGTATTGGGGCAAACTTGATGTTCCTCTGATTTACATTGTGCACTTTCTAACAATCAACCACGAATTGGGAATCTTGTACAAAAATGCAAAGTCATCCATCTCATTGATTTATTTTGTTTCTTACTTGTTTAATTTAAATTGCAACTTGTAATGCCATAAAAAACAGTACAAAATAATTGTATGGTTCCCTTATTCAATATAATAGACTACTTGTTTTTATCATTACCACATAAAATTGTGTAAGGGGGCGTGGAAAATTTTCTTCTAAACAGAAGGGGTGTGTTCTTAAAAAATGTTTTGAAATCACTGATAGAGGGTTAGAGCTATGATCTGAAAATTGGTTACACACCAGATTTTTTCGTTTTACGTCCGACTGTTATGCAATTACTGCGCAGGCTGCTAATGCATACGATAAGAAGAGCGATAGATGAAAACAAGAATTAAAAAATTCCAAACCTGACCGGGAAACGAATAAGGAACCCCTGGCATAGAAACCAGTTGTGCTGACTTCTACGCCACGGGCCCATCATTCGATATACTTCGATAATGTAATAATCAAAATATTAAGTTTCCTCCTTTAGTGGTTTGAATTGTTTCTGAACGTATTCGTTGTTGTTTAGGTGATCAGCCGAAAGGCTGGTTTGAGAGGCTTAGTAAAGCCTCTAAAGGTACTTTACTAAGTAAAACGAGGAGTCAGGTGGTTTACCACTACCTTGAAATATCATGATAGTATTACTTTACTGGAATAAAGAAGAGAGGGAATTTTGTAATGTGGCTGGTTTGAGAGGCTTAGTAAAGCCTCTAAAGGTACTTTACTAAGTAAAACGAGGAGTCAGGTGGTTTACCACTACCTTGAAATATCATGATAGTATTACTTTACTGGAATAAAGAAGAGAGGGAATTTTGTAATGTGGCTGGTTTGAGAGGCTTAGTAAAGCCTCTAAAGGTACTTTACTAAGTAAAACGAGGAGTCAGGTGGTTTACCACTACCTTGAAATATCATGATAGTATTACTTTACTGGAATAAAGAAGAGAGGGAATTTTGTAATGTGGCTGGTTTGAGAGGCTTAGTAAAGCCTCTAAAGGTACTTTACTAAGTAAAACGAGGAGTCAGGTGGTTTACCACTACCTTGAAATATCATGATAGTATTACTTTACTGGAATAAAGAAGAGAGGGAATTTTGTAATGTGGCTGGTTTGAGAGGCTTAGTAAAGCCTCTAAAGGTACTTTACTAAGTAAAACGAGGAGTCAGGTGGTTAACCACTACCTTGAAATATCATGATAGTGTTACTTTACTGGAATAAAGAAGAGAGGGAATTTTGTAATGTGGCTGGTTTGAGAGGCTTAGTAAAGCCTCTAAAGGTACTTTACTAAGTAAAACGAGGAGTCAGGTGGTTTACCACTACCTTGAAATATCATGATAGTATTACTTTACTGGAATAAAGAAGAGAGGGAATTTTGTAATGTGGCTGGTTTGAGAGGCTTAGTAAAGCCTCTAAAGGTACTTTACTAAGTAAAACGAGGAGTCAGGTGGTTTACCACTACCTTGAAATATCATGATAGTATTACTTTACTGGAATAAAGAAGAGAGGGAATTTTGTAATGTGGCTGGTTTGAGAGGCTTAGTAAAGCCTCTAAAGGTACTTTACTAAGTAAAACGAGGAGTCAGGTGGTTTACCACTACCTTGAAATATCATGATAGTATTACTTTACTGGAATAAAGAAGAGAGGGAATTTTGTAATGTGGCTGGTTTGAGAGGCTTAGTAAAGCCTCTAAAGGTACTTTACTAAGTAAAACGAGGAGTCAGGTGGTTTACCACTACCTTGAAATATCATGATAGTATTACTTTACTGGAATAAAGAAGAGAGGGAATTTTGTAATGTGGCTGGTTTGAGAGGCTTAGTAAAGCCTCTAAAGGTACTTTACTAAGTAAAACGAGGAGTCAGGTGGTTTACCACTACCTTGAAATATCATGATAGTATTACTTTACTGGAATAAAGAAGAGAGGGAATTTTGTAATGTGGCTGGTTTGAGAGGCTTAGTAAAGCCTCTAAAGGTACTTTACTAAGTAAAACGAGGAGTCAGGTGGTTTACCACTACCTTGAAATATCATGATAGTATTACTTTACTGGAATAAAGAAGAGAGGGAATTTTGTAATGTGGCTGGTTTGAGAGGCTTAGTAAAGCCTCTAAAGGTACTTTACTAAGTAAAACGAGGAGTCAGGTGGTTTACCACTACCTTGAAATATCATGATAGTATTACTTTACTGGAATAAAGAAGAGAGGGAATTTTGTAATGTGGCTGGTTTGAGAGGCTTAGTAAAGCCTCTAAAGGTACTTTACTAAGTAAAACGAGGAGTCAGGTGGTTTACCACTACCTTGAAATATCATGATAGTATTACTTTACTGGAATAAAGAAGAGAGGGAATTTTGTAATGTGGCTGGTTTGAGAGGCTTAGTAAAGCCTCTAAAGGTACTTTACTAAGTAAAACGAGGAGTCAGGTGGTTTACCACTACCTTGAAATATCATGATAGTATTACTTTACTGGAATAAAGAAGAGAGGGAATTTTGTAATGTGGCTGGTTTGAGAGGCTTAGTAAAGCCTCTAAAGGTACTTTACTAAGTAAAACGAGGAGTCAGGTGGTTTACCACTACCTTGAAATATCATGATAGTATTACTTTACTGGAATAAAGAAGAGAGGGAATTTTGTAATGTGGCTGGTTTGAGAGGCTTAGTAAAGCCTCTAAAGGTACTTTACTAAGTAAAACGAGGAGTCAGGTGGTTTACCACTACCTTGAAATATCATGATAGTATTACTTTACTGGAATAAAGAAGAGAGGGAATTTTGTAATGTGGCTGGTTTGAGAGGCTTAGTAAAGCCTCTAAAGGTACTTTACTAAGTAAAACGAGGAGTCAGGTGGTTTACCACTACCTTGAAATATCATGATAGTATTACTTTACTGGAATAAAGAAGAGAGGGAATTTTGTAATGTGGCTGGTTTGAGAGGCTTAGTAAAGCCTCTAAAGGTACTTTACTAAGTAAAACGAGGAGTCAGGTGGTTTACCACTACCTTGAAATATCATGATAGTATTACTTTACTGGAATAAAGAAGAGAGGGAATTTTGTAATGTGGCTGGTTTGAGAGGCTTAGTAAAGCCTCTAAAGGTACTTTACTAAGTAAAACGAGGAGTCAGGTGGTTTACCACTACCTTGAAATATCATGATAGTATTACTTTACTGGAATAAAGAAGAGAGGGAATTTTGTAATGTGGCTGGTTTGAGAGGCTTAGTAAAGCCTCTAAAGGTACTTTACTAAGTAAAACGAGGAGTCAGGTGGTTTACCACTACCTTGAAATATCATGATAGTATTACTTTACTGGAATAAAGAAGAGAGGGAATTTTGTAATGTGGCTGGTTTGAGAGGCTTAGTAAAGCCTCTAAAGGTACTTTACTAAGTAAAACGAGGAGTCAGGTGGTTTACCACTACCTTGAAATATCATGATAGTATTACTTTACTGGAATAAAGAAGAGAGGGAATTTTGTAATGTGGCTGGTTTGAGAGGCTTAGTAAAGCCTCTAAAGGTACTTTACTAAGTAAAACGAGGAGTCAGGTGGTTTACCACTACCTTGAAATATCATGATAGTATTACTTTACTGGAATAAAGAAGAGAGGGAATTTTGTAATGTGGCTGGTTTGAGAGGCTTAGTAAAGCCTCTAAAGGTACTTTACTAAGTAAAACGAGGAGTCAGGTGGTTTACCACTACCTTGAAATATCATGATAGTATTACTTTACTGGAATAAAGAAGAGAGGGAATTTTGTAATGTGGCTGGTTTGAGAGGCTTAGTAAAGCCTCTAAAGGTACTTTACTAAGTAAAACGAGGAGTCAGGTGGTTTACCACTACCTTGAAATATCATGATAGTATTACTTTACTGGAATAAAGAAGAGAGGGAATTTTGTAATGTGGCTGGTTTGAGAGGCTTAGTAAAGCCTCTAAAGGTACTTTACTAAGTAAAACGAGGAGTCAGGTGGTTTACCACTACCTTGAAATATCATGATAGTATTACTTTACTGGAATAAAGAAGAGAGGGAATTTTGTAATGTGGACATGTGTCCGTGCTACTACTTAGGAGATGATTTTTGTGTTTACTTTTCCTGTTAGTGAATGACAGCGATTTAAAAGATAAACTAATAATGGAAAAGAAAAAAGTAATGATTTTTCCAATAACTCACGGAAAATAGAAATAAAATTAATTAATTATTATTTTATTATATTATTATTATTAATTATTAATGTATTGTTATAATTAAGCGGCGGAAAATGAAATCAGCTGTTAATAAACAGCTGATTTCATATTTAATTTTCATATTTAATATTCTAATATGATTTCATATTTAATCGGTCAGCTGTTCATAAACAGCTGACCGATTAAATATAAAAACTATGCATTTGATTGTTGGAGGGCGGTCCGCGGTTGGAATGGCTGATGTGGTAGTGGCCTAAATTGTTCGGGATTCTTCGTTACGGTGAAGTTTGTTATTTTGTCATAATACATAGTATTTAATGATTAATTTGGTAAGGGAAATTGTTTATTTCATTTTATTGTTGATAAATTGTGTGAATTGCGTTGTTTTAAACGTTTAATAACTTATTTACATGAACTCATTATTTTCATTGTTGTCATTTTTACTGGTTACGTTTTGATGTCAAATCATTTTGTTGAATAAATATATGTGAGCCGGCCGCATTGGCGTAGTTGGTAACGTGCTCGCCTCTCATCATGCGGTCCTGGATTCGAATCCCACTCAGGCACGGCATATTTTCATACGTTACAAAAAAAAATCATTTCATTCTCCATTGTACAAAAGTTACACTCCAACGTCATCGCTAATGACCGTTGCAGTTAATGCGACGTTAAATAAAGAAAAAAATATATATATGTGAATTAATTAAATTAAAGTTTTCAATTTTACTTTACTATTACGAGTTGTAACAGTATTATTAAATCACGTCTCGTGTATTGAATGCAACAATAACAAATGCCAGTAAAATAATTATTATGAAAATTCCATACGATTTTCAAAATTGTAAAACTAATACTACTTATACAGTATTTAGTTGAACTTATGTCCCCTAGCCGTTGGAGTGAGAGAATGCATAACGCTCTCACTCGCACAAGCCATACGCGCCGTTCCAACAACATTGTCTTTAATTTTATTCATTGTTGTGAGCAAGCGTTTATGCATGCGGTAAACAAACAAGCAAGATAACGACTGTAGTATGTTTTCAGATCTGGATTATAAAGGTAAAGACCTTTGAGCGCATGCGTAGTTATGACATATATCTCCCTCTCACTCGCTCGGCTGTGGAACATTATTTCGTCTGATACCTATATTTTGTAAGAATAATGAAAAGGGAAATTTTACTTTCGAAAAGGGACTTTTTATACTGAAAAGTTACCAGTATTCCAGATACTTACTATCATGCTATTTCGAATGGACTGTAATTTCCACCCTGCAAATGACACCTTCACTTCATTCACCGCAAGGTCCGTGTAATGAAATTCATTTACTTTCAGTAAAGATAACGGGTCTTTTCTGTTATTCTTCCCCAGCACAATTTTTCACATTTTTTTAAATATTTCGTATGCAACCTTACAGTATTTTTTAATGATAAAATTGGGAAAAATATTTAAAAAAAATTCTACACCAATATTCTTCAAGTTAAATTTAAATATAGGTAGGTTAAATACATTTCTTTTCTCAATATTGTTACTGTATGTAATAACGAAATATAAACTTATTGAGTATATGACATCATTAAATAAAAAATTAATTTAGATTAAGATTAACTTGAAAAAGTAAAATAATTTTAACGTTAACTTGAAAAATATCAATATATACGATTTAAAAAAAATATTTTCGCCGTTTTTGTCGTAAAAAATACTATTAGATTACCTACATACGAAATATTTAAAAAAATGTGAAAAATTATGCTGAGGGGGAATAACAGAAAAGAGCCACACACCTCTTGGCTAGTGTCTTTTACACTTCTACCTCTTCTGTTCTTAAATGTTTCAGTTATATAATTAGGTGACCATGTTATAAGAACCAAACCGATAGAGAGGGTGCCACAGTTCACTTATCTGGGAACTTTAATCAATGAGAAATGGGATCATTCTCAGGAGGTGAGATGCAGAATAGGAAAAGCGAGGGCCGCATTCAATCAGATGGCAAAACTGTTCAGGAGTCACAACCTTAACATGTGCATCAAAATCAAACTCCTCCACTGCTACATTTTCTCAATACTCTTCTACGGGATGGAGTCATGGACATTGACCAAATCAACTGAGAAAAGACTCGAGGCTTTTGAGATGTGGTTGTATAGGAGAGTGTTGAGAATTTCATGGATGGACAAAGTGACCAACAAAGCTGTATTGGAGCGAATGAATAAGGATTTGGAAGTGATGAACACCATCAAGAGCAGGAAGCTTGCATATTTCGGCCATGTCATGAGGAACGAAGAAAAATACGGCCTGCTGAAATCCGTTCTCCAAGGAAAGATCTATGGCAGAAGAGGACCAGGAAGAAGAAGAATGTCATGGCTGAAGAACCTGCGTACCTGGTTCTCCAAGTCTACAACAGAACTTTTCAGGATGGCTGTAGATAAGATAGCCATAGTCAGACTGATCGCCAATATTCGGAACGAATAGGCACTAACAGAAGAAGAAGAAGATGTTATAAGAAAGAGAACTGTGTTTTGTTGCCCTGGAACTGGCAGATTGAGTGCAAATAATTTAACAATCCACCTCCCTGTCATGGGCAAAAAAAGAGCTGAATATATTCAATATGACTATAGGGAACCTTTTTCGTTATAACTGAACATTTTTCAAAGTATTCCTCAAAGTACTAATACTTTTGATGAGTGGTCAGTTTAATTCATTCTTTTTGTCTAAATTAAATACAATTGTAACAGTCTTGTAAGCGTATCTGTTCAAAGTAAATAGAAGCATTGAAGACACCATAACTGTTTCATATTTTACAGCTGATTTGTTAATATCTGACCACCAAATTACACAAAAAGCATCATTCAGTTTATTATTTACACACATACACACACACAAGAAAAGTATAAAGGAATTGATTGAAAGGATGTTGGTAAAAGGATATAGTAGTTGTTTCATTTTAAAAATTTACAATTTCGTAAACAGTAAATTTGAAAAAATTTCAAAATTATTATAATTTTTTTAAAAGTTAATAGTGGCCGTCCACGTAGCGTAGAGGGTTAGCACGCTAGCCTACAACACAGAGGTACCGGGTTCGATTCCTGGCTAAAGTTTGAAAAGTTTTCACCAGTTAAAACCCACTGTGTTTGATAAAATATAGTAACCCACCGCAGTCGCTAATAACCAAACAGTTGATGCGACTTTAAATGGACTAAAAAAAGTCAGGTAGTGATTTTTTTGTAATATTTTCTTGTTTAATGTACTGGACGTCAATAAAATATTTATTGTACTCATTGCATTTTTTTAAATCGTAGAAAAAGTAATGAGAAATAAAATTGTTATTTTATTATTTGGTAAAATAAATCATTAATTTATTTGTATATTTTGGCGGCCGCCAATGCCGGCGTAGTTGGTAACGTGCTCGCCTCTCATCATGTGGTCTTGGGTTTGAATCCCTTTCAGGCACGGCATATTTTCATACGTTACAAAAAAAATCATTTCATCCTTCACCGTCTGCATTAGCAGTAATTGCAGAAAAGACGGTCGTTTAACCACAAAAAAAAAGAAATCATTAATTAATTTTAGTAAAATTTATTCAAAGATGAAGATTAAAAATATATATATAGTTCAGCCGTTGTTAGTTTGCTCCTACTGTCAACAAACAAAAGCCACTTACTACAGGGTGCGCGCTAGAGTCTGCGACTTTACGGATGTTGTATTCCTATTAAGTTAACTATTTTTTTAAATTATAAGCACTTAAAGTACTAAAGACATCAGTCATGATTTATGATGTAGGCCTAAAAATTTCATTTATAAAAATACTTTTAAAAGTATTTTGTATTTAAATACTTTTGAAAGTATTTTATTGTTACTTTTTAATCAGCGTGTACTCATTTTGATATAATGCGCATGCTCAGTGACGTCATTATTTGTTTACATTAGGAGCAAACTTAGAGAGGCTGGACTGTATATAGTCTGTTATTAAAAAAAAATATTTTTTTTTTTGTAATCCTAATTTGTGTATGTTGCAATCTGTTCAATTCAGAACAATAAGCAACCCCATGACCCAATGAGATGAGGATGATGTGTATGACGTGTAAATGAGGTGTAGTCTTGTACAGACTCAGGTCGACCATTCCTGAGAGAGTATGGTTAATTGAACCCCAACCATCAAAGTACACCGGTAACCACTGTCTAGCATTAAAATCCGTATAAAAGTATCTACCTTTACTAGGATTTGAACCAGGAACCTTCGTCTCCGAAAATCAGCTGTTAAACAGCTGATTTTGGCGACGAGTTTACCTCTAGACCAACCCGGTGGGTTATTAAAATATATGTTATTAAAATATTCGAAAAGAAACTTTTTGTATTCTTGAACCCAAATATTGCAACGTTAATTTGTTTGTTTTACGTCCGACTATTTTGCAATTGCTGATGTATTTCGTGAAGTTTCATCAATATTGATTGGTATTATCAAAGATTACAGTGGGTTGTGGTGCAATATTGGTGATTTTTTACATGTAACAATAAATTTCCAGCCCTTTCCGGGAATCGAATCCGGGATATTTCGCTTTGTAACGTAGCACACTAACCACTGCGCCATTGATTTGGCTGTTAAGAAAAATGGTAATTAATGGTAATGGTATTTAAAGAATAAAAAAAAATCAAGAATATAAATGTATTTCTCGTTTATATCATTTTTAGTTTTTTTCTTTGGTTTATTTAAGTCGTATCAACTTTTTGGTTAAAAGCGACTATTAGCTTCTATTCCCCTGGAATAGAAGCCAGTTACGCTGACCACTGAACCACGGCTGTGTATAATGTTAATAGATAAAATTATTAAAAATTTATACTAACAGGAAAACACTACTTCGTAAACTGATTGACTGACGTTTTTACAAATTACAAAAGCGCAGGGCTGTGTTGTTTAGGTCATCAGCCGAAAGGCTGGTTTGAACCTGTAGAGGTTTTACTAAGTAAAACGAGGAGTGAGGTGGTTTACCATTGCCTTCCTAACTGAGTAGAAAAGTATGCTTACAGCATGCCGGGCCCTCTGGAAAGCACATATTTTCCACTCCACAAATGACACCTTCACTTCATTCACCACAAGGTTCTGGCTGTATAATGAAATTAATTACTTTCAGAGAAGATAACTCTGATTAGTGTCTTTTGCACCTCTACCTCTTCTGTTCTTAAATGATTCAGTCATTTAATTGGCTGACCATGTGATAAGAAACAGAACTATTTATTTTAGCCCTGCAACGAACAGATTGAGTGTAAATAATTCGACACTCCACCTGTCTCTTATGGGCAGAAGCGCAGGGCTGTTGCTACCAAACTGAGTACTGTCTAACCTCCACCACATCGCTTTGCACTAGAACTACGGTCCATCTACAAATAATAATTCATCTGTGGGCAAGCAAGGTATAAAAAAAATTATAATTTTGCATTAATTTAATTTAAATTGGTAATTTTTAGATTTTTGCCCATAACAGGCAGTGGAGTGTTAAATTATGTGCACTTGATTCGCTAGTTCCAGGACTACAAAAAAATATTTGTATTTCTTATCACATGGTTACCGAATTATATGACTGAAAAATTTAAAAACAGAAGAGGTAGAGGTGTAAAAGACACTAGTCACAGTTATCTCCTCTGAGAGTAATGCATTTCATTATACAACCAGACCCTGTGATGAATGACGTGAAAGTGTCATTTGCAAAGTGGAAAGTAATATGCTTTTCACAGTTGATGAGCTCTGCTGTTTCACACATTTAGACCAATCAGAACGTTTACAAGCGTTGTCAGATGGTACTTGACAAACATTACGCGCGCGTGCGTATGAAAGCCGGTATAGTTCACTCTTGTCTTGCATCTCGTACTGAACACATCGAATATAGAACGCGTTAACATGAAATACTTTATAATATGAGCTGATTGAACTTTATAATCAGCTGATTGTATGTTAATAGGTTATAATTGTTATTGAAAGACCAAAAAAAAAAAAACCGACGAAATATTTAACAGAGCTACAAGAGCACGTATTGGCAACTTTGCTGGTAAGTCATTGGCTAGCTATAAAGTGGGTGGGGGCAATGCATACGTTTAAAGCTCCTCAGCCTTGCAAAATACTGTAGACGCTTTTCACAGGGCTTGGAATGCTGATAAGCATACTTTTCCACTCAGTGAGGAAGACATCGGTAAAACACCTCACTCCTCGTTTTACTAATTAAAGCCTCTAGAGGTTCAAACCAACCTCTCGGCTGATGACCTAAACAACGGAATTTTTAGATGTTCATTTACTTATTTTTGTAAATTATTTAAAAAATTTTCTAATAATAATTTTAAAAATTACATTTCAGAATAGTAATTTAATTGAATAAATCATTATTTAAAAAAAATTTAACAACGGTTAACAGTTTCAGTGGGAATTTACGTTTCAGATTGTAAGCGTGTAGTAGTGAATTTTAATAAGTAAAGCGAAGTTGTATGTATTGTCAATATTACCACAGATACTGCCGTACACTCAGAATCAGACTAAAATAAATAAATTTCAGCAATTTAAAAAACAAAATCGAAACAACTACTAATTTTAAAAAATAAAAGAAGAAAGGATTCAATAATATTTTCAAACACAACAAATTTAAAAATCACTTCTTTTATTCATATTTCTTATATAAATAAAAATAAATTACATTCAATCTTACAAATCATTTACACGCTCTTTCAATAAATTAATAAATTAAAATATTCATAAAATATGAATAAATAAATAATAAAAATAAAATAAATAAATAAAAGTAACAGTAGTAAATAAATAATAAGTAAATTATTATTATAATAATATTATAATACAACTAAGTTTGATTTGTATTCAGTTTTTTTTTATTTTAATATTAATTACATTTCTTTACAAATTCACAACATGACTTTGTTGTCTTGCTTGTAATTTGAAAATATTATTGAGGTACTAATAATAGTAGTAGTAGTAGAAGTAGTAGAAACAGTTGACAGAGAAGTAGTAGATCAGGTAGAAGTAGATGGAGATATAAGTCTTTGGTACAAAGCCTCGCACTGGAAGGCACACCTGAGCACGTCTTTTAGCACAAATTGGTTTTTTTGTATTTTTGTATTTTTTTTTGTGTTTGTTTTGTCTAAAGCGTTGAAGGCACGCCACCGATCTGCTGTTCTCAAGCTAAAAGCAAAACAATGAAAAGTTTTCATCAGTGTTTGATTATGTAAATAAGTTAAATAAGTAAGTAAATAAGTTTACGTAAAATTTTAAAGAAATTGTAAATCAGTTATTCGAGTAATATTATTTATAAAGAAATATCATATACCTAAGTAATATGTTTTGCAATGATCATTATGAAAATTTATGTTGTTACGAAAAGTTTTCTATAAATTTTGTCAAATTGTTTGTCATATTGTGCGTTATTTTGTCATATTTTCTGAAAGTATCATATGTGTAATTTGAATACGAGAGGAGATCAAAAAGTTTCAGGATTGTTGGAATTGCGTCTCAACGGAGTGGAAGAACGGTACGGGTGACATACTGGTTTCTGTAACTCTTCCTAAATACTGTTTTTAAAAAGTCTCTATAACCTTTTTTTAGTTAATTTAAAGTTTCATCAATAGATTTGATTATTAGCGACTACGTTGGGTTTTAACTTTTAAAAATTACCAGACCCTAACAGGGAAATCGAATCCGGGACCTCCGTATTGTAGACTAGCGCAATACCACGACGCTACGGAGGCGGGCATAACCGTTTTTGTTTGTTTGTTACATATTGTGTTCTTGTAAAACAGGTTTTTTGTTTTTGGCGTTTCGGTACGGTTGACATCACTGGTTTCTGTGAATACAGTTGTTTTTGAAAATTCTCTGTAACTTTTTTTAGTTTATTTAAAGTTTCATCAACAGCTTGGTTATTAGCGACTACGGTGAGTCTATATGGGTTAAATTTGTAAAAATTACCTGACCCTAACCGGGAATTGAACCTCCGTGTTGTTGGCTAGCGCGCTACCACTATACTACGGAGGCGGCCATTACCTTTTTTGTTTGTTACATCTATCTTGTAAAACAGTTTTTTCCTTTTTGGCGTTTTGTGACGAATTTTAAAGAAAAGCTACGCGTTTATGTCAAGTTTTGGGTGAAGTTGGGTAAAATTTTTCAAATGTTGCTAAAGAGCATTCTGGAGATGAATATCTGAGTCGATCACGTTTTAATGAGTGGTAAAAGAAGTTCAACGAAGGTTCATTAGAAGACAATTCCCGTTCAGGACTCCAGTCAACATCGACTGAGATAATTAAATTACCAGAGTGAAAATTTTCGTGGAATCATCAACTAACCATTCAGGAGTTGGTAGAGGAATACAAGATTTTATTTGGCTCATGCCAAGGATGGTTTCCAAAACTCCAATTGACGACATTAAAAAGAACAGTCGCTTGAGAAGCTGAAAATTACAAAATATCAGTTCGCGGCATTGTTTCATCAGTGGAAACGATGGTGGAAAAATGTGTTACTTCCCTAGGGGAGTAGTTTGGAGGAGGGAAATATCCAATAAATTATGTTTTGAATAAATTTAAAAAATTATGCCTACAAATTTTTGATCAGCTCTCGTAAATTTACACCACACATAATAATTATGAAGAGCATAGAGAAATGAGAACAGAAAAATTTGAAATCTAAAATTGAAAATATTTTTACGCTCTTACCAAGAAGTCAACCAAAAAATGCTTATCATATAAATCTATAGATAATTAAGTTGTTCATATTTTATTAATAAAATAAAAATTATTTTGTTTATAACATAATAATAATTATCGTTCGTTTGGCACAGGGTTTCGTATTTCTTTTAATTAATTAGGTTTTATTTAAAAAAAATACTTTATCTTTTATTTGGATGAAATATTTAACGAGTTTGATTTTTAGATATCCACAACAAAAACAAAGATAATGGTTTTTAAAGGGAATATGCCAATCAGATTCAAGATAAATTTACTAGAGATTGCATGATGCAAAAAAATGTGTGCTTTCTCATTTTGGTTGCACCCTAACCTATAAAAAAGACATACAGATAGAAAAAATTATATTGCACTCAAAGAAATACATTCATAACAATTGTTTATTTAAAGTTTAAATTAAAAATTATTAATAGGCTATTAACATTTTAAGGTCTTAAATGCATAAAATTTCAATGTATTTAATAAGATAGAATTAAGTTAGACTTATTTAGAATATGAGTAACAATATGTGCCACTGAGTGTAAAGTGTAATAAGGTCTGAGATACAGAGGAATTCGAGGGAAGATCCTCTGCAAGATACTTGAGTGGTATTTTTGAGTCTGAAAATAGAAGACGGACAGTACAGAGTACGAGGAAGAGAACTGTAAAAGGAGAACGAACGTTAATGGAAAAGATCAGAAAACAAAAACACCACTAAAATTCTACGGACTTCTTTATAGAATGGATGGCAGATGGTCGATAAAAAAAAATTATAACACTGAACAATGAACGAGTGAATCATTTAAAGAAGCCAGAAAGGATACTAAAAAAATTGAGAATAAACGAAAAAAACATAAAGGACCGAACCAAGTTCAGAGTTATGATTCCTACTGATTATTCAAGCGCTTCCACAAAAAACAAAAGCAGATATCGCTATAGAGGGAAGAAATGAGAAAAGCCTCGGTAAAAGAAGCATGATAAAATAGGGACTTAAGGTAACGAGGAGATAAAAGTGCCAGCAGGCACTTATGAAGAACTCATCATTTATCTATTTGTTGTTGTTTAGGTCATCAGCCGAAAGGCTGGTTTGAACCTGTTTTACTAAGGAGGTTTTACTAAGAGGTTTTACTAAGTAAAACGAGGAGTGAGGTGGTTTACAATTGCCTTCCTCACTGAGTGGAAAAGTACACTTATCAGCATGCCGGGCCCTCTGAAAAGCACATATTTTCCACTCTGCAAATGACACCTTCACTTCCTTCACCGCAGGGTCTGGCTGTATAGTGAAATTCATTACTTTCAGAGGAGATAACTCTGACTAGTGTCTTTTACACCTCTATCTCTTCTGTTCTTAAATGATTCAGTCATTTAATTGGCTGACCATGTGATTAAAAACAGAACTATTTATTTTAGCCCTGCAACGAACAGATTGAGTGTAAATAATCTAACACTCCACCTGTCTGTTATGGGCAGATTTATCTTTTATGAAGAAAAAATATCCAGGCGTTGGATGAAGAAAAAAGTAAAACAGCGGTAGCAAAGAGGATCAAAATCGGTAAAGTAACATTATACAGATAACAGTAGATATATAACGGACCGGTCCCATTTCAGAGTAATGATTACTGATTTCTTAGGGCTTCCACGAAGAACAAAATTGGAAAATTGTTTGACATAAAAAAGGAGAAAGTCTACAGTGAAAGAATACTGAGAGTACAGGTAGCAAAATGAGCTTCCAAAAATATATGAAGTAACTTTACCTGGTAAAAAATGGCTCTATACTTTATACAAAGAGTAAATAATATCATAATATTATGTAAGTTATGTTAATCAAGAACTTATGATTTATTTTAATACATAGAAATAATATTTGAAGTCTATAATCACTGAGTTTTTAAAATTTATTTATTTATCTTGCATCGAAAGTATTTAATCGATTTACAGTTCAATAATTTAATTGACAGTTGCCATTATAAAATCTTTTCCACAACAGAGCAATCTAATTTACGTCATAATTATTTAATACAGAAATTTAGTAACAGCAAACAAAATCTACAAACATTACTGTATAATTTAGTTATCATTATATACCCGTAGGTGTAAAAATACAAAGTCTGAAAACATTTGTTACTTATTCAATATACGAAACTCATTCCCTCCTATAAATCGGGATTTACCTTCTATAGAAGAATTATAGGACGTAATTTCTTACTATAAAAGTTAAACATTACAATATGTATCATGTCACATTAAATTATAAGTTCAATTAACTTTGTGTTGTTGTTGTTTAGGTCATAAGCCGAAAGGCTGGTTTGAACCTGTAGAGGTTTTACTAAGTAAAACGAGGAGTGAGGTGGTTTACCAGCCTTCCTCACTGAATGGAAAAGTACACTTATCAGCAAGCCGGGCCCTCTAAAAAGCACATATTTTCCACTCTGCAAATGACACCTTCACTTCATTCACCACAGGGTGTGGCTGTATAATGAAATTCATTACTTTCAGAGGAGATAACTCTGATTAGTGTCTTTTACACCTCTACCTCTTCTGTTCTTAAATGATTCAGTCATCTAATTGGCTGACCATGTAATAAGAAACAGAACTATTTATTTTAGCAACGAACAGATTGGGTGTAAATAATTTGACACTCCACCTGTCTGTTATTGGCAAAAAATTCTTACTATAAAAGTTAAACATTACAATATGTATCATGTCACATTAAATTATAAGTTCAATTAATTTTATTTTTCATTTTTATTGGTATAATATATAATATATATAATAATATAATAATTATAATTATATATATTATAATTATATATATTATAATTTAATATATATAATTGGTATACGGTATAATATTGAAGTTTAAGCGTATGAGTATAATTTATGTATTTTTATTTAGTAGCTATAATGCGTACAGTAAAAAGTACAGTAAAAGTACTGTTTTAACTAACCGTTTGTCAAACAAACGGGTGACGAAACACATTTTTAAGATACTAATTAATACTCATGGTATCGGATACTGCCCATAACGGACAGGTGGAGTGTCAAATTATTTACACTCACTCTGTTCGTTGCAAGGCTAAAATAAATAGTTCTGTTTCTTATCACATGGTCAGCCAATTAAATGACTGAATCATTTAAGAACAGAAGAGGTAGAGGTGTAAAAGACACTAATCAGAGTTATCTCCTCTGGAAGTAATGAATTTCATTGTACAGCCAGACCCTGTGGTGAAAAAGTGAAGGTGTCATTTGCAGAGTGGAAAATGTGTGCTTTTCAGAGGGCCCGGCATGCTGATAAGTGTACTTTTCCATTCAGTGAGGAAGGTAATGGTAAACCACCTCACTCCTTCTTTTACTTAGTAAAACCTCTACAGGTTCAAACCAGCCTTTTGGCTGATGACCTATACAACAACACGGTATCGGATAAATGGTTAGAAGAGAGAACCGGAGTGAAGTAAGAAAACGTAATGAACCGAACTAAATTCAGACTAACCGCGTAAATTAAGGGACGCCTTGTGCTACTTGATTTATTAAATTAATAAAAAAAAATATTTTAAACTTATATAATTATTTATTATGAATGCAAATTTTTTATCATTTTGCGTACACATTGTAGTAGTAGCTTGACATTTGATCCATGTGATATAAATTTTAAAAAATATTATAGGTCAATAATTTTAATGTAAATTTAGAATCATTGTGCTGATAAGTTATATTAAATGTCGCAGAAGTTAATGATAAATGATTATAAATAAAATTATCATTGTCAACAGTATTTTATTTCATTATATATTAAATATATAATAATTAATGTACTACATAAGAAAAATCGAACTGGGTGTTTACACAGTGTAAATCGTTTAAAGTTTTAAAAGATTTTTATGTAAGAAACCGTCTCGTGTACATATATTAAAAAAATTATAAATTATTTACATTCTTTTAATTTGTAGTTTACCTTAATTGATTATTAGAATTTTATCGTTGAAATGTTGTTGACGCGGAGTGTTAAAATTTGAATTAAAATTTTTATAATATTATTGGCGGCAATTTTAAAAATTTCTATCATTTTGTTTTATTGGTCCGTCCATCACAACCAGATGTCAGAAACTAAAAGAGATAGCCTATAGATACTGAAGTCACGAGATTGCCTTTTGCTTATGGATGGGCTGTGAGGAAGGGAAGTAAAAATATGACAGTGCTGCCAACCTCAACAGTGCTACACTACTCGTACATTTCACTACCGTGCAGTTTCTGCATACATTTTATAAACTGTGGTTAATTAATCCGAGAAAATTTTCTTCATAAACCTTATAAGAAATAAATCTAACCTAAAATACTGCCTATAGCTCTTAATTACACGACTTGAAATGTTTGATATACTGTAATTACCCTAGCTACCTTATTCCATTGGAACAAATTTTCTACGAATGAATCGTCTTCTTTACGATCGCTGTCACCGGCGTCTTCACTATCAGTCTCACTAGTCTACCTAACCGCTTCCTTTTTTTACCACGTGTCAACAAAACTGTTGAAGAATAGCTTCTTCATGTCTTTAATTTCCTTCTTTATTTTTCGAATTTTGGAAAGAAAACATCACAGTAGTCAGCCACTCGCTCATGGCTTTTGTTAAGTGGCAGGAAAAAGTTATTTGTTTAGCTTTAACTTCACAGCATTTTATTACACTGCGTATTAGGTTTCGTTTAGCACTGTGAATTAATAGTCTGTCCACGTTTTCAAGAAACTGACATTTCTGTTTACGGTAACAAACAGTTATATCCGTACAGTTACCCTACAAAAGGTTTCGCGATATACTGCATATGCTCTGGGTATAGTATAAGTTGTTATGTTTGTTGCACTGAAATTAAAGCAGTCGCGCATGCGCACTGATGCTTTTCCCCCTTTACCCCTCGTTGGAAACAAGGACAAACTCGTGACTCAAGTGACTATAGCAACAAATAGTTTTCGGATTCGTAATCTACACAAAAAAATAGTGGGCCTGAATTGTAGTATATGAAGTTCCGGTTTTGACCGAAAGTCAAGAAATCAAAGTCGGAATTTGGAAAAAAAATAGTGTTATTCGATTGCTCTTAAAGAGTAGATACAGAAATCACTGGGATTGAAGTTCCGGTTTCGACCAGAAGTGGCTCAAAATTGGAAAACTAATATGCCTTTCACGGTTGATGAGCTCTGCCTTTCCACACGTTTAGACCAATCAGAATGTTTGCCAGTGTTGTCAGATTGTACCTGACACACATTACGCGCATGCGTATAACAGCCGCAATAGTTCACTCTCGTCTTGCATCTCGTACTGAACACATCGATTATAGAGCGCGTTAACATGCAATACTTTATAATATTATCAGCTGATTGTATGTTTGTAGGTTATAATTGTTATTGAAAGACCAAAAAATGGCCGACAAAATATTTAACAGAGCTACAAGAGCAAGTATTGGCAACATTGCTGACAAGTGATTGGCTAGCTATAAAATGGGTAGGGGCAATGCATACGTTCAGAGCTCATCAGACTTGAAAAATAGTATAAATAGTTATTTTTAAAGTTTCCAAGACTTTTTAAAATTTTTAAGAATTTAAAGAAACAAGAATTACGTAAGTGATCTTGTTATTTATCAAATAATAATCCCGAGAAAATGTATTTTCTTGATATAAAGTTTGGAAATTTTTATAAAATGTTAGTGTATTTATTGGATATCGGTTGTGACCTACGAGAAAACAATAAACTACCGTTCTGCACTTGCCTTAAATAGATCTGCATACCAACGAACTCCTCAAAGCATCAAATCCTCAAAACATCAAACTCCTGAAGAATCACTCACTCTACTTAAAAAGAAAAGAAAATAGGAAAAATTATTAAATATTTATTGAAATTTCTTACTAAAGTATATAATAATATTTTTAGTATCTCTTCAAGAAATTAACTACAAAGAGGAATGAAGTATTGAGAATTTTCATAAAGAAAACCATGCAAATAAATTAATTATTTTGGGAAAGCAAAAATCCAAAGGTATAATAATATTGTTATTGTAAATTTCTTTCTACTTTTATTAAACTATTTTTGACAAATGAGACGAAATAGGTTTAGTGATAGAGGTAGAAGATACAGTAAAAAAGAAACAGACAATATTAATTAATTAATAATTAATTAATTGTTAGCAAATGTAATACTACTACAGCGTATGAAAATATTATTGATTATATTGTTTAATAAAAGTTACAACTTATCGAATTGATTTAAAATTTTTTTTCTCTCTTTAATTCTTTATTTACAACTGTAAAATTATACAACAAGCAAATGTGAAGAATATGATAATAATGTAAGTTAAATGACATGATAGGCATGAGAGGGGTTGGGCCCCCATTGGTGCCTCCCCAAGAATGAAATTTGTATAGGCCTATCCAATTAGTAGGTCTCTACTCCAGCGTCTTTTAAGGCGTTTAGGGGATTATCAGGTAAATGGACGGTGGAAAGTGAACGCACCAGGGGGTTCTCGTGTTCGTGTGGCTTTTCGTGAAAGCGTTTGTATAGGTATTCAATGGAATTTTGTACAAGTTGTGTTTTCAAATCTGTATGTAAGGTTTTGTTGCTAACGTAAAGAGGTGCATTTGCTATAAGGCGTAATGTTTTTGACTGGAATGCTTGAATTCGTTGCAAGTTAGAGGGTTTGGTTGAAGCGTAAATTTGAGACCTGTAGGGTCTCACATTTATACATTACTCACATTATTTAGACACATAGGTTTCAAAAGAGAACAATATATGCGTAATTTTTGTGCCATTGGTCATTTTGATCGTTTGTGAAGTAGGGAATATAGAAGTTTAAGTCGGTTTTAGATTTTAAAATTAATTTATAAACTTAATGTAAAACTATTAAATAGTGAAAATTTTTATTGTTAAATATTTTATAATTTGTGTATATAAATTTATCGAATTTTTAAAATTATTGTGGTCATATCATATTTAAACGCCAAGATAGACTTGAACATTATCAAAACTCTTTGGAAATTAACCTTTTAGATAATAGTGACTACCTGTAGTAGACTGAAACCCCCTCTAATGTATGTAATGTATGTTCCCTCTAATGTATGTACGTTGCAATCTGTTCAAATCAGAACAAATAGCAACCTCATGACTTTTTTAAGTACTAATTTATTGTATACCATGGAATCCTAAGATCTATTTGTAAAAATTTTGCCTTAAACCGTTCTACAATATCAATATTGGAATTTTTTGTTGTCCCCCAGAGTTATTTACGTACGTCCAGACAGGTTTCAAAATTGTATTGTAATAGCGGCAGTTTTTTTTTTGTTTTACGTCTAACTGTTTTGCAATTTCTGCTAATGCAGACGGTGAGACGGATGATACATGTATATGAGTGTTGAAAAAATGCTAGAACTGACCGGGAATCGAACCCGGGACCCCTAAATGGAAGCTGGTTGCGCTAACTACTACGCTAACGGGCCGGCCTAGCGACAGTTGAGTCAATTGATAGTTGTGAGCGTCTCCCAATTAGAAAAAAACATATTTCTCAGGTTTATGTCTAATTGTTTTTGTTTCATCAAAACGAGGCAGCATCTTATTGTCCCGAGTGTTCCATTTTAAATTAAAAATTTTGTAGGTATTTAACATAAAAATTTTGTATTAAAATATTAGTCTGTTTTTTGGAAAATTAAAAACGTAAAATCAAAATTAACAGTAGGACCTACTCAAAAAGCTTGTTAAAATTAACTGACGGACGGACATGGGAAAATGATGGATGACAATTTTAAAAATTTCAGCCAAAAAAGCTTTCACGAGATCGACTAATAGCTGGTGGAAATATTTTCTAAAGGATTACTTTTGGCACATGGCAAAAACCA
This sequence comes from Catonia carolina, assembly GCA_035578175.1. NCBI lineage: Eukaryota > Metazoa > Arthropoda > Insecta > Hemiptera > Achilidae > Catonia > Catonia carolina. The sequence goes on along the minus strand of JAQMRL010000005.1, from coordinate 7,545,845 downwards.
TTAGTGATTTCTGTATCTACTCTTTTAAGAGAAATCGAATGATACGAGTTTTTTCCGAATTCCGACTTCATTTCTTAACTTCCGGTTTTGGGCCACTTCCAGTCAAAACCGGAACTTCAAATTCCAGACTCGCTAACTTTTTGTGTTGATTACGAATTTGAAAACTGTTTGTTGCTATCTCTTTTAGTTTCTGACTTTGGTTTCCTTCCGGTTGCTTGATGATTCCGGTTTGATTTACTTCCGGTTTTTGGCTACTTCCAGTCAAAACCGGAACTTCAAATTCAATCCAGACCCATTAACTTTTTGTGCAGATTTCGATTCCGAAAACTGTTTGTCGCTATCTCTTTTAGTTTCTGACTGGTTTCATTCCGCCGGCCGCATTGACTAGTTGGTAACGTGCTCGCCTCTCATCATGCGGTCTTGGGTTCGAATCCCATTCAAGCACGACATATTTTCATACGTTACAAAACATAATTTAATCATCCTTCACCGTCTGCATTAGCAGTAATTGCAGAACAGTCGGACGTTAAAACAAAACAAAAACAAAAAATGATTTCCTTCCGGTTGATTGATGATTCCGGTTTGATTAACTTCCGGTTTTGGGCCACTTTTGGTCAAAACCGTAACTTCAAACTCAATCTAGGCTCATTAACGTTTTATGTAGATTACGAATTTGAAAACCGTTTGTTGCTATCTCTTGTAGTTTCTGACATCTGGGTGTGATAGACGAACGGAATAAAAAAAATGATAGATAAATATAAAAAAAGATAATAAAGATAAAAAAAAATATTAAATATTAGAATATTTAAAAGTTAATTCTTCTAGTTTGTTTTTCTATTATCTAAAATATAAAGTTTGGTGATAAAAGAAAATCGATTGGTTGTTTATAAATAACTAACATTGTGTCAATACTTTATACAAGTATAAAGGTCAGACAGAATTCCTATTGATATTTTTGCTTTATTTTCTGTAAAAAAATTGAAAAGAAGTTGACAGGCAATAAATTTTATCTAAATAAAAATGAAATAAAAATATTACGCGTTCTACATTACAACGAATTAACTAATAAAATGATTATAATAACTTAATTGTTCTATATTTTATGGCGATAATAATATTAAACATTTTAATTTGATATGTTGATTAAAAAGCAATTAACTTAATAAATAAAAATAGTGAATTAAAGTTTAGCCTATGATAATTTAGTACTTATTTTAAGAAATTTTATGGTTAGATAAAGTAGGCCTACCTTATTTTCCGTTAATATATACGGGCATTATTTCTTTATTAGTGAACGAAAATAAGTAGAATTTGGATGAAAAATAAAAAGAAGAATTTTGTCACAAATAAATTTTGAAGCGTGCAGAGATATACTATGATATATTGTACAATACTGTACAATATAAACTGACTTTAGGTAAAGAGGGACATAAATATTATTAATCGCATAGAAATAAAAAAATGTTTGATATATTTTCAGAAGAAAATTCGTAAAATTTGTTTTTCATAAAAAAAGATTAGTATTCCTTGTAGAGTTTCAAATGGGTTATTTTGTTTTTACTTTATCAAAATCGTTTCAAATTTTTGGTTAATAGCTAATAAATTTTACAAAAATTTTAAATTTTAAAAAATGGGGGTTTTAGCCCCTCAAGTTCACTTTTACGTGCTTAAATAGTTGGCATAAGTTCAATTAACAAATCTAATAACTAAAATGGATCTTACAACTGTGTTATTTTCTCATACTATGGATGAAATATTTTACGTTAAAACATTTAAAGTTCTATTGTCCAGTTATCTGTGAGGGCTCGTGCATTCAAAAATAGGCAAAGAGTTGTAAAAACATTTACTCATAATTATACCTGCCCATAACTGATACGTGGAGTGTCAAATTATTTACACTCAATCTGTTAGTTGCAGGGCTAAAATAAATAGTTCTGTCTGTTATCACATGGTCAGCCAATTAAATTACTGAATCATTTAAGAACAGAAGAGGTAGAGGTGTAAAAGACACTAATCAGAGTTATCTCCTCTCTGAAGGTAATGAATTTCATTATACAGCCAGACCCTGTGGTGAATGAAGTGAAGGTGTCATTTGCAGAGTGGAAAATATGTGCTTTTCAGAGGGCCCGGCATGCTGATAAGCGTACTTTTCCATTTAGTGAGGAAGGCACTTGTAAACCACCTCACTTCTTCGTTTTACTTAGTAAAACCTCTAGAGGTTCAAACCAGCCTTTCGGCTGATGACCTAAACAACATAATTATACAAAACAACTGTGTGACACCGCAAGTACAAAACAACTGACGTACATGTATACAGAGAACATGCAGGTAATCTTGTCACTATTCGGGGACGGGTGGGAAGAGCTAGCCGTGCATTTATACGGGTGTCCCGCGGAATTTGAATTATGGGGAAATAACATTGATTTTCATTAGTTTGTTAATATTTTCTTCCCACGAATAAATGAACACTTGTTATAGTCAGGAATCATTAGAAAATGTTTAGATCTTTTAAAAAATATCAATTTTGATATATTTTAAACTGTGTTTCAGCTTAAATACAGAAATACATAAATTTTTAACAGTTTTCCATTTAAGTATTGGAAATTTCGCATTGTTATATTTGGAGTAATGGTAACGTTCTGGTGCGGAGATGTAAAGATAGGTGGGTCGAATCCATCAGCGGAAAAAAATTTTATTGCTCAAAAAATATAAGAAATATTAAAAAAAAAATTTTTATCTATTTTTTAATTTTGACAATTTGTTTTATCCTATCATCTAAAATTATTTACTTAATTTTTTTTTGGAAGAAAATTCAGTATTATTTTAAATAGGTACAATATTACTTAAATAGGTACATCATAAAAATTGTTTTGTTAAATGTAATGATTAAAATAATTAATTTAAAAGTCGCTTTATGAAACTACAATAATTACAAGCAATCTGGGCGATAATTAAAGGATAATGTTTATTTTAGCTGGATGTAGATATTTTTATGATGGAACGTAGTGCAAGATAAAATTGTCAGGCGGAGAGGTAAATACGCGCCAACTAGTGTAAAACTTTCGTTTACAACGTATAGGCGCTTGCCTCGCGCGGAATACTCTTACAGTAGATCGACTATATACTTTTACCCAAAACTGGTTAGCGTATATCTAAAATTAATTTTACCCTTAAGTATTCTCCCGTTAAAAATTTAAAAAATATTCCTATTTATTAGTAATTTCCTTCTTTTAAATACAAAACTTTATTGCTATTTAATAAGTTATAAAACCAGTACTGATTATTATTTACATTGATGTATTTACATTATTTTAATATTGATTTCTTTTAATTTGTATTTACATTTTTCATTCAAGTATTTAATTTATATTCGTGTAAGTAATCAATGATATTTTAATGTTTAATTCAACGTAATATGAAGTTTGACATTAAAATTGTTTGTTAAGCATCTTAATGATAATAAAAAAAAGTATATATTTTTTCCAGAAGGAAAAATATCTCAGAATTTTCCACGATGTATCAGTGTTATAAAAATGTTGTATCTGAAATGTTACTGTACATTACATTAAAAAATTATCACCCCAACACCAAATCATGCAAAACAGACAAAGTAGATCTAAGAAACATTTTAAACAAAATTTTTTAAATTTAATTAACATAAAATTTAGAATTTAATGATTCTATAACATGATGAATTTGGTATTTTTTGAAATTTATACAAATAATAATGTTCGTCTTTGATTTTTAATTTCTGTATCAATATTCTGAAGATAATTTTGCTATCCCGCTGTTAAATTGATGACTTGATAGCTAGTAAAAACTAAATTACAAGCATTATTTTTCAATTCGTTTATCTGATAAAATTGTAGTTTTTTCACAATGTAATTTAACATATTTTTGGGGTAACTTTTACCAATTGTTTATCGGGACTTGCCCAAAAATAACATCTGTTATTTAAACATATAAATTATTTATATTAAATTATGTAAAAGAGGTTGGAAACTTGTTTTATATTATTAGGTATTCAATCACAGTTCCCGATCTGATAACACTATACAATCTTTTATTTTTTGCTTTCATTTGTCTTCGGGAACTGTATAATAGCTGATAACCACACAATTTGATTGTTGCTTTTCTATTTTAGTATTTTTGAGATGGATTAGGCACGGATTTTGAACAGGTACCCCGAGTAGAGTTTGTTCACGGATGGCTGTCAGCTGGTCACCATACAAAGTCACTTGCCCAACCGGTGTTACTTTACAAATAAGAGAGATTTTCTACCAGTGATTGGTTAAGCTGATCCCAAGGCCATTCAAATTTAACTAGAAATTAACTTTTTTTTTAAGTACAATCCATTCGAAATTTCTTTCTGATAATTTCCTAAATAATTTTTCTGGTAGATATAATGTAAAATTCTACTTAAAGTGAATAAGTGAATAAGTTAAAGCGAACGGTTCATCGACTGTAAACAAGTTGATTGCGATGAGGTTTGTGCCTTCACCGGGCTTCCGGTTGAATTGCGTGTGCAATGGGGAATTAACTTGACACTCAGCACTGTGACAGTTCAGCTTGACCGAACGATCGGAAGGCGTAACTGTAATTTTATTGTAAGCGTTGGCATTGTAAATAATTATACGATGATACATAACCAAAGAGACGTGCAGTCATATCAAGTTTTTTACCTTTAGAAATTATTTTTTTTTACTTTTATTTGTCATCGGGAACTGTAGGCCTACATTATTGACAACCAAAAAATTTGATTGCTGCTTATCGCTGTATTTTTGACGTGGTTAGGCATGAGTTTGAACAGGGACCCCCAGTAGAATTTGTTCACGAATGGCTGTCAACTGATCACCATACGAAGCCACTTACCCAACAGGTGTTACTTAACAAATAATAAGCGACTTTCTATCAGCTGACTTATTGGGCTGACCCGAAAGTTACCTTTTGACAGTTTAAGAAGTTTGAAATCGTCGAGGAAGGTTTCATTACTTACATGAAAAGGACCGCCAGAAATAAGTCTTAAAAATTTTGACTGAAAAGGCTAAATTGATTTTAAGTTACTCTCTGCCGTAGCTCAAAAGAGCTGAGCATTGGTCTCAAAAGATTCCGGTAAATTTTAATTTTGGAACGGAGGTTAAATTTTGACAGAGGGTTAATTAAATAGGAGACTATCTTGTCAAGCCACAAGCTAAGATATCGCACCACTCTTGCCTGAGGGATGTGATCGTTATTTACCACCACAGGTGGACAAGTGTACATTCGTAAGGTGAACTAACTTCTGTTGATTTCTGGGTTCATCTTAATACGCCAACAGCGTTATTATTGACAAATTTTTAAATAATAAAACTATGTGCATGAAACGATAAATTTGTTTATTTATTTATTTAACGTCGCATCAACTGCTGTGGTCATTAGGGCGTGACTGTGCGTAATGAGGATGAAATTATTTTTTTGAAACGTATGAAAATATGCCTTGCCTTAGTGGGATTCGAACCCAGGACCGCATGATGAGAGGCGAGCACGTTACCAACTACGCACTGTATAATTATTTATTTTAATTTATGGTTTTATTTATCATAAATCATAACATTCCGAAAATTGTTAATTTTCAGAATTATTGGGTATATTCTTACAAATGAATTACCCCTGTAGACGCTCAAAATCGTCTAAAAGCGAGTTTGGTAATCTTAAAGGTATAATACAACAAACAAATAATAATATTCGTTAGTAATTTGGTGCTCATTGTAACTCATTAACTTATAATAAAAATAACAAATAGTGCGAATTAATATTTATTATCTAAAATAAAGTAAACTTTGTTAATTTATTACGCACCTCCTAAGATGTCATCGAAAAATCTCTCAAAGTAATCTTCGTCATCGTCATCATCATCGTCGTCATCGCTTGAACCGCCTTCGTCGTCATCGTCATCATCATCATCGTCATCTTCTGTGATATCTAAATCTACGTCATCGTCGTCGTCATCGTCATCATCGTCGTCGTCATCTTCGGAAGCTGCTGGGGCGGGCGCAGGCGCTGCTACTGGTGTTTCGACTGGGGCCGCTGCGGCTGGAACGACTGCTTGCCTCGACGCAGCCGCTTTTGGACTAGATATTGAAACGGGCGAAGATGATACTGCCACTATTGTTAGGCAGAATAGTAAAAGCCAACGCGTCATCCCTTTCTGTAATCATAAGAAAAACAATCTACCATAAATATTATATTCCCCATGTTGTTTAGGTCATCAGCCGAAAGGCTGGTTTGAACCTGTAGAGGTTTTACTAAGTAAAACGAGGAGTGAGGTGGTTTACCATTGCCTTCCTCACTGAGTAGAAAAGTACGCTTATCAGCATGCCGGGCCCTCTGAAAAGCACATATTTTTCACTCTGCAAATGACACCTTCACTTCATTCACCACAGAGTCTGGCTGTATAATGAAATTCATTACTTTCAGAGGAGATAACTCTGATTAGTGTCTTTTACACCTCTACCTCTTCTGTTCTTAAATGATTCAGTCATTTAATTGGCTGACCATGTGTTAAGAAACAGAACTATTTATTTTAGCCCTGCAACGAACAGATTCAGTGTAAAAAATTTGACACTTCACCTGTCTGTTATGGGCAGATATTCCCCATAAAAACATAAAAACCTATATCGAAATAAACTGTTTTTGTTTAGGTCATCAGCTGAAAGGGTGGTTAACCCACCGGGTTGGTCTAGAGCAGTGGTTCCCAACCTGGGGGGGGTGTGATCGCCCCCTAGTGGGCGATTTGGGTTCGCAGGGGGGCGATAAATTTGTGGGGGGCGATGAGTATTCAAAGACAGAAAAAATAAAACTGTACTACAGGGTAGAATCTTTACTGTCGCAGATACATGTTTTTTTTATAAACAAATAAACTAAACTCTTTGTTGACATTTTTTATGGTCGAGCTCCTACACATGAGATGAAGAATTCTGGACACAACTGCTTTAGTTGATTATTTGTTGTGAACAATAATAAATCTTTTTTACAGAATAACATACTTTATTATTTATCAACACATTACTTCAAATTAAATTAGGTATACGATGCTAAGAGAAGGGGGCGATGCCCCATAAAAGGTTGGGAACCACTGGTCTAGAGGTAAAGTCAGCTGTTTAACAGCTGATTTTCGGAGACGAAGGTTCCTGGTTCAAATCCTAGTAAAGGTAGTTACTTTTATACGGATTTGAATACTAGACAGTGGTTACCGGTGTACTTTGATGGTTGGGGTTTAATTAACCATACTCTCCCAGGAATGGTCGGCCTGGGTCTGTTCAAGACTACACCTCATTTACACGTCATACACATCATCCTCATCTCATTGAGTCATGGGGTTGCTTATTGTTCTGAATTGAACAGATTGCAACGTACGCAAATTAGGAATAAAAAAATAAAAAGAAAGGCTGGTTTGAACCTCTAGAGATTTTACTAAGTAAAACGTAAAGTGAGGTGGTTTACTATTGCCTTCATCACTAATTTGAAAAGTATTCTTATCAGCATGCCAGCCCTGCGGAAAAGCACATATTTTCCACTTTGCAAATGACACCACTTCATTCACCACAGGGTCTGGCTGTATAATGATGAAATTCATTACTCTCAGAGGAGATCAGTGTGACTATAATGTCTTTTACACCTCTACCTCTTCTGTAGACACATTCAGTGCCACGCTCGCGAGTGATGGGTAGATATTACCGTCAGGCTGCCGTCTCGCGTAGCGCGTTCTGTTTTGTTAATATTTTAAATAATTCTGGAGGGAGACGCCGGTCAGATATCAGTTTGTTGTTATCAGGAAGTTTTTTTCTTTGTAACCATCCAATTCGTTTTTAAATTTCGTTACACGATCTTATATACTCGTATAGTATTACTCATACAGTAGACTACTTTTAATGGGTTTTCAGGATGCAGTTGAAGCTGTGAATTTATTATTTTTGCAGGTATCTATGCAAAATAATTTTTTTTGCTTCAAAATAAATTTTTAAAATTTTCAGGATACAGTTGAACCTGTGAATTTAATATTTTCGTAAGTATCGATGCAAAAATAGCTTACACTTTTGGATTTACTGTAAAAATATATTATTGTAGTTCAAAATTATTTGATAAATTACGCGTAAATTGTAACAGTTAATGGAAATAGTCAAACAAGAAATACATTTATTATAACAGGCGAAAATGATTCACAGTAAGAAAATGCATATAAAAGGCGCAAATAAAAAATTGTATATAATAAACGTAAGTAACGTACAGTTGTAAATAAAGCAAATGAAGAACACGCCGCACGAATAATCAACCCGGCGGGAGAGATACCTCGTTTGCTCAGTATTCAATGTGTTATTAAAACAAAAATGATTGTCATATACTTTTCTGACCATGTGATACGAAATAGAACTATTTTTTTTGTAGCCCTAGTACTAGCAGATCGAGTGCAAATAATTTAACACTCCACCTGCCTGTTATGAGCTTATAAACATTATATTTCATGAAAACATAAAAAATATACTAAGATTAATTATGTATATATAATTTCTTTCGTATAGGGCCAATTTTAGACCACGTGAGGTGACTTAAGACGTTTCTGGAAGCTCTTTTTACAACCCTCATCCTCTGCATTCGTTCACTGAACGTTTTTCTTCTTTTTCTGCCCACCCGGTGTTCTGTTTTTTTTCTCTTCTTGGAATCCCTTAAAGTCCGTAGGTAATTACTAGTTGTCTGAATTTAATTCGGTTCATCAAGGTTCCTTAGTTTATTCCGGTTTTCCTAATAGCTTCTTTATGTCATATACATCATTCTCATTTCATTAGGTTAATATTGTTCTTAAATATCTTACATATCTTAAATATATTACTCTTGAACAGATTGAAACGTACACTCATTAGAAATTTAAAAAATACAAAAATTTTAATTTACTTAAATTCTGTCAAAATTTATTTTATTTACATTTTTGATCCGTAACATTTTTTTTCATCGCGGACAGGCCTTCGAGGACCACGCAATTATCACCTCATGTATAGGTTTCAGACGAACTAATGTCCCATAGCCGAGCGAGTGAGAGGGAGATATGTGGCATAACTACGCATGCGCTCAAAGGTCTTTACCGTTATAATCCAAATCTGAAAACATACTACAGTCGTTATCTTGCTTGCTAGTTTACTGCATGCATAAACGCTTGCTCACAACAATGAGTGAAACTATACAATGTTATTGGAACGGCGCGTATGGCTTGTGCGAGTGAGAGCGTTATGCATTCTCTCACTCCTACGGCTAGGGGGGACTTAAGTTCATCTGAATACTGTAGCCTCCTTCTTTCTCCTCTAGAAGTTCTTCATCCTCTCCAACTGTTCGGCTCTCCTTTCATCAGTCCATTCTCTTCTGCTGAGATTCCTCCCTTCATCTACTAGAACCTTCTGTCCAAAAACTTTGTTTCTGTATTCTTCTCGATCTAGGCAGTCTTTTTCTGTAATGTTGAACTTATTGAGTTCTCCCTTAATCTGTTTAATATAGTCACAATTACGCTTATAGTTCCAGGGTTCATTAAAAATATGTTTAATCTTGACTGATTCATTCGGATCAAATTCATTCCGTAACATTTATTATTAATAGATGATAATGTTTTATTGTGTATTTTCTGCGTTAAATCTATTACTAATAATTGTTCTTGTTTTTGAGTGTAAGAACAGATTGTTATTTTCCTGTCTAGGTTTTATAAAAAAATATATATTATTGATTTTATCTAAAAAATTTACCGTGATAGAGCTCTTACAACAAACGAATGAATAACAAACAAGAAATAACACCCTAACTTTGCCTATGTTCCTGGTTCAAATCCTTGTAAAGGTAGTTACTTTTATACGGATTTGAATGCTAGACAGTAGTTACCGGTGTACTTTGACGGTTAGGGTTCAATTAACTATACTCTCACAGGAATGGTCGGCCTGAGTCTGTACAAGACTACACCTCATTTACACGTCATACATAAATCATCCTCATCTCATTGGGTCATGGGGTTGCTTATTGTTCTCAATTGAACAGATTGCAACGTACACATACTAGGAATAAAAAAAAACTTTGTCAAAACATAGAAATTTAAATTTGAAATTCAAAATACCAATGATTCTTACAATATTTTACATAATAATAAAAATAATAATAATAATATTGTTTACAATAATTTACAATTTAATTAAATTGTTCATTTAATTCAGGATATTGGTAAATTAAACCGTTCTATCCCATCATGGGAACCTCACCCCATTATCGTTCTAAACAAGCATGCAGGTTCTCCCTACCTTGCACGGTTCAATAACCTAATATTCAATTTTGTCTTCTGTTCGTTTGAGGTTAGTTTGGTTGAATGTTCATAGAAAACATAACACGAGTGATTTGTTGATAATATCAAATTATTCATTTATAAGTAAGTAAATAACTTCAAAAGAATAAGCTCGCATTATTTATTTAAAATTTTTTATTATTCGCCTTAAGAAATTATTAAAAGTAATGACTTTATCAAATATGAGAGGAAGGTATCATGAGAAGTTACTAAATTTTTTACAATTTTTTTAGTGATGATGCCTACATAAGCCTTGGGCTTGTGTGTAGGTAATGATATGAGGTGATTTACATACGAAAAAATGCCAGACCTGACCGGGGATCAAACCCGGGACCCCGGCATAGAAGCCAGTTGCGCTGACCACTATACCACAGGCCGGCCATTGGTGTAGCTGTCAGTTTTACTTTCTGTAATATTAAGGAGGCCATTGAACATTTTTTAAAGATTTATACACTCAGCAAATTACAGAAGCAAATTAAAAAAAAAGAAGCAAATTACAAAAGATTTAAGGTGTTGCAGGTATTGCTTGAGTCGCAGCTCCGTGTAGTTGTGTGTGGAATGCAGTGCGTTGTTATAGAGAATGAATGAGTGTTAGTAGTGATTTTGTACAACGAACGTTTAGTTTAGCGATAAATAGTGATTTTCTGTATTTTTTCATCAAAATCGGTAAAATAAATGAGATTTTTTTATTATTGCAGCCTTAGTATGAATTTTACGACAAATGTTTGTGTATTAAAGTTAAAGAAAACTAGAAAATCTACAACTTTTCCTTCAAGCATTTTCTTCTACAGAGCCGAGTTAATAGTGATTTTCCGTATTTTGAAGGTAAACAGAGGTTGATTTTCATTTCGTATCATTCAATCGTGAATAAAATTAGGTTATGTTTTTAATTTTACATTGTTTACTCATGATTAAATTTAGGTTATATGGGTCATTATTGACACTGGCAAGAGAAAGTCGTGTGAGTGCTTCACACCATATTTTCAAATATTACTAATCTAAAGCTCTGCTCAAAACCATGACTTGTTGCCTCCTGGTTGTTTTATTCATATAAAAAATTTACGAGTAAAAACATTCTCTAACCACATGAATGTAATATTCTGGTTAATCAATCACTCATCGTACAATTTGTGATAAAGCTTTTTAAAAAGGGATGAGACAATAATGTCATTAAAACGGATGAAGAAAATTTATTACTGAAAATTAAAGAGAGGAAAAAACGAAAAGGGAGTAAAATTGATGAAATCATGAAAAAAGAATCAATCAAAATATTCATACACTTATATACATATTATTTTATAAAACAAAGTATTTTTGGAAAAACTTTTGAAATTTATAAATGAATATTGAAAAAATACTGTTCAATCATTCTGCTGTTGAAAGTAAAAAAAAAATTGTTTCTTATTTTAAGTTGTCTTAAAATTCACGTTATTATTACTACGTTAGTGTGTGTGTGTGTGTGTGTGTGTGTGTGTGTGTGTGTGTGCGCGCGCGCGCGCGTGTGTGTGTGTGCGTGTGCGTGTGTGTGTGTGCGTGTGTGTGTGTGTGTGTGTGTGTGTGTGTGTGTGTGTGTGTGTGTGTACAAAATATCTCAAGAACGGAACATCGTACGAACTTGAAACTTGAAACTTAAGTTAGGTACTACTACTGATCCGTCACGAACATTTTCATCAAAATCGGTCAACCGGAAGTAGTAGTTTACACGTGTAATTTTTCACTTTTTTGCGATTTTCTCAAAAACAACTACTATGATTTTCTTTAAAATCGCCTCATTTACTACATCTTTTATGCTCTACAAGATAGGGTAGGCGCCATTTCTGCTGAGATTCTTGGGGAGGCTGTTCTTTTGTAGAAAAAATGGGTTCTTTTAAGATTGCGACCTTAATATGTATTTTAGGGCAAAAGCGTACATAATCAAAGTTGTAGAAAATTTAAAAACCTACAACTTTTCAAACATTTCTTTGTATAATGCTTAGTTTAGCAGTAATTAATGATTTTCTGTTTTTTTTCATGAAAATCTTTAAAAAAATGAGTTTTTTAAGATTTCGGCCTAAGTATACCTATGCATTTTACGACAAAAGGGTAATCAAATTTGTAGGATATTAAAAGATGTAGACTACAACTTCTATTTTAAGTATTTGTCTCTACAGAGCCTAGTTTAGCGTGAATCAGTGATTTTCCATATTTTTAAGCCAAACTAAGGTTGGTTTTCATTTTGCATCATTCACTCATGATTAAAACAAGGTTATGTTTTTTGAGGTTAGTGTTTTTGTTTATTTCTAATGTTAGGTTATATTGTTCATTATTTGCATTGGATGAGAAAATCTTGTGAGTGTTTCATACCGGATTTTTAATCTAATTTTGATTAATTTTAATTCTGTCTATCAATTTGATATATTTTTACAAGACTAATGCCGAGGAACATGAAGAAATTGATGACACAAGATATCATTACGTAAACCATCATTCTTTATATTTCACCATTGTAACCCGAATCACTTGTGCTTTTTTTAAATTGTGTCTATCAGAAAAAAAAGTCAAGGTTCTACACTACGAAATGATACGTATTTTGTCAGCTCGACGTTTTTCTATTGCAGTAAAATATCGTTTTGTTTCGAAGTTTAATATTTTATAAACATTTCACAGAGTGAGAGAATTTTCTTTAGGGAATAAAGTACTTTCACGTTTCAAGGCGTGTCATATTACTTTTTAGAAAATTACTTAGGCCTACTTTTAGAAAATACTTTTAAAATTTTTTACATTTATCATGTGAAAATTTACACAAAATGTTTAGAAAATAATTAAAAAAAAAAAAATAAAATAAAAAAAAACTTTTAAGAAACGCTATTATTTAACAATGATTCAAATAAAAAATGAACTAAAAATAAAAAATAAAAAAAATTACAAAAAAAATTACAGACATTACTGTTACAAATAAAAGCGTGGCGCATTTTATTGTAAAATATTCGTTGTATAAAAATGCGCCACGCTTTTATTTGTAACAGTAATGTCTGTAATTTTTTTATTTTTTCTTTTTAGTTCATTTTTTATTTGAATCATTGTTAAATAATAGCGTTTCTTAAAAGTTTTTTTTTATTTTTTATTTTTTTTTTTATAATTTTTTTTTCTGTGATTTTTTTTGTTAATTTTTTTTGTAATTTTTTTTTCTTTTTAGTTACTTTTTTTAAGTAATTGTTAAATAAAAGCGTTTTTTAAATTTTTTAAATTTTTTTTGAAATTTTTTTGTAATTTTTTTTTACAAACACCTATTGTCATCGAAGATAAACAAGTGTGCAAAGTTTGATTCATATTGATACGGTAGAAGTATTAAGATTTTAAGTTGCCAGATTTGATGGATCCAAGAGTAAGTTATTTGTAATAATAAAAGCGTTTAAAAAAAATTTTTTTGTAAATTTTTTTTTATGACAGCGTATTGTCATCGAAGATAAACAAGTGTGCAAAGTTTCATTCATATTGATACAGTAGAAGTATTAAAATTTTAAGTTGCAAGATTTTATGGATCCATGAGTAAGTTAAATAAAAGCGTTTAAAAAATATATCTATTAGGCTACAATAATAATTTTCTAAATAATGAACAAATTTCAGAAACGATTGTGAATTAAATCAATACTGATAAACTTGTTACCATTATCTCGTTATAACTTATTCAAGAAAAACGATGAGCTATGTACACAAGTACATTCTTGGCCATAACGAAATTATAAGAAACACCAGCACCACGGACCTTGGTGTGTTGTTTGACTCCAAGCTATTATTCCGTGAGCAAGTAGCTTCAATAGCTGCAAAAGCTCGAAGGAATTTAGGACTCATAGCTTGGATTAGTCGTGATTTCAAATTTGAGAAGACAGTACTTAGACTTCATAAGAGCCTTGTGCGTCCCGTCCTCGAGTATTGTTCGACGGTGTGGAACTATAGAAGGGACGTCACAGAAAAGGAACTAGAGAGGGTGCAGAAAAGACTAATTTATAAGTTGGAATGTAGATCTGGGAGAAAATTTGATGGCTATGCGGATGCCCTCTCATTCTACGGGCTTCAGAGTCTGAGCACGCGACGTAGAGTGGTGGAAGTACTTTACATTTACAACATTCTGCACTCACGAGTTGAAGTTCCGGATATCTCGAAGATTTTTCTGAGAGTACCTGGCACAGCTTTAAGAAGTTTTAGGCTGTTTGCTGGAGCTACAAAAAGTAAAATAGCTCCAATCAATAGATGTATAGCTACAGCCAATGAAATAAATGGAGAGGTAGATCTGTTCCACAGAGATAGCAAAATTAAAGAAAAACTGTACAGGATACTGTGAAGGAAGGCTGTAAATACTGCGTGATCTTTATGTTATTTTATGTATTTTTATGTGTTATTATTTGTGTCTATGTGGTGTGTACAGCATACAGTATACAGCTCAGCGGCTGACTGTTTTTTAGAGAAGAAAGAATGACTACGTTAAGTTGTAATGGTGCGGTATACTAAGGCGAAATTATCTTGCTGTTCTACTGTACCACCTCGCATCCTTGCGACCAGCCATAGTAGTGGGTGGAGACGGCGGGGTGTAGGGGAGTTTGGGAGCCCCCAAAAAAAAAAAAAAAAAATTATTTAAAATTAGCAGCTCCTCGCTTGCTCACTACGTGAATTAAACTGAAAGTATTTAACTTCTTAAATAACCTAACACGTTGAAAGCAAAATCACGCTGTAATTCACAAATAAAACCAATGAGTACTGGAAACAGGAATTTTGTTGACGTCATTATAAATTTTAACACTGGAAGGGAAGAAATACCTAACTGAATATGTTTTGTAAGTAAAAGTAAGTTAAGGAAAAATTTATTTAATAAAAAAATAGTACAATCTTGATATTTAGGTAACTTATACATAACTTTATATCTGCCCATAACAGGCAGGTGGAGTGACAAATTATTTACACTCAATCTATTAGTTGCAGGGCTAAAATAAATAGTTCTGTTTCTTATCACATGGTCAGCCAATTAAATGACTGAATCATTTAAGAACAGAAGAGGTAGAGGTGTAAAAGACACTAATCGGAGTTATCTCCTCTGAAAGTAATGAATTTCATTATACAGCCAGACCCTGTGGTGAATGAAGTGAAGGTGTCATTTGCAGAGTGGAAAATATGTGCTTTTCAGAGGGCCCGGCATGCTGATAAGCGTACTTTTCCACTCAGTGAGGAAGGCAATGGTAAACCACCTCACTCCTCGTTTTACTTAGTAAAACCTCTACAGGTTCAAACCAGCTTTTCGGCTGATGACCTAAACAACAACAACTTTATATGTAGAAATCTTGTATGGAATTATTTTTTGGATATCTATCTTTTAAAAAAAATTTCAAAAATTTTTAAAAAAGAAAGAGTAAGGATGATTTAATACGTTGGGGCGTTACAGTATCATGTACCTGATACAGAACTGTATTACACTAGCCTGCATCGTTTGATACACTGTATACAATAAACGGTAGAATAGAATATATATTTTTTTCTTTAGCTTTTATTTGGTATCTGGAACTGTACATTATTGACAACTATCAAATTTGATCGCTGTATTTTTGAAGTGAATTAGGCATGAGTTTGAACAGGGACCCCCAGTAGAGTTTGTTCACGCATGGCTGTCAGCTGGTCACCATACAAAGTCGCTTGCTCAACCGGTGTTACTTAACAAATATTAGCGGCTTTCTACCAGCTGACTGAATGGGCTGGTCCGGAGGCCTAGAATAGAATTGAAGTAAAACTAACCTTTCTATCCGATCTTATGAAACAAATACTACAATAAAAGATGACTTCATTTTATCAATCAAACATTTTTTTAAATTTCGTAATGTCATTTCACATATGTAGGTAGGCCCTACTCAGAATTTTTTTTTCAGTTTTACGTCTGACTGTTTTGCAATTTCTACTAATGTAGACGGTGGAGAATGATGATAGATGAAAATGAGTGATGAAAAAATGCCAGACCGGGAATCGAACCCGGGTCCTCGGTGTAGAACCCAATTGCACTAACCACTACGTCAACGGTCCGGCCAAATATTGGTAGGGTAAAAACACTTTTTCTCAATATTGTTAATGGATGTATTTTTGTTTTGTTTTACGTCTGATTGTTTTGCAATTTCTGCTAATGCAGACGGTGGCGAATGTTGATCTATAAAAATAAGTGATGAAAAAATTTCAGACCTGACCGGGAATCGAACCAGGGACCCCGGCGTAGAACCCAGTTGCTAACCACTACGTCAATGGGCCGGCCTCAGAATGCTACTCAGAAACGTACTCAGAAAGCTCTAAGCTTCCAATAGTTGAAGATTTTTGAAATCGGTTTGTTAGTTTCTTAGATTATTTCGTATCAACAAACAAACAAATAAACATACGTTACTTCTTTTTACTTTCTGTTGCCTTAAATGAATATTATATAGAGAAAGGAAGATTTTTGAATTGTTTTTAGGTAGATTTTTCGAAATCGAGTTTTCACTGGACATTCACGTTTTCAGGCCCCATGAATCTTAAGAAACGTATTCTTAGCGATTGGTCTGTGTGTGCGTGAACAAAATATCTCAAGAACGGAATAGCGTACAAAATTAAAACTTGAAATTTAAGTTAGTTACCACTACACGAACATTTTTATCAAAATCGGACAAACGAAAGTAGTAGTTTATTCGTTTAATTTTTTTACCTTTTGCGATTTTCTCAAAAACGGCTATTACGATTTTTTTTAAATTGCCTCATTTACTACATTTTTTGTTTTACAATATAGAGTGAGCCCTATGTCTGCTAAAATTCTTGGGGTGGGGGGAGGACTGTGGTTTCGTAGAAAAAATGATTTTTTTTAAGATTCCGGCCTTAATATGCATTCTAGACCAAAAAACGTAAGTATATAATCAAATTTGTAGAGCAATACAAAAACGTAGAACTTTTATTTAAAACTTCTTTTTGTACAACGCTTAGTTTAGCGACAATTAGTGATTTTCCGGTTTTTTTCCTATCAAAATCGGTAAAAAATGGTTTTTTAATATTGCGGCCTTAGTATGCATTTTAAAAGATTTTTTTTTTTGTTTAACATACGACTGTTCTACAATTACTGCTAATGCAAACGGTGAAGGATGAAATGATTTTTTGTAACGTATGAAAATATGCCGTGCCTGAATGGGATTCGAACCCAAGACCGCATAAGACAAGAGTGTATATAATTAAAATTATAAAAAATTAAAGAATCTACAACTTTTATTTCAAGTATTTCCTTCTACAAGGGTTAGTTTAGCATCAGTGATTTTTTTGTATTTTTTTAAGTTCTACACAGGTTGGTTTTCATTTTGCGTCATTCACTCATGATTAAAATTAGGTAATGTTTTCCATTTTACATTTTTTACTAATGATTAAACATAGGTTATTTATTTATATTATATACATTGACAAGAGAAGTCGTGTGTGTGTGTTTCATACTAGATTATTAATATTAATATAGTTGAATGAGCTGCCCTTAACAGGCAGGTGGAGTTTCAATTTATTTACACTCAATCTGTCCAGTTGCAGGGCTAAAATAAATAGTTCTGTTTCTTATCACATGGTCAGCCAATTAAATTAAATGACTGAATCATTTAAGAACAGAAGAGGTACAGGTGCAAAAGACACTAATCAGAGTTGTCTCCTCTGAAAGTAATGAATTTCATTATACAGCCAGACCCTGCGGTGAATGAAGTGAAGGTGTCATTTGCAAAGTGGAAAATCTGTGCTTTTCAGAGGGCCTGACATGCTGAAAAGCGTAATTTTTCACTCAGTGAGGAAGGCAATGGTAAACTACCTCACTCTTCGTTTTACTTAGTAAAACCTCTACAGGTTCAAACCAGCCTTTTGGCTGATGATCTAAACCACAACAGTTGAATGAGACGGCTCCTTATACAAATCTTCCTAAAAATTGAATTTAATATTTTAAACGATTTTTGTGCTTATCTACTAGGTATTTCAAAATTAAATCTAAAAATAAAAGGCTTTATAAAAATTACTTTATTAGTCTTTAGATTTGATAGTTTATGCAGTCAACAATCCGGAACTTTGTTCTATATTGTATAGCCTAAATTGATTCGTTTTGGTTTTTATTCCAAAATAATTTAAATTGCTATTAGAATAAGCAATGCGTAAAACAGTCGTTAGAAAAATTTTAGTGATTTTGTTTTATTTACTGTAAATAATCTACAATCTGTTCACATGGAACAATGAGTAGATAAATTTAACATAAAAAATCTGGTATGAAACATTCACATGAATTTCTCTTGCCAATGTAAATAATGAACAATATAACCTATGATTAATCATTAGTAAACAATTTGTTGTTGTAGGTTAGATAATCAGCCGAAAGGCTGGTTTGAACCTCTAGAGGTTTTACTAAGTAAAAATGAGGAGTGAGTTGGTTTACATTTGCCTTCCTCACTAAGTGGAAAAGTATGCTTATCAACATGCCAAGCCGTCCGAAAGCACTGAATTTCCACCCTACAAATGACACCTTCAACTTCATTCACCACAGGATCTGGCTGTATAGTGAAATTCATTACTCTCAGAGGAGATAACTCTTGACTAGTGTCTTTTAATCCTCTACCTATTCTATTCTTAAATAGTTCAGTCATATAATTGGCTGACTTGTGATAAGAAACAGAACTATTTTTTGTAGCCCTGGAACCAACAGATCAAGTGCAATTAATTTAACACTCCACCTGCCCGTTATGGGCAATAGTAAACAATGTAAAATGAAAAAAACAACAACCTAATTTTAATCATGTGTGAATGATGCAAAATGAAAATCAACCTCTGCTCCACTAAAACTACTACAGAAAATCACTAATAGACGGTAAATTAAGCTCTGTAGAAGAAAATTGAAGTATAAGTTGTACATTTTTATTTGCTATAACTTTAACTTATTGTCTACTTATTTGTCGTAAAGTGCAAACTAAGGCCGCAATCTTAAAAACATTCCATTTATTTACCAATTTTGATTAGAAAAATACAGAAAATAGCTGATTGGCGCTAAACTAAGCGTTTTACAAAAACCCTTGAAAAAACATTTATGTTTTCAATTAAGTTCTACAACTTTTATTACATACTTATTTTCCTTCAAATGCATATTAAGGCCGCTATCTTAAAAAAAAAACACAACCATTTTTCCTACGAGAGCACAGGCCCACCAAGAATTTCAGCAGACATGACGCTTACCCTATCTTGTAGAGCATAAACTGTAGTTACTAAATCAGCTGTTGAACAGCTGACTCGCGGTGACGAATTATTTACCTCTAGTCCAACCCGGTGGTTGGTTAAATTGCTATTGGTTTTTTTTTGATATTCCTAATTTGTGTACATTGCAATCTGTTCAATTTAGAACAGTAAGCAACTCCATGTCCCAATGAGATGAGAATGATATGTAGGATTTTTAAATGAGATGTAGTCTTGTACAGACCCAGGCTGACCATTCCTGAGAGATTATGGTTAATTGAACCCTGACCATAAAAGTACACCGGTTACCATTGTCTACAGGTAGTATTCAAATGCGTATGTAAGTAACTACCTTTACTAGGATTTGAAGTTGCTATTAGCAAATCTTTTATCATTTTTTTTTATTGAGTGATGATGCCTACATAAGCCTTGGGCTTATGCGTAGGTAATGATATGTGGTGATTTACAGATGAAAAAAATTCCAGACCTGACCGGGAATCGAACCCGGGACCCCGGCATAGTAGCCAGTTGCACTGACCACTACACCACGGGCCGGCCGACTGACTTTTGTTTAATTTTTTTTTTTTATAATCCCTAATGTGTGTACGTTGCAATCTGTTCAATTCAGAACAATAAGCAACCCCATGACCCAATGAGATGAGGATGATATGTATGACGTGTTAATGAGGTGTAGTCTTGTACAGACTCAGGTCGACCATTCCTGAGAGAGTATGGTTAATTAAACCCCAACCATCAAAGTACACCGGTAACCGCTGTCTAGCATTCAAATCCGTATAAAAGTAACTATCTTTACAAGGATTTGAACCAGGAACCTTCGTCTCCGAAAATCAGCTGTTAAACAGCTGATTTTGGTGACGACTTTACCTCTAGACCAACCCGGTGGGTTGTTTAATTTTAATTTGACTTTTGTTTTCATTTTTGTTTTAATTCAAATACCCCAGATGATATTTGACCGCAGATTTGATCGGTACAATCAAATTTAAACATTTTTAAACAAAGATATGTATAGTGACACTCCTAGAAACTTCACTGTTTGTATAGGCCTAGATGTTCTAGTATATTATTATGTATAGACACATTCACTTCTATATTTTTTCCTTACATCACGTTATGTTTTTGAACTATAAAAATACTGATACTACTTCCCATTGACTGTTAACATTAATTCATGGAGGAATTTTGTAATGAACGGCTAAGGAAATACTTTTTTTAACGTACAAAACTTCTAGAAAACTGGAAAAATATTTGAAAATGTACGTCTTATACTGTGCAGATCGGAATATAAAATGTTGGACAAGTGGCTATTAATTTCAACTTACATGAATTCGGATAGTAACAAAATTGAATGGGATTCAAAAATAGGAAACGTATGTGAGTGGAGACACGGGCGACGGCAAGTCAGAACCTGTCGTTGCTTGCATTCAGAACCAACTTGCACACGACGACAACTCCCCCCCCCCCGCAGCACTCACTTATTCGTTATGAAAGCACTCCTAGTACATTACAGCACAAGTATTACTTCGTTCCAAGTTCCAACTGTTGTCAATTACATTTTACGGTACGTCCACTTGTTTTTTAGTTGTGTTATTAATTAGTAAAATGGCAGGAAATATATAATTGATATCGAAGACGAATCTTTTGACAAGGAAAGTTTTATAGAAAAAGTAAGACTGAACTTTTTCTCATGTTCGTGTCTTCACGCAGTAGGGTGTCCTTTTTTTGTAACAGTATATTTCTTTAACTGATATAATTTATGTAGTCTGAAGTATTTAATCATTCTAAAATATTCAAAAATTTGTCTTCGTATTTTCTTGAAGAATGAAACAGTAATTTCAATTGGCTTTCTTTTTTTTTGTTATAGAATGAACCCAAAACAATCTATTTCTACGACTCAGTCGTAGAATGTAATCGTAATGAAGCTTCCTCTACAAAATCCATTTTAGTACTGATCAAATTTTATTTGCTGGCCGCATTGGCGTAGTTGGTAACTTGCTCGCCTCTCATCATGCGGTCCTGGGTTCGAATCCCGCTCAGGTACGGCGTATTTTCATACGTTACAAAAAATCATTTCATCCTCCATTGTACAAATGACCGTTGCAGTTGATGCGACGTTAGAAAATAAATTAAAAAAACCAATTTATAATTTTGGCCGCCTCCGTAGCGTAGTGGTAGCGCGCTAGGCTAACACGTGGAGGTCCCGGGTTCGATTCCCGGCCAGGATTTGGAAATTTTTACAAGGTAAAAACTTACTGTTAATATCCCACCGTAGTCGCTAATGACCTAGCTGTTATAATAACTTAGCTGTTACATGATAATTGTAGGTGTCGTTCAGCTGTCGTTGTACTAATGTCGCTTCAAACAGCGTCTCCTCGACGACAAAAATGTAATCGGAGAAGCAATCCATTTCGACGACAACACAAATTCAATCGCCGACAATTTTGTAGTTGAATTGTGGCTGGGTTGTTGATCGTGTGAGTTGAGCTTTATAATTTGCCAATAGAGAATTGGTAATAAATGAATTTCAATTGTGACATTCAATTGATGAATCACATGAAAACTGAAGCATTATTATTTTTATCTTTTTGTGATTAATACCGGTAATTTTTCCGGGCAGAGCGTACATTATTGTCGTAATTCTAGTATTAAAACGTTTATAGTGTATATTGATTTTAAAAGAAAAACAACTTTGATACCTGCCACAATAACTGTCTGATAAAATGACACGTTAACATACTGTTTAATCAGTCACTGATAAAAAAAAACACAATACTTATGTATTCAAACTGAAGAGCTGAAAAGCCGATCGGTTAATTTTCTATAAAGCTGTCCTTTTTTCACATGACAATTTAAGTAAATTAACATTGTATTCATTTCTTAATCAAGTAGTATTATTGTTCTATGGCATTGAATAATTCCTCATAAAATATTTTTCTTCTTTGTCTATTATTTTAAGAATATAACACACAATCCAATTAAATTTTTTCTTTAATATAATTGGTAGGCCCTACTTATGTAACAAATACAAACTATTCATTCAGATTTTACGCGTCACGGTTGAAATTAAATATTTCTACTTTTTTTTTATTAGTTTACTATTAAACAGTGTTTGAATAACAAAAAATTCTTTTCAGTTTTAAGTTAATAAGTTGCGATTGGAATTTGCCTAAAATATAATATTTGGTCACAATTATTTTCTATCTTAAGTTTAGCAATCGGGTCAAACATTTTTACTGGCGCTTCAGTCTTTTCTAAAGTTTGTATTGTCGAAGATTTGAAGCGGTTGAAATTAAGTAATGAATACAAGAAAATTTTCTATCAATTCTTGCAGGTATAGCGAAGAATAAAAACAATTAACCTTTTCAATCCCAAATTTTTTAACTTTACACAAACAAGTATGTGTAAATTGTTTCATACTTTTTACTGACATTTACGTGAAATAAAATCACTTTCAGACCTTCAGCCTTTTTTTGATGGCATGACAAAAAAGTGTGACACATATGTCACATTGGGCTTGATGGTAGTTCCCAACAATACGAATAAGTAAAAATCATGTGCAGGCTTCCTAAACAAAATTCTCTTGCTTACATTTGTAGCAAAGCATTATTTAAGATTTAAAAAAGGTTACAATTCAAAAATATTGCTAAAATGGACAAAATCAGTATTTACAGCCTAAAAAATATACTTGTATGTACATTCAACATACTCGAAGAAATGCTACTTTATTTTAGTAAATGAACACGAATATTTAAGACTAAAACTAACTTTAAAAATAAACTAATGGTCGCGTCCGTGGCGTAGTGGTCAGCATCTTACACTGCAAAGCGGAGGTCTCAGGTTCGATTCCTGGCTAGGGTACAAACAATTATTACACTTCACATCCAGCGCTCTTTAATGAAAAGTAGTCGCTAACAATTAAAGTTTTTATGTCTGTTATTTCACTCGAATGTGAGTTCTATGCCTCACTGGGTAAGAAAGGGTTAATAAATAATTAAACTAATAGAAATTCTAAAATATGGAGTAGAAATATAAAATATCAACCAAATTAATAAATTTAACTATAAACTATCTTTCAAAAGACAACCTGTTTGAAAAACCAGCTTCTTATTTTTTCAGTTTATATTTTTTACTTTCTCTTGCCTATATGAATATATAGGAAGGAAAGTATTGTTTTCATGTCGATTTTTCGAAATCGAGTTTTCACCGGATCTATACGTTTTCAGACCCCCTGAACCCAAAAAACATGTTTTTAGCGATTGGTCTGTGTGTGTGTCTGTGTGTCTGTGTGTCTGTGTGTGTGTCTGTGTGTCTGTGTGTCTGTGTGTGTGTGTGTGTGAACAGAATATCTCAAGAACGGAACATCGTACGAACTTGAAACTTGAAACTTAAGTTACATACCACTACCGGACGCGACACGAACATTTTCATCAAAATCGGTCAACCGGAAGTAGTAGTTTATTCGTATAATTTTTCAGTTTTTTGCGATTTTCTCAAAAACTGGGTCTACGATTTTTTTTAAAATCGCCTATTTTACTCAATTTTTTATTCTCTACAAGATAGGGTAGGCGCCATGTTTGCTGAAATTCTCGGTGAGGCTGTTTTCACGTAAAAACGTTGTTTTTTTAAGATTACGGCTTTAATATAAATTTTAGCGCAAAAACTTATATAATAAAAAATGTAGAGAATTTAAAAACCTACAACTTCTGTTTCAAACATTTTTTTTTATGACGCTTAGTTTAGCAGTAATTAGCGATTTTCTGATTTTTTCTCACGAAAACGTGTGAAAAATCGATTTTTTTAAGATTTTGGCCTTAGTATGCATTTTACGACAAAAGTGTATATAACCAAATTTATAGGAAATTTAAAGATCTACAACTTTTATTTAACGTATTTTTCTCTACAGAGCCTAGTTTAGCGTGAAATAGTGATTTTCCGTATTTTTAAGCCAGACTGAGGTTGATTTTCATTTTGAGTGTTTCACTCATGATTAAAATAAGGTTATCTTTATTGAGGTTAGTTTTTTGTTTATTTCTAATATTTTATTACTAATGTTAAATTATATTGTAAATTATTTGCATTGGCAAGAGAAAGTTGTGTGAGTGTTTCACACCAGATTTTTCTATTTAAATTTACTAGCACGTTTTGAATTTAAGAAGTAAAAAAGTTATTTATTAATTAAATTTATTTAGATTTGTTTATGTGTGTAATTAATAATTACATAAATTAAAAGCTATTGTATTATTTATTTTTTAAACTGTTCTATTTCGTACAGTTTATGGTATTTAAAATTTTAAAACAAAATATTTTAATAGTGTAACCGGAATTAATTATTTCAGAAAAGTTTGGATTATAAGGTGAAAGTGTGTTTTTCTGAAATTTATTTTTAGTTCATTTAAAGTCGTATCGACAACAACTTGATCATTAGTGACTTCGTTCGGTTAAGGAACGGTGGGTTTGAACGTGCAATAATTTTCAAGATCTTATCCGGGAATCGAACCCTTAACTTTTCGCTTTGCAGCGTAGCACGCTAATCACTGGGCCACGGAGGCGGTTTCTTACGAATTTAGTATGATTTTTCAGCAAACGAAACTCGTGTCAGATTTCTGCCCGAGTGCACTATAATGTAACTATATAATTTAGTTTAGTGGTAGAGAATATGTTTTAAATATTAATAATAATAAAAAATTTACATTCTAATGTAGGCTTACTAAAACTATTACTGAGATGTCCTTTTATGCATTAAATCAAACTTTGGAAACAGATCTACCCATTCATTCATTACGTGAATGATGTATTTCCGAAGCTATAACGTCGTTTCAAGAGGAAAGTATGCAGTAAAAGTTCACATATAGGTAAAGGTATCAGACGAACTAAATAATGTCCCATAGCCGAGCGAGTGAGAGGGCATAACTACGCATGCGCTCAAAGGTCTTTACCGTTATAATCCAAATCAGAAAACATACTACAGTCGTTATCTTGCTTGTTAGTTTACTGCATGCATAAACGCTTGCTCACAACAATGAGTAAAATTAAAGACAATGTTATTGGAACGGCGCGTATGGCTTGTGCGAGGGAGAGCATTATGCATTCTCTCACTCCCACGGCTAGGGGACATTAGTTCATGTGAATACTGTACCGGGTGTCCCACAGAATTTGAACCATAGGGAAATAGCATTGATTTTCATTAATTTGTTAATATTTTCTTCCCACGAATAAATGAACACTTGTTATAGTCAGGAATCATTAGACAATTTTTAGAACTTTTAAAAAATATAAATTTTGATACATTTTAAGCTGTATTTTAGCTTAAATACAGAAATACATAAATTTTGTAACAGTTTTCCATTTAAGTATTGTACATTTTATCATCTTTACGCATTGTTATGTTTGGAGTAATGGTAACGTTCTGGTGCGGAGATGTAAAGATAGTTGGGTCGAATCAGCAATTATAATTTTTTTATTGTTCAAAAAATATTGGAAATATTTAAAAAAATAATTATTTTTAATTTTGACAATCTGTTTTATCATCAACTATCTAGATTGTTGCAAATATCTAAAATTATTGCAACAATCAGCTGTCTGAAAATTAAATGTTGCTGAAGAAAATATTTAAGTATGTATAAACGTGCAATAATTTATGACAACTGAATTTATGACATACTGAATTTGCTCCGCAAAAACAAAAAAATTAAGTGAATAATTTTAGATGGTAAAACAAATTGTCAAAATTAACAAATAAATATATAATTTTTTAAATATTTCCAATATTTTTTGAATAATAAAATTTTTTTATTGCTGATGGATTCGACCCACTTATCGTTACATCTCCAGACCAGAACGTTACCAATACTCCAACCTGAACAATGCGAAAATTTGATAAAATTTACAATAATTAAATGGAAAACGGTTTCAAATTTATGTATATCTGTATTTAATTAAGCTAAAATACTGGTTAAAATGTATCAAATTTATATTTTTAAAAAGTTCTAAACATTTTCTAATGATTCCTGACTAACTAATATTAAGCAACTAATAAAAAGCAACTAACTAATATTAACTAATAACAAGTCTTGATTTATTCGTGGGAAGAAAATATTAACAAACTAATGAAAATCAATGCTATTTCCCTATGGTTCAAATTCTGTGGGATACCCGGGTATATATACAGTTCATATAATACATTTGTGTTTTTTGTCTATAAGTTTTTTATTCCATTAACCTTTCTTCCGATTTCCAAAAAATATTAGGGACCGACATATAGGTTACCCTGTATAATAAAATAAGGAGAAAAGGGAAAATTTTAAGCGTGTCGTAGAAGAAAACAATTGAATGAATTTTGACAGAGACGATGGAGATGGAGGAGACGTGTTTACAGAGAGAGGAAAAGAAAAAGGAAGAGAAATATAAAATTATAATAAGAATTTAATTAGTCAAATACTAACACCGGATCTATACCAATACACAATAAATAATTTAATTATTTCACTTAAACCAATCGACTGAATTATTTCATTTAATTAAATCTAGATCGTAACAACGTATCAATAATTACTAAATTATTTCCACCTAACTTACCTTTACTTGAAATCAACGGTACTAAATTTATTACCACGCCCATTATTGGAGAAGGCATTACTATAATAGATCAAAGCATACTTACTCGCTTTAACAATATTCAACCCCGCCCTAATTTTCCCGATACCAATTCAATATTTATTAAGCCAGAATGAAAGCCTTGTTTAACCTTGTTTCGTTAGATAATAAACCCTAGTTCATTGGACTGGATAATAATATGTACCGATTTAGGAAATTAAAAATGATTAAAATATGTAGAAGTTTTATAAAAAAAAAAAAAAATTGGTATGAAATATTCACACGACTTTCTCTTGCCAATGTAAATTATAATCTATGTTTAACCATTAGTAAACAATGCGCCGCGAGTCAGCTGTTTTATGGCCTATTCATACGATGCTAGTTTACTAGCAGGACCTACTAGCGTATAGATGACGGTTCCGACGGAACAGCTGATTTAAAATAGGATGAGAGTAAACCTACAGTCCAGCCTCTCTTAGTTTGCTCCTAATGTAAACAAATAATGACGTCTCTGAGCATGCGCATTATATCAAAATGTGTATACGCTGATTAAAAAGTAACAACAAAATACTTCCAAAAGTATTTAAATACAAAATATTTTTAAAAGTATTTTTATAAATGAAATTGTTAGGCCTACATCATATCATGACTGATATTTTTAGTACTTTAAGTGCTTATAATTTAAAAAATAGTTAACTTAATAGGAATACGACATCCGTAAAGTCGCGGATTCTAGCGTGCACCCTGTAGTAGGTGGCTTTTGTTTGTTGATAGTAGGAGCAAACTAAGAACGGCTGAACTATACACGATGATTTGGCAATGGGAAATTTTTAATACAATATTTCCCTGCAGTGTTTCACCGAAAGGGAAATTTTACACCGGCACGGAATTTTTTCTTGTATAATGAAACAGCTGATTTATTTTAAACATTTACTTTTATTGTAAAACAATAAGTTTGAATGATTACTTTACAAAAATGTAGAAAAGGTAATTTGTTTATCAAAAAAGGGAAATTAAAAAATTACAACAGATAAAATTCCCTCATGAGCTGTTTTTGCACTCTCATCCTGTTTTAATCTAACTGTAGTTAATTATTGCCAATGGACTGAAAATATATATATGCAAGTTGTGTTGAATACTTCTGTACAACTTACTGTATAGCTAGCTTACTGGCTACTAGCAACGTTTCCAAACGTTCACACCGAGCTATAGTTCAGCCGTTCTAAGTTTGCTCCTAATGTAAACAAATAATGACGTCACTGAGCATGCGCATTATATCTAAATGTGTACACGCTGATTAAAAAGTAACAACTAAATACTTTCAAAAGTATTTAAATACAAAATGCTTTTAAAAGTATTTTTCTAAATTAAATTGTTAGGCCTACATCATATCACGACTGATTTTTTTAGTACTTTAAGTACTTATAATTTAAAAAATAGATAACTTAATAGGAATACGACATCCATAAAGTCACGGACTCTAGCGTGCACCCTGTAGTAGCTGGTTTTGGTTTGTTGACAGTAGGAGCAAACTTAGAGCGGCTGAACTATAGTTTACTAGTGCTAGTCAATCACGTGACATTTTCTCCCCTACTAGCGCTAGTAAAATCAAACAAGTTCAAAGTCTCTAGCCCCAGAGTGAACACTAGCGCTTTAACACAATTAGCTGCTAATTGTTCATTCCCACCACGCTATTACCACCTACTAGTCTACTATTTTTTTTTTTCTTGGTTTTACGTCAGACTGTTCTGCAATTTCTACTAATGCAGACTGTAGATAATGATGTTAATGAAAATGAGTGATGAAAAAATGCCAGACCTGACCGGGAATCAAACCCGGGACCCCGACGTAGAAGCCAGTTGCGCTAACCACTACGCCAACGAGCCGGCCCGTTGGCGTAGTGGTTAGTCTACTAGCAGCTAGTAAACTAGCGTCGTGAGAATAGTTTAGTAAACAATGACCCACGGATTTGTCTTGAGGTAGAGTCATCGCCGTGAGTCACTGTTTAACAGCTAATTTTTGGAGACGAAGGTTCCTGGTTCAAATCCTAGTAAAGGTGGTTACTTTTATATGGATTTGAATGCTAGACAGTGGTTACCGGTGTAGTTTGATAGTTGGTGTTTAATAACCCAAATTTTCTTAGAAATCGTCAGCTTGGGTTAGTACAAGAATACACTTCATTTACACGTCGTACACATCGTCCTCATCTCTTTGGGTCATGGGGTTGCTTATTATTCTAAATTGGAAGATTACAAAGTTTGAAGTAGAAACATGCCAGAAGGAATAACCCGTACCGTTTGATAATTAATATTAATGATCTCGATTAAAACTTAATTCAAAAAATGTAGGTACATACATTTTTTAAATGTACTTATGTATCTATTATAATTTTTTTGCAAAAATTTTTATACCAATTTATTTAATTAGGAAATCAATATTTTTATTGTTATCTTACCGTTCATACATTTGAATTAGGTTGTACATTTACATGAACGAAGTCGTTGCATAAAATACTAGGATTATGTACAATAAAGGACGTCGTACCAACCGTATCAATCTGCATAGAAATAAAGCTGCAATCTATTTATTGATTAAAATCACAAAAGCTTTAATTCTATAGGAAAAAATGTCATCCACAAACCTTCGTCAAACAAAATTGAAAATTTGATGCACAGCCATTTCGTATAGTAAATGAAATAGAATATTGAATTCATAAATTTTCGTTAAAAATATATCCTGAAAATTGGATAATTTTTTACTCGTGATAAAAGAAGAAAATACGAATAGGTATGTCGCATATTTTCACAAAATGTTATAGTTTTACACTAAAAACCGATTACATTTATCGATTTTACAATGCCAATAAAAAGCCTGTACAATTTTCTTTTTCATATTTTACTTCTCTGAAAACCTATCTGGATGTAGGCCTACGGTTTCAATTTTTGGTTGTGCAAAACAGAGTAATTTAAAACTATTCAAACATTCCAGTCTAAATTTCTCCGTATAATTACCGGTTTACCCTACTATGTCTCAAATTACATACTACACACCGATTTAAAAACATCATTCATTTGCGACATCATCAAAAATTAAATATAATATTAATAATTCTATTCGAATTTACAAATCATCAGTAACATGAGAAATCCACCAGGCTTCATTAGAAGATTAAAAAGAAGATGGAGCAAAGATCTTTTTTAATCCTTTCTGCATGTTTATGTTGAAAAAGATAAAATAATATGAAATATTAGATGTAATTTTTGTTTTGTTTTAAATTTGCTTTATTACTATTGTAAATAACGTTTCTTTGACAATATGAACTTTTTATCGTTTCCCTTTTCATACTTTAGTATATTTTACCTTCCTTGTTATTTCAAATTTAACATTGCTGAATGTTGTATTTTATATCATGCCTGTTATTGTTAATTGTAATTTAATATCAATGTTTTCTCATATTTTTGTTGTTCTTTGTAGTACAGTTAAAGATTCAAAATAAAAGATAAAAATAAATTATTTACTTATCAATTCAATGAATTACACAATAAAAAACCCTGTCAGGTGTTTGTTTATAGAAATCGAATTGTCTGTTTAAATACTCAACCATTCTGAAGAATTATTTAGTGAGAAACTATTCAAATACATTTTGAAAATAAATCCTATTTATTTTAGTATTATAATAGGCTACCTCCTCCACAAACCAGATAGTCAGAAAACTCTACCAGAAAAATACAGAAGTAATATGGTTAAGAGAAATCAAGAAAGATATGGAAGAATTAGGCATTACCTTCGGAGATGTAGAAAATAAAACTGAACAGCTGAAACTATTAAAAGATAAACATATTAGATTCCAAGGAAAGGTACATAAAAGAGGAAGCAGGAAAGTGATCTTTTCGGAAGCAGAAAGGCAAAGAAGATCTGCCAGAATGAAAGAATACTGGGAAAATCAATGAAAAGAACCAGAAGAGAGTGCCCAGAAACTGACTCAAGTGATCCACTGCGGTCTCAAAAGGAAAAAAATAGGCTACCTCCATGGCGTATTGGACAGTACGCTAGCCTACGAAGCAGAAGGTTCCGGGTAGAGTCCGGAAATTTTAACTCGTTAAAACCAACCAATACAGTACCGAACTATATTTTTAATCGATTTTCTGCTGTTGTCGACTTGGAACTCTTTCATCATGGTGCTCTTCAAATTAGTTTAAATAATCAATTAACTTTGTTGATACACTTCTCTCCTATAATGCATAGTCCGTTTTAGCCATTTGCCTCTATCTCATTTTTTCTTTTTGTTCTTTTTTGTTTATTTTTTATTTTTGTTGTTAACGTAAACAGCCGAAAGGGTGGTTTGAACCTCTATAGTCATTTGCGCGTTCAGTTGACACAATAGATTTTATGGGAATCGTCACTGCTATTAGCGCAACTAAAAACATCAATTAATGGCATCTGGATGCGTATATAAATACATTTTTTAAACCTCTATAGAACACGTATTTTTAAGGCAGAACTACAATTCACGTTTTACTTGTTGTTGTTGTTGTTTTGGTCAACAGCCGAAAGGCTGGTTTGAACCTCTAGAGGTTTTACTAAGTAAAACGAGGAGTAAGGTGGTTTACCATTGCCTTCCTCACTGAGTGTAAAAGTACGCTTATCAGCATGCCGGGCCCTCTGAAAAGCACATATTTTCCACTCTGCAAATGACACTTTCACTTCATTCACCACAGGGTCTGGCTGTATAATGAAATCCATTACTTTCAGAGGAGATAACTCTGATTCGTGTCTTTTACACCTCTACCTCTTCTGTTCTTAAATGATTCAGTCATTTAATTGGCTGACCATTTGATAAGAAACAGAACTATTTATTTTAGCCCTGCAACGAACAGACTGAGTGTAAATAATTTGACACTCCACCTGTCTACTATGGGCAGAACGTTTTACTTAACAGAAAAATATTATGTATTATGTAGAATGTTTAATGAATTGTAAAAAATTAAAAAAAAACTGTAAAAACATTTTCTTCTATTAGTGGGGGTTTAAATAAATATCTTATCTATTTTACTGCAGACCTACTAATGCCTTCACCACATTCCCTTTCCAAACTTTCTAAATACTGCGTGATAAATGTAAACAAATGAGGCAATCAGTTATTAAAAATCTGAAAAATCAATCTCTAGAGGTTCAAACCAGCCTTTCGGTTGACGATCTAAACAATAAATTATTATTTTTCCCGGTTGACCGATTTTGATGAAAATGTTCGTGTCGAGTCCTCGTATAGTACCGAACTTAAGTTTCAAGTTTCAACTTCGCACAATATTCCGTTCTTAGGATATTTTATTCACACACAGAACAATCGCTAAAAACATGTTTATTTTTGGTTGCAGGGGGCCTGAAGAAGTGTATTTCCGGTGCAAACTCGACAAGAAACCAATACTTTTCTTCCTTATACATTCATATATAAGGTAAGAGAAATAATGTTAATATTGAATTAGCATGTATTATAATAACAAAAACTATTTTAGTATTTAATTTTATATCACAATAATATTATAATAATTATTGTTAACTACAAAAATAACAGAAAATGAATGATTAAATTTCTCATGTTTTATACAATATTCATATAAATACAGGCCTACCACAATTTTCAAATGGATGAAAACACAGTTCACTGGTGCGAATAATCTTTCAAAACGAACGTTACTATATTGTATTACAAACATGTATTTCTGCTCGATTAATTCCAATAATCGCATGAAATGATTTCTTTGGATTTTAAATCCGTCATCGTATTTTATGACAATAATTATTTACCCACGCACAGTTTATTGTTTACATTTTAGTCTCACTATTGGTTCAGATTACGATGTGGAAGTAATTTTTCATATTTCGGCAAAATAAATTATTATAAAGAAGAGTTATAGTTTATTTATTTTTTAATTTTTTTAAATTTTTTTATGTTTATTTATAAAGCTCGCAACCAACTGCTAATGGTTATTAACGACCTCAATAGGAATTATACAAATAACAATAAAAATAACAATTTCATAAATTAAAACATAAGAAAGAGAAAATTAATTGGTCTATCAGATTTTGTCTTCAACCGCAACATAACGTAGAAATTTTAAAATTTTGTCACAACTGTCTTTACACCTAACATTGTCGTGAAATATTGTAGAAATACCAACAAGAGTGCGGGCGCTTTAAAGTTCTCGATATTCTGAAACGATATGTGAAACCGTTGCTTTTGCTTCGCAGAAAGGGCACACTGTTGGCGTAGATTTTGTGAGCAGGTGCTGGTGTGATTAATTTTATTAATTTATTTTTGTTTATTAAAAGTCGCATCTATAGCTTGACCATTATCGATTACTGTGAATTACACTGAATTTTAACGTGTTGATATTTCAAAATCCGAGCCGGTAATTGAACGAAGGACTTTCCATTTTTTATTCATACTTAAGATTTTAGTTAATCTTACTTTCTTATTTTTGTTTTATGTATTTCAAACATTCCAATTTTTGAACTTGTATTTCTATACGTTCTTCCGGGTCCTGAACGCCTTAATTAAACTTTAAAGGAATAATCTTATCAATTTTTAAAACTTTAATTAGTAATGAGGAATTAAGAGGATAAATTAAATGTTTTATAAAGTTTTTAGGATGTTACGTTTCCCCCGTGTAGTTATACTTCTTAAAATATTTTTATTTATTTTTCCTAAATATCTTGGTAGATTAATCATGACTTTTATTTACAGCTTTAAGAAATGTTTATTACAATTAGCAAATGCATGATATTAAAACATAATAATATAGGCTACATTTTGTTGTGATAAAAATAAAAATAATACCGCGAATTGACATTTTCCTTTCAATTGTACAAAAAAATTAATTAAAACTATGTTAGTACATCACGAAACCCTTTTTAGTATTTTTTTTTAATTCTTAATTTGTGTACGTTGCAATCTGTTCAATTCAGAACAATAAGCAACCCCATGACCCAATGAGATGAGGATGATGTGTATAACGTGTAAATGAGGTGTAGTCTTGTACAGACCCAGGCCGACCATTCCTGAGAGAGTATGGTTAATTGAACCCCAACCATCAAAGTACACCGGTAACCACTGTCTAGTATTCAAATCCGTATAAAAGTAAACTACCTTTACTAGGATTTGAACCAGGAACCTTCGTCTCCGAAAATCAGCTGTTAAACAGCTGATTTTGGCGACGATTTTACCTCTAGACCAACCCGGTGGGATTTTTACTTTCTCTTGCCTACATAAATATATAGGAAGGAAAGTATTGTTTTCATGTCGATTTTTCGAAATCGAGTTTTCACCGGATCTACACGTTTTCAAACCCTCTGAACCCAAAAAACATGTTTTTAGCGATTGGTCTGTGTGTCTGAGTTTCTGTGTGTGTGTGTGTGTGTACGCGCGTGTGTGTATGTGTGTGTGTGAACAGAATATCTCAAGAACGGAACAACGTACGAACTTGAAACTCGAAACTTAAGTTACATACCACTACCGGATCCGACAAAAACATTTTCATCAAAATCAGTCAACCGGAAGTAGTAGTTTATTCGTATAATTTTTCACTTTTTTGCGATTTTCTCAAAAACTGGGCCTACGATTTTTTTAAAAATCGCCTCATTTACTCAATTTTTTATTCTCTACAAGATAGGGTAGGCGCCATGTTTGCTGAAATTCTGGGTAAGGCTGTTTTCACGTAAAAACATAATTTTTTTAAGATTACGGCTTTAATATGCAATTTAGCGCAAAAATTTATATAATAAAAGTTGTAGAAAATTTAAAATTCTACAACTCTAATTTCCAACATTTTTTTTGTATAACGCTTAGTTTAGCAGTAATTAGCAATTTTTTGATTTTTTCTCACGAAAACGTGTGAAAAATCGATTTTTTTAAGGTTTCGGCTTTAGAATGCATTTTATGACAAAAGTGTAGCCTATATAATAAATTTTATAGAAAATAAAAAGATATACAACTTTTATTTAGAGCGTTTTTCTCTACAGAGCCTAGTTAAGCGTGAAAGAGTGATTTTCCGTATTTTTAAGCCGAACTGAGTTCGATTTTCATTTTGCGTCTTTTTCAGTCATGATTAAAATAAGGTTATATTATTAGAGGTTAGTTTTTTGTTTATTTCTAATGTTTTATTACTAATGTTAGGTTATTTTGTTAATTATTTGCATTGGCAAGAGAAAGTTGTGTGAGTGTTTCACACCAGAGTTTTTAGTATTTTAATCACCTAATTTAAGCCCTGTCCCTATCCGAGATTAAATTTTAACTCTTTGAGGTGACTTAATTTTACAAGGGAAGGACACCGACCTATCATTTCAACCTCCTACCAGAAAGACGAAGTACTCCATTATCAAGGTTATCCGAATCGTATTTGTGTTAAGAGGTGTCAACAAACTCGACTTTTCTCCTCTTCTATCCTGCTGCATAACGATAAACCACATGCTTTCATGAACTCAGTGGTAGAAACGAGAACTCATAGAATTATGATTTGTTGGCAGAGCTTACGATTATCAAAATATAGAAGGCTCTGTCTTATTTGGTAGTAATAGTAGAAATTAACTGACATTTAATGGTGAGATTTATTCGGCACCGATCTCATTACAAAATTGTCTTTTATTAGCATCGAACAACTGAATATATATTGATAAGATTTTATAACGTAATGGAAGTTCCGAATTTGTGTATGACAACGAAATTTGGCTCTTACAGGGAGATTGAACCAGAAATTCGAAGCTACGAAGATGTGTTTTGTAGGGAGGGATGTACTAGGAAAAACAGCAATCGGAATTACGATATATAAGGAAAGAGTTGCAGACAATAAGATTAAACGACAGAATCAGTTGTTATCTCAAAGGATGGATGGAGCATTTTGAAAGAGTAAAGG
The DNA here is from genome assembly GCA_035578175.1 of Catonia carolina. NCBI lineage: Eukaryota > Metazoa > Arthropoda > Insecta > Hemiptera > Achilidae > Catonia > Catonia carolina. The sequence goes on along the minus strand of JAQMRL010000005.1, from coordinate 7,509,764 downwards.
AAGATGGAATCCTAAAACAGGTCCTGTTATACAGAACTGAGGGAAAAAGAAGTTTGAAAAGATCTCTACAATTCTGGGAATAAATTAATTGTAATTAAAACTTTCAACATCGAAATCAAAACTATCATTTACGGTAATTAAATTTTGAAATCGATTGAGGGAGCATGTAGAGAGAATTTCTGAGGAAAAGATCCCGCGCAACGTTTTGAAATACAGGTCGGAGGGGAGGTGAGATGTTTGAAGGCCACGTAAGAGATGGCAATAATTCAGTAGAGGTTTTCAACTCACTGTTGTGATTCGGAACAGGCGGAAGCCTAATCCTTGTGAGAAGAAGAACTTTTAAAACCTAAAGAAAATTAAAGAAAATTGATGCTAGACTGGATGTCGTGAAGAGAAGATTTTTTCTGAAGCTGTTTCACAAATTACTGTTTCTCTGCTAATTCAGAGACGATGAAGGGTGATAAATTAAAATTTATTTATTTATTACTAAAAACAAATACAACGAATCTCTTATTTTTACTTTCTCTTGCCTATATGAATATATAGGAAGGAAAGTATTGTTTTCATGTCGATTTTTCGAAATCGAGTTTTCACCGGATCTATACGTTTTCAGACCCCCTGAACCCAAAAAACATGTTTTTAGCGATTGGTCTGTGTGTGTGTCTGTGTGTGTGTGTGTGAACAGAATATCTCAAGAACGGAACATCGTACGAACTTGAAACTTGAAACTTAAGTTACATACCACTACCGGACGCGACACGAACATTTTCATCAAAATCGGTCAACCGGAAGTAGTAGTTTATTCGTATAATTTTTCAGTTTTTTGCGATTTTCTCAAAAACTGGTCCTACGATTTTTTTTAAAATCGCCTATTTTACTTAATTTTTTATTCTCTACAAGATAGGGTAGGCGCCATGTTTGCTGAAATTCTCGGTGAGGCTGTTTTCACGTAAAAACGTTGTTTTTTTAAGATTACGGCTTTAATATAAATTTTAGCGCAAAAACTTATATAATAAAAGTTGTAGAGAATTTAAAAACCTACAACTTCTGTTTCGAACATTTTTTTGTATAACGCTTAGTTTAGCGGTAATTTGCAATTTTCTGTTTTTTTCTCACGAAAACGTGAGAAAAATCGATTTTTTTAACATTTCGGTCTTAGTATGCATTTTACGACAAAAGTGTACATAATAAAAGTTATAGAAAATTAAAAGATCTATAACTTTTGTTTAGAGCATTTTTCTCTACAGAGCCTAGTTTAGCGTGAAAGCGTGATTTTCCGTATTTTTAAGCCAAACTGAGTTCGATTGTCATTTTGCGTCATTCACTCATGATTAAAATAAGGTTATGTTTTTGAGGTTAGTTTTTGTTTATTTCTAATATTTTATTAATAATGTTAGGTTTATTATTAATCATTTGCATTGGCAAGAGAAAGTTGTGTGAGTGTTTCACACCAGATTTTTTCTTATTACCTAATACCCGCTTAGGTTTACCCTGTGCGTGGGTATAAGTTGGTTTATATTAAGCATATATATATTTACACTAAATTTACATAAAAGAAATAAAATTTACAAAAAAAACAAAATAAAATTGAATAGAATAGATTTGAAAAAATCTGGTGTGAAACACTCACACAACTTTCTCTTGCCAATGCAAATATTGAACAATATAACCAAACATTAGTGATAAAACATTACACATAAACAAAAAAAACTAACCTCAATAAACATACCTAATTTTAATCATGAGTGAAAGACGCAAAATAAAAAACCTCAGTTTGGCTTATAAATACGGAAAATCACTCTTTCACGCTAAACTAGGCTCTATAAAGAAAAATGCTCTAAATAAAAGTTGTAGATCTTTTAATAATTTTCTATAAATTTGATTATATACGTTTTTGTCGTAAAATGCAAAAGAAGGCTAAAATCTTTAAAAAAATCGATTTTTTTACACTTTTGTGAGAAACAAAACAGAAAATTGCTAATTACCGCTAAACTAAGCGTTATGCAAAAAAATGTTTGAAATAAATGTTGTAGGGTTTTAAATTTTCTATAACTTTTATTATATAATTTTTTGCGCTTAATGCATATTAAAGCCGCAGTCTTAAAAAAACAATTTTTTTACGTGAAAACAGCTACACCAAGAATTTCAGCAAACATGGCTCCTACTCTATCTTGTAGAGCATAAAGAATTTAGTAAACCAGGCGATTTTTTAAAAAATCGCAAAAAAGTGAAAATGACACGAATAAACTATTATTCCGGTTGACCGATTTTGATGAAAATGTTCGTGTCGGGTCAGGTGGTGGTATCAAACTTAAGTTTCAAGTTTGTACGATGTTCCGTTCTTGACATATTCTGTTCACACACACACACACACACACACACACACACACACACACATACACAGACCAATCGCTAAAACATGTTTTTTGGGTCAGGGGGTCTGAAAACGTGTAGATCCGGTGAAAACTCGATTTCGAAAAATCGACATGAACATGAACTTTCCTTCCTATATATTAATATAGGCAAGAGAAAGTAAAAATAGATAAAATGATTGACGGAAGAATATCAGACCGGTAATCGAACCCGGTACCCTTGACATATAAGCCAGTTACGTTAATCGCTATATCAACGAGCAAGAAAAGAAAAATAATTAATTTACTTTTATGAGTTATTTACATAATTTGAATTTACTACTTATAACTGTTAAAACACTAAAAAGATTAGACGTTCTGAATTAATTAAGTACATTATGTACAATTATGTATTACATTAAGTACATTATGCAAACCCTGCAAAAATATCATTAAAAATTATAACTTTTTGTGGTTTATTTTTCATGAAAACATATTGACTACTTTCTTTAAAGAAAGAAATGTTAAAAAAACATTCATTTTTATGAATTTAGCCTACTGACCTTAAAAAAATTATGAATTTATTTTATAATTTTTTTAAGTAATTATTCATAAATATAATACCTAGATTGTTAAAGAATACTTTTTTTTATAATATAACTTTGTTCTGTGTTCATTTTTATATAATTTAAAACCGTTATGATACAAATCTGAAATATTCTGAATAACAATCACAATTATAATTTTGTATGTTGTCCATCTATGCCAACAATCAGTTCTGCAACGAATAAAAATCAACATCTGTAAATTATTCAGTAGAAGTTAACCACCAGGATTTTACAAGTGACGTGTAAACAAATAATATTACGGTATAAAATATAGGTCATAATGTTTTATTTTTCTTATGGTCAACGTTATCTGATAATGTAGAATGTATTTATTTCTTTTTTTAATAATCCACTTATTACATTTGAAAAGAAATGAATGTTTACATTTTTTTTGTATTTTTGATGAGTTAATCCTATGCAATTAATTTTGTTTACATTTTTATTTTAATTATTCTATTAAAGTAATTACAAAATAAATAACTCTATTAAAGTAATTAAAGTAAAGTTCACCTTGGCTGTCTGGGGTTTGCAGATGACTTGGCCTTGTTGAGTGGGTCTGTAGAGGAACTAAAGAAACAAGTAACAAGCTTAGGACGGTTAGCGGGAAGGTTTGGACTCAAGATCTCCTTCGAGAAGACGAAAATAATTGGGAACACTAACATGGACCCCAGGATTTCAGTGGGAGGTCAAGTAATAGAAGTGGTACGGAATTTCAAGTACTTGGGGGAGGTATTGAACATGAGTTGCAATGACAGGGAAGCATGGGCGGAAAGGACCAAAAAGTTAATGAGAGCTCAGTTCATCACCCACACCACATACAACAAGAAGTCAATGTCGGTAAATACAAAGGTAAGACATTACAAAACGGTAATACAACCTGCTGTGACTTACTGTGGAGAGACCCTAACAAAACTGTCACAAAAAACTAAAACCCATAGAATCCTGACGTTAGAACGAAGAATTCTTAGAACCTGTATTGGTAAGAGAATATACAAAGATAATAGTTGGAGACTGCTACCAAATAATGAAGTCTATAAAATTTCGGAGCCAATACTAGACACAATTAGGAAAAAACGAATCTCCTTTTTGGGCCGTATCCTTAGAACACCGGAGAACAGAGTACTTAGAAGACTTATTGAAAGTGTCTGGGATTTTAAAATCGGTTTGAACTGGACGAAGGAGGTCAAGGAGGACTTGGAAAGGTTTGGGTTGACGCTGGAGGATGTGAGGTTCAAGTCTGAAAGTTATAGAGGGTTGAAGGATCTGGCTTTGGAACCGGAAACCAAGACTAGAAGAGTGCAAAGGGTGACTAAGAACTCCGGGCTCAGAGATCACAAAGAATGAGGGAATACTGGGTAAAGATCAGGGCTCAGAGATCGAAGTAGAGTCTTTCATATTGTGGCTGAAGTGGTCCTTTGTGGCCTCACAAGTAAAAAAAAAAAAAAAAAAAAAGTAATTACATCTTAATTGTTACGGTTATATTTATTACGGCATTATTATTTCTTGTAGGCACATAAAATGTTCATAATGAAGATGCGTTTCGAAACAGCTTAAAAGTTATTTATCTATAGTCCAGCCTCTCTTAGTTTGCTCCTAATGTAAACAAATAATGACGTCACTGAGCATGCGCATTATATCAAAATGTGTACACGCTGATTAAAAAGTAACAACAAAATACTTTCAAAAATATTTAAATACAAAGTACTTTTAAAAGTATTTTTTTAAATGAAATTGTTAGGCCTACATAATTACATGACTGATGTTTTTAGTACTTTAAGTACTTATAATTTAAAAAAATAGTTAATTTAATAGGAATACAACATCCGTAAAGTCGCAGACTCTAGCGTGCACCCTGTAGTAGGTGGCTTTTGTTTGTTGACAGTAGGAGCAAACTAAGAACGGCTTAACTGTAGAATGATTCCAGTCAAAACGTCGTCGTCGTCTTCTTCTTCTTCTTATTGTTGTTACTTAGGTCATCAGCTTTTACTTTTTCTTGCTCTACCTGAATATTATAGGGAAGGAAACTGTTCTTTTCGTGTCGATTTTTCAATCGGATATTCATGTTTTCGGGCCCCCGAACCCAAAAAACATGTTTTTAGTGATTGGTCTCTCAAATGGGAAAACCCATTTGTATATCATATGGAATACATTTTTGGTGTATTTTTTCAAATTCCAACTCAAAATTTTATAGTTCAGCCTCTCTTAGTTTGCTCCTAATGTAAACAAACAATGACGTCACTGAGCATGCGCATTATATCAAAACGTGTACACGCTGATTGAAAAGTAACAACAAAATACTTTCAAAAGTATTTAAATAGAAAATATTTTAAAAGAATTTTTCTGAATGAAATTGTTAGGCCTACATCATATTATGACTGATGTTTTTAGTACTTTAAGTAGGTACTTATAATTTAAAAAATAGTTAACTTAATAGGAATACGAGATCCGTAAAGTCGCAGACTCTAGCGTGCACCCTGTAGTAGCTGGCTTTTGTTTGTTGACAGTAGGAGCAAACTAAGAACGGCTGATCTGCAGGTGGATTGTAATGGCTAGAAAACTGATTTAACGTTAGGCTGATTAAATAAATTAAAAATTACTGGTAACGCACTATAATTTGACGATTGCGCCTATCATGGGGAGGACAGTATGCTATCTGTCCTACTTACATCGGCCAACCCAAAAAGCATAAGACATGTATCAAGCGTGTAACCACCACAAACACTTAGTAATAAAATTCAGTTCAAAACCCGTCATACTAAATAAGTAAGGAGTCATGTAATTATTTAAAGAAAGTGAATTTTTTAAAATTTAATTTCAATATAACGTAACTTTACTGAAAATAATGAAATATGAAAACCCTAAAAATACAATAACATTTTGAAATTACCGTAGAACTTGTATTACTCACGATAATAAGCTCGCATCGACGGAACTCACGGACTAACTAGTCTATCACTACAATGTCAGAGTGCAGTAATTCAGTTTACTGCTGATGACCAAAAAGGATAGCTTAGGCTATGGCTTATTTAGAATGAATGTTTATTATTTAGGATAATTATTAAGAATCAATAAATAATATAATGGGATGTTTATAAAACGGCGCAGTTGGTAACGTGCTCGCCTCTCATCATGCGGTCTTGGGTTCGAATCCCACTTAGGCACGGCATATTTTCATACGTTACAAAAAAATAATTTTCATCCTCCATTGTACAATAGTTACACCCCAACGTCGTCGCTAATGACCTTTGTAGTTGATGCGACGTTAAATAAATAAATAAAAAAAAATAAATAAAAAAAATGACATAGTTGTAAACATAATATATCAATGTAAGAGTAAAACTACAACATGATGTCATGGTTAGAGCTGTCGCTATGATGTATTTAGAAAAGCTCATAAAATGGTAGCACTTCCACCCCCGCATAGTCCAGTCTTACTCTCGGTGACGATCGTCAACTTATATTGCGTTACCAGTAATGATTTAATTTGAATAATGAGGGTTAATAATATGTAATTATTATTAAAACATGGGAAACAAATAGAATAAGAGTTGAAATCACAAGTAAACAATTTTTTGTCATTAGTCTTTCGACTGGTATGATGCAGATCTCCAAGTTGTTCTTTCTTGCGTAAGTCATTTCATATCTATATGCCTGCAGCACCCTACAGATTTTGTAATTTGCTTTAAATATTCTAATCTTTGCCTCCTCCTATAATTCACTCCCTCAATATTACCCTCCTTTATTGATAGTATTGCTTTTGCATTTTGCTGAGCGCTGTGAAACAGACGTTGCGGTCACAGCGCTACATGCGGTACAGTATGGCTCGTGCTAAACTGAGGGTTTCGTAAATACTGAAGTGTGCACGATGCAGCACAGGGTTGTTTACGTATGCCTACGTAACTAGTACGTGATGGAAAAGACGAGGAACAGAACGTTCGGCTGCTAGTGCGCATGATGTCTGTTCCACGGTTCTCAGCGAAATGCACGAGTTGTCTTAACATATGCCCAACTAGCCTATCTCTTCTTCTGGTAAGATGTTTCCATATTATATTTTCTTCTTTCATCCACTCGTCTAAGAACCTTTAAATTACTTATTTGTACTTCTAAATTACTTTGTACTACTATTATTAATATATTTTGTCACATTGTATATTGTTTGTATGTATGCGTGTATTATATTTATTATTATTATTAATTGCCTCCATCGTGTAGTGACTTAGTGCGCTACTTGGTTCGATTCCCCGCTGGGGTCTGGAAATTTTAATACGTTATAGTTACGATACCAAAACCACATTAGTCGCTAAAGACCAAGTCGATGTCTATGCGACTATCTATCTATCTGTCGATGCGACTTCAAATAAACAAAAAAAATTATTTTCATTTATTTGTTCTGTAACCATAGATTGTCTACCAAGAAGCAAATTTCAAAAAAAATTTCCTAATTTTAATCCAAGTTATTTTTTTTATGTTCCGGATGTAGTGCTTCAATTTAAACCGTTTATCCAAGTGTATTCTTACACACCTAACTGTACAAAAAATTAAATAAATTTAAAAAAAATTGATTTGTTTTTAAATCAGTTTTATATTAAATCATTTTTATCTTTTTTAATCAAATCATCCCACATGAAATATCCAAATTTTTCCATGACATAAATTCGATTTAATACCCGCATAATTGTTATAATACAAAATTATCGTAATGTCATTTATAATGATCTATTTTAGTAATATGTATGAAAAATTTTAGCCGATAATAAACCGATTGTGTACCTTCATACATATTAATTAACCCCATTAATTAGTATCATGGTTATTAATTAATTAATTAATTGATTAATAACAATGATAGGCCTACTTTTGTAATATATATAACATTGAATATTATAAATTATGCTACAAAACTGTATCATATAACTTAATTAAAATGAATACGGGTAATGTAACCTTTTAATGCTTTTTTGCAGTCAAGCGCGCAAATTGACTTCGAAATGATCACTATCCATAATCTGTCTGTTTTTGAATGAATACAGTTTTTATGTAATATTAATAAACAATAATTTTCATTATGCAATGTGTTTCGCGTACTATCTTGTAATAAATCAGATCGTAAAAATACAATATCTAAGGTCAAGGTGCATTGTTTTATTGACCTCAGTAATTCGAATAGTTGTGGACAAAACATGTGACAATTTATACTACTGTGGAATATAATAATCTAATTTTATTATAATTATAACTGAACTCATTATTTCAATACTATATAATTATTGGTTTTATTGAAAAGCCCATAAAATTATTTATATACGAGGTTTAGCTATTAAATAACGAGACTGACGTAAAATATTTTATTTTTATTTTATACATAATCACTTATTGTCACTTTCAATATACATTCCTTCTCTATCCCTACAACGCTCCATGCGAATTTTCTATTGTTGGAAATAGTGCTGGAAGTTATCTTCTGTCAGCTTCTTCAGGACACGTGCCGCTTTCTCTTTTACAGCTTCTACAGACTCAAATCTTGTCCCTTTTAATGCAGATTTCACCTTAGGGAACAGGTAGAGTCACATGGCGCAAGATCTGGTGAATAAGGTGGATGTTCTAACACTGAGAAGCTGTACTTGGCTAGGAACCTTGTGACAGATAACGCAGAATGAGCTGGCGCATTGTCTTGGTGGAGAACCCATGATTTGTCCTTCCACATTTCGGGGCGTTTTTTCCTTACTCTATGACGTAGTTTAGAAAATAATTCAAGGTAGTAATATTGATTAATTGTTTGACCTTCAGAAACCCAGTGAAGGTACACGATCCCATGGATAAAAAAAAACAATCATCATTGCTTTAAATTTTGACTTGGTCATTCGAGCTTTTTTGGCTCTCGGTGAAGTTCGGCTCTTCCAGTGCATGGATTGGCGCTTCGTTTCCGGCTCATAAGTAAAAAACCACGTTTCATCACATGTTATTATCTTCTACCTTTTCCCTAAGGTGAAATCTACATTGAAAGGGACAAGATTTGAGTCTGTGGAAGCTGTAAAAGAGAAAGCGACACGGGTCCTGAAGGAGCTGACAGAAGATGACTTCCAGCACTGTTTCCAACTATGGAAAATTCGCATGGAGCGTTGTACGGATAGAGAAGGAGTGTATATTGAGATGACAATAAGTGATTATGTATAAAATAAAAATAAAATGATTTGCAACGTCAGTCTCGTTACTTAATAGTCACACTATTTTTGAGGCAAGTACACGATATATAAATTGAGAACTAATTGAGAACTAAATTGAGAACGATAATCCGGACTAATTGAGACTGAGACTTTTTCGGATAATCAGAAAATACGTGCATAATTACAAAAAAATCTGGTGTAGCCACTCACGCGACTTTCTCTTGCTAATGTTAATAATAAAACATATAATCTATAATTATTTATATATTTAATCATAAGGGAATAACGCTAAATGAAAACCAACCTTTGTTCGATTTAAACATAAATGGAAAATAATTAACCAAAATTAAGCTTTGTAGAAAAATATGCTTGAAATCAATGTCGTAGTATTTTAATTTCCTATAACTTAAGTTATTACACTTTTGTCGTGTAACGCATGCTAAGGCTGCAATCTTAAAATATCTGGTGTTTTACCGATTTTGATGAGAGAAATACAGAATATTACTAAATTGACGCTAACCTAAGCGTTGTAGAAAAAAATACTTGAATAAAACTTGTAGGTTTTTAATTTTCTATAACTTTTTATGTAGCTATATTTTTGCCATAAAATGCATTTTAAGGCAGCAATGTTTAAATAGGCCTAACCATTTTCTAGCCACCAAGAATTTTAGTAGACATGGCGCTAAACCCCATCTTATGGAGCATGAAAATTTATTAAATAAGGCGATTTTTAAAAAAGTAGTAGCCGTTTTTGAGAAAATTGCAAATAAGTGAAAAATGGAACGAATAAACTAATATTTCCGGTTTACCGATTTTTATGAAATGCATGTCGAATCCCCTTGTAGTACCTAATTTAAGTTCCAAGTTTAAACTTTATACAATATTCCGTTCTTGAGATTTTTGTTCACACACACACATTCGTGTGCGCGCACACCAATCGCTAAAAACATGTTTTTTCAGTTCATGGTGCCTGAAAAGGTGAATATAGGCCTAGGGTGAAAACACGATTATGAAAATCCCAGTGTATTTATGTAGGACAAGAAAAAGTAAAAATTTAAAAAATCAGTTTGAATTATAGCGGGGTTTTTGTGTAGTTGGAATGACATGGTATGCTCATAAGTTTCAATTTTGAGAAAAGATTGATTGAAATATTAAATTTGAGATAATTATTTAAAACAAGGACTTTCATTTTTATCTGTCTTCAAGTTAAGAAATAAATCGAATAAAAAACCATAAAAACTGAAAAAAAAAAATACTAAATAAAGTAGTATTTATATTTATTCTTACTTCATTCAAATGTATACTGAAATTTTAACAAAGTAACTTAAATTTGTTATTTTAAACCACCGGGTTGGTCAGTTGGTAAGGTCGTCGCCGCGAGTCAGCTGTTTGACAACTAATATATGCGGAGACGAAGGTTCCTGGTTCAAATCCTTGTAAAGGTAGTTACTTTTATACGGATTTGAATATTATAGGTACAGTGGTTACCGATGTACTTTGATGGTCGGGGTTCAATTAACCATACTTGCTCAGGAATGGTCGGCCCGAGTCTGTACAAGACGACACCTCATTCACACGTCATATAGTATTTATCATCCTCTCATCTCATTGAGTCACGGGGTCGCTTATTATTCTAAAATTGAACAGGTTGCCACTAATAAGACCATAGGATACACACATAAGTTAAAAAAAAAAATTGTTTCTTTTATTTGAACGAGATTATCCCAAAAACTGTCAAACCGATTTCAAAAATTCCTTCACTGTTGATAAGAATGGCCTTCAGGTCAGCCCAGTCAGTCAGCTGATAGAAAGTCGCTATTATTTGTTAAGTAACACCGGTTGGGCAAGCGACTTTGTATGATGACCAGCTGACAGTCATCCGTGAACAAAGTATACCGGGGATCCGTGTTCAAACTCACCCCTAATCCACGTCAAAAAATACAGCCAAAAGCAGCGATCCAATTGGGTAGTTGTCAGTAATGTACAGTTCCCGATAACAAATAAAAGCTAAAAAAACTGTTGATAAGCTTAGCTTTCTACAGTTAATTTTTTAACAATAAATTTCTTTACAAACCGTAATAAAGTAATGGTTTTAAATAAAAAATTAAACCTAATGTCGCAGTTTTTACAAATATAATTTTTTATTGGTATTTACAACAACAATAATCAAACATTGATTTATAGATTTACAGAAAAAATTTCTTGAAACATTATGTTTGGAGTGTAGCGTTATACGGGAGTGAAACGTGGGTGATAGGGGCTGTAGAAAAGAAGAGGATGAAGCTTTTGAAATGTGGTGTTATAGGAAAATGTTAAAGATTAGGTTGGTGGTCAAAATAAGTAATTAGAGGTTCTTAGGCGAGTGGATGAAAAAAGAAGTATACGGAAGCATCTTACCAGAAGAAGGGATAGGCTAGTGGGGCATATCTTAAGACATCTATCAATAATGGAGGGTAATATTGAGGGAGTAAATTGTAGGGGTAGGCAAAGATTAGAGTATATAAAGCAAATTACAAAAGATGGAGGGTGTTACAGGTATGTAGATATGAAACGACTTGAGCAAGATAGAACAGGTTGGAGAACTGCATCAAACCAGTCGAGAGACTGATGACAAAAAAACAATAATAATAATAATAATAGACTAATAATAATGCGTAATTTACTTTCTCGAATTAAATTTGATAAAATAAATTATTAATAACAGGGTTATTGAAGAAAATAAAAAATTAGGCCAAAGAAATGCGGTTAAATTATTTTACCTATAGAAGAAGGTTTTTATAAAAATCCTAGTTAATCGATTTTTTATTAAGATACATTCGGTGTACGTATGAAGTGATTGAGGTTATGAAGGAACATGTTGTTTAAATTTATTTTCATTCTATAGCGGATTACAGCCGGCTGAAGACGAAGAAGAATACCTAATTTTTAAAAAAAGAATACAATATAATGTGTTGAAGAAGTGGAATAACAGATAGAAAAAACTACTTTCTAAACCTACTCTACCTCCGTTTTGTAAATGATTATAAAAGATTAAGTAGTGTGAGGTCAAGGCCGCGTTGTCTTGAATACTTAACTCTGTAACACTTTTACGCTTCCTATTTGATTATAAATATAAGAAGGATAGTCACATCATGTTATTATTTTATAAATATTTTACATATAAAACAACAAATTCGGGTGTTTTAAATGATCGAATTCTGGTTTGAAAATTAAAAATTTATAATATTTTTTTTAAATAAAAATCTAGATCTTGTAATTAATTATATTAAAGGAAATGTAATCATAAAATATACTGACTGGTCCACCTACTTTCCTACAAGAAAAAAACACATCATTATTCTTCTTCAAAGTCTAAAACGAACAACTTGGATTGTAGACAACTTAAAATATATACGTCTACGTCTATAGTCTACATTCGACAATTTGTAATACTATCAATCTTCATTACATTTCCAGGACAATAAAGCACTCAATATTAGAATTTTCAAAAAAAGACTCCTACCTTCACAATACGTTAAATTGTTAAAACGATTTTAATTTTTTTCAAAAAATATTTTAAGATTTTTTCGGGTAATATTTTCAATAATTTGCTATGATAAATATTATAAAAATTTGTGCCGGCCGGATTGGCGTAGTTGGTAACGTGCTCGCCTCTCATCGTGCGGTCCTGGGTTCGAATCCCACTCAGGCACGGCATATTTTCATACGTTACAAAAATTTATTTCATCCTACATTGCATGAAGTTACACCCCAACGTCGTCGCTAATGATCGAAGCAATTTATGCGACGATAAATAAATAAATAAAATAAAAATTGTGTTGTTTAGGCCATCAGCCGAAAGGCTGGTTTGAACCTGTAGAGGTTTTACTAATAAAACGAGGAGTGAGGTGGTACTTCCTCACTCAGTGGAAAAGTACGCTTATCAGCATGCCGGGCCCTCTGAAAAGCACATATTTTCCACTCTGCAAATGACACCTTCACTTCATTCACCACAGGGTCTGGGTGTATAATGAAATTCATTATTCTCAGAGGAGATAACTCTGACTAGTTTCTTTTACACCTCTACCTCTTCTGTTCTTAAATACTTCAGTCATGTAATTGGCTGACTATGTGATAAGAAACAGAACTATTGTTTGTAGTCCTGGAACCAACAGATCGAGTGCAATTAATTTAATACTCCACCTGCCCATTATGGGAAAAGGGGTTGCTTATTGTTCTTAAATTGAACAGATTGCAATGTGCGCACATTAGGGATTAACAAAATTTACAACTGTAAGTATTAACAATTTTAATACGTGTAGAAAATTTCGTATGAATAGTAAATTTGAGGTTGAATTGTGCGATGGTGGGTAAAATTTTACCTGAATGACTTAAGGAAGAAAAATAGTCAGTAGTAAAATTCAAACGGGTAATTTTTAGTTTGTTTTCAAGAATTCTGCACTCCGTCTTCTATGAAGCCGGAGTGGTTTTGTATTAGTTAGTTTAAAAAAAAATAATAAAAAAAGTTAAATTATTGTAGTCATTATGTAACGCTTCGTTATTTTTACGTACTAGGACGCGTCTGCAGTAATTCGTATGCATTTGGATTGAAAGCCATGTCATTTTATGATTACCGAGTCATTGGCGGAGCCAATACCTGAAACCAAACCAAATGGGTCGGTGTAGAGATTTGTACAACAACAATTATTTTGAGTGAAAAAGAATTTCATTTATGATAAACTTTTTTTGTAAGTGTCAAACTGTGTATGCGTCTGCGTGTGAACAAAATATATTACGAACGGAAAAGCGTGCAACAGTTGAAACTTGGAACTTAAATTAGGTAGGAAACTACAAAGGAAAACAGACAAGACATTTTAATCAAAATCGGTCATCCGGAAGTAGTAGTTTATTTGTGAAATTTTTCATTTGTTTGAAATTTTCTTATAAAACTGTTTCAAAATTTTTTTTAAAAAATCGCCTCATTTACTAAATTGTTTATGCCCTGGAAGCGCCATGCCTGCTGAAATTCTGGAGAGGCTGTGCTCTCCAAGAATACAAACGTGAGTAATATAAAAAGTGAGGAATACAAAAGGAGTAATACAAAATGTATTTTTAAAGATTGTGTTCTTCATATGTTTTTTAAAACAAAAGTTTAAAAGCTTTACATAACCTATAACTTTTATTTCAAACATCTTTTTCCTACAACGCTTAGTTTAGCTTTAATTAGTGATTTTTTTAAAAATATTTTTCTCATCAAAATCGGTAAAAAATTGGATTTTTACAGATTGCGGCCTTAGTATGCATTTTACGACAATAGTGGATATAATCAAAGTTACTGAAAATTAAATAATCTACTCCGTTTATTTCAAGTATTTTTTTCTAAAGAGGTTTTTGTCAATTAATGGTTTCCACATTTTTAAGTTGCACAGAGGTTGATTTTTATTTTGTGTTATTCACTCTCGATTAAACATAGGTTATATTGTGCATTGTATACATTAGCAAGAGAAAGTCGTGTGAATATTTCACACCAGATTTTTTTTTTATCTGTGAGAAGAATAATGATAAATAATAATAAATCTTGGAATTTCAACGAAGAAATACATTTTTAAATTAAAAAATGTGTTTTAGTATACTCGTATTTCCTCCACTAATACATCTGCATTGAAACTTCACAATCACAGCATGGACAGTAGGACACAAGTACTAGAGAAATAATGAGAAGTGTAGAAAGGAAAAAGGACATTTCTATGACCCTTGTAAACCTTGTTCAGACAAGTACAGTAATAATAAAGAAATAACTTGGTACTAGAAATCCAAGCAGGTTGGAAAACAATGCGGATATTAAAACTTGAAGGAGAATACAGAATCAACCCTTAAAAATTCAATTATAGTTTTATTCTTAATGAACTATATTTCACAAATAGACTAGAAAATTAGGAAAATTTTTACTATACATATAATAGGCTGCATTTCTGAAGTGAAGTACAATATTGGGCGTCTCACTTGGCGCGCAGAGAGTTTAGCCTGTAATAATACAAGTGAATCAAAAGTTACCGAATCTAAAACAAAATGCATGATACAGTTTTCTAAAAAGCGTATACATTTATACTGCAATATTCATATATAAATCTCTTTCTAATCTTAACAAAATTTTGGTAACAATTTTGAAACAGTGGTACTTTATTTTTTTAATTAATTATTAAATTCGTTAATATTTCTAGAATACTGTCACGCACTGTTATGAATGTCATCGATACGAAACTGTTTGTTTATCTAAAAATAATTTGTAGCTAATAGTTTCTAGTAGTACATTAGAAAAAGGGTTATTTTTCTAGTACAACTAGGACAATTGGAGGGGCTTATGCCAGAGTAAACCTTGTACAAATTCATGTTTTTTTCAGTAATGGACTTTTCAATTTAATTTGGACTCATAAATTCCCATTTTACAAGAACAAAACTATCGTAAAAAAATTCCTTTGCAAGCTACTTTTCTCTTGGTTCATAATGACGTATGAAAATCAGTAACACTGGCTTCATCAATAATAAAACCGTCCACGACTACGTCCTCACCCCTACCCTGGAGGAGTTCATTTAACGAACTTCAAGAGTCCTTCACGACGCCGGTCAATGCTCTGTACAGCCAGCTGTCAGAGAAATCTACACGACACCTCGCCCGCCACAAGCAAACATTAAACAGTCATTCCACGATTTCCTACAGACTCCGTACAAACATTCCTATAAATATTTCCTACTCAAAAGAAACAAATAAAACCCCTCAAAATGTAGTAACTTATTATACCCCATCACCTGTAAATTCACTCTTCCTTCTCATCAATAGCAAATCTCCTCAATTGTTTACAAATTTCCCCAACAAATTAACAACAATAAAAATCAATTCCGACTAGAAAAAGCGTCCCTTCCCAACACAATGTTCTTGCTGTTATACCGATTCCGAGCCAATCTTTCCCCCAATTATTTATCTGTAATTCCAAATAAAGAACAATCCCAAAAAAAGTTCCTTCTATACAATTTTCCAAAAGACAAGGTAACCTAACTACAACGTCGTCATGCCAAGCGCAAGCTCACTTATTCCATGACTCGGACTCGATGAAAATCAACTACTTTACATTTTAGTTATGGCATTAACTCAAAAGTGAAAATTTTGTAGTTGGTTCACTCTGGCGTAAGCCCCTCCAATTAAGCCTAGTACTAGTAGGTACCGTAAAATAGTAAACAATAAAATAATAAACACTACACTTGGTATTCTATAAATTCGGTAAGCACACATCAAAAAAACCTCAACACTTTTTAACTGTAATGATCGCACTGAACGACAGTTGATTAAACACTGATTGACAATTTTTACTGTGCGTTTCATTCGTTGGTTAAGCACACACATAAAACGACGTTTTGATCATTTCTCCCTCGTACATCTCTCAACGTAATAAAACCCCTTCATCTACTTCAACAACAATACGTACTCACATGTATGCACACACACACGCGCGCGCACACACATACACACATATATATTTATGAAAATCTTCATTTGGGCTCTTAGGGTTATCATTTTTGAAAATTTAAAAAAATTGTTGCTGTGAATAAAAATACGAATGAGCTGTCAAAATTTCATTAAAATCCGTTCAGCAGTTTTGGAAATTAGCCTGTACAAAAAAC
Organism: Catonia carolina; assembly: GCA_035578175.1. Classification (NCBI taxonomy): domain Eukaryota; kingdom Metazoa; phylum Arthropoda; class Insecta; order Hemiptera; family Achilidae; genus Catonia; species Catonia carolina. The sequence continues at coordinate 7,492,985 of JAQMRL010000005.1, read as the reverse complement.
ACGCGTTGTCTTTATGATATTAGTACTATAGATTACAATATTTAATCAAAAGATAAACTATATTATATTATTATATTGAATAACGATAAACATATAGTAGTTATTTACAATGTTTTGGTCCGTAAAGATGAAAGAATGACGTTTGAAAAGATGCAGGATGTTTATTAGCCTATACCACCGCTACTTTAAATAACTGTGGCAAAGCGTACAACGGTACTGCAGATGCTTGAAATAATGTTATACCGGTTCGAATTGCAAATAATACAGGCAGGTATTTTAAATATGATTAAATGTTGTTAACAAAATAAGAATATCGGTATATGTTATTTGTATACAAAAGTATGAATGTCATCTTGTTTTCATAAAAGTAATAATTTGTTTTTTTCATATAAAAATAACTATATAATGTTAGAATGTATTTTATGTTCTGGTTTGTTAACATAGTTATTTCCTTCGTGTATGTCAATTATTAATTCAAATTAGAATAGTAATCCCTTTTATTGTCGACTCTTACGACTGGTTTACAATTTTTGATATTTTGTAACCAATAAATATTACTTTTAGAACTAATTAGAAATTTTTAGTTTTCCAAATACTCATAACAAGCAGGTGGATTGTTAAATTATTTACACTCGGTCAGTTGGTTCCAGGGCTACAAAAATTAGTTTTGTTTCTTATCACATATCAACCCAATTATATGACTCAAGTATTTAAGAACAGAAGAGGTACGGGTGTAACAGGCACTTGTCAGAGTTATCTCCTATAAGAGTGATGTATTTCATTATACAGCCAGACCCTGTGGTGAATAAAGTGAAGGTGTCATTTTTGTAGGGTGAAAAGTAGATGGTTTTCACAGGGCGTGGTATGTTGATAAGTAGGCTATACCTTTTCACTTAGTGAGGAAGGCAATTGTAAAAATTACCTTACTCCTTGTTTTACTTAATTAAACCTCTAGAGGTGCAAACCAGCCTTTCGGCTGATTACCTAAAGAACAACAATAATTTATTTTAGTTTATTTAAAGTTGCATCATCAGCTTAGTTATTAGCGACTACGGTGGGTTTTAACTTGCGAAAATTCCCAGACCCTAGCCTGGAATTGAACACGGGACCTTCGAATTGTACGCTAGCACATTACCACTACGCTACGTAGGCGTACAAATTTTTTTTTTTAGCTTTTATTTGTTATCGGGAACTGTACATTATTGACAACTACCCAATTTGATCGCTGCTTTGCTGTATTATTTGAAGTGCATTAGACATGAGTTTGAACAGGGACCCCCCAGTAGAGTTAGTTGACGGATGGCTGTCAGTTGGTCACCATACAAAGTCGCTTTCCCAACCGGTGTTACTTAACAAATAAAAGCGATTTTCTACCAGCTGACTGACTGGGCTGGCCCGGAGGCCGCGTACAAAATAAATAAGTAATCTCTTCGGGCTAGCCCAGTCAGTCAGCTGGTAGTAAGTCGCTATTATTTGTTAAGTAACACTAGTTGGGGCAAGTGACTTTGAATGGTGACCAGCTGAAAGCTATTCCTGAATAAACTCCACTGGGGGTCCCTGTTCAAAAATGCATGCCGAATCACTTGAAAAAAATACAGCGACAAGCAGCGATCAAAATGGGTGGTTGTCAATACAGCACAGTTCCCGAAAACAAATAAAAACAAAAACTATCTACGAATTCATTTTTTTACAGTTTTACTGTAAAAAAAAATTTCCAATAAGTAAAGTAATTACCACATTTCATTAATTCACCCGGAGAAAGTCTATTGGCCAATGGCGTTTGAGTATTCTCACGGGGTTGCCCTAGTTGAGTCACGGGTGCATATTTAGCACGAGCGGGTTGGTGTGTGCGTCAAATTTTTAATATATTAGTATTGTGAAAATGTTGTGCTACTGTCGTGACGAGTGAACGTTTAAGTCGTTGTGAAACGTTTCGTTTTTAAATAATAATTTATTTTTTATGCCTAATGTGTGTACGTTGCAATCTGTTCAGTTTTGAACAATAAACAACTCCATGACCCAATAAGATGAGGATGATATGTATGATGTGTCAACGAGGTGTAGTCTTGCACAGACCCAGGCCGACCATTCCTGAGATGTATGGTTAATTGAACCCCAACCATCAAAATACACCGGTAACCACTGTCTAGTATTCAAATCCGTGTAATACCTTTACTAGGATTTAAACCAAGAACCTTCGTCTCCGAAAATCAGCTGTTAAACAGCTGATTCGCGACGACGACTTTACCTCTAGACCAACCCGGTGGGTTAAAATAATAATGAACAGGAAATATAAATCTATAATAATTACTACAAAAATATATTATATATCTATAATATAATAATTGGGCAAAAAAAAAAATATATATATATATGAAAAACACTAAATAAGTACAATTTTGTTTTCGAGGACTGCCTTAAAATGTACCAATTTCATGCTAAATAATCATTAACAAATTTAATGGAGCGTGACAAAATTTTATAAAATAATACTCTGAACTAAACGAAAAATCTAATGACAATTAGCGAATGAATTTCTTGAAAAAGGAAAACACAAAACTGAGGAAAGAAATATTTTCTACGATGCTACTTTGACCACCTGTTAGAATAAATGATAGGAATAAGATTCCCATGGCTCCCTCCCTCCATGCACAGTAAAGTTGAAAGTTACGGATAAGATTTCCGGCTAAAGTATGGAAATTATAACAATTAAATATATAGTTTTCATATCGTATTTTACGCTGGGATCCTGGGTTTGATTCTCGGTCAGGTCAGGCATTTTTTCATCACTCATTTTCATTATCATCATTATCCACCTTCTGCATTAGCAGAAATTGCAGAACAATCAGATGTAAAACAAAAAAAAATCTGGTGTGAAACACTCACACAACTTTCTCTTGACAATGCAAATAATTAACAATATAACCTAACATTAGTAATAAAACATTAGAAATGAACGAAAAACTTACACCAGTAAACATAACCTAATTTTAATCATGAGTGAAAGACGCAAAATGAAAATCAACTTTAGTTTGGGTTAAAAATACGGTTAACCACTCTTTCACGCTAAACTAGGCTCTGTAGAGAAAAATGCTTTAAATAAAAGTTGTAGATCTTTTAATTTCCTATAAATTTGATTAAATACACTTTTGTTGTAAAATGCATAGATACAAAGGCCAAAATCTTTAAAAAAATCGATTTTTTACGTTTTCGTGAGAAAAAAACAGAAAATCGCTAATTACCGCTAAATGAAGCGTTCTACAAAAAATACTCTAAATAAAAGATATAGAATTTTAAATTGTCTACAAGTTTTATTTTATACATTTTTGCGCTAAAATGCATATTAAAGTCGCAATCTTAAAAAAACTATGTTTTACGTGAAAACAGCCTTTCCAAGAATTTCAACAGACATGGCGCCTACCCTATCTTGTAGAGCATAAAAAATTTAGTAAATGTGGCGGTTTTAATAACAATCAGTTTTTGACCAGTTTTTGAGAAAATCGCAAAAAAGTGAAAAATTACACGAATAAAGTACTACTTCCGGTTGACCAATTTTGATGAAAATGTTTGTGGTGGGTCCGGTTTTGGTATCTAACTTAAGTTTCAAGTTTCAAGTTCGTAAGATGTTCCGTTCTTGAGATATTCTGTTCACGCACACACAGACCAATCACTAAAAACATGGTTTTTGGGTTCAGGGGATCTGAAAACGTATAGATCCGGTGAAAACTCGATTTCGAAAAATCGACATGAAAACAATACTTTCCTTCCTATATACTCATATAGGGCAGGAGAAAGTAAAAATAATAGCCTAATAATAAACATAATGTAACTCAAAGAATTAAATTGATTTTGAATAAGACACGATTAAAGTTACTTAAAATTTTACAAAATTTGAAATTTTATCATGGTTCGACAGTATTGAATCGTTTTAGCTAAACTAACTACTAATTTTTATTCAGGTGATTTTTTTAAAGTAGGTAATTAATAAAAGAAAATTTTAATATACGATTTTTTTTTTTTTTTTTTTGGTTTAACGTCCGACTGTTCTGCAATTACTGCTAATGCAGACGGTGAAGGATGAAATGATTTTTGTAACGTATGAAAATATGCCGTGCCTGAATGGGATTCGAACCCAAGACCGCATGATGAGAGGCGAGCACGTTACCAACTGCGCCAATGCGGCCGGCTTTTTTTTTAATATACGAGGTCTATTCTTAGTTCATTTATTTGTTTATAATACAGTTAATTCAAATTTTTACTTTCGGTTGCCCTGTGTGATTATATGCAGGGAAGGAAAGTATTGATTTCATGTCGGTTTTTCGAAATCGAGTTTTCATCGGATATAACATACGTTTTTAGACACCCTGATCTCCCTTCCCCCTTCCCAACAAAAATTCGTTTTTAGCGATTGATCTCTCTCTCTCTCTCTCTCTGTGTGTGTGTGTGTGAACAAAATATTTCTAGAACAGAATAGTGTAAAAAGTTGAAATTTGAAACTTAAGTTAAGTACCCCTACGAGACCCGACACGAACATTTCTCGAAATCGGTCAACTGGAAATAGTAGTTTATTCGTATGATTTTTCAAGTTTTTGTAATTTCTCAAAAGAAATTTCTTTCTCAAGCGATTTCTAAAAATCGCTTTATTACTAAATTTTTTATATACTACAAGATAGAGTACGCGTCATGTCTGCTGAAATTTTTGGGATGGTTGTGCTCTCGTAGGAAAATAGTTTTTTTAAGATTTCAGCCTTAATACACATTCTAGGGCTAAAGTGTACGTATAAAATTAAAGTTGCAGAGAATTAAAAAACCTAAAAATTAATTATTAAACATTATTTTGCTGCAACGCTTAGTTTAACGTTAATTAGTGATTTTCTGTATTTTTTTTTTTCATTAAATCTGTTAAATAATGAGATTTTTTAATATTGCGGCCTTAGAAGACCGCACTTTACGATAAAAATGTATAAAAGTTATTGGAAAAAATCTACAACTTTTATTTCAAGCAGTCTCTTCTAGAGTTTAGCGTTAATTAGTGATTTCTCGTACATTTAAGTTCTACAGAAGTTGATTATAATTTTTCGTCATTCACTCATGATTAAACACTGGTCATATTTTTAATTATTTACATTGGCAAGAGAAAGTTGTGTGAGTGTTTGACATAAAATTTTTAGACTTAAACTTATGTTTCTAAGTATAATGAAATAGATAATGGTTTAAACAATTTTTAACTTTTATTATTGACCTGTTTAAAACTTCTGTAGCTCATTATTTTTATTTTTTTTCAGTTTTTGAATAAAGATTTCTTGATTTTACGGAATACTTTATAATCGGTCTGAATTATTTTCGTCTATATAATTACAAAAATTTCTTAACGAATTAATACTGCTTTTCGTACTCTATATTCTATTGTAACCTCTATGTTACTTTTACCTCTATGAAACTTGCTAACTCGCCTCCGAGGCGTAGTTACAAGCGTGTTTGCTTACAAATCGAAAGGTCCCCGTTCGATTCCAGGCTAGGGTCCAGAAACTTTAGAATGTTAAAACCCACCGTTACAGTACCAAAACCCATAGCAGTCGCTAATGACCAAGCTGTCTATTGGATTTTAAAAAAATAAATAAAAAACTTGCGAAACCTATAAAGATAAAGCGGGCTTTTAAGTAAAATAATCCACGTTATGTATTTCAATTCCTAAATGAATTATTTAAGTTAAAAATTCAAATTGTTATAAAAAAACTTTTTGCTATAATATTGATAGTTTTTTACGATATTTTTATCACTGTAAAAAAATTCCAGAATAATTTTCTCTACAAACATTTTCGAGAAAATATACTTATTGAATAAAAATTTATTTTTTAAGGTAAAATATGAAGGAATTTTAATTAATTTGGTGGTATTTTAATAGTAATTTTTTTAAACTATTTCATTTTTTAAAAAAAAAAAGCTTTGCGTGTAACTTTAAATATTTTGAGCGAAAAATCGTTTAGTTCTTTTATTAGACGATAAAAAAACTTTGGAACAGTATTTTTCTTTGAAGAAATTATACTTTTTTGAGTGAATTAACAAATTTCCATTTTATGGTGCAAAAAATACAGAGGTAACCAAAATTCGTTACAAAATTTTAGATGATGAATACTTTGGATTGTTTTTAAAATTTTCATTTTTCTGACTGAGTAGCATCATAAACAAGGTCATGGTAATGAGGTAGCCTTTTTGAGTAATTCTAAACAGAGTTAGGAGGGAATTAATCTTTACTGTTTACATGAACGATTGTTTTATATAAAAAACAATAAAAAATAAATTTAATTTTTATATAATAAAAAAATTATGTTCACAAAATTACTTGAAACAAAACATTTTTGTAATATCTTTTGTATTATAAATATATTTTTTAGAATACAAAAATTCAAATAAAATTAATTAAGTTATTTACTTATAAAAAGTAAATAAATACGAGTATAATACTTACGTCCTTTTTATTTCCTTTATTACTGATAAAGTCTAGAAGTACGAGGTACTTAAATGATCTTGAAGTATGACCGATAAATAAGATTGATAAATTTTTGGAGGGAAATTCACTTGATTAAAAAAACAAACTCACCGTTAATAGTGATGCAAAGCAAGCTAGGAACGAACTTTGAAGAGAGTAGCACACGACACGAAGAAGTCCTGAGCAAGAAGGCACTGGACGGAGAAAAGCATACTGAGTTCATAGTGGGGAGACTCTGATTATATAGGAGCGGGTGACCTGCGCGCCATGTAATACTATAAATGCGCGCTAAAATTCCCCTTCTTTCTATTTTTTTAACAAAATATCCATTTTTGCCCCTCGATGGGTGATATAATTTTAAAAAAGGATTTCGTACGAGTTATTTAATTATATTTTTTAACTATTCAATTTAAGTAGATCATGTTATAGATATTTACAAATGTTAATAAAAATATTTTTACTTTTCCCGCGTTTAAAACCGCGGGAAAAAGTTGAAAGTGATTTAATTTTTTTATCAATTTCATTTTTTAATTCATTTATCCATTTTCATTCATTATTCTATTGAATTTTAAAAAGTTCTAAGTAGAAAACCGCCTCGTTATTCATGAGACAAACTTTTTACAGAATTTCAAGTGATAAATGTCGGGCTGTTTGTTAGGGAGATCTTGAGAATGTTACGTATTTGAGTTAATCGAATATTTAAAGTAGATCCCGTAAGTACGATATTTGCCCATAACAGGCGGGGGGAGGGGGTGTCAAATTATTTACACTCGATCTGCTAGTCCCAAGGATTCAAAAATTAGTTGTGTTTCTTATCAAATAATCATCGAATTATACGACTGAAACATTTAAGAAAAGAAGAGGTAGAGGTTTACAAGACACTAGTCACAGTTTTCTCACCTGAAAGTAATAAATTTCATTAGTAAACCGCCAGACACTGTGGTGAATAAAGTAAGATGTCAGTTTTTTTTTTTTGGTTTAACGTCCGACTGTTCTGCAATTACTGCTAATGCAGACGATGAAGGATGTAATGATATTTTGTAACGTATGAAAATATGCCACACCTGAATGGGGTTCGAGCTCAAGATCGCATGATGAGAGGCGAGGCCGTTACCAACTACGCCAATGCGGCCGGAATTGAAGATGTCATTTGCAGGGTGGGAAGTAGTTATAGTGGACAACTTGTTAAGAGGCAATTACTGATTTTCCGTATTTTTAAGTTCTAGAGAGGTTCTATTTCAATTAGCGTCATTCACTCATGATTAAAATTAGGTTATTTTTTCATTTTACGTTGCTTACTCTTGATTAAACATAGGTTATATTGTTAAATAGTATGCCCCGCGCGGCTTCGCTCGCGAAACGTGTAATCAATTTTTTTAAATAAATAAAAGAAAAAAAAAAGAAATTGTGTAGCTATTAGATCTAATGTATACTCCAACGCATGCGCGCGCGCGCACGCGCGCACACACACACACACACACACACACACACACACACACACACAGACACACAGACACACATATACAACGTTTTGATAAATTCCCCCGCGTAGTCTTTATACGTATGTAACGTATCTTAATACTTAGACTATGTCTTTTTTCAACAACAGTAGGCCTACACACACGTACACTCACAAAAACGACGTTTTAATAATTTCCCCCGCGTAGCCTACGTCTCTCGAATTCATCAAACCACCACTTCATCTACTTGAACAGCAGCAATACGTACTCACATGTACACACACATACATATTTACGAAACTTTTTATTAGGGGCCTTAGGTTATAATTTTTGAAAATTCAAAAAGAAATTGTTGCTGTGAATTTAAATACGATTATGCTGTCAAAATTTCATGAAAATCCGTTTGGTAGTTTTGGAAATTTGCCTGCACATAAAACACGCTTTTTCTTTATAATATTAGTATAGATTATCTAAATTTACAAGAGGAAGTCGTAAGAGTATTCACACCAGATTTGTTTTGTTTAGGTCCGAATGTTTTGCAATTACTGCTAATGCAGATGGGCAGATGATGAGAAGAGTGATAAATAAAGATGAGTGATGAAAAAATACCACACCTGACCGGGAATCGAATCCGGGATTAAAGTGATAAAATTGATGGACTTGTATTATCTGATTTATCCGAAACATTTCACAAAATTGGTTCAGTCAATAAATTGTAAATTTTAAATGTTAAATGGTGGCAACAAAAGTGAAATGCCAATGACATAACGGTCGTAGGCCGTGGAGATTGATGGTCATCTGAGTTACATGGGCCTCACGCAAAGTAATAAAAGGGGTGTTCGTTTGACTGAAATAAAATTAGATATAGGCTGTTCATTTCGTAGCAGAATGTCCAATTTTAGCTGAAATACGTAGGAAATGGTTTAGTCGAGATGATATAACGGGGCTTGTGTTTTAGGAGTACTTGAATGGGGAAAATTGGGTGCAGTTGGCGAAGTATTGTCGGGTAGCCTGGAATTACAGATTTTCTCTTATATCGGTATTTAATTATTGATTTAAAAATGAATAGATAAATATATAAATAGAAAAAAACATATATTCACTATTGTTGTATGCAACCTCTGTAATTATGTAAGTTGAAGTTAATAGTTGTGTTAAATTAATTGAATGAGTCCTTACGCATGAGTCCATGCCAGTAAGAAATATCTTATAATAAGAAATGTGTATGTTTTATTTTCTTTTGTTATTGATTCAAAGTTTGTCATTGATGTTTAGAGATAAAGTTATTTACTTTTAAATGTGTGCTGCTAACTGCGCTGATCGTCTTCAGACTAAACGGAAAACAATGCAATTCTGTTTAACGGACGTATTTTCTTTTATTGAATAAAGCATTATTATTATTATTATTATTATTATTATTATTATTATAGGTTGTTTTTCCCATAACACACAGGTGGAGTGTCAAATTATTAACACTCAATCTGTTAGTTACAGGGTTAAAATAAATATTTCTGTTTCTTATCACATGGTCAGCCTATTAAATGACTGAATCAGTTAAGAACAGAAGAGGTAGAGGTGTAAAAGACACTAATCAGAGTTTTCTTTTCTGAAAGTAATGAATTTCATTATACAGCCAGACCCTGTGGTGAATGAAGTGAAAGTGTCATTTGCAGGGTGGAAAATATGTGCTTTTCAGTGGGCCTGGCATGCTGATATGCGTACTTTTCCACCCAGTGAGGAAGGCATTGGTAAACCATCTCACTTCTCCTTTTACTTAGTAAAGCCTCTGGAGATTCAAACCAGTTGTTTGGCTGATGACCTAAACAACAACATGGCTGTTTAATAAAAATAGGGAACAGATTGTGTGGCTAATCGATAAATGCAATGTTACAACCGGAGTAACAACACCCTCATATATTTAAAATTTTATTTTTCCAAAATTTAATAAACTGATCAAATTTACGGTATCTGCTTTACCTCATTTTAGAAAATCGATACTGTATAAGGATCCTACCACCGAAAGAATTAGAAAAAAAATGACCGGTTAGAGTTTCAAGAAATACCTAAATAAAATGTTCATATTAAGATAGGTCCGAAAACGCTTCGTTAGCGAGTTACGGCTAGCGAAAGATTTCGCCCGGAATTAAGTTACCGCGTTGGAATACTAAAATTTTCAACGCTTCTATTAAGAAAGAACTTTGCAGTACCTTATGGTTTGTAACCTTAAAAATTGAATAAAACAGGTCCCAAAACTGTATCTCTCATAGTTTTAAAAGGTATCTGTAAATACTGTACAAATGGGAAAGCCCTGACTGACTGATAAACTCACTCCGTCGTCACTAAATCTCCTACTCCCACAATAGCTAGAAAGCTGAAATTTAGAGGCAACATTCTTTTAAGGTATAGCTATAAAAAAGTTAAACATAAACGATTTCGACATTCCACCGTTAAGGGGTTGAAAAGGGTATTCTATCCTTAAATTAATATTTTCAGTTTACTCTGTTACAGACGAGCAAGTTAGTTCAAACTCGGTGGAGATGTTACTCTAGTGTGTGCCAAAAAAAATTACCTCTTATAGATTGCAAAAACGTTCCCGTAAGAGGTTAAAAACGATGTTCAATCCTTATACCAATATTTTTTTCATTTAGTTCCGGTAGACGGGTGAAACTCATTGGAGGCAGGCCTAAACGGGTGTCCCACGGAACGGAATTTGAACCATAGGGAAATAGCATTGATTTTCATTAGTTTGTTAATATTTTCTTCCCTCGAATAAATGAACACTTGTTGTAGTCAGGAATCATTAGAAAATGTTTAGACCTTTTAAAAAATATCAATTTTGATACATTTTAAGCTGTATTTCAGCTTAATTACAGAAATACATAATTTGTAACCGTTTCCCATTTAAGTATTGTGAATTGTATACACTGCTCATTGTTATGTTTGGGTAATGGTAACGTTCTGGTCCGGAGATGTAACGATATGTTGTTGTTTAGGTCATCAGCCTGTAGGCTGGTTTGAACCTGTAGAGGTTTTACTAAGTAAATCGAGGAGTGAGGTGGTTTACCATTGCCTTCCTCACTGAATGGAAAAGTATGCTTATCAGCATGCCGGGCCCTCTGAAAAGCACAAATTTTCCACTCTGCAAATGACACCTTCACTTCATTCACCACAGGGTCTGGCTGTATAGTGAAATTCATTACTTTCAGAGGAGATAACTCTGATTAGTGTCTTTTACACCTCTACCTCTTCTGTTCTTAAATGATTCAGTCATTTAATTGGCTGACCATGTGATAAGAAACAGAACTATTTATTTTAGCCCTGCAACGAACAGATTGAGTGTAAATAATTCGACACTCCACCTGTCTGTTATGGGCAGATGTAACGATAGGTGGGTCGAATCCATCAGCGGTAAATTTTTTTAATTTTTTAAAAAATATTGGAAATATTTTAAAAAAATATTTATTTTTTAATTTTGACAATTTGTTTATCATCAACAATCTAGGTTGTTGCACTAATTATTGCGAAGATCAGCTGCCTCTGAAAATTAAATGTTGCTGAAGGAAATATTTAAGTATTTAAAATAATACTGAATTTGCTTTAAAAAAATTTAATAAATAATTTTAGATGATAAAAAATTGGTAAAACTAACAAATAAATAAATATATTTTTTTTAAATATTTCCGATATTTTAAAAAAATAAAAATTGTTACCGCTGATGGATTCGACCCACCTATCATTACATCTCCGGACCAGAACGTTACCATTACCCAAACCAGAACTTACCGGACCAGAACTTTACCATTATTGTTCTGAATTGAACAGATTGCAACGTACACACATTAGGGATTACAAAAAAAAAATTAACATTATTTGCAATCAGTTTTTTTTTTAATAAAGTATAATCTTTTGAAATCTACAAATTTTGAATCTTTTGAATTTACAAATCACAAATTGAGGCCTCCTTACCCTGAGTACCTCTCATTATATCAATTACTCATTTGTTAAAAGAGAAAATTACTATGTTCAAAGATATTTACATTTTACAATAAGGAATACTTTTCACTATAATTTTTGTACATTTAAACTCTTTCAGACAAGTCCAAAACATGGCAACGTTTCAGGCGCGTAACTTTATCTGCATTGTTTAGAAGATTTATGGCTAATTCATTTTCGTGACTTTCAAGTCTTGCCTGATATTTTCTATTAAAACGCCTGATTTCGTCCATTACATCAGGAAAGTTGCAGTAATGTTGTATTTCTGCATTCCTTGCAAACCATAGCGCCCTTTTTATAGTCCGAAGAACCTTATTCTGGAACCTTTGAATTACCTCTATGTTACTTCTGGTGGTAGTTCCCCAAAGTTGAACGCCGTACAACCAAACTGTTTTTCCGTAGCAGTCGAAAAACACTTTATTTAGATTTAACGTAAAATAAAGTTGTTAAATATTTAAGTTATTATTGTTAAAATTTATCTTGCCGTTGTTGTTTAGATAACCAGCCGGAAGGCTGGTTTGAAACTCTAGAGGTTTTACAAAGTAAAACGAGGAGTGAGGTGGTTTGCAATTACCTCCCTCACTGAGTGGAAAAGTAGCCAATGCTTATCAGCATGCCAGGCCCTCCGAAAAGCATCTACTTTCCACCCTACAAATGACATCTTCATTTCATTTATCACAGGGTCTGGCCGTATAATGATATTAATTACTCTCATAGGAGATAATTCTGATTAATGTCTTTTACACCTCTACCTTTTCTGTTTTTCAATGCTTCAGTCTTATAATTGGCTGACTATGTGATAAGAAATAGAACATTTTGGTAGTCCTGGAACTAGCAGATCAAGTGCAAATAATTTAACACTTCACCTGCCTTTTACGGGCATAATTTATCTTTTGTAATATTTAATTCTAATATTTAAATCAATGTAAATTACGTAAGTAAAAATATACAAAATTTTGATATTAGATTTTTTTAAATTTAACAGTGCGTCAACTGCAACGGTTTTTAGCGACGACGTTGGGGTGTAACTGTGGAGAATGAAATGATTTTTTGTAACGTATGAACATACGCCGTGCCTGAGTGGGATTCGAACCCAAGACCGCATGATGAGAGGCGAGCACGTTACCAACTACGCCAATGCGGCCGGCGAAATTCGACTTTAATGACAACAAAAGCATAGGTTATAATAATAGGTTATAATTTACGCACAGTTACATATTTTCAAGCCCTGCAATCCCACCGATCTGTCATTTCTGCCATGAGCACCAATTAAAGGTGAAACACATTCTATGTGATTGTCGTTTCATAGAAGTTCAGAGAAGGAAATTTCAGCTTTAAGATGTGTCTCTGAGTAATCTGTTCTGCCATGAAGACAAGATTGAAAGTGTGGTGCAAGTGATGAAGAGCCTAAATTTGTATAACTGTACATAACTTTCATGATATCTAAGTAAAAATATGTTAATAATTCTGTGTACATGTAAATGAGTGGTGCTTGTGTGTGCGTGTGTGTGTGTGTGTGTGTGTGTGTGTGCGCGCGCGCGCGCGCGTTCGTGTGTAAGTGAGAGAGAGAGAGAGGGGGGAGGGGAGAGAGAGAGAGAGAGAGAGAGAGAGAGAGAGAGAGGGTGGGTGGGTGGGTGTGTGTGTGTGACAGTAATTTTCTGTCACCGATTGAATTTTGCCGATCAGTCATTGTTATTATTTAATGTTTTTAATTTTTGTAAGTAATTAATTCATTGTTGTTATTTTTGTTGATTCTTTTTTGTAATTATTTATGAGCAGTTTATTGGATACTGTTATAATTTTATTGTAATAACTGGTCGCTAATGACTGCATGTTGATGCGACTTTAAATAAATAACTTAAAAAAAAACATAGGTTAATGAAAAATAATATATACAAAAATATATAGTATTTTTCGAGTGAAATAATTTGTTCATGGGTTGTATAAAGTCAATACGTTGTGCTTTGTAATAGTAAACGATGCGTACCATCCCAACATACATAGGCCTACATAGGCTTTTACGCTATTGTTCCGCTTATTTAATTCGATTAAGCGGTAAATTAGTTAGACAATATTAAATTTATATTGTATCGGCGTTGTTTATCTTTGTCCATCATCTTCGAGTGTATTCACTTTTCCCGGTCCCTTTTTAATTGCTTTCATTTTCATTTTGTCTTTCAGTTCTCTAAATTATATAATTTATTTAATGATTTTTTTACTTTCTCTTGCCTACATGAATAAAAGGAAAGAAAGTATTGTTTTCATGTCGATTTTTCGAAATCGAGTTTTCACCGGATATACACGTTTTCTGAACCCCAAAAATATGTTTTTAGCCATTAGTCTTTTGTGTCTCTGAACAAAATATCTCAAGAACGGAACATCGTACGAAGTTGAAACTTGAAACTGAAATTAGGTACCGCTAGAGGACCCGACACGAACATTTTCATCAAAATAGGTCATTCGGAAATGTAACAAATAAACTACAAAGATAAATGAAACATCATTTATCACATTTTTGCAATTTTCTCAATAACGGCTCCAACGATTTTTTTAAAAATCACCTCGTTTACTACATTTTTATGCTCTAGAAGAAAGGGTAGGCGCCTTGTCTGCTGAAATTCTTGGGGAGGCTGTACTCTCGTAGAAAAGAAATGTTTTTTTAGACCTTAAAACGCATTTTAGGGCAAAAGTGTAGGTACACAATAAAAGTTGTAGACAATTTATAAACCTACAATTTCAAACTTTTTTTGCCGAACTCTTAGTTTATAGCATTAATTAGTGATTTTCTGGTTTTTTTTCATGAACTTGTAAAAAATGAATTTTTTAAGATTTCGGCCTTAGTATGCATTTAACGACAAAAGTGTTTATAGCTAATCAAATTTATAGGAAATTTAAAGATCTACAGCTTTTATTTAAAGCATTTTTCTCTACAGAGCCTAGTTTAGCGTCAAAAAGCGATTTTCCGTGTTACTAAGCCAAACTAAGATTGGATTTCATTTTGCATCATTCACTCATGATTAAAATTAGGTTATGTTTTTTGAGGTTAATTTTTTTTTTGTTTATTTCTAATGTATTAATTACTAATGTTAGGTTATATTGTTCATTATTTGTATTGGCAAGAGAAAGACGTGTGAGTGTTTCACACCAGATTTTTAACAATGAAATGATACGGTAAAAGTATTGTATTTGTACTTTCATAATCTTTTTTAAAATTGATTATTTATTATCTTCTTTATCCATCTGCCAAGTTTCCTCGGGTCAGGCCCAACAAACTCCTCTCCACCTCTCTCTATCTATGAACTGTCTCTCCTCCATTACTCCACCCTCCAAGACCACCAATAGTCCATGAGTAATCCAAGAGTCCAAGAGTAAGAGTTATGCCCAAAACGGGCAGGTGGAGTGTTATTTTAATTGCACTCTATCTGTTTGGTCCAGGGCTAAAAAAAATAGTTTGTTTCTTATCACATAGTCAGCCACTTATATGACTGAACTATTTAAGAACAGAAGAGGTAGAGGTGTAAAAGACACTAGTCAGAGTTATCTCCTCTGAGAGTAATGAATTTCACTATGCAGCCAGACCCTGTGGTGAATGAAGTGAAGTTGTCATTTGCAGGGTGGAAAGTGAGTGCTTTTCGGAGGGCCTGGCATGCTGATAAGCATACTCTTTCAACTCAGTGAGTTGTGGCAATGGTAAACCACCTTACTCCTCGTTTTTACTTAGTAAAACCTCTAGAGGTTCAAACTAGCCTTTCGGCTGTTGACCTAAACAACAACAACAGGAGTAAGAGTAAAGAAATGCTCCGAAAGTCATCGGTAGTCTAAAGTACTGTAAAACTTCACTAATTCGGACTAATTGGGGGGAAGTGAAGTCCGAATTATCGCGAATATTTGTTTACATCTAAAAATTGAATAATTTAGGCAATTAAAATTAAAAAATAAACGTTACTTTTCTGAAATATCGATGTTTAATGAATTTACAGTACAGTATATTGAAAAACAACAAAGTTAAAAGTATAGAAATAAAAATATTTACGGCAGTAAAAATATTGTTAAATAATAAATGTCCAGTGTAAAATGATATTTAATTAAAACACTGTAGACTACTTACGTAACGATTATTTGGCACTTGTTGAAGTAGAGGGTTGACAAAAAATATCCTCAGGGATCATTTTGAGGTTGCTTAGAAAAAAAACTCGTTATTTTTTTCTGTGATTCTTTGCTACACTGTTTTCTTATAACTTGTTAGCGCATCGCTCTTAGGACAAGATAATAATCATTGAATTCCGGATTGAAGTCTGCAAATTCAATAAGTTCGTCTATGTGGTTTCTCACTTCACTAGCTTAAATTGTGGAACGTTTTCTTCACTGAGTAACCAATAATGTATTACAGGATGAAACAATTTTTATTAGACAGTTAAAAGCTATTATTTTTTGAAGTAGCACTTTATTAATTTTTAACTAAAAAACTTCTAAAAAAATTAAAAAAGCTGCTCTTCTTGGAGTAGTCCGAATTATCGCGAATTCCGAATTAGTGAAGTACGAATTAGTGAGGTTTTACTTTAATTCATTTATTATGTTTCTCGGTTCATCCCAATTTTCTCAGTATCCGTTCTGACTTCTTAGTTTAAACCATTATCCGACACCTTACTCTATTGATTTTGATAGAAATCAATTGAGTAAGGTTTTACAAGGATGTGGTGCAAATAGTTTTAATGATGATTTATGAACTATGATGGATGATTTTTTTTTTAGTGAAATGAAACAGGCATAACAATTTTATTGAAATGTTTTTTTTATAGTGGTCGGAGAAGATCCATATTCCACCTTCGTTTCAGTCGTCTGTTAACAGGGAAATCGTTAGTTGAAAGAGATTTGGATTTATGTGGTCAATTGTCTTTGTGTGTAATTAGTTGAATGAATAGTTAGTTGAATTAGTTGATTGAATAATTAGTTGAATGTAATTAGTTGAGTAGAAAATGTTCAAAAAAAAAGAATTGTTTAGGATACTAAACAATTCTTTTTTTCAAACATTCGTTATTAATTCACTACAGGTGTCTGGTGTCATCGTTTTCTGAAATATTCCTTTGATCGACCTTAGTATGCAATTTACGACAAAAATGTTTATAATTAAAGTTATAGGAAATAAAAGCATCTACAACTTTTATTTCAAGCATTTTCTACTACAATATTTAGTTAAGAGTCAATTAGTTATATCCCGAATTTTCAAATGGAATGTTCGATTTTCATTTTGCGTTATTCACTTCTGATATTAATATTACAGTCACTTGAGTCACGAGTTTGCCCTTGTTTGCAACGATGGATAAAGGGGGAAAAGCATCAGTTCTTATGCCCGACTGCTTTAATTTCAGTACGACAAACCTAACAACTTATACTATACCCAGAGCGTATACAGTATATCGTGGAACCTTTTGCAGGTTAATTGTTTGTTACAGAAATGTCGGTTTCTCGAAAACGTGGTCGAACTATTCACAGTGTCGAACGAAATCTAATATGCAATGTAATAAAATGTTATGAAATTGAAGCTAAACAAAAATGCCTATCCGTGCTTCTTAACAAAAGCCGTGAGCGAGTGGCTAACTACTGTGATTTTTCTCTTTGCACAATTCGAAAAATAAAGAAGGAAATTAAGGACGTGAAGAAGCTATGCTTCAACAGTTTTGTTGACACCTGGCAAAAAAAGAAAACGGTTAGGTAGATACTAGTGAGACTGATAATGAAAACGCCGATGACAGCAATAGTGAAGAAGGCGATTCATTCGTAATTACAGTAAATCAACATTTCTAGTCATGTAATTAAGCTTTAGGCAATATTACAGGTCATATTTATTTCTTATTACGTTTATGAAGAAAACATTTTCTTGGATTAAACCACAGCTTACAAAAT
The DNA here is from genome assembly GCA_035578175.1 of Catonia carolina. Classification (NCBI taxonomy): domain Eukaryota; kingdom Metazoa; phylum Arthropoda; class Insecta; order Hemiptera; family Achilidae; genus Catonia; species Catonia carolina. The sequence continues at coordinate 7,475,138 of JAQMRL010000005.1, read as the reverse complement.
GTATCTAGAAACTGGACGGTAGTGAAATGTACTAGTGTCTCACTGTTGAGGTTGGCAGCACTGCAGATATTTCACTTCCCTTTCTCACAGCCCGTACATACGCAAAAGGCAATCTCGTGACTTCAGTATCTTTACATACATTTCTGCATTTCATTCTTAAATTTAATTGCAATCTGTTTAGGTAGAAGGATATAAATTATGTACCTATTTAGTTTTTCCAAGTAAATCCTGTTGTACTGTTAATTTTACTAATTGTTCATTTAATACATTGCTTTTTTTCTGCCACCGTTTCCATAATTGTCTACAAAATCAAGTTAATCGATCTTGACGTCATTGTTTTACTTATCGCTTGTTTGTTTATGTATTAATTTCATAACAAATAAACAAACAAGGCAATTTACTTATCATAAATAAATAGTCGATATAACTTAAAAAAAAAACATTAGAAAAACAATTGTTTTTTAAAAGAAATTACAAATTCATTCGAAAGTATCACTTTCATTTTTTCTACTTTTATGGTAAAATTTAATTATTATTACCAAGTCAGTTTTCTTTAGTTCTTTTTTATTTTTGTTATTTAAATATTCAACATATTAATCTTTTATGGAATGTGAATACGGTGTGATCATAAAAGAAAATAACAGTATTAATATTACAGGATAACAGTACATTATAGTATCGATACATATGTATAAATCGAATTTAATACTAATCGATATTATGTTTGGTTATTCGAATCATAGTTAGACTAATTATCGATTTGGTTAGTTGTTACTGTAATACAGTTGAAACGGTATTTTAAAGAAGAGTTGGTTTTTAATTAGCTTTCTTTCTTTATTTCTTTCTTTCTTTTTTTCTTTCTATCTTCCGTGGAACACGATGAATGGTTAAAGGCACACTCAGTTGAGAACGACAGGGCCGGCAACCTTGTTTTCACTTGCGTTCCTCGGCGTGTAGGACTGGTTTTAATATTACTATAACGCTTTCGTGTACGCGTGCGAGAGTTTGTTGTTCTAAATGAAGATATATTTACTTATTCAACGGATAATAATAAAATATTAAACAACAAATATTATTTAAAATAATAAATAATATTATATTTATGTACCCTCTATGTACAGGGTTATTATAAATGATGACCCAATTTAATAAATTCATATTTATTTAAGTATAAATGCAAAATGAACAATTCACATACCAATGGAAAGAGGAAGTTTCAAAGTTTTTTTACACATTCTTAACCTGTACAACTGCCCATAACAGACAGGTGGAGTGTCAAATTATTTACACTCAATCTGTTCGTTGCAGGGCTAAAATAAATAATTCTGTTTCTTATCACATGGTCAGCCAATTAAATGATTGATTCATTTAAGAACAAAAGAGGTAGAGGTGTAAAATACACTAATCAGAGTTATCTCCTCTGAAAGTAATGAATTTCATTATACAGCCAGACCCTGTGGTGAATGAAGTGAAGGTGTCATTTGCAGAGTGGAAAATATGTGCTTTTCAGAAGGCCCGGCATGCTGATAAGCGTAATTTTCCACTCAGTGAGTTGTGGTAATTATAAACCACCTCACTCCTCGTTTTACTTAGTAAAACCTCTACAGTTTCAAACCAGCCTTTCGGCTGATGACCTAAACAACAACAATAAAAATATATTAAACAACAAATATTATTTAAAATATATTATTATTTTTTTACGCCCACATTAGAGCACTTGAATCAGTCCATACACATTTAAGTCCTCAAAGTTCGAGCTAGAGATTTGGCTTTCAGCTTCCTCTTCTGCTCCGAAAACTTTTCCATTCTCAGCGATCATTTGATCCCTTTGTTCGCTAGTTATGGTGTATTGTTTTCGTTCAAATAACTTATTTTTAGTTTTAATCTCATGTTCCTCAGAATCCTCTTTTCCTTTTGTTGCATCGTTATACCTAACTCCTGTAAATCATCCTGAGCCTGTTTAAACCAATCGTTCTTGGTTTTATTTTTCCAAAAGTAGTTGTTTCAAGTCGTGTGAAACTCTCACACGACTTTCTCTTGCCAATGTAGATAATGAACAATATAGTCCATGTTTAATCATGTAAACCATGTAAAATCTAATTTTAATCATGAGTGAATGAAGGAAAATAAAAATTAATCACTGTAGAACTTAAACATACCAAAATCAATAATTGCCTCTAAACTACGCTCTGTAGAGAGCAATTCTTAAAATAAAAGTTGGTAGTTTTTATTTTAAATTTCCTATAGCTTTAAATTATATAGTAATGCATATTAACCCTTTATAGGTGTTTGGTAAGTAGGCCTGTACTTACCACTGGCAATAAGGTTGATTTTATTTAAGGATAAGCTATGCAGTTGAACCCTATTGGCATTTTATGGTGTTATAAATATTCCCTGGTAAGTATGCTATCCACATTTTGAAATAGCGCGCAGCGACCATTTGCTTCGCGAGTTGCACAAATGTGGTAAGGATTCACACCAGCGTATGCAACCGTGCTGTTTTGTTGTTGATCCCTTTGTTCGCCAGTTATGGTGTATTGTTTTCGTTCAAATATTTTTAGTTTTAATCTCATGTTCCTCAGAATCCTCTTTTCCTGGTAAGTCTTTCTCTTGCCATTCTTTTTGTAGAGCATAAATTTTAGTTTTTTTGACGCGAGTATTCATACCCAGTTTTTTGTTATACAGTACTATAAGTTGTTTTAATAAACATTCTTACCACTAAACATTATGTGATTCCCATTTCATTAAACGTTCCGTGGTAAATATACTTAACCAGGGCTTAACATAAAAAAAGAAATATCTTACGGTTCTGGCACTAGAAATAGTACATTATTCAAGTCCCTATTAAGCAAAATTTAACATTTTACAACATATAATTTTCCCCCGTAGTACTGCCCTTTAAAGGAGTAAGGTCTTTAAAAATCCTGTATTTTACCGATTTTGATGAAAAAAAAAACCAGAAAATTACCAATTACCGCTAAACTAAACGTTGTAGAACAACATTTTTTGAAATAAAAGTTGAAGGTCTTTAAATGTTCTACAACTTTCATTGTATGGACTTTTGATCTAAAAGGCATATTAATGCCACATTCTTACTAAAACATTTTTTACAACGAGAACACAGGCTCCCTAACAATTTCAGCAGTCATGGCGCTCACTTTATCTTGTAGAGCATAAATAATTGAGTAAATGTGGCAATTTTTTAAAGCATCGCAGAAGCCGTTTTTGAGAAAATCGCAAAAAAGAAAAATAATCGCAAGAATATACTACCTACTACTATTATTTTTATAGGATTGTTGTTTAGGTCAACAGCCGAAAGGCTGGTTTGAACCTCTAGAGGTTTTACTAAGTAAAAACGAGGAGTAAGGTGGTTTACCATGCCTTCCTCACTGAGTTGAAAGAGTATGCTTATCAGCATGCCAGGCCCTCCGAAAAGCACTCACTTTCCACCCTGCAAGTGACACCTTCACTTCATTCACCACAGGGTCTGGCAGCATAGTGAAATTCATTACTTTCAGAGGAGTTAACTCTGACTAGTGTCTTTTATACCTCTACCTCTTCTGTTCTTAAATAGTTCAGTCATATAAGTGGCTGACTATGTGATAAGAAACAGAACTATTTATTTTAGCCCTGGACCAAACAGATAGAATGCAATTAAAATAACACTCCACCTGCCCGTTTTGGGCATTTTATAGGATTAGATGACAATAAAAATTACATATCCACTCATGTGGAAAGTGCATGAAGTGATCAATAAATGACATTAACAACTAAGTTACATGAAATAAAGAATGCCACATCAAAATATTGAAGGATAAGACGAACGAGGAAGAAGACATTCATAAATATCGCCGAGATTACGAATTTGTTTATTGGTGGTCATTTTTAATGATCATCTATCATTTCCGATGTCAGTCCATCACATCCAGATGTCAGAAACTACAAGAAATAGCAACAAATGGTTTTCGGATTCGTAAACTGCACAAAAAGTTAGTGGGCCTGAATTAAGTTTGAAGTTCCGGTTTTGACCTAAAGTTGTCCGAAAACGGAAGTCAAAAAATCAAAGTCGGAATTTGTAAACAAAAATAGGGTCATTCGATTCCTCTTTTAGATACAAAAAACATTGGGTTTAAAATTCCGGTTTTGACCGGAAGTATCCCAAACTAGGTCGATCATTCCTGAGAACGTATGGTTAATTGAACCCCAACCATCAAAAATAACTGGTAACTGCTGTCTAATATCCTTTTCACGTTTGATGAGCTCTGCTGTTCCACACGTTTAGACCAATCAGAACGTTTGCCGGCGTTGTCAGATTGTACCTGACAAACATTACGCGCGCATGCGTATAAGAGCCGCCGCAATAGTTCACTTTCGTCTTGCATCTCGTACTGAACACATCGATTACAGAGCGCGTTAACATGCAATACTTTACAATATAATCAGCTGATTGTATGTTTATAGGTTATAATTGGTATTAAAAGACCAAAAAAATGGCTGACAAAATATTTAACCAAGCTACAAGAGCTGATATTGGCAACGTTGCTGGCAAGTGATTGGCTAGCCATAAAGTGGGTAGGGGGCAATGCATACGTTCAGAGCTCATCAGCCTTGAAAAATAGTTTAGTATTCAAATCCATATAAAAGTAACTACCTTTACTAGGATTTGAACCAGGAAGCTCCTACTCCGAAAATCAGCTGTTAAACAGCTGACTCGCGGTGACGCTTAACCTCTAGACCAACCCGGTGGATAATTTAAAAAAAAATCCCTCATGTGTTTACGTTGCAATCATAAGCAACCCCGTGACCCAATGAGATGAGGACGATGTGTATGACGTGTAAATGAGGTGTAGTCTTGTACAAACCCAGGCTGACCATTCCTGAGAAAGTATGGTTAATTGAACCCCAGCCCCCTAAGTACACCGCTAACCACTGTCTTGTAATTATTCAAATTCGTATAACAGTAACTAGCTTTACTCGGATTCGAACCATGGAATCTTCGTCTCCGAAAATAAGCTGTTAAACAGCTGACTCGCGGCGACGACTTTACTTACCTCTAGACCAACACGTGGGTCAATTTATTTTTAAAATAACGTGTGTACGTTGCAATCTGTTCAATTTAAGAACAGTAAACAACCCCGTGACCCAATGAGGTGAGGATGATGTGTATGACGTGTAAATGAGGTTTAGTCTTGCACAGACCCAGGCCGACCATTCCTGAGAGAGTATAGTTAATTGAACCCCGGTCAATAAAGTACACCGGTAACCACTGTCTAGCATCCAAATCCATATTAAAAATTATTACCTTTACTAGGATTTGAATTACGGTACCTTCGTCTCCGAATATCATGTGTTTAACAGCTGATTCGCGGCGACGACTTAATCATTAGACCAATCCGGTAGGTTTGATTAATCTTTTTTTTTAATTCCTAATATGTGTACGTTGCAATCTGTTCAATTCAGAACAATAAGCAACCCCAATAAGCAAAAAAAAAAATTACTGCCCATAACAGACAGGTGGAGTGTCAAATTATTTACACTCAATCTGTTCGTTGCAGGGCTAAAATAAATAGTTCTGTTTCTTATCACATGGTCAGTCAATTAAATGACTGAATCATTTAAGAACAGAAGAGGTAGAGGTGTAAAAGACACTAATCAGAGATATCTTCTCTGAAAGTAATGAATTTCATTGTACAGCCAGACCCTGTGATGAATGAAGTGAAGGTGTCATTTACAGAGTGGAAAATATGTGCTTTTCAGAGGGCCCGGCATGCTGATAAGCGTACTTTTTTACTCAGTGAGGAAGGCAATGGTAAACCACCTTACTTCTCGTTTTACTTAGTAAAACCTCTAGAGGTTCAAACCAGCCTTTCGGCTGTTGACCTAAACAACAGCAACAAGCAACGCCATGACCCAATGAGATGAGGATGATGTGTATGACGTGTAAATGAGGTGTAGTCTTGTACAGACCCAGGTTGACCATTCCTGAGAGAGTATGGTTAATTGAACCCCAACCATCAAAGTACACCGGCAACCACTGATTAATCTTGAAACAAAACTTTCTCTCGTAGAATAACAAGTATTCCATCTATTCATAAAATGAATATATGGATCATATGAATATTTTCTTATGAATTTTTTTGTATAGAATACAGTATTGTCGTTGCTGAATAAAAAAATAGACATCAAACATATTAATATATTACATTGTATTGTATGAAGGCAGAGATGGTTTAAATTAATTCAAAAGATGTGAAAATTGTAGACAAAAAGTAGATAACATGGTAACCTACTTGTGGGTGCACAAATGTTTCTTATGCGTGTTTGTCTAAGTGTGTGAAGGTACGTGTGTGCGGTGCGTGTGTCTAATGATATTCTTACTCATTTCGAAGTCCTAATACTTTTTAAGTTAAGTCTGAAACGTGACCTTTCACTTTCCATGCGTTCTTGTTTGGCATGTCAATTTATTTTGTAAAAATGTATTCGAACATTCTGGCGTTAACATTGAACTTGGCATTCAACTTGAACTAACTTACTTCAGTTGTAAGTTGATTCAGCGTTTGTTTAGGTCAACAGCCGAAAGGCTGGTTTGAACCTCTAGAGGTTTTACTAAGTAAAAACGAGGAGTAAGGTGGTTTACCATTGCCACAACTCACTGAGTTGAAAGAGTATGCTTATCAGCATGCCAGGCCCTCCGAAAAGCACTCACTTTCCACCCTGCAAATGACACCTTCACTTCATTCACCACAGGGTCCGGCTGCATAGTGAAATTCATTACTCTCAGAGGAGATAACTCTGACTAGTGTCTTTTACACCTCTACCTCTTCTTTTCTTAAATAGTTCAGTCATATAAGTGGCTGACTATGTGATAAGAAACAGAACTATTTTTTTTTAGCCCTGGACCAAACAGATAGAGTGCAATTAAAATAACACTCCACCTGCCCGTTTTGGGCATGATTCAGCGTTACGAAGAGTGTTTACTAGCGAAACGCTACGATTTGTAGAAAACTAAAATCGTCAATTCAAAAATTTCTAAAAAATAATTTTTTATGGCCAAATTGCCCTTACTTTACGAATATGTCTCGTATTAAAGAAAACAAACCGTTGTGAAACACTTACACGACTTTCTCTTGCCAATGTAAATAATGAACAAGTAACCTATATTAAAACATGAGTAAAATAATGTAATACTAAGTAATATCTGATGTAAACAATCACACGACTTCCTATAGCCAGTGTAAATAAAGCCGTATGTTTAATGATTAGTAAACAATGTAAACTGAAAAACATAATCTAATTTTAATATTGAATAAATGATGCAAAATGAAAGTCAATCTCTGTTTGGCTTAAAAATACAGAAAATCACTAATTGACGCTAAACTAGGCTCGTAGAAGAAAATGCTATGAAATAACAATTGCAGATTCTTTTACTTGTAGATTTTATTTATAAAGTGCATACTAAGACCACATTCTTTTAAAAAAATCATTTTCTTGCCGATTTTAATGAAAAAATTGCAGAAAATCACTAATTGACGCTAAACTAAGCGGTGTATGTAAAAAAGAATTATATATATTTAAGTCAAACTGAGGTTGATTTTCATTTTGCTTCTTTCACTCATGATTAAAATAAGGTTATGTTTTTGAGGTTAGTTTTTTGTTTATTTTTAATGTTTTATTACTAATATTAGGTTATATTGTTCATTATTTGCATTGGCTAGATAAAGAATATATAAAGAATTATATAAATTTAAGAAATTATAAATTTTTAAAATTAAAGTTGTAGGTTTTTTAATGTTCTGCAACTTTAATTATACACACACTTTTGCCCTGGAATGCATATTAAGGCCACAAGCTTAAAAAAATTTATGTACTTTCCTACGAGAGCACAGCCCTCCCAAGAATTTCAGCAGATACGTCTCTTACCTTATTTTGAAGTGCATGAAAAATATAGTAAATGGGGCGATTTAAAAAAATCGTAGTAGAGGTTTTTGAGAAAATCGCAATAAGTAAAAAATTAAACGAATAAACTAGAATACTACTTCCGGTTGACCGATTTTTAAAAAAATAATGATTTCTGTATTTACTCTTTAAGAGGAAACGAATGGCACTATTTTTGTTTCCAAATTCCGACTTTGATTTCTTGACTTCCGGTTTTGAGCCACTTTGGGTCAAAACTTGAACTTCAAACCCAATTCAGGCCCACTAACTTGTGTAGATTACGAATCCGAAAACCGTTTGTTACTTTCTCTTGTAGTATTTGACGTCTGGGTGTGTCGGACAAAGCAAAATGATAGATGACAATTCTCAAAATTGCCACAAATGAAATTTAATTAATTTAATAAAAAAGTAATCAAATCAAAATTTAAAAAAAATTTGTGAGAATATTGCAACATGTAATACACAGAGCTTGCCAGCTGTAATGTTACACCCTATATATTCATACAGGGCAAGAAAAAGTAAAAATCTTGTATGAAAGACTTACGCGACTTTTTCTAGCCAATGCAAATAATGAACAATATAACCTAATATTAGTAATAAAACATTAGAAATAAACAAAAAACTAACCTCAAAAAACATAACCTTATTTTAATCATGAGTGAAAGAAGCAAAATGAAAATCAACCTCAGTTTGACTTAAAAATACGGAAATTCTCTTTCACGCTAAACTAGGTTCTGTTGAGAAAATGCCTAAATTTAAGTTGTATATCTTTTAATTTTCTATAAATATTATTATGTACATTTATGTCGTAAAATGCATAGGCCTACTAAGGCTGAAATCTTTAAAAAATCTTTTTTTTTTACACAGAAAATCGCTAATTACCGCTAAACCAAGTGTATTACAAAAAAATGTTTTAAAAAAGTTTTAGGGTTTCAAATTCTCTACAACTTTTATTAACTTATATACATTTTTGCGCTAAAATGCATATTAAAGTCGCAATCTTAAAAAAATATATTTTTACGAGAAAACAACCTTCTCAAAAATTTCAGCAGACCTGGCGCCTACCCTTTCTTGTAGAGCACAAAAAATGTAGTAAATGAGGCGATTTTTAAAAAAATCGTAGAGCCGTTTTTGAGAAAATTACAAAAACGTGAAAAATTACACGAATAAACTATCACTTCTGGTTGACCGATTTTGACGAAAATGTTCGTGTCGGGTTCTCTAGTGGTGTCTAACTTAAGTTTCAAGTTCGTACGATGTTCCGTTCTTGAAATATTCTGTTCACGCACAAACACACACCCACACACACACACATACACCCCCACACCAATCGCTAAAAACAGTGCTGTTTTTTTTAGTGCACTGTTTGTTTTTAAATTTAGGGGGTGTGAATACGTGTAGATCCGGTGAGAAATCGATTTCAAAAAATCGCCAAGAAAACAATACTTTCTTTCCTATATATATTCTTATACTTTCATATAATCATATAGGCAAGAGAAAGTAAAAATATGTAATACCGAACAAAAAGAACAGTATTTATAATGTGACAAAAAAGGTATGTAAATATTTTGAAATTTTTATGAAAGAACTAAATAACCTCTTTAAGAATTATAGGTACAAGTAACGTAAACTATGAAATAGTTATTGTTTACTTAGTGTTACAAAATTGAGATTAAATCAGTAATAAGTTATGTTATTTGACATCCTATTGCAGTACAATATAATTAGTATATTGTAGTGTATAACAAAGTGGAACATTGTTTTATGTGGGCTTAGTGACGTCCATGTGGGTTTCGTTTCTTTGAAAAGCTTATAACTTATTAGACAAGTGTTTAAATATCTCTGGTTTTGACAGTGACATTGTCTTTGTATGAGGGAGTAACATACATACTGTAGACTACTGTTACTGTTATGTTTCCAATTTTTGTTTGTTATCAATCAGACGGAAGAATGATTTTTGTCACATAAATTGCAATCTTAATATGTTATGTATTACGCAAATACGTAAATGAATTCGTTGTTATTATATATTGTAACAGAAAATTCTAAATAGATATTATTACATTTTGTTTAATTCACTTCCAGGCTAGTCTAGTCATGTGTTAGGAAAATATTGGCTTTAAAGGTTGATCGGCTGTTGACCTAAACAACATTGTTTATTATTTAAACAAAGGTTTATTATACATAGGTTATATTTTTTATTATTTACATTGGCAAGAGGAAGTCGTTGACACCAGATTTTTTTTTAGATTTATGTACTTTTAAATCGTAGTTTAAGTTACGTCGGTTTGGGAAAGCGACCAAGTAACATCCGCAACTTTATAGGTAACCAAAGCAAAAAAATCTGGTGTGAAACACTCACACGACTTTCTCTTGCCAAAGTGTCAGTACAAACATTTTTGCAAGCTTCATTTCAACTAATTTTGAGCGGCACGTGTCCTCAAGGAGCTGACGGAAGATGAATTCCAGCACTGTTTCCAACGATGGAAAATTCGCATGGAGCATTGTAGGGATAGAAAAGGAGTGTATATTGAAGGTGACAATAAGTGATTATGTATAAAATAAAAATAAAAGTTTTTACAACGTCAGTCTCGTTATTTAATAGCCACACCTCGAACAGTTAAGACCCTATGTGTGAATGAAGTGAAGGTGTCACTTACAGGGTGCAAAGTAGATGCTTTTCGGAGGGCCTGGCATGTTGATAAGCATTGTCTAATTTTGTACTCAGTGAGGAAGGCAATAATAACCTACCTGACTTCTCGTTTTACTTAGTAAAACCTCTAGAGGTTCAAACCAACCTTTCGGCTGTTGACCTAAACAACATTGTTTATTATTTAAACAAAGGTTTATTATACATAGGTTATATTTTTTATTGGCAAGAGGAAGTCGTTGACACCAGATTTTTTTTAGATTTATGTACTTTTAAATCGTAGTTTAATTAATAATTTTTTAAAAAAATACGTGATTTTAATCCCATTTGTATTGTTACTGAATAAAAACACAAATCCTTTCCTGGGGTATGGTTTTAAGCCATAGTTAAGTCAATTTCGTTCGCCTAGAAAAATGTTATTTATTTTAAAAAGGATTTACGTGGGTTTTAAAGTGTAAAAATGAGTAAGTAAAATAAAGTATTAAGAATTATTTGCAACTTTTATGAGGCCAGTTATTTTTAGTGAAACGTTTCTTGTAGACAATATTATCGTGTTTGTTGAAGATAATACTGTATCTAGGTAAATCGTTAAACTGGAAAAAACTTTGATAAAAAATACAATGATAAAGTGAGTAGAATTATGAACGGTAAAGAGTTTTCTCACAATGTAAGCCGAAGACGATAGAAAAGGACCCTTAATCCTAAGTCCTCGGTTGGATCACGAATACGGTAGCTAATAGGATGGATGGATGAAGTATCAAGTCTAGTCTTTGGCCAGCTAGAAATCTTGTGAACCAGAACAGACTGAGACCTACTTATTCGCTTCCGGGTCACCGCTTCCATCCAGTTCCTCCCTACTCAAAACACCGACTACCTGCCAAACCTCTTCCTCTCGCTGACACACACCCTCCCTACTCAGCCACACTCATGCTTTCTACGTGGTATCACATTGAATACTAATTCAATGCCACGATCAATTTTTATCAATCCCATCCACCTCTCCACAACATTTTCCTAATTAAAACTTCAAACATATTTTTTTATAACATCACTTACAAATTTATATTTATTCTTACTTTCAGTAAAATAAAGTTATTTAAGTTGCTACATAGAATAATAATAATAATAATAATAATAATAATAATAAGAAGAAGAAGAAGAAGAAGAAGAAGAAGAAGTCTGCCCATAACAGACAGGTGGAGTGTCAAATTTACACTCAATCTGTTCGTTGCAGGGCTAAAATAGTTCTGTTTCCTATCACATGGTCAGCCAATTAAATGACTGAATCATTTAAGAACAGAAGAGGTAGAGGTGTAAAAGACATTAATCAGAGTTATCTCTTCTGAAAGTAATGAATTTCACTATGCAGCCAGACCCTGCGGTGAATGAAGTGAAGGTGTAATTTGTAGGGTGGAAAATCGGTGCTTTTCGGAAGGCTTGACATGTTGATAAGCATACTTTTCCACTTAGTGAGGAAGGCATGTGTAAACCAACTCACTTCTCATTTTTACTTAGTAAAACCTCTACAGGTTCAAACCAGCCTTTCGGCTGATGACCTAAGTAACAACAATAAGAAGAAGAAGAAGAAGAAGACGACGTCGACGTTTTGACTGGAATCATTCTACAGTTAAGCCGTTCTTAGTTTGCTCTTACTGTCAACAAACAAAAGCCACCTACTACAGGGTGCACGCTAGAGTCTACGACTTTACGGATCTCGTATTCCTATTAAGTTAACTATTTTTTAAATTATAAGTACCTACTTAAAGTACTAAAAACATCAGTCATAATATGATGTAGGCCTAACAATTTCATTCAGAAAAATTCTTTTAAAAGTATTTTCTATTTAAATACTTTTGAAAGTATTTTGTTGTTACTTTTCAATCAGCGTGTACACGTTTTGATATAATGCGCATGCTCAGTGACGTCATTGTTTGTTTACATTAGGAGCAAACTAAGAGAGGCTGGACTATAAAATTTTGAGTTGGAATTTGAAAAAATACACCAAAAATGTATTCCATATGATATACAAATGGTTTTTCCCATTTGAGAGACCAATCACTAAAAACATGTTTTTTGGGTTTGGGGGCCCGAAAACATGAATATCCGATTGAAAAATCGACACGAAAAGAACAGTTTCCTTCCCTATAATATTCAGGTAGAGCAAGAAAAAGTAAATAAACTGAATTTTGCAACCATTAATTGTGCTAATGGAATTTATCAATCAGATTTTTTAACTTTATTGGTGAAATTCACACCTGTTATAAAAAAAACAACCAATGAATTTGATGATGAGTAAAAGAATGAATGACATGACATGAGTAAGTTTAACAATGAATTCTGAATTCATTCAGAACAGTGAAACGAAATACGTCAGGAGGTCAAAGGGTGTTTGATTTTATGTCACCAAAATTTTTAACTTTTTGCCTTCTGACTTACCTACGTAAATAATTATTTTTTATAGAGAATTATTTTGTTTGATTTTGAAAGTAGAGATTTATTGCCAAATTGCTAATCAATATATTTTCAAAAATTTAGATCAAGTTGTTTTCTTTTGTTAGACATGTGCCGTTTCCATGAAAGGCGACTGTCTAAGTGTAGGCCCAGGTAATGAACAAAATGACGTATATTTTTTGTTAATAATGTATTTGTTTTACGTCAATAAATAGATAAATAAAAGCGAAAGTGATATCATAGCAAAACCAACAATTTTTTTGTGAAAATGTTTACTTCTTTAAACGTTAATATTTCGCTCAAGGATTTGAATATTTAATGCGGCTCGTTTCAGTTTGAACAATCCTCATCAGCTAAATTTGATCAAGGTTCGTTTAAAATTTTGATGAGACTCCCGCGGTCCAGCCACCTTTTTACTTAGGTCTACCTTACCGACTGTAACAATTTGATATGGCAATCTACGTGCCAAATTGTTTTCTTTTTGTCTTTATCATATAACGGGCGGTGGGGAATTTTACTTTCAGGAGAAGAGGTACTTGGTAAATATTACGTTTAGAACTACGGGTGTTGTCCATTATTCAGACCAAGAGGTCTCTGCTCCATGTTCGCTTTAGTTGTCGCACAGTTCGGAAGTTCCTTGAAGGTAGGTCACGGGCTAATTGGTTTGGATCGTCATCTAGTCGTTCGCAAAATTTGCTATATAGGCTATATAAGAACGCGTTTAGTTACGTAACCGTCGGAATTTTCAAATCTTTGTGGATGGTTTTATTGCTTACATAAAAAGGAGCACCTTAAGAAAGAAGGAAGTCTTACAATTTTAATTGAAAGGCCTGGATTGACTTAACGTTACTCTTTGCCGCTACTCCAAAGATCTGGACACCATAAGTCCAGATTGGTCTCAAATGGGTTTGTACATTAAAATTTTGATAGGAGGTTCAATTTTGATTGAGGGTTAATAAAGCAGAAGCGTAGCTTCTGGAGGTGGTTATGTTCTAAACGTTTTGTACGCAGATGATGCTTCCAAGAAGTTTGGCCCTTCCAGTGCATGGATTGGCGCTTCCGGATTGCCGGATCATAAATAAAAAACCACGTTTCATCACATGTTATTATCTTCTACCTGTTCCTTAAGGTGAAACCTGAATTAAAAGGGACAAGATTTGAGTCTGTGGAAGCTGTAAAAGAGATAGCAGCACGTGTCCTGAAGGAGCTGACAGAAGATGACTTCCAGCACTGTTTCCAACAATGGAAAATTCGCATGGAGCGTGTATATTGAAGGTGACAATAAGTGATTATGTATAAAAATAAAAATACAATTTTTTACGTCATTCTCGTTATTTAATAGCCACACCTCGTATTGTAAAATTAATATAATGAAAATAAATTTTAAAAAATCACAGTACAGTTATGATAAAGAGCGTTCCATCTCGTACAAAGTAGTATATTAATAATACAATCTACGTTTAATTAATAGGGTATGTAGACTATAGTTTGTTCTATCTGAATTGGCGCGCGTAGCTATAGAGTTTTGATCACACCTCTCTTTGTCCCTCGCCTACATGTACAAGATAACTCACAAACAACGTAACACAAAATGAGTGTTATTTTTCATTTATTTTTCTCGATTAGGATAAAATATTTAAACAGTGTGTAGTCTTTGTGGTATCTATACCACTATGGCTATGTTTGCTGATGATATGGCAGTTCTTGCGGTTGATGCCGATCCTGTAATTGCAACTCGAAAGACGCAAAACCATTTACACCAGGTAGAGTCATGGCTTAAACTTTGGAAAATTAAAATTAATGAAAACAAATCGCAACAAATGACGTTTACTCTTAGACGACAAAACTGCCCAACCGTTTACATTAATAATATTCCGCTACCTCACACTACTCAAACACGCTACTTAGGCTTACACTTGGACAGAAAACTTACATGGAACGCACATGTTACACACACACACGCCACAAACTCAAAACACGCTTCTATCAACTAAAACGCTTACTCGATAGACGTTCTAAATTAAACATGTCACACAAATTAACAATCTACAAGACAGTCTTAAGACCAATCTGGACATTTGGAGTTCAACTTTGGGGATCTGCTAAACCTTCACACACGAAACATATACAAGCGATTCAGAACAAGATTCTACGAACGATAATGCAATGCCCCTTTTACATCACAAACTCAATGTTGCACAAAGACTTACAAATGCCATACGTAATTGATATCGCGAAACAACTATACAAGACGATGCATGACAAATTTGAACTACATGACAACCCTCTCTTACAAAACATGTACACTAGGGCGATACCGGGTACTCAGCGCAGACGTTTGAAGCGCCTCTGGCCAAGAGATCTTCTTGGCCAACTGTAGGACTGGTGATGACTGCACGCTCCTTCAAGTAAATCAAGTTTTGGAACATTAGCTTCACATTTAGAAATTGTTATATTAATTTAATAACAGATACTAAATGTCAATTAAAAGTGTCAAAGAAGTCTTTGAAAACACTCTGAACTTGTACAACTAATAGAGTTGATGCGCCAATTCAGTTTGGATATACTATACTAAGTAGTTTTGTGTTACGTGTACACTTATTGAGTAATAATCCCACAGGAATGATCTTCTTAATAATACTGTTAAAACAACGGAATGTTTTGTTGTTAGTACATGGTTAACTCAATTTAAATTCTTCAAACCGGTTATTAATTTCGTTTGTCACATATTTTCTAGTATGACAACTGTTTAAATTTCAAACCAATTATTATCGTAGCGGTATTTTTAAGACAGAAATTCTTATTCTTCATTAAACCAAACTAATAAATTTTGTACTTTTGATGACCTGAGATTTTATTCCTATTTGAAATTATTGTAAGAAGTTATTTTACAGCAGCGTATATAAATAATATTTAGGGGGGGGCAAGACCAAGGTTATGTTAGATAGTTTGGGTAATAAAATAGTTACACTAAATGTTTTACTTTAGTTTTTACGACCTGACTCAGAGGGTAAATTACTACTAGATTCTTTGAATATTGTTTTAAAAAGGGTTTAAACAAAACAACAAAGTAAATTTTTGACAACGAAATAATATGGTAGGCTAATATTATCTGTTCTTGTTTAGATCAATAGCCGAAAGGCTGGTTTGAACCTCTAGAGGTTTTACTAAGTAAAAACGAGGAGTGAGGTGGTATACAGTATTGCCTTCCTCACTGAGTTGAAAGAGTATGCTTATCAGCACACCAGGTCCTCCGGCGTGCTGATAAGCACGCCGGTCGCATTGGCGTAGTTGGTAACGTGCTCGCCTCTCATCATGCGGTCTTGGGTTCGAATCCCATTCAGGTACGGCATATTTTCATACGTTGCAAAAAATCATTTCATCCTTCACCGTCTGCATTAGCAGTATAATTGCAGAATAGTCGGACGTTAAACCAAAAAAAACCCTCCGAAAAGCACCTACTTTCCACCCTGCAAATGGCATCTTCACTTCATTCACCACAGGTCTGGCTGTATGGTAAAATTCATTACTGTCACAGGAGATAACTCTGACTAGTGTCTTTTACATCTCTACTTCTCCTGTTCTTAAATAGTTCAGTCATATAATTGGCTGACTATGTGATAAGAAATAGAACTATTTTTTGTAGCCCTGGCACCAACAGATCGAGTGCAATAAATTTAACACTCCGCCTGTTCCTTATGGGTATATATTATCTATACTAATATTATAAAGGCAAAGCGTGTTTTTTTTTGTGCAGGCTAATTTCCAAAACTACTGAACGGATTTTCATGAAATTTTGACACCATATACGTATTTATATTCACAGCAACATTTTATTTTTAAATTTTCAAAAATGATAACCCAAGGGCCCTAATGAAAGTTTTCATAAATATTTATTTGCGTGTGTGTACATATACGAGGGTTATCCAGAAAATAACCTCCGTTTTGAAATAAAAAGTAAACGAGTGAAGATACAAAAACTTTATTATGTAGGCTACATATTAAAACTACAGTTTTTCTCTATTTTTCGACATGGTCGCCCAACAGATTCAAGCACTTGTCGTACCTTGGAACAGTCTTTGAAATACCCGCTGCATAAAAATCTGCCGCCTGTGAATGTAGTCAACTATTCACGGCGTTTTGAAGCTTTTCGTCATTGGCGAACCGCTGAAATGCAAGCCACCGCTTCATGTTCGGGAACAGGTGAAAGTCACTAGGAGCCAAGTCCGGGCTGTATGGTGGATGATCGAAAACGTCTTATTTAAACTTGGCCAAAAGTTCATTTGTTCTTCGAGCTGTATGAGGGCGAGAAAACAAATGACATTTTGGCTAAGTTTAAATGGGACGTTTTCGATCATCCCCCATACAGCCCGGACTTGGCTCCTAGTGACTTTCACCTGTTCCCAAACATGAAGCGGTGGCTTGCATTTCAGCGGTTCGCCAATGACGAAGAGCTTCAAAACGCCGTGAATGGTTGGCTACATTCACAGGCGGCAGATTTTTATGCAGAGGGTACTTCAAAGACTGTTCCAAGGTACGACAAGTGCTTGAATCTGTTGGGCGACCATGTCGAAAAATAGAGAAAAACTGTAGTTTTAATATGTATATAATAAAGTTTTTGTATCTTCACTCGTTTACTTTTTATTTCAAAATGCAGGTTATTTTCTGGATAACCCTCGTATAAGAGTAGGCCTACGTATTGCTATTGAAGTAAATGAAGCGGTTTGATGATGGCGAGGTCTTCGTCATCATCATGAAACAACAAAATGTAAATATGTATAAAATCATACCTTCAACATGAAACTTATATATTTAAAAACAAGTACACAATTAAGAATTTTTTTTAAAGAACGTTTTAATATTTATGTATTAGGAAGGATGAAAATAATTAAAATTTTCTGGGTATTGCTCTTTCTGTTAACGAATTTAATCGGTTTTTGTTGACTAAAGATATTTCCACTTTGTCATCCTATGAACAATTTTAAAAAAAACGCCCTAATAAAATTTATTAGGTTTGTAGGAACAATTACAAAGAGATGAGTAAAGATTTTCTAAAATGAGTTGAATTTGTTTTTAGAAAATCAAACGCCATAAAAACCACATTTGTCGGCAATACAGATGTTTAGTCAACTAGAACCAACGGAAACTCGTTTAACTCAATAAATTTCTTATTCTTCGTTGTCACCTATATAATATTAATACAATAGTCACTGCATGATCGGAAATACAGTAGACCGTCGGTAACACGGCCTTCTATAGAATGACTTCCTCGACAACATGCGCATTTTCAAATCTCCTTAAAATTGCCACAACACTTAATGTTAAAGATACCTCTAAATTACGATTAGGCCTATTATTACTTTAATGGTGGTATTTACGGTGATGTCACAGAGCCACTATTATATTTAGGTTACAGCTGTAAGCAAAGCAATGTAAAAAATTCTTTTCCCTAGAACCACGTGTTTTGAAAAATTCTGTAGGTGCGGTTAGAAGGAAGCCGTTACACGTCCTTTGCAACCCGGCAAAGTGTCGAATGTTTCCACGTTAAAATCAAAAAAGTGTGGAAATTTTAACACGTTAAAATCACCGTTACAGTACAAAAACTCACAGTAGTTGCTAATGACCAAGCTGTCGATGCGATTTCAAATAAACTGTTGTTTAGGTCATCAGCCAAAAGGCTGGTTTGAACCTGTAGAGGTTTTACTAAGTAAAACGAGGAGTGAGGTGGTTTACAATTGCCTTCCTCACTGAATGGAAAAGTATGCTTATCAGCATGCCGGGCCCTCCGAAAAGCACATATTTTCCACTCTGCAAATGATACCTTCACTTCATTCACCACAGGGTCTGGCTGTATAGTGAAATTCATTACTTTCAGAGGAGACAACTCTGATTAGTGTCTTTTACACCTCTACCTCTTCTGTCCTTAAATGATTCAGTCATTTAATTGGCTGACCATGTGATAAGAAACAGAACTATTTATTTTAGCCCTGCAACGAACAGACTGAGTGTAAGTAATTTGACACTCCATCTGTCTGTTATGGGCATTTCAAATAAACTAAAAAAGAATTATTTTGAATATTTTTAGTGTTATCAGAACGATTTATATTTTTATGAACACAATAAAAAGTAATTTTTAACGGGAAATTTTATGTTTCTGTAACGTTGAAATTTTGCTTGCCAATGGCAGGCTTACGCCTACAAGTTGTCCAAATAAGGGCTGGCACTTTTTACTTTCTCTTGCCTATATGAATATAAATAGGAAGGAAAGTATTGTTTTCATGTCGATTTTTCGAAATCAAGTTTTCACCGGATCTATATGTTTTCAGACCCCCTGAACCCAAAAAACATGTTTTTAGCGATTGGTCTGTGTGTGTGTGTGTGTGTGTGTGTGTGTGTGTGTGTGTGTGTGTGTGTGTGTGTGTGTGTGTGTGTGGGTGGGTGTGGGTGTGTGTCTGTGTGTGAGTGTGTGAACAGAATAATTCAAGAATGGAACATCGTACGAACTTGAAACTTAAGTTACATACCACTACTGGACCCGACACAAACATTTTCATCAAAATCGGTCAACCGGAAGTGGTAGTTTAATCGTGTAATTTTTTACTTTTTTGCAATTTTCTCAAAAACTGGTCCTACGATTTTTTTAAAAATCGCCTGGTTTATTCAATTTTTTATTCTCTACAAGATAGGGTAGGCGTCATGTTTGTTGAAATTCTGAGTGAGGCTGTTTTCACGTAAAAACATAGTTTTTTTAAGATTACGGCTTTAATATGCAATTTAGCGCAAAAATTTATATAATAAAAGTAGTAGAGAATTTAAAATTCTACAACTTTTATTTCGAACATTTTTTGGTATAACGCTTAGTTTAGCAGTAATTAGCGATTTTCTGATTTTTTTCTCACGAAAACGTGTGAAAAGTGAGGAAGGCAATGGTAAACCACCTCACTCCTCGTTTTACTTAGTAAAACCTCTACAGGTTCAAACCAGCCTTTCGGCTGATGACCTAAACAACAACATTGCGATAATATGGCATTTTACGGTAAAGTGTGTGTAATAAAAGTTTTAAATAACTTACAATTTTTACTTCAAACTATTTTCCTCCGTGCTTAGTTTAGTGTCAAATAGTAAAATGTTCTATATTTTTCCCATTGGATTCGGTAAAAATGGAATTTTAAGATTGGGGCTTAAATATAAATTTTCGACAAACTACTGACTAACTACTGTGATGTTTCTCTTTCCATAATTCGAAAAATAAAGAATGAAATTAAAGACATAAAGAAGCTACTTTTCAACAGTTTTGTTGACACCTTTTAAAAAAAAAGAAAACGGGTAGGTGATACTAGAGAAACTGATAGTGAAGATACCGAGACTGACAGTGGTAGTAAAGAATGCGATTCATTCGTAGAAATTTTTGTTCCAATGGAATCACAATGGAATTTTGAAATTTTTGATTTTTTTTGAAATTTTTGTTCCAATGGTGGGTAATTACAGTAAATCAAACACTTCTAGTCATGTAATTAAGCTATATCCTAGGCAATATTACATGATTCTTATAAGGTTTATGATGAAAACATTTTCTCGGAATAAACCACAGCTGAGAAAATGTATGTAGAAACTGCACGGTAGTGAAATGTACTAGCAGTACTGAGAGTAGTAGGTGAGATGTAGCTCACTGTTGAGCTTGGTAGACTGTCAAATTTTCACTTCCCTTCCTCACAGCCCATCCATACGCAAAAGGCAATCTCGTGTCTTCAGTATCTATAGCTTGGCATTTTTGTATCATCATTGTAGTTATGAACAACATTAACAAATAATATTGTATCTAAGTCATCTAATCTTTCTCGCTGAAAAGAGAAAAGAGAGAAAAATCCAACGCTTAAGTTTCCTTTTGAATATAATATAAAATAATTAAGAGTTACGCCCTTCACCAGGTATTACATTATAAATCTTTGGACCGAGGAAAACAAACTTTTCTGAAACAAAGTACAATTTGCTTTTAAGGATGGATAAATTAACTAAATCTCTCGATCGCTGCCTGATCACACAAAATATAGATTCATTATCTAGATTACAACCAAAATTACCGTTAATACAGTTTAACTTAAATATCTAAATAGATTTAATTAAACTAATTAATGCATTAAAATGTTAAAATGGTATCAGCTAATTATAATAACTAAACAAACAAAATTATCATGAATTTTTTAACGATCATGTAAATAAATATTCAATTTATTGATACAGTAAGTCAATAGAAAAAAATTATTTATGTTAATAAGACGGCACGAATATTAAAGAATGAAAAAAGGAAGGGTATGAACTTGTACAACAAGATCGTGTCTGTCCACGTTACATAGATACACACAAACTTACATAAACAAACACACGAGCACGCGCGCGCACACCTGTCTTACTCTTACGATGGAATGTGGGCCGAAACAGAAACATTGACCCCTAAAAGTGTTGTGTATAATCCATTCGAAGAAAGCTAAACAGTCATTATGAACCTGTCTCAACTATCATATCTAGAGGGCGTTTGTATTTTCAAAACAATGGTAATTTTATTTAGTTCTTTCAGTACATATTTCTTATTGGAATTAAGTTTTTCGGTTTGAAATTACCATAAAATTCCGGTTATCCTAACTAATACTGTTAAAAAAAATCTTGGATAACCCGAGATTACTAATTACTGTTAAATTCTATAGTTTTTTAAAATTTTTATCCCTAATATGCGTACGTTACAATCTGTTCAGTATAAGAACAATGAAGAACGCCTTGACCCAGTGAGATGAGGATGATATGTATGACGATGTGGTATGTTCTTGTACAGACTCAGTCCGAGCATTCCTGAGAAAGTATGGTTAATTGAACCCCAACCATTAAAATACACCGGCAACCATTGTCTAGAATTCAAATCCGAATACAAGTACTTTATAGCCTGATTTTCGTAAGGAGAGCGCTGGGCAAAACGTGAGTCTGCATTAGTACAGTCTTGTACGTTCTGCAATCGCGCAGCGTATGTAATCAACAATGGAACAGCATGCCTACAAAATACACTGGGTGTTGTCAATTTTCAACAACACTGTACATCTCACTGTTGGTTGGAGGGGGGCACGCCCCAGACCACACATAGCGTGCCCGTAGAACTGCAGTTTAGCTACCCAATCCTCACCTGCTTTGAGGTAACGGGCGCTGGCTGTAACACCTCCGTGTGCTATTCGTAGTGCACGGTTGCGCGCAGAACATCCATGTGTGGTAGAGCCACGTGCAAAGCATTAGCTGCTTAACGAGCTCGACGGTGACGTTCTTATGAAAAATTTACAAAATATGAC
Source organism: Catonia carolina (assembly GCA_035578175.1). NCBI lineage: Eukaryota > Metazoa > Arthropoda > Insecta > Hemiptera > Achilidae > Catonia > Catonia carolina. The sequence continues at coordinate 7,452,773 of JAQMRL010000005.1, read as the reverse complement.
TTACCCCATTCTTTCCTTGGAGTCTTCTGTTTTTGTTGTTTGCTTTTACGGCCTCATTGGACCACTTGAATTAAATTTAGAAATCCTTCTTGGTTTGGTTTTAGGATTCTTACGTTTTACCCAATAATTCTTCATATTTTGGGTTTTGATCTGTCTGATTTTATCTGTAAAAATCATTGACGACGGAGCTCGATTTTTCGACGAATCTTGCGTCATCTTTAACTACTTAAGCTGTTCAGATTTTTCTAAAAGATCTTTTTCTGTAATGTTAACTTCTTGCTTTATTTCGGCCAACCACCTTGGATGATTTTTCCACAAGTTAATTATAGAAATAAGTTGTTTAGTTATTTGATTGTCCGGTGTTCTAAGTAAATGCCCGAAGAAAGAAATCCGTTTCTTCCGCATGATGTCAGTAATTGGCTCGATTTCATGGTAAAGTTCAGAATTAGATATTAAGATCCAGATATCGTTGAGATATAATTCTTTCCATGGAGTCTTCTTTGTATTAAATTTTATACACGAATAATCTCTATTACGTACCAATTTCATTCCAATATACAAGGTGGTGGAAATTAACATAGGGCCTATTCAAGTATGATTAAAAAATTATGTACCAGGATGTGTAAAAAAACATTCAGTAATCTTCAAACTATTTACCACAAAAAAATATGGTAATTGAGCTCACAGTTAACTTTGTTTTTTACGTACCATCAGTTCCATGATGTTCCTCCGACATTAATTACCCATTTCTTGGTTTAATTTAATTCTTTTCTGTTATATATTTAGGTCATAAACCGAAAGGCTGATTCAAAACTATAGAGGCTTTACTAAGTAAAACGAGGAGTGACGTGATTTACCATGCCTTCCTCACTGAGTGAAAAAGTATGTTTATCAGCATGCCAGGCCCTCTGAAAAGCATTTACTTCCCACTCTACAAATAATACCTTCACTTCATTTACTCAGGGTCTGCCTGTATAATGAAATACTCTGAGAGGAGATACCCGTGACTTGTGTCTTTTACACCTGTACTTCTTCTGTTGTAGTCATATAATTGTTGCCATATAATCTGTTGCTTCAGTCATATAATTGGCTGGCCATGTAATAAGAAACAGAACTATTTTTGTACCCCTGAAACCAGCAGATCGAGTGCAAATAATTTAACTCCACCTGCCTGTTGTTGTTGTTAAGGTCATCAGCCAAAAGGCTGGTTTGAACCTGTAGAGGTTTTACTAAGTAAAACGAGGAGTGAGGTGGTTTACCATTGCCTTCCTCACTGAGTGGAAAAGTAAGCTTATCAGCATGCCGGGCCCTCTGAAAAGCACATATTTTCCGCTCTGCAAATGACACCTTCACTTCATTCACCACAGGGTCTGGCTGTATAATGAAATTCATTACTTTCAGAGGAGATAACTCTGATTAGTGTCTTTTACACCTCTACCTCTTCTGTTCTTAAATGATTCAGTCATTTAACTGGCTGAACATGTGAAAAGAAACAGAACTATTTATTTTAGCCCTGCAACGAACAGATTGAATGTAAATAATTTGACACTCCACCTGTCTGTTATGGGCAGACTTGCCTGTTATGGGCAAATATTTAGTTGGCAGCTTATAAAATTTTGGAGCCAAGTGAAAAAAGTGTCACTCATACTGGACGTTTCTCGCTTTGTATGGAAGTAGTAGGTGTTAGTTTCTTACTTCGTACTTCGTAATGGGTTCTATTTTGTACGTTCGATTTACTATTATTATAAGATAAGTTCTGGCATTCTGGGGGAGGAGCCAGTCAGAAGAAAAATTGTTATAGAGAATAATATTTTGGAACAGATATCCCACTTTCAGTATCTAGGTTGCTACATTTCATACCAACAGGATAAAGATGATTACAATAAAATGCAACGATTTCAGCAAATATGCGGAACTATCCACCGTATCTTAAAAAATAGCACCAGTAAAAACACGAGATTGAGATTTTATAAAGCAATAGCAGTGCAGACCTACTCTATGACAGTAAAACTTAGGTGATACCAAAGCGAGAGGAGAGTAGATTGCAAGCATCTGAAATGAAATTTTTTCGACGTACATATGGGTGTAGTAGAGAAGATCGTTTCAGGAATACCGAGATAAGGAAAGAACTCAATATTTCCTCTATAAACGACAGGGTATCTCAGAAAAGAATGCAGTGGTTGGAGCATGTGAACAGAGGGAGAATAGGATATCTAAGCAAACACTAGGCTATAAATAAACTGGTGGGAAAAAGAGAACGAGGACCCCCGAGAAAAAAATGGGCGGATTTGAGAGGTTCGGAACAGGCAGAGATGCCTAATCCTTGAAAGGCTGAAGAAGAAATAGATAAGTTTTATTAATATTAGTATCTAAATTGTTCAATTACTAATTTAGCTTGTTCTTCAATTTCGGATGAAACTTCACGGCTCTTTATGAAGAAGTTTTATTTGTGTTTTAAATTTTTGTTTATTTTCTGAATTTCTTTCATAATTTTATCCAACACTATTATTGAAGGGCTAAAGTATCACCTTGACGCAGACCTGTTTAAATTTTGAAAAAAAATTCCAACGCAGCCTCGGAATTTTACTTCAGAAAATATACTACCATATTCGTTTTATAACATATTAATTTATAATACAAAAGAAAAATTACAGAAAATGAATTAATAAATAATATTCCATATTTTGTGATTATATTTTAATGGTAAAGTACTGTTAAGAAAAGGGAGAAGCATTCTGAATCGACTTGACTTCCCGGGTGCGACCTTGGCATCGACCTCTCGTGAAAGCTATGTCCATCCCAACCCATACAACACTTAAAGAAGTGAACTGTAGAAATGGAAGGGAATGAAAAGAGAGAGGTGGATAAAGACATGGAAAAGGAAAGAGACGGATAGAACGGATCAGAAGGGGAAGTGGAAGAAGAAAGAATTATCCAGGTAAATAAGATGACGTAATAAAAGAGTATAAACTCTCTCGAGAAATATTTCGGTCGTGATAAACTCCTTCCTTACTTTAGCAGCCGTGATGAGGTATTGAGTGTGTCACCTTCCGCCTTCCGCCTTGTGACCCCTTGACCTGCTTCTTGCCAGAGCTGGTCGGAAACTGTACTTGACGTGCCACTTTGCAAACATAGTAACAATAATAATAATCAATTTAGTTCGTAAGTAGTTTATTTTGTATTTCGACATTCGTAATCTGTAAAATAATACTTATTAATTCAGAATTATCTTTATTAATATCACAATTAAAAGAAAATTTCACCTTATAAAATACAACGGAGATATTTTTGTATATAATTCACATGTGCAGGTTAAATGCAATGTGTGTATCCCAGAAATATATCGTGTTAACACTAATAATCAAAACATTGGGCGATTCCGGAAGTGTACCAACTGTTGTTATTGCTTTAACTTAACAATCCACTTCTATTGTTTACTTTATTGCAGTTTTTACCCCTAATGCCAAGAAGTACTGTTTTGTCAAACCTACATTATAATCTTCTATTTTATTACTTTCTCTTGCCTATATGAATATAATATAGGAAGGAAAGTATTGTTTTCTTGTCGATTTTACGAAATCGAGTTTTCACCGGATCTACACGTTTTCAGACCTCCTGAACCCAAAAATATGTTTTTAGCGGTTGGTCTGTGTTTGTGTGTATGTGTAAACAGAACATCTGAAGAACGGAACATTGTACGAATTGAACTTGAAACTTAAGTTAGATACCACTAGAGGACTTGACACGAACATTTTTATCAAAATCGGTCCACCGGAAGTAGTAGTTTATTCGTGTAATTTTTCACTTTTTTGCGATTTTCTCAAAAACGGCTTCTTTGATTTTTTTAAAAAATCGTCGAGCCAATGAAATTATTTATACAGCCAGACCCTTTTGCTTTTCAGAGGGCCTGGCATGCTGAAAAACATAGTCTACTTTTCGTCTCAGTGAGGAAGGCTAAGGTAAACCACTTCACTCCTCGTTTTACTTAGTAAAGCCTTTAGAAGTTCAAATCGGCCTTTCGGCTGATGACCTATTATAACAACAACCGTATCAGACCAAAATATTTGAAATCGCTGTATTTATTCAGAAGTACGCTTAGTAGGTTTCGTGACCTCATATTCAGAGTCTACGTAAAAAATTTAGGGGGCTAACTGGCTTTCTTTTCTTCGTGTTTACCCATTTTGTTTGTCCAATTTATTATATTTTACATTGTTCTTGGAATCTTTTAACATGATATTTGTGTAAATTTTGTTTCAATCAACAGTTTCGTCGGATTTCTTATTAACACAATTTTCTACAAAAAGAAACCCGATAATCCGAAATAATTGGGCAGGAATGTTCGGATTATCCGAAAATTGTGTTAGCCTATTGTGTAGCGCGTTAGCCTACAACACGGAGGTCCCGAGTTCTATTCCCGGCCAGGATCTGGAAATTTCCACAAGTTAAAACCCACCGCAGTAGCTAATAATAACCGAACTGTTCATACGACTTTTTTTTAACTTTTACGGCCACATGGGACCACTCTAAATCAATCTTTGGGGTTATTTTTCTCAGCTGCTTTTCTCGTTGCCCAGTAGCTTTTCACATTTTCAGATCTTGCGTTTCTTTCCTCATCTGAATAAACCCTCTTTCATCTTGTTTCTTTTTTAAATTTAAATCTTCTATTATTATCGTTAAGCATTTTGATTTCTCCTGTTTTATTTCTGAGATCTTCGTCCAATTTTTTTATTCGTGCATACCTTTTTTTCTTTTATCGAACTTGGTAGGGTTGCTAGTGTACTTTTCTTTTCAATTTTATTTGTCTTAAAGTTTGTGTTTTCGGTGTCCTTAGTAAATGACCATAGTTATGAAACTCTTTTTTCTCATCACATCTGTTATTCGGTCAATATCTTATAGGGGTAGTCAACTCAAGAAGATGATTTTTTTTTAATTCGATTTTTTGCATTTATTTGAAGTTTAAAATTTTCTGAATCACAACATTTGTTTACTTTGCACGTTGACAAAAAGTTATAAAAACATGTGTTTAAAATAAAGCTCACTAGCAAGGCGAGTGAATTTATTCCTTCAACTTTAAGTTTTCTGGGAATGTGGTTTTTACATGATTGTACATTCTTGGGAATTAAATATTTTGGTTAGTATTGGAGATATTTGGATGATGTTTCTATAAAATTTTCATAATTTCTTGCTGTATTATCTATGGAATGATTATTACAAAAACCTTAATAGGGATTTAGTTAAAAAATAATTTGTGAATACATAAAATAAATGTTTTTGAAAATATGGTTTTTCTTAAATAAATTTCTTGTTAGAAAAAACCCATACAAGTGCATACAACAGATAATAGAGAGCAATTTTCTGTATTTTGTAGCATAAGAATCATGTTGATATCTTTCTTGGTTCCTGAGATATTTGATCACCCGTAAAAGCCCGCTTTTCCAACCTCACCCTTATACAAGGTGACTACGGGAAACATTTACATTTTAGAAATAATAAAAAAATATTAATTTTTCAAGATAATATTTATTCAACTTACGTTACATAGTTGTCGGTGTACGCCATTAACTTTACGTAGAAAAAATTATGTCAGGAAGGTGATGTCCTTTTTCCTTGAGGCAATTTTCTATTCTCACCAGGAAGCTCCTCCATACTCGTTCCAGTGTCTCCTCAGTGATCAACGCCACCTCTCTACATATCACCCCTTTCAAGTCATTTAAAGTATGGGGTTTATGTCGATAAATTTGCTCTTTCAAATGTCCCCACAAATAAAAATCACACATGTTTAGGTCAGGAGATCGAGGAGGCCAGTGCACATCCCCAAATCTTGAAATCAGGCGACCTGGAAACACATACCGCAGCAGGTTCATTGAAATTCTGGCAGTGTGAGCAGTAGCTCCATCTTTCTGAAACCATACATCGTCTTGCAAGTTTAGCCTGTGCAGTTGTGGGAGAAAAAACGTGTTGATCATATCCACGTACCTGTTCGAGGTCACTGTTACCATTACTCCAGCCTCTTCAAATATTGCACACCATACGGTTACACGGGGTAGTCAGTTTGGAGGAAACTGACTGTGGGGGGGGTACCGTTGGGGGAAATGGCCGTCCTTTGGAATGTGAATGAACGCCCCCCTTCCATGCAGTGACTCACCATTTCTGCGTATCGTCCCATCCAAAATGTAAATGTTTCTCGTTCTCACCTTGTATTAGGGACTGTAATTAATTTTTTGGCTTGGTTCAAATGGTAGATCATTACTAGTAAATTACTCTTTCATTTAAAATAAATAATGATAAATTATAGCCAGAAGTTTTCATTTTCATTTTCTGGGTTGACCCAGAAACTTACACAAGCCCCCAGAAACCTAGAAACGGTCAACTGGAAGTAGTATAAGTTTGTTCATGTGATTTTTCATTTTTTTGCGATTTTCTTTGAAATCTCCTCATTTATTACGTACATTTTTTATGCTCTACAAGATAAAGTACTCACCATGCTGCTGGAATTCTTACCTGCGCTCTTGTATTGCAAAATGTTTTTTTTTAAGATTGAGGACTTAATCTGTACTTTAAGTTAAGTATATAATTGAGGGTTTAGAAAATTGAAAATACTATAACTTTTATTTTAAGAGTTCTTTTCCACAACGCTTAGTTTAGTGTCAACAAGTGATTTTCCTCCGCATTAACATTAAGTCAAGAAGGCAACTTGTAAATATAAGATTAATTTCTTTAACATCGTGTTGTTGTTTAGATCAACAACCGAAAGGCTGGTAGGTGGTTTTACTACTTGCCTTCATCACTGGGTTGAAAAGTATGCTTAACAGTACGCCATGGCCTCTGAAAAGCATATATTTTCCACCCTGCAAATGACACACTTCTTTCACTACAGGGTCTACTGTGTAATAAAATTCATTACTTTCAGAGAAGATAACTCTGATTAGTGTCTTTTACACCTCTTCCTCTTCTGTTCTTAAGTGATTAAGTCATTTAATTGGCTGATCATGTTTTTTGTAGCCCTGAAACTAACATATTGAGTTCAAAAATAATTTAACACTCCACCTTTGTGTTATGGGTTGGGGTTGATTATTCTTTTTAAATTGAAGACTGCAATACACATTAGGGATTACAAAAAAAAATTGAAATTTCATATCATAAATAAATTTAACTTATATACCACAGGCTAAAAAACCAGGCATTTTTTCTCATTTTTTTATATTTCTTTATATGTTTTAAGATATGATAATCACCTTATAACACAAGCTTATAGAATGATAAGAACCAAAAAATTATTTTAGCTCCTTAGCAAACAAATTTTTTATGCTTTTTATAAAATAAATGATATTTTACCTTTAAATTCTAAACAAACTACATTAAAATGTGTAAAAATTAACAAATTTTTCAACTTTAAAATGATCAAATTAAACATACCGGTTCTGGTTTTTTATGCAAACATTAAAAATACTGATCCTTTCAAATATTTCACTGGTTCTGTAGCTATCCACCATGTTGCTAGTTGTGGGTATTTCCTCCTCGTGATTGTATGATGGCGTCCACTCACCGGTTCATCCCTCGAAACAGGTTCTGAATGTCACCCTGGTCAATATTGTTCCACTCTTCACATAGAGCATTTCTGAGGATGTAAATTGTTGTAGGAGGTTTACAGCTTCTAATTTGCTTTCCTATCATGTCCCACACTTACTCAATCTGGTTCACGTCAGGACTTTGTGCTGGCCACACCATTCTGTTCAGTCATAGTTAACATAGAGTCTGTAGTACAGTTCTTGAATCAAATGTTATTAACAGTTAATGGGAAAAAGTGTCAGTACTTGCAGTTCAAAAACAAACATAACGTTAAAGAAAGTAGAGAAGTGGATGTATTTATTCACAATAATAGTTTAGAGCATGTAGAAACAGTGAAGTTCCTGGGAGTATCTCTAGATAGATCTTTGTCTTGGGACTACTATACCAATCAAGTTTGTAGTAAAATATCATCTGGGGTATTTGCACTAAAACAAATTGGCAGATTAAATGATAAAAAATTACTAATTGTAGCTTATCATGGCCTCATTTTGTCTCATATCTGTTATTGTATCTTAGTATGGGGTAATTCTAGCATGGGTAATATTATGAATAGGGTTTTTAAAATTCAAAAGAAAGCTATTAGGTGTATGGTGGGAGCTAACCAGCTAACCTCATGCAGGCCACTATTTAAGGAGCTTAAATTGCTTACAGTTCCCTCTCTCTACATTTTTCAGGTGATTATGTATGTTAGGCAAAATAATTTTATGCAGAATTTCAATGTTCACAATCATAACACGAGAAACAGGAATGATTATTATGTGGCTAATCACTCCACAAAATTGTTTGAACAAAAACCTACTTATGCAGGGAGAAAATTCATGAATAAATTACCCCAATTTTTAAAATGTTGTGAGGATTTGAATTCCTTTAAAAAAAATCTGAAGAATTACTTGATCGGTGAAATTTTTTATAGCGTACAAGAATTTCTTCCTTGATAGTAGTGATACATTGTGTGATTCTTATATGTATTTCAGGTGTTCTATCCGACATGTCCTATAATCCTCCTGGAGTCTCCAGGGCGCAAAAAAAAGTCCAACCTCATCAAGGGACTCATTCACAATCATTGCAGCGTGATGTCAGGCATTATCATGCATCAAGAGGAACTCTTCACCAATAAATGGAGCATAAGGTACAACGTGCTGAATTAAGATCTCATCAATGCACCTTGCATCAATGAAAACTAGTTCTGTACGAGCTTCATAAGAAATGCTACCCAACACCATTACTGACCCACCTTGGAAACTGACTCGTGAACTGAAGGTGGATTGAGCAAAACGTTCTCCTTGTCTTCTCCACACTCTTTCCTGTCCATCTGGAGACCTTATAGAATCAGCTGATCATATGATTTATTCAGGAAAAAACATATAATAATATTCAGTGCCTGTTCCAGCTATTGTCGGGTCTGGCTGTTCACTAAACCTCTCCATCTTCTTCTGTCCATCCAACATTTTCCCTCCCCTACTCGTTCTTAGTTGTATACCCATCTCTTCCTACTCCTTCTTAACTTTATCCTTCCATCTTTTTCTTGTTCCAGCTATCGCCAGGTCTGGATGTTCATCAAGCCTCTCCATCTTCCTTTGTCCATTCAACATTTTTCCTCCCCTACTCGTTCTTAGTTGTATACCCATTTCTTCCTACTCCTTCTTAACTTTATCCTTCCATCTTTTTCTTGTTCCAGCTATCGCCGGGTCTGGATGTTCATCAAGCCTCTCCATCTTCCTTTGTCCATCCAACATTTTTCCTCCCCTACTCGTTCTTAGTTGTATACCCATCTCTTCCTACTCCTTCTTAACTTTATCCTTCCATCTTTTTCTTGTTCCAGCTATCGCCAGGTCTGGATGTTCATCAAGCCTCTCCATCTTCCTTTGTCCGTCCAACATTTTTCCTCCCCTACTCGTTCTTAGTCGTATACCCATCCCTTCCTACTCCTTCTTAACTTTATCCTTCCATCTTTTTCTTGTTCCAGCTATCGCCAGGTCTGGATGTTCATCAAGCCTCTCCATCTTCCTTTGTCCATCCAACATTTTTCCTCCCCTACTCGTTCTTAGTCGTATACCCATCCCTTCCTACTCCTTCTTAACTTTATCCTTCCATCTTTTTCTTGTTCCAGCTATCGCCAGGTCTGGATGTTCATCAAGCCTCTCCATCTTCCTTTGTCCATCCAACATTTTTCCTCCCCTACTCGTTCTTAGTCGTATACCCATCCCTTCCTACTCCTTCTTAACTTTATCCTTCCATCTTTTTCTTGTTCCAGCTATCGTCGGGTCTAGATGTTCATCAAGCCTCTCCATCTTCTTCTGTCTGTCCAGCATTTCTCCTCCCCTACTCGTTCCCAGTTGTATACCCATCCCTCCCTACTCCTTCTTAACTTCATCCTTCCATCTTTTTCTTGGTCGTCCTCTTGATCTTCCGTCTGTCCACCCTTCCTTCTTCCATCCTTCTAGGTAACCTTTCCTCCTCCATTCTCTTCACATGACCATACCGTCTTATACCTGGAAACCAGAATTTTTTCAAGCTTACAATTTTATGCTACATAATTTATTACATTATTAATACATTTTTAGGTATGATATACCGCATTGAGAAAGGTTGCATCCATTTAAAAAATTACAGTTAAAAAACTACTGAAGTAAAGTCATAAAATTGTTTTGCTGTAAACATAAAATATTGAAGTTTTTTATATACCTTAATAAGTTTGTGCATGAGCACCACCGGTTGCTCTGCACATATCTAAATGATAGTCAACCTCTGTCCAGGTGCACTGTGTCATATCGAGCGTGAACAAGGCAACAGCAGTAGCAAAACGTCATTAAATGATTCACATTTCTAATCTTCTCACCTGTCTTGTTATGGGCAGATGTATTGTAGTATCGTAGGGAAATTATAAATTATGATGAATTTATTTTTACTTTCTTTTGCCAATATGAATATATAGGAAGGAAAGTATTGTTTTCATGTCGATCTTTCGAAATCGAGTTTTCACCGAATCTACACATTTTCAGACCCGTGAACCCAAAAAACATATTTGTAGCGGTGTGTGTGTGTGTATATATATATATATATATATATATATATATTTATCCATTTCATATTACACAAATTTCTATGAATATCCTCCACTGCAGTTCAGTATGAATCAGGTTGTACGTGAGATGATTTGAAGGTATCTTCTAAGATGAGTAACTGAACAGATCGAGATCAAATCCTTTAATAAGTAAGAATAAGAAGATTTTATATTGATAACTCAATTTATGCTTAAGCATATTTACTAGGGGGCCATAGTTACAATATAAAATAAAATGGTGTTCACTTTATTTCGGTAACTATAACAACCAAATTTTTCAGTGTAAAATTTAAATTTATAAATTTAATCTTTTAATTTTTTTCACATTATTTAGTGCTTTCAATGTTATTACTGCACATTAAAGTATCTTAAATGGATTATCCGTAAAAGATATTATGAAGAGTACCTTCTGTCTGTAAGTATATGAAAAAGAGTTAATTTGTAAAAGCAGCAGGATTTAAAAAACTTTTAATTCATTTTTCTCACGAATAGATTGAAGAAATTCCATTGTATATAAATGATAAAAATTTAAATATAATTTATGATTCTTATAGGTGGGAGTACTTTAAAATATATAAATTAACCTTGATCAGAATCTTGGCATTCGCTAGTTCGGTGGTTCTTAACCTCGGGGGGAAGGGGGTAGTAGCAGAATTTCAAGGGAGGTGTGAGAGTATTTTAAAAAAAATTAAAAAGTAAAACTATAATTTACTGTTTTGTAGTCTCATGTGTTGTTGTTAAGGTCAGCCGAAAGGCTGGTTTGAACCTGTAGAGGTTTTACTAAGTAAAATGAAGAGTGCGGTGGTTTACCTTTGCCTTCCTCACTGAATGGAAAAGTATGCTTATCAGGATGCTGGGCCCTCTGAAAAGCACATATTTTCCACTCTGCAAATGACAACCTTCACTTCATTCACCACAGGGTCTGGCTGTATAATGAAATTCATTACTTTCAGAATAGATAACTCTGATTAGTGTCTTTTACACCTCTACCTCTTCTGTTCTTAAATGATTCAGTCATTTAATTGACTGACTACGTGATAAGAAACAGAACTATTTATTTTAGCCCTGCAACCAACAGATTGAGTGTAAATAATTTGACACTCCACCTGCCGGTTATGAGCAAGTTTCATGTATATTTTCAAAATTATATTACTTTTTTGTACACTGTACTCAAGCAGAGTCTACCAGAAGTCATACCTAATGGCAGAGCTTTGTTGTTTGCTGATGATACTTCAGTAATCAGAAACAGTTTACTGGTAGATGCTCTTGAAGTAAATATACACATGTTAACATAGAGTCCGTAGTACAGTTCTTGAATCAAATGTTATTAACAGTTAATGGGAAAAAGTGTCAGTACTTGCAGTTCAAAAACAAACATAAATTTAAAGAAAGTAGAGAAGTGGATGTATTTATTCATAATAATAGTTTAGAGCATGTAGAAACAGTGAAGTTCCTAGGAGTATCTCTAGATAGATTTTGTCTTGGGACTTCTATACCAATCAAGTTTGTTGTAAAATATCATCTGGGGTATTTGCACTAAAACAAATTGCCAGATTAAATTATAAAAAAATTACTAATTGTAGCTTATCATGGCCTCATTTTGTCTCATATCTGTTATTGTATCTTAGTATGGGGTAATTCTAGCATGGGTAATATGAATAGAGTTTTTAAAATTCAAAAGAAAGCTATTAGGTGTATGGTGGGAGCTAACCAGCTTACCTCATGCAGACCACTATTTAAGGAGCTTAAATTGTTTACAGTTCCCTCTCTACATTTTTGAGGTGATTATGTATGTTAGGCAAAATAATTTTATGCAGAATTTCAATGTTCACAATCATAACACGAGAAACAGAAATTATTATTATTATGTGGCTAATCACTCCACAAAACTGTTTGAACAAAAACCTACTTATTCAGGGAGATTTCATAAAATTCATGAATAAATTACCCCAATTTTTAAAATGTTGTGATAATTTGCATACCTTTAAAAAAAATCTGAAAAATTACTTGATCGGTGAAACTTTTTACAAAAATACAAGAATTTCAAAAAAAATTTCAAAAAGTACAAAAATTTCTTTCTTGATAGTAGTGGTACATTGTGTGATTCTTATATCTATTTCAGGTGTTATAACTGACTGACTGATGTCTTATACTCCTCCTGGAGTCTCCAGGACACATTAAAAAAAAAAATAGCACTTAATTATTGCAATAACGCGGTAAAATTATCCTACTCTGGCAACACTGTGATCAGGCTTCTGTTTCATATTCGGATTGTAGGCTACTACTTGTTTTCAACACTTACAGTGGTGATGGTAGGGAGGGGTTGTGACCTCACATCAGTGTTCAAAGGGGGGGCACAGTGCCTGAACGGTTGAGCACCACTGCACTAGTTTACATACATTACACTTATTTACATATGTTCCAAGGTGCAAAAATCTAGCTTGTAGGTCGTAGATTTACATTCTGATATTTGTGTTGGGGCTGGCGAGTGAGTCTAAGAACAAATGGTGTATGAGAAATAAGCGTAGTGCTGCGGATATGTGCGGCAGTCATAATTTAGTTAGAAATTTACCCAAGAAGATGAAAACAGATTTCCGTGTTTTATTTTTTTGTACTTAATTTCAGCTATTAATAACCAGT